>CM066037.1:57552273-60017027 GCA_033557465.1 Ichthyophis bannanicus
CTTTTTCTCTTACATTATAAACATCCCGATACCCCATTACCTCCCAAACACCCCCACTATATCCTACCAGAGCCACATGAAATGTCAAACACTGTAATCATACCTAATATGTAATACAATCGATTTGTACATAGTTTCCTAAGTTTGCTATAAAACTGAATGTAAATACGTTTCCCCAAGTTCTCCTCCATGTTAACTCCACCGAATATTTTATGTAAACGAACGGCCAATGTATCTGGTCAAGTGTTCCTATTGTTTTGATGTAAACCGCGCTGATGACAAATAGCGCGGTATATAAGAAGTGTTAAATAAATACATAAAATAAATAAATGTCTTTTCTTCATACGATAGATTCATCTTGCCCAATCCCGGTGTTTGTCAATAATGACCCAACCAAGGTCGGTACATCAAGAATTAATAAAGTGGTAAAAGTCATATGTATACAAAAGTTGGACAGTGGAGAAGGGTGAAAATCAATGCCTTCACATTAAGGTGCGGGCTTAGAATACGGTACCTATCATAAACTGATCTAATAACAAATCACTTCATACTAGAAACGATCAAAACTAAGTTGAAACGACTGGAATTTGGCTGTCAATACTTTGGACACAACATGAGCGAAAAAGATCATTTAGAGAAAGACTTAACAAGGTTTAATCTGAATGCAAAAGAGGAAGGGCCCGCACCAGACGATGGATCAATAATATCCGTAGCTAAGGAGGCAATACTATCAACAACTAGCTGCTTAACTGAATGCGCTAACACAGTTTAGGACAGTTATCCATAGAATCGCCATGAAGTCCACATTGACTCAACGGCACTGAACCACAAGTAGGATAGCATTAGGGCAAAGGTGTGAATTTTATAGTTCTTTCTAATCAAAGAGCGGCCCGCTTACGCTCTGACCTATACAAATCAGATGCCCAAGTACAGCAAAAGGAAAAAGCAGAGGGATGGATGCTTAATGACAGAAAACTATATTATGGCTCTGAAATGTTAACTAGTGATGTCTATTTTGCAATCCCAAGGTTGTAAGCCAACCAAAGTAAAATGATCTGTTGCACATCATTTAGCAAGATACTAGGATATCTGTGGTCTCTAAACTGTGATTTTTCCGGTTGCCAATAGCGAGCGACGAAAACTGTTTCAAACAGTATTGGGGGCAAGGAATACAGACACTATTTTTTATCACCTATTTCCAAGTCGGTATTGGGAGTTCAAGCTAAATCAAAAAGCTGAGCCACTCAACTAAGCGTCACGATGCAATACTTATGATTGCTGGATTGATTTGTTTCATCCCCTACCTACTCTGTCTTTCTTCCCAAAATATAAATGGCTAAGATCCTTTAAATCTGTCCCCATCTGTTTTTGATGTTTGAAGCCCACTGCAAACTGACTGCTTTTGCCGTAGCCACCCTCGCGCACTCTATTCCATCCTGACTTATTATCGTATATGAACGCGTGTGAGGCCTCCAGAATTGCACACAATACTTCTAAATTCAAAGGTCTCACCAAAGACTTATCCACAGCCAGGCACTGTCACCGTGTCCTTTTTCGCTGCATGAACGACCATTCTTGGTCACTATGCACCCAATGCCTCCTTACTGGCTTTTGCTGCTCGCCTTTTTCTAACCTGTTTGCGCCATTCTTAAGATCAACCAAAAAGAAATCACCCTTTCAGTCCCGCCCTTCCTTCCATGGACACCGAAGTACTTCACCACTGTATACTATACCTACCTTGCCTTGGCAGTTTTTGGACCATAGAGTCCGAAATAATCTCTATGAGCCCATTGACTTTTTTTGTCTTACTTCTTGCGATGCCAAATTCTCAACCATCATCATCAAGCTTCACTAGATCCCTCCTTCATTTTATCTACACCTCCCTGAATATTTCTATTAGCAGGATTTTCAGGTAATCATCTGCAAAGAGGCACAAACCTTACCTGGCACAGCCGTTCCACAATATTACTTTGAAAAAACATGAAAAGGAATCGCACAAAGGACAGCATCCCTGCCTGACTCCAGGATTTGTCACTTCTGATCCTAGCCAGTCACTTTAAGGCGTGCCCATCCCTGATGTCGGGCCACTCAATTTATTATCGAAGTCAACCGTGCAGGAAACAGTGTCTAAGCCCCGTTTTTACTAATAAGTAATACACCCATCTATAGCTCTATACCCCGGTAACTAACCCTTGGGTAAGCTAAGTCAAAGTTTTGAAGATTGTATGAGCAATTGTCTGACATAGGCCTGCATGCTACTGCTTTTTTTTTTTTTTTTTATGTAAACCATGCCTAACTCGCGTATCTTGTAATCCATTATTTTCCAGAAATCTCACTTATCCTCTGCCTTTTAAGCCAGAGATTTCCATTACTTATCCCTTTACCACTAGTTGTCAGACCAACGAGTCTGACTGCAAATGAACTAGCCTGAAAACCTTTTCTAGTCTGATCGTACGAAGTTCGCCAAGAGGGTTATATAGTTTTAAAGTAGACTGTTTTTTTTCCAGACCTTAGACGCTGTGTGTGTGGTTTGGTGTCTGTATGCAATGACAGTGAGCATCAATGTTCCTCTCTAATTTTCTGACTAGGCTGTGCTGCCCGGCAATAAAATATCAGCTGTGCAGCCTTTTGAAAGGAGACTAGGCTTAAATTTTTGAGTAGCCGCCACATCAACGCACACTCGCGGACGTTATATCACTTTAAAATTTGACTACACATCAGAATACAGTCATGATACACCACATTCGATTGCACCTAGAAAACATTGATAGAACTTGCTGAAAACCGTAAATACATAAGAACTTTTAAATTTTAAGCACGTCCTGTGTTGTTTTCTATCAGAATCGAAAACAACCGTAATTTTTGCTGCCGCCTCTGTTGTAAAGTATGTGCGCTCGCACGCTTGGTGAGGTTGTGATGCGCGCGCACACCTCCGCCACAAGACTTAGAGGCGAACAGTGCGCATGAGACCCATACTGTGTGTTTGTGATGGAGGTGTGGGGGCAATCTAGGCCTCATTCACTTACCCCTTCCAACCGACATCCTACACAAACTACTCACTGTCTTGCAATTGTCCCCTTCCCCCCCCATTCATCACACCCCTCTCCCCTGCTCGCCAATCCACTCCTGCACTTTCTTTTCTCTCCTTCTCATGACACTCAACGTTGCACTCTGTCTCCCTTTCCCTGACCCACACCATGGCGCAGTTACTGCCAGGAATGTAAATCTTGCCCTAGTGTGGACTTAGCCACACACCTACTCCCCCACCCCGGTAGCGGGAAGAGAAGAGGCGCTCCCGATGTGCCAAAGTTGCCGGCAACATACTAAGCAGATCTGTTCCTCACCTGCCCAAGAGCAGAGAGAAGATAGATACTTGATTAGCATGCCGGCGAAAAGGCCTATAAGGGGGCGCATTTATAACCTGTCTTCCGTTGCCTGCTCGTCCTGCCTTGAGAGGAGAGAAAAAGTGTGTGCCGGGTTGGCACGCGCAAACGCGCAGACAGGCCTAAAATGCGCCCCCTAAAGCCTATCTGACAGCCCTGTGCGTAGAGGCACACGAGCTGCGCCACAGGGCTCGTGCACGCGGCATACCTGCCACCCACACCTCTCACTCCCCCATCCCTTTCCCTATCCCTTCTTGCACTGTCGCCCTACTTTCCCTGCCCATCTTGTGCTCTCCTAATTCCCCTCCAATCCCTTCACCCTTCCCTCTCCCTGCTTCCCCTTTCTTTCCTCCTCTAAGCTCGCCGTTTCCCTTATGCTCCTCCCCGACACTCCTCCCCTCGCCACCTCTTCCTGTGTGCTCTGCCCCCTTCCTACTTTTGACATCTCTAAACATACCCCTTTCTGTAGGTTCTGCCCCTTCCATTCCACCCCACTCCTTCCCTTCCCTTCTCTGATGCCCAGCCTCATCTTCACCAGTGGGATTTGGGGACTCCTTTCTGCTCATCCTCTGCTGCCTCCTGCGGGCAGGAGCTGGGGACTCCCACCGGCTTTTCCCCTGCCTCCTCTGCTTACAAGACCTGGGGACTCCCGCTGGCTCTTCAGTGTTTGCTGCTGTTGTGGCCCCGCTGTTCCCAAAGTCCTATACACCTTTATTAGGCAGACAGGCAGGCAGACAGATGGATGGACCCTACCCTTAAGCAAAATGCACCTCAAAACACAGATTGGAAGATCAAATTAGTAAAACATCCCGGGTTTCTTTCTCTTATGTACACTCCAGTTATCTGCTCGTTCTATCCTTTCTCTGTTATTAGGAGGTCATTCATGAATCAGGTGCCTTACATTTTTCTAGACTTTGGATCTCGCTACGTGATGTGGTATGTTTGGAGAAGAGTTATTACTATTCAGAAAAGTTAAAGTGAGAGCATATATTAATTTAGAAAGTTGATTATGTGGGTGCCAACCAGTGCAGTTAGGACAGGTGTCCACATCCAGCTTCAAAGGTCTTCATACCACTTTGATTGACTTAATCTTGAAGTGTCGGTTTGTCATATTGAACTGAAACAGCAGTAGGTCCCCAACTCCAACCATCATTATTACAATAGCTAGGAAGAAGAAAGAGAAAGAGAGAGGTCGGTCCATGTTTATTTCATTTACAGGCATCCAAAGACAGTAATGAAACTATTCTTTTATGATTTCTGTCATCTCTGGTACTCAAGGAATCCAAAATGAAAAAACAAAGACATAATTTTTAAACTGTCTGCAATGGGATTCAGTCCACCGGTGATTTAAACCTGGGGACGCTGCAGTAAGTTTCAGAGAGTTCGTATGGTCTTTCATCTTAAAAATGCCCCCAAACGATTTGCACTTGTGACATCGGCTTTTTGTGCAGTTAGATTTTCTTTGGAAAATTATGCATGTAGACTGGAAAATACTATCTACAAATTTATTTTCCAACCCTGCCCAAAACAACTTCCTTCCCTGACTACCCTAAATGTGACTTATAAGTCAAGTGTTGCAGACGAATTGCATGTACATTTAGGCGTAATAAAAGAGCGGTATCTATGGGATGCTGTACCCTGCAGTGAGAAAGCAGAGCACCTTTCTCTTTTATTTGTGACACTCCCCACTGCCCTTTGAAATGAAGGCTCTGCAATGACCATTTTATTTCGCCTTCCATTCACTTTTCTTTTTATTACCACCCAGATATCTACATGCCTGTTTATCGAATCACCAACTATAACGGCTGTCCTAACCCTTCCCTCATGGGCACTTGGCCCTGTAAAACAACCTCAGTGCGATTGGTTTTTACATCACCTGAAGGACAGGTCCTAGCTGTAAGGATCCACTTCCTGCCACACCAGGATGATGCTGTCCTGTCACGTGACCTCTCTCCTCCATGGCAACAGGGATGCTGCTAGACTGGAGGTGGGACTTCAGGACTATTATCCTTGTAGTCTTGTGTACCTCTCTGTCTTCCTTATGTCTTCTAAGTCTACTACTCTTGCCTCCAGAGATCGGACTCTTTCCCTGAGAGCAAAGAGCCCTTGCACCTTGTGCACATATAAGATCCCTCACCAACTTGGAGAAAATCATATGTGACACAATGTAAAAAACTGGAAAGCCCCCATCTTGCTGCTTGACTGCTGTGTCCTTCTTCATTTTAAGGTTGTGTTTAGATATTTAAGTTCTTTATATATTAAGGGTTGTTGGTGAGACTTATACTAATAAAACTATACCTAATATGTTTAATTTACGTTGTTCACCTGAAGTTTAATTAATCTCATGTCCTTAATGTATGCTGATGAGAAAAAAACAGTTGCACCTGAGAGTGAATATGGCACCTCCTTTCGTTTAAGAGGTTTAAGCACCTATAAAGATACAATTATCCCAGGGGTGGGTGGGTGTCGGGGAGGGAGGGAGGGAAAGAAGACTTATTAAAAGCTGGCTGCTACACACGACCCTTCCCTGTGCTTTAAGGTAATCTGTTACCAAACTCCAGGAGGAGTCCCACAGCCCTTACTTGGATAGAGAAAGTCTTGGGTTCTAAATTTAACCAAAAAGCTCTCCTCTGTGTTTTAAATTCAAAAGGAAAGCTTTTGCTGCTACGAGGCCCTGATCAAGTATTAAATTTAAAGTGGAAGCTCTCTGCTGGGTTCTAAATTTAATCAGAAAGTTCTCTGCTGTGGGCCGACTGATTTAACAAATACACTGGGTTCACAGATTAATCAACTTTAATCTAAAGAATTCCTTTTTCCCCAAGATTTAGAAACATTCCCAGAAGAAAATACTTACAATAGCAGATCTCTCTCCGGAAGTAGCAGTCCCCTTTTGTAGTCCTTCAAGTCTCTATGCTCTATGTTTGGCTGTACGCAGAGTCCTGGTCCTGGTTTCTGCATTTGCACTGTGTTTGGTGTTGTGTATTGTTGCTCTGAAGTTGTTCTGATGTACTTTTATACACCACAAATACAGATAATGTTCAGCTCAGTTAAACATGCAGTTGCCTTTAAGAAAAGTTCCCATGAACCCACCTGACCGTGGTCATTAATTTGGGATCTGATGCTGTTAAAGTGATCTCGGTATCCTTGCCTTGTTTTTCTCTTTTAGGTGCATTTTGCTTTGACTGATAGCACCTATGTGAAAGGGTCAATCCATCTCTCTGTCCATCTGTCTGTCTATGTCTGTTTGTGTGCACATGTGCCAACAGATGCATAGGGGCTTCGGGAGGAGCAGGGCAGAGCAGCAGCAAAGAGCCGGCGGGAGATTCCAGGTCCTGCTAGCAAAGTAGGCAGAGCTGCAGCAGGGAAGAGCTGGCAGATGTTTTCAGGTCCCGCTGACTGTTCACCCCTGCAGTTGTGCCTCCTCTATCAGTGGGAGTCCCCAGGTACCACTGGCAGGGGAGATACAGCAGCAGTGAGGACGAACTGCTGGGAGCCTCTATGTCACTAGTGAAGATGGGTTGCGAATCAAGGAAAGGGTTGGAGCAAAAGGGGCATGTTTAGAGAGGAGGGAAAGAGGAGGGGCATGGGGACGAGTGAAGCACAAGGGACGGGGTCGGGTTTTGAGGGGAGGGATGGAGGGGCGGGGCATAAGGGAGGAGGTGGGGTTAGAGGAGGGAAGGAAAGGGTATGCAAGGAGAGAGTAGAGTGGAGGGAGAGAGTGGAATTAGGATAGTGCAAGAGGGTTCATGGAAAGTAGGAGGAGAGTGCAGGAAGAGAGAGGGGAAGGGAGGAAAGGGGTGAGGGTTTGGTAGAGAAAGAGTGCAAGGTTGGGTGCAGGGGAAAGAGAGGAGAGAGGGTGTATGGGTGGTGGTAGGGAAGAAAGGAAATTGGCAAAGAGTAGGGAGGGGAAATAGTGCAAGAGGGTGGGACAGACAGGAAGTATGTGCAGGATGATGTGGGAAAGAGCAAGCGAGAGAGAAGCCTAGATGCCCACAACAACTCATACACATATCCCCTGCCTTCTGACATCCCATTCCCACAAAGGCATGACTAAGACTGCAAATGGAGGAAAGAGGAAACGTGTCATTGTGTCTCACTGTAAGTGTGCACTTTTCAACTTCTTTTGGGGTTTGTTTGGATGTCTCGCTCACACTTTTTCAATAGTAGCTCAATGCGAATTACATTTAAGTACAGTAGGTAGTTCTCCGTTGATGAGCAGTGGTAAATGCAGGCAGATTTGATGGTGATGTCCTCCAAATGGATCCTAGTGTGCTGTGCTGTCCTAAGCTCAGGGAATCCTTTTTCTGGGTGTCCCTTGATCACTGATACATCTCCTGGGTTTCTTCAGTCTATTTTCTCCACCAGAAAAGTAGGACAAAGCTAACTCTCCTTATCCACAAGACCAAACGAAAACTAAAAAAAGAATAGTAATAATAAATACATAAAGCATGAAAGAAACTCCAAGGGAGTGATGGATATCTCCAAGTTGCTTGGGGTTTTAGAACCCTTACCAATGCCCAAGTGGCAGAAGGATGTTTGTGGCCTTAGGCTGTGGAAAGATACCAAATGGAGGAGATGGATGTTTGACTGCACCACGTACTCCCTTCAATAGATGTGTCAAGGCACCAGATGGGGGAGAGCAGTCAACACGAGCCCAAAATGTCTAAATACCTGGATGTTTCTACCTTGCTGACTCCCCCACTCCTAACAGAGCTCTTGCTTGAACTGATGCTAAAGAAGTGTGCCAAATAAGCATGCAGCCCCTGTTACCCAGCACACTGGTGAGTTGACTCAGTCTCATAGGACTGACAGCAGGAAAGGCTTTAATCCAAGAAGGAAAAGCAAACACTGAAGGAGTTGCACCAGCAGAAGACTTTCTATAAGAGATTCTTTCCAGTGTCAAAGGAGCCCTTCCCTCTAAGCAACCTGCTGCACATTACATGGATACTGCTGATAAGTCCAAACTGGCCCCTCTCAGAATCCTCTATCCTCTACACTTCTTCACCAGGGGCTAATCAGCAAACCATAATCCTACCCCTCGTTGGTCAAGGAGATTGGCTTTCCTCCTAGACCTCAAGACACCACACTTGTATTCCCATTGACCCTCAGCATTGGCCATTCCTGCATTTCACCTTTTAGGGTCACCACCATTAGTACTGGGTGCTTCTCTTTGACTGATCATCAGCATCCAGGGTATATGCAAAGAGAGTGATTTTATAAGAGCACCAAGAAAAGATTTATGCTTCTTAGGTGCATAAGTCCCTATTTTACAGGTCTTCTGTGCATTTCTGCAGGTCCTTTCCATAGTTGCTATTGTGTAAGTAAAGAAGTCAAGGAGCACTCAGAATATGGAAACTGATTCTGGCCATGACATATAGCCTTCAAGTGTGTTGTGTCCACAAAATAAATTTTGAGTTCTCCACCAGGTCACCTCCATCTCCTCTTCCCTGTCTTGACTCTCAAATCCTTCTTTCAATCTCTGTGACCCATTCTTCCTTTCTAATATCAATGGGGAGGAAACTGCACATCTTCTCTCCTCCTCCAAATTAACTACCTGTTCCTCTGATTCATTCCCACCTCTCTACTATCCTGTATCGTCCCCATTATTGTCCATTTCATCTGTCATATCCTCAATCTATTGTTCTCTATTACAACTGCTCCTACTGCCTTCAAACATGCTGTTGTGACACCGCCCTTCACAAAAACCTTCACTGAACCCTACCTGCAATTCCAATTATCCTTTTTTGACTTTGTTTCCTTTCAAGCCATTTCTGATCCGCTGTAGTTTCACTTTTGTCCTATACATTAAAGAGAAATGACTAAGCTGGAGTCTCCAGTTACCTGTTTCTGGCCAAGCCAAGAGCCTCTACTCAATCCTCATTTTCTTGAACCTATCTGCTGCTTTTGATACTGTTGATAACCATCAGCCTACTTGTCTGATCTTGCTGCCTGGATGACACGCCGTTATCTGAAACCGAATATGGCCAAGATGGAACATATTATCTTTCCCCCTAAACCCACCTCTTCCCTTCCTCCCTTCTCGATTTCTGTGGATGACACTATCATCATCCTCCCTGGTTCCTGTGCTCGCAAATCTTTGGATCATTTTTGACTTTTTGTTTTTTTTCCAATGCCCGTATCCAACTGATAGTCAAAACATATTACTAAGACCCTTATCCGCTCTCTTGTCATCTCCCATCTAGACTATTGCAACCTGCTCCTCGCTGGTCTCCTATTGGAACATCTCTGTACACTCCAATCCATTGAAAACTCAGCTGCATGGCTAATCTCTTCCAGTGTCACTATGCTCACATAATCCCTCTTATCAAATCATTTCACTGGCTCCCTATTTGTTTCTGCATACAGTTCTGACTTCTACTGACGTACAAATGCATGCGCTCTGCAGCTCCTCATTACCTCTCCTCTTATCTCTCCCTACAACCTTCCTTGTGAACTCCACTCATAAGGCAAATCACTTTTATCTGTGTCCTTCTCTTCCGCTGTCTACTTCAAAATCCGTTCATTCCACCTTGCTGCACCGTATGCCTGGAATAGACTACCTGAGTCAGTATGTCAGGCTCCATCTCTGGTCCTTTCCAAATCCTAAAATGATAACTTTTTGAGGCTGCTTTTAGATTCTGACCCCCTTATTCTATTGCTTAACATCCAGGTGTATTTTAATGTCTTTATGTACAACACTACAAAAGCCTTTGGCACTGTACAAACGATAAGTGGTACATGATTAGTGGTAGTGGCCAGACCTGCATGCAACTATCTTCACTACGACTTTTTTCACCCTGTCATGGGTCTGGGGCCTTCTGTATGCGTTTCCTCCCTTTTCATCACTCATATCTACAGTTTTATAGCAAATTCTCCTTGACAAGGCCACAGTAATCTATGTAGTACCCCAAGTGGGTCAGACAGATCTGGGTCCTGCTCCCCCTCTCATTAACAAAGGATCAGCCAGCTCTGTTGGAGACACATCCATCGTTCCTGATGCAGCAGGGAAGGTGGTTGCTTGGTTCTTATAGCATGAATGTTGCAAATATGCTAATTGCTTGTATTTTGGTCTCACAAGAAGTAAAAAATGTTGTTTTGACATCCAGGAAAGATTCCACTAAGACATTCTATAGGCTCAGTAAGAGTCACTTCTTTCACAGGTGTGCCAATTATCAGTTCCATGCATTCTCTTGCTCCCCCTCTTGATGCCAAAGAATGATATCTCCATTGCCTCTCTTAAAGTAACCATAAGGCAACTTAAGTGCAACTGTACTTTATGGCAATACAAGCAAATCACAGTGCAAGGTAGACAATAAACCCATCTCCATACATCCATAGATTTCAGAGTTCATGCAAAGACTCGTGAATACAAGGTCTCTATTATGCAAACCCATGCCACCATGGGACCTCAACCCTGTCTTGCCAAGTTGATAGAGCTCCCATTTGAGCCACTGGGACAGGAAGACCATTTTTCTGTTTGCCATCACTTCATCATGCCAAATCAGTGAATTTTAGGCCCTCGTCCACTACTTCCCATGCACACAGTTTCTGCCAAATACGTTTGTCCTCCATACTCATCAAAGTTCTTTCCCAAAGTATTGTCTCCCTTCCACTTCAATCAGTCCATTGTGCTCCCCAGCTTTTTCCCCAAAACCTCACTCCATTTGAGAAGCAGCTGTTCTCCATTTTCTTGATTGTAGAACACTTCTATACTGTCTTTCTGGCCACACAGGATTTTCGTAAATCTCTCAACTTTTTATTTCATTCAGTCCAAACAACTAGCAGACAAGCGGACCCTGTCCAGGTGGGTCTCCGATTGCATCAATTTCTGTTATAATGAAGCTGCTCAACCATCTCCAGATAGAATCATGGCACATCAGCTAAGAACAAAAGCTACTAATATAGAACATGTGTACTCAATATCCCTTGATATACCTTTGCAAAGCTGCCATCTGAACCACAGTGCATGTATTCTCCATGCATTATTACTTTGATTCCTCTTCCTTGAGAAACAGTGTAGTAGGGAAATCTATCCTGTGCAACGTCTTCGTCTTATAAAGAAAAGAGGAGAGCGTAATCTTGTACAAAAATATAAGAAGAAATAAAAATAGAGTTGTCTGTTCTCTGTAGGTATCAGATCTTTCACCCTGGATCTCATAGGACCTTCCGTTTCCCCTCTGCTCTGGAGTCCCCATCAAGTGTGCCTGCATTACCCCTACTGTCTGTGGAGAACCCCCGTTACAGTTTGTACCAGAGGCAATGGAGGGTTAACTGACTTGCCCAAAATCACAAGGAGGAGCAGTGGGATTTGAGCCTTGGCTTCCTCGGTTCTCAGCCTGCTGTTATAACTATGAGACTACTCCTCCACTTGTTTAAAGTTGCTCAGTTTACCCTTAAAACTATAAGTATTACAAAATGTGCACTGCAGATTTATACATGTACTAGAAACAATATATTTTGGAGACTTTGGTTTCTTTAAAATCTCTGAAAAATATTTGATTTGTAATCTCTAGGGGATAAAGAAGTAGTTTATCTTATCATACTTAAATCAAAGCTGGATTTAAACTGATAAGAACTGGTCCAAGATGCTATTATTTATCTGTATCATTCTGATAAAATGCACTTCCAGTCTCAAAGAAAAATGGATCTTCACTAATATTTAGAAAACACAACAAGTTTAAAAGTGTATGCTTACATTGAGACACAATGGTGCATGTCCTCCTTTCACAGACTCTGCTTGTCTCTGGGGGGGGGGGTTCGATTGAAACAGCGATGTTAAGTATGCCTCAGTACAGTAGCAGGGGATGTGTGAGTGGGTGTCTGGATGAGTGAGCATAGAGTTGAGGGCACCTGAGAGTGAACGCTCAACGACATAGTCTTCTCATAGATAACGCAGATGGAGGACACGCCCATAATGGATAAAATGGCGACCTTGGCAATGGCCAAAACGAACAGGTTGTTCAATAGAACCAGTCAAAACCCGTGGGTAGCAAAGAAGGAACTTTTTATTAGAACAATCTCACTTATTTAGCCAGGCCTGGCTAAATAAGTGAGAGTGTTCTAATAAAAAGTTCCTTCCTTGCTACCCACGGGTTTTGACTGGTTCTGTTACTAGCACGTGGGATTGTGCTTTCTGGTTGGACAGGTTGTTCAATAGGCCACGGGAGAGATTGGTATAAGATCCAATTGCTCTTGTGCAGAATTTGCCTATCATGAACTAACCGAATAACAAATTACTTGATACTAGAAGAAATCAAAACTAAGTTGAAATGACAGGTCTTCAGCTTTCATACTTTGGACACATCATGAGAAGCAAAAGATCATTAGAGAAAGACTTGGCAAAGTTGAATCTGAATGCAAATGAGGAAGGCCAGCAATATGATGGATCAATATAATATCAGCAGCTAAGGATGCAATAATATCAACAACTAGCTGCTTGACTGAAGAGCGAACGCAGTTTAGGACAACTATCCGTAGAATCGCAATGAGTCAACATTGACTCGAGGGAGCTAAACCACAACAAGTAGGATAGCGTTAGGACAAAGTTGTGAATTTTAATTTCTTTTAATCAAAGAGCGGCTTACCTATATAAATCAGATGCAGTACAGAAAAGGAGGATTTAATGACAGAAACTATTTATGGCTCTAATGTTGATAAGATGTCTATTTTGAATCCCAAGATGTTAATACATTTCCTTAAGTTGAAGAGGGGCAGGCAATGAGTAATCCATATTGCTTTGCATTTAGAAGGATTAAGTTTCATGCCATGACTGGAGAGACACTGGGAGATGGTGAGGATGGAAGAATTAGTCTGGATTGTTGTAGCTGGTAAAGAAAATGATTTGAACATCATTAGCAAGATCTAGATTCTGTGTAAGAGGGGCCGGTTGCAACAGGAAAACGTTTCAAAAAGTATTGGGGCAAGAATAGTTCTTTGGTGCAGTCTAGTAGGGAAGAGCATGCATTCGAGAGATTCTATGTTTGATTTACTGACTAAGTGCATCATGGAGATAACATGTGAACCAAACATAGACACTATTTTTATACCTATTTCGGAGTCGATATCGGAGTCAACTAAATCAAAAGCTGTACTAAGGTCAAGTGATATCATGATGCTGATTGATTTGTTTCAATTCTGCATCTTACTTCATTCAGTAGAGAAAGAAGTAATTCTAGAAACAGAGGAGCACGATGGCAGTCTGTCTTTCCATACCAGCTACTAAGCTCTACTGTCCCTTTTCTTCCTTTAGACATTTTCTGTGTTTGTCCCATGCCTTCATAATTTCAGATACAGTCATTGTCTCTATTACCTCCACAGGAAGACTATTCCATGCATCTATGACTCTTTCCATAAATAAATATTTATGCAAATTACCCCTGAGTCTAAGCCCTTTCCCTTTCATCCTATGCTATTTAAGAACATAAGAACATAAGATATGCCATGCTGGGTCAGACCAAGGTCCATCAAGCCCAGTATCCTGTTTCCAACAGTGGCCAATCTATATACCTAGCAGTTACCCCAAAAGACACAGGTTCCACAATGTTTGTATTGGGTCATGCAGTGATATCCTGGGTCCCTTTTTATTAATGGTTTATGGAACTTTCCTCCAGGAACTTGTCCAAACCTTTTTTAAACCCAGCTACACTAACAGCCTTTACTACATCCTCCGATAGCAAATTCCAGAGTTTGATTACACATAGAGTGAAAAAGTATTTTCTTTTATTAGTCTTAAATAGTTTACCCTGTAGTTTCATTGCATGTCCCCTAAGACTTTCTTTCAATTGAAAGATGTTCTCCTCCTGTGCAGTTATTTAAACATCTTTTTCATATATCCCCTCTCCTGTCTTTCTTCCAAAATGTACATAGTAAGATCTTTAAATCTGTCCCCATATGTTTTTTGATGAAGCCCACTGACTATTTTTGTAGCCACCCTCTGCACCGATTCCATCCTGCTTATATCGTATTGAAGGTGGGGCCTCCAGAATTGCACACAATACTCTAAATTAGGTCTCACCAAAGACTTATACAGAGGCACTATCACCTCCTTTTTCCTGCTGGCCATTCTTCTCACTATGCACCCAATCATCCTTCTGGCTTTTGCTGTTGCCTTTTGTACCTGTTTGGCCATCTTAAGATCAACAAAAAGAATCACCCTTTAGTCCCGCCCTTCTTCCATGGACAGAAGTACTTCACCCCTTATACTGTACTACTTCCTTGGATTTTTGCAGTCCAAATGCATGACCATGCATTTTTTTGTCTTAAATCTTGGTTGCCAAATTCTTGACTATTCTTCAAGCTTCACTAGATCCCTCCTTATATTATCTACACCTCCCTTAAAATTTCTATTGCAGATTTTGGTATCATCTGCAAAAAGCAAATCTTACCTGCCAGCCCTTTCAGAATATTACTTGAAAAAACATTAAAAATAATCGAACAAAGGACAGATCCCTGCTGTCCAAGCTGTCACTTCTGACCCAACCAGTCACTTTAGAGTCCATCCTGAGGGCACTCAATTTATTTGTAAGTCACCCATGATGAACAGTGTCAAAGGTTTTACTGAAATGTAAGTACACCACATCTATAGCTCTCCCTCGATTGGGTAAGCTAGTCAAAGAAAATTGATGAGAATTGTCTGATAAGACCTGCCTCTAGTAAAACCATGCTAACTCGGATCTTGTAACCCATTATGTTCCAGAAACCTCACTATCCTCTGTTTAAGCAGCGTTTCCATTAGTTTGCTTACCACAGATGTCAGACTAACGAGTCTGTGCGATGACTCAGCCTGAAACCTTCCTGTCTGATCGAGGAAGTTGTATAGTTTAAAGCAGAAGTTTTGCCAGAACCTTAAATGGGTGAGTGTGTGCATGCATGTGAGCATACGTGTGATGGAGGTGTGGGCATGTAGGCTTCTCTCACTAACCCTTTCCACTGACATCCTACACCATATGTTTTCAGCCCAGTCCTCGGAGAACCTTGGGCCAGTCGGGTTTTCAGGATTCCCACAATGAATATGCATAAGATAGAGTTCCATATAATGAAGGCAGAACATGCAAATCTTTCTCATGCATATTCATTCTGGGAATCCTGAAAACACGACAGGCCTAGAGTTCCCCGAGGACTGGGTTGAAAACCCCTGTCCTACACAAACTCTCACTGTCTTGCACTGTCCCTTCCCCCCATTCATCACACCCCCTCCTCTCCTGCTGCCATCCACTCCTGCACTTTCTTTTCTCTCCTTCTCATGCAACTCAACGTTGCACTCTGTCTCCCTTTCCCTGCCACCACCTCTCACTCCCACTCCCTTTCCCTCTCACTTCTTGCACTGTTGCCCTACTTTCCCTGCCCCCCATTGCGCTCTCCTAATTCCCCTCCAATCCCTTGACTCTTCCCTCTCCCTGTTTCCCCTTTCTTCCCTCCTCTAAGCTCGCCATTTCCCTTATGCTCCTCCCCCTCACTCCTCCCCTCTCCACCCCTTCCTTTGTGCTCTGCCCCCTTCCTTCTTTTGTCATCTCTAAACATACCCCTTCATTTAGGTTCTGCCCCTTCCATTCCACCCCACCCCACTCCCTCCCCTTCCCTTCTATGATGCCCAGCCCATCTTCACCAGTGGGATTTGGGGACTCCTTCCTGCTCATCCTCTGCTGCCTCCTGCTGGCAGGAGCTGGGGACTCCCGCTGGCTTTTTCCCTGCCTCCTATGCATCTCTATTGGCAGACAGACAGGTAGACAGATGGATGGACCCTATCCCTTAAGCAAAATGCACCTCAAAAACAACAGATTGGAAGATGATAGAAGTAAACTTATCCCGGGTTTTTCTGTTATGTACAATGCAGCTATCTGCTCGTTCTATCTTTTGTCTGTTATTAGGAGGTCGTTCATGAATCAGTTGCCTTACATTTTTCTAGTTCTTGGAAAGTTCTTGTGTTTCATGGAGGGACGCCTGCTAGCTGTACAGTCATTGAAAAGGAGGAAGATGGTTGCCTTTCGTGACAGGACTTTTTCCAGCTAAGTTCCTAGACTTTGGATCTCGCTACTTGACGTGGTATATTTGGAGAAGGGTTATTACTATTCAGAAAAGGGAGAGCATATATTAACTTATACATATTTGATGTTGTTGGATGTAAACTGCCTTGGATAAAGGCAGTATAGAAAAACTGTTAAATAAATAAATATAATATTGGAGTAGCAGTAGAACGCGGTCAGACTGTCACCTTTGTAAAGCGCTGCAGACCTATTTCAAACCAGGTATTGAGAATGCAATATCATCATATTTTTCATCTTTGGTTTAGGTGGCAGGTATAGCCCTGATCTTTTTTTTGGTATTCTATCTAAATTGTCAGCTTTGAGTCCTCTGCCATCTACTTCTCATTCTGATACCCTAAGTGCTGCGGATTTTCTCCCCCGTGTTTATTCAACGATTGTTAATATTAGGGAGTTTCTGGTGTCTGAGGAGTCCATTTATAGTTCAACTGTTCATGACACTGGGGCTAGTGTGGCAGATCCACCATCCTCATCTTCACTGTCATGTGCTGGGAGTCAGCCTGAGTGGCAGTCTTTTGTTATTCTGTTTAGGTGGCTGTGTCCAAGGATGATTTGGCTTTGCAGCCAACAGCCTCATGTCTGGATCTGCAGCAGAGATCAGTGAAGGTAGAGTAGATAGCTTGGCTTGCTGATTGCTCATGTACTTCATAAAAGGGAACAGAAGAGAGGGTGTCATCCGCAGACAGCAAGCAGCACACCAGAGGAGCAGAGAATGACCATGGCCACAGCAATATTGCCTTCGGAAATGCAAAAATCCACAGACGTCTGTCTTTCACTGTAATTACTATTGGGGGAAGGCCGTAGATGCCATATTCTTAGCCTCCTTAACCTACAGTAGACCGTAGCAGAAATCCAAACTGACTCCTTATTTTTCTTTTTTTCCTTCTTATCAAAATTTCCTCTTCAAAACGTTTTCTGGCATAAATTCACTGAACTGACACATGGCATTGTCTGGAGGGCAGTTATTTCTGTAGGTATTAGAAAGCTGATTATGAGGGTGCCAGCCAGTGCAGTTAGGACAGGTATCTACATCCAGCTTGAAGGTCTTCATACCACTGTGATTGACTTAATCTTGAAGTGTCGGTTTGTCATATTGAACTGACAACAGCAGTAGTTGCAAATAACACCATCCATCACTATTACAATAGCTGGGAAGAAGAAGGAGAAAGAGGGAGGTCAGCCTCTGTTTACCAAGGGAAGAGGAACTTGTGGTGATCGACTTGACCAGAAGTGGGCAGGGAGATAATAAAAGCTCCCAGAGCCTAAATTTGGCATTTTCATATCTCTGGGTACCTGTAGTATATACACAGTGAGGAACTTTGGTTTAAAGAAGCAAGTGCAAAAAGAAAAGCAGTTCATTTTGTACAAAGCCTCATAAAAGTCTCCACATTCTTATACATTTTTCATAGTCAGCTGTCTAAAATCTACCTTAATGTAATTTAATTCATAGGAGTTGGTTTCTGTGATCTACACAATATATTCTATACTTGCAAAATGTATTTTTTAAATTTATTTAAAACTTATTTCTATACCGCCTTTCTACAATTCAAAGCGGTTTACAATCAACAATTGTGTAACAGGGCCTGGTCAGCACAATGTTTAACATGAAACTGGAATAGTAAACACAGTACAACAGTACTTTAACAAATTAACATCAGCTATTTATACCTATGCATCTACTGGTTGGATTGGGCTACTCTGCCCATATATTGCAGGATTTGTCTGTTTTGTACTACAGAGTATTTTAAGGTGGTTGAGTCCTTGAGCCTATGTCCATGCTGTATTCGGTCTGAAAGAGGTATGTTTTTAGCCTTTTTCTGAATTACAAAGCAGTGAATACGGATGCTGTGCATTAAAAGCTTTGTAGATGTATTATTTCACAAGAGATACTCATCTGTGCAAATACAATGCAATGTAATATCAAAAGCCAAAATAGCAACCAAACTGAGTTGAAAAACATGATTTGTGAATTGTTTCTAGAGTATTGGGTACATTAATGCCTCTTCTTTGGCCTGCAGGTTACTTGAATGTAAGAGAGAGACTCTGTTGGTTCAGATTTTTTTTCTTAGCACCTGGCACAGTACTTACCAATGAAAATATAATAACTTTATCATCTGCCTGACGTAGTGTCGAGACCCAACTCAGGAGTTTCTCTCTAAAGAGCGGCACTTCATGGGACAGGCTTCCTGAAGTCGTTTGTATATTGTGCAGCTAAAAAAGGAAAAAGGTGGCAATTTGTATTACATATTTAATTGCTGCTTTAATGCTTGCAAGATGAGTATTTAGCTAGCGTAAATAAGCTATTGACTAGAGATGCTCGGTTCTAGTGATATGTGACATATGCTATTTGTGTTTCTACAATCTTTTTATAATATCCTTCTCTTCCTCATACTCCCCAACTGCCCCCTCCTACCAGCACCCTCACTCCTCTCCTCCCTACTCTCCTTCTACCTTCCTCACTTCTCCCTCCATTCTGTCCTCTAACCTAGCATCTGCCCTTGAGCTACATCTCAACCTCCCCCTCATTGAACCAGCCCCTCTCTCTTTAAGGCAACCCCATCCTCGCTTCCGCCGTAGGCCTCCGCTTTACCCCGCTCCCTACTACTCCTTCTCCTTCTCTCATCACGTAATATCAACCCCAACCGTGGCCCCCCTCGATTTCTTTCTCATTCTAAGAAGAGCTCCTCACGCACCTTATCTAATCTCATCCATATCCCTCTCCTTTTCCCTTCTGCCCTCCCTCACTCATGCCCCAGTCTCTCAACCAGAGATATCGACCCCAAACCCAACCCTATCCATTTGAGTTTGTCTCACTCTAAAAAAAATTCCTCACATAGCCTATCTGATATCATCAATATCCCCCTTCACTCCCCTTTCACTTCCCCTCTCTCATGTCCATCTTGGAGGGCACACTCATCCAGAGACACCCTCCCATACCCTGGTCCCTCTAGACCTCTGTACTACTCTCGCAATAGATCCTCACGTAACAGCCCCCCTAGACCGCTGTCTCACTCTGAAAAAAAGTCCTCACGTAACTTATCCAACCTTATCCATATACCTCTCCTTTCCCCCTCTGCTCTCCCGTTCTCAAGCGCCCTATGGAATGCACGCTCACTCGCTAACAAACTTCCTTTTACTCATGATCTCTTTATCTCTAATGAACTACACCTTCTTGCCCTAACTGAAACATGGCTCCTCCCAGACGATACCACATCTGCTGCTTCTCTCTGCCATGGGGGCTACCAGTTCTCCCATACACCTCTATCCACTGGCCGAGGCGGTGGTGTTGGCCTCCTACTTTCTTCCTCTTGCCAATTCCAACCTCTCCTGCTGCCTCAGTCACACCCCTCCCTCTCTTTTGAAGTCCACTCCATTCGCCTCTTCACACCACTTCCCCTCCAAGTAGCTGTTATCTATTGCCCACCCGACAAATCCAAATCGACCTTCCTTACTGATTTTGACTCTGGTTGTCCGTCTTTCTAGATCCCTCTTCCCCACTCTTATTCTTGGTGACTTTAACATTCACGTCGATAACCCTTCCAACCCACATGCTTTAAAGCTTCTCACCCTCACCTCCTCGTTTAACCTCCAACTTTGCTCCACTGCCCCCACCCACCTGCACGGCCATTGCCTTGACCTGATACTCTTCTCTAATTCCTCTCCCTTAAAGTTCCACACCTCAATCCTTCCCTCATCTGACCATCACTTTTTAACCTTCAATCTTCAGCTTCCACTGTCTCAATCCTGTCCCGTCTCCTCCGACCTATTTAGAAACCTTCATAATATTTATTCCTTGACTCTCTCCTCCACCATTTCTCCATCTCTTGCCTCCATTATGTCCTCCAAGTCCATCGATGAGGCAGTAGCCTCTTTTAATGCTGCACTATCCTTGGCTCTTGATACTCTTGCCCCACCCACCCACCCCACGTCCTGTTAGACGTTCTGCTCCTCAGCCCTGGCTTTCATCTACAACCCATTATTTACGCATCTGTACCCGTTCTGCTGAACGTGCCTGGACAAAATCCCGCTCCCCGGAAGACCTTCTTCACTTCAAATTCATGCTTGGCTCCTTCCAGTCAGGCAAAGCACTTGCCAAACAAAAGTACTACGTCCATCTGACTAACTCCCTAGCCTCTGATCCTCGTCACCTCTTTAATACCCTCAATTCTCTCCTCAAGGTGCCCCCGCCCCCAGTCCCACCCTCCCTTTATATTCTTTATTCTTTATTTGAGGCTTTGATAGACCGCCCTGTGCCGAGGCGTTAGGGCGGTGTACAATAAAATAAGGCTGCTAGAAAATACAGGAGGAAAAGAACCCCAATAAATAACAGGAGAGAAATAGAAAATAGGGAGGAAAATAGAACAGAGCAAATATCAACACAGACTACAATTATAAGCACCAAGGAGATGGGAGAATGGGGGAGGGTAAGGAAGGGGTAGATAGGGCTGAATAATCGGTGTAGATGTCCAGAGATTCACAGAGGGTTATGAGGAAGGAGGGGACGAAAGTCCGATAATAAAAGAGAATTAATGAAGAACATATTAGAAAATGTGTAGATGGTTAAGGGGGGCCAGGAAGATCAAAAGCCTGATGGAAAAGATGGGTCTTGAGGAGGGCTTTGAATCGAGGAAAAGACAGTTCAGTGCTGAGGGGATGTGGGAGAGAATTCCATAAAGCAGGACTAGCAAAAAAGAAGGCAGCATGGCGGGTTGACTCAAGGTGGGCGTTTGTGGGGAATGGGAGAAAGAGACGGTTACCATGAGAGGAATGGAGAAGGCGAGGCATAGGCTGAAGATAAATGAGATCTGCTAAGTACTGAGGGGTACTAGTGTGAAGGGCTTTATGTGTCAGGATAAAAAGTTTATAGAGATAGCGAGCCTTGATGGGGAGCCAATGAAGAGAGAGAAGGCAGGGGGTGATATGGTCGCGGGGAGAGGAGAAAGTGAGAAGACGGGCAGCAGTATTTTGAATGAGCTGTAGTCTCCGGAGTTGGTATTGTGGAAGACCAGCAAGAAGAGAGTTGCAGTAGTCAAGTCGGGTGATCACTAAAGAAAGCACAAGGGTGGTAAGGGATTTGACTGAAAGCAGAGGACGGACAGCTCTGATCCTACGGAGGTGAAAAAGAGAGCTACGTACCACACCAGAGATATGGTGATGAAAGGATAGGGAAGGATCGAGAGTGACACCGAGATAGCGAAGGGTTGACACTAAGGGGATGGAAGAGCCGGACATTTGAGGTGTCAGAGTGGGGAGAGAAGCGCCAAAAGTGAACCAGATGGCTGCTGACTTGGAAGGGTTGACTACAAGGAAATTGCTAAGGAACGAATCAGAAACGGCAGTCAAGCAAGTATTGAGGAGAGTGAGATCCGGGACTGAAGAGGAAGTGTGATGGATTAAGAGAATGTCATCGGCGAAAAAATATGCAGAGATACCATGCTGTTGTATGAGAAGGGCAAGAGGGGCAAGAAAGATATTAAAAAGAAGGGGGGCAAGGATGAAACCCTGAGGGACCCCACAGAGGAGAGGTAAAGAGGTAGAGGAAGAAGAGCCAATGTGGACTGCGAAAGAACGAGAGGTAAGAAAGGATCGAAACCACTGGTGAACAATGCCACAGATGCCAAGGTTGGAAAGACGGGTGAGAAGTGTATGGTGATCAACGACTTCGAATGCAGCAGAAAGATCCAAGGAAACAGCTATAGAAAGATCACCCTTATCGTGTGAACGGTGCAATTCGTTAAGGAGTGCTACGAGGATGGTTTCTGTGTTGTGTCCGGGCCTAAATCCTGATTGTCGGGGGTGAAGGAAGTTGATGGAGTCAAGATGTGCGGTAAGTTGACGAAAGACAAGTTTCTCGAGGATTTTTGAGAGAAAAGAAAGGTTGGAGACAGGACGCCAATTAGAGGGAATGATGGGATCAAGAGTAGGTTTCTTAAGAAGAGGGCGGACAACTGCATGTTTCCAGGCAGAAGGGAAACAACCAGAGGTGAGACTAGAATTAAGAATAGCGAGGGCAAAAGGAGTAAGGGAAAGTGAAGAGTCAATGAGCCAAGAGGAGGGCAACGGATCCAGCAGGCAGGTGGTTTTATGGGAGGAAGAGATTGCTATAGCAAACTCAGAGGGGATAATGGGCCGAAACTGAGACCAGGTGTGGGAGAGCAGGGGCGGGTGGGGAGACTAGACTAGGGGGGGCAGGCAGGGGGAATAGTGGGGGCGGGCAGGAGGCAAATGAGAAATGCAGGGAGAGAATCTTGTTCGAGAAGAAGGTAGCAAGGGTTGTGGGACTTGGGACCGAAAGAGAAGGTGATGAAGGGAGAGAGACAGAGGAAGGAGATAGAAGATTCAGAACCTGATAGAGCTGACGGGAAGAATTTGAGGAGGATGTAATAAGAGTAGAATAGTAAGATTGTTTAGCGATGGTAATCATAGAATGATAGGTATTTTGAACATGACGGAAAGCATCTAGGGAGGAGTCAGAAGGGTGTTTATGCCACAACCGTAGAGCACGGCGGAGATGAGAACGCTGCAGGTAGAGACCTGGGTGATACCAGGGGTGACATGGTGACGGGCGAGCAGGGGCAGGACGGAGGGGGGCCACGGAGTCAAACGCGGAGAAGAGGTCCAGACAGTAACCTGCTGGTTTACTGAAAGGGAGGAGAAATCAGGAGGAAAGAGGGAGTCAGTAGAAAGGAAATGTAGCAGAGATGCTGTAGTAATGTGACGCTTCAAAATCTGGGAGGGGGGGGGGAAGGATACGAGGAGATGGGGTCCTGGGGAAGGGGAAGAAGCAAGGAGAAGAAAATACAATTGTGATCAGACCAGGGAAGTGCGAGGTGAGTGATATTTACTTGCGAAAAAGGTGAGGAGACTGGGGTGAGAATCAGATCAAGGGTGTGACCTGAGGTGTGAGTGGGACAGTTCACATGTTGGACAAGAGAAAGGTCGCTGAAAACGGACGAAAGTGCTTTATCACACTGCCGTACTTGAGAGCCAAGGTGAGCGTTAAAATCTCCCAAGACAACAAGATGAGGAGAAAGTAGGACTGACTCAGAGAGAGAGAGAAGGAGGGAATCCCTCTCTGCCCAAACCCTTGCCGACTACTTCCATGACAAAATCCACAAGATCACACTCCAATTTCCCACACCCTCATCTACCTCCCCCTCCCCAATTCTCCCCCCCATTTCTCCCCCCCCATCCCGACTTCCTCTGCTACCCTCTCCTCCTTCCCTACAATCTCCAAAGAAGAGACTGCACTCCTTTCTTTCTGCAAACCCACCATCTGTTCCTCTGACCCTATCCCCACCCATCTTCTACTCCCCATCTCCCTCACCTTTATCCCCTCCATCTCTCATATTCTCAACCTATCACTCTCCACAGCTACTGTTCCCATCGATTTCAAGCATGCTGTTGTCACACCTCTCCTCAAGAAACCCTCTCTTGATTCCACCTGTCCATCTATCAACCCATCTCCATTCTTCCCTTCATATCTAAACTACTAGAACGAGCAGTCCACCGCCGCTGCCTCGATTTCCTCACCTCCGAGGCCCTCTTGGACCCACCACAATCTGGCTTCCATCCCCTACACTCCACCGAAACGGCTCTTACAAAAGTATGCAATGACTTGTTCCTCACTAAATCTAAGGGCTTCTACTCTGTCCTCATCCTTCTCGACCTCTCCGCTGCCTTTGACACTGTTGACCACAATCTCCTCCTCTTCACCCTTTCCTCGCTTGGTTTCAAGGGCTCCGTATTATCCTTGTTCTCCTCCTACCTCTCCCATCGCTCCTTTAGTGTATGATCTGGTGGCTCCTCCTCCTCTCCCACCCCACTCCATGTTGGTGTAACCCAGGGCTCCGTATTGGGCCCCCTCCTTTTCTCTCTCTACACCCAATCCCTTGGCGCGCTTATCTCCTCCCATGGCTTTCAGTACCATCTCTATGCCGATGTCTCCCAAATCTACCTCTCTACACCTATTATCTCTCCAGGAATCCAAACCAAGATCTCTGCCTGCCTTTCTGATATCGCCGACTGGATGTCTCATCGCCACCTGATATTGAACATGGCAAAGACCGAACTGCTCCTCTTTCCCCCCAACTCCTCCCCTCCCTTTTCCCCTTTCTCAGTCTCCATGGATGGATCTACGATCCTTCCTGTTCCCTTGGCCTGCAATCTGGGGGTTATCTTTGACACTTCTCTCTCCTTCTCCACACATATCCAGCTCATTGCTAAAACCTGCCGCTTCTTTCTTTACAACATTAGCAAAATTCACCCCTTCCTGTCGGAACACACCACCAAAACGCTTATCCAGTCCTTAGTCTCCTCTCGCCTCGACTACTGCAACCTACTCCTTGCTGGTCTCCCCATGAGCCATCTCTTCCCCCTTCAATCTATTAAAACTATGCTGCTCGACTAATCTTCCGTCAATCCCGCTATGCCCACATTACTCCTCAAGTCGCTCCATTGGCTCCCCATCCAATTCCGCATGCAATTCAAACTTCTCCTGCTGACCTATAAATGCATTCACTCTGCGGCCCTTCAATACCTCTCATCTCTTATCTCGCCCCACATCCCCTCTTGAGAACTTCGCTCCACTAACAAATTACTTTTATCTAGGCCTTTCACTCACACCGCTAACTCCCGACTTCGTTCCTTTCACCTTGCTGCACTCTATGCCTGGAACAGCTTACCTGTGTCTATACGCCAGGCACCCTCCCTGGCTGTCTTCAAATCTAGGTTAAAAACCCATCTCTTCACTGTCTCGTTCATATCCTGACTTCTAGCCCTCATCTTAACCTAACCCCCATCATTTTCATGACCGAACTGTAAAACCCATCAACTTGACTAATGCTCCCTATTGTTTTGACTAGATTGTAAGCTCGGTAGATCAGGGACTGCTTCTTGTATGTATGTCTGTACAGCGCTGCGTGTGTGGCGCCATATAAGTGTTTAATAGTAGTAGTAGTAGTAGGGTCCATCGAGCCCAGTATCCTGTTTCCAAACGGCAACCAATCGAGGTCACAAGTATCTATCAGGTTCCCAAAAAGGTACACATATTCCATGCTGCTCATTTCTTGACTGTTTTATAAAGACACCAGGGGCGGCACAACATTAGGCAAGACAAGGCAGTTACCTAGGGCAGCAGCTTCAGGGGGCAGCGAAGGGCAGCAGTATTCAAAGCAAGAAACTGGATCCTGATAGCCAAAGAGCCAGCAGCACATTCTTCTCACTTCCAGAAGCACAGGCACACACCTACGTACAGAGCAAAGTTTAATATTTAAAAGTATGATGTCTGATTATCCATTTTTTATGTTTGTTTTTGGAAAGGTGGTGCTTAGATGATCATGATTGTTGATTTTAGTTCTCAAAATCTAGGGGGAGGGGGTGTAAGCCTGGGTCACTGCACTTCACACCAGACCAGGGCCAGCCCTTAAAGGCACATAGGCAGCTCTATATTTTTTATAAAACCAGCAGCAATCAAGGGCTCCGTATTATCCTGGTTCTCCTCCTACCTCTCCCATCGTTCCTTTAGTGTATGCTCTGGTGGATCCTCCATGTCTAGGGGTAATCTTTCTAAAAGCAATTGTACCTGCTTACAGCAGAGATTTATGCTTGAGAATTCTTTTATCAAATTACTTGTTTAGTTCTCAAGCCTGCTGGCCCAGGTATGTTGAACTTCCTAAGCTTTTCAAGCTTAAAAGAGCAGTGTAACTTAAAAGCTTGAAAGAGCAGTGTAACTTAAAAGCTTGAGAGAGCAGTGAGTGCTCTCTGTAGCTGTATTTCCCTCTTTGAACAGTCTAGAAAAACTAATAACTTACCATTTTGATCATACGCTAAAGCAGATGATAATTGATGGAGATGCTAATCATTTTCTGCTTTGTGAAATCACAGCTGTATCTCTTGTTTTCGTTTTCAGATGTTAAACGCCTTATTGTCTGTAGATCACCAAGAAACCAGTGTGTGCCTCTGAGCTTAGGCTTGAAATGCTGGTTGGTAACCAAGGAGTCAAATATTCCAAATTCCATTTGCTAGCATAACAAAGCAATGCCAGTAAAATTCCATACCAAGAGACTGGCCTTGAGTCTTCTTCACAGCTATGTACCAGCATTTGTTTCTATTGATAAAATTGGTATAAGTTGGTGTGTTTTCTGGTTTCCAAGCCAGAAACCCAAGAATCCAGAATTGTTTTCCTTCCCAGATCTTAACCATTAGAATATAACTTGGGCCACTTGCTGGTTTTCCAGATTGAATTTTAGTGTAGGTTTGGTTATGTAGTACTTTAACCTTATGAAAACTGGCTCTGTTTTTATTGGTTGATGGCTTGGATAAAGCGATGGAAGCTGACGCCTCCCTTTCTTTCTTGTTTGATTCAACTAAGTTGACAATGTTCTAGTTCTCATCCATCACTTACTGAGTCTCTGTGACTTAACCATTTACATAGTGCAACAAATTCACTAAGTCTGCATGCAAAGAGTGTGCTATATTCAGTTTTATCCATGGTCACATGAAATTGTCAATCACATGATCAATTGAATTAAATTATCAGCTTAATTTAAAAAAAGATAGACCATTCAAACCACCGAAAACACAAAGCTCAAATAACAAATCTTGCAATTCCCAAATGAAGTAACTTTATTGGCTAAATATACAGTCAGCACCCACGGTTATGTCTTGTGCTAAAAACACAGTCATAATCATTGGTCGCCTGGCTTTCACTGGTCTCTATCCTCCTGGTGAACAGTGGACATGTTGCTAAATAGTGCCGCCCCCTTTACTGGCCAACTTGCCATCTGAGTTTGACATACAGTGTGATCTAGCAGCCTTTAAGAGGGTCATTTTATAAACCCCTGTGGAGTTAATGCTGTTTTAGCATGTGTGTATCTAAGGCCTATTTTAGAAAGGGAACTATGTGTGTACTTTACTTTACAGCCCTTGTTCTGAACCCTTTCCTGATGTACCCACTAGCCACATTTTCAGAATATCCTCCTTGAATCTACATGAGATAGATATGCATGCAATGGAAACACTGCTTGCCAGTGTAAATAATGCATATTCGTTTTGGCTATCCTGAAAACCAGATTGGCTAGGGGGTGCACCAGGACAGCTCCGAGAACCACTGCTTTATAAAATGGGGGCATAAGCGGCGCAAAAATGTTGCAGGTGTAAATGTTCATTCCTAGATTTTTTGAGAATATGCATAAGTTATAGTATTTTATGACTCATGGACATAAAGGTTTGTGCTCCTCCCATACATACTCTGTCCAGACTCTGCTCCTGTGCATGCCCACACTGATAGTACACGTGATCGCTCTTCCATAGGTACTTTAAGAAGAGTGACCGCATAAAGTACACACTCACTTGGTTTGCAGCTTGTTGTGCTGTCATCTCCAAATTCCTACTCAGTCTATTGAGTCCCCATTATCTCCTATCTACTGTAGTTCTTGCTCTGCTTCTCACTCTGTCCATCTCCTCTTCCTTTCCCTAATCTCTCTGTCTTAGAAAGCCTCTGTGCTTGTCCCATTCTTCCTTGAATTCAGATACAGTCCTCCTCTCTACCACCTCTGCTGAGAGGCTACTCCAATGTATCCACCACCGTTCCCATAAAGAAATATTTCCATAGGATTACTCCTGAGTCTATCCCCTTTCACCTTTGTCTATGTTCCTCATCCCACCTTTCAATTGGAGGTATTTAAATGCCTCTATCATATCTCCTATCGTGTGCCTTTCTTCCAGAGCATACATACTGAGGTCTTTATGTCTGTACCCATACATGGACGTCTGTTATAAAATACCTTAATCTGCGCACACACATGTATAAAGCAAGGGTGATCATTTAAATCTGCTCGCTAGTAGACGTAAGTGATTGTGTCTACATTTAAGGCTACCTACACTGCTATTTAATAAAGACAAGTCGATGCCTACTTGTTTTTATAAAACACCTGCCCATGGGGACCTGTTATAAAAGTACCCTCTGAGAGTGTAAGAATGGGGCACTACACTATTAATCATTTATATAGCGCTACAAGGCACAAGCAGTGCTGTACAGACAGATATAAATACAGCCCTGCCTAGGTTAAGGCAGGCAAAAAGCGCCTCTTTTCAGCCTATTTTTTAAATACAAGCTGATATCTATTTGTCTTTATAAGATACTAGTGTAAGTGGCAGATACCACACCTTAAGATACAGCATCTGTAGATGAAAGTTCAAAGTTTGTAAGGGCACAAGTAAATTAAAGTATTTTACAATCAATCTGCATTATTCCTATCCCTGCTGAGACCACCCTCCCCACTCCCCACTTACTGGCAAAGTACCCACCCTTCATGTCAAAGTGTGCACTTTTATGCCTCTCTGTATTTTATAAGAGGCCATTAAGGTGTGCAATCCACTAAAAACCCACTTTTACATAGGGCATCGAAGGATGGTGAAACTTCCTACCGTACTTGATTAAATACATGTAAGGCTACAGGAACAATAGGTGAATTTAGTGGCACAAACAGGGGGAACAACCACTTTACAAAAAACAGGTTCCAGAGCAGCAGCAGCAGATTTTGCAAAACAAGTACATCGAAGGGGAGCCAATGAAAGAGATAGACTCCAAAACTCACATTCTTTGAATCTTGAGGTGGTTTCGAACACTAGAATGGCGAGTACAGCTCCACCTCGGTCTCTCCTCAACAGCCCAGATCCAAACCAGCAGTTAGCTGATGGCTATGCATAACTTGAAGCAGGTCTGAGGGATCATCCTCTGGAAACTGCAAGCCTTCAGGCTGATTTGTCCGCCGGCGGCACTCCGGCTGTTTTTATTTTAGATTTTGCCGCCTCTAGCCTGAGTCTGCCTTCCTGCTGCTTTTTTTTTTCTCAAGAATGCTTGAGCGAGAAATAAATTAGCGGGAAGGCAGAGGCAGGTCAGAAGCAGCAAAATTTAAAATAAAAACAACCGGAGTGCCGCCGCTGGACAAATGAGCCTGAAGACTTGCAGGAACATTGTGATCAGGCTGATTTGTCCAGCAGCAGCACTCTGGCTCTGTTTTAGTTTTAGATTTTTCCGTTTCTGGCCTCTCTCTGCCTTCCCGCGGCAGAGACAGGCCAGAGATCGCAAAATCTAAAATTAAAACAGAGTCGGATTGCTGCTGCCGTCAGAGTGTCGCCCTCTGCAAACTGCCGCCTGAGGCAACCGCCTCAGATGGCCTTATGGTAGAGCCGCCCCTGATGGTGTTGCATTTATAATTAAGAAGAAACTTGCAAGAACTGTAGTGAAATACAAAGTAGTCAGTGAATGCTTAATTTCTATTCGTCTACGAGGAATGCCTATCAACACAACTGTAATTCAAGTACATGTCCCAACAACAGCTGCAGAAGAGGATGAAATTGATGAGTTCTATGAAGAAGTACAAGCTGAAATTGTCAAAGCATGCAAACAGGATATCCTGATAGTCATGGGTAATTGGAACGCAAAAGTTGACAACAAAGAAGGTAAAATGGTTGGAAAATATGGACTTGGCAACCAAAACAAAGCTCTAGAAAGACTGATAGAATTCTGCAAGACCAACAATCTATTCATCTCAAACACCTTCTTCCAGCTACACAAGCGGTGACTGTACACATGGAATTCACTCAATGGATTGAACAAAAATCAAATTGACTACATCTGTGAAAGTGAATGATGGAAAAGCTCTATAACATCAACAAAGACAAAACCTGGAGATGACTGTGCTACACATCACCAACTACTAGTATACAAACTCAAGCTAAAGTTGAAAAAGAGGAAGCCACTCATGAATAGAGCAAAATATGACCTTGAGAATATACCACTGGAATTTAAAGACTGCCTGAAAAATCAATTTGCTGCTTTAGATACAAATGACAGAGCTCCAGAGAGTTATGGAATGACATCAAGAAGGTTATGTTGAAAGAAAGCGAGAAATCTCTACAAAAGGTGAAAAAGCAAAAACGGCCAAAATGGATGACGGAAGAAACTATGAAAATTGCCCAGAAATGCAGAAAGGCTAAAGCCAAAGCAGAAAGAGCGGCAATGACAGAACTCAGAGATTTCCAATGTGTATCAAGACAAGGAAAAGTACTACAATGACTCATGCAAGGAAATAGAAGCATAAACTATTAGAGGAAGAACAAGATCGGCTTTCGTAAAGCTATGAGAGTTAAAGAAAAAATTCCAACTTCGAATTGCAATGTTACTATCATTCTCCCGCAAGCTCCTTTACGGGGCATTACTGGAATCTAATGGGCATGGGACTCCGACTACTCCAGGATTACTATCTTCTATACACCATCGCCCTTCTTACTACACTTATCTACCATTATTTAACCCCTCCCCAGGGATTCCCCTTACTGCGGCTGACCGCTCCAGGGCTCCACCTAGTTATTCCTGGGTTATATTAATGTACCTATCTTACTGAGCTTCCCTCTTTCCTCAGTAACTCTACACTCCTTCATGCACCACCTCCAACCACGCCCACGTATACTACGATGGGGAAATGGCCAATAACTATACACCTACCCCTTCCCTACCCAATACTCCCATATTTCCATTGTATTCCCCACATTTTATGGATACCAATCCTGACCAACCCTCCACCTCTACCCATTACCCCAATAATCGTACTGCAAGAATACACAGGGTGTGTGGGCAAACAAATAACAGAGCTCTGCACAGGACACCAACCTATGCTCCGGTTCCTTCTATGGCTACTGAGATTGCACTTTCCAATCTGGCTATTTGGATTTCCTGAGCTCCAAATTTTCTACCGTGCCAGACCCCATTCTGGTGGGGGGAGGAGGGGAATCACCCCTTTTTTCCCCTAGCCTGCCTTCCAGCACAACCATCCCCCCACCACGTGCAGCCCCCCTCCCCAACCGCCCCCTCACCCTGACAGGTTTTCCGCTCTCCACAACAGCTCTGTCTGGAATATCACCCTGTGCCCCACCTCCCCTAACCTTGCCAGCCGCCCCCCCCCCCCCGCTGCAATGACCCTTCGCCCCAGGCATCCCCAAAGCTATTTCCAATAGGCCCTTTGTACGCTCCTCGTTTGTTTGCTCTTTTTTTTTTTTTTAAATTATTTCTTTATTTTTTAAATTGCCCTCGAGGGCCCTACACCCCCAGCTACTTCACTGCTTTGGTTCTTTTGCTCCGACGCTGCTCCCGCAGCCGCCTCCACTGCCCCGACTGGCACCGCGCTCCTCCTTGTGCCTTCCTACACAGCACCACGTTTCTTTGCGTGTCGTCCACTCCACAAGGCCTGATTCCTTCCTGCTGCCTGAGCACTGCACCAGCTCTCAATGACCCGCGCCGCAGGCTTGCCAGCACCACTCCTCGCTCTGCCTACCGAAGGAGCCCCCCGCCGCACGCCACGCTCCTGGCAATCACTCCTCTTCCCTCCGCACAGCTCAGACACCAGCCCCGCTGCCTCCCAGCGCGTGTGAAGCTGAGCCGCGAGGACGCCAGCTCCACACGCCTTTGCTACCCTCATTGGCTCCCGCAGCGCTTGTCCTCCGCTGCCGGGAGCCAATGAATTTTAAGGACGCCTCTTACGTCCACTCGAGGACACTTCCCTCCACCCCCTCCCAACGGATGTGGTCAGGGTCCCCGCTCCGGGCCGAGCGCCCAGTTTCAGGCGGCTGCCGGGACCCTGCCCGCGGCCTTTCATGTGTCTTATGCTTTTTGCCTACTTTGATAATGCCCTAGCTGCTGACTCAGTCTGTTTCCCATGTAGGTTGCTTCAGGGACAAAACACATCTGCTGAATGCAGAAAAGAAGTGCCAACCTTTTTGGAAAACTCATAAGTTGGTAGGTTATCTCACAGCCGACCCCTGAGCGGAGTGATATCTTAGATTTGACATTGATCGCCAGTAGTAAAATTGATAATTTTAGGTTAAGATCTTTACATTTGATTTCTTGATTGGACCACTTGCTTATCTGTTTTCATTGAGAACATGACCATTTATAGGTGGACAACAACTGTAAGAGTCATGAAAGGGTGGTGGATGCTTGGAATGCCCTCCTGATGGAAGTGGTGGGGGCAAACTTAGTGACAGAATTCAAAATGGCATGGGACAGACAGTGGATCCCTTTATAGCAACAGGATAAAATCAAAATAAGCATAACTATCTCTTATATCTGAACAAATAGGGGTGATCTAAACAGAGCAGTGGGTACACCCCTAAACAAAGGCATAGGGAGAGGTGACCTGCATGGAGCGACAAGTGCACCTACTCTTGCCGCCTTGCTGGGCAAACTAAATGGACCATACTGGTCTTTATCTGCCGTCATTTACTATGGGAAATAAAAAAGGTATAGAGAAGGGAATTTTGTTCAGGGTTTTGAGGCAACTAACCAGCAGATGGATGCTTTGTCCATAGAGTGAAGCATGCATGTTTGGAAGGAAATGGTTCAATATATGGTCTTACTTGAGCAAGGACAGTCTATGGGAGTTAGTGGTTAGGGTCAGGATTTGGCCTGGTACCACAAGGAACTGTGGCTGATGTGTCAACATCTGCATCACTGGGAGTATTTGTGGTGTAAATTGAAGAGCCATGAAAATAGGTAATTTTTTGTTGCCTTGTGTAGGCTTTACCATCAACAGGAGTAAGGTTAAATGAAATTATATTAATGAGTGCATTCTAATTGCTGGGAATAAGTCCCAGGAACTGTTTTGTGTGGTGTGCCAAATTGCAAATAATAGAGAGAAAATTACTTGGCCATGTACCTGTTCTTATATGGCTGAAGACTTTGCTGCCTTTTTTGAATCTAAAGTTGAGAAGCTGTACATAAGTTGGAATGTGACCCCTGTTTCAATGAGGGAGACAGATCCTGTAGTACATTTGCAGGGATGTGTGTGTGTGTGAGGGGGGGTTGGGACCTATGCATCTTAATTCTGTTTCCTCTATAGGCTTCATGACTTGGGATGAATTTAGAACAATGTCCCTAGTAGATTTATCATGGATTAATTCAGGGCTGAAGTCCTCAGCCTCTCTACTTGTTTCTTTCTGCCCAGTGGTTAGTATTACAGCTTGATCAGGTAGCTCCTTGGTAGGACCACCTGATTAATCAGTCCTTTGTTGAAGGGGTGGTACCATCAACCTTGAAAAAGGCGGTCATTTCTCTGGTCCCCAAGAAAGGATATAGGTATGATGCAGGACTATTGGCATATAGGTTGATGAAGGTAGAATAGAGATAACTGGAAGATTTTTGGATACTGTGTAGCTGTTCCACCCTGTGCAATCAGGGACTCAAGCTGGCTACTGCTCAGAGGTAGTGCTATTAGGCTTAGTGGACAGGATTCAAGGCTCAGTAGCCATTGGACTTGGCTTGACTTAGTGGCATTTGATACTGTCCACAATGGTAGGTTATTGTCACGATGGATTACACCTCCAAGGGAAGGCAAAAGACTAGTTTAAATCATATCTAAATGGGTGTATATAGTGTGTGTGGCTTGGAAGAGGAAACTATCAGCTTTCCATCCACTCATGCCCGGAGTTCTGCAAGACTCCTTGCTATGCTCCTTCTTTTTAATTTTTATGTCTCCTCTTCCATGGGAGTGGGCTAAGAGCAATCTGGATTTTTATTTCTATGTGGATGACATCCAGACCATAGCATATTTTTCTGAAGATCAGGAGTCTTTCGTGCACATTTTGAATGAATAGTGGGAAAAGGGAACTAAATAGCTTCATTTGAACTCATGAAGGCACATTTTATAAAGAACGCCCAGGTGCAATCTGAGACATCAAAGTCAGAACATCTGGGGGGGAAAAAAAAAGCAGGCACATACAAGTGAAAGTGCGATTGAACAAACGTGGATGCGCCCAATATGGATGTCTATGGAGACATCTACATAGATGAAACCAGAGTAGCAGTTCAGAATGGGGACATCTAATAGCCTAATAGCGTAGTGGGCTAAGAGCAGCATTACAAAGGCTCAAATCCCAGAGTGGATCTTTGTGATCTTGGCTAGTCACTTAACTCTCCATCTTCTCTATACTCTCTGGATGTTTTAAGGCCAAAACAAGCACTTTCCTGATACCTATTCATGCCTGGAGCAGGTCTAAACATGGACATGCCAGAAAACATGTCTGAGATTGAACAGGGACGGTAAGCCTATCGCACTGCCCCTGACATGCCTTCACCACACTCCCTGTTTACTTGGACATCACCAGGGTGGGAACATCTTTAAAAGTCATTTGTGAAATGTCTCCAGAGACATCTCTGTGATTTGGATGTGCACATCTTCAGACCCCTTTATGTTTGCATGCCGATAAGTCAATGGCTATGTGAATCTTCAGGAGAGGAGGAACCACTTCAAGTCAAGCTAGCTTGAATGGCTGCACTTTGAAGTTGGTCAGACTTGGGGGTTTTATTTGACAATGGTTTGACCATCCAAGTGCATACATGTACACTAGTAAAGGCCTGGTTTTTTTCAGCTTTGTTTGATTAGAAAACTTAAGGTGTTCCTCTCTTGTGACAACCTTGCAATGTTGGTCTTCGCTTTAGTAAATTGCAGGCTAGACTAAAGTAACTCACTGTTCTTGGGATTTCCAATAGTTAGTTTGAAAAGGCTTCAGCTGATACAGAACATGGCTATCCAACTTTTAGAAGGCGCTATGAAAAGGGATCCTGTCACATGACTCCTTTATTTTAACATCTCCACTGACTTCCTTTTGGCAGTCAGGGTACTATTTAAGATAATTTGTCTGGTCTACTATGCTCAGTAAATGGATGTTCTGCTTATCTTATGGATAGGCTTAGTTCCTGTGTTTGTCCCAAAAGGAACTGTTGGAATTGCCTTCTCTGTCTGAGATCAGTTAGATTTCCATTAGATACAGTACCTTTACTTACAAGGGCCCTGACTGGTGGAATGAGCTTCCCCTTCCCTTGTCAGAAGAGCCCAGTTTCTCTAGACTTCATAAACAGCTAAAGGTATGGTTATTTGAGCAGGTGTAGGGGACGGGTGTTTGACATGGATAGTTGGATTAAGTGGGACTGGGGGATATTGGATTGAGAACCGAGTGAGGGTTGGCATTGATTTTATTGTTTGTAATTTTTTTGGTATGTTTTTAAATTATATACTACTTGGTATTTGTCTGGAAATAAATATTGGTATACGAGTATCAAGATAATAGATCAAATCAAATACCCTAGCATTACCACTCTTCAAATCAGCTCCAACGCATGCAATGAAGGAATTATACACTCAAAGAAGTATGGCAATCTGTTTCTGAATTTACTATTGAAAAACCTATGATATAGTTTTTGACTTATGTTGGGCATATTAATGTGGGCTTTCAATAAGAAAGTTAATTAGACTCTCGAGATGGAGCCGATTTTCCTGCCCATATTAATCTGCTTAAGAATGTATGATTATTTACATTATGTCACAAGAACACTCTTGCTCAGAAAAGAATTATCACAAGAAAGAAAACACAATTGAATTAACTCATTCAATACACAAAAAAATATTTATTTATGTAATAGTTTTAAAACCCACCTATCACTATTCCTAAGCAGTAATACAATGATACATTCACAATAGTAAAACATATGGAGTTCAAAGTGGCATGGGGAAGAGACAGTGGATCCCTTTACAGCAACAGGATAAAATCAAAATAAACTGAACCATCTAATTTCTCAACAAATAGGGGTGTCTTACAAGGAGCAACGGGTTCACCCCTAAACAAAGACATGGGGAGGGGTGGCCTTGCACAGAGTGGCAGGTGCACCTACTCCTGCCATCTTACTGGGCAGACTAGATGGACCATACTGGTCTTTATCTGCCATCATTTACTATACATAAACAGAGTAACCAGCACACACAAAAATCATTTTAAAACTTAAGCTTCCATAAACAGTTTTCCAATGTTTCCTAAAAGAAATATCATGAAGAACAAGAGGCAAAGAATTCTAAAACTTTGGTTCAACTACCGAACAGTTTCTTATCACTGCTACAGTAAGAAGAAGAAGCAATGATTGATTCCCTGATCCCTCTAATAAAGAAAAATTCAATATCTCACAATTTCAGAGGGGGCTATTAAGTAAAAATATTAGTTCAAGTGTTTAAAGTGAAAGAGCTGATTACAATATATGTACCATTTTTTATGTGTTTTAGTATTACTTTCAGGAAGTCGTTGGTAATAGAAACATAGAAATATGACGACAGAAAAAGACCACATGGCCTATCTAGTCTGTCCTTCCATATCAACAACTACAACAGTCCCCTTTTTACCTTTAGAGATCCTCTGTGTTGGTCCCATGCTTTTTTGAATTCACTTACTGTCCTCATCTCTACCACCTCCACTGGGAGACTATTACATGGATCCACTACTCTTTCCGTAAAGAAATATTTCCGCATATCACTCCTGAATCTATCTCCCTTCACCCTCATCCCATGTCCCCTCGTAGCAGAACTTGCTTTCAATTGAAAGAGGCTCTCTCCCTGAACATTTATGCCACGGAGGTATTTAAACATCTCAATCATATCACCTCTATCCTGCCTTTCCTCTAAGGTGTACATATTAAGATCCTTCAGTCTGTACTCATATGCTTTATAATGAAGACTACTAATCATTTTAGTAGCCACCCTTTGCACTGACTCCATCCTGTTCACATCCTTTTGAAAGTGCGGTCTCCAGAATTGCACACTATACTCCAAATAAGGTTGCACCAAATACTTATACAGAGACATTATCACCTCCTTTTTTCTGCAAGCCATTCCTCTCCGTATGCACCCAAGCATCTTTCTAGCTTTTGCCGTTGCCTTTTCTACCTGTTTAGCTACTTTAAGAACATCAGACACAACCACGCCTAGGTCCCGCTCTTCTTTAGTGGACAAAAGTACTTCACCCCCTATACTATATTGCTCCCTTGGATTGCTGCAGCCCAAATGCATGACCTTACATTTTTTAACATTAAATCCCAGATGCCAAATTCTAGACCATTCTTCAAGCTTAGCTAGATCCCTCCTCATGTTATCTACACCTTCCTGGGTCTCTACTCTATTGCAGATTTTGGTATCATCTGCAAAGAGGCAAACCTTACCCGACAGCCCTTCCGCAATATCACTAACAAAGATGTTAAAAAGAATCGGAGCAAGGACAGATCCCTGAGGCACACCACTGGTAACATCCTTCTCCTCAAAGTGAGCTCCATTTATTTGTACTCTTTGTCGCCTCCCACCCAACCAATTTCTAACCCAAGCAGTAACTTTAGGGTCCATCCCTAGGGTGCTCAGTTTGTTTGTAAGTTGCCTATGAGGAAGAGTGTCAAAGGCTTTACTGAAATCTAAATACACCACATCTAGGGCTCTCCCTCGGTCCAACTCCCTGGTCACCCAGTCAAAGAAATCAATCAGATTTGTCTGACAAGACCTGCCTCTGGTGAATCCATGCTGCCTTGGATCCTGTAATCTGCTGGACTCCAGAAACCTCACTATTTTCTCTTTCATCGGCGTTTCCAATAATTTACTCACCACCGAGGTTATTCTAACCAACCTGTAGTTTTCAACCACATCCTTACTTCCGCTTTTGTGTAAAGGCACCACATGAGCCTCTCTCCAGTCCTTTGACACCACTCCTGACTCCAACGAGGCATTGAAAAGGTCAGTCAGTGGAGCTGCTAGAACATCCCCAAGATTCCTCAGTATTCTAGGGTGTATCCCATCCGGTCGCATCGCTTTGTCTACTTTAAGTTGAGCTAGTTTCTCACGGACACAGTCTTCTGAAACTTGTTCAAGATATCCCTTGCTTCTGTTCCTGTTTGTGGGTGTTTTCTGAGGTCCTGCTCCTGGTTCTTCATCTGTGAACACAGAACAGAAATATTTGTTAAGCAATTCCACTTTATCCTTATCAGCTTCTACATATTCTTCCCCTGCACCCTTGAGTCTGACAATACCACTTTTGCCCTTCCTCTTCTCACTAATATATCTGAAAAATGTCTTATCCCCCCATTTTATTGCATTGGCTATTTCCTCCTCCTTTTGAATCTTTGCCTTCCTGACTACTTTGCTAGCTTCTCTAAGTTTTTCCAAAGACAGATACCTGTCTTCCTCTCTCTGTGATCTCTTGTATTTCATGAAGGCCTCCCTCTTTTTCTTCACTTTTTCAGCTACTTCTTTTGAAAACCATAGCAGTCTCCTTTTCCTTTTACCTTTATTTACCATTTTAATAAAAAGGTTGGTTGCCCTTAAAATATCCGCTTTCAGTTTTGCCCACTGTTTTTCTACATCCCCCAGCTGTTCCCATCCCACTAATGACTCCCTGAGGTATTGGCCCATCTTGGCAAAGTTAGTCTTCCTAAAGTCTAAGATCCTCACCTTTGAATGGATTCTAACAGCCCTAGTCCTAATACTGAACCACACCATCTGGTGATCACTGGATGCAAAATGATCTCCCACTACAACATCAGAAACACTTTCACCCTTGGTAAGCACCAAGTCCAGTATGGTCCCTTCACGTGTGGGGTCTGTTAACAATTGCCTGAATAGTTCTCCCTGTAGAGAATCCAGGATCTCCTTACTTCTAGATGATACTGCAGCAGGAATGTGCCAGTCAACATCTGGCATATTGAAATCTCCTATCAGTAGCACTTCCCCTTTCCTAGCAATGCTGCATATGTCTTCAATTAACTCTTTGTCCACCTCTTCCTCTTGTGAGGGAGGTCTGTATATCACACCAATGCAAATAGATTTCTCTTTTCCTCTTTGTAGTTTAACCCACAATGCCTCCTCTCTCCCTTTTAAGCTCTGTAATTCCAAAGCTTTAATAGTAGTTTTTACATATAGTGCCACTCCTCCCCCCCCTTCTTCCTTTCCTGTCCTTTCTGAATAAAGTATAGCCAGGTATAGTTGCATCCCAATCATGGTTTTCTGAGAACCATGTTTCTGTAACTGCCACTAAATCCAAGTCAGTCACTCCCACCAAAGCTTCAACATCAGGGATCTTATTTCCCCTGCTATCGGCATTTATACACACTGGTTTCCATATGTTGCCCCTGTTACCCATTTCCATAAACTATTTAATGTATCACCTACCTGGGGGTTGTCTTTACCCATCCCCAACAAATCTAGTTTAAAGCCCTCTTCAGTAGATTAGCCAGTCTACTACCGAAGACGTGTTGACCTTTCTTGGACAGATGGATGCCATCTCTGCTCTGCAACCCTTGGAACAGCATCCCATGGTCTAGGAAACCAAAACGCTCTTGATGACACCATCCATGCAGCCATGCATTCATCTCCAGGATGTGAGCCTCTCTGCCTTGGCCTTTACCCTCAACAGGGAGGTTTGAAGAGAACACCACCTGTGCACCTAACTGCTTCACCCACTGTCCCAGAGCCATGAAGTCACTTTTGATACGTTCCGGGGTATACCTGGCAGTATCATTTGTTCCAACATGGATTAGCAACATTGGGTAATAGTCAGTGGGCTTGATGAGTCTCGGCAAACTCTCCGTAACATGTTGGATTTTGGCACCAGGCAGACAGCATACCACTCTGGACATCAAGTGCTAATGTGCATTAGTACATAGATCCGAAAGATACATGAAAAACTCAATAAACAAAACACTTTCCTTCCAAAAAGCTGAATAAATGTCTGTGTCTCTCTCTCTCTCTCTTTTCAACAGCTATGTCTGTTTCTTGTTTACCCACCAATAGAGTTGCCTCAGATTGTATTTGGCAGTCCTGTGCACAAGTGTAGAGATTCCTGGATGTGAGTGTGTGAATATGCATTCATAAAAGATCCACATTTATCCAAGTAAATCTGGATTTTGTGTCCAGAAACAAAAGTCAGATTCCAAACTGGATTGAAGACAATTATAGGGCGCTTTTACGAAAATGCATTAGGGTTTTGCATCTAACACACATTTAGTGCAAAACATAACATCCATTAACTGCAAAGCCTCCATGGTAATTGCTGGGGTGCGGCCAGCATATTCCTGATAATTAAGGCATGGATGAGTATACTAACACATGGCATTCTCACCGCGGGCACACTTAACTCCATCTATTGAAGTGGCACTAGGTGAACCCCTGCTAATAGCAGCATTAACAGTGCGTGGCATGTCCCACCATGCTAACTGCAATGTGCTCGTTGTGCCCACTCTGTCCCTATCTCATCCATTCAGCATCCTAACACGCAAGTGTCAGTGCACGAATCAGTGTGCACAGTGACCATTCCCCCATGGTAACAGCTATTGTGTGCCCTTGCACGGAGTTACTGCTCTTGAAAATGTGTGTTAACTGCTTAGCACAATTTGAAAACTGGAAGTTGGATTCATATTGGATCCAAAGTGGCTCACTCATTCTTAACTCAGCTCTCAGTATTAACACTAGCAAGAATGATATAGTTCCATGCAGTTCTAAAACTATTCTTCACAAATCCAGTTTAGGTTGTGTAAGGTCTACGAAGAGGGGAATGTCTTTTGTGTGTATTTGCACAGTGCTGCATATACCTAGTAGCATTAGAGAAATCCATAGAAAACAGACAATCCAAGGCTGCGGTCACAAGAGGACCAGACAAATGAAAGAGCAAACATCTCACACACACAAAGACGATTCAAGTGTTTCGACAAGGACAAATTCATACAGGACACAATACAACACCTGAACATTACTACAGATGACCTGGAGGAACAAGTTTCCAGCTGGAACAGCATTTTAGCCAACGCCACCAAACCATCCAATGGCGGGACCGAGAAACAACACAACAAGAGACAAAACAAACTATGGTACTCAGCAAAAATACAACAGGAAAAGAGGGAACTCAGGAAGATTGAACGGAGATGGAGAAAAAACAAAACAACTGCCGACCAGCATCTTTATCTAACGAAGCAAAAGCAATACAATGAACACATCAATCAATCAAAGAGGGAATTCCACACAAACATGATAAATACTTCCATCAACAAACCCAGAGAGCTTTTTGAAATAGTAAAAATCCTCACAAAAGAGCAAACAGAAGGGGAAGCACAAGTTGATCCACAGAAATTCGCCGACCACATCAAAGACAAATTTCACTCCACAGAACAAACAACGCCTAGTAGGACAACAAGGATGGACGTACACTCCAAAACCTGGGGCACATTCTCCTCACCCTCAACAGAACAGATATCCCACATCATCTCTACAATCAACACAAGCACCGCTCCTACAGACCCATGCCCAGTGTCATGGGTCAAAGCCACCAAATCAAGCCTCATCCCCACCATACATAAAATGGTACACAACTCACTCACCCAAGGACTCATGCCAAAGCAACTAAAACTTGCCTCAGTAAGACCAATCACAAAGAAAACAACTCTCGACAAAAAAGATCCAGCAGCATACCGACCAATCTCCAGCATACCCTTCCTCGCAAAAGTCATCGAAAAAATGGTTCAACTACAACTTCAGGATCACATCGACAAACACGAAACACTCGACGACAACCAACACGGATTTCGACCCAACCACGGTGTCGAAACGCTACTGATCTACCTCTTCGACAGCATCCTAAGAATAATTGACAACACCAGGAATGGAATCATAATGATCTTCATCGACATCTCCTCAGCCTTCGACACAGTGGACCACAACACGCTCCTGGAAAGACTAAAGAGCACTGGTATACACGGTATCACACTGAAATGGTTCCACTCGTACCTAACCGAAAGACAGCTACAGGTCAAGGTGGGACACATCACCTCCCGACCCATAAAAGTCCGTCAAGGAGTACCTCAAGGATCTGCGCTCTCAGCACTCCTATTTAACATCTACATCCAACCAATATGCAACATCATGAAAGAGAACAACATTCAATACACAATCTATGCGGACGACATCATGATATACACCCTGATATCAATCGACAACCCGGACTTCTCTAAGATAACAGACTGCCTTACACAAATGACCAGTTGGTGTCAAGACAACAACCTCGCAATAAACTACAACAAGACTGAAGCTCTAATCATCACTCGGAACCAAAGCTTCATACACCCACCAAATTTAAAGATACAAAACACTACTATACCAATAAGGTCAGAAGTGAGATACCTCGGGGTTACGCTGGACAATAAACTCAATCTCAAGCCACACATAGACAAAACAATACAAAAAGCCTACTACAAGATGCGAATCATCAGGAGACTGAAACCACTCCTCGCCCCAGAACACTTCCGTACCGTCTGTCAAGCACTGATAACCCCACTACTGGACTTCTGCAATCCGATATACCTTGGACTACCGAAACAAGCCATCAAACCACTCCAACTGGCACAAAACACCGCAGCACGAATCATATCCGGAACTGCAAGACAGGAGCACATCACACCTACCTTAAAAGACTTACACTGGCTTCTGATCGGTGCACGCATAAGATACAAAACTATCATAAATCTATTTAAGATAAAACAGCACACATCAGCCACCAGCCTTGCACACCCTCATACAGCCAGACACCAGCACACGTCCTAGAAGAAAACAAACACACAACCGAGTCAGCACCCCAAGTGAATACAAACACACACGCAAGGACACAACGGACAGAGCACTCTCCATGGCTGCTCCAACAATATGGAACAAACTACCGGACGATTTGAGGGCAACTACTGACCTCAAGGACTTTAGAAAACAGCTGAAAACCATGCTGTTCATAGAACACTATGGACACATCACATAACCTAAGTGACTGTATAGCAGCACACGTTACCGCCTAACACTGTATGTATATAAAATGTTTTTAGCACCACTGTATATAGCCCACTTTGTACATAGCTCAAACCAATCTAGCACACAATACAACACGCACCCAACTAAATCTTCACCCTCACTGCATGTATAACACACTCACACTACTAGATTGTTTGCTGTGATACCACCTTGATTATTATGATAAGGCGGTTTAGAAATACTGTTAAATAAAAATAAATAAAATAAATTTCTATATCTATTTACATTCTGTGTAGTTGTTGTTTAAAACTCCACACAATCTTCTAGTGTGTGACATGTTGGTCCTGATGTATATTTCAAACCAGATGTGACAACTAGATTCTGGAAGCAAAGCAACAATGACCCAATGTCACGAAAGGAAAAAAACCCCACAGAGCAGATGTTGGAATGTGATGCTCTGGGAACTGATTTCTCAGGTCTCTGTTAAGCAGAGGTCACCATTTTCCAGCAGTTTCTTTGCTATTCTACTTAGTAAAGCAAATGTCGCACTCCCAGGGAATATTTAGGTTCTAGGTCAGATGGGTCTACCACGGCACACCCTAGAGAAGCAGCTCAGAGGAAACATCTGTATCACAAATTGCTTGTTTATGCAATGACTTGAGCTGCTTAAGGGAAAATGCAGGGACTAAAACCATAAGGGACAGAATGACAACAGAAGCCGAACTGGAAATCAAAGTGAACTGGAATGCCTAAAGCCAATAACTGTAGGATCAAAGGAGCAGATAATGAAAACAAAAACCAGATCTTGCTCAGAACACTAAGCATTCATACGTCTGTAGAACAGATCTTAGAATATGATAAAATCATCCCTAATCTACTAATATCAGAAGGATCTCTTCATATGTAGATGTGCATGTAGAAGCCTTATACCTTCAGGCAAATATAATAACCGAGGTATCCGGATGCCCTACTCGGCCTGGATCCCCCACCCCTCCATCACCCACCCCCAACCATTGACAAAGCAAGCAGACGTCAAGTGTTGGTGTTAAAGCATGGTCGCAGCTTTTATTAACAGTAAGAAAACACCGGCCCAACATGGGCCAACTCAGCAATTCAAACCATAACAGAGAAGAGCCTCCTCCCCCCCCCCACCCGTCATCCGGATGATGCCCGCCACCAGCCGTATAGCAAAGTGAAGCACCATCCAACCCCCCCCCCCCAGTTACCCCTTCCCGCCCGCCTCGCCATGTTAGCAAAGGCCGGCTGAAGGGGTTGCCTAATTCCGGGTAGAGACCCCAACCGGGACGTCTCTCCCAACCCACATAGCCGTGCCGCTCACATGGAAAGCGGCCTCCAGCTGAAATGAGCCGCCGGGTCAACGAGCACCAGCTCGCCACCCGCTCACGAGGCCCGAAGAATGCCAACCTAGCACCCCCCCCCCCACCAGCTGCGACAAGATCCCCACCTCCCACCCCCCAACCGGAAACCAGGGAGGGAGGGAGGGAAACCTTCTTGGTCGCGAGCAAGGAGGGAAAGGGGAAATCGCCAGCCGGCATTCCCTCCTTGCTCGCGCTGCCTCCGCCCCCACGACTCTCCGTCGGCCAATCATCGGGCTCCCTGCAGGAGCACGTGGAGGCGACCAGGGCACATGCCTAGCTGCGCCTCGCCCCCCCCCCCCCACCGAGAAGCGGCCTGCCTCGTGGCCGGGCTCCGGGAACCCGGTTACCAGGCAGCCGCGGGACCGGGGCCCGGCGGCTAAGCCGGTAATAACCGAGGTATCCGGATGCCCTACTCGGCCTGGATCCCCCACCCCTCCATCACCCACCCCCAACCATTGACAAAGCAAGCAGACGTCAAGTGTTGGTGTTAAAGCATGGTCGCAGCTTTTATTAACAGTAAGAAAACACCGGCCCAACATGGGCCAACTCAGCAATTCAAACCATAACAGAGAAGAGCCTCCTCCACCCCCCCCACCCGTCATCCGGATGATGCCCGCCACCAGCCGTATAGCAAAGTGGAGCACCATCCAACCCCCCCCCCCAGTTACCCCTTCCCGCCCGCCTCGCCATGTTAGCAAAGGCCGGCTGAAGGGGTTGCCTAATTCCGGGTAGAGACCCCAACCGGGACGTCTCTCCCAACCCACATAGCCGTGCCGCTCACATGGAAAACGGCCTCCAGCTGAAATGAGCCGCCGGGTCAACGAGCACCAGCTCGCCACCCGCCACCGGCGCTAGGTAGCATGCTATCCTAGCGCCGCCCCCACCAAGGAAAGCTGCGACCTGCACCACGACTCAAGCGCCTCCTGCCAGTCGTGCAAAAGAAGATCCTGCCCCACCGGGGCAAGGTGAACCCCATCAAGCCGGTACAGACCAGCGCAAGTAACGTCCGCCCAAGGGTGCCAAACCTGGACCCCACCCGTCTGCTGGACCCAGCGCCCGATCTGCCGGTTAACCTTGCACAATCCCCTTGACCAACGCCGCTGGGTCCAACAAGCAGGGCGGGGCACAATGTCCGACCACACAATGGCCACACCAGGGAGGACCCCGCGCAATAGTGCAATGTCTCTCTGAACAGTCCCAATGAGTTGCCGGCAAGCCCAACCGGCAATGTCATTGCCACCCAGGTGCAGCAGCAGCCCGACCGGCTGCTGGCGCCGCCCGAGTTCCGCTTGAACACAGTCCAGGAGCTGGTCCCAGTGCATGCCACGGCGGCCCAACCAGCACAACCGCACTCCGGCTCCGGCGAGACCCAGGTGCACACCCAGCGGCCGCACCGCCGCGCCCAGCTCCACCCAGTAGACAAAGGAGTGCCCGATGATCCACCAGTCGCCGGACGCCGCACCATCTGAAAGCAGAAAGAATGGACTACCACCAGCCAGCCACTCTGCAATAGGAAACAAAGGATTAGTGCCCCCCCAGCCCACCCCCCCAGCAGGCAGACCGCCACCTCAGCAGCACCCCACGCTACTCCGCACCGTCGCCTGGGGATGGGCGAACATACCCGGCATAAGCACCCGATCGCCAGCGGCCAATCCGCCGAATCACCAGCGGGTCTAACCCAGCAGCCGCCGCGCTGGTAGCCGCTCCAATCCGAAACGAGTGCGACGCGTAACCCCGCTCGTCACGACCCAAGGCCCGCAGGGCCAGGCGTAACACCGCCGTGAACTGAAACTGCGTCACCGGCCTGCCATCCGCATGAATGAAGAACTGGCCAAGCGCCACAGGGCACAGCGGCACGTACGCACTAAGAGCCCGCACGGGACAGGACAACAAGGGAGGGATGGCGCTCAGCAGGACCCAGCCCCCTTTTCCAGACTGGTCCGTCTTAGAACGTGAGAGGAAAATGCGAACACGCGCAGGATGCACCCGGACGTGTCCCGCAGCCAGCCCCCAAAAAGCCCCACACCGCGCCGACCGAGGAACCAGCTCAGACACATGGAAGGCGCCGAAAAAAGCAGTGGTGAACAAAGCGTGAAACAACACCGCCTCAAAGCCCGAGGCGGCCACCCGTGGCAAAACCTCACAAAGCTGCAGCAGGAGCTCGTGAGATACTGGGCGCCGCCAATCCGGCGGCGCCGGCTGCGCGCGGGCCCAACCGGCGAGCAACCGCCCAACCAAAAAGGAGACACGCGGATTCCCCCAACCAGCTGCCTTACAGAAGAAGGAGAAGCCCGCGAGCGCCCCGGTTACAGCCGACCGCGCCCATCCCGCCTTCGTCGCCCAAAGCACAAAGCGGCCAACCAGGTCATCAGGCACCTCCCCCCCAGCCCACCCACGTGCACGCAAAAAGGCACTCACCTGAAAGTAGCCCCTACGGTAAGTCGTCCAGGTACTACGGGCCACCGACGCCGCCAAGAGATCCATCAGGTCGGGGTCCCAATCGTCCAGAAATGCTCCGGGACCCGCGAGGGCAGCTCGTCCGCACCAGGCGCCAGTCGCCGAAACTGCTCCCACTGAAAACGTGATAGAGCGTCAGCGATCGAATTCTGAGAACCCGGCACGTGCCGTGCCCGAGCGGTGACATTCAGCCGCAAGCAAGCCAACACAAACACCCTCATCAAGGCAGCCACCCTGGGGCATCGGGGAGCATGGCGATTCAGAACCTCAACGACCGCCGCGTTGTCGCACCAGAAGACGACCCGCCGATCACGCAACCGGTCAGGCCAGACCCAAAAGGAAACCACGATAGGAAACAGCTCCAAGAAGGTGATATTTCGTGTCAAGCCGGAGCGCACCCAAGCCGCAGGCCAAGGCTCCGCACACCAGGCACCATGACAGAAGGCCCCGAAACCGAAGCCGCCCGCCGCGTCGGTAAACAACTGAAGGTCGCGATTTGACAACTCAGGCCACTGAAGTACAGAGCTTCCATTGAACCCAGCCAGGAACGCGTCCCAAACCCGCAGATCCTCCCGCATCCCCAAGGACACCCGAATCCGGTGATGCGGCAGCCGCACCCCCGCCATTGCCAAGGATAGGCGCCTCGTAAAGGGGCGCCCCATGGGAAGGACGCGGCAAGCAAAGTTCAGATGCCCTACCAACGACTGCATGACGCGAAGGGAAGTCTTCGCAGCGGCACAGACAGAGGCCACCAGCTCGCGGAGGCGATGCACCTTCGCCGCCGGCAAGCGGACCACCATAGCCACCGTGTCAATCTCAATGCCAAGAAAGGTGAGGCAAATAACCGGTCCCACTGTTTTGTCAGCTGCTACGGGAATGCCAAAGGCGGCAGCCACGCGGAGGAAGGTGCTCAAAAGAGCGTGACAGGTCGGAGCACGCTTGGGCCCGACAAACAGAAAATCATCCAGATAGTGAACGATGCTGGAGACTCCCGACTGCTGTTCCACAACCCAATGCAAGAAGGTACTGAAGGCCTCAAAATAAGCACAGGAGATCGCGCAGCCCATGGGCATACACATATCAAAGTAGTACAGCGCCTCAAAACGAAAGCCGAGCAACGGGAAAGCGGAGGGATGAACCGGCAGCAAGCGGAACGCCGATTCAATATCCACCTTGGCCAGAAGGGCCCCCGGTCCGCACTGACGGACCAGGGAGACGGCGGCATCGAAGGAAGCGTAGTGCACTGTGCAGAGCTCGCGAGGGATATGGTCGTTGACCGAGTCGCCCGGAGGGCAGGAGAGGTTGTGTATCAACCGGAACTTGCCCGGCTCCTTCTTTGGAACCACACCCAATGGCAAAACCGTGAACGGGGAAAAGGGGGGGTCCAAGAAGGGACCCGCCACCCGACCCAGAGCACACTCCTCGGAGATCTTGCAGCGGACGAACTCCCCGTGGAGCCGCACAGAAGCGGCGTTGCGAGAACTACACGGAGCGGAGGACCCCCGGACAGGAATGCGAAAACCCCGCGTGAACCCCCCCAGAATCAAGCCGGCCGCCCTACCCCGGTGGGAACGCCCGTACTCGAGCAGCCACGGTCGCATCGCCGCGATGCGCACCGGGGTAACAGCCAGGGCGCGTGACACCTCACTTCCCCCCCCGCGGGGGCCCCCGTGACCCCCTTTCTGCTGCACTTCGCGGCCGCGTGCGCGCCGCCGCACAAGGAGCAAGCGTGTTTAAACTTGCAGTCCGGGAAGGGGCAAGACGCCTTGTTGAAGCGCCAACAGACGTCCCCCCCGGCCACTGCCACCTTTTGCTGTGGCAAAGTGGGGCCGGGGGCACGAAAGGACCGGCCTCCCGGTGACAGCGGAGACGAGCCCGCCTTCGCCCCCACCGCAGCGGTTCCAACGCCTCGGCCCCTCGCGGACATCTGGGTCAACCACATGTTGATGTCCTTGGTCCCCCACTGCAAGAGACTATTCTCCTCCATCTGGTCCCGGAACTCCTCATCGTAATTCAACCAGGCCCAGCCTTCGTGGGCCTGGGACGCCGCCAGAATGTTGTCGGCGTAAGCCAATAGCGCCCCGAATTGGTCCGTGAAGTAACGCCCCCAGACACTCGCCAAACGCAGAAAAGCACGAGTCCAATTGAGTGTGTTGCGAGAAACCTTGCGCACACGGCCCGCCTTCTCATCGTCCTTGCGCTTTTTTCTGCTCTCTCCAGAGCGCTTCCGGCCGTCGAGCAGACGGAAGATGTCAATATATCTACGCCGCTTGATCCGCCGGCGCAACTTCCGCGGAACCAACTCCCACAGCTCAGCGCAGCGTACGACGGAAGCCCCGCCGGGGACTCCGCCATCTGCCGCCCCCGGAACAGAGCTGCACGACGAAGCCGAGGAGGACGACGAGGAGGAAGAGGACGAGGACGCCCGCCGGCAGCGACGAGCCCGCTTGCGCTTCCCTTTTCCCTTGCCCGCCCCCCCGGAGCCCGGAGCCGAGTTGGAAACCCCGCCCACAACCCCGACAGTATACTCACCACTCCCCCCGGAGGAGGCAACCGGGGCGCCCCCAGTGGGCGTGGCAAGAGCCGGAACAACCGCTGACGCCGTGGAACCCGAAGGGCCCGCTCCCACCAGCCTGTCGGAAGCAGCCATGGCAGTGGCGGTCGTCAAGCACCTCGGAACCTGCGGAGAAACAGAAGAGAAAGCAGCAGCCGGGGCCCCAGGGGTACTGAGAACTGCCGAGGGGCCAACCCCCCAGGCGCGCGCCGAAGGCCCCAAGCCCCCAGCCTCCCACGCCGCAGCACCCCCAGCCGCCCCTTGCCCCTCCCCAAACCACCCCCCCACCCACCTCCCCAGGGCCCCAGACCCCCCCACGGAACCGCCCCATATGCCCAAGGGACCGGGGAACCGAGGAACCCAGGAGGAGGAGAAGCGACCAAGGGGGGGGGGGGGGGGAAGGCCCAGCACCTAGACGGGAAGGGGAGGGAGCCGAAAGCCAACCGCTCCCCATCCCGGGAGGCGGGTTGGGCGCCGGGGCATGCGGGGACCCCGGCCCGGTGATGACCGAGCGGCCCTGCTCAAGCATCCCCTCGAGCGACACCACATCACCGTCCCCCCCCGAGAGTCCCGTAGGAAGAACCGGATCACCCACAGAGGCGCCCTCGGCCGCAGGCGCGGGCAGGGTGCGCCCACCGGAGGCCCCACCCCCCGGGCCCCACCTGTTCTGCTGCGCCCCCGCCCCTGCCGGGCCCCGGCCCGGGAACCGGTAGCCGAAACAGCAGGGGGCACCACCCTAGCGCGGCCCGCAGTAGCGGACCCACGCCGCACCGTACCGCGCCCACGGGCCCTGCCCCGCGGCCCCTTGGCAGCGCTGCGTGCTGACACCTGTTTGGCCATGTGTGCTTCCCTGAGGCCCGAGGGCTGAAGTGGCCTAGGGGCTTGCAGGGGAGGCCGGCGGCCTACCTAAGCTAGGGGAAGGCAGTGCCTGTCCTTTGGGCCTAGGCTTTTCTTTTTTTTTTTTTTTTTTGTATTTATTTAGGTTGTTTTTATCTGTGGCCTAGGGCTGGGCTAAGGGCGCGAGGAAAAGGAAAGAGGGGAGGGCCCGTCTACCAGCCACCCGACCTCAGGCCCGCAATCTCCCGAGTGCCCCGTAGGCAGGAGCTGGCTAGCCCCGCTAACAGCGACAGGCAGGGAACCAAAGAAAACGGGCCCCCCCACGTGCGCCGGAGAGAGCGCGCACGCAGGCAGAGCAGCCCAGTCCACAGGTGAGCTGCAAGGAGACAGCGAGACCAGCGCCGCGCGGGCTGGCGTCGGCGCATGAGTAAGGGACCCCCGAAGACCCGGCGCACGACGAGGCACACGAGGCCTACAACCGCCCGCAACGGCAAGAGAGAGAAAAGAAAACGGCAACAAACCTTCTTGGTCGCGAGCAAGGAGGGAAAGGGGAAATCGCCAGCCGGCGTTCCCTCCTTGCTCGCGCTGCCTCCGCCCCCGCGACTCTCCGTCGGCCAATCATTGGGCTCCCTGCAGGAGCACGTGGAGGCGACCAGGGCGCATGCCTAGCTGCGCCTCGCCCCCCCCCCCCCCGAGAAGCGGCCTGCCTCGTGGCCGGGCCCCAGGAACCCGGTTACCAGGCAGCCGCGGGACCGGGGCCCGGCGGCTAAGCCGGTAATTCCTTTGACACGATAAATACTTTAAGATCATGGCGGTGGCACCCATCAGAGTGGGCAGGAAAGGCAGCTAATACTTATCCAACTTGCTCCAAGAGAGAGCTGAAACTCATTCAAAGCAAACATTAGGTTTCAGACGGTGTCATTATCAACAAGCTACATATGGGTCAAAAAACAGAAGGAAAAGGAAGCAACAGAGACTGGCTGACATTATTGTGCATTTACCATCGATGTGGAAAGATATCAACATGGGTGGGTTTTATTGGGGGGGGGGAGGGGGAAGTTGCCTATGAGGAATGCCAAAAAAGGCACCTACTGTTGTGGTCAATATTATTGGCACCCTTGTATTTTAGATATGTTGTATACAATATCTTGATAAATAATTGGAAATATGCCAGCTGTATGTCATCAAAATATTTTTATAGTATGTTCAAAGGTATACACCAAAAAAATGATGTCTGTGTAAGTTACATAGTAATTTCTGAGAAAAAGACAAAATATGACCTGGTCAAAAATTAATGACACCCTTCACTAATCTTTGCTTGCGCACTCTTGGTAGTGATGATAGCCACCAAATGTTTCTTAAGAACATAAGAACAAAAGATATGCCATATTGGGTCAGACCAAGGTCCATCAAGCCCAGTATCCAGTTTCCAACAGTGGCCAAACCAGGTCACAAGTACCTGGCAGGTTCCCATAAAGGCACACAGGTTCCACAATGCTTGTCCTGGGGCAAGCAATGGATTTCCCAGGTAGTCTTTCACAGGTCTGCGACTAAAAAGCTGTTTGATTATTTTCATCTAATTTCCATGTATTTTGGTGTGCTGAAAACAAATAAAATATTGAAAAAACTCCTACACGTCATGATTTGCCACAACATGCAAAATTGTCTTCAAATTTATCAATTTTTTTCAAATTACTATTAATTAATTCAAATTACTATTAATTCACATAAGTGCATTTAAGATATAAAATGCCAAAAAAACCTTAAAGGGGTTGTCTGAGTTATGTAAAAAAAAATATAGCACTGTAAATCTGATGGTCAGCAATATATACATAAGCTAAGCAAGTTTTAAGTCTGTGCTTCTAAGGGTAGAAGGGGTTAATCTTTCCTGAAGAATCCAGTGGGAGGGAGACACAGGGCAGATAGCAGCAGCTCCGGTCAGTGCAGGAGGGCGTGGCCAGCACTGTGACGTCTCATGTACAGACACAGAGCTCCTCTCTCCTGCATGCCACACTTGTGCACGAATCATCATCAGGTTCTTGGTTCTAGGCTGTTCACACTTTTTCATCGCAATTCGTGTTAGCTCGTCATTCTTCAACTGTTATGTTATGGCTCCGCGAAAGTGTATTAATTCGCCAGACAGTTTCTGTTTCATCTGTGGTGAATATACAGTGTTGAAGCAACAGCAGAATATTACAGACTTTGTGAAAAAAGTATACTTGGCATACTTTGGACTAAAAATTGGAGATCAAGATAGTCTGGGCGCTTCATAAAGTGTGCAAACGGTGTGTTGAGGACCTCTGAAACTGGTTTAAGGGTAAGAAAAAAATCTTTCCATTATGGGATTCCTATGGTATGGCGAGAGCAAAAGAACCATAGTGACGACTGTTACTTTTGTTCATGCGATGTGAAAGGGTTTAATTCCAAATGGAAGCATTCCATTTCATACCCCAATCTTCACTCGGCAATTCATCCCATCCCCCATGGCACAGATATACCAGTACCAAGCCCCCTGCTACCTTGGAAGAGATACCTAGCTCCAATGAAGGTGAAGTCATACCTGAACCAGATGACGAATCAAATTCTGACTTTGAAGATGATACAAGACCAAAATTGTTTTCTCAGGAGGAGATGAATGATTTGGTAAGAGACTTGAATCTTCCCAAAGATGCCGCTGAGTTACTCAGATCAAGACTGAAAAGCAGGAATTTATTGTTGCCAGGAGTGTCATCTTCATGGTTCAGACATCGTGAAAAGGAGTTCGTTCCTTACTTCGCCCAGGAAGACAAGTTGGTTTATTGCATCGATGTCGAAGGTCTGATGGGTCAATTTAAAATCCAATATGATTCAGAGCAATGGCGTCTTTTTATAGATTCTTCAAAAAAGTCTCAAAGTAGTTTTACTCCACAATGGTTTTTACGCTTCCATACCTGTAGGTCATTCCGTACACTTGAAGGAAACCTACGAGAACTTGGAATTGGTTCTTCGTAAACTTAAATATGAAGACCATGGTTGACAAGTGTGTGGGGACTTGAAGGTCTTGTGCATGCTGCTCGGGCGACAAGCTGGGTATACCAAATATCCTTGTTTTCTGTGTCTATGGGACAGTCGATACCGACAAAATCACTGGACCAAGAAGAGTTGGCAGCCGAGGGTGCTAACAGTCGGTGAAAAAAATATCCTCTGAGAAACTTTGGTACCTTCCCATAAAGTTCTTCTACCACCTCTCCACATAAAATTGGGATTGATGAAGCAATTCGTAAAATCACTTCCAAGAGATGGCGAATGCTTCAAATACTTGGTCACCAAGTTTCCAGGCCTGTCGGAGGCAAAATTGAAGGAAGGTGTGTTCGTCGGACCAGACATTAGAAGGCTTATAGTTGATCAAGAGTTTGTCAATACCATGACGGATCCTCAAAAAGAAGGGTGGATTGCATTTAAAGAAGTTGTACAGAAATATTTAGGCAATAACAAAGATCCTCACTACAAAAAAATTGTTGGACGAATGCTGAAAGCATTTCAAGCTTTAGGTTGCCTGATGAGTTTGAAAGTGCATTTCCTCCAGTCCCACCTTGACTACTTTCCTGAAAATTTGGGAGCTGTGAGTGAGGAACAAGGTGAACGATTCCACCAAGACATTAAAGAGATGGAAAGGAGATACCAGGGAAAATGGAGCATTACAATGATGGCAGACTACTGTTTGATGCTTCAGAGACATTCCAGATGCTACCTACTCACAAGCGTAAATGCACCAAGAGGAGCCTCACAAGGAAGAAGAATCGAGTTTAGTGTGTGTAGGTGAGCTCATTTCAGTTCAAAAAAAGGATTTTCATGAAAATATTGTAATAAAACTTTAATTTTATAAGTCTATTTCCATTTATTTTGAGGTATTGCCTTATTTAACATAGTTACCTAAATTGTCAGGAAACGTGATGTCCTATGACAAAATGGAGGTCATTTTCGGATTCAGCGCACCAAACAAAGATTACGTGGAATAACCAAAACAGCTCTCGAAAAAAAAATTTTTGCAGACCTGTGTAATGGTTTATGGACCTTTCCAACAGGAACTTGTCCAAACCTTTTTTTTTAAACCCAGCTACACTAACAGCTTTTACAACATCTTCTGGTAACAAATTCCAGGGTTTGATTACGCATTGAGTGAAAAAATATTCTCTTATTAGTCTTAAATGGGTTACACTGTAGCTTCATTGCATGTCCCCTAGTCTTTCTACTTTTTGATGGCATAAACAATCGATCTACATTTACCCGTTCCACTCCATTCATTAATTTATAGACCTCTATTATATCTCCCCTCTGCTGTCGTTTTTCAAGGTTGAAGAGCCCTAACCTTTGAAATTTTTTCTCATAGGAGTATCCTTCCATCCCTTTTACCATTTTGGTGGCTCTTTTCTGTACCTTTTCTAATTCCTCTATATCCTTTTTAAGATATGGTGACCAGAATTGCACACAATATTCAAGGTGCGGTTGCACCATGGAACAACATAGAGGCATTATAATATCCTTGCTTTTATTCTCCATTCCTTTCCTTATGATTCCTATCATTATATTTGCTTTCTTGGCTGCTGCTGTACACTGGGTGGAGGGTATCAAAGTGTTATCCAGGACGACACCTAAATCTTTTTCCTGGATGGTTTATGTTTATTACATTTGATATACCGCTCAGGCCAAAGCATTAGAGCGGTTTACAATACTACATAAATGATACTGAAAATATGAAAAGAACGCCATTAACAAGATAGGACAGAGTAAGAGATAGTGATAGTCAAAGAAATAGAAGAGACAAGAGGAAAGGTTCATTATAACACCAGAGAGGCAGAATATCATACCACCACAGCTCAGTCCTTCCAAACAGACTTGACCATAATCGCTACTCATCACAAATTCAAGCCAGGCAGAAATACGCTGCAGAAATGGCTCCTTATAAACCTCTGCTGCCTGGATATACTTGACAGAAGCAGTTGAGGCAGAGCTCTCACTCACAGCCTACGACGCCGGCATCATTCCTCCACCGTCCCACTCGTTGTTCCTAATGTAGAACCCTGCAACCTCTCTCTCATACTATGAAAATTCTTTTAGGCTTTATTCCGTTCATATGTAAATAGCCAATGTGTTGTATTCATTGTAAATAATTTCCCCGGTTATCCAAGTTTTTGTTCCTTGTTCTATGTAAAAAACAGATAACATGTACCTTATCTGATGTTTTCTTGTTCTATGTAAACCGCGCTGATTATAAATAGAGCGGTATATAAAAGATGTTAAATAACCATAGCTTGGGTTGTCCTTCCCTAGGTGCAGCCATCTATAAGTTTCATACATCTGTCTGCTGGTAGTTTATCCCACTCTTCAACTGTGATTTGTTCCAGCTCATGAATGTTTCCAAGATTCCTTTTACCATTGTCAGATTTCAGCTCTTTCCAAAGGTTCTCGATTGGATTGAGATCAGGATTCATTGCTGGCCATATTAAAACAGTCCATTTGTTCCTTTTAACCATTCTTTTGTACTTGTGGATGCATGTTTTGGATCATTGTCCTGCTGGAGGACCCATGACCTTCGATCCAGACCTAACTTTCTGACACTAGGTAGCACATTTTGCTCCAAAATACCTTGGTAGTCCTCTGACTTCATGATTCCTTTAATAGGTTCCAGACCTCCAGTTCCTGAGGCAGCAAAACAGCCCCACAACATTATGGAACCTCCACCATTTTTAACAGTAGGAAGGGTGTTTTGTTTCCTTATAAGCTTGATTTCTTTGCCTGCAAATGTATTGCTTGTCTGCACTGACAGAGCTAAGTTTGGTTTCATCTGTCTACAGAACATTTTCCCAGCAGGATTGTGATTTCTCAAGGAGGGTTTGGGTAAAGATCAGGCATGCCTTTTTATGTCTGTCTTTGAGCAATGGGGTCCTCCTAGGGTTTCTGGCACCCCCCTCCAGCCTATTGATCAGTGCCTCATTATTATTAATGCTGGCTACACCCTACCTGCCTTTTTCCCCAAACTCCTTTTTGAACTCCTTTCACATAATGCTAGTATTTCTCCTTCAAATCGTGATGTGAGAAATTGCAGTGAAGGGGCAAATGCGTACTTGGTAGTTTATAAAAATAACTACTGAGCAGTAAATACTTAGCATCATAAGGACAGGCTGTGAAAGTCCAAGAGCATGCTAAATTTTAGATATGGATCAAAAGAACTCAGTGGTACGGACAGCTCAAAAATATTTTACTCATTGATAAAATATGCAAGAGAGAAATTTTGTACAGAATGTAGGAATCACCCATAGAACTCAATATGGTGATCTCACTAACAACAACATAAAAATTCTCCAGTACCAGGTATATTGTGAACTAATACAAAACCCTACACATGTCACTGAGGATCTACAGAGCAAATGAACCATACCATATGAGTACCAGCTTCCAAAAAACTCACACAAGGAGCCTATCCAGAAAAAAGCAGCACTGGAAATACTGGAGAGGGCCCTGGAACATCCAGATGCCTATTTGAAAAGTTGAACAAGTCAGATTACTAGAGTGCAGATCCCTATGTACAAACTCAGTCACACACTCAGAACACAGACCCTCACCAAGTACAGAATAAGTGACCACAACCTAAAAATAAAAATATATAGAGAAAGTTTAAACTGAAACCCTGACAAGCCAGACTCTGCATGCAGCACACCAGAGAAATAGAAAGAGATGCATTTACCTATACTGTGTAAAATATAAAGAGAGCGTTAAGTCCAATCATTATATTAAAAATAAAATTATTTTTTCTACCTTTGTTGTCTGCTCTTTTTATTCTCTGATCATGCTGGTCCCAATCTCAGGTTTCTGTTTTCCTCTCTTTTCTTAACTCTATTTCTACGGGCTCTGATCCATCTGCCATTTCTTGACTGTCCTTTTATTTTCTTCACTTTTTTCCATCTTGGATATTGATCTTTTCTTTTCAGCTTTCTTCCTTTTATTTCTCTTTCTCTCTGTTCACTCAGATTTCACTACTACTTCTTATTATCCAGTCCTCAATCTCCCTTTTTTTTTTTTTACTCCATCTGCCTATCACTTTTTAACCCTCACCCCAGACCTCCCATTCCCCATCTCTTCTTCCCTGATCCATTATTCCTCAGTCTTTTACTTGCTCTCTCCTCCCCCATCCAGTCTCTCTCTCTTTCCTTTCATCTAACATCTCCACTCTTTCTATTCTTCCATGCTCCAGTCCCCTTCCTTATCCTCCTTTGTCTAGCATCTCCCCATCTCAATAACATCCCCTCCCTATTACTCCCATGCCCAGCATCTGCCTATAGTCTCCCCATACACCTCCCCCCATGCTCAGCATCTCCACTCCTTGCTTCTCCCTGTGCTCACTTCCCATGTCCAGCATCTCCCCTTGAGCTCCCTAGACCCCATGTCTAGCGTATCCCCTCCACCTCCCTGCATCTAGCATCTGTCTCTCTGTGCCCCTCCACGGTTGGCAACTCCCCTCTACATGCCAATGACCCCCATGTCCAGCAGCTCCCTTGCTTTCCTGTGATTCCCCTTGCTAGCAGCTGCCCTGTTTCCCTTGATACTCCAAATCCAAAATGTTCTCTCCATCGCCCTATGCTCCTCCATGTTCTATATCTCTGTTTCCCTAATCTCCCATCCCCATGCCCAGCATCTCTCTTCTATTCTCAAACTGCCCCCCAACTCTCTACATTTTTCACTTCTCCTTTGTACATTCACTCCCCCCCCCCCCTGCTCTCTATCTTTCACCTTAAGAACATAAGATATGCCATACTGGGTCAGACCAAGGTCCATCAAGCCCAGTATTCTGTTTCCAACAGTGGCCAATCTAGGTCATACATACCTAGCAGTTTCCCCAAGGGACACAGGTTCCACAATGCTTGTACTGGGTCAAGCATTGATATCCTGGGTCCCTTCTTAATAATGGTTTATGGACCTTTCCTCCAGGAACTTGTCCAAACCTTTTTTAAACCCAGCTACACTAACAGCCTTTACTACATCCTCCGGTAACAAATTCCAGAGTTTGATTACACGTTGAGTGAAAAAATATTTTCTTTTATTAGTCTTAAATAGTTTACCCTGTAGCTTCATTGCATGTCCCCTAGTCTTTCTATATTCTGATAACATAAACAGTCATTCTACGTTTACCCGTTCCACTCCGTTCATTAATTTATAGACTTCTATCATATCTCCCCTCAGCCGTCTCTTTTCCAGGTTAAAGAGCCCTAACCGTTTTAGCCTTTCTTCATAGGAGTATCCTTCCATCCCCTTTACCATTTTGGTGGCTCTTCTCTGATCCTTTTCTAAAATCGCTATATCCTTTTTAAGATACCTTATCTGGCTGCCAGCTCTTCGCTCACTGGACTTGCTGCTTCCGCAGGCAGGATCTTCCATTCAGGACTGCAACTGTGGTCTTGTGCAATTCTTCTGCTCATGGGAGCAGCAAGTCCTATGGGCAGGATCTTCCATTGGAGGCTGCAATTGCAGCTTTGATGCTCCCATGGGTATAAGAATTGTACAAGGTGTAATCACAGTCCCATACGGAAGATCTGCCCATGGGAGCAGCAAGTCCCATGGGCAGGAAGAACTGTGCAAGTCTTGACAGCAGGATCCTACATTTGGACGGCCTTACACAATTTTTCCGTCTGTGGGAGCAGCCAGTCCCACGGGCAGGATCTTCTGTTGGTGGGCCAGGAGAGAGAAAAAGGAGGGAGGGAGGGGGACAGCTAGCACCAGCGCCCCCTGCTGCCGGCACCCCCCTGCTATGCTTACTTTGCTTACCGGGTAGAGCCATTCCTGCTCCTTGGTCTTCCACCATGAAGTTCTTCATTGTTTAGTTGAAACCACCACTACAGCTTGCTCCAGGTCAGCCTTAAGCTCTTTGAATGTTGTACATGGTGTTTTTACAAAAGTTTGCATTAATATTTGAAGACTTCTTGGATTAATTTTCCTCTTCCCACCACATTTTTGGAGGTTCTTGATAGTTCCATGAGCAGAAAACTTCTTAACAACATTGAAAACTGTAGACACAGGAATCCCAGGGTCTTTGGAGATGGCCTCATACCCTTTTGAAGATTGATGTTTGGTGATAATGATTTTTCTGATGGTCTCAGGCAGTTCTTGTCTTCACCTTTGTGAAAACAGAACAAGGAGTGAATGTGGCCATTTTAAACATTAGAGCCATCATTCATTGGTTGATTCAAGTCATGTGAATACTGACAATTGATCATAGGTGCATCTAATTTTGCTGCAATGGGAATGTGGTTCTTCTGTTCAAACTGATTTGAATTGTTTATAAGGATGCCAATAATCATGTCATTAGCCAGTAATTTTAGGGATTAATCTATGGGTGTCTTCTTTGGAGTGGAGAGTGGCCTAGTGGTTGGGGCAAGGTACTTCAGGCCGGAAGGTTGGGGGTTCAAATCCCACTAGAGGACAGCAACCTTGGGCCAGAAGGACTGGGGTTTCTAGTCCCACAGGTGCTCCTTGTGGTCTTGGGCAAGCCACTTAACCCTCCATAGCCCATGTTCCCTGCAAAATAGTTATCTCCAAGTTATAATGCCCTGTTCAATGTAATTTCAGTTTGTTCAATGTAAACCACACTGATGCAGAATAGCACGGTATATAAGAGAATGTAAATAAATAATATTATAGTGGTGACAATATTGGGGTTTTTGAATTTATAATAATCATGTCCTGGTAGTATCACTGTTTTTATACTGTCTCCTGCTATTTCCTGTTTTGATTGCTCTTTTTGATTCTTTTATGTGTCAAATATGTGTGCATATATAATCTAAGGTCATTTTAGTGGACATTTTCTTTTAGGAGATATTGGACATTAAGGGGCTGAACTGCAAGAGTGCCAATAATGTTGATCACAGATGCATTAAAAAAAGCAACCTAGTTGCCTATGGGGGTCATTTTAAAAGCCTTAGTCATGATTTGGATGTTGGAAAACGAGCACGTGGATGTCCACATCATGGCAGCGTCCGCAGAGCCATTTTACAAATGGCCTTTAAAGATGACTCCAATGCAGGGATGGCCAAGTAGGTAGGGATCATGGTTGGAGTGATGCAATGGACATATTTGTTTATTTAGCTGGATTTTTATACCACCTTTCACTAAGTCAAAGCAGTGTCATGAAACAAGGTCTTTGGAGATGCCTTGTACCCCTTTAAAGATTGATGTTTGGTGATGATGGCTTTTCTGACAGTCTCAAGCTGCTCTCGTCTTCACCTTTGTGAAAACAGAACAAGGAGTATCTGTGACAGATATGGTCCTAGAGCACTTGGAATAGTTCTTAAACCCACTGGTGGGTTTATAGGGCATGTCCCCAGAAATATATCTGTGGCAAAGTCGAATGGCTCAATGACAAAACCACTGGCAGTGGAGGGGCATAGGCGCTGTAGCAAAAATAAAAATACACGATTGGATAGAAGACAGAACAGTGATGGCAGGTGGCTAAGTTGAAAACTCCAAGGTGACAAATCCCTTTTAGGGGAAAAAAGAAGTTTAACAAACAGAGGATGTCTAGAATGTGTCTGTGGGGCTCCACTTGGATGTCTGCCATTCAATTTCAGAAACATTGAGTATGTATACAACCCCATCCAAGTTTAAACCTGCTCCAGGTATGAATAGACATTGGGAAATTGCTCATTTTGGCCATAAAACATCCAGAGAGTGTTTAGAGAATCTGACACTCCAACATCCCCCATACTCTGCACAATTACAATGATAGCAGCAGTGAAATTCAAACCCTGGCTTTCCTGGTCTTAGCCCACTACTCTAACCATTAGTCTATTCCTAGATGGCCTCAGTCTTGGCTACTATTCTGGGGATATCTATGTAGATGCCTCACAGACGTCCATATTGAGCAAATCCATGTTTGTGAAACAGTGCCTGGAATGTAACTTTTGCTTGAGAAGTAGTTGCTTGCCATGCTAATTGTATAGCGAAGAAATAAGTCTGAATATGGTGAAGCTGATAACCATTTTGTTCTGATATTGTTTTCTATTGTTTTGGAAAATCCCCTAACCCAGCTAAACAGTCAATTGTAGAGCTTACAACCTTTAACTGTTTAGTCCATGGTGGAACTTTATTGTTTGAGGAAAGCATTACCTCCACTTTATGTTGATGTCCCATTGAACCTAGAGCATTAATCGGGGAAATAAAAGCCTTATTTACCCTACACTTGGTGTATATTCTTTCCAGGGAGTTCTACACTACAAAGACCACAATCCTTTTGGTCCTTCAGCTTGAACACTCTCTGATACAAATTAAATGTCACCGGACGCCCTTACGTTACTACGCCAGTAGGAGCGCTGTGGTGACAGTGTATACTGACATGTGAAAAGATTCCTTCATAAAATGATATCCAGAATGTCATTCTTTGCTGTTTTCTTTCAGTTATAAATACATATATTATTTTGACACTAATACCTATAGAAGGGAATTTTGGAAGAGCTGTCCAAGTGCAATCTGGGATGTCTAAGCTAGAACATCTGAAAAAAAAGCAGGCACTTCACGATAGGGACATCTGCTGGGGCATCTATAGTACATAGATACCCCCAGAATCATGCTTTGGGTCTAGACATCTAGGATAGCCTAATGGCTAGAGCAGTGGTTTAGGAACAGAGAAGCCAGTGTTCAACTCCCACTGTTGTTGACACTGTACTGAGGATGATAGAGTGCTTTTGTTTTCTACACCCTCTGGATGTTACTCAGTTAAAACAAGCACTTTTCAGATGCTTGTTCCTGCCTGGAGCAGATTTAATCTTAGATGTGATGCTGCATGTCCATGACATTTCTGTGATCCTGGGAATGCCCTGGCTATGCCTCCAGGTTCCTGGCCATGCCTCCTCCACACCCACATTCAATCTTGGACATTATCATGATGGGGATGTCCCCAGAGCATCTTCTAAAATGGCTCTGGAGATGTCAAGCAGTCAAGAAATCAGACGACGCATTGCTCTTGGCAGAATGGCTATGAAAGACCTAGATAAGATTCTCAAGAGCAGAGATGTCTCTCTCCATACAAAGATTCGACTTGTTCAAGCCATGGTATTTTCAATAACATCATATGGATGTGAAAGCTGGACAGTGAAAAAGATAGACAGAAAGAAAATTGATGCCTTTGAATTATGGTGCTGGTGGCGAATACTGTGTATACCACGGACTACCCAAAGAACAAACCAGTCGGTACTAGAGGAGATCAAACCTAAGCTTTCTTTAGAAGCTCAGATGACAAAACTTTGACTTTCATACTTTGGACATATCATGCGGAGAGAGAGATCATTAGAGAAAGAAGGTCAACGTAAAAGAGGAAGGCCAGCAATGAGATGGATCGATACAATAGCAGCAGCTACAGGTACCAGTCTGTCAACAATGAGCCACCTGACTGAAGACCAGCACAATTTAGGATAGCTATCCAGAGGGTCGCCATGAGTCGACTCCGACTCAATGACACTTAACAACAACAACAAAGCACGACTAGGGCTTCTAAAATGACCCCATTGGACATTACTGAAGATGAATTTCAAAGAGACCCCTATGTTTCTGGATCCTTCTTTAAAAAGTATCTCTAGTTGCTAGAGTCTTCAAAATACAAACATGTCTTCTTGATTCTACTGCTCCTTCCCTTAGTCCTTTTATTGAAGATCCTTTCTTTTTTTCTTAATATGGTTCATTTTTTATATGCTTCCCCCCCCCTCTCTATATTTTGCAGTGAAAATGTGCACCCTTTATTATGTTCACACACCCAGGTTAAAAAATGTCCTTCCCTGATGTGCTTATATTATATTCACGTATTAATGTGATCCCTACATAAGGTTCTGAGAGCATCCAGTTTCATCGTGACCAGAAGCAGCTAACTAGAAGAAACTGTAAATACTGAAACTTCCTTAAGAATGAAAAGAGAAAACCTGAATAATTCTTTCTTTCAATTCCAACTAAGCACTAGTGGTCATTTTACTCTCGGGAAAAAAACAGATTCCCTGCACGTGTTTGCAAACATGTCTAAAGAAAGGACCTGCGAGATCTTGAAAGTTCATACGAAACATGTTTGGATCATATTCATGCTGGTCCATTGAAAGGTGTCACACCCTAAGGACAATCTAATGCCAACTGGATTATCGCATGGAATTTATCCACATTGCTGCTTTAAACTTGCATGCTTCTCCTTCATCTCTTTTCTCTAGCATAGCACGTGTGCCCCCATCTGATTTCCAGAGGGCAAGAGATGGTGCACTTTCCACAACTGGCCACCTTGCCATCAAGAGGTTCTAATGGCATCAGGAAACTGTGAAAACAAAACTCAAGTAGTTTATCAGCAGCAAAAGAATCCTGCAATCGCTTTATTCATTGGTCTGTATAGACATTCGGAGACGCACCAGGAATGGTGCTTTCTATGGCCAGGAGGCAGTTTCCTTCCCAAAGAGCATCTCAATTGGTGGTACCCCTTCAAAACGGTGGCATGCTGTGTGACAACACGGGTCTCGCACCCTAAAGCTGGGGGACCCAGGAGTTATGTTCAGAGAGCCAAGAGTGTTGCTGAGTTTAAATCTGCAGGGAATTTGAGGACGTTCTCTCTGTTGCTGCTTTGTGTTTTATGTGGTATTTTATTGTGTACGTTCTGCTGTAACCTGCCCTGGGCTTTGGTTCATTTTATTTATTAGATATTTTACCTGTCCTTACAAAGAGGAGAAGAGAACCAAGAGCAAGCATATACTAATAACTGTGAGAAGAAGGAACCATGGGCCTAGGTGCCAAGCGAGAGGAGGATGAATCACTGCATGAGCTGGGAGGGAAACAGAGATGAGCTTAATAGCTTCCTAAGAGATTGCGCCAAATGTCATTATACTCACTTGATTGTGTTATAATGATCATCTGAGAGGCAGGTGCTGTGATTATCAGGACATTGGGAGTACCACGCTACAGTGCTCCACGGTGTAACTATTAACTATAATAGTTTTGCTTCAGCTGCAGCTCTTATTACCCTTAAACATTTTAAAATTACATTTACCGGATGCAGACTTAGTTGGGGAACACCGCCCTCTACTGCACTGTTCAAAATCTTTCCAAGCCATATTTTTGGGCATGCTGATCAAAATAATGTTATATCCTCAAGTAAATTATTATTATTATTATTACTGCTATTATTATTATTATGCACATTGGGAAAAAGTAATAGATAACCTGTGAGCGGTAACACTATAATGACACAATATGGAACAGAAGAAGAGCATTCTATAGAACAATACGCTCAAAACTGTCATTCTCCGTAAGAAAATACAAAAAGTGATAAGTGAAATGGAAAGAATGTAAGTAAATAGATAAAGGGGAAGTTATTAACGCGCGTTAAAGAAATAATGCACAATTTTTGCCTCTTAATAAATGTTAAGAGGCAAAATCATGCGTTATTTTACTGTTAAACTTGTTAGTTTTCAGCAATGCATGTTAGCAAATAATGAAATGCGTGCAAAGCATATCATTATTATGTAAATTGAATAATCCAGCTTGTGTTAAACTTTGCAAGATGCATTATTCCTGGAAAAATAATGCCAGCTCAAAGATTAGCATCAGGCTGCTAATGTGTGGCCCATAGTACCATCTTAAAGGGGCTCGCAAGGTAGGAATAGCAATGTGGTCCCCTTCCCATGCAAAGACTTCTCCCCTGAAAATACTCCCCATAGAGCCCCATCAAAGACACATTCAGTAGCCTTAGTTCAAGCTCTCCTTCCTCTGGATCTCCCTGGATACCCCTACCCCTTGAAGTAATCCATGTCCACATAGAGCCCCCCAGGTCTACCTCTCCAACCACTGGTGGTCTAGTGGAAAAGAGTAGGGTGATTCCCAGTTGATCCTTCCCCATCTGGCTTGGGTTCAAAATGGCACCTCTGGACTCCTAGTAGTAGACGTTTTGCAATATTACCACTAGGGGTCATTCTGCCATATATAGGTTTTATCACATACGGCATCTTGACCCCTAGCAATAGTACTGCAAGACTACCATTAGGGATCAAGTTGTGCCATTTTGAGCCCAGAGCCAGAAAGGGAGGAACTGAACTGGGGATCGCTTCTGCCTCATTCCGCTAGACCACCAGTGATTAGAGAGCTAGGCCTAAGGGGGGGGGGTGGTGGTGTCTTCAGAGGGGTGAGGGACATTGACTAGGATTCTGAGGGCTATTGGTGGGGGGGGGGGGTGGAGGGGCTTGAACTGAGGATATTATAGGGAGGAGTGGCCTAGTGGTTGGGGCAAGGTACCTCGGGCCAGAAGGTCAGGGGTTCAAATCCCACTAGAGGACAGCAACCTTGGGCCGGAAGGACTGGGGTTTCTAGTCCCACAGGTGCTCCTTGTGGTCTTGGGCAAGCCACTTAACCCTCCATAGCCCATGTTCCCTGTCAGTATTAGTGTATGTGTCTCATATCCCCTCGTGTTAAATGTATCCCCCAATTGAATTGTGACCACTTTGATTGAAGGATAAGGTGGTATACAAAAACTGTCTAAATAAATAAATAAAAATATTATATGTGTCTTTGGGGGTGGAGGTCTGTAGGGGATGTCTTTGGAAGGAAGATCTTTGTGGGGGGAGAGGGGAGACTATGGAGTGTGTTTACTAAATGGCGGTAGTGGACACAGTGTGATATCGGAGCCGCAGCCACATTGATTTCAATGGGGCTGCGGTGCCAATATTGCACGGAGTCCGCTACCACCGTTTAATAAACACCCCTATGCTACTATGCCTACCTCATTATCCCCTTTAAGATGGCACCTGGGAACATTGGGCTGTGTGTTACTGGCCCCCGATACTCCTTGGCAGGAAAACTAATGCCAGATTTGGCATGGCATTATTTTTCTAGGAATAACTCAGCTTGCAAATTTCAATACAAACTGAATTATTCCTTTTACAGTACTATTACCGCAGGTTAGAGACTCCCGTGAAACCTAAGCTGTGGTGAAATGCAATGTTTTAACCTAACTAACTAACTTCCCTCCTAAGTCTGATACACTCACACCAGACAGTTTTCAAATTTTCTTTTTCATTGTTAAATTGCTCAATTACACAGGTACACTACCAAAAAACTGCCTCCAGTTTTGCAACTGATTCCTATAGATTTTGGGGTGCTGAATCCAGGAAAAATAGCCAAAATGTTCCATCACGTCACGTTTTCTTGCAAAATTAGATTTCTTACCCATATAAGGAATGTTCACATAATTTCTTTTTAGCCGACTGCAGTTTATTTTCTTGGCCCAAAATAGAGGTTGTAATGGTTAACTAACTAGAAACACTCCCTCATGATATTTTAGAGTGTTTTGTATTCATTTTATACATTAACAGGACAATTGGGAGGCGGGGGGCTAAATCCAGTACTCGTGCTGGCGCATGTTCTTTCCTGTTCGCCTCGCCTCGTTCGCTCGCTCAAACACGGTGGTTGCGACATGAACGTTCCTGTCAAATTTCAGTTTCTTGCAAGTTCATTATTACCTTTTGTTTGCTCAGTCGTAATCCAGCTTTATTCCGAAACTTCTCACATTAACTCACAAGGCATTACACACCTCCACCCCCCAATACCTGGCTGATATGCTTCATTTTCACACCCCCCGCCATACACCTCGTTCCTTCCATCTCAACCGTCTAACCTTACCCCCACCCTCTCGAGCACACCTCCAGTCCACCCGCTCCTCAGCTTTTTTTTTTGTAGCCCCTGCACATTGGAACTCTCTCCCTCCACCCTTACGACTCGAGCTTCATTACCCCACATTTAAACGTTCTCTTAAAACCTACCTATTCTCTCTTGCCTTCAACCTTCCCCCTCCCTAGCCTACGCCCTTCATATCCCCACCTCCCCACTTTTCCTCTACTTCTGTCTCTATCTCTTTCTCTTCATTATTTGTAACTTCCTTTCCAAATTTTTCTGGCTAACTGCCATTCTATGCTTGTTGATTTTCTATTGTACACCGCTCTGCTTACCCATGAAGGGCGGTTAATCAAATAAATGAAAATGAAAATGAAAATGAAAGTTGTAGTTTGCAGTGCTGTGTGTTTGTGATGGCTCACAGAGCCAGAGGTTGCGTCAACTCTCCGGACAGTTTTTGTTTTATTTGTGGGGAATATACCGTGAAAAAGCGGCAGAGGAACATTTCTGCATTTATTAAAAAAGTATATTTCGCCTATTTCGGTTTGAAGTTAGGCGATCAAGACAAACCGTGGGCTCCTCACAAAGTGTGCAAGACATGTGAGGAAGATCTACGCTTATGGATGAAAGGTAAAAAACAAGCATTTCGTTTCGGAATACCTATGATGTGGCGTGAACAAAGAGACCACAGCAGTGACTGCTATTTTTGCTCTTGCATTGTGAAGGGATACAACTTAAAAAATAAGAACGTAATAAGTTACCCCAACCTTCCCTCAGCAATTAGGCCTATGCCTCATAGCAACGAAGTACCTGTGCCTGAACCACCAAAATCTTTGGATCATATTTGTGTGGACGGTTCTGATCATGATGAGACTCATCAGATGGCTTTTCCCGATGAGTCCAGTACTTCCGAGTTTGAAACTGAACCAGATCCGAAACCTGAACTTTTCTCTCAAGCTGAATTGAATGATTTAGTCTGGGATTTAGGACTCCCAAAAGATGCTGCCCAACTGCTAGGTTCTCGGCTTAAACAGAAAAATCTATTGTCACCAGGAACAACTTTTTATTGGTACTGCAACCGCGAGACACAATTTTTGAAGTATTTCAGCAAAGAGGAAGATTTGGTATTTTGCAACGATATATACGGAGTGATGGAAAAGTTTAAACTCAAGTATGATCCTGCTGAATGGTGGCTGTTCATTGATTCGTCAAAAGACAGCATAAAAGGTGTTCTTCATAATGGCAACACATTCGCTTCAGTTCCTATTGCTCACTCTGTTATTCTCCAAGAAAAATACGAGAATTTGGCCCTGATTCTTCAGAAGATTCGTTATGATGAGCATAAGTGGATGATTTGTGGAGACTTTAAAATTCTATCCATGCTATTAGGGCAGCAATCCGGTTTCACCAAATATCCCTGCTTCCTTTGCTTGTGGGATAGCCGGGCCCGCAACCTACACTGGGGGAAAAAAGACTGGCCAATTCGGGAGTATTTGAGACCCGGTGAGAAAAATGTTCTTCATGAGAGCTTGGTACCTCGTGATAAAATTCTATTACCACCTCTCCACATTAAGTTGGGTCTCATTAAGCAATTCATCAAGTCCCTTCCAAAAGATGGTGAGTGCTTTCGGTACCTTTTGCTCAAAGTTCCCCCGACTTTCTGAAGCAAAGCTAAAGGAAGGAGTGTTTGTTGGCCCTGATATAAGGAAACTCATTTCGGATGGAGCATTCGCTGAAACGATGTCTAAGAAGGAAAAAGAAGCCTGGGATTCCTTCAAGGATGTTGTTCTCAAATTCTTGGGGAACAGGCGGGATGAGAACTATAAGGATATTGTTGCCAGGATGCTCAATGCCTTCAAAGAACAAGGCTGTAACATGAGCCTGAAAGTCCATTTCTTGCACTCCCATGTGAACTACTTTCCCGAAAACCTGGGGGCGTACAGTGAAGAACAAGGTGAAAGGTTTCACCAGGACATCAAGGACGCAGAGAGAAGGTACCAAGGAAGATGGAACACCACTATGATGGATGATTTTCTGCTGGTTGCTGCTGCGGGAAACCCCAGATGAAAAATATGCCAAGCAGCGCACCAAGAGAAGCATTCGGGGGAAGAAGAAACGGGCCCACCAGGAGATTGATTGACCCAAGAATGACTTTAAAATCTAAACTGTGTTGACAAATATCATGTTTTTACTAAACTTTGAAATAAAAATTTGCTAGTTATTACCACAGTGTCGGATCTCATTTATTAGAATTTTATTTTCACGCCATCGGGTGTTTGTCTTCATGTATTGCAATGGTGCGGTTTGCGTTTTCTATTCTTACATACATACCTGTACAACATTTTTTGCACATTTCTTTGCTTTGCTTTGTGTCTAACCTCGCTCTTATATGCTCAATGTTTGTGCACATGTATGTGGCTGTTTTAAGTGCAGACAATTTTGCTACCATCACAGTGTGTTTTGTTGACATTACTCTATTCTTATGTGCTGCCTTGTTACAATTTTCTTTATTCTTATTTGAATAACTACTAAACAATTAGTATAAAGAATTCATCTAAGAAACTTTTATCTCGATCGCACTCAATCTGAAACGTTCACCTCAAACTGCTAACCCAATGTAGCAAAAAATCTGTACGTGATGGAGCAAATTGGTTACCAGATTTGGATTCAGCGCACCAAAAAATGTAAAAATCAATCGAAACATTAGAGGCAGTTTAAAAAAAAAAATTTTTAGTGTACCTGTGTTATCTATTCAACCACAAACACTGATGTCTTTCTAATTTCTGAAACCTGTTAATGGGGCAAATTATCAAGATATATACAAGTTTTCCATTAAAAAGAAAACCTTCTTTGATAGCCATAAAACACGACTTCTATAATTTAACTTCTTTTAAGTGAGGATCCATAATGTCTATGACTGCATTCTGCAGACTAGCTCCCTAAGGAGATTCATCAAATTCCTCTCTTTAGTAGTCAACAGATGACTTGATGAGCACAATACTGACTTCTTTTCTTTTTTTCTCTAGGGGCAATGTGGTTTTATTCTATGTTCAGCTTATAGAAATGAGTAGAGTATCACCTCAACAATTCCCAGTACCAGGAAATGTCTATGGAAGTATGAAAAATGTATAAAGGCAATTGATGCCAGCTTCATCTTTCTAGTATTTCCTAGAAGTATATCCCTGCTTTTGTTGTCATCACACTCATGAAACGGGAACTTCCACTTCACTTTCAGCAAAACCAAGAACTCAAAACAAATAGAATAGGAATTGAAAGCCATGCATTTGCATGGCTTTCCCAGTGCTTTTAACATTAGCCTATTGATCATGACCAGAACCTTATCACATTGCAGTCATCTTCAATAGCATAACATGGAGGCCATGATGACTTCTTTCTCTCAATCTTTGACCCCAGTCAGTTCAAGTTAGAATAACTCACTTTATTTTCTGGTTGTTGTCCTTTTTGACAGGGAGATCACAAAAGGTAATATGGGAAAGTGAAGAGTTAATAACACAGTAACATAGTAAATGATGGCAGATAAAGACCAGTATGGTCCATCTAGTCTGCCCAGCACGGCGGTAAGAGTAGGTTCATCTGCCGCTCCATGCAGGTCACCCCTCCCCATGCCTTGTTTAGGTGTGTACCCACTGCTCCATGTAGGTCACCCCTATTTGTTGAGATATAAGAGAGAGTTATATTTATTTTGATTTTATCTCTAGTTGCTATAAAGGGATCCTCTGTGTCTGTCCCATGCCATTTTGAATTCTGTCACTGTAATTGCCCCCACCACTTCCATTGGGAGAGCATTCCAAGCATCCACCTCCCTTTCAGTGAAAAAGTATTTCCTGAGGTTGCCTTTCCGTTTACCCCCTTGCAGCTTCATGTTATGCCCTCTCGTTTTACAGCTTCCACATCTTTGGAAGAGGTTTGTTTGTTCATTGATACTCTTTAAGTATTTGAAGGTCTGAATTATATCTCCCCTGCCCCTCTTCTCCTCCAGAGTATACATATTTAGGTCTTCAAGTCTCTTCTCATACGTCTTCTAATGCAGGCTCCAAATCATTTTGGTCGCCTTCCTCTGAATCGTTTCTAGTCTTTTTATATCTTTTGCAAGATATGGTCTCCAAAACTGAAAAAAGTGTTCCAAGTGAGGTCTCACTAGTGACTTGTACAATGGCATTAGTACCTCTTCTTTTCTGCTGGTAATTCCTCTCTGTATGCAACCCAGCATCCTTCTGGCTTTTGCCACTGCCTTGTCACATTGTTTCGCCACCTTGAGATCCTCAGAAACAATCACTCCGAAGTCCTTCTCCTGGTCCGTGCACACCAACCTCTCGCCCTCTAACACATACAGTTCCCTTGGATTTCTGCATCCCGAGTGCATGACACTGTACTTCTTCACATTAAATCTTAACTGTCAAGCATTAGACCATTCTTCCAGCTTTTGAGGATCTTTCCTTATGTTATCCATTCCCTCAGGAGTGTCCACTCTGTTGTAAATTTTCATGTCATCTGCAAAAAGACAGACTTTTCCATTCAGTCCTTCGGCAATATCACTCACAAATACATTGAAGAGAACCTTGAGGCACACCCGCTAATCACCTTCCTTTCATCCAAGTGAGTTCCGTTTACCATCACCTTCTGTTTGTCAGTCAACCAATTTCTGATCCAGTTCACCACCTTGGGACCCATCCCCAAGCTATTGAGCTTATTGATAAGCCTCCTATTAGGAATAGTATCAAAGGATTTGAAATCTAGGTACATCACATCCATCGCATGCCCTTGATCTAGTTCTCTGGTCACCCACTCAAAGAACTCAATCAGATTTGTTTGGCAAGATCATCCTTTGGTAAAACCATGTTGCCTCGTATCATGCAACCTGTTGGTTTCAAGAAAGTCCACTATTCGCTCCTTCAGGAGTGCCTCCATTACTTTTCCCACCACAGAGGTAAGTCTTACCGGCCTGTAGTATGCCACGTCTTCCCTATTTTCACTTTTGTGAAGAGGTAACACCTCAGCCCTTCTCCAGTCCTGTGGAGCTTCTCCTGTCTCCAAGGATCTATTAAAAACATCTTTTAACGGTCCTACAAGAACCTCTGAGCACTTTTGATATCCTGGGATGTATTCCATCCGGTCCCATGGCCTTGTCCACTTTCAGTTTTGCAAGCTGTTACCACAACATTTATAGAAAATGAGGTGTTATATCTACTCCACTCCCATTTGTATATTTGTAAATCACAGGTGGTCCTTCTGTTCTATTTTTACTAAAGAAAATATGGAGAAGTACTTGTTTAGCATTTTCGCTTTTTCAATGCCACTTTCCACAAATCCGTTCCTAGCACTTTTGAGTCCTAGAGTTCCACCTTTGATTTTCCCCCTCTCCCGAATATTCCTGAAAAGGTTTTGTCACCACACTTGCATCTTTAGCCATCGGATTTTGCTATCCTTATTTCTCTTTTTGTCTCTTTTAGCTTTATCCTGTATTCTTTTCAGTGTTCCTCTGTTTGCAAGCTTTTGAATTTTGTGAAAGCTGTGTTTTTTGCCTTTATTTGTGCAGTCACTTCTTTGGCGAACCAAATAGGTTTCCTTCTTCTCTTGTTTTTCTTTACTTTCCTTATATATTTATTTGTTGTCCCTTTTATTGCCTCCTTTAGTTTAGCCCACTGCAATTCCACTTCCCTTATCCCCTCCCACCCTGCCAACTCCTCCTTCAGGTACTTGGCCATTTTACTGAAGTCAGTGTTTTTGAAGTCTAGGACTTTGAGCTTGCTGTGATTGGACTCCGCCTTGGCTTTTATCTCAAATCACACCATGTGATGATCGCTGCTGCTCACATGGGTACCCACCCGGATATTGAACACGCTATCTCCATTGGTGAGTACTAAATCCAGCATTGAGCTTTCCCTGGTCGATTCCATCACCATTTGTCTAAGTAATGCATCTTGGAAGGCATCCACAATTTTTTTTTACTTCTTTCCAGATTTGAGGAAAGAAATACTCCAATCCACATTGGGTAGATTAGAGTCACCCAATATGATCACTTCCCCCTTCATGGCTCTCTTTTCAATATCAATAATCAATCTGCTATCCATTTCTTCGGTTTGAGATGGAGGGCTGTAGACTACACTAGTATGGATGACAGTGCCATCTCCTCTTTCCAACACAATCCACAGCACTTCTTTTCCCCACATCCCCTGCATTTCAGCAGCTTTAATATTGCTTTTGAAATATAGGGCTGCTCCTCCTTCTTTTCTACCCTCTCTTTCTCTTCTAAATAGGGCTAAAATCTGCTACTCATGATTATCTCAGAGGACAGCATTATCCTGATTCTGTTTCATCTTTACTTCAGTTCCTTAGTCTAGCAGGTAGAGCAATTTGGGGTGACCTGTTATCTGTTCACAGATGATATTCAATTAAAAGCTGAGGTGGGTGATGATCAGATGGAGACACCAAGTACAATGAATAAATGCTCAGTTGCGATTTTAGAATGGTTTTTGAGAATGAAGTTAAGACTGAACTGGATAAATCAGAGTTTTTATCGGTTTTAGCTGAGATTAAGGTACTTCCCTTCAGTGTAAAGATGTGATAAAAAACTTGGGTGTGTTCAAAGGTAAAAGCTTGTTACTGGACAAGCAAAAAATAATAGTGAGAACATCCTTTGCATTTTGCAGTTGCTACAATTCGTGAGGTTTTTAGTAGATCAGTGGCACATGGCTACTTTGATCCACACATTCATTACAACTAGATTGGAGTACTATAGCAGATTGCACTGTGGGTTGCCTAAATATCAACTTAAACATTTATAACTCATCCAAAATACAGTGGCTTGACTGCTAATAGATAAGACTTCTGAGGACCCTGTTTCTCCTTTTCTTTTATCTCTCTATTGGCTCCCAGTAGAATGGTGAGTCAAATTTAAGATCATTTGCTTGTACTTAGATGGACTATTGTATAAGTCAACATGGAATTTACGATCACTGCAACAATTTATATTGTACATCGAAGCAGACCTTTGTGATACAGTGTCCCTGTTTCCAGAATGTGCTGCCATTGGAGCTTTGGTTAAAAAGTCTTTATCTCAGGTTCTGGAGGGTTGGGATGGGGTTGGGTAGGGGGGAAAGCTGGGGCACAAGTAGGGCTGGATATTTGGGAGTGAAATGGGGTAGGAAGCGAATGGGGAGGTGGGTTTAATTGTTACTGATTGTTGCTTAATATTTGATTGTTACTCATCCCAGACAATATTGGCAAGGCTTGTGGGTCAAATGTATGAAATAAATAAATAAATGGCATGCTCTGTAGGTTAGCAGGTTATGAACTAACTAAATAAATTGATTAGTAAACAGACAGATGAATGGGTTGAATCATCTCTTTCCACTACTATCTATCTAAAATTCAGTTGCATGGCTTATCTTTTGCCACTGTAGATAAATCCATACAACCCCTCTCTTCTCATTAGCTCTCTAGTCATATCTGCATATGGTTCAAGCTTCTCCTACTTACCTACAAGTGTGCTCATTCTGCAACTCCTCACCACATCTTATAAGAACATAAGTATTGTGGTGAAGAGCGCCCTCCTGAGGAAATGGAGACTGAAGGAAATCCTGAAAAGCAGCAGGATTTACACAGGATTTTCAATCCTAGAAGGAAAAAACCCTCTTCTGTTGAGCTGAGAATGGAGACCAGCCCAGGGGAGGAGTTGAGCAATGCTGATTGGGCACACCCAGGGGTTGGACGGGGTGTGGCTGGAAAAGAATCCCTTTTTGAAGTGGTGAATGACGCTGCTAAGGAAAAACAGAAAAAGAAAAGCCATGAGCAGATGACCTGTGAGCAGAGGGCCTGTGAACAGACGAGCTGTGAGAGGACGTTTGGGACATCAGATGAGACTGAGTCAAGCAGTGAGTGCAAGACCAGGAAGCAGTTTGGATGCACGTCTGAGCCTGGTAGCAACAGAGGACCTGCAAGGATTTTTACAGGTGCTGTGAAAGGAAGTCCTGTGAGAAGTGGACGGAGCCCTGGTTTAGAGTCCTGGGAAAAGGCAGAGCCCTCAAATAGAAAGTCTCCAAGGCAGACACCTGCAAAAGGTAACTCATTCTATGGGATACAATTTGGACCAGAGAGACCCAGAAGCACTCACAGCTGGAAAGCTTGTGAGCTACCTAAGAGGAGAGGAGCCTGGCAGAGAGAAAGCAGTTCCAATAGGAGTCATGATAGAGAAGGTAAAATTCAATCTCCTATGTTTGGGGCTTTGTTAAAGGATCCCAATTGTTACCCTGATTTATTTAAGCCAAGAGCTGAAGGGGGAAGCATTACTGACCGGGAGAGAAACCCAGTATTTGCTGACAACTGCTTGTCGGGAAATGAACAGGCTGAATTGCTCCTCCAGGAGTTTAAACAGTTCTTAGAGTTGAAAGCAGGCAGACAGCCAAAGCTGAATGAGGACACTAGTTCTGTGCAGTGTGATACCGCAAGCCCTCTGATGCAAGAAAGGAAACTTTTAAATCTAGAAAAAAACAGGATTTGCCTGCAATTACGAGAAGGGACACATAGAGGGAGCAGGAGAACAAACCTGAAAGTGGAAGAACCACACCTCTATGGGCAGGACTCAGAAGCAGCTGCTCTGGATTTAAGTAGGAACAGAGCACTGCAAGAGGGAGAGCCAAGAGGGGAAGAGCCAAGAGGGGAAGAGCCAAGAGAGAGAGAGAGACGAGAGAGCCAAGAGAGGCAAAGGTGCCAGGAAGGCAGTCAAGAGAGCCAGAAAGGCAACAGAGAAACCCCGAAGGGAAGAACCCAGAGGAGAAGCACAGGAGGAGGCAAGGAGCTTGGCAGAGACCTTCATGTGGAGAACAGGAGGCAGTGCCAAGGGAAGCTCCAGAGGCCAGACTCAGAGACCGAGGTGAGGTCACTGACAAACCCAGCAGAGCTAAAGGAAAGGAAGCTACTGGGAGAGCAGGCCTAGAGAAAGGCCATACACAACTTCAAGGGGCAGTATCACGGACTGCAGCCAAGGAAGGAAGTGCTTATCCCTCCGGTTGGAGAAGAAACCTTCAAGAGAAAAAAGGTACTTTTAAAAGCTTTTACAAAAGTAACTTGAAAGATAAAGGAAAAGTTCATAGCCTTGAGAGAAAGGATATACCTGGAGCACAAAACTCTCAGACTAGGCCTCAAGCCTTTTTCAAGAAGCCTAGAGAGGAACAAAGGGCTAGTTTTTATCTGGACAATAAGGACTGTTTTAAACCAGATATAACTGATAAGTTTTACAGGAAAAAGTTTAATGTTGCCAGAGAATGGAAGGAGCAAACTTTTAGTCCTGAAACAACAGCAAGCCCAGGGAGATATACTAGACCTAAAAGCCGACGCCCCAAACTACCAAGCCAGCACTGGGATACAGTATGGCAGGCTTTTAGGAAACCAGGTTTTAATATCCAAGAGATCTCAGAGACCTCAGTTTCAGATCCCATAGACATGGAATGGCTGCCAGGGGAATCTGAGAGCACTGAAGATATAGAATCAATGGAATGTGACTTTTGCACAAGAAGATATCTTTGATTAAAAGGCAAACAAATCTAATGTGTGCAAATTGTACTGGAAAGTTTATGCTTTAAGTTGGTGAAGGAACCATATTATTTTGAGTGTTTTGCTGACTCACGCTTTGATGCAACTGAATTTATGTTCTGTTACTCATTACCTCATATTTTGAATTTCTTCATGCGAAAAGGGGAAATAAAAGCCTTTTTGTACCCTACACTTGGCAAGAGTTACTTTTTTAGGTTGTTGACCCTGAGGCTGACAATGTGACCTGCTATCCCATTGACCCTCACAACAGATCAACCCTGAACCTTTTAATTCTTATGCGCTCCCCAGCCCCTGTGGAACCACTACGCCGCCACTAGAGGGGGCTGCGGGGGACATAAGTGGCGTAGTTGGCAGGATTTTTGGGGTACTCTTGAGTGTACAGAGCAACGTGGGCAACTACACAAAAGAGAAATAGAAGCTCTTTTCTTTTTGAAAAAAAAAAAAAAAAAACTGCAAGTAAAACCCGGACTGACCTGTATTAGAATCCGGATCGGAAGAGGAAAACCAGGAGACCGGAGCAGTTGCTAGAAAGTGGACCGGAGTTAAAAACCAGGAGTGGAGTCCTAGGAATCCGGACCGGAGTGTAAAAATAAAAAAAAAAAAAAAAAAAAAAGGAGGAAAATCCTAAAGGTGAAAGATCATCTGGCGAATCCAGGAGCGGTGGAGCAACCCCTGGACGACCGCACTACATTCCCCAAAAGCTGATGCAACACTAAAGCAAGGTAAGGCGTAGATAACCCTACCTAGTGTTGGACACCTGGGGAAGTTGAAAGAAAAAATATAGAGGGTCTGAAAAATATATTTTGTGAAGAGCCACACTTGGGTTTTTTTTTCTTTTTCTGTTTTTTTAACAGGTACAATGGAGCCCAAGGAGCTGTGTGCCTGGATGGCACACCAGTTCACCAAACAGGCTGAGCTGGCGCAACAGAACCAGGAGCAGGCGCTAAAGGCGATGCAGGAGCAGCAGACGCCTGTCATAGAAACAATGAGCGCATGGCTGGCGCAACAGCGAGAGGAGCTGGCTCAAAGCAGGAAAGAAGGAACATCACTCGTCGGACGGGTAAACCCTGAACTTGGACATTGGTCTTGTTCGGACTTAATGATAGGGAAGCTCAGTCCAAGTGACGATATTGATGACTTTCTAGACACTTTCGCTAGGATTGCGAATTCGGCTAAGTGGCCTGAGGAGCAGTGGGCCATACGCCTAGCGGCATCACTTACAGGTGAAGCGTTGGCGGCCTACAGGTCCATGCCCCCAGAGCTCGCAAATTCATATCAGGATGTAGTAAACGCAATTAGAGATCGTGTTGGTCTTACGCCGGTGGCGTACAATAAAATGTTCAGAGCTGCTATGCTTAAGGTAGATGAAACACCTAAGGCATTAGGCCACAGGTTGCGTAGTCTTGCTTACAAGTGGCTACAACCTGAAAGGAGAAGTATAAATACGCTCATGGATGCGATAATTTTAGAGCAATATATGAATGCACTACCTAACAGGGTGCAGAATTTTCTGATGCTCCAAAATTGTAGCAATACCACTGAAGCTATTGTGCTTACTGAAAGATACTTAGAGGCTGAAAAGGTGACACAGCCTAGTGTAAGTCCACGAAGTGCCATGGGATTGGAGGCACAAGGTAGGGGAAGTCCCTCACGTCCTCCAGCTGGTAGGTGGCAGAGTTATAAACCCCTGGAGAAAGTGAATACAAAAAAATGTTTTGCGTGTGGAAAAAAAGGACATGTACAGTATGAATGTCATGCGAGAACAGCCTTGGTAGGAGAGTCACCAAGAATAGTGCATGATGGGTTTCTTGTCAATGTAAAAATACATGGCATAAGTGTACGAGCATTGTTAGATTCTGGAGCCGACCAGACTATGCTTTCAAAAAGGTTATGGTCGACCATCCAGGATCATGGACTGTCGGTCCCAGAATCACCCAAGGGGTATGTCAAGATTAAGTGTGTACATGGAGCAGCTACCCGCTACCCCATTTATAAGTTGTGGATAAAGGGGATGGGTATTGTGAAAGAGATGCCAATGGCAGTGGTGCCAAGATTACCGCAGGATTTAGTCCTGGGCCGAGATTGGCCTCAATTTAGAAAAACTTTGAAGAAAGAATGTTTACCTCAAGATAAACCAGATTCCACTGGCAGGCCACCTGACCTTGTTAAAAGCCCTAGATACATCTCTGAACCCGGTCGCGCGGAAGTTCGCGCACCTCAGCTGAATAGTATAAAGAGGGAATCTAACGCTCTAGTCTCTACGAGAGCCCATTCTCAGGATAAGGAGAGGCCTTCTTGTTCAAGAGAGATGACCCGGGATGATCTACCTTCGCATGACGAACTGATAGGGGACCCAGCACGAAGGGGACGAAAGCCTAAAGCTATGCGAAGGAAGGAGAGGAGAAGCCGATCCCAGGGGAGAGCCGAATTGGAGGCAGGAAAAAGTATGCCGTGGATACCCGCAGACGTGGTAGAGAAATTTCCCTCCTTTAAAATGGAGCAGAGGGCGGACCCAGCTTTGGTCCGAGCAATCGAACAGGCTCAAGAAGACTGTGAGACCCACCCTCGATTTATAATGGACGAAGAACTCTTGTACAGAGAAAGTAGAAATCCACGGACGGGACTGATCCGTAAGCAACTGGTCGTCCCGAGCAAGTTTAAACTATCTGTCCTCCGACTAGCACATGACCATCCTACAGGAGGCCATAAAGGTCCACAAGGCACCCTGGACCAAATTTTAGAAAGATTTTATTGGCCAGGTGTTTTTCGGGAGACCACCCGTTTTTGCGAGTCTTGTGCCTCCTGCCAGAGGGTTACAACACACCGGCCAGCGGGAGTACCGCTAGTCCCGATGCCGGTAATAGCCGAGCCCATTAGAAGATTGGCCATGGACATCGTCGGACCCCTTACCAAGACCCCGTGCGGTTTTCAATACATCCTAGTAATAATTGACCAGGCCACGCGATTCCCCTGGGCAGTGCCCCTACGGAATATCTCCGCTAGGACGATTGCAACGGAGTTGGTCAAACTGTTCTGCGAGGTTGGATTCCCGCAGGAAGTCTTAACGGACAGAGGAAGCAACTTTCTATCGAAATACCTCGCCCAGGTCTGGGAGGCATTCAGGATCCAACATGTAAAGACGGCGGCCTACCATCCCCAATGCAATGGATTGGTAGAGCGTCTTAATCAAAGTCTAAAGCAAATGCTGAGACGAGCTTTAGACGGAGAGATGAAGGAGTGGGACAGCATACTACCCTTCATACTATATGCTTGCCGCGAAAGGAAGCAAAGTTCATTGGGCACATCACCATACGAGCTCATGTATGGACGCTCACCTAGAGGCATATTGGACGTTTTGAAGGAGCAGTGGGTTGAACCCAAGGAAGACGAAATAAGCGTACCCCTGTTCTTACGGAATTTAAGGACACGCCTCGAACGAACTGCCCAATTTGCTACGGAAAGGCTTAAGGAAAGCCAACAGAAACAGAAGCACTACTATGATCGACGGACGAAGCCGAGACATTTAAAGGTTGGCGAGAAGGTAGTGGTTTTGGTTCCTGGGGCGACCCCAAAATTTGAGTATCAATGGAAGGGTCCCCATACCATAATACACCCAGTAGGCACCACCTCCTATGTGGTGAAAAACTCAAAAGGTAGAGAGCAGGTCTACCATGCTAATCTCCTACGCCCTTGGAAGGAGCGAGACGCGCTTTGGACATATACTGAGCGCGGAGATCACCCCAACAAGAGGCCGGAAATCGGCAGACATGCCACCTATGGTTGCGAGCAGCCGAGAAGAGCGGACCGCAAGTTATGGATTACGTGCTGCGGTGAAGAGCTTTCCCCAGCCCGTAATATTTTGAGAAGGGGGATATGTGATACCGCAAGCCCTCTGATGCAAGAAAGGAAACTTTTAAATCTAGAAAAAAACAGGATTTGCCTGCAATTACGAGAAGGGACACATAGAGGGAGCAGGAGAACAAACCTGAAAGTGGAAGAACCACACCTCTATGGGCAGGACTCAGAAGCAGCTGCTCTGGATTTAAGTAGGAACAGAGCACTGCAAGAGGGAGAGCCAAGAGGGGAAGAGCCAAGAGGGGAAGAGCCAAGAGAGAGAGAGACGAGAGAGCCAAGAGAGGCAAAGGTGCCAGGAAGGCAGTCAAGAGAGCCAGAAAGGCAACAGAGAAACCCCGAAGGGAAGAACCCAGAGGAGAAGCACAGGAGGAGGCAAGGAGCTTGGCAGAGACCTTCATGTGGAGAACAGGAGGCAGTGCCAAGGGAAGCTCCAGAGGCCAGACTCAGAGACCGAGGTGAGGTCACTGACAAACCCAGCAGAGCTAAAGGAAAGGAAGCTACTGGGAGAGCAGGCCTAGAGAAAGGCCATACACAACTTCAAGGGGCAGTATCACGGACTGCAGCCAAGGAAGGAAGTGCTTATCCCTCCGGTTGGAGAAGAAACCTTCAAGAGAAAAAAGGTACTTTTAAAAGCTTTTACAAAAGTAACTTGAAAGATAAAGGAAAAGTTCATAGCCTTGAGAGAAAGGATATACCTGGAGCACAAAACTCTCAGACTAGGCCTCAAGCCTTTTTCAAGAAGCCTAGAGAGGAACAAAGGGCTAGTTTTTATCTGGACAATAAGGACTGTTTTAAACCAGATATAACTGATAAGTTTTACAGGAAAAAGTTTAATGTTGCCAGAGAATGGAAGGAGCAAACTTTTAGTCCTGAAACAACAGCAAGCCCAGGGAGATATACTAGACCTAAAAGCCGACGCCCCAAACTACCAAGCCAGCACTGGGATACAGTATGGCAGGCTTTTAGGAAACCAGGTTTTAATATCCAAGAGATCTCAGAGACCTCAGTTTCAGATCCCATAGACATGGAATGGCTGCCAGGGGAATCTGAGAGCACTGAAGATATAGAATCAATGGAATGTGACTTTTGCACAAGAAGATATCTTTGATTAAAAGGCAAACAAATCTAATGTGTGCAAATTGTACTGGAAAGTTTATGCTTTAAGTTGGTGAAGGAACCATATTATTTTGAGTGTTTTGCTGACTCACGCTTTGATGCAACTGAATTTATGTTCTGTTACTCATTACCTCATATTTTGAATTTCTTCATGCGAAAAGGGGAAATAAAAGCCTTTTTGTACCCTACACTTGGCAAGAGTTACTTTTTTAGGTTGTTGACCCTGAGGCTGACAATGTGACCTGCTATCCCATTGACCCTCACAACAGATCAACCCTGAACCTTTTAATTCTTATGCGCTCCCCAGCCCCTGTGGAACCACTACGCCGCCACTAGAGGGGGCTGCGGGGGACAGCAGTCAGAAGATTTAATGCAGGTAGATTATGCCTTACCTTCTACAAACTCTGACAATTGTAGCATGGACTGTTCCATATGCTGTAAGGAAATAACAGTATAAAGAAGCTTGCTATACCTTGTATGGAAAGAATACAACGTGGTAGTTTCTGCTGCCGTGCTTGGAAACTTGATTGTTTGCACCTGAGTTTGAGCTCACACTGTGAAAGGAACAGTGACTGTTATGAGGCTGCAATGTATGTGAGTCACCTCTTGAGGCAGAGCTGAGTTAAGCTCCATAAGAAGGAAAGCTGATCCTATTTTTGGTTGTCTTATATTCCTGAGTTTCTTCTGTTCCTATTTAAAAGCACCATTTATGTTCATGTATTTGAATTTTGATGTGCTGGAGGAATTTCCCCAACACGAATAAATATTCTTGCAAAAGCCTTACCGTCTCTGGCACAACTACATTTATTCCTGAGAGAAGGGAGAACAAACTACATTACCCATAATTCCAAGGGAACAGTTTACCTCCATTCCTCACGGGACAATAGGCCACTCCTGTCCGTTAGCCCTAGGGCGGGGGCAGGAGCGTCGCAGTATATAACAACCCAAAACTCCATCAAGCCCAGTATCTGTCAGTTTTCAAAAGGTAAACAGATTCCATGCTGTTTATCCTAGGGGTAAGCAGTAGATTTCCTCAGTACCTTTTAATAATGGTTTATGGACTTTTCCTCCAGGAACTTGTCCAAACCTCTTCTAAATCTAGCTACACTAACAGCTTTTACTATATCCTTTGGTAATAAATCCCAGAGTTGTATTACGTTGAGTGAAAAAATATTTTCTTTAATTAGTTTTAAATGTGCTACATTGTAGCTTCATTGCATATCCCCTAGTCTTTCTACATTTAGTAACCTTAGATGTTGTGTCTCTTTACACAGTCATTCCTCAGGCCCAGGCTTATTCTGTAGTGATGGCTTCTCTACATCAACGAGATCTTTCTGAACAACAATTGAATCTCCTATCAGAATTTACTTCTCTTACATTATATAATAATTTTTTTGAGTTTGAAGATGCCATTTACTTGCAATGTTCAGGAGTTGCAATGGGTGCAACTTGTGCCCCCTCCGTTGCAAACCTATATATGCAAAAATTTGAACATGATTGGTTGGAGGATTCTCCTTATACGACCTCTATTAAACTGTGGCGACGATACATCGACGACGTTTTTGTCTTGTGGCACGGCACTGCAGAACATTTAATTTTGTTCCATAATTGGTTGAATGATAGAGATGTCAACATTAAGTTCACATTAACTTTTCATACTGAACAAATCACTTTTTTGGACATTTTTGTCAAAAAATCATCAGCAGGATGGATTACCTCTGTCTTTCGTAAATCCATTGATAAGAATGCAGTATTGCATTACAACAGTGCCCATCCGCTACCTTTAAAGGACAGTTTACCACTGTCCCAGTTTATCAGATACCGTCGCAATTGTTCTGACCTTCACGATTTTAAATCACAAGCGCAACAACTTAAAAACAATTTTTTTCAGCGAGGATATCCTAAAAAAGTGATCAATAGAGCTTATAAAAGGGCATTACATTCCAATCGAGATTTATTATTACATACTCGTAATTGTGGGGGTTTGGATTCCATCACACAACCGGTCAATTTGGTTACAAATTTTACTCCTTTAAGTTCTCATTTGAAACACAGTGTCAAACGACACATGAATGTTTTACATAGTATAGCAGGCTTAGAAAACCATCAAGTTTGATGTGTTTGGAAACGATCTCCCAATTTGAAAGAAATTTTAAGTCCAGCAGCCTTACGGCCCATTTCTTTTACATCACCTAGTTTGACAGCAGGACATGCTAGGTGTGGGACCTGCAATATATGTAGTATTACTTGTGAATTATCTGAATTCAAGCATAAGGAGAGAACATACAAACTTCGATCGGAAACTTCTTGCAATTCAACGCATTTGGTTTATATTATCAAATGTCCTTGTGATCTTTTTTATGTCGGCAAGACCATCCGGCCCTTCCGGGTCCGCATGAACGAACATAAAAGCAAACTAAAATGTCGCCGACGAGAGGCACCATTAGTTGATCATTGCCTTGAATTTAATCATGCATTTGAAGACCTAGCCTGCTTTTGCACTGAACAAATATCAACATCTAAATTTGGTAGAACACGAGATCGAGCATTGTTATATGCAGAACAACGTTGGATCTACCAATTACAAACCTTGATTCTGGAAGGCTTGAACATGCGCATAGAATGGGAGGTGTGTTTCAGGTGAATAAATTTTCCCAAGTAACAGGTGCGATAAGCTGATTTCTAAAACCATTTCGCATGCGCGGTTTTGAGCCGACAGTGGCGGTTGAAGCCTGCGAGTCTGAGAATTTTTTTCTATGCACAAATACTTAAAGGTATGTCTGTTTTTCCTAAAAATTATTTTTCCATTCTAGCAACTATGTATGAGGCAACAAGAAAGTTCAGTTTTAACAGACTTATTTGGTTTATAGAGTGTTCAAGAATGAGTTTCCCCTGAAGAAACCACAAGGTGAAACGCTTACACAGAGCGCGCTTGATGGCGTCGGGATTGTGATTCTCACTGGCGGGGCTTCCTTTGAATCAACAATGACAGCAATTTAAAGAGCTAAGTAGCCTTTCATTTGGAAGTCACCAGCTGTATGTTTAAGCAAGAAAGCACGAAACCATTTATATATTTTATATACAACTTAAAAAAAACGGTGGCAGAATTTTTTGGGTCGTTGATGTGTAAAGGGCATGTGTCCGGTCGGCATTATAAATTACCACCGGCAGCCCGTTGAACTCTGAGACCTCTTCTGCTATCGTTCTAGCTAACCAATTGCAAAATAAAGCAACATCGCTCATATTAGAGTAAGAAAGTCCATTAGTCACACTTTCTTGAGTGAATTGAGAGTGTTTTTGTATTTAAATTTCTACATTTTGAACTATGTTTACCCATTCCACTCCACTCATTATTTTATAGACCTCCAACATATCTCCCTCAGCCATCTCCTTTCCAAGCTGAAAAGCCTGAACCTTTTAAGCCTTTCCCCCTAGGAGTATTCTTCAATCCCCTTTATCAATTTGGTCACTCTTCTCTGTACCTTTTCTAATTCTGCTATATTCTTTCTTAGATATTGTGACCAGAAATACACACACTATTCAAGTTGTAGTTGCACCATGGAGCAATACATATGCATTATAATATCCTTTGTTTTATTTTCCATTCCTTTCCTTATGATTCCTACCATTCTATTTGCATTCTTGGTCACTGCTGCACACTGGCTAGAGGGTTTCAAGATATTATTCATGATGACACCAAGTTCCTTTTCCTGGATGGTGATTCCTATTGTGGATCCTTGCATTGTGTAACGATTTGCATTGTTCTTCCCTAAGTGCATAACTTTGCACTTGTCCACATTAAATTTCATTTGCCATTTGGACACCCAGTCTCCCAAGATCCTCTTGCAATTTTTCGCAATCCTCTTGTGATTTAACAGCTTTGAATAATTTTGTGTCATCTGCAAACAGATATCTCACTCATTGTTCCCATTTCCAGGTCATTTATGAATATATTAAAAGCAGATACCGCAGCTGTGATCCCAGGTGTAATTCACTATTCACCTTTCTCCACTGAGGAAAAATTGACCATTTAGCCCTACTCTCTGTTTTCTATCTTTTAACCATTTCCCAGTCCACTATAATACACTGCATCCTATCCCATTGCTTTTTAATTTCCTCAAGAGTATCTCATAAGAGACTTTGTCAAAGGTTTTCTGAGGGAGACCAGCAAGGAGAAGGTTACAATAGTCTACATGGGAGATGACTAGAGTGTAGATTAGGGTCTTAGTAGTGTGTTCAACTGATTCACTTGTATCCACCTGTTTATTCATATCTTCAAAAGATATATCTCCTCTCTTCTCACTGTGTATACCCCTCCTTGTGAACTTGCTCACTGGCAAATCAGTTTATCGCTACCCTTTTCCTCTACTGCCATTCCCTGATAATGAGCTTTCACCTTGTTGTATCATTTGCTTGGAATAGATCTCTTGAATCCGTGCATCATGCTCCTTCATTAACCATGCTCAAATCCAGGCTAAAATCTCAGTTTTTGAAGGCTCTTTTAATTCTTGACACCATTCTGAGCTTTCTTATTTCAACCATTTTTTAATAAAGGAATTTTACATTTTTTTAAATTTGTGCTGTGCTAAAATAATGTTATTTCTGCTTTGTAGGTTTGTCTTGAATAGATTGTAAGGTTTATCAAGTAGGGATTCTCTCTTATGTGTACTTATAAAGTAGTGCTATAGAAGTGATAAATATTAGTATTAGTAGCAACCAAAGAATAATGAGGGCACCTAAAACATGAATCTTTTTTTGTGTGTTAAAGAATATATTTATTATGATACAGTTTAAAAAGTGACTGGCATAGTAATGAAATACACACACCAGTTGTACAATTGCTGTGCTCTTGGCCACTTCATTTGCAGTTTTTAAGTTTCATTGAAATAAATACATTTAAAAAATATAATGAAGATTAATAATTTGAGTGACTTATTTTCTCGTTTCTTCCCTTTCTTGGATTTTCAGCATGGACAATCTGAGCACATCATCAACATGGTTTCCAGATATAAGAGCTGATTTGTTCGCTAAAATCATTAAAAAAAACTGGAATTCTCATAAGAAATAGTTATGAATCTTTTTTTTTAGGTATCATGTCCTTTATACTTACTGCTCAGTCAGAGCCAGGGTTGGGATTTAGCACAATGAGTCCTCATAATGAACTACATGGTGATCTTTTCTCCTGTTTTATTGACTCTCATCTGGCCTACCTGGCCTGATCACTGCAGTGGCAGCTCTGGACTGAGGGCAATGCTTTAGGGCTCCTTCAAGAATCCTGCATTATGGACCATAAATCTGGCCACTAGATGCCACCCTTAAGCTATAAAAAGGACTCCTTTCCTCACTCTGCCTTCACAGGCCACCTGACACAGGGATCAAACTGGGACCCATCCACATAACAGTGCACAGCACCTGCTGCTTGTACCACTAGGTGGGCATAGGTTTAAATGTCTTATAAATTTGTGCTGTGATAAAACAGCATTATTTTGGCTTTAGGGAATATGCTATGATAGATTTATTTCCATTTCTAAGAGAAGGGATAGCAACTGTTTCAGTTTCCACAGTAGGAATGGAATGGAGTATGTGTTACTATTTAGCTGTGTCGTAGATTTTACCAGTGTAGATCTCCCTTAGATGAGCTAAATTATTTTTTCTTTAAACTTGATTAGTCACCTTAGCTAAGGATTACAAGGTGGATTTCAGTCAAAATAAAACAATATCATGCATAATCTATTCTCCTCTTAGAACATCTATCAGAGTTGCCTAATGTACTGTAGGAGTGGCCTAGTGGTTGGGGCAAGTTACCTCAGACTAGAGGGTTAGGTGTTTGAATCCTGCTAGAGGACAACAACCTTGGGCTAGAAGGACTGGGATTTCTAGTCACACAGGTGGTCCTTGTAGCCATGGGCAAGCCATTTAACCCTCTGTTGCCTCAGGTATAATATGTAAATTGTGAGCCCTTTGGGGACAAGGGGAAAATATATATACAGTACTTGAATGTACCTTTGACTGGTAGAAAAGTGGTATATAAGGCTAAATAAATATAGCTTTATTTTGACTGAACTCCACCTTGTAATCCATAGCTAAGGTGCTAATCAAGTTTAAAGAAAAGAAAATAGAATTTGTATTTGTCAGTCTTTATTTAATTCACTTGAAAAGAAAATCTAAATTCTGTCAGCTTTCTGTCCATTGTATATCGGCACAGATTTGTTAATAGATTTGTTAAGAGATTGTATATCGGCACAGGATCTAGCTCAAGCCCTATCTGGACAGTACCTTGTATTATAGAACATGCTGTATTATAGCGCACACTGTACATAGCTCACCCTAATCTAGAATCCCCCCCCTCACACACACTTCACACCACTGCCCCCTCTGCACTAACTCCCCCCCCTCACACTATTCCTCCTGCATGATCCCCCCCCCGCACTCTACTCCTCCTACACTGCATGACCCCCCCAGCACTTCATCTGATTGTATTGTTGTGACACCGCCTTGATTTTTAGGATAAGACGGTTTAGAAATACTTTTAAATAAAATAAATAAATAAATAAATATTTTCATCCGTTTGACTGACAGCAAGGTTCCATTTTCTGATATTATTTATTTAGGTTTCTAGCAAACCTTATAAAGATCCATAAGACAAGAAGAGGGATCCTAAGTTATGGGAAAAATGGCGTAAGGCCAGACATTAAGTGGAATCTGCAGAGGTGATGTACTGAAGCTGCCCTTAACCATCGGGGTTTGCGGGAATGTTTGCACGCGTTCACCGGATCCGCTGAAAATCCGTCGGTGAGGTCCCCAGGAACGGTTTGGGAAACGTTTAGTTCGTATTTCACATCCGTTTGTGAATTTCCACCTTGCTTCTTATTTGCAGCGAGAAAGATGAAAAACGCTTATCTCTGGGGCTGACTCACAGGAAGTACTGAAATAGCCTCGGCGTACCGACGGCGTCACTTCCGGCCAGATGCGCCGCAGTCGAGCCCGTTGCCGAGGCTCCCGGCGGCCGCCATTGCGGGCGAGCCCGTTCTCCGGAGCCGCCGATGCCCTCCCCTCGCCCCCTTCGCCATCTCGAGGAAGCGGCGGCCGCTCCGCGTTCGTCTTTCAGATGCTCCTTTGACTCGCGGTGCGGACGGCCCAGAAGCTTCTCTCCGCCGGAGGGAGCAGCGCAGCGCTGAGCGAGGACCACGACTGGCGGCATCACGGATACCGGCACGAGGCGACTCCACCTGGACACCATGTCCACCAAAGCAGAGCAGTGTAAGTATCGGGCGGCGGGCGCGGAGCTGTCCACAGTGCTGAATCGGGCCCGAGGCGGGCGATGGCGTTCAGCACCACGGACAGCGCCGAGCCTTGCTGGGGGCGCTCCTTAGCACCATGGACAGCGCAGTGCCCGGGATAGTGGCGGAAAGCCCGGGGCACTGAAGATAAAAGGCTACTATCCCTGGTGGACAGTCGATGCGGCAAGAGCGCTGTTGCCCCTAGCGCTCAGGCAAGTACTGCCTTATAGCTGTTGCTGAAGAAGTGCTGTACTGTGCTCTTCCTAGCTCCAAGGGAGTTTAGCACATTCCCCAGGGATGATAGAGTGAGAGGAAAGTATAGCGCTGTTTTTGGATCTGAGGAAGCTACTCACCACCCTTGTTACTGACTAGGTCCAGCATGGTAACTGGCAGCCATTATCAGGGTTGGTTCAAGATGTTAGCACCCTAGGCAAACCTTAAGCCTTATGCACCCCCTCCCATGGCTTTCAGCATCTAGGGTTTATCTTTTCATGTTCTGCATTTTGCCTCCCCCCAGAAGTTGCCACCATAGGCGACCACCTAATTTTCCTAATGGTTGGGCTGCTCCTGGCCACTATAGGTCAGGACTGCACCATTAGGGTTTCATTTTTATCATTCTAACTTCATGGGCTACAAATCCTGATAATTACCAATGGTAAATTAAGATTGCCTAATTAATTTGCATCAGATACTCAAGTTCATGTTTGAAATAAAAATAATAAATAGTAAGATTTATGGAAGCAAGGATTTAAAATAGGCAGATAATTGTATTTCACTTTTTTCTTTATCTCAACACCTTGCCTAATGCATTTAAGTTGGCTACCAAGTTGTAAACTCAATTTCCTCCATCAGAGCAAAACATAATCTATAATAATTTTGGTGAACAGGGGTAACATATAGGGAATCTGAGTCAAGTTTCTTATTACTGGTGACTAGCATGAGTCTTAAACTGTCCCTGCATATATAACAAAATAAAGTAAAGATGTCCAGGTGCAACAGATTGGATGCCTCTCTATTAAAACCATGGGGTACGTTTAATTAAATGGTGGTAGCGGCTTCCATGTGATATCAGAGCCACAGCCCCATTGAATATTTATTTATTTAGTATACATTTGTATACTGCTACTTCCAGCAATCAGCAGCGTTTTTTGATTACAGATTGGAAATTGTCAAATCATGACAGGAAATCTTTGAGGTATAAACACATTGATTAGACAGGAAAGCACAGCACACAGAGAACTATTTTACAGGGAACATGGGCTATGGAGGGTTAAGTGGCTTGCCCAAGACCACAAGGAGCACCTGTGGGACTAGAAACCCCAGTCCTTCCGGCCCAAGGTTGCTGTCCTCTAGTGGGATTTGAACCCCCCGACCTTCCGGCCTGAAGTACCTTGACCCAACCACTAGGCTACTCCTCCACTCCATGGCCCCCATGTCTTCTAGCGAAATAGTATTTTGATCAATTAGGACTTTTATAATAAGCAAATCTTATTAAGTCACTAAAGGATCTGTTGCACCTATTGTGAGGCATATATCAAAATGCCATGTGATAGGTGCAAAATATAGGAGGGAGGAGTGGCCTAGTGGTTGGGGCAAGTTACCTCAGGCTGGAAGGTTGGGGGTTCAAATCCCACTAGAGGACAGAAACCTTGGGCCAGAAGGACTGGGGTTTCTAGTCCCACAGGTGCTCCTTGTGGTCTTGGGTAAGCCACCTAACCCTCCATAGCCCATGTTCCCTGTAAATTGTTATCTCCAAGTATTAAGGCCTGTTCAATGTAATTTCAGTTTGTTCAGTGTAAACTGCCTTGATATCATGAAAGGCAGTATATAAGAAATGTTAAATAAATAAATATGTGGTAAATGCAGGGGGAGTTACCAGCATCTGCCTTGCAATGAAGACACAGGGCAGGCAGTTACCACACTGGGCCACGTTCCCTGCATTGGAAGATAGCGCAGGCACTCCTGCATTTCCTTCAGGGAATGCAGGCTAAAGGGAGGGAGCAGGGGAAGGACAGAGCTAAATGTGTTAGCTGCTGACGTGGCAGATAACCCATGCTATCGTGCTGCACTGACAGCTAGCACAGGTGAAATGCAGAGAGTGCAGTGATTTTCTGCATTTTGCATGTTAGAGGAGGGTAGAGGCAGGATTGGGGAAAGGAGAAGGTGTCGTGACAAGAGATAGCCAGCATGCAAGAAATTGCCATGCGCTGGCTGTCAAAATCACTGATAGCACGGCTGCAGATAACGTGACCTCAAGAGTTGGCATCACGTGCAGCCAAGCCATTGGTGGTGCTGCTTCACAATTGCATTCCAATTCCCGGGCCACTTTTGGGACCCCTTCAGGCCAAATGTTGCCATGGACTGGAAGATCTGCAGCATCAGCACAAGTCCCTTCAATTTCCTCTTTTAGAAACCCAGTCCCCCTGGATAGCACCCAACTCTAGGGTTACACTGTCCAGGCTTACCCCAACCCTTGCATCAATCATCCCAGCTAGCTAGTCAGGCCCCCCAGACCCTCCTATGACTCCCAGACCTTACTGGGCAGTCCCTGGTGGACCAAAGATGTACAGGGCAGGAACGGTTCTTCTCTTCTCCTGCCCTGTCTCTGGTGCACTGCAGTGCTGCTGCACCCTAATAAGATGTTGAAAATGTCTTATCACTATGGGGAAGTACCGTGAGACAGGCACCATTTTGGAAGGTGCCAGGTATGGTCTGGATATCATGGGGAGCGGGTCCAGGGGGATGGCTGGCTAGCTAATATAATCAGTGTTGGAGCATGAGGGGTCTGGACAGCCCCCCAGACAACCTAATCCCTAGAGGTTGGCTGCTGTCCAGGGGGTTGGGCTTCAGAAGGAGGGGGGTTAGCAGGGACATTTGCTGGTGCCGCAGATCTTCTGATCCATGACACAGACAGCATTTGGCAATCAAGGGGTGGCATGCAACCATGCACTGATGGCTTGGCTCTTGAGTTGGCATTATATGCAGCTGTGCTATCAGCGACTTGGACAGCCAGCGCATGGCAATTGCTCGCATACTGGCTGTTTCCTGTTGTCATGCCCCAATCCTACCTCTATCCTCCTCTTACCATGTAAAATGCAGATTGCATGGAATATCATCATGCTATCAGCATTTTACCAGTGTTAACCCATGCTGTCATTCCACATTGATAACTATATCTGCCATGTCAAGAGCTAGTGTGGTTTAGTAAATATGCCCCTGAGTTAACCCTGGAAGAAGTAGAGTAACTTTTACGATTTCATTTTTTTCTTTTTCAGTAATGAAAGAACTGCATTTTGTTGCTGTAGTTTGTAGCATCTCTTTTGGTACTATTTTTTTTTTTTTTGCATTTTATTTATCAGGCTTCTAGGCGGTTCATAAGTTAAAACAAACACAACAATAAACCCATTTAGCCCAATTCTGTCCTTGATGTCAAAGCCCTCTATATGTCTGGTCTAAACCAGATGTACAGAGGGCGCCACGATTCTGATCCCGCGGGGCACATCTAGCCTCACGTAATCAGAATCGCGAACAGTCCTGTACATGCAGGCCGGGACTGCGATTCAGCCCGGCCTGCACATACAGGACATGCCTGACTAACTCAGTCAGGGCTTTTAAATGGAGCTGTGGTGCCATGGCGTCCTGTTGCCATGGCACCGTGCCTCCATTTAAAAGCCATGATCCTGGCTGCCAGCTCCTGCATCTAATTCCCTACAGCCCGACCCCTGATCTGGCCACCTATGGCCAGGGTTGGGCTGCAGGGAATGTCCTCGGCCCCCCCCCACCCCATCTGCGCCCCAGGCCCGCTTATCCTCTATGTCCAGGGAAGTACAGGGCCAACATTAGAATCGGCCCTGTATGTCCAGGGCCAGTGACCATGCACTGCCCCCTAACTCCGCCCCCTCCCCACCCTGTCTAATTTCCCCCTATAACTGGTGGGGAAGTTAGACACCAGCGGGGAGGCCCACGAATAGTGGGGATGGACGTCCATCCCCACTATTCAGGGGACAGAATAGCCCCCATTGCAAATAAGGCAACCAACAGAGATTCTAGTTTGGAGCATACCTATAATTGAGAGCTATTAAACTTTCCAGTTTGCATCAGAGGGGTTAGCAGAGATTGCCCACGATAGCTAAATCTAGATCACAACCAAGATAAATTGGGTGGCCTTCACATTCAAGCCCCCAGTGCAGAATGGTTCTTCTGAAAGAGCTCTTGAAATTCAAAGACAAAGGGGTCTTTTAACTAAGGTGCAGTAAGTTCTTGCACTTAATGCACATTTTGTGTGAAAAATAAACTGTGGGAAGGGCAAAAGTTATGTGCTAACTGCTGGGGGTGTGACTAGCATGTTCCCAGCAGCTACTACACAGAAATGTACCCTAATGCATGGCAATGGCCTTCGCAATTAACACAGCTGTACTTAATATCACCCTATACTAGTTGTAACAGTGCCACTTAGAGTGCAATATTGTACCCCTGTGCTAACTCCATGCCCACCTTCTGCCCCTAACCCACCCATTTCCTGCTCCGTTGCACGGTGAGCTGTTACTGTGGGAATTAGCAGGTGATAATTGTCATGCTTGCAAGGTAACAGTTATCTCGACCCCATGCTAGCAGTTAGTGGGCTCATGACACTTTAGTAAAAGGGCCGCAAGGAAGGTGCTGCAGTGTAGGAAAGAGATGCCCTGGTTGCGGGGTGTGCGTGTGCGCGTGTGCGTGTGTGTGTGTGTGTGTGCAGATATGACGCCAGTAAGAGGGAAAGAAGCTTTTATAGTCCATCACATGCTTAGCGCTATGCTACGCTGATCATTCAGTTTCACCATAACTAAAAATTCAGCACAGCTTCCTTTTCAACACTTCCGAACTAAAGTGTGAATATCTCCTACAGCTGAAGCCACATGTTTGGCAGGAAATGATTCATTTTGGTTAAATTCACAGCCTGCCTTTTTGTGACTTTATTGAGTTATGTTCCAAATTCCTAGCTGTCTGACCACTGGCATGTGTGAAGCTTTAAGGCAGAAACACAAAAGCGAAAAAACAAATGAAAATAAAAGCATAAAAACAATAGATATCATTTTACTGATATTATGCCATTTTTTTTTACTTTGTATTCTATGGATGGTTATTTAAACTATTTGAAGTCAAAATGGGATTGAATATTCCCTAAACATAGACATTGTTCATGTAATTCACAGGTGCAGTATGGTAAATCATGAAAGCTACCAACTCGGAGCTTTTATAAATATATACCAAATTTTGGCCTTTTCTTCCTGAATTGCAAGAACCTTGTTGTCATCTTGAATTTTGAAAGCTTTTGTATTGCATACAGAATAGAAGATAGCCTTGTTAAAACATTTTCATCAACATGAAAAGATCCGGTGCACATTATCTGGTAGTAGAACCCTTCTGATTGTCAACACTGGTACCATAGTTTGAATCAACATTTAAAATATTTGAAATAATGTTTACAGAACTGTTATTTATTTATTTTTTTTCAGCAATGGTTTCAATTTATTTACATTCTCTTATATACCGCGCTATTCTGCATCAGTGCAGTTTACATTGAACAAACTGAAATTACACTGAACAGGGCATTATAACTTGGAGATAACTATTTTACAGGGAACATGGGCTATGGAGGGTTAGGTGGCTTGCCCAAGACCACAAGGAGCACCCATGGGACTAGAAACCCCAGTCCTTCCGGCCCAAGGTTGCTGTCCTCTAGTGGGATTTGAACCCCTGACCTTCCAGCCTGAAGTACCTTGCCCCAACCACTAGGCCACTCCTCCACTCAATTGTCAATGAGTTTGGCAAGTGTTGCCATATATCCCCACAGACTGTTTTGGCACAATCTGGATAGTAATAAGATGGTCCATAGGCGGGGCTGGGGTGGTCCCTCCACCAGTCTGGTCAGTGGAAATTTTATCCTTCTAAATTGATAGCCATTGACTTGTCCCAGCTTTTTGAGATTACCTATCTTAACTTTATATAGTTTTGCTATCCAGTTAGCGATTGAATATTGATGCTGATTGGATAGCAAATGAGGTCAGTGGCGAAATGAGATAGTCAGTGCTGATGGACATCTGGTGTCTGTTGCTGAATATCTGGTTTCAATTTTTCCCTAAGTGGCTAGGTGCTTTACAGGTGCTGACTGCTGTGGCCTGAATATTTGGCTCCATACTTAATCATTTATGTATTTAATAGCCTCCTGATTCTCTTTCCCTTGACATAGCCCCTCTTAATCACTGTCTGACTGCTATCGCCTCCTGGTTCTCTTCTAACTTTCTTCACGCAAACCCCGCTAAGTCTTTTGCTATCTGGTTCACCTTTGGGAGCCCCTCCCCCGCCTGTGCCCCTTCTTTCTTTTCACAGCCCATTCCCCTTGTCTCCTCACTCCGTTACCTGGGCGTTACTCTTGATTCTTCTCTTTCCTTTAAGGCGCATATCTCCTCTGTTGTTCAACGTTCTTTTTTCTCCCTTAGGCAGCTTCGCGCTATCCGCCCTTTTCTTTCTTCCTCTGCTCTGGCTACTCTTCTCCTCTCCCTTGTGATGTCTCGTCTGGATTACTGTAATGTCTCCCTATCTGGTCTCCCCCAATCCCAACTGTCTCGTCTCCAACGTGTTGAAAACACTGCTATTCGCCTCCTCACTTACGCTTCTCGCTTCGATCATGTCACTCCTCTTCTTCTTCAACACCACTGGTTACCTGTCTCTTTTCGTGTTCAGTATAAAATTCTTATTCTTGCACATAAGGCTGTTCGCACCGGTACCCCTTTCTATCTTGCTGACCTGATTCACTTTCGTACTTCTCACCATCTGCTTCGTTCCATTCACATAAACCGTATGTCTCTTCCCTCTCCCTCCCAGGCCCATCTTACCTCCACTCGTTCTTCTGCCTTTTACTTTCTGGCCCCAAGCCTATGGAACTCTCTCCCTCCCTCGATCCGTGCAGAAGAGTCCTACCAATCCTTCAAGACCCAACTCAAGACCCATCTTTTTCAAGTAGCATTCAATCTCCCTCCCTAACCCCCCCCCTCCCTCTTCTGCCTCATGATATTATATTGTAACTGTTATTGATTTCTGCTTTTCTCTCTCTTTCCTTTCTCCTCTTTTCTATTATTTTAATTGGCGTTCCTTTTCTTTTTCCTGCAGCCCTATTTTCAAATATTTTTAAATTATTTTAAGTTTTATTGTAAACTGCTCAGGTGCCCATGGTGTTGGGCGGTATACCAAGTTTTAAATAAACATAAACATAAACATTCACCCAGCAGTTAGCTCCACCCCATGCTAACAGCACAATAACCATTGTGTCAGCATAATAAACAAATTAGAACAGTGAGATAAACTTGGAGGTAGGCAATAATAGATACCAATATGCTACAATGTCAGTAATGTACACTTTATTTTTTTTATTTTTTCCAATTTAACATTCTTTATTTTAAACAAAAGAAAGTAATGTACACTTTATAAAGCCAAGTAGAACATTCAACTAACAGAAATATGATACAATACAACTACCCACCTACACCAATCAGCAAGCTAATTCACAGCACCCTCGAAAATAGAAACAGGAGGCCTACTGCTATGAGCACCTTAATAGTTCCTAGGATGATGACATCGTGTACTAAGGCTACTTCAAACAGAGCTTTCTCAATATTCGCTCCTCTAAACTGGAATGCACTTCCCCATGAAATCCGTGGCATCAAAAGCCTAATACTATTCCGAAAAGCTTTGAAACACCATCTGTTCACAAAATGTTACCCAGAAGTCATCCCGAACACTCGCACATCTGGTAAGCTTCCCACATACCCCAGACGCCTTAGCACCTTAATTCAACCAGAAAATGGTTAGCCTACACAATAGCCCACATGATAACCATTTACCTGCACCATCCACACAAAATCACTTACAATATCCAAACGAGTTTAGAGTATTGTATATAGTTTAAAGTATATAGTATAAAGTTAACCTGTACATAGTTCTCCCGGTTATCCCAGGTGTTATTTTCCCCTGTTCTTTGTAAACTCAATGTTGCCTGTATGCATTGTAGTATGTTTTGTTCAATGTACACCGTGCTGATTTTAATAGCGCGGTATAGAAGAGATGTTAAATAAATAAATAAATAAGTAGAATAAAAATGATATATCTTAATGGGCAGCCGGTAGAACACTCAAAAATATAGGATACTTACAATACCAGCATAGCACAAAATGATGTAGGTATGGTAGAACTTTCACGTGACATAAATAGGATCCTCACAACCTGGGCCCATGCAGTGAAACAGCCCAGTAGACAGAAAAGGTGACAGGTGCAGCCGGGGCATACAGACAGTCAAGATGGGCAAAGTCAAAGGCATAGAGACACAGAATTGGATAACTTTACATATTTCAAAGGTAAGAAACATTTGAACTATGTAAAGCTGTTATGGTTACACGTAAACCACTTTGATTTTAGAAAAAAGTAGTCTATAAAAAAAGGGGCAGATAAATAAATAAATAAACTTGCTAGATTGAATATAAATTATATATACAGATGAATGAGGTAAGTGAATATGGCCAGTTTCAGGGTATGCAGCAAGCTAGTCCTGTAGCAGTATGAGTTATACTCATAGTACCTGAATAGCTTTTACATTTCCATAGTGATTTATGTAGCTTTAGTTTAATTCATGTTTCCAAAGGGAGATTTATAATTAGAATAATATTTAGGATCAGAGATGTCAATTTTCAATGGCATCCTGGGTTAAAATCCAAGACAATTTGCTTTGATTCTTCATTTTGTGTCAACAGGGTATTAAGGGTCAGTATATGCTCACCCTGTTGGTCAGCATGCTGAAATTATTATTAGGTAGTTACATAGAAATGCTAAGGTAGTTGGGTAAATGACACTTTTATTTGGTTACTGAATGTTTCAAGGTGCCAGGGTTGGCATTATTAAGGTCTCATTCTCATAAGAACATGAAAACATGCGAATTTCTTTACTGGGTCAGACTAAAAGTCCATCAAGCTTGTATCCTGTTTCCAATAGTAGCCAGGTTACAAATGCCTGGCATATCCCAAAAAGGTAGCCAGATTCTCCCTAGAGATAGGCAGTGGTTTCCCTCAGGACGGTGTTACCTCCATCTGGGCAGCAGCAGAATGGAACAATGTTGGTGGTGGAGGATCATGTTTCTGTGACAATGGCAATAACTCTAGAATTACCTGTATAGAAGAAAGGCCTTGCAATCTACTTCCATATCTTGCCACAAAAACCCATTGGATAGTCACAACAAAACAAATTGCACTATAGTGCTGGAAGATGAGACCCCCAGGTCACAAGGCACTCAACTGGCTACTGGGGAGGAGATGAAGACTTTTCAGAGTAAAGCCAGCATTTATAATGTGGTTGGATCACAACTTTCAGGAATGTCTGACTGCTGATGTAGCTGCGCATGAAATGAGAGTCAGCAACTGCAAAATGTCTTACATATTGGGACATGGGACATACGAAGCATGAACCAAGGGAAGTTGGAGGTGGTCAAGAATGAAATGGAACATGTACAACTCAATTTGATGGGTGTCAGCGAACTCAAATGAACTATCATTGGGCACTTTGCATCTGATGATCATTTGGTCTACTATGCTGGACACTCCTGAACAACCTCATAAAGGGAGCCCAAAACATCCACCAAGGATTCATCTTTATATTCCTCAACATTTCTGCTGCATTTGACACCATCAATCATACAGCACCTCCAGTCCATTGGAATACAAGGCACAATATTATGATGGTTCCAGGACTACCTCCACAACAGAACTCAACAAATCAGAATAGGAGCAACATCATCAGCACCATACATAGAAATGCAAGGCATACCCCAGGGCTCTACACTCTCAGCTCTCCTCTTCAATATCTACCTCCAACCCCTCTTTAACATTATCCAAGCACACAAGATAACTTATCACATATACACAGATGACATTATGCTCTACATTCGTCGACCTCAGCAAATCATCCTACCACAAACTCCAGCAATGCTTTTCTGACGTCTCAAAATGGTTATCTACAAATCACCTCTCCATCAACCTGAAGAAAACAGAAGCGCTCTTTGTCACCAGGCATGAATCCTTCACCCTCCTCCTCTATTACCCTCAATAAAACGGAAATCCAAATCAAGCCTGAAATAAAGTACTTGGAGATCATCCTAGACAGCCACCTCACTCTGGAGACTCAAATAGTGTACACAGCAAGATCAATCTACTTCAAAACCTGGACCCTACAACACCTCCGCCTCTCCTCACTCCATCAGATTTACTCTCAGCCCTTAAGTTCTCAGAACACCCCATATAGACTACTGCAATTCAATATACCACAGACCACCTAAGTCAACACTCCATCCTCTTCAAATGGCTCTCTGCATGGCAGCAAGGACCCTCAGGGAGCTTCCAAATATGAACACATCATTTCCATCCTCAAACACCTCCACTGGTTCCCCTGCAAAGCAGAATCTTCTACAAAAATCTTTTGTTGATTCACAAAGTCCTGAACCATCAATCATCCACCCACCTTCGCTCCCTCATCACACCACAGCCTTCGAACAGACTATGAAGAATCTCCACAACGAACACAATAACTATCCCCCAAGATATGGAGTGGAGGAGTGGCCTAGTGGTTGGGGGAAGGTACTTCAGGCCGGAAGATCGGGAGTTCAAATCCCTCTAGAGGACAGCAACCTTGGGCCGGAAGGACTGGGGTTTCTAGTCCCACAGGTGCTCCTTGTGGTCTTGTGCAAGCCACTTAACCCTCCATAGCCCATGTTCCCTGTAAAATAGTTATCTCCAAGTTATAATGCCCTGTTCAATGTAATTTCAGTTTGTTCAATGTAAACCGTACTGATGCAGAATAACGTGGTGTATAAGAGAATGTAAATAAATAAATAAATAATAAATAACAAAAAGCACCCAACAAGCCTGTGCCAGATCCTTTGAATTTTATGCCCCAAGTACCTGGAACCTCTTCCTGCCCACATAAGAAACACTACAGACCTCCTATTCTTCCGCAAACTCCTCAAGACTCACCTATTCACCCTCCACTTTGGCCCCACACCTCCCTAACCCTACCTCTCCGAACAACATTTCTTAATCCACACGAAGGACAAGATATTGCAAGCACATTTAAATAGTTAATTTAAGTTAACCACAGTTCCTTTTCTTTGTACTAAGTTACCTGTTTTCGATGTAAACATTAATTTGTAAAACCAAGTTCTTTGTAAACTGCTTTGACCTTCATGAAAAGTGGTATATAAATACAGCCAAATAAATAAATGTAAAAAAGCACTGATCACAGTATGGATCCCTGCGGTACTCTATTAGTCACCTTCCTCCATTAAGAAATAGGCTATTTAACCCTATATCTTTCTACGTGTGGATACAACTGAAGTCTTTATAGGATACTATACCTTCTAAAGGGTTAACAAGGGAAGATGTGGTGGTACATGAGCTTTTTTAATCAAATAGATCCTTTTTTTAGGTGCATAGGGATCTTTGTAGGCCTTGATTCCTTGAAAAGGAGTAATGAGGAAATTGGATTTAGTTCGCACTTTTCTTCGAAGTACACTTGCAGAAAGGATCTTTATGATCTTGCATGTTCACAACCTTTTTAACTTTGGATTTTAGATTTGCATACTCATTTTTCCAAATCTGAGCTTGAGGTGAGTTGAAATCAGGTAAATTAGGTAGCTGCCTATCTAACTTGGCTTACCATATAAGGGCTAGATTTACTAAAGGAAAATCAGAGGCATGTTTACTAAAGGTTAACGCATCTTAATGAATATTAATTTGTGCTAAATGCTGCTGTCCATATAGAAATAAAATGGACTATAGCAGGTGCATTAGGGTAGGTCATGAAAGCTAGCAACTCAGAGCTTTCCTTAACGTCACTAACCTTTAGTAAACATGCCCCTCATTTGCATTTAATGTGTGCTGTTAGTAAATATGCCCCATTGACCATAATGGGGCCTATGTTAAACTGCAATATCACATGTTAATGTAGAATAATACAGATTAGTAAATCTAGCCCTTATAGAGGAGGAAGTGACTTGCTGAAGATCACAAGGAGTTCAGAGGGAGATACAGGATTTGAACCGTGGCTTTCCTGGTTCTCAGCCCACTGCTCTAATTACTAGGCTACTCCTCAACTCCATATAAGTGTGATTTATGGGTCCATGTCTGAATGTGATAATCAGTGACTGATGAAAAGCCACTCTGCTTTAGCTGGGGGGGGAAAGAGATTAAAATGTAGGTCTGCATACTCCACAGGAGGCGTCTCAGGAAGGCTATGAAATATTAAGGACAGGAGCAAGCAGTAGATAGTCTGTGGACTGCTTCAGGCTCTATTGGCCCCTTCATCCTGCCCATATGTTTGGAGATCAGGAGTAGCAGCAGTTATGGTTCCCCCCCCCCCCCCCCCGTTCCTGCACTAATCTGGCTGGTTAGGAGGAGGAGGAGGACAGTGGCAGTGTTGTGCTTTAGGCCACATTGTCCTCTTGATGCCTGAACTAGAGTGTTGAACTTTGCATTATTATGGTATCCTATTTGGTTCAAAGCATGACCCTGACCCCAGGCAGCAAAAGAGGAGGAGTATGTATTTCGAGACGCTGACTTCCAGTGGGAGGGTCGTGGGAGCATGAAGGAAGAGATGGGAGGGAGGAAGGGATGTACTGTGGACCCAGACAGTGAATGAGGGAAGGACTGACTGATGGAATGGAAGGGCCAGGGGGCTGGGTAGGGGAGAGAGGAAGAGAGAGATTGAGGGGATCAGTGGTGCTGTAGGATGTGAATGAAGTGTTGAGTGGACAGAGTGAGGGAAATGGAAGGGGTGCAGGAGTAGAGAAGGGAATGAGTGAGGGGATCAGAAGTGCTGGGGGGTTTGAGAGGAATAGTAGTGAGTATAGGAGAGTGGACAGAGTATAGGAATTAGAGGGGGTGCAAGAAAGTGGGGAGAGTGCATGAGGGGATTGAAGAAGGTGTGAGTGAGAGGATCAGAAGTTGTCAGCAGACAGAGAGTGAGGGAATCAAAGGTGCTATGAGGTGTGAACGAGGGCTTCAGAGGGTTTATGGAGTGTGACATGATCATCCCTCCCTCTTTCAATTCCAGATTCCCCCCCCCCCCCAATCCAGGATCCCTTATTTCTCTACCCCGTCCACCTTTATTCCTTTTCCTCTCCTTCCTCTGATCCCCAATTCCCCCATATTCTCCATAGGCAAAGTTGTTGTTAAGTGCTGTTGAATTGGTGTCGACTCATAGTGACCCTCTGGATAGTTGGCCTAAACTGTGTTTGGTCTTCAGTCAGGCAGCTCATTGTTGATAGATCGATAAAATAACAGCAGCTCTATCTCATTGCTGGGCTTCCTCTTTTGCATTGACTTTCTAGCTTGCCAAGCATGATGTCTTTCTCTAATGATCTCTCACGTCCCATGATGTGTCCATGGTATGAAGATCGGAATCTTGTCCTCTGAGCTTCTAAGGAAAGCTTAGGTTGATTTCCTCTAGTACTGACTGGTTTGTTCTTCAGGCAGTCCGTGATATATACAGTATTTGCTGCCAGCACCATAATTCAAAGGCATCAATTTTCTTCCTGTCTATCTTTTTCACTGTCCATCTTTTGCATCCATATGATGTTATTGAAACTACTATGGCTTGGACAAGTCAAATCTTTGTATGGAGAGAGACATCTCTGCTCTTGAGATGCTGGGTGCTACTTTCTAAGAGGCCTTTTATACATGGAATGCTCTTCCAAGCCATATCCATATGGAAGCTTCCTTTAATAAATTTAAGAAAGCTTTGAAGATGCACTACTTTGAGGCAACCTTTGAGGGTCAGGTGTGATGGGCTTGGCCATGCTGCAGGTAGGCACTTTTGTTTCTCTTCCCTGTTCTGGCCTATGATTTTATTGGACTGGAGTTCTTTTCCTCCTGCTTTTAACCAAACATTGTAAACTGCTCTGCTGCTTTATCAGGGAAGGGTGTTATAGAAAGTTTTAATAACATAAATGTGTGTGTCACTACATCTATGTGGAAATTACTAAAATGACTCCTATTAGGCACCTACTTTCATATTTAAAGTAGGTGCCTCCTTATATAATTACCCGTTAATGTGCAGTACTGTACCATGCATTAATAGTTAATGCAGTAGATAATGCAAACCAGGTAACACCAACCTAGTAGATTGCTCTAGGTGCATCTGCATTACCAGTAAGATAACTGTATTATCTCTCATTAGCTCTATGGGAAGATGCTGGGCAAACTCGCAGCAGTTAATGCATATAGGCTTGTAGTTACCACATGTTAATTTTGGCCATTAACACATGGTAACTGCAAGATTTCAATGCAGCTTGGTTAAAAGGGTCTTAAATCATTCTGATGCTCCTGTACCCCACATGAAAGTTGACTTAAGAGCCATTGACTACAGACTCAAAAGTCCTAAATATTTGGTCACTACAATTTTTAGGCAGGAAGAGTATTGACATTTGTCTATCTCACCAATAGAGGGGTGTAATTCAATAAAATCAGTGCAACTTACGAAGCAAAAAAGAGACAACATATACAATACGGCAAGGAAGATGAAAACAAAATAAACATAGACATGTATGGCAATAGATGCACAATAACATTATTGATTTCTTTAAACACATTTACAGTACAGCCTGCCATCCAGTGTCCTTGGCAGATAACAAGGCAACATATGTTCTAAAGTTGTTTGTCCTTGTGTTGAGGAGTCACATGAAATCCTTCAGTACACATTCACACCTCTGGTTCATTCTGTATAATCTTGGGCAAGTCATTTGATTTCCCCAAGCCCCTGTTTCCCAGCACTAATTAAGTAAATGTGATAAGAATCACAAGCTGCCATTTACATTAGAATTACTGGTTCTTCAGGCAACATCTTAAAACTTGTTTTTTTTTTCTAGCACGTAGGATAGTTTGTTGCGGCTATATTGTCATTGGAAATGGCCATTTATTTTTCTATTTCTCTTTTTGTTCTCTTTTTCTTTTTTTGTTTTGAGTTTTAGTTTACATGGAGGCTGATACTGAGCGAGGCAGGTCCGGGCCATCCAGTTGTCCAGAAAATGAACGGGGCCAATCTGCACCCGATTCTGCAACCATGGGAATGATACGTTCCCACAGTTGCAGAGTCAGGGCACTTGGATGGGCTGGCGCGCCCCCTATTCTTCTGCCCTAAAAGTCCCGTGCACCGCCTGGCCAGCCCCTCGGCACTCCTGCTGGTGTGCTGATGCTATGGTGTCCCACCGTCATGGCACCAGCATGTCCAGATGGAGCAGCAAATGCCTGCCCGCAGAGAACGGCTGTATTCTCCACCACCCGACCCTCGGCAGGGGCAGCCAGGGGCAGAATCGGGCAGCAGGGGCTCACCCGCTGTGGCCCTGTTGTTGGGGGGGGGGGGGGGGGGCTGCACGCCCTGATTGCATCGGCTCCCAGCACGTATTCTACCTTCAAGGTGGAATAAGCCGGGTGTCCAAATTGAGGCCACCAGGGTACAGAGACGCGACCTGAATGACCTCTGTACATATGGGCGCTTCAGCCCACCCCCACTCCACCTCCACGCTGCCCTCTCCCACCCCCGTCCAGCGCCCCCCCGCACAACAACCAAAGGGAGCAGCAGCTGAGTACAGGTTGTACGTCCACGCTGGACGAACAGCCCCACTATCCAGGCCTCAGAATTGGCCTTATTGCATTTTTATACTGTATTTTGAATTTTATTTGGTTTAATGTATAATGTAGTACATTTGAAACTAATCAGAATTCGTTGCCAGAGGATGTAGTAAAAGCTGTTAATGTAGTTGGATTTAAAAGAGGTTTTGACAAGTTCCTGGAGAGAACATTATTAATGAGGACCAGGGGAATCCACTGCTCATCCCTGGGATAAGCAGCATGGAACCTGTGTGTCTTTTTGGGAACCTGACTGCACTTGTGATCTGGATTGGCCACTCTTGGAAACAGAATACTGGGTTTGATGGACCCTTGGTCTGACCCAGTATGGCATATGGCATATCTTAACTTTGTACATCAGATATTGTAATCCAATCTGTACTCTTAGATAGGGAAAGAGTGGAATATAAATAATTTAAATTAAATCAGAAAATTCCTGCATTTTTTCAGCTTTTGTCTTTGAGCACTGTCATGCAGACTGCAGACAGGTAGTCCATCCCAGCAGTGACTGCATTTATGCTTCCACAGTATCGAATTCTAAAATGCGTTTTAGGCTTTTGATGAAATGTTTTACATAGATACAAATGAGAATTATGAATTACAAATGAAGGAGCAAATATTCAAAGGCATTTACATGGTTTACAGATCTGTAAACCATGTAAATGCCACTTAGAGGATATTCAGCGGCACTGACACGGTTAGCGCCACTGTCTTTATCTTTATTTGTGACATTTGATAAACCGCCTGTTACCAAAGTGTTAAGGCGGTGTACAATAAAATTGGCGCTACTAAGAAACATAGGAGGAAAAGGATGCCATGAAATTTGATAGGAAAGTGATTAGAAAAAGGGGGAAGAAGGATAGGACAGATATCTACATAGACATCAAGAATAAGATACACAGGAGAACGTGAGGATAAAAAATGGAGGGAAAGGGGGGAGAGGGATGTTTAGGGCGTAGCACAAGCGAGTAATGTTTAGTGGTGACTGGGAGGTTCGCCTGACGTTGGATAGTTGTTAGTGGAGGGTGTGATTGGGGTGGGGGGCAGGAAGATCAAAAGCCTAGCAGAAAAGATAGGTCTTGAGAAGGGCCTTGAACCGAGGGAAAGACAATTCAGTATGGAGGGAGTTCCACAGGGCGAGGCTGGCGAAAAAGAAAGCAATATCCCCAATTATCTCCACTACACGCCCTTGTGGGTGTTCCGGGGGTGGCACCAGTCGCAGCAAAAGCTGGTCTATCTTTACCCATGGGAGCTAACTGGGCAGCAGTTCAATATTGCCGCTGCCCGGTTAGCTTCTGTGGGCTTGTGAGCTGTGCGGCAACCCTGGCTATTCAATGCTGGGACTGCATATGACCCCAGCATCAAATATCAGGGGTTAAAGGTTGGCGGTGATGGCTATGCGCCGCAGCCGTGCATAGCCATCCCAGAGGAATATTGGGCCCAAAGATCCTATGATGTGGCTTCCAGTATGCATTGCAATCCATCACACAAGAGTTAGAGGGTTATTTTGGAAGCCATATTTGCAGTTTACATATGCAAATGTGGCACTTATGTGTGGAAATGGCCGTTTTAGAAAGGATCAGTTTAGGCATGGATGACCTTACTATGTGGCAATTGCAAGAGGGTGTGTCAGGGGTGTGATTAGGGCATGGCCACGGCGGGTCAAGAATCTACACATGTGTTCCCAATTTCATATGGGGAATACATGTGTATATCCAAAAAAAGGCATGTCAGGATTTATATCTGATTTCTGGCATATTTAGGTTTTTAAAAAGTGCTCATTTTGACCAGGCCTTTACAGAGAGTATTAAGCAGGTTATCTTCTCTAAGCCGCCATTGTGTATTTCCTCCTCCGTATTGAAATTCAAAACGGATAGTGGCACCTGTAGTTATTTGCCGGCATTTGCACATGTAGAATTGCAAAATAATTCACATACACATGTAAGTACATGACAGCTACACTTGTTCATAAGAACATAAGAAATGCCACACTGAGTCAGATCATATGTCCATCAAACCCAGTATCCTGTTTCCAACAGCCGACAATCTAGGTCAGAAGTATCTGTCAGGTTCCCAAAAGGTAGACATGGAAGTTGCAAAATAACAGCCTGTCCATGTAGCTATGCTCATGTATGTAACTATGTTTCCTCCGTTGTTTTCTCCCACATGTAGGCTTGTAAAATGTCTCTTCCCAGTGCACGTGGGTGCATATCCATGTGCACTCTTGTACTTCTTTTTTAGGATTTTAGAAACTGTTCCATGTTTAGCAAAGTCCCTTTTTTCAGTTTTTTATTTATACAAATTTTTATCATTTAATTAGAAGATGAATCTTGCACAGAAAAAGGCAGCAAGCCAGAAAATAGGCTTCCTCCTGCTCTTTCTGGACATCTCTGCCGCCTTTGACACTGTATCCCACCAGCTACTCCTTAAGAAGCTCCACCACATTGGAATACGCGGCACCCACTCAAATGATTTCATTGCTATCTCACCAACCAAAATCAGCATATAAGGATTCAAACACACACCTCAACTCCTTTCACCCTTAATCAGGGTCTACCGCAGGGATCATCCCTCTCCTCCCTACTGTTTAACATATTCATTCAACCTCTTTGTGATATCTTCCACCAATTCCCAGTTCAGTTTCTAATATACACGGACGATATAATGATATCACACTATTCTCCACTTTCACTCCAGATTACCCCACACTCTCAAGTTGTCTCACTGAAACCATCTACTGGCTCCATCATCATAATCTATCCATCAATCTCAGTAAAACAGAGCTACTACACATATCAAAGGACCCCAACTTCACCCCCACCCCCCGCCTCTATCAAGCTTGGCAATACTGATATCTGAGTCAGCTCCCACATAAAGTACCTCAGAGTCATACTTGATAAACAACTGACTTTCAAGAAACAAATTCACAGCATCACCAAGGCAGTATACTACAAGCTAAAAACCATCTGAAACCTATGCCTATGCCTCCTATCCACCGATACTTTCCATACAGTCTGCCAGGCCACCATCACTCCTCTATTTGATTACTGTAATTCAATTTATCAAGGACTACCCAAATATGCAATCCATCCATTACAACTCGCCCAAAACACCATTGCTAGAACCATCTTCCAAGCTTCATGGAAAACCATATTACTCCCATCTTCAAACACCTCCATTGGCTCCCCATCAACTCAAGAATACGATACAAGGTTCTAACCCTCATCCATAAAACTCTGGACAGGAAATTAACAGAGCAACTATACACCTTAATTCACAACTCAAACTCTAATAGATCAAGGAGAAAGAGCACACAGAACCTCCTCAGTATCCCACCACATATTGTCGCACCGCCGCCCTAGTGGCCAAGGGTGGTTAAGGCAGGTCAGGTGGACATGAGTTATTTTTCTATCTTTGAGTTTGGTCCTTGTATGCGGGGTCTGGGTATTTGTTCCCAGGACCAACCGTGTACCAAAACTTCAAGTGAACACAAAGTCCGAGTGTAGGGAAAGAAAGGCTTTTTATTTCCCCTAATGTACAATGGTTCAAATAGTGGAGTCTACATCAACATAAAGAAAACCTTGCTTCAGGTAGAAAAGAAAACATATTCAGATATTGCTTTGTCTACTGTTACTTCACAGGACCTTATACAAATAAAACACACAGGCTTTGCTACTGAGCCCTGCTTTACACATCAGGCAGAGACTCTAGGCTTCCTGCCTGACAGTAGCTGCAATCCATGGCTATCTCAGGAGGGTCCTCATTGAATTCCACCTGCATAGGCTGTGGGTCTGATAACTGTGACTCTGTATCAGTATATTCTTGTGGAATACGTTGAGGCTTCTCATATACCGCTTGCACTAGCCTCCAGTGTTCTGGGCCTAGGTCTGGGCTTTGGTCATGTGAATGCTTGCTATGGAAGTATCTTCCTTTGTCCTGGTGCCTTGTATTAAATAGTCTTTCTTTTGATAAAAGCTTGTGTCTTGTCTTACAGACAGCTTGGTAAGGAGTGCACACCTCTGTTCCTTGTGCTCCCTGTGTCAGCAAGTTATAACGCTTATTAGAATAAAAATGTGATTTACCTTGTTCTCTGGGCCTATCCCAGTTAGCTGAGTCTTGAGGCCTAGTCCTGCTGCAATTCAGCCTTACTCGAGTAGTAGGCTTCCCACTGTTCAGCTGGCCTTCGGGTGGAGTTACCACTCTTTCACACCCACACCTTTTGCTCCTTGAATGAAGAGTGTTACCTCTTATAGCAATGACTTCCTCATCTCTCTGGTAACTTCCACAGTGTCCTGCATCTGTTGGTACCGGTTCCTCATATAAAACTCTGACCTTTGTTTCTCTCCTGGTACCTTTCTTTCCAGTGTCTCTTTGCCAAGAACTCCTGGTATTCTGCTGCACCGGACTCACTGTGTCTTCTTGGCAGGAACTCCTTCATCTCTGGTCTCTTTGCCAAGACTCCTTTTCTTCTTCTTCGGCTTTGGCTTCGGCCTCTGCCTCTCTTGCTTGTCCTACTTCCTCCTTTTCAACTTCCCAGCCTTTCCTAAGGGGAACTCCCCCTTTCCTGGATTGGCTGTTGGGCGGCATTACATCACCAGCTCTGGGGTGCGGTTCTCTAGGCCTTGGAAGGTCTCTCTTGCTCCCCCTATCTGGCTCCTCGTAATGTCGCATCTGGTGTTGGAATCTTTTTTCTGGATTTAAAACCTTTTTTCCTGTTTGAATAGGCTCTGCAGTACCACAATACTCGCAATTCCAAGCAGCAACAAGAACAAGAGCATTCTCACTAAATGCCCCCACCCTCTGGAATGCATTATCTCCAGCAATTCAAAACATCAAGTCTTCCACAAACGTTTGTAAACAACTCAAGATGCACCTCTTTCAGAAGCATTTTGGCAATGAGCAACCAACGACATGGACTCAGCAGAAACTCATGCCCACAAGCACATCCTCCCCCTGTCCCACCTTCATGAAACCCCTATGACCACACTCCCCCCACCCCTTTGAAACCCTTATGACCCCACACCCCCTACACCCATCAACCCTTCATCCCTTTGTATATAGTTTTGTTTGTTCTCATTTCACTGAATTACTCTCCATATTCATTGAAAATGTTCTAATGCTTTTCATAACTTGTTCATTGTAAAAATGTAATTCTTTGTAAACTGCTTTGACTTGTAGAAAAATGATATAGCAAATTTATTAAATAAATAAAAAAAATAAAATAGAAACAAAGCAACATTGCACAATGTCAGTTCATGCATAGGTAACACTACAAGACTTGCCTCCACCAGTCCCCAATATAGAAGAGAAGGAATCACAAAACCAAGGAAAGATATTCCAAAAGAAAAATAACAGAGAACTGGAGGAGCTAGAGTATCTAGCTAGTTAACTCACCCTATGACATTAAGCCAATTTATGGGGGCTTTAGAGTGACAGGTTGAATACCCACAAGTCTAGAAGAGATAAAGGCAAACAGCTGCTGTGGGTCCAAAAAAAGGTAATTAGTCCCAGGTAGTTTAACTAGATATATGCATGGAAAGTGTAGGAAAAACAACCCACCCAGCTGAAGTACCCCTGGCTTAAGAAGAAGAAATTGTGTGCTCCTAGACACATCCACGAAAATCCTAATAACAGACCCTATCAACTCTTTGGAAGATGAATGAAAATACATTTTTAGCAACCAGTCCCGATCTACATCTAGAGCAAGGTTTATCAACAAAGTTGCAGTCAAGCCAGAATCAGAACTTAACTGCTCCAAGAGTCTGGTCAGATCCAGACTGTCACAGGACAGAGCTATGGATTGAATTACACCCTGACCCAGACCCTGACCCTCAGCCAGCCTAATAATCATAGCCAATGGCAAATAGTAAGCTCTGGAAATTGGAGGTATTGATCCCATAAGAATTTTCAAAACATTAATCAAAAACCTTTTAAAAAGCTCTAAAGGTGAAAATGACAGAACCTTGGGAAAATTCAAAACTCTCAAGTTCCTACTTCTAGATATGTTTTCCAGGATTTCAGTTTTTTCATTGTAAACTCTTTGAATCCCTCATAATAGTGGTAACAGATCCTGGACATGGTCCAACCTTTTCTCCATAGAGGAAATCTTCACAGGAAGGGAACTTAAGAGTGATTCATGAACATCCACTTTTTGTCCAAAAGCTGGCTAGAGATAGTCTGAAGCTGTCCCGACAGAGACTTCTCATTTGAAAAGCGCTTCCCATTCAGTCTGAAGGGAGAAAACCTGAGGACTCACTAATGCCAACCAAATTTCTGGAGCAGGATCTAACACATTCACAGTGGGGGAAGCAACGAACTGTTCCTCACACCGCTTCAGCTCCAACCGGTCCTCCTCAGCCCCCACCTCTCCAGCGACACCAGCGCTTATCTCTAACTTCCAGCCAACACTTTCAGGGCAGAGGAGCTGTACTTCCAGTGAGGGAAATCCTGCGGCTTCAACCATCACGATGCCCCTTGCCACAGCTACGCTCACACTGGTTGCTGGTTGAGCTGGAGGAAACTGGCACTCCGGGCTCAAGGAAACATCAGGCCCTTGGCTAGATGAGAGTCATCCTCCTACCCCCGCTTCTCCCAGCAGGCCACCTGAAGTTTCCACTCCTCCGATGGACACCAAGAAAGATTCCATTGACCCAGAAACTTCTGAGTGCTCCAGAAGGAGCTTTGCCTTTCGTTTCAGCACAGAATGAGGCCACTGTCAGAGCCCTTCAGATAGTGTCTGCTTATGCTGCTGCCATCTTCCTTCTCCAGATAAGCCCTTTCTAAACTCCTACAAAAATGCTGCAATCTCAACATCTCAGCTCCAGTTGCCACATCGTTTCTAAAATGTGCCTTCACGTCTACTAAGATATTCACAGATTTTAAGAGTAATAAATCCCATTTGCACCAGAATTTCCAAGTAGCATTGCATCTTTCTGGAGCACAATGCTGGTGAAACACACTTTGGAGATAAGTTTTTGGAGGATTTGTTGCTTTCATAAGACAATATATGCGCAGAAACGACCTCTTATCTCACACGCAAAAGTACTTGTGGAGCAATTAGGTGTGCACGTTTAGACGACTTTAGAGTAGGCATGTTTAGGGGGGAGTTTGAGTGGAGCGTGGAAGAGTGATGATGTAGGCAGCTATTTGATAAAATAGGCGTATAAGTTATATGGTAACATTTATGTCTGCCCCTGAGTAGCTGGAAATGTCTGTGGCTGCCACCTAGCTGTGATTTCTGCCAGATTTGTGCTAGGATTTTATAAAGACACATTGGCACCTATGTTTCTTTAGAAAATAGACTACAATAGGCAGATGTAGACGATCTGTTATAAAATGACCTTCTTTATGGGCAACAGCTTCACTGGATGGACTGTGAAATTACCCCAGATGGTTGCACCAGGTCATGTCTGACATTCACCAGCTTCCAATCAAAAGGCCAGCAAGGACTGTGAATGCTAAATCCATCCATCGACTCAGGTGGATGATGACTGTATATCAGTAGGCATTAGTCTATTTATTGGGTTATGTAAACTTGGCTACACAAATAGAATGTGTATAAGATTCCTGTATCATTATACATTAGAGAAGTTCCTATGCAAAAACAGCCTTGGTAAGTTCAACTTTACTTGCTGAAAACCATAAAATGTGTTCTCCAGTACCTAGAGTATTATATAGACTTTACAAGATACCATGAGACTCTTATAGCTTGACTTGTATATAACCTAAACATCACTATTATATACCTGCTTAAAATGCGTCCTCAATACCACTAAAGCGGGATTGGCCTTTATGGGTGATCTTTTATAGAGGCTTTTGCAAAAAGATGCAATATATAAAGCACAGCACTCCTGAAGCCCTATAGCAAAGCTCCAATATTGAACTGCACTGGAGTAATGAAGTTCCAGCAGAACTACTAAGTGTGTTGCAAGATGAACTCTGATAAAGCTAAACTGTATGTCCTATATACTATACAGTAGCTTTTTCTTCTGTTCTGGCATCATTTCACTATTCTTTTCTCCTCAGCTGAGATTTATAGGCAGCAAAATATTAAGTTTGTGGCGTCGTATTGATTTATATGCTGCCTAACCAAGAATGTTTGCAATTCAATATAGAGCACTAAGCATTTAAGAGCAAGTCCTACACCTTATGCAAACACACATACATACAAGCCACATGCAGAAACACACAATGCATGTAGAACATACACATTGCAGACACGTGTACTACAATTTGCAACACACCTCTAGTCAAGATAGGGGCTCGTTAACGTTTTTCCCTTGGCACCCAGGAACATGAATAGCACGGTTGAATGTGCGGGATGGACATCCAACCCCCGTTCAGACCCTGAACGTGATTCCAGGCACAGCGCTCCCCTGCACGTATAGATGGTGTGTGCAGGGATGGGAGGGGAGAGCTGGAGGCAGAGAGTGGGCGGCGTGGAGGCAGGCTGCTGCACCCGGACATACAGGGCTGATTCAGGCCACGGACCTGTATGTCCAGAGGTGGCAGGTTAGACGTGGGACTTATTCCAGCTCGGAGGTAAAATAAGTCCCATGCACGGAGGGGATTGGGCCAGGCAGCCCCACCACAAAGGAGGAGCAGTTGCAGGAAGACCCCTGCTGCCCGATCCCGGCCCTTGTAGACCCTGCCGAGGGTTGGGCAGTAGGGAATGGTGAGTCTGGTCGCTGGCGGGCCTTACAAGCTCAAGCTCTGCATCCTGGTGCTATGGCAATGGGATGCCATGGCACCAGCCCACATGCAGGAACCCTTTGCAGAGAGGATGGGCAGGCACTTGGATGTCGGCCTTCACAGAAGCTGATCATACTGGCTCTTTCAAGTGCCTTGATTCTGCAACTGCAGGAATGTTTAGTTCCTGCAGTTGCAGAATTGGGTTTAACTGCGGCCTATTCATTTTCTGCACGTCTGGACGACCTGTATGTGCAGGACACAGAATCGGGCTCTATGGCTGGTTAGGTTTTGAGGATATCCACAATGAATATGCATGAGATGCGTTTGCATACACCGAGTCTCCAATGCATTCAAACTGTTTGTACAATATCGGTTAGTATTTTGGATTGGTGGTTAACTTTCTGTTTCTTTTGTTTATGTTTAGTTGCTTCAAAGATCCGATACCTACAGGAGTATCACAATCGTGTACTTCACAACATTTATCCTGTCCCTTCTGGAACGGACATAGCAAACACTCTGAAATACTTTTCTCAGACATTATTAAGGTGAGCTTCAAACTCTTTTCATATAGAAAAAGAGCTCTCTAGGCACCCTTTGATAATTGCTTTTTCATGGGTTTCTGTTCTTCAATTGTTCTGACATGAGATTCTATCAAATATTACGAAGCATTTGTTTATGAGAGAGGCTGTCCTGGGTGGCTCAGCTCCAGTGGTTGGAGAGAGGAGGGGGCTGATGGCTTTGGAGATATGGAATGTTTGCTTGGCCATCTGTGGTGGATTTCACTGACCATCTTCATGTATAAAATTCAGCATGGAAAGTCAGTAGAAAGAACCATATGTCAGTGAGTTAATCATTCCTAACACATGAAATAAATTGCATAGTTTTTAAGTTCACGTTTATGAAGTGCAGTTTGCAAAACATGTGCAATGACGATGATGATCTAGAATAGAAAAGAAAACATATTCCAGATTGCTAACTGCCGCAAACATAGGCATCAGAATAGGGTCAGTCATACAGGCCCTAGCCCTACTAAATTTCTCTGCCACAATCATGGCAAAGACTCCTCCTGTCCCACAGGAGATCGGATCTTTGTGGGCAGAACAGGAGCCTCGATGCGTTTGTCTACCCATGGGGTAGGCTGGGGCAGAGTTAGGGAGGCGTTAAGGCAGACTTGGGTAGAGTTAAGACCGAGTTAGGGTGGAGTTAAGGGAGTTAGGGCAGAGATGGGGTGGAGCTTGAGGCCCCTCCCAAACAAATAGGCATTCCACGGCCCCAACCCCAAATTTATGAGCTGCTTGTAAAAACAGCAGAAAATAGACCTGTCCTTTATAATGCATCCGGGTCTTTAGAGCACCCTTAAAGCCTGACTTCAGTGCCCTTTGGCATTGGGCAGCGTCCAGAACGATGCAGTTGAACTGCTGCTGCAGGTCACGTCTGCTTATGGATAGATGTGGGAGGGCCTGTGATCAGTGAAACAGCCAGGAATGGAGATGATAGAGATCAGCTGGGCAGGGGCATGAAAATGTGGTGGTCCAAGCACTGGCAGAAGGAAGGTTTGCCACCAAACTTTGCTGTCAGACCACCATCTCCCCTTCATGGGTGGCCATGTAGTGGTGCATACTTGAACCTGGGGGCCCATGCAGATGGCATGGGCCCTATTCTTGTGGGTGGATGGCCCTTCACCCTGATCATTTGAGGACATGTCTTTGGCCTACTTGCTCTGAGCAGATACCCCCATTTTCAACACTGAACATGGGCTAGCTTGGTTGGAGCTTCCTGATCAGTGTTCCCTCCCCTAGCCCCTTTGCCCAGGGCATAAGGTGTTCTACAGACCTGGGGGGCTATTGTAGACTCCCAATGCTTTGTGAACCTTCAGATCCCTAAAAGCTGGAGAGCCCCAGCTGGAAACTGATTGGGGTTGTCCATCTCCATGGGGGTGTGTAGGATATTTTGGTTTTTGTCCCCAGAGCCCTCTTCATGCTGGAAGCATAGGTGGCCTTTGTGGATTGCCTCGCATCACCCTGGCAGAGGTTAAATCACAGAGGTGAGTGTCCTATGTTGTAGGCCAAAGGGCTGCATCTGGACAGTGTGGGCCCCCCCCCCTATGTGTGGTCACTCTGTTGTGCATGCCAATCTGTACACTCTAGCACCTCCCTTCTCCCACATGGGTACAGCACTCCTCAATAGCTACAATACTGTGTATAACCATAGTGACAGAGTCTATTAGCCTGTCCAATACAGCCTAGGTAAATAGACCCCCTGTGTGACTCCAGGTGAGAGGAGTTCATATGGCCATTCCACATGGTGGACACTGTTGACACCCTGCTTGCATCCATATGGGACCTGCTGCTCCTTTTGTTGCTGCATATTCACCCTATCTCTCACAAACAGGGCCCCAGCATGGTCACTATACATGTATTTGCTTTCCTGATTTGCATGCCCTGCCTCCTTGTATTTTGGCCTATAGCTCTGAGCTGTGCAGCGGGACGTGTCTATTCCCAGATCAGCCCTTTTATTTTTTCACTGCCCACTTAGTATGTGCCTTGTTAGTGCAGTTGGGAGACATGTATTTCTATCTTTCCCCGCAGCCTGATCACCGATCTGGCCTCCCAAGGCCAAGATCGATCTGCGGGGAATTTCCTCTGCCTCCTGCCACCTCTTTTGAGCCCCAGGCCGCCGTCCCCTGCAAGATTGGGGACTTATTCCACCTCACAGCCCACTGCCCGCCCTGCCTCCACCCCCAATCCACCCCTTCCCTGACCCCGTCTAACCTCCCCATACAATCGGTGGGAAAGTTAGTGGGACGGGCACGAATAATTCGTGGCACAGAATAATCCTCTAACATTTTAGCAGTCACCCTCTGCACCGACTCCATCCTGTTTATATCTTTTTGAAGGCGTGGTGTCTAGAATTGCACACAATACCCCAAATGAAGTTGCACCAGAGACTTATACAGAGGCACTATTGTCTCCTTTTTTCTGCTGGCCATTCCTCTTCCTATGCACCCAAGTAGCCTTCTGGCTTTCGCCGTCACCTTTTCTACCCTTTTAGCCAATTTAAGATCATCAGAAACAACCAAGCCCAAGTCCTGCTTTCCTTTCATGGACAGAAGTATTTCGACCCCTACACTGTACCGCTCCCTTGGATTTTTGCAGCCCAAATGCATGACCCTGCATTTGTTAGCACTGGTCAAGAATTTGGCAACTGAGATACATTCTTCAAGCTCAGCTAGTTCCCTTCTCATATTATATACTCCTTCCTGGGTGATTACTTTTATTGCAGAATTTGGTATCATCCGCAAAGAGGCAGATCTTACCTGACAGCCCTTCCGCAATATTACTAAAAAGATGTTAAAAAGAATTGGACCAAGGACAGATCTCTGCGGCACACCACTGGTAACACCCTTCTCCTCAGAGTGACCTCCATTTATCTGTACTCTTTGTCGCCTCCCACTCAACCAATTTCTTACCCAATCAGTAACTTTAGGCTCCATCCCTAGGGTACTCAATTTGTTTATAAGTTGCCTGTGCGGAACAGTATCAGAGGCTTTACTAAAATCTAAATACACCACATCTAGGGCTCTCCCTCGGTTCAACTCACTGGTCACCCAGCCAAAGAAATGAATCAGATTTGTCTGACAAGAACTGCCTCTGGTGAATCCATGCTGACTCAGATCATGCAATCCTTTGGACTCTTAGAAACCTTACTATCCTCTGTTTTAGCAGTGTTTGTTGGATTTACTTACCACAGAGGCTAGACTAACCAGCCTGTAGTTCTCTATCTCATCCTTACTTAGCGCTTTTGTGTAAAGGGACCACATGCACCTTTCTCCAGTCCTCTGGGACCACTCTTGACTCTAAAGAAGCATTGAAAAGGTCTGTCAGTGGAGCCGTTAGAACATCTCCAGGTAACATCAATTTTCTTTGATGTATCCCATCTGGTCCCATCGCTTTGTCTACTTTTAGTTTAGCTAATTTCCTCATGAACAGAGTCTTCTGAAAATTTGTCAGAATCCCCTTCACTTCAGTTCCTATTTGTGGGTGTTTTCTGAGGTCCTGCTCCTGACCCTTCATCTGTGAGCACAGAACAAAAATATTTGTTAAACAATTCCATTTTATCTTCATCAGCTTCTTGAAATTCCTTCCCTTCCCCCTTGAGTCTTACAATACCACTTTTACACTTCTTCCTCTCACTAACATATATGAAAAATGTCCTATCTCTCTATTTTATTGCATTGGCTATTTCTTCTTCTTTTTGTATCTTTACTTTCCTGGCTACTTTCCTAGCTTCTCTAAGTTTTTCCAAATATCAATGATTATCTTCCTCTTTCTATAATCTCTTGTATTTTATGAAGGCCACCCTCTTTTTCATCACCTTTTCAGCTACTTATTTTGAGAATCATAGTGGCCTCCTTTTCCTTTTACATTTATTTACTTTTCAAACAAAAAGGATTGTTGCCCTTAAAATATCCCCTTTCGGTTTTGCCCATTGCTTTTCTACATTCCCCAGCTGTTCCCATCCTGCTAACAACTCATTGACATCTTGTCGTATCTTGACAAAGTTAGTTTACTTAAAGTCTAAGACCTTCGCTTTTGAATGGATTTTATCAGCCCTAGTCCTAATACTGAACCACACCATCTGGTGATCCCTGGATGTGAGATGATCTCCCACTATGACATCGGAAACACTTTCTCCATTGGTAAGCACCACGTTTGGGTTCTGTTACCAGTTGCTGAAATATTTCTTCCTGTAGAGAATCTAGGATCTCCTTACTCCTAGATAACACCGTAGCAGGAATGTGCCAATCAACATCCAGCATATTAAAATCACCTACCTGTAACATTTCTCCTTTTATGGCAATACTGCGTATGTCTTCTATTAAATCTCCGTCCACTTCTTCTCCCTGTGCGGGAGATCTGCATATAACACAAATGCAAATGGATTTCCCTTTCCCTCTTTCTAGTTTGACCCACAGTGCCTCCTTGCTCCCTTTTAAGCACTGTAATTCTATAGCTTTAATTTTATTTTTTACATATGGTGCCATTCTCCCTCCCCTTTTTCCTACCCTGTCCTTCCTGAATAAAGTATAGCCTGGTATAATTACATCCCAGTCATAGTTGTCTGTGAACCATGTCTCCATAACAGCCACTAAATCCAAGTCATCCTCTTCCATTAAAGCCTCAACATCTGGGATCTTATTTTCCTTGCTACGGGCATTTATGCACACAACTTTCCAGATGTTGCCCCTTTTACCAGTTTCTACAGAGGTATTTAATGTTTCTCTTACCTGGGGGCTTTCTTCACACATTCTCAAAGAATCAAATTTAAAGCCCTCTTCATTAGGTTAGCTAGCCTGTTGTGGAAGATACTTCAACCCTTCTTGGACAGGTGGATGCCATCTCTGCTCTGCAACCCTTGGAAAATCATCCCATGGTCCAGGAAACCAAAGCACTCTCAGTGACACCATCCATGCAGCCATGAATTTATCTCCAGGATGCAAGTTTCTCTGCTTCAGCCTTTATCCTCTCTGCTTCACTCTCTGTCCCAGAGCCATGAAGTCACTTTTGATATGCTTGGAGGGATACCTAGCAGTATCATTTATGCCAACATGGATGAGCAACATCGGATAATAGTATGCTTGATATGTCTCGGCAAACTCTCCGTAACATCTCAGATTTTGGAACCTGGCAGACGGCACACCTCTCTGGACATCATCTGGTTAGCAGATGGATGCCTCAGTACACCTCAGAAGAGTCACCAACCACCACTGGTCTTTCCCTCCTTGTTGTCCCTGATTCCTCAACTTTTTCCACCTTAAGAAAGCATAGGGTGAGGACTTCCACTGCATGCATGCTAGCATAAGGGAACATCCAGCAGCATGAGAAAACAATAACATGAGCTCTCGGTCCTCATCAGTGTTTGATATTTTCATGGAAAAGATAGAAGACATGAGCGTACCTCTTTCCCCACAACCTCAATGGCTGGCTGACCAAATGAGCAATTTTCCAATGCCTATTCATGCCTGGGAAAGGTATAAGCTTAAGATAAGCCATACTGGGTCAGACCCAGGGTCCATCAGCCCAATATCCTATTGCCAGTAGTGGCCAATCCAGGTCACCAGTACTGTCAGGTTCCCAAAAGGTAGACAGATTCCATGCTGCTTGTCCGATGGGTAAGCAGTGAATTTCCCTGATCCTCTTTAATAATGCTTTATGGTCTTCCAGAAACTTGTCCAAACCTCTTTTAAATCCAGCTGCACTAACAGCTTTTACTACATCCTCTGATAATGAATTCCAGACTTTGATTATGTGTTGAAAGAAAACATATTTTCTCCGTTTAATCTTAAATGTGCTGCATTGTAGCTTCATTGCGTGTCCCCTTGTCTTTCTACTTTTTGAAGGGATAAACAACCCATCTACATTTACCCATTCCGCTCCATCATTACTTTATAGACTTTTATCATATCATATCTTTCATACTTTGGACACATCATGCGAAGAGATTGTTAGAGAAAGACATAATGCTTGGCAAGGTAGAAGGTCAATGAAAAAGAGAAAGGCTGACAATGAGATGGATTGATACAATAACAGCAGCTTTGGGTGCCACTCTATCAACAATGAGCAGCCTGACTGAAGACCGAACACAGTTTAGGTCAACTATCCAGATGGTCGCCTTGTGTCAACACCGACTCGACAGCAGTTAACAACAACATCATATCTCCCTTCAGCCATCTCTTTTCCAAGTTGAAGAGCCCTAACCTTTTAAGCCTTTCCTCTTAGGGATATATTTCCATCTCCTTTACTGTTTTTGCCACTCTTCTCTGTACCTTTTTTAAGTCTGCTATATCCTTTTTAAGATATGGCGACCAGAATTGTACACAATATTCAAGGTGTGGTATTCAAGGTCACACCATGGAGTGATAGAGGCATTATAGTATCCTTTGTTTTATTCTCCATTCCTTTCTTTATGATTCCTAGCATTCTAGTTGCTTTCTTGGCTGCCGCTGCACACTGGGGAGAGGGCTTTATCGTATTATCAACAATGATGCCTAAATCCTTTTCCTGGGTGGTGATTCTTAATGTGGAACCTTGCATCATTTATTTAATGTACATTTGTATCCCGCTGCTTCCAATGATCAGCAGCGGTTGCTATACATGGGGGAATTGGCTGTACCGGCCGGTAATTAGAGTATATACATTTCAATTAGGGAGGGGAGATAGTGCACAGCAAACATGGGGTTAGCTGTAGTTTGAGTTGTTCTTCCCTAAGTGCATAACTTTGCACTTGTCCACATTAAAAATTTCATCTGCCATGTGGATGCCCAGTCTCCCAGTCTATTAAGGTCCTCTTGCAATTTTTTACAATCCTCTTGTGTTTTAACAACTTTGAATAATTTTGTGTCATCTGCAAATTTGATCACCTTACTTGTTATTCCCATTTCCAGGTCATTAATAAATATGTTAAAAAACAGTGCGCCCAGTACAGATCTCTGGGGAACTCCACTATTCACCTTTCTCCATTGAGAAAATTGGTCATTTAGCCCTATTCTCTGTTGTCTATCTTTCAACCAGTTCCTAAGCCACAGTAGTACATTGCGTCCTATCCCATGGCTTGTTAATTTCCCCAAGAGTCTCTCACAAGGGACTTTGTAAAGGTTTCTGAAAATTGAGATACACTATATCAACCAGCTCACCTTTATCTACCTGTCTATTCACACCTTTAAAAAATATAAGATTGGTGAGACAAGACTTTCCTTGACTATATCCATATTGACTTTCTGCCATTAAACCATAACTATGTACATGTTCAGTAATTTTGTTTTTTATAATGGTTTCTACCATTTTGCCTGGTACTGATATCAGCTCACCTGTCTATAGTTAACTGGATCACCCCTTTTTAAAAATTGGCATTACATTGTCCACTTGCCAGTCTTCGGGTACTACAGATGATTTTAATGATAGATCACAAATAGCAGTTCTGCAATCTCATGTTTCAGTTCTTTCAGCACCTTAGGATGTATGCCATGCGGTCCAGGTGATTTGCTGCTCTTTTAGTTTATCAATTAGCTGTATATATATTCTCGATATATCAAGATTTGTTTCAATTCCTCAGATATATCACCTTTAAATATCATTCTTGACATGAGTAAGTTTCCTACATCTTCTTCAGTAAAGACTGAAGCACTTCACCTTTAAATATCATTTTTAGCATGGGTTAGTTTCTTACATCTTCTTTATTAAAGACTGAAGCAAAAAATCATTCAGTCTCTCCACTATGGCCTTGACCTCTCAGTACACCTTTTATCCCTCCATCATCTAATGATCCAACTGACTCCCTCACAGGTGTTTTGCTATGAATGTACTTGAAAAGGTTTTTATTATGTGCTTTTGCTTCCATGGCAAGCTTCTATTCAAATGTTCTCTTTACTTGCCTTATCAGTGCCTGGCATTTAACTTGCCAGTATTTATGTTGTTTCCTGTTTTCTTCATTTGGCTCAGTTTTCCATTTTCTGAAAGATTCTTTCTTAGCTATAATAGCCTCTTTAAGCCATGCTGGCTGTTATTTGGCTTTCCTTCCACCTTTTCTTAAGCATGGAATGCATCTGGTCTGGGCTTCCAAGATAGTATTTTTAAATAACACCCAGGCTGATATAAACTCTTAACCTTTGTAATTACCCCTTTTAGTTTTTTCTTAACTATTTTCCTCATTTTATAATAGTCTCCTTTTTGAAAGTTAAATGCTAGTGCATTCAATTTCCATGCTATCCTCCCTCCATTTATTAAATCAAATGTGATCATGTTATGATCGCTATTGCCAAGCAGTCCCAAAACAGTTACTTCTCGCTCTAGATCCTGCGTTCTATTAAGGGCTAGCGTTAAAATAGCATCCCTGTGTTTTGGTTCCTGAACTAGCTGCTCCATGAAGCAGTCATTTAGTTCATCTAGAAACTTTATCTTCATAGCATGTTCTGATGTAACACTGACACAGTCAATACAGGGGTAATTGAAATCTCTCATTATTACTATGTTGTATTATAAACTTTGCTAGCTTCCTTAATTTCTGTTAGCATTTCATCATCTAACTCTTCATTCTGTCCAGGTAGTATACCCCCACTGTCATTCCCTTCCCCTTTTTACATGGAATTTCTATTCATAGGGATTCTACCTCTCTACACCTGAAATCTCTCTGGCAATCCAGGCCAGGATCTCTGCCTGCCTTTCTGACATTGCTGCTTGGATGTCTCGCCGCCACTTGAAATTGAACATGGCCAAAACTGAGCTTTTATTTTTCCCCCTAAACCCTCCTCTCCCCTTCCTCCTTTCTCAGTCTCTATGGATAACTCTCTTCTCCTCAGCTAACCTTGGGGTTGTCTGACTTCTCTCTCTCCTTCTCCACACACATCCAACTGATAGCTAAAACCTGCCATTTCTTTCTCTATAACATCAACAAAATTCACCCATTCTTTTCTGAACATGCTGTTAAGACACTTAACCACTCCTTAGTCACCTCCTGACTAGACTGTTGTAACCTATTCCTTGCTGGTCTCCCTCTGATTCAACTGTCTCCCCTTCAATCTGTTTAAGACTCTGCTGCACGGCTAATCTTCTGCCAGCCTCGTTCATGCTCATGTTACCCCTCTTCTCAAGTCACTTCATTGGCTCCCTATCCATTTCCACATCCAGTTCAAACTAGTCCTACTGACCTTAAGTGCATTCACTCCTCATTACCTTTCCTCTCTTATCTCTCCATACACCCCTCCTCGAAACTCCGATCTTCTGGCAAATGGCTTCTATATGTGCCCTTCTTTTCTATTGCTAACTCCAAACTTTGCTCCTTTCACCTTGCTGCTCCTTATGCCTGGAACAAACTACCTGAGTCTGCATGTCAGGCACCTTCTCTGACCCTTTTCAAATCCAGGCTGAAAACTCACCTTTTTGCTGCCATGTTTGGATCGTGATTCACCTGATTTCCTTTGTGTTTCCTTACCATTCCCCCTAGCTCTATCCTATGTCTACAGCTACTGTGTTGTCTGTCTTGACTAGATTGTAAGCTCTGATGAGCAGGGACCGTATTTTACATGTGTCTGTGAGGTGCGGTGTACGTCATGTAGCGCTAAACAAATGTTCAGTAGTAGTGGTAATTCTACAGTGTATTTTGTTTCCTGCAAAACCTTTTTCCTATTTTACTTGATGCCCTCTTTAACATATGGAGCCACTCCTCCACCAATGTGATCTACCCCATCATTGCAATATAGTTTGTAGCCTGGTATCACAGTGTCCCATTGGTTGTCCTCCTTCCACCAGGTCTTTGAGATGCCAGTTATATCTAACCTTTCATTCAGTGCTATATACATACAAACTCTCCCATCTTATTTTTTAGACTTATAGAATTTGTAAACAGGCATTTCAGAGTTTGCTTTTTTGCTATTATTAACAGTCTGACTTTCTGATGATGGGGTTAGTTTGGAATCTTTCAACTTTAAAGGCACCGGGTTACTTTTACCTCTGTTGGAACCTTTCTATCTGGATGCCCTGCCTTCCCTGTTCTGCCAGTATCCTTCAAGGGTGCATCATTCCAAATTATGTGCTGTTGAGTGACTGTTGGCTCTCCCCCATTATCTAGCTTGAACATCACTCAGAAAGTCCAGGGCGTTCCTGAAATCGGGCAAGGATGTCCATGTTCTGCGAATGCTCAAACATGCCTACACTACACACCTGTTCAGACTTGGATGTCCTCGCACCGGAGACGTCCACAGAGCCAGTTTCTAAAATGCCTCTAGGTATGACTCCTTGCATTGGCCATCTGTGTGCCTGTTTCAGACGTTCCAAGCACTAATAGATCTTCTAAAACAACCCTCTTTCTTGTAACCCCTTTGAAAGAATGCTGACGTTTTCTTCTTTTGTTTAATTAGTCAATATTTAAGTGGCTTGTTGACTCCGAAATATGCGAGGGGCTTCTTCAAGTCACACTGGGTGGCTGCAGTGAAAAAAACGTCCAAAACTGGAGCAGCTTCTAGCTGCTACTTACACCTTATATTAAAACCTGTAAATGCTATTTCTGTCTTTGGCAGACGCACTTTGCTTTTCAGAGCAGGACAGAGACTTTTTTCTCACTATATTCTTCTCAGGCACATATTTTCCAGGTCTAAAAATAACTTTCTTAAAAGAGAAGTGAGCACGATACATTTTCAACTTTGACTCTTCCAAGTACGATCACATAAATGCCGCTAAAATGCTGACATGTAGAAATGCTTTTAAGCTAAACTTTTCCTTTTTGTCTTGTGGATGGTTCAGAAGTGATCTAAATATACATTGCTCTCTGAAAATTGTTGAATTTTCATTGCGATACCGATGATCACGAGACATACTTTATATACAAAAAAAAAAAAAGAAAAGAAAAAAAATTACCATCTTAGTGCTTGTGAAAGATATTGGTTGGGTAAATCCCAGGTAGATTTCATCTCAGACAAGGAATTATTCTAAACTTCTCCAGCAAGGCCTCTGGCTTAACTACATCCTTATTCATAAAGGAACTACCACAATATTAGCCTTTGCTGCTTTGTGCTCGCCCTTTTTCTCCATGTGATGTGCAAATATTGCAGTGACCTCTAGTGGTACAGAGGCAGAATGCAACGTAGGGCTCCTTTCACTAAAGTCTGTTAGTTGGTTAACGTGTGTTTTAACATGTGACCACTGGCAGCCCGGAACACTAATGTGTGGGCATACCAGCAGCTGTATGGAAAACCACACAGTAATCGGCCATTGTGTCTTGGGGCAGGGAAGGTGTGGAGTGTGGGAATGGAGAGCACATTCTCACTAATGCCAGAGCAATTGCTATGCACTCAGTGGTAATGTGGCCCCTAATGTGAGTTCACCTAACAACACCTCTATGGAAGTCATGAGGTGAATCTGTGTTGCTGTCTTACATATCCAAGCATTAGCTGCCGGCAACATGCCGGAGGCTTCGCACTTATCATGCATTTGTTAAACCTTCATGGGCTTTAGTAAAAGGGGCCCTTAGTCTACCACCATTGCTAATCTCAGGCTGTCTAGCTAGTAGGTACCACTGTAAGTGAAGTACTTGGCCCTCCCTTGCCCAAAGGCACTGTGAGTCTACATCTGCAGCAACATGAGGTGGGAACCAAACTATGGTCTCTTGCTTATGGATTGGGCTAGCCCCTCATAAGTTATAGTTTGCTACAAGTTTACCCATCTAGCAGGCAGGCTACACTGATCATTGTTCAGCCTTCTTACAAGGACCTCCCCAGGGCAGCAGTATGTTTGCCATTGTTGTTAAAATGCATCATCTTAAGGAAGAGTAACCCTAAAAGTGAGAGCCTTGGTGAAGGAGGGTGCAATATTTGGATATGGGACTGTGGAGCAGAGATGATAAGGGCAACATGATACCCAGATCCATCTCCGTGCACTAGGCACATGAAGGTCACTAAAATGAGACCCCTGGTAGGATTTTAATGACTCGTTTTCCAAAAGGAAAAGGATGCTGTACAGTTGCCATTTGTAATGTATTTGGTTGCTGGGCACTGATTAGCAGAAATCAAAGACCTGCCGAGGCAGAAAAGGCACAAAACAAAGAATAATAAGAACCACCTAACTGTGCCGTGTGCTTCTGTAGCATATTAGTTGATTTGACAAGCAAACTTTCCAACAGCATGTGTGACCTCCCCCTGCCAGCGCTCCACCCACCAGCAACAACATGGGCAGAGGACTCCCATGCAGTTTGGCCGGAACATTGTTGACAAGCCAGCTGTAGCATGCCTGGCCCTTCTCATCTCCATGCGGTAGAGTGAATGCGTACCTTGTACAAATTAGATGCCGAGATGTAGTACACAACCAATGCATTTTAGTCAGGCTGTAAATAATTTTTAACTGAATCTCGGATGGTTATTCGTTTATTGCCACTGATCGGCAGGGCTGTATGTGGTTATCTAACGCCACGTAGGACCGGTTTCTTGAGCAATGATGTGCTATGTTTGAAAATGAAGTGCAAAGTTGAACTTAGTAAGCCTGTGTTCAGCATAAGACGTGGTAGAAAGAGATTAGCTGGTTTCTTTTTAGTCTTTCTCATGATTCCCACTAAACCTTTATTTTGTTGAAATTATCTTTTCTTTAGTTTGTACCACTTTTGTTCAGTAATAAAGTGAGTAGCAGCAAATGATGTAAAACATACTGTGTAAGGTACAGTTATATCACAGGTATTGCTTGCTCAATTCTCAAATTTTGAAGGTAATGATTTAACAAACTAGTGTTTCTATCATGAAATAAAATGTTTCCTCTCCCAACATGGACAAAACTAAAAAAGCACATAAGCAACCCATTACCATTAGTTCACGAACATATGCTACAGACCATCTACAATATATTATTTTTATAGCTTTTCCAAATGTAGTTTAGTTGACATTTTAGAGATATATATTATTTCTAAATCCATGTGCCTGTTTAAACCTCATTATCTCGAATGATACTGATGGAATGTCATGAAACAGTATCATAAAATACATACAGACATTATTTTGATGCAATAAACATGTGATTTTTAAGACAAACTTAACAAACACACATGTTTATTCTTTGCTAAAACATGTTTCGAAAGTGCCACATCTATGTTTTACAGCTTTATCTTCCAATACTGCACTAAAATAACCACCAGGCATTTACAAAAAAAAAAATCTTGCTTTTTTTCGTGAAAACCTCTGAAATAAAATCTCGCCAAATTGTCAAAGTTATCTATTCAACAGACATGTCCTTCACATTTTGCCTCACTGTAAAACATGGATTTGCCACTGAAACATGCATTTTTATATTTTTGCTCCTTATTAACCAGATAACACATGGGATGCAATGAAAAATTTCGTAAGCTAGACTTTTAATTTTCTCTATCTAAGCATGAAGTGAATGGTTATTAGTTTCGTAGACATTGCATCTTATGTGGGGTGTATCTGGTGTTTTATTATTTGTTTTATAGTGTCATTTCAATGTAATGTGCTGTTCTTTGTGTCTTTGTTGTCTTTTTTTTTCTTTGTCCCTCCAACAGCATTTTGTCCCGCTCAGGGAAGAAGGAGAACCAAGATGCCTCCAATTTGACAGTGCCCATGACCATGTGTCTTTTCCCTGTGCCATTCCCACTCACCCCATCTCTAAGACCACAGGTCAGTTCCATCAACCCTACTGTTACTCGCTCCCTCCTTTACAGCGTCCTGCGAGATGCTCCATCAGAACGAAGTCAACAAAGTCGTGATGCTCAGTTATCAGAGTACCCATCATTGGACTATCAAGGGCTTTATGTGACGCTGGTGACTCTACTGGATCTGGTCCCTTTGCTACAGCATGGTCAGCACGGTAAGCAAACACTTCATTATTTGTTTTCCAACTAACGGTATGACAGGAATTGCACGTTGGATTGGTTAGCAAAGAAGGAATTGACAAAGATGATGTTTGTCACCTTTATATACACAAGCTTATGAGTAGGTCCTGGGGACTACAGTTTCAGCCCGATTCATTAAGGCTTTTCTCTCATTCTTTGCTTAAGGGGAAACACCTTGCTGAATTATGCCCTTAGGGCTTTTTTTTACTAAAGACTTTTATCTGGATAATGGGGCGTTTTAACACGTGGCAACAGGGCATCGGGAACACTAGCACATGAGCAGGTCCACAGCCGCCTGCTAAAATGCTTATTAACCAATGATTGCAGGGTGAGGCGGGGAATGGGCGGAGCAGAGACAAGGAAAGCACTTTACTGCTAGAGCCCGGGCAACTGCTGCGTGCTCAGTGGGAAGGCAGCTCTTAATGCGGGTGCACCTAATGACTTCTCGATGGAAGTTGCTAAGAGCACCTGCCTTAATGCCATGCATGCTTTAGTGGCCCATCGTGTGGTAGCTGCCAGGAACATACTGGGCATACCTCTGACACCTAATGGGGAAGCTTTGCCAATAACACACATGTGTTCGGCGTGTTATTTGCAAATCCTTAGTATTGTTGCCATCCTTGAAGGTGACATGGATATGACGGTCTTGCAGTATTTCATGTTCCATCAGGATTCTAGTTATTATGCTGCAAGAGGGAAAAGGAGAAAGAGTATTCAAGTTTATTCAGAGAAAAGTGATCCTTATGCCAAATATTTTCTGACAATCTGTATGTAAACAAAATTTGTACCTGCCTTGATTCGGCAGTTTCACAATAGTAATCCTACCCGCTTCTGATCGCTGGAAGGAGCGGGCTACAAATGCTTGCTAAATAAATAAATAAAATTGTCTGATTAAAAATAGTACCTTCTGTTGGCATAATTCTTTGCAGAACAGGAGGACATTCTGGATATTTTGGATGTGTTCCTAGAGGTTAATAGTTATCTCTGGGGGTTTGAAATGATCCAGATTTGTTCTATTCCCAGGATTTACACTGATCATTATCTTTAGGTCAAAAAGGATATTTTGCAGATTTGAATTTTCATAAAGAATCTCTGGGGGGTGAGATAGTCAAGGCATTTTTCAGACCTGCAAATCACGAAAGTGTCCCTGAATATCCGCAGATGCTACTGCTACATGCCCTGTTGCTAATCACTTAGCATCGGGGCATCCCAGGGGTCGTCTTAGGTGGCACCCAGCGCTAACCAGGCAGCGGTGATATTGGGCCACTGCCCGGTTAGTGACATGCGGCAAAAGTCCAGCAAAGGAAACACTGGCCTAACATTTGCCCAGAAGCTAACTTGGCAACAGCTGAATATTGCAACTGCCCATTTAACTTCACAGCAATCCAGGCAACCAGATGTTCAATGCCGGTGCCCGTATATGGCCCGGCATGGAATATATAGCTATAAAGTTCAGCACCAGTGGCTAGCTGCTGTAGGAGCTCTAGCCACTGGTGTCTCTAACATGCTTTGAGATAACTCGGATACATATACGGCTACAGTACATGGCACAGGAGAAGGAAGCTCGGAAATCCTCTCCCATTCATCACTTAGAAAATTCTCTGAAGTCTATATGAAATGGCCAAACCATAACCTAGTTTATGCTTCTTTTATAAGGGCTGAAAAATGACCTTCACAATGAATAGAAATGTCAACATATATAATTAATTGCAAATATTTTTTTCTTTATTTTTGAAAATGGACCTTCAGAGTAAGATCATCCTATTTCATAAAATTGATCTAGTATGAAATCTCCACACTTTTCATCGTTGGTCTTATTTTTATAAAAATTCCTAAAACAAAAATCTATTCCACCAAAGTGCATTTTGAGTGTCAAGTCACCATTTCAAAATATTTCATTAATAGTATATCTGTGAATTAATCTAGATATATCAAAATTTCATATTAAACCATATCTCACTAAATCAAACACTTATTTGATGGCTGCTAGATTCAACATCTGTCTTGTAAGACATATTTCATCTAAAGTCCAGCATCTCAATGCTTCTAACTCCGGTGATACTCAAACATGGCAGTGGTGGGTTTTTTTTAGTGTCAAATCCAACCAATAAAAACAGAGAATCTTTAATTATTATCATTCAGCCCAGTGATATCCACTTAACTTCAATGTTGAGCTCATTAGGATCTACTAAAGTTAGATGAAAGGTCCAAAATTGTTTGTGGTAGTTCAGTAAACATTCTGAATTACCTCCTCTCCAATTTGGTATAACTGAATCAATTATACACCACTGTAATCAATGAACTTGATGTCCCTTTATTAAATTATCATGTTTTAATGGTGGTAACTTAGTTGCAGTAATGATCCAGCTCTTATGCTCATTCATCCACAATCTCACTTTGCATTCTGTATGCCCCCGATATAGTAGGGTGCAGGGATATACAATTATGCTGACTCACAAGTGGTTGAGTTTCTAGGAATGATTTTCTTGTCATTCATTGGATGAACCCATTCAATTCCTTCTATCATTCTTGCACACCAGTCATAATGACTGCAAGGAAAGCGGCCCGAGGCTTTATTTTCATATTATTATTATGATGATTATAACTTTCTATACTACTCAAGGTCAGGCAGCATCCGAGCGGTGTACCACTTTCAATCTCTATTCTACTAATTATTGCATCCAGGTTTTGACCTCTTTTTGTATGTGATAAGAGGAGGATTAGAAAAAAATGGATACATTGATACCTCAACTTTGGCATGTTTTACAATCTTACCAATTGCAAAGAGGATGTAGACAAAGGAAGTACACAAGTAAGTGTAGTTACTGGATGATATTCATGACAATTTATGATATATACGTATCACTCATTTATATGCATTTTGAAGAAAATCCATAGGATAAATACATTACAACTCTGTGTGGTGAAAAGCTTTTCTGATAACATCAGGATGATATTTGGCCTTGACAAATGTGGTAAGGCAACATTCTTTAGAGGAAAATTGGGCAAAATGGAAAACATCTCCCTGACTGAGGGCTATGACATCAAGGGCCTTGAACAGGAAGGCATATATAAGTATCTTGGAGTAGAGGAAGGAATGACATTCAAGCAGAAATTACTGAGAGAAAAGATCAGTAAAGAATACTACAGAATAATATACAGAATAATACACAGAATAAGATACAAGCCATCAATCAGCTAGCAATTCCTGTACTGTCATACAGCTTTGGGATTGTGGACTGGCCTCTTAAAGATCTTGAAAAACTGGATGTGTGAACAAGAAAACTCCTCCAGGCTCATGAAGTAATTTACAAGAATCAGTGTATGCCAAAACTGTACATCCCTAGAGCTGAAGGAGGGCTAGGCCTCATAGAGATTGATTACACATACAGAGCTGCTATCATAGGCCTCCAGGCTTACCTAAGTGCATCAGATCCAATATATGCAAAAAGTTCTGAAATATTAAAGTATATATCCAGAATCTGTCTCCATCATCAAACTTGGACAAATGTTCCAACGACTAAAAGGAATGAGTGAGACTCCACAAGCATGCATAGGGAAGGAAGTAACAGAATTTGCAAAACTAGAGAAGAGACTCTTCAAAGAATTAGATCAACAAACAAGGAAAAACAAGTGGCAAATGCACAAATACAGTGGGAAATACACAATGTTACTCCAGGAACCCTTTGCCGATCAAGAACGGACACATGAATGGTTAAGGAGAGGTGAACTGAAACTGAAGGATGAGAGGTGGACAGTTGCAGCCCAGGAGAGTGACTTATGGATGAGATGGTTTACAGTGAGTATTACAAAACTGGGAAAACAGACATATTTTCCCACTGGAGGGAGGAGTGGCCTAGTGGTTGGGGCAAGCTATCTCAGGCTGGAAGGTTGGGGGTTCAAATCCCACTAGAGGACAGCAACCTTGGGCCGGAAGGACTGGGATTTCTAGTCCCACAGGTGCTCCTTGTGGTCTTAGAAACATAGAAACATAGAAATATGATGACAGAAAAAGACCACATGGCCTATCTAGTCTTTCCTTCCATATCAACAACTACAACAGTCCCCTTTTTTCCTATAGAGATCCTCTGTGTTTGTCCCATGCTTTTTTGGTCTTGGGCAAGCCACGTAACCCTCCATTGTCCATGTTCCCTGTAAGTATTAGTGTATGTGTCTCATATCCCCTCATGTTAAATGTATCCCCCAATTGTGTTGTGACCACTTTGATTGAAGGATAAGGTGATATACAAAACTGTCTAAATAAATTTAAAAAAAATGTCAATTCTGTGGGAAAGAGCTGGAAACAGTGACTCATCTCATAGCTGTAACACTATAACATCACTGTGCCTGAAAAGCCCTTAGATCATGACCCTAAAAGAATTAGAGAGAATGAAGAGGTTATGATCACCTGGGATGCTCCCATTTCAACTGATAAAAAAAAGCTGGCTGCGAGGAGACTGGATATAGTGGTAAAGGAGAAGGGCACTAGAATGCAATTGATTATTATAGAGACGTCAGTTCCAAGCAACTACTATGTGGATCACATTGAGAGGGAGAAAATCCTTAAGTACCAAGAAATGCAGTTAGAAACCAAGAAAATGTGACAGAAAGATAACAAATTATTTTCCCATCATGTTGGGTGCTAATTAAGAGGAATTTCCAAGCACACCTTGATAAATTATCCATACACATACCATGTTATGAATTCCAGAGGGAGGCTCTCTTTGGCATGATGCAAGTACTAATTTGAGAGATTCATATCATACTCCACATACTCTGGCTTAGAAGTGAGGTTCATGACTGTCATGGTATGCACAAAACTAGCCCATTTGGAATAATTGCCACATCAGAATTGCTCAAATAAATCTCTAGCTTTCATTCGAAAATCCTGAAAAGAGGAACAGATCCATCATATCCTCATAAAGTGATTAAAGATGCAGAGGGACAATCTGGAATGTCTAAGCCAGAATGTCTGGAAAAAAAGCAGGCACATAGAGGTGCAGACACAATTTCACAAACGACGTGCCCGATAAGGATGTCTGTGGGGGTGTCTGCATAGACATTCCCAGAATAGTATTTATTTACATTCTCTTATATACCGTGATATTCTGCATCAGTGCGGTTTACATTGAACAAACTGAAATTACATTGAACAGGGCATTATAACTTGGAGATAACTATTTTACAGGGAACATGGGCTATGGAGGGTTAAGTGGCTTGCCCAAGACCACAAGGAGCACCTGTGGGACTAGAAACCCCAGTCCTTCCAGCCCAAGGTTGCTGTCCTCTAGTGAGATTTGAACCCCTGACCTTCCGGCCTGAAGTACCTTGCCCCAACCACTAGGCCACTCCTCCACTCCTGCCACTTCAGTACCCGGATATCTAGGAATAGCCTAATGATTAGGGTAGTGGGCTAGGACCGGGGAAACCAGGGTTAAAATCCCACTGCTGCTATCATTGTGATTGTGCTGAGTATTGGGATTTTCTAACCTCTGGATTTTTCTCAGCCAAAATGAGCACTTTGCAGATGCTTATTCGTGCCTGGAGCAGGTCTAAACTTAGAAGTGACTTTAGACATCCAGGACATTTCTGAGATCAGGCAATAACATCCAGGTTCCTGGACATGCCCCAGCCACGTCTTCACCATGTTCCCGTTCAGACTTGGACATCTTCACGTTGGAGACGTCCACATACCCAGCTTCTAAAATAGCTTTGGAGATGTCTCTGTAATTTGGATGTCTCTATGCCTGTTTTCAGATCTTCAAAGCATGAATAGGGCTTTCAAAATAATCCCCATAATGTCCATAATAACCAATCAGGTTAACGTATTGATATTTTCAATAGTTTCCAATAATTGCAACAAATGTGATGTGTCTTGATTAAAAGACTGAACCTATTTAGCGGCCGGCTTTCTTTTTATTTTTTTAATGTTATATTTATGCAATTTTCGAAAAATACAAGTTAGAACACACTTGTTAGGAAATGCAGGCAATCAAGGAAAATACAAAAAAGTGCTCGGTCCAAAAATGAGCTACATTTCTGGAACAAAATATATAGACCACTTGACCCACAGCCAAGAATACGGATCCAAGCATGATACAAATGAAAAAAATACTATAAAGGAAAACATCAAATAACAAAGCTGAGACTGGAGCAGCCGAACTTATTCTCAGACCCTGGCAGGAGCCCCCACACTCCCAGGTTCCGGTGACCCATGGAGGGACTTCTGGGCCTTCCAGACATCACCGATGAAGACAGAGATCTTAGGACCTGATTCTGGTCCGTGGGAACGTTGACAGAATCGGGCCCATGGATGGCCTGGCAAGCCCCTTCACCTGAGGGGACATCCTCCCCACAGGCACCCCTGACATCCGTGGCTCTGGCCCCCAATATCCCCGCCGCCCGACCCATGGCTGGCCTGCCGTGGCCTGGATCAGGCGGTGAGGACCCCCAGGTACCCAGCCCCGGGGGGGGGGGGGGGCTTGACAGGCCCAATCGTTTCCAAAGTGCTGCTTATACTACCTTTTGAGGTGGTATAAGCAGCACACCCCTTGGGCCCTGCAGGACGTACAGGGCCATGACCTGAATTGGCCCTGTACATGCTGTTGGGCTGGCCTGCCCCTGCTGGGACGTGTAGGCCCACAACCCGCATTCGGGAATGACCTCCATAGGCATTTCAAAAGAAATTTAACTGTGATGGAAATAGAAAAATATAAGATTGACCCTGGATCTAACAAGACATTAACAGGGATATTTAAGAAAGAACATTCCACCTAACTGGAGAACCCGCGGCCGCAAGATAAAAAATTCTCTCCTGTGATGTTGGGTTTTTCTCGCCAAGTCAGGAAACATCCTAACCAGACAGTCCTTAAACATCACATTCCTCTTTTGAACAAGCATCTGGATCAACCACTCTCTATCAGATACAAGTATCAAAGTTATTAAACAAGTAGCAGGAGTAATACTTTCTGAATCAAACATTTCCAGAACTGCAGATGTATTTTGACACATTTAACACATCAGCCTCCTGAGGGCCCAGTATTTCGGCTACTTCAGAGGCCTTGTGACCTTGAGGTAGATAACAAGCTTTGACCAAAGGAGGACATGTCCCCATAGATACCCCCATTATATATGAGAGATATAATTTAAACATATCCCTCGTGGACACAGTAGGGGATCTAGGAAAATTAATTAAACTCAAATTGGTAAAGCGACTACGATTATCTAGTTGTTCCAGCTTATGTTTCAAGTTATTAGAATCTTTTATAAATGCCTCTGATTGTTCTTGACCTGTAGTGATGCATCATCCACCATCGTTTTTAACATGGTGATAGCATCAGTATTCTTCATTGGTTTGAGTTTTATTATGCAAGAGTTGAATCTGAGGAGAAATGGCTTCCCGCAGATGCTTAATCGCATTCCAGATAGATTCGAGGGTAAACTATTCTGTTACAACACCCTCTTCAATGGTCACAGACTCCAAAGGCTCCATGGAATCACCGGTGCCAAATATCACAGGGATAACCAACTTTGTCGGGGGACTCCCTCTCTGCAGCTCCGCACTGTTGTGAAATTCCGGTGGTGAATCAAATGCCTCAGTAACTGCTCCGTCAGGCATCCCCAGAGAAGACCCAGGAACCAGCTGCCTCCAGCCCCACTGAAGTCGTTCCAGGGCAGGACTCTTTAGAGGGCCTCAGGCATTGTGGGGGGAGGGAGGGCGGTGTAAAATCGTAACCCGAGGAGGCTGAGAGGCAGAACGCTCAAACAGTCCCACATTTGGGGCATCCGCTCCCCCTACAACCTCCAGCTGCTGCTCACGATGCAAAAAAGAATCAAATGGTATGAAGGAAACCAAAGAGGAGGTAGGCAGGGCCTTCTTCTTCCCCATAATCGATAATGTGTCTGAGTGTGACGCTCAGGAAAATGCCATCTTGGATCCTCCTGTTTAGCGGCTGGTTTAAAAAAAAAAACAGTCCACAAACTGAGGCAATGGCTCCTGTATTAACCCCTTCTAGATACTATAGGATGACCTGTTTGTTGTTGATTTTTATGAATCTTTTGTAGAATATATATAATAAGGACATGAAGATTTTTCTCTAATAGAAGCTCAACTTCCCATTGTTTAGCTGAAGTAATCAAATCATGAATAGTATATTGCAGTTTTTTTGTAGGATCTTTATCTAAAATTCTATACAATTTCTGTTTATTCAGTTACTGAAGTAGCTAATTTTTATATTGACCCATGAATGGAATTACTATAGCACCTCCTTTGTGCAAAGTATCATCAGTGGATCTCATGTAATTGCTTAATAGATTTCATACTAGATCAATTTTATGAAATAGAATGCTACTCTGAAGGTCCTCTCTCAAAAATAAAGAGAAATACATTTGCAATTTGCAATGAATTCTATATGTTGACATTTTTATTTTACAAAGGCAGCATAGCTATCTATGTACTTTTATAAACTAGGCTCTCCGAATTGTCTCTAATAGTGCACAAATACTCTTGCACAAATTTAAACCTACTTCAAAGAAACTGTAAATGTTTGTTTGCTCTAGGTACATGCATGCATATTTTAGAGAATATGCATGCATATTCCAGGACCCCAGCTCGGCCCAAACTACGTCCTTGGGAAAGCCCACATGTGGTGCCCATGCATTCGGCTGTGCAATTTTATAAGAGCCGTTTTCCACATGTAAGACAAGCTTTGCATGGGGAAAAATGACCCTCTGAGAAGGCAATTTTATAAGGCAGGCCTACATGAATGTGTGTTTTTATAAGCACACTCCATGCTTGTTTTATCAAGTAAGGTATGTGTGTTAAACCACGAGCACTTATATTAGCTCTATGGCTGTGTAAATACCTTTAACTGGAATTTTCAGGAACATCCAGAAATTATAGTATTTTATAATTCCCATGCATAACATTGCATTCTGTTCATGCCCTTCCCAAGCTCCGCCCCTGCACATGCCTAGGGTGAAAGCATGTGCGATCGGCTCGCTCCGCGTACTTTCAGAATAGCAACTGTGTCAAATGCATACATAAATGCCCATTTACACGCATCTATGACCAAAATACCTAGATTTACGCACATAAACACATGCATAAATCTAGGCATGACTGATCAAATTTCCCCCTGAATGTACTTCAGCATCATTTATTAACAGTATACTGATTCCAGGCTTCTTGATGGTTTAATAGATCTTGGACAGTCAATATTTTACTCCACGACTTGCCTGCTCCCCTTTCTCAGCGATGACATTCTCAGCACCTTACCTTACACCATGATCTCGACCCTTGCGACCTTCCCTCCATTTCTGCACAAGGACATTGTTGAGTATCTCAGCACGTCATTTCTACCCATGGCTATACGTAAGTTACTCAAAGGAGGCAAAAAAATATTGGTTTTACAGCAGCGTGCACATAAACGTATACAGCTTTTTGGTCTGATTGTTTTTTCCTGGGCTTTATTGTGGTGCTTCCTTAGGATGCAATGGGGCTGGCTTTGGCAGCAGGCAGGGTCATGGTCATACACATAAAGCCCAGGACATTCATGCTGCCTGGATATTTTACAAAAGGTTCTGTTGAATATTGAGCCTCTTGTAAAATCCATATAAGGATTCCAGCAAATACACATTTATTTGCCAACATGTACAATGGGTGCAGTGATTTTGCAAAACTTTTATGTGGGAAGAAACGAGTGACATCCTATAGTATTTTACAAGAAACTCTGCCAGACTTAGAGCATCTTGTAAATTAGGTGCACGACTGCACAGGTAGGTCTCTCCATGTCCAGTGGAAGCAATGATTTTAAGAAGCTGCATGTGGGGAAAACCTTTAAGCCCTCCACACATGAGCAGGAGCAGCTTCTTAAAACTTACCCATTCCAGCACCACTGGCTCTCCCCAATTACTCCTGACCTTGATTGTCCTCCCAAGGCGCCCCCCCCTCCTCCCCCAGCCTTCCTCTGCACCATGCCTCTAGGAAATTTAAGTGTGATAAGCATCCCTATGTTTAACAAGCCCATGTTCTAAAATGGCATGTACACAGGCGTGCCAGTCTACATGGGTAAATGCTGCTTTCTAGGCACGGAGATGCTTCTAATAACATCTTATACATATATGTGGCACTAATGAGGGAAGTCACAAAAGGTGTTTTTTAAAAATTTCTGAGACAACAATAATAACTGGGGAATTAAGGACAAATAGTCCCCTGATCGTTCATTTACGGTCCAGGCCTCAGCAGTGATGCAGATGCCAACAGGGAAACTGTATTTACACATGTGTAGGGCTATGTCTATTAAACGTGGTGTATTAGCAGCAAAAAACGTGCAGTAAGCCGCAAACCTCCATGGTATCTGCAGGGGGTGTTCTCGGGGGAAGTTCTGCAGATACGGCAGAGGTTTGGATTTCCTGTGGAGACCCTGCATTACCTGCCTTGGCAGATACCATGAGAAAGGTCCTGCAGTGCCTGTGGTAAATCCATGGGGAGATATGGTAGTGATCGGGTATACAGAGCTGTCAGCATCTCTGTGCCACAGTCGCTACCATGCCCCCCCCAACTGCTGCGATTGGGCCTCCCCCCCCCAATATTGTCAGTGCCACGGTGCTGCAATCTTGACTTTATTTCAAAATTTGCTATACCGCTTACATCTGTGGCACTGACAATATAAAAAATAAAGTGTGGGCCCCTCTTCATCACTGATCCCCCTGGATAGGTTCTGACCCCCACTGGGAGCTGTCCAGGAGGGGATCAGTGCACCCCACCGACATTCAAAGTGTCCTGGCTAGACAGTCAGGCTAGGTCCCCCTCCCTGCCCCCGATGCACAATTGGCTGTGATATCTGATTTTTTTCACAGGTTAGCTGCTACCGTGGGGCATTAATCCTGCATTTGCCCCATGGTAGCAGCTAACGCCCTTTAGTAAACATTCCCCAAAGACGCTTCAAAATGTCTTCCCATATCAACCAGTCAGGGCCTCAGAGCACAAAGTTCAAGGGAGAGAACTTCTTCCATTCTCTGCTTGATAGTAAGGTCCATCTTCTTTATATTTTATTATGAATTTACTTTCATTGGCTTACGTTTCTTGACTATATGGGGGCCTTTTGCTAAAGGATGCTTAAGTGTTGCACCTAGTGCAACAATAGCTCCAAAACCATGGTGTGCTAGATGCACCACCATCATGTTAACTATCGGGGATGTGGACAACATTTTCCCAGCAGTTAACATGGAGCCCTGTCCCCTCACTCATGCCACCTATTGAGATGGTATTAGGTGAACCCATTCTAATCACGTGGGACGCAGTCGGCGCACGATGTGTATCCCGCGTTCACTCTGCACCCATAACTTGCCCCCTCGCTTCCCTAACATGGGGAATCAGCCCACGCCGGCATAGCCCCACACGAGCTGGCAATGATACACGCTGCCAGCTGGCGCCCATTAGTAAAAGACCCCTCTGCCTTTAATATAAATGCTAAATATCAATACAAAAATTAAAACAAGGCCCGTCATATTTGGCTTCATGATATAGGTAGCACAGAATGTATTTTGTAGTGCTGAAAACATATTAAATGTATCCCATGTATTTTGTCTGTTGTGCCTCCCCTCTGTCCTTTAGTATCCTACCATTATGAGTCTCACAACAGTTGTGTAGAGTGCAGAGAATGTGTGTACGACTGTGCATAGAGAACGTTGGATAGGGCAACGCAGGGACAGGATGAATGATGAAAAGAAACGAGACTAACAGTGATGCAGTACATCCCACAGAGCGTACACTCAGTACAGAAGCAAGGCAGGCATACCAGAGATATGCTAGGGAGGGAGACGTGGAGGTGCTGGAGCTGCATGAACGGGGTACTGGAGTGCATGAAAAGATGTGCACCTGCGAGAAAGAAACAAGGGCGGGAGTGTCAGAGGATGGGAAAAAGATACTGAGCTGTGAAAACATGGGGAGGGGGCTCCAAGAGAATGGAGGCCTATGCTGCGTAGATTTAGTAGTGGCGATGGTGAAAGGTGAATGTGGTTTTTGTGTCAGGGAGAAATGAGGTGTTCAGGGCTCTGAAATGCATAAGGCAGACTGCAGTGAAAGGGTTTGCTGCCCAGAAACAGTTGTAGTACAGGATTTAAAAAGTGCTTTGGGAATCTTGATGGATAAAAGCACTGCTGAATGCCAGTGTAGTAATATCTCTCACATTATCACAAAATCCAGTAAACTATAAAATAATTGTGCTAAACAGTCATAAGATTGTGACTAGGAAGCAATTTGATAGCATCAAACAATGGCTTTATGTGCTAACAGAATTCAGTTTAATTTTGCAATTGTAACGCTGCCACATTCAGCTCAGTTCCGTTTATTGGCTTGATATGCCAACTTTAACAAAGTACCAACTGATTTTAGGCAGTTAGTTATACCCACATGATGGTGTTACTGTAGGTCCGCTAACCCACAATTTAGTATATTAGTATAGCTAAAGCCTGATGTACTTTTCACGTTAAAATTGGCAGGGAACGTGTGTTATCTTACTGGCTCTAACACTGGTTAATACATGGCCCATTAATGGAAGAAAGGAAAATAAGACTAATCTGTGTGGCCGGAGGAAGGGAGGGGGAATTGGGCACCCAGCACTAAATGGTGTCTTTTGCTTCAGTGGGCTCCAGCCGGAGGGAGGGAGGAGTACCTGCCCACGTAAATCTCTCGGCTTCGTCAATGCTGATGATCGCCATGCAGTACACATCGAATCCTGGTATGTGCCTCTCAATAGCTCGTAAAATGCGACTCTCTTTTAAGAATACCGCCTGATAAAAGGCCTTTCAGTGTTCGATCAACAGCTTGTAAAATAGCATTAGAGTTTTGTTTTTGTGAATGCATATAATATTGCTCATTCTTAAAATTAGAGTTTGTGCTTAGGGTGAACTGAACGTTCCCATCTGCCTCAGAGCTAATGCTAATAGTTGTTATAAGGCAATAAAGAAAAGTGCATTTTGTGGTTTGTCAGATGGCACTCCAGGAGGGGACAGAGAGACCCTTCAAGAGTACATTCCCTACAGAGTGTCCAGCTGGCAATATACATATGTCTTTTTCAGCCACTTTTCAAGCACAATATACCCAGCTACCTTGTGTTTGAAACGTTACGTGCTTAGAAGTACAGGTGTGCATTTGCAAAGTGTTCAATGATGGCATAAAGTGCACACATTAGTGCCGTGCAGATTATTTGCATATATATATTTTTAAAAAATGAAAGGCATGTGCGTAGTTTCCAATCATGTCCCTGCATGCCTGCCCCAGAGCACCACCTCCTATGTGGCCAAAAGAGCATCTGCTAGATGACTGCCTTAGATGGCCAAAAGAGCAAGCAGGAGTTATTAGGAAAGGAATGGAGGATAAGACTGAGAATGTCATAACACCTCTTTAATGCTCTGCGACGTGACTGTACCTTGTGCAGTTCTGGCCACTGTATCTCAAAAAAGATACAGCAGAACGAGAAAAGGTACAGAGAAGTTTGATCGAAATGATAAAGGGAATGAAATGATTCTCCTGTGAGGAAAGGCTAAAGACGTTAGAGTTCTTCAGCCTGGAGAAGAGCTGGCGAAGGGAGGCATGACAGAGGTCTATAAAATCCTGAGTGGAGTGAAACAGATAAATGCAAATTAGTTGCTTAGCCTTTCACAAAATACAAAGACTAGGGGATGTGTCATGACGTTACTGAGGAGCCCTTCTTCAGAAGTGCGGCAGAGATTTTTCAGTTACTGCATGATAGTTGCCCAAATTACCATGTGATAACTGCAGAGCATTCTGTGTTAAATATCGGGGGCGTTTCCAACAATTTACCCATAGGAACAACATACTTAGCACATGATAAGTGCATAGAAATAACATGGATGCACGCAGTGCCATCTATTGGGGTGGTGTTAGGGGATCTGCACTATCTGCTGTGTTGTTATACGGTAATTTATTGTGAATTATCGGCAAGGTACAGTCCACGCCATTCCGCACCCTATTACATGCTATGCGGTTAATGAGGTGTCAAGCCATCGTGTTAAGTCTTAACACTGCCGTGCACTAACAGCGCACACTAACTTCAGTGACAACTTCTTATCACACTTTAGTAAAATGTCCCCAGGTAGTCTATTTAAAATAAATCTGAGAAAATAGTTTTTGACTCAGCGCATAATTAAGCTTTGGAATTTGTTTTTGGAGGATGTGATAAGAGCAGTTAGCATAGCTTTGTTTAAAAAAGATTTGGATAAGTTCCTGGAGGAAAAGTTCAGAAACTGTTATCAGTAACGCAGGCTTGGGGAAAGCCACCGCTTTTCTCTGGAGGTGAGTAGCATGGCATTTGTCTACTTTTTGGGATCACGCCAGGTACTTGTGACCTGGATTGGCCACTGTTGGAAAGAGGATACTGGTCTGGATTGACCTTTGGTCTGACCCAGGGAAATTCTCATGGTTTTCTCTTTTTACTCCATTTTTACCTGTGGAAAGATGCCTAAACCTTTGAAAATGGACCCTGTAATGCAGTGGTTCTCAACTCAGTCCTCTTGTACCCTTAGTGCAGTTGGGTTTTCCGGGTATCCACAATGAATATGCATGAGAGAGGTCTGCATGCGCTGCTTCCATTGTATGCGGATCTATCTCATGCATATTCATTGTGGATATCCTGAAAACCAGACTGGCCGGGGGATACCAGAGGACTGGGTTGAGAACCACTGCTGTAATGTGTGCTCAACGTCAAGTCACCTTTAGCAGGACTATTTGGCACTATGTTCTGGTTCACTAGAAATGATAGCTGAAATAGTTTATTTTACATTAAATTTTACGACAAGATTAGAAGTGGATTCACCATTTTACCAGCTAGTTTATAGTTCTAGAATTAAGTAGTCATTATTTAACCAGCTGCTTTATCTGTCATTTTTCTGTAGTTCTCAGAATGCTAAAAGTGTTAGACTGCCCATGTTGTCTCTCTGACTCTGAAAATACACATGCTTGTATAGTGTGAATGTCGAAAATACAGTATGCTACTGTTGATATTTTCCCTTTCTTCAAATTATCTTTTACGTTTCTGCGTTGTTTAAACATCTCTCCTAGTGTATCATTGCCAGTTACTGGAATGCCTTATGAAATACAAGCAAGAAGTGTGGAAAGTAAGTTTTTGGTAGAATTTTCCAAGAGAAAGTGCATATTTTATTTTTATAATGAAGCAAAATGTGATAGAAGTTGTAGGTATATCAAGCAAGAAACGCAAAGGCTTCACCTAAAATTGTGTGACTGGAGTCTTGTGAACTGTTCGTAGATAGTGGCATGGCCAAGAGGTTATTTTCGATCTATTCAGGCACTGTACATCTATTTGGGGGGGGGGGGGGCGTGGGGGATGTTTAAACTTACTTGACCCTTGGATCAGTCAAGCTAAAATGCTAAATGACAAAATCAATCCCCATCATTTGGAAATCAGTACTTTGGAAGGTCTGACTGAAATGTTGACTCTGTGGATTGGTTTACAACTTATGACTTTATTTTGCTGGTAATTTATAATGTAAATGACTGACCCAAGTGCCTTAACCTCCAAATCACTGGTTCTGTGAAAGCAGTTAACATAGCTGAGTTTAGAAAAGGTTTAGACAAGTTCCTGGAAGAGAGGTCCATAAATCATTATTTGCGAGGTAGACCTTGGAAAGCCACTGCTCATCCTTGGGTGTAAGCAAGCAGGAAAGGATCTACTCTTTGGGAACTTGTTGGGTACATTGGCCATTGTTGGAAACAAGGTACTGGGCTTGATGGACCATTGGTCCAGTATGGTATTTCGTATGTTCTCATGTTCTGGGTTTCAGCAGTTCCTCACAGGAAGATTTTAAAGTGGTGACTGTACTGTTCATTACCACCCAACTTTCTGAAGCCCGCACTGCTATGTTGTTCATAGAGCAGTAATACTGACTAATGTGGATTAATAATATCCTCTGAGGTACACACACACACACACACACGCAGGGCTGGATCGGAGTGCAGGGGGGAAGGGAGGTTTCTCCCCCGGAGATCATAGAACACAGTCCTAAGGCAAGCAGAATCAGGCCCACCCTTTAGCCCAGGTGCCTTCAAAATGTGGTTCCCTAACCAGTTGCCCATGTGGCCTCTGTCTAAGTCTGGGCCTAGTCACATGGGGGTATGGGGTTGCTATGCTTCTTTCTCAGTTTATGTCCACTATGCTGATAATATTCTTAGACTGCATTCCCCATTCTTCATATTGAGCGATAGGAACTTACGTTCCAAATTCAAGAGAAGAGTGACTAGTAATTGGAAAAGTCTGGGAAGTGCCCTAGTGTCTATAACTGAATTGGATTGCCCAGCATTTTCCCAATAAGTATATTTTACAATTTATTCTGAGAGACATGGGAATGAGAGTTGGATTGAAAGGATAAACCAGACTATGGGCCCAATTCTGTGACACAGGTTGCGGGGCTGCACATCCTGGTGGGACGTGCAACCCTGCAAGCCATCCAGGCCCGATTTCCCCCTCTGGCTCTCCCCATACTTCCTGAGCATCAGGATGGAGAGAGCCGGTGGGGGGAAGGAGGAGGCAGAGTGGGGGCAGGCCACCCTGGCAGAATGTACAGGGCCGATTCAGGTCACGGCCCTGTATGTCCTGCTGGGCCCGTGGGGAAAAAGTGCTTATTGCACATCAAAGGTACAATAAACAGCACAAAATAAGCGATCAGGCCCTGAGATCCCCCCTGGGCCGGGGCCGGGGCTGGGTGCAGGGTGTCCTTACTACTCAATCCAGGTCATAGCAGGCCAGCTGTGGGTCAGGCGGCAGGGAAAAGGGGGGCCAAAGCCGTGGGAGTTGGGGTGCCTGTGGTGAGGATGTCTCTGCAGGCGGCAGGAGCACCTTGGGTCATCCTCAGACGCAATATTTCATACAGTGGCATAAGAATTTCTGCTATTGGTCTAGATCAGGGCTGCACTGATTCAGTCCTCGAGGGTCACAAACAGGCGAGGTTTTCAGGAGACCCCCAAATGAAAATGCATGAGCTCGATTTGCATACTGGAGAAGTAATATGCAGGTACTATAGATTTATCTCATGCATATTCATTAGGGATATCTTAAAAACCTGCCCTGTTTGTGGCCCATGAGAACTGATCTTATGTCCCCCTGGTCTAAAATAAGGTATGTAGGATATTGCACATTGATGAATGTAACCTTTCCTGCATTTTCCTTGGCACTCCCCAGCACTTAGAGTTTCTTAGTGCCATGAATGGTAAATTCATTGAATTTTTTTAAACAAAGAAATGAAAAGTATTTAATGGGCTTCCGACTTTGCACTAGGACTTGTTGTATGTAATTGCCTATGGACCTTCCCAAGTCAAGCCACCAGCTGTCCAAATGCTGTTCCATTACTGGCCTAATCTGAAACCTCCAGGTGCAATAAGTGAGTACAGGGGACTGCAGTATACAGGTAAGTGTGAATTATTAGTCTTCGTTAACATTAGGAAGATCGCTAATCATGTGGTTTGAGTATTATCAGTGAAAAATGCTTCAAGAAGCAGAGAGGTTTGCACGTTACCAGTCAGTCGGAGGTTTATACTCTATATTGGTCTGCTGGCCCTGAAGAATTACACTGGAGTAGTGTCTACCTCTAGCATGTGTTCTGCGCTCCAGTCAGGGCCAGTGCAAGGGTATTTGGCATCCCAGGTGAATCGTCAGCCTTGCGGCCTTTATTAATTTTCAGACCCATAGGCCCCCCTTAAGATTTTGATAATTAAATTCAATAATCACAATGATCCCACTATCATTCCTGATAGAAATAGAAAAAGCTTAAAACACATAATTGGACAAAGGGAGGATAATTTTTGAAAGTCATTTATGGAAAAAAAATCACTCAGAACTCATATTGCAAATCTGCGGTACCAAAACAACACTAACTCCCAGAATTCAAACAGTTACAATCCTACTTATGAAAAAACAGCAATGCAAATATCATACCAGCCCTAGAGCAGTGTTAATGTTCTTCGCAGCGTGGAAAAGGAGTGGACTAGTGGTTAGAGTAACAAGCCAAGAACTGGGGAAACCAACATTCAAATCCCACTTCCCCCAGTGACTCTCCTTGTGACTTCAGGCAAGCATTTTTATCTCCTGCTGTCTCAGGTACCTGTTTGGGTTATAAGTTCTGAGGGGCGGAGCCTTATTGAACCTGAATTCAAAAATGCTATAAGCTACTTTAAACATTATGAGGGTTGAACGTAGTCAAAGTGTGTTAAAGTGTGATGCCTATTCTATAAAGATTCCAGCTACATTTTTCGCAATTGCAGTAGGTAATATAAATGGTTGATTTTGGAGTTACCCCCTGAAGCAGACCAGCCAGTGTTTGAAGCGTAGCTCTGTGTTGTGAATTTTATTTCTGGGATGATGGTTGAGATACATGTTATATCCATTTCTGAAACCACTTTTTTTAAGTGCTATCAAGTCAATGCTGACTCCTGGCAACCCAGCAGCCCCTGGGTTTTCTTGGCAAGGTATCACTGGAAGTAGACTGCCAGGCCTTTTCTTCCGAGGCAAGGGAGGGTAAAATGACTTGCCTGAGGTCACAAGGAGTGCCAGTGGGAATCAAACCCTCATCTCTTGGGTTGTAGGTTGTTGCTCTAACCACTAGGCTGCTCCTCCATTCCTGCAGTCTCTTAGATTTCAATCTATCAGTAAAATGGACCACGTGAATTCTGTCATCTTTAGAGGGAAGAGGCGCAAGGCTGAAGGTTCATCTAGGATGTCCCCTCCCCCCATTACCCTTACACTGGCTCTGAGAAGTACCATGGTCAGAGTTTTCTTTGATGGTGCTGTCTCTTTAAGTAGACTGAGTCAATGTTAGTGATGGCTCCTGACACTGGGTACAGAATAGAGGTGTTCAGCAGCTGAGTGGCATTTTCAAGATGCTGTGTCAGCCAGCTATTTTTTAAAAACTAGCGTCTGAGGAGGAAGCCACTGAAGGACACTGAACCTTAAGGGTGTCCTTGAAAGTAGTTCTTCAGGTTTGTAGAGCATCTCCAAGGATGCAGAGTACTAAGACATGCCTTTTCAATGTCCTCTAGGTCTTTTCTGAGCCTAGATATGATCCTTCCTCTATTGCAGTGGGCATAATTGACCAACTTATGGTAGCCTAAATCTGCTGCCAATACTGATCTCCCAGACCTCCTCCAGTACTCACTTATCTACTGACTCTTTTTCTAGGCATGTTTCTCTGTTTGTCTGTCCGTATACATTTGTGCATGCACCCCTCCCCAGACACATACTATACTCTGACACACTATAGAGACATACACACCCTGTAACACACACACACATACACAACACAACACAGCACATGTAATACAACACACACACCACAACACAACTTACCACAACATAACACACCACACCACAACACACACACACACACACACACTTAACAGACCACACACAACACAAACAAAACATATCAGACAGCACACCACGCACACACACACACACACACACACAAGACAACATGCACAATACTAGCAGAACAAAACATAAGACACATTTAACAGAGTACACACAACACAGCAGCAACACAACATGACACACACATAACAACACATACAACACCAATACAACACACAACACATGAATACAACCCACACACTATACTGCATACAGATAAAACCAACAACACATAACACAACACAACACACACTTAAGAGAGAATGGATAATACAATACACAGATACAACATACACACCACAAGAACAATGCATCACACAGCATGCTAACACAGCACAGCACACTCAACACAAACACAGCAAAGCACCAACACAACACAACCCATACATTACACACACCACTGCATCCACATAAAACACCAACATCACACAAAACAGCACACCACATCATATATGTATGTACCTCTGTATATACCTCTGTATATACCTTTGTAAATAGTTGTTCATTGTTCATTTAATTAGATTATATTGTTTACCTATTTATCCCTGTTAACTTGTTCTATGTATACAGTTGAAACCTATTTATCCCTGTTAACTTGTTCTATGTAAACAGTTGAAACATACTGCCACAAAATGTTTTATGTAAACCGTCTTGATTTGTAGAAAGACGGTATATAAAAATGGTTGAATAAATAAATAAATAGATATATACAACTCAACAAAATACCTGGACACACACAGCACACCAACACAACACACACACTGTACCACACACACACAACACCAATGCCATACAACACAATACAACACAACACACACTTAAGAGAGGACAGATAATACAATGCACAGATGCAACATACACAACACAAGAACCACACTCACCCAGCACAACACCAACAAAGCACAGCATACTTAACTTACCCACATGCACACACACACACACACACACACACACACACACAAAACACAACACATCAAAACAACTCACACATAACACAACCCACACACAGCATTACACACAACACAGCACACCCACAAAACACCAACACCACACAACATGGCACACCCCATCAGATACACAACACAATACAACACAACAGCTAGACACGCACATAATACACACAAACATCCCAACACACATATACATACACAAGACCATGAGACACACACAAAACCCCCCACACCCAGCACCACGCACACAGATGTACACCCCCTCAAAAACACCCCCACACATCCTGACACGCACACCCATACAGACATCTCTATCATGATGCACATACAAATACACCATGACACACAGACACTGTAACTCACAGACTGCAACGCACACATACATACCTTGACACACACTAAAATCCCTGACATACATCCCCTCGATATACTCATCCCTCTGATGCATGCACACTCACCCCCGACACACACACATGAACACTTCTCTGACACAAATACACACACTGGACACATACCCCTGAGAACCCCTTCCCAAGACACACACACACACGCATGCACATCCCTCCACTTCCAGACATATTACCCTTAGATTACCACAGCTAAACCTTCCTCCTGGGCATAAATATACACATCAAATCATTGTGCTACTCTGCTGAGATACACTTTACGTTGACTGTTTCATCCAAGTCTCCCACACAGACATCCATGAGTTTGTGAATGGAAGAAAAGGGAAACACGCTATTGTGTCACACCGTAAGGGGTATGTTTACTAAAGTGCGGTAGACTTTTCAGGTCACGCCGGGCGTTGGTGGAAAATTTGCTGCATTAGCTTCAAAAGTCTCATGTTATCTGTTGGGGTGCGCCCATCATTTCCCCAACAGATAATGCAGTTAAAATGCAGGGATTGTTCTCTGTAACCAATTTTTGGGGAATTTTTGTTCATTGTAAACCGCCCTTGATTAATGGAAGGGACGGAATATAAGAAAAGTATAAATAAATAAATAAAAATAAATCCTGATGAGACAGTATCACTGATGCAGTTACTGGCACTCATAGAGGACTCTCCGCCCACACTCTACCCACTAATGCACAGCATGCAGCTATCACAGAAAATCGCCTGCAGTAGTTCCATTTGTCCTGCATTAGCTGTCACCGTGCTGTGATTTTCCCACGTTAAGCACTGCGATAACAGCTAATGCCCTTTAATCGACATTCCCCTGTGTACTTTCAACTTGTTTGTTTTAGTTCATGTTCCATCATTGTGAAAATTGGCAACATAACAATCTGCCTAATTTACAGGCCACCAGACAAACAGTCAGAAAAACTAGACCCACTAATTGACTTTTTAAGCTCCTCCACTGACCAAAATCCAATCATAATGCTCGGAGACTTTAACATCCCCTCATTACCAGCCTCATATGCCTCCCTTTTCATAGAATCAACAATAGACGTGGATTTCCACCAAATAATAAACACTAGCACGCATGGAAAAGGTAGTATCCTTGACATGGTATTCCTACCAAACGCACTCTACCAACTATATAACCCAACATCCCTCAACTGCACACCGACCCCATGGTCTGATCATTACCTTATTAAATTCAATATCACAATAAACAACGCAACAGTTAAATGAATACCAACTAATGCACCTACCTCAAGATTTAGAAAATACAATGAAGAAGAATTCCTTGACCTCATAATCCCTAACTTATCAACCTCACCACAAAACCTAGATGCAGCAGTAACAAACTGGCACAAAACCATCAATAACGCTGCAGCTAAAAAACAAATAAATAAGAAAAACACGCACTCTAAAGATGGTCAAGCCCCCTGGTACAATAAAGACCTAAATTTAATGAAAAAGAACTTAAGAAAAGCTGAGGATAAATGGAGGAAAAATAAAAACGCAATTACAAAAGATTCATACCTCACACACCTTAACAAGTATAAAGACGCAATAAATAATGCTAAGAAAAATTACCACGCCTCCATCTTAAACAACGCAATAAACAGACCTAGAGAACTTTTTTCAATAGTCCAAAAACTGACAAATAATAATCACAACTCCAGCAATGAAATCACAGACATTACCCCACAGACACTGGCAAATTACTACATGAACAAGATAACGTATCACCCCCTACAACCTAAACCAGTAGATACTTCGCAACTACATAACACAGACGAATGGTCTGAATTTCAACCCTTAACCAAGGTGGAGCTCAAATCCATCATCACAAACATTAATACTACAACCTCACTACTGGACCCTTGCCCAGTAACCTGGATAAAGAACTCCATACCTGTACTCTCTCAATTCATCCTCCCAATAATAAATCTCTCCCTAAAAACCGGATACCTACCCTCCACACTAAAACACGCACAGATCCGCCCAATCCTAAAAAACACCACCCTTGACAAATCATCACCTAATTCTTATAGACCCATATCAAGTATTCCGTTTATGGCCAAATTAATTGAAAAAACCGTACAAATTCAAACACAGGAGTTCATTGATAGCTCAGCACCACTTGACGACCAGCAATACGGGTTTCGCCCAAGACACGGAGTAGAATCACTCCTAACAGTGCTAATTGATACACTTGTGAGGGGAATAGACAAACCCAAACAAGCATTCTTACTCATATTCATTGATGTTTCTGCAGCCTTCGACAGCGTTCACCATTCAACAATGATTAATAAACTTAAACAAATAGGTATAAAATCCCCTGTTCTAAAATGGTTTACTTCTTATCTAACAAACCGAGCTCAAACGGTACAAATCGGGAACCTCACATCAAAAACATACAAACAAGAAATAGGCCTCCCACAAGGCTCAGCACTGTCAGCGTTACTTTTTAACATATATTTAAAACACATCTGTAAAATATTTAAAAAATTCAATGTCCTCTATCACCTGTATGCGGACGACATAATGATGTATGTCCCATTCAAAATCCCAAATATCCCTATAAAACTCATTAACGACTGCCTCACTGAAATCAACATCTGGCTAAATGAAAACAATCTGTACATTAATCACTCAAAAACAGAAGCGCTAATAGTAACTAAATGCACAACATTCATTCCTCCCACTCATATTACATTACAAAATAATAATATCATACTAAAATCTGAAATACGCTACCTGGGTGTTATACTGGATAAACACCTCAGTATGGACACACATGTAAGGAATATAACAAAAAAAGTTTACTTTAAACTAAAAATGCTAAAGCAACTCCGCCCACTAATGCACTTACAGGATTTTCAACACGTCATACAAGCAATCATAACCCCACATTTTGACTTCGCAAATCAGACCCTACTTGGCGTAACTAAAGAAGCCTTAAAGAAACTCCAATTAGCACAAAACGCAGCAGCAAGAACCATTACGAAAGCCCCACCTTTCCAACACATAACCCCGATTTTAGAATATCTACACTGGCTCCCGATTCAAAGCCGAATAGAATACAAAACTATCCTAACCACCTACAAAGCCATAACAAAAACAGCACCCCTGTCCATAAATAACCTTATCAAAATAGAACCCACCCATAATCTCCAAAGGAGAGACCAGCTAAATAAATTAACCCCACCAAAAGAATTCATTAGAGCCAATAAATCCACTAACAAGAAAGCCTTCTCCCATGCAGCCCCCATCTTGTGGAACACAATCCCAATAGAATTAAGACAATTACCTGATATAATAGAGTTCAGAAAAAAACTCAAAACATTTTTATTCACAAAGCATTTTGGATCTATGATCAGCCCATCTCTCACCCCCCAGCTAGATAAGGGATAATCCTACCCAAGGTAATACACTATTCAACAAAAGAATGAAGCGCTGTAACCCTTAGACAAAATGATTAAGAAAGATGAAAAACAAAAATATGTATATAGTTTACTTCTGTTCAACTGTACATAGTTCTCTAATTGTTAATTGTTACTTGTTAACTGTAATTACCTAACTACAAATTGTTATATGTAAAAACAGTTCACCCTGTTTATTGTTGTTATATGGAAACCGCACCTGATCAATGGAAGGAGCGGTATATAAATAATCATTAAATTAAATTAAATTAAATGTTTCTCTATTAAACTTTTATGACACAAAAACAAAATAGAACATGCAGGAACATACATCCCACTCATTAACCTGCTCCACCAACTCCTTTAGATAGTTTCATTTATAGGAAGTAGTATTTTGTATTATGGAACATGGTTATAGGATGCTTGTGCCTACACCCATATTTTAGCTAGTGCAAGGATTCCAGTTTGCCAATATGTAACTGGTCAGCAAGTAGTATTTCCTCACCACCTGCTCTCAGATTCATAATGGCACTTTCCTGGATAACTGTAGGGCAGGGCAGAACAGTGGAATGAGCCTTGGAAAACAAGGCATTTTGCAGTTCTAATTTTGTCTATTCTGGAGTCACTGGATACTAATGAGGAGCATTTTCTTTGGCAGCATGGAATCCCATCCACTGTCAGCACATCGAATGCCACAATGCAATCAACAAACCAGCTGTAAAGGTGCCGTTCCACATTCTGTTACCTTCCTGTTGCAAACTTCTCACTGCGACCAAATCTCATGTTAGAATTCAGGGGTCTGCAGGCGAAAAGATTTGTTTCAGTTTTTCTTTTATTTTATTCTTGTCATTTTGTAAATATTTTATTTGTTTTGGGGGATTTTTCGAGGTTTTTTTAAGTGTACGCTATTTGTGAATTATGGGGCACGTTTACTAAAATGTGCTATGTTAACACATAGCAAGCTCCCAGAGGTAGCGTGGGAGATGGCATAGATCCATCCCAGCTGTTGGGGCTGTGCCTAGCATGTCTCCGGTATAGTTACAGTGGGGAGACACACCCAATGTGGGTGCACTTACTGCCACCTATTGAGGAGAATGGTAAGTGCACTTGCACCAGCAGCAACATTTGCAGAAGATTATAAGATTGCCCTCTTACAAGCCTTATTTTAGTTGCATGCTTTTTACAATGGCATCCTAGTATTTTTATCTGTTCTTTATAGATCAAGCCTTGTTTTGTATCTGAAGATTCTGGGTCACTTCTTTAAACAATTAGAAAGTGATTGGTTGGCTCATTGTAGGCTGGCTTTTACTGCTATTTTCCTGGCTCATCTGAGCTTTTGCAGACACGCACAGTGGATCTATGGTATAAATAATATTGGTTGCACTTTTGAGATTGGCCTGCTTATGATCAAGAAATGGAAGAGCAAGCAATGAACTGCATGTCCACTTCTAAAAATAGAGTCCCTCGCTCAAAGAGTATGAATCACCCGAGGGCTGTGTAAAAATCAAATACATTTCCAGTAAAAGCATAGAGAAATATAAATAGGCTGCAAGCTGGGCTAAAATTTCTCTTCTCACATCATGATATGTTATAGACATACAGGGGGTAATTTTTATAAGGAGTTGTCTAGAGTTATGTTCCATCAAAACGCGTAAATCATGGTATTTTAGTAATTTATGCGTGTACTTTCACCGATCGCTATTTTATACCTGGCCCCGAGGGCACATGCATCCACCGTGAGCATGCGCATGAATGGCGTTGATTAGCGTTTGGCTGGTGTAAATGATCGCGTCTTAAATTAATGCTCATTTTTGACCCCTTACCTAATATTCTATAAAGAAAAGTAGGCGCCTTATTAAAATTACCCTCACCGTGTCTTGATTTGAGATGAATACATAAAAATAAAGCAAAAGAAGAAAAAAGGGTGATACCTTTTTTATTGGACTAACTTTAAATATTTTTTGACCAGCCTTTGGCAGCTAAAACCTCTTTCCTAAGGTCAGAACAGTGTGAGCAGAGGACGGCAATGCAAGAATGTATTTGTGACTGTATTGTTTTCACAAGGCAGTGTGTCATTTCAGATGTACTTTGTCTTGTTCCAGATGTGCATTGATGCTTCCCTATCTGTGGCACTAGGTGATAAGCCGCCTCCACTATACTTATGTGAGGAATGCAGTCAGAGGATTGCAGGGTGAGCAACTGAGTTGAAAGGGGAGATGGGAGCAGAAACTCCCTAAAGCAGTGGTTCTCAACCTCTCTCTCTGTTTTTCCACCCATCCACTCTATGCAGCCAACCTGGTATCTCCCCACTCTCTGGTTCGCAGTCATCCACCCTATTCAGCTCGGTATTGCCCCACTCTTTTTCCCGCCCATCCACCCTATGTAGCCCAGCATATCCCCTCTCCACCCATCCACCTATGTGTCCTGGCATCTCCCGTTCCTGATTGTGTAACCAGTCTAGTCCCGGACCTCTGGGTTCCCTATCTCATCCAGCAGCTTGGAGACTGAGAAAACTCCTCCTTTTTATGATGTCACCGGTATATCCATTCGGAATCTGCCTCCTGCCATCAGTTACCACAGTCTCCAAGCAGCTGGATAGATAGGAGCCCGAAGGGTCGGGCTCACTGGAGAAGCAATTAAGACTAATTGACATGTTTAAGTGATTTGGGGAGAAAAAGAAAATTAGTTTACTCTTAGGGGAAGAGTTTTCTCAGCACTGTGCCTTTAAGTTTGCCTGCAAGCACCTCTCTCTTCCTCTCCCTGCCCCCCCTCCCCCCTCGATTGATGCAAGTGCTTAGGCTGTGTGGGAGCTCGACGATAGCCGGTTTAGTATACTGCTACCGGTACACTCAGCCTACTTGTCAGAGTGAGAGCTCCGGAGAAAAGCCTTGCCAGTGCCACAAAGAAGTTTGCCTGTCCGCGTGCTGGCAGGCTCGGGACCATCGCGCTCAGATTTCTTTAGTGCGAGTGTGTTCCCGGTGGCAGCAGTCACTCCCTCGGACCTGCAAACCGCGAGCCCGGTGAGTCTAATGCTGGCGGTTTGCCTGGCGGCGTTATTCAGTAAGGGGCCTTACTTTCCTCAAGAGCTGAGTGTTTGGCGCGAAACGACAGAGCAGCGGGCCTAGCCGCGTGGCGGCACCGCGCGGGAACGCCACTGCCAGTGGGGATAATTCCCTACTGCGGTCAGTTTTCCTCATGCCTTGTTTCCTTTTTCCCTAACAAGGGGTTATTTTCTTTTGGTGTTTTTTGCTTTTAGTTGATTTTAGTGGCGAATTGTAAAAAAAAACAAAAAAAAATGGCGGTAAGCCTCTAGGCCCGCGGCACAGAGGGGGTGCGTTAGTATACAGTTTCTCTGCTGGTATTTATTGTTCGCGAGGGCCATGCCATCTAAGCCACTTTGTTTGGTATGTGGCATGAAAAAAGGCTCTGCTTCAGGTATTTGCAAGTCCTGTGCTAGGGAGACAGTGGACATGGATTCTGGTGAAGAGCAGGGAGTAGGGCAGGTGGCAGAGTTAGAGCCCTCGGGATCCCAGTTTCAGGAGGGGACCCAGGGGGAGCCAGTGGCAGGTCCTTCTTCAGGGCCTTCCACTCCTCTCCCTCAGACTTCTTTACCAAAAGAATTGGCAGCAATTTTCTCGAAGGAGTTTGTTACCCTGCTCCAACATACTTTCTTGACTGCTGTGCAGCAGGAGAAAATGCCTGGAACTGCTAGCGGGGGGAAGAGACCTGCGCCGTCCCCGCAGGCAGAGGACCCTTTCCGCGGGGCCAAGAGGCCGCGTTCAGAGGGGTTACCAGCGGAGGATTCGTTAGCCTCAGAGGGACCCTTCCCAGAGGAGGAGGCTCCCGGTGGAGAGCTAGAGGAAGAGCTGGAGGAAGGCGAACTGTCCGAGAAAGAGGAGCAGGCTAGGGTGGTATGCGTCTTCAGGAAGGAAGAGCTACCGGCGCTCATTGTAGAGGCATTAAAGGTCTTAAATATGCTGGCCCCGGGACCAACCGAGGACGAGACCCTGGAAGACCCCCTGTTGCAGGTTTTCAGACAAACTCAACGAGCGTTCCCGGTGCATAGAGTGTTTCGAGAGATGATTCAGGAGGAGTGGAACCTGCCGGAAGTTCCTCTGAAGGGATCCAGGGTCATGGGCCGTCTCTATCCATTGCTGGATCGGGATAGGGAGGTTTTTAAGTCACCCAAGGTGGATGCGGCCATTTCGGCGGTCACCAAGAAGACGACTATCCCGGTGGAGGGTGGGGCGGCCCTCAGAGATTCCCAGGATAGGAAATTGGATGTGTTGTTGCATCAGGTGTTTGATGTGAATGCTCTCTTGCTCCAAGCGGCTATTTGCTGAGCGTGGGTGGCTAGAGCCTGTCTTAGGTGGTCTCAGAGTGCAGGAAGGTGCAGAGGCTGCAGAGTCTGCGGAGGCGGCCAGGTTAGAGTCTGGCGCGGCCTACCTGGCGGACATTCAGTATGATCTTATGCGTGGTTTGGCAAAGAGCATGGCGTCGGCAGTGGCAGCTCGACGGTACTTGTGGCTGCGCAACTGGGCGGCGGATAGCTCCTCCAAGGCCAGATTGAGCAAGCTTCCCTTTAAAGGGCGTCTGTTGTTCGGAGAGGATTTAGAGAAATTGGTAAAGGACTTGGGGGAATCCAAGGGTGGTAAGTTGCCCGAGGACAAGCCCAAGCAGAGCCGGCAGTTTCCGGCTGGCAGGGGACAGCAGCGGGATTTTCGCCGGTTTCGGTTCCAAAGATTTCATCCCGGTCAGAGGGGGCGTTCTTCCTCTCGAGGTCAAAGTTTCCGGGGGTTTCGGGGGGCCGGACAGGGGTTCGGTCCGTTGTCCTCTTCGTCCTTCACTGTCAAAAAGCAACAATGAGATACGGGGGACCCGGGCACCCTTGCTGCCGATAGGAGAGCGGTTGCAGGAGTTTTATTCTGCCTGGGTCCGGGTAACGTCCGATCAGTGGGTGCTAGAAGTTATTTGAGAAGGGTACGCACTGGAGTTCCTCAGGCCGGTGAGGGAAGCCTTTGTTCAGTCCCCCGGCAAGTCGCCCGCCAAGTGTGCGGCCCTACGGGAGATGGTCCGAAGGCTACTGCAGCTCAAGGCGATAGTTCCTGTCCTGGCAGACCAGCTCGGAGGCGGTCGCTACTCCATTTACTTCATCGTCCCCAAAAAAGATGGAGGCGTCCAACCGATTCTGGACCTCAAGGGGGTGAATCGTTGCCTTCGGATCTTGCATTTCCACATGGAGACGCTGCTGTCCATCATGGTGTCTGTCCAAAAGGGAGAATTTCTCACATCGCTGGACTTGTCGGAGGCTTATCTCCATATTCCAATTTGACAGGAGCATCACAAGTTTCTCAGGTTCGCGGTCCCGTTCGGCCACTATCAGTTCTGGGCATTGCCATTCGGCCTGGCGACAGCGCCACACACCTTTACCAAAGTCATGGTGGTTGTCACGGTGGCTCTAAGGAAGGAAGGCATCTTAGTGCATCCGTATCTGGATGATTGGTTAATTCGAGCAAAGACACGGTCCGAGAGCGCGTTGGCCATGGCACGGGTGGTGACGTTTCTGGAAGAGCTCGGTTGGGTGGTCAATGTGTCCAAGAGTCACTTGGTGCCCTCTCAGAATCTGGAATACCTGGGAGCTTGCTTCGATATGTGCACAGGAAAGGTGTTCCTAACGGCGGAACGAGCACGACACCTTCGGAAGTTGGTGAACCGGTTTCTTCAATACAAGGCGCCATCAGCGTGGCATTATCTGCAATTGCTGGGAACGATGGCAGCAGCCATAGAGACGGTTCCGTGGGCAAGAGCTCACATGAGGCACTTGCAGAGGGCGTTACTTCGTCGGTGGTCACATCAGCAGGATTCCCTCTCGCGGAAGTTGCCCTGTCCGGAGGAGGCGTGGCGGTCCCTGCGCTGGTGGTTGCGCGCCGCGTCCTTGGAGTGCGGCAGGCCACTGGACGCTCCGGTATGGATTCCTGTAATGACGGACGCCAGTCTCTCGGGCTGGGGCGCTCACTGCCAAGGCAGGTTCTCGCAGGGGCAGTGGACGGTCCAGGAACAGAGTTGGTCCATCAACAGGCTGCAGTTGAGAGCGGTGGCTCTAGCATTGCAGTCGTTCCAGAGGCTACTCTACGGCAAGGCGGTCCGCGTGTTCTCCGACAATGCCACAGCAGTGTCCTATGTCAACAAGCAAGGGGGCACCAGCAGCACGCTGCTGGAGGTCGAGGCCGGAGCCCTGTGTGATTGGGCGGAGGCGAATCTTCTGGATCTGTCCATGGCACATGTCGCAGGGGTGGACAATGTGCAGACCGATTTTCTGAATCGGGTACGGGTAGACCCGGGGGAATGGGTCCTGCATCCCGAGGTCTTTGAGATGATAGTGCGCAGGTGGGGTGTGCCGATTATGGACCTCATGGCCACCTTCACTTCGGCGAAGGTCGACAGATTCTTCAGCAGAAGACGAGAAAGGATGTCGGAGGGCTTGGATGCTCTCACTCAGGAATGGCCGGAAGGGCATCTGCTGTATGTGTTCCCGCCGTGGGTCTTGATCGGAAGAGTGCTGCAGCGGATCGAGCGGTTCCGAGGTTGAGTAATTCTCATAGCGCCGGATTGGCCTCGCAGACCTTGGTACGGGGATCTGGTGCGGTTGCTCATGGCGAATCCTTGGAAGCTCCCTCTTCGGCCGGATCTTCTGGCGCAGGGACCTCTGCTCATGCCTCACGTGGATCGATTCTCGCTTACGGCCTGGCCCTTGAAAGGGCACGGTTGACGGCAAGGGGTTACTCCACAGCGGTCATTTCTACCCTTTTGAGGTCAAGAAAGAGGTCCACCTCCCTTGCTTATGTCCGTATCTGGCGGGTCTTTGAGGCATTTTGTGTAGATAGGAACTGCGAGCCGTTCAAGTCTTCCGTCTCGCAGATCTTGGACTTTCTTCAGGACGGGTTTGAGCGGCGTCGTTGCGGGTGCAGGTGGCGGCGTTGTCCTGCTATAGAGGCAAGATAAAAGGTCAGGCGCTCGGGGGTCATCTGGATATTAAGCGGTTTCTACGAGCTGAGTCGCTGATGCGGCCTCCGGCCAGGCCGATCATTCCACAGTGGCATTTGCCCTGTGTCCTGGACGCGCTGGAGCATGCGCCTTTCGAACCGCTGTCCCGAGCTTCCCTTTAGGATCTCACTTTGAAGGTGGTGTTTCTGGTAGCTATTTGTTCGGCGTGATGGGTCTCGGAGTTGCAGGCGCTCTCCTGCAGGGAGCCCTATCTGTCGTTCTTTCCTTCAAAGGTGGTCTTGCGAACGGTGCCGGCCTTTCTCCCGAAAGTAGTTTCTCCTTTCCATGTAAATCAAGAAATTTCTTTGCCTGTCTTCTCGAAGGACGCGGGGGCGTCTGGCTCGAGAGAGCGGCACCGGTTGGATGTGTGAAGGGCGATAAAGAAGTACCTTCAGCGCACGGCCGGGTTTCGCAAGTTGGACAGGCTGTTTATCCTCTTCGCGGGCTCCAGAAAAGGAGAGGCGGCATCAAAGGCGTCCATCGCAAGGTGGATTAAGGAGGCCATTGCGTTGGCTTACATGTTGAAGGGTAAGTCAGTACCGGAAGGGCTTCGGGCACATTCTACTAGAGCGCAAGCCGCGTCTTGGGCGGAGGTGCGCTTGGTGCCTCCGGTGGAGATTTGCAAAGCAGCGACTTGGTCGTCGCTGAATTCCTTTGTGAGGCATTACCGGCTAGATGTCCAGAGGACGGACGAGATCTCTTTTGCCTCGGCAGTTCTGCAGGCGGGTCTCCCGGGGCCCTCCCAGGTTTGAAGTTTTCACTGCTCTGGTACGTACCCAGAGGTCCGGGACTAGACTGATTACACGATCAGGAAGGTGAAATTAGACTTACCTGCTAATTGTTGTTCCTGGAGTGTAGCCAGTCTAGTCCCGTGTCCCTCCTCAGTATTTTGTTGTTCTAGATTGGGCTGAAGAGCTTGGCTCGATCACAGGTAAGAGTGTTTTTTGCTGTTCAAAGTGGTAAGAATGGCAGGTAACTTTAAAAAAAAAAAAAAAAAAGCATTCCATACGGTGAGGGCACGTGGAATTACAGTAATAGGTCTGCTGTTACGGGTCGTTCTTTCCTTGGGAGGAGAAAGTAGCCTGCGGCGGTTGAAGTCACAGTCCAGTGCAGGGCGGTTTTTCTGTTCTGCAGGGTGCTGTTAGCATTTAGTTAAGGGTTACTTAGTTTATTTATTTATTTATTTATTTAGACAGTTTTGTATACCACCTTATCCTTCAATCAAAGTGGTCACAACAGGGTGATACATTTAACATGAGGGGATATGAGACACATACACTAATACTTACAGGGAACATGGGCAATGGAGGGTTAAGTGGCTTGCCCAAGACCACAAGGAGCACCTGTGGGACTAGAAACCCCAGTCCTTCCGGCCCAAGGTTGCTGTCCTCTAGTGGGATTTGAACCCCCGACCTTCCAGCCTGAAGTACCTTGCCCCAACCACTAGGCCACTCATCCACTCCAGTTATTCTCTTACTTGTGTCTCCGGTGAGTCTGCTTTGTCAATAGGTTACTGATGGCAGGAGGCAGATTCCGAATGGATATACCGGTGACATCATAAAAAGGAGGAGTTTTCTCAGTCTCCAAGCTGCTGGATGAGATAGGGAACCCAGAGGTCCGGGACTAGACTGGTTACACTCCAGGAACAACAATTAGCAGGTAAGTCTAATTTCACCTTTCCACCCACCTAAGGTCCATCTGGGCCTGGTATCTTCCCTCTCTCATGTCCCCCTCCCTTCCATCTCTGTCCCTTTCTCCCCACCCATCAGCCTACACAGCCCTGTATCTTCTACCTCTTTCTCTTCCTCCATCCACCCTTGTAGCGTGGCATCACATCTCCCTCCCCCATGTAGCCAGATATCTACCTCTCTAAGCCACCTTGGTAATCCAGCATTTTCTTGTCCTCTCTGCTTCACCTTCCCCTCCCCCCCCCCTCCAGCAGTGCAGTATCTTCCCTCTTAACCCTTCCTAGAGTTGGCACAACCAGTGGCAGAGCGGGAGATGCAACCACATCGGCCCCGGCAATTCTTGTTTAATGTAGATTCAGCTGTGCGCCTTCCTCCCGGCTGCAGCAGTAAGTGGCACTTAAGTGATTTCACTTCCTGTGCGCAGAACGCACTCAGAACTGAAATTAAGAGCCCAGGGCGCTAGGATGCGGAGAAGGAGTATGGCTGAATCTACATTAAACATGAATTGCTAGAATCGGTGCAGTTGCATCTCCTGCTCTTGCCGCTGCTAGTGCCAGTTCTGTGAAATCTCTCCCAGATGCTTGCTGCATCTCCTATTTCTTCATGTACCGGCTCCATGACACACCTCCCGGGTGCTTGCGATACACCAGTTGAGAACCACGGCCCTAAATACATATCTGCTTCTGTTGAATGCATTATCCCTGGCAGCACTGGAATGTCACTGATCTTGGTTTCAGGGCCAGACAGGACTGTGCCAAGCTAGAAATGCGCCCTGTGCGACTAACAAATCTGGTGTCCCCTTCCTGCCCGAACCACCTGCACTAACTCACTCTTTTTGAGCTTCATGGAAGCCCAGTGATGATATCAGCGCCTTTTCTGTACTTGTGGCCTGTGTGGCCACACCGCTCACACACCTCTTGGTATCAACCTGGGTCTAGATTTAAGATTTTGGCACCCATAAGCAAGAGCTAACAGTACATCCCAGAGGGATATCCCCAAAACTGGAAGGCCAAGAAAAGCAGAGGAAGTGGTAGTGCCCCAGTGATGCCCTTTAAATCAGTATATGCACATGGCCCTAATGTAAGTGGATGCAAGCTCCTGTTTGCCTGGGTATTCGGTGCCTCCAAAGTTTGACATCCCAGGCAGTTGCCTATATTGCTTATGCCTAAATCCAGGCCTTTGTGGCTTTGCAACCAATCCAACCTATTCAAAAGCCTTAACACTACAGCAAAGTTTATCATGCTGATAGTAGGAAACATTTGTCCCCGAAAGTATAATCAGTTGCAAAAAATGTTTGCTTTCTTATTAGTGAGGTCTCTGCCCACTGGATCAAGGGCTCTGCATCAAAAAAATATGAAAACTATTTCTTCCCTGAAGGCTGTAGGGTTGATCTTCCCAGTTCATTCCATATCTTTTGGGTCCTTTTGGCCATATAGTCATTGGGTCTTTGTGAGCATGCTCAGTAGAGTTATGATGTCACCAGCAGCTGTGTGTAGAGGAGAGGGCTTAGTGCTCACCTCATTACTGTAGTTTGCAGACTCTTTCACCCTCTTGATATGAAACTTGATTGTAGCCCAGTTTGATTGCCTGAACTTCTGACTATTCTACCTGTTATGTTCATATACATGCCATCTTACAGTATACTAAAGCCTCTTTTATTTTATTGAACATTTTAACATACACTGGAATTCTAAAAACTGACTTAAAAAATGTTCTGTTTTCAGGGACCATAGTGAATGGCTGATCGATGTCCTTCTCCCACAAGGTGAGTTTTAAACAATGAATGGTTGGTAACTGTTTTTTTAAAAGTGCATCCTAGTATTTTTATTTACAGATTTATAAACTGTTTACTGCTTATAGTCCTAGGTAATATACATATATGAAATAATAATAAATTTAACAAAAACACACATAAAATATATAACACAGAAAAACATAACAATAAAATATAATTACTTATTTATTGATATTATTCTTTACATTGATCCAAGCGAAAATAAAAACATAAAATGTGGCTTACAAGCCTTTCTTGTCTGCCCCATTTTTCCCTGTTGTGATAGCTCAGCCCTTACTTGATGTTGGCCTTTATCTTCTGTTCATCTTGAACTTCAGTACCGTTTCTGCGCTATTACTTTCTCTGGGGGCACTGCTTTGTGTAAAGAGGTGCTTAGCTATGTTACTCTTTGGTCTACCTGTTCTAGGGCTCACTTCCCTGGAAGAATGCTTACGTCTTGTATATTGCTTCTGTTCTTGATGTGTTCGAATGCACTGCCATTGTCTGCTCTCTCTCTCCTTGCCTTGCAAGTTCAGATGTACAGTTGGCCAATTTCACATCCTAATACCCAAGAAGCTGTTTGTTGTTGAGCAGAGCATTACACTGTGTACAGGGGATGGTTAAATTGTTGTGTGAGAATATTGCAGACCTATCCAGCTGCACAGGCTCTTTGGAACTCACCCCGATAGTATATAAGACTTGCACCAGTGTGCATGATGCTTGACCTCATGCACTTTTCCCGTGTTGTCCTTTATATCTTCCATTCCTTCAGTTCCCCTCTTGCTGGAGAGCTGCTAAATGCCACTGTAGGAGCCATGCTGTATGCAACCTTCACCCAAGCAGCTGCAGTCTGGACACCGCTTGATACAAAGCTCTGACTGACAAACATGTAGAATGGGCTTTGAGATGCATCTATTGTTCATTACAGCCCGTCTTTTCTCTACTAACCGATGCAGGAATTACTGAAGGAATGAAAATGTTTTCCTTTGGTAATTCTAAGCTTTGCCACAGATGTTTTTCTTAGAATCAATATATGGGCACATCTTAAATAATTATCTCCAAACCAATAGACACATACCATAAGGAACTCTGGTTTTCAACTTGTACATACACGCAGAATGTGTTTGTGGATCATAACTCAAAGATGTGTTGGCATTCGGATGAAAAACTGTTAGTGGCTCAGTAAGAGGGGGAGCACTTGCCTACCCCTCCCTCTGCTCCCAAGCAGCATATCTGCTTCAAGCCTTTGCAAGCCTGAGGAATAGGAGCCTTGGTCTGTTCAGACCAAAACAGATTATTAACTACAGTGTCATCAGACCAAACCCCATGGGGAGTTTTTCCAAGAATTCTAAGGCCAAGATCATCGCATGTAACTTGCTTGGCTTATGTGAAGACCTTCTTTGGCCATAAAACGTTTTAATGGGTCAGCAACCTTCCTTATCCCTCTGAGTGCTTCATCAAGGATCCTAGATCTCCAGTACCAAGGTCTGCTTGATGTTTGCACTCACTCTGGTTTATTTTCTACTTATCAGACATAATGTGGCAAAGGAAGAGCTATATACTGTATAAGAGTTATGCTTGAAATGATTTTGTGATCTGTACATGGTTAGGACACATTGAAATGCCCCTTTTCAGAGAGCTTGACAGCTTCCATAGATAGCATAGTTTTGTGTTCCTCTCCAAGACTGAACCCCCTCAGGACCACTGTTTTCTGATGTGCTAATTTAATGACATGTTTGGGCGTGCCATTGCATCTTCTCTTAAAGAATGCTTCATAAATATGCTAAGCACTGAATACAGCCCCTCAGTTACCCATTCAATATACTGGCAGACACACCAGCTGTGGATTTGTTTCTGAGCACACCTTGTTTTTCTGTGGCTAACCCTGCTGAGAAAAATGGGCTGTCTGTAAAGGTTGATGCTTGTGTACCTTCTCCTTACAGCTGAAATTTCTGCCATATGTCAGAAAAAGGTAAGACCTAGCCCTCTCTGTCATGTGACGTACACGTGGCGTGGGCATGATTTGCTGTATACATGTGTGACCTCATTCCATTATTCTGTGACTCATTTTTCAGTCATCAATGGTCAGCAAACGCCATATAACTCCATTCACACAGAGGCTTCTCGAACCCACACAGTGACCTCCTAGATTACATCTGCCTCTGTGGGGAATCAGAGGCAGAGCTCGTCTCCTCAGCACTGGTGAAGAGCTTTTCTAGAATATTCAGGATGATGCAACAGAGCCGAAGCGTTGCATGTTTCAGGGCACCATTCAGATAACAAAAGAGCTGCCCTCTACCAATGATAAAAAAGGATTATTAGGTGATAGAAAACTCAGAATAAATACAAATCATAAAAAACACAAATATCAAGGGAGGAAGGGAAAAAGAACGTATTTGTTAAATAGTCTCCCATGCTGTTGTATAAAGCACAGTCTATGCCCCACTTTTGTAGTGTAGATGGAATTCTATCTAGTTCAGCAGCTGAGGACTGAGTCATTGGCATCACTGGGGCAGCAGTGGTTTCCTGTGAGATCCACCAGTGCTCCTCTGGATTATTGGCACTTTATGCCTTAGTGACTGGCACCCTGTGTGGGCTCCAAGCTTTTTTTCATGTTTCAATGAGGGCATTGGGAACATGGTATTATTAGGCAGAGCTGCCTGAGCCAAATACCCACTCCCTTCAGGAAAGAGAAGGCACGGGATGAAAAAACATGGAGCAAACCAGTTGACTGCTTTCTGATGCCCTACTGGTGTAATAATACCAATTTGTAGTTATACAACACTCTTGATTTAAACAGGATGAACATGAATGTCAGTAATGTAAACCTTTGACCACTTCTAGAGCAAAACCTAAAGTTTAGTGCTCAAAGTAACTTGCATTCTTTCAAGAAGGAGATCAAATGATTTTGCAAAAGACTAGAATTATAGATATTTTTGTTTTAAGTTTTATTTGCAGTCATCAAGGGTTCCATTTCAGCATCATAGTTGTTATCATGCCATATGCAGTATGTTACTATAGTCCTAAGCACGTATGGGATTAAATAACAGAGCTGGCCCAGTGGCTTAGTTGCAGTGTTGCACCCTACCATGTGGAGGAATCTGGGTTTGATTGCCGGGCCAGGACTGTTCTTTGGTCTGGATGGAGCTGGGGATGCTGCATAGGTAGCAATCCCATTCCCTGAAGATAGCGTGCTAGTCATTGCACCATGGTGATGCCTAGTGGCTAGACCTCGGACCTAAGATTGCAGGGTCCCAGAAGATACCTTGGGGCATGGCTGCTTGCTGAGGAATGTCAGTGCAATGCCTGGCCTAAATGAGTTGGGAGGTGATAGAAAATAAGGGGAAAAATCCTTGGGTGGTCATGAATGAAGGCCATGTAGCCAGAACCCAGTCTGGCTTCCAACTGAAATGGAAGAAAATGGAGCAAGAGGAGCCTTCTGGCTAAAAAAAAAATCAAAAATTGCCACTTCTATCTGCCATTCACATTTATAGGAATTCTGTTGTAATCTTGCAAGAACGTTTGCCTTAAAATGGGAAAAAAACCCAATGCACTTAATATGGATTTCAAATAATTGTTGTGTTCTAAGTTGTGATAAGATAATCATTGGGGATAGCTGCTGTTCATTAACATTGCCTTAGTGCTGCATGATAGGACATATGATTTGTTTTCCACCTTCAAAGACATTCTTTGCTGATTACGAGTTGGACATGTAGGTAGAATGCATACATAGGACACACGTATTAGCAGAAATGCAGTAATTTATATTACAGGAAACGTGGATATCCAACTTGTGCTTGTAAGCACTAGTCTCTAATTCTGTGACAGGTCCAAGGTAATCTGATCTTGGGTTGGTCAATACTTGAAATGGAAGACCTCCATGGAGCCCCAGGTACCACAGAAGGTGGTGATGACTCAATAGTGACCATTATACTCTCGGAATCATGGAATCACAAGCACAGTACATGAGGATCTCATCTCATCTTATTTATACTGATGTTCTATTTACTTTGAGCAGTTTTCCTTCTCCAGAATAGGAACACTAATTTGAGATTGCTGGCTCAGTTCCAGCATAGAGTTGTACAATCTGTCTCTCTAGTGATATACAACCAATTCTGTATTATATCCCCCATTTGTTTGAAATAATGAAAACTTATTCTATAAAGGTTTTGTAGGACTTTGTTTTTCTTAAGGCCACCATAGTAAAGTTGGTCTTTTATCTGTCAGCACTGGTGTTTATTACAATTGCATTGATGTTTTGTAGCAAAACCGATAGCATATCGGAGAAGTAAAAATTTGGCAAATTATGTTAGCAAATCAATTACTTGGAGATCAGAACTGAATGGACAACAGGAACAAATTGGACACTTTGCATGTGGACAATGTGAATTTTGTGAAACCACAGTAGAGAGTGAATCTTGGAAGGCACCATTGGAGGGCATCAATATTAAGGCAAGATATAGAACATCTTGTTTAACAACATATGTAGTTTGTTATAGACTGTTCTTGAAAGATAGTATACATAGGGAGGATGTTGGGAACTATGATTCTAAGGCTATGAGAGCACCGATCAAGGTTGCGAACAGCACATCATGTGGCCCTATGGTGGATCACTGTCAGCAAAAAGTGCACCGGTTTAATGATTTGCGATGGAGAATAATAGCTCATGTTCCATTATCCTGGCGAGGTGGAGATTGCCAGGCGAGATTGAATTACTTAGATCAATATTGGATATACACACTTCACACGATTGAACCAACAGGTTTGAACCAACAAGTGGAATGGTATACTCTAATTTGATAGGATTACACTGATGGGAGTGGCTACTTTGAAAAGAGAAAAACGCTGAGGCTGTTTTGAGAGTTAAGCTGGGAGATCTCACCGCGATAGCAGTAGTGGCAAAATGATGAAATATGCTAAGAGAATGGAGAACTGATTGGACTTCCTGAAATAAGATAAGTGGTGGATGGTCTTTAATCTTTATTCTGTATGTGAAAAATACCCTTATGCAGAAGAAAGTTCTATCTCTTCGAAACGCAGTAGCCGTGGTTGGTATACAAGATGGTGGATAACTGATGAACTGAAGTGCAGTTCTGATTGATATCATAACTGATTTTAATTGCTAAAAAAGTAAAATGGATTGTTATATTTGAGGGTAAAGGAGGAGAAGAGGATCTTCCGCAAGATTACCAATGGAGCAGAGCGGAAGCTAAAGACCACGGCCAACACAAAGGAGTGGTGTAAAATAACCTTTATTAACAGACCCAATTAATAAATAAAGGTTATTTTACACCACTCCTTTGTGTTGGCCGTGGTCTTTAGCTTCCGCTCTGCTCCATTGTTATATTTGAGACCAACTTTACTATAGTGGCCTTAAGAAAAACGAAATTCACCCAAACCTTTATAGAATAAGATTTTCATGATTTCAAACAATTGAGGGATATAACACAGGATTGGTTGTGTGTCACTAGAGAGGATTGAAAAACCCTGTACAAGATCCAAGTGGTGTTATATCTTAAATTAAACAAACAAAACAAAATTACGTGTTAAAAAAATACTGCACTAGTCAGATTTTGATAGTGCACTGAATAATTGTCGTGTACTATGCCAAAGACCCCAGCTGGAGATACAATAATGATGTACATTACCCAGACACTGGAGCTCAGCTGGCGGTGTGTAAAATCATGCAGATAGAAGATATGGGGCCACAGCTCTGCCCTCTAGTTTATGCGTTAAAATATTTATTTATCATGTGCATTGTACTGAATTCTGCATGATCAGCTGTTTATAATCATGGTTCCACTAACATTTGGTAGAACTGATGGTAACGGACAAAGTGTTGTTTGGGCCCGTTTGTTAAGTTTTGATGTATTGATATTTTTGGTCTAATGCTGCTATGTAGAGCTATGGTAGAAACAGGGTTTGAGAGTTCAAATAAAAGACATTGGGGTATGAGTGTGGCGAGCTGGTGTTGAGTGTAGGGATTTATACGCTTATTAGTGCAAAGTGATAGAGAATCAGAGAGACAGAGAATGGGGCAGGCTGGATGGCCGTATTGATCCTTATTTCTTAGTAATGCTGCTAGATTTCTGGCCCCAGGAGTAACGGGCAGTGTGATTGTCTTCAGAACTGTAGCTCCCATGTGAGAAGAGCAGTCGTCACCTGTTTCTCAGCTGGATGCTGTGGACGCCATGGGAACAGGCCAGTGCGCTATTGCAAAAGATGCCACACCTATCATCACAGCGGAGAAGCGGGGGCTTCAGCGGCGGCAGCGGCGGCGGTAGCCGAGACTCACCTTTACCAGACATCACCCCCTCCAATTAACACCCGGGAGTGTGGCGCAGAGGAGCTCGTTTGTACGGTGGAGGCTGTCATCAGGTGAGGAGGGTGTACGCTAAAGTGGTAGCCACTGAAAGTGAAGGCCCCCTCCCCCATCTAGTGTCACCTGTAAGTGGCCCAAGGGGTTAAGACGAATCTTAAAGAAAAGAGGCAGGGATCATGTTCTCCCCCCTGGGATAAATCATGGTTGATAGAAAATAGTAAACTGATGCTTTCAAAAATAGAAGCACCTAAAAGGAAAAAAAACCCTGCAATTATTGCAAAGCACACGAGATATGAAAACATACGTTTAAGAGAAAATGTGTGATGGGTGGTCACTAAAGGTTAACATTCTGACGTGAAAGAGACAAACAAAATATATTCAGCAATGCTGAAAAGCTCCCCCCCCCACCCCCCCACCGGGCAGAGAGTATTACTGTATATACCCTTAAAAGGAGAAAATTGGTTGTGGCTGCAAAGTTATTTTATCTGCGTTTTCAGGGTGCCGCACAGCTGGTTGCTCTCGAACCCCTCCTCTCATATGAATGTGCAATACCATAAGACACTTCAGACATGTTGGAGGGGACCCAAGTTCTCTTGGCCCACACCAATCCCCAAATTTCTAAGAAATAATGTTTAGATTTAAAAAATCAGTGGGATTTTTGTCCTGCAGATATGTTGCCCTACTTTTTAACACTGTACAGCTCCAAGGACCGTTGCTAACGTTTCATGTGAACTGGTCTGAATTGCTTCTTTAACTAATGCGGGATGTACAAGAGCTCACCAGCTTGCTTGTTTTTCAGCCTGTTGAAAGAAGCCGAATTTCATGCTGAACAGCGGGAGCATGAACTGAACCGGAGGAGGCAGATGGGCCTTTCTTCCTCCCACCACTCCCTGGATAACACAGACTTCGACAACAAGGATGATGACAAGCACGACCAACGCCTTTTAAGCCAGTTTGGCATCTGGTTCCTGGTACCGTATCATTTCTCGCTGTCCTAACGTCAGGGCTGCATCAAGCAGCTTCACTAGGGATTAGACCCTAATCTAAAAATCAGCATTTAAGCCCAGCTGGTGTGAAGGGTGGTTGGGCACAAATATTGCCCGATAGATGTGTACTATTAAAATACTCTACAGCAGTGGTTTCCAAATCTGTCCTGGAGGGACCCCCAGCCAGTCGGGTTTTCAGGATATCCACAGTGAATATGCATGAGATAGGTTTGCATGCGCTGCCTCCATTGCTTGCCATTGATATCATGCATATTCATTGTGGATCTCTAGAAAACCCAACTAGCTGGGGGCCCTCCCAGGACAGTTTTGGGGGCCACTGTCCTACAGCACTATGAAAACATTTTTCAAAAACCATTTACCTGGGAACATGACTACCGGCAGAGGTAAAACAGCGATTTGAGAATTGTCCACCTTGTATGCCAGTAAAAGCATGTGCATTTTCATGGCGGCAATCCTTGGACGGGGTAGAGCGGGAGAGGCAAGGATGGGCGTAGCTTTGTATATTCCAAGTACTTGCAGAAAAATCCGTCGCAGTTTTCTTTGGACACTTTTCCCTGGACAGTTTTGAAAGGGAGAGGAGGAACTTTGCAGCTGCCTGCACCGTTTTTGCAAATTGTTCTTGGTATAATCTTTTCAGGGGAAAGTAGTTTTCTATTAAAAATAATTCCACTATGTAATTTCAGGACTTGAAGCAATCCAGGGACTTTATCTGGTCCATATCTCCTCTGTATTAGACTTTGTGTTTCCAGTCCCAGACCTGCCTGCTGATAGGCTGATTTATGGGGTTAGAGCAGGGGTCTCAACCCAGTCCTCCGGACACAACTAGCCCATCAAGTTTTCAGGATGACCACAGTGAATATGCAGGAGAGAAATTTGCATTCACTGCCTCTATTTTCTCCTGCATATTCATTGTGATGATCCTGAAAACCCGACTGGTTAGATGTGTCCCGAGGACTGGGTTGAGAAGCCCTGGGTTAGAGCGTAGAAAGGAATTATTTTTTATAATACAAATTGCATGGGATTTTTCAAATATATGAACATCTCATCTGAGATAGTGAAATATAAAATCATATTAATATGGACACACAATGTTGTGCTCAGATGAGGATCTGATGAAAATATAATGCAAGTTGCCGAATACCTTGTTCCATGAACACATTTTCTGTGTGTGCCTCTCTAATCGGAAATGGTTGAATGGAATTGATTCATAAACTGCCTATTTTTAAGAGTAGACTCAAAGGGGACAATTTTCAAAAGCCAATTTACCCTAAAAGGGCTGTCTGAAAATGGCCAATCCCTTACCCAGGTGAAAGCGATGTCTGCCCATTTAGCTGCATGTAGAGGAGACTTTCCCAGGGGTCTGTTTAGGTTGGGAAAGGAAAAGAATGCACGCAGATTGCATTGTCAGATCTACACACATAGTTTCCCATGAAAGAAAGTGTCTTCAGAAAAGAAGAGGTGCAAATGGACAAGAACAGATCAGAGAAAAGATTCTTTTGCTCAAAGCATATTTATGCTCTGGAATCAGTTGCTGGAAGATGTGATATTAATAGTTAGTGTGGCAGTATTTAGCAAAACTCTTTTTTTATTGCACAATGGTAACATCCAATAAAATAAACCAACAAAGGAACCAAGTGCGGTGAAGGTTTGTTTTAGAATTCTGCGCTGCTAGCCAGCTGAAACCTTTTGAAAATGCCTTCTTAGGGTTTTACCCGGCACCACAACCTGTACATACAAACTAACGCCTGGGTTCAATATTACCTTCTGGACTTCCACACCCAGGCACTTATGAAGCAAAATTGTTATCCCCACCTTCTTGGTTCCCAATGCTGCTCCCAATTACTTCCCCACTCACCATCTGCGCAGCATGGCATGCCCTTTATTCATAAGATGTGTCTCCTGCAACATTGCCATCCCTATACTTTGTCACTTCAGCGCTTGGAGGACTTTCTGATGCTTGATGGGGAAGCTCAATCCAGCAAAGTTCCAGGAGAATACACTGCAGTGTCCTAGACTTGTAATCCCTTCTCATACCCAAACCAGTAGGTAAAGCACCAATGTCCTATATGCATGAGATCATCCCAGCCCCTATCCCCCTCTCCTATTCCTCTACTCCAATACCATAGCCCCCTGAATCAAGCCTGTCCTCAACCTCCCCCCTCCATCCCCTTTCCCCTGCCAACAAGCCCATCTATTGGGTAGGTCATGTCTTCCTGCGAACCCCAAATCTCTCGTTGCTCCTTTATACCCTAATATATTTAGACCCTCTCCGGCACCCCCCCCCCCTACTTGCCCCAATCCCTACCAGTTCCCCCTACTCCCTTGGCCCTCATTTTTCCTCAGCCCCCCCCCCCTCAATTCCTACTATCCCTATGAACTCACACATATAACCCCTTTGGCAGCCACTCGTACACTCAGTCACACTGCAGTATTATCTTCAGCAGGCAGAGGCGACAGAGACAAACTCAAGTTGCCTCTGTCACCAAGCAAATTACAGTCCATTGTCACTGACAACCCCCATCAAAGCAGAAATGTCCATCGATAACCCTCTCCCCATCCCCATCTGGGGACTGAGGGGATGTCTCATGCCAAGGAGGGCTTCATGTCATCTTGATTACAACACATCCTGCCGGGCCAGAAACAGTTTTGCATAATCTTGTCAGATCCTCCTAAAGCAAGGAATCTGCTTCATGCACAAGGGGTAGTAGCTCGAGGTTATTGTCGTCTAGGCTACATCAGCCTACTCCAAATGCTACAGACATTAGCAAAGGGAGAACTCTCCAACATAAGTAATTCCTGCTTGCCAAAGAGGTGGCCAAAGTGCCCTCTTCAAAGTAAATTTCCCAGCCTTAGAGTTCACAAATCAAAATTTAGAGCATCCGGTCTCTGAGGGAAAGGACAACCCCGCTAAGATGGAGTATCCCGTTCAGTGCTGCCTATCCTGTCCACAAACCTCTTAGCGTCCCATGACGAGGTGAACTGGTGCGTCTGCCCTTGATAGGTTACCCAAAGTTTTGTGGGGTGGAGGAGGGTGAACCAGATCTTTTTTGCATACAGCCGGGAGCATGTGGTGAAAAACCTGTGGCGAAGTGCGGCAACCTTGGCTGAATAGTCCTGAAAACACATTATTTGCCATCCATCATATTTCAATGATCTTCCACTCTAAGGAGCCTAGAGAATCTCCAGCTGTGTTTAAAAATGATTTTGACAGTTCCTGGAGGAAAAGTCCATAAAGCATTATTAAGGTAGACTTGGGGGAAAAATCTACCCGAGGTGGGCAACATAGAATCTGTCTATCTTTTGGGAACCTGATGGGTACTTGTGACCTGGATGGCCACTGCTGGAAAGAGTTTACTGGACTTGATGGATCTTTGGTCTGAAGCAATATGGCAGTTCTTATGTACTTAACCCATTGCAAGTATCAAAGCAAAACCACTTGCATACATTCATTTTGAAACTTGGACCAGAGTCTACAGGTAAAAAGAACCTCATGACTTTATAGAAATTCAGATAGTTTGAAAATTGTCTTCCATATCTCATGAAGTTTGTGATCAAGATCTTGTATATGAAGTATAGTTTTGTTTCCCATACTCCTACTGCCAAATCATCCAAAGCTGGGCCAACGGATATTCACTACATAAGGGAATTTTTCCCTTCTGAAAGGGTCTGAAGTGCTGTATCTAATGGTATGCACACCAATGGTATGGCTGGCAGCATGTTAACCTAGTAAGCTTTTGTGCCAATTTATCTGACATTAGTAAAGAAACAAGTTGACGGTGAGAGGGTTTCTTTAAAATAATGAGATCAGATAATAAGTAAAGTTATAAATACTGTTACATATCTCTTGTGAAACTTGTCTGCTAGAGTTGAGTAATGGCAGGTTAAAAGATTAATGTTGCTAGTTCCTGGAAGTGTGTTGCTCACAGTGGAATGCACTAGTGCACTTACAGCATCTTATCAAACGGAATAAAATCCACCAGAGATGTAGGGCCCAATACTGAAAACCACTTATCCAGCTAAAAGGGTGCTGCTACCCGGATAAGTGGGCCCGATATGTTTCCTTCTTCAGCTCACTGCAAAATGAGATACACACTAGTGCCGGGGTCCATGGACAGCAGCGAATTATCTACAAAGTAGCAATACCCAGTGCTGTTATCAGGAGATCTTACAACAGCAAAAAGGCTGCCCTAAGTTATCTGGAGAGTAGCGCTGAATATCCAGATTTTTTTTTAACCGCTGTGGCCAACATTTAAAAAAAACCCCCAATGCAGCCACTCATTATTGACCCGTTAGCTTTTGTTATGCTATAAAATAATAGATTTTTACTCTTTTGTATACTTGTCTTTCATCGTCTGCTGAACCTCGCAACTGCAGTGCAGGGTTCGATGATATCACTCTGTGCATGAGTCGGAGTGCAGCTGCAAGGAGGAGTTGTTTGACATGTTCCTGAAGGCTTTTGTAATCCGTGACAGAGCAGAGATTTCAATTCCAGTGTTTACTGGGAAATATGAGATGAAAGCTCGCCCCCGTATAACTCTCCGGATAAGGCAAACACATCAGTACTATTCTTTTCCCATACGCCAGATCAGACTAACCCTTGAGGGTCCAAGATTCCTGGCCTGATTCAGACTACGATTTGAAAATAAGCAAGTAGTCGTTGTGATTAGTGTGACAAATTTCTTAAAGAACATTTATCGAAGTACAGTACAGTGAAGGTGTGATTGAAAGAAATCACAACAGTGCAGTTAATTAACGAGAGGACTTAAAATTCTGAGGCTGATCGTATTATAAAAGCCAAGTAGAATTGGTGAAGCAGCGGGAAAGACTGGGTGCGATGACTGTGGCATTGTAGAGCAGACAAGGATGGCCCTGACCCAGCCGTATCTCCTTTTATGGCTTTGCCTCCAGAGACTGCAGCAAAATACTCCAGGAACAGGTTCTGGGAGCAGGCCAGAAAGGATTGGGAGGCCTTTCGTTTAAGGGGGTGACTTACTTCTTAGCATTCTGAAAATGGACCACAGTCCACATATTTGCTCCACAATGAAAAAGGTTTTACTGATACGATCGAAGTGAAACCGTTGCAGAGTAAGAAACTGATGAGACCGATACAGAAAGCAAATCTGTAGAATCCGCAGAGGTCAATACTGAGCGGCAGAGGTCAGGTTTTTTTTGTTAAATTCTGGCTTCTGTGGCTATTTAGTGTCAGCATTTGGATAGTGGCTGGTGCTGAATAGCTGTATACTGCAGCCAGTGCCACGGCTCTCCAAACTGTGCCAATATTCAGTATCACTATATGGATAGTCATAGGACAGCTTCTTCAATGCCTAGTTCCCCAAAGAGCAGTGCTGAATAATGCCAATAGACGGTTATTCTCTGGTTCTGCCCCTGCGTTGCCCATATACTGCCCTGGCACTATCAAAATAGTGCTGAGGCGATCTGAGCAGCACTATCCGTAGAGTGCTACTGAATATCCTAATCAATGTCACTAAATGTTGACGCGAGAGTTTCCAGTCTTCAGTGAGTCACCTGTACTGCCCCCAAAGACCACATAGACAATACTGGCATCCAAGTTCAGACTTCCTGAGCAGGAGACTCTGACTTCTCACTGTTCCCTCAGGGATGTACCTCTACTCACCCTACAGAAGCTGAAGAACATTCACAAATCCTTTTTCAAACGCCAGAGCACTTTTTGGTACTTTTTCACTGAACAAAGTCCCATGGTCAGGCTCCTATTCATTTGCCGCAAGGATCCCCATTCTCCAGGACACTGCTGCACTGAGTGTCTACTGACCCTTTCCAGAAAGCATACAGGAGACATTCTCACTCTCCGAGTGGAAGGAAAGAATTCTTACCCTTGCCTCTTGTGGGATAGCGGAGAACAGAGACCTCTTGGATGCCTCTTGTGGGATAGCGGAGAACAGAGACCTCTTGGATGCCTCCCATTGGGATCATGAATGCCCCAGCCTTATCCCACCCCTTGGGACATGGAAAAACTTTTCTCTCTCCCACATCACACTTTAGAATCCTCCCAGAACTGAAAACTTCCCTATTTCAATATATAGGCTGTACGCACTCCAGCAACATAAGTTCTAATGAGGGCCCTGTAAGCAAAATGTTGCTGAGGGCCCTTTATGGTCCAGGCTCCAGGAAGGGCCCCCCCCCCCCATGGTCCTTAGAGCACAGGGAGGGCCCCCTCTCTCCTGCAACCAGCAAACTTACTTGCAAATATTTCCCACACTGCCTCCTACTGTCGCTGTTCTCTGTTAAGTCTATCTGATGCTGCCGGACCAAAGTCTGATGATCGCAACCATGGCTGCAGCTGTTATCAGGAGACTTTGGCCTGGCAGCAAGAGGCGCTGGCTGCTGGGCCTGAAAAGCTTTCAGCAACGGGAGGCGGTGCCACAAACATTTTCAAGTACGTTTGCTGCTTTCTACATTCTCCACAGTGTGGAGTCTCCCTTCAGTGCAGGGGTTGTTTGGGTGGAATTTACACCACTGACTAGTGATCAATCAAAAAATCAACTGTTTATCCAGATGCTTTTCGTCAAGAGATGGTAAGTATACAAAGTCAACAATGATAATGAGTGTGTAACTGAGAGAGTGATCACAAGACTCTTCGATGTACAAAGTGCAACTATTATTATCATTACTACAGTACAGATCTGGGATTGATCTTACATTTGTCTCCTCTGTTTTCCAGGTGAGCTTGTGCACACCTAGTGAGAATACACCCACAGAGAGTTTGGCCAGGCTAGTCAGCATGGTGTTCCAGTGGTTCCACTCCACGGCATACATGATGGACGATGAAGTCGGTAGCCTGGTGGAGAAACTCAAGCCTCAGTTTGTCACTAAGTGGTTGAAGACCGTCTGTGATGTCCGATTTGATGTCATGGTTATGTGTCTGCTCCCTAAGCCAATGGAATTTGCAAGGGTATGGAAAAGTTCTAACTTTGCCAAGAGCAGTGACATTCCAAGGGCGGGGCCATGGGTGTGGCCCACCTCGGATGCTTGTTGGGAAAGGGTGCACCCCCGCCAGGCCCACATGGCTCTCTTTGGCACGATGCAAGTATTACATTGAGCATTAGCAGTAAATTTGAGAGATTAAGATCACATTCCACATACCCTGACTTAGAAGTGAGCTTCATGACTGCCATGGTATGTGCAAAACTAACCCATTAGGAGAAACTACCCCAACAGAGAACAGCTGCTGGGCCTGGAGCGGAGGCAGCGGCAAGCCACCCATGGCTTTTAGTTATGTTTGCTGCGTTGGCTTCGCCATTTGGGCCTGGCAGGGGGGGAGGGGGTAGGAGTACTGTGCTCCACTGTGCTGTGTGTGTAGTGGGGGGGGGGGGGTTGCCTGCTGCAAGGGGGGCTGCCGTCCCGCGTGCCCACAGGGCTTGTAACACCACTGGCCAAGAGCTCCCACAAAAGACAAAATTCTCAAAGACCTCATGATAAACAAAATGTTCCTCCCTTGTTTTGTGATGGTTAATTCATTTTATGCATATGAGCCTCATACCTCAAATGCTCTTCCTTCATCCATCAAGGAGGTCATAGCATTCAATTTGTGATGTCACAGTTACTTACATGGCAACAGACCCTAATGTTACCAATGGAGAACTCTCGCTTTTATTGCAGATTTTAGACAAAGTAGAGACGAAAGGTCTGACTGCGATGCAGCAGCCTCCAATAAACACAGACCCATCTTTAGGCTGGAGACTAGAGACAGTGTTAATGCGCGTGAGTGATAAAGGGTCAGGATCTAAAAGCAACAATGAAATGCAGAGGTTTTCCCAGGCTCTTCTCTCACAGACAGTCTACCAGCTGCTTCACAAATGATCCCAGCAGCTTCCCCTCATTTGGGAAAGAGCTGGAGTGTGCGTGCCCGACCCAGCCCCCCTTTTCCTGCTGCTAGCCTATTCTCTGGGGCCTGTTTAGGCATCTGCAGTATGACCACCATGAGGTCCTTCCAGCTGTGCAACCTGATGCATGAGTACTTTTAACACTTATCGAAGGATGACCTTGCTTGAACACTAAGAGAACATTCAATTCACCCAAATCCTTTATGATCTCTGGAAGAATCAAAAACCCAAAGATCAAGGATTGTAGAAGCTGATACTGAGAGAGGTGCAGCAAAAAGACATTATTTTTCATGGTCTAGAGAAAGATATTTGGAGTGAGGCACTGTAGACACTCAGTTAACACCCTCTACTCTTCCCACAGACATGCAGACAAAGACAAGCTCATTGAACTAGATAACGAAATTTTGTTCATCTCCAGCAACTCTCAACCAGGGTAACTCTGGCAGGAGCTTGGTCCCATGCACACAGTTTCCTGTTATAACACATGTATCTGAAGATTTACACAAGGTAAAAAGAAATACATGTGTTATAAGAGGAAGCTGTGTGAGCAGCAGGTCTCCATTTCAGTACCTGGGGTTGGTGCAACATGGAAATCTCTTGATATGTGTTGGCTATGGGGGAAACCCCACTAGATCATTACTGAGCTTTGTGGTTAGACAGTGGAAGGGAGGAGGTTGGGAGTGAGATAAATAGGAGATCTTGCATGCTCATTCACCTAAGATTTTAATTTTAATTTGTACTTGTAGACACTTTTTTGAACAGAAGGACAACCAACGTGGTTTGTAACAAATAATAATGGTAGAGTACAAAGGAAGATAAAAAGCCTGCTGTAGGTAAGGAGAGAGATCTTGCAACGGTCACATTCTGCATTGCACAATCCATTCTCGTCTGTCCTATCAACGTCGGGTCGGGCAGCTGTAGAGTGCAGCTTGCTAATGACGCGAACTGTAAATCTGGGAAAGAAATGAAAACATAGGCCAATAAGACACATTCAGAAACCTCTCAGACTTTGTTTAAATGTGGCAAACGCCAACTGTTCTGTTTTTCTGCCTAGAAGGGTTTTGACCTAGAAGGAAATGTCTACTTGTGTCATGTGTAATCGTGGCTTTGCATCAGTCAGTAATTTATTAATTCTTTCTTTCTTTTGACCCTGAAATTTTGCTGTTAGGTTGGCGGGTACTGGGATAAATCTTGCAGCACTGTGACCCAGTTAAAAGAAGGTCTGAATCGGATCCTCTGTCTGATTCCCTACAATGTCATCAACCAGGCAGTGTGGGAGTGCATTATGCCCGAATGGCTGGAGGCTATCAGGATAGAAGTACCTAACAACCAACTCAAGGAATTCAGGGAAGTCTTGAGGTAGGTAGAAAGCGGAATATCATTTAACAAGAGGAATCAAAAAATGAATGAGCAGAATCGCAGGGAATCGATGGTCAGCATCCTCTCATTCTTGTATATGCAGAGTTGAGCTTTAATCTTTAGAAATCCTTAGAAGACTGCTGCACGCTTAGTAGTCTGCAATATTTTCAGTAAGGTGCAGACAGCTAAAAATGCTACTGAGAAGTCATGATTTTGAAAATCTTTAAGCTGCAGCCTACATCCATGCAGTTCGCTTGGACCCAAGAAAGTAGACATGTTTGGAATAATGTCACCAGGTGCAGACAAACATATCTGTATGGCATTACTCCCCCTGAAGAGCTGATGGCTATGCCTAGGTCCTGCCAGCAGAGGAAGTGAGCGGCAGCTGCACCATGTGGCATGAAGAGCTAGCGAGAGACACAGTCCCGCCACCGAGAAGAATGGGGCTGCAGCCTGAAAATAGCAGCAGGAATCCCCGAGTCTCACTGATGTGGAGCAGGGCTGTGGCTTGACCATACTGGCAGGAGTTCCTGGGTCCTACCAGGGTGGAGAATGGGGCTGCGGCCTGGCTACTTCAAAGCAGGGAAGGGGGTGGAGCATGGGGAGAAGGGGTGGGGTTAGAGGAGGAAACCATAAGGGAATGGATGAGGCTAGAGTGGAGGGAGGGAGAAGAAGGGTGGAACCCTGGGGAGGGGTGGGGTTAGAGTAGGAACAGAGAATTGAAAGAGAGCACAAGTGAAGGAGTGAAAGGCAGAGAAGAGATTGCAAAATTGGTTGGAAAGGAAGGGGAGGGGATGGGGAGGGTGCATGGCAGAGTGAAGGGAAGGAGGAGTGTACAAGAGGAAGGTATCAAAGGGTAGAAATGGGAACCCCCTGTGACACACACACATACACACATGCATCTCCTATGTCATGATATACCCACACACACCACCCAACACCCCCAATGACTCACAAACATGAATCACCCAGCACCCCATCACACACACACACACACATACCTCAACACCCCATAACATTTATTTATTCGGTTCTTGCATCATGCAGCACCCCCCATGAAAAACACACACACGACACTCCCATGACACACATACCCCCCTGACACCCTATGACACACACACACATACCCATGACACATATATCCCTTGACACTCTAAGACACACACACACATGCCCAAACACTCTCATGAAATGCACACACACACACACAGCACTCCCTATAACACACACAAGCAACACTGAGCACTCCCATCATACACATAGACACACATACCCAAGCCTTCACCACCCAACGCTTCCCATTCCCACGATACTCTCCATGACACACACACACACACATGTACCTCCCATCATCCCCCACGAGACAAACACACGCACACCCTATCGGACATCTCCCATGATTCACAGATTCAGATGAGTTTATTGGCACGACAGTTTTACATGTGTTGCCAAAGTAATACAGTCAAGATTTAGGTTGAAAACATACACACACACATGTACCCTGACACCCCCTATAACACACACATTCATTCGCGCATTCCTCTGACACTCCCCATAACACACACACACACACATCACCACTAAACACACGCACACACACACACACATGCATGCACACATACATACACACCACCCAGCACCCCACTAAACACACATACATGCGCACGCACACACGTGTGCATGAACATACACATACACACACTACCTAATATCCTCTGACACACACATGCACACACTATTCAATACCCCCAATGGTACACATATGCACATGCAGGCATCACCTTATACCCTAATGACTCACACATTCACACACACCCCTTCATTCACATACTCCCCTGACACCCCCAATGATACACACACATGCACATGTACCATCCAACACACCACATGACATTCCCCATGACACACACACACATGCACATACCACCAGACACCCCCATTGGCACACATATACACATATCTGCACCACTCCACACCTCAATCACACACACACACAAACCACTCAATCCCCCAACCAAACACTCCCAATGGCACACACTACCCATCAACCCCCATGCCACACACAGATACACACACCACCACCTATACCAACTGACACCCCCCATTACATACACATACACCCCACCAACACACCTATCATGACACAGACATGTACGCATACACAGGTCTGAGACACACTGTCAACATGCACACACTCACATGCAGATATACATGCATAGCCCTGAGACACACCCATGACACAAATATAAACATAAACTCTTGACAAATAGTGCCTACAAGCACACACCCCCACACCCCCCAGTGCACACTACCTATAACATACACATACAAACACCTTCCCCAGTCTCTGATGTTTCATCTTCACATCCCCACACATAAAGAGCTAAACTATGAGGGTTGCTGGTTTGCCTCGCTCTAGCTGGTATCATTGTTGCCTGGACCCTGTGACTGGCAGTAGCAGGAAGAACTCGGTGCCTAACGTCACCTCCCTGGGTGTTTTAAATCTGTGCCTCACTGCTGAGATTCGGAGTTGCTGGTTTCATCATTGCCTGGACCCCTGTGACTGGTGGTAGTAGGAGGAGCTGGGTGCCTGACATCACCGCCCCAGACATTTTAAATCTTCACCCTGCTGCAATATGCGACTGTGGGCACATGTCCAAAGGGGCATGTTTCGCCCCTTTGGAGCCTCTTCAGAGCTTGGAGGAGCTTGCAACCGGGCCTGTATGGGAAAACATAAGAAGAGGACCCTGCTCATGGCTGCGTGAAGTCTGTTAAATTTGAAGGGCCTATGGATCATTATTTGTAGGCGTCTGCAGCTAGAATGTTCTCTCTTGACTTGGAAGATTCAGTTGGATCCACGAGTACTGTCTCAGTAGTTCTCCTCCTTCAATGGGTTTTACTCCAGTCAATCAGGAAGGAATAATAGAGGTTGGAGCCCCACCAGGAAATGTAGGAAAGGAGGATGTACAGTTCTCAGGAGTCCGGATGAGTTCCCTGAAGTTGGACAATGGTCTTATGGTAGTTGAACAAGTTAAGATTCCTACCTCTTTAAATTTTTCAGCCCCTGCAGAAGATGTAGTAGCACCTTAATTTGTTTCTTTGTGGGATATCTGGGAGGTAGTGGCGTGCATGGAGGCGTCCTTGCGCTCCTCTCTCCCAGGTTGCTCAGTTTTCAGCTGAGGTGGTTGCAAAAATGTCTGATCAGAATACTCACATTAAAGGCTGTAATTCCTTCCTATGCAAACTTGAGGGTCAGGTTGCGGTTGCTCAAGCTGCTTTCTCCTCTTCTATTCAGGATAACTCTATTATTCATCATCAGATAGAGTCTTTGGAGAATGCTGCCAGAGCAGAAAAACTTTGTTTTATTAATTTTCCCTGTACCTGTTATCTTGCCCCAATGTATTACTTCAGAAATACTTTAAGGAAATTCTTATGTTGCAAGATGATGCTATAAAGTTTTCTGCTGTTTATTATATTCCCCAAAGAGCTAGGACACAGGGGTCTTCTGAAGGTGATGTTGCGCAGCCTTCTCAGTCTGAGACTTTAGACGTTTCTGCCTTTCCAAAGTCTTCAACTGACGTTATTCCTAATCGTGCCCCTTAATTGCCTCTTTTCTCTCTTTCTCTGATAAAAATGTAATACTTAAACTTTACTTTTCTAAGAAGAGTGCAGATTTCTGTGGCAGTCCTATACAAATTTTTCCTGATGAGTGTAGACTCACTCAGAAACACAGAAAGGCTTTCCTGGTTTTGAAACCCCCTGTCCTGGCTCTAGGGGCTACTTTGGTTTTAAAATATCCATGTAAATGTTTTGTATCTTATCAATCGGTTAATTATGTTTACTTTGACTCTGTTCAACTAGAAGCTTTCATGTCCAGTAAGGATTAATTGGTGGTTTCTTTTTCATCCTTTCTGATTTTATTTAAATGGGGGTCTCGGAATTTTGTGAATGTTTTCTTTTTAGTTATTTTCTTTGGCTTTGTTTGTTGCTTTATTAGTAATGTTGGCTTCCCTCTTGATAAGGTCTTTAATGTAATTTCTGACTTTATAGTTAAATAAAGGATGTTGAAAAAAAAAAGCTAAACTATGCCCCTCCAGATACAAACTTCATACCAGTGATACAGACATACCCACACAGCTCGCATATACCATCAGTCACTACACACTCTCTGCTCACATATCGACTCCTACTCTACTGAGGCCCACTTTCCTATGACTGTTTCTCAGATAGACCTGATTGTGGGAATGGAGAGACGAGGAAGAGCGCCATTCTATCACATTGCGCGTGTACACCTCTCGACTTGTTTGCATTCTCAGTATCGCCACAATCTTCGTTAGGAATGCTGATATTGTAATTGTCGCTTCCACTTCTTTCTCCTTTGCAGTAAAATGTTTGATATCGAGCTCTGCCCTCTGCCTTTTTCCATGGAGGAGATGTTTGGATTTATCAGTTGCAGATTCACCGGATACCCTTCCTCTGTGCAGGAGCAAGCCTTGCTGTGGCTCCACGTAAGTGCCTGCTATATACCGATCTCTTACTCTGATGGAAGAAGCCGTGGTGGCCTGCCGCTAACAGCTGGACTGAAGTTCTTTTACTAAATCAGGCTGCTGAGTATTCTCGCAGACCACCTCAGCAATGTCCGGATCGTGCCGGGGTAATCCAGGAGTGTTGCTTGGGCAGAGCCGGCACTTCTCCAGACATTCAGCTGCTATGCGGATACGTTATCTGGACAAATTTAGGATCTCTTAAAGGCTGTCCTAAATGTATATGGTTAGCTATCTGCTTAGCATATAGCACAATCTAGATACCGACCTTGAATATCTGGGTCTTTTAAAGCCGCGGCTGAATATCTTTATATTTTAAGCTTGGCTTTTGATAAATAACAGAGGTACACTAAAAAATTTTTTTTTTAAACTGCCTCTAATGTTTCGATTGATTTTTACGTTTTTTGGTGCGCTGAATCCAAATCTGGTAACCAATTTGCTCCATCACGTACAGATTTTTTGCTACATTGGGTTAGCAGTTTGAGGTGAACGTTTCAGATTGAGTGCGATCGAGATAAAAGTTTCTTGGATGAATTCTTTATACTAATTGTTTAGTAGTTATTCAAATAAGAATAAAGAAAATTGTAACAAGGCAGCACATAAGAATAGAGTAATGTCAACAAAACACACTGTGATGGTAGCAAAATTGTCTGCACTTAAAACAGCCACATACATGTGCACAAACATTGAGCATATAAGAGCGAGGTTAGACACAAAGCAAAGCAAAGAAATGTGCAAAAAATGTTGTACAGGTATGTATGTAAGAATAGAAAACGCAAACCGCACCATTGCAATACATGAAGACAAACACCCGATGGTGTGAAAATAAAATTCTAATAAATGAGATCCGACACTGTGGTAATAACTAGCAAATTTTTATTTCAAAGTTTAGTAAAAACACGATATTTGTCAACACAGTTTAGATTTTAAAGTCATTCTTGGGTCAATCAATCTCCTGGTGGGCCCGTTTCTTCTTCCCCCGAATGCTTCTCTTGGTGTGCTGCTTGGCGTATTTTTCATCTGGGGTTTCCCGCAGCAGCAACCAGCAGAAATCAGCCATCATAGTGGTGTTCCATCTTCCTTTGTACCTTCTCTCTGCGTCCTTGATGTCCTGGTGAAACCTTTCACCTTGTTCTTCACTGTACACCCCCAAGTTTTCGGGAAAGTAGTTCACATGGGAGTGCAAGAAATGGACTTTCAGGCTCATGTTACAGCCTTGTTCTTTGAAGGCATTGAGCATCCTGGCAACAATATCCTTATAGTTCTCATCCCGCCTGTTCCCCAAGAATTTGAGAACAACATCCTTGAAGGAATCCCAGGCTTCTTTTTCCTTCTCAGACATCGTTTCAGCGAATGCTCCATCTGAAATGAGTTTCCTTATATCAGGGCCAACAAACACTCCTTCCTTTAGCTTTGCTTCAAAAAGTCGGGGGAACTTTGAGCAAAGGTACCGAAAGCACTCACCATCTTTTGGAAGGGACTTGATGAATTGCTTAATGAGACCCAACTTAATGTGGAGAGGTGGTAATAGAATTTTATCACGAGGTACCAAGCTCTCATGAAGAACATTTTTCTCACCGGGTCTCAAATACTCCCGAATTGGCCAGTCTTTTTTCCCCCAGTGTAGGTCGCGGGCCCGGCTATCCCACAAGCAAAGGAAGCAGGGATATTTGGTGAAACCGGATTGCTGCCCTAATAGCATGGATAGAATTTTAAAGTCTCCACAAATCATCCACTTATGCTCATCATAACGAATCTTCTGAAGAATCAGGGCCAAATTCTCGTATTTTTCTTGGAGAATAACAGAGTGAGCAATAGGAACTGAAGCGAATGTGTTGCCATTATGAAGAAGAACACCTTTTATGCTGTCTTTTGACGAATCAATGAACAGCCGCCATTCAGCAGGATCATACTTGAGTTTAAACTTTTCCATCACTCCGTATATATTGTTGCAAAATACCAAATCTTCCTCTTTGCTGAAATACTTCAAAAATTGTGTCTCGCGGTTGCGGTACCAATAAAAAGTTGTTCCTGGTGACAATAGATTTTTCTGTTTAAGCCGAGAACCTAGCAGTTGGGCAGCATCTTTTGGGAGTCCTAAATCCCGGACTAAATCATTCAATTCAGCTTGAGAGAAAAGTTCAGGTTTCGGATCTGGTTCAGTTTCAAACTCGGAAGTACTGGACTCATCGGGAAAAGCCATCTGATGAGTCTCATCATGATCAGAACCGTCCACACAAATATGATCCAAAGATTTTGGTGGTTCAGGCACAGGTACTTCGTTGCTATGAGGCATAGGCCTAATTGCTGAGGGAAGGTTGGGGTAACTTATTACGTTCTTATTTTTTAAGTTGTATCCCTTCACAATGCAAGAGCAAAAATAGCAGTCACTGCTGTGGTCTCTTTGTTCACGCCACATCATAGGTATTCCGAAACGAAATGCTTGTTTTTACCTTTCATCCATAAGCGTAGATCTTCCTCACATGTCTTGCACACTTTGTGAGGAGCCCACGGTTTGTCTTGATCGCCTAACTTCAAACCGAAATAGGCAAAATATACTTTTTAAATAAATGCGGAAATGTTCCTCTGCTGCTTTTTCACGGTATATTCCCCACAAATAAAACAAAAACTGTCCGGAGAGTTGACGCAACCTCTGGCTCTGTGAGCCATCACAAATACACAGCACTGCAAACTACAACTGTAGTGAACCACTTCGGAATAAAGCTGGATTACGACTGAGCAAACAAAAGGTAATAATGAACTTGCAAGAAACTGAAATTTGACAGGAACGTTCATGTCGCAACCACCGTGTTTGAGCGAGCGAGCGAGCGAACGAGGCGAGGCGAACAGGAAAGAACATGCGCCAGCGCGAGTACTGGATTTAGCCCCCCGCCTCCCAATTGTCCTGTTAATGTATAAAATGAATACAAAACACTCTAAAATATCACGAGGGAGTGTTTCTAGTTAGTTAACCATTACAACCTCTATTTTGGGCCAAGAAAATAAACTGCAGTCGGCTAAAAAGAAATTATGTGAACATTCCTTATATGGGTAAGAAATCTAATTTTGCAAGAAAACGTGATGTGATGGAACATTTTGGCTATTTTTCCTGGATTCAGCACCCCAAAATCTATAGGAATCAGTTGCAAAACTGGAGGCAGTTTTTTGGTAGTGTACCTGTGTAACTTTTGAAGGTGATTCCATTGACGGCCCTTGTGCCTGTCTTGCACTTTATGATATGGAATTTGTCTTGGAAAGCTAGTATTGCATACGAGGGTGTAAGCATGCCTACCTTGGACTGAAGCAAACACAGAATACTTCAGATGAGTAGTTATTTCAGTCCAGAGCAGCAAAAATGCCATGGAGGCTTGTGGCAACTTATAGACTAACTGATTGATTGATTGAATTATGATCGTTCAAGGACAAAGGCTCACTTTGTAAGATGCATCAGAAGAGGTGGACTCCTGTTCAGTGGCATTCCCAGCCCCCTCGGCACCCAGTGCGGGCTCCTCCCTGCGCTGCCGGTGCCCCTCCCTAGCCAGGCCCATGAGGGCAGCGTGGCAAACTTACCAAAAAGTTGGCTTTCTGCACTGTCTCGTGTTCCATAGCCTGGCTGCTCTTCTCTCCCAACCGATATCTCGCGATTCATGAGACTTCGCCTGGGAGAGACGAGCAGTCCAGCCACAGAGCACGAGGCACTGCAGCAAGCCAGCTTTTTGGGAAGCTTGCCTTGCTGCCTTCGTGGGCCCATTGGGGCTGCATCCTCCTTCTGGCCGGCTGCTGAGACAGCCCACACCCACTGTCCCATCCTTGATATGCCTGCTTTTAAAATCTCTTGCGTCAATCACTTGGTTAGTCTATAAAATACTCAACAGAGCTTATTGAAATAGGACCCAGCTGCCAAATTTAACATTGACAAACTAGAAGCTTGTGATGATAAGAGTATTAGAAAAATTAAAATGGAAGGAAGCTGCTTGGCTCTGGCAGAGTTTCTTACACAGTGCAAAGGATTCTCAGAAGAAGTGATGGCGGGTGCTCCATAAATGCTCTATGTTGATGTTATTCTACCAGTCATTGGCAAGACTGAAAATTTGCAGAAGGTAGATCTACAGGTTGGATTAGAATAACAGAATCCACCTGACTCTTGAAGAATTGGAAACAAATAATATAATCCAATTAGAAATACCCAGAGGAGCAGGTTCAAAGCTTTTTATTTTGGAAAGAAAATTATTACTTCTAATCAAGCACTACAAAGAAGAAAACTTCCCTGGCTTGAAGGAGATAGAATGGTCACTGTAGACATGTGTTACCGCTACCAGGTTCTGAAAGAGGTACAAGAAGAGATGAAAGGTTCAGAAAGCCTTTGGTACATCAACAGGCTCTCAAACCTTAATGTATAACTTTAACTGCAGGAATTGGTTCGTTTTTTGCTGCTGCTTGCCCAAGCCATACGAAAGTTGCTGGTCGACCATTATTTCTATGTCTCCAAGTGGTCAAACATGGCAAATGCACTACCCACAAGGAAAGGCAAATTGCAGCCTTCCGAAAGGGCTTCTCTTTTGCAAATATAAATGATTTTGAACTCTTCTTTAAACAAGTCTTCAGAATGGTATTTTTAAATCTCCGAAGGTGCATCAGTGAATATAAACAGAAACACAAAATATGAATCTTCCTAGAGTGGAAGCAAAACCCCTGAGAGCTTGAGTAGGAACTGCAGATAAACCATTTCTTTATTTTATTTTTGAAGACTTGTATACTGCTCTTCTGTCGAGGTCGATCATCAAGGTATAGAAACATCAATGTAAAACAGCAATGTCATATAGGATCATTGAAAATCAAATATTGTGACCATGATCAGATTCTGATGAAAACATGTCTGGCATTCTGATGAGAATGAGCACAGCAGGGCTCCAGTTTACTTCAGCTCAGCATGGTGGAAATGCGTGAATGGGAGAAGTTCTCCAAACACGCAAAATATGTTTAGCTTCTCTGGGATTAATCAGGATGAAAAAGGTCATGATATTGTTTATTTTTGCTACCAACTACATTGACTAAAAAGCCATTTCCTAGCCTTTCTTGGATTGAAAAAGGAAATGCAAATTGGTTAGTTCCCTTTCTGACTTTGAGCCGGTATATTACAGGTCCTCAAATTCAGTCTTGAGGGGTACAAACTGGTCTAGTTTTCAGGATTTCTGCAATGAATATGCATGAGATCTATTTACATCCTTATCCCCATTGTATGCAGATAAATCTCTTGCATATCCATTATGCAAATCGTGAAAATCAGACTGTTTCATCACCCTCAGTGATTGGATTTTGGGACTAATGCAGCTAGGGGCACATCTTCAGTAGAGCATCTGTCTGCAAAGTTATGCAAAGATTTCAAGCATAAGATTCCACATTAATTGGGTTTTGTGATCGGGTTGTTATGCATCTCAATGCACGTATTTTAAACATTGCATAACAGGGCATAACGTTATATGTGGAAACATAGTAACATAGTAAATGACGGCAGATAAAGACCAGTATGGTCCATCCAGTCTGCCCAGCAATACGGTAAGAGTAGGTGCATGTGTCGCTCTGTGCAGGCCACCCCTCCCCATGTCTTTGTTTAGGGGTGGATCCACCACACCATGTAGGACACCCCTATTTGTTGACAAGTTGGATGGTTCAGTTTATTTTGTTTTTATCCTGTTGCTGTAAAGGGATCCGCTGTGCTTGTCCCATGCCATTTTGAATTCCGTCACTGTGTTTGCCCCCACCACTTCCACTGGGAGAGCATTCCAAGCATCCACCACCCTTTCAGTGAAAAAATATTTCCTGACATTGCCTTTCAATTTTCCACCTTGCAGCTTCATGTTATGCCCTCTAGTTTTGCAGCTTCCCCGTCTTTGGAAGAGGTTTGTTTGTTCATCATTCCTCTTTAAGTATTTAAAGGTCTGAATCATATCTCCTCTATCCCTCCTCTCCTCCAAAGTGTACATATTTAGGTCTTCAAGTCTCTTCTCATAAGGTTTCTTACGCAGGCTTCAAATCATTTTGGTTGCCTTCCTCTGAACAGTTTCCAGTCTTTTTACATCTTTTGCAAGATATGGTCTCCAAAACTGAACACAGTATTCCAAGTGAGGCCTCACCAGCGACCTGTACAGTGGCATAAGTACCTCTTCCTTTCTGCTGGTAATCCCTCTTTGTATGCAGCCCAACATTCTCCTGGCTTTTGCCACCGCCTTGTAGCACTGTTTTGCCACTTTGAGATCATCAGAGATAATCACACCAAGGTCTTTCTCCTGAACCATGCACACCAACCTCTCGCCCCCTATTGCATACATTTCCCTTAGATTTCTGCTACCTAAGTGCATGACACTGCACCTTTTCACATTAAATCATAATTGCCAAGCATTAGACCATTCTTCCAGCTTTTGTAGATCTTTCCTCATGTTATCCACTCCCTCGGGAGAGTCCACTCTGTTGCAAATTTTTGTGTCATCTGCAAAAAGACAGACTTTTCCATTCAGTCCTTCAGCAATATCACTCACAAATACATTGAACAGTGCCGGGCCCAGGACTGAACCCTGGGGCACCCCGCTAATCACCTTCCTTTCATCTGAGTGAGCTCCATGTACCATCACCTTCTGTCGTCTGTCATTCAACCAATTTCTAATCCAGTTTACCATCTTGGGACCCATCCTCAAGCTACTGAGTTTATTGACAAGCCTCCTATGAGGAACAGTATCAAAGGCTTTGCTGAAATCCAGGTAGATGACATCCATCGCATGCCCCTGATCTAGTTCCTTGGTCACCCAGTCAAAGAACTCAATCAGATTTGTTTGGCAAGACCATCCTTCAGTAAAACCATGTTGCCTCGGATCTTGCAACCTGTTGGTTTTGAGAAAGTTCACTATTCGCTCTTTCAGGAGCGCCTCCATTACTTTTCCCGCCACCAAGGTAAGGCTCACGGGCCTGTAGTTTGATACTTCTTCCCTGTCACCACTTTTGTGTAGAGGTACGACATCAGACATTCTCCAGTCCTGAGGAACCTCTCCTGTTTCCAAGGATCTGTTGAATACATCCTTTAACGGCCCTGCAAGAACCTCTCTGAGCTCTTTCAGTATCCTGGGATGTATCCCATCCAGTCCCATAGCCTTGTCCACTTTCAGTTTAGCAAGTTGTTCCAACACCTCATCTTCTGTGAATGGTGTGGTATCTACTTTATTCCCATTTTTATATTTGGGAGTCACAGCTGGTCCATCTCCAGGATTTTCTTTAGTAAAAACAGAGCAGAAATATTTGTTTAGCAATTTCGCTTAGCATGCTGATACAGCATGTACTTAACTTTTGGAAATTAAATATACATGTAGAAATTCATAATATACCCAAAAATACTCCCCCTCAGGAATGCCTCTTTTTATTGCGGAGAAATGTAAGCTTATTGTAAACGTCCAGGTTGGTTGAAAATCCACTTAGGTGCATATGGGTGATTACACATGTAATTCCTTATTTTTATGCATATAATTCTTGGCCAGGCCTCCTAAAATTTATCCTCAAATGACAAAAGCACTCATGCATCATCCTCGACTCTCCTAAATGCACAAAAATGATACTGAAAACATGTACAGTAAAACTCAACAACTTCTCGGAGCAATTGGCCGATTGTAAGCATGCTATGGTAAAACTATTCTTCGTACTTTAGTAATGAAAAGAAGCAGAAATATTGTATTGTTGCTAATTAGGTGCATAGCCCCATGTGCCAACAGAGTTATATGTTATGCGGACTCTAGGAAAGTCCATCTTCCAGTTCTTGATGAGGAGCAATTGTGGCACCTGATGTGGTGATTGTGGTGGGTTCGCCTGCCTGGAACCTTGTATTTCATTATCTGTGAGTTTGTGATTACTCACTATTGGAGCCTTTATTCATTTTTGTTCTTCCCAGGTATTATCCGAGTTAGACATTGTCGTTCCTCTGCAGCTGTTGATCAGCATGTTTTCCGATGGCGTTAATTCCGTCAAAGAGTTAGCAAATCAAAGAAAAGCCCGAGCGAGTGAGCTAGCTGGGAATCTCACAGCTCGAAGGGTGCGTATTTCGTAGGCATGCTTGTTGTTTTTCCATGCAGCTTGCTAGTGTTAATATCAGGATTATTTCTCAAATTCCAGTCCTGCACTTAACAAACAAGCCACATCCAAGGTCAAAGTCAAATGTGGGGGCTTTTTACAACCAGGGTGGACATTTCCCTCCTCTGTCTCTCTTAGGGGTACGTTTACTAAACAGCGGTAGCGGCTTCCGTTCAATATCGGAGCCATGGCCCCATTGAATTCAGTTCTAGTTGCAACTGTTATGTTGCGTACATCAGTTCTGTGGTACAGTCCTGTTCCGAGCAGACTTCTAGCCAGCGATGGCTGTGAGGAACCCAGGCCAGGGCCTTGGAGCATGCCTCTGGCTATTGCAGACGCTTGTACTACACATCTTTTCTCAACAATACATAGCTGGTTAGCAAAAATCATCTGTTGCAGCACTTCTCAAAACATAACCAATCTGTAACTCATTTGAGTTCAAACAAAATCAGAGGGGCCCAGAAAGCTGTTATATAGACCATTGATGCTGCAAATAGGAGGGTGTGCACATGTGGGGACTGATTTTGTAACAGGGCATCTATATCAAAGTTGGGAAAAAATGCTTCTTTTCAGCCTCTTTTATAAAGGCAACAGAGGTGTTTATGTTCTTCTGTGAACTAGGCAGAGAGAGCCAGGCCCTGTAGTGCACAAAGCTTCATTGCCCTGTTCTGAAGAAGGGGTAGATATGTACACATATCCTTTTAAACCACCTGCAAGTCTTCTGGCATCTACTTGTGGGCCTAGATTCAGACCCAGAACAAGACCTAAGCATATAGAAGGTAATTTTGTAAGTCATTTTTGCGTGTATCTGGCCTCATATAGAATACCGACCAGCGCTAAACTGTGTGCAGAGTTCGCTAGTATGTACGGTGATTATAAAATATCTTAATTTATGCGCGTACATGAATACTTAAAGTGCCTTCATTTACACCCTTATACAGCAGGCGTAACTGTCTGCTCCTGTTATAAAATTACCCTCTTAGTGCCCAAAAGGAGGCATAAAGTAGTTCTGGGTTGTGGGACACCTGTGTAGTAGAATAATTGAACCTGTAGCTATTCTAGCTAATATGTCACTGCTGTTGTCTATTCCATTGCATTAATTAATTTCCCAGATCTCTGGTCTGGTCTGGAAACAAATACAATTGTTTGTCTTTCTTCTTGCAGGGCAGCATTGCTTCGGATCCTGGACGCCGAGTCCAGCACAACATGCTCAGCCCCTTTCCGAGTCCATTCCAGAGTCCATTTCGCAGCCCTTTTCACAGCCCCTTTAAACACTTTGGTCACCCTGGGGGCAGGACCATTGACTTTGACTGCGATGATGATGAAATGAATCTGAATTGCTTCATACTCATGTTTGATTTAATTCTGAAGCAGGTACTGTAACCATAACGACCGCCTTCCCTTCCCAGATTAAAGCACTTCCAGGCATCTGTAAAATCAGTCTAAAGGGAATTCATTAAGGAAGGCTGATGCTGGTCTCTGACTGAGGACTATTACTAGAACAGTTGGGTTCGTAGTGGAAAATGAAGGCTTGTGATGCTGTAGTCTTAGTGGAAGCTAGAAGCATAAAGGATCAGGAGAAAACATTTAGGGGCGATAAAGAAAGGACCAGCCTGGTTCACAATTCTTGCCTCCGTATAGAGTTATGTGATTGTTATGCTAGTCCACTGGGATACTTAGAATTAAAAGTCAACTGGAAGCTTGTAGGCTAATCCAATTGAAAGGACTTATTTGTTGACATTTCTCATAAAGGGTATTTTATATCAATTCAAAGGAAAATTGAAATTTACAGTACCTGTACTGATTTAACTCACCTTGGGCTTCCATTGAAAAGTTGTGAGCAGAAAAAAAAAAAAAAAAAAGAAATCTGCCCTATCGCCACAAGATGTCCCCATTGCACTTGTAGTAGATCAGCCCATCTAACAGCACTTTTTAGGTCGTATCAGGATAGAAAAGATCTATTGAGCTTTCTTTCTCATAGATGCAAACTGAGAAAACCTCGTTAGTAACTATGTTCCCTGTAAAATAGTTATCTCCAAGTTATAATGCCCTGTTCAATGTAATTTCAGTTTGTTCAATGTAAACCGCACTGATGCAGAATAGCGCGGTATATAAGAGAATGTAAATAAATAAATAAATAAATACATCTGGCCTTAAAAAAGGGGGCAAATTTTATCTGAATGCCTAACTTAACTAGCCAAATTATGATTGGATAAATTAAGATGATTTTCAGAAGAATCTAGTCTTCACGCCTCCTGCCCAAATCAAAAATAACCCAGGGGGCCAACAGCCCTTCTGATACCTCCCCAAACCTTCTGAATAAAAAATAACCCCCAGGGCTAGCAGTCGTTATGATCCCCCTTCAAAGGTTCCCCTCAAATTTCCCAAAGCCCAGCGAGGAGGAGGATAAATGCTCCTGTTTGGCTCAGGTCTGCGCTGCCAGTGGTGTCTGGAGTTTATTTAGGCAGGTGGGGGAGGGGGGAGGTTGGCCCCATGGCTTATTGTTGAATTAGGAAGGTGAGGGAGGGGCTTCCTGCAATTAGGGACATGTGTGTGGGAAGAGTTACCATTGTGGGGTTTTTGGCTAATTGCAGGGGGCATATACATCTGAAGTTATTGCATGAAAGCTATGCAGGAGACTGGGCCATAGATACAATCACGGCACCCACTGAGTTGGTATTAATTGCACCCATGCATGCTGCCAGGTTTAGTGTGGGGTCCTTGTGCTACTTTTTAATATGGCATGGAAACTGTGCATTAACCCCGTGCTATCCTGGTAGCTCACTTTAATAAACCTGCCCCTTAATTTTCTATATACTCATAGTTCCGAACATTTTAGACTGAGAACACGACAGGGCTTGGCTGCTTTAGAGCTGTTTAACCCATGCTGGAGCAATCGCTCTTGTACATCAGGCTCTACTTATAGCCCTTGGTTTAATTGTTCTCACTAAACTGAAAAACCCTTGAAAAATCTTTCTGTAATCCTATCAGTAACTTCCATGTTTCAGCAGACATCGCAAGTCTTTCTAGCTATGATTAATTCCCATTTCCCCTTCCAACGTTTGCTGTTGTTCTTTGGCCTCTGTCAGCCTTGGTGGTAACATTTCTTCCTTACATTCAGATGGAACTGCAAGATGATGGTGTCAGCCTCGGCTTGGAGAACAGCTTGTCCAAGGACATCATATCCATCATCAACAATGTGTTGCAGGCCCCGTGGGGAGGTTCTCACACCTGCCAGAAAGATGAGAAGGCCGTGGAGTGTAATTTATGCCAATCCAGCATTCTTTGCTATCAGCTGGCTTGTGAGCTGCTGGAACGCTTGGCTCCCAAAGAGGAGATCAGACTAGTTGTAAGTTCTAGAAAAAGATGCCAACAGGTTGAAATCTCCTGCTCAGTGTGCAGTGGCAGCCATAAAAATGCAAATAGAATATTAGGAATTACGAGGAAAGGAATAGACTAAAACAAAGGATGACATCATAATGCCTCTGTTTCACAGGTTGAATATTGTGTGCAATTCTGGTTACTGCATCTCAAAAAAGATATAGCAAAGTTAGAAAAAGCACAGAAGAGTAACCACAATGATAAAGGGGATGGACCAATTCTTCCATAAGGAAAAGCTAAACAGCTTGGAGAAGAAATGGCTGGGGGGAGATAGGATAGAGGTTTATAAAATCCTGAGTGGAATGGAATGGGTAAATGTGAATAGATTTACAAGGACCACAAAATAACGTATTTAAACTGAATAGGACAAAATATATTTTTGCTCAACGCATACAGTTTGGAATTTGTTGCAGGAGGGTATGGTAAAAGTAGTTAAAATAGCTGGGTTTAAAAAAGGTTTGGGCAAGCTCCTCAGGGTTGGCACTACCATTGGGCAAACTAGGCCGTCGCCTACAGCACTGGACCTCCATCTTGCTTCCCCCCGTAGCCTCCTGCCCCCGTTGCCACCACTGCCACTCCTCTCCGGGGCATTCAGGGGCAGACATGGCCCTCAAACCATAACACAGCACTTACCTGCAAAGGCCGACACTGTGTTGTGGGGTTTTTTTTTGCTTCTATCTCCCCCTTCTGCCCCCCTCTGGTGCAGACCTCCGATTTATGCAAACCAGAAGCTTGCATTGGAGGGGGGCAGAAGCAAGAGATAGAAGGTAACCCCCCCCCCCCAATGGTGCAGCCCTGGCATGTGCAGGTTTGAACTGGGCCACAGTTTAGGGGCCATTTCTGCCCCTGAAGGCCCTGAGGGTGGGGTCCACAGTGAGGGGCAGGCTGGAGAGCCTGCCTAGGGCACCTCCAGTCCTTGCACCAGCCCTGCTCTTGGTGAGAAAGTCAATAGTCTTGTGGAGAGCCTCTATTTGTTCCTGTGGGAAAGCTGCATCCACTGCTTATCCCTGGGGGTAAGTAGCATGACTTCAAATCTTGCTCCTGGAATTGGCAACTCTAATAACGGCCTTTGAGAAGGGCCTGGGGCAAGCTTGAAGAAGTTGCCTGCTCTAGCAGAAAACACTGGTAAATTCCTTAATGCTTATTTCCTAGTATTCAGAGACAAAGTTTGCTGATTTTGCCCTCTTGGTTTAGGAACCTACGGATAGCCTTGAGGAGAGTCTTCTGTTCTCCAGGCCTGAGTTTGTTATAGGACCTGAAGGGGAAGAGGAGGAGAATTCCACAACTAAGCATGGAGAAAACCCTGGGAACCACGCCGCCGCACCTGAAAAGACAAGTAGGTTTTTCTGTCCATCTGCCAGAGTCCTATTTCTTTCCACTGCTGAGCACATTTCAGGCCTCATGAGCTGGCCTCTGCAAGATCCCACACTCTTCTGCCCAGGGCCGGCCCATCCATTGAGCAAGAATGTTGTTTGCACAGGGCCCTGCGTTTCAGAGGGCCCTGCGCAAACAACATTCTGCCCATCAGCCCAGGAAAACTTTAAAAGAAAAAACGAACTTGCTGCTGCTGCTGCCGCTGCCGCCCTGGCAGCAGCAGAATCAAGTGTCTCCTGCGGGGCCCCCGCCCGCCCAACAGAGCCCTCCCTCGATCACTCTCCTCGAAGGGAGGGTTTCCCTCTCTCACGGCTCTGTTAAGCCCACTGGGGCTGATGGGAGCAGGCATTTCAATGGGGCCGCGGCTCCGATAACGATCGGAAACCGCTAACGCGGCTTTGTAAACAAGCCCCTTAGTCTTTCTTTATCCATACACTCATTAAGAGGCATGTTTACTAAAAGTTAGTGTATGGTAACATTATGCAAATATTTATGCAAATGAGGTCCCTTATGCAAATGAGGCCACACATCGAGTCTCCGCACATGGCCCCGCACCCCCCCTTGGGCCGCCCCTGCTTCTGCATCCTTAAGCCTTGGGCAAACCTAGAAGGTGTTGCATGGTATGATTCTCACCACCATTGCAGGTCTCAGGCTTGGAGGAGCAGAGAATGCTCACCAGTGGGCTGTAGAGAAATCTCAGGGGTGCTACAAATATTGTGCTGTTTGCAGAGAGAAAACTGGGGCAGGCCAAAGTCACTGCTGTTGGCAGCAAAATCTTAACCTCTCTCTTCTTCCATCCCTTGTGTGATTGACTCTGGCCAGCAGGTGGAGTCAGTGAACAATGCAACTTATTAGCTGCTGCCACATCTGCTGGTTTTCTTATGACATCAGACCTGTGTGGAACTGGTGGACAGAGTTCCAACTGCAGAGGGAAACAGGCAGATGAGAAGGCAGCAGCAGATAGCCTTCCTAGTCCCCTCACTTTTATGATAAATGCTTTTCTAATGATGGCTCTGTAACCAGTAGAGGAGTAGCCTAATGGCTAGAGCAGAGGGCTAGAATCAGGGCAACCAAGATTTGAATCCCCCTGCAGCTCCTTGTGATCTTGGGCAAGTCACTTAGCCCTCCAGGCAAACTTATATTGTAAGCTCTCTGGGGATAGGAAAATACTTATTGTACCTGAATGTAACTCACCTTGAACTTCCGAGAAAAGACATGAGCTAAATCCAATTCCCTTTTCTTTTATGCTTTTTATTTTTTTCATAATAACCTCCCTCCCAACATCAGAGCAATCAGAGACCTCAATCAATTTACGAAGGTCATCAAGCATCACTTATTCCTACTGCACTTTTCCCCACACTACAGCACCATCCAATCCAAACTCACTAACTGATCTCACACAAACATTACCACCAACTAGATCCAGAAGACAAATAGCGCTAAACACCCTAATAATGCCGAAGGCCATAACAACTTGTAGCCGTTCAACAACGAACAGAGCCTTCATGTTTTGCGCCCCAAAACACTGGAACTCCCTACCACCCGAAATTCGTGCCATAACTGACATAGTCCAATTCAGAAAGGCCCTCAAACATAACCTATTCATCAAATACTACCCTACATAAGGTGCAAAATATTCACTACAAACTTAACCACATTCCCTCCTGTCCCAAGCACTATTGATAATTTTACATAAATACTTCTCTCATGTGATCGATTTAACAGATCAATATTCTATGTATATAGTTCCCCCATATTATCCATGTTTATCTTATCCAAGTTTATCCTCCTGTTATATGTAATACCGAACAGCCTGTTCTGGTCTTTGGTTCTCTGTAAACCGCGCTGATTGTAAATAGCGCGGTATATAAAAAACTGAAATAAATAAATAAATAAATAATAAATAAACCCAACCCAGCAGTGACGCCCACACCACAGACAAAACCAAACCGGACAGATCTAGTAAACTTGTAAAGATTTTTCCAATTCATACTGCTAGACCAGTCCAGACAAACGGGTTGTGTACCCCTGCCAGCAGATCCTGGAGACAGAGAACTCTACCAGAGCTCTAATAGGCTGAACCCTGGTGATGCTGCTGAGGTGATGAGACTGTACCCCAAGGGGTCTCCCTCAGTATTTCTCTGTCTCCAGCAGATCTGGTAGCTTTTTTGTTTTGCTCCTTTTGGAGGAAGTATTAATATCCCTATTTCGGGGCACGGCTCGGGGGCTCCTCTCCTGTGGGAGTGATTCCCTCTATTGGCAGGGTGTTTCAGCTGAGCTCCTGTACAGAAACAGTGACGCTCGCTGACTGAAGGCATTCCCAGCAGCTAGCCATGAGGGCAGCCTTGGCTGGAAGAAGGGCTCACTAACACTCTGGCATTCCCTCTGAGTTAGTGTTCATTTGGCATCAGATGTTATTTTATTGATCCTGCCCTTGGAATCCCTGCACTGGCCGGCATCTGTGAGTACAGCTTTTGTTTGTCTATGCATGCTGAAGTTCCTGAGGGGTCCAAATCTGCTGAATTTTTATGGTCTCAGAATTGCCCCATTTTTGGCAGAGGGGTCAATCCTTGCCTGGGGGGGCTGGATTCTGCCCTTTTTTTTTTAGCAAAATTGCTGCTTTTTTGAGTGTTTATTTAACTTTTCTTTTTCCGGCGGCCATTTTGTTTTTCCCCGGAGCTCCGATTTTTGGAGGGAAGCCCAGCTCTGCTCTGCTGTGTGTGCTTCTGTCTCTTCCACCTCATTAAAGGGGATTGTCCCTGGGATTGAGACCTATAAAGAGGATTGATCAGGAAAAAAAAAAATTTAAATTCACTGTTTTGAACACACAATGCCTTCTTCTGGTCCTAGGTGCATTGTGTGCAACAGGAAGCAGAAGGAGCTGAAAATTCAACAATGCGCATCCTGTCTGGCACACCCAGGGGAGTCTTCAGCGTTTTTGTCAGCTCAGGAAGCCACGGCTCCTGAATTGCCTGCGTTGGAGGGTCCGCTAACTTCTTTTTCGGTGCCCACATTGCAGGGAGCCCCTATGGGGGTCTCTCCGGCTGCCATGAGCTCCTTGGCACCTGGTTCACCCTCCGAGGACCAACTTCTCCTGCTTTTCCGCCAGGCATGGGCCTTATGGCGAGCTGAATCCTCGGCTCCTTCGGTGGGACAGCAGCCAGCGGCACCTGAGCACTTGGCTGCTTCCTCTGGCCATAAGCGTTCTAAGAGTACGGTAGCTCGCAAACGTACGTCTAAGTCATTGCACTTGCTTATGGAGGATGATCGCGACCCTGGCAAGGATGGGTTTTCCGAGGGAGAGTCCGAGGATCTCTCTGGGCGCGAAGATGGGGAGTATTCTGCATCGGATTCTTTTGTTCCCGGGCCAGAGGAGTCACAGGATATCCGGCTGTTCTGAAAAGAGGAGTTGTCCGCCCTCATCGGTCAGGTGTCGGAAGCACTTCGTCTTTCCGCGCCAGCGGAACCTCAAGCCTCTCAAGTTCAGTCTCAGGCAGACCCCATCTTGCAGGGCATTCGAAAGCCCTCTAAGGCTTTTCCTTCCCTATTGAATTGCAGCAAATGGTGTCCCGGGAATAGGATTCTCCGGACACGCCATTGCGAAATGAGCGTCGCCTAGGGCAGCTATATATTTGGCTGCCGGAGCTTCTGGAGCAGTGGCTCGTGTATCCTAGGGTATATGCCTTGGTTTCCGGAGTTATTAAGCATACCACCATCTCAGTGGAGGGAGGAGCGGCACTCAAGGATCCGCAGGACCGGAAGGTGGAAAACCTATTGAAAACGGCTTTCTCCGCGTCCTCCATGGCTCTGCAGGCGACGGTATGCGGGGGGCTCACAGCCCGAGCGCTGTTGCGCTGGATCCAGCGTTTGCCAGAAGATTCCTCTCTCGGTCGGCTGGAGTCTGCCACGGCCTTCTTGGCCGATACCTTTTATTATCTGTTGCGCCTCTCAGCTCGATCAGTGGCAGCCGTGACGGTGGCAAGGCGTTGGCTGTGGCTTCGTCAATGGGCGGTGGATGTCAGCTGCAAGTCCAGACTCTCTAAGTTGCCTTTCAAGGGTAAGCTTCTGTTTGGCGAGGAGCTGGACAAGCTCGTGAAGGATCTTGGGGAGGTTAAGCCCCAACGGTTACCGGAGGATAGGCCGCGGGCTTCATCTCGCAGGTCTTCTCGAGCACAATCTTTTCGCCGTTTCTCCAAAAGTAGGGACTTCAGGAGGTATCGTTCCTTCAAACCTTCCTTACCGCCTGCTCAGCCTAATCTCTCTGGAAGAGGAAACCAGTCCTTTCGGGGGGCCCGGAAAGGTTCCGACTCCTACTCTGCGGGGGGGAAAGTTCTCAGGGACCGCGAGGTCCTCCCGCTGACGTGGCGCTAGGTCCACTCCGGTCTGTGCCGCCAGTAGGAGGTTGGCTGGCATTGTTTTCTCAGGAGTGGGCGCGAATTACCTCCGATCTTTGGGTTCTCGATAGCATCTCTCGAGTGCTCTCGCCCGATCCCCGAGGCCTTTCTAGTCTCTCCGGCAGGTTCTCCTGAGAAGCGCCAGGTCATCCAGGCCACTCTCGAGCGCCTGCTTCTCTTGAACGCCATTTGTCTCGTCCCGCCCCACGAAGCAGGGAAAGGTCGGTACTCCATTTATTTCGTGGTGCCCAAGAAAGATGGCTTTTTTCGTCCTATTCTAGACCTCAAGGGAGTAAACCGCAACCTTCGGGTTCCTCATTTTCGGATGGAGACGTTACGTTCTGTAATCCAGGCGGTGCGCAAGGGCGAATTTCTGGCGTCGCTCGATCTCGCAGAAGCTTATTTTCATATTCCCATCCGGATGGAGCATCAGCGATTCCTCAGATTTGCGGTTCTAGGCCGACATTTTCAGTTCCAAGCCATGCCTTTTGGGTTAGCCTCAGCGCCACGGATGTTCTCCAAGATAATGGTGGTGGTGGCAACAGCCTTAAGCAAACAGGGGGTCCGAGTGCATCCTTACTTGGACGATTGGCTAATTCGGGCAGACTCTCTGTCAGAGGCTCACGAGACGGTAGCCCGCGTAGTGGCTTTCCTGGAGAGCCTGGGGTGGGTGATCAATCACTCCAAGAGCTGCCTCCAGCCGTCTCAGGACCTCGAATTTCTGGGTGCTCTGTTCGACACTCGCCACAGGCGGGTGATGCTTACACAAGGTCGCTTCAGAAAGATTGTGGATCAGCTCCAGCGATTCTTGCGGCGAGAGGCGCCTCGAGCTTGAGACTACCTCCAGCTTCTGGGGTCCATGGCGGCGACCATCGATGTTGTGCCCTGGGCGAGGGCGCATATGCGCAAGTTGCAGAGGGCGCTCCTATCGCGATGGTCACCAGTGTCGGAGGACTATCAGGTTCGACTTCCACTTCCGCCGGCAGTACGGCTAGACCTTTGTTGGTGGCTCCGGGCACGCAACCTTCTCCAGGGGGTTTATTTATTTATTTATTTCTCTTATATACCGCGCTCTTAATTCAGTGCGGTTTACATATGAACAAATATAAACACAATGGTACAAGCAGCATTGGTTTTTTACATAGAACAAGGTACATAAACTTGGTGAAAATCAGGGTAACTATAGACAAAAAACTATATACATGGCTACTATATACATGGTTATTTGGTTAATTAGATGTGAACAAGAATATCTTGGAGTCTCCACGCTGGCTGCTTCTCAAGACGCCAGTCTCTCCGGGTGTGGAGCGCTTTGTGGCACGCATGCAGCACAGGGGGTCTGGGTGCCTCCGGAGGCCCGCTGGTCCATCAATCGCCTCGAGGCGAGAGCGGTTCGCTTAGCCTTACGGAGATTCCTACCTGTCCTACACCATCAGGCAGTTCGCGTTCTCTCCGACAATGCCACGACAGTGGCATATCTCAACCGCCAAGGGGGCACGAAAAGTCCAGGGGTCTCGAGAGAAATGAGGCTCCTCCTCCCGTGGGCGGAGCAGCATCTACTCGCCATTTCAGCGCAACACATTGCGGGGAAAAGCAACATCGAAGCGGACTTCCTCAGCCGCCATACGCTGGATCCCGGAGAATGGGCTCTGGCATCGGCTCCTTTTCGGCTGATTGTTCAGCAATGGGGTCAGCCGGCGATGGATCTCATGGCAACATGGGAGAATGCCAAAGCACCGATCTTCTTCAGCCGATGGAAGGACAGCGGGTCACACGGGATAGATGCATTGTCGCAGCCGTGGCCGCCTCGACTCCTTCTGTATGTCTTTCCTCCGTGGTCCATGGTCGGCAAGATTCTTCAACGGATCAGAGAGCATCACGGGCCGGTGATTCTGGTAGCTCCGGATTGGCCTCGCAGGCTGTGGTATGCGGATCTCGTCCGACTTTCGCGAGCAGCGCCTCTGCTGCTGCATGGCTTTCCGGTGCTTCTGCAACGGGGGCCAATTGCCATGGAAGACCCGGCTCCTTACTCGCTTATGGCTTGGCTCTTGAATGCCACAAGCTAGCTCGCAAGGGATATTCGACTAGCGTAGTATCCACCTTGCTTAGGGCGCGGCGTTCTTCCACCTCCTTAGCCTATGCTTGGGTGTGGCGTCTTTTCGAATCATGGTGTGCACAGCGCAGGGTGTCTCCCTGGCGTAGCGGCGTTCTGGACATTCTGGCGTTTCTCCATGCCGGCCTTGACAAGGGCCTGGCTCTCGGAACTCTTCGGGTTCCGGTGGCGGCTATCACATGTTTCCGTGGTCCGGTTTTGGGGTGTTCTATCGCCTCGCATGCCGACGTCTCACATTTTCTCAGAGGGGTTAAGTCCGTGCGGCCTCCGTGCCGTCCGGTATTGCCGTCCTGGGACCTCGCCCTTGTCCTCCAGGCCTTAGTGGCTTCGCCGTTTGAGCCCTTATGGGCCTCTTCGCTCAAAGACTTAACCTTACAGACGGTGTTCCTAGTGGCCATAACCTCGGCGTGGCGCATTTCCGAGCTCAAGCGCTCTCTTGTCGAGATCCCTATCTTTCTTTCTCGTCAGAGGGCGTAACTCTTCGGACAGTTCCGTCCTTTTTTGCCCAAAGTGGTTACTCCATTTCATGTCAATCAGCCTCTCTTCTTGCCGTCATTCTCTCAAGAGCAGTGTGCGGGTCGTCAGCGTCACCTACGTGCGTTAGACCTCAAACGAGTCCTCTGTTGGTATCTTAGTCACCAATTCTTTGCGGCAGACGGATCATCTCTTTGTCCTCTTTGCGGGCTCCCGTCGGGGGTTCGCAGCCTCTAAGGCTACTATCGCCAGGTGGTTAAGAGGAGCTATTGAGGCAGCCTATATTCTTCAGCGAAAGTCGGTGCCTGTATTGCTCCGAGCACACTCCACGTGGGCTCAGGCAACGTCTTGGGCCGAGCGTTCCCATGTGGCGCCTCTGGACATCTGCCGGAAATGAGTTTTGGCGCGGCAGTGCTTTCGGTGGCTTTGGACCCACCCTAGAGGTCGGTAGCTTGGGTACTGCCCGTTTGTCTGGACTGGTCTAGCAGTATGAATTGGAAGGTGAAATTTCACTTACCGTTAATTTCCTTTCCTAGAATACTGCTAGACCAGTCCAGGACCCACCCTGCTGTTAGTCACAGTCCTGCTGGTGCAGCGGAGCTGCCGTTATTTCCTGCCTTTTTGTTTTTCATTCCGGAGGCCTGACAAGTGAGCCTCTGGTCCCTTCCTCCTTCTGGGCAGTGTTCGGTTTCTGGGAGTGTTTTCAGCACCTTGTGTATAGTTGAAGCCGGTTCGGCTTGACTGGCTGTATTTAGTTGTTCGGTTATAATGAAGTTCAGCTTGTATACGATACTGAGGGAGACCCCTTGGAGTACAGTCTCATCACTTCAGCAGCATCACCAGGATTCAGCCTATTAGAGCCCTGGTAGAGTTCTCTGTCTCCAGGATCTGCTGGCAGGGGTACACAACCCGTTTGTCTGGACTGGTCTAGCAGTATTCTAGGAAAGGAAATTAACGGTAAGTGAAATTTCACCATTTACTAAATCATGAAAGTCATCTTACAAAATTTAAGCAGTTATAAAGTTTGCTCAAGATAATAACTTGAATATTGTCACACCTCATCTGCCCCAGCGGTGACTACTGGTATTGTTGGGCTTTCTGAGGGTGGTAGTTGTGCCTTGCTTATATATGTATAGATCACACAGAAAAACTTTCTTTTCTTTTTAGGGTTTTATTCCCCGTCCCTTGAGGTTTTCTTTATCAAAGATAACAGAAAGTAATAGCCCACTTGGCTTATAACAAAAGATAACTGAATAACACAAACAGCTTCCTTCAGCTTATAACTTTTTAAACAAAAGCAAATAACAAACAGCCTAATTATCTGTTTGGCTGGAGAGAGAGAGAGAGAGAGAGTTGCAGCCTTGCCTCTTATATACTGAAGTTAAGGTTACACATTCACATTTACCTCAGTGAGAATTCTGGGTCTATTACAGTGAGAGAACAATCCATCATCTCTGGACTTGTTAATGCTTCTGAGTTTTCATACTCCATTAACTCCTGTTCATTAGTATCTTCATTACTCACTTCAAACGTGGGGTAAAAGTATGGCAGGCTTGCCTCGTCAGTTAAAAAGTTTCTCTTCCCTTGTGCAGAACTGCCCCTCTGGGAAATATCATAAAGCTCTGAGTTGTGTCTTCCAGAGCCCTGCCCCCACTGGTGCCTTAGTGAATAACTTAGGTCCTTGTTTGACCTGCTAGCTGGGTAATTACGGTAGGCTCCTAGCCTGGTCTGCCCCAGCTTTCCAAGCTCAGCGGTGCCTGATTGCAAACGGTGTAACGGTGTTTCCCTAGAAGCTGGGAGCTCACGGTGATAAGGGATTTCTTCAGCTTTTCTTGGTAAGTGAAACCCCCTTCTCTTACTGCTTTTATAATCAGGGGAAAAGCTATTATCAGCCTCTGAATATCTGGGCTTTATGTGGGTATTTCCATGCCTCCAGGGCACTTCCCTTTCAGATAGCAAATAACCCTTGTATTCACTCTTTGCCCCTGTACCTGCTGTTGCAGTCTTCTTATATTTCTCTTGCCTTCCAAACACATTCACGCTGTCAGGGTGTTGCCTTTTCCCAGAACCACGCAGGTCTCTGTATTCTCTCCAACTTTCACACCGGCTCCCCTGTTGTCTTACTGACTCACTTTCACTGTCGTCGTCTTTCTCATGCCAACTCCAGGCATTGCATGGCTTCAACCGTATCTGCTGCTGCTCCAATTCCTCTCCCAGGGATTCTCTCCTCAACTCCTCTCTCAAGGATTTCCTCTCTCTTGAAGGTTCCCTCTCTCTCAACGGTTCCCTATCTCCAAATGTTTGGGAGTCTATTTTATCTGCGTGTCTCCTGACTCCACCTTCACTCAGCTGCACTCTATTGGATAAAGCAAACTCCCTTGCTTTGCTCTCTGGGTGTGTCTTTCTGGGCTCTGTGCACGTGTGCTTAGGTTGTCCCTGGCAACCATCAAACATTCCTCCGTTTATCCCGTCACTTTTACCGTGATCATTCACACTGCTCTGCACTTTCTCAGGCTGCCCTAGGTCCACCCTGTGACAATATGTATATTGACATCAAACCTAGCATGTTGAATCGCCTCATTGTAAATAACCTCACTGTAACTTCACCTGTCTGTAATTAATTGTATATAGTTCTCCCAGTTACATTTCCATGTTACTATCCCTGTTTTATGTAAATACAGGGCAGAACTACCCCTGCCCTGTAGTCAAGTTGTTGTATGTAAACCGCACTGATAACAAATAGCGCGGTATAGAAAAGCTATAAATAAATAAATAATGATGTATTCTAATCTTATATTTTCTTTTATGATTTTTGTTTTTAATGAAGCATGGTAATTTTTTTTATTTTCAAAATTTTAAATGATTTTTTTTTATTGTAAATCACTTTGTAAATCCTTGGACTCTTTCAGTGGTATATCAAATTGACAAATAAACTAAGCTAACATGCTGCTCAGGGTTAAAGGGAGAGAAAGGGAGATGATGTTGTAGGTGAAAGTGGCTCCCAAGCTTTCTAGAGTACACCCCATGCCTTCTCTAGACCTGAGTGCAGAGGTGATTTAGGGTCTTCTAGGTGGTCCATTCCTCTTCTACCCCTGCAGAAGCTGTTCAGTGATACCCATGTCAGTCAGGTCCAGATTTAAGACTACGGTATGCATAGGTAGAGGACTGCAGGTGAGACTTTGCTCCAGGAAATCAGAGAGAAGTAGGAGAGGCCCAGAATTTGGAGATCAAGGCATGTGCCTTTGTTGGTTATACCTAAATCTGACTTTGATGCTAATCCCAAGTAAGTACTGCTTTTGGATTAAGGCTAGAGATGGAAGACATACACGGGCTTGTACACTTGTTGAATTAAAGCCCCTGAACAGAAAGTCACAGATTAAATGGCATGGCTGTCCGAAGTATGCCTGGATGGATTAGGTAGCACTGATCTTTTAGATGGAGGAAAGTCCATGAAAAGTGTTATGTACAGTGTATGGAAACTTAAAGCAGAGGTTATACACGGATCATGTACACGTCTATAATGTGGGTAATCCAGAAGCACATGGGACGTTCTGTTGCTTTTCTCAGTACTACACAGACCCCCAGAGAAGGTTATGCTTTCTTAGCCGTCTATGCCATTTCCTCAGATTGATGATTCTTCAGTTGTACGACAGTCAGTCATTAGAATGACTACATATGAGATTTAGAAACACTTCAGAGTTCTTCTTGAACATCTGTTGAGAACTAGTGAATACAGGGGCGCTTAGGCCTCCCCAGAGAGGACCAGAGAGTAAATATATATGTAAATAGTTCAAAATATGTAAATAGTTAAATTGTTATTTAACAAATTTACCATATTTAGTCCAATCATGTTTAATGTATTTAGCAAAATTGTACCTAGTTAATTAATGTTTCATGTATTTAGCAAAATTGTACCTAGTTAATTAATGTTTCATGTAAAACAGACCTGTTAATCTGTTCATTCCTTGTTCACTGTAAACCGCACCTGATCTGTGGAAGGTAGCGGTATATAAGCAACTGTTAAATAAATAAAATAAATAAATAAATAAATTTAGGACTTTAGACCCACAGGGGACTAGACAGTACAGAGAAGCACTTAGGCCTCAAGACCCCCAGAGGACCAGCGGGTACAGGGAGGCACTTAGGACTCTAGACGCACAGAGGACCAGTGGGTACAGAGAGATGCTTAGGACTGTAAACCCACAGAGGACCAGCGGGCACAGGGAGGCGCTTAGGACTCTAGACCCACAGAGGACCAGCGGGTACAGGGAGGCACTTAGGACTTTAGCTATATTTTTTTCCTTAGAAATGTTCAAAAATATCTAAACACAGTCCCCTGACTCAGATCTTTCTCTCACTCTGCCTTTCTCTCTGTGTGTTTCTAAACATACACACACATATATATTTATATGCATAGTTTGTCTTATTTGCACTGGGTAATTTTCATGCACTTTGACTACCACAGAAGAAATATTAACCTTCATTTGTTAACTTTTATTCTTTTTTTATAGCAATCAAAAATGATACAGAGAGGAAATTCTGTTACCAGCAGCTGCCAGTGACTTTGAAACTGATTTACACCATACTGCAGGTGCATTTATTCATTTTCCGTTTTGCTCGTTACTGCCTTTGATGTTCTACCTTTGCATGCTTATTGACGCTTTGACTATCTGCACAGGAGATGGCCAACTTTGAGGAGCCGGACATTCTCTTTAACATGCTGAACTGCCTGAAGATCCTCTGTCTGCACGGGGAGTGTTTGTACATCGCCCGCAAAGACCACCCGCAGTTTCTAGCCTACATTCAGGAGCATATCCTCATCTCCAGGTCAGAGCGTAGGCCAGGGATATTGAGGTCAATTTCCTATCTGCAAGAACATTCACCAAGCTACCAAATAACCTGATTTTTCGAAGGAGACTTCAGGCTAGTCTTGTTTTTTTTTAAACAGTCCCTCTCCAGTGCAAGCTGATACCCGTTGTACCGACCTCACGTGTTAGAAGCAGGATTACAAGTACCATAATGCACTGAGAGGTAAAGTAAAAAAACAGGAATAGCCTAAAGTGTCTTGGCAGCTCTGGAAAGGGTCCCATCAATCCTACAGTAAAATTTATAGCATGTGTCCTATTTACTAGAGGTGTGGTCTGAAAATAATTTCATGTTAGGTCCTTTCATTTGGGCTTTACTTCATTTAATTCTCCATTATGTGTTGCTTATTTTGTTCTAACACGTGTTATTGTTTTACAGTGTTTGATTATTGTTTGCAACATACACACTTAACTTGAATTTGCAAATAATATGTGCTGGAAGAACAGACGATAAAAATGGTATTTCATTAGTTCACCACACCAAGGGGCATGTTTACTGATTCATACCAGTAGCACTCGTTCAGCCTCGGAAAGAAGCACAGGGGTGGTGCTCAACCCACACTATAAAGTGGAGGTGTGCCGGGCATATCCCCATGCTCCTAGCATTGGTTTCGTGCCACCACTCTGTGCCCTCTGTGCCACCACTCGTGCCCTCATTCTGTGGCGCAGTCAGCAAGGGTACACTATAGGGATGACGGTAAGTGCACCTGTACTAAGTGCAACATTGCTAGTGAGCATGAACCAAAGATGCCCAGGCTACTCACAAGCTGCCTGCTTTCCCTCTGAACCAGTCACTTTCCACCCCAGTCTGTGCCACCCAGGTAAAAATACGTAGCCGCATTTTTGGTGCATGGTAAATTTTACTGTGACACATTGGCAAGCACTGAGCTCCGTACAACCCAGTAGCACACATCAGTAAACATGTTCCAGAATGTTGTAAGAGATGTTGCTGAATTTTATGCAGCATTTTAAAATGGTAGGTATCCCTACATTAGGGTTCTCCTGTGCTAGTGAGTCCCCTTAACTCTTGGTGCTGCTACCCAGGAACCCAGAGCACCAGCCCCCCTAGTAGCGTCCCAGAACCTCCTGAGCAAGAAGGGTCTTAGGATTGTACTTGGGACAATTCGGATTGTCAAACGTGCAGTAGCGCCACTCTTAATCAATAAGAGGTGCTTTGCTTAGCTTTAGAGTGTCTGAACATATTGATAAAGGGGCAATTCATTTCACTTTCACAAATGATGGGAAATAAATGAGGGATGTTTGGGGTACAAAAATGTGGTCTTTCCTGCAGCGTATGATAGAATGGTAAAATTATTGTACCCCATGCATTGCACCAATAGACTGTTCCACTGCACCCCATCAATGCACTAAATCGATTGGGTCAATGACACTTTGTAATCTCTGCATTCAGTAGTTAGGCTTCAGAGATCCTCTTTGGAAGGGACTTCTTCTTTCAAAGCTGTATGAAAAGGTTTCCAGAAGAGTTCTTGGCTTCCAAAGGTTTTCTTTTCTTTTAAAAACATTTTTCTGACTCCTCTGACTTCCAAAAGTGTGACATTGCTTTCAAGCTTATCCCTGTCTTCCTCGCCAGTGCCTGAACTGTGTTTTTGACTCACCAGAAAAGTAAAACCCAACTGAATTCATGTAGTTTCCATTCATTACAAAGGTTATTTGCCTGTGCACTAAAGCTTTGCATACATGCTCATCTGGTCCTCCCACACTAACAGGCATGTGCTAAGTTAGTGCATGGAAATTAGATATTTAGCAGGCATCTGTGAAATAACATGGTGAGTTGTCCTGAAGCCTAAAATGTAATACTTGTCTCAGATCATGCATTACATTTTTATGTGCACATGGCTCAAAGGGAAAAGGCTGGTTAATACTGGTGTTTTTTATTTTTGTCCAGCAGAAGCTCAAGGCCCCCGATAGCCCAGATCACCCCTACAAATTTCCATTCCTTAAAACAAGTTGAAAACCTCTGGTGGCTCTAATCACCTCCAGTCTTTGACATAAGTAGAAGACCTCTAGTAGCGCGATCACCCCTCCACATCATTCAACTCTCAGAAGTAGTTGAAGGCCCCCTGTAGCTCTGATCACCCTCTCCCCCCACAGTTCTTCATACCCTAGACCCAAATTTAAGTCCTCCAATTGCCCCAATATCATTTTCAATCCCCACACCTTTAACACTGGGTCCCCATTAATGATCTTGTGTGCAAGGGCTGTTATTTGCAGTTCTCAAGCCTCCATTTCTGTTCTGTGTGAGGGAGTAGGGAGCCTGGGGAATGATACTGGAACATAGGAGAACTCCTTAGTCTTGGGCTGGGAAGAGTCCGTGGCAATGCTGGTGTATGGAAACTCCTTGATCCTTTGTTGAGGGAAGGAGCTAGGGACTAATGTCGGGAGATCTAGGGTGATGTTGGGGGTTACTAAGATGCCTTATTCTTAGGTTTAAGGGGGAAGGAGTATTATGGCTGCAGAATCTCTACCATCATTCTTGTGTGTGGGGAAGGGGGATCAAGGGCCTTCAACCAGGGCCAGGGCAACTTCTTCTAATCAAACTAGGCAGTTGCCTAGGGAAGAAACTTCCAGGGGGCAGCAAAAAGCAGGGCATTCAAAGCGAAATGATTGATTTTGAAACCAGGCTTCAGGTTTGCCTAGGGTGCCAACACCTTGAACCAACTCTGGGGCTGGCCCTGCCTTCAACTTCTGTTGGGGGGGGGGTGGGAGATGTTTTTGTGTGTTTGTGGTGGGGGAACCTTCAACTTTCTTCCAGAGATAGGGGAGGGGGGTAGAAGAGTCTATTGATCCACCCTACTAACTGACCTTTTCAATCTGGACTGGTTAGCATGAGAGATTCCTCTTTGCATTGTGCACATGCTACATATTTTTCATTAGTGGAGACGAGTAGAGACTGTCTCTTAAGTAGATGTGCACAGCACTGTGTATGTCTAGTAGAGCTTTAGAGATGATAAGTAGTAGAAGTAAAATCTTCATCTTTAGAGGACGTGCAACAAACCTTTGGGCATCCCGCAGAGAGGGTAAGTTATAAAGTTGCCCCTAGTTAATGTGCAGTTTAATGCGTGTCTAGTGCACTTTTTTTTATAAAGTCAAGTACACGTGTGCTTAACTCAGTGGTTCCCAAACCTGTCCTGGGGGCTGCCCAACTAGTCGGGCTTTTGGGATATCCACCATGAATATACATGAGAGAGATTTTCATACAATGGAGGCAGTGTATGCAAATCTCTCTCATGCATATTCATTGTGGATATTCTGAATACCCGACTGGCTGGGAAGCCCCTCCCCAACCCCCCCCCCCCCCCCGGGACAGGTTTGGGAACCTCTGGTGTAACTTTATAAAATAGGGGCATAAGTGGAGGAAAATGCATGACAAATCTAGGTGCAATCAATTATAGCAACCCTAGGGTCGATGTAAATGCCCACACCTAGATTTTTAAGGAACTCATGCAAGTTATGGTATTTTATAACATGGAGGTATATTTGCACTCCCCTTACGCTTCGCCCCAGTGCACACCCACGGTGAAAGTATGCGTCATTTGTCCAATGTGCATAGTTGCCGGCTAAGGTATGTGTGGAAGTCTTCAGCTGTTCTGAATGAACCTACTCTTGACTGATCTCTGAAGCTAGGCAGGGTCAGGCCTGGTTAGTACTTGGATGGGTGACCACCTTGGAATACCAGGGGCTGTAAAATCCCTGCATGGAAGAAAGGCCTGGCAGTCTACTTCTGACTGCACTTTGCCAAGAGATCCCAGGGACTGGGTTGCTAGGAGTCAGTATTAACTCAATGGCACACATTGCATTTGCAAAGTACTTGCGTAAGAGTCCTTTTCACTTGCATAAATCACTGAAAATAAGTGATCTATGAATGTTGATGGCTCATATCTATTATAAAATTAATAGATAAATACCACTTAATGGGTTTAAGTTTAGCATGCAAGTTACATTTTTGCCCTAAAACATTTTTAGTGAGAGTATTAGTGCTTGGAGCCATTATTTTAGCATGTACATCCATATAAGGAAGCCTTAAATACACAGTCTTCACAATACAGGTCACTTGGTACTGAGTAGATGAAGGTCACCTGCCAAGTTGGCTGTTTCCTGTACTGCTGTGATATTTCACCACTGCCATACAGAAAATTAGAAAACATATTGATCTGTGGCAAGAGTGAATCTGTAGACCAGAGTTTTTAAAGGAATTTAGAGCATTGACGCTGCTCTTGGTATAGTACATAGTTTCACCCTGAAAGTCATTAAATCAGGCATATTTGATACAGTGCAGCTGCTGAAATGGTCGGTGCTCTCTGCCATAAGACATATGGGATAGACTGTTAAATCTCAATATGTATACTTTGGAGGAAAGGCAGGAAAGGGGAGAAATAATTTAAATACGTCCATGGTATAAATGGACAGGTGGTGGCCCTCTTCTTGTTGAAAGGAGACTCTAGAACTCTAGGGGTCATAGGATGAAGGTGAAAGGGGAAGAGACAGAAGAAATCGGAGGAAATGCATCTTTTTGGAAAGGGCGGTGGATGCGTAGAACAGCCTCCCATTGGAGGTTGTAGAGACGAGAACTGTATCTGAATTCAAGAAAGCGTGAGACAAATAGAGAGGATCTCTGAGGAAGAGGAAGGGATGGTAGAAATTAACAGTTCTCATGGACAGGCAAATTGGATAGGCCGTATGGTCTTTATCTGCCGTCATTTTTTCTATGCTTACACTTAGTGCACATTAACTGCAAAACCTCCGTGGCAATATACCCATGAAGCTGAGTGGGAGTCCTACCACTGCTATTATTTCTGTTGCACTACTAGACCTACGCAGAACTGAACACATTCAAATAAGAGACAGTCCCTGCCCCACAGAACTTGCATCTATTCAAGACAGGCAAACAGACAAAAGAGGGGGATTAGGGTAATTCTTAAGAGAAACAATTAAAAGGCATAAGGGTGTGAACAAGAGAAAAAGCTGGTCAGGATAAAAACATTGCCTCAAGGAGATGAGTTTTCAGCCTGGATTTGAACTGGACCAGAGTTGGAGCCTGACATACCAGGCTGTTGTCACTGGGGGGCAGTGTAGGTAGAGGCGAATAAAAATGTGATATTTCAGCACCTCCTGCCACCGGCAGTAGTGTGGGCGGAGCCCTCCTATGCAGCTTTGTGAGAATGTCGCTTGACGGTAAACGCTGTAGGTCTTTACTTTGGAGAAGGCTGCTGTGTTGCTAATGCGGGGCAGTGGATGCTGCTATGCGTAAATGGCAGGGCCGCCCAGGCGGAATGCAGTTAGCTACATTTCTGCAGGTGACAATAATTCCTCTGCTTTATCTGCTGCATTAGCAACCTTTGCATCAGCTGCAAAGCACCATCCACACCCAATCCCCTTCCATCCCATGACCCTTAATAGGAATTTCTGCAGTAGTTAATGCGCACTGTTAACATATGTTAAAATCTATGTTAAACAGCTAAGGCCGTTTAGTAAACATGCCCCTATATGCAGCACTGAGGATTTTGAGTGGTGCATGAGATCTGTGTGATATCCTGTGTTGTGTTGCTCTTTAGTTTGTGGAGAGTACTGAAATCGGAGTTCTCTCAACTGTCATCCCTGGGAGTCCCGCTCCTGCTCCATGCTCTGTCTCTTCCCTGTGGGGCTGATATTTTCTGGACGATTATCAACAGCAACTTTAACAGCAAGGACTGGAAGATGAGGTTTGAGGCAGGTAAGTATCTGCTGATCTTCACTACTCTGATTCTGTGAGAGTGGCTGCAATAGAAGATGCTTATGCTTATTAAAATTTAATAAACCACTCTTCATAAAAACAGTACAGCAGTGTACAATGGTAAAACAAATAAATTAAAACAGAGGGAAAAGAATGCCAATCAAAACAGGAAAGAGTCAGCAATCATACTGAGGGGGGATGGGGGAGGAAGAGGGCAAGGAGAGGGAGGGAGAAAGAAGAGAAGCCTATAGAATTGGGAGGTCATGGGCTAGGGTAAAAAAATGGTCTTTAAAAGGGCCTTAAATTTTGGGTATGAGGGTACCAAATGCAAAGAGGGCAGAGCATTCCAGAGGGCAGGAGCCAGAAAATAGAAATTTGAGTCGAGCCTGAGAAACTGAGGGAAGGTGGAGACAATTGGCATGGATACTACAGAGGGATCGGTGAGAGGAGTGAAGAAGTAGGGAGTCTGAAAGGTAGCGAGGAAGGCCAGTATGAAGTGCACCGTGTACCAGAGTCAAGAAGTTTATATTATGGACAGTACTTAACAGGTAACCACTGAGACGTGGTCAAAACTAGTGGTATGAGCAAGGATAGGTATAGCGGTATTCTGGCTAAATTGAAGGTGGTGGATTTGAAACTGAGGAAGACCAGGAAAGACAATGTTACAATAATCTAGCCGGGACATTACAAGAGTCAGTAGGAGGGTTGTGAGTGATGTGGATGAGAGGAAGGGATGATTGGCATGGATATGATGGAGGGCACAGAAGGAGTGGTGGACCAATGAAGAGATGGGTGTGGAAAGACACGGAAGAATCTAAGGTGACACTTAAATAGCGAACAGTATCCACCAGGAGGATAGGAGAGCCAGAGATGGAAGGAGTAAGGGTTGGAGGAGAATTACCAAAGGAAAACCAGATAACAGGAAATTATCAAATAACTAGGTGGAGATAGCAATAAGACAAGTGTTAAGAGGTGAGAGATCAAGGGATGTATGGCTAATATGGTGAATGAGAAGAATATTGTCAGCATAGCAGTGTGCAAAAATTCCATGTTGTTGAATAAGCAGAGCTAGAGGGGCCAAGAAAATATTAAACAAGTGAGGGGCCAAGTCAGAACCCTGGGGAACACTGCAGAGAAGAGGGACAGAAGAGGAAGAGGACACACCAATGGAAACAGGAAAAGACCTTTGAATGAGGAAAGAGCAAAACCAGATAAGGACTGTACCGCATTGACCAATATCATGAAGGCAAGAGAGAAGAGTGCTGTGGTCAACCAAGTCAAAAGTTGAAGGAAGATCCAGGGAAACCACCACCGCAATATCATCTCGATCATGGGAAGCTTGCAGTTCGCTGAAGAGAGCAAGAATAGTATCAGTACTGTGTCCAGGATGAAAACCAGATTGGCAGGGATGAAGAGCATTAGTAGAGTCAAGAAATGAGGAGAGTTGAGCGAAGACAAGTTTCTCCAGTAGCTTAGAGAGGAAAGGAAGGGTAGAGATTAGGTGGTGGTGGGTGTGATCAGAAGGGTCAAGAGAAGAGTGTTTCAGGATAAGACGAATGGTAGAATGTTTCCAAAGCGTAGGAAAGACACCCATGGAAAGACTATTGAACATAAATCAAATAAGTGGCAGAAGGACAAGTGAAGGAGAGGAGAGCCAGGTGGAAGGAATGGATCTGCAGGGCAAGTGGTCTTACGAGAGGATGAAGTAGTTTTGAGAAACTCTGCAGCAGGGATAGCAGAGAACAAGGCCCAGTTATGAGATAGAAGAAGAGTGGGGGAAGGGAGAGAGATAGTTGAAAGGGCAGCGGTAGTAGGGGAGAGGGGAACTGAAGAGTCTGGAGATAGTGGGGGGACAGTCTGGGAAATTGGACCACAGAGCATTGACTTTAGATAGAAAATAGTTGGCTAAAGGCTGCGGGGAGGGGGAGGAAGTAGAAGTGGAGAGGAAGAATTCAATAGACAGGGAAGAAAGAGAGGCTAAAATTGAGAATAACCGATTGTAAGGAGTTAGCAGAGGAAGAGATGAGGTTGGAATAGTATTCTCTTTTGGCTTTGTGGGTCATGAAATGGTATTGATGATGTATTTTGTAAAATTGCAAAGAGGAGGGAGTGGGTTGTTTCCTCCACCAACGTTCTGCCTGGCAGAGGTGGTAGTACTGGAGACGACGTCCATGATGGAACCAAGGTTGGTGTTGCCAGGGTCGGGGTGCATGAGAGTGGAGTGGAGAAATTATGTCCAAAGTAGAGGATAAGGTTGAGGTCCAGAGCTGAGTTTGCATGTCAATTGGAAGAGCTTGGATTTTGGTGAGAAAAGTTCATTGGCAGGGGGAAAATGTTTCAGGGTGTGAGTGGAAAGATCGCGGAATTTGAGTAGGGGAGCCGAGCCAGAGGGATGAGCAGGGACAGGAAATGAGAGAAGATGAATGGAGAAACAAACGTAGAAATGATCAGACTACTCAACTGGGAAAGAGGTAAAGGCAAAAAGGGCAGAGTGAAGGGGAGGAAAGGTAAGGACAAGATCAAGGGTCTGCCCAGCGGAGTGGGTGGGAAAGGTGACCAGCTGCAGGAGGGACAGGTCATCAAAGATTTGAAGAAGGTGCATCTGGAAAGGGAGAAGTTGATCTTTTTCTGGGAAAAGTTGCATTATTACAGATTAGAGCCAAACACAACTTTTCTGGATCTGTGGAATTCAGGGACACCACAGGGGCCTTAGGACAATACAGGGGTATGAAAACAATAAAGGTATGTCAGCAAGCCTATGACAATGCAAAATGGGATTATTTCTCTAAGCTGTCAAACCCACCATCGGGTAACAATGGCATATCAAGGGCAGGGCGGTGGGTACAGTCTTCTCCAGGTGCTGGCCAGAGGGGGGTACTGAAATTCCAGGTCTACACAGTGGAAGCACACCTGGCAAACACACTTTAACGTCTTTTCTGACTTGCCGTTCTGCCTCTGAGCCCAGCAGCTGTTCCCTTCCGGCCGCACTGTGAGACTTTGTTCCGGGAGGGAATAGCCACTGGGCCTGCAATGAAGGCACTGCAGCGAGCCAGCAAAGAGGTAAAAGTATGTCTGCCATGTGTGCTTCCGCTGGAGGGGGCGTCCGCTCTGGGTGCCAAATAGACTTGGAATGCCACTGTTAGGTAGAAAACCAATTTACTGAGTTCCCTTGACACATTTGCCATTTATTTCTCCAGCAAAATTATGAGCCTCAGGGCACAATTTTCCTCATCCGCTATCCCCACACCTTCATGTTCTACGGAGTGTGCTGGACTTCACAGTTTACTCAGTCTCCTGTCGCCACTGAATCTTGACAAGACTCTTCTCTCTGAAATCTTCTACCTCACTGTCCAATTCCTGCTCTCGCGGCTGGTGAAAGGCACCTGTCTAGGACCCCTACCTTACGTCCTTTCCACTCATATTACTCTTCCATTGGGTATTTTCCTAACTGCAGGAAAAACGCAAGAGTTTTCTCCCTTCTGAAGAAAATCAGCCTTCATCAATCTCTGCTGTTGTCCAATACTGGCCAGCTGCAACTTCCCCTTTATCTCAAATCTGACTTAAAAGGACAGTGCTCAGATTTTCTTTGTGAAATTCTTGCCTTACACTTCTATCAATCTAGTTTTCGAACCAGGTACAGCACTACGTACTGTAAGTCAATGAGATCAGGATCAAGCTTGACACAGATAATGGAGTGGGGGAGTGGTCTAGTGGCTAGAGCCCTGGGCTAAGAACCCAGAAAGCCAGGATTTATTTATTTATTTGTAAACTTTTATATACCGCCCCTTCCAAAGATCACGGGCGGTTCACAATGAACAACAGGAAACATACATTGAACTTCTGAACATTATAACATTCCATGTACAGTTGAACATAACTGAGTATGAACTATATACAATAATGTGGATATTTATTACAATATTTATAATATTTATTATTATTCAAATCCCACTAATGTTCCTTATGACCTTGGACAAGTCACTTAGCCCTCTATCACCTTAGGTAAAAACTTAAACTGTAAGCCTTCTGGGGGGGGGGGGGGGAGGGAAAACCCTAACAAACTGGAATGCAGCTCACCTTGAGCTACTGAAAAGGCCTGAGCTAAATAAGACTCCATTGGCGTTCCATTAGACCTAAGTGCAACGTTGATCTTAATTTGCTGCTTTCATATCTGTGTGATCTTGTCCTTAATGGCAATGCAGTTGGGTGGTTCAGGTCCTTTATGTTGAACAGGTCATTTTGGGTTGACTGGCACTCTCTGCTCACAGTTGATTTGTCTCTTATTTGTAGTCTGCTGCAATTCTTCATCTTTGCCTCCACCCTATTCAGTCTTTTTTCTATCTCCTTTCACCATTTTTATCCAAGACTTCGGAATAAATTGCTTTTTCTATGCTGATAATCCCCAGCTTTTAGCCAGTATGGATACTGGCATGATGGATTTGGGCCTTTTAAATTCCTGCCTTAACACTGTGGCTTATTGGCTTACTTAACACAAGCTGAAATCAAACCTGAGAAATCCAAGGCAGTCTGGTTCTCAAAGAAGAAAGCTCACTCTCTGGTTTCCCCATCCATTTTGAATAAGGCTATTTATATTAAGGAATATGTGAGTATTTTGGATATTCATCTTGATATTGTAATTACCTCTGATTCTCAAATCTCATCTGTAGTGTAATGGTCCTTCATGCTCTTTGCCACCTGCAAGGAGTCAAAGATCTCCAGTTCCTGATCCATGCTCTAATCCTAAATTAGACTTCTTCAGATCTCTATAGAATGGTTTGATGTATTCTTTGTGTAAAAGGCATCAACTCATTCCAAATACTGCAGTCAAAATGTTCATGAGTCCCCAAAACATGATTAAATTATCCCATCGTGTTCAACTAACTCTGGCTCCCAATTGCATATAAGCTCCAGTTCAAGCTTCTCATGCTAATTCACTGAGCTAGTACTACACAGGGATCCCCCAGTAGCTAGCTAGGCTGCTTTCCACCTTTTGCTCTCCGCCGGTCCTTAGCCCTTCCAGTCCACACTTGGCTACTTATAGAAGTCATGCATTGCATGTCTGTCATGTATCAGATTCCACTCTTATCGAATATGTTGCCTGACAATCTCAGGCTTCACTCTTCCTATTTGAAATTTAAGGCCAATCTAAAGACATGGCTGTTCTCCCAAGCCTTCCCCTACTGAGCGAGTCCAATCATTTGTTAGACCTTGACACAGTCCTCTTTGGTCGTGGCCCTGTACATGTTGGGCCTTTAAGTGACTCTGTTGTTTGATGGTTTCCTTTTTCCATTTGCTACATAAGAACATAAGAACATAAGATATGCCATACTGGGTCAGACCAAGGTCCATCAAGCCCAGTATTCTGTTTCCAACAGTGGCCAATCTAGGTCATACGTACCTAGCAGTTTCCCCAAGAGACACAGGTTCCAGGGAGGAGTGGTCTAGTGGTTAGGACAAGATACTTCAGGCCGGAGGGCCGGGAGTTCAAGTCCCACCTGGGGACAGCAATCTCAGGCCGGAGGGACTGGGATTTCTAGTCCTATAAGCACTCCTTGTGGTCTTGGGCAAGCCACTTAACCCTCCATTGCCCATGTTCCCTGTAATTATTAGCATATGTGTCTCATATCCCCTCATGTTGAATGTATCCCCCAATTGACCACTTTGACCCAGTGAAAAGCGGGATATAAATACAGCTAAATAATAAATAAATAAATAATAATAATAAATGCTTGTATTGGTTCAAGCATTGATATCCTGGGTCCCTTCTTAATAATGGTTTATGGACCTTTCCTCCAGGAACTTGTCCAAACCTTTTTTAAACCCAGCTACACTAACAGCCTTTACTACATCCTCCGGTAACAAATTCCAGAGTTTGATTACATGTTGAGTGAAAAAATATTTTCTTTTATTAGTCTTAAATAGTTTACCCTGTAGCTTCATTGCATGTCCCCTAGTCTTTCTATATTCTGATAAGGTAAACAATCGATCTACGTTTACCCGTTCCACTCCGTTCATTAATTTATAGACTTCTATCATATCACCCCTCAGCCGTCTCTTTTCCAGGTTAAAGAGCCCTAACCTTTTTAGTCTTTCTTCATAGGAGTATCCTTCCATCCCCTTTACCATTTTGGTGGCTCTTCTCTGAACCTTTTCTAAAATCGCTATATCCTTTTTAAGATACGGCGACCAGAATTGCACACAATATTCAAGGTGCAGTCTCACTATGGAACGATATAGAGGCATTATAATATCTTTTGTTTTATTTTCCATTCCTTTCCTTATGATACCTAGCATTCTATTTGCTCTCTTGGCCGCCGCTGCACACTGGGCCGAGGGTTTTAACATGTTATCCACAATGACGCCTAAATCTTTTTCCAGGGTGGTGGTTCCTAATGTGGAACCTTGCATCGTGTAACCATAGTTTGGGTTGTTCTTCCCTAGGTGCATAACCTTGCACTTGTCCACATTAAATTTCATCTGCCATTTTGATGCCCAGTCTTCCAATTTATCAAGATCCTCTTGCAATTTTCCACAATCCTCTTGGGTTTTAACAACTTTAAATAGTTTTGTGTCATCTGCAAATTTGATAACCTCACTCGTTATTCCACTTTCCAGGTCATTTATGAATATGTCAAAAAGCAGCGGACCCAGCACAGATCCCTGGGGTACACCACTATTCACCTTTCTCCATTGGGAAAATTGGCCATTTAGCCCTACCCTCTGCTTTCTATCTTTTAACCAGTTCCTGATCCACAATAGTACACTGCCTCCTATCCCATGACTCTTTAGTTTTGCCAAAAGTCTCTCATGAGGGACCTTGTCAAAGGCTTTCTGAAAGTCCAGATACACAATATCAACCGACTCACCTTTGTCCACCTGATTATTCACTCCTTCAAAAAAACATAACAAATTAGTAAGACAAGATCTTCCTTGTCTAAAGCCATGTTGGCTGTCTCCCATTAGGTCATGACTATCTACAATACATACTGAGTAATTTTATACTTTATGATGGTTTCTACCATTTTTCCCGGTACTGATGTCAGGCTCACCGGTCTGTAGTTTCCCGGATCACCCCTGGAACCCTTTTTAAAAATTGGTGTTACATTGGCGATCCTCCAATCTTCAGGTATTAGAGATGATTTTAATGATAGTTCACAGATTACTAATAGCAGGTCTGCAATCTCATATTTCAGTTCTTTCAACACCCTTGGATGTATACCATCCGGCCCAGGTAATTTGCTACTCTTCAGTTTATCTAATAGTTGTAATACATCTTCCCGATGTATCGATATTTCCTTCAATTCTTCCGCACCTTTAAATACCACTTCAGTCATGGGTAACATCCCTACATCTTCCTCAGTAAAGGCTGAAGCAAAGAATTCATTCAATCTCTCCGCTATCGCCTTGTCGCCTCTTAGTGCTCCTTTAACCCCTTTATCATCTAATGGACCAACTGACTCTCTCACAGGTTTTTTGCTATGAATGTACTTGAAAAGGTCTTTACTTCTCGTTTTTGCTTCCGCAGCAAGCTTCTTCTCAAATTCTCCCTTTGCCTGCCTTATCAATGCCTTGCATTTGACTTGCCAGTGCTTGTGCTGTTTCCAGGTTTCGTCGTTTGGCTCTTTTTTCCATTTCCTGAAAGATGCTTTTTTGGCAACAACAGCCTCTCTGACCTCACCTTTAAACCATGCTGGCAATTTTTTGGACTTCCTTCCACTTTTCTTAAAGCGTGGAATACAGCTGGTCTGGGCTTCCAAGATAGTATTTTTCAACAACAGCCAAGCCTGATGTACGTCTTTAACCTTTGCAACTGCTCCTTTTAGTTTTTTCTTAACTGTTGTCCTCATTTTGTCATAGTCTCCCTTTCGAAAGTTAAAAGGTAGTAATAACACTTATTAAAAGAGGGCTGCTACACAGTACCCTGTCTTGTGCTGCTGAGGTAAGCTATATTCTGATTTGATTTAAATTATAGCTCTTAGCTGCTGCTAGGCTCTAACTTCTTATGAAATTTAAACTACAAGCTCTCTGCTGGGTTCTAAATTTAACCAGAAAGCTCTCTTCTGTGTTTTAAATTTAAGCTAAAAGTACTTTGCTGATGCTAGGCCCTGAGTGACTATTAAATTTAGACTACAAGCTCTCTGCTGGGTTCCAAATGTAACCAGAAAGCTCTCTTCTGTGTTTTAAATTTAAGCTAAAAGTACTTTGCTGGTGCTAGGCCCTGAGTGACTATTAAATTTAGACTACAAGCTCTCTGCTGGGTTCCAAATGTAACCAGAAAGCTCTCTTCTGTGCTTTAAATTTAAACTAAAAGTACTTTGCTGTTACTAGGCCCTGAGTGACTATTAAATTTAAACTACAAGCTCTCTGCTGGGTTCCAAATGTAACCAGAAAGTTCTCCTCTGTGTTTTATATTTAAACTTAAACTGCTGCTACTAGGCCCTGACTGATTTAACAAAAAATAGTGGGTTCACAGATTAATTAGCTTTAATACAAAGAATTCCTTTTAGAAAAATTACCAGAAGTATATACTACCCCTTTTGTTCTCTTTAAGTGCTCATATTGTTGTTCTGTCTTTTCCTGCATCTTCACCTCTGTCATTTTGTGTCCATTTCAGTCCACTTTCTTTTTTTAATTTCATTGCGCTTAGCTCTTGAATCGCAGCTCATTTTCCCTTTCTCTTCTATTTTTATTGCATTGTTTGAATTTTATATGCCACCTGGCTATCTTGAAAGGCAGTCAATCAAATTTAATTTCATATTAATCATAAAAGAGAAATATGGGACAATATGCGATTTATTTTTCTCTGTTTCTGGTGTGCAACAGTGGAAAAAGTGGCTGTGCTGTGTAGATTTCTGGACATCCACTCTGTGACCAAGAACCATTTGCTGAAATATTCTCTGGCTCATGCATTCTGCTGTTTCCTGACGGCTGTGGAAGATGTGAACCCAGCAGTGGCCACAAGGGCAGGGCTCTTATTAGATACCATCAAGAGGCCAGCTTTGCAGGTGAGTGACTCATCTTTGATTGAGTGATTGAATCAAGAGTGTTGGGCTCTATCTACCTTGAGATAACTTCTTGCTTTAGAAATCAGATATTCAAAATCCATGGCAAGAGCCCATTCCTGTGTGACATTTTACAGTGGTCCATGGATCACAGTTACAATCAAACCAGAACAACCAGAAATAACTATTTTATGAGTTACCATTTTTAAAAATAAAACGCTGTTCCCACATGGCACAACCTCCGTAATAATTGTCTGTGAGTTGTATCTTTCATTTGAAGCACATTTATATTCCACTACAGCCCTCCCAAGCTCATTTTGATCCCCATGGTTATGAATGAGGGTGTTTCCTTTAGATCATAGATAGGTATAAGCAGCATCTTGTTTAGAAAGATGTAAGTAAACTCTCTTGTTTTGATTGTTTACATGCTTCTGATTTCATTGTAATTGTCATAATGACTTTGTGATGTGATTGGCCAGAAACGTTCTGTTGCATCACACTGTTTATAGAGCTGTACTTAAAGTTCTAAACACGTGGAAGGTAATTTAAAACAGGGCACCTGTTAAGGCATTTTTAAGCCTATTCTATAAAAACAATTAGGTGCCTAATTGTCTTTATAATAGGGACATAGTTTGGAGGTATGAGGAGGCATCGTCCCCTAAATGCTCCAGGACAAAGTGCTTTCCTCCACCTCCATATGTTCACATGTTCCAGCATTTTATCTTTCTTTTCCCAATTTCTCCCCATGTGCCTCCCCAAACCTCTTTTTCCTGTTACGGCATCACTAACAAAGAAAAAAGAAATGCAGCATTGAGCCTCCCTCTGAAACGCTGTGTGAGGCTCTGCGAGTCCTGTCCCCATGGCAGCAGGAAGTGTGTCCGAGGGGATGGGCTTGGCAGAGGCTTGCGCAGTGCCTCAGTACCAGGCCTGGTGTCACATAGCTTTTTTTTTTTTTTTTTTTTTAGTGCTGCTGTGAGAGGAACAAGAGACTTGGAGGTTGAGTGCTGACTTTTCATAGACAGGGCTAGTTTGTGTTCTTGAACTTGGTGTGGGATGGGGGATGGTATAGTAAGCTCCTGAGGGTCCATTTGCAGGGTTTTATAATGCTTCACACAATGTCTGGTGGTGGAGAGAGTAAGAGAATGTCCTGAGGGGAGGGAGGGTGAGTGCCAGAAAGGGGGAAAAAGTGCTGAAAGGAGGGAGAAATGGGGAGAGGAGAGGGTGTAATGGGAGGGGTGGAGGGTGAGAGAGAGTGCTAGGAAAAGGAACAGAAAGAAGAGAGAGAGACTGTGTGTTAGGGAGGAGGAGGAAGGTGAGAGATAGGAAAGAGATGTGGAGAGGGGGTGAAAAGGGGGATGGAAAGAGATGGGGAGGAGAGATAAAGGAGGGAGGGAAGAGATGGACATGGCACGAGGAGAGGGAGATGAATAAGGAAAGGAGAGAGATGAGAGACAGGTGGGGAGGACAGATGAGTGGAAAGGGAGGGAAGGAGGGAAAGGAAGGGGGGGGAAGGAGGAGGAGGGAATTATGGAGAGGTGGGGAGGAAGAATGTATGTGGGCAGATGAGGAGCAAGGGGGAGGGGGTGTGACAGCAGAAGGGAAAGAGGAGGTGGGGGGTTCAGGGGCCGCCAGACCACCAGATTCTTTTTATTTCGGGTGGGGGGTTCGGGGGCCGCTAGACTACCAGATTCTTTTATTTTTATTTCAGATGGGGGTGGAGAGTTCAGGGGCCACTAGACCACCAGGGCACTGGCCCCCCGATTAGTATTTTGATGGCATTGGGGACTTTTCAAGATGCTGCAATCCTCTCTGATGCCATCAGAATGCTGTTGGGTGGGGGGATCGGGGCCGCTGGGCCACCAGGGATTTGATTTCCTTATTTTGATGGCATCGGGGACTTTACCCGATGCCTGGATCATCTGAGGAGGAGGATTCAGGCACCGGGGAAAGCACCCGGTGCCATCAAAACACTGTCGGGGCACGTGTTAGAGGTTTAAGTCACCTCAGACCCTGCAGTAAAAATATTGGTACCATGGCTAGTTGCGAAATTCTTTATGCCTGTCTCTGCATCGGACGCAGTCATCATTTGCATACCAGACTATTATGTGCAGCTCATTTTCCTTCAGTTTAAATACATTTAAATATTCATGGCATTAATTGGATGCTAGCTTTTCCATCGCTGTTTATGCATGCTAAAAAGTGCTTAAAATGTGCTTAAATGTGGTGTTATCTGTGCTTGAAGGCCACCCTAGCTTTCCGCACCACCTGATACAGAGTCCAAAGGAAGACTATCAGTAACTTGTGCAGACATTCACAGTAGGGCGCCAAGTGAAGTGCCAAAAGGCCCACATGGTGTTTCTCCCCTTCAGCAATGCTCTTTCCCTCTTCTCAGGGCCTTTGCCTCTGCCTCGACTTCCAGTTTGACACGGTTGTGAAGGACAGACCCACGATCCTTAGCAAGCTGCTGCTGCTGCATTTCCTAAAGGACGACATCCCTGCACTGAGCTGGGAGTTCTTCGTGAACCGCTTTGAAACCCTCTCGCTGGAGGCCCAGCTGCATCTGGACTGTAATAAGGAATTCCCTTTTCCCACAAGTAAGTTTGTATCATTGACATTTCCTTTTTCATAAAACAAATATTCTGAACCGCCTTCATTCCGGTGCGCAATGAGGAGTTGCGGTGGCCCAGTGTGCTTTCATGTCGTGGAATCCCTTCCCTTCTGCAAGATAGGCAGGAGACTGACTAGTACAGCTCTGTAGTACCTAAGGGCTCTAAGTTGCTACTGAGAGAGCGCTAAATGCCCAGAACCATTACTGGCAGCCAAAATTAAGAGAGAGGTGAAGATGCTTGAGATAGATACACCAGATTGGAGGCTGATAACTGGAGATAAAGTAGGCCGACTGTCTAGCTCAAATAGTCCGTATCTGTCAACAGTCGCAAGTATTACAGGGGGCTCAGTAGTGTTAGAAGTACTCTTAAGTGCTTCAGTCCTCCATGGGCTGGGTCTTTCCCTAAATCACGGAATGCATTTCATTTTGGCTGCACACACAAACTTGGCCTGCAATAGAGGGAGGAAACAGCAGAAACGGATGCACTCTGACCCTCAGACAGCGTTTATGCCAGCTTTAAGCTCTTTGAGATGTTCTGCTAATGCCAGTTTGAAAAAAAAGAGAGGAAAATCAATCAGTTTTAGCACAGAATTACATCAAAACACATTTGGACTTGCTAATCTAACCACAGTTGTCCAATGTGCTTGCCTAAGAGATTCACTGTGTCAGATGCACATTGTGTTATGACCGCAGAGATGCAATAACAGTAGCCTTCCATCACTCCACTGATGCTGCTTTCTGCCCCATACGTTACTGCACACATGATTTCATAATCAGACTGGGATTCTATTACATGAAAGGCATCACATAAGAACCCAAGGGCCCGATATGCAAAGGATTTATGTTTCTAACTTTGAGAGTTATGCTCCTAAATTGGTCTCCTTGAAAATTTACTAGGGCCAAATGCCTAAATATTTTCTTAAAATTTCACTAAACTCCTAAATTTAGGAGCATAGAAAGTAGATGCCAATCGGGGTAGATTTAGGGTGGGGAAAAGAAGTTAGGGAATTAGCACTAGGCAATAAATTAGGCTCATAGATCTAGGCAAATGAATGACAGGCCTAAATTAGGATACATTTACAGCTGAAAATTTAGGCTCCTAAGTGCGGCTGAAAATAAGGCACAAATTTAGGAACCTAACTTAGGAGCTTAAATTTAGGAGCTCAGCTTTTTTGGAATGTCGGGACCCAAGTATTCATCTTATTGTTATGCTTTGAACTGATCATCTTACGCTTGCACTTTTACAGCTATCACTGCGGTCAGGACAAACGTTGCCAACCTCAGTGATGCCGCCATGTGGAAGATCAAGAGAGCGCGTTTTGCTCGCAACCGCCAGAAGAGCGTGCGTTCCCTGCGAGACAGTGTGAAGGGACCTGTGGAATCTAAGAGAGCGCTTTCATTGCCAGAAACCCTCAGCACCAAGATTCGTTGAGTATTGAACTCCATGACTAAATCCTACCCTGTGCTATAGCATGGCATTTGCCTGCTGGAACAGGCCTACTGCACGCAGCTAGGTGGTGGGGGGACTGCATCTTATGGGACAAAGCAGAGGGTTCCCTCCCAAGAATAAGTACCTTCCTCTCCTGCCCAGTTCAAATCACTCCTTCACCAGAGAACAGTCCCACGCTTTTCCTTGGAGGCGAACAACTCTCTGTCAAGCTCCTTTGACTCCCTCCTGGCTCTAAGGCAGCAGGATACACTCTGGCCCTACCTCCTTCACTGCCTTTGGGAGTCTTCCTCTTGGACTCCTACTCCTCAGCTCCATTTCCCATTCTCTCTGGGGCTGGAACTTAGCAGCTCACTTTAGAGTCCTTTTCTTCTCCTTTCTGGGATCCTCCTCGCCCATCTCCTCTCTACCTTCTAAGTACATTGTGCTCTCTTACTGGGGAAATCCCTTCTCCTAGGCCTCTCTTTCCTTTTGGAAGATCCCGACTGCCATTTCCTACATCTCTGGTCTCCTGAGTGGAAGGTCCCATGCCCATCTCAAACATCTAAAACTAGGGAGCTCTACTACTATGATCCAAATGACTAGACCTCCCCTTTTTAAATTTGATGTGCACTGCTCTGGAGTAAGGACCCAGAATGTTCTTTCTGACATCTTTGGTGCCCTGTTACCGGATTGGGGCTTCTAGAAGAAGATTCCACCCTGGTCTTTAAGTGTACACCGTCTTACCTACCTGCAGGATATAAACAGAAGGGCACAAGTTCATTTCCTTCAGGGACAGTCCAGGAGTTTGATTACATCACTGACTTTCAGTCTGAAGTGAGCATGGATAATAGCAGGGCAGAATTTCTGAGATGGGTCTCTTTGGGTTCTTACGGACTGACCCATTGGCCCTCAAATTGGCAGAACACTTTCCTGGACTCCCAGCTATTCCTCAGAGGCCTTGGCATTCAAACCTCAATAAGCCCTTCTGATGTGCTTACTTTTAGTTTCTAAGAGTCACATGGTGGCTCACGGGCAAAGCCTCAGTCACCGGTCCCAGCAACGCACTACTCTGACGCCAGCCTGTGCTTTTTACTCTGACATCTGCTAAAAGAATCCTAGAATCTTTAGTCTTTTCTTGCCATCTCACTTAACCAGTGGTAATAACATTGCTATAATCGGTAGCAAATGTTGTCCCCATGGGCAGCATCTGAAATATCCCCCAACCCACCGAGTACACACAAATACCACACCCCATAGATACTTCCACTCTGCAGCAGACACTCAGCCTCACCTCAGTTGCTCTCACTCACCAATCACTTCTTTTGTCAGAATGGCTCAAGCAAACATAGTCCAAAACATCCTCTTTATTAGTCCAGTAAAGTTAAAAATCAAAGCATTTTTTCAGTGGGTGAGCCTTAAATAGCAATACACAGGGTTTTATGTCCCTTCTCCACAGCCCTGGCTTTAAGCTTGAATGTGCCTCTGTATCAGCACAAACCCAATCCAGGCAATGGTTTATCCCCACAGCGCCTGAAGCTTCACTCAGACAGTCGCTTTGTGCACCAGCACTAATCCCATGAGGTCTCCTCACAGCCACGGCACAATTAATCTTCCGCAGTCTTCCCTGACTCTGGCAGCTCCATTTATGTGGTACAGTTCAATTCCAGAAAGTTCACTTTCTCAAGCTCCTGGTTCAGCACAGCACCACACTCTTGTGAACCATAGACCGTTATATCCCCCTGAGAGCGGGGGTGGACTGTGGACTGTGGACTGCCCCTCCCTATGGCAAACGAATTATGCTTTACGGCCACTGTGTCCTCTCCATTGCTTGGTGATACTATATAGTCCTGTCAGGGCCGGCCCTAGAGTTGGTCCAAAGTGTTGGTGCACTAGCCTTACACCCCCTCTGGCTATCAAAATCTATTATTCTGTTATCTATTATTCTTTCTTCTATGTAAAAATTGAGTTTAATGTAAACCGCTTTGATAAACCATGAAAGACGGTATTAAAAAAAAGTTAAATAAATAAATATTCTTCATCTTTGAATGGCCTGCTTTTGTTGCCCTCCAGAGGTTGCTGCCCTAGGCGACCACCTAGTTTGCTTAGTGGTTGAGCCTGCCCTGAGTCCTGTCCTGAGCCTCTCTGCTCTCTGGCAGTTTCTGCTCAGTTGTGCCGATGAACACCTCCCCTTCTGGGTCTGGTAAGGGAGGATATGTGGGAGGAACTCTCCCTTTGGCCTCTCCCAGCCCTTCTGTTCTCCTTCCCAGCTCCACCCTCTCCTGGGTTTAACATCTCTAAGTGTTTCCTGGGGAGTTCTTAAAGTGGCAGGGACTCTTTTTTTTAGAGCTATCTCAAAGGATTCTGGGATTTGTAATGCCTCCTGGGTCTCTAACCCTGCCAGTACACACGCAGGCAGTTCACCCACATCCATAACATACACAGGTATACGCACCACCAAACCGAGGTGTATCCCGTAAAACAGAAGTGCAACATCTGCAGTTTCCATAGCATAAATTAATTCCAGCTACTTTTATCTAAGGTTGCCAATTTTTGAAAGGAAAAACACCCGCCACCTACAGCTACTTGTGCCCCACTTTCTGCTCCTCCCCTGCCCTGCCCCGCCCCAGCCCCTGCCCCCGCCCCCAACAATTGCATAACTGCAGAGAGGGTAGCAGTGCAGGCTTTAGTATCTGCAGGCCATATCGAAGAGGGGGAGGGGGTAGAAGAGGCTGCATTCTTCCACATCCATTCCGTCATAGACCCCCAATACACATATGCTCATCCATATGGTATTAAATCCAAATATATATTCTCTATCCCCAGACTCCCTAACCCCACCCCTAGGTCACTTCCCCATACCACTAACCATATAAAACAAAGATATCAATAACGGCAATACAAACCCTCCGAGTACCAGGTCTATTGGAAATTAAAAATCCTTCAGAGCCAAGAGCAAATCTACCATGCCAACACTAACTTCCAGAACTCACCCATGGGCTCTATAAGGAAACGGCAGCACTGTAAGTATTGCCGTGAGCCCTCGAACATCAGTAAATCTATTCAGAAAGCTAAACAAGCCAGATCACTGAAATTATAGGCTAACAGAATACCAGAGTTACCAAGTTACCCGGTTCCAGGAGTGAGATTTTAAGCCAGTGCTGGATTTCTGACCATCTCTCTCTGGTGCATTACGGGAGCTGCAGCATCGATTTCAATAGGTAAAATCAGGGACTGCAAATACCATACTGCATTACAAGGCAAATTTAAACCCAAAACTTGCCAAAAATCTCACTGGGTAACTTGGCAACTCTGGGATACCCAGCCTTAATCGCACCTGCTGAGCACAGATGGACTTTCACCAAATAAAAAATAAATTACCGAAAAATGAAAATAGAAATATGTACACAAAAGTGAAACTGGAACTTCAAACAGCCAGACCTTGCATGCAACACAACGCAATGCAACAACAGAGAAACAGAAAGAGCTGCATTCCCCCAGTGCTGTACAACAGAAAAGCAGATGTCAGGACTGAAGTTAGGAGGAATGTAACGAGCGCAATTGCTCTGGACCCCAAGACAGATAAGGCCCCTGAACCAGTCTGACGCTGAAGAAGGAACAGCTTGCTAGTAGGGTTTAGGATCCCCTCCGTGTCTAACACCAGCCTGGTAGATATACTGTACATTCCAAATACTGACATATTCCAGTTACTAAATAGAAAGTAGTGTTGTAGATTACCAGACCAAGAAAAGACACCTGAGGCCTTCGTGAAATCAAACAGTTTTAATAGCATGCGAGAACTCAGTGGAATAGCTCCCAAAAAGACTGAACCTCTCGGGCAACGGTTTCAGTTCCATTTATAGACTTTTAGCTATATGCAAACTAATAATTTGTTAGCTACTTCATGATAGGCACATATTAAGTTCCCCTTGATCGCTCACCAATAGAGGTCAGCTGGGCGTGTTATGTAAAGTGAGAAGCTGCTAAACTATGCATTTCTTACTGCGTGGTTCTACTACTAAGCAGGCTACAGTGAAACAAAAGAGACAAAGACATTCCAGCTAGGCCACAGGCCTAGTATTTCAAGGTACATTTGAAAGCACCCTTCTGACACCACTACACTCCCCCCTTTAATTCAGTACCCTCGCCAGCAGGGTGCCAAGAACTATAAGCAGGCGCAGGATGTAAACCATGTGCTGGTTCTGTGTTTGGAACCGGACGGTACTGACACAGGCAGCGGATTTGCTGTCAACGACACTGTCAATGGCAGCGTGTGAACCATGCAGGCAGAGAGGTATTAGGCAAGGCAAAACAAGGCAGGCCATAAGGGACTTCAGACCACCTAACCCATTAAAAACATTCCCAAACCAGCCATCAACTGACAGACCATTCCAGGTCTAAACCAGAACATGGGCTAACTTTCGCATGCGATCAGTAATGTCTTCGATAACCTTGCCAGCATCATCTATCTGTAGGCAGCAATTTAGTGAGGTTAAATTTCCCACAGACCCCTCCCTCTGCGGCTAAAAGATAATCAAGGGCCAGCCGATTGATAAATAGCTGTGCGCATTTGAGTGTTTTGTTTTACCTGTAGGGTCAAAGCCTTGCTGGTGTCATTAGTAATAATTTCTAGAACAGCTTGCAAGCGAATAATACGATTCAGCATGTAAATAGGGGGACGGTAACCATAGGATCCATCCTCGGCCCATGTTGCAGGACCAGAATACTGTATAATGCACTCGGGGCATTCCCTACCGGTGTGGTGAATCCTGGGCCGATCCAGGAGAGACATATATTCACTATAATGGAGGTCTTCAATACCCATTCACTAGCCGTGGGTTTAAACTGGGACTGATTATAGGAGGATGAAGAATAATTACACTCCTAAGCTTCCCAGGGCCACTGATCGCCCATATTGGTGCCACCACAGAAGTAACAATAGGTGACATTCAGTTGTGTAGTCACGGTCTCAGCTAATTCAAGGAATAAATTTCTGACAGCTGTGGGTATGGGGTCCATCTGGGTCACCATTTCCTCGTAGGAGGAGTGGAAAACACTAAACAGGTGGGATTGTCGGGTTTTTCTGCTATTACCCGGAGATAAAGATAAGTGCCAGGGTCTGTACCCTGGCTATAAATGAGTAGGCCAAAAGGTTGCCCCATATGCCCATTGGCCTGACAAGGGTTCAAAATAGTGAGATTAAGGGGCTTGCAGGTGGAAGTTTGACAATGGGGGGAGGCCGACATCCTCGTTAAAACTGCTTTGCGATCATCCCCTTGGTGACCAGTAGACACTCCTGGCCAAGAGGCGAAATATATATACTTCCACCGGGGGCAGAAATATGACCCTGCCGCAGCCACTACCCAGCGGTTGGGCGCATTGACGCCCGTGCACTGGGCCCAATTATAGGCACGTTGAGGGCACACGTACTTATCATTTGTAGAATAGGTGCATTCCCATTTGAGGAACCCACAACCACCAGAATAAGAGGTTTTTCCGATTGCGAGGCACGCATCGAAAAACAAGGATTTAGGCTGGCTATCCTCAAACATGGTAGAGTTAAGGAGCGGTCCCTGGAAATTGTCGGCATGTACTTCCAGGATCCAATAAACAGGAAACACTTTAGGATTAAAACACACAGGCTCCTTTCCTGCATGGTAACAGATAGTAAGGTCGGTAGTATTGTGACGGCAGGGGGTCTGTTTGGTACTGGAACAGGAATAATAAGTATGATATACCAGGGTCTGAGTGATTTTGTGGTCAGTCTTAGTTACTTTCAAACAGCGGGTGCAGGGGAGTGGATCAGTTACAACGGAACTCATGGTTACCATCAGAAATACAACTACCGCAAACTCAGTATACATAATACTGCAGTTGGTATAAATACAGTCTATAAACAACAGGTCCTTGGGTTCCTTGTTTCCAGTTGTCGATCCTCAGTCTTCAGCCGTACGTAGACCCATCAGCTTCCGGTGGTGACGGAGGTAGGGCGTTGCGCTGATTGACGTGCAGGCTGAGTCGTTCTGGACAGGATGAGCTTCAGTTGGTTGTCAGGATCCGTTCTGGCAGTCCAGGTGCTGTCAGTCAGATAGGTTGCTGGCTTGACTCAAGTATGGCGAATCCATAGCACAAGTTCGGCAACCTCCACAGCTGTGGGGTGGATAGTATGACCGTAAATGGCCCCCACCAGCGGGGTGTCAAAGGGTCATGGTTCCACTCCTTAATCCAGACAGCGGAACCTGGTTTGTGGGGGTGAATGGGTTCAACAAGGGTTACTGGTAGTCGTTCTTGAACCCAGGAGTGAACATTCTGCAATACGGAACCCAATGCTACCAGTTCTTGACGAATCAGCAGAGATACAATCTGACCCATATCTACTAGCACTCCCTTAATCAAGGGAGGGGGTCGTCCATACAGGATTTTTCGAAGGGGGACAGATTCAAACCCTGGCGAGGAGAGGACCGTATGTACAACAGGGCCATGGGAAGAACAGACGGCCAGCGGAGACGGGTCTCCTGACAGAGTTTGGAAATTTTGAACTCTGAGGGCGGTAGGCAGTGTGCAATTTCCAATTTATCTGTTGAGCTTGGGCTAGGTGTCTGTTGACCCGAGAGACAAAAACTGGGCCATTGTCTGATCCTATTACTGACGGGAGTCCAAATCGGGGTATGACTTCTCTGATGAGGGCTCGGGCGACCTCACAAACCTTCTTGGTTCTGGTGGGAAAAGCTTCAACCATCCTGAATAGGTATAGACTAACACCAGAAGGTACTTATTACCCCCAGCCTTGGGCATCTCGGTAAAATCTACCAGAAAATTTTCCATGGGAGCAGTCCCTACAGCTAGGAGACCAGGGGGTGGTAATTTCCCTTGTCAGGGATTATTTCAGGCACAGGTCAGGCATTGGCGTGAAACTGATGCGGTTAGGGGTCCTAACATTGAAATATAAAACCAGGGATGAAGGGCCTGCTCCATTGCGCTTTTTCCCATGTGAGTAACCTGGTGGAACGCCCAGACAAAATGCGGGGCTAAGGTGTCAGGGATAACAATACTGCTAGGTTCAGTTTTCTGGAGGGGTGGCAGCTGGATTCATCCCTGTTCAGTCAATGTCCCTCCCTCCTGGGTACAGAAATAGTCTAGCTCGTCCGATTGGTAGCGGGGATCCCAATTATTCACTGGCACCGGGAATAGTGGGGCTGTTATAGCCAATGCTGGATTGGGCCTTTTCGGGCGGAGGGCTGTTTCCTTTGCTACTTTGTCTGCCTTCCGGTTCCTAAGGCAGTCAGGCTATCCCCAGACTGATGACCCTGGCAGTGCATGACTGCCACCTTCCTGGGTTCCCAGACAGCATCTACTAGAGCCATGATGTCTGGGGCATACTTAATAGCTTTCCCCCCTGAAGTAACCAAACCTCGTTCTTTATACAGGGCCCAATGGGCGTGTAGGGTAACAAAAGCATACTTAGAGTCAGTGTAGATGTTTACTTTCAGACCTGCAGCTAACTGGAAGGCTCGAGTAAGGGCAATGAGTTCAGCTTTCTGGGCAGAAGTCCCCAGGGGTAAGGGCTCAGCCTCCACAACAACCTCAGGAGTGACCACAGCATATCCGGCCTTCCGCTGTCCATCTTCCACAAAACTGCTGCCACCGGTAAAATACTGAACGTCAGGAAAGGTCAGTGGTACATTTTTCTCAGATCTGGGCGGCCGGAATACACTTCATCCGTAACCTGGATACAATCATGTTCGGGTAGCCCAGGTGCTAGAGGGAGTAGAGTGGCAGGATTGAGTGTTTTTCACTATCTCCATGTGGACCCGAGGATTCGCACACAGCATGCTTTGGTACGTTGTCATCCGCTCGTTGGTAAACCAATAATTGCCTTTGTACCCCATCAGTGTCAGTACTGCATGCGGCACTTTTAACATACAGTTCTTGCCCAAGGGACAATTCATAAGCCTCTGTTGCCAGGAGAGCTGATGCTGCTACTGCACGGAGACAAGAAGGCCACCCCCTTTCTTCATGGACTTACAGATGGAATGGTTTTTCTACGTCAGGCAGTACTTGACTTCAGTCTGGCACAGCTGGGCTTTACTTTGAGACACCCGATAGCCAGACATCCAAAGCAAGTGCAGAAGTTCTGAAGTGGCGGCAATACATTCTTCTGGGGAAACAGCAGCGATGAGTAGATCGTCCACGTATTGCAGCAATACACGTTGAAGGGGACATGACTGGAACTGACGCAAATCTTGACTAAGTGCATCCCCAAACAGCATGGAGGAGTTCTTGAATGCTTGGGGTAAATGGGTCCATGTCAGTTGTCTCTTAATGCCAGTAATAGGGTCTTCCCATTCAAACGCAAACAGTGGCTGGCAAGGAGTGGCCAATCTCAAACAGAAAAAGTCACCCTTTAAGTCCAAAACAGTAAAACAGGTGGCTTGTGCAGGAATCAAACTCAGTAAATGGTAAGGGTTTGACTCAACAGGATGAATGGTAACAACACAGCTTCATTGACCTTCCGCAGATCCTGCATAGGTCGGTAGTCATTAGTGCCTGGTTTTTGAACTGGCAGCAAAGGGGTAATCCAGGGTGATTGGCATGGTTTTCAGGAGTCCAAACTTAAGTAATCACTGGAGATGTTTATGAATGCCCTCAACAGCTCTTTGGGGCAGGGAATATTGCCTGACACAATTGGGACATTCATTTTTTCCTTTTTCAGTGGCCCATTTCTCTGCAATAGACACATTGATCTCATTCCAATAGTCCTTGCTCCAGTGATCCTCGTTGGGTTCCTCTACCCCGGCCTCGGCTTCTCGGTTCCCACATTAACTTTCCTTGTCCTTTCTCGACTAGCGCCGCTGCTAACGTATCAGTTTTCTTTTCTCATCTTTCATTCACACTCACGCTTCATCTCCTGATCTCTGTTCACAAATACTTTCATAGCAACTTACATCAGCTGGGTTATATTTATTCCAGCAAATCCCTCAATCTGATGTTTTTTCTTCGAATGTCCCCCTGTAACTGCCCTACGAATGCTGTATTCACCATCCGCTGGTTTTCAGGTGCTTCAGGGTCAAAAGGAGTATAAACACGGAAAGATTCACAGAGTCTTTCATAAAACTGGCCAGGACTCTCATCAGGGGTTTGCAGGACCTCAGATATTTTTCCACATTCATCGCTTTCTGGCCCCCCCTTTTAAGGCCTTCAAGGAGAGCTTGATGATATCGACTCAGGGTAGTGTGGGGAGGAGAGGAACTAAACTGGGACTGACCTCCTTCAGATTTGGGACTCAGGGAACTTTCTGAAGTGCTGGGCAGGTCTGTATCTGAAAATGGCATTCTTGCCTCACTGCTCGATCGAGCTTAGTGAATTCTTCTATCTTTGACTCCCGTACTAAAACTGGTCGTTTGAGTTTTTACTTTAGGCTGCATTTTTCTGTGAACTACGGGACAGGAGTTCCTCTGAGTGCACTCTGCTAACTAGATTATACGAGTCGTAATCAAAGATTTAAAACTGCCACTCTTTCTGACAATATTTCTTTAACAGGGACTGGGGTCATATGACTTTGCAGGACAATTGTGCGCACCTCTAGTATCAGGTCTATATCTAGGGATCCCTCGGGGAGGCCAAGTTAAAGACAGGAGGGGGGGCCCCATTCCTGTTCACATAAAACTTCCAATCGACCCAGGGGTCATTACAATTACATAATCACCAGAGAAACCCTTCTTAAAGTTCTTAAGGAGACACTGCAGAAGGCTCAGTATAAATACACCCCCTCCCTTGCTGTTCAAAGATGCTGTTCAAAACCTTTGCCTCTCTCTCTCTAACTCTCCAGCAGCTGCAATACAAACACTATCTCTCTCTCACACTCTAGCAACTGTAAAACAAACACCGTCTCTCTCTCACTCATTCAGGTTTCTCCCTCCCTAATCCCACAGAAATCAGCAGAGTAATTATAACAGAAACAACTGAAGTAGAAATCCAGGCAGAGCTGGGTTAAAACTTTCTCTTTCTGTGTAGGAAAGGATACGCCCCTTGAAACATTTTTGTTCTGTCTGTGTGAAAAGGATACACGCCTTATATCCTACCCCTATTCCCCCCCTCCCTCCCCCGTTTCTCTCTCCTTGCTAGAAATAACTGCTCTCTATCTCTCTTAGCTGTGCTGTAAATAACTGCTCTCTCTCTGAACTGTGCTGTGAATAACTGCTCTCTGTCTCTGAGCTGTGCTGTGACTCTGGAGTCTTTTTTTTTTGTTCCGTTTTTTTCGTACAAAAACCCAACAGAATAATCTTACAGTATACCAGAAGGGAAATCAGTGGGTTCAGTCAGCATCTGACATATTAGGATCAGTCCCAGGAGTTGATCACGCTCCTTTCAATTACAGATAACAATACTAGATACAGAGAATTACCAGAAAACAATGCCAAATACAGAGAATTACCAAAATCAGACTTGCCGGATCCGGTGAAAAGGACAGGTTTGTTTTCCGGGCCCCTTTTGGTTCCTGAGTGAGTCCGATCAGTCCCACGGGCTCCAAGACTGTCGTAAAGTCCCGTCCGGAAACAGTCCGGTGGTGCCTCGAGACCTCTCGGGACTCCTGGAGCCCGCTAGATGAATGGCTCATCAGTCCGAGACAAAATATTCCTTTCCCAGTCAGGGAACCAAGAAATGTTGTAGATTACCAGACCAAGAAAAGACACCTGAGGCCTTCGTGAAATCAAACAGTTTTAATAGCATGCGAGAACTCAGTGGAATAGCTCCCAAAAAGACTGAGCCTCTCCGGCAACGGTTTCAGTTCCATTTATAGACTTTTAGCTATATGCAAACTATTAATTTGTTAGCTACTTCATGATAGGTACATATTAAGTTCCCCTTGATCGCTCACCAATAGAGGTCAGCTGGGGCATGTTATGTAAGGTGAGAAGCTGCTAAACTATGCATTTCTTACTGCGTGGTTCTACTACTAAGCAGACTACAGTGAAACAAAAGAGACAAAGACATTCCAGCTAGGCCACAAGCCTTGTATGTCAAGGTACATTTGAAAGCACACTTCTGACAACACTACAGTAGAATTATTTTTTCTACCTTTGATGTTGGCGCATTTTATTTTTAAAATTGTTTTTGGTCCCAGTCTCTGGTGTCTGTTTTCCTCTCTTCTCTTACCTCTCATATCATGATCTCCTATTCATTTGCCATAACTTCTCTCTCCTCCTGCCTTCACTACCTCCCTTGGGTCAATCTCTAACACTGGTTTCTTCTTTTCTGTTTTCCTTGATTATTATTTTTTTTTTTTTACTGTATCTAGCTTCAGCTTTCCATCTTTTCCTTCACCCCAAACCTCCCATTCCCTCTCTCTCCTTCCCTAGCCTCGTATTTCCCAGTCTTTAACTCACTCCTTATCACCCTATACCCAGCATCTCTCCTCTATGTCCCTATCCCTGTCCTCCCCATGTCCGTCATCTTCCCTCTGTTTCCTGTCGCTATCCTTCTCCCCCCATGTCCAGCACTTCCCCTCTATGGCCCTATCTTTTCCCTGTCCAAAATCTCCCCTCTGTGTCCCTATCCCCTCCCCATGTCCAGCATCTCTCCTCAATGTGCCCCTTACTAGTACCCCCATGTCCAGCATCTGCTCTCTCCGCTATTCCCCCCATGTCCACCATTTGCTCTCTCTCTCCTATTTCTCCCCCTGCCCATCTGCCCTTTCTCCCCATGTCCTGTAGCTGCCTTTTCACCCCATCTCCTCCATGCCCAACATCTGCCCTTTATCCCCATGCCCCCCAACCATGCCCAGTATCTGCCCTTTTACCCCTATTTCTCCATGCCCAGCATCTGCCCTCCATGCCCCCATGTCCTCCATCCATTCTTTCTCCCCTATGCCCCCCATCATGTCCAGTATCTGTCCTTTACTTCTGTGTCCCTCCACCATCTCCCTTTTTCCCCCTCCCCCTGTGCCGAGCATGTCTTCTCCAACCTTCAACCCACTGCCCCCTCATCCCATGGCCGGCATCTGCCCCCTTGTCCCACCCCCACTTCCGGCATCTTTCCTTTGGCTCCGGCGTCCAGTATCTCTCTCCCTGCCTCCCCCTATACAGCATTGTCCCCCTGCTCTGTGCCCAGCATATACCCCTCCACCTCTGGACTCCCTCCTCTGCCGATGCCCATCTTGGCCACTTTGTACTCTCCCATACCCCAAACTGCCACCATAGGCAAACGCGCAGGGTCCTGAGTCCAGTGCACTTGTCTCTGCTGGTCCCACCCCTTCTGATGAATACTTCCACATCAGAAGGGGGTGGAAGTGGCAGAGACGAGCACGCTGGAATCGGGACATCATGCTTTTGTTTGTTTTTTGTTTCTTTAAGCCGCCACTGCTACTGATCCTGCTGCTGTTGTTGGGGGGCGGGGAGATAGCTAGGGGGCCAGGCAATGATTGATGCCACCGTGCCGCAGACTCAGAAAAGGTGGCGGTGGTGGCGACAGAGTTCCTTCCAGAAACACAACTTGTGCATGGCTGGTTTAAACTCTCTGCCGGCAGCCGGCGTGGCCGTTTAAAAACCGTCCAGTTGGCAACCCTACTTGTATCTCGATCCAGTGCACAGTCAGTCTTCTCGCCTCGTCCCTGTTTCATTATACCTGTTCTTTCTGTTGCAGCTGTGAGGCTGACCAGACATGAGCAGTCTGCTCCCGCACTGGGCGGAACTCCAGATCAGACTCCAGGTGTGCAGCAGGTTCTAAATGATCACATTGGCTTTCTCTCTTATAACTATGGTGCAGCTAGTGGCAGTGGGTAGCGTGGCACTATACATCAGCATCAACAGAGCTTCAGCAGTGAATATGGAACATGCACCGGGAGCACCCGGTATGGTATAGCAAAATATAAAGAAGTAGGAAAAGAATTTATAGTTGCCACAATTTTGCAGGTTGGGTGGGCAGCAGGGATGCAAAGAACAGGGAAGAGAGCTTATGAGAGCCCCCCGACCCCCCGATGGCTTGCCATGGAAGAGCAGAGGTCGATGAAGCACCTTGGATTATGTTGTGCAGGGAAGGGAAGCTGAGGATATTGGGAGTGTCGGGGGAGGGTGTGCAGCAGCAGAGAGATTCCAGATGAGGGCGAAAGAGAGGGCTGATGGCTCTTTGGTATTTATTTGAGATCCAACCTCCAGCACTTTTACTAGAAACGGAGGCGAGTCTTTATTGTTATTACCATGGAATAAGTGTTTCTACTTTTTTCATGTGACATTAACCTCCATTCTAACTGAAAGATAGCAGCTGCCCCCTCCCCTGCAGGGCCAGCAGCCTTTTGTGAAAAAATGGCAGTGCATTGAGCGTACTGCTAAGGCTCAGTTTCCAAGATGGCTTCTGGGGCTGGAGTAAGTGCGGATTGCTCCTGGTCCCCTTTACCAACTGAGTCTGGGGGCGTTGGGATGAACTGGAGACTCGGTAAACAGGAGAAGTCCGGAGTAGAATAAGGGAGTTTTAAGGAAAGAGGGTAGAGCTTTGGTTGCACATTTTGAATTAGGAGTCTTGGAATGGGATGGGGGGGGGGCACTCATTAGACCCCAGAGATTCCCTTGTTAGTGTGGAAGGCAGAGAGTGGGGGGGGCCCTTAGTGATACCATAATTTCACAAAAGGCTGTGAGTCACTATCTTTCAGTGGAAGGAGATTCACAAGCAGGGACGGCTTTGCTTTTTTAAGGACACTCAAGCCCCTTCAAAATTACCCCCAGAAGCATCATTTCACGCATTAGTAAGCAAATACTCCCAGTGGAAGCAGGGCTGCTGCTACGTGGTAAGCGCAGTAAGCGCAGCAGGGGGGTGTCAATGTTCAAGGGCGCTAGAGCCACGGCAGCTGCAGAGACAGAAAATTACTGCCCCTCAATAGCGCACACACGTCCTACTCCACGGCACGCTGGGTTCCAATCCCAGACTGCAGAGGGCGGCTGAACACGTCATTTTCTCTCTAACGCTGCCCGCTGCTCTTGTAGAGCTGATGCTGCCTAATAAACATGACAAGAAGGTACCGATGTTTGAGGAGGCAACGCAAAAGCCAGGGAATCTTACACACCACAAAGCACATGCCTGCCTGCTCCCCCTCCCCCCCCCCTGCGGCACGCGGGGTCCCAATGCAAGTGCATTGGGCGGCTGAGCATGTTCCCTTCTCGCCAGGGCCGATGTTTCCGGCCTACTGCGGGTGCAGTGTTTGCTGCTCCATCTGATCTTATCAAGTCCCAGGTGGGAAGGGCTTCAGGGGCAACTTGGATTTACTATTTTCCTTGGGGGGAGAGGTCTCTGGTTCCCAGTCCAAGGCAGGTGGAGGGGGCTATTAGTTCTACCTCTAATTCGTTGGCTGAAAACACTTAAGGTGCAAACTTGGGCTTTTCTGTGTGTTTGCGCTGTGGAACAAGTTGTCAACTTTAGTGAGGGAATTAGACGATCTGTTCCAGTTCGGAAAGGTTTTGCCTGAGTAGAGTTCTTAATTGCTCAGGACTTTGTTGCCTTAATCCAATGCTGTTGACTTAGCCTCTCTGCCTTCCAATAAAAAGGCTGATGCAGAAACCCCACATTAGAGCCTGACGCTAAAGCTCTAGCGCATGGTTTCCAAACACAGGTTTAGTGCAGAGGTTTTGCGCAGCCATGCTGTAATCAAATGATATGCAAATGAGCTATGAACAAAAGTCTGCGCTCAGCTAGGAGAACCAGCCAGGCACGTGCACACAGGTATCTGTTAGCAGCACCTATATCCTGCACACAAAAGACCCTCGTGCACATGTGCTGGAATGTCCTGTGATACATAAGAGCAATATCATTCACAGTGATACTATTCTGGGCAGAATGATATCATTCCAGTGCTGGCACATACGTTGTTCCAGCATGCGTCCTTTGTCATTTTTTTTCTCAGGCCCAAATAAAGCTGTGGGAATTGTCCACTCACAAAACTGGCATAAATTCCTCCTCAGCACAGACACCTTATGTCTTCTCTGATCTAACATTATCGATTTATTAGCTTTTTTATCCAGCTTTATCATTTCAGTCAAAGCGGTTTTCATTGTAACTTAAAATTGGCAATGTACATTAAATAGGGACATTGATAACTTGGATTTTTTGAGGCAATGGAGGGTTAAGTGATTTGCCCAAGGCCACAAGGAGAGCTAGGGGGAATCAACCCCTGGTCTCTCGTTTCCCAAGCCAGTGCTCTAACTACGAGGCTACTCCTCCGCTCTGCTAGTGTTAAAATACAGGCCTTGAGCTCTGTGCAAGTTTCTGTTTCTGGGTGGCATAGCTAATTGCTTCATTACCAACTATTTTGAATGTTTTTAAACATGCTGTAGGCTTTTGGTAAATCCCCGGGTAAGGTTTGCCTCTTTACAGATGATACCAAAATCTGCAATAGGTAGACATCCAGGAAAGAGTAGATAACATGAGGAGGGATCTAGCTAAGCTTGAGGAATAGTCATGAATTTGGCAACTGAGATTTAATGCTACAAAATGTAGAGTCAAGCATTTGGGCTGCAAAAATCCAAGGGAGTGGTACATTGTAGGGGCGAAGTACTTCTATCCACAAAAGAAGAGCGGGATCTGGGCATTATTGTTTCTGATGATCTTAAGGTGGCTAGATATGTAGAAAAGGCAACGGCAAAAGCCAGAAGGATGCTTGGGTGCATAGGGAGAGGAATGGCCAACAGAAAAAAGGAGGTGATAGTGTCTCTTTATAAGTCTCTGGTGCGATCTCATTTGGAATATTGGAGACCGCACCTTCCAAGGACATAAATAGCCATTTTAGAAAAGGCTTCACATTTAAGAGAGCCTTTTCTAAAATACCGTCAGAATGGTGTATGTCTTCACACTTCTTCTGAACAATTAATATCTCTGCAAACACTGAAACAGGCAGAACAATGGGATGGTGCTACCATCCTGTATGTGCTGAGATTATTGGTAATCTGGATTTGATTGCTTAGATCAGGCAAGTTTGCAATGGAGAGGCAGATAATGCTATCTTATTTAGATTTATAAATACTAGTACTGGGTATTCCATAGATTTGACCCTTCCTCAGTTTGAGTGAGGTTACCATGATTTATTTCCCCGCATACCATATTAATACAAAGACAAACATTCACCCACTGGACCCTGGCAAGCTCTCTGTATTTAATATTGTTTTAAAAGTAAAATCATACAACAACCCAACACAGCTCACCTCGTCCCTTCCATACTAACACTCCCTGTTTGTATGGGAGCCGCAGCGTAGGCCACTTCCAACATGCTTAGTTAGCAGAGGACCACAGCGCAGTCTGCTAGCTATGTCAGCCCTCTTGCAACATACATGGAACTCTGTTCTCTAAAATGGTCAGTGGTCTTTACCATAAGGCTTATGGGAACAGATTTACTTTGGAAGAAATATGGGAGGGGGAGATATGATAGAGACGTTTAAATATCTCCATGGCATAAATGCACAGGAGGAGAGCCTCTTTCAATTGAAAGAAAGCTCTGCAATGAGGGGGCATAGGATGATTGTGAAAGGGGATAGACTCAGGAGTAATGTGAGGAAATATTTCTTTACGGAAAGAGTGGTGGATTCGTGGAATACTTTCCCAGTGGAGATGGTAGAGATGAGGATTGTATCTGAATTCAAGAACGTATGGGACAAACACAGAAGGTCTAAAAAGGAACAAAAGGGACTATAGTAGTTGGTGTGGAAGGACAGACTAGATAGGCCGTAGGGTCTTTATCTGCCGTCATGCTTCTGTGTTTCTCTCTGGAACCCTAGGTCAACAGTCTCCAGAAAATGACAATATAATAAAGGACCCCCTCCCAGAGGATGCTGGAATTGACCATCAGACTGTTCATCAGCTGATTACAGTCCTGATGAAGTTCATGGCAAAAGATAAGAGCAGTGCCGAGGCTGACATCAGCAGCGCCAAAGCCTTCAACACAGTCAAACGCCATCTCTACGTACTCCTGGGATACGATCAACAGGAAGGATGCTTCATGGTTGCACCTCAGAAGATGCGTACATCCACCTGCTTCAATGCATTTATAGCTGGGATAGCACAGGTAAATGCTAGTGATTACACAGATACTGGAGACAGCTGTACGAATAAAGGAGATACAGCGTAAAAGTTACTGACTGCACAGTTACAGGCTTCAGATTGTGACGGAGCCTAATAGCTCTTCCTCCTCTGCCTCTTGTGCATTGTTTTACCATTTCCATCCATGAGGGGGCAGTGTGTCTACCAGAAATTCTCTTTTCCTTGTGCTAAATTAGAGGTCCTCCACCCAGTTGAGTGGACCGATTATATTTATTAACCTCTTTCTTTCCCTCCCCCCCAGCCAGTCTCTACCAATCTCTCTCTCTTCCCCACATCCTATCCCTCTCTCTTTTTTCTCTTCTTTTTCATCCTGTGGACCCCCTGGGATTATCAGGGTTCTGTGGACTACAGATTAGGCACCACTGTGCTAAATCTTGGAGTGTTTCTTAGGCCTCCACCCCCTTTAGATACATATTTTATTTGCATAGATTTGCATTTCTAGAAATGGAAGTATGAAATGTAGTAGACACCTGCTTGCCAAAAACTTGCTGTAATCTTTTATGGTCAGCTCCAGAATGTTAACAACCTGAGATTATCAATTTATTATACTACTGGAAATGGATTGCGTTGTTCACCTTTCAGAGGGTGAGCTGAAGGCAAGTTATATCCAGATATTTCTGTATCCCTGGGGGGCTTACAATCTAAGTCTGAGTGGGAAATGCAAGACATATCAGTGGAAAAAACAAGAATTGAACCCTGGTTCATGGTTCAATTTATTTATTTAACTACTTTTATATACCACCTTATCAGAATGTCAAGGTGGTTTACATGTTAACAAGAACATTGAAGTCACATATGAATAAATAAGAACAAACAAAAGTAAGGAACAATATGCATATTGCTGGAGAATCAACCTGGATGAGCGAGAATGTGTGGTGGGGGGAGAGGGGGGTGCCAGAACCAGGGAATGCGACTGAGTAAACTATACAGTGTGCTCAGAATAGCTAACTTTGTACCTAATGGTAGGAGGAGAACTAGTCTTCTCTACCCAAATGCTCGAGGAAGAAGTGAGCTTTCAGTATCTTGCAGAAACCTAATAGGTCATGGATGGCTCTTAAGCTCTGAGGGAGCGCATTCCATATGCTTGGGGCATATAGCGAGAAGGCTCGATTTGAGGTGCTCTGGTTGCTCTTCACTTTTGCTGTGGAAATGGTGAAGCAGTTTTCTGTGTTGCTTCTTCTCTGTCTGGTGTCTTGTGTAATAAAGTCTGTAGGTATACTGAGGAGAGGCGATGTGAGATTTTGAAAATGGTAAGCAAAGCCCTGTATTTTCTGCAGCTCACTATGGGGAGCCAGTGTAAGTGTCTGAGGACTGGGGTTTTATCATCTGTTTTGGCTTTTCCATAGAGGATTCAGACAGCAGTATAAAGGGTGGTTTGGTAGTCCTTATAGGATGTTATTGCAATAATCCCAGAGTGGGCAGACTAGGGTTTGAGAAACTGTACAGAAGTCCTGGATGCTCGGTAATGGTCGTAGGGGCTGCACTGTGTTAATTTTGTGATAGATATGTTTGATGGTGTTATTGATATGATGTTGTAGGGTTAGTGGCTGGTCTAGGGTTATTCCCAGGTAACGCACAACTGATTTCACGCCTGGGATTGAGATGTGAGATGTTGGTAGGTTGAAGTTTGTGTCTCTTGTAATATGGAACACCTCTGTTTTCTTGTAGTTCATGAGCAGGTTCTGTTCTGATCACTACTGGGTGATTGATGTAAGGCACTTTATTAGTGAGGTGTAGATGGATTATGTGGTGGAGAAGAGTACATAAACCAGAATATTGTCTGCATAAATATGGTAGAAAGCATTATGTGCTTGAATTATTGAGCAAATGGGGTGCAGAAATATGTTGAAAAGAAGGGAGGACAGTGGAGAGCCTTGAGGAGCTCCTTGGTGTAGTTTGTATGGAGCAGATGCAATTCCTGCTGCTCTTACTTGCTGTTGGCTGTCTGTTAAGTAAGAGCTGAGCCATTTTAAGGTCATGCTGCCTAGTCCTATGGATTACAGGTGCTGTAATAATGCATTGTGAGGAACTGAGTCAAAGGCAGATGCGATGTCCAGGAACAGCAGGATGAATCCTTGATGACTTCTTTGTATGCATCAGGTTAATCTTCCATGAGTGCAGTTAGAAGGATTTCTACACCAAGATTGGGCCTAAATTCATAATGTTGCAGTCAAGAGGTGCATGCAAGTCGATGTGATCTTGGAGCTGAAGCTGCACAGCTTTCTCAATAATATTTGCTAGAAAGGGTAGACTGGATATGAGTCTATATGAGCTAGTGCTCTCTGGGTTTAGTGATGGATTCTTGAATCATACAGAGGCGTGCTTGGGTTTGGTAGGCATGTGGCCTTGGATGAGAGAGTGTTGTGTTATTTCAAGTAGTGTGGGGGCAAGACAAGTGAAAGATATTTTGATCCAGCTTACTGGGCATGGATCTAGAGGGGAAGTGCTGCTGTTGAGATTTGTGATAATGCTCTCTAGGTGCTCTATCAAGATTGGGTTGCCAGGTGGAGGGTATTGCGTTGTTGTTTAGTGGCAGTACGGTTGCAGTTAGTGTGTTGCCTGTCTTGTAGGTTTTGGCTTAGAAGTGGTCTGCTAGTGCTTGTTGAGATGGGGCGGCATGCTTTGTCTCTTGAGTAGGAGTCTTAATAATACTTTCGCTATGCAGAATAATTCTCGGGCGATTTGATGAATTTAAAATGAGTGTAGTGTGATGTTCCTTCTTCTTTTGGTGTATCATATTCTGGTATTCTTGTAGCTTAGACATGGATTCATCATGGTCATGTCTGGTCTTGGATCATCACCATCTTCTTTCAAGCTCTCTGAGCTCACATTTAATAGATCTGCAGTGTACAATACAGCACAGTAGTGTTTCTTGTGGCTCTTTTTGTTTGGGGTGTGATGGCTGCTTTGCACATTGTGTGGTTCCAGTTTTTGATCAAGATATTGTGGTCTTCTGATTGATGTGCTATCTGGGGAACAACTTTATCTAAGAACTCATTCTTATCTAGGCATCAGAATCTTCTTTTAGGGGGCTATGGTAGGGTTTGTGCATGCTTAGAGGAAGATGGGACACGATTGCTTTATTGTCAGACCAAGGGCCTGGGGATATGATGGAGCAAGGGAAAAAGTTATTTGTGAGCATGGGTTGAGGAGTGAATATGAGATCTAGCATAGCTCCTTTCTCATGCATCGGTTCCTTGATGATCTGGGTGAATTCCTGTGAATTCATAGCTTCAATGAAGAACTTGAAGAGCATAGGTGGAGTGGAGGGAAGCTTCAGGTCACCTAGTAGCAGTAATTGCTTGTTTCTTGTAGAGAAGTCACAGGTCTGAAAGAGGGGTCATACGTTATCAGCGGGTGTAGTTGAGGATCTGTAAGCTAGGCAGAGGATGATGTGCTTAAATCAGATGATGAGGATGTCCAGTCCTCCTTCTGAGTTGGTGGTAATGTTGTGGAATTCAAGGTGGTCCCCGGCTAAAATAAAGACGCTCCGCCTCTGTGGTTAGATCTGGACAGTTGAAAAGACTAAAATCTGATCGTAGGAGTTAATTTTTAGCACGTTGTCAGTGTCAGTGAATCACATTGTATCTATATTGTGGTCATAGAGATAATCAGATAATACGGGGACTTTGTTGCGCACCGAGGGGCGCTGAGGAGAACACATTTTGTGCTTTGGGGGTGGATCACATAGTTGTTGAGGTGTGCTCTTATGGATTTGTGGGGCTTGATTTTAATGAGATTCCATGGACATCTGCTATTTCTGGGATGCAAATGGATAAAATGTTTTCTTCTCAAGGTGTAACTGTCTTCAAGATGGCTACTAAGCTTCCCAGCCTCAATCTGATATCGGGGTCCGACATCACTACTTCTGCTGTCATGACTGACAGTTCCAAATGTCAGAGGCTAAGTCCGGTGCTGTTTGAATTTAGACCTGACATTGGAGGGATGTGGCACAGGCACGGTGGTTGCTAAACTATACTTTGCTGTTGTCATTTTAGTGTGGTGACCATTAGACTATCCATCAACCAGTGATGGTTTCATTAGCAGCATTGCTTTTCAACAGTGTTGTGCCTGCACCTTTAGGGTTTTTGAAGCATTATATGTTTCGTCTTCTTAGTGGTTGACTTCTGGTTCTGTTTCAGATTGTGCAGAAACCCAGAGTTGGGAGAACGTTTAGGCAAAGGTTTGCAACATAGCAGAAGTTTTGATTTGATGTCACAAGGTGGCAGTAGAATGCAAACATGTCCAAGGAAATGTTTAGAGCTTACGGGACTAGATAGAGAGCTGCGGTAGAGGACTGATCTTTACTGCAGGCTCTTATCAGATGATGTGCATATGTGACGGTGTGCCTGGTCATTTTAAGAACCGAGAGAGGAGATATTCCATTTCATTTCATTTGTTCCTTATACATTATAAAATGGCAGTAAATATAACAATACTGTATAAAACATACAGAACAAACAAACAAATACATACCTAAAGTAAAAAAAAATAAATAAAGTGGTCTAAGAGCAGCACCACCCTGCAACCTCCCATTAGCTGCATCAGGCATCATTGTTGGGAGTTCTCTCGGTAAAGGATAAAGAGGCTTTTGTACCACTGGACTTCAGGGTTTAGGTCGCATTTCCTCACAGGATCTTTAAAGAGTATTCTATTTGGAAATGCCCAGCTAGTCCCTTGGAATGCATGGAGACCCCTTGGTGAGATGGCAAAGAGGCAAAGAGGTATGGGGTCCTTCAGGCATCTGCAGTTTGCAGCAGCCAAAGCATAAAGTATTGCTGCCCAGAAAGCAGTTCTTTGAATGGATTATCAGTGTCTATAAAAAGCCTCTTGATCACATACTCCTGCCATGCCGACTGGGTGTCAGCTGCACATCACTGTGCAAGCAAAAGAGTCGGGATGAACACTCAGCAGCGAAATGATCCCCAGAAATCCCGAAAATCTTTGGTTAGATTGAAATGCAAAGGAGCACAGTTGCAGTGGGACAGTTTATAATGAGCTCAAGGGGTCTGCAAGGTCACACACCGACTTGCTGACACTCTATATTAGTAACAGAACTCTAGAACCCATTAACAATCCAAGTCCCATTTGGAAAAGATTTACTCCCCACCTTCCCTTCTTAGAAAGGCTGAGCTGGTGTTCATACATGTGCAACATAGGCAGCAGAGTAGTGTGGACCCAACCAACAGTTTGCCCCCCATGGCCTCGGCAAGCAGAGAGCTTAAGGGGATCAGGAGTGAAAGTTCAGTCCCAGCCCCTATCAAAAAGGTGTTGCAGTGACCCTAATACATACCTGTTTCTAACTGAATGCTTGGTTTCAGGTCATGGACTATAATATTAACCTGGGGAAGCACCTGCAGCCACTGGTGATACAGGTGCTGAAGTATTGTACCTGTCCGCAGCTGCGGCATCACTTCCAGCAACCTCCGCGCTGCTCCCTCTGGGCCCTTAAACCTCACATTCGACAGATGTGGTTAAAGGCGCTGCTGGTCATTTTATACAAGGTATTTATTTTTAATTTTTTAAACGTTTATTTTCTTGATGGGTCAACACATGCCAACCAACAAAGACCATGTACGTTTACGCATTTCCCAATGAATCAACTCTACATGCTTGCCTTAAACATCAAGTCAATCTCACATACTTATTACACTCTCTTTTCAGCGGTCCTCAAAATGCCTGTCATTTTTCATTTCATCCATCCCCCCTCCCGCATGCATTCTCCTATTATACCCAGTTGATCCCCTCGACCCCTACATAGTCATCACTCTCCCACCACCATACCTTCTGGTATTTATGTTTCAAATGTATAGTTTGCCTGTTGCTGAAGGCTACAGTCCCATCCTCTTTGAGTATTCTTACGGAGGTCAATATTCCAATCCATTTCCATGGCAGAACAGTGTTTTACACACAGAAATAGGGAGCTTGAAAATTGTTTCTCCCCTCCCCATACACATTGAGAAGTGCCCTCCCTGGTCACAGTGCCCATACTTCCACCTGCAGAGACAAGGGATGGGCATTGGTTGGAGGGGGGCAGAACTCTTCCTTAGGAGAAAAGAGTGACTTGACAAATATTAATGGTTAGAGATAATCGATGAATATATCACATTTGTCTAAAGAAGAAATTACAGTCTGTTATTTAATTAAAAAAAATGTAAAAGGAATTGATTTAAGCACTGCTGGACCAATTTCTTGGCTCAATATTATTCTCTTTCTCACTGCTGGTGACAGGGACAAGTGTGACTGTCACAGCTGCCATGGTTTATGGCTTATTTTAAGCTTTCTGAAACAATGGGATACAATTAGAAATATAAAACAACGAGAAGTATAATACGAGAATAGATGTCTATGTGCACTTTCCTTTCCACAAACCTTGAATCCTTGTGAACCCTCAAACCTGTGGAGAGGAAATTCCTCTTTTCGTTAACTTGAATCGCGAATGAAATGTTTACAGATCTCCTTATAGGCAAGAGCTGAAAACTCAAGTTTCCTTTCATTTTGTTTTCCATTGTGCAGTATCCCTACCGAGAGTCAGATCTCAACAAGACGGTGCTACATCTGATCTACATTACAGTCAATACACTCAATGCCCAGTACCACAGCTGCAAGCCCCACGCTACCACCATGGCCACTGGGCCACTGTACAGTGACAACAGTAACATCAGCCGGTACAGCGAGAAAGAGAAAGGTCTGCCACTGCTTTCATGTCTGCATGCACTGAGACCGCGATGTCACTCCTCAGCCGCGAATGGATCTTTCTGCACAAAAAGCATGGGGCTGTGTATGCTAATACTATACCTTATGTGTGTGGCACTGTACGGATACACGTTAGATATCATCCCTTCTCTGTAGAGCTTGCACGCTAATCAGAACACACAGGACAAATAAGAAGCGTGGTGCTGATCCCAGATAGGGCACATATGGGCCATCTGGGTGACTCCGAGTAGGATGGGCCCGTCGGCACCCGATTTTGCACTGCGGGAACAAGACGTTCCCGTGGGTGCAGGATTGGGCACTGATAGGTGGCTCAGTGTGCCCCTGCATCGCATGGAGGATGTCCTCCCCACCACACATCCAGCCTGCTGCAGTGCCAGCTCCTGTTTCCCTTCCACCTGACCCCAGCAGGGGCAACCAGGGCCCAAATCAGGTGGCGGGAACGTACCTGGGTCTCCACTGGCCGTGTGGTGGGGTTGGGAGGTCCGCCTGTTGCAGGCCCTGGGGTGCCGATGTGGTAGAAATCCCATATCCACACTGCATCCTGGGGATGTATAGGGCCATGACCAGAATCGGCCCTGTATATCCGGGTGATAGGACTGTCCCCATTCTGGCTACTCTCTGCCCCCAGACCATCTCGTCCCCCACAGCACACACACTGGCTCTGTGCATGCAGGGGGCCAGGAGGCAGAATACAGTGCAGGCGGATAGGGGGGCTTGACGTCCCCCAGGATGTACAGCACCACTATCCACCTCACAAAATCCAGGCCCTTAAGTTAAAATTAACAAGGTTTGGTGGACTTTAACTGAGGAAGAGATAACCTACCCAAGAGAGCAAAGTCTCTGCTCTCTGAGAGCCCATAGAAGAAAAACAGGACGTGGGATGAGTGGGCTTGGAACCCTTTATTCTGCACAAAAGACACACACCAAAACTTTCTCTTGGCAAAGTATTCACCTTGAGTGTTTCCTTTATTTAAGTTAACACTTCCTTCTTGTTCAGTATTAGCTGAAATGATCATATCCTTGCTGAGAGACCAGATGCTGACAGACAAATGTACTGTATGTATTCAACTGTATTTATCAATTGTGAAATTCCAGTGTTCAGCGGTGACAACAAATGAGAGGCAAAGGGGCCAATGTACTAATCTACAGGATTTCCCATGGGGAAGTGCAAATAGATTGGTTTTATTTGGCTTTAAGAAAAGCTAATAAGAAAGCAAAAGGAATCAAAGAACCTCTTCTACAAGATTTGATAAATATGTCAATACTTCTTTTTGCAAGTTAAATGTAACACATTTTGGAAAACGTTAGTTTTAAATATGGTTGTCCTGCTTATCAAAGACCCCAGGTACTAAAGGGTTCTTCCCATTTGGACTCGAGTGACTCCTTTCCTGCATTCTGTCTCCATAGGCATCAGAAAGGGGGGTGGCCACAGGGGCCTTGGTCCTGCCAAAATGTTGCTGCTGTAATTGGCGGGGATCCGATCTCCTGTGGACAGAAGTAGGGGAAGGCCGGAGATCACAACCCGGCAAACAGCAGGTCGCCTCTGGGAGATCCCATCCTCCGGGGCAGAAGAGTGCTATGATTGCACCACAGATCCCTCCTGTCTGCCCACAGGAGGTCGGATTCCTGGCGATCGCAGCCGCATGGAGTTCAACTGGTTCAGGGGCGGAGCTTGCCGCATGGAGTTCAACTGGTTCAGGGGCGGAGCTTGCCCTCCCCCCCTATGGAACACGACATTCCGACGCCTTTTTCTGTGCCTATGGGACTTTGCTTAGTACATCAGGTCCTAATAAGTTGGCACGAAAGCCACATTTCTACTGAGTTAAGCATGTGAAAACTCTCCTAGAACGTGAAGTCTTTTGGGGGGAGTTCTCTGTCCTCCCCGTCCCATAGTCCTGCTGTACCCTCTCTCTGGAGTTAGCAGGAGCCTCTTGTTCAATTCTTTGAAGGAACCAGTGAGAGTCTCGGCAAACAGAACCGGGTTGGCAGCATGTCACTGACTCTTGCGCCCAAGGTCCTCCCTAGAGATTAGAGGGGCTGGCTGAGACTATGGAACTGGGAGCCGAAAATAATGAAGCAAATCAATGTGGTTCTTTGTCCTTTGAAAAAATATCTAGAGTTCCTGTACCGCAGAGGAACATGGCAATACACACTACCTTTGACTAGCTGACCTAAAATGTTATTTGAACATATACAGGGTAGCCCATGTTATTTGAACATATACAGGGTGGCCCAAAAAAAGTGAGAACATTTATTTATTTTTTATTTTTTAAGAGAATGTAAATAAATAAAAAAAAATCTCGTAGCATATAAGTTATTTAAAAATTCAAAAAGACAGATGTAAACGATTGACAAATTAAAAAACAAAGATGGCGACCGGAAATTGTCGAAATAAAGACGTTATATAGCTAAAAAAGGTAAATAAGTAAACTATTCAAGCTTTTAATTTACGAGATGTTCTCACTTTTTTTGGGCCACCCTGTATGCTGTATGAGGGGGAATCAATAAATCACATTAATTTAAGTCTAGCATCAAAGCAGTAAAAATCTGCCTTTTTACAGACTCTGCCTTGTATAGTAAATACTGGACAGTGAGCAGCATCTAAAAATATCATTCTTTCATATGCTAAATAAGATTTCAGGACAATACTTGGGCAATTCATACAATTAAAACAATGTCCTGGGTAATATTTTCTGTTCTGCTATTATAAAGTAATCTATGAATGGGTAGAAGTGATCTGCCGTGCATGGTTAGTCGATTGCTCTAATTAAGAGAAGATCAGATTGCCCTTTAATGAGTGCTTTGTCTACAGATGTGCAAAGTTGAACCAGGCAGATGTTAAACTGGTTTGAGCTGGACTGAAATTTCTCATTTTACTTTAATTCATTGCATTACCTCAGTGGTTCGAGATGAAATTCCAAGGAAAACTGAAAAGTCCCGCCCAAAAAATCCACTCCGGGTTTATAGAAAAGCGAACTGCAAATCTGACAAAACCTATTTTGGATTTTTGGAAGAGCAGAAGTGAATTTTCAGATCTGCACCAGATTTTGGGGATTTTCCATGCAGAACAAGATTTTCTAAGCCAGTGGTATTCCAATGTTTTGTGGGTAGAGTCAGATTATCTGCAATGAATGATCTACTATTGGAAAGGGCTGAGCTAAACACTACTAAATAAATAATGAATATGCATGAGATAAATTTGTGTGCAAGCCCACCTCATGCATAGTCATTATTGATATCTGAAAAGCCTGATTAACTGGTTTTCACCCTGGGTGGGTTGGAGAATCATTGCTCTAAACAGCTCATTGATGCTCCAGGTTTTTGTAGGAACCATTCGTTGTTTCAGGAACCCAGTCTGAACAGGTTTGTGCATCCCCAATCTTTCTGTACTATGGAAAGAAAGGACAGTTCCGTCTTGTCCTGGAATGATGTCACTTCAAGATTAGTGAAGCGTACTCTGTGCTTTCGTAGATAGATGCCCTAGAAAAGCAGTCTCTTGAAGAAGAGACACACACAAAAATAGAAGTTAGATATAAACTGATAGCATACTTTCTAAGGCAAATTTTAGATTGCACGTAAAGATTGGAATTGAAACATTGAGGTCAGGATGTGCACAATTCCTGCTGTATTTTAGAAAAGGCTTTGCCAGACACGGAGCCTTTTGTAAAACATGTGCAGGAATGCAGTTTATTTGCTGACATATAGAGCTGAAGGAACCGTTTTACAAATTTCCCCATGGGAAAACTTGCCAGCTTCCGTGCGTAAGTGCTGGAACTTAGACATGAATGTAGGCCATTTTTTATTCCTATATATATAAATGCTGCTAATAACATATATAAAATATAGAAGCCACAATCTTTATTTTTAATTTGCAGGGGAGAAATAAACCCTGGAGAACTAAGGAGGATAACTTCCTTAATTCCTCCTGTAAAGGACTGGACAAAACAAGCACTTTTTAAAAACCTATACATGCTAGGGAGTAGCTGTAAATCCCAATGTGGAATTCTAGGTCCTGTATGTGCATTCCCTTTATGCAATAGGGGATAAACCTGTAGACTGCGGATCCACCCAGGCCATAGCCAAAATACAGCCCCTTGCAATTCTTACCTCTTATGGACATCCATGGGTACACGGAGCCTTTTCTAAAATCTCCATTTGCATCTGGAAGCTGCTTCCCTGTGGAACTGCTGGAATTTCGACATGGAAATTGCCAATAAGGCTTCTCAAATGAACCCGTGTGGTTCCATGTTACCAGTTTTGCTTGCTTGGTAATTTGAAAATACATGAATCCATTTAAAGGGTTTTTTTTGCCATTTATGTGTTTGGAGTGAAAAACATAACTGTTTAATGGCTGAATTTTGGATAACTTGTAACACCCCTTGCCCTGTCTCAAACAACGCCCTATTTTACATGGATAACTTTAGTCACCTAGGGGCCTGTTTACTAAAGTGCAATAGGATTTTCGCTTGCTGTGCTTTATGTGCAAAGGTGAATGTGTGGCCTGTGCGATAAATGTAGGGGGCATGATCAGCACAGGGCAGATGCTTGCCGCATGGCCGCCTCCAAGACATGTGGCACAAGTCCTGATGCTAAAAAGCAAAAGTAAAATGAAACTGCTGCTGTGTGGCTCAAGCCTCCCCCTGGATCTGAACACCTCCCCTTGAGAAGCCCACCCACCTGATCGGATGCCCCTTCCCTAAATATTCCTCCTCCCCATCAGGACCCCCCCCCTTCTTCTCCAATCCCCCCATTCAGCACCATCAGGCAGATAGCAGCCCCTCCCCGTCAGCACTCCCCTGCAATTACAACCCCTCCCCCAAAAGAAGAACTGCCCGCAGGCATAACTCCCAGCCTCCTCCTCTCCCCGGGGATTTACCTGGTGTCTAGTGGTGCCTGGTGGGAGCAGTCCCCCTCCTCTCCCACCCATTTGCCAGTCATTCCAAAAACGTGAAATAAAGGCGTATTTATAGAGCGTATACTATTGTATTGATAAGTCAATTTTGCGCTCCAAAACTTAGTACCCCTACAGTTTCAAAACGTTTCTCAACTTAACTGTTCATCAAAAATATGGCTAGGTCTCAGACTTCCCGGCACTTTTTTGGCATTCTGTCAGTGAACCAACAGAGCCGTGCCAACTAGCATCAACGACCTGCCAGAATGGTGAACAGTTGACAATATATGTGAAGACTATTTAACATACTTAAGATATTACATAATGAAAGTACAGCCAATTATCTTCAAAAATGGCTCAACCGCCAACCCTACCAAAGTGTATAAACAAATGACATATGAAAAATCTAAAATGTATCAAAGTCAAAATGAAGGTTCCCAACAATTTCCTCAAAGTCCCGATAAATGTTCCCAAAGTCCAAATGAACGTTCCCAAAATCCAAATTCCAGTCCCCGCACACAGTACCATGTGCGGGGACTGGAACAGAAGGGGGATCCTGATGGAGAGGGGGAATATCTGAGGAGGGAAAATCTGTTTGTGGGAGTGGGTTCCTTGGGGGAATCAGATCAGTCGGCAGGGAGGGGGAAGACTTGTGCTGCCGTGGCAGCAACAGCAGTTTCTTAAAATTTCTGGTCAATGGTGGTCACCACCCCACGCAATAGCTGTCATTGGTTGCCATTCACACTCTTCACCCAGAAGCTGCCCCACTCCTTCCCAAATCCAAGCTAGTGCTGTTTTTTTACAATGGTGGTGCTTTTATCACGCTGTAACCATTAGTGCATGCCCGCCTTACCAGTTAGCATGTAGTAAACCCCTTGCTATGTGCTAAGCGCACTTTATTAAACATGCACTTTTGTGATTTCCGTCACCAGAATTATCCCTATAAGCGCCATAGTTTTGCTTTCTGAAAGCACTCATGCGCTGTGTATGTCTAGAAGTAGTAGTAGGACAATGCTTCTCATTGACCTGTTAGGTCGTAATCTAACTTGTAACCTAAACGTTTTTCAATGACTTTCACCTGAGCCTCTTCACTATGTTTTCCGACCTTCTTGCTGCAAACTAATGACCTATAATGCAATCACAGCTCACTGCATTTGCTCCTTCTTAATAAGTTCATTGTATGTGTTCAACTGTATTTTATCAATTGCGCAATTCCAGAGTTCAGCGGCCACAGCAGATGAGAGGCAAAGGGGCCAAAGTACTAATCTATGGGATTGCCCATGCAGTAGTGTTTTTATTTGCACAAAATGTTGCATCTTAGTACATTGACCTCCAAGGTAGGATTGAGCAGGGATGATGACCAGTTTTCCCCACTGGCTAATTTTGAAAGCTTGTGATGTTGCACTGGTGAGGGTGGTGTGTGTGGGAGCCAAATACAACAGTGTCAAATCTAATCTGGCTTTTCTCCTATCTGACAGAAGAAGAGAGCGTTTTTGATGAATCTGACATACATGATACCCCCACAGGAGCTTGCAATAAAGAATCACAGACTTTTTTTGCAAGACTGAAACGGATAGGCGGGAACAAAATGGTGAAATATCAACCGGTAGAGATGAACACCCAGAGAAGTACGATTTTTCAGTTTGTTTCCATAGTGTATTGTTTTCATTTCATTCTAGTGTTTTCTTTGCATACTACAGTAAGAGGTGTCCCCCTTGTGTGCCTCATAAACATGATTTGCAATGTCAAACGATAATAATTGAATCTATCTGTATGTATTCCATGGCAGTGACTTTTGACCCAGTCCTTGGGATTACCCAGTCTCTTTATGGTATGCAAATGTATCTCATGCATATTCATTGTAGATATCTTGAAAACGAGATTAGGTGGGTCCAAGGTCAGATCCAAGTTGAGAACCATTGTGCTCGTCTACGGGGGGGGGGGAGGGAATGTCATGACTGCAGGGACCTTATTCCATCCTACATAGGTCACCAGCCTAGTATTCATTTTACGTCTTGTCTCTTCTTTCTGAAGGGAAGAGAGAAAAGCTTTAATGGGATGTTACCAGAAGGACTGTGATAGCAAACTGGACATCTGGGTGTAAGATCTAAGCATGCGCGTCATTGTTTCCAGAGCTGGAACTGGGGCAGGCTGACGTGGCTTGGCCCAGGGTGCTGCACTGTAGAAGCCACGTCAGGGCCAGAACGGGCTGATCAGTGCCTGAAGTGTGCTCTTGGCTGCTTCTCCTGCCCCTGTTTAGAGTTGAAATGTGCACAAAATTGGAACAGTGGGAGGAACCAAGGACGCCTTTTGTGCTGTGCGTCCCGGATGCCAAAGTGCTCAGCTCCGGTCCTGGTATTCTCATTTTGTTTTATGCACAATATTTCACTTAGTGTGCCCTGTATATAATAATAGCACATAGGACCATGGAATTACATGACTAAAGTGAAAACAGCAAGAAAACGGAATGATATAAAATGAAACGTTCCCCCTAATTAAATCTAAGCATGCTGAAAGCTCTGCAAGGTTGCCTGGTCAATAGAGATCCTAAAAATCAGCAAGCGCTCCGATAGAAATGAGTAATGACCCCCTCCCCCTGAAATTAGCTAGAGGTACTAACGTGTGCTATTGCATTCGTGAGTGCCAGCGCTGTTAATGCGCATTATTTTACTGTGGGTCCTGTTTTATGCAATAGGACATAGTTATTAACACCTTATCGGCATTAGCCTCTATTAGTAACTCTAGCTGCAAAAGAGGAAATGTATAAAGTCGTTCTCGCACATGTGTGGCCACCAGCACATGGGAATGACTTCCAAAATATTGACTGGCATAAAAGTACTTGCTCTGGCACGAAGATACATATATTGCTGGTAGGCGTAGCTAGGCGATAGTCTGGCCGGGGCATGGGGAGAGTTCTCATGTGTGCACATAGATTATAAAAGACTTTAATCGACACACATTGATGAGTAAAATATGCAGGAATATTTACAGTGGCTCTAGGCAAATATAAGTGATCGTGCCCGTATCCAGGGTACGTTCTTTGCTATATGCACTCGTATTTTATAAAGACAAATAGGCACATACTTGCTTTTATAAACCAGTGCCTATGTAGACACCGTATTATAAAATTTCCCTTATGGGAAGTAATTTTATAAACTCCCACAGAGTTAACGTGCATTGGCATGTGCGTCTTTGAGTAGCGTGTACTTTATAAAATAGGGATTTGAGTGGTCACAACGGCCCGTTGGATCTAGTAAGCACACACGCCAGCCCTAGGGTTTGTGTAAACGTCCACACCTGGATTTCTAATGAATGCGTCTAAGTTATAGTATTTTATAACTTATGTGCATAGATTTGTGATGCATCTAGGCTCCGTCTAAACTCCACCCATGTGCACACTCACACCAAAAGTGTGCGCCATTGGTCTGACGCATGTCCTTTCAGATAGCGACTCATCTACATTGTGCATGTAAGTGGTCACTTCCATGCATAAGTCACTAAAATCTCTACATTTATGCGCATGCAGACACACATAGATATAGGTGCACCTTATAAAATTCCATCCACAATGTGTAATGATTGTAGGAAACTACAGACAATGAAACTTTATAAAAATTTGAAAATGTTACGTATAAGCAGAGCCAATTAAGCAGCAAAGCTAGTATCATTTTTTTTTCATTTAGAAGACAAAAATATAAAAATGGGGGATTAGAGACAATAACCCCCCTTCAACCCCTGCTTTTAAACCCTAACCAAAATAAACACTTTACGAAACTTGCGCTTGCTGTGGAGAAGGCACAAAAACTGGCAGGGGAATTATTTGGAATAACATGACTTTGGACTGTTTTAAAAAAAAAAAAACACAAGCTTTTAATTCAGTAAGGGCAAATGAAAGAATTGCAAATAACTCAGGATAGCAAAGGTTTCATGCATAGGACCAAATACTAAACAACACGAAAGATCCAAAGACAGCAGTGGCAATAATCCATTCCCAGCAGTACAGGACGGCAGCGGCCTCTTTAAATACGGGAACAGGTTACCTGCTCCATAGCTTTTACAGTTTCGCTACCATCCTTTCCCAAGCACACTATCAGAGACGTCCGTATCTGACCCTCGGCTTGCTTTCTCACAAGTGGCCATGAGCAGACTGTTCCACTGTAGTCAGCCTAGGCTAGAGCTGCAGGATGTGCTGTCGTCCTCCTCCTCCTCTTCGATCGACTCTCTTCCCGTTTATCTCTACCGCTCGTGCATGATAAGCAACACCGCCTTGACCCAGTGAAAGGCAGTATATAAATTAGCTAAATAAATACATAAAACACTTCATTCATTTCACAAACTCTTTTATATCCATCCTCAGGGTAAGGGAACGGCAGCAGCTTGCCAGCAGTTTCCAGACCCACTGCTAAACAACACCAGGTTGCTTCCCAAATGAAAGGACTAACTAAGAAAAGCTTCACTGCAGCTCACTAGTAATAGCAGCAAAGTTAAGGGCATTCAGTACCTTCTTCATGATATTCTGTTCCAACCTGCTCCTCTTCCCAAGGGCTAACGGTATCGGTGCCCCTTTCAGTACTCTCAGCTGGGGAACCTCCCCCAGAACCAGTGGAACTAGAGCCCACTTTTGTGGTTTCCCATCCCCCTGAAAGTGTCCTGGGGCTTCCTGCCACACCGCAGCGGAGAATACTGGCTTACCATCAGCATCCTTGCTGTTTGCAGAGACGCTCTCTCTTAGGGTTACCAACTTTTTCACCGAGAAAAACCCGACACCTGTGGCTCGCCATGCTCCACCCATTCTCCGCCTCTAGTCCCACCCCTGCCCTGCCCCCCCAGCCCCACCCACAAAAATTACCGAGGATACGTGTAGGCTAACTTCCTTGGTCAGATAATAATTAAACTGGGAACCCCAAAATCCAAACATGAAATGTACAACACTGGAGAAATAAAACTATAAAGTAATTTCCTCTTGCACTAAACAAAAACACAAAGATGTTAGCAATACACACTTCCCAGACCAGACATATTCCAGTTAATAAATTCAAAATAAAAAGTATTTTTCTACCTTCTGTTTGGGCATTTTATTTTTCAGTTGCAATTGCTCCAGTCACTTTCTTCTGGTTTCTTCGTGTCTTCTGCGAGCTATCCATTTGTCCTTCCTTCTCTTTTCCATTCTCTCTCTATTTCTGCTTTAACATACTGATTGTTTCCCTTTTGCTCTTTCCCCCAATTCTTTCCTTATTCCTTTATCATCCATTTAAATTTCACCCTTCCATTCTCAAGCCCCTCTTACTCTCCCAATACCCGGCCCATCATAGACTTTTCTTCCACACAAAATATTTTTCCCCTCTCCATTCTCATTCCCCATCTATTCTAGTCCTCCCACAAAATCAGTTCCCTTATAGTTCTAGACCCACCCAGCATCCACTCCCTTCTAGTCCCATTCTCCCATGCCCCACATCAGCCCATTTCCAGTCCTATTCCAGCTCTTCATCAGCCCATTTCCAGTGCTAGCCCTCACATCACAGGCCATTTCCAGTACTAGCCCCCCCCCCCATCACAGCCCATTTCCAGTCCAAGTCCCCCATCACAGCCTATTTCCAGTCCTAGGCCCCCCCACCATCACATCCCATTTGCAGTCCGAGTCCCCCCGCACCATCACAACCCATTTGCAGTCCTAGTCCCCCCCCACCATCACAGTCCATTTGCAGTCCTAGCCCCCCTAATCACAGCCTATTTCCAGTCCAAGTTCCCCCTCCCTCCAACATAGCCCATTTCCAGTCCAAGTTCCTCCCCCCCATAGCCCTTTTCCAGTCCAGGTCCCCCTCCCTATCACAACCCATTTCCAGTCCATGTCCCTCCTCCCCATAGCCCTTTTCCAGTCCAGGTCCCCCTCCCCAGCAAAACCCATGTCCAGTCCATGTCCCCCCCCCCCACATAGCCCTTTTACAGTCCAGGTCCCCCTCCCCATCACTGCCCATTTCTTTCCAGTCCAATGCCCCCCCCTCATAGCCCTTTTCCAGTCCAGGTCCCCCGCCCCCTTCACAACCCATTTCCAGTCCAAGTCCCCCTAATCACAGCCTATTTACAGTCCAAGTCCCCCCCCCCCCCATAGCCCTTTTCCAGTCCAGGTCCCCCTCCCCATCACAACCCATTTCCAGTCCATGTCCCCTCCCCCCCCCATAGCCCTTTTACAGTCCAGGTCCACCCCCATCACAGCCCATTTCTTTCCAGTCCAAGTCCCCCCCCCCTCGCCCTTTTTCGGTCCAGGTTCCCCCCCCCCCCATCACAACCCATTTCCAGTCCAAGTCCCCCCCCCCCCGCCCTTTTCCAGTCCAGGTCCCCTCCCCCCATCACAGCCCATGCAGTCCTTGGTCTCCCCCCCCCCCAAAACCGCGGCTGTCTGAGGCTTTAGAGGGAGCTGGGGAAGCCCGCGCGAGGCCCCGGCTCCCTCTGTACAGCCGCCAGCATGAAGAGCCTTTTCCTTCACGCTGGCGGTTTTTTCTGGGAAGCCACGAATGCTGGGAAAGGTTAAAGGGCATTGCCTTTAACCTTTCCCACCAATCGTGGCTTTACAGAAACAGCCGCCAACGTGAAGGAAAAGGCTCTTCACGCTGGCGGCTGTACAGAGGGAGCCGGGGCCTCGCGCGGGCTTCCCCGGCTCCCTCTGAAGCCCTCCGGTGTGTGGGCCACCCCAGGGGAAAGGTTTTTTTTTTGGACGGGTTGGGAGAAAAGCCGGTTTTACCTCTGTGCCGGCAGCCGGCCTGGCCATGGAAAAACCGGCCAGGCCAGCTGAAAACCGGCCAGTTGGCAACCCTGCTCTCTCTGTCCCTTCCTTTGCAAAGCCAGTGGGAACTAAACCCACCCTTCTGACCCAGTGAGACTTGAACCCACTGTCCTGACCTCCCCTAGCCTAAAGCACAGGGCTCCCTGTCACTCCCAGGCAGGGTCTTGGAAGTCTGGGCTGCTTCTTTTCCTCCAGGCTGGCCTCCATTTATCTGGAAATCAGCCTGCTCTCTACAGGTAAAGGGTTGTGCTGGGCTGTCCTGCCCCTACTCCTTCAAGGGAACTCTCCTAATCCTAGCAGGAAGCTTGTCTGTCTATCACTTTGCCTGCAGGGTCAGGGAAACCTCCCAAAGACTTCCAGGCTTCCTCCTAGCTTCCTATTCACCACAATACAAATTTGTTTAAAATTGGAATTTTATTGGTGTAACCAAATGAAAATTGGTGTCTATGTTGAGTGTCACTACTGGACAGGATGCCTATAGAGCTAATTATCCTTAATCCTTTCTATGTGGGTGCGATTAGGTGCAAATACAAGTCAACAAACCAGTTGCAGGTGATAACTCTTTATTGGACTAATGTAATGTATCTTTGACAAGCTTTCGAGAGTTAATCCTTGCTTCAGGTCGAAGCAATACAGCTACATTGAATTTAAACAGTACAGACTCATCTAGGTCTTAGGCTGTTTTATATATGTCATTACAGTTGAATGAGACAGGATGGGGATATAGGCAGAGATGGCAGATTGACATTTCACGCTTCAAAGTCTTAATATCTGATAACGGGTGAGAAAGCCAATGTCTTTGTTGAGGCCTTTGGTGCCTGAATGGAGACGCTTGATCAGTTTAATTTCAGATGCTTTCCATTCATGTGCATTCCTGAAGTTTCCTTTCGGTACCTTTCTTGTAAGGCCGTTAAGGAAGTGATTAGCTTTTTGAGAAGTGCTCATCTCCTGGGCTGTCATTCTGTCTGTTTGTGACTAGTTTATGGTATATCTATGGAGGGTGATTCGTGTCTTCAGGTTTTGACTTGTTTCTCCACTGTAACTACTGTGGGCAGTTCTGGTTGCCGCATCTCATAAGAGTTATAGCAGAACTTGAAAAGGCTCAAAGACTGGCAATCCAGTGATAAAGACAATGCAAAAACCAACATTCCCACAGCGCTATGTGGGAGTCCTCCACCTGCGCAATTGTCGGTAGGGGGAGGTGCTGCGATATCACCTTTTCAGTCACGCGGAGGATTTCACAACACTTTCGCCAACTGGTTGTAGTGCAGGTGGGAACATTAGTAACACTTCCTTTAGGAAGAAAGGCTGAACAGGTTAGGAAGACTCTTCGCTTGGAAGAGAGACGACTGAGAGAGGATATGGATAATTATATAATCCTAAATGGAAAGGGACAGATGTGCCAAGACTGTGCAACTAATTGGTAGTGGATTTAAAACTAATTTAAGAACGTGCCTCTTTCAGTCACCACACAATTAAGCCGTGGCATTTATTGCTAGAGAATATAGTTAAGGTTAGTAGCAATGAGTTGGTCTGGACAACCTAGAGGACAGGTCCATAAATTATTATTAGCCAGATAGAAAATTGGCTGCTTTTTTTGGGACTTGACGGATACTTAAGTGACGTGGGCTAGGTACTGTCAGAGACAGAATACTGGTCTGATCCAACATGGTACTTAAAATATTCTGATATTGTTCTGTTTCTATATATTATAACTCCAGATACCAAATGTGATTGGCAGCTATAGCCACCGATAACAGATTTTTCTTAAAATGAATTTTTAGCAAATGTATTTTACTAATAGAATCATATTGCCCAGGATCTTCATTCTAGTAACTTCTGAATATCGTTTTTATAGTCAGGTAGCAATAACTTAGGGAGCACTTTTATTAAAGTACATTAGGGTTTTGCACATAATGGGGGTTATTCTGTCCCACGAATAGCAGGAATGGACGTCCCAACGGGACGTCCTTCCCTGCTATTTGTGGGCCTCCCCGCTGGCGTCTAATTTCCCTGCCAGTTGTACAGGGAAGTTAGATGGGGGTAGGGAGAGGGGCAGATCGGGGGCAGAGTTAGGACTGGCAACTTGTATGGAGAAGTTATTCCACCTCCGAGGTGGAATAACTTCCCTGGACATAGTGGATCAGCGGGCCTGGGGCGCGGATGGGGCAGGGGGGCTGAGGTCATTCCCTGCATTCCCAGCCCTGGCCGTAGGTGGCTTGATCGGGGGTTGGGCTGCGGGGATTTAGCTGCAGGAGCTGGCGGCTGGGATCGTGGCTTTTAAATGCAGCCCTGGTGCCATGGCAATCAGACCACGTGGTGCCGCGGCTCCATTTAAAAGCCATGACTGAGTTAGTCGGGCATGTCCTGTACTTGCAGGCCGGGCTGAATTGTAGTCCTGGCCTCATGTACAGGACTGTTTGCGATTCTGATCCTGTGGGGCCAGACGTGCCCCGCAAGATCAGAATCACGATGCCCTCTGTAAGTCTGGTTCAGACCGGACGTACCGAGGACCTCTATGTCCCAAACGGAATCAGGCTAAATGTGCATTTATCCCCCAAACTAACATGTGTTAAGTGGAAAACCTCCATGGTAACTGTTGGGGGCATGTCCAGCATATTCCAACAGTTAATGCGCCCTAATCTACAGCGCTATTAGCACAGGTGTGCTTATTTCCATCTACTGAAGTGGCGTTAAGTGAACCCACTCTAAGGGCAACATTGACAGCGTGTGATATGTGCCCCCTGCTAAACGACAATGTTCTCCCCACGCCTACTCTCCACTCTTACCCACCCTTTCAGCACCCTGACACGCGATTGGCCCGAGTGCACGGTTAATATGTGCCAAATCACGCATTAACTGCATAGCCCCTTTAGTAAAAGGCTCCTTAGTGGGTGGTATCATACAGAACCACTCTTGTAATGAGTGTTTGAATTCATTAGTGGACTGCTGCAGTCAGTCAGAGTAGATATTTCAGAAACTTACCAGAACTCATTGTCAGTTTTAATATCCCTCAGCACAGTGGTAATAATATAACCCTTCAGCACGAAAATAGAAATTCTCTGGAGGTTTTCTCAAAACTCTTCTTGTATAGAATTGTACGACTCTTTTAGCGGGCCCCTGATTGATACGAGCTGTCTGTCAGTAAAGACCATTCCTATACTGACTGGTGAGAGTTTCCTTCTCTAACACAAACCAGATTTTGGACTGTATAGCTGCATCTGTCCTGCACAATAGCTCTTCAGTCAGCTTTAAATTTGCAGGAATCTTCTGCAAAGCTAACCTTAAAACCAGCACCGTGCCAAGCTAGAAATGCATCTCCTATGTGACTAATGAATCTCGTGCCCCTCCCTCCACCCAATCATGTTCAGTAACCCATCCTTTTGGAGGTTCCTGGAACCCAGTGATGACATCAGTGCCTCCTATGTGTGCTTGCGCCCTGTGCGGCCGCACCGCTCACAGAGCCCTTAGTATGGCCCTGCTTAAAACTATACTTCATAAGGCCTTTTTGGCTAAGGGGGTCATTCCAGAACACAAATAAGCCCTTTGGACATGTGGCATAGACATTTTTCTAGGAAAAACATCTACGACCGTATCCTGAAACGCCACGATCCTACACGTACACGGCACTAGCATGGGAATCTCAGAATGTGGGCGGGAGGAGGCGGAACGGGGGCGTGGCCAACATCGGAGACATATAAAGAGTATTCAGGAGGGGCCCGTGTACATCTTCAATGTTTCCCACAGATGTCCATGTTATTCCTGTAGAAACCTGGAATAAAGGCAGGACTTAGAAAAATTTCTGCTTTGCTCAAAGCGTTCCGTATTGATGAATGCTTGTGACAAGTATGTCTTGAACTGTTGTGTCTGCAGTCTGGAGGGACACAAGATGCAGGTATAAAAAAAAAGGAGAGGTGAGGGACAGTTGAAAGGTATAGAGACAATATTAAACATCCCTACGGAAACATTGAGAGGAGCAAGTGTGTTTATTCTGGCTATGCTGACATTTGCTGTGTGTGCCAATGGAGCTATTCTAGGGTTCCCTAACATGTCCTTTGTTCTGGAAAATGGGATGGTTGATGTAGGGCTAGTATGTGACTACGCGTGGAAAAGATTCTTGTTCGGGTGAGAAAAGCAGATCAGATTTGCAGTCCTGGGACGCCTTGCTATTATACCAGCTGTTGTGTTTAGGTGCAGGGGATCATTTTGGCAGAAGTACGTTTAATGTGAGTGCAAGAGAGAGTGTGTTTGTGTTTGTGTATGGTGTGAGGGTTGCATGGGAGAATTTGTGTGCTCTGCTGCATTGATGGGGAGACGTGAATACTTGGCCAGTACATGGACCGTAGGGATGACCACTGCATCACCAGCCGCCAGAGTGATGGGGTCAGAAAACTCAGCAAAGGTTCTCTATAGCAAAACGTGAAAACATATCCCTGTCAGGAACAAGGGACCAGTAAAACATCAAAACATCAACTTACCCTAGAGTAAAGTGCTCCCTTCTTTTAGGCATCGGCTATGTGATATGTAGCTTTTGCGTAAAAGAAGGGGGCACTTTACACTAGGGCAAGTTGATGTTTCACCCCATTTTTGGCATTTTATTTTACTGGTCCCTTCTGCTTGACAAGGATATGTTTTCACATTCTGCTATAGAGACGCTTTGCTTATTTCTACTGGTCCATAATTAGCATTGTACAGACTGTTTCCTGAGATGCCCAATGCACGATTAGCTGAGGAGTTCTCCTACTGCCATGTCTGCTCTGAAGGCAGCTACGTCAGGCCGCTTAACCCTCCATAGCCCATGTTCCCTGTAAAATAGTTATCTCCAAGTTATAATGCCCTGTTCAATGTAATTTCAGTTTGTTCAATATAAACCGCACTGATGCAGAATAGCGCGGTATATAAGAGAATGTAAATAAATAAATAAACATCACATTAGACTTGCTGTTATTATATCACTGACTGCACTCTGCTGTGTTCTGGCCATCTGCATTTAGGTATGATCAGTAGTCATGTGTTATTTGCATGAACACAACACTGTCAGCGAGAGGAGCAGCTTAGGGGCTGCACGTTTTAACAGGGGAGGTAAAGGTGGGCAGCATCGTAGACGTTCATCTTTTCAGAATATCACAAGGGTGGTGACGTCTAAGCCATTTAATACATCTACGTCTTCAATTCCGGACACGCAGGTGCATCCATACCGGAATCGGGTTTAAAACGTCCCCGTCTCCGATTTGGACACGCCTGCAGCCTGGATGTCACATGTTATGGAATCGACCTCCACATGTTTTTGATCATTTTACTCAAAAATCAGTGCGTTTAGATGTCTGTTATGTACTGAGCATCATTATGAGTATACGTAAACCAATGTTTTTTGTTTTCATTAGGTGAAATAGAATTGGCTGAATACAGAGAAACGGGAGCATTGCAAGACAGCATCCTGCGTTGTGTGAGAGAAGAAAGCATACAAAAAAAGAAACTTCGCTCTTTAAAACAAAAATCTCTTGATATAGGGAACGCCGACTCTCTGTTGTTTTCTTTAGATGAACACCGTAGGAAGTCGTGCATAGACCGATGTGAGTTAGGCCATGCCACTGCTTCTCTTTATAGCACTCACAGGCACAATGACTGTGGCCGATCCAGGCAGAATTCTTCCACTAGGACTGAGATTACAGAAATGGAGCAGAATACTGTGGCCAGAGAAAGCTTTCCGGAAACCAGGAGACCTGTTATCCCTGAAGTCAGGTTAAGCTGCATGGAAACATTTGACGTGAAAGTGGATTCTCCCGTGAAGCCTCCTACTCCTAGAGAAGACTTGGATCTCATAGACTTGTCCTCTGACTCAACATCAGGTCCTGAAAAACAGTCAGTTCTTTCAACTTCAGACAGTGACTCCTTAGTCTTCGAACCCCTCCCTCCCCTGAGAATAGTGGAAAGTGATGATGAAGAATATCAAAACATGAACCAACCCAATGATGGGGTCTTTGGAAAAACTGTTGTGTCCCCTTCCCTGAGTCCCATTAGTGCCTCAGTGCTCAGTCTGAGCATGGCTCCACTTGTACAAGTCAGCATGGAAGACAGCTCTAAAGATGCTGCTTCTAAGGATGCAAGCCATAATCTAGAGTTAGGAATGCAGGAGATATCTCCCCCAAGCCCTGAAGATCAAAAGGACTTGGAAGAGTTGGTCAAGCCAGAAGATCTTCAAGAGTTGTCCTGTGGGAGCCCTCTAACTCTGAAGCAAAAGAGAGATCAGCTTAGAAAATCTTCTGCCCTTCCTGAAATGTCCCTTGACGATGAGTTCACAAACACAATGGAGGGTATCAAAGCCGATGAACCTCTTCTCGGTTCCAGTGTGAAAACAGTACTGCTTAAGGTTCCTGAGGATACTGAAACTCTAATAGATAGCGATAAGCCTGATGCCGGCACAGAATCTGATACGGAGCAAACTGCAGAACAGAAGGAGGAGGCCGAGGAATCTGAATTTAAAATTCAGATTGTACCCAGGCAGAGGAAGCAGAGGAAGATTGCTGTCAGCGCCATCCAGAGGGAGTATCTGGATATTACTTTTAACATTCTTGATAAACTGGGCGAGCAGAAAGACACAGAGGCAGGTAAGCCATGCTGAAGTGATTACTGCCTGCTAGGTCTACTGTTGTCTGTTCCTTTGAAGCTTCAAGGGAAAAGATATGTAAAGGTTAGTGGCAGAGAATGCATTTGCTAAACTGTTTGCAAGCATACGGGTATCATGTATGGGAAATCAATGCAACTGGATAACTTTAAAGTCTTGAAGATGCCAACTTGATATTCATTTAGCATACACAAAGCAGACACTACCTAAAACAGAAATGCTGTGGCAGATCTACAGATCTCAGTGAGCAAACTTATACTAAATTGTTAATTATAATGAGCTTTTTTTGCTGCTGAAAGAACAGTCTTGTGGGGCTGGCACCAGAGTTGGTTCAAGATGTTGGCGTCCTAGGCAAACCTTAAGCCTTCCCCCCCCCCCCCTAGCTGTCAGAATCTATTGTTTAGCTTTGAATGCCTTGCTCTTTGCTTCCCCCCAGAAACGGTCTCTCTAGGTGACGACCTAGTTTGCCTAGTGGTTGAGTCGGCCCTGCAGTCTTGTATGAATTAAAATGGCAAGTCCACGTTTTCCCCTAGTCAGGTTGCTGTTGATTCACTCCGATCTTTTTGGCCTCCAGAGGCTGATTATCATCAACTATCTGGGTTTGTTTTCCAAATAGTAACTGTTGTAGGCAGGAGAAATTATTCTTTTTTAATTATCAAACAATGTAGAATTCTAACCACCTTTCTGCTTTGCAGAACCGGCCAGTAAAGCACTTTCAATTTTGGAAATGCCAAGGGAATCTTCCTCTGCCCCAACATTGGATGCTGGGATACCAGAGACTAGCAGTCACTCTTCCTTATCAAGTAAGTTTCCACCTGACCCTAGCATATGAAATGCACTGATTAGAGATATACTTTCATCACCATATGAACTTCTGACCGAGAATGCCACATGTTACTGGCATTAAATTTCATTCTATGAGCAATCGGAGTACAAAGATCAAAGGGACAATAACAAAAGCTGTGAAACCGATAGATGCATGGTGCAGTTGCCTGTGGTTGATTCGGTAGTTTGCGGCAATTGCAAGCCAGGGAAACCAGGAGGAGTAAAGGGTTATCCACAGAAATAGAGAAAGGAGTGAGATGGGTTAGGGGGAAAGATAAGAATCTCGCTTTTGTTCAATTTCAGACGTGCCCAAAACCAAGCTTTTTATCTTGCCTCCTAAACCCTCGCCCTCCCCCTACTCCTTTCTCTATTTCTGCGGATATGGTTTGTTGTAGCTTAATATACTGCTCTTCTAGGGTATCAGAACGGTTTGCATAATTGAAAAGGAATCAAATAAAACATATTAAAGCAATAGAAAAGGAACTCCATTTGAAACAGAAAAGAGAGGTCAAAGGAGAAGAGAGCAACCAGGTATAGTGGCACTACACTGTCCACTAGCCCTTCTCCCCCCCACTCAGGAGAGTAGCTCAAAGAAACGGGTGAACAAACATGTTTTTAAATCATACTCTACTCCTCCCTGTTTCCTCAGCGCTCAACCCTTGGGGTCATCTTTGACTCCTCTTTCTCTTTCTCTACACACATCCAACAGATAGCTAAAACCTGTCTTTTCATTCTCTATAACATCAGCAAAACTTGTCCCTTTCTGAGCATACTTCTAAGACCTTATCCATTCTCTAGTCACTTCCTGTCTAGACTATTGTAACCTCTTCCTTGCTGGTCTTCCTCTGAGTCATTTCTCCCCACTTCACTGTGTATAAAACGCAGCTGTGCGGCTGATCTTCCGCCAGTGTCGCTGTGCTCACGTCACCCCTCTTTTCAAGTCACTTCATTGGCTCCATATCCATTTCCGCATCCCATTCAAACTTCTACTCATTCAGCTGCTCCTCACTATCTTTCCTCTCTTATCCTTCCCTACACCCTTCTTCAGGAGCTCTGCTTTTCTGGCAGATCTTTTCTATCTGGATCCTTCTCTTCCACTGCCGACTCTAGACTTCGATCTTTCTACCTAGCTGCACCTTATGCCTGGAACAAACTACCCGAGTTGATATGTCAGACTCCATCTGTGTCCTTGTTCAAATCCAGGCTAAAAATTCACTTCTTTGAGAATGCTTTCGGAACTTAATCCTCTCAGCCTCCTGTTCACCTCCTATGTGTTTCCTTACCATTCCCTAGATGTATCCTAGTCCCCAGTTGTGCGTTGTCTGTCTTGACTTCACTGTGATGAGCAGGGACTGTCTCTTACGTGTGTTTCTACAGTGCTGCGTATGACTACAGAAATGATAAGTAGGAGTAGTTGTAGCATATCAGGGCTTGTGACCTCAAATTCAATGGTAGGACTTTGACTTATCCCCAGTGCTAGCATTGCTAGGCAGTATTGGAGTAAGGTCAGCTTTGGGATGAACCATCAGGTCCTGGCTACTCTGTAGACATTAAAGCAAATTGTAAACCCTTTGGGGACAGGGAGATACATTCTGTCCCTGAAAGTAACTTGCTTTGAGCTACCGATGAAAAAGTGTGAGTTAAATCCAAATCCAAAACCAGAGTGAAGGGATTGCCTGGTGGTTAAAGCAATAGGCTGACCAGAAAAGCCAGGGTTCCACTTCTCCCATTGCTGGTTGTTGTGACATTGAGCAAGTCACTTTATCCTCTATTGCCTCGGGTACAATTTAGTCTGCAAACATGCATAGGTAGGGGAATGAGTTGTGAATGTCATTGTAACTCACTTTGAGCTCAGGTTTGGGAAAGGCAGGTAATTAAGGGCCCTTTTTACTAAAGCCTGCTAAGTTTTTTGGATTTTGATTGAAGCCAGTGACTCGGCGAATTAGTGTTCTGAAGCAGGTTCCTCTCACCGAAAGGATTGTACCAACAGATAAATTATTGCCAGCCCCTAGTTCTTACTTTAATGCTCACTCTGTTTGTAATAAGGCATTCTTGATTAGAGATCTAATTGAAGATTCACAGGATGAGCCTTGTCTTCATATTTAGAAAAGGTCAATGGGCCATTTTGGTCCAGTTAGACCTTTTGGCTGCATTTGATATGCTCGACCAGCTAGGTTAAATACAATAGGGGTACCAGGAATAGTCCATGAATGGTTTAGAGGTTTCTGGACTGGTAGAGGTTATGTGGTGAGAATGGGCAATGAAATGTCTTATATTTGGTGTTCCTCAGGGGTTGCCACTTTCTCCTATTTTATTTGAGGTATTTGTGAGGACATTGAGTAGAGGTTTATGTGATTTAGGAGTATCTTACGTAGATGATATTCTTTTGTTGGTGTCTGTTAGGGATGCCCTCAAACAATGTTTTGAATTATTGGGAAAGGGTCTCAAAAACATATCCAATGGATGTGTATTCACAAGTTGAAGTTTAATTATGATAATACAAACCTTCTTTGGTTGAGTAATAGAAAAATGAATCTCCCTTCAGTAAATCCTATAATAGAGAGAATAGAGATGCCTTTACAATTGTCCTTAAAGATTTTGGGAATAATCCCAGACTCATCTCTTTCAATGGAATTCCATGTTAGTAACCTGATGTAAAAATAAATTCTGTAAGCTGCATCATCTGTGTCAAATTCATTCATATTTTACCAAAACTCATTTTAGAATGTTAGTACAAATGCATGCAATGTCTCAGTTGGATTATTGCAATATTCTTTTGTTGGATCTATTGCAGAAGGCTAGATTGCAATACAGTTGTGGCCAACATTATTGGCACCTGTGTAGTTCAACCCCTTAATGTCCAATATCTCCTACAAAGATAGCGGCCAGTAAAATGGCGTTGGACTATTTATGGACACATATTTGACACATACAAGAATCAAACAAAACAAGACCAATTAAAAAAGGAAATAGTAGGAAATAGTATAAGAATGGGGACATTGCCAGGACATGATTATATATTTACTACTTTTGTCCCCTTTATATTTTTTTTGTAACATGGCTGACTCTGCATCTGATATATTTACCTTTTCGGATGAACAACATGACCGTATCTTGAAGCATGTGGCATTGTTTGAGGATGAATCCCTCTCCTCGGTGGATTTAAATTCTTTCGAAGAACTGCAAAGAACTCGGAAGCGTTTTGTTTGAGCACAGCTGCATGGAGCGTATCTTACCCAATACTTACGCACACAGGCATTGCGGATTAATAAACCTCCTAAATTGTTTTCTGACGAGCCTGATTTTTTGTCTAAATGGAATGGAATTTTGAACAAGTGTTCTTTTGATCTCATGACTCTTCTAGTGGAACGCACTACCAGGGAGGAGGGGTTCATTTCACTACAATTAACTGAGTTACAGGATAAATATAAATCTTCTTGTGACACAGATATGGCTAAATATCAGACCTCATTGGAGGAGATGGAAACTAAATTATCACTATTTAGGGATAATCTGAGGAACTATAAAATTAAGAAATTTAAACGAGATCAGATGGATTATCAGAATGACCAGGTGTATTCTTGGATGTCTAAAGTTGAGTCACCTGTAGCAAAGAAAGTGTCTTTTGAAGATGTGTCTGGTGCTTCCACTGAGTCTGAGGGAGAGAAACAACGAGATAAGAAGGGTTATTCTAAATCTAAATCTAAATCCCTCCCTTTTCAGCATAAGGGACCACCCTCTGTTGATGATTGGGATACACGACATGAGGCAGTTCCCCAATGGGATTTTCAGGAGGGCAGGTACCGGGGTTCAACCCGACCCCGTTACCAACAGGGCCCTTGGAGGGGTCCGGTTACCAGACAGCGACGCAAACATCAGTTTTCAACCTCAGTGGAAAATCCTTAACTAATGATCAAGTAGAGGTTTTGGCCCTGGGGCTGTCTTTTGGGCCCACTTTACCTTATGACTCTTTTAAAGTTCATCTGGCTTTACATAGGTTGTTCAGAAAACTTCAGGTAAATCTCTTTTTTTCAGATAAAACAACTAGTGATGATTCAGTTTTATCTAGATCGTCAAACTGGACTCCTCCGGGTCCGATGGATTCTGTCATTTCTACCTTCCAGCGTTTGGTTTTGGCGGATTTAGAGAAGATGGAACAGACTTTGTTGCCACTAAAGCATAATATGACTTTAACACATAAAAGGGCATTGCAAGAATTGGCTGATGATTCTGATGTGGTCATCAGAGCGGCGGATAAAAGAGGAGCCATATGACACACCTCTCTGACAATCATTATTACCAACTTTTGGATTCAGATCCTACTCCATCTTTATTGTCAGACATCACGAAACTATGTCGTCAAGCTTTTGAAGATGGATGGGTTAGGTGACAAGAATGTCGGTTTTTGATACAGGACCAACCAAGGATTCCAGTATTTTATACTGTACTAAAGATTCATAAATCCTTGAATCGCCCTCCGGGACGTCCTATAGTTTCGTGTTGCGGCTCGGTTCTCGAGCCCCTATCCAAGTTTTGTGATTCATTCCTACAGCCTTTGGCAGGTCAAGTACGGTCATTTATTCGGGACACTTCACATTTTTTGTCTATATTAATTAGATTGAGTTGCCTACAGCCCCGTTGTTGTTAGTAATGCTGGATGTAGTAGCTCTTTATTCAAATATTTCTCAAGCGCAGGCTCTTAAGGTGATTTCTCAAGTGCCTCTCATTTTACCACCGAGATTGCCACAACACTTTATTCTATCTTTATTACAGCTAGTGCTGGAGAAGAATTATTTTCTGTACGATAATTTGTTCTATTTGCAGGTTTTCGGTGGGGCTATGGGGGCTACAGTGGCCCTCTCCATAGCCACACTGTTTATGGCTGATTTTGAAGAACGTTTTGTTTATCCATCTCCAGGTTTCTCTGAGTTGTTGTTGAGGAAATGTCACTACATTAGAAATGTTTGTTCAGGCCCTAAATCAGTTTGATCCTCATATTAAATTTACATTAAAGTATGATTTTCACAAGATTGAATTTTTGGACGTTTTGGTCACATCTTCGGATCAAATTTTGATTACATCCTTGTTTAGAAAACAGGTGCAACGTAATACTCTTCTTCAGTTTTCAAGTTTTCATCCACCCTCTCTGAAGCGGGGACTCCCCTTTAGACAGTTTTTGTGTTTATGAAGGATCTGCTCATCGTGTGAAGATTTTAAGTTACATGCACGGGAGTTAACCCACAGATTACAAGCTCATGAATATCCAAAATACATAATATATTGTGCTTATAAATGGGCTCTATTTAATCATAGAGAGTGGTTATTGACCCCCTCTCCCCATAATAAAGTTTTGGGGGATAAGATTGTGGGAGTCTTACCTTTCAAACACAATTAATACAATCGTTTTTGCACAAACATTGGCATGTACTTTCTTTACATGGTTGTTTTCAAAAACGATTATGTGCGGCTCATAAACCGGGTAAAAATCTTCGGGAGTGGTTGGTTCCAGCGGTTCCCAAGAAGACCCGGGATATACCTGATCCAGTTGGTCACTTCCCATGTGGGCGTTGTTCCTACTGTTCAGGTTCCTTGGTGGGGGACTCTTGGACTGACCCTCTAACCCAAAAAGTGTGGTCATTGAAATATCGGACAACTTGCGATTCATCATTTGTGCTGTACTTGCTGTTTTGCCCTTGTGGCTTTAAATATGTGGGTCATATTATTCGTCCCCTTCGGGTACGTTTGATGGAACATGCCTCACGTATCCCTTGGTTCAGCATGCAATCACATTTGATCATTCCTTTGATCAATTCTCCTGGAGGGTCTTAGATTGGATCCCCCCTTCCATCACGGGGGGCAACAGAATATTTAAATTACAAAAATACCACGTATAATATCCAAAGAGCTTAAGGTGAACCTGAAGCAATCTGGAGTAATGGTTTCAACCTGCACCATGTGCAAAGGCCAAGGAAGATCCCACTGTTCAAAGACAGACATAAAAAGGCATGCCTAATCTTTGCCCAAACCCACCTAGAGAAACCACAGTCTTTTGGGGATAATGTTCTGTGGACAGATGAAACCAAACTTGAGCTCTTTGGCAATTCAGACCAGTGATACATTTACAGGCGAAGAAATGATGTTTAAAATGAAAAAAAAAACCAACCCACCATTCCCACAGTTAAATATGTTGGAGGTTCGACAATGTTACTGCCTCAGGAATTGGAGGCCTGGAATCATGAAGTCAGAGGACTTCCAAGATATTTTGGAGTGAAATGTGCTATCTAGTATCAGAAAGCTAGTTCTGGGTTGAGGGTCATAGGTTCTCCAGCAGGACAGTGACCCAAAACATATATCCAAGGTACAAAAGAATAGTTAAAAGGAACAAATGGACTGTTTTAAACTGGCCAGCAATGAGTCTTGATCTCAATCCATTTGAAAACCTTTGGAAAGAGATGAAATCTGCCATTGGTAAAAGGAATCCTGGAAACATTCATGAGCTGGAACAAATTGCAGTTGAAGAGTGGGAGAAACTACCAGCAGCCAGATGTATGAAACCTATAGATAGCTACAACAAATGTTTGGAGGATGTCATCACTGCCAAGGGTTGTGCAACCAAATATTAGTGAAGGGTGCCATTAATTCTATTCAGGTCATAATTCGTTTTTTTTTTCTCAAAAATTACCATGTCTAAGTTGCAGAGACATCTTTTTTTTGTTGCATATCTTCAAACATACTATTAAAATATTATGATGACATACAGTTGGAATATTTCCAATTATCTCTGAAGATATGGTACACAATATACCTAAGATGCAAGGGTGCCAATAATATTGACCACAACTGTACATACGGAATACAACTTTGTTGTTAAGTGCCGTCAAATTGTATCGACTCCTGGCGACCCTCTGGATAGTTGACCTAAACTTTGTTCGGTCTTCAGCCAAGCTGCTCATGGTTTTTAGAGTGGTATCGATAGCTGCTGTTATTGTATCCATCCATCTCATTGCCTGCCTTCCTCTTTTACGGTGACCTTCTACCTTGCCAAGCATTATGTCTTTCTCCAATGTTCTCTCTCTTTACATGATGTGTCCAAAGTATGAAAGTTGAAGTCTTGTCATCTGAGCTTTTAAGGAAAGCTTAAGTTTGATCTCTTCTGGTACTGACTGGTTTGTTCTTCGGACAGTCAATGATATACACAGTATTCATTGCCAGCACCATAATTCAAAGGCATTAATTTTCTTCCTGTCTATCTTTTTCACTGTCCAACTTTTGCATCCATATGACATTATTGAAAATACCATGGCCTGGACAAGTCAAATCTTTGTATAGAGAGAGACATCTCTGCTCTTGAGAATCCTGTCTAGGTCCTTCATGGCTATTCTACCAAGAGCAATATATCGTCGGATTTCTTGCTAGTCCTTTCTTTATTGATTGTTGATACAAGTAAATTAAAGCTGTCAACTATTTCAATTTCTTCTCCAGCAATGATGAACATTGATTTTGCCATTTGTCAGGATCTTTGCCTTCTTAATGTTAAGATGCAGACCCGTTTTAAGACTATATTCCTTGATCTTGAGAAGCAAATGTTTCAAATCGTCTTCACTTTCAGCCAGTAATGTGGTATCAACAGCATAGCGACTATGACTACTAGATGAATTTTAAGTGTCTTAAGATTTAAAGGGCCTCTCCATTGCTGTTTCAACTGCATTGGCTTCCTATTACAGAAAGAATTCATTTAAAGTTGCTTTGTTTTGTTTTTAAACATTTTAATGATATAACACGTGAACCATTGACATGTTCAGTTGGGTTTTACAAGTTAAAAGAGTACTTCATTCGTAGGATCGTTCTTTAATAGAGTACCCTTCTCCTAGAGAAATAAGATATAACAATTTATTTGACAAGACTTTTAGTTACAGAGCTGCTAAAGAACGGAACAAATTGCCGCTTGAAATTAGATCTTAAAATAATTATTTGCAGTTCCGCTGCAGTCTTAAAATATATTATTTTGTATGATTAGTGAACAATTTGTTTATTTACTTTTTGTATTTTGTTTATTATTCTAAGTCTCTAGGGCCCAGTATTCGAAAGGTATTTACATGGGTTACAGTCCAATAAACCGTGTAAATGACTTTAATCGGGAAATTGAACAGCACTTACACGGTTATTGCTGTTGAATATCCCCTTCTAACCCCGCTACATGCCCCAGTGCTATACAGTTAGCATCTGGGTGTGTTGGGGGTGTTCCGGAACAGAGGGGAAGTGAAGACTGTTGCTAACTGGGCAGCGGTGATATTGCATGCTGCCTGGTTAATGACCTGCATCTAAAAGATAGGCGAGGAAACCCCTCGCCTATTTTTTTTTTAATCATTTATTTAAATTTGATACATAAAAAAACAACAACAATGAAAATAATAACATCCTTCCCCTCCCACCTCCCCCCCACCCTACTGCCCCGTCTCCATGTGAGTCATTACTGAACCAAACACATGTGGATAACATGTTAAAACCCTCGGCCCAGCGTGCAGCAGCAGCCAAGAGAGCAAATAGAATGCTAGGTATCATAAGGAAAAGAATGAAATATAAAACAAAAGTTATTATAATGCCTCTATATCGTTCCATGGTGAGACCGCACCTTGAATATTGTGTGCAATTCTGGTCGCCGTATCTTAAAAAGAATATAGCGTTATTAGAAAAGGTACAGAGAAGAGCCACCAAAATGGTAAAGGGGATGGAAGGATACTCCTTTGAAGAAAGGCTAAAAAGGTTAGGGCTCTTTAACCTGGAAAAGAGACGGCTGAGGGGAGATATGATAGAAGTCTATAAATTAATGAACGGAGTGGAACGGGTAAACGTAGATCGACTGTTTACGTTATCAGAATATAGGAAGACTAGGGGACATGCAATGAAGCTACAGGGTAAACTATTTAAGACTAATAAAAGAAAATATTTTTTCACTCAACGTGTAATCAAACTCTGGAATTTGTTACCGGAGGATGTAGTAAAGGCTGTTAGTGTAGCTGGGTTTAAAAAAGGTTTGGACAAGTTCCTGGAGGAAAGGTCCATAAACCATTATTAAGAAGGGACCCAGGATATCAATGCTTGACCTAGTACAAGCATTGCAGAACCTGTGTCTTTTGGGGAAACTGCTAGGTACGTATGACCTAGATTGGCCACTGTTGGAAACAGGATACTGGGCTTGATGGACCTTGGTCTGACCCAGTATGGCATATCTTATGTTCTTATGTTAATCACATTATTAAGCCCATTATACAAAACACACGGCACAAATGAGCCCCAGTTGCTTACCCGGGCAATTACATACATATTCTTGCTGTCGCAGCATATTTGTCCAACCACAGCCACTTGTCTGAGGACATATCCTGCTCATAACTGCTCATACGCCCCTTAAAGTTAGAGGCGTGATCCTGCACCTTCTCATAGCTGGCGTAAAGGCACACCATGTTCCACCACTGGTGAACATCCAACTTGCTGGAGTCTTTCCAACATACCATAATTTGCTTTAAAGCTATAGCAACGAGGAAGTCCAATAAAAAATGCTTTCCTTTCATGTTGGGAAGGCCACTCATTGAGGAGCGCAGAATCACTACCTGCCAAGTGAGGGGAGCCCGGAAAAACAAAATCTTTTGTACCTTCTCCCAAACTGAGAGCCAAAAGGTTGAACGTAAAGGCAATCAAAAAACATGTGTTTATAAGTTCCAGGACAGAGGGAACAGGACCAACATAAGTTACCTGTTCCCGCATTCCACCTGGAGAGCCGATTGGGCGTGATAAATGCACGATGTAGCAAGAAGAATAAGGTTTGTGTTATACCCGCTGCTTTCGAAACCCTACTGACCTTAGACCACAATAGCGACCAACCATGGTATATGAGTATATAGATCAACTTCCCAACCTCTTCGATTACCTTTTGGAGATGAGCCTCCCTCCCTTAAGTAAGCATAAAAGTTTGATGCTACATCTGGCTTACTAGAATATGCGAGGGCCAACTCATGCAAACCCCAGGCCTGCGGTAAGTTCCTACTTGTCACTCCAGCTTTTGATAGACAGCTTTTTAATTGGATCCACTGGAATTGACAGGCCATCGGTAACTCAAACTCCTGCTGCAACCTTACCCAGGGTTTCCATCCCTCCGTCTGAAGCAATTGACCTACTGTCTAAATACCTTTTGCTTGCTACTGTCTCCACCCTATTGTCTTATGCTTTTTGCTTTTTGACATATTCATAAATGACCTGGAAGGTGGAATAACGAGTGAGGTTATCAAATTTGCAGATGACACAAAACTATTTAAAGTTGTTAAAACCCAAGAGGATTGTGGCAAATTGCAAGAGGATCTTGATAAATTGGAAGACTGGGCATCAAAATGGCAGATGAAATGTAATGTGGACAAGTGCAAAGTTATGCACCTAGGGAAGAACAACCCAAACTATGGTTACATGATGCAAGGTTCCACATTAGGAACCACCACCCAGGAAAAAGATTTAGGCGTCATTGTGGATAACATGTTAAAACCCTTGGCCCAGTGTGCAGCGGCGGCCAAGAGAGCAAATAGAATGCTAGGTATGATAAGGAAAGGAATGGAAAATAAAACAAAAGATATTATAATGCCTCTATATCGTTCCATGGTGAGACCGCACCTTGAATATTTTGTGCAATTCTGGTCGCCGTATCTTAAAAAGGATATAGCGATTTTAGAAAAGGTTCAGAGAAGAGCCACCAAAATGGTAAAGGGGATGGAAGGATACTCCTATGAAAAAAGGCTAAAAAGGTTAGGGCTCTTTAACCTGGAAAAGAGACGGCTGAGGCGTGATATGATAGAAGTCTATAAATTAATGAACGGAGTGGAACGGGTAAACGTAGATCGATTGTTTACCTTATCAGAATATAGAAAGACTAGGGGACATGCAATGAAGCTACAGGGTAAACTATTTAAGACTAATAAAAGAAAATATTTTTTCACTCAACGTGTAATCAAACTCTGGAATTTGTTACCGGAGGATGTAGTAAAGGCTGTTAGTGTAGCTGGGTTTAAAAAAGATTTGGACAAGTTCCTGGAGGAAAGGTCCATAAACCATTATTAAGAAGGGACCCAGGATATCAATGCTTGAACCAATACAAGCATTGTGGAACCTGTGTCTCTTGGGGAAACTGCTAGGTACGTATGACCTAGATTGGCCACTGTTGGAAACAGAATACTGGGCTTGATGGACCTTGGTCTGACCCAGTATGGCATATCTTATGATCTTATATTCTTATGTTCTTATGCCCAATTTTGAACATGGGGTTATGCCATATTGGCATCGAGAGGGACACCGAGTTATCAGAGCCCATATCTCTCGCCAAGCTATGGTATGCCTCTTGGGTTGCCACAACTACTTCCAGGGCTGCTGAGGAGGCCTGACACTTCATACCAATCAGTAGATATAACAGAATCGGCTCTACTAGCCACTTTTCCACCTCTACCCACACTTGTAGCAGACCCCCGCTCTTTCTGGGGCACCACAACGCCCCTTGCTTGAGCAAAAAAGCTTGGTGATACCGCCGGAAGTCCGGAAAGTTTACCCTACCCTTGTCCTTATTCGCTTTTAATTTACTAAGAGCGATCCTGGGGCGCTTCCCTTGCCACAAAAAAGCAGTGACTAACTTCTCCCATCCTTTATAAACTTTCTGTGGAAAGGAAATTGGCAACATTTCTAGGATGTAGTTTATCTTTGGAGCTAGAGCCATTTTTATAGACTCCATGTGGCCCCACCAAGATAAATGCAACGGAGACCATTTTGCCGTAAAGGACTGAATCAACTCCTCTATATACTTACAATTAAACAGAATAGTCTCTTCAATGGAGCCGCAGAATCTTACCCCAAGATACTTGATCGCTTTCGCTTCCCATAGAAAGGGGAAATCCTTTATGTCCTCAGAGAAGGTAACTTTATTCATAGGGAAGGCCACGGACTTAGACCAGTTTATCTTATACCCAGATACCTTCGAGTAGCTAGCAATGACCTGTAATATCTCCTCCAAAGAACCGGGTTGCGAAAAAAGCAACAGGTCATCGGCATAAGCCGATAGTTTAATCTGAAGGTCCCCTATCCTAATGCCGCAGATCCTTTCTGAATGTCTGATTAAGAGCCCCAAAGGCTCCAATGCCAAATTGAACAGAATCGGCCACAAGGGGCATCCTTGCCTTGTCCCTCGATGTAACGAAAAGGGAGCAGACAACAGACCATCTACCAGGATGCGCGCCTGTGGAGAGGCATACAGAACCTGAATCGATTTAATAAAACCTCCCCAAATCCAAACCAATGCAAGACCCTGAACAAAAAGACCCATTCGAGCCTGTCAAAGGCCTTTTCGGCGTCCAAAGAAATCCCAACCATGGGAGAGCCAAGCTGTTCCGAAGCAGCCAAAAGGTTCAGAAACAAACGTGCATTATCCGATGTTGCCCTACCAGGCATAAAACCACATTGGTCAGGATGAATCAAGTCTGATGAAACCTTTGCCAGTCTATTTGCCATAACAGATGCGAATAGTTTATAGTCAGCATTTAACAACGAGATCGGCCTATAATTCTCCACCTTAAGGGCATCTCTTCCCGGTTTCTCTAGGACCACTATTGTGGCCTCATTGAAACCGCCCACAATGGGCACCTGCTCATGCAGAAGCTGGTAATACTTAGCCACAAATGGAAGGAGTTCCTCCTGAAACATTTGATAAAACTCAATGGGTATCCCATCTGGGCCTGCTGCTTTACCTTTTCTTGCCGATTTAAGGGCAGTCCGAAGTTCACCCAAAGAAAGAGGAGCTTCCAATTCCAACGCTTGTTGAATGGAAAGAGTAGGGTGTGGAATATGATCTAAGAAGTCATCACACTCCTTCCCATTGTCCCCCCCCCTCGGAAGTGTACAACCCAGCGTAAAGGACCTAAAAACCTCTGCTATATCTGCAGTCTTGGTAAGCAATTTCTGATTACTTGACAAGATTGCAGCGACTTTAGCCCTCTTCGCTCTAGGATTCAAAGTTGACGCCAACAACCTACCCGACTTATTTTGTTCCCTATAATATTTGGCCTTCAATGCGTGCGAGAGCTTTTCAGCTTCCGCACTTAGAATGTTGTTGTACTGATTTCTTAACTTTTGCAGGCGCAATAAGATGTAGGGCTCTGTTCTCGATCTTAAAAGTCTCTCCTCCACTCGGATTTGTGCCTCAAGCTCCTTCAATTCTAGCTTCCTTTGCCTCGCCGCCCTGATGGAGAAGCTGGTGATTTTAGCACGCAAGGAGGCCTTAAAAGCCTCCCACCACGCCCAGCCAGGCGTATCCTCAAGGAGATTTACCATAAAATATTCCTTAATTACCCCCCTCATATATTCACAGAAGTCCGGACCTGCTAACAGTGACCTTTGAAAGAACCACCCGGACCTCCTAGCGGGGACAGAATCAGACAATAAGGACATAAAGATAGCCGCATGATCCGAAACTGTGCAAGCCCCAATTTGTGTATCTTCTACCTGGGAAACAAGGGACCTCGAAATCAGGAAAAAAATCAATCCTCAAGTGTGACCCATGCGGGAGAGAGTAGAAGGTGAACTCCTTCTGTGAGGGATAAAACAAATACCAGATATCTAGTAGATTAATCTCCTGCACCATGCCTTTCAGCACCATGCTAGCACGACTGGGTCTAGTAGATCTATAGGGTTGGTGGTCTATCAAGGGGTCCATCACTAAATTAAAATCCCCCCCTAGTACAAGATCACAATACGCTAATTCCTGTACCTCCTCAGCAACCCTATGAAAAAAGGACACATCATCAGAATTCGGACCGTATACATTCATTATACCAAGTGTCCGGTCCCCAATCCGAAGACGGACTTTCACCCATCTCCCACCCGGGTTCGCGTGGGTCAGTTCAATGACCGGCTGAAGTGCCTTCCGGGCCAGAATTAACACCCCATTCCTTTTGTGGCAGGCCTCAGCTACCCCAATCAGCGTAAAGTGTCCCCCACCCATCTTTTGTGCCTCCCCTAAAGCCAGTCGGGTCTCCTGGAATAAGATAACATCGACTCCTTTCTTCTTGCAATATAATAAAATCTTTTTCCGTTTTATAGGGTTATTGATTCCCTTTACGTTCAAAGACAGGAATTTAAGTACTCCCATTACACATCCTCAGCAACATAACAGACATGATAGGGCACACTGCATAACCCATGACAAACCCAGCATCCATTAAATAACAATCCCCCCCCACATGGAGACAACCTAAACCAAAACCCAAAGCTAAATTTTGGGTGAGCCATCCTGAACAAGACTGCCCCTCGATCCCCCAACATCCCTTTTGAAGCCATCTTTGACCCTCCCCCCCCCCTACTATAGACAACTACCCACCCTGATCGACAGAGCACCCCCCCTCCCACTTTGACCCCCTTCCCCCACCCCACCCCCCCATATTCTACTAGACCTTTAATGAAAGGATCAAACTAGGAGAAAGGAGGAGCGAGAGAGGGAAGGAAGAGCAAGAGAAGAAGAAGTAACAGAATAGAGAAGAAAGAGAAAGAGGGAAAGAGAAAAGGAAAAGAAAAGACGAAGAAGAAGAAGAACCCCCCTGTGGGATAACCTTGCCCACATAGTGCTATCTCACCAATCCCCCTAGTCCCCCCCATCCCATAAATCTAACCAAGGAAATAGCATATCAGTATACATCCACAATACTGGAAAAAGAAAGTTCAAGTAGCATAGCGTAGCTCCATGTGCACATACACACACTGAATCCCAGGCAGCCCTAACAAGGGCCCTGCCAACTAGAAGTAGTAACAAACATAAGGGGAAATATTCTATCGCATCAACATGGCTTTCTGCTCCTCTACAAACTTTAGCAGGGCTTGTGGATCCTCAAATGTACGCGTCTGGTTGTGTAGGGTCACTCTTAGCCGAGCAGGAGCAAAGAGTCCATATCGGGCCTGGAGATGTTGCAGCCGTAGCCTGAGAGCCAGCATCTGCCTCCTCTTCTCAACCGTCGCTTTGTTGAAATCAGGGAAAAATGCGATGTTGTGACCATCTAGGCTTACCGGCACCAAAGCCTTCACCGCCGCCATGATTTTCAAGGCCTGCTGATGCCTCAGCAACCTCATCATGATAGGTCTCGGATTCGGAGCTTGTGGCCCCGCATGCATCGGTACATGGTGAGCTCTTTCGAACTCTAGCGGTGGGGCAAAGTCCAAGCGCAGGAGCTTCGGCATGTTTGTTTCTAGGAAGGCAATCATGTTTACGGCTTCAGCACCCTCAGGCACACCAACGATACGCACGTTCCTGCGCGTACGATTGTTAAGATCCTCCAGATTGCGTTCAAGTTGAGTGATTCGTTTGCTGTTGGTCAAAGTGAGTTTTAGGCGTTCTTCATGGCACTTGACCTTACTTTCAATTCCGGCCACTTTTTCTGCCAGCCCCATTATTTGTTCCTTCATCTCTTTTAGCTCCAAGATATCAGCCTGAACACCAGAAAGCGTTTCTCCATTGGCCTCCACCAGTTCTCTAACAGCTCAGATTTCAGCGAGCATTTCCTGCATGGCGTCCATGCTCTCTCATGGGCCCGCCGGTTTTTGCGGGGAGGGGGGGTCCGGTTTCTGTCTTTTGACGCCGCTATTCACGGCAGTACCGAATTCCAGCCTACCAGATTTGCCCGTCGCCATCACTCTACGATAGCAGATTAGAGGGGGGTTAAATCGCTTCCACCTTACATGGGGCGAGCAGGATTTAGGACAGGATTGCAGAGAGAATGGGAATCAAGCAGCCATCTTGCTCCTAGTCAGGCTCCGCCTCCCCCCTTGCCTATTTTTAAGGCACAGGAGCTAAATGGGCAGCATGCAATATTGCTGCTGCTTGGTTAGCTACTGCGGATTCCAGCGTTTGCAGCATTCTCCGGATATTCAGTGCTGGGCCGCATATGACCCTGGCATTGAATATCCGGGGTTAAGGATCGGCGGGCAGGGCTATGTGCCATAGTGGCGCATAGCTTGCGCAGATGAATGTCAGGCCTCTAGCCTTTTGTTAGCCTTATCTGGACTTATCTTAGGGATTGAGTGGGTTAAAAAAAATTGAAATGTAATTAAATTAATCTGCATTACCAAGCACACTTTAAGTGCAAAGCTTTGGCCTTAACTGTTGGGGATGTGACCAGCATATTCCTGGCAGCTAGGGTGCGATTGAGTACCTTAACATTGGGTGCACCCGTGTTAAGAGCATCCTATCAGACCCGTAGAGGTGCTATTAGGTTCACCTGCACTGATTGCCATGTTAACTGCACTTGTGCACTAATGTAGTTCTTTTTATTTATTTATTTATTTAGACAGTTTTGTATGAGTAATGTGCCCTTCACGCCTAAACTCCACCTCTAACTTGCCCCGTTTCACATTAGCGCATGAGTGCCAGTTACCTGCATTTTGATGGTTGGTTGCTGGCATACCTGCATATTGGCATTCACCACAGCCAGTTACTGCATGCTGGAACACACGTTAGCTGGTTAGTGGCGCTTAATAAAATGGCCTCCTAAATCTGAAAGATCCTGTTATGCTTTTCCAAAGACCTAGGGCCTGATTTACGTAGAAAGGGGTTTTCTCTTAGGTTGTGCTCTTGCCTTATGATGTTAACCTGCCCAAGCATTCTGTGAGCTTCAGTCCATTGACTTTATAATGTGCAGTACTGTCCACTGAAAGAACAGAAACTCTGTACATACATTACTCAGCTTTTATTCCCAGGCTCATAAACAGCTTTTATTCCCAGCCTTAAAGACAGCGGCACTCTTCATGGTTCTGTTTGGGTCCTGTTGGAACAGAAGGTTTCATAGAAGTGCAAAATGTTATTATTTATTGTCAGATCAGAATTCAAAGGCACTGAAAATCACTGCTGTACGGGTAGCAACCAGGTTTGAACTGCTGCATACAGATATTTATTTATTTGATTACATTTTTATACCGCTCCTTCCAGAGATCAGGAGCGGTTACATTATAACAATGAACTTGAACTTCAACAGTAACAGTTACAGTTACAGTAACAGTAACAGTAACAGGTTTAGAACTTTATGCATAGAACAATTGAATTGAGGGGAACCCTCGAATTATTTACATGAAGCAGTACAAAGCTGGACCGCTGAAGCAATTTAGAGAGAATTTACAGTGGTGTTCTTACCAATTACATCATATCGATACACTTATCAACTAGAATATTAGTTGATGGGGAAAAGTAAAGGGACAAGGGATAGCATAGGATGGGGGAGGGAGAGAAGAAGGAACGATGGGGAATGGAACCATGGTCTAGGTTTTATTGTAGAATTCTCAAAATAGGTGTGTCTTTAGACCTTTGCGGAATGATTGAAGGTCCTTGTTTCCTCTTAGTGTTTCAGGAAGGCTATTCCATTGGAGGGGGGCTATGTATGTGAATGCTCTTTTGCTCGTCATAGTTTTGATGTTGCATATAGTGTGTGGAACCTTTAGAATGTTTAAGTTGGGGGTTCTTCTGCTTCTGTTAGAGGGTTGTAGTTCGATGTGTGGAAAGGTGCGATGGGGCTATATTGTTTATTAATTTGAACGTCGTCATTATTATCTTGTATCATACACGGGCTTGAATGGGCAGCCAGTGGAGCCCCATTAGGATGGGTGTAATATGATCCGAGAACCGTGCTTTCATTATGATTCTCGCCGTGACATTCTGTGGCAATTGAAGTATGTTTAGTGGTTTTTTAGGGATTCCTTGTAGTATGCCTTTGCAGTAGTCCAAGTGAGGAGTTATAAGCGCCTGAACTACTGTCTTGAAACCAGACAGATTGATGAGGTTTCATAGAGGTTGCTGTCCAAATTTTAGCACTGAGCATCTCTTTATTTAACTGCGGCAGCTGTCATTTAGAAAAACGTGGAACGCCGCAGCTGAACATTGACCTATGTGTGTCTGGAAGGTTGTGTACAAGTACACAGTCTTTTACTTATCATGTTTGAGGAGAATATGAATTTTTTGTTCTATGCTTTCAGTGTGGACAATGCATTTCTAATTCTATTTCTAGATCGGAAGTTCACTTTGATGTATCTAAGCATTTCCACTTCTTAGCATTTGAAGTACCCTCCACCTGGCATACCTTCAACCCAATCTCGCTAGAGCACCTAGAGAGCATTATCTGAAATCTCAACACCACCATTTCCCCTCTAGATCCATGCCCAATAAGCTAGATCAAAATATCTTGCACTCAACTTGTGCCTGCACTACTTGAAATCTCACAACTTCTCTCACCCAAGGCTACATGCCAACCAAATACAAGCATGCCTCTGTCTGACCAATAATCAAGAATCCATCACTAAACCCAGAGAGCCCTAGCTCATATAGACCCATATCCAGTCTACCCTTTCTAGCAAAGATTATTGAGAAGGTCGTGCAGCTTCAGCTCCAGGATCATATCAACTTGTATGCACCTCTTGACCGACAACAGTACGGATCTAGGCCCAGTCATGGCATAGAGACCCTTCTAGCTGCATTCATAGACAGATTAACACAAGGTATACAAAGAAGTCATCAAGAATTCAGCCTACTGTTCCTTTAACTCAGTTCCTCATGTTGCATTGTTACAGCGCTTGCAATCCATAGGACTAGGCAACACAACATTAAAATGGCTCAGCTCTTACTTAACAGATCACCAACAGCAAGTAAGAGCAGCAGGAATTGTTTCTGCACCATACATACTACACTAAGGAGTTCCTCAAGGCTCTATACCAGGGGTCTCAAACTCAAATTGCTTTGAGGGCCAAACGAGGACTTGTAAAGTAACCCGCGGGCCGCACTCGGTAGCACTTTTTTTAATACAGGTGCGTTTTGCCATTAAACCGGGCTCTCCGATGCCTCCGATTCACTAGAAAACACCCCTCCTTCATTCGGCTGGGTCATAATCGCGGTCAGAGGAGCACTCCGCTCCCTGCATGCATGGCATTAATGTTAAACAGTGGCGAGAGGAAAATTTTTAACATCCCAAAATGCGTCACGGGCCGCACAAAATTCTCTTGCGGGCCATGTGTTCGAGACCCCTGCTCTATACTGTCCTTGCTTCTTTTGAAGATATTTCTGCAAATCATTCGCTCAATTATTCAAGCATATAATGTTTATGCAGATGATATTCTGCTTTATGTACCCTTCTCCACCACACAGCCCATCTGTTGTTGTTTAGTGTCTTTGAGACTCCGTGTTCACTCATGGTGACCCTCTAGATAGCTGTCCTACATTGTGTCCTGTCTTCAGTCAGGCAGCTCATGGTTGATATAGTGGCACCCATTGCTGCTGTTATTGTATCGATCCATCTCATTCCTGGCCTTCTTTTCTTGCATTGACCTTCTACCTTGCCAAACATGATGTTCTTCTCTAATGATCTCTCTCTTCGCATGATGTGTCCAAAGTATGAAAGTTGAAGTCTTGTCATCTGAGCTTCTAAGAAAAACTTAGGTTTGATCTCTTCTACTACTGACTGATTTGTTCTTCAGGCAGTTGATGGTATACCCAGTATTCGTTGCCAGCACCATAATTCACAGACATCGATTTTCTTCCTGTCTATCTTTTTCTCTGTCCACCTTTCACATCCATATGATGTTATTGAAAATATCATGGCTTGAACAGGTCAAATCTTTGTATGGAGAAAGACATCTCTGCTCTTGAGAATCTTGTCTAGGTCCTTCATAGCTATTTTGCCAAGAGTAATGAGTCATTGGATTTCTTGACTGCTTGTTGTTTCTTTATTGATTAATCCAAGCAGGTTTAAGTTGTCCACTATTTCAGTTTCTTCTCCATCAATGATGAACTTATTGATCAGGACCTTTATCTTCTTAATGTTAAGGTGGAGTCCCATTTTAAGGCTATGGGCTCAATATTTGAAGGGCATTTACATGGTTCTACCGGTTGACCTCCAATTCATGTGAGGATGACTATGTTTGCTACGATTAGTCAGAATATTATTTGTGTGGCTGTGCGAAATGTTATAGTGCATTGTTTTGATGTGTGGAGTATTGGGATAATAAATAGGATTAAAATTGAGAGGAGGAGGGCTAAGACACCTCCCAGTTTATTTGGGATTGATCGTAGGATGGCATAGGCGAAGAGGAAGTATCATTCTGGTTTGATGTGTGGTGGGGTTACTAGTGGGTTGGCTGGCGTAAAGTTTTCTGGGTCTCCTAGAAGATTGGGAAAGAATAAGGCTATGGTGGCTAATAATGAGAGTATGATTATGAAGCCTAGGTCGTCTTTGTATGAGAAGTATGGGTGGAATGGAATTTTGTCAGTGTTTGAGTCTAGTCCTGTTGGGTTGTTTGATCCTGTTTCATGGAGGAAAATAAGATGTAAGATGCTTATACCGACAATTAAGAATGGTAAAATGAAGTGAAATGAAAAGAATCGGGTTAGTGTGGCTTTATGTACTGAGAAACCGCCTCAGATTCATTGTACTAATGTGTCGCCAGCATAGGGCATGGCAGATAGGAGGTTTGTAATTACTGTGGCTCTTCAGAATGATATTTGTCCTCATGGAAGGACATAGCCAATGAATGCTGTGGCTGTGACTAGTAGTAGGAGTATAACTCCGTGTTTCATGTCTCTTTGAATAAATAGGATCCGTAGTAAATTCCTCGTCTAATGTGTACGTAGATGCAGATAAAGAAAGTTGATGCTTCGTTGGCATGAATGTTGCATATAAGTCAGCCATAATTAACGTCTTGGCAGATGTGGGTGACCGATGAGAAGGCAGAGGTTGTGTTGGCTGTGTAATGTATGGCTAAAAATAATCCTGTGATGATTTGTGAAATAAGGCAGATTCCAAGGAGTGAGCCGAAGTTTCAAAGTGATGAGATGTTTGATGGTGATGGGAGGTCAATGAATGAATTGTTAATAATTTTTAAGATTGGATGGTTTTTTCATGTGTTAAGGGTCAATAGTTTTTATAGTTGAAGTACAACAGTGGTTTTTCAGATCATTAGTCTTGGTTAGATTCCTAGTAAAAATTATGGCATATATGACTTTTGTCGGAATGTTTAGTCTTGTATTTGGGTTGGTGGCTGTCGCATCTAATCCGTCTCCTTATTTTGCTGCATTTGGGTTAGTTGCGGCCTCTGCTGGGGCTTGTTTAGCTTTGGTTATAGTTGGGTTCTCTTTTTTTGTCATTGGTGTTGTTTTTAATCTACTTAGGTGGGATGTTGGTTGTTTTTGCCTATTCAGCAGCGATGGCAGCGGAGCCTTATCCTGAGGCATGGGGGGTTTGATCTGTTATTTTTTATGTAGTAGGGTATATTTGTGTGCTGGTGCTTGGTTATTTGTTGGTTGATTCTGTTGATGTGGTAAGTGTCTCAGAGTTTTGTTTGGTTTGAAGCGATTGGGCGGGGTTGTCAGTGCTGTATTCTTCAGGTGGGTGGTTATTATTTGATTTCTGGTTGAGTATTATTATTAACTTTGTTCGTGGTATTAGAGTTAGCCTGTCCATCTCCCGCCTAACCCGGATTTTCAATGCCAGGGTTTTATGTGGCCCCGGCATTGAAAATCTGGATCATGCTGCACAGCCGGGAAACCGCAGGGACTATCTCTGTAGCACCGATTTTTGATGCTACACAGTTAGCTCCTGCACCTTAAAGATAGGCAGGGTTTTCACACACCTATCTTTAAGGGGCAGGGCGCTAAACGTGCAGCATCAAAAATCGGTGCTACACGGGTAGTGCCATGGCCCGCCTCCGTTCCTCCCCAAAGCGCCCTTAACACCCCCCCAATGCTATGCGGATAGCATCGGGGCGTGATAGGGACATATCCAGGATTTTCAAAGGGCACTGTCCGTGTAGGTGCCTTTCGAAAATCCCTGATATGGCCGTTACACAAGTAACTAGGGCAGTTACCCATTTAAAGGCCTTTGAAAATCGGGCCCTAAATCTTTTAACTAGCTGGCCTTTAGTTACCTTCTTATAATAATATATTCCTTTTTGAAACATTTGTATTTGCAGCCCAGTACAAGCAGATGAAACGGGGTTCATTGGGAGCTCTGACCATGAGCCAGTTGATGAAAAGACAGCTGGAACACCAGTCTAGTGCACCCCACAACATCAGCACCTGGGATGCTGGTAAGTCATTATGGAATCGGACTGTTCCTAGAGTGATCCAGGGGTTCTGGACCAGTAGGAAAGAATGGGCAGGGCTTACGTTCTTAATTAACCCCAAGTTATCAAGAATATTCTAAGACAGAAATTCTAAAAATCTCTTGTCACTAAGGATTTTTAGATCTTTATTTTTGTTACTTATTCATTACATTTGTTTTTCACTCCTGCATTTGGGTTTTCACAGTGAATTACAGTAACATAAAACATAATATAAAAACATAAATATTATAAACCAGCATAACGTAATTCAGTATAAATAAAACCTTATAAAACACTTTCTCATAGAAAGAGTCAGTTGTCAGTATAAAATGTAGGACTTCAAAATTATCAGTTTAAAAAAAATGGAAAGTAGAAAACGTTTTGCACTTTCAGTTGCCATGAAGAAGTTCTTTATTATTATGGAATTATACAGAGGCAAGCTCCGGTAATGTGCAAGTGGGCCACGTTACCAGCGTGGGGATTCTAGCTGACTGCAGGGGGCCTGTACATTTATTTATTTCTTTATTTAACATTTTTTATATACTGTCTTTCTACGAATCAAAACGGTTTACATAGAACAAAAAGCAGTGTATTTCAACTGTTTACATGGAACAATTAACAGGATACAGAATAAAACAACAAGAACAGCAAAATTATATTATTCAATTAATTACCTTGAACAGTGAACAACTATTTACATATTTACAAATGTATGTGCAAGGCTACGGATGGGAGTATTGTAAAGTTTAAAAGAACAAGGGCAGGGGGGTAGAAAATAAGGGGTTTAGGTATTAGGGTGGGAGAGAAAGATGATCGAGGAAGAGATGAGTCTTTAACTTTTTCCGGAAATCAGTGTGGCTCACGCAGTTGCGCAGCTCATGCGGAAGGGTGTTCCAAAGGGAAGGAGCATAGAGGGAAAAGGTCTTGTTGCATGTGGATTGTTTGCAGTGTTTTTTAGTTGAAGGTATAGTGATAGAACGGTGAATTCTAGTGTTGTTGGAGAAGACAAGGAGAGGGGAGAGGCATGGAGCTGACTCCTTAGAAATAATTTTGTGTATTAGAGTAAGAACCTTGAATTTCACTCGGTGATGAATTGGGAGCCAGTGGAGATCTTAGAGGATTGGTGTAATATGAGCTTGTCTAGGATTGTTTGTTATGAGACGCGCTAATGTATTCTGGGCTAGTTGGAGGGGTTGAATAGAGTTCTTAGGGAGGCCCTGATAGATCAGATTACAATAGTCAAGCGAGGGGGTTGTAAGGGCCTGACATCCATCTCCCTACAATTTGTATGGACCTAGTGTGCCAGCATTGTGCTAGCTGACATGTGGATGCAACTAATGCCACTAATGCCATTAGTTGCACCTGCGCTACCGGCATCTATCTCAGTTGGCGTGAGGCACTAAAGCTTACGCTAGCTATGACATACTAGGAGTGCCCCCATTCTGCCAAGTCCCTGCCACAACAGGGACTGTGAGTGATGAGGATCTTCCCAGCATGTTGCAGCTCGCATGGGCTTTAGTACATCACGCCAACTTTGATAGACGCCAACATGTGCTAACAGGATAGCGCAGGGTTTTTTAGTGCACAGAACTAAACATGACCCATAATGCTGCTCAGTGGCGTAAATTCTATCCAAGCAGCCTCTGCAGTGCAGAGAGGCCCAGGGGAGGAGGGGGTCCAGTTATAGATGCGAAAACATAGATTGTGAGCCCTTCAGGGACAAGGGAAAAATATATATACAGTACCTGAATGTACACCTCTTTGACTGGTAGAAAAGCAGTATATAAGCCTAGTTAAATAAATTTTAAAAAAAGTCATTCCTAAGATATGCCATAGTGGGTCCATCAAGCCCAGTATCTTGTTTCCAACAGCAGCCAATCCAGATCACAAGTCAGCTTCCTGTATCTCCTGAGGTGGATTTCCCCTGCCCTTGGGGGCCCTTAATTTCTTCCACTGGTTCTGCTTACGAGCAAGGAGTAAACCTGTCACTGCATTAAAGTAAGAAACCTATGGACAAGAAAACAAGAGCAAAGCATTAGCAGAGAGCCTTACCAAGGAGAGAACGGATAAATGCATGATGGCAAATAAAGGTCAAATGGCCCATAGTCTTTGCCCTGTTGCAATGTTTGTTCTGGTGCAGTAGTGGCCAAAAAATTAAGGCAGAGTCCAAAATATCAGAATTTTATTATTAAAGTGTGTGTTATTGTTACTTTCATGGTCAAAAGCTTTAAGAACCAAAGATATATATGTCATTTTCAAAGTTTTATTCAGGAAACAATATATGTGTCAATATTTGATAGGGTGTCCATGATTTTTCAGCACAGCCTGGATTCTTGTAGGCATACTGTTAACTAGTGTTTTACAGTATGTTGGAGTGATTTTGTTGACCCATACATGCTTGAGTATGTCCTTTAAATCTGCTTCTGAAGTTGGACGGTGTGCTGCCACCTTTTTCTTCATAAGATTCCAACAGTTTTCAATTATCTATCTATCTATCTATCCATTTAACATTTATATAGCGCTTCAAATGCACGAAGTGCTGTACATACATGAAGAAGAGACAGTCCCTGCTCATCAGAGCTCACAATCTAGTCAAGAAGATCACAAAATACAAATACAATCAAGTAAGACAAATTATACAATAACAAGAAGAGCAAAAACAAGAATCAAGAACAGAAAGCAATAGAGAAGAGATCCAGAGAGTTTGATGGCCAACTTGGTAGCAGGTCGATCTTGTCCACGACTGTTTTTGCAGTGTGGCACGTTGCCGAGTCCTGCTGAAATATAGTTGTGCCAGAAACATTCATGTGTATTTTAACTTTACTATTCAGCACGGATATGTATTTTGCAGCATTTACTCTTTAACCTTTCTCAAAAATGTGCAGGCCACGTCGTCCATTCGCCGAGATACCACCCCATACCATGACTGATGGTGGGTGTTTAACAGTCTTGATCGTGTACTTCGGATTTAGTCTCTCACCTGCTGGTCGACGGACGTAGTTGTAACCACTCCCACGTACTTGTTGAAATGTACTTTCATCTGTGAATATTACCCTCTCCCACCATTCAGCAGATTTGTCTTCCATATTGCTACAAAACTGTATGCGGGCAGCAATTTGTTTCCTGGTCATCATAGGCTTCTTCACCCAGTCCAAAAACCATGGATAGCAGAGGAAGGAACCTTTATTAATGAACACTTGTAAGCCAGGCCTGATACAGGCCGTGTTTCGCTACAATTTCTACGTACTCTGTACCATCGAGTAGTAACCTCTAAATGAACTGTTCTGTAAGACGAACAGAACAGTTCATTTAGAGGTTACTACTCGATGGTACAGAGGACGTAGAAGTGTGAAGTGCCGATTTCATTTTATGTACAGTCAGCTGTTAGAAACGCTCTAAGACAGAGAAGAGACGGGACAAGATTAAGCCAATATCAGCCCCTGATGAAGTTGTAGCGAAACACGGTCTGTGTCGGGCCTGGCTAACAAGTGTTCCTTAATAAAGGTTCCTTCCTCTGCTATCCACAGTTTTTGGACTGGGTGTGGTTATTGCACGTGGTTTTGTGCTCCTTGGTTGCATCATAGGCTTTTTGGCAGGTCTTCTGGCCACGAGTTTGAATTCATCCACAAGCTGTCGTCGGACAGATCTGGCACTTATCTTTATTCCTCAATCATTAGCTAACTGAGCCACACGTTGAGATGAAGTATGTGGACTAGATGTAATAATGCTTTTGAGGAATCGGTCATCTCATCCAGTAATTATCCATCTGCGCTCACATTTCAAATGACGTGTACGGCCACCTGATTTCAGAACATTCTGAACTGCACACCTTGATATATGCAAATGTTTTGCAATAACACATTGCGAATATCCTTCAGCATGGAGTGTGACAACTTGTCCCTTTACAAAGTCATTAATATCGCACTATCTACCCATCTTGATTGTATATTTTACATGTAACTTTCAGTCTTTTCCTAGTTGTAAAAATTCAAAACTTCATCCAAGAAACCTACTACAGAGTGTAAGTAAACTAACATGGGTGCCAGACGCATGGTGTGACTAATCGCCATGCTGATTAAATAAGTAAGCACGTGTGACATCTCCACAGTACATTATTTAGCAATAAATTGTAGAAAAAGACACCTGCCTTAATTTTTTGGCCACTACTGTATATACAGTACCTGAATGTACACCTCTTTGACTGGTAGAAAAGCAGAATATAAGCCTAGTTAAATTTAAAGAAAAAGTAATTCCTAAAATATGCCATACTGGGTCCATCAAGCCCAGTATCCTGTTTCCAACAGCAGCCAATCCAGATCACAAGTCAGCTTCCTGTATCTCCTGAGGTGGATTTCCCCTGCCCTTGGGGGCTCTTGATTTGCTGCTTACAAGCAAGGAGTAAACCTGTCACTGCATCAAAGTAAGAAACCTATGGACAAGAAACAGGAACAAAGCATTAGCAGATAGCCTTACCAAGGAGAGAACGGATGAATGTATGATGGCAAGTAAAGGTCAAATGGCCCATAGTCTTTGCCCTGTTGCAATGTTTGCTCTGGTGTAGATGCGTGCAGAGCTCTCAGATGCAACCCAACACCAGCTTCTTCTTCCCACATCTCGCCCCCTTTCCCACCACGCCATACTTTCCCTAGCATGTCTAATATCTGTTCCAGGGATGGCGTTGACCATCCCTGATGGCTACTGCCTCAAGTCTTGCTCTTTTTCTTTTCTAATATACGGGCGAACTTCCGTGATCTGAAAATACTCATGATCCAGAACAATCATGGTCCCCACATGTTTGGATATAAGCGGTTCTACACTATATCTGAGACATCAGACATCAGAGCTTCCTGTTGACAGGCGTTCAAAGACACAAATGCTTCAGTGAGACGAACCCTGCCACACACGGCAGAATCTACCTACATTGTGCATTTTTATTTCCTTTCATAATATTTTATGCTTTCTTTTAATTCACTCCCACCATAATGGTTTCAATATTCAGAGTTAAGAATCAGAATTCCTTTCTTTGTTTGTTTTATTATATTACATTGCTAGCTCTCTGACTGGGAGCTCTTAAAAGGGTTTTGTGTATATTTTTTAAAGCAAGGTTACTTTCATTTTTGCTGTTTTAGAGGAACTTTCCTTGAGCACAGTAGGTTGCTGAACTCCAGTAACCTCCTCAGGTTTAGAAACTGCTAACACCTAATCAGGTGTTAGTTCCCTCCCTACCCACCCCGACTCCCATCCACCCCTAGTGAGCAGTCTTGCTTTATAGGGCACCTCCCCCTTTAACAAATCACAGTGAATTGGACCAGCACATTTGTATATAATTAAAGAGATTTAACTGCTTTTTCTCTGAAAGGACAGCTGCGAAACCGGCTGGTACTTGGTAGATCTCTCTCTTTTGCTTTAACAGATACCTAAGCTCCACGAACAGAACAATGGCTGGGAAAAATCGTATTGCTAACGCTGTTGCCCCCATTACAGCTTCTGCCTCGGTCCAGACAGAGGTCCTAATGCCAGTTGAAGGACCGGTTCCATGTGCAGGGTGCCTGCATGCTGAAGCTCTGAGGAAACAAGTGGAGGAACTCAGAGAGGAGGTGGCGAGGCTGAGGAGCATTCAAGACAGTGAGAAGTACATTGATGAGATGCTTCTTGCAGCAACCAGGCTCTCCATCACAGGAGAAGATGGGTGCCAACAGAATGTCGATGGTTGGACACAAGTCACCAGGGCCTGCAAAATCACCAATCCAACTTCTCCAGCCCTTGAAATGAAGAACCATTATGCAGCTCTGGAAGTGGAGGAGGTGAAAGCATCCCTGGAAAGGGAAGAACCAGAGTTCAAGTACCCCAAAGTTGCGGAATCAGTGACCAGTAGGGAACCAAGGGTAGTGGTGGTTGGAGACTCTCTTCTGAGGGGTACTGAGGCGTCCATCTGCCGACCAGACTTGATGTCCAGAGAGGTATGCTGTCTGCCTGGTGCCAAAATCCAAGATGTTACGGAGAGTTTGCCGAGACTCATCAAGCCCACTGACTATTACCCAATGTTGCTAATCCATGTTGGAACAAATGATACTGCCAGGTATACCTCGGAATGTATCAAAAGTGACTTCATGGCTCTGGGACAGAGGGTGAAGCAGTTAGGTGCACAAGTGGTGTTCTCTTCAATCCTCCCTGTTGAGGGTAAAGGCCAAGGCAGAGAGGCTTGCATCCTGGAGATGAATGCATGGCTGCGTGGATGGTGTCATCGAGAGCATTTTGGTTTCCTAGACCATGGGATGCTGTTCCAAGGGTTGCAGAGCAGAGATGGCATCCATCTGTCCAAGAAAGGTCAACGCATCTTTGGTAGTAGACTGGCTAATCTACTGAAGAGGGCTTTAAACTAGATTCGTTGGGGATGGGTGAAGAAATCCCCCAGGTAAGTGAAAGCCCCCAGGTAGGTGATACATTAAATACCTTTATGGAAATGGGTAACAGGGGTAACATATGGAAAGCAGTGTGTATTAATGCCCGTAGCATGGGAAATAAGATCCCTGAAGTTGAAGCTTTGGTGGGAGTGGCTGACTTGGATTTAGTGGCAGTTACAGAAACATGGTTCACAGAAAACCATGACTGGGATGTAACTATACCTGGCTATACTTTATTCAGAAAGGACAGGGTAGGAAGAAGGGGAGGAGGAGTGGCACTATATGTAAAAACTACTATTAAAGCTTTGGAATTACAGAGTTTAAAAGGGAGAGAGGAGGCATTGTGGGTTAAACTAGAAAGAGGGAAAGAGAAATCTATTTGCATTGGTGTTTATTGTTTATTGTTTACCAGATTCTTGATATACCGCCCCCCATTACATCGGGGCGGTTTACAATATAAAATCATCACATTAGGAAGAAAAAGAAAAAGAACTACAATAACATACAGAAAAGAGGAGGAAAGGGAGAAATAGCGGAGGGACAAGGAGAAAATAGGGGAGGTCAAAGGGAGGTATCAAAGGCAGAGGAAAAGAAGTGACTCTTGAGAAGGGAGCGAAATTTAGGGTAGGATTCTTCGAGACGGAGGGCAAGGGGGAGGGAGTTCCAGAGGGAAGGGCCAAGATAGAAGAAGGCAGATTTCCGGGTGGACTGGAGGTGAGCTTGAGAGGGGGCCGGGAGGTGCAGGCGGTTGATGTGAACGGACCTGTTATATACAGACCTCCCTCACAAGAGGAAGAGGTGGACAGAGAGTTAATTGAAGACATACTCAGCATTGCTAGGAAAGGGGAAGTGCTACTGATAGGAGATTTCAATATGCCAGATGTTGATTGGCACATTCCTGCTGCAGTATCATCTAGAAGTAAGGAGATCCTTGATTCTCTACAGGGAGAACTATTCAGGCAATTGGTAACAGACCCCACACGTGAAGGGGCCATACTGGACTTGGTGCTTACCAATAGTGAAAGTGTTTCTGATGTTGTAGTGGGAGATCATTTTGCATCCAGTGATCACCAGATGGTGTGGTTCAGTATTAGGACTAGGGCTGTTAGAATCCATTCCAAGGTGAGGATCTTAGACTTTAGGAAGACTAACTTTGCGAAGATGGGCCAATACCTCAGGGAGTCGTTAGTGGGATGGGAACAGCTGGGGGATGTAGAAAAACAGTGGGCAAAACTGAAAGGGGGTATTTTAAAGGCAACCAACCTTTTTGTTAAAATGGTAAATAAAGGCAAAAGGAACAGGAGACCGCTATGGTTTTCGAAGGAAGTAGCTGAAAAAGTGAAGAAAAAGAGGGAGGCCTTCATGAAATACAAGAGATCACAGAGAGAGGAAGACAGGCATCTGTATTTGGAAAAACTTAGAGAAGCTAGCAAAGTAGTCAAGAAGGCAAAGATTCAAAAGGAGGAGGAAATAGCCAATGCAATAAAATGGGGGGATAAGACATTTTTCAGATATATTAGTGAGAAGAGGAAGGGCAAAAGTGGTATTGTCAGACTCAAGGGTGCAGGGGGGGAATATGTAGAAGCTGATAAGGATAAAGCGGAATTGCTTAACAAATATTTTTGTTCTGTGTTCACAGATGAAGAACCAGGAGCAGGACCTCAAAAAACACCCACAAATAAGAACAGAAGCGAGGGACATCTTGAACAATTTTCAGAAGACTGTGTTCGTGAGAAACTTGCTCAACTAAAAGTAGACAAAGCGATGGGACCGGATGGGATACACCCTAGAATACTGAGGGAACTTGGGGACGTTCTAGCAACTCCACTGACTGACCTTTTCAATGCCTCGTTGGAGTCGGGAGTGGTGCCAAAGGACTGGAGAGAGGCTCATGTGGTGCCTTTACACAAAAGCGGAAGTAAGGATGTGGTTGAAAACTACAGGCCGGTTAGTTTAACTTCGGTGGTGAGTAAATTATTGGAAACGCTGCTGAAAGAGAAAATAGTGAGGTTTCTGGAGTACAGCGGATTACAGGATCTGAGGCAGCATGGATTCACCAGAGGCAGGTCTTGTCAGACAAATCTGATTGATTTCTTTGACTGGGTGACCAGGGAGTTGGACCGAGGGAGAGCTCTAGATGTGGTGTATTTAGATTTCAGTAAAGCCTTTGACACTGTTCCTCACAGGCGACTTATAAACAAACTGAGCACCCTAGGGATGGACCCTAAAGTTACTGCTTGGGTTAGAAATTGGTTGGGTGGGAGGCAACAAAGAGTACAAGTAAATGGAGCTCACTCTGAGGAGAAGGATGTTACCAGTGATGTGCCCCAGGGATCTGTCCTTGGTCCTATTCTTTTTAACATCTTTGTTAGTGATATAGCGGAAGGGCTGTCGGGTAAGGTTTGCCTCTTTGCGGATGATACCAAAATCTGCAATAGAGTAGACACCCAGGAAGGTGTAGATAACATGAGGAGGGATCTAGCTAAGCTTGAAGAATGGTCTAGAATTTGGCAGCTGGGATTTAATGTTAAAAAATGTAAGGTCATGCATTTGGGCTGCAGCAATCCAAGGGAGCAATACAGTATAGGAGGTGAAGTACTTTTGTCCACTAAAGAAGAGCGGGACCTAGGCGTGGTTGTGTCTGATGATCTTAAAGTAGCTAAACAGGTAGAAAAGGCGACGGCAAAAGCTAGAAGGATGCTTGGGTGCATACGGAGAGGAATGGCTAGCAGAAAAAAGGAGGTGATAATGCCTCTGTATAAGTCTTTGGTGCGACCTCATTTGGAGTATGGTTTGCAATTCTGGAGACCGCACCTTCAAAAGGATGTGAACAGGATGGAGTCGGTGCAGAGGGTTGCTACTAAAATGATTAATGGGCTTCATTATAAAGCATATGAGGACAGACTTAAGGATCTTAATATGTATACCTTAGAGGAAAGGCGGGATAGAGGTGATATGATTGAGATGTTTAAATACCTCCGTGGCATAAATGTTCAGGGAGAGAGCCTCTTTCAATTGAAAGCAAGTTCTGCTACGAGGGGACATGGGATGAGGGTGAAGGGAGATAGATTCAGGAGTGATATGCGGAAATATTTCTTTATGGAAAGAGTAGTGGATCCGTGGAATAGTCTCCCAGTGGAGGTGGTAGAGATGAGGACAGTAACTGAATTCAAAAAAGCATGGGACCAACACAGAGGATCTCTAAAGGTAAAAAGTGGACTGTTGTAGTTGTTATGGAAGGACAGACTAGATGGGCCTTGTGGTCTTTTTCTGTCATCATGTTTCTATGTTTCTCTCCTTCTCATACTCTGACTTCCGATACCTTATACCTGCTCGATTTCTTTTTCAGTGACAAGAACAACATTCTAAAGGGTACTTGATTGGCAGCTTTTCCACGGCTTTTAGGAAAGAGCAGAACTAAAACTGCTTGTGTAAAAACTGACTGAGAAATTAACATTTAGGTGCTTATGTTTGGAATTCACTGCAGAGAGAAGAGCAGCCTCACGCTGCCCTAGGGCCTGGTGTGTCTGATTATAAAGTGGCTTCCTACTTCAGTGCAATCAGAATTAAAATTGTTCCCTGTAGGGCTGGTATTAAGTAAAAATGGAATGAAAGAACTTTCTTCTGAACCATTGTTGTTAATTATAATGCCATGAGGGATATTGTACATAGAAAAGGTTTTCTTGTGAAAGATGGCTGAAGACCTTGTATCATCTCAGGGATCCATTTTATGAGCTAATGCTTGCTTTCCAGCTGGAGAGAGTTCCCTCAGGGGATTTGAAAACCAAATGGAAAAATCAAGGAGTCAGCAACTTCACAAAACAAATTGCTGGTACCAAAAAATAATTTGTGCAAACAAATGAGCAAAATGTGATCAAGGAACAATGGTGGAGTGGAGGAGTAGCCTAATGGTTAGAGCACTGGCTTGAGAACCAAGAGACCAGGGTTCGATTCCCACTAGCACTCCTTGTGGCCTTGGGCAAGTTACTTAACCCTCCATTGCCTCAGAAGAATCCAAATTATCAATGTCCTTGTTTAATGTAGATAGCCAAGTTAAGTTACAATGTAAACTGCTTGGTTTAAATTGCCCGCTCTCCACAGGATGCCTGGGGAATCTCGGTTCTGCTTGGAAGTTTCTCCTGTTATTTCTGGAGTCTTGATCACTGTGGGGAGGAGGAGCTGTATCATCAATGTCATTCCCTGATGGGTTTAAATTGCCTGCTCTCCACTGGATGTGGGCATGTGTCTAAAGGGGCATGACCTGCCTCTTTGGAGTCTGGAGGAGTTGAATGATTTGAACGGATGGGTAAAAGGAAAAAGAAGATCTTTCCTACCGCTGTTGTTAAAGCGGTTAAGGTTGTGGGCCCAATGGATCACCACATGCAGTTGGTGACACCGGAGGAAGCTGCAGTGGACACAGATTTGTCTCGGAAACTGAGTACGCCTTCAGACATTTCTTCCTCCATATTAGAGGGTTTAACCCACCCAAACAGATTGGAATGACTATAGAGGTGGACGCTCCCCCTGGCGATGTTGCAGGGGTAAGCGATCGGGCCTCAGTCTACCCTGCCAGATAATATTGAGTTGACTGGATCTTCTCCATTAGTTACTATGGTGAAAATACCTCCTCCATTTACTTATTCTTCTGAAATGCCAGTGGTGGCCGTTCCTAAGGATGTTACGTTGCGTGACATCTGGGACGTGGTGACGCGCACTGTTTCTCTGCGGTCAACCCTCTCAGATGTCTCTCGGTTTTCTGTAGTGGTGGTGAAGAAGATGACTGACCAAGATATTAAGATTGCGGAATGTAAGACATCTTTGGTTAAATTGGTGGGATGATATGATTTGGCCCAAGCCTCTCTCTTCGTCTATTATGTGGGATAATATGGTAATTCATCACCAGGTTGATGCTTTGGAGAATGAAGCTTGGGCTAAAAAATTGCGACTCCTCAATTTTCCATGTACACATTATTTACCCCTTATTCTTTTTTGGAAGTATCTTCAAGAGATTTTATTGATTACTGATGTGGATGCAATTAAAGTTTCTAATATTTACTATATTCCACAGGGGGGGTGCTAATAGGGAGGGACAGACAGAGGAAGAGTTGGTTCATCTCTCTCCGCCTGAAACTCTAGAGTTATCTTCTTTTCTGGAGTCCTCGTCAGATGTTATCCCTACTCGGGCTACATTAGTTGTCTCTCCTACTTTTCTGAGTGATAAAAATATGATTATGAGATTGTATTTTACGAAGAAGAATGTTGTTTTTTGTGGTAATACTATACAGATTTTTCCTGATGTGTGTAAAACTACTCAGAGACATAGAAAAACATTTTTGAATTTATTGGCTTTTTTGAAGTGTTGGCTCTTGGGACCTCTTCCTTTTTCCTTAAATATCCTTGTAAATGTGTGGAGGTATTTCATGGAGATAAATATGTTTTTTTATGATTCTGATCAACTTGAGGCTTTTCTGGCAGGGAAAAGAAGTGAGTGCGATCTTTTTGTTTTCTTTCTGTATATTTGGTATGTCTATCTGGTTTTGTTAATGAGGGTTTGCAATGTTAATTTATTATGGTCCCGAATGTAGAGATGTTTACTTTATGTTTTGTGAATTTATTGTTTTATTGTGATACAAGCTTTCCTCTTGATGTGGACTGGTGTCTGTAAACTTTTCCTACCTTATTATTTAATAAAGAATATTTGAAACGGAAAATAAATAAATAAATACATACATAATAGATAAGCCCCAAATAATATGTCACTGCAATGTGTGCCTTTGAGTCAATGCTGACTCCTGGTGACCCAGCAGCTCCTGGGTTTTCTCGACAGTGACCAGAAGTAGATGGCCAGGTCTTTCTTCCAAGGCAGTGGAGGGTTAAGTGACTTGCTCAAGCCACACTCCTCTTTTAGGCCTTATCTTGCTCCCTTACTCACTGGCAGGCTGCTTCTTCAGAATCCAGACTCCCCCCCCCCCCCTTACCTCTTCTCTGTGGGCAATCTCCAAGATGCCAAAATTCCTATGGCATATAGCACAAGCTTGCTTGATGCCCTTTTCCCCAGCACTTTTTACCACTGGTCAGCAGTTAGCAAAAATCTCTCAGGCTGCAAGTCCTTTCCCCCAGAGCACATCACGCTGGTCTGCACTTCAGCACTTCTCCAGGGCTGTCGGTCTCCCCCCTTAGTGCACATCATACTTACTTGCAAGACTGCACATCATCCATCTGCGGTGTGCTGCTCCGGCTGGCTGGAATCCAGGGGAATAAAACTCACAGACCACACAGAAGGGAAGGTATGCAAGTTTATTCCAAAGGGTGAAGGGATTGTCTGTATTTTATACATCATCAGAAACATATTCATACGTCATCCACCCATCTTCTGGGGGCTCACTATAGTTTATCAGTAACTAATGCAAATACGAGTCATCTCTGAGTAGAACAATCAATTTAGCTTAGCACAGCACATTCCTTTTTCCATACCCACACCAGAATGTACAAAGGGCACACACATAGGATTCTGATTTCTATAGGATTCTGATTTCTCTTGTGCAGGCCTCCTGTATATGTACTTAAACTAAGCATTATTATTATTTCCTAACACATTGTATTTTACAGGAGCTAGGGGGAGCTCTAGAAAACAGGTGAGAGTCTTGTGATGTATGAATATTAGAGAGTGCCTAGGACAAGCTGAATTCACCTTAGGATTTATCCAGCCTGGAGCACCTTAAGGAAGCAAAGACAGGGAGACCTAGCCTGATGTCTAAGGTTCAGGATCCATAGTGAACGCAAGTCCGGGAAGCCCCAGGGGTAAGAAAGCTGAAACCTCCAATATCCTGCTAGTAGGTTTATGTTTATGTTGGTTGAGATTTGCTATATCTCCCTTCGTTTCCATTTCAGAGTGATTAACAGACAATAAACTAACCCACAGAACAGAAGAGAGAAACAAGAAATTAAAAGTTACAATTTCCAATGGAAATAGAGTCTTGGAAACGTAGGATAGAATTTAAGATCAGATGCTGTTGTCCTGATTGCAGCCCCATACCTGCCAGCTTCCACAGTCATGGCAGCAGGAATCATGAGTTCAAAGATGCCTGTTTTTGGAAGTTAAAATTCTTCAATGTGATTTTAAATTTGGAAAAGGATATCTCCAGTCTAACATCATAGGGTAAAGAATCCACAGTGCTGGAGCTAGATAATAAAAAGCAGCCTGTCTGGTAATATCAAGCTGTGCCCTAGAGTTAGAGGGCTGTATCAGCCTCTTTTGTTGAAGAGATTGAAGATTCTCACTTGGGATATAAGGTATTAGTAGATCAGAGAGATAAAGGGGTAAGCCCTACATAAAACGCCTTATACACTAGGATCAAGATCTTAAATTTCACCCGATAGTAAATAGGCAACTAATGATGATCTCTCAGAAGTGATGTAACTCTGTCAAATTTCCCTGGATGTGTTATTACCTTAATGGCCATGGATTGAATGGTTTGCAATCACTTTAGTGAGGATCGGGGTAATCCACAATATAGAGATGCAGTAATCGAGATAACTAACTACAAATACATGCATTAGAGCCAACATTGCCTGTCTGTCTAAGTATGAGTGGATCAATCAAATTCTTCATAGGGCTAAAAAAACATGCTTTGGAAACTGCTGCAATCTGAGATTTAAAAGTTGAGAGTTGGTCCAAGAGTGATCAGTGATCCACATTGCTTGGGTTTTTGTAAAGTTCAATTTGAATGAGTTTTCTTTTAACCAAGAGGATCCCACTGGAAGGCACGTATTAAAGGCAGTTAAATCAGGGTTTAATGGACTTGTATAGGATAATAATTGAACACCGTCGGGAAAGAAATAACTTCTGATGCCTAAAGAGTGGTGCAAAAGCACTATTGGACAGCTGTATAAATTAATAGAGTAGGGGACAAACCAGATCCCTGGGGGACCTCACAAATCAGGGGGTATTCCCTGGATTTAGAGGGGCAAAATGAAACCGTATAATAGCAGTCTCGAAGGAATGATTGAAACCATCTAAAGACATCACCTGTTATTCCTGTGTCTGCCAACTGATGAAGTAAAATCTGATGATCGACTGTCAAATGCCTGCTGTCAGATCAAGCAATAGAAGAAGTGCGGCTTGCTCCTCATCAAGGGCCTCCCTGATTTCACTTACTATTGTTATCAGGCTGATTTCTGTACTGTGAGGTAGGCGAAAGCTAGACTGCTGAGTAAGAGGAATTCTGCTGTTCTCCACAAAATTTGATAATAGGAGAAGACTGCTTTCTCAATAATTTTCGCCAAAAAAGATTTATTTGACACTGGTCAAAACCTCTTCAGACATGAAGGGTCAAGACTGGCTTTTTTAAGCAGAGGTTAAATAATGGCCTGTTTACATGCTATAGGCAAGGTTCCCAATTCCATGCTATTAATTATTGCCAAAATAAACAGATGTAATTCATTTATGTCCTTTACCAGCCATTTTGATGGTAGTGGGTCTAAGGCGGAAGTGGTTGGATTCAGAGATGAAAGAGTTTTGGCTTGCTGCATGAAGCCCTGTGATTTAGTCCAGGGATAACTGGGAAAAGTATCAGGACGCTGAATGGCTTTAAGGTAGGGCAGATTTTGTTGCTTTAGATTTTAACCTTGTTAGTGATTTAAAGAGAACTAGGCTAGGGCTTTGGTTTATGGCACTAAATACTGAGAAGTATATTCCCTGTTGTCAGCCAGCAAGAATGCCAGGCTGGGGTGTGTTTTGTCAGCCTGCAAGGGAAGCAGGATGGAGTGTATGCTTATTATTCTAACTGCCCAGAGCTTGTAGCACTGACTGCTGAGAGAGAGACTCCAGTGACCAGGCCTGCAAAATATCCAGTTTGGAGTTGTTTGTTTTTAGCATTAACTAGGGAAAAGCATATTCTAGTGATCAAAAACAACACACAGTAGGTGGTTGTTGTTAAATGTCCTCGAGTCAGTGTCAACTCATGGTGACCCTCTGGATAGTTGTCTGAAACTGTGTTCGGTCTTCAATCAGGCAGTTCATTGTTGAAAGAGTGGCACCCATACCTGCTGTTATTGTATTGATCCATCTCATTGCTGGCCTTCCTCTTTTATGTTGACCTTCTACTTTGTCAATGATGATATCTTTCTCTAATGATCTCTTTTCGCATGATGTGTCCAAAGTATGAATGTCAAAGTCTTGTCATGTGAGCTTCTAAAGAAAGCTTAGGTTTGATCTCCTCTAGTACTGATTGGTTTGTTCTTCAGGCAGTCCATGGTATACACAGTATTTGTCGCCAGCACCATAATTCAAAGACATCAATTTTCTTCCTGTCTATCTTTTTCATTGTCCAACTTTTGCATCCATATGATGTTATGGAAAATACCATGGGTTGAACGAGTCTAATCTTTGTATGGAGAGAGATATCTCTGCTCTTGAGAATCTTGTCTTGGTTCTTCATAGCCATTCTGGCAAAATCAATGCATCGTTGGATTTCTTGACTGCTTGTTGTTTCTTTATTGATAGTTGATCCAAGTAGGTTAAAGTTGTCCACTATTTCAATTTCTTCTCCATCAACGATGAACTTATTGATTTTGCCAGTTGTCAGGATCTTTGTCTTCTTTTCATTAAGGTGCAGGCCCATTTTAAGACCATGTTCCTTGATATTGTGAAGCAAATGTTTCAGATCATCTTCACTTTTAGCCAGTAAAGTGGTGGTATCAGCATAGCAAAGGTTGTTTGAGTCTTCCACCAATCTTCACACCTCGGTTGTCTTCATAAAGTCCTGTTTCTCTGATAATTTGTTCTGCATATAAATTAATGAGGTAGAAGGAAAGTATGCAGCCTTGTACACCTTTGCTGATTTTAAACCATTTTGTTTCTCCTTGTTGCATTTGAACAGTTGCTTCTTGATCAATGTAAAGATTGTGCAAGAGAACGATCAGGTGTTCTGGTATACCCATGCTTCTTAATGTGTCCCAGAGTTTCTCATAGTTTATACAGTCAAACGTCTTGCTGTAATTAAAACACATATAGATATCCTTTTGGTATTCTTTAGTCTTTTCAAGGATCCATCTCACACCCTTGATGATGTCTCTCGTTCCTCGCCCTTTCCTAAACCCTTCTTGCATTTCAGGCAGTTCTCATTCCAGGTATGGTTGTAGTCTCTGCTGAATAATCTTGAGTAGAATCTTGCTGGCATGTGGGATCAGAGCAATTGTATGATAATTTCCACAGTCAGTTGGATCACCTTTCTTTAGTATTGGTATATGCACAGATCTTTTCCAGTCAGTTTGCCATGATGTTGTCTTCCAAATTTCCTGGAAGAGTCTTGTAAGTATGTTAAGAGCTGCATCCAATCGCTGTACTATTTCAATGGGAATGCCATCAATGCCAGGTGCTTTGTTCTTTGATAAGGCTTTTGACTTCTTTCATCACCAATGGTTCCTGATCATAACGTACAGGTTGAAATGGCTGTTGGTCCATTTGATCTTTATCGTATAATGATTCTGTATATTCTTTCCAACTTTTTTTGATCTTCTCAGCATCATTCAACATGGATCTTTGAACATCTTGTAACATTCTAATTCGGGCTGGAATTTTTTCTTAAACTCTGATAGCTTTAGGAAAGCTGATCTTGTTCTTCCTCCAATAGTTTCTGTCTCTATTTCCTTGCATGTGTCATTGTAGTATTTCTCCTTGTCTTGTCTTACTGCACATTGGAAATCTCTGTTGAGTTCTGCGGTTGCCTCTCTTTCTCCTCTGGCTTTAGCTTCTCTGCATTTTTGGGCAATTTTCAGAGTTTCTTCTGTCATCCATTTTGGCCATTTTTGCTTTTTTACCTTTTGTAGAGACTTCTCACTTTCTTCCAACATAACCTTCTTCATGTCATTCCATAACTCTTCTGGAGCTCTGTTATTTGTATCTAAAGCAGCAAATCGATTTGCAGGCACTCTTTAAATTCCAGTGGTATAGTCTCAAGGTCATATTTTGCTAAATTCATGAGTGGCTTGCTCTTTTTCAACTTTAGCTTGAGTTTGCATACTAGTTTGTATCACAGTCTGCTCCAGGTTTTGTCTTTGTTGATGTTATAGAGCTTTTCCATTGTTGACTTCCACAGATCTAGTCAATTTGATTTTTGTACAATCCATTGGGTGAAGTCCATGTATACAATCACCATTTTTGTTGCTGGAAGAAGGTGTTTGAGATGAATAGATCATTGGTCTTGCAGAATTCTATCAGTCTTTCTCCAGCTTCATTTCTGTTGCTAAATAAATATTTTCGAACTGCTTTGCCTTCTTCTTTGTTGCCAACTTTTGCGTTCCAGTCACCCATGACTCTCAGGATATCCTGTTTGCATGTTCTGTCAATTTCAGCTTGTACTTGTTTGTAGAACTCATCAACTTCATTCTCTTTTGCAGCTGTTGTTGGGGCATATACTTGAATTATAGTTGTGTTGATGGCATTCCTGGTAGACGAATAGAAATTAAGCGTTCACTGATTGCATTACATTTCATTACATTTCTTGCAGGTTTCTTCTTGATTATAAATGCAACACCATTTCTTCTTTGTTTTTCATTTCCAGCATAGTAGACCATGTGATCATCTGATGCAAAGCGCCCGATGCCAGTCTATTTCAGTTGACTGACACCAAACAGATCAAGTTGTACATATTCCATTTCATTCTTGACCAGCTCCCCACATCCCTTGGTTCATGCTTCGTACGTTCCATGTCCCAATATGCAAGACACCTTTGAAGCTTCTGACTCTCATTTCATGCGCATCTACATCAGCAGTCAGATGTCCCAAAGGCTTTGATCCAACTACATCATAAATGTTGGCTTTACTCTGAAAAGTCTTCAGCTCTTCCCCAGTAGCCAGTTGAGTGCCTTCAGATCTGGAGGTCTCATCTTCCAGTACTATAGTGCAATTTGTTTTGTTGTGACTATCCATTGGGTTTTCCTGGCAAGATACGGAAGTAGATTGCCAGGCCTTTCTTCCGCACAGTTTAAACTTAGTGTTGTTGCCATTGTCACAGAAATGTGATCCTCTGCCGCCAACACCATCCCATTCTGCTGCTGTCCAGATGATTGGTTTGTCTTGGTCTGGCACCTCAGCTGAGACCTCTCCATCTTGGAAGACCCTACCAGTAGTTAAGCTACCAACAGCTTAACCCAGCATATTCTAGTAATCAGAAACACAGCAGGGGTAATCATAAATCCCAGAGTAATAGAAAAATATATTTTATTGGGCCCTTTTTTTTGAGTAGACAAAGATACTTTATTAGGCCATTATCTACCAAAAAAAGCGCCAAATAAAGTATCTTTGTCTACTCCTGTGGGGATTTTGCATCTGCTGCGTGTTTCTGCTTTGCTCTTTTTTATGGGGGTGTACCTTTATTTATTTATATTTATTTATTTAATATTTCTTATATACCGCGCTCTTTGTCATCAGTGCGGTTTACATTGAAAGAAGAGGTAAACACATGGGGAAACTATTTACATTTCAAGTACATTACATACTGGAGCTAATTTTGATATTCTAGTGATCAGCCTGTACAGAAGACAGGCTAAGGGTTTGATGATTATTCTGTGTCATAGGCTCCAATGTGTTAACCTGGTCACTCTGTTTAAGAAAAGGGTTAAAGGATGGCCAGTCAACAAGGGAGATAGACCGGGAGTGTGCACAGAACTCTTGCTACTTGAATTATTGAAAATAAACTATTAAGGCTGTGTTAAAGCTGTTAGCCTGCTAGGGACAGGTCGTTTACGTTATGGGTTTAGGAGCTGTGTAGTAACATTGATGCCAGTAGCCTGTGGAAACAAGCCTGGTGGCCATTTTGTGTTTTTGCATGTGCTAATAAGGCTATTTTTACCTACCTCCTGACGTGTGAGTGGAGAGTTATTTGCAGACGCTGGAGGGGGCAGAAGCAAACAGCCCTGTGGTGTTGAAGTTTAAATGTATGTGCCACAGGGTCTGTTTGGGGTCCATTGTTACTGCTGCAGGTCTTGAGAGGGCCAGTGCTCTAGGCTGCTGCCTAGTTCGCCTATGGTAGCTCTGGCCCTGTGAATAGGGATGACTTTACACGAAGAAGTGCTTTTGAATATTGAGCTGCATGTTTTTTATCACAAGAATCTGTTTTCTCTTAATTGCATCACAGGGGTCACGAAGTCCAGTTTACTTTCAGCACCCAGCATAGTCAGCATGTTTGTGCCTGCTCCAGAGGAGTTCTCCGATGACCAGCCCACTCTGATGACTGATAAGTAAGCACATTGCTGCTGCATTTCATCCTAGCCTGGAACGTGATGGGCTTTTACTGCAGGAGTGTCAGTAGCTTTTGACAGATGAATGGCTCTTTTAGTGGCTCATGCAAACATTAGCATCCAAGAAAAATAGAGGCTTTACTATTATCTGCCATCACAACGTTCCACCCACATTGTTGCCAATAGGGGGGGGGGGGGGGGTACTGCGATGTCATGTTCTCAGTGCCTGTTCCATGTGCTTAAAAACGTGATAGCGCAGCACCTCCCCCTTACTAGGAGCAGCACAGGTAGAGGACTCCCACACAGCTTGGTGGGAATGTTGCTGCCAAGTAAGATTTTCTTGAAATGAGCATTTTTATCCTGATCTTCCGGCTAGTAAAATCCCTTAATCTGCTGCTTGTCTCCAGCATTTCTGGACCTAGAGTTTTGGTAGTCTTTAGCAGTCTAAACATTTCTCTTTTATTGGACTAATGAATACATTTCTGATTTGACCTTACATGGAGTATGACTACTTCAATGGGGGAAGAGGTGGGAGGCAAGCTTTGTACCCAGGACTGGCCAGTCCACTAGGTGGCCGACGCAGGTGGGTGGCTTTGTGCCACTGCTTTGTTGCCTGCGGCAGGCCATGTGCTTCAGCACACATGATGTGCCGCTTCTGATCCCCCTCTGATGCAACTTACTGTTGGAGGGGGTCAGAAGCGGCAGGCCATGTATGCCAAAGCACATGGCCTGCCGTAGGCAACAAAGCGCCTCCGCTTTTAAAATTCTGCTGCTGCCATCGCTACCAGCCTCCTTCCCAAGACAGAATCAGAGACAGTGGGACGTGATGGCACAGCTCGGCAGGGGTGGCTTGGCATGGGGGGTGGGGCTTGGCATGGGGGGGCAAGGCCGGGGTTTCTGCCTGGGGCGTCAGAAACCCTTGGGCTGGCACTGTCTGTACCAGGCCTGAGATTGCCATAGCTTAGTGAGGGGGGAATGCAGCTCTTTCTCCCTTGATTAACACACACACACACACACACACTTTTTTTGGGGGGGCAATGCCCCCCACACGCCTCAAACTCTTTCCATGGATTTGACCATAAGAGATGTGCTCCCTTTGACTAAAGGAAGGGAATGTAACTTTTGAAAGATAGTCATTTGTTTATTAAGCTAGTCCAATAAAAAGATCTCACCTACTGTACATCTTGTTCACTGACCTTTATCTGAGTGGTCCAACATAGCAACCATGCTACTTTACTCCAAATGTTTAGCAAAATTTCCGAAGCACCTTCAGTACAAAACTGAAAACCATAAAAGGATGTATTTCAGTGGTCTATGGATTAAAAAGGTTAGATGTTCCTCCAGATTTGTTTAAAATGTATTTTTAAAAAGAAATTTAATGATTAAAAGCCCTGCCTTCTGTCTTTTTTGTATCACATGATTGAGTGTGCTAATAAAATTAGTTCTCCAGGACCAAGCAGGAAGTCAGTCCTCACTTATGGGTGACGTCGGCGCCGACGGAGCCCTCGCGGAGCAATTTTCCCCAGCTTTCAAAGAAAGCCTTTGGGAATTGCAGCGCGCATGCGCGGTCGTCTTCCCGCCCGAAGGTGCCATCTTAGCCAGTCTTCTTTTTTCCGCGGAGCCCTACAGACGTCCCCGTCTTGTCCCCGCGAAAAAGTTGATTTTCCTCTTTATTTTATACTTTTTTCTTTCGGTTCGACGCCGATCGTTTTCCCGCCCGGACTCGCGACGCCGGTCTCGAGTCCTCTTCCGTTTTTTCGGTTTTTCTGACTTAGTCAGCTTTCGTTTTCGTTTTCCCTGGCAGCCCGGTCCTTTGACCTCGCAGGGGCCCTTTTTCCCCCGATGGCTGCCAGTGGCTTTAAGCGGTGTGGTCGGTGTGACCGAAATATGTCACTAACCGACACACACGACTTTTGCCTCCGCTGCCTGGGCCCGGATCATGAGGAACTGATCTGTGGGCCCTGCAGCAAACTGTCCTCGAAGGCGTTGAGAAGTCGGCGGCATCAGCGCGAGAGAATCTTCGCTGACCCCAGCCGTACCCGGACCTCGTCGGAGGCCTCCGTGTCGAAAGGCTCCAGCTCGGACCGTCGCCGGAGCTCCTCCGACCGGGGTTCTCCCTCCGGGGACCATCGTCAGAAGGAAAAACCCGCGAGGGCGGCGTCGGTGGACGCTCCTGGCTCCGCGAGGGCCAGGTCGCATAGCCCCGACAGCCGCCCCGGGTCCTTGGAGAAGGAGCACCTCCCGAAGCGACCTCGCCTGGAGTCGGAGATGCCTGCCCGGGTAAGTCCTGTAGTCCTTCTGGACTCGCCTCCGCGACAGCCGACGTCGGGCCCGACGCCGTCGGGGCCCGAGTCGGGGGCTGCTGGGTCACCTGAGCTCGGACTCAGGTTGACGGCCTTGGAGAGCAGACTGTCTGCCTTCATGGACCAGCAGCGGGCACTGCTCGCTGGCTTCGCTGGCGTCGCTGCCCCGACCGCCGGGACGTCGACGTCCAAGTCGACCCCGGAGACCGAGCCGATCCTCGAGTCGATGAGAACTCGAGTCGATCCTCGGTCGAGGTCGCCCTCGGCCTCCCGTTCGGGACCGAGGTCGCCGACGCCGACTCCCTCGGCGTCGGGGCGGCTGGCGCCGCACCCTGCCCGGGCCGACCCCACCGAGTCCTCGTCGGAGTCGGTCTGGGAGTCTGAGGAGGAAGAGTCACCTGATTCTTTCCGGACTCGGTGTGTCCCATCGGACTCTCCGGAGTCCGAGCCTCGGAAGCAGTCCCCCCCGGAGGATGCCCGGTTCTCGGACTTCGTTAGGGATATGGCCAAGGCTTTGGCCTTCCCTGCGGATCCCGAGGAGGAGCCTCGAGCCGAAGAGCTCGACGCCCTCCAGTATGACTCTCCCGCGAGGGAACACTTTACTGTGCCGGTTCCTCCTATGCTGGAACGACTACTCTTCCGCATGTGGGAGAGTCCGGCCTCCTCGCCGGTCCTGAGCAAGCGGGTCGATTCTATCTATCGAGTCCGCAAGAGCCCTGGCTTTCAAAAGGCACAGCTGCCACACCATTCCATGGTAGTGGAATCGGCCATGCATCGTCTTAAGAGCCAGAAGATGCACTCCTCGGTGCCTCCTGGACGGGAGGCCCGTAACCTGGATGGCCTTGGCAAGAAGTGCTTCCAGGGCTCTATGCTCGCCTGTCGTGTCCAGACTTACCAGCTATACATGGGCATGTATCTCCGGGATCTGGCTAAAGAGCTAGCCGGATTCTCCGCTGGTCTCTCCGAGGAGCCCTTGCGGAGGTTCCTAGCCTTGTCCACGGGTATTCGGGAATGCTCAAAGTTCATGTCCCGAGCAGCCTATGATGGCTTTGAAGCCTCGGCTCGAGTGGCCGCAGCCGGCATCGGTGCCCGCCGACAGGCTTGGCTTCAGTCGTCCGACCTTGAGCCCTGGGTACAGGACAAGTTGGTCGATGTCCCCTGCCGAGGCGAAAACCTCTTTGGCAAGCCCATGGCGGAAAAGGCTGCACAAATTGAGACTGAGACTCTCACCAGGACCAGGCTTTCTAGGAAGACCTCCGCCCCTTCCCAGAAAAAGAAGGGCTCGGGAAAAAAGTCCTTTTACCCGAGGAAGGCAGCTGCCTACAAACAATACCCCCATTATCAGGCCCCTGCAGCTCCCCAACAGGGCCAGCAGGCCAAGGGACGGGGTAACGGGTCCCGTAGGCAGCAAGCCCCCAAGCCTGCACCACCAGCCCCTGCTCAGCAGGGTGGGGGTTTTTGACTCGCTCAGCATAGCCTCTCCCCCCCCGCTGGTTCCCCCCAGCACCGGAGGCCGGCTGGTTCACTTCGCCCACAGGTGGTCCAGCATCACCGCAGATGCCTGGGTGCTTCAGGTCGTGCGAGAGGGCTACCTTCTCCACTTCCACCGGGTCCCTCCCTCCTATTTTCCGGGAGAGCCTCCGCGCCCCCCTCTGCACAGGGAGTTGCTCCTTCAGGAGTTAGCAGGTCTTCTGCAGGAACAGGCGGTGGAACCGGTGCCACACCACCTGAGAGGTCAAGGCTTCTATTCAAGGTATTTTCTGATACCAAAGAGAACAGGAGGCCTCAGACCCATCCTGGACTTGCGCAACCTCAACAAGTTCCTTGTGCGGGAGAAGTTCAAAATGCTTACCCTTGGAATCCTTCTGCCCTACCTCCAGCAGGGAGATTGGCTATGCTCCTTGGATCTAAAGGATGCCTACACGCACATCCTCATCCACCCAAGCCACCGCCAATACCTACGGTTTGTGGTGGCAGGAAATCATTACCAGTACAGAGTACTGCCCTTTGGCCTGTCCTCCGCACCGCGAGTCTTCACAAAATGCCTCGCGGTCGTGGCGGCCCATCTCCGGCTTCGCGGCCTCTTTGTCTTTCCGTACCTCGACGACTGGCTCATCAGAGCAGCGTCCGCTCAGGAGGTCACCCACGCCACGTGCCGCACGGTGACTCTGCTGCAGCACTTGGGCTTTGTCATAAACTTCGCAAAGTCCACTTTGCTCCCCTCACAGGATCTCGAGTTCATCGGCGCAAGGCTGCACACCCCTCAGGCGCGAGCGTACCTACCGCTCGACAGGGCTCAGCGGCTCATGGACCTAGCCGACCGCTTTCGCAGCCAGCCCCTGGTCTCCGCCAGGCGCTTCCTGAGACTGCTCGGCCATATGGCTTCCACCGTCCATGTGACCCCCGATGCCCGCCTGAATATGCGGTCTGCTCAATGGTGTCTCCGCCGGCAGTGGCGACAAGCCACAGGCGGCCTAGCAGACCTGGTGTGCGTCTCCGAGCCGCTGGTCTCGTCTATCCGGTGGTGGCTCCGGCAGCCGAACCTGGTATTAGGAATGCCTTTCCAGTCACCTCAGCCGACCCGGGTGCTGACCACCGATGCATCCCTCCTGGGCTGGGGAGCCCATTGCCAAGAGGCACGTACTCAGGGCCTCTGGACCAAGTGGGAGTCTGCTCAGCAGATCAACTTCCTGGAGCTCAGGGCGATCCGCCTAGCTCTCAAGGCCTTCTCCCACCTGACCTCCCAACAGTCCGTCCTTGTCCAGACGGACAATCAAGTTGCCATGTTCTACGTGAACAAGCAGGGGGGCACGGGCTCCTTCCTCCTCTGCCGGGAGGCACAGAAGCTCTGCTCTTGGGCCGTCAGTCACGGCATTCTCCTCAAGGCAGTTTATCTCCCGGGCCCAGAAAATTGCCTGGCGGACAAACTCAGCAGGGTCCTCCAGCCGCACGAGTGGCGTCTGGATCCCTTGATCGTTCAGAAGCTCTTCCTCAGGTGGGGCCTCCCCACGGTGGATCTCTTTGCCAGTCCTCGCAACCGGCAACTTCCTCGCTTCTGCTCTCGTCAGCCTCACCCCCTTCGGTTTGCGGCGGACGCCTTTCTGATCTCATGGTCGGGGAGCCTTCTGTACGCTTTCCCTCCCATTCCGTTAGTCTCTCGGACTCTTTTCAAGGTTCTCCGAGACAAAGCCTTCATGATCCTGGTGGCCCCTCGCTGGCCCAGGCAGCCGTGGTTTCCGCTCCTGCTGCAACTGGCGGTGGAGGATCCAATCCCTCTGGGGGCGCAACCGGATCTCCTCACCCAGGATCAGGGGTCCCTACTGCACCCCAACCTCAGGTCTCTCAACCTCATGGCCTGGCTGCTGAGAGGGTAGTCCTTGCTCCCCTTCTCCTGCCGGCGGAGGTGGAGGAGGTCGTCTTGGCTTCGCGACGGCCTTCTACCCGCAAATGCTACGCCCTTAAATGGCGTCGCTTTGCAGTCTGGTGTACCGAACAGTCTCAGGATCCCTTCTCCTGCCCGGTGTCGGTGATCTTGCAGTACTTGCTACACCTCTCTAATCTAGGACTTAAGTCCAACTCCGTCAAAGTTCACCTCAGTGCTCTTTCGGCACATCATGTGCCGGTGGACGGTAGACCTCTCTCCAGCGACCCTCTCGTAGCGAGGTTTCTCCGAGGTCTCCTTCTACTTAAACCACCTCTGCGCCCGCCAGCGCCGAACTGGGACCTGAATGTGGTTTTGCAGCGGATCACCTGTCCGCCTTTTGAACCCATGGCTACATGTTCTCTCCGTTTTCTGTCTTGGAAAACACTGTTCTTGGTAGCCCTCACTTCCGCTAGGCGCGTAAGTGAGTTGCAGGCCCTCGTGTCTGATCCCCCCTACACTAGGTTCTACAAGAATAGGGTAGTCCTACGGACTCACCCTAAGTTTCTGCCTAAAGTGGTCTCCCCTTTTCACATCAATCAGGAGGTGGTACTTCCAACCTTCTTTCCCAGACCACACTCAAGCCGAGCTGAGACGGTCCTCCATACCCTGGACTGTAGAAGGGCATTGAACTTCTACCTTGACCGTACGCGGGAGCACCGTAAAGCTGCTCAGCTTTTTGTGTCTTTTGACCCCAATAAATTGGGACTCCCGGTCTCCAAGCGTACTCTGTCCATCTGGGTTGCGGACTGTATCTCTTGGGCTTATGGGGCAGCCGGACTCGCCTTAGAAAGTCGAGTCACGGCTCATTGTGTTCGGGCAAAGGCCACGTCAGTGGCTTACCTCCGCTCTGTTCCGCTGGCAGACATCTGCCGGGCCGCTACTTGGTCTTCGAGCCAGACTTTTGCGGTCCATTACTGTCTCGAGAGGGAGTCCCGTAGGGACAGTGCTTTCGGACAGGCAGTCCTCCGTAATCTCTTTGAGGTCTGAGCAACTCCTACCCTCCATCCCGGATGTGGGCTACCGGTGGGTGATAATTCAGCGAAGATTCTTTCCTTCTGTGCTGCTGAGCTAGAGGGAGCTCATTTTTGTGCTTAGGGTCTCCGGTAGCCTTGAGCTTGGGAGTCCCATAAGTGAGGACTGACTTCCTGCTTGGTCCTGGAGAAAGCGTAGTTACTCACCTGTAACAGGTGTTCTCCAGGAGCAGCAGGAATCAGTCCTCACTACCCTCCCTCCTCCCCTTGGAGTTGCAATCGTCTGCTTATGTTCTTTTTGCAAATTTTTATGCTGTCTTTTTTAGCTATGTCATCTGACTGGCTAAGATGGCACCTTCGGGCGGGAAGACGACCGCGCATGCGCGCTGCAATTCCCAAAGGCTTTCTTTGAAAGCTGGGGAAAATTGCTCCGCGAGGGCTCCGTCGGCGCCGACGTCACCCATAAGTGAGGACTGATTCCTGCTGCTCCTGGAGAACACCTGTTACAGGTGAGTAACTACGCTCTATTCTACCTTTGTTGCCTGACCATTTTATTCTCTGATCATGCTGGTCCTGTTCTGAGACTCCTGCTTTCCTCTGTCTTCTCAGCTCTCTTTCTATAGTCTATAGTCATCTGCCATTTCTTGGCTCTCCTTTTGTTTTCTTCACCTTGGATACTGATTTTTTTCCTTTCAGCGTTCTTCCATTTATTTCTCTCTTTCTCTCTCTCTCTGTCCACCCAGATTTCATTATTCTTTACTACCCAGTTCTTTTTTAGCCATCTACCTACCGCTTTTCAAACTTCACCCCAGTCCTCCCATTTCCCACCTCTTCTTCCCTGGTATATTATTCCCCAGTTTTTTGCTCATGCTCTCTCCCCCTGTCTATCATCTCTCACCCCCCATCTAGTGTCTCTCTCTTTTCCATCGTTCAGTAGGCTGAGGAAGACGCAAACTGTCCAGGCCTGTGGCAGCACGGCCTCCCTGCCTCTGCTCCATTAAGTCAGTCAACACTCAGCAGCGGAGTTTATTTCCCCTCCCCCAACATACACAATATCTGCCCCTCTCCCTTTTCACTCCCCCAGTTTCTGCCTCTTTGTCCCACCTGACTCAGCATATATCAGCATCAGTTCCCTTCCAGTTCCAGCTTCTTTCAAGTTCCCCCCTGCAAAAGCCCATTTTCTGTACAGCCTCAGCATCAGCCCCTTTCCAATCCCAGTACCTCCCTCAGTATCAGCCTATTTCCAGTCCCAGTATCCCTCCCTACCCAGTATCAGCCTCCTTTCCATTCCTCCCCTCCCAGTACCTTCCATTTTCAACCCCCTTTTATTCCAGGCACCACCACTGGTGTCCATTCCCTTCCAGTCCCCCTCTTTCTCCACTGCCCAGCCCCTTCTAGTCCAAATACCATCCGAGGTATCAAGTCACTTCCAGTCCCAGTGCCCCCACCCCGTGTCAGTTCTCTTTCAGTCACCTCCCCTTTGTCCATCCCACTTCCAGTCCCATCCCCATATGTCAGCTCCCTTCCAGTCCCAGTGCCCCCTTCTTTCCAGCCCACCCCCATTACCTAGCCACCTTCCAGTCCCATCCCCAAGTGTCAGCTCCCTTCCAGCCCTCCTTTTTTCACCTCACTTTCTGCCCCCATATCATCTCCCTTCCAACGCCCACCTTCTGCTCTTTTCAGCTCACTTCCAGCCCCCACCTCCTCCCCATGTCAGCTCTCTTCCAGCCCCTTCCTTCCCTCCTGTATCTGCTGCTGTCACTAGTCACCTGCCCCCTCACTAATTCGTCACTTGAGAGATGAAAGCAGCCACGGGAACAGTTCTCTGCTTCTGTGGCTCTGCTGTTTTATAAACTGCTGGACCGTGTCATTTCTAAAAGCACTAGTAAGCATTTCCTGCTACTTACAAGAAAAAGGAAATGCTTGTTACCGCTGGAAATGCCGCAGTCCAGCAGTTTATAAAACAGCAGATCCATGGAATCATAGAATTGTTCCCATGACTGCTTTCATCTCTCAAGTGACGAATCAGTGAGGGGGGGGGGACGGGCAGCTAGAGATGGCGCCCCTGCCTTTGGCACCCCTCAAGAAATCTGTTTAATGAACAGGGAATCTGCCATCTTTGCCAAAATACCTCCTCCCACTAACCCCACATACAAGCTAAAGGCATGCCGTGAGCTTAATTGTCATGCTGGTAGTTTCTGAAGGTAATCTGCTGTCCCCTTCTCTCCTATCTCTCCTATGTCTGCAGCTCCTACTCTGTCCTATCTTATAAATGGCGTTCTTTTCTTAATTTCCGTAACACAAATGTAGTATTGTAAATCGCTCTGACGCTTCTCGGCCTGAGCGGTATATCAAATGTATGAATAAATAAATAAATGCCTTTACCCTTCTGAGCCCTGATATTATGCAAAGCTCATTGTCAACTGAGTTCAGATAGGCAGAACGGTAATACTTCCTTTTCTTGCACTAAAAGGTGCTATTAATGTTTCTTCTAAAAGATTATGATGTAATGAGGTGCAAAGTGCGCTGACAGCTATGTAATGACATTTCCCCTTGCAGGTGCCACGATTGCGGGGCTACCCTGGAAGAATACGATGAAGAAACACTCAGTCTGGCTATAGTTGTGCTCTCCACATTCATCCACCTCAGCCCGGATTTGGCCGCCCCTCTATTGCTGGACATCATGCAGTCTGTGGGAAGGTTAATTTGAACTCTTTCTCTCTTTCCAGCATGGTAACCGATAATAAGAGTTAAAATCTTTTCAGGAAAGGGTTCACTCAATAGAAAAAAGCTCTTTGGCAGCCCTTAGCTGAAATATTGAATGCTTCAGTGTAGTTAATTAGAAAGGAGATGCGAGTGATTATGCAGAGAAGAATATATCAGAGGCCAACTCCTTGCACGTGACTTATTTTGATTTGCTAGTGTTGCCTACTGTAGGATTTTCCATTAGCTGCTTCTGGAGTCTAGGGCAGATGGATGCAAAAGGTGATCTGATGCATCAACTCCAGAACTGGCTTAGGGAGGAGTGGCCTAGTGGTTGGGGCAAGTTACCTCAGGCCAGAAGGTCAGGGGTTCAAATCCCACTAGAGGACAGCAACCTTGGGCTGGAAGGACTGGGGTTTCTAGTCCCACAGGTGCTCCTTCTGGTCTTGGGCAAGCCACTTAACCCTCCATAGCTCATGTTCCCTGTAAGTATTAGTGTATGTGTCTCATATCCCCTCGTGTTAAATGTATCCCCCAATTGTGTTGTGACCACTTAGATTGAAGGATAAGGTGGTATACAAAACTGTCTAAATTAATAAATAAACAGCTTTATTGCATAGCTCATGGACCGTGTAAATTATATCTAGTCCAGAAAACACCAGCATTGCTATTTGATATGTTTTCCAACTGTGTTTCTCTTTTTCAAAATTACTTTTTCCACTATTCACACCCTTACACACAAACCCAAAATACTAAACAGAACAATTAAAAAAGCTACTGCTGAATTATACTAATGGTCCAGGATCTAAGGACACTGCGCGCTTACGTGGCTTGCCACAGCCTCGGGGAATCACATGGCCATGACTTTGATTCTAGCTGTGATTCACGAATGGAGCTGGGGAGCAATCGGTCTCAATATTTGATACATTAGATTTTCATTTCTTCAGGTGCTAAAGATCGCTGCTGTCAACAGGAAGGAATTCCTGTGGAGTGCGTATTCATATTGATGCCATCTCTCGGTGTCCTCCCCTTCCTCCCCCATGAAGGCCACACAAATTGATACAATGCAAAGCAGAGAGCTACAGAGACTTGTTAATGAGGGGAAACCCACCTGTTTCCATGGGTCCCAAGCTCATAGATAGAAGTATTGCATGCGAAGGGCCAAGTTTCCTGGAAGATTTGTTTCCTTCTGGTCGTATTCTAGCAATAGAGAAATCCCTGTGTATGAGGTAATTTGGTACTATCTGGGAAACAGATGGTGTGTTGGAGGGAGCATTAATATATGCTTGACTGGCTTTCTGGGATAACAGCATTTTCCTCCAAATTGTTGCATTCAGGTCTTTTGCTAAAGGTAAATTGATCGAATAGTTTCCCTTCTGTAGGGACTCCTTTTCTGAGCACATGTCTAAGCTTAAGCAAGATCAAGGAATCATGCTCACGGTCCTGTGAATTACCGTAAAATATGTTAGTCCCCACTTACAGATATTACCTGAAGCAAGTTATAGAGAGGGAATGATTATAGGGGTGTGCATTCATGGGCATGCATGTGGTTCATTTGAGCACCTAAAAATTAAAGTGTACACAAAATGGTTGCATGCGCGTACACTTAAGAATTAATGTGCATACGATTGATTGTTAAATTCTTGCATGCGTACAGTGTGTGCCTACAAAAAGGAATAGGTCAAACGAACTTGAAAAAATGCTCAAAAACAGAAAAAAATGTTTTTTAAACTAGCACAAACTAAACATTTTTGGGTTGTGCATCCCAAAATGATTATTAATTGTACATTAAAATGAATCTTTGCATTGTCTGTCTCACAAGGTTAGCAAAGTGAATTCACAAGGTCAAGGATCTACCTGGAAACCCCAGGCTTAAAAAGATATCATGCCCTCCTATACTATGGTGTCCTGCAGATACTCTGCGGTCTGACTTTTGCAGATCCAAACATAGGGTGAATCAGGTTATAATTCGATTCACCCTACCTGATTCAGCAAATATACTGAAGTTCTTTACTAATACAGCATTGTACTGACTTTGAAGCCAGTCCCTTCTACCATCACAAGTCATCAAATGTGTGAAGACATCATCCAGATGTCCATATTGCATAATTATTGATTTGAGATTGGATGATGTTTTTATTTGGGTTTTTTTTGTTCTTTGTGCTAGGTTGGCATCAAGCACCAGTTTCTCCAATCAAGCTGAAAGGTATAAAAGAAAGCTTTTGTTCTGTATCTACTGCTGCACGTTACTTACATTGAATCAGATTTCAGTGAATAGAGGTAACTGAACGCAGCTCATAGAAAGACGTAGCAAGCATTCCTTGTGAGGGAAGCAGCGCTGCCTTGCATGCTGAATGCTGAATCGCTGCCATTTGTTCATATGCTACAGGGCACCACAAATTATAGTGCTGTACAACTTTCCAAGAAGACAATAATTTAGTGGCCAAAGCATGACCAAGATCCCTTGCTCCTTTCCCTGGTGGTTCTCTAAGGGGCATGTTCACTTAGCTGCACTAATTGGTAAGGCGTGCGAATCAGCATGCATGAAGCTGAACTTGCAAAATAGCATATGGTTAATTCCACGCTCTCTGCCTAGCACGCGACAGGGAGGGAAATGGGTGGGGAGGGGCAGAGAAAGGGTGTTGACCGCACATTGCCGTTATCATGGGGGTTACTGATGCGTGTTCACTGGCAGTGTTGCAGTTAATGCGGGTGCTCTTAATGCTCCCTCAATGGAGTGCATTTGCATAAAGTGTCAATGCTGCTGACGCACATTAGGGCTCAAAGCAGTGGGGTATTTTCTGGGGACATCTGTATACGCTCCCAAGAGACAGCACACAACTGCTGCACATACCGCTCATTGGTTTCTGCTCTCAAGCTTGATACCTGCAAAGGATTAATGCAGCTTAGTAAATATGCCCTTAAGAGTCTGAGTCATCCAGATCTTTACATGTAGACTCAGAATGGGAAAAACGCCTCAGTGAACCAGCCTCTAAATTTCTCCTGGTCCTGCTTTCCTGTAAGCCCTTCGAGTGAGAAGGAAATTAGAAATATGGGACCAGTATCTGATGCCGCACAATATGGCACACATAATATTTATTTGTAAAGAGATGATTTCCCTTCAGCAGGGCTTGCCGTACCATATTATAGAACCGCATACTTGCATCTGAGTGTAGTGACTTCAGATATGCTTTAAGAAGATTTTTGCTAGCTGAGAAAACTTTTCCCCAGTGGATACATTGTAATTCATTGCACATTATGTTCTGAATGGTTTTCCACCACCTGTCCATCCATCTGTCCCTAGAACAGGGCAGAGCCTCTCAGAAGGACCGCAAGGATTGTGACATTGCACTGAGAGTTTTTGGAACATCACTTTAACCGAATGAGGCATCTTCTCCAAATATGAAATCCCCTTCTGTCTCCACAGTGCCATTGGGGGTGCAACATAAAAATTTGCTAACAGTGATTGGTGAATTGATATGCATCTCTTCAGAGGAGAGAATAAAGTTCCCTCCTCAAGTCTTGCTGAGTACCGTCACGTGGTGACCCTGTTGTATAACATCTGTACCAAATCTCAGCAAGGCAACGCTACAATTAAAGTATGTTAGGAACAAAGACGAAAAATACATGCTGGCCGCACATCGCCCAGGATAAAAAGGTGCCTACCTATAGCTTACGCACTAGGGCTAATGATGGTGGTTGCGATAGTGCAAGTGCTGCAAAAGCAGATAACATCCCTGCCACAGATAAAGGCCATGGCGAGCCTGTTCATGGACCCACTGTGGCAGGACATAAACCACAGAAATTAATGCATAACTTAAGAAGATTAACTATGGTTAAGTGAACTTCTGCAGATAAGGAGGAGGTAATGTGCTGCTACTTTTATGCTACAAACCCTATATTTAAATCAAGAAGGTATGCAAGGAGAATCCGCCAAAAGCTGGAAGGAAAATTGCCATAAGGAAAACTGCACAAAGCAACAGATGCAAATTCAAGATCTTTAATTTCACAGATCAAAGTAAAGAAGTATGTGAATGATAACATCTTGAAGCAACTAAGGCTTCTGTGGAAAAAGAAATACAGGGAGGAAGAGACCTGGATAAGAGTTCTAGAAGACAGGAATACACGGAAAGAGAAAGAACAGCCGAGGAGGAGATGGAGCTTTGAGAACTGCAAGAGAGTGAGGTAACTACAGGACAGGTCAACCAATCAACTGTAGAGGGGGAAGAAAGGGAGGAGAAAGACCCAGAGGTGGAGGGATCCAAGATTGAACTCCTAGTCGACATGGAATAAGATGAATATGCTGGATTTCAGGCAAGGGAAAGATTACAAGTTAAATTTAATACCTAACGTTAAAAGTATGATTATAAAGATGAGCAAGGCCATATCCAGTATAAAGGGACCATTTATTGAAATTGCCAAAATAAATTGAATACAATATTGTGCAGCTAAAATTATTGCTGCAAGAATACTACCAACTAGAGTGCAGGGCCAGAAGAAAAAGAGAACAATGCCAGTTGCTCCTTGGAAAAATCATGGCGTGTGGAGGTATCCCTGATAGACGAGTATCTAAAAGGATTATGATCATCAAAGATATTAGGGAAAATCCAAAACATTAAGTCGAAACATGTTGCATTAACAGAAGAAGACCTGAAATTTATATGTTCCAACAATAAATTGAAAGTAGCAGCAGAAGTGCAAAAACTGCAAAAATATGAAGAAAACAGAAAAGAAAGATATCAAGAGAGCCCAAAACAATTCTACAGGGAATTGGGAAAGAGCATTAATATGGTAAAAGCACCACTGACCAAAACCGAAACAGAAACCTTCTGGAGTAAACTATATAAGGACACTATAGAGCACAACCACGAAGCAGAATGGTTACCCTGCATATAGGAGCATTTAGAAAAAGCAAACATCAAACCTATGGAATGGCCCGCAGTAGCAAAGAGCTGGGAAGCAGGTTAAAATGAGCCCCAAACTGGAAGAGCCCTGGCTCAGATGGAGTAACCAACTTTTGGTTCAAACAGTTAATATCACTCCACCAAGACCTGGTGAACTGCAAAAATGAATTGTTCAAGCAGCCAGATTTAACACCACAATGGCTCACTACAGGAAGAACATGTCTCCTTTTCCTTGGGGACCCAAGTAACATTCCCAAAAATTATAGACCAATAACTTGTCTACCTACAATCTATAAGCTGTTTACTGCAATAGATGCAGACAGAATTTATGATTGTATCAAGTTTAATAATATTATGGCAATAGAGCAAAAGGGCAACACAAGAATAGCATATGGAATCAAAGACCAGTTAATGTTGAATAAGGTCATCATGGCCAGAGCTAAGAAAAGCAGAAATCTCAGTATAGCATGAATTGATTATAAGAAAGCTTTTGACAGTGTCCCACATTCTTGAATTATAAATTGCCTTGAAATGTGTAAAATAAATTCTGGTTTGATAGAGTACATTAAGTTCATGATGACAATGTGGCAAACCACACTCTTTTTGAAATATGAAGATGGTCAGTACATCATTCCTAACATTAAGATCCAGCGAGGGATGTTTCAGGGGGATTCTCCCCTTTTGTTTTGTGTGGTGCTTAATCCAATGAGTACTCTCATCAACACTTTAGGATACAGATTTAGCTTGAATCTTAAAGAAGGTAACATCCCATTTATTATTTGTAGACAATCTGAAGCTCTACAGTTCTAGTGACCAATAATTAGAGCAAGTCCATGTGGTGAAAAGCTTTTCTGATAACATGAGGATGACATTTGGCCTTGAAAAATGTGCTAAGGCAACATTCTTTAGAGCAAAATTGAGCAAAATGGACAACATCTCCCTGACTGAAGGCTGTGACATCAAGGACCTTGAACAGGAAGGCATATATAAGTATCTTGGAGTAGGGGAAGGAATGACACTCAAGCAGAAATTAGTGAGAGAAAAGACCGCCACGTTCCCGCTCTGAGGCTGCTCTCCCTGCATGGGATAGAGCAGCCCCGTCCGGCCGCCCACATCACTCTGCCCAATCGGGGCAGCAACGCGCAACTGTAAATGGAGGTGCCATTCGGGCGCAGAAGCAAGACCGCCACGTTCCCGCTCTGAGGCTGCTCTCCCTGCACGGGATAGAGCAGCCCCGTCCGGCCGCCCACATCGCTTTGCCCAATCGGGGCAGCAACGCACAACTGTAAAAGGAGGCGCCATTCGGGCGCAGAAGCAAGACTGCCACGTTCCTGCTCTGAGGCTGCTCTCCCTGCATGGGATAGAGCAGCCCCATCCAGCCGCCCACATCGCTCTGCCCAATCGGGGAAGCAACGCGCAACTGTAAAAGGAGGCGCCATTCGGGTGCGCCTGCGCCTGGCGGGCCCACGCCTGAGGGCCGTTTGGCGTGGCCCTTTGGCGGTGGCCCTAAGGCAAGAGACTAAGAGCATTACTAAGCAGTACCCTCACCACAGACGGCAAAGACAACGCAGATCCTTCCAGCAAGTTTCATACTCCCTACCAGCAAAAACCACGACTGAACCCCGCGGGCTGAGTTTCCACATGAGAAGTTAAGCCCGCCAAAAAAACCCATAAACGTCAAACAACGGACAAAGGTAACACACACTCTTAAATGACCCTTTGTTAACCCATTGCTGGCACAAAGGAAGCAAAGAAGCGTTTTCAACTGAGACTCTGCTATTCAGGTGACTGTTTAAACTAGACACTGCATAGAGAAAGTTATTCTGTTTTTACTAAGCCATTGTTATTTTGTGCAAAGGCAGTGTTCAGAGTAGATAGCCCAGTATTTAACTGATGTAAGCTATGAAATCGCATGTAGGTAATCTCGTAATACTATAAGTTTTAACCCTCATGTGAGTAAACAAACTGCATATACTAGGCCACCGTCTGATATATTGATCCAGTGTACTAAGGCAGCGAGTAGAGTTCAACCTAATAACAATTTATATAATAGACCTCTGAGCAAACGAAAAATGGAGCTCTTCAACTTTTTGCTAATATTATGTATGTGCATATTTATACCGACACACGCCTGCAACCCAAATTTGCACTACTTTCTGCCCTACACCTGGAGACCAATCTATATTTACCACCCCCTTTTAATACCATCACTGTCACAACACACTCAATACACCCAATACACTCAATACCACCCTACCCTCCACAATCCCACACCACAACTAAATCAAAGACCTCTCCTCATAAGCCAGAGAACATCATGGAATTCTCGCAACTCTAAACCTCAAAGAACACGCTGCACTAAACCCATGGCGAGACAAAGCAAACACCAACAGGCATACCAGCCGGTGCAGGACACATACACCATCATGCTAATCAATGCCAGATCCATAAGGAACAAAACACACATCATCCACAATATCATCACAGATGAACAGCCTGACATCCTCTGCATCACTGAAACATGGATCACTGACGCTGACTCCGCAATAATAAACCAAATAAACAAACCCGGATACAAAATATACAACTGCCCTCGGGCCAACAAAAGGGGAGGAGGAGTCCTAATCGTTGCTAAATCCACCTTATTTCTAACTGGTACCTCCCAGAGCCCAACTGAGGACATCAACATACTCAAAGTAGAAAACAATGCAGTAACCATCTGTCTAATCTACAGACCCCCATCGTCACATCACGAAACTCTGACTACAGCACTAGAAAACATCTCAACCACCACAAGCAGAAAATATCAAATCATCCTGGGAGACCTAAATTTAGCATCAATTCCACATTGTCAGGCGAACACCTTCCTAGAAGCCATGGAACAACTTGGCTACAAACAAATAATAAGTGATGCTACCCATAACAAAGGAAACATCCTGGACATGGTATTCATACCCACCGAACAGCAACATGACAGAGAAAAAAGACCTGTAACAAAAATAACTCAAGTACCATGGTCCGACCATCACCAAATAGAACTCAAAATACATCTGCCCTCTCTACCTAAGCACCCGAAAACTGAACAATCAACACACACTCAAAGGAGATTCAACAAATTCAACAGAGAAGCTCTCATAAGCTCCATCGCATCACACATAGATTTGGAACACACTGACCTCGACGATCTAATAAACAATTGGAACTCAGGAATTCAAGCGACATCAGAACCAAACTGGAAAGCCACAACTAACACAACTAAATCCAAAACAGAACCATGGTACACCGAAACTCTGACCAGATTGAAGAGAGAACTACGAAAACTGGAGAGAAAATGGCGGCAAAGCAAAACCGTGGAACATAAAACGGAATACCTGACTTTTCTCACAAAATACAAAAACGAGGTCAACCTGTCAAAAAGAACACATCACACTAACTTACTAAACAAGGCCATAAATAAGCCCAGAGAATTGTTCGAACTGGTTAAATCACTCACCAAGACCGCCCAAGATGATCACTATAACAACAAAATTAAGGCCCAAACCCTGGCAGATCACTACGCAAGCAAACTAAACCCACATGTGGCCACAAAACCCACACAATGCCTGGGCGCAGCCCCCCCCCCCCCCGTGCCACAACTCAACATGGCGTCGAGCGAAACCCGAGTCAGTAACTGGAACAATTTCCGAAAAATCGAAGATCAGCATATTATGAACATAATCACTAACATTAACACCACAACCTCTCCACTGGATCCCTGCCCTGCTGCATGGATCAAGGCAGCGAAAATAGAGATTGCCCAACACGTCTCGCATATAGTAAACCAGTCACTCCAACAAGGAACCATGCCCGCACAACTTAAGAAATCCATCATAAGATCAATACTAAAAAACAAAACACTCAATAAGGACGACCCAGCATCCTATCGCCCAATATCCAGCATAGCCCTCCTAGCGAAGATTATTAAAAAGACAGTCCTACAACAACTGCAAGACCACCTGGACGACAACGAAACCCTAGATGATCACCAATACGGCTTCAGGCAACATCATGGGGTTGTAACCCTGCTTATTGCACTACTGGACAACCTACTCAAAGGCATAGAAGACAAAAAGAAAATGTTTATTCTCATATTTATTGACATTTCAGCGGCATTCGATACAGTACACCATCGAACCCTCCTGAACAGAATTGAAGCAATAGGAATATCGGGAACCCCCCTAAAATGGTTCTCATCATATATAACAAACAGAATGCAACGTCCAGTTCAACGATGAAAAAGCAGAGGCGTTCCCCCAAACCCAGGGCATACCTCAAGGCTCAGCTCTCTCCTCACTTCTCTTCAACGTATACATGCAACCAATTTGCAAAATTTTCCAAAAGCACAAAATCAACTACCACGTAGTCGTATACGCAGATGATATTATGCTGTATACACAAATTGACGCAAATAATCCAAATTACATCCAACTAGAAGAATGCATAAGCGAGATGCAAACCTGGCTACAACGAAACAACATGGCTATAAACCATAAAAAAACTGAAGTGATGTACATCTCAAGAAAACCAGATTTCAACCCGCCTGCAACAGTCACCCTGTGCAATAATACCTACCACACGAAGAAAGAAATAAAATATCTAGGGGTTACGCTTGATAGCGACCTAAAGATGGAAAAACACCTCCGCATAGTAAACAGGGCTATTTTTCACAAACTTAGAGTCCTGCAACCACTACGGAGCATCATTGAAGCTCATGATTTCAGGACAGTAGCTCAAGCTCTCATCACACCTCACTTCGACTACTGCAACGCCATTTTACAGGGCCTTCCAAAGAAAACCCTAAACATACTCCAAATGGCGCAAAACGTCGCGGCTAGAATCATCATGAAAAAAGGTTTTGCTGAACACATCACGCCAGTATTAATCGAACTACACTGGCTCCCCATTGTAGCTCGCATAAAATACAAAACCCTAATAACCACTTTCAAACTCATCCATAACACAGCACCATCTTTCCTCTCCAACCTAATCAACTTACAACCTCTTAACAGAAGCAGAAGAACCACCAGTTTAAATACCCTATGTGTACCAAAAAGTATAAGATCTGTCAAAACCGCTACAAGTAACAGAGCATACTCCTACACAGCACCCGCACTCTGGAAACAACTCCCGCCTGAGCTACGCTCTAACAACGACCTGATGGACTTTAGGAAAAAACTCAAGACTTACCTATTTCAGATTTACTATAACATGATCTAGACAATCAGAACTAACTCTTGCCATCCACAGAAATAAAGATGTACATATGTGTAAAAATGTATATATGTAAATAATCTCCTCCCATCTTATGGAAGGAAAATCAAGTTACCTAACTACTGTGTGTTGTGCTTATCCTAACTACTGTGTGTCGTGCTTATCCTGTAAATCACTTTGTATATATTGCAATTGTTCTGTCCTGATCAGACAGCTCTGTCATGTAATCAAATCCGCTCCTGATCGCTGGAAGTAGCGGTATACAAATGTATGCTAAATAAATAAATAAATAAAATAAATCTGTAAAGAATACTACAAGAGATTAAAATCATTATTGAAAAGTACTTTGACATCATGGAACAAGTTGTCAATCAGCTGGCAATTCTTGTACTCTCATAAAGCTTTGGGATTGTGCACTGGCCTCTTAGAGACCTTGAAAAACTGGATGTGCAAACAAGAAAATTCCTCCATGCCCATGAAGTAATTTGCAAGAATCAGTGTATGCCAAGACTGTACATCCCTAGAGCTGAAGGAGGGCTTGGCCTTATAGAGATTGATTACACATACAGAGCTACTATCATAGGTCTCCAGGCCTACCTAAATGCACCATCAGATCCAAATATGCAAAAAGTGCTGAAATATGAATGTAAACATCCAGAATCTGTCTCCATCATCAAACTTGGACAAGCGTACTGATGTCTAGAAGTTATGAGTGAGAATCCACAAGCATACACAGGGAAGGAAGTAACAGAATTTGCAAAACAAGAGAAAAATCTTTTTAAAGAATTAGATCAACAGACAAGGAAAAATAAGTGGCAAATTCACAAATATAATGGGAAATACAGAGTGTTACTCCAGGAACCCTTTGTCGATCAAGTATGGACACATGAATGGTTAAGGAGAGTTTAACTGAAACTGAAGGATGGGAGGTTGATAGTTGCTGCCCATGACAGCAGCTTACGCACAAGATGGTTAACAGCGAGTATCGAAAAAACTGGCAAAACAGAAATCTGTCAATTCTGTGGGAAAGAGCTGGAAACAATAACTCACCTCATAGCTGGCTGTAAAGTTCTGATGGCAGAAAATTTCTATACAGAAAGGCACAATAAAGTGGCATGCCTCAATCATTGGAAACTGTAAATACTACAAGATCGTTGTGTCTGAAAAGCACTGGGATCATGACCCTAAAAGAATTACAGAGAATGAAGAGGTTATGATCACTTGGGATACTCCCATTCCAACCAATAAAAACTGGACGCAAGGATGCCGGATATAGTAGTAAAGGAGAAAAATACCAGAACGGCATTGATTTTAGAGGTTTCAGTTCCAAGTTACTACTCTGTAAATCACATTGAGAGGGAGAAAATTTTTAAGTACCAAGAAATGCAGTCAGAGACCAAGAAAATGTGTCAGAAAGATACCGAGTTATTTCCCATCGTGTTGGATGCCACAGGCCTAATTAAGGGGGATTTCCAAGCACATCTTGATAAATTACCCAAACACATAACATCTTGCAAACTCCAGAGGGAGGCTCTCTTTGGTATGGTGCAAGTACTGTGCTGAGCATTAGAGTAAATTTGAGAGACTGAGATCACACTCCAGATACCCTGGCTTAGGAGGGAGGTTCTTGAATGTCATGGTCTGCACAAAACTCACCCATTTGGAGAAACTGACCCCACTGAGTGTTGTATTTTGTGCTTTTTAAGTAGGACGTTTGGCTTTGAACTTTTGAGCTTTGCCTCCTGTTTTATTTATTTATTTATTTAAAGTCTCTTTTATACCGCGCTATTCAGCATCAGCGCGGTTTACAATAAACAACGAACATACACATTTCCAATAGTACTTTGTGTTTACATATGAACAGGTTGTAGTGTGAGGCAAGGGCCACGCTCTGTAATGGCTGCTGTTTTTAGTGTTACATAAAATCATATTAATTGTCCCCGTGATTATCTTTGTGCAGATTTGATTTGCCCAGATTTGGGGCTTAGAAAAGCTTCCATCAGAAAACAGAGACCCCCATATATCCCAAATAAACCCCTTTTATGAAGGTATTTGGGATGGTCCCCAGTTGACTTCATTACAATACATGACCCTCGCTGTATCTTTTGTGATATACTGGAAGAGTAACTCCACATCACTTATGTGAAATTTGGGCGAGGAAGCCAACTTAGCATGTCCATCCCGAGTCAGCTTGAACTAATGGCAAGAGGTTAAAATTGTTTATCCAGATCTGTAAATGCCCCTATGTAGGATATTCAGTGGCACTAGCATGCCTAGTGACAATGGATATTTATTTATTTGATGGCACAAAAAAAAGTACATTAAGCAGGGACATTAATAACTTGGATTTTTCTGAGCCAATGGAGGGTTACGTGACTTACCCAGGGCCACAAGGAGTGCTAGTGGGACTTGAACCCTGGTCTACTTGGTACCCAAGTCAGTGCTATAACCATTAGGCTACTCCTCCACTGCTGCTGTTACATGCCCTGAAGCTATGTGGTTAGTATCGGGGGGGGGGGGGGTGTTCCAGGGTGGAGCAGAGATGGTACCCATTGCAAACTGGGTAATGATGATATTGAGCTACTGCCTGGTTAGCAAACCATGGGCAAAGTTAGGTGCGGCAAATGCTGGCCTAACATTGCCCTTGGGAACTAACCAGGCAGTGGCTCAATATTGCCTCTGCCCGGCTAGCTTCCAGGCTGTGCAGTGGCCCAGATATTCAGTGCTTGTGGCCAGATATGGCTTCAAAGAATTGCCATACTGGGTCAGATCAAAGGTCCCTCAATCCCAGTATCCTACTTCCAAGAGTGGCCAAGCAAAGTCTCAAGTATCTGGCAGGATGAAAAAAAAATAGATTCTATGTTGCTTTCCCCCAGAGGTTTTATAATGACTATGGACTTTTCCTCCAGGAACAAATACAAACCTTTCTTAAAACCATGTTAATTGCTTTTACCAAATCCTGCAGTAACGAATTCCAGAACTCAAAGTTGTGTTTCTGCATGTTGGCACTGACTGCTCCTAAGCATGAGGCAAATCCTCTATTTTCAGTTTTTAATGTATCTTGTAGCTTCTTTCATTGTTGCTAATATCATGTTTTCAGTTGGGAAGATGTCATTTGTCAGCCCGTTTCCATTCCTTGATCTCGAACCACTGGAAGGAAAGTGACTGTTTTATTAAGCTAGGAATTCGTTTGCTTTTCAGTATGATGATTCCTGGTAATGCCGCAGGTGTGGTTAAGCAGTTTCTTCGTTGCATTTTCCATCAGCTGGCTCCCAACGGGATTCTCCCACAGCTGTTCCAGAGCAACATCAAAGGTAATGTGCCGAGCTGAAATGCGTTTCTTTTCCGTGATGGGCCTATTTTTTCACATAAAATAATGTGGTTAATTGTGTTATGTCTTCTAGATGGAAGTTTCTTACGAACCTTAGCCACTTCTCTAATGGACTTCAGTGAACTCAGTTCCATAGCAGCACTGAGTCAGCTTCTAGAGGTGAGGGGGGGGGGGGGGGTCACAAAATATTCCCAGTTTTAGTAGCATATCAGCAGCTGTATTGTGTTCCTTCAGTGTCAGGATGATGACTATAGCTCAGAGCAGAATGCTGTCCTATTAATACAGTCGTGTGTGGTGATTCTCCACGGTGTTGACTTATAGTATGTGTTCAAATCAAACCATCGCAGAGGTTATGCATTAGAATAGTCAAAGGCACTTATGTGGTCATCAGTGGGTTTTTCTCAAATTAATGGATGGATAACTTGGTTTATCCATTTATGATAGCCAGGGCACTCCTAGGGTAGGGTCAACCTCTTATCTGTACAGTGGCAATATTCATCCACCATCCAGATAGATGTATCTGTTTAGGAAGTCCGCTCAGTCCTAACTTTAAAAGGATCTGTTTAACCTTTGGACTGCATATTCATTAGCCCTGCCTAAACAAAGAGGACTGCTGAACATTAGGCATAAAGATAAGTGGACAAATAATCTGCTTATCTTTATGCTGTGGCTGGACTTTGAATATTGATCATATTCTGTTATGGCTAGTGTGAGTCCTAAGCTTGGTGGAGTCACAGGGCATACCTCATGTGATCTTAAATTTGCTGTCACTGTTATGCGCCTTGTTCTGAGCCAAACTGATTATGATGGATAATACTCGCTTCGTTAGAACTCCTAGTATGGTAAACGTTGGAGCCGACATTTAGAGGCTAGCAAAGAGGTAAAGTTATTTGGCTAACTTTAACCAGATAAGTCCCACCACTGACAATAACCATTTGCCGTTATCTGGTTAATTTTAGGAAGCTGTCTGTTAAGTTTAATTGGAAAATGTTCACTGTGTGTGCTGTCTGGCTGTGTATTAACTGTGTCCCTGACATACCTCAAACTCCGCCTCTACAGTTACTGCTTAAATCTTATCTGGCCAATGAACTGGCTAAACAACTTTAAGCGATCACTGGGGGATTTTGAAATGGGGAGCTTTGTTTGAGTACCTTCCAAACCTCCCTAAGCAAATCTTCTGAATATCAGTCTCTTAGAATTTGAATGTGCTTCTTTTTCAATGGTAACTCACCAACACACAGTAAATGAGTCCCTGAGTGTATACCTTGAGTACTGGAGGATTAAGTGATTTGCCCAAGGTCACAAAGAATTCAACAGAAGAGGCAGGATTTCAACACTGACTTTTCTGGATCCCAGCCTGCTTTTCTAACCACTAGGATATACCTCCAAGCAGTAGGTTTTATTCCTTGGGTGATCCTAATTCAGTCTAGACGGATCACATTTTGTCATGAAGCGTTCTGTCTATATTGCAGTATTGCAGGGGCCTTCAAATTATTTTCTCCATTTTAAGTTTCATGAGGGTGAGAGAGAGAGAACATTTTTGAGCCTTGGTTTCCTGAAATGTATTTTTAAACTGTATTTGTTTAGTGGTATGCAATGATATAAAGAATACATTCTTTCTTATTTAGGGGCTAAATAACAAAAAGAACTTGCCAGCAGGGGGCGCCATGCTACGCTGTTTGGAAAACATTGCCACATTTATGGAGGCATTGCCAATGGATTCACCTAGTAACCTCTGGACTACTATCTGCAACCAGTTCCAGACGTTCTTTGCCAAACTGCCTTGTGTTTTACCGCTGAAGGTACTTTATAATGTGAACATAGCCATTTAGGGGAAAAGTTACTAAGGGGCAGTAATATTGCACATTTTACTATAGGTTAATTTACCATGACAGTCACTAACTTCTAGTAACTTAGTAATGCAGGTTAGTGACTCCTGAGATTAATTTATAGTGCAACTTGTGATCAACCTTGATCCCTAGCAAGTCTACTGCTCAAGGTCATGAACCACCATTTGAACCCAGAGCCACATGGAGCAAAGCTGACTGAGTATCACTCCTGCTCATACTTGCCTCCTACTGTAGCCCTACCAAGGATTTGCAAGAAAGGCTTGGGGTGGGGGGCTACAGAAGGATCATGAGTGGAGGTACTTCTTTTGGGGGGAGAGTGTTCAGGGGTCTCTTCAGGGATGGGGAGTGGGAGGGTTAGACTGCGGGGGAAGAGCAGTCCATGTGCCTTTAGGAAGCACTGGCCTCTTTAAGATGGTGCCTGGGAGTATCCAGCCAGTAACACGTGGCCCAATGCTCCCAGGCAGCGAAAGATAATGCCAGCTGAAACCGCAAGCTCCGTTATTCAGTTTTCAGATTAATGATGTAGTTACATTGCCTTAAACCAATGTGCATTTCACGTTCTTCTGTACTGCAGATCTTATTCATTCTTTGTGCTATACAATAAACATATGAATAACATAATCATAAATGCAACAAAAAAATAAAATAACATAAAACAAACAATTAAAATAACAATACATTATAATAGAACAACTAGTATAATAATGTGGTATAAGAAAATAAATTAGCATAAAAATGAACATTCAAAATACATCTATGATAAAAAATAAAATAGATACTACTACTACTACTATTATTAAACGTTTGTATAGTGCTACAAGACATACGCAGCACTGTACAGATCCTTATAAAAAAGATGATCCCTGCTCATCAGAGCTTACAATCTAGTCAAGGCAGACAATACAATAGATGTCACAATTATGGTAAAATAACACATGATATTGCCGTTTACTGCACGTTAAAGGGAAAATATTGTGCTTATTTCCTTAACCCATGTTATTAACTACCCCTCTTAATTGCATAGTTAACAAAGTAGCTAATCATTGTGTATTATCTAAGTATACTTCAGGACATGTTTACTAAAGGTTAATGCATGTTAAATAAAGTTAACGCGCGCTAAGTGCTGCAATAGCCTGTATGAATGGGCAGTGGCAGCACTTAATGGGCATTAATGTTTAGTAAACATGCCCCTTTCATATAGCTTCTAGCACTAGCCTGATAGATGTTGGTAGGCATTGACACTGTAGTGATAGCAGCTTCTCTACAGTGTGAATGCAGCACATAACCTGATTACTTTAGTTTTGAAAAAAGTTGCCTTCTAAATGCACTCAGTAAACTTAAATTAGTATAATATAGCTCCCAAGAAACCGATTCTCAATAGCAAGCATACCTTTTACCGAATACATTTAGAATGATTGTTCTATAGCCCTTGGGTAAGGAAGAGAACTTGCTTCCATTTTATGGTTTGTTTGTAAATATGTGCAATGCCTTTCATTCATATTCGTACTATAGAACTTGAGTTATTTCGTGATCTGATTGCACAAAGTGGGTGATGTCATAGACCGTTTCTTCATGGAAAAAGACTCATAAACTTAGGTCAAACCTAAAAGTAAGCATGGTGCAAGAAGGCACATACTTGAAGAGTAGGTGTGCTCGGTGGAAGCGTTTGTGTGGCGTATGGGTGGTGGTGTGATTAATGCAAATGAAATGCTGACCCATGGTGACCCAGCAGCCCCCAGGGTTTCTTGACAAGGTGTGGCCAGAAGTAGATTGCCAGGTCTTTCTTCGAAGGCTTTGGAGGGTAAAGTGACTTGCCCAAAGCCACAGGAAACGCCAGTGGGAATCAAACGCTGGTCTCTTAGTCACCAGGCTGCTGCTCTACTGACTAGGCTACTCCACTGCATTGTGATTCATTCCTGTATTTTATAAAATATGCACATATATGTGTGAGGTACACACTATCATTATATCTAGACATGACTTCTGCAGGATTTATGCTAATACTTTATAAAGACACATAGGCTTAAATTTGGTGCCGCCTTCATCTCCAAATCTAGGCGCCCTGTTACAAAATTGTCCTCAAAATGTCTGCTTGTAATGTGAGTGAAAGGCATCACATGTATTTTCAGCCGGCTCCTGTGAGTATCTCTCTGTGATTCGTTAGCTCCAGGTGGGGGAGAGATTTTTTGCTTAGTCTCTGTGGATTAATGCATAAGTAACGAGATGTGTAATGCCATAGAGCAGAATCTCTTCACTTCCCCAGGAAAGAATGGGTTGTGCCATAAGTATATTCAGTCTTGATGCATTGCCGAGCTCTCACTGAATGCCTGAAAGATAGAGAGAACCATTTCCCATGGTCTTGTTCCTTCTTCCACAGTGCTCATTAGATTCCAGTTTAAGACTGATGATTTGTCTACTGAAGATCCCAACGACAAGCGCCACCAGGGTAAGTGCCAGGAAGCGCCTTCGTTGGGCGCGTTGGCAATACATGACCCAATCGGAGAGGGATTATGCTTCGGGAAGAGGCTGGGAGTCAGAATTAAAATCTCCCTCCCCCGCCACAAAATGTCACTCGTTGTAATAAGTCAGCTCAGGGGTACGGGGGTCATCGGGTCAGTAGTATGTCCTCCCCCAGATTACGAGCATTAGCATTCTAGACTTACTAGTGAGGATTTGGCTGGAACCAAAGGGCACACAGGCATATTCAGGCCGCCATCCAAAAGAACTTATAAGTTTACTGACAGCCGGTGAACTTATAATTTCATTATCCATGTATTTTCAAACTTATGTGGACAGTATCGGTCTGAATATCTGAATCAATGGTCTGTATTGGAGGCCAGAGGTGAGGGCAGGCTAGTAAATTATTCTTTAGTACAGATGGCCAGCCACTAAATAGATAAGTACTATGTTTAGTTTGGGCCTGCTAAATTTCAGACCTAAACTAATGGATAGTACTGGCACAGTGACTGTACTATGAGTATTTTCAGTGCCACTACCTATACAGATGGTGCTATCGAACACGAGGCTTAAATTAAATGCTACAACCAGTGTTTAACTTATTTTGCTCACTGTGCTGGCAGAAATCTGGACCCATTGTTATCATGAGATGCTTTGATATATATATATATATAACCTTATAGCATAATGGCTATTTGTAAGTCTGTAAAGGAAGAGAGATGGGCATTATATTACCACTTACTGCTTCTTTTTGAGGGGACAAGTGTCCTTTACTCTACTAGTGGGAAGAAATATCTAAATTTAGCAGGCATGTAGTGCTTCTTCAGATCATGTCAGTTCAACTTCCTGCATAGGTTGATTGGCTTCCTGAAATGATGATGTCACATGAAGAGTTAGAAGATTAAATAGGGAACTAAAGCTGTCTTGTGAATCCCACCTAATTCGGTGCTGTGCTGACCTCTGGACTTGTTTGTTACATGGCAATAGTGCCTCATTTTAAAATGCAGTGCACTGCAGAGAAGTTAGGAATCAGAACATTGAAATTACAGTTTTATGCGGATTATAATTTTTGTTTTCCTTAAAAATAAAGCAGTTGTCAGAAGCTACAGCCCTGTATGGCGAGCTGAGTTTCCCTCTGGTTCTGTAGCAGACCAAGCACAACTTGGATAGATTTAGTCACCAAAGGGCTTACACAGAGCTGGAGGAGGTGCATCGCCATCTTATCGTACTGAGTGAACTGCCTTGTGCAAAACCGAACTCGTTGAGTTTAGGGAGGAGGTGGGAGTAAGCTGAAGAAAGTCAGTCTTGTCTGCAGTGAAAAATCTGTCAAAAATCATTAAGAGCTAAATTGACAGCTCAATAGCAAATATGTAATTTGTGCATCAGGATATCAAGAAGCATAATGAGAGACTGGGAGCTGCTCAACATGCTTGGAGTTTTGTTGTTGTTGTTTTATTTGATTATGCAAAAAAACTATACAAGCAATAAGAAAGCGCCAGAGGCAATACCAAACCAAAAAGAAACATAATAATCAGGTAAATACATCGGGCGCAAATCAGGCCATAATATGGAAGAGAGGGGAGACCCAACACCAAGAGAAGTCTATATCAAATAAATGCCTCAGGAAAAGAGGGATTACAGGCAGATCCCACAAATCTAACATAAAGGCCCACTGGACAGCAAGCGCCTACAGTCACTGAAAAATCTAAGCTGAGATGACTCAAAATACAAATACCTAATGCTATCTAATCGTAGTACACATTTTCATGGAAACTAGAGACTTAAAGATGCTACTAAATCTAATACAGCTTGACGCAATTCCAGAAACTTCTTCTGTTGTTCCTGGGTAGACCTAACAAGATCAGGAAAACCCCAAATTTTTGCCCTCATAAACAGCTCAGATCTCTGACTAAAGAACAAACAGAGGACAGATCACTATCTTGAGGGAACACAAAAGACACTAACAGTGTTCCACACTGCACAACTTCAGACTGAGTATTTTCTACTAATCCTACGTTTAATAAGTTTGATGTAATCTGCATGCCCCATTGTTCAATGGAAACCATTTTGACTGGTAGAAAAACGGTATATTAAAACCAGTTAAATAAATAACATTAAATAAATAAATGATTCAGATGCCTGAGGTGCTTCTAAACCCAAAGAGTCCACTCTAGGGCCAAATGGTTCAGCCTTGATTGGAAGGTAAACTACCTTAGCTACAGGGGGACGAGCTTTCTCAGGCATTTTTAAGATTTACAAAAAATACTTAATATAAAACAGTTTGGAAGACAACAGTAGTGTCCTAGGAAAATTGACAAAACGTAAATTAAGAGCATGAGCAGCATTGTCCAAATTTTCCAGCTTCCTTGCAGTTAGTAACTTGTCCTGAACTAAGGCAGATTGAGTCTCACCAAAACTGAGCCGCGAGTCCTCCATCTTGTTCATGCGTAGGTCCAAATGAGAAAATTCCATGCCTTTAGTCTGCCACTGAGCATGTATGTCCAGTGTTAAAATAGCCATCGCAGATGTCAAATGGTAAATAGACACCACAGCTTGCCAAATGTTCTCCAGGGACACCTTTGGGAGCTTCAAAAGCGTCGTTTTATGCTGGATGTTCAAGACAGCGGTCTGCAGCTCAGTAACTCGCACTGATGCCCCAGCCGTCGCTGAGGGGGGCTCGAGGACACAGCTGCACTAGCAAAGCGAATTGCTGCCGCCGAACTAACCTACGACATTGCCTGCACTGAACCTCCGGGTAGCTCTCCCCAACAGTCAGACAGGGCTCCACACCACTTCAGTCAGCCTACTGGCCGAGACCTCTGAAGACCTCAGACCCCCAATGCAGAGAGACAAACAGCCTTCCTCCGGTGCTGAGAGAAATGTCGAGGCCAAGGAGGGAGCCCTCTTTCGTGAGCTCTGACGCAACGGCCATAACACCCGGCACTCCAGACGCCTGAGGAATGAGCAACTCTGTAATTGTTTCACGAGCGGTAGGTTTAGGGGGCAAAGATGGGGACTTCACCACAATTTTTGCCTTACACTTGCCCATGAAAAAAGGCAAAAGGGAGCTTGAAAGACGAACAGCTCACTCATTGTCCCTCTAAGATGCCATCTTGCTCCCCCCCTTTTCATCAACACGTTTTTTAGCGTGATGGTAATGGTCCAAGGTGACAGCTAATGTGCAGGCTGCTACAACATGCGTTAATTGTCCATTGCATGAAGTGGCAGGGAATGGGAGGTGTATGGGTGCAGTGTGGGCATTGAGAGCACACTGCTGTTAGCATGAAGGTACATATGTGTTGTCAGTGTGGCGATTAGCATGGGTGCACCTAGTGATATCTCTATGGGTGGTGTTAGGTGCACCAACATTAATTGCATTGTTCATTAGGGTACATATTGCTTACACCCCCAACAATTACCATGAAAACTTTGTACTTAATTCACGTTAGTTTTAGCACCAAACATGCATTGAGTACAAAACTTTAATGGGTTTCAATACAAGGGGTCCTAAAATTACCCAAAGGGAAAAGTTAATTAAAAAAAAAATTAAAACATATGGCACTCCAAACTGCTCAACTAGATGATTTTGAAAATAGATCAAGGAAGAATAATCCCAGAATTGGAGCCACACCAGAAGGAATAGAGAGTTCTGAAATGGAAATGTCCGAAGACCAAGAATTTCATAAGTGAAAGAGCTCCCAAAATCCCAGCACAAACGGCATCAGCAGGGGATTCAACCCAGCATAACTGTGGTCAGAATCCTAAACTTTCAAGATTAAGCGTCACTTCCGGTCTTGCAAAGAAGAAGGGGGCAGCTTTAGTTTGTTTTAACTTAAACTTTATTGGATCTTTGTACTCTGAGCAAACAAGCAAGTAATATTTTCAGACTGATCCAGAATTTTAAACAAGCGTAATCTTAAAGGCTCATAACAGCAATTCAGAGGCCGCTCTATTATAACTCGACTCAGAGGGACTCTGCCTTAAATAGTTATTTCCCATAAATGCCAAGGAAACAAAGAGAATTTATGGAAATGAAGAAGCAACTGTGAAATCTGAAAGTTAAATATCCCATGAGAGAGGACTTGGAAGACCAAGTTCCTTTCATTTTTCAAATCCCAAAGAATCTGCTGTGAAGTGAAATGGTAATTTGCTTCATTGAAATTGGTAGGGTATCATGAGATTCTATCGCTGTCGACAGCAAATTAAACATGTTACAACCTAGTTGCTGTGGATCTGGAGATGGAAAGAACCTTCATAACAACATAAGATATGCCACACTGGGCCAGACCAAAGGTCCTCAAGCCTAGTAGCCTCTTTCCAACATGGCCAATCCAGGACACAAGTATCTAAATTTCATGCTGCTTATCCCAGGGATAAGCAGTGGATTTCCCCCGTCCACTTTAATAACAGGAACTTGTCCAAACTGCTTTTAAACCTAGCTACACTTCATCCTCCGGTAATGAATTCCAGAGTTTGATTACGCATTGAGTGAAAAAATATTTTCTACAATTAGTCTTAAATGTGCTATATTATAGCTTCATTGCATAGCCCCTTGTCTTTCTACTTTTAGCAGGTGTAAACAATCGATCTATATTTACCCGTTCTACTCCACTAATTGTTTTATAGACCTCTATCATATCTAACCAATGGACCTGTCTGGGATGTGTACCTACTGGTTGGTGGGAGTTTGGGTATACGTATGCTTTTCTATGGGAATTAAGCATGGAGGGCTAGGGAATGGCACTTGTTTTTGGTTTAAAGAGTCAAACATTTAAAACTGATGGAAGTGTGAAAAGTCTCAATTCCTGTAGGGTTACAGGAGACATGCTAAGGAGTACATATGAAAATGGCTGTCTTAAAAGTGTTTCATGGAATGCGACAGGGTTAGATGACAAGATAAAAAAAACCCTGAGTTTGCATACCATTTCCAAATATTTTATAAATAACTCACTGAATGCAGAGCCTTTTTTTAGATATGTATAAGGATGACGGAAAATAGATGTGTAGCTTGTAGCACGTCCAATGGGAATAGCCATTTTGGATAAGAAGATGCTTGCGTGCTTGTTTGAGTGTCATCAGGCTTTGAACATGTAAATGCAGGAGAGAAATTGTATAAGAACATTAGGTCCGAAAGTAGACACCCTACATAGCTTCTATTTTATAAAGAAAAAATCAAATGCACAGGTGAAAAACCCAGAGTATTCAAGGCTACTATTTATATTGATTGCTACGACCACATGTTTTGTAAAAATGGGGGACCATCAAACTATGGGAATCGGGTCTGTAACTACTTCGAGACCATATCATATTTTCCAATGATTTCTTCATTGCTACCACAAACAGTACTGTTAAATTATAACATTAACTGAAAAATATTAAAATTGATCTCAGTGTACATAAGAATATAAGATATGCCCAAGATCCATCAAGCCCAGTATCCTGTTTCCAACAGTGGCCAATCTAGGTCACAAGTATCTACAGGTTCCCCAGAAGACACAGATTCCACAATGCTTGTTTTGGGACAAGCAGTAGATTTCCCAGGTTCTCTTTAATAATTATTTATGGACCTTTCCTCTAGGAACTTGTCCAAACTTTTTTTAAACTCAGCTACACTAATAACTTTTACTGCATCCTCCAGTAACGAATTCCAGAGTTTGATTATGCATTGACTGAAAAAATATTTTCTCTTATTAGTCTTATATGTGTTACACTGCAGCTTCATTGCACGTCCCCTAGTCTTTCTACATTTTGATGGTGTAAACAATCGATCTATGTTTACCCATTCCACTCCATTCATTAATTTGGGGGTACATTTATTAAGGAGCAGTAGCGGCTTCCATGAAAATTCAATGGGGCCGTGACTCTGATATCGCATGGAAGCCGCGACCGCTGCTTAGTAAACATACCCCTTATAGACCTCTATCATATCTCCCCTCGGCCGTCTCTTTTCCAGGTTGAAGAGCCCTAACCTTTTTAGCCTCTCTTCATAGGGGTATCCTTCCATCCCCTTTACCATTTTGGTGGCTCTTCTCTGTACTTTTTCTAATTCTGCTTTATCGATTTTAAGATACCGCGACCAGAATTGCACAAAATATTCAAGTGCGGACTCACCATGGAATGATACAGAGGCATTATAATATCCTTTGTTTTTTTGTAACATTCTTTAGTTTTAGATTTTGAGGATACAAAGGTTCAGTCATATACAACAAGAGAAACAGTGATATTCATTGAAATACTTTCACAATCTGAACCACTAATAACATGCCTTAATTGAACAACAACACAGCACAACTCACACTCTGCCCCTCCCCTTTCCCTCTCTCCCCTCCTCCCTTCATCCCCTTCATAAGCAGTAAGGAAGGAAAAATTGATACACACTCTGTGACCCTATGGAATGAAGGAAGACCGACACTGTGAGGCCTGGCATAAGTGGTTAGGAAAAGCCCTATCCTCAGAGGAGAGAGTGTAAGGGCAAATGCAAAGGGGAAATCTTGAAGTACGCCTCAAGCCCCTCTACACTGCAGCACATATCCCCTTTGGGAACCTGCCTAATACTTGTGACCTGGACTGGCCACTGTTGGAAACAGGATGCTGGGCTTAATGGACCTTGGTCTGACCCAGTATGGTATTTCCTAAGTTCTTATGTACATTTAGGTTAAGGTGGTATATCAAACTGATAAACCTAAGAGCAAATGACAAGGTGGTTTACAAAACAAGGGTCACGCCACTGGTAACGTCTTTTTCCTCAGAGAGAACTCCATTTGCCAGCATGCCCTGTCACGTTCCTCTCAATCAAATGAACATTAGACTTACATCAACAGAGGGGAAGCAATCCAAAGAATACAACGAGGTATAAAAATCTCCAAGTGCTTGGGCAATCCCTATGGAGTCTCTTCGTAAACACCGGTTTTGTCATGCACCTCCCTGATCAAGCGACTCGGCCACTGTTTGCGTAGTTGCCAGGTCAATAAATTCCCAGCCCTCCCTCCTTGCTCTAAGAGGTTGTGGCATGTCATTCTTAAAAGAAACTCAATGCACTCTATTTCGATACTATCAATGCGCCTCCACACTTCGGTTAACTGTTGATATACCTGTTTCCTTCCAGAACGTTTGTGCTCCTTCTGTAACTTGTCTAATTCACGCAGTGAACGTATCTCTGCATCCTTAAATGTTTCTTATTCTGTGACGCTAATTATAAGAGATGCCCCCTCATGTAGGCCTTTCCTGCTTCCCAAAGTACCTGCACTAATACCTCCCCTGTGTCATTTAGACTCAGATAATTTGCTCACCGGGTTTGCATTTGTTCCTGTACCTTTTGGTCTTGAAGAAGACGGACATTGGCTCTCTACCTCTTTGGCTTGCCTCTATCGGTCGCGAGCCTGAGGTATAACTTCAGCCAAACCATCCTGTGATCACTAACTAAAGGGCTTAAAATCTGACAGTCCACCATCTGTGCTATACTTGTACTAGGGCCACAGAACACATCCAGTCTTAAATATCCTTTCGTTTTGGCCGAATAGTGTGTGTAGTACCTATCCTTAGGGTTTAGAGTCTTCCAAATATCATTCCAGCCCATAGTGTGGAGTGCTTTCCGTAAGGATGCGCTCTCCTGGAGTGGTCCTACTCTGGTTAGCAGACCCAAACAAGCCAGAGTACTCAGGGCACAATTAAAGTTGCCCCCACCCAGGTCAACCCTCTAGCTTTTAACCCAAAGGAGGAGAATGCCTGCTGGAAGAACCGCCCCTTGGGCCCGTTAGGCGCATATACAGTAAATTCAATAAGGCTATTTATTTTTGCTTAATGCATCCCACCACCCAAATTAACCTACCCTGAGAGTCTCCTCCTGATTCTTCCAGGACAAAGGGTATGCATTTATTAATTAAAATGGCTACTCCACGCTTCTTAGATGTATATGAGGAATAGCACACCTGCTCCCATTGCCCCCTTCCCAATTTTTCCATCTCTAGGGAGGTTAACCGCACCTCCTGTAATAAGGCGAGATCAACTTGCTCCCTCATGCCAGCACCCGCTTGCTTTGATTGGGTGGTTCAACCCCCGGACATTCAGTGTGGCAACTTTAAGAGGCATCTAGACACTGAGTGCAATTGAGTTTATAATCATACATGTAACAGCGAGTTTGAAAGAGCGCACCCTCCAGCACTCCAGCCCTCCAGCCCTCCAACCCTCCAGCCCTCCAGCCCTCCAGCCCTCCAACCCTCCAGCCCTCCAGCCCTCCAGCCCTCCAGCCCTCCAGTCCTCCAACCCTCCAGCCCTCCAACCCTCCAGCCCTCCAGCCCTCCAGCCCTCCAGCCCTCCAACCCTCCAACCCTCCAGCCCTCCAGCCCTCCAACCCTCCAGCCCTCCAGCCCTCCAGCCCTCCAACCCTCCAGCCCTCCAGCCCTCTCACACCTCCTTTGCCTTGCCACACACATTCACGCATTCCATTCCTCTTCTCCATAATGTTCCACACTCTCCCCCACCTCACACATCCTTGCCTGCCCGCTCCCACCTTCCCTACCGATACCCTAACCCCCAACCTTACTACCCACTTCATCCATTCTCTCTTGTGCTCCAAGTGCTCTCCCCCTTCCCTCACTCATACTCTATCCCCTTTTGTAATATCTTTTTAAAATTACACAACTGTGACTTCAAACAATAATTACAGTTCCAGGTCTGGCGTACTCGGGCACCCGCATTCTCGCTCTGGCGCTTCCATCCCAAGGCCTTTGGCTAACCTCAGCTGACCAGCGTCCAGGGCATATGTATGCCCATTTCTCAGCTGTCTTTCACAAAGGCTCCTAGATATTAGTTTGACTACGTGTCAAAGCAGTATTTCCTTATGCCATCCCCGAAAGCTGGCGTGATCATGTTCGTAAGCTTTCCATTTAGACTTGCTTGCCACCATCATTATCCCTCACCACCTATTAGCACTATGCTGCTTATGGCATCACTTTTCCAGTTCTTTTCACAGTTTTGATTTCTCAGTCTCCATCTTGGGCTTGAGATACTGGACTTTCCTGTTCATCAGATGCTGCCTCACCCTGTGAAAATTCAGTGGTTTGTCCTACTCTCCCCAGGCCCTCTGGGATACAGAGGTCCTCTAGCACTGGAGGCAGGTGAGCGTGGCGGGCTCCCAGCTCTCAGAGACCCTCTCCGTGTATCGGCAGCGGGTGACAGCTCTGAGGGGCTTTTACCACTGTCCTTTTTGAGCCCTGCCTGTGCCACTAATTTTTTCACCTCCTCTGGGGAGTGGAAGAAAATTTGTTTCTCCTGCCAGAGTGCTGTGAGCCGCGCTGGGAACCAGATGTCTGCTTGAACACCTGTTTGAGAAGAGAGTCTCTCTAGGGGAGCAGTGCCTTTCTTTTCCTGGCTGTTTCAGCGCTCACACAGTTCGTATACTGTACTTTCTTAGTTTTTTGTGCTTCCATAACAATGTGCTCTTTCTCCCTCTATCGAAGCAGCCTCACAATCAGAACACGCAGCCGTTGATCATCTTTAGGCCTGGGCCTTGTTTCCCTGTGGGTGCGCTCTATCTCATACGCAGGCTCGGCAAGACTAGAGGGAAATCATTTTTTTAGCATTTGCTGCACAAATCCATGGGTATCCGGAAGTTCTACTCCCTCTGGTATACCAAATATTCTCAGATTTTGACGACGTCCTCTGCTTTATCCTCCAGTCCTCTCGCTGTCTTACACAATCGCTCCAGCTCTTTGGAATGAATGGTAGCTTGGTCTTCTATTTGCCCCACTCACTCCTCCACCTCCGTCACCCGTGTTACCAGAGCGTCAAACCTTTTATCAAAGTGGGCAGAAACCTCCGCAATCATCTCCACCTTTGACGCTCGGATTTCTGCCAAGTCACTCAGGTTCACTGTTTTAACTCCCCCATCTGCAGGCCGCGTGGGAGACTCAGCGTCCGCCATTTTAAGTGTACCTTTTGCTCCAGGCGGTTGCGGCTTTGCTGATTTAACGCTGTTCCCAGCATCGCATGGCGCTTCATTTTTTTCATCACGGGAGCGCGGCGTCTTAGGCATTCTGATCTGAGGTTATCAGCTCTTCGGAAGCGCCCCGTTCCGTTATTTCAATGCTTTTATAATTCGGGTGCTCAGAGCTATGCATCTAAGCCTCCATTTTCAGGAATGCCGGAACCAGAAATCCCCCATATCCTTTGTTTTATTCTCTATTCCTTTCCTTAGGATTCCTAGCATTATATTTGCTTTCTCGGCCACCATTGAACACCAGGCAGAGGGTTTCAACATGTAATCCATGATGATGCCTAAATCTTTTTCCTGGGTGGTGGTTCCTAATGTGGAACCTTGCATCGTGTAACCATAGTTTGGGTTGTTCTTTCATAGTAACATAGTAAATGACGGCAGATAAAGACCAGTATGGTCCATCTAGTCTGCCCAGAAAGATGGCAAGAGTAGATGCACCTGCCGCTCCATGCAGGTCACCCCTCCCCATGTCTTTGTTTAGGGGTGAACCCACTGCTCCGTGTAGGACATCCCAATTTGTTGAGAAATTAGATAGTTAAGTTTATTTTGATTTTGTCCTGTTGCTGTAAAGGGATCCACTGTGTCTGTTCCATGCCATTTTGAATTCTGTCACTGTATTTGCTCCCACCACTTCCATCAAGAGGTCACTCCAAGCATCCACCACCCTTTCAGTGAAAAAGTATTTCCTGACATTGCCTTTCAATTTACCCCCTTGCAGCTTCATGTTATGCCCTCTAGTTTTACAGCTTCCCCGTCTTTGTAAGAGGTTTGTTTATTCATTATTTCTCTTTAAGTATTTAAAGGTCTGAATCATATCTCCTCTATCCCTCCTCTCCTCCAAAGTGTACATATTTAGGTCTTCAAGTCTCTTCTCATAAGGCTTCTGACGCAGGCTCCAAATCATTTTGGTCACCTTCCTTTGAACCGTTTCCAGTCTTTTTACATCCTTTGCGAGATATGTTCTCCAAAACTGAACACATTATTCCAAGTGAGGCCTCACCAGCGACCTGTACAGTGGCATTAGTACCTCTAATTCCTGCCTCTGAAGATGCAGCTTGAGCTCTGACTGTGGAAAGAGAGCTTCAGAGATAAAGGGATGAGGAAGAAACAGGGACTATCCTGAGCCACTGCTAGAGGTGAAGGAAAAACTCCCAAGTAGAAGGGATATTGATGGACACCTCTCTTTCCTCAACACAGGAGTAACACAGGCAGGGGCGGCCCAAGGGGGGTGCGGGGCCATGTGCGGAGACTCGGTACGGGGCCTCATTTGCATAAGGGGCCTCATTTGCATAACTATTTGCATAATGTTACCATATACTAACTTTTAGTAAACATGCCTCTTAATGAGTATATGGATAAAGAAAGACTAAAAGATTTCTACATTACTATAATCCAGTGCCAACCGCCAGACACATTAGGAACTACTACAAACACTGCCCATTTAGAACCCATAGCAAACCCACCGTATTATAACAGCACTACCAGGACTCACAAAGCACCATACTCTACCAATCAAAAGGAAACACTGCAAATATTAAACCAATACATTTCAGAGAACAACAATACATGACCTACTGGGGAAAGAGAACAAGTGGCAATGTCAAATAGGAATTACATAAACAGAATACCTCAGCTCAGTTACACATGCAGAACATACACCATCACCAAACAAGGAATCACAATTTAGAAACAGAAAGACAATAATTAAACTGGGAACCCCAAAAGCCAAACTTGGAATGTACAACACTGTAGAAATAAAACTATACATTAATTTGCTCTTGTACTAAACAAAGCGCAGATGTTAATGATGCACATTTACCAGAGCTGACATATTCCAATTAATAAATTCAAAATAAAGAGATATTTTTCTACCTTTTGTGCCTTTTTTTTTCAGCTGCAATTGCTCCAGCCACTTTCTTCTGGTTTCTTCGTGTCTTCTGCTAACTCTCCATCGTCTGCTGTCCATTTGTCCTTTCTTCTCTCTTCTAGTTTTTTTTTCCATTCTCTCTCTCTACATCTGCTTTAACATACTAATCTTTCTCCTTTTGCTCTTTCCTCATTCCTATTTCATCCACTCAAATTTTACCCCTCCATCCTCAATCCCCACTTACTCTCCCAATACCCGGCCAATTGTAGATTTTTTATCCCTCCCACACAAAATATTTTTCCCCTCTCCATTTTACTCTCCCAGCCCCTTCCCATTCTAATCCTCCCCCAACATCAGCTCCCTTCTAGTTCTAGCCTCACCCAGCATCCATTCCCTTCTAGTCCCTGCATCAGCCCATTTCCAGTCCTAGCAACCCCCCAACCCAATACCAGTCCTAGCCCCCCATCAACCCACTTCCAGTCCTAACCCCCCATCAGCCCACTTCCAGTCCTAACCCCATCAACCCATTTCCAGTCAGCCCCCCATAGCCCATTGCCAGTCCTAACCCCCCCCATCAGCCCACAGCCCATTACCAGTCCTAACCCCATCAGCCCTCTTCAAGTCCTAACCCATCCCCATCAGCCCATTTCCTGTACTAGCCCCCCCATAGCCCATTATCAGTCCTAACCCCCCCATAGCCCATTACCAGACAGCCCCCATCAGCCCACAGCCCACTTCCAGTCCTAACCCCCCATCAGCCCACTTCCAGTCCTAACCCCATCAACCCATTTCCAGTCAGCCCCCCATAGCCCATTACCAGTTCTAACCCCCCCAACAGCCCACAGCCCATTACCAGTCCTAACCCCATCAGCCCACCAAGTCCTAACCCCTCCCCATCAGCCCATTTCCTGTCCTAGCCCACCATAGCCCATTATCAGTCCTACCCCCCCATAGCCCATTACCAGTCCTAACCCCATTAGCCCACCTCCAGTGTTAACCCCCCCATCAGCCCATTTCCAGTCCTAGCCCCCCCCCATAGCCCATTACCAGTCCTAACCCCCCATCAGCCCACAGCCCATTACCAGTCCTAACCCCATAAGCCCACCTCCAGTCTTAACCCCCCCAGCCCATTTCCAGTCCTAGCCCCCCTACAGCCCATTACCAGTCCTAAACCCCCCCCCCCCATCGGCTCAAGTAAAATTAAAAAAAAAAAAAAAGCTGGCTGCTACTGCTGCTGCTGCTGCCGCGGCAGCGGCAGAATGGAGTGTCCCGCGGGGCCCCCTCTGCCCGGCTGAGTCCCTCCCTCTGCGATGGCTGAGCCCCTCTGTGCCGGCTTTCAGATTCGCGAAGGGAGAGTGTCTCCCTCGCGTCTCTGTTAAGCCTGCAGGGGCAGATGGGAAATTTCCAATCAGCCCCTGCGGGCTTAACAGAGACGCGAGGGAGACACTCTCCCTTCGCGAATCTGAAAGCCGGCACAGAGGGGCTCAGCCGTCGCAGAGGGAGGGAGGGAGGGACTCAGCCGGGCTCAGTGGACGGGCCGGCCCTGAACACAGGAGTATCCTTAGTAGAAACCTAAGGGAAGCTGCATTTGGAGTGATGGAATAGAACTGTTTATTTAGCCTACCCTTTAAAAAATTGTGTATATATTCTGAAATGCCTTCCAAGAAGGTACTGTACCAAGTTGCATTGCCCTGTCATTAAACAGTAAAATTTGAGTTTTAGTGCTGTGAACTTGTTTCTTAACCAGCCCTTTGCTGAAGAATAGAGAGTTTAGGAAGAATGGACTTAAGCTACTTTATAAGCCTGTTGGTGCATGGTGAGAGAACTGGAGCCTGACTGAGCACATGAAGTGGATCATCAAGTGGGTAGTGTGTTGGGTCCCCCCCCCCCCCCCCCGAGCCCTTAGAACCCATCAAAATGCAAAAATTGTTTATGGAACCCCCCAGAATTTTCTTCACCCATGAGTGGGTTCATCAGGGGTCTCCTCAAAAGTGGAATTGCTGCATTTTATAAAACTGGATGTCCAAGAAGAGCCATTTAAGGAGCCGAGTGTCCCCTCAATCTCTCATGTAAAGCCCAGGTCCAATGAGAAATGAGCTGGCACTTATGTCTGCTTTACAGCAAGTGGAAATGCTAGTGTCTAGTTTTTAGCAGCCAAGACAAAAAGAGTCACCGAGTCCAAACACTAAGCAATGAAGGGGAGGTGATGATTGAACTTCCACAACATCTAAACGCATGTTAGTCAGCCAACTAGAGAAATCTGCCAATATTGTTTAAAGGCCTCAGACAGGAGGGGGTGCAAGAGAAAAGTTAGTCAAATAGGCAGTAAGCCACAAGCCAACAACACCCGCTTTCCTCAAATATCATTCATAGGCCAAAATGTGTTTTACAATTTTCTAAATGCATTTAAAAACACTAGAAAACACTTAGCTTAGCAGCAGTATCTCTCTTCTGCAATTCACTCTCTTCACAGGCTAGACGTCTAGCAAGCTGGACAAGCGTCATCTTGAGTTCTATCCGGGCTGCACCAGGACAGGAATGTCCCTGCTTCTTGAAACTTCCTGATGCAGTTGGCTGTCTAAATTGGGTTTAGGTGCTTGGAAGAGCAGGGTCAATTGAGACCCCTGCCGTGCTCTGCTGCACACCCAAATCCTCGGACCCATGGAGCTCTCCCAATTCTGAGGAAACGAACTGGCAGGCTGATCCAACGGGGTCTCTATGCTCCCCGCCTTCCTGGAAACTCCCCCCAAAAGTCTGCGGATGCACCAATAGAGCTGCCTGCAAGCCCAAGCTCCATGGAAGCTCAGCTGCATCTGATATCCTCAGCGGTTGCCACACTTCAGGAGGGGTAAGATTTATACCCGAAGAGGATGCCGAGCCCTCCCATACCGGTGACCCCTCAGCTGGGCTCAACACCACTCCTACTGTCAGTGGTTGTGCTGCACACGACACAAGAGCATCAAGAGGTCCTTTAGCTAAAACAGCGGGAGTCGCTGCAGTAGCTAGGGGCAGCTTACCCGCTTTAGCCTTCTGCTTTCCCATAGGCAAAGTGTGTACAACACTCATTGCGTGTGGCCATCTTGGCTCCCCCCCCTGCCCCCCCCCCCCGCCCCGTGCCTTCTTTTTTTCCAATGATACTAGGAAAGTTGTCTGTGTTTTACATAAAAGACTATCACTTCATGCTCTCCAAACTATTGCCAATTCAAATGGCCAGTATTTGATTTTGACTATTTTATTTATTTATTTTAATTTCTTATATACCGCACTCTTTGAAATCAGCGCGGTTCACAGAGAACATAAACAGAACCAGAACAACAGGCTGTTCGGTATTACATATAACAGGAGTATAAACTTGGAGCAACATGGGAGAACTATTTACATGGAATATGCAATCTGTTAACTAGATAACATACTCGAACTATATACATGAATTAGCATGGGTGTTGGGGCGAGGAAGAAAAGAAAAAAAAAACAAAAAAACCCCAAGTGGTTTGATATGTAGGGGACTATTATGTTAACTTCATATGGGGTAGTATTTGGTGAATAGGATGAATTTAAGGGCCTTCCTAAACTGGGTTAAGTCGGTTATGGTACGGATGTCAGAAGGGAGAGAGTTCCAGCACTTTGGTGCGCAAAGTCTAATAATCTCTGAGTCTAATAATCTCTGAGTCCTTTAAATTCTTCAGTAGTTGTGCATCTCTACCATTAAACGCAGAGTTGTTTCATAAAGGGAGGCATGGCCTAGTGGTTGGGACAAGCTACCTCAGACCAGAAGGTCAGGGGTTCAAATCCCACTAGAGGACAACAACCTTAGGCCAGAAGGACTGGGGTTTCTAGTCCCACAGGTGCTCTTTGTGGTCTTGGGCAAGCCACTTAACCCTCACATTGCCCATGTTCCCTGTAAGTATTAGCATATGCATCTCATATCCCCTTATGTTAAATGTATCCCCCAATTGTGTTGTGACCACTTTGAAGGATAAGGTGGTATGCAAAGCTGTCTAAATAAACAGTGATTTTCTGGCAGACAGCTTCCCTCAGGACAGTTCCTTTCTAACAGGAGGCTTCAACGCTGGATTGTCCTGGAAGCTGAAATCTGTGTTTGCAGATACCATGAATTTGACTTATTGTGACATCCAGTTTATCTGCAGTTTATAATCCATTTTTAAGAATTGATTCATGCTTCATACCAACAGACAACTGAAGCAGAGAGTCTGACTACAAGCTAAATAATGGTGAACCTTTTAGCTTATTTGTGGAAACGGATGGTATTATATGTTGATGAAAATGAACCTTCTGTGAGATATAGAAACACTCTTTCAGAAGTCTTTAGAGCAGCGATGGCGAACCTATGGCATGCGTGCCAGCTGTGGCACGCGAAGGCCTTGCAGCTGGCACGCGTGAAGGTCCGCAAAAAAAGAAAAAGCGGGCTCTGGCTGCTGCCGCGGACGCGGCAGCATGCAGTGTCCCGCGGGGCCCCCTCCGCCCGCTAAGCCCCTCTGCAAGGGCTTTCAGATTCGCGAGGGAGACAGCGTCTCCCTCGCGTCTCTGTTAAGCCCGTAGGGGTTAATGGGAAATTTCCCATCAGACCCTTTAGACGCGAGGGACTGATGGGAAATTTCCCATTAGCCCCTGTGGGCTTAACAAGAGACGCGAGGGAGACGCTGTCTCCCTCGCGAATCTGAAAGCCCTTGCAGAGGGGCTTAGCGGGCGGAGGGGGCCCCGCGGGACACTGCATGCTGCCGCGTCCGCGGCAGCAGCCAGAGCCCGCTTTTTCTGTTTTTAAATTTGGGGGGGGGGGGGGGGGGTTTGGACTGCTAATGGGCTGGGGGGGGGGTTAGGACTGCTAATGGGCTAGGAGGGGGGGGGGTTAGGACTGCTAATGGGCTAGGAGGGGGGGGGGTAGGACTTCTAATGGGCGAGGAGGGGGGGGGGTTAGGACTGCTAATGGGCTAGGGGGGGTTAGGACTGCTAATGGGCTGTGGGCTGATGGGGGCTGTCTGGAAATGGGGTGATGGGGGGTTAGGACTGCTAATGGGCAGGGGGGGGTTAGGACTGCTAATGGGCTGGGGGGGTTTGGACTGCTAATGTTCTGGGGGGGGTTAGGACTGCTAATGGGCTAGGAGGGGGGGGTTAGGACTGCTAATGGGCTAGGGGGGGTTAGGACTGCTAATGGGCTGTGGGCTGTTGGGGGCTGTCTGGAAATGGGGTGATGGGGGGTTAGGACTGGTAATGGGCTATGGGGGGGTTAGGACTGCTAATGGGCTAGAGAGGGGGGGGTTATGACTGCTAATGGGCTAGGGGGGGTTAGGACTGCTAATGGGCTAGGAGGGGGGGTTAGGACTGCTAATGGGCTGTGGGCTGATGGGGGCTGTCTGGAAATGGGGTGATGGGGGTTAGGACTGGTAATGGGCTATGGGGGGGGTTAGGACTGCTAATGGGCTAGAGAGGGGGGTTAGGACTGCTAATGGGCTGGGGGGGGTTAGGACTGCTAATGGGCTGATGGGGAGGGGTTAGGACTTGAGGTGGGCTGTTGGGTGGGGTTAGGACTGGACATGGGCTGAGGGGGGGTTAACACTGGAGGTGGTCTGAGGGGGTTAGGACTGGTAATGGGCTCTGGGGGGGTTTAGGACTGATAATGGGCTATGGGGGGGCTGGGACAAGAACTGGGCTGATGGGGAGGGGTTAGGACTTGAGGTGGGCTGATGGGGTTAGGACTGGTAATGGACTGTGGGCTGATGGGGGGGTTAGGACTGGCAATGGGCTATGGGGGCTGACTGGAAGTGGGGGGTTAGGACTGGTAATGGGTTATAGGGGGGGGGCTTAAACTGAAAATGGGTGATGGGGGGTGAGGACTGGAAGTGGGTTGATGAGGGGGGGATAGGACTGGTATTGGGTTGGGGGGCTGCTAGGACTGGAAATGGGCTGATGCAGGGACTAGAAGGGAATGGATGCTGGGTGAGGCTGGAACTAGAAGGGAGCTGGTGTTGGGGGAGGATTAGAATGGGATGGGGCTGGGAGAGTAAAATGGAGAGGGGAAAAATATTTTGTGTGGGAGGGATAAAAAATCTACAATTGGCCGGGTATTGGGAGAGTAAGTGGGGATTGAGGATGGAGGGGTAAATTTTGAGTAGATGAAATAGGAATGAGGAAAGAGCCAAAGGAGAAAGATTAGTATGTTAAAGCAGATGTAGAGAGAGAATGGAAAAAAAAACAAGAAGACAGAAGAAAGGACAAATGGACAGCAGATGGAGAGTTAGCAGAAGACACGAAGAAACCAGAAGAAAGTGGCTGGAACAATTGCAACTGAAAAAAAATGCACAAAAGGTAGAAAAATATCTCTTTATTTTGAATTTATTAACTGGAATATGTCAGCTCTGGGAAATGTGCATCATTAATTTTTGCGCTTTGTTTAGTACAAGAGGAAATTAATATATAGTTTTATTTCTACAGTGTTGTTGTATATTCCAAGTTTGGCTTTTGGGGTTCCCAGTTTAATTATTGTCTTCCTGTTTCTAAATTGTGATTCCTTGTTTGGTGATGGTCTGTTCTGCATGTGTAACTGAGCTGAGGTATTCTGTTTATATAATTCCTATTTGACATTGCCACTTGTTCTTTCCCCAGTAGGTCATGTATTGTTGTTCTCTGAGATGTATTGGTTTAATATTTGCAGTGTTGCCTTTTGATAGGTAGAGTATGGTGCTTTGTGAGTCCTGGTAGTGCTGTTAGGATACGGCGGGTTTGCTATGGGTTCTAAATGGGCAGCGTTTGTAGTAGTTCCTAATGTGCCTGGCGGTTGGTACTGGATTATAGTAATGTAGAAACCTTTTAGTCTTTCTTTATCCATATACTCATTAAGAGGCATGTTTACTAAAAGTTAGTGTATGGTAACATTATGCAAATATTTATGCAAATGAAGCACCTTATGCAAATGGGGCTTTAATTGACGTGCTGGCACTTTGAGGAAATTCTTTGGTTTTGTGCGGCAGTTTGGGCACTCGGGCTCAAAAAGGTTAGCCATCACTGCTTTAGAGTATCCTCGGGAGTGTTGGGGGAGGGGGTTGTTGCTCATTTTGGTTATACGAAGAAGAATGAGGCAGAAACTCTAATGTAATTAGAGAGTCAATTATTTGATGTGGAATGAGAAGCCGGTGCAGCAAAGTCCCTGGAAATCCTAAGGGAATGGGAACAAAGCCCAGGCAGACATAGACTGCTGAGCAAACAGCAGAACTACCAGCAACTCAGGAACATCATGGGCATGAGTTTGGAAATAAACAAGAAAACCTTCTGGCTCAGTTATTGAAGACTGAGAATATGAAAGAGTTCATCTCTGCAAGTTAGGCTGCAGAAGATGTAATACTTGAATTTGAAAAAGGCATTCATTATCGTTTTGTGGTTTATAGTTCTTCATCAGCGTTCCCGCTAAGCCGCGTGGAAGTTCACTGCTCAGTATTCTTACTTTCTGGTGTACTGCGGCAAACTAGTCGTTCCACTCGCAGGGGGCAAGGAGGTTCCATGGGATTCTCAAAAGACCTGCGAGCTTGAAACTGTGAGATTGATGAGCCAAACCTTGCAGTAAAGCTGTAAGAGGTGGATTGTTGCACAGCTTAGAGAGTCCATTGTTCTCTATGGGGCCTGTTTATATAGGGGGTCATTCTGAGGCATGAATAGTGGAGATGGACGTCCCAACAGGATATGCATCCCCGCTATTCATGCCAGCTCCTGCCCCTGTATAACTTCCCTGATGGTTGTGCGGGGAGTTTTACAGGGGCAGGTAGAGGCGATACGGGGCAGAGAGTGGACGGGCAGTGAGCGGTCGCCAGCCCTGGATGTACAGGGCCGATTCTGATGTCAGCCCTGTCTGTCCAGGGCCGGCAAAATGTCCAGGGAAGTTATTCCACCCCAGGACATTTCTTTGGGTCTGCATCGGGACATTTTAGGGGCTGGGGGGGGCAAAGTTAATTCCCCGCAGCCTGACCCTGACCTTAGGAGGCTGGATCAGGGGTCGGCCTGCGGGGAACTAACTTTTGTAGCAGGCGGCTGGCATCACAGCTTTTAAATGGAGGTGCAATGCCATGGCAACATGACACCATGGCACTGTGGCTCCATTTAAAAGTCCTGGCTGAGTTAAATGGGCAGTGCCTTGTTCGCGATTCTGATCCCGCGGGGCTAGATGTGCCCCGCGGGATCAGAATCGCGATTTCCTTTGTACGTATGGGTCAGCCCGGACATACAAACGAGATGTATATCAGGATCGGAATTGGGCCCATTGGGCCCGTTCCACACGCAGGACCCAAAAGGCAGGCAGAGCTCCGGAGTCTCAATGCGTGGATGAGACAATGGTGCAGAGATGAGGGTTTTGGATTTGTTAGGAACTGGGGAACATTCTGGGGAAAGGAGGGGCTCTTCCGGAGGGATGGGCTTCACCTTAACCGGATGGAACTAGGCTGCTGGCATTAACCTTTAAAAAGGAGATAGAGCAGCTTTTAAACTAGATAATAGGGGAAAGCCGACAGCTGCCCAAGAGTGCATGGTTCAGAAGAATGTATCCCTGAAGGATACTACCAAAAGCAGAGAGGTTCCAAAAAATAGTAAAGTAGCCCAAATGCCCTCGAGTATGGAGCAGACACAGCTTAAAGATCCCAAATTACCCATGTCTACCAATAGCCAGATTAATGTGAATAAAATACAGTCTCTAAAATGCTTGTATGCAAATGCTAGAAGTCTAAAAAATAAGATGGAGAGTTAGAATATATAGCACTAAGTGAAAGGTTAAGAACATAAGAATATAAGACATGCCATACTGGGTCAGACCGAGGTCCATCAAGCCCAGTATTCTGTTTCCAACAGTGGCCAATCTAGGTCATACGTACCTAGCAATATCCCCAAAAGACACAGGTTCCACAATGCTTGTACTGGTTAGATATGATTGGAATATCAGAGACATGGTGGAAGGAAGACAACCAGTGGGACACTATGATACCTGGGTACAAACTATATCATAATGATAGAGCTGATCAAATTGGTGGAGGGGTTGCGCTCTATGTTAGAGAGGGCATTGAGTCAGAAAGGATTAAAGTTTTGCAGGAAACAAAATTTGCTGTAGAATCTCTATGGATTGAAATTCCATGTAAAAAGGGGAAGGCGATGGCAGTGGGGGTGTACTATCGACCACCTGGCCAGAATGAACAAATGGATGATGAAATGCTCAAAGAAATCAGGGAAGCTAACAAAAGTTACAACACTCATTTCATTCATTTCATTTATTTAGGCTTGATATACCGCCCAAGACCGAAGTATCAGGGCGGTGTACAATAAAAGGCAGCTACGGAAAAGCAAAGAGAGAAAGGAACGCCATTGGATAATAGGAAAGAATAGGAGAGAGAAAGAGAGAAAAATAGAATAGAGTCTAACGAGCTAAACACAGGAACGTGGGGAGGGAAAGAGGACAGGGGTGGGAGTTGAGTGTAATGTGGGAGACAAGAGTTGAGTGGCAGTTAAATGTAATGTGAGGGGCATGAATAGGTATGTTGACTGGGTTGAGTGGCAGTTGAATGTAACGTGAGGGGCATGAATAGGTATGTTGACTGCGTATCAGGGGGAGACCTGTAGGTTGTACGCTTGAGAGAAAAGATGAGTCTTGAGGAGAGTTTTGAAATGGGGGAAGGAGGGTTCAATACGAAGGGTGTGAGGGAGGGAATTCCAGAGGACAGGGGCCAGGAAAAAGAAGGCAGAGTGGCGGGTAAGTTCAAGGTGGGCCTGGGATGGAGAAGGAAGGAATAGACGATTGGTAAGAGATGAGCGAAGAAGACGGGGAGCGGGCTGGTGGAAGATAAGGTCAGAGAGATACCGAGGGGTGCTGGAATGAAGAACCCTATGAGTGATAATGATATACTTGTAAATGAGTCTGAATTTGATGGGAAGCCAGTGAAGGGAGAAGAGGCAGGGGGTAATATGATCAAAGGGGGAAGAAGAGGTGAGAAGACGAGCAGCAGTATTCTGAAGAAGCTGAAGGCGACGGAGTTGACAGGAAGGGAGGCCAGATAAGATGCAATTGCAGTAGTCTAAGCGGGAAGTTACAAAAGAGAGAACCAAAGTGGTGAGGGATTGGGGGGGAAAGAAAAGGACGAAGAGAGCGAATACGGCGCAGATGAAAGTGACAGGTACGGACAAGGGAGGAAATGTGAGAATGAAAAGAGAGAGAGGAATCCAAGGTAACACCCAGATAGCGGAGGGTAGAGACAACAGGAATGGGAAGGGAAGACATCACGGGGGCTAGACTAGGCGGGGAAGAAGAGAAAGAAAACCAGATGGCAGAGGATTTAGAAGGGTTAACACAGAGGAAATTTTCAGAGAACCAGGAGGCAATAGAGGATAGACAGGTGTTAAGGGCGGAAAGATCAGGGGAAAGGGAACTGGTATGATGAACAAGAAGGATATCGTCTGCGTAAAAATAGAAAGAAACACCAGATTGCTGAATGAGGAGGGCTAAGGGAGCAAGAAAAATGTTGAAGATTAAGGGAGCAAGAATGGAACCCTGTGGAACACCACAGTGCAAAGGAGAGGGAACCGAAGTGGAAGAACCAGAGTGAACAGAGAAAGAACGGTGGGAGAGAAAAGAATGAAACCAATGCAATACAGTGCCGCGAATACCAGAGTCAGACAGACGTGTGAGAAGGGTGCGATGATCAATAACGTCAAAAGCAGTGGAGAGATCTAAAGAAACAGCGATAGACAAGTCACCACGATCGTGAGAACGGTGAAGATCACTAAGAAGTGCAAGGAGAACAGTTTCAGTGCTATGGCCAGGTCTAAAGCCGGATTGACGGGGGTGAAGATAAAGAGTAGAGTCAAGATGTTGTGAAAGTTGTGTGAAGACTAATTTCTCTAAGACTTTAGAAAGGAAAGGGAGATTTGAAACTGGACACCAGTTGGCAGGTAAGCTAGGGTAAAGAGAGGGTTTTTTCAAAAGAGGGCGGACTATGGCATGTTTCCAAGAGTGGGGAAAACTACCGGAGGAGAGGCTAGTATTGATTATATCAAGGATATACGGAAGGAGGTGAAGTGAAGGATCAAGGAGCCACGAGGATGGGAGAGGATCAAGGGGACAAGTAGTTTTATGAGAGGAGGAGATCACCTGAAAAAGTTCGGCAGAAGAAACAAGACTAAAAGAACACCAGGTATGAGGGAGAGCATGAGAGGGAGGGGGGGGAGGAATGGAGGAGGAAGAAGAAGGTGAAAGAGGAGGGGAAAGGGGAGGAGGGCACAGGGAAAAAGAGGAACGAAGAGACTGAATTTTATGAACAAAGAAGGAGGCAAGAGTTGTTGGGCTAGGGGCAGTGGAAGGGAGTGCTGATGAGAAGGGACAGGTTGACAGGGAGGACAAGGAGTGAAAGACCCGATACAGGCAGGCAACACTGTAATAATAATGGGTTATTTCAATTACCCTGGTATCGACTGGGTCAGTGTCACGGCAGGAAAATGCTAGGGAGATAAAGTTTCTAGATGAAATAAATGACTGCTTCTTGGAGCAGCTGTTTCATGAACCAACCAGAGGGGAAGCCATATTGGACCTAGTCCTTAGTGGAACACCAGATCTGGTGCAAGAGATAAGGGTGTTGGGGCCACTTGGCAATAGTGATCATAGCATGATCGTGTTTGATTTATTTAGTGGAGGAGGGATAGTAAGGAAATCCACAGTACTACCTTTTAACTTTCAAAAGGGAGACTATGATAAAATGAGGAAAATAGTTAAGAAAAAACTAAAAGGAGCAGTTGCAAAGGTTAAAGACTTACAACAAGCTTGGGTGTTGTTGAAAACTACAATCTTCAAAGCCCAGACCAGCTGTATTCCATGCTTTAAGAAAAGTGGAAGGAAGTCCAAAAAACTACCAGCATGGTTTAAAGGTGAGGTCAGAGAGGCTGTTGTTGCCAAAAAAGCATGTTTCAGGAAATGGAAAAAAGAGCCAAACAACGAAACCTGGAAACAGCACAAGCATCAGCAAGTCAAATGCAAGGCATTGATAAGGCAGGCAAAGGGAGAATTTGAGAAGAAGCTTGCTGCGGAAGCAAAAATGCAAAATAAAGGCTTTTTCAAGTACATTTGTAGCAAAACACCTGTGAGAGAGTCAGTTGGTCCATTAGATGATAGAGGGGTTAAAGGGGCACTAAGAGGCGACAAGGCGATAGCGGAGAGACTGAATGAATTCTTTGCTTCAGTCTTTACTGAGGAAGATGTAGGAATATTACCCATGACTGAAGTGGTATTTAAAGGTGCGGAAGAATTGAAGGAAATATCAATACATTGGGAAGATGTATTACAACTATTAGATAAACTGAAGAGTAACAAATCACCTGGGCCGGATGGTATACATCCAAGGGTGTTGAAAGAACTGAAATATGAGATTGCAGACCTGCTATTAGTAATCTGTGAACTATCATTAAAATCATCTGTAATACCTGAAGATTGGAGGATCGCGAATGTAACGCCAATTTTTAAAAAGGGTTCCAGGGGTGATCCTGGAAACTATAGAGCGGTGAGCCTGATGTCAGTACCGGGAAAAATAGTAGAAACCATCATAAAGAACAAAATTACTCAGCATGTAGATAGTCATGGCCTAATGGGAGATAGCCAACATGGCTTTAGACAAGGAAGATCTTGTCTTACTAATCTGTTATGTTGTTTTGAAGGTGTGAATAAACAGGTGGAAAAAGGTGAGTCGGTTGATATTGTGTATCTGGACTTTCAGAAAGCCTTTGACAAGGTCCCTCATCAGAGACTTTTGGCAAAACTAAAGAGTCATGGGATAGGAGGCAGTGTACTATTGTGGATCAGGAACTGGTTAAAAGATAGAAAGCAGAGGGTAGGGCTAAATGGCCAATTTTCCCAATGGAGAAAGGTGAATAGTGGTGTACCCCAGGGATCTGTGCTGGATCCACTGCTTTTTGACATATTCATAAATGACCTGGAAAGTGGAAAAACGAGTGAGGTTATCAAATTTGCAGATGACACAAAACTATTTAAAGTTGTTAAAACCCAATAGGATTGTGGAAAATTGCAAGAGGATCTTTTATTTATTTATTTAATATTTCTTATATACTGCCTTTCATGATATCAAGGCGGTTTACATTAAACAAACTGAAATTACATTGAACAGGACATTATAACTTGGAGGTAACATGGGCAATGGAGGGTTAAGTGGCTTGCCCAAGACCACAAGGAGCACCTGTGGGACTAGAAACCCCAGTCCTTCTGGTCCAAGGTTGCTGTCTAGTGGGATTTGAACCCCCGACCTTCTGGCTTGAGGTACCTTGCCCCAACCACTCGGCCACTCCTCCCTCCTGGGCATCAAAATGGCAGATGAAATTTAATGTGGACAAGTGCAATGTTATGCACCTAGGGAAGAACAACCCAAAGTATGGTTACAAGATGCAAGGTTCCACATTAGGAACCAGCACCCAGAAAAAAGATTTAGGCGTCATTGTGGATAACATGTTAAAACTCTCGGCCCAGTGTGCAGCGGCGGCCAAGAGAGCAAATAGAATGCTAGGTATCATAAGGAAAGGAATGGAAAATAAAACAAAAGATATTATAATGCCTCTATATCGTTCCATGGTGAGACCGCACCTTGAATATTGTGTGCAATTCTGGTCGCCGTATCTTAAAAAGGATATAGCGTTATTAGAAAAGGTTCAGAGAAGAGCCACCAAAATGGTAAAAGGGATGGAAGGATACTCCTATGAAGAAAGGCTAAAAATGTTAGGGCTCTCTAACCTGGAAAAGAGACGGCTGAGGGGAGATATGATAGAAGTCTATAAATTAATGAACGGAGTGGAACAGGTAAACGTAGATCAATTGTTTATGTTATGAGAATACAGAAAGACTAGGGGACATGCAATGAAGCTACAGGGTAAACTATTTAACACTAATAAAAGAAAATATTTTTTTACTCAACGTGTAATCAAATTCTGGAATTTGTTACCGGAGGATGTAGTAAAGGCTGTTAGTGTAGCTGGGTTTAAAAGGTTTGGACAAGTTCCTGGAGGAAAGGTCCATAAACCATTATTAAGAAGGGACCCAGGATATCAATGCTTGACCCAGTACAAGCATTGCGGAACCTGTGTCTTTTGGGGAAACTGCTAGGTACATATGACCTAGATTGGCCACTGTTGGAAACAGGATACTGGGCTTGATGGACCTTGGTCTGACCCAGTATGGCATATCTTATGTTCCTATGTGCCTGTGCGGGCTCCCAGAGCCTCTTAGCAGACCCTCGTTAAGTTAGGAAACCTCACCAAGTGGATGACAGTTCCTGAATAAGGTGTTGGCAGCTCCACCTTATTTTGTAGGAAACCAATTCTGAATCAGTAAATGAGGCCCTGGGCAAATAGTGTATCATATGAAGAAAATAAGTGTTTTCTAGCGTTTACAGTCTTCTGTCAGTTCGGTGCAGCAAACTGCGCTATGTTGTAGCACAGCGTTTTGCTAGAGATTTTCCTGCGCTAGTCTTGCTTCCCGATACAGAAAGCAAGTGAGTGCAGGAAAATTGCGAGCAAAGATACAGTGCTGAAAGCATAGTTGGCATGCTAATTGAATGCAAAATAATGCATTTGTAGTTGCTCCCGATTTAAAATAGTTTGTGTTGCCTGGGATCAGCCCCTGCTATACATCTTCATGAGAGCAAAACATTCCAGAACTTTAGCACTATTGTTTTGAAGGATTCAAGTTACTGATTTTTTAAAAATCATATTTCATTGCAGAGTCTGCTGGAGCCATTTTCCAAGCTGCTGAGCTTTGTAATTCAAAATGCCGCCTTCACCCTCGCCTACCTCGCGGAGCTGTGCAGCCTGTGCTACCGAGCCTTCACCAAGGTCATAAGGAATTTACATTCTTTTCCCTCCCAATAGGAAGTGCATAAGTTAACAAGCGGTGACTGAAATCATAGGATGAAGGCGTCAGATGTGCCATTGGTTTTAGTATGGGTTCGACCAATCTGTTAATCCAGTGCTTAACTGAGGCTTTAGATCTGCAGACAGCGACACGGGGAATCCTTTTTAAAGCTTCTACTTTGATTGGGGCATGTTTACTAAGCTGCGCTGGCTGCTGACATGGGCTAATGGCCCTCATTAACAGTGTGCTAAACAGGCAGGGAGGGAAATGGGTGGGTGGGTGGGTGGGGTGGAGTGTGGTTGGTTAGCACGGGCTTGGTTAGCACGGGCATTGACATCATGCATCTACTGTCAAGTGTAGTTCATGCCACCTCAATGTGTGGTGTTACTGCATCCACGATGCCGCCACCGCCTCATTTCGGGGGTTTGAATCAGTGCTCTGTCTGCTGAGGCCATGCTGTACCCGACCCCAAGAGCTAACACACGCATTGTGCATGTACCGCATGTTCATATCAACCGTGAACACATGCTACCTGCAAAACGCTAGCTCAGCTTAGTAAACACGCCCCTTTGTATTACATAAGTGTAATTTCCAAAGCCGTTTGCTTGGGTAATTTGTCCTGTCTCAAGTTCCCTCCTTTCCCCCGCCTGACTAACAGTATATGCGGGCTTCCATAGCATGCATGAGTTTAGCCAGGTTAAAAAGGGGTGTTCAGGGGGATGCATTTAGGTCAGTGGAGGAAAACAGCAGGTGTGCAACGGACTTCCGAAAGCATGGTTGCTATTTTGCCTTCAACTAGTCCCCTGCAGAAAGAGGTGAAATGTCTGTGGATTATTTGTATGGGTGTACTATCTGCTAGATAATTTTCTCTGTTATTTATTTGAGCCTATAACCCATCTTAACACAATGAAGCTGGTAAAACATCATATTTAACCATATAAGCAATCAACACAAAACAAACACCACCTTCAGAGTCATAACCACAAAGAAAAGACAGCAAGACTCAATAGACTAGCCAAAACTTCACCCATCTCTTATTAAACAAGAAACACAAAATAATACAGAATGAACAAAAATAAATCGCTCAAACAATTAGACCATATTAGTATGTTCAAGAGAGCTCAACCACATTAATATTGCCAAGTGGAGATAAAACTGATCAGAAAGCCCTCCCCAGGAAATTCTATGTAAATTAATGAATATCTTAATAGAACAAAACCCAGGCGTTATTCATGGTGCTTATAAACTGCCTTCCTGGCCATGAAATCAGAACTGCCCCATGCTCGAATTAAAAGCATGCTTGGAAAAATAGGTCTTTAATTGTTTCATAAATCTAAAATAAATTTTCTCTTGGTATTGTCTTGTGTCACCACCTTTGCAAAAACGGCAGCTACTGAGCCTTCTGTGTTTTTCACCCTAAGGGCACACACTCCAAGCTCATGGATCCTTATTCGGCAGATTGACACATTGTACAGCAAGAATAGAAATATTGTAATGAAGGAATTTTGCTGTTTCTAATTTCTTTTGCATTTTTTGAATTGGTTCTTAAGGGGAAATAGGGGAGGGCAATATATTTTTGTGTTTTATGTTATTTATTTATTGTTTGTTTATTTTGCTTTGCTGTTATATGGCTATTTCTGTTATTAATGTAAACGACTGAGAGACATTGATCATTGAGTGATATATCAAGCCAAATAAATAAAATGACAGGACCATATTTCAGTAATATTTGAAGAACTAAAGAAAATGATGATTGGTTAGGCTGAATTGATGATGCTTCCTTGGTGAAGGCTTACTCTCTAGGTCAATATCCTTTAATGGTCAGCCTCTACTCTTCATTCAGTCAGAAGCCAGATGTTGCTGGCTGTTGTTTCCATGTAGAGACAGACATATATCAACTGCAGTTCCATGATGTGGCCACACGGTGATGACATCAAGTAGACATTTTTAGTGAAAGTAGCAGGAAACAGTATTTCAGGCATCATTTGAGGTACATCTCCAAGAGGTTGACTTATGACATGAGAGACCATCATAATTATTGAAGTCCTTTTTATGATATTGGGATGGCGACAATGCACGGCCAATGTCAGAATTCTTAGAAGCATGTTGACTAAACTGCATTAGCTGTTAATGCGGTAGAAAGCAGTTGCCAAGCATGCTGTGTTTAACAGCAAATGCATGCCAAAAGCAGATAGAGCAGTGATTTTTCTGCGCTATTTGCAGAACGTGTGTTAGCTGTCCATGTGTGGGGGGCGAGGCTGAGAGTGAGCATGTCTGCATCATGCAGTTATTGAAGTCATCAACAGTGCACAGCACTGTTGAATTTGCAGATGGCAGGGGTGCAACTAACGTCACCTCAGTGGTATGCATGCCAACAACAGATATCACACAGCTTTGGCAACTAACCCAGTGCTGCTATTTGCACTAACATGCTGTGTTAGCCAGAAAAGTCTTACATGTCCCTTAAACAGTCTCCATCTGCAAATACAATTTCATTAGAATAAAATCTAACAAAACAGTTCTAATGAAGCCAATGAAGGGAAATCAATACGGGGCAATGTGCTCTCTATAGGCAATTCACATAACTAATCTTTTGCCGCGTTTTGTACCACTTACAACTTTTAATACCACTGATACAGGCAAACCATTACGCAATGCATTACAGTAGTCAATGAATACAATGTGAATGGAGAGACTTTGACTTTGAGCATTACGTGGATTTAACAGAGCACCAGCATTGACGTCTGCATCCTTTTAATGCCCAAGAACATCCTGAGGGTGTTGAATTTTATAATTATGTACACAAGTCTCTTTCTTCTGCTTGTCCCTCCTAACCGACTTTGTTGTGTTTCTTCTGTCAAAGAACGCTTTACATAGATTTCAGTTTGACTTTCATATTAAGAAGTTAAAAAAAAAATCTATGACTCAACATATAGATCTATTTTCATAATTTTGAAAGTAAACCTCACAAGCTGGAAAAGTCTGTACTGCATAACATCCAGACATATTTGGGTCTCAAATGGTCCCTAAAATGGACCAGTGGGAACTGAACTCATGATTCCCTCACAACTTTACACATAGTTCTGTGGTCTGGGAGAGCTCTTTGGTCCTGGTGCCGAGTGATAATGTCATGTACTTGTGTGCTTCTTTATATCCTGTTTGTCGACAGAAGAGATGAGGGAAAAGTAATGCACATGGGGGTATGTTTACTAAAGTGCGCTCTGTGATAGCATGGGGTTTAGTGCGTGGTTGGAGCACCGTATTACTAAGTAGTATGCGTCCCCGGGTTAAAAATCCCACACTACCATGGTTGCACACAATGGCATGGGTACTGGGTGGGCCAGAGATGGGATAGAGGCATTGATGGCAAAGCGTAGTTAGTGCAGGTATTATTTGCTTGCACTAACTGCGCCTGCTATCTTTAGTGTGGGTACGCATAATGCCACCTCAATGGGTGCCACGCTACCTGCAGGAGGACTGGATTGGTATGCTCCCTGAAGTTAGTGTAGGCCCCCCTGCGCTGGTAATATAGCCCACATGCTGTTACTGGAGTGGGCTTTAATACCCATGCCCTACAGAACAAAATAATTGCAACTATACTGCTACTACTAGTGCTTATCATCTCTATAGCGCTACAAGGTGTACACAGCTCTGTACAGAGACATGTAAGAGGTAGTCCCTGCTCATAAAAGCTTAAGGTGTGTCTTGACTAGACGACCCAACTGGTCCCCTAGGATATATCTAGGGGAATAATAAGGAAGCACATAGGAGATGAACAGCAGATTTGTCCTGGCCATGCTCTAACCATACCCCCAAGTGCCTTAGCAACTTCCACAAAGAAAAGACATCCATGTGTAAATTGAGCCTTTTCTAAAACGGTCATTTCCACATGTAAGTACCAGTATTTATATGTGTAAACATAAACAAGGCTTCTAATTTAACCTCCTTAGAAACCATTAAAGTGATTTACATAATTCAAGAAAATAAACAGAGAAATGTGTTGAACCAATTTTTTGCAGGAGTGGGAGGTGGAGGTAGCAATTTCTTTGGCACCTGCAATCCCATTTGGCCCATTTTTGAACTCTGTGTCTTTTTGCCATGTTTCCCACATGCCAAGTTTCATCCCATTTCGTTACATTTTTGGAGATTTATTTTGCCCCGAGACAGAGAGATAGACAAATGGACAGATATTTCTTGACCTCTTTTGTATAACTCTTTCTGTCTTCCATTGGGTTGGAAGGAATAAAAATGACTTATATCTGCTTCTTCAGTCTTTCGTTCTTAGGTGCCTGGTCTATGGAAATGCTCTTCCGCCTGGCGTCTCCATTCATTCTTTGAAATGCATGCAACTCATTCAAAAGATCGCCGTTAAGCTTTTAGTAATGCCCACACATTTGATAATGCCACCCCTCCCTCTTTTAGCAGATCACCATTGGCTTACCATCTCCCATAGGATTAAATTCAAGATTCTCACCTTGGTCTTTGGGATCCTTCTGACTAAGCATCCTAAGTACTTAACATTCTTTATGCATTGTCCCATTGCCTGAGGTCTTCCCAAATTAATCTTTTTCACTATCCCACCCTCATCCTGGATTTACCTACTCATCGTACAACCTTTGCTACGACGTTCCATTCTCTAGTATGCCATTCCTCTTTTCCGTAGGCGAAATTACACCTACGTCAAGTTTAGAACTAGGCTCAAAACGTGTCTCTTCACTCAGGTGTTTGGTCATCTCTCTTGTCCCACCACCTTTTTATCTGTTCTATGTGTCTCCAATAAATTGTAATTTCCTTCTTGTCTACCACAGTCCTCTACAGATGGCCTCTATATTCTCCCTGCATTATCTTTTCTTTAATTGCTTACTGGTTGACCTATTTTCATAGAAACATGATGGCAGATAAAGACCATATGGCCTATCTAGTCTGCCTTTCCATGCCAACTACTAAGCTCTATAATCCCTTTTCCATACCAACTACTAAGCTCAGAAAAAGGACATTGGAGTCATTGTGTACAATACATTGCAATCCATAGGTCGCTATGCAGCAGTGGTCACAAAAGCAAATCAAATGTTCGGGATTATTCAGAAAGGAATGGAGAACAAATTTAGAATATCATAGTGCCCCTATACAAATCCATGATGTAAACATACCTTGAATATTGTGGGCAACTGTGATTGGCTTATTTCAGAAAAATATACCAACAATAATAAAGGTCATGAAAAAGCGCTCTTGAAAAGAGACTTATGGTTCTTCACCTTGAAGAAAAGGTGATTGGTAGGGAATAGTTCTGGAGGAATGGAGATAGGCATATGTGGCTCCCATCTGCAAAAGTGGAAATAAGGAGGCGCTGAGAACTACAGGCTGGTTAGTCTGACCTCTGCGGTGAGTGCGAAGACAAAAGCCAGTGCACTTTCTGGAATCCATTGGATGACAGGATCCGGCACAGCATGGGTTTATCAGAGGTAGGTCTTGTCAGACAAATTTGAGAGACAAATCTATCAGTTTCTTTGACTAGGCAACCCAAGAGCTGGATCAGGAAGAGTGCTAGATGTGGTGTACTTGGATTTTAGGAAAGCCTTGACATGGTCCTGTATAGGTGACTAATACTAATACTGAACCAGGCTTGGGCTTAAGTTATGGGTGCCCACAGGCAAAGAGGAGAATAATCCCCTCCTGATATCACCTGAGGGATCCCCCCTCATTGCCCTTACCCAGATCCTACCTTCTTTTCTGGTGCCCTCTTAGCTCTACTGCTGTTCTGCAGCAACCCCCACTACTGCTTCTGTAATTTTCTAGCACAGGGACGTCCAGCACTCGCTTACTGATAGGCCCAGCAACACCCCATCCCTCCTATGGCATGGGCTTCCTGTCACCATAGGGAGGGACATCCTGTCAGGATGTGAGCACTGGAAGGTCCCCCGCTGCAGAGTTACTGAAGGAGTGAACATTGCTGGCTATTGCAGACAGTACAAGGTACAGGCAGGCACCCCAGTTCTGATCAAGACGTGGCTACAGCAGCGGCTCTCCAGCTTCTATCAACATTTGGAGTCTTCTTGGTATGAGCCCAGAAGTGACTGACTAGGTAGTAAAGAGGTTGAATGGGAAGTAAAAAGGTGTAACAGTAAATGGAGTCCACTGCAGGGAGAGAGGTAGACGTGCTGCAAGGATTTGTCCTTAGTTTGTTTCTTTTCAATAAGTGACATTGTTTAGGGGCTGTTGGGAAAGATTTGCCTAACACATATAATATACAATATCAGAAAGCTGCGGTTATACCAAAAAGGTACAATGCCCAGTTCCTTGTCACGCAAAAGTTAATACTGTGGTTCAGGGGTGGGGGGATATATCTCCACAACCCTCCAGTGAATAGAAGCTTTAGAACATTTCAATTCATTTGCAGAAGACATATCACCGGAGTCCTTTACTGGAAGAAAGTGGCACGGAAAATATTTACGGTCTATTTATACTTCATCCAATGAAGTAGATCAAAAAGATGAACAGTTTCATGACAGCGTAGGCAGAGGGTATTTCTAGTAGTTTGTGCGTTCATTAATTACATGCCTCTCCTTCCCCTCTCTTTTGTCCTTCATATTAGCTGTTGCCTTCTCAAGCATCTTAACTTACAAGGATAATACCGTAGCGTTAGAGCAGACCAAGTCCACACAGGGACTCACCCAATCGGATGGTTCCACCGCTGCTGTCTGGGAACTTATTCGATCCTCTAGGGCTCAAATTAGTTTTCTTAGTTTAGAACACTCTGGGGATGGTTTTATAAGAAACTCGAGCATGTAGAGTAGCACTTTACGTGCTTAATTATCCCAGTATAAAAGTACGCACTCAGAAAATACAGCACCTATATACGTATATATATACGTATATGCATAGGCGTTCCTGGGGATGGAGAATCGGTGCAGCAGGATTGAATCGGCACCTCCAGGTATATTTTATAAAATACACGCATGCATGATGATTCCAACTGGCAAATGCATGTATAAACTTATATCGGCCTTGGACCATGTGCAGCTCTGTGAGGGAGCTTTTGCCTTTGACACTTACGTGCCTTCTTGTACAATTTCCCTCCACGCTGGTAAACCACTTGGATTAAAGGAGAAGGCGGTATACAAAACCTGTTAAATAAATAAAATAAAATAAATACATTTCTTTAGGTCAAAGTACAAGCATTTCTCTACTCCCACGACCTGTCTTCCAGCAAGTGAAAAGTGGTTTAAAATTTCGCCAACTCTCTTCTGATTTCTCTGGTAGAATGGTAAAGCCTTGCAGCTGCTTTTTTCCCAGCTCTAAACCACCTTCTGCTTTCTACTGGGTAGCTGGAACTTGCTTCATCTCTCTCTTTCAAGACAAGTTGCAGACTGAAAAAATTCCTTCAGGGGTCTTTGCTATCTATTGGCACAACTCAATTACTGCACCCCAAAAGGAAAACGTGAAACTCTAGAACATTCTGCACCCCAAGGAACACAATTTACTCTGTGGTAGGGCTAAAGGGCCCCTACTTGTAATAGTTTGAAAGACCTAATTTTCTTATTTCTTTAAATATCTTATATCTTAAAGCAGTAGAGAGCATGTGTCACTATTAGCAAAACTTATAGAAACTGAAATCTGACTATTAATTTTTAATTTATTTTAGGAAAGGGATAAATTCTACTTGACTCGTAGTGTTATCCTTGACCTACTGCAGGCTTTGAAACTGAAAACACCTTTACCAGATACAAATCTGCTACTCCTGGTCCAGGTACAGTTTAATTTCTTGGTTTATGTATGTTATGAGGTTCATTTGTGTTTACAAAAGGTCCCAGTGGTAGACTCCACCAAATTGAAAATGTCCAATTTCTTGAAAATCTCATTCTTAATTTTACTTCCCTCAGTACTTCAGCTTGCCAAGGAATGCACTGCCCCACCTTCCCCCGCACCCCTGGGCTTCATTTGAGAAGCCAGTGTCCTACTGATAGCTGTTGTTGTAAAGTTTGGAGCCTACAAGGAGTTATTCTTCTGTCAGGACTTGCTACAAGTCGCTGGCTACACAATACAAGGTGAAAAGAGGAATGATGTAAAAACTCTGCTCAGCTTGGGCACTAAGGCGTCTGAGAAGGAGCCGTGTGGTAGGATGGATTGTGGCCTTGTAGCGACTGGGCAGGCAGGCAGGCAGTGAGCAGGAGCTAGTTACACAGTGGAAAGAGTTGACTTACTCAGCTATGGAACGGATGCTGACAAATTTAAAGCAAGAGTTAAAAGAGGACTTTGGAACCCTGGTGGTGGAAATTGAGGAAATGGTCTCTGACTTTCATTGAAATGTGAGCAATTTAGGTGTTTTGAGGAGCTTGAGCAATGAGGAGGAGGTTGTGGGAGTAGCTGTTTGACTAGATAAGATAGAGACACAGATAGGATGCTACCCTGTTGAAGATCAAGTATTTGGGAGCTGGGTGCACTGATGCAACCTCTGAATCTGAAATGTTCCCGAGATGGAACACTATGCTGATGTAGAGGAGATGGTGTGGCAGGTATTTCAGATGGCCCTGCAAGCTGATGAGGCACTTGCCTTAGAGATAGCAATACTGATTGAGCATTTGCATTAGGCCTTGGGCCTGCAGACTACAAACTACCATATGATACTATGGTGTGCTTCCACTGGTACCCAGTGAAGAAAAAGATTCTGATACTGGTGCCCAGGAAAGCAGCCTTGATGTTGGATGACCATAAAATGGAGATATATTGTGATCTCTCTTTGTTGACTCTGCAAAAGTGCAGAGCATTCTGGGATGTTACCTTGATTTTGAGAACAACATCTGTACTACTGGCTATATCCCTTTGGCTTATTGTTCACAGATAAAGGTATAGCCTATCGCAGTAAGATCGTGTCAGAGGCCTTGCAAGCTTTTCGGAAGGATGAGCTGATAAAACATAGAAACATGATGGCAGAAAAAGACCACATGGCCTATCCAGTCTGTCCTTCCATATTAACCACTACAACAGTCTCCTTTTTCCCTTTAGAGAGCCTCTGTGTTTGTCCCGTGCTTCTTTGAATTCAGATACTGTCCTCATCTCTACCACCTCCACTGCGAGACAGCTCCACGACTCACTCTGGGACCTTCTGCAAAAGCCCTCATGTCTAAATGGCAGAGAGTGTCTGCTGGTGGTAAACATTGGAAAAAGCAGTCTTTCTGGGTGCTAGCTGGGGCCTTGTAAGATCGGGGTCTCGATGAATAAACTATGTATTTGCATTTGCTATTCCTTGCTACTTTTGTGGCAGTGAGTATTGGCAATTCCGCAGAAAAGCTGCTGTCCGCAGTGACCAGTATTTTTGAGAGATCTTTCGTTGCTGTTGGGGGGAGCAGTGAACAGGAGTAATTGTTTCCTAATTGTTGTTTATACTTTGAGTTGTGTTTGTGAGGGGGGTGGGCAGGGTTGCTCCTTCGAGTAAAATCTTTAGGGGGTCATTTTCAAACTCATTGACGTGGTTTGCAGACTGGCTAGATACTGCTCTGTGGGATATTCAGCCCCAGGTGCCACCACTACATGTCCCGATGTTCAGCATTCCGGAGCGGAGCGGAGGCAGCCCCTGTCGCTAACGAGGCAGTGGCGATGCTGAGTCGCCGCCCTGCTAGCAATACGCTGCGAAAGTCAGGCACAGGTATCCGGATATCAGCGCAGTATCATCACTGTCTGATTAACCTCCCAGCAATCTGGCAAACTGGGATATTCTAAGCCAGGGCCGGATGTGACCCCAGCATAGAATGTGTGGGCAGGGGCGGCACAAGGGGGTGCGGGGCCATGTGCGGAGATGCGGTGAGGGGCCTCATTTGCGTAAATATTTGCATAATGTTACCATACACTAACTTTTAGTAAACATGCCTCTTAATGAGTGTATGGGTAAACAAAGACTAAAAGATTTCTACATTACTATAATCCAGTGCCAACCGGCCGTCACATTAGGAACTACTACAAACGCTGCCCATTTAGAACCCATAGCAAACCCACCGTATCATAACAGCACTACCAGGACTCAAAGCACCATACCCTACCTATCAAAAGGCAACACTGCAAATATTAAACCAATACATTTCAGAGAATAACAATACATGACCTACTGGGGAAAGAGAACAAGTAGCAATATCAAATAGGAATTACATAAACAGAATACCTCAGCTCAGTTACACCTGCAGAACATAGACCATCACCAAACAAGGAATCACAATTTAGAAACAGGAAGACAATAATTAAACTGGGAACCCCAAAAGCCAAACTTGGAATGTACAACAACACTGTAGAAATAAAACTATAAATTAATTTTCTCTTGTACTAAACAAAGCGCAGGCGTTAATGATGCACATTTCCCAGAGCTGACATATTCCAGTTAATAAATTCAAAATAAAGACATATATTTCTACCTTATGTGCGTTTTTTTTTCAGTTGCAATTGCTCCAGCTACTTTCTTCTGGTTTCTTCGTGTCTTCTCCTAACTCTCCATCATCTGCTGTCCATTTGTCCTTTCTTCTCTCTTCTAGTTTTTTTCCATTCTCTCTCTACATCTGCTTTAACATACTAATCTTTCTCCTTTTGCTCTTTCCTCATTCCTATTTCATCCACTCAAATTTTACCCCTCCATCCTCAATCCCCATTTACTCTCCCAATATCTGGCCAATTATAGATTTATCTTCTCTCCCACACAAAATATTTTTCCCCTCTCCATTTCACTCTCCCAGCTCCATCCCATTCTAATCCTCCCCCAACATCAGCTCCCTTCTAGTTCCAGCCCCACCCAGCATCCGCTCCCTTCTAGTCCCCGCATCAGCCCATTTCCAGTCCTAGCCCCACCATCAGCCCATTTCCAGTCAAAACAAACCGGCTGCTGCTGCCACTGCCGTTGTGGCAGCAGCAGAATCAAGTGTCCCGCGGGGCCCCCCCTGCCCGGCAAAGCCTTCCCTGCAGTATCAGCTTCCAAAGCGTGGGCTTTTCAGAGCCGCGAAGGGAGAGTTTCTCTCTCGCGGCTCTGTTAACCCCACTGGGGCTGATGGGACTTTCTGCACCGGAGGTTAGACACATTAGCAGCGCTAGCCGCTGGGGCTGAATATCCCCCCTCCCCTTTAGATGCTAAGGGAGGTTTCATTGCCATTGATGAACTAGGGCTGTCTCTGAATTGATCTTTCCTCATTCTCTTTCTGTTCGGGCCACGTGGTCCATGGGAGGCCTCCAGGAGGCTGGGATTTGGGAAATGAAGGTGAGAAGGGGAGGATGTGAGTGGTGGGGAGGGAGATTTCTGCTTGTGGTGAAGAGTGGGTTGTCAGGGAGAGTGGTTGACGGCTTCTTACTGGGCAGTTGTGATTTGTATGTGAATTGTTTGTTGCAGTACTATGACTGAGAAAGTATTAGTAACATGGAACATGGACAGAATTGGAAAAAGACGCAGGCAGAAAGTGACTCTTCTGGTTCATAAGAATGAGCCTTTTTTGGAAAAGAGAATTGAGCATGATCACAGAGGCCAATATGTGGGAGTGCTGGGAACCTTTTGGGGGGAATTACTTTGGGCAGTTTCTGTATATTTTCCAAGGGGAGGAGTGGTTATTTTTTTCCCTAAAATTCTGGAATTGGGTAGGAGGTTTTAAGGCCACTCCGGTATTTATTATGGGAAATTTTTATTGGGTCGTGAACCCCCTTTTTGAAAGATCTCCAACAGGGAGAGTAGGGGGCCATTTGCAAGGGGGTCTAAAGTGATTTTATGAACTGGGAAACTCAGATTCCTAGTGGGTTCTCCATCCAGAGGAGAAAGAATTTACCCGTTTACCCACAACCTGCTGCACACAGAGTAGACTGGATTGATTGATTGATTTAACAGTTTTTTTTATACTGCTTTATCATTTCAGTCAAAGTGATTTACATTGTAACTTAGGGGTGTGTTTACTATTTGGCGACAGCGGCTTCTGTGCGATATCAGGGCCGCGACCCTTAAACTTGGTAATGTATATTAAACAGGGACATTGATAACTTGGATTACATTTTGGCGTTAGAGTCCATCTTTTCAAAGACCTGGAGAAGTGGCATTTTTCTAGTGTTTATAGGTGGCGTTATCGGTGCTTGTCAGAAATCAGAAGCTACAATTATAATTCACAAACCTCATATAATCATAATTGTACATTAAACATTAAATATTACATATCATACATTCGTGTAATTATACTAAAGCAATTTTATTTTGAAGTTTGTGAGCCGGATGTTTAGACACCGTGGTTTGTGCTTTTGGAAATGGCAGCTGCAGCATTTAAATATAATCTCGCTGGACTGAATATTGCTGCTCTCTGGCTAGCTTCTGGGTCTGCCCACATGCTACCCACTTACCGCCCCGGAAATATTCAGATAGAGGCCATTTCTGTTTTAGTTGTCCTGCCCCTGTATAGCTGGTCAGAATTGGGGCGTACAGCAGTGGTACCCTATTCTGGTTCAGCGGGGGCTAGACATGCTCGTGGGATCAGAATTGGATCTGCAAGCCAGGCCCTGATTCTGATCGGCCGCACGTCCTGCACTTGCCCGGCTAGCCCAGCCAGGCTCCTGAATGGAACAGCAGTGCCATGGCTCCATTCAGGAGCTGTGATCCCCGGCAGACCCACAATTCACTTTCCCCACCGCCCAACCCACGATCGGGCCTGCCATGGCCAGGGTTGGGCAGCGGGGATCCCCATGCTCCCCTTACCACCTTTTTCAGGTCCTCACTGCTGCATTGGCCACTGTCCAAGGGAACTTATTCCACCCCCAAGATGGAATAAGTCCCCCATTTACATGGCAGTGCAGGCTCTTGGTCTCTTTGCGAGGATGCTCTCCACCTGTGGTCTTTGCCATTTCTCTTCAAATACACCTAAGAACATAAGAACATAAGATATGCCATACTGGGTCAGACCAAGGTCCATCAAGCCCAGTATTCTGTTTCCAACAGTGGCCAATCTAGGTCATATGTACCTAGCAGTTTCCCCAAGGGACACAGGTTCCACAATGCTTGTATTGGTTCAAGCATTGATATCCTGGGTCCCTTCTTAATAATGGTTAATGGACCTTTCCTCCAGGAACTTGTCCAAACCTTTTTTAAACCCAGCTACACTAACAGCCTTTACTACATCCTCCGGTAACAAATTCCAGAGTTTGATTACACGTTGAGTGAAAAAATATTTTCTCTTATTAGTCTTAAATAGTTTACCCTGTAGCTTCATTGCATGTCCCCTAGTCTTTCTATATTCTGATAAGGTAAACAATCGATCTACGTTTACCTGTTCCACTCCGTTCATTAATTTATAGACTTCTATCATATCTCCCCTCAGCCGTCTCTTTTTCAGGTTAAAGAGCCCTAACCTTTTTAGCCTTTCTTCATAGGAGTATCCTTCCATCCCCTTTACCATTTTGGTGGCTCTTCTCTGAACCTTTTCTAAAATCGCTATATCCTTTTTAAGATACGGCAACCAGAATTGCACACAATATTCAAGGTGCGGTCTCACCATGGAACGATATAGAGGCATTATAATATCTTTTGTTTTATTTTCCATTCCTTTCCTTATCATACCTAGCATTCTATTTGCTCTCTTGGCCGCTGCTGCACACTGGGCCGAGGGTTTTAACATGGTATTCACAATGACGCCTAAATCTTTTTCCTGTGTGGTGGTTCCTAATATGGAACCTTGCATCGTGTAACCATAGTTTGGGTTGTTCTTCCCTAGGTGCATAACCTTGCACTTGTCCACATTAAATTTCATCTGCCATTTTGATGCCCAGTCTTCCAATTTATCAAGATCCTCTTGCAATTTTCCACAATCCTCTTGGGTTTTAACAACTTTAAATAGTTTTGTGTCATCTGCAAATTTGATAACCTCACTCGTTATTCCACTTTCCAGGTCATTTCTGAATATGTCAAAAAGCAGCGGACCCAGCACAGAACCCTGGGGTACACCACTATTCACCTTTCTCCATTGGGAAAATTGGCCATTTAGCCCTACCCTCTGCTTTCTATCTTTTAACCAGTTCCTGATCCACAATAGTACACTGCCTCCTATCCCATGACTCTTTAGTTTTGCCAAACGTCTCTGATGAGGGACCTTGTCAAAGGCTTTCTGAAAGTCTAGATACACAATATCAAACGACTCACCTTTGTCCACCTGATTATTCACTCCTTCAAAAAAACATAACAGATTATTAAGACAAGATCTTCCTTGTCTAAAGCCATGTTAGCTGTCTCCCATTAGGTCATGACTATCTACATGCTGAGTCATTTTATTCTTTATGATGGTTTCTACCATTTTTCCCGGTACTGATGTCAGGCTCACCGGTCTGTAGTTTCCCAGATCACCCCTGGAACCCTTTTTAAAAATTGGTGTTACATTGGCGATCCTCCAATCTTCAGGTATTAGAAATGATTTTAATGATAGTTCACAGATTACTAATAGCAGGTCTGCAATCTCGTATTTCAGTTCTTTCAACACCCTTGGATGTATACCATCCGGCCCAGGTGATTTGCTACTCTTCAGCTTATCTAATAGTTGTAATACATCTTCCCGATGTATTGATATTTCCTTCAATTCTTCCGCACCTTTAAATACCACTTCAGTCATGGGTAACATCCCTACTTCTTCCTCAGTAAAGACTGAAGCAAAGAATTCATTCAGTCTCTCCGCTATCGCCTTGTCGCCTCTTAGTGCTCCTTTAACCCCTTTATCATCTAATGGACCAACTGACTCTCTCACATGTTTTTTGCTACGAATGTACTTAAAAAGGTCTTTACTTCGCGTTTTTGCTTCCGCAGCAAGCTTCTTCTCAAATTCTCCCTTTGCCTGCCTTATCAATGCCTTGCATTTGACTTGCCAGTGCTTGTGCTGTTTCCAGGTTTCGTCGTTTGGCTCTTTTTTCCATTTCCTGAAAGATGCTTTTTTGGCAACAACAGCCTCTCTGACCTCACCTTTAAACCATGCTGGCAGTTTTTTGGACTTTCTTCCACTTTTCTTAATGCGTGGAATACAGCTGGTTTGGGCTTCCAAGATAGTATTTTTCAACAACAGCCAAGCCTGATGTACGTCTTTAACCTTTGCCAACTGCTCCTTTTAGTTTTTTCTTAACTGTTTTCCTCATTTTATCATAGTCTCCCTTTCGAAAGTTAAAAGGTAGTACTGTGGATTTCCTTACTATCCCTCCTCCACTAATTAAATCAAAGGCAATCATGCTATGATCACTATTGCCAAGTGGCCCCAACAACCTTATCTCTTGCACTAGATCTGGTGTTCCACTAAGGACTAGGTCTAATATGGCTTCCCCTCTGGTCGGTTCATGAACCAGCTGCTCCAAGAAGCAGTCATTTATTTCATCTAGGAACTTTATCTCCCTAGCAGGTCCTGACGTGACACTGACCCAGTCGATACTGGGGTAGTTTTATTTATTTTATTTTTATTTTTTTATTTTATTTACATTCTCTTATATACCGCGCTATTCTGCATCAGTGCGGTGTACATTGAACAAACTAAAATTACATTGAACAGGGCATTATAACTTGGAGATAACTATTTTACAGGGAACATGGGCTATGGAGGGTTAAGTGGCTTGCCCAAGACCACAAGGAGCATCTGTGGGACTAGAAACCCCAGTCCTTCCGGCCCAAGTTTGCTGTCCTCTAGTGGGATATGAACCCCCGACCTTCCGGCCTGAAGTACCTTGCCCCAACCACTAGGCCACTCCTCCACTCCAGTTGGTGGAGTTGAAATCATCCTTTATTATTACTGTGCTGTAACGTTTGTTAGCTTCCTTGATTTCTTTGAGCATTTCATCATCCATTTGGTCATTCTGGCCAGGCGCTCGATAGTACACCCCCACTGCCATTGCCTTCCCCCTTTTACATGGAATTTCAATCCATATAGATTCTACAGCAGATTTTGTTTCCTGCAAAACTTTAATCCTTTCTGACTCAATGCCCTCTCTAACATAGAGAGCAACCCCTCCACCAATTTGATCAGTTCTATCATTACGATATAGTTTGTACCCAGGTATCACAGTGTCCCACTGGTTGTCCTCCTTCCACCATGTCTTTGATATTCCAGTCATATCTAACCTCTCATTTAGTGCTATATATTCTAACTCTCCCATCTTATTTTTTAGACTTCTAGCATTTGCATAGAAGAATTTTAAAGAATGTATTTTATTCATATTAATTTGGCTATTGTTAGACATGGGTAATTTGGGATCTTTAAGCTCTGTCTGCTCCTTACTTGAGGGCATTTGGGCTACTTTACTCTTTTGTGGAACCTCTCTGCTTTTGGTAGTATCCTTCCAAGATACATTCTTCCGAACCATCCGCTCTTGGGCGACTGTCGGCTTTCCCCTAATATCTAGTTTAAAAGCTGCTCTATCTCCTTTTTAAAGGTTAATGCCAGGAGCCTGGTTCCATCCCGGTTAAGGTGAAGCCCATCCTTTCGGAAGAGCCCCTCCTTTCCCCAGAATGTTCCCCAGTTCCTAACAAATCCAAAACCCTCATCTCTGCACCATTGTCTCATCCACGCATTGAGACTCCGGAGCTCTGCCTGCCTTTTGGGTCCTGCGCGTGGAACAGGAAGCATTTCGGAGAATGCTACCCTGGAAGTTCTGGATTTCAACTTCCTACCTAAAATCCTAAATTTAGCCTCCAGAACCTCCCTACCACATTTTCCTATGTCATTGGTACCGACATGTACCAAGACAGCAGACTCCTCCTCAGCACTGTCTAAGACCTTATCTAGGTGGCGCGTGAGGTCCGCTACCTTCGCACCAGGCAGGCATGTTACCAGGCGATCCTCACGTCCACCAGCCATCCAGCTATCTACATGCCTAATGATCGAATCACCAACTATAACGGCTGTCCTAACCCTTCCCTCATGGGCACATGGCCCTGGAGAAACTTCCTCGGTGCAAGAAGGTTTTACATCACCTGGAGGACAGGTCCTAGTTACAGGATCACTTCCTGCCACACCAGGGTGATGCTCTCCTGTCACATGACCTCTCTCCTCCATGGCAACAGGGATGTTGCCAGACTGGAGGTGGGACTTCAGGACTATATCCCTGTAGGTCTCGTCTATGTACCTCTCTGTCTGTCTTATGCTTTCCAAGTCTGCTACTTTAGCCTCTAGAGAACGGACTTGTTCCCTGAGAGCAAAGAGCTCCTTGCACCTGGTGCACACGTAAGACCTCTCGCCAACTGGGAGAAAATCGTGCATGTGACACTCAATGCAAAAGACTGGAAAGCCCCCATCCCGCTGCTGGACTGCTGTCTGCATCTTAGTTTTAAGTTTGTGTTTAGATCTAAGTTCTTTACTTACTAAGGGTTGCTATGGATATTTATGCTAATAAAACTGTACCTAATACGTGTAATATACCTTGTTCACCTGAAGCTTAACTAATCTCAGGTCCTTAGTGTATGATTGATTTGGGTAGCGAGCTTCACCTGAGAGCACCTCCTGCCTTTTAAGATGTGTAAGTACCTATAAAGCTATGATTTTCCCAGGGGAGGGAGGGAAATAACACTTATTAAAAGAGGGCTGCTACACAGTACCCTGTCTTGTGCTGCTGAGGTAAGCTATATTCTGATTTGATTTAAATTATAGCTCTTAGCTGCTGCTAGGCTCTAACTTCTTATGAAATTTAAACTATAAGCTCTCTGCTGGGTTCTAAATTTAACCAGAAAGCTCTCTTCTGTGTTTTAAATTTAAGCTAAAAGTACTTTCCTGATGCTAGGCCCTGAGTGACTATTAAATTTAAACTACAAGCTCTCTGCTGGGTATGAAATGTAACCAGAAAGTTCTCTGTGTTTTAAAACTAAAAGTACTTTTCTGATGCTAGGCCCAGAGTGACTATTAAATGTAAACTACAAGCTCTCTGCTGGGTTCCAAATGTAACCAGAATGCTCTCTTCTGTGTTTTAAATTTAAACTAAAAGTACTTTGCGGTTACTAGGCCCCGAGTGACTATTAAATTTAAACTACAAGCTCTCTGCTGGGTATGAAATATAACCAGAAAGTTCTCCTCTGTGTTTTAAATTTAAACTGCTGCCACTAGGCCCTGACTGATTTAACAAAAAATAGTGGGTTCACAGATTAATTAGCTTTAATACAAAGAATTCCTTTTAGAAAATTACCAGAAGTATATACTCACAGTTGCAGATCTCTCTCCAGTAGTAATAGTCCCTTTTTCTAGTCCTTCAAGTTCTTTACTTGCTAAGGATTGCTATGGATATTTATACTACCTTCGAGTGGTGTATCTTCCAGGGGAGCTCAACGTCTTGCAGACAAGCTGAGTTGGATCATTCTTCCCGATGAATGGTCTCTCCATCCAGACGCAACGTTCTACATCTTTCAGACCTGGGGAACTCCAGACATAGATCTGTTTGCCATGCCACAAAATGCCAAGCTTCCCCACATCTGCACCAGGACTCCGACGTCCAGCAAACAGCAGGTGGATGCCTTCCACCTGCATTGGGGTCAGAGTCTCCTTTATGCATTCCCTCCCATACCCTCATTCCCAAGATGCTTTTCAAGCTACAGGCCGACAAGGGTTCCATGATTCTCATAGCCCATCATTGGCCACGCTAACTGTAGTTTCCTCTGCTGCTATGTCTGACTCAGACTCAGCCTCTATGATTGGGGTCTGCGCCCGATCTCCTTTCCCAGGAAGACGGGACACTTTTCCATCCCAATCCACAGTCTCTCCATCTCACAGCTTGGCTGCTGAGAGCATAGCATTACAAGACTTTAACCTTACTCAGAAGATTAAGGAGATCCTGTTGGCTTCCAGGAAGCCCTCCACCAGATGTTCCTATGCTTTCAAGTGGCATAGATTCTCTGTCTGTTCCCAGAAGGATCTCAATCCCTTCTATGCTCCCATGGAGGCACTCCTCCAATATCTCTTCTACCTGTCCTCAACAAGTCTCAAGACCAACTCGGGCAGAGTTCACCTCTGTGCCATTGCGACCTCTCATCATTTATTAGATGGGCAGCCCGTCTCCTCAAAACCGATAGTAGCATGCTTTATGCAAGGGCTCTTGCTGAACAAGCCACCCATTAAACTACCTCTGGTGGCTTGGGATCTCAATGCCATTCTAGCACAGCTTCTTAAGCCTCCCTTTGAACCATTGGCTATGACCCCACCAAAGTTCCTTTCATGGAAGGTTATCTTCCTCATTGCCCTCACTTCAGCTAGACACATTAATCAGCATCAGGCTTTGGTTGCAGACCCACCCTGTACCAGGTTCCACAATGACAAGGTCATCCTTAGGACCCATCTGCATTTCATGCCGAAAGTAGTGTCTCCTTTTCATTTGAATCAGTCAGTCTAGCTTCCCGTATTCTTTCCTAGACTGCATGCATCTAGAACAAAAGCAACTCTGCATACCCTTGACTGCAAGCACGCGTTGGCTTTTTATCTCAAGAGAACCATAAAGCCTTACAGTTGTTCATTTCCTTTGACCCTACTCACCTGGGTCTCCTAGGATCTAAACGTTGTCAGACGGGTACCTGGGTGAGAATGTTCACAGTCTTGGCAAAGGCATATATTAATATGATTTGCAAGGGATTGTGGGAAATGTAGTCCATTCATTCCAGACACAGCCGTTCACAATAATTAGTTGTGCTTGAGTGTAAAGCCAATAAGATATTTATTTATGGGGTTATTTCTCCCAACACAGATATGCTTGGTAGCACATAAAACAGGATACTTGCTTTCAGTGTTAAACTTAGAAAAACAAAATCAGGAAAACAACAGTTGAACTTGTCAGGCAATCAAATCAAAAGAATAAAGACCTGGTTGGTAACAAACTGGTCTTTTCTGTAGGCTCTAGCTAAAATTTTCTTAGCAGTGCATCAAACAACAAGCAAAACCCACAAAGAAGGGAAAAAAACTGTTCTTTTCAGGTTAACTTCTTATATCTTCACACATAGACTCAGAAGTGATTTCCTCAGAGCTCACAAGCAATTAGGTAAGGCTCAATTGCTAGCAGTTACCCAGCTGAAACCCTTTAGCTGGCTTCTTTCTGCTGCGTGGCTCAAATCCTACTCAGGAGCTTTTCTGAGTAGATTAAAGAACAAGTTTGTATTTCTTTGTGTTGGTTGTTGTACTTTGTAACAGTAAATTACCAAAGGAGTTTAGACAGAGAGCAGTCCATGTATTCACAGCCTGTATCTACCACCTCTCCCCCTTCTTCAACAATCATGGGTTCAATATCATGGATTGGCACAGAGGAATTTCTCAATGGAGCACTCTCAGGAGAATACTTGTTTCCCTGCTGTCTTTCAAGGGTATAGCTAGGGCATAGATCAGTGTTCATACCTGAGCTTCCATTGCTGTTAGAGTTCCTCTCTAAATAGCCTGGCCAGTATGTAGTCCAGTTCTTATGTCCAGCCTTCCAATCCAGATCCCTGGACACTGGGTCTCTCTTCACATACCTTCTGGCACGGGTCTTAGGGTCCCTTCCAAGTGCAGCCGTCTCCCTCACAGGTACCGTCTGGAGATTCCTAGCCCTGCAGCACCATTCCTCTGGCTTTCCCCAGTCCAATGGTGTAAGCTTGCCTTTGGAATGCCTTCCAGTATACGTACTGCTATGGACTCCTTTAGACCTCCCAAATGCTTTTCTCTTCTTTCTTCCAAAGGGTTTCTTGCCCTCTCTGTCCGTCCGCACTGGCTTCTGCTTCTGATGATCCTCCAGATGATGAAGCTGTCCAAGATCATGAAGATGATTCTCTGTAGAATAAACTCTACCTTTATTCTGCTTAGATGAGTGCTCCACCCTAGCACAGCGCAGCTGTGCTGAATCAGGCCCTGCCCTTTGAGATGAGTGCTTGGGGATTACCTCATAGCCCCCTTGATTGAACACACGTTTCCCCACTTCAGCTCCTCTAATGGCTGTTGGAAATCTGGTGCATTCTGGGACTGGTAGTCTTTTATGGAAAAATTCTGTTTTCTTATTTCTACCAGAACTGACAGGTTGCTTGTTCAGAGTCACTTCACCTTTACTATAGCTCCTTCCTGAGCTATGATAAGCTTCCTTATCACAACGTACACTATCCAGATGGATAGCTGACAGCATTTCATTTGTTTATGACAAAGCAGGACTCTCCCTGAAAGGGCATGTCACTGCTCATAATGTTCATGCCATGGCTACCTCTATAAGGTGACCATATTAGATTTTTTTGATGGCTACCTCAATGGCAAACCTACGCTCTGTAGCCATTGATGAAATTTGCAAGGCAGCAACTTGGTCTTCTGTCCATACTTTTGCTGTCTGTTATTGTCTGGACAAGAACTCCCGCTGGGATGCCATGTTTGGTCAAGCTGTTCTCCAGCACCTCTTTCAGACTTAGGAGCAACTCCTACCCTCCGTCCTGAACTTTGATGATACCAGACATCCATGAGGAAAGCCTACTCTGCGGCGAACCTCCACCGCTTCTGATGTCGCTTCATCTGGCATCTGGGAGCTAGAGAGTCCCATATGTGAAGATTATATTCCTGCTTGTTCCTGGAGATAGTGTAGTTACTCACTTGTAACAGATGATCTCTGGGAACAGCAGGAATTTAGTCTTCACAACCCACCTTCCTCTCCTAGGAGTTTTAGGGTTTCCTTCTCTTACTCTCCTTTTTCTCAGCTACAAACTCAACTGAAGAGAGGGACTTGGAAAGACGGAAAGGCAGCCATGCGGGCGCAGTGGATTGCTCCCAAAGGTTTTCCTATTGAACGCTGGGAAGTGTTCCCGCACGGGCTCCGTCTGTACCAACATCACCCATATGTGAAGACTAAATTCCTGCTGTTCTCAGAGATCACCTGTTACAGGTGAGTAACTACACTATATCCGGATGGGGCCACTGAATATCTACGGATTGCAGTTGCAAATACTCTGGGACATTAGATGTTTGTGGCACATTTCAGAGTGACAGTAATTGCATACTTTCTTTTTAAGACCAGGTGCAAGGTTGTGGGTAAAATATGCAATGTAAATTTTGTCCTAGTTCAAAGAGTTTGAAAATTGCCCACTTAGTGGTAACAAAATACTTATTCTGTGGACTTTTTCAACCTCTGTTCATATAGCCTGAATGATCTATGTAGTGAAAGGTTGCACAGTCAAAAACCTTAAAAAATAACAATGTGGTGGTATCTTATGAAGCTTTTGCAGTAAGTGATTAAAAACCTTCCATTTCTTTTGTTGCTATAATTCATTTTGTTGGCTTGAATGCTGGGTTGGTGGAATGTGGCTTTGCTTTGCACAAGAGGTATAACCTGTGTGAAAATCTGGAAAAGTTGGATGCATCACCCAGGCTACAGCATAAAGTACATTTAGACCAGATTAAAAATCATCAGACTCTGCAGTTATAAGCTGTTTCTGTACAAACAGCAGTTTAAGTATCAATTTGTATAAATCAGTTTTTCACTTGAATAAGCTCTGGAAATTAGCCTGGCTGATACTTTATCTTTGGTGTCAAAAAACAGATTGCTGCGAATCTAATCAAGAAAAGATTCAATCTGTGCTAATAAAGCAATATATTATCTATTAGAGTCTTAGGGCTGATAGAAAATAATGCATCCTTCAATTTCTTATTAGTTTATTTGTACGGACGTTGGAACAAAACTAGCCGAATCAGCAATCATCCACAAACAGATGATCGCCTGCATGCCTGGGGTAAGTAGGAATCAAGGTCAATCATTTTGCATTAGCTTTTCAGTTAGCTTTGCTCTTGGTGGGCTGGATACAATTATATTTTCCTATGATGATTTAGACTGGAATTTCTTCATTCTGTTGTATATGTTTGTTTTGACCTGGCAATTTTCCTCCTGTTTGTTTGGGCCTCAAGCTCATTCGGAACCAGGACCGAGATCCTGGCATCATAAACCTTCATTGGTATTTAAACAGGGATTTTAGCCCCAAATTTATGTCCCCATCTCCCTAATGCAAGTCTGGTCAATGCAGCAACAGTCCTGGGTCAGGAGCCATTCACTAGGGCTCCTTCTGGAACCCTGCAATCATGGACCCTGAATCCAGCCACTAGGTGTCACTCCTGAGTGATGGGCGTGACTCCCACTGCCCTAGAGGATGTGAATACTGCTTCTGAAGGGACTGGAGCACTGGGGAGAAGAAGACCCAACTCAGGGGATCAAACTAGAAACCTTCCACATAACAGTGCAGAACACTGGCAGTTTCTTTTTATAGCCAGTTATCAGTTTTATTGCAATAACTGAAAGCATAACGAAGAGAAGGCACTTAAAGGTCACTTTCTCTGTTTGGAACTCAATGGACTATAATATAACCATTTGTTCAGGTGGTTTATTTATTCGATATTTATCCTGTCCTTTCAAATTGCTCAGAGCAGGTTACAGATTACAGCATAATAATAAAAGTAACGTAACACAGACTGACAATACCTCATCATAACACGTAATATCTGCTCTTCATAAAAATGACAGTACGGGACACTACTTAATTTACAAGATGTTGCAAGATCTTACAATATCCATCATCTCTCAGGAAAAGGGTATGTTTTTATTGCCTTCCGAAAACATAGCAGATTGTCTATAGAACGGTAAATGTTTGGTATTCCATTCTACAGTAGTGGCAAAGAACAGGAATAAGCATTACAATGTGCACATTCAAGATGAAAATGTTTGCAAGAGGGAACCACTAACAAACAATCTGATTGAGACCTCAGAGTACGGGCTGGGATATACTTCTGTAATTTATTTACTACATAGGCTGGAAGCCGACCATGAAAATATTTAAAAGCCAAAGCAAGCTTTTTAAAAATACATTTCTGAGGTTTTCCTTGATTTTTTGTAAAATTCAATAAATATAAAATAAATAAAGAAATACAACGCTTCTCAACTGGTAGCCAATGAAGTGAGTTTAGATAAGGAGAGACATGATCTCTCAACCTCAAATAAAAAAAATAATCTCACTGTATTCTGTATCCGTTGTAGTCGTTTTTTGATTTCGCAGTCAATCCATAAAACAGAGTGTTACAATAATCAAGCCTCGATGTTATAAATGCCTGTACAAGTTGTAAAATCTCAGATTGCAAAAAAACCTGATTGATCTTATATAATTGTCGCAAGTAATAGAAACAGGTCTTAACAGCTTGGGAGACGTGTCCATCAAGAGAAAGATCACCATCAAATAATTCCCAGACTGCAAACTTGTCTTGATTTGAAGCTCTACTCCCTGCCAAAATATTTTTGGGGTAGGGGAGGAACTATTACGATCCATCCACAATACCTCAGTTTTTGAAGGATTAATCCTGGTCAGTCCTTGACAGTATTAAGGCTTTTCGAAGTGTAGTTGATCAGATCTTGAAAGCACTTCCTTTCTGTGGTTTCCCTCTGCCTATGCCTCGTACCGCTATATAAGTGATATGTAGCAGCAGTAGTAGACGTCTCCATTACATTGTATTCCATTTTCTTTTCCCCTTTTTCTCTATTCTCCCTCTGCCTTTTCTTTGCTCTTCCCCTTTATTATTTTTATTGGAAACCACCATGGTGACTCTTTGGCCATTTGTGAGATATAGGGAAGTGATGCAATAAATAAAGAAATAATTGTGGATGAATCGCAAGTTGTGCTGATGGTACATAGCAAAGAATGTTGAAACCTCCATAGATTCATTCTTATGATTACTGTAGGCATATTCGGCCCAGGGAAGCAACTGCACCCAATCATTCTGATGAGCTGAGAGAAAACACTTAAGGAATTGCTGCAGGTCCTGCGTGACCCTTTCTGTCAAGTCATTAGTCTGAGGATGATATACAGAGGAATACGGTAGTGATACCCAAATTCTTGCAGAAAGCCTGCCAGAATCTGGCGACAAATTTAGGACATCAGTCAGACATAATAAATACTGGAATACCATGCAGGTGTGCAGTCTCCATGACAAATATAACCCACCAGTTGGGGTGCAGAGGTCAACTTGGCAAAAGGAGCAAAATGCACCAAGCAAGAAAATTGATCCACAACTGCTGAGATTGCTGTACAATTATTCGAAGATGGGAGATCAGTTATAAAGTCCATAGAAATATGAGACCATTGCTTTGCTGGCAAAGAAAGAGATTGCAAGAGACCACAAGGATGACCATGAGAAATCTTAGTCTAGCACTCACAGGCAGACCAAAACATAGGATGAACAGCCTTTGCATATCGAGGGCTACCACAGTATGCTAGAGATCAGTTCAGTAGTCTTCCTAACACCCCCATCGGTGGTCAGACATCTTGGATTTGTGTCCCCATTTGAGTACTTTCAGGCAACAAGCACTAGAGACTAAGAGCTGACCAGCAGGAACAGAACCTGAGAGTTCCATATCATGAGATTCTTGGGAATGTTTCTCCTGCAATTCTGAATTTGCAATATTTTCAACAATCTTAGAAGGATGGTCCCCTTGTGGACTTGAGCTGGACTCTCCTCAGTGGTGAACTGTCGCGAGTGTTTCAACTTTGATGATCTTTGAGCCAGGATGATAGGACATGAACTGTAATTGCATAGAAAACATGGCCCAATGGGCATTTTGTGAGTCAAATGCCTGGCAGCATCAATATGTAGTAGATTCTTATGGTCAGTCAGGATTGTGACTGGAATGGTGGCACTGTTTAACAAATGCCTCAACTCAATACAATACAATACAGGCATTGTGGAACCTGTATCTTCTAGGGAAACTGCTAGATACTTGTGACATAGATTGGCCACTGTTAGAAACAGGATACTGGGTTTGATGGACCTTGGTCTGACCCAGTATGGCATATCTTATGTTCTTCTAAGGCCCTCTTGATGGTGAGAAGTTCCCAGTTTCCTGCATCTTGATAGGGAAAATTTCCCAGGAAAAGTACCTACAAGGATGGAGCTGAGCTTTGGGGTCTGCAATAAAATTGTCCTAGCTTCAACTTCTGATGTCCAGAGTGAATGGCTTGGTATGTTCTGGATGATACAGTACAGGCTCAGAGACAAAGTCATTTCAATTTCTCAAAGGCTTCTTGAGTCTCAGGATTACAGACGTTTTTAGGTGTAGCTTTCCATATCAGTGCCATACAACAAGCCAGAACCTTAGAAAAATTTAGGATTAATTGCTGATAATAATTGGAAAGGTCCATGGAACACTGAAGAACCTTGAAGCCCACCAGAATGACTCACTTGAGTACAGCAGCAACCTTACTGAAGTCCATCTCAAAACCTTTATCAGAAATAATGTATCCTAGAAAGGCCACTTGCTTCTGTTGAAAACCACATTTCTCCAGTTTGGCAAAGAGCTGATGCTGGCATAGCCGAGAAAGAACTCCCCAAACATGCTGTTTATGGATGGTTGAGTCAGGAGAGAAGATCAAGATATCATCAAGGTACACGATCACATAATATGAAAGAGCGTCTCAGTTGATATCATTGACAAAGGCTTGGAAGATGGCCAGGACATCACAAAGGCCAAATGGCATGACAGTGTACTCATAATGGCCATCTCTTGTATTGAAGATGGTCTTCCACTCATTACTGTCTGATTTGAATAAGATTATAGGCCCCATGAAGTCCCAACTTGGTAAAGACATCTTAGAACTTATCAAACAATTTGAAGATCTATGACAGAAGATACTTATCCTTAACAATGATGTTATTAAGGCTTCAGTAATCAATGCAGGGCCTGAGAGACCTATCCTTCTTGTGCACATAAAAGAACCCTGCCCCAGCAGGGGACTTAAAGGACAGATAAAGTTCTGTGCTAGATTTTCCTTGATATAATCTGCAATGGCCTTGGTTTCCAGTTCAAATAGTGAAGATGAATGCCATGAGGTGGCATCATTCCAGGCAGGATCTCAATAGTACAATTCTATTCACAATATTTGGGAAGACTCTTAGCTTATTTCTTACTGAAAACATCAGCAAACAAGTGGTATCCTGCTGGGAGGCCCAGAGGTACCTCAGTGGCAGAGGTTAACAGCACCAGATATATGGGTCTAGGGTCCAGAACACAGGAGTCAAAACAGGAAAGAAACCAGGAAATGATCTGTCTCTGTCATTACATTCCTGAAGCCACAGTAACCCCAGCAGAATTGTGCAGGCTCGTATATCAATGACCCATAACAAAATAGTCTCTGAGTGCCAGATACCTACCAATGTTCAAAGCCATGGTAACTTCTTGCATGTCTTTCTGGCCTAGGAATCTACTGACAATTGCCACAATGGAAACTGCCGACAAGTTCAGCATCAGAGATTTTCAATGTGATTGGACAAAATCATGATTGATGAAGTTTCCAGCTGCTTCTGAACTGATGAGGACCAATGTCTCCACACGATCAGTGGACCAACTCAGAGAGACTAAAATGTGCTGAGCTACATGGTTCAGAGGGATCATGAGGGATATGATGGGGTCTATAGAATGCTACTCATCCCTCTCCAAAGGGATTATTAATAGTCCACTTTAAGAGAGTCAGCAGCCCAGAGTCCAGGACTGGGAGGGCATGGCTCACAGGGAGAGGTTAAAAACCCAGCAGGCTGCAGGAGGGAGAGAGACCCGTGGATCCAGAAGCCCTTCCAAGGCAAGCTGTGCAGAGGAGTTCTGAGGTAGGAACTTTAACTGGGGCTGGAGGAAGGATCGGGAGAACCAGCTTATGGAGGTTTAACAAGCTGGGACAGAAATAAAGCTACTTTTGTTTTCCCTGAACTACTGTCTGGCCTGTGTTGTATAGAAAACCCCTTCTCACCACACACCATACTAACACAGGGACCAAATTCAAATTGTCTCAGGGCCTGGCTTATGCTTGTGAGGACATGATACAGCAAAATATCCTTGACCTGTACAATAAAGACACAGGCCCTGCCTCCATATTCTGTCTTTTTCTGTGGAGAGCACTCTAATCCCCATATAGGCCACCTTCATAGGGTCTTCTGCATGCAAAAAGCTAGCAGGCAGTGGTAGTCATGGTGTTCCAGGAGGGCAGCTGAAGCTCAGATGGACATTCCTGGATAAATGCATCAAGGCATAAACATAAGAATATAAATGGCCACAATTCCAGAGGTAAGTTTCACAAGGTCAGCTCAAACTTGATTGAATCAGAGAGGCCATTACAGAAAGCTGCCACTAAAGCCTCATAATTCCAGCCCACTTCCACTGGCACTACGTAATTCCCAGAAGAACCTTGCCTGGATGAAATTCTGACCTCCAGCCAGCAGGTATCAGCAGGAACGGCGCTTCTATTAGACAAAACTAGGCAATCGCTTAGAGTGCTGGCCCTCCAGGGCAGCTATTGCCGCCACTGCCGCAATAGTTCAGAAACCATGAAGCAGCACTTTAAGTCACCGGCACTACCTCACAGTTTCTGCTCTCGACCCTCGGCCACATCTGCCCCCCTGCAACGCAGACTTCCAGTTTGAAGTGGGCAGCGGAAGAGGCAGAAGAGACTGAGGGTCAAGAGCAGAAACCGCGAGGCAGCTTGGATTGCTCTGGAAAGCCAATGAGGATTATGATCATTTAATCTGCTATCTGCTTCCCTTATAACAGCTGCTTTTCCGTTTGGGTTGAGCCCATCGGTCCTAGAGAGCAGCCAGGGCTCGAAACGCAGCTATTTCTAGCAGAGTGGAGTGGACACAAGACATCAGACAGAAGACGAGCTGGGTGCAGCACCAAATCCGAACAGCAGGCAGAGGCTGAATCCAGGAAGAGAAAGAGGTCAGGGCAGGCAGCAGATACCAGGACTGAAACAGAGAACAATCAACTATTTCTATTTACTGCCTACTGTGCCTGTAACTTAAATTGCATATCAACCCTATCAATCTGCAGCACTACCTACTGCATGTTCATAGCTAGTGATAGTCTATTTACTGCATTATTTAAGTGTTTTACTCACTGTGTTGCAATCTCATCTATTGGATAACAATCTATCCCACAATCACTTAAACTACCACTGATACCTCTCAGATTGTCTTGCAAGACATCCTTATATGCCATAGCGATAAGTCTAGCTTGAAAACAATCCTAAGAAACCCTTTACTCTAAATTCAACAGCAAGTTAAGATGGCTCCCACTACCACTGCATCAATCAGCATCCTACTTCTCATTATAGGATGGATAGCTGAATTCCTTGCCTTATCACACGCACCACAACAAATTCCAATCCTACAAAGACACACCTATAGATGGGCAGAAGCCCCATATCCTCCCTTAAGAGTTGATACACAACCACGGCACTCACACCTGTTACACATAGCTCTCCAGAATACCAAGAAAAACAAGCAAACGGAACCCCCGCAAGCGCTAAACTGTGCCCTCATCAATGCCCGATCAATCCGTAAGAAATGGCCAATTGTTACTGATTTAATATCTGCCTATAACCTGGATATTCTCATGATAACTGAAACCTGGTTATCTAATACAGATAACATAATCATCAACCAACTCTTACCCAACAACTTCTCCATCCACTCCCGCCATAGAGAGAACAAAAGAGGAGGTGGAGCCCTCATACTAACCAAGACCGACCTGCATTTTTGCACAATAGACTCTACAACCTCAAACAACCTAGACATTCTTTCCATTGCCAATGATCAATGTTCCATCAGCCTTCTTTATAGAGCACCCTCACCCTCCTCTGATGATCTTCCCAACATTTTAGAATTAGCAGCCAACTCTATCCAACACAACAAGCCGAATTGGTTATTAGGAGACTTCAATCTCCCTTCTCTGCACTCCAGCCATACCTCAGCCCTCCTAGAACAATGGACGAACTAGGATACATGCAATTAATCAGAAGTCCCACACATACAAAAGGGAACACCCTCGACATGATTTTTGCTCCTCTATCAGCGTGTGAAGCAAACAACGATCTTGTAACATCACTGATCCCAGTACCATGGTCAGATCACAAGTTAATTAACTTCATTATTCCCATAAACTCTAACACCTCACATAACAGATCCTCTAACAGCTCCACAAAGACAACATCTCGAAGTTTCCGAGCTTTCAAAAAAGAACTCATACTTGCTCAAACTAACCCTCTCTACAATGACACTACTCTCAATCTGGAAAACCTGGTTGCATCATGGAACAACAACCTCAGCTCTATTGCGCAAAAATCACACGATAACAAGACCTCAAGCAACAGAAGACATGCACCATGGTTCTCCCCTGATCTGCGGACCTCCCTCTTATACCTTCGAAAACTCGAGAAACGATGGCGTCGATCTCGCTCCACAGATGACCAGACAGCCTACAACACACAACTCTCGACCCACAGAAAAGCAGTCCTGACAAAAATGAAACAATTCCCCACTGATACACTCAAGAGATCCCTAAATAAACCACGGGATCTTTTCAACTTAGTCAAATCCCTATCAAAAGAACAATCACCATGTCCTCCTGAGGAGATCCACCCACAAGCCTTCGCGGACCATCTACAATCAAAACTATTACAAACAAACAAAATCGCTACCCTCAAGCCTCAAGACACCACCTGCCTAAACTATCTCTCAATGTTCTCCACACCATCCAAGAAACATGTGGAAGATACCATTGCGGCCATCAACACCACCACCGCTCATACTGACCCTTGTCCAGCCTACTGGATAAAGAATATACGCAGTGATATCAGTCCATTAATCACAAGAATGATAAGACTATCGTTCACAATGGGGTCCTTCCCCTCAGCACTCAAACAAACTTCAATTAGACCTCTTCTAAAAAAACCCAAGCTTGACCCTAGTAAAGTGGAATCATACAGACCCATAGCTAGCATACCATTTCTAGCTAAGATATTTGAAAAGGAAGCACAACGACAAATACAAGACCACATTGACACTGCATCCCCACTAGACCCCCATCAACATGACTTCAGGGAGTTCCATGGCGTGGAAACCCTTCTTATCTCCCTTCTCAATAATATCATCACATGTGTTGACAACATCCACCAAGGTTGTGTGCTTATCTTCATAGATATAGCTGCAGCCTTCGACTCGGTACACCACGTCCTGCTCATAGAACGCCTAAAAGAAAAAGGCATTAACGGCCTCGCCCTTGATTGGTGCAGATCATACCTTGAAGGAAGATGGCAGCAGGTAAGATCAAGATCAACAAAATCAGAGCCCTTCCACCAAGACCAGGGCGTTCCACAAGGCTCATCATTATCATCTCTCATGTTTAACATTTGCGTACAACCTGTCTGTAACATCATCAAATCTTTCAATGTTCAATGTCAGATATACGCCGATGACATCCTGCTCTACATGCCATTCTCCACAAAGCAAATGGACCTCTCACCTCTCATTGAATGTTTTGATGCAGTGTCAGAATGGTTTCTATCTCAAAACCTCCGTATTCAACATAAGAAAATGGAGGTACTCTTCATCACAAAAAATCCGAATTTTACCCCACCAACTCATATAAAAGTAAGAGAAGCTGAACTCCAAACGAAATCTACAATTCGATACTTAGGAGTCACATTGGATCAACGTTTGGATATGAAACTACACATATCCCACATTGTCAGAGCCGTATATTTCAAGATCCGGACACTCAAACACCTCCGATCCTTATTGGACCCAAGTGATTTCCGGACTGTATACCAAATTCTTATCCTTCCCCACTTTGATTTCGCCAATGCTATTCTCCGAGGTCTCCCACAGTCTACATTGAATCCTCTACAACTTGCCATGAACGCCGCTGCTAGAGTTCTATCTGGAGCATCGAGATCTGACCACATCACGCCCATCTTAATTCAGCTCCACTGGCTCCCAACACACTGAAGAATACTATTCAAGACTCTGATACTTACCTTTAAAGCCATCAACGGCATAACTGCTTCATCACTAGTTAATCTAGTTCAGCCCACTCCGCCTAACAGATCCAGAAGATCCACATCAGCAAACACTCTAATTATCCCAAGTGCATCAACAAAATACACACTAACAACGTCAAACAGGGCTTTCAGTCTTTATGCTCCTAAGTGCTGGAACACATTACCACCAGGAATCCGAGCCATTACCGATCTCACACAATTCAGGAAAGCACTCAAACACTACTTATTTATACAACATTACCAGATCAACAATACTCCACCATAGCCACACTTTTCCTCTATAAACCTTTGTATCATAGTCCCTATTCTTAATATCTATCCGTAGTCCATTTCATAATCCATTATTCAAAGCTTACTGTTACATATGTAAATAGTTGTTGTGCATGTTTCCCTAAGTTATCCAAGTTGTATTTCCCTTGTCCTCTGTAAAACTTAACATTTGTTCATTATGGTTCGTTGTTCTATGTAAACCGCGCTGATACTAAATAGTGCGGTATATAAGAAACTAAAATAAATAAATAAGGCACCCAGTACTCCCATGAGAAACCTCCCTTAGGACAGATAATACTGGGAATTCAGTGGCAGTTTTCTTCAAAGTCCAATCAGTCCAGGGGATTTTAAGAGGAACCAATTGGCCAGCACCATCTCATAAGGGTGGAGACAGGCAGAAGGATAAAAACAGGAAGAGATCCTGACTTGCTTCTTATTTAAAGCCTGATTCCTATGAGGTAAATAAATAATAGGACCACTTAGCATGATGAAAATTTAACACCTAGTCCGAGGCAGATGTGCGATTTTTCTTTACCCTTTAGTGAGCTAGTGGAATATAGCAGGTGTGGGCCTGCCGTGCTATTTCTCATGGATCTAGTTAATTCTAATTTGTATATGATGCTCCCTCATTTACATGTGAGGGCATACTAATTTTACCATGATCTTGTTAACATCATGAACAAATTTATTAAAGTGCATCTTAAGTCCCTACTGCATAGCTCACTATTTTTAGTCCAGTGTGCAAGTTAAAATGTTTTGCATAGATCCTTAGGGGATCTAATAGGGAACTGCAGTGTGATTCAGGAACAATATATTTTTCATTTATTACTCTCCCAATAGAATTAAGAAAAAGACATTAGACAACATAGACTGTGGAATATCTGATAAAGTGCACATGACAAATTGTAATACTCTACATTAATTAAATATACTCTAACGCTATTAACAGTTAACAGGAGGCAGACAAGCTAAGGGGGAAGACTACAGTATTCAGCGGCAATATCTCCACAGATCACCCCAACACTGTCTGATTAGTGCAAGGACAGCCTGGGGGCAGAGTGGGGTTGGTACCGCTAACCGGGTAGGTGCCGACATTTACCTGGTTAGATCGATTTTCAGCAGCCCCCGTCTGGGCAACCTGGGCCGCATGAAAAGCTGGTCTAAGCTGCAATCTGCACAAGGGCCGGCTGAAAACCACACAGACCATTAGTGCCACTGAGCCTGGATATTCTGCGGCAGTTCCTATTCGGAGAGTGCCACTGACTGTCCCACCGATATTTAAGCGCCAAGGCTGACCACCATGCTATTTAAGTATCTGCATTTTTGAATTTCAGCAGGATTATTTTTACATTTCTTTAAGCAGCCCCAATAGTTTCCTGACGTAAGAACATAAGATATGCCATACTGGGTCACACCAAAGCCCGGTATCCTGTTTCCATCAGTGACCAATCTGAGACACAAGTACCTGTCAGATTTCAAAATGTAGAGAGATTCCATGATGCTTATCCCAGGGGTAAGCAGTGGATTTCCCCTGTCCACTTTAATAATGGTTAATGGACTTTTCCTCCAGGAACTTACCCAAACATCTTTTAAACTCAGCTACACTTACAGCTTTTACCGCATCCTCCGGCAATGAGTTCCAGAGTTCAATTATGCACTGAGTGAAAAAAATATTTTCTCCAATCAGTCAAATGTGCTATACTGTACAGTAGCTTCAATTTGTGTCCTCCTAGTCTTTCTACTTTTTGAAGGAGTAAAGAACCAATCTACATTTACCCACTTCACTCCACTCATTCTTTTATAGATCTTATATCTCCCCTCAGCCATCTCTTTTCCAAGGTGAAGAGTTGTAACCTTTTAAGCCTTTCCTTGTAAGGGTATCCTTTCTCCCCCTTTATCATTTTGTGCGGAAGCTGGGCCCATAGTGCAAAGGTAACAGGAGGTGGAGAGTGGGCATTAATGGGGCAGAGACTTGGTGGGGATAGCGTGTGCTCCTTTAACGCTGGTTTCTGTTACCGTGCGTTAGAGTTCACGGCGCTGGGAACCCTAATGCCATCTGAAAGCTCGCGGTAAGGGCTATTTCTGAAGGGAGAGAGCCTATTTTAATGTATGCAGTATGCTCCAAATGCGCTCCCTACCTTAGTTCTCAAATTAGTGATAGTAGTGCTCCATTGGCAGCAACAGCATGGTGCCCCATTAATAAAGGACACTACATTGTTGGTACCAAATTGGCAAAGGAGATGTCAAGTGGGTGATGCAGTGGGACTGGCTGGTCCACTAGACTGACAAGGCTGCTACCTAGGGTGTACATCTGTCATGTCTGGTATGACTCCAAAACCCCAAACCAATCACCAGCTCATACGTCACAACAAGCTAGCCCAAGCCTGTTCCAGATTCAATCCTTTTGGTTCTAATGACGACAGACGAAAGATCCATGATTGTTCGAGCAGTGGGATGACAAGCATGTCAGCATCAGGTTACAGCGTAGCACATAGTGATACCTCCTTTTTGAGGTCTAAGGCAGCAGCATGCATGCCCACATCCTCTGTTGGAGGGGGGCAGGAGCGGCATGGTGTGACTAGCTGCATATGTTCAACTTCAATAAGGCCACCAGCAGCACTGAAGCGGCAGCTGTGCCATGGTAGGAAGGAAGGGATTGGCATGCTTGCTGTCCACCATCGGCGGTGGAGCCTGGCACCCGGCTAGTTTGCTCAGTGGATGGCCTGGCCCTGGGATCAGGATGCCCCCCACTTGCACATATTGAGTGGATATATGCATGTGGGGGGAAAAATATGCCACTGAGGCTGAAATACTGTGTAATATGATAACAGCCCATGTCAGAGGAAAAATGACCAGCCTGCCCTCTCACCTGCCAAAAGATGGCCATAATCTGTATGTGAACCTATGACCCCTCCATAAGTAAGCACTCAGTCAGTTCCAACATGTGAATCTAAATGAGCTACTGTGGTCTGAAAAATATGAGATTATTCCACGACTGATCCACAAGCAGACACCAGGAAATGGATACATTGGTCATTCTGCTAGGACACCCATGGTCTGCAATGTGTGTGTTCATGTATTATAGCCTGCCCCTTTGATTCCCTATTTAAGACATGAATGTCAGTTGAACCAGCAGCATAGCAAGGCAGTGCAACATACAGACCAATGTCCCTCTTCCACACCTGCCGAATATATCTTGTCAGACAGGTATGGAAAAGAGACTGCAGAGAGCTAAGCAGACATAGGCATACCCCAACTCATGCCCTCATGCATCCTGACAATGACACATATATACCCATGGATTGATGAGCCCACATGGCTGCTCTGTGGCTCCAAACATATGGCCAATGTGTGTATGAGAGATAGGTCACAGTTTCAAGACCAGTCTGTGAATCATGAATGGCATGTCCAGGTGTGATAATTTTATCCTACGTTTACAAAACTGTATCACCATGTGCAACTTTCAACAGCATGAGTCCATACACTCAGCTGCACCACCCATGGCTGGATGGCAGAGCACGCTAATAGCACGGCACTCTGAGTGAGCGTTGACAGAGCCTGAGCGTTGCAGAATGTGCTAATAGCACCTGCACACTGAATAGGTGTGACAATGGTGGAGCATCAAAGGAGGCCTAAGTGGCAGGTAAGAATGCCAACCTGTACCACTTTTGGATCATGGGGTCATGTGTGTGTTTGTATCTCCAGAGGAGTGTGTGCTGCAGCAATGCACTGTGCATGCATGTGGTACCCAGGCTTTATGGCTGTGCATACAATATGCTGCAGGTCAGTTATACAGCAACCCCACATACTGTGTGAGACACTATTTACAAGAAGGTTAGTTTTCAGTAAGTAGCTGCAATCTGTGACTGTGCCGCTGTAATGCATTCCCAGTTACACCATCATCAAGGCCCATTCCCACAGCATTTCCCTACACTTACCTCCCAACATGACACTGCTGTGCAGCTTCCAAATTGCCTGCTGGTTTGACTGGAGTGAGCAGGGAGGACACGTGTGTGTGTAGCAATCCTCAACTCTGACTGAGACTCCAGGCCTCAGGACACACCATTTTGCACAAGTGAGAGGCCTGTTTAATGCCAATGCCATAACAGCTGTATCCATGGCAACACTGTCAGCCCACTTGTTGCAGCTGCAACCTACAGGGAATTAGGTCCAAGTGGAGGGCTGGTCTCTTGAATGTCCAATTCATTCACTTGGTGACACTGGAAAGATTCTGCAATTTACCTGCTGCAGTTGCAAAATGCAATCCGGGGGACTCTTTGCTCCATGCAATGTATGCACATACAGGCAGGTCCATATCTGGCAAATTTGCACACAATAAACATCTCAACACTGTCTACTGATTGTTGCCCAAAGCACTCAGCATCTTGATCTCACATGTGGCTTGGCCTTTAGACAAGAAGTGTATTCTGCAGCTGTGTGTCTGTTATACAGCTACAGCACTGAGTGTCCAGTGCAGTACATCTGCATGTGAGCCGCTGTAGGTAGGCCCTAGGTGTGGCTTACCACTGTCTCAGAACGTGACAGCCATGTTGTTTCATGCCCTGGGTTTTGGCCATTACAGACAGGCATCTGCAAGTTCTATGATTCTAGACATGGGTGTGCAGAAACGTGTGGAGGTATAGCTTAATGGTTAGAGTACTGGCTTAGTAAGCAACAGACCAGGGTTTGAATCCCACTTGTTCTCTCTGTGGCTGTGGGAAAATCACTTCAATAGACTGCCAGAAACAATCCAGGATCTGTATTGACAGGAGGACACATGTTCTTAAACTTTTTTATGTGTTACAATAGCACATTGGGTCTGCAAACATGCACATTGCAATCATGCCCATCTGATAGCATGACTTTATTGGCTGTGCCCATTGCAAAGGGTCAGACATGTTCACCCTGCAGATGTAGGACACATGAGTTGTGCATGATTGGAATATTTTATCATAACTGTGGCTGAACATCTTTGGCTCCGTCACATGTATGCAGTACATGCAGGCACATTCCACTCCTGGGATGGCCACCTGCAGGGATCATCACACATCCTTTGCTCCATATGGTCAATATGTGAGACACTTGTCCAGTCTTTATATGCACATGTGTCAGGAAGAATGTCTAGTGGTTAGAAAAGCTGGGACAGCTGTCATACCCAAATAGCTGGTATTGGAACTTCCCCATGGCACAGCTAATATTTTTTCATACACACTACCACTGCATTTGTGTGGTCACATCAGGTACATCGGGGCAGCAAGGCCATACCTCACTCTCATCTACCGCCATTGATCCTTCAGCCCGTCCAACAGCATGTGCCCATCATATAAGTCATGTATTCTCCTGCCAGCTGCTACACCATGGCCCACACAGGAACATTTTAATCATTAGTATGCATCACTCACATCTCTCCTGCGAATGATCTGCACATCATCACTCCTGCTCAGTCATCCTTTTGATGCCCACATCATGGCGATGCTGACTCTGCCAGGGGACACTTCTTCCCAATACTATGCCACACACTGACATTACTGCAGAGTATGGGGGCACCCCTCAGTGACACAGTACAGATGCCTCCCACATGCTCATTCCATTTACTGATTGACACGTAGGATACATATGGATCTGACATGTCCATCAGCTCTTGCCTTTCCTTCCATGCTGCGTTAAAGTGGCTGCCATGTTCGGGGATTAAGGTGCAGGTTTGGCACCTTAATATCCAGTGTCGTGTTAGCACCCAATAAGTGGAGCCAAGCACCCTTACTGCCAGAATGCTTACTCCCCGCCCCTGCCTTTACCACACCATAACACCCTTACTGCTGCCGTTATCGCTTGCTAACCGGTGCGTCCTTAACGCTCTTTAGTAATCATACCCCTAAGTGTTAGTAAAAGGGGACCTTTGCTTCAAGCACGGATGATTCCAGGGGTGGAGGGCGATGGAAGAGAGACAGGTTATAAATATGGATTTAAATTTAAATTAAATTTCAGAAATGTAAAACCAGCGATAGTAAAATGCAGAACTGATGCAAGAGAGGGGATTCCTACTCTCCTGAATATATTTCTTTTTCCCCTGGGGCCAAGGAAATGCCTATTGAACCTGATTGTAACTCTCCTTATATTTCTAATATGGCATTGCCACCTAGTAGATAAGATTTCTGAGAATTGTAACAGAAATCCATTTCAATGTACATGTTTCAAGTAGAATTGGTTGTTATGACAAATCTGAAATGTTAAGGGACCCTAATCCTTCCAAGTTGCGCTAAAGATATTTATTAACTGTTGTCAAAGACATCATGGGAGTTTGTATGAAATGTGGAAAAGCTAACAAGCACAGTGCAAGAGAAGGATGTCAGAGGGAAGGTGCCGGTGTGCAATGGTGGGTAGGAATCAGCTGAGTGGGGAATCACGCTGAGCACCTAGGGCCCCCATGTTGCTGAGGTGATCCTGCACCGGGCATTAAAACTGCTTGCCGTCTCCCTCATAGGACTACATTAAAGCTGGAAACAAGCACATAAAAATGGAGGAATCTCTTATGATGGAGCCCCGAGGAGGGACCTTTTGTAATTCCATGGTCAGATAAATAAAATGGAGCCCGTAGTTTATGTAAAGAGGATGAAATTCACTGGGCATTTCTGACAGGACTGCAAGTGACCCTTTTTGCTGTCATTGTTATTCTGTCAAAGGAACTGACAGGCATTGAATCTTAAAAGACAGGCGGCGCTACCATTGACCTCCTCGCAGCTTAACATGCACAGAGGAAAACAAAGCTCCTCTGGATATGCTACTTAAATATGTAGCTCACAGAGAACAATTTCCAGTCTGGGTCAAGAAGAACATGCTAGCGCCAATAATCTCATATCCTTCGTGGTACAGGATGCTGTTCTTATAGGAAGCCTGGTCATCCAGGAAGGGTCCATTTACATGAAACACATTTCTAGATTTAGTACGGAGAGATGTTGTTGCTTTAAAGCAGAAGTTCAGCTTGGTTGAAACATGATTTTCTACCAATTAAAATGGACTGACTCCCGTGTAAGCCTAACTAATGAGAATTCCATATAGCTTTCGTGCAGGAAATGAGCTTTCTATATAGTGATTTGAGGCATACCATGTGTGAGCCTCTCTTCTACAAAAAGGATGCAATTAAGTTTGTTTTCAGAATTGTAAAGTAGCCTCAGGTCAATAGTCAAACGGCACAGTCAGCAGTTTTCAAGCGCTGGTTACGGCTTTTAACGAATCTACATATATTTAGTGCTGCCATCTGGACAGTGAGTGGCACTGACTATACATGGAGAGTGGCAACCGCTGTCGGATCTGTAGATATCGGTGATATCAGCCTCTATCCATATAACTATGCATTTCAATCTAGGAAGGCAAAAAGGCAATATGGAAAGCAGCTGAATATCGCTGTTTGTAGAGTTTAGGCAGAATGCTCACTCTCTGCCCCAGCATTATCTGACAGTGCAGAGGTGGTCTGTAAGAATTTCCAGCGGCGCTATCCGGATAGTACCACTGAAAATTCATGGGTAGGACACATCAGTATAATGTCCGCTGCTATATGGACAAGTGCTTTTGAATACTGTGCCTCATTTTTAGTCCAAGGATTTAATAAATTATCCAAGCAAAAACATCTGCAGCACTGAGCCCAGTGACTCAATGGCAAGTGCTCTGCACTGTCTTGTGGGGGCTTAGGCTTAATTCCTAGGGCTGGCATCTGCTCTCCAAGCAGACTGAGGCTGGGGCTGAGGAAGGGTCTAGTAAAGGAGGGAGCTTCAGCCATTGCTCAGTGGCAACACCTAGTGGCCAGACCGAGTAAACGCTAGCAAGATTCCAGAGGGAGCTATGGGTTATGGTCCTCAGTCTGCAGGAGGCACTCTCTGCCCCATCCCAACTAGTTGCAAATGAAGACTCAGATCCCATCCCTGGTTCCAGTGGAGCTAGAAGTTTAAAAGAATAGGAGGAAACTGTCAGGCCAACAAAATAAAACACAAACTGTTCTGTGGGGCTTTTTCCTCAAAGTGCTAATATAAGCTTCAGGTAATTGGTTCCAGTGTTCTTTTTACAGATATTTTTGTATGCAAGTATTTTGATGTCTGCAAGAACTTGTCCCATCCAGACGTTGCTTGAAATTAAATCCTTCAGCAGATATTTCAGAACCTTTACATTCTTAGAGTCTTAAAATGAGTTAGCTTTGACGTTTTTTTCATGAAATAACTTTTCAGATAAGAATTAGACATCTTATTGTACCTGTGAACCAACAGACGCACTGTAGAAGAGCGAAGAGTGATTTAAAAAATATTATTTCTGTTCACAATGGGAAACAGGTCTTCCAAGAAGGAGCTGAGCCATACTGAGAAAACGATAGCAGATAGTCAGTGAATCACGTAATCTCACATTTCCATAGAACTCGGCTCTTCCAGCTTAAGTTTCCAAAGAAATGTCGAAATAAATGTCACATTCAGGAGTGTTGTAGTCACTGCACATATAATCACCTTCTAGGTGGCCGTGGAGTCTTGTGTGCAGATCGGTGTGGCTAATGTGTTGTGACGGTGGCTTTTCCCTCCCTTAATCTTGAGAGAGGGCAGTGGGATTTATTTCAACTGAGGGAGAACAATGTTTGATTTCTGACAGGTTTTTTTCCACAGCCACAAAACAGGGCAACACATTTTATAAATCAGGCCCGAAAGCTAGAAAAGTAAGGGGAAGTTTATAAAATCCATTCCATAGAAGTGACACAATTTCAGAGGCTGATGAATTGCAAGTTTATGTTTATTAAAATTTGATTGTCCGTCCTACATAAAAAACCACAGAGTGCATCACAAAAGAATTATCTTAAAAACCATACAACACGTTAAAACAAAGAAACCAGCAACTAAACAGTAGCAATACATCAAAGTCAAAAGTACCCTAAAACTATTACCGAGGATATGCCTAAAGAAAACACCAGGCCTGCAATTGTGTTCTAAAAGACACAAAACAAGTTGATAGACTTAAGTCCAAAGGAAGATTATTCCAAATCTTAGGGGCCATGTCTTTTGAGTGTAGGATAATCTGACTTCAGAAGGTGGAGGTAAGGCCAGTAACGTCTGCTGAGAAGAGCACAACTCTCTTTGAGGCTCAATGAAGATAATTTGCTAGCAATCTTGGGAGACCCCAGTAAAGTGACTTATACACCAAGCAAGCCACCTTAAAAAATAAACTCGTGCAGGGAGCATCAAAGCTTTAATCTGCAATGTCTGCAGTCCTGCCTTTTCTTTACTGCTACACTACTACTAATTATTTTTATATCTGTACAAGGCATTCACAGCACTGCACACAAACTCATTAGAGACGGCCCCTGCTCAATAGAGCTTACAACCTATTCAGTACTTTTTCACTGAAAGGGTGGTGGATGCTTGGAATGCCCTCCCGATGGAAGTGGTGGGGGCAAATACAGTGACAGAATTCAAAATGGCATGGGACAGACACAGTGGATCCCTTTACAGCAACAGGATAAAATGTTAGCCAATTTTCCTACATACAGGGCAGACCATACTGGTCTTTATCTGCCGTCATTTACTATGTTACTATGTTAAAACAGGCAAGCAGAACAAACTGGGGAATAGGGTAGTTCAAGGGAAATGATAAAACACATAAAGGTGTTAAAGAGAATCAGGGGTCAGGCTCCAATAGCAGCCTTGAAGAGGTGGGTTTTTAGCCTGACTTTGAATAGGACCAGAGATGGAGCCTCACAAGCACACTCAGATAGTCTGTCCCAGGTATATGGTGTAGCAAGCTAGAATGAATGAAGGCCGGAGTTGGTGATAGAAGGGAAAGGCAGAGATAGGAGCGGCTCACCTGATGAGCAGAGTTCCCGAGGAAGGTTGCAGGGAGAGATGAGAGAGGCGAGGTAATGAGAAGCTGCAGTGTGCATGAACTTGTAGGTCAGTAGGCGAAGTTTGAACTGTCTATGGCAATGGATGGGGAACCAGTGGAGTGATTTTAGGAGAGGGGTTCCGTGAGCATAGCATACTGGTAGAGGATTAGCCATGCAGCTGAGTTTTCAATGGATTGAAGGGGAGAGAAATGATTCGGTGGGAGACCAGAAAGAGCAGAAGTAGATGGAGGTTGACAAGAGCGTGGATAAGGGACTTGGGAGTGTGTTCAGAGAGGAAAGGATGAATTTTGCTGATGTCAGAAAGAACTGAAAGGGTTTAGCTATCTTTTGCATATGGATAGAGAAACAGAGAGGAGTCAAAGATGACCCCAAGGATGGAAGTCGAGGAAATCGGGAGGATGACAGTGTTATCCACAGAAACAGGAAATGGAGGAATGGGGGAGGTGGGTTTAGGGGGAAAGATAAGAAGCTCCATCTTGGCCATATTTAGTTTTGGATGGTGGAGGGGCAACCAGGCAGCAATATCAGACATGCAGGCTTAGATTTGGGCCTGGATTCCAGGAGAAATTTCTAGTGCAGAGAGGTAAATCTGAGAGCCATCAGCAAATGCTTCCATCTGAAATGCTTCCATCCGAAATGCTTCCTGTTCCACGCGCAGGACCCAAAAGGCAGGCAGAGCTCCGGAGTCTCAATGCGTGGATGAGACAATGGTGCAGAGATGAGGGTTTTGGATTTGTTAGGAACTGCGGAACATTCTGGGGAAAGGAAGGGCTCTTCCGAAGGGATGGGCTTCACCTTAACCGGGATAGAACCAGGCTCCTGGCATTAACCTTTAAAAAGGAGATAGAGCAGCTTTTAAACTAGATATTAGGGGAAAGCCGACAGTCGCCCAAGAGCGGATGGTTCGGAAGAATGTATCTTTGAAGGATACTACCAAAAGCAGAGAGGTTCCAAAAAAGAGTAAAGTAGCCCAAATGCCCTCAAGTATGGAGCAGACAGAGCTTAAAGATCCCAAATTACCTATGTTTAACAATAGCCAAATTAATATGAATAAAATACATTCTCTAAAATGCTTCTATGCAAATGCTAGAAGTCTAAAAAATAAGATGGGAGAGTTAGAATATATAGCACTAAATGAAAGGTTAGATATGATTGGAATATCAGAAACATGGTGGAAGGAGGACAACCAGTGGGACACTGTGATACCTGGGTACAAACTATATCGTAATGATAGAGCTGATCAAATTGGTGGAGGGGTTGCTCTCTATGTTAGAGAGGGCATTGAGTCCGAAAGGATTAAAGTTTTGCAGGAAACAAAATTTGCTGTAGAATCTATATGGATTGAAATTCCATGTAAAAGGGGGAAGGCAATGGCAGTGGGGGTGTACTATCGAGCACCTGGCCAGAATGACCAAATGGATGATGAAATGCTTAAAGAAATCAAGGAAGCTAACAAAGGTTACAGCGCAGTAATAATAATGGGTGATTTCAACTACCCCGGTATCGACTGGGTCAGTGTCACGTCAGGACATGCTAGGGAGATAAAGTTCCTAGATGAAATAAATGACTGCTTCTTGGAGCAGCTGGTTCATGAACCGACCAGAGGGGAAGCCATATTAGACCTAGTCCTTAGTGGAACACCAGATCTAGTGCAAGAGATAAGGTTGTTGGGGCCACTTGGCAATAGTGATTATAGCATGATCGCCTTTGATTTAATTAGTGGAGGAGGGATAGTAAGGAAATCCACAGTACTACCTTTTAACTTTCGAAAGGGAGACTATGATAAAATGAGGAAAACAGTTAAGAAAAAACTAAAAGGAGCAGTTGCAAAGGTTAAAGACATACATCAGGCTTGGCTGTTGTTGAAAAATACTATCTTGGAAGCCCAGACCAGCTGTATTCCACGCTTTAAGAAAAGTGGAAGAAAGTCCAAAAAACTGCCAGCATGGTTTAAAGGTGAGGTCAGAGAGGCTGTTGTTGCCAAAAAAGCATCTTTCAGGAAATGGAAAAAAGAGCCAAAAGACGAAACCTGGAAACAGCACAAGCACTGGCAAGTCAAATGCAAGGCATTGATAAGGCAGGCAAAGGGAGAATTTGAGAAGAAGCTTGCTGTGGAAGCAAAAACGCAAAGTAAAGACCTTTTCAAGTACATTCGTAGCAAAAAACTTGTGAGAGGGTCAGTTGGTCCATTAAATGATAAAGGGGTTAAAGGAGCACTAAGAGGCGACAAGGCGATAGCGGAGAGACTGAATGAATTCTTTGCTTCAGTCTTTACTGTGGAAGATGTAGGGATGTTACCCATGACTGAAGTGGTATTTAAAGGTGCAGAAGAATTGAAGGAAATATCAATACATCGGGAAGATGTATTACAACTATTTAGATAAATTGAAGAGTAGCACATCACCTGGGCCGGATGGTATACATCCAAGGGTGTTGAAAGAACTGAAATATGAGATTGCAGACCTGCTATTAGTAATCTGTGAACTATCATTAAAATCATCTCTAATACCTGAAGATTGGAGGATCGCCAATGTAACACCAATTTTTAAAAAGGGTTCCAGGGGTGATCCGGGAAACTACAGACCGGTGAGCCTGACATCAGTACCGGGAAAAATGGTAGAAACCATCATAAAGAATAAAATTACTCAGAATGTAGATAGTCATGACCTAATGGGAGACAGCCAACATGGCTTTAGACAAGGAAGATCTTGTCTTACTAATCTGTTATGTTTTTTTGAAGGAGTGAATAATCAGGTGGACAAAGGTGAGTCGGTTGATATTGTGTATCTGGACTTTCAGAAAGCCTTTGACAAGGTCCCTCATCAGAGACTTTTGGCAAAACTAAAGAGTCATGGGATAGGAGGCAGTGTACTATTGTGGATCAGGAACTGGTTAAAAGATAGAAAGCAGAGGGTAGGGCTAAATGGCCAATTTTCCCAATGGAGAAAGGTGAATAGTGGTGTACCCCAGGGATCTGTGCTGGTCCGCTGCTTTTTGACATATTCATAAATGACCTGGAAAGTGGAATAATGAGTGAGGTTATCAAATTTGCAGATGACACAAAACTATTTAAAGTTGTTAAAACCCAAGAGGATTGTGGAAAATTGCAAGAGGATCTTGATAAATTGGAAGACTGGTTATCAAAATGGCAGATGAAATTTAATGTGGACAAGTGCAAGGTTATGCACCTAGGGAAGAACAACCCAAACTATGGTTACACGATGCAAGGTTCCACATTAGGAACCACCACCCAGGAAAAAGATTTAGGCGTCATTGTGGATACCATGCTAAAACCCTCAGCCCAGTGTGCAGCGGCGGCCAAGAGAGCAAATAGAATGCTAGGTATGATAAGGAAAGGAATGGAAAATAAAACAAAAGATATTATAATGCCTCTATATCGTTCCATGGTGAGACCGCACCTTGAATATTGTGTGCAATTCTGGTCGCCGTATCTTAAAAAGGATATAGCGATTTTAGAAAAGGTTCAGAGAAGAGCCACCAAAATGGTAAAGGGGATGGAAGGATACTCCTGTGAAGAAAGGCTAAAAAGGTTAGGGCTCTTTAACCTGGAAAAGAGACTGCTGAGGGGAGATATGATAGAAGTCTATAAATTAATGGAGTGGAACGGGTAAACGTAGATCGATTGTTTACCTTATCAGAATATAGAAAGACTAGGGGACATGCAATGAAGCTACAGGGTAAACTATTTAAGACTAATAAAAGAAAATATTTTATCACTCAACGTGTAATCAAACTCTGGAATTTGTTACCGGAGGATGTAGTAAAGGCTGTTAGTGTAGCTGGGTTTAAAAAAGGTTTGGACAAGTTCCTGGAGGAAAGGTTCATAAACCATTATTAAGAAGGGACCCAGGATATCTATGCTTGACCCAGTACAAGCATTGTGGAACCTGTGTCTTTTGGGGAAACTGCTAGGTACGTATGACCTACCTATAGATTGGCCACTGTTGGAAACAAGATACTGGGCTTGATGGACCTTGGTCTGACCCAGTATGGCATATCTTATGTTCTTATAAAAAGACAGTTTGAAACCCATGGGAAGAGAATAGGGCACCAAGGGAATGAGTATAGAGAGCAAAAAGAAGGGGCCCTAAGACAGATCCGTGAAGTATGGCATCTGAAGGTGGGCTAGCAGAGGAGGAAGATCTGCCAGAACATACACTAAAAGCGTGATGGGAGCGATAAGAAGAAAACCAGGAGAGAACGCAAGGCTAACTAGATTAATAAAGCTATCGAAATACATAACATAACAGAGAAATATACACAACTGATACATAAAGTAATCAGTAGAAGGGAAGAATCCTTCTCTCTACAAATGAGACTGTAGACATAAGGGCAACCAATCTGTAAATTGTAAAATGCAGCTTCTGCTGTAGAGCCTACGTGAAGGCTTTGCTAAAAGAGACTTTACAGGTTTCCATGCATAACCCCCAGTGGAATTGTATTCCATAGCATAGGTGCAAAGTTGTTGTATAGGACAGGGCCAAATCTCCCTTCCCTTCAGCCAAGTCAAGCCAAGTATCTTGTTTGACAGCATGGAAAAACTGTGATCCTGTTAACCATGTAAGTGGGTGAGGAATTTTGCAGCATTGGAACTGTTGTGAATAATGTTGGCCCTTCTATTTACAGGGTGGGACAGCAGCGATGGAATGCATGAGACAATATGTTGGTGAACTGCTGGATTTTATTGCTGATATGCACACATTAACCAAGTTAAAGGTAGGCGTAATCAGCCTAGAAGACCCTGTATTATTTATCTGCAACAGGCTACCAAGCCCCAGTTCTTGAGGGCTAGAAGTAGGTCTGGTTTTCAAGGTAACCAAGCTTTGCAAACTTGTTACCTTGAAAGCCGGACTTGTTCTTAGACTATAGCTATGCAGATATGTCCGATTTAAATTCAGTGGAGATATCTTGAAAAGCAGGCCTGTTTGTGGCCCTTACTGAGAACCCCTGATCTAGAATATTCCTTTTTCTTGGAAACAAGGGACCAGGTTTGTATAGTTGTATATTTCTATAACATTTGCTAGGAACTGATTCATTTATATTAAAGAAGAAATCTAGGTGAAAAGAGATACTGTATTTGTTGTTTAAGGTAAATGCCAGAATTATTATTGTCTCTCTGGAAATGTGAACAAGATTTTTGAGCAAGGTCCAGCAGCTCTTTCTACAACACTCTTCAGCTCTGTAGTATTTCCATCAGGGACTAGGCATTGCAGAATTTCACCCCTAGGAAATTATTTGCCATGGATGTGTAGCGGATATCTTTTACAATGGGATGCCTATTTTATCCCTGTTTTCTAAAAACAACATAAGCACCTTGTGACTTAATAAAATGGGCATCCAAAATTAGCCCCAGTAGTATGTAAAGTCAAATGCACAAATTTCCACTGCTCCGAAGATGGTGAAAAGGTGTGTCTGTACTCCGTGGGGTTATTTTAGAAGCTTCCCCATGTCTAAATAGCAGCATTTACATATGTAGACTGGCATACACATGTTAATGGCATTTTAAAACAGGAGTTTTTAAAATGTGGGGATGCTTGCTATGTTTAGATTTCCTGAAGGCGTGGCGAGGACAGGGAGAGGAAGTATGTAGGCGAACCAGCAATAGAGACATGGATTCCCCATGTTACCAGGAGAATCCACATCTCTAGGAAAAATTATAGATGTTGGCATTTACAGCAGCCCTAAGGCACAAATGAGTGCCCAATGGAAGGGCCAGCTGTCAGTGCTGAGATCTGCCCCCTCCCCTGATCACTCACCTGACCTTGATTGCCTTGATCACCCCTTTGGCCTCAATTCCTCTCTTGATGACCTGTGAAGGCATCTGGCCCCCCTATCTCCCCAAAGCATTCTGTCTGCTCCACAAGCATCCCCCCCCTCAGCATGAAGACCTCCCCCACCAATTCCCCCACCCCAGTCTCCATCCCCAGCTTTACCAGGGGTCCCTGGTGACTAGCGGGAGCAGGAATGATTCCCAGACACTCCTGCTCTTTCAACACCGTGGTTCCAAAATGGTGTCAATGACCCCCTTATGGTGCTCTGATACTATTAGTTGTATGTTTCAAAGTGTACGATAATCTTAATTTAAAATGTTTTGCATTCTTGGATTTCTAAAATTCCCTGCAAGTACCTCTATTGTGAGGTCCTTAAAGGAATGATTTTCCTTCAAGAAATCTTCATTTACACTGCATCGCTCCGTTTTTCTCCATAATCTGTTTTATTACATGTATGAAAGTTTATTCTTGTCCTGACTTTTTGGTTTGCCTCACCAATGTCGTATTTGTCTTCACATTTCTTTCATTGAATGATGTGCACTACATTGATAGAGGAACATGAATGTAGTAGACCTTTCTCATTAGCTGTTCCAGGTTAGGTGATTACTAGAAGGCTGGAAGTGGGGCACCAGGGGAAATTTCTTCCAGCAATTTATCCTCCTGGAGCTACAGCCCTTTATGGTTTTTTTTAAGCTTTGTGGACAGGGACTATATCTTACTATAAGCAGCACGGCAACCCCTAACATACTACAGGCAAAACACACTGTGCTGCTCACTACAACACCTACCTCACCTCACCACACGACTCTGAAGTAGAGCAACAGCTAGCTGGGTTTGTTCAGTCTTTTTCCTGTAATTCATTTATATTTTGTATATTGCTGATGTGGGGTTAGTTTTTATATGTTATGTTCAGAAGTGTTGTGTGTGCCTTAAAAATATGAATGAATGAATGTGTGCATTGACTTGTGTGACAGAGAACAGCTAGTGGTATGTAGTGTGAGAACTAGCCTGAAGGCTTCCTGATATTTGTCCTTCAGAGGCCACAAGAATTTGGAAGGATGGAGTCCACTGCATCTATTTCTCACCTTTTTTATAGCTACAGTATACTGAGCTTGGATTAATGGACTGAAGAATCCTGTGTTTTAATAATGAACATTCAGTATGTCCATCCATAGGCATAGGCATCCTTATCTTCCTCGACATTGCTGCCGCCTTCGATTCTGTGAACCATAAGATACTATTACAGCGTCTCCAGGAAAAAGGGCTACAGGATACTGCGCTACAATGGTGTGAATCATACTTAACCAATAGATGGCAGCAAGTAAAAACAGGCACCACCTCTTCTGAACCTTTCCTACAGAAGCAGGGAGTACCCCAGGGATCATCCCTGTCTGCCTTACTATTTAACATTTATATGCAGCCTATCTGCTCTCTGATCCGCTCCCTAAATGTAGAATGCCTGGTGTATGCTGACGACATACTACTATACATTCCTTTTACCATTGAGCAGCCCGATTTCTCCCCTATCATCAGATGCTTCGATGCAGTTGCTGAATGGCTCCTCACTCAAAACCTGAGGATCAATCATAACAAGACTGATGTCCTCTTTGTCACTAGGAACCAGAAGTTCGTTACACCTCCTTACCTGCAAGTTAAAAATGCTGAACTCAAAACAAGAGACACAATCCGATATCTAGGAATTACTCTAGATCGGCGTCTGGACATGACAACCCATGTAAAGGCTGTTACAAGATCAGTTTACCACAAGATACGAACCCTCCGCCACCTCCGCCCTCTACTAGATTTCTCGGACTATCGAACGATATTTCAGGCCCTAGTAATCCCACATCTCGATTTCGCAAACATCATCCTTCATGGCCTCCCACAGACAACCCTCAACCCGCTTCGGCTGGCCATGAACTCAGCTGCTAGGGTTTTAACAGGTGTATCAAAAATGGAACATATAACACCAGTGATGAAAGAGTTACACTGGCTACCACTACAAGCCTGAATTCAATACAAGGTACTAGTCATGACTTTCAAGGCACTGAACAACCAGTCTCCTACACCTATCAGCAACCTAATTAACAATATTCCTGAAAATAGAATAAGACGGCCTGCACTACTCAACATGTTAATAGTACCCAAATTTACCACAAGGTGCACAAAGACAACTACTAATAGAGCTTTCTCGATTTATGCTCCGACAACCTGGAATGAACTTCCCACCTGGATTCGATCCATACCAAGCCTCACCACATTCAGAAAAGAAATAAAACACCATCTATTTCAAATCTACTATCCCGAAACCAGTCCTGAAAAACATAAGTCGCAGGCATCCACCCCCTGCTCTAATTATCCCAACGCACTAACCCAACATGAAAACGGTTAGCCGCCCTCTCCCTATGGCTGTATCCTGTCCCCCATCCGATCTAGCTATAACCAAATATCAGTTGTATTTAACTCTATGTAAATTTTATGTGTATATATCTTGTAAATAGTTTCCCCCGTTATTCTCCCGTTATGACTGTACCCTTGTTCTATGTAAGCACATTGTGTTATGTAAAAAACATTGTTGCATTGTTGAGTTGTAATGTAAACCGCACTGATCTTAATAGCGCGGTATATAAGAAAAGCAAATAAATAAAATAAATAAATAAATAGATCCAAAAGTGCATAAGCTGTGTCATGCTGGGTCAGACCAAAGGTCCCATGAGCCCAGCATCCTATCTGCTAATGGCTTATCTGGTTACATTTACCTATCAGGATCCCAAAGAGTAGATCCGTTCCTTGTTCCTCATTCCAGGGATAAGCGATGGCTTTTCCTAGTTCACCTGCCTAGTTATGGCTTGCAGAGTTTTCCTCCAGGAATTTGTCTTAACCTTTTTTTAAACCAATCTATGCTGGATACCTTGACCACATCCTTTCCTTCTTTTATGTTTTTCAGTTATATTTTGCATCCTCTCTCTTTTTCATTGCTTTTACATTTTATTTGTTTTAATTTTCACTTTAATGTAAAGTTATGTAAACCATTGTAATGTCAATACAAGAAGAGGCATAGTAAAAATGTTAATGAACATAAATGTAATACATTCCACGGCTTGATCATTCGTTGCGTGAATAAAGGGCTTTCTCCAGTTTGTTTCATCATGTAGCTCCGGGAGGCAAACTGTGCTTGTCTAGTAGAAAATCAACAGAACAATGGACTATTTCTCTTTACAGAGTCATATGAAGGCTTGTTCTCAACCATTGCATGAAGATACATTTGGTGGGCATCTAAAGGTTGGTCTAGCACAGATAGCTGCTATGGAAATCACGCGAGGGAACCACCGAGATAATAAAGCTGTCATTCGTTACTTGCCTTGGCTTTATCACCCTCCCTCTGCAATGCAGCAGGGGTAAGATCTTTTTTTTATTTCTATGATCAAGACTGATATGATAAGAAAATCCGACAAAGATTCCAGTGATTTTATAGATAAACTGCTCACTAGAATTAATGGAAGCGAAAGATAATTGGGAGGCTTGTTAAAAGCCCTCAGAATAAGGGCATGTTTACTAAACAGTGCTGTTTAGTGTGGGCTCAAGTGTGAGCCCGCGCTAATGGTTAGTACAGGCGCTAAACAGAGAGTGCGGAGTTATGTCCATGCTGTCTGCATAGCATGACGTGGGACAGGATTGGGGCCTAGACTGAGCAATGGGCTGGTGACAGCTGGAGCATGGGAGATTGCCGTGCACTAGCTGTCACAACTGCCGATAGTGTGGCTGCACATAATGCCGTCTTGTGAGGTGATGCTAAGGGCGGCAGTGCTACTGGAAGCCTGATAGGATGGCTGCTGCCTGTACCAAAATGTGTAGACATGCTGCACCAGCACCTCCTTCCCCACTGAAGACATGAACCCCCCTCTCATCAAGTCCCCCCTGCTGATCCACCCCCTCTTCAGCATCACTCTCCCCCGAGATAGCAGGCCAACATGGCCACCATCCCCAAGACCCCCCTCCCTACCCAGAGCAGGCCCCTCCCCCCAGGCATGAGACTACCACTAGGGATCAGTACCGTGAGACCAGTGCCATTGTGAATGTTGCCAGAGATGAGGCAGGAAGAGAAGGCTGATCACTTTATCCATGATGACTATTCGACCACCAAGGAGATCCCAGATAAAACCCAGGGGGAAACCGGGGACCGGGGGAGGGTGGCCTGACTGGGGTGGGAAGGGCCTTAGGGAGGTTGCATAGCTCAGCTTCCCTGTGGAGCTCCTCCCTTCTGGTCGGAATTTAAAGGCCTCTGGCTCTGAGAAGCCTTTAGGTATCGGCAGTTCATGCTGGCTGCCCCATCCCCAGCTCTCTAAGGGAACGCCCTTGTTCCACCTATTGCTATCTTTCTGTTGTTTTAACCCCTTGAGTTGTAGTCTTTTGGGACGGGGTGGATGCTCACAGCTGGTCAGAGCCGGTATTTAGTAAAAGAGGCATGTGCATGTGGGGATGCATGTCACCTATGTGGTAGGTTACACAATTACTATTCTAGAGGGTACTTACCTTCTTCACTTTACATGGGTGCATTTAATGCTACAGCAGGAGGAGGTGTTACATGCACCCGTGCTAATTACAGATGAACGTAACGCACAGTAAGGAATTTTCCTGGGTGGTCTAGAGGGCATGCGGCCTTTGCATTTACTGGCATGCGGCCTTTGCATTTACTGCGTGTTGTCTAATGTATGGTAAGTATAAAGAAATTAACCACACTTTAGTAAAAGGGCCCTTAAACCTCCGTGTTAAACCCGTCACGCTGCTTAGTAAGAAAACCCTTTATCCGTGTCATTTCTGCTGAATATCCAGATACAATTACCTGGGGCTTCTTGAATATGGATCTTTCTCTCTCCAGTTTTAATATATGAATGTGAAGAGGCTCATCCTGATTTAGGAAGATTAACTGTGATTCATTTTCTCAGTATCTGAATTACTGTGCAGGGCTCAACTTGCATGTCTCTTTTACAGCTATAGCATTTTTCTTACAAAACTGTTTTGTACTGCATGAGTGTAATTTGATAATAATTTTGTTTCATGGACTGTTGGCTTCTAACTAATTTTGCTTTAGGCAGTAAACAAAGCCATCTGAAGCAATTCTTATAATATTTTCTTTCCTCCAACAGACCCAAGGAATTTATCGAGTGTGTGTCTCACATTCGGCTCCTGTCTTGGCTCCTTCTGGGCTCTCTTACTCACAGTGTAGTGTGCGCCAATTCCCCCTCGTTCTGTATGCCCATTCCGCTGGATGCTGGCTCCCAGATAGCAGATCATCTGATCGTAATCCTCATCGGCTTTCCAGAGCAATCCAAGGTAATGGCTTGGTGTGATTTGTGCTCTATCCTTCAAATGGCTTTTTCACAACACCAATCAGTGTTAATTAATATATACTCAAGGATACAAGTAGACAGGGAAAAAAGCAATAGGTGTAAGTATTAGCCCAGGTATGGCTCATAAGCTTAGTAAAGAAAAACACTCCATAAATTTACCGTATTTATTTATTTTATTTATTTGGCCGTATTTATATATCCTTTTCATGGAGGTCAAAGAAGTTTACAAGGAACTTGGTTTTACAACTAACGTTTACAATGAAAAACAGGTAACTTTGTATAGAGAGAAGGAACAATGGTTAACTTATACTAACTATGTACAGGTTGAAACTATTTACATGTGCTTGAAATATCTTGTCCTTCATGTGGATCCGTAAATCCACACGAATCCATAAGAGGATTCACTACATAGACAGGGTAGTAATGTGTTCCACAGAGAAGGGGCCAGAAAGTAAAATGCTGTATGGCAAATTGATTCCTGATGTGCTCATGACACTTGGGATAGAGGAAGAAGGTTGATGGCCAATTGACGCTAAGAGCATTAAGCATGAAATAGAACCCGAGAGCACTTACCCAGGTGTAGAAGCGCCAGGGGAAGGTTTGGGTGTTTCCAGCAGAGCCCAGATCTGGTCCACCTTCCAAGTCAATTGATGCCTTTGGTACATAACGGCGTAGTGAGTATAAGCCCTGGCATGTTCTCACTGAAGATCTAAAGCAATACTGAGAAAATGTTGAGTTCTTACAAAGCATTCAGCCTTTCACCTGAGGAGAGGGTTCCTCCAGCTGCTCTGAATGAGATTGTTGTTGGTTGGGCTGGTGCACTGGTGAAGGCGGAGCAGTAGGGCTTGCCATGAAGTTGATGTTTGCCGAGGGAGACAACCTACACCTGACAAGAGTTCATGGAAATTCAGTGGGACTCATATAGAATGCCACTGTGCTGGAAAAGGTACCGGGGACAGGTTTGAAATCCCTGAATTTGTCAAGCTCTGAAGAGAAATCCATCATTGGCCCTAGTGGAGTTGGGAGGAGGGAGCGTTAAGGAGAAGGCACTTGCAGTGTTGAAACATCCAAAGGTTTTTAATTTTCAAACTCCCTGGGAAGCAATTGTTGGGTCTCAGCTGATCTTGTCTGAACAAATTCAACAACTTCCAGCTAAGTTGGACATCATTTCCTAATTCTTCCTTGCTGCAAAATGAGATTTCTACCTTAAAAGTAAAAAGTGATACTTGCGAGAAGGGGAGAAAGCCGGCTAGAGATATTGGGGTGAATTTTAAGTGGCACCTTACCTGCATTGAGATATATGGATAAAGTTATCTGTATATTTTTATGCAGATTTTTAAAGATATTCTTAAATCTTGCTGCCACTGAAAATACACTGATAAAGATACGTATACAAATAACTTATCTATGCAGGTCCGGCCCATCCACTAGGCAGACTAGTCGTCCACCTAGGACTGCATATCTCTGTGAGTGGGCAGGCCATATGCTTTGGCACACATTGCCTGCCGCCCCTCCCTCCCCCCGCATGCCACACCGCTATCTCCTCCCCCCCCCCCCCCCCCGTACTGAGCAGCACCGCCCTGCCACCCCCACTGCAGCACATTTTTCACCGAGTCATATATACTACATTCACACCTTTTATTTTGAATGTCTTTCCCATGTGAGTAGTTATAGGGCCCTGTGATATGTGTTGTCCTAACTTGTACTGTGGATTTTGTGACATTGTTTTTATTTCAGGTTGGGTGGTTGGTGAAATGTTCGAATCCGAGAGATGGGAAAGATTTCTTGTATTAAGTCATCCTGCAGAAATAGGGGTTAGAGATCTTTGGTCATTTTCTTTAAGTTTTGTAGTTCTGAGCTCTAAGTTACCAGTAGTGCTACACTTTCCAGGTTTTTCCTTTCCTCTTAACGTGGTAGGTTCTGCCTGGGTGTTTTGAGTGAGGATGCAGGTTTCTTGGAGATGATTTTGGGGTGATAGCCCTTTTGTTTGAAGGATTCTATTAGGACTTTATGGCGTTTATTCTTGTCTTGTGGGTCAGAGCAAATGAGGAGGTATCTTGTAGCCTGGCTGTGTATAATGGATTTCTTATATGTGCAGGATGGAAGCTGAAGCTCTGAAGGTATTGTCAGTCGGTTTCCTGTATATAGATGTTTGTAAGTGTCTAAAAAGTGTATGCTTTCCGCGGAGTAATCCATTCGGAGTCTGACTGTGGGATGACATGTATTGAGGGAACTGTAGAAATGTTCAAGGTTCTTTTCTCCTTCAGTCCAGATTATAAATATACCATCTATGTACTGGTAACCTCTGAAAGGTTTGTTGTGATAACTGTTCAGGAATGTCTCCTCCTATTCAGTTCTCTATTAGCCCAACAGCATGATCGGTCCAGTGGAGGGTAATTATATAAAGTCCCGTGTGCGCGCATTTCACACCTGTCGTCAAAGTTACGTACACATGTGTATAAATTGGCCAGAATGCTTGTTAATTTGAGGCATGATCACATACATCAGTCCTAGGGCTGATGCAAATGTCTACACCTAGATTTACACATATACTTGCGCATTCCACCCATGTGCTGCCAAACTCCGCTCAGGAACACGCTACACAAGCGCCCACCATCTCCACACAACTCAGCACAACTTAAACCACTACACTCTCATAAACACTAATTGTACATAGTTACTTTTGTTACCACCTTGTAAGCTAGACTAGCCTATCCAATGTGCTTCAATGTAAATAGTTAATTTGTACGAGCAAGTACTTGTTTGTACTGCTCAATTCGATACACCTATATGTAAATAGTCATTTGTTCTATGTAATTGAGCAAGTACCTTTCTGTACTGCTCAGACTTGTTGTTTACTGTAAACCGCGCTTGATCGTCGGAAATAGAGGTATATAAACTTCTGTTAAATAAATAAAAAAATAAATAAAAGTACATGCCATGGGACTTTACTGCATACTTATAGAATCGTGACCAGTGAAAGTATCCACGTAAATGCCAGTAATGCATAAAAATCACAAAAGTACCTTGATTTACGCAGATGGCATGTGACCTTCCATGACTCCTTATAAAACTGCCCCATGAATGTTTAGAAACTTGATTCTTGATATGCTACTTCCTCCCTTTTGATAGCACACTGAGGCTCTGCCCTGATAGGATGTGATTGTAGGGCCACAATCGTCTGATTGGACTGTGCTTGTAGTTAAAGATCAGGGGAGAAGGAAAATGAAGTGAATCTGTGCTGAAAATATTTCAATCTGTTCTTTCAAGTAGTTTAATTGTGAAGGAGGAATGAAACAATGACGACATTTTAATACCTTCTCGAACAGCTGTAAACTCCCGAGAGAAGAGAAGCATCCTGCATCTGGAGATGTCTAAAAGGCTATATTAGCAAACCAAGCAAAATAAAACTACCTGACGGACACTGACAAGACTCTTTTTATCTTACAGACCCTTCTTGCCCTTCAGAATACACCCTGCTCGTTGCTAAGGAAGCAAAACAGTGGGGCTATGTATTCATTGTCATGCATCTGGTGCACTATAATGCCTTAACATTTTTAGGGGTTGCTATTCTAAAGGGTTTAGCCGGTTAGCAGGACCTACTAACTGGCTAATCCCCAACGATCCCACTATTAGTACCACTGAATATCCTCACAGGTTGCAGAAAAGAGGCCCAGTTAAATCCAGGGCAGTCTGTGGGTAGAGCAAGGGCAAACCTGGCGACTGCCCAATCAGTGGTGATTTTCAGCTGCTAATCGGAGAGCTAAACCCCACAAAGTTAGGACAGATCAATAGCTTTCCTAACTTTATGCGCCGTAGCTATCCAGTTAGAGGCCAATTCCATAACATGCACGTCCGGGCCACAGACACATCCAAATTGAAAATGGGCCCATCACCCTAATTCAGCAGCCGCGGGTATAGACGTGCCAGTGGTTCCAGAATCAGGGACATAGGCGTTTCCAGCATGGCACGAGCAAACCACAGTGGAGAAACATGGGCCCCACTGTTATAATGAGACACGGGTATACACAGCAAATGGTTGGAGGTCCCCACGCTCACCGTATTCTGAAAAGATAGACTTGTCCGATCTTGCTCGTCTCCGCCATATACCCAAGGACGTCTCGGCCATGCCTCCTCTGCTAAAACCTGCATCTCCTAAGCTGCTCCTCTCACTGACAGTGTTGTGCTGATGCAAACTACACATAAATACTGATGATACATAAGTGTTGATGAGGAGTGTAGGGAGGAGTGGTCTAGTGGTTAGGACAAAGTACTTCAGGCCGGAGGGCCGGGGGTTCAAGTCCCACCTGGGGACAGCAATCTCAGGCCGGAGGGACTGGGATTTCTAGTCCTATAGGCACTCCTTGTGGTCTTGGGCAAGCCACTTAACCCTCCATTGCCCATGTTCCCTGTAAGTATTAGTGTATGTGTCTCATATCCCCTCGTGTTAAATGTATCCCCCAATTGACCGCTTTGACCCGGTGAAAAGCGGGATATAAATACAGCTAAATAAATAAATAAATAAATAAATAAAATGAAAACTAGACTGGATATTTGCATGCCCAAAACAGTGCAAAGTAATCTCAGTACACTCAAAGATGTTATAACTGCAAGTAGAAAGTGATATGTTTGTCCTGACATCCTTGCATGAAACCATACATGGCAGTAGAAGAAATCCTTCTTGATTGGTAATCTCTAAAAACAGTGTTTACAATGCTGAGTATGGACCCTTACCAGCCTCACAAAAAATAGTGCTTTTGGGCCTGTTTTAGCGCTGCATGTACTGTTGAATGCTCTTATTCCGTGGGCTATGGTTATGGCACTTGAGATACTGCCCTTTACTATGTGCATCAGAGCGGTTTATATGTATGTATATACGAACGGGTACTTTTTATTCCCTTGTCCCCAGAGGGCTCACAATCTAAGTGTACCTGAGGCAATGGAGGGCTAAGTGGCTTGCCCAAGGCCACAAGGAGCGGCCATGGGACTAGAGACCCCAGTCCCTCCTGCCTGAGGTTACTTGTCCCTATGTGGGAATTTAATCCCCAGCCCTCTGGCCTGAAGTAACCTGTCCCAACCACTGAGCCACTTCTCTCTTATTATTGAAAGGGATATGTTTTGACATTTAGCTATGGAGAACCGTTTGTGATTTTTTTTCTGCCCTATCACACTGGCACCTGCTGACGCTGCGGTCATCTGTATGGTCCAGGTTCTGGCCAGGCATTCATGCCCCCCTCTGAATTGCAGATGAGCACACCCAATCCTCCTGTGCAACCCTTAAACTACATACACCCACACTCTCTCCTTTTCAGTAACAAAAAACATAACCCTGCCAAAAAGATGCCCTGAACCTATAAATAGCAGCTGGTACAACATAATAGCATGGAGTCCCAGGACTAACCATATGATCTCCGATTCTCACCCAAACAAGAATCCTTTCCATACTCACTCACACACTATTCCTACATCAACAGTCCCATTTTTAAGACACAGAAATTGTTAGGGCCCCCTAGATTAACTCCTTTAGCACAAACAACAAATGTCAGCATGGCCAGAATAATCACTATTGCTCTTCTTAATATTTCTTTCAGGGTGCTTATTAATGACTCTTTAGCTTACAAGATTCCCACACCTCTGATTTCAGTTCTTTATAAATGCATCTATGGTGTTTTTCCATACTGTAGTCCACCAGTTTAGAACAGACTAGTCACCTCGTTTATACAAACATAGCAGAATATTTTCTAAGTACTGGTCTTATTCCATGACTCTGGCAGGTATAACGGGCACTTCTGCGGGGACCTCCCAAAACATACATAGGCTTTTCCTGAATACAGTTTAAACCATGCCCCGTTCTGCCCCTCCCGGACACATTCTGAGAGCGAGATAAACGTCCACGGGTGTTATGTACCGGAATACGCTTATAGACATTTTCGACAGATAAACATCCCCAGCGCACGTACAAACCCTTATTTGGTTTCTGGAATGATCTCCATAGTGACTGAATATCACCGTTGACAAGATAGCTGCTTCAATTGCTGGCAAGACAGGATATTCAGTGCCGGACACTGGAAGGGTTCAAGCACTGAAAATCCAGTTTTATTTTGTGCCGCCGCTGAATATTGACCCATTAGCATGTACAGAATCTATAGAATGTGAGCACTATCGACCTGCGTGTGGTAAATTTTGTTCATTCAATAAATTTGTGAAACCCACCCAAAATTCAGAAAAAAGTGAGAAACACCCAAAAACAAACTGAAAATGTTTTGCCTGTGAAACCCCTGTGCCAGGCATAATGGTGAGTGCAGCTCCTTGTAACTGGAAGGCCTTGAAGCGAAATAGAACCGCTGCAAATGATTTAAGACCTAAACCATATTAGCTCCTTTTCTGCCATTTGCCCGTGTCTCGGGATCAGTTCCGTTTCATTGTGTCACAAATCCTGGAATGTTCTGTGTTTTTGGCCAAAGTGAGGCACCATATGCTTATTTTGGATAAATGCACATACCAGGTGTAGCTGCTTTACCAAAGCTTTCCTATTCATGAATGCATTTGTATGAGCAATTAACTGCTAAGTAGGTAACATTTCTGCCCATCATTACCCACTAATTAAGAGTCATGTTTATCATTGGACCAGATATTCAAAGGCACTTCTACGTTTAGTGCAGGGGCAGTGGAACACCCTTTTAGTTGGTGGTACCAAATAAACCAATCTCCAGTTCAGCCCCCATGCTCTTCATTGTTGATGCTGCATTGGACAAAATTTGGGAGGGCCTTGGCCCCTCTGGCCCACCCCTTTCTGCTGCCTATGGTTTAGGGAAACGTGTAAGCCCCCTTGTCTGTGAATTTTCAGTGGCATCATATGGTCAGTGCTGCTGGGAATTTCCTCTGACTATTGTCCTAACTTAATCCGCATAACTATAGGGACAAAGGCGCATTTTAGAAATGATGTTCAGATGCCGCTGGGGATGCTCATGTGAATATGTGCCCGAAAAGGCTGATCATGGCCAAGTTTGGGCATGATTTCAGAAATGTGGACGCACCCGATATAGACGTCCCCAGAGGCAGAATTCTAGACAGGGGACGCATCCCAGACATCCATTCTACAAGTGGCAGAGGGAGAACTGCAACACCAGTGTCCCCAATTCCTGTTCTAAGGTTGTTGTGGATGTGGACTATACTGGGAATACCAGGGAACTGTCTCCTCTACACCCTGATGCTTAATCGTGCCCTTGAGCAGGTATAGATCTGGACATGAGCCTAGACGTACCAGACATTTCTGAAATCGGGCACACACGTCTAAGGTTGGTGGACCACCCTGGAACCCCCTTCCCCCACTATGGCTACCACTGTATTTAGGCATGTACTCGCTGAGGTCATTTCTAGACCCATCTATTAAACTGGCTCTGGGGACATCTCTGTGATTGTACATCCATTTGCACATTTTTGGACATCCAGATTGTTTATTTATTTATTTAACATTTCTTCTATACCACGCTATTCAGATCAGTGCGGTGTACATTAAACAGAATGTACTACAATGCATCAAGCCACATTGTATTTACAATGAACAGGGTAGTAACTTGGGTGTAACAGGGGGAAACTATCTACAATTCATTTACACTGGTGCATAAGTTTCTGGATCTAGGCGATTTGGGTCAGGGAGAATTGAGCTGACTAACCATATTCTTGATGGGTCTGTTTGTTGGGGCAGTTTGGGCAGGTAGACAGAGTGCTCATTGCCTGCTTTCTAGAATTAGTTTCTGGGTAGTATCTTAAGAACAAATGATGTTTCAACGCTTTTCTGAATAGGGCCAAGTTCGTGATGGTTTGAATTTCTGTAGGGAGGGCATTCCAGGCTCTAGGTGCATATATCATGAAAGCCCTATTGGCCGTTGCCTTTGTGCATTTTGTCATTACTTTAGGGACCTCTAATGTGTTCGTCATTGTAGATCTTCTGTTTCTATTGTCCGGTATGCTGTGAATCAACTTGCTGATGGGCGTGGGGGCTGAATATCGCTATTATATATGTGCGTACCTGTGACGAGCGCCGTCTATGTATATGCAGCAGCAGCCTTTCTGAATAACAACACTGAATATCTGCAGTTTTCACAATGCTGTCAGGGTTTTATTAAAAAATGCTTGCTGCTGGGACTGGACATTGAGCTGACTCTTATGATTATTATTATCTACAAATCTGGATATTTATAGTAGTTACTATTTGTTTTGTGAGCTGAATGAAACTTAGCGGCCTGTTTACTAACATGCATTCAGTTGTAGCCCAGGATTTAGCATGCACTAAGTCCCTGATAATGGCTACCACATGCTAAAAACAGCCAGCACACTAAGGGGCATGTTACTAAAGAATGTGCTGGTACTGCCTGTTTGGGATGTGCCAGCTTCAGGGGAGAGGTGCATCCATCGCCCTGTCGTTGGTATGCGGTGTATACGCAATGCAGTGGTAAGCTGCAAGGCGGATTCACCCAATGGCACCCATTGAGGTGATAGTAGGTGCCTCTATGCTAGTGGCAGTAACTGTGGTAGTATGTGCCCATTACACCCATGCTAACCATGATGTGCCATCAATGCCCATGTTCAGAGGCAGCCCAAGGGTTTCTGCCGCACCAAGCAGAAGCCCCTGCCACGCCGCCCCCTCTGCCACTGGCATCCCCTTCCTGCCGACACTGCAGCAGGCATATGCCCCCTGAATCCATCTTCCTCATCTTGCGGCGGTGGAAGCTCAACTCCGTTTTGAGCCACTGCTGCCACTTTCAAAATGGAGTTGGGCCATGCTGCCGATGCAAGATGAGGAAGATGGATTCGAGGGGTAACGGTGGCCCGCCGCCATTTTGAAAGCTTTGTACTGCCACTTTCAAAACGGTATTGTGCTGCGGTCTGCCACCCTAGGTGTCTGCCTAGTGGATGGGCTGGCCCTGCCCACGTTCTGCCCCAACTCACCCCATCTCCACCTATCAACGGGATTTACAGTGCAGTGCATTTTCCACATGCTGAACTCCGTGCTAGCTATTAGTGTGGTTTAGTAAACATGCCCTTAAAGTCCCACACTAAGTGCTTGCTACGGTATGATACAGAAACTGGAGGGGAGGGGATAAGGCCAGGGATGGGCATGGACAGTGATTGCAGTTTGCATACAAGTAGTTACTATGTGTTCCGAACCACTCACCCCTCCCAATCAGCATCAGCATCAGGTCCCCATAATCCCATCCCCTTCCCCATCAGCATATCATCACACCCCACCCCATCTCTTCCCCAGTCCAGATCAACCCCCACCCCAATACCCTTCCCAATCAACATCCCCCCTTTACCCTCCACAAAGAGCACCACCCAACCCTCCTCCGCAACCCCTCTCGAGTCTCTCCCCAGCACCTACCGGGGGTTTCCCTGGATGCTCCTGCTCCTTTGCCGGCCCAGATTGAAAAATCCTACAAGTTGCCTCATAGTACTACTGCTAGGGGTCAGAGCTGGCATTTTGAACCACATCGGCAACGGGATAGGAACATCTGGGAATCATTCCTACCATGCCACAAGCCATTAGGGAAACCCATGGTAAGTTCTGGGGGTGGGGAAGGGTCAGGTGATGTTCTTCATTGAGGAGTTCAATGGGGTACAGCTGATCAGAAAACGGACTGGCTCCTGCGAGGGTCGGGAGTAGAACTTTCATTCCGCTTCAGTGCGGTGATGGATCTTTCAGTAGAGGCCCGCGCTTAAGTGCTGCTTCATCACACAAGCACTTTTGACACAGACTTCCTGTTGGAGGGGGTGGGAGATTGCAGGGCTCTAGCACAGGCCCGACACCGGGCTGAAGCAGCATTGCAGTGCTGGCCTCCCTCCGAATGACGCGGCTCTAGGCAGATGCCTCTTCTACCTAGTGACAGGGTTGGTCTTGCTGTTATTGTACCTCCCACTAGCTTGTAGACTGATGTTAGCAAATGGATAAATGAAGGCAAATGGGCAGTGAGTAGTTCAGTCACCGTTTGAGTGCTTCAGTCAGAGCTTGAGAATATTCCTCCTGGTTTTTATTTTCACAGACCTCGGTGTTGCACATGTGCTCTCTCTTTCACGCGTTCATCTTTGCTCAGCTGTGGACGGTGTACTGTGAACAAGCAGCCATCGCTCCCACCATCCAAAACCAGAACGAGTTCAGTTTCACGGCAATTCTTACTGCTCTGGAGTTTTGGAGTCGTGTGACGCCCAGTATCCTGCAGCTTATGGCACATAATAAGGTGGTGAGTTAAACCTTGTATCCTGGCTAGCTATGGTTATCAAACTGGGCCTATGGCTCAAGGTGTTAGGCAAAGCATGTTTTACTCAGGCCCAAGGAGGGAAGGAAGATAGCAGTGACCCTATGGCCCGCCACCCCCCCCCATCCCCTTGTCCTGTGTCCCCTTGCTCGTTGACGTCCCATTACTGCTGACATAATGCACAGGCTACCAGCTTGTCATAGCCAAAGAGTTTATTGGGTAATTTTGGCCACAGCATAACCTGCACACACATAACCATATAATACTGTACAATTATCAAATATACAGGATGGCCCAAAAAAAGTGAGAACATCTCGTAGCATATAAGTTATTTAAAAATTCAAAAAGACAAATGTAAACGATTGACAAATTTAAAAAAAAAGATGGCGACCGGAAATTGTCAAAATAAAGACATTATATAGCTAAAAAAGGTAAATAAGTAAACTATTTAAGCTTTTAATTTACGAGATGTTCTCACTTTTTTTGGGCCACCCTGTATATACAAAACATGAAGTTGCCTTAACTGACTCAATTCTCGAGACGCACAGTCCATAAGTGCATAGGGGTGATGCCGTCAAAGCCCACCCCTTCCTCAAATCACCCTGCTACCATTACTGTCACAAACACATACACGTTTTCCATAAGGCACTGTGTGGTGAAGCATGCCATTGAAGCGTGCCCTTGCTCCCAGTCGCAGCAGGGTTATACCTTCCCAGTTTCCAAACCGGCCCATCAAAGGTTGGTACCCGTGCTTACTTGAGTACATGGCACAAAGGTGTAGCTCTCCACCCCCCCCCCCCCCGCCGTCAAGCGTGGGGAGGCGCATTGCCCACTGGTTCTTCTGCGAACCTATTGACCCTAACTGGGGGAGGACAAATCTCCTTGTGGCGACTCCCCCTGTGCTCTATTGTAGGACTGTGCACTCGATCCAGTGTGCCTCCAACCCTGGCTGTGCTGCAACAAGGGGGTGGAAGGGCGGGTGTACTTCCTCACATTGTCCAGACTGGAGGGCAAGACCATCAGGCCCTTAAAAAGCCAGCCATGGCCCGCCTTCCTGCCCCTGCCACCCATTAACCCCAGCCTGCCAATCCTGCCCCTTTGCGCCTGGTGGCTGCTAATCCAGCCAACTGGGTCTAACTCAAGCTAAAGTTGAAAAAAGAGCAAACCATTCATGAAAGTAGCAAAAAATGACTGTGAGAATATACCACTGGAATTTAAAGACTGCCTGCAAAATCGATTTGCTGCTTTAGATACAAACGACAGAGCTCCAGAAGAGTTATGGGAGGACATCAAGATGGTTGTGTTGGAAGAAAGTGAGAAGTCGCTACAAAAGGTGAAAAAGCAAAAATGGCCAAAATGGATGACCAAAGAAACTCTGAAAATTGCCCAGAAACACAGAGAAGCTAAAGCAAGAGGAGAAAGAGAGGCAAACGAAGAACTGAACAGAGTTTTCCAACATGCAGCAAGACAAGACAATGAGAAGTACTACAATGATGCATGCGAGGAAATAGAAGCAGAAACTATTAGAGGAAGAACAAGATCGGCTTTCCTAAAACTATGAGAGTTAAAGAAAAATTCCAGCCTCTAATTGGAATGGTACAAGATGCTCAAGGATCTATGTTGAGTGATGCTGAGAAATTAAGAAAAGGCGGAAAGAATATACAGAGTTATTATATGATAAAAATCAAGTGGACCAACAGCCGTTTCAATCTGTACCTTATGATCAGGAACCATTGGTGATGAAGGAAGAAGTCAAAGCAGCATTGAAAACCTTATCAAAGAACAAAGCACCAGGCATTGATGGCATTCCCATAGAAGTATTACAGCAACCTGATGCAGTTGTTACCATACTTACAAGGCTCTGTCAGGAAATTTAGAAGACATCATCATGGCCAACTGACTGGAAAAGATCTGTGTTTATACCAATACTAAAGAAAGGTAATTCAACTGAATGTGGAAATTATCACACAATTGCTCTGATCCCACATGCCAGTGAGATTCTACTGAAGATTATTCAGCAGAGATTACAACCATACTTGGAACAAAAACTGCCTGAAGTGCAAGCAGGGTTCAGGAAAGGATGAGGAACATCATTATGGACATGAGATGGATCCTTGAAAAGACAAAAGAATACCAAAAAGATATCTATATGTGTTTAATCAACTACAGCAAGGCTTTTGACTGTGAAAAACTATGAGAAACTCTGGGCCACATTAAGAAGCTTGGGTATACCAGAACACCTGATAGTTCTCTTGCACAACCTTTACATAGATTAAAAAGCAACAGTTCGAACAGAACAAGGAGAAACAGAATGGTTTAAAATCAGCAAAGGTGTATGACAAGGCTGCATACTTTCCCCCTACCTGTTTTAATTTATATGCAGAACAAATCATCAGAGAAGCAGGACTGTATGAAGGCAACCGAGGTGTGAAGATTGGTGGAAGACTCATCAACAACCTCTGCTATGCTAATGATACCACATTACTGGCTGAAAGTAAAGATGATCTGAAATATTTGCTTCTCAAAATCAAGGAACACAGTCATAAAATGGGCCTGCACCTTAATGTAAAGAAGAAAAAAAAGTATCCTGACAACTGGCAAAATCAATAAGTTCATGATTGATGAAGAAGAAATTGAAATAGTTGAGAACTTTAACCTACTTGGATCAACTATCGATAAAGAAATAACAAGCAGTCAAGAAATCCAACGACGCATTGCTCTTGGCAGAATGGTTATGAAAGACCTAGACAAGATTCTCAAGAGCAGAGATGTCTCTCTCCATACAAAGACGCACAGAGGCCGGGACACACACATTAGAATGTGCTTCCACGTGGTTAGTAGATGTAGCTAACTGCATACGCCACACTGATTATCGGGCTCTATTATATTGCTGTGCCAGAAAAACACTGGGATCATGACCCCATTCCCACTGATAAAAAGATTGATGCAATAAACCCAGACATTGTGTTAAAGGAGCTAATTCTACTAGTAATGCTAGTCATGTGCTTGTCAGAGCCAAGCAACTATTCTCTGTTATGTGTAGAGAAAGAGAAGATCCTCAAATGCTAATAAATGTAATTGGAGACCTAAAATATGCAGTGAAAAAATTTGCAGAAATCACTCCAATTGTATTGGGCACCACCAGCCTCATTAAAAAAGTTTCTAAGCACATCTTGATAAGGTACATGTAAATATTACAGCATATAGACTCCAGTAGAAGGCTGCCGTTGACACAAACTAGCCTATTTGGAGACATTATCCCAAGTGGAACTATAACTGTGTTAATTTAATTGCTTTGAAATTTGAATGGTCAGGTGCCATGTGTGTCAGTGTAGCTTGATAGCTGATGAATACTGTCTTTACAATGCAGTTATTATTTTTACATTTTTAGATGGTGGAAATGGTGTGCCTTCATGTAATTAGTTTAATGGAAGCTCTGCAGGAATGCAATTCAGCCATCTTTGTCAAGGTAAGCAAAACCTTTCTTCTTCACAGTCGTAAACAGGTCACATTTTAGGATTCATTTCTGCAGACATCACGTGCAGGGAAAGCATGCCAAAATCTATATGGGCTTAATTCACCTACAAGGTTTTTGGGCCTAGAGGATGAATATTTGAAAAGACCTGACCATCCACTGGAATAAAAATAGATTTTGGGTGACAATTGAACAAAAAAGAAAATATTTGCTATGGCCTGTAAAAAGATATTCAGGACATGCAAGGAAAGGAACCACAATAGAGGCTCTGTTTACTACCCCACTCTGCTCATGGACGTGTCCAAATATACTTAGCCACCCAAATGCATATGCTCCTTTTATTCATGATGCCTATTTACGTCTGATGTAAGTTCCCACCAGATAAGTAACATACCTAAACAGCCCCTGCTACTTTCTTTGGCAATAATTTGACACTTTTTGAACTTTTTATTGCTTCAGGAAAAAATAGGAAAATTATCTTCAATTTCTTTTATCCTATTGGATAACACTGGAAATAAAATTTTAACAAACCTTTCATTTTTAAACACTGGCTAAAATTTTCCATGCAAAAGCCATTTTTAACGGGCCATTGCTGATATTACCCTTCGGAATTGTGGTACCTACAGCTTTGGCCTGCCCTAATGTCTACAATTCATTCTGCAAATTTTGATGTGTCCAAAGTATGAAAGTTGAAGTCTTGTCATCTGAGCTTCTAAAGAAAGCTTTGGTTTTATTTCCTCTAGTACTGACTGGTTTGTTCTTTGGGCAGTCCATGGTATACACAGTGTTCGTCGCCAACACCATAATTCAAAGGCATCAATTTTCTTCCCATCTATCTTTTTTGCTGTCCAACTTTCGCATCCATAAGATGTTATTGAAAATACCATGACTTGGACAAGTCAAATCTTTGTATGGAAAGAGACATCTCTGTTCTTGAGCATCTTGTCTAGGTCCTTCATAGCCATTTTGCCAAGAGCAATGTGTCGTCAGATTTCTTGACTGCTAATGCATAAAGATTCATAATATAATGTACTAAAATGTGTTAAAATAATTTGTGTATTGACATCTAATTTTAACACTGGCTTTATCTCTTAGAAAACATTAAACACCTAAAATACTTGTTTTTGTTAAGTGCTACCAAGTTCAGGTCAACTCATAGAGACCCTGTGAATAGTTGTCCTAAACTCTTGTTGGTCTTCAGACAGCTAATTGCTGATAGAGTGGCATCTATAGCTGCTCTTATTGTATTGATCTGTTGTATTACCGGCCCTCTTCTTTCATGTTGACCTTCAATCTTGGCAAGCTTGATGTCATTCTCTAATGATCTTTTTTTTTGGGCATGATGTGTTCAATATATGAAAATCTAAGTCTTGTCATTTGAGCTGTAGTACTGATTGATTTGTTCTTCGGGCAGTCCATGTTCTTCTAATTCGAAGACATTGATTTTCCTCCTGTCTTTCTTATCCATATGATGTTATTGAAAATACCATGGCTTGGACAAGTCAAATCTTTGTATACAGATACAACTCAGCACTTGTAAATCTTGTCTAAATCTTCCATAGTTCTTCTGCCAAGAGCAGTGTGTCATTGGATCTCTTAACTTCATGTCGTTTCATTAGTGATTATTGATCAAAATAGGTTAAAGGTGTCTACTATTTCTGTTTCTATTTCTGCTCCAGCTGAGATTTAATGTTAAAAAATGCAGGGTCGTGCATTTGGGCTGAAAAATCCAAGGGAGTGGTACAATATAGGGGCTGAAGTACTTCACGAAAGAAGAACAGGACCTGGGCATGAGTGTTTCTGAGAATGTTAAGGTGGTTAAATAGGTAGAAAAGGTGATGGCAAAAGCCAGAAGGAAGCTTGAGGGCATAGGGAGAGGAATGGCCAGCAGGAAGAAGGAAACATAGAAACATAGAAACATAGAAATATGACAACAGAAAAAGATCACATGGCCTATCTAGTCTGTCCTTCCATATCAACAACTACAACAGTCCCTTTTTACCTTCAAAGATCCTCTGTGTTTGTCCCATGCTTTTTTGAATTCAGTTACTGTCCTCATCTCTACCACCTCCACTGGGAGACTATTCCATGGATCCACTACTCTTTCCGTAAAGAAATATTTCCGCAAATCACTCTTGAATCTATCTCCCTTCACCCTCATCCCATGTCCCCTCGTAGCAGAACTTGCTTTCAATTGAAAGAGGCTCTCTCCCTGAACATTTATGCCACGGAGGTATTTAAACATCTCAATCATATCACCTCTATCCCGCCTTTCCTCTAAGGTGTACATATTAATATCCTTCAGTCTGTCCTCATATGCTTTATAATGAAGTATGGAGGAGTAGCCTAGTGGTTGGGGCAAGGTACTTCAGGCCGGAAGGTCGGAGGTTCAAATCCCACTAGAGGACAGCAACCTTGGGCCGGAAGGACTGGGGTTTCTAGTCCCACAGATGCTCCTTGTGGTCTTGGGCAAGCCACTTAACCCTCCATTGCCCATGTTCCCTGTAAGTATTAGTGTATGTGTCTCATATCCCCGCGTGTTAAATGTATCCCCCAATTGTGCTGTGACCGCTTTGATTGAAGGATAAGGCGGTATACAAAACTGTCTAAATAAAAAAAAAAAAAAAAAAAACCATTTTAGTAGCCACCCTCTGCACCGACTCCATCCTGTTCACATCCTTTTGAAGGTGCGGTCTCCAGAATTGCACACCATACTCCAAATGAGGTTGCACCAAAGACTTATACAGAGGCATTATCACCTCCTTTTTTCTGCTAGCCATTCCTCTCCGCATGCACCCAAGCATCCTTCTAGCTTTTGCCGTCACCTTTTCTACGTCTTTAGCTACTTTAAGATCATCAGACACAACCACGCCTAGGTCCCGCTCTTCTTTAGTGGACAAAAGTACTTCACCCCCTATACTATATTGCTCCCTTGGATTGCTGCAGCCCAAATGCATGACCTTACATTTTTTAACATTAAATCCCAGCTGCCAAATTCTTGACCATTCTTCAAGCTTAGCTAGATCCCTCCTCATGTTATCTACACTTTCCTGGGTGTCTACTCTATTGCAGATTTTGGTATCATCCGCAAAGAGGCAAACCTTACCTGACAGCCCTTCTGCTATATCACCAACAATAGAAACAATAGGAGGTGGTAATGCCTCTGTATAAGTCTTTGGTGAGACCTCATTTGGAGTATTGTGTGCAATTCTGGAGATAGGATGTGCAGAGGGTGGCTACCAAATTTGGTTAGTTGACTTCATCATAAGGCATATGGGGACAGATTTAAAGATCTCAATATGTATGCTTTGGAGGAAAGGCAGGAGAGAGGAGATATGATAGAGACATTTAAATACCTCCGTGGCATAAATGCACGAGGAGAGCCTCTTTCAACTGAAATAAAGCTCTGCAATGAGGAGGCATAGGATGAAGGTGAATGGGGATAGACTCAGGAGTAATATGTGGAAATATTTATTTTTGGAAAGAGTGGTAGATGCATGTTTCCCATGCATGTTTTAAGTGGTGTAACAATGTGAGAAGACAATGGCCAAAGCCAGAAGGATGCTGGGTTGCATACAGAGAAGAATAACCAGCAGAAAAGAGGAGGTATTAATGCCCCTGTACAAGTCATTGGTGAGGCCTCACTTGGAGTATTGAGCTCGGTTTTGGAGACCATATCTCACAAAGGATATAAAAAGACTTGAAACGGTTCAGAGGAAGGCGACCAAAATGATTTGACACCTGCGCCTGAGGCTTATGAGAAGACACTGTATACCCTAGAGGAGAGGAAGGACAGGAGAAATACAAACATAGAACGTAGAAACATGTTAGCAGAAAAAGACCATATGGTCTATCTAATCTGACCTTCCATATCAAAAACTATAGTCCCTTTTTTTCCTTTAGAGATCTTCTGTGTTTGTCCCATACTTTCTTGAATTCAGATACTGTCTCGTCTCTACTACCTCCACTGGGAGATTATTCCACACATCTACCACTCTTTCCATAAATAAATATTTCCGCATATTACTCCTGAGTCTATCCCTTTGACCCTCATTTTATGCCCCCCTTCTTGCAAAGCTTACTTTCAGTCGAAAGAGGCTCTCCACTTGTGCATTTATGCCACGGAGGTATTTAAATGTCTCTATTATATCTACTTTATCCCGCCTTTCCTCTAACGTATATATATTAAGATCTTTAAGTTTGTCCTCTTATGCTTTATAACGAAGACCACTAAACATTTTAGTAGCCATCCTCTGCACTGACTCCATCCTATTTATGTCCTTTTGAAGGTATGGTTTTTAGAATTGCACACAATACTACAAATGAGGTTGCACCAGAGGCACAATCATCTTCTTTTTCTGCTGGCCATTCCTCTCCCTATGCACCCAAGCATCCTACTGGCTTTTGCCATTGCCTTTTCTACCTATCTAGTCACCTTAAGATCATCAGAAACAATCACGCCCAGCTCCTCCTCTCCTTTCATGGACAGAAGTACTTTGCCCCTATACTGTACTGTTCCCTTGGATTTTTTCAGCCCAAATGCACGACCCTGCATTTTTTAACATTAAATCTCAGCTGCCAAATTCTTGACCATTCTTCAAGCTTAGCTAGATCTCTCCTCATGTTATAAACTCCTTCCTGGGTGTCTATTATATTGCAGAGTTTGGTATTATCTGCAAAGAGGCAAACCTTACCCAACAGCCCGATGTTAAAAAGAATCAGACCAAGGACAGATCCCTACGGTACACCACTAGTAACATCCTTTTCCTCAGGGTGAGCTCCATTTACCTGTACACTTTGTTGCCTCCCAATCAACTAATTTTTAACCCAATCAGTCACTTTAGGGTCCGTCTTTAGGGGGCTCAATTTATTTATAAGTCATCTGTGCAGAACGGTGTCAAAGGCTTTACTGAAATCCAAGTACACCACATCTAAGGCTCTGCCTCTGTCCAACTCTCTGGTCACCCAGTCAAAGAAATTAATCCGATTTGTCTGACAAGGCCAACCTTTGGTAAGCCCATGCTGCCTCGGATCCTGCAATCCATTGGACTCCAGAAACCTCACTATCTTCTTTTTTACAGCATTTCCATTACCAGTACCATCTAACTTCTGAACTATCTAGCATCTGAACAAATAAGGGTGTCCTACATGGAGTGGTGGGTTCACCCCTAAACAGAAACAAAAACATGGGGAGGGGTGGCCTGCACAGAGCGACAGGTGCACCTACCCTTGCCATCTTGCTGGGCAGACTAGATGGACCATGTTGGTCTTTATCTGCCGTCACTTACTATGTTACTATGTTACTATGTTACTCACCACAGAGGTCAGACTAACCAGCCTGTAGTCCTCAACCTCATTCATATTTCTGCTTTTGTGTAAAGGGACTACATGTGCCTTTTTCCAGTACTCTGGGACCACTCCTGACCCTAAAGGAACATTGAAAAGGTCAGTCAGTGGAGCTGCTAGAATGTCCATAAGTTTCTTCAATATTCTTGGATGTATCCCATCTGGCCCCATCGCTTTGTCTACTTTTAGTTTAGCTACTGTAGTTCCTCATGAACACAGTCCTCTGAAAATCACTCAAGATCCCCTTCACTTCTGCTCCTATTTGTGGGTTTCTGAGGTCCTGCTTCTGGCACTTCATCTGTGAACACAGAACAAAAATATTTGTTAAGCAATTCCGCTTTATCGTCTTCAGCTTCTACATATTCCTCCCCTTCCCCCTTGAGTCTGACAATACCACTTTTGCACTTCCTCCTCTCTCTAACATATCTGAAAAATGTCTTGTCTCCCCATTTTATGGCATTGGTTATCTCTTCTTCTTTTTCTATCTTTGCTTTCCTGACTACTTTCCCAGCTTCTGTGTTTTTCTTTATTGATGCTTGTCTTCCTCTCTCTGTAATCTCTTGTATTTTATCTTTTTCTGTACCTTTTCAACTACTTCTTTTGAGAGCCATAGTGGCCTCCTTTTTCTTTTACACTTATTTACCTTTTTAATGAAAAGGTTTGTTGCCCTTAAAATATCCCCTTTCAGTTTTGCCCATTGTTATCTTGTATCTCTATCTTTATTGTAACTTGATATACCACCCAACACTAGGGCATCTGAGCAGTTTCCAGCAAAATATTATGAGTTGCAGGAAAAGAAAGGAATGCCACAACAAGCCAGGAAAGAAAAAGCTAAAAAGGAAGGCAAAGAGATTGGTGGGGAGAAGGAGGGGTGGGGAAGTACAAAGTGAGGGAGTTAGGGTAGGGTCAGGTAGTAGGGGGTGGAAGGTCAAAGGCAGTAGTGAAGAGATGGGGCTTCAATAGTGTCGTTAATCTGGGGAAGGAGAGTTCCAGATGGAGGTCAGGTGGGAGGGAATTCCAGAAAAAGGGGGCCAAGAAAGAAGAAGGCAGATGAGCGAGTGGATTCTAAGTGGGCACGGGAGACAGATGGGAGGAAAAGACAATTGTAATGGACCAGATGGAGGGAGCGGTGAGAGGTATGAAGTTGGATAAGATCAAAGAGATACTGGGGGGAGTTAGTATGAATGGTGTGGTGGACTAGGGTGTGGATTTTATAGTGGACATGGAATTTTATGGGAAGCTAGTGTAAATGAATAACCAGGAGGGTAATGTGATCTGAACGGGAGGCATGTGTCAGTATGCAGGCAGCAGTATTTTGTAGAAGTTGCAATCTGCATAATTGATATTGGGGGAGGCCAGCAAGAACAACATTGCAGTAGTCAATACGGGTTATGACCAGGGAGAGAAGTGTGGACAATGAGGAGAGGTTGTACTGAACGGATCTGACACAAGGAGTGGAACGAACATTGAATGATGGAGGAGAGGTGCTCATGAAAAGATAGGGAAGAATCAAGGGTAACACCAAGATATCAGAGGGAGACCAGAGGACTGGGTAGTAACGCAAGGGTGGGAGCCATGGAGGGGACCAGGGCAGAGAAGGTAAACTAGATTGCAGAGGTTTTTGAGGGATTGCTGTGAAGGAAATTTGAGGTCATCCAGGAAGAGACAGTGGAGAGGCAGCCATTTAGGTAAGTCAGATCAGGAGTTGATGGACTAGTGTGGTGCAAAAGGAGAATGTCATCTGCATAATAGTAGGAAGAGATACTGTGTTGTTGGACAATAAGGGTGAGAGGACCAGGAATACATTGAATAGCACAGTTGCAAGGACAGAACCCTGGGGGACACCACAGGGCAAGGGAGTGACAGAAGAGGATGAAGAACCTGAGAGGACCAAAAAAGACCAGGATGAAAGAAAAGAGTGGAATCACCAAAAGACAGAAGCAGTGATGCCGAAATCGCAAAGCCAAGAGAGAAGGGTATGATGATCAACTAGGTTGAAAGCAGAGGAAAGATCTAAAGAAACAGCCAACGAGATGTCACACAGATCATGAGAAATATGAAGCTCATTAAGGAGGGAAAAGATAATAGTCTCTGTACTGTAGCCGTGACAGAATCTGGATTGACAGGGTTGGAGGGCAAGAGTAGCATCGAGATGAGAGGAAAGTTGGGTAAATACTAGCTTTTCAAGGACTTTAGAGAGAAAAGGGAGTGCAGAGATGGGACAACAATGGGCAAGGGTGGTGGGATCCAGAGAGGGTTTCTTAAGAAGGGGCCGAATGACTGTATGTTTCCAGGGAAGAGGAAAAGACCCATAGGAGAGGCTAGAATTGAAGATAGTGAGATAGTGTTTTTCTACATCCCCCAGCTGTTCCCATCCTTCGAATGACTCTTTGAGGTATTGTCCCATTTTGGCAAAGTTAGTTTTCCTAAAGTCTAAGACCCTCGCTTTTGAATGGACTTTATCAGCCCTAGTCCTAATACTGAACATCATCATCTGGTGATCACTGGATGCAAGATGATCTCCCACTATAACATCAGAAACTCCCCATTGATAAGCACCAAGTCCAGGATGGCCCCTTCACGTGTGGGTTTGGTTACCAGTTACCAAAATAGTTCTCCCTGTAGAGAATCCAGGATCTCCTTACTTCTACGAGTATATGACACTGTAGCAGGGATGCGCCAATCAACATCTGGCATATAGAAATCACCTATCAGTAGCACTTCTTCTTTCATGGCAATACTGCATATGTCTTCTATTAAATCTTCACCCACTTCTCCCCCTGAAGGAGATCTGTATATCACACCAGTGCAAATCGACTTCCGGTTCCCTCTTTCCAATTTAATCCACAGACGTGATGCTCAGTTCGGATACTCAGTGGCAGCTCCTATTGCATACTGCTGCTGAACATCCTGCCGATATTTAAGCATCACAGCTAACCATCTTGGCATTTAAAAATCGGTGTTTTTCAATCAAGACCCCACCATTCTTTTCACTCTAGCCTACAATTCAATATTTTCTGCAGTAAAGCAGTAATCTTACACCATAGCCTAGTAATTATTGAATTACGGTATTAAAGCATTATGCTTAGCAGAACAAAGGAGGGCTAAGTTTAGTTTATAGCATGAAAACTAAAGTTTATTCATTGTCCAGGCATCTTAATTCTAATTTGTGGCATTAATCCCTCTAGTATAGTATGCTCTGCTCTGCTCGGCTCAGCTCGGCTCTGTGGACTGTGGTTTAAATTGTATTCAGTCCTTCCTGGCCAGAGCCATATTTTAAGTGGGGGTGCCCATAGGTAGGGAGCAAATGTCCTCACCTGCCCCCATGCCTTCCCTGATCTCCCCATCTGGATTTTCTGATCACTTTTGGCTTTACAGCAGCGGTTTGCCCCAACAGAAACAGAACTCTTAAACTGGACTTCAGCATGGGGCCTGCAGGTCGTCTTGCTCTGTCCCCTTTGCTCTTAGGGTAGGGCTATCAGATTTTTACATAGCTTCCTTCCAGTGCCAACTGGCAGGTGCATTACAAGGCACTGTAAAACCCTGCAAAAAGACCACTCAGACCCTATGGCAAACCTGCTACACCATAAAAGCGCTGCCATGACTCACACAGCACCAACCCTACCCATGAAAAGGTGGCATTACAGATATTACATTGGGTCCTAGAAAACCAATACATTTTCTACTGGGAAAATAGAGCAGGTAGGACGGCTACAAATCTCTGGAAACTACATGCTACCAGAATACTGCATCTTAGTCACACACATAAGACATAGATGGACCCTCACCAAATACAGAACCAGGGGACACAAATTAGAAATAGAAATATGAACACAAAAATTCAATTAAGAATTCCCAAAAAGTCAAACTCATCATATACTGTAACACTGGAGAAATAAAAACAGAAATTCATTTCTTCTTGCACTGAACAAAACACAAAGACATCAGAGATAGTAACATAATAAATGATGGCAGATAAAGACCAGTATAGTCCATCTAGTCTGCCCAGTAAGATGGCAAGAGTAGGTGCACCTGCCGCTCCGTGTAGGCCACCCCTCCCCATGTCTTTGTTTAAGGGGTGAACCCACCGCTCCATGTAGGACACCCCTGTATGTTGAGAAATTAGATAGTTAAGTTTATTTTGATTTTGTCCTGTTGCTGTAAAGGGATCCACTGTGTCTGTCCCATGCCATTTTGAATTCTGTCACTGTATTTGCCCCCACCACTTCCATCGGGAGGGCATTCCAAGCATCCACCACCCTTTCCGTGAAAATATTTCCTGACATTGTCTTTCAATTTACCCCCTTGCAGCTTCATGTTATGACCTCTAGTTTTACAGCTTCCCCGTTTTTGGAAGAGATTTGTTTGTTCATTATTTCTCTTTAGGTATTTAAAGGTTTGAATCATATCTCCCCTATGCCTCCTCTCCTCCAGAGTGTACATATTTAGGTCTTCAAGTCTTTTCTCATAAGGCTTCTGACTCAGGCTCCAAATCATTTAGGTCACCTTCCTTTGAACCGTTTCCAGTCTTTTTACAGTGGATTTTCCGGGTCCTCTTTAATACTGGTTTATGGACCTGTCCTCCAGGAACTTGTCCAGACCTTTTTTAAACCCAGCTACTCTATCAGTTTTTACTACATCCTCCGGTAACGAATACCAGAGTTTACGCATTGGGTAAAAAAATATTTTTTCTTATTAGAGTGAAATGGGTTACATTGTAACTTCATTGCATGTCCCCTAGTCTTTCTACTTTTTGATGGCATAAATAACTGATCTACATTTACCCATTCCATTCATTAATTTATAGACCTCTATCATATCTCCCCTCAGTCGTCTCTTTTCCAAGTTGAAAAGCCCTAATCTTTTAAGCCTTTCCTCACAGGGATATCCTTCCATCCCCTTTACCATTTTGGTGGCTCTTCTCTGTACCTTTTCTAATTCCACACCATGGAATAATACAGAGGCATTATAATATCTTTGGTTTTATTCTCCGTTCCTTTCCTTATGATTCCTAGCATTCTAGCTCCTTTCTTGGCCGCTGCTGCACACTGGATGGTGGTTTTCAACATATTATCCACAATGACACCTAAATCTTTTTCCTGGGTGGTGGTTCCTAATGTGGAACCTGGCATCGTGTAACCATAGTTTGAGTTGTTCTTTCCTAGGTGCATAACTTTGCACTTGTCCACATTAAATGCCATCTGCCAGTTGAACATCCAGTCTTCCAATTTATCAAGGTCTTTCTGTAATTTTTCACAATCCTCTTGTGTTTTAACAACTTTGAATAATTTTGTGTCATCTGCACCTCATTCGTTATTCCCATTTCCAGGTCATTTATGAAATGCACATTTCTCTTCCTTTGTTGTCTAGGTATTTTATTTTTCCATTCAGTCTCTCGCATCTGCTTTTCACAGTCTTCTCGTAGCTTTCTTCCCGGTGTCTGCTCTCCATTTGACATTTCTCCTCTCTCCTCCTGTCTTCCATTCCCTCTCCACATCTGCCTCTAACATTGATCCATCTCTTTTATCTCAGTCTTTAATTTCTTTCTTTTCTGCCTCTTTATCCATCCAGATTTCACTCTCCTCCTTACTCTTCAGTCCTTATTCTCCTTCTTTTCACTTTTCACCTACCTATCAACTTTGCATCTCCATTTTCTGACCTCCACATGGATCTACCATGCTTATCTCCCCATCCCGTCATCCTTTCCCACCACCCCCATGGTCTATCATCTCCCCTCTTTCTTTTCCCCTCTTTACCCCCTCTTCCCCTCCCACACTGTAGCCCAGCAGCTTCCTGCCCTTTCCCCCTTCTCCACCTCAATAGTGACCCAGCATGTTCCCCCTCTTTCTACCCCCTTCTGATCCAGAATCCCTCCTCTCCTCCTTCAAAGCCTGGCATCTCCCCTCTCTCCATCCCAGGATCGACCCGTCCACTAGGCAAACTGGTCACCTAGGGCAGCAGATCTTGATGGGTGGCTTGGCCCTTGATAGTCCCGATGTGCAGTCCCCACCGCACTGCGTGCCATTGCCGGGCCACCACTGACATCCAGCCTCTCATCGAGGGTTGATGAGCGGCGCAGTGATCATATCTCTGAAGCTGTAGCAGTCTTTAAAATGCATGCATGCACACACTAATACATAGGAGACTAAGCGGATCAGGATCCAAAAACAGCCTCGAAGAGGTGAGTTTTCAGCCTGGATTCGAAAATGGCCAGAAATGAAGCCTGATGCAGAAACTCAGGTAGTTTGACCAGTCATAAGCAGTAGCTAGGCGAAAGGATCGAAGTCTGGAGTTAGCAATAGAAGAGAAGGGATTTGCCAGAAGAGTGGAGTTCCCGAGGAAGGGTGTAGGGAGAGACAAGAGAGAAAAGGTAGTGAGGAGCTGCAGAGTGAGTGTATTTATAGGCCAGTAGGAGAAGTTTGAACTGGATGCGGAAACAAATAGTGAGCCAATGAAGTGACTTGAGGAAGGGTTATATGAGCATATCGGGGCTGGCAGAAGATTAACCGCACAGCTGAGTTTTCAACAGCTTGAAGGGGAGAGAGATGATTCAGAGGGTGACCAGCAAGGAGTAGGTTGCAACAGTCTAGACGGGAGATGACTAAAGAGTGGATAAATGTCTTAGTGTGTGTAGAAAGGAAGGGACGGATTTTGCCAATGTTATAGAGAAAGAAGCTAACAAAAAATTGTTCCTAGGAGAGTAGGAAAATAAAAAGAAACCCACTCATCCACTAGCAAGATCTATTTAATATGTGCCACTAAGCAGGAGGCAATCCTGGAGCATAGCAAAGGCTACAACGGGAAAGCCGCTGGCCGCCCTGTGAACAATCAGTGGGAACGGTACAGCTGCATCAGCGGTCAGAAAAATCCTCCTGCAATAGCCCAGTCCCAAATAAAGAATATAAAAGCAGCACAGTCCCAGTTTAGTGCTGTGCTGATGGGATGATTGAAGCCGAGCACTATGTCTATTGGTGTTTGAAGCTAAGTACCCTGTTGGTTTTTAGTGGCAATATTTTTTGCCTTTAAGCCATGAACTACTGAATATTTGATTTCTAGAAAAGGCGGTATAGAAAACTCTTAAATAAATAAATAAATATATACTCATGAAATTCTGTTCCCCGACTTGTGGAATTCTTTATTTGGGACTGGACTATTGCAGGAGGTTTTTTCTAACCGCTGATGCAGCTGTACCGTTCCCATTATTGTTCATAGGGCGGTCAGCGGCTTTCCCGTTGCAGCCTTCTCTATGCTCCGGGATTGCCACCAAGGTCTTTTTCCTCCTGCGTAGAGCCAGATATTAAATAGGTCTTGCTAGTGTATGAGTGGGCTTCTTTTTATTTTCATAGAGGAAGAAGTGGCAGGTTTTAGCTATCTGTTGGATGTGTGCAGAACAAGAGTAGAGTCAAAGATGACCCCAAGGTTGCGAGCCGAGGAAACAGGGAGGAGTGTAGTGTTATCCTGCTCCACCCTCTAGGCCAGCACCTCCTTCTCCTCTCTTCGCTCCTTCTAGTCCAGCACTTCCCCATCCCCTCTCCCTTCCTTCCTACTCCTATGGCCCAACGTCTCTCTGACCCTTCTCTCTTCCCCTCCTTCCGTTAGTCCAGCTTCTCCCCTTTCTCTCTTCCTTGTGTACACCAGCAGTTTCCAGTCCTTCCTTCCCACTCCCCATTGCCCAACATCATCCCCGTCTATTTCTCTCCCTCCACTTTGCACCACCACAACTCACAAAGGAACAAGAAACATGGGCCTTTAAGCCTATGCACACATTTCAGTTCTAAGACATCCTCATCAAGAGGAATTTGCATAACAGGGGCAGAGACACAACGGATCCACAGCACCCCCATGGGCTTAAAGGCCCAATACTACTTTTTCCTTTCTTGCACAGATTTCAGCCTGTCTGCCACCTGTCTGAAAGTTGGCTCGGCTGATTGACTGTGCTGACCTTGCACCTCTCGTGGGGCTTCTTCTCCATGTGAGCGCATGGTTAGCACAGTGGGTCCTAATGGCAGATTTATTTATTTATTTGTACTTAACTCGCACCTTCAATCAAGTTACATTCAGGCACCGTAGGTATTTCCCTGTCCTCAGAAGGTTTACAGTCTAAGTTTGCACCTGAGGCAATGGAGGTGACTTGCCCAAGGCCACAAGGAGTGTTGGTGAGATTCAAGTCCTGATCTCCTGGCTCCCAGGTTTCTGTTCTAACCACTAGGTTACTCCTCCATCGTAATAAGAGTAATGTTTCAAAGGAGTTCTTTCAAATGGCACTAATGCCTGTTTTCAAGCGCATCATTTCAAAGTCCCAATATTTTCCATATGGAAGTCATTCCTGTTAATGAAACAAGAACATTGTTTCATAGTCCCACATGACTGTCTAGGAAAGAAGTACCTGTTATAAGAACAAACTCTTAGGGGATAATTTTATAAGTGACTTCACCTTGTAGAATAATGCTTAACATACTCAGGTAGGTGCTTATACTATTGCCGCTGTATATCTGCACAGAAAAGTAGAGGCTAAGAAAACCTACTTTTATGTGCTATATGGGCAGACATTCATGGAGGTGGAGAAGAGGTAGGGCAGGGGTGGGATTAGCATTTATTAGAATATGAGATATGCCATACTGGGTCAGACCAGGGGATTCATCAAGCCCAGTATCCTGTTTCCAACAGCAGCCAATCCAGGTCACAAATACCTGTCTGGTTCCCACAAAGGTACACAGGTTCCATGCTGTGGAATTCCCTTGACTTTTCCTCCGGGAGTTCATCCAGCCCTCTATGCGTAACTTATGTGTAAACTATATGTAAATTATAAAATATGTGCATAAACACTTAGAGGTCTGTTTACTAAGTGGCGCTAGCGGCGTCCGTGCGAAATTGGAGCTGTGGCCCCGATTTTGCAAGGAAGCCGCCAGCACCGCTTAGTAAACAGACCCCTTATTTTTACTGGCACACGCATGTGCAAAGTTACCCCTCTTTCAGTGATCTTGCCTCTCTGTGTGCCCCCTCCTAGAGCAGTAATTATTGTTCAAGACCAGCTGCCTTAGTTGACATTTTCATTTTCTGCTAGTAACGTGGGATGTCATGGTAGAGCAATATCAGTGAAACATTTTGGCAGGTTTGCCGATATTTACCATATCTGCTAAAAGCAAACACATTGGGCCCGATTCCGATCCCGACGTACATCTCCTTTGTATGTCTGAGTTGACCTGGATGTACAAAGGAGATTGTGATTCTGATCCCGCAGGGCAAGTCTAGCCCTGCGGGATCAGAATCGCAAACAAGCCTGCACGTACAGGCACTACCCAGCTAACTCAGCCAGGGCTTTTAAATGGAGCCACAGTGCCATGGCGTCATGTTGCCATGGCACCGCAGCTCCATTTAAATGCTGCAATGCCGGCCGCCTGCCCAAAATGTTAATTCCCTGCAGCCCGACCCCCGATCCGGCCACCTAAGGCCAGGGTCGGGCTGCAGGGAATTAACCCTGTCCCCCCCCCCAGCCCCTTCCGCCCCCCGGAGCAGCAAAATTGAAACGTCCAGGGAAGTTATTTCACCCTGGGGGTGGAATAACTTCCCCGGCCATTTTGCCGGCCCTGGACGTACTGGGCCGACATTAGAATCGGCCTTGGACGTCCAGGGCCGGCAACCACCCACAGCCCGCCCACTCTCCGCCCCCATGTTGCCCCTTCCCCGCCCCCGTATAACTTCCCCGTACAACTGGCGGGAAAGTTATACAGGGGCAGAAGCCGGCACAAATAGCAGGGATGGACGTTGGGACGTCCATCCCCGCTATTCGTGCCTCAGAATAACCCTCATTCTATTTAACCTAAGGGAAAATAAAGGAATGAACAAATCTTGCCGTCTCAGTACAGGACTGAAAAAAAAGGAAAATGGCCACCTTGCATGATCAGACGCCCCTCCCACTAATGTTATTCTGTATGTCCAGTAATTAGCATTCCTTGAATAAAATGGATAGTAGGTCTTGAAATGTTGTCAATAATGATTAAATTCTGCTAATAGATTTAAGTAGAATCATTGGTTTATTTAGAAATCTAGAGACCTTTAGTGGTCTGTCATTTCTATTACAATGTAATGCTATGTGCACCATTTAATCGATGCTGACTCCTGGCGACCCAGCAGCCCCTGGGTTTTCTTGGCAAGATGTGACCAGAAGTTGATTGCCAGGCCTTTCTTCCGAGGCAATGGAGAGTAAAGTGATTTGCCCAAGCCAACAAGGAGTACCAGTGGGGAACAGATCCTGGTTTCCTGGTCATCAAACCGCTGCTCTAACCACTAGGTTACTCTTCCACGCCTCTTTTCTATTAAATTAAATGTTATTCTTTTTTGGAGAGCCTCCATTTTCCCTTAAAAGTGAAATGAACAGGAAGGGGGAGAAAGTCTTGCTTAGGAAGAGTATTTAAAAGGGATTATTAATTATTAGTATATTATTTGTGGAGGACAAACTAGACAAAGTATTATTGCCTCTTATTCCCATCCATGGCCCTTGTATTTGGCTGATGGGAGCATGTTACATAGGACAAATGTTTATGCCGACACACGAATAGGGTTAGAGTCCATGTAAAGTAGCTTTACCCAGTTCTGCAGATGGTGAGAAGGAAATTCACTGCCGTGTCTAATTGCAACGCTTGCTCATTTTGGCCATCATGTTACACATACTAATATTTATTAATGTCTCCATATACAGCTCATCCCCATGTGGCTACCTATGATTCAGTCCAATCTAAAGGTGCGTTTTTCCCTGTCAGATTCATAGTTTGTAATATATTTGCATGCTTTCAAATTCCCAAGGAATTCAGACTTTCTCTTTGTTTTTTTTTTTTACGACAGCATTTATCTGCTGGACTACAGCTGCGCCTTCAAGCTATTCAGAACAACGTGAATCAGCATAGCCTATGGATGTTGCAGGGTCCGTCACAGGCGAGCGCTAGCTCCACAGTGCTTCGGAAGTGGTTGCAGTGCACCCAGTTCAAAATGGCTCAGGTGGAGATTCAGTCCTCCGAGGCTGCTTCCCAGTTCTATCCTCTATAGAGCGTGCGCGACGCCGCAGTGCGGTTCAGTCTGGGTTAGCAAGGCGGCACTGTCCCATCTATGGGGACTTTCCGCCACAGTAGGAGAAAACATCGCAGGGGAGACCACAGCGCTGGAGACGAAATAGCGGGAAGAGTGCTCATGTAAATATTGTACAGTTGTTAACCAAGTACAGTTTTGAAAAACTGGAAACAGCCAAAATTAAGAGCAGGAAGATGTGGTATTGATGGACATTTAGATGAAATGCACTGATTCCAGCGTGGTTCTTTAAAGTACATTTTCAGAGGTGGGAGAACGAAGAGTTGTCCTTAATTTCTATATTCTGAAATACAAAAATGTATAATGGACTTAAGATACTTACCACATATTAGCATTTTTAACAAATTGAGAGAGGATATTTTTTTCTTTGCTAGAAAAAAAAAATGAAAAAAAAATCTTAAAAACCTTTTGTGCTTTTTTTCCTCAAAATTTATAAATGGTAAATGCAATAAAATATGTCACCATCAAACAGTGACATTCATAAGAAACTTCTTGTTAGAATGTTTCTGGAAAGTAACAGCTTACAAAGCGAATATTCTAAAGTGCACTTAGACCCTAGAGAGAAGTACCATGCCTACCCCTTCAGGATTTTTATACTCTGGACTTATCGGGCTTGGGTAAACTCAGAATTATTTTCGATGACAAGGCTTTTTTCAGTGAATGACTCTGGCAAGCTTCATCTATGACAGCAGCCCTGTGACATGTTATTATATGGTCCATATTTCTGTACCGGTCCTTTTGAAGCATAGCTGCTAGATCCTCAAAAAATCAAATAAAACCTGTATCAATGTTATCAGACCTAAAATTGAAGGTGGACAGAAATCAGAGCATGGCAACTTTAGTCCCTCTTGTGATAAGCACCTATTCTATGCATTCTTCCCTGTATTTAATGCCGTAACACACTGTTCAGATACTTAACTAAAATAGGTTTAAGCTATGGATTGAAATATAATTAAATGCATATTTAATAACAATCTAAGTATGAGTAGTTTTATTACAGTCATTTATTATTTCATATTTTTCGGAGTATTTTGAATCTAATTCATCTTAGGGGTATGTTTACTAAACCCTCCTAACGTGCGCGCCGCGTTAGTGTGCAGGATGCCATAAAAGGAGTGGGCGTGTCAGTCTTAAAAAAGCAAACCGGGATTAATCGTGTGCTAATGTGCGCCGCGCACAGTAGCACATGAGAAACGTGCGCGGGAAGCATAAGCAGGTGCGCTGATGTGCAAGCAGGGGAACAGAGCCACAGTACAATGGTTAAGACACTGACTGATGGTGCAGGGATCATGGGTTCAATCCCCCACTGTGCCCAATGAATAAGGCTGGCTGAGGCACTACCTGGTATGCGTAATATTGCATTATGAGGCATTTTAATTTTATTTTAATTACTACTGCTAGCAAATGCACTCTCAAAGCACTGTAATATAAGGTGCTGCATAAGGCACCCCATAAGGTACCCCAGAGGGCACATTTTAAAGTGCACTGTCCGCCACGGCACCCTACAATGTTGCTGAAAGGGTGGCCTATAGAGCGCCATATAGGGTGCCCTATGAGGCACAGCAAGGTCATAGCACTGTGTTTGATGGCAGCACTGTGCATTTAAACGCATGGAAATCTTAAGTAGGTGCGCTGACATGCAAGGAGGAACAGCAGTGTAGCACAATGGTTAAGGCACTGACTAATGATACAGGGGTCATGAGTTTGATCTAATACGTAAGGCTGGCTGAGGCATCAGCTTTGACATGTAAGCATTGTTTCCTGCAGCACTTTATTTGTGTTTTATTAATTGCTGCCAGCAAACACACCCTCACGTGCCGTAACTGAAGGTGCCGCATAAGGCACCCTATAAGGCACTCCATAGGGCACATTATAAAGTGCACTGTCCGCCACGGCACCCTATAATGTCCCCTATAGGGCACCCTATAAGTCGCTCCACAGGATAACGTATAGTGCACCTTATATGGACGGTAACCATGAGGTAACCTATAGGGCGCCCTATAAAGCGCCCTCTGAGGCACCTTATGGGTACAGTACGCTGAGGGTGTTTTTGCTGGCAGCAATAATGTACATTAAAAAGAGATAATGCTTTGGGCAGCTCTATCAAATAACCCCACTGTGGGTTTGAACCCATGACCTCTGGCTCCACAGGCAGTGAAGTAACCAGTGGGCTTCAGCTCTATAGCTGCCAGCAAGCCTCTGGCTGGCTGCAGAGGGACTGCACGTCACCACACAGACAGTCTGCTGTGGTCACCAGGATAGGGTTAGCCCACCCGTACCCATGATGCACTGCACATGCAAATCAGCTGTCTACAGATGAACACAAGATGGGGTATGCACCCCCACAGCACCTCGGCCTGGTAGGGGGAACTGACCATGTGTGTTACTGGCACAGAGTAGATACACACCGTCACATTGTGCGGGTACTGTGCTCACCCTGAGGGTGCGGTGGGGCGCCCAGCACCAAGTCCACAGCACCATCCATGGCAGAAATAGGCCTTGCTGCAGGTCCCCAGCAGTGCTAATGTGTGATAGGTAGTTTCTGCAGACACACCTTGGATATATCTGTATGTCTCAGTCAGGTGTAGCCCCTATGGACCCCTAGGAGGATTATGTACCACCACTCTCCTCCTCCAGGGCTGAGGGTGGTAAACAGGGTCTCCCATCAACAGATCCACATTCTACCTCCCTGCAATGGTGGCAGTAGAGGGGACCATCAACCCCGGTCCTGCTGGGGAACAGACACCTACAGGGCAGTCAATGCAGCTCTGTACACATCCATAACACAATAGCAGACAGACATTAGGCCTGGATATGCTAAGCTGCACCCCACCACTATCTGATATTCTCCTGCAGCAAGCCTTCAGCCGCTGCACCCTGCAAGGCGCTCCATCAAGACACATACCAGCTGCAGACAGTCTGCTAGCTAGTCCATAGTGCATGTTCCTGGTGGAAATGCATGCACCCAGAACTGGGATGTCAGCATACACAACAAGCAGATAAGTCAGTGACTGGGCCCCAAAAGGAAACCCATAAATATCACATGAGAGAAATACTAAATAGCACTATGGGGGTGCCTAACCATGCTGTGGTCACTGCACAGTCAAGGTGAGAGTGATCTCCCAGCAGGACATGCTGTGGCCACCCTGTCTGTGTAGGTGGTGGCTGGGCACTACAATGTCCCAGCCAGTGCCCTATGCCCTGTGCAGATGCATCCTGGCCAGGCCACCCTGTCCGGGCTATACCCATGGTACCTTGCTCCTCATTATGCACATTGGCAGGCCAATACTGGCAACAGTGCTGGCAGTGTGGTCTGTGGAGGGTGTTTGCAGCCACCACACACTGGAAAGACACACACTCCCACACCTATGCCAGCATTGTGCTACTATAGAGGAGTTTAGCAGCCCTGGCCACCACACCAGTCATGGGCACAGTGCAGGCATGGATATGGTACGCAATTCTGTTGTGGGTCACTCCCCAGGGTGATAAACTGTCAGAGACCAGACCTGAAGCACACTCCACAGACATCAGAAAGATTGTTATGATGGAGCTCAATCAGCAAACTGTGCTTAACGTAGGAATTGCTATCTGCCAGTAATCATAGCAAACGTTTGATAGCTGTGTACCGTATTCCCAGGTGTAGGGTGGCATTGCTAAGGTATGCAAGTGCTAGTATTGGGAGATGCACGCAGGGCCCAATGTCCTGCCTCTCCAGGAGGCATTGGCTAATGGAGCCTGTGGGTGTGGGTGTGGGTGTGTCTGCCCCTGTTGGCTGCTGCTTTATGGCAGAGGTTCCCAACTCCAGTCCTGGTGTGCCAAACTCTGTTCGGGTTTTCATGCTGTCCCTCATGAATATGCATGAGATACATCTGCATACCATGGGGGTGGTGCATAGATATGCAGCACAGGCATCTTTATTAGAGGCAGCATGGAACCTGAATGGTGTTTGGCCCTCCAGGACTGCATTTGGGAGACTCTGCTCTAGGTAATGCGCCTGTTTATGGTGTCTTTATCACAGTGTCACAGGGGATAGTACCCAGCAGGTACCTCCAAGGGCAGAGCACATTGGCAGGCGGTGTTGGGGGGAAGCTCTGTAGGGTAAAATGTAGGTGTTTTGGGCATGTTTACGTCATCTGCAATAAACGTTCTGTCTGTATTAGCACGTTGTAGTAGTGGGTAAAATATGGGGACTGGGTTGGCAGGCACCATAGCTGGGACTTGAACCTGTGATCTTCTGCCTCCAAACACACTGGTTGTGTGCACTGCACCACCGTGTTGCCACAGAGACAGTGCAGTCCCTGGAGATACCATGGTTGTTTGTCAGACAGAGCCTGTCTGTTGCAGTGCATGGCACCCACCTACACAGGGCTAGGCCATGGTCTGCTCTGGGCAGCTGCCACTGCCCCCCTCCACCACCAGTACCCCTCTGCCATCATGCTGACATGCCCTTCTGCTGGTGGTGCTGGTGGTGTGTAGTCTCAAGCCATCCAGTGTGCAGGTAGGCGGCTGCCTATGGTGCGTGTTCTGGGGTAGGGGTGCCTGCATAGGCGTCCACGCTTCCCCCCAACACCGCCTGCCAATGTGCTGTGCCCTTGGAGGTACCTGCTGGGTACTATCCCCTGTGACACTGTGATAAACACTCTCGTGCCCATGTTGGGCCCTCATCAGTTGCTGTCTGGCTGCTGGTCAGTTTCAGCATTCCTAAGTGCCACCTAGGCATCTGCCTAGTCCGCACTGTGCCCCAGCTGCACCACAGCATGTGCCGCCTGCAGCCCTCTGTATCCCATTTCCAACATCTGTCCAGTTGGCCGTTCCGACATGCCCGCCCTGCTGTTGCCGCACATGTGCATGCCATAGGAAACCTGTCTGATGGAGAGGGAAACCCTGATCAGTGCTATTTCACTGTGGGATCATTCACCTTGTATGGGGACGGAGCGTAGACCCTTCCAAAATTCATATTTATTTTTTGGGGCTTTCTTGGGAGCGTTTTTTGATGTTTCCCATTACGATCACTATTGCCCAGCTTGATTATATTTTTTTTAAATTTTGTTGGGGTCCTTTTCAATGTTTATTTGTACTTTTGTTCTGTGCACATGTATCACACTTATCACTTTTTTATAGGTTTCCCTGGTTTTGCTGTACATTGCTGACAGAAATGGTTTCTCTTCCCTTTAAATTGGCTCTAACGCGAGGTTTTCACTTGCGTTATTTTTAGCCTCGAATTTCACCTCGCTAGTGTGCGGGGGACCCTCTCCCCTCCCACTCTCCACCCATTGACCCCTTCTCTCCGCCCCTGGGGAGCCTTCCTCCGCCCTCCGGTAGCCTTTCCCCGCCTTCAGTGCTCGTGTGCGCCGCTGCGCGCATGAGCGCGCACTAAAGTGCATTTTGGCCCCGTAAAGCATCATTAGCGCGCGCTGGTACCTTAGTGCGCGCTCATGCGCGCCGCGCACGTTGAGAAACTTTAGTAAACATACCCCTTAGTGTATTGTTTCTGTGAACATATATTTTCTCGAGTCTTTTCTTCAGAAATGGAAAGCGAAGTAACGGGAATGGGAGATGCTTTTGATAATCTGAAAGAATATTGGTGTGAGAAGTAGATGTGCAGTCTCCTGTAGCGCTATGTAGCAGCAGGAGTTTGAAGGGAGAGGTGTCTGCTATTATTTCATTTTTCATTATCGCACATGATGTGGCTCTTCCCAGCTGTCGGACTAGAAGACTCTTCTGAGGCTGAGCTTATCAACACCCTGCCAGATCTAGTCAGAAGGGGTCAAGGATTGTTGAATGGTCAGTCCAACATCTTCAGACTCGACTGCGACACTTCTGTACTGATCCTAACCCCCACCATCCAGGTGTCTCCTGCAGTGTGATGAGACTTACAGTACAGGGAAGATAATCTTGTGTAGTCACATGTTTTACATCCACAATAACCCTTTCGTCCATACTTTGAGGATCAGTCTTTGGTACGGCAAAATCAAGATATGTCCATATTAAAAGGTAGGAGAAAAGCACTCTGTGTCTGATATTCAACCGGCTTCATTACTGAACTGTATACATCTGACTAGTGACCGTGCTGCAGCTCTCCATTTAAAGCTAGCCCCACTATTCAGCAGGCTTAATTTTAAATGCATAACTGATCTGGTTAATGGCTGAAGGTTGCCACTAAGAGCGCAATTTTATAAAGCCTTTTTTGCATGTGTATTCCAGTGTACATATGTAAAAAAGGTCTCGTATAAAATGACCCCAAGCATGCAACTATTCTGTAATATGGGCTGCATTGCAGAGAAAACCAGAATTTTTTCTAAGCCCTGGTCTTATTCCACGTTTCAGCAGGAATAACTTGGACCTTTCCGGAAAACTCTTAGTACGTACACGAGCCTTTCCTGAATACACTTTCTATGTCTCTGTGGCTCACCTCGCCCCCGTTCCACTCCTTCCGGGCACGTTTGGAGATCCCCATGCTAGTGCCTTATAGTGCAATGTTTCAGAATATAGCCAGGGATGTTTTGGGCACATAAACATCCCTGCCACACATACAAACCTCTTATTCGTGTTCTGGAATGACCTCCATAGACACCTATATGTCTTCATACAGTAGGCTTAGAATTGGCAACCTGTTCTAAACTTACTCTTCACATCTATAAGTGCCATCTCTGCTTTCACCTTTTCAGCTCAGTGCCTTCTGCAATGTCTTGTCGTTCTTATACAGACAAACTCTGACCATTAAACAGTTAAACAGCCTTATTTTATCCTTGTAAGGGCTGAAAATATGCTCCAAAGAGTTATGCATGTGCCACCTGCTGGCAAACCCTGAACTCGTTTTGAATATCAATTAGAAACCTGTGTGGGGATGATCTAAACATGCAGGAGAATGAAAGGCAATACAGCAAAACTATGGATTGCTGCAGCTGTACCAGAAAAGAAGAAATAAGAACATAAGAGATGCCATCCTGGGTCAGACCAAGGTCATCCAAGCCCAGTATCCTGTTTCCAACAGTGGCCAATCTAGGTCATACGTACCTAGCAGTTTCCCCATAAGATACAGGTTCCACAATGCTTGTACTGGGTCAAGCATCGATATCCTGGGTCCCTTCTTAATAATGGTTTATGGACCTTTCCTCCAGGAACTTGTCCAAACCTTTTTTAAACCCAGCTACACTAACAGCCTTTACTACATCCTCCGGTAACAAATTCCAGAGTTTGATTACACGTTGAGTGAAAAAATATTTTCTCTTATTAGTCTGAAATGGGTTACGCTGTAGCTTCATTGCATGTCCCCTAGAATTTTAATTTTTTATGTTGTAAAGAATCGATCTACTTTTACCCGTTCCAGTCTATTCGTTAATTTATAGAACTTGAGCATATCTCCCCTCAGCCGTCTCTTTTCCAGGTTAAAGAGTCCTAACCTTTTTAGCCTCTCCTCATAGGGGATCCTTCCATCCCCTTTACCATTTTGATGTCTCTTCTCTGAACTGTTTCTAATTCCACTATATTCTTTTTAAGATATGGTGACCAGATTTGCACATAATATTCAAGGTGCGGTTGCACCATGGAACGATACAGAGGTATTATAATATCCTTTGTTTTATTTTCCACTCCTTTCCTTATGATACCTAGCATTCTATTTGCCTTATTGGCCGCCGCTGCACACTGGGCCAAGGGTTTCAACGTTTTATCCACAATGACGCCTAAATCTTTTTCCTGGATGGTGGTTCCTAATGTGGAATCTTGCATCGTGTAACCGTAGTTTGGGTTCTTCTTCCCTAGGTGCATAACTTTGCACTTGTCCACAATAAATTTCATCTGCTATTTGTATGTCTAGTCTTCCAATTTATCATGGTCCTCTTGCAATTTTTCACAATCCTTTTGTGTTTTAACAACTTTGAATAATTTTGTGTCGTCTGCAAATTTAATCACCTCACTCATTATTCCCATTTGCAGGTCATTTATGAATATGTTTAAAAGCAGCTTGCCCAGCACAGATCCCTGGGGTACACCACTATTCACCTTTCTCCACTGAGAAAATTGGCCATTTAGCCCTATCCTCTGCTTTCCATCTGATCCACAAGAGTACATAGTCTCCTATTCCATAACTTTTTAATTTCACCAAGAGCCTCTCATGAGGGACCTTGTCAAAGGCTTCTTGAAAATCCAGATATACTATATCAACTGACTCACCTTGGACTACCTGTTTATTCACACCTTCAAAAAATACACAGGTCTGCAACTAAAAAGCTGTTTGATTATTTTCATCTAATTTCCATGTATTTTGGTGTGCTGAAAACAAATAAAATATTGTAAAAACTCCTAGACGTCATGATTTGCCACAACATGCAAAATTGTCTTCAAATTTATCAAGTTTTTTCAAATTACTCTTAATCAATTCAAATTGCTATTAATTAATTCACATAAGTGCATTTAAGATATAAAATGCCAAAACCACCTTAAAGGGGTTGTCCGAGTTATGTAAAAAAAAATATAGCACTGTAAATCTGATGGTCAGCAATATATACATAAGCTAAGCAAGTTTTAAGTCCGTGCTTCTAATGGTAGACAGGGTTAATCTTTCCTGAAGAATCCAGTGAGAGGGAGACACAGGGCAGATAGCAGCAGCTCCGGTCAGTGCAGGGGGGGGGGGCGTGGCCAGCACTGTGACATCTCGTGTACAGACACAGAGCTCCTCTCTCCTGCATGCCAAACTTGTGCATGAATCATCATCAGGTTCTTGGTTCTAGGCTGTTCACACTTTTTCATCGCAATTCGTGTTAGCTCGTCATTCTTCAACCGTTATGTTATGGCTCCGCGAAAGTGTATTAATTCGGCAGACAGTTTCTGTTTCATCTGTGGTGAATATACAGTGTTGAAGCAACAGCAGAATATTACAGACTTTGTGAAAAAAGTATACTTTGCATACTTTGGATTAAAAATTGGAAATCAAGATAAAGTCAGGGCGCTTCATAAAGTGTGCAAACGGTGTGTTAAGGACCTCCGAAACTGGTTCAAGGGTAAGAAAAAATCTTTCCGTTATGGGATTCCTATGGTATGGCGAGAGCAAAAGAACCATAGTGACGACTGTTACTTTTGTTCATGCGATGTGAAAGGGTTTAATTCCAAATGGAAGAATTCCATTTCATACCCCAATCTTCACTCGGCAATTCGTCCCATCCCCCATGGCACAGATATACCAGTACCCAAGCCCCATGCTACCTTGGAGGAGATACCTAGCTCCGATGAAGGTGAAGTCATACCTGAACCAGATGACGAATCAAGTTCTGACTTTGAAGATAATACAAGACCAAAATTGTTTTCTCAGGAGGAGATGAATGATTTGGCAAGAGACTTGAATCTTCCCAAAGATGCCGCTGAGTTACTCGGATCAAGGCTGAAAAGCAGGAATTTATTGTTGCCAGGAGTGTCATCTTCATGGTTCAGACATCGTGAAAAAGAGTTCTTTCCTTACTTCACCCAGGAAGACAAGTTGGTTTATTGCATTGATGTTGAAGGTCTGATGGGTCAATTTAAAATCCAATATGATTCAGAGCAATGGCGTCTTTTTATAGATTCTTCAAAAAGAAGTCTCAAAGCAGTTTTACTCCACAACGGTTTTTACGCTTCCATACCTGTAGGTCATTCCGTACACTTGAAGGAAACCTACGAGAACTTGGAATTGGTTCTTCGTAAACTTAAATATGAAGACCATGGTTGGCAAGTGTGTGGGGACTTGAAGGTCTTGTGCATCCTGCTCGGGCAACAATCTGGGTATACCAAATATCCCTGTTTTCTGTGTCTATGGGACAGTCGAGACCGACAAAATCACTGGACCAAGAAGAGTTGGCAGCCGAGGGTGCTAAGAGTCGGTGAAAAAAATGTCCTCCGAGAAACTTTGGTACCTTCCCATAAAGTTCTTCTACCACCTCTCCACATAAAATTGGGATTGATGAAGCAATTCGTAAAATCACTTCCAAGAGATGGAGAATGCTTCAAATACTTGGTCACCAAGTTTCCAGGCCTGTCGGAGGCAAAATTGAAGGAAGGTGTGTTCGTCGGACCATACATTAGAAGGCTTATAGTTGATCAAGAGTTTGTCAATACCATGAAGGATCCTCAAAAAGAAGGGTGGATTGCATTTAAAGAAGTCATACAGAAATTTTTAGGCAATAACAAAGATCCTCACTACAAAAAGATCGTCAGACGAATGCTGAAAGCATTTCAAGCTTTAGGTTGCCTGATGAGTTTGAAAGTGCATTTCCTCCAGTCCCACCTTGACTACTTTCCTGAAAATTTGGGAGCTGTGAGTGAGGAACAAGGTGAACGATTACACCAAGACATTAAAGAGATGGAAAGGAGATACCAGGGAAAATGGAGCATTACAATAATGGCAGACTACTGTTGGATGCTTCAGAGAGACATTCCAGATGCTACTCACAAGCGTAAATACACCAAGAAGAGCCTCACAAGGAAGAAGAATTGAGTTTAGTGTGTGTAGGTGAGCTCATTTCAGTTCAAAAAAGGATTTTCATGAAAATATTGTAATAAAACTTTAATTTTATAAGTCTATTTCCATTTATTTTGAGGTATTGCCTTATTTAACATAGTTACCTAGGTTGGTTAAAAAGAACAAGCCAGGAGGGATTTCCAAAATGGCCGCGGATGCAGTCTGTGCTGTCGGGTGTGTTTAATGGGGAGAAAGCGTAAAGGGAAAACTGGGCCGTTGCCCTCCCAGCCCGTTGGTACCTCTACGCCTAATTTACCTTCAGTTGTGGGTCCTTTGGATCCTTTTCTTTTGCGCACCCCTCGGGACTCGGAGCGACTGGGAGGAGCTGTGCGGCTAGCAGGTTCGGCGGAGTCGGAGTGCCCGGCGTCTGCGTCGCTTTCATCTGTCTCCCCCGTATTGAGCCCTGCACCTCTGTTAACTCGCACTCAACCCTTGCCTTCTGGCTTCCTGGAGCTCTCCTCTTCTCCCTTGGTCGGGGGGTCGGTGAAGTGCTCGCGAGGGTCAGGTTGGGCTGTGTCTGCGTCTGGGACGGAGCCCTCAGGTGAACTGGGCTCCCGAAGATCTACAGAAGCGCTCGGAGAGGTGCCGCTGGAGCAGCAGTCTCTCTCCGTGAGGGGTGATCGTCCTGCGGCATCGATGGAGCCGTTAGACCCCCTTCCTGGCTCAGGGGAGGTCTTTGTGTTGCAGAAGCCACAAAACTTTACATTGGAATCCATATGGAACGCGATAGTTTCCCTTGGTGAGGCACTTCTTCCACAAGTTTCTTCTTTAGCTAATAAGGTAGCTACATCTGCAGTTTGTTTGACTGAATTAGAAGGAAAAGTTTCCACGCTCCAAGCGGAGCATATAACTGTCTCCAGTAAAGTTGAAAGCTTGGAGGATCTTTCAGATGGACACAGGAAGAGTATTCTATCTTTGCAATTAAAAACTGAGCATTTGGATAATTTGTCTCGGGCGAATAACCTGAGAATTATTAATTTTCCTAAAGTGTCCTCTATTTCTCCTAGAGACATGTTCGTAAAATATCTTGTGGAGACTTTGGGGGTTTCCCCCGAGTTGGTACCCCCTTTGGTTAAAGTTTACTATTTGCCTACTGCTAAACGAGCTTCGGCTCTACGAGTATTGGGGGAGAGCCAAAATCAGGGGGATGTATTAAATGTCACAGATATTTTAGAAAATTCTGGCTTAGAGTCACAGGTTTCATCTACACTGCTTATCACTTTTGCCTTATTGTCTGATAAGGAATGGTTACTTAAATTGTTTTTTCAAAAACGGAATCTTCAGTTCCGTGGATTCTCAGTTCGTATATATCCTGATTTATCAAGAGAAACGCAGAAGCGACGTAAAGAGTTTCTATTGCTCAGGTCAGGGGTACTGCAACTGGGGGGGCTGTTTTTTCTTAAACATCCATGCAAATGCTTGGTGAAATACCAAGCTTTTTCTTATGTGTTTTTTGAGCCCTCCCAGTTGTTGGCTTTCATCAATGCTAAAAGTCAGGAGAGGCCCTCTGGCTCATAGATTCTTAGCTTCTTGTTAAGGCTGCATGTCAATTTCTTCTTGTATTAGGTAAATTTACTTATGGAATCCCCTCATTGGGGGCTAGAGAGAATAGGCAATATTTGTTTTATGTTAATGCTGATTTCCTTTTGTATCCCGGTTAAATGGGATGATTTTCTGTTTGCCTTTCTATTTCTTCAAGAAGTGGTGTTGTACCTTTTTTGTTATGTATTGAAAATTGCATAAATAAAAATAAAAAAAAATAAAAAACATAGTTACCTAAATTGTCAGGAAACGTGATGTCCTATGACAAAATGGAGGTCATTTTCGGATTCAGCATACCAAAAAACATAAGGATTACGTGGAATAACCAAAACAGCTCTCTAAAAAATTTTTTTTGCAGACCTGTGATTATTAAGACAAGACTTTCCTTGGCTAAATCCATGTTGGCTTTTCCCCATAAAACCATGACTATCTACATGTTCAGTAATTTTATTCTTTATAATGGTTTCTACCATTTTGCCCAGTACTGATGCCAGACTCACTGGTCTGTAGTTTCATGGACCACCCCTGGAACCTTTTTAAAAAAAATGGCGTTACATTGGCCATTGTCCAATCTTCAAGTACTACAGATGATTTTAATGATAGTTCACAGATTACTAGTAGTAGGTCTGTAATCTCATATTTCAGTTCATTCAACACCCTTGGATATATACCATCCGGTCCAGGTGATACGCTACTCTTCAGTTTATCAATTGCTTGTAATAATACATCTTCCCAGTTTATCAATATTTCTTTCAATTCTTCTGATACATCACCTTTAAATGCCATTTCAGGCATGGGTAACTTCCCTACATCTTCTTCAATAAAGTCTGAAGCAAAGAATTCATTCAGAATTTCTGCTATGGCCTTGTCCTCCTTTAGCGCCCCTTTTAGCCCTCTATAATCCAGTGGTCCAACTGACTCTCTCGCAGGTTTTTTGCTATGAATGTACTTGAAAAAGTTTTTATTATGTGTTTTGGTTTCCACGGCAAGCTTTTTTTCAAATTCTCTCTTTGCCTGCCTTATCAATGCCTTGCATCTAACTTACCAGTGTTTATGTTGTTTCCCATTTTCATCATTTGGCTCCTTTTCCCATTCCCTGAAAGATGCTTTTTTGGCTACAACAGCCTCTCTGACCTCGCCTTTAAACCATGCTGGCAGTTTTTTGGCCTTCTTTCCACTTTTTTTAAAGCATGGAATACATCTTGTCTGGGCTGCCAAGATAGTATTTTTAAACTGATGGAATTGCAAGCTTAGTTGAAACAGCATGCAAGGAAAGACTCCAAAGGCAGCTGGATAATGTGAAATGTGCTAGAGACACCTACAACTCGATGGACGAAGGCACCGATTTTCAAACTGCCTGCACAGTGCAAAGTCCATTGGTGTGTTTTATCTATTGGCTTTGTACCACTTTTCCAACAGAAAGAAGATGCAGACTTTCCTTTTAAAAATAGACCCCTGGTAAAAGTACCCACAGACATTTCCTCCTGCAATTTCTGTGGGCACTTTCTCTGCAGAAAATAAAGAGCATGCATTTGCAAATTTGATTCATGCTTGTTATTTTCCTCCTCAGACTTTAGCACATACCCAGGAGTGGCTCCTCCTGTTGCAGATAAAATATATACCTGATGGAAGCATGCATGTCCTTTTATCCACATAGTGGGAGGGCAAGTTTCAGACTCTCCTTGACAAATCAATATTTATGTGGGTAATGGCTTTTGAAGAACTCCTCCTCAGGTTTTTCTTAGGGATATGTCTACTAAACGAGTTAGTTGCTACCGGAACTATCGCCTGGTGGTGGCAGCTAATGCGGGCAAAATGCAGATATCGCAGGCACTTTTCTGTGACATCTGCATTTTGAACAATGGACTTGGAGGAGGTGGGCTTGGAGTGGGGAGTCAGCATGCCGATATTTGGCAGCCACCGCACAAAATCGTTTGTGCAATGGCTGCCAAAATTGGCCCTTTCATGGCTGCAGTTGATTGCACCTGGGCTGTTTTGTGGCCACTGCCAATTGGCAGCAGTGGTCTTCACAAGACATCTGCCCCATAACCCGATCAGGTCCCCCCTCCCAGTGCTGTAGATGTACTGGTCCGAGGCACCCAGACAGTTTCCAGTTCCCATAGGAAACAGTCCAAGGGGCGGGGGGCGGGGAGGATTGGAATACTCCTGAAAAAGGAAAATGCGCCGGCTAGCCAGCTGAGCTCCCCTCCCTCCTTCCTACCCCCTCCCCCCTCCCCCCCCCCCCGATCTATCTTGCTGGCAGTCCTACATTGCCTGCCTGTGACAGTATAGTTTAAGTTGCTTTGTTTTGTGCTTTAAATTTGTCCAGACGCAAACTTGGTAATGTACATTAAACAGGGACATTGATAACTTGGATTTTTCTGAGGCAATGGAGTTAACCTCCTTTAATGATGTATTTTAGAGCAGAAAATCTTTTATTTATGAACTGTAGAGTAAGGATCTTTGCAGATGTGGCCAAAAGTCCCAGAGGAGAAGGAAAAACTTTCTTTTGCTTAGACCAAGGTCCTTCAGCTTGGCAGATTGTTTTCCTTACAATTTTCTTGTAAATGTTTCAATAAATATCAAGGCCCTGCTTTATGTTTTCTATGAGCCTCAGCAATTGACAGTGTTTCTTAGAACTAAATCCTTTGATCTTCAGTCATCCGAGGTGAAAATGGCCTCTTTGGATGTTTCTGCTCCCCCCAGTAACATTGTAAGTGCAGAACAGTTCGTTTGATGGGTTAATTGTAACTTAAGTTCATTCCTCTAGATGCGAAAAATGGGTTCCCTAGGAATTGTGAACTGGGGTAGAGTGATGATTTATTTTCTTCTTAGTTGGTTTCTTTTTTCTTTAACCCTATCAAGGCTCCCTTTAAATTTCTAATCCACATTCTGCAGCCGGGTTAATTTTTCCATCTCTCAGGAAAATTGTGCCGGTCTTATTCAATATGTTATAACAGTGATTTTCTTTCTGCTATGGTCATGTATTATATACCATTTGATAGAAAAATGAGACAGCAACACAAATATGTATAACTGAAGGCTCAAAAACATGAAAATAGGTGCACTTTATTTATAAAAGCAATCGTTATTAGTTGCATACATTCGATTTAATTTTAACTGATCATAACAATTACAAGTTATTTAAGATCTTCATTATTATGAAAATATGCAAAACATGGTGCAGCACAGAGAGGTACATTTCCCCAGTCAGCACAGTGATATTTAGTTTCAACACGTTTACGATTGTCACCAGCAACATGTCGATGTCCGAGACTCTCATTGCACACGCGACACTGTCGAAATACGGTAGTTTTCTTCTCAGTTGGTGGAATGAGGCTAGGGAAATGTCTAGCAGTCAAGCGAAATGGGGAAACACCAGTACTTGGTCGGCCACCAGCATCACATGCACTAGCATCAGGACCAACTGCTTCAATGATAGCCAAGATAAGCTTCATACGGAAGTCAAGTCCTGTCACTTTCTCCTCTGGGTGGGACTTGCTCCAGAGTATCTGAGCATTGAGTACTGCTATGTCCAACAGATGAAAGGCAACTTTCTTGTACTACTTTACAGTTTTGCGCAGAAAAGCATAATACTCCACTAACTGATCTGTTCTGTCTACACCGCCCATTATGTTGTTGTAGTCAATGATAACTTGTGCCTTTCGAATTGGCTGATCATTCCGATCTCTTTTTCCAGTGTCAACTACAGAGCCATCATGACAGTTGGACAACATTGTTACATAATTCTTATCATACCAGCAAAGTGCTAGCAGTTTATCTGTTGTACGATATGTGACATCTCCTCGTTTCAATTTCCTTCCATCTACATTTAGACGCAGGTCAGTAGGCATACCAACTCGACTGGATCGTACCGCTCCAAAGCAGGATGTTGCTCGGTCATACAGATCCATACAGAGTTCTGGACTGTTGTAGTAGTTATCCACAGCCAATCGATAGCCTTGATCAAGCAGTCCATCCATCAGATTCAGCACAATACAGTAGCTACTTCCATGTAAACCATCACTTAGAACTGCATCTTGACCTGAGTATAGCATATACTTCCAGGTGTATCCACTACGTGACTCACACAGCTCATATGATTTGATGCCAAATCTTGAGCGTTTTGTAAGTATGTATTGTTTGAAATATAACCTTCCTTTGAAAAGCAGTAGAGATTCATCAATTGAAATGTCTTGTTCCGGGATATAAACAATTTGGAATCGCTTTGTGATAATGTCATAGAATGGACGAAGCTTCCAAATGCGATCACCCTCGGGTTTCTGTGTTGCATTGTTTTGAAAGTGAAGGGCCTGTAATATTCGCTTATATGTATTTCGGCTCATTATTGATGGAAAGAATGGAATTTCTAACAGTAGTTGACCTGACCAGTACAAGTTGATCATAGGCTTCTTGATTATTCCCATAGCCATCGTCAACGCCAACATTCTCCATATAGCATTATGGTCAACGTCTTGCCATTTTCTCATTCGGGCATGAGGCTTGTCAGCTGGTATTTTAGCACACAGTTCTGCTGCATAGCGATTTGTCTCAAGAACAATCATTGAAATTAGTTCATCTGTAACAAAGAGCTTGTAGAAGTCCAATTTAGTTGCCTTGACACCCATACGTTTGGCTATGCCTGGTTGTGCAATGAAAGGAAACTGACGGACGTCTTTCGGAGTTGTTTTCCATGGAAGACTGCTTCTTCTTGTCCGTACTTGTGATGTAGTTGCATTATCGCCACGGTCTGCAGTATGACGGCAAAGCTTCCCTCTGCCAAGAGGATTTATATTTACAGATGGTTCAGCCGCGGCCACAACTGTAAATGAAAATGTTTTATTATAGTTGACATTTTTCAAACTGAACAATTTATCAATATAAATGTGACATTTAGCGTTTTGTTTAACCTAAAGACATAGCTGATATATAGGTGACATAAATAATGTCTGCAAATAATTACTAACCTGGAGGTTCAGCTGTGGCTGCTACTGAATCTGGGTCACTGTCATCCGAGCCTTCAAAGTCCACATTTTTTGTGAAAACGTCTTCAGTTTCATTATCAATGACATCTTCGCCACTGCTATTACTGTTACCATCACTTTCTGTGAGAAACCTAATGACTTCAGCAGCTTTATATCGTTCTTTTCACATTCTTTTACCAGCTGACTCCATCTTGTTTACTTTGCTTTTAATTCTAAATCACCTATTGCTAATGACCTATTTGCAGGCTGTTTTCTGGCTGTTTTGGCCTGGTGTATAAATAGAAACACTAGCACAACTCTCTTTTCATCAGCCCAAATGTGTGTTGTCATTAGCTTCCGGTATTTCGCTCATTAATCTTTAGTATCTGCGTCATTGCGCCGATCCCGAATATTTCGGGCTCGGCCATTTGGTCAGAATTTTGGGTCTCGAGTATTTCGGGACCGGCCTGGAAAGGGTTAATTTGACTTTCTCTTTCTCTTTTTCATTAAAAAGTCTCATGCTTGTGAAATATGAAGTCATTTTGAGAAATATGAATTAAAAGCATGAGGAGGTCAGAATGCACAAGACGGGTTTCTTTTACTTATTAGGGACCTCTTTTGTGAAACTGCTTTCCAGATGCCCTTTGGAAAGAGTCATCTTACATAGCTTTCAGAAAACAATTGAAAAGATGGTTTCTATGCTGTTACTGTTTTTTTTTTAATGGCAATTGTATTTATCATCCGCTTTGAGACTTTTATTAGAGGTAAAAGTGGGCAATCAAATTTTAAATAAGCTTAAATTTAAAACTCAGTTTTGCACGTGGACAGGCTTTTAAAATATGTTTGTGTTCTACAGTAGGCATAAAAAGTCCCAAATGAATACAAATAGTAGCTGACAACAGAACGAAAAGAAATGAATGGCCAGATGTACTACAGGCTCTTTCCATTGTATGTTTATGTGATAAATCTGGCCATAAATCTCCCTAAGATCATTTCGTACAACGAAATAAGGAAGACGATGAAGAAAGATAACGGGCCTCTAGTGGAGTGAGATGCTCGTTGAGAGAGCAGCTACCATGAGGAGATGTAAAGATTCTTAAATTCCTGCCTTTGAAACAAATTACACGCATAGCTCAAGTGAGTATTGTGCGGGCCTGATTGGCTAGTCTCCTAAACCAGAGGTTTCAAAATGACTATTTAATTGATTAGGTACTGTGTATGGCTGATTAGTTACACAATATACTTCACCCTAGGTGAAGGTCAGACGTGTTCGTAGAGTTTACTTAAGCCCATTAAAGCATAGGATCAGGGCTGACCCAACCATTAAGCTGCCTATGGTGGCAAAGAGCAAGATATTCAAAGCTAAACAATCGATATTGCCGGGGGCTGTAAAGATTAAGGTTTGCCTAAGGAGCCAACACCTTGAACCGACTCCGGGGCCAGCCCTGCATAGGATGTAGGTTGGGACGAGGCCTAGCTAATAGTATAAATTGAAATCTCCCCTTGAGAGCCATCTTGTAAGGATGGACTGGAGAGGTAAAGTTTCCAAATGCCATAATGAGTTCATCATGGAAGAGCTGGCCCTGCAGTTGACAAGAGGGGAGAGATGTGGCATCTAGTTCTCACTGGAAGGCAGGACCTGGTGCAAGGGGTAACAGTGGTGAAGTCCTTTGGTAACAGCTGTCATCATGGAATCAGTAAGAAGACAATAATAGATGTCAGCTGTGAAGACATTGTGATCAAGTTGAGAAATGAATGCACAACTGAAAGGAGCAGATCTGAGGGTTAAGAGTTTGCATGAATAGTGGAGATTGTTAATCTTGGAAATATAGAGAGGGTTGGGAATTTTCTGAGCAATTCCCATGGGTAACAAGCATTTTACCCATGTAAATCAGCTGTCTGCAAATTGTCCTCCCTCTAACCAGTAAAAGGCTGAACATTCCACAACACACCCACTTTAGCCCATGTTGTAAAAGAGGTGCTTCTGCGGTGGGCTCAGATTGGAGAAGAAAGAGTGTGCATGATTTTCAAAATGATGGGGCATGTTTACTAAAGTGCATTAGTGACGGGGTATGAGCATGCTAAGCATACAGTGTCAATTGTTACCGCACACCAAAAATGCAGTCGTTCTAAAAGTCCCATGTTAAGCACGCAGTGTGCATCGGGGTGGGGACTGTGGCAAGTAAGAGCAGAACACGCACACTGCAATTAGTGCAGGAGTCTTTAACACTTTCTAACTAGCACCGTTGCACTTAGTGTGAGTGCAGTTACTGCTACCTCAATGGGTAATGTCAAGTGCACCTGCGTTAATTGTGGCAAACTGCTTAGTACGGAGATGGCACATAGCCTGCGCTAACTACATGTGTTAGCGTGGGCTTGTCGCCATGGAGCGCTAAGTTTCAGGGCTCAACGCATGGCGCACTGCCTCCTTTGAGTAAACATGCCCTTCCGCGCATTGTTCCAGCCAGCAAAGTACCCGTGGAAAGCGAAGAGCAAAGCGTCTGTGAGTTCTTTTTCCTGGGGCAATTTGATTCAAAATCCATTGAATCTGTGAACTTTGCAACATTGGGGACAGTGTGAAAAATGCCCTCAAACTGAATTTCATTCAGTCTTGTGTTGTGTAGTGTCAGGGTTATCTGTATACCGTCTTCCATAGACATAGTCCTACCCAGAGTGGTTCACAAAAGATAAGAATACTGAAGTCGGCAAGAATCCATCTTTTAATTTATGTGCTGCTTCCCATTTACATGAAGCCTCCTGGTATGCGATGCAGCAAACAATGGTAAAATACAAATAAAACAATACATCTGACAATATAATTTACAGTATACTAAGTCCTGCCAACCATAACTCTCATAGCTCGTAGCGCATAATCCCAATAAGTACAGATTCCACATATTGCAAAAGGCTGAAAGAAGACCAAACGATGTCCAGCATGGCTGAATGATGCTGTGGAAGAGGACAGTAAAGCAATAAAGGTTTATCCTTTAAAAAACGGTAAACAGCTGCTAAGGAGGAAAAGATAAAAACGCAGGTCAAGAGAGACGGCAAGAAATTTTCCAAAGAGGCAAAAACTAGTAAAAGTAGCTTGGAGGTATGGCCCGGAGCGGGGGATCTCAGCCCAGCGCTCGAGATACACTTAGCCAGCCAGGTTTTCAGGATAAGTACAGTGAATATGTATGGGAGAGATTTCCATGCACTGCCTCCATAGTGTGCAAATCTCTCCCATGCAGATTCATTATGGCTATCCTAAAAACCTGACTGGCTAGGTGTGCCGCAAGGACTGGGTTGAGAACTCCTGGCCTAGTGGTTAGTATAACAGGTTACATGCGGACTTCAAATCCTGCTTTTCCCACCAATGCTCCTTGTGACCTTGAGCGAGTCCTTTATCCTCCATTGCCCCAGGTACCCACTCAAACTGTGCAGGGAAATAACTCATGAATCTGAAAGTAACTTGCCTTGAGCTCAAATTTGGAAAAGACAAGTATGTCCTAACAGATATGTTAGGACATAACATATCTGTCATAATCCAGACTAGGGGCTACAATGTACTAAGGTGCCGATCCCCTCATTGTAAAAAGTTGCATAGTACATAGTTAATGAAATCAAGTTAGTCACTGTAATCACCTTATAAGTTTTATTGTAAAGGTTTACACATGTTCTATGTACTATGAATGGGTATTTGTAAAATGTTGCACCCATATATACTTTTGTTCATTGTAAACCGCACCTGATCCATGGGAAAGTGTGGTATATAAGTATTTATAAATAAATTTTTAAAAAAAAGCTTTTTCAATACATAAGAACTCCATAAAGGAGTCAGTTGGAGTGTTTTGGTGCCAGTATTTAGCAGTCCATGGGAAAGTTAAAGATACCTAGTTAACTTTAGACTTGTCTAGCTAAACTCTAGCCATGCTCCAACTTCACTTAGCCCAGAGTTAACAAGTTACCCAGTTCCAGGATTGAGATATTTTGCTAGTTCTGGTTTTAAATTTGCATTGCAATATTTTATTGATAGTCCCTGAATTTACCTGTTAGAATCAATGCTGCAGGTCCCATAATGCATCAGGATGAATTTGTCAGAAATCCAGGACTGGCTTAAGATCTCACTCATGGAACTGGGTGACTTGACAACTCTGCTTAACCAGAAGAATTTTCCCAACTGGGCAAACGTGAACTGCTCAGTGGGGGTGGGTTAAAAGAGGGATAGCGCCCTCCAGATGATCACTGAGTAATAGACACATAGAAGAAAAACGAAATAAATCATTGTTGGTGGGTTTCCCTGCAGTGATGGTTGGGGGATATGGTTTTTGTTACAGAATGAATTGTTTACTACTCAAGGACTTAAGGTAATACTTAATCCTGATATTTTATTGTAACAAACTCCATGTTGAACCTTTCAAATTGTATAGTCAGATTGAAAAGCTCTGAGTTTGATGTATTTTCAGGCCAGCTCCAGTGTATGTGTGTAATTTAATAAAAGGCCAACAGACTCGTTTAATGTTTGAGGTCCTTTCGACAAGGTGAGCTCCCTAAGGAATGAAAGTTTCATTAATGATCTTTCCTGCTTTCCATGTAGCTTTTGATTTTCCAGACACTTTCTGACAGTCGTACCGAATCATATCCATTCAGAGAACTTGCAGGGACTTTACCAAACTGGGCAACTCAAGAGCTAGAATCCATGTTGTATAATTTTATGGAATTATTTATATTTAGCTCCCACCTTGCCAGTAACAGTTCAAGATTAGTTACATTCAGCTACTGCAGGGATGTCCTGCTCCATCTAGGTTCGTACCTGAGGCAATGGAAGGTTAAGTGACTTGCCCAAGGCCACAAGCAGCAACAGTGGTGGGATTTGAACCCTGACTTCCCAGCCCACTCCTCTAACCACTAGGCTGCTCCTCGTGAAGCTGTACTGCAGATTTGTTTTTTCAAATTGCCTTATGGGCAGTTCTGCTGCAAATGTGATGAGAGGTGGCTAAAATCCAGAATATTTTATAGCCTTCAAGCACATGCTATACTGGAATACCTGGGATCCTACAATGCAGCACAAGCCACACTTACAAGTGAAATCAGATTTGTAACTGTGTGTTTTCAGTGTGCTAGTGTGGCTGTGTGTCTGCTGTGGCTGTGAACATGGCTTTTCAGCCTTTATGAGTCTGCTCTGACGCAAGTTGAGAAACACATCTTCTGATCTACAATGATCATTTTCTAAATCACTTTACGACTGCACTGAAAAAGTGATGAAAGCAGCGATTCCATCCATTGTGCATTTAGAGCCGCGATTAGCAGCAGTAAACTTCATGGACTACTGTAAGCAAAGAAATAGCTGAATAAACTTGGTATGAAGGTCGCTGCCTTGAAAGTGACCTGAACCTAGTGCACAGAAGGTCTCACTGGAAAGTGCTCCAGCTCCATGTATTCGCCTGCTCTGTTCTAAGGCAAGAGGTAGAAGGCTAAGGCATGTGGTTCAGTATTCATGCACTAGCTTTCCTGCACAATAACATGCAATTCCCACCACACATACACACAGCCCAACTAGATACAAAGTCCAAGGCTAATTTATACCTAATTTTCATAAAGAAAAACTACCTCTGAATTTGCAGGTGGAGTTTAGTGCTAAAACATGTGTAGATCTGAAAAACCAATGTAAGTATGTTGTTTTCCAATGTTGTCACAAACCATGCCACTGGGAGCACTGTCCTTCAATGCAATATAGAAACACAGGTCTGATATTCAGCCCTCGGCAGGCAGTACTTGTGTGGAGGCCAGTTCCGGGCAGTGGGCACGTCCAAATGGAAACATGCAGAAATAGAGCCGGAATCCGCATCACGCAGGGGTAGACGCAGCTGCATGCACAGAATCGTCCCCATAGACGTGCTAGGCGCAGCCCATGCACAGTGCTATGTTGTTCGAAGACGGGTATACGCTGACAACGGCATTGTATGTTTCCGCGCTCACCGTATTCTGAGAAGAAGGGAGGAGTGGTCTAGTGGTTAGGACAAGGTACTTCAGGCCGGAGGGCTGGGGGTTCAAGACCCACCTGGGGACAGCAATCTCAGGCCGGAGGGACTGGGATTTCTAGTCCTATAGGCACTCCTTGTGGTCTTGGGCAAGCCACTTAACCCTCCATTGCCCATGTTCCCTGTAAGTATTAGTGTATGTGTGTCATATCCCCTCGTGTTAAATGTATCCCCCAATTGGCCACTTTGACCTGGTGAAAAGCGGAATATAAATACAGCTAAAATAAAATTAAAAAAAAAAAAAAGATATACATCTGCAACCCTGCCCGTCTCCGCAATATACCCGCAAATGGCCACACCCCCCTTCAAACTGTGCAGCTTTTAAGCAGCTGTGGCCACAGACAGTGTTGTTATGAGGCAGAATTACAATGTAAGCTGATGTTACCTTTGGGAAGATAAAAGTTAGATGATAGAAACTAGTTTGTGGCATGTCCAGAACACCACAAAGCAATCGCAGTGCACGGTAATGTAGCAGGAAAACAGGTAGCGAGCGATCCATCTAGTACAAGTAGCAATGCAGCACTACATACGTGTCAGTAGACCTCCCTAGGCATGCATGGTGTGGACATCTCAGGAACACGTCTGTACAATGCTAAGTAGGCATATGAACCCAGCAGAACAGCCCCCCCCCCCCATAGCGAACCAGCCAAACATGTCCCCATCACTAATAAAGGGGCAGTGACATGCCCAGAGACACCAACGTCACATCCTACATCTGTGCACATTGCGTAGAGCAACGCTGGCACACCGTGGCTTGGCGCACTGTGTTCCGCGCCCTCCTGCTGAGCTCCCCTTATTAGTGACAGGGAACTGTATGGATAAGCATGTGAATATGGACCTGTCCTCACTTGCACCTGGTGATGCTGCAGTCAGCCCTACGGTGCAGGTACCTGCCAGGCATATCTGCCCTCTCCCCCTGGATATGGGGATGTGCAATCTAGATCCCACTTTGCAGCACTCCAACCACACACGCACACACACACACACGCACGCACTCTCACCTGCATTGAATAACACAGATGATGGAAAGGAAACCATGGATATCAACCCATCATCATACATGATCACTACATTTAAAGATGCATACAGACATACACGATACCGACACATGTGGACCTCAGTCACAGAGCAGCTTTATGCCAAAACAGCCCTCAAGTATATCAACTTCAAGGGTCAGACCTCGTATGCGCATTGCATATCATAGGCCCGCAAATGTAACCAACTGCAACGGTGATTTGTGCACACGATATGTGCCATAAAGCCACTGGCGTAGAACTGTACACTAAACAAGGTCTCATCAGAAACTTCTACAGAGGCACCATTGCCTCCTTTTTTCTGATGGCCATTCCTCTCCCTATGCACCCAAGCATCATTCTGGCTTTTGCTATCACCTTATCTACCTGTGTGGCTACCTTAAGGTCATGAGACACGATCACCTCTTGATCCCTTTCTTCTTTTGTGCACAGAACATCACCCTCCTGTACAGTGCCACTCCTTTGGGTTTTTATAACCTAAACACATGACCCTGCATTTTGTAGCATGAGATCTTGACCTCAATACGCTAGACCTTTCCCCAGCTTCACAGAATCCTTCCTCATACTATGCGCATAAGGTTGCCAACTTTTTCACTGAGAAAAACCCGACACCTGTGTCTCGCCATGCTCCACCCATTCTCCGCCCCTAGTCCCACCCCTGCCCCGCCCCCAGCCCCACCCACAAAAATTACTGAGGATTCAGTCACTCACCCCCCCTCCCCTCAGTGCTGGTTCACTCACTCACCCCCCTCCCCTGCCGGTTCACTCACTCACCCCCCCTCCCCTGCTGGTTCACTCACACCACCCCTCCCCTCCCTGCTGGTTCACTCACCCACCCCCCTGTCACTCACTCACCCCCTCCCCTGCTGGTTCACTCACACCAACCCCCCTCCCCTGCTGGTTTACACCAACCCCCTCCCCTGCTGGTTCACTCACACCACCCCCCCCTCCTCTTCTGGTTCTCTCACCCACCCCACTGTATCTTTCTCACCACTCCAGCTGGGTCAATATCTCACCCCCCTCCCCTGCTGGTTCACTCACACCACCACCACCCCCCCTTGCTGGTTCACTCACACCCCCCCCCCTTGCTGGTTTACTAACAACCCCCCCCCTGCTGGTTCACTCACACATCACCCCCTCCCCCCTCTGCCCAAGCCGCTGCTTCTGCTTTGTACAGAGCAGCGGCTGCAATACATTTACTTTGAAAAGTAAAGACAAACTGTGTAAGGAGCCCTCCGGTCATCGCAGAGCCCGAGGAAGTGATGTCATGGGGGCGGGCTCCTCACAGGTTGTCTTTCCTTTTCAAATTAACTTTATCTAAAGTTAATTTGAAAAGGAAAGACAACCTGTGAGGAGCCCGCCCCCATGACATCACTTCCTCAGGCTCTGCGATGACCGGAGGGCTCCTCACACAGTTTATCTTTAGTTTTCAATGTAAGTGTATTGCAGCCGCTGCTCTGTACAAAGCAGAAGCAGCGGCTGCACTGCTATGGGGAATCGCGTTCGCGCCGCCGCGGACTTCGGCACAAAAGCCGTTTTTTTTGCTCTGGCCGCTCCCGATCTTGCGGCCAGAGCAAAAAACCGGCTTTTCAATGGCCGGTTTTACATCTGTGCCGGCAGCCGGCCTGGCCATGGAAAAACCGGCCAGGCCGGCTGAAAACCGGCCAGTTGGCAACCCTATATTCGCAGCACGGAGAGTGTCCATCCTGTTGCAGATTTTGGTGTAATCCACAAAACACCTTTCCTGACTTTCCATAATATCACTTACTAAGCTACAGGTATGTATGCTATAGAAACCCACATATACTTTTACCCTGACTGAGTGAAGGCAATTTTCAGGCCGTTCACCCAGGCAAATCACTGTTTATCCATGTGAACTGTGCTCATTAAGGTATTGCTAATTATAATGAAATGTACATAGCTTAGAGGCCAGGACAACTCAGACTGAATAAAGCAGCAAAGGAGGCCACAGGAACAATAGACAATGGGTTGCAAATAAAGCTGCAGATGTACCTGGGGTGTTGCTAAAGAAGGCAGGGGGTGGAGCTTCACTCAGTGTGGTAGTCCCTCCCATAGGCCTTGAAAATGGAGCAGGCAATGGTGCAGAAGGAGACAGTAATGGAGGAGAGTTGCAGCAAATTGGAAGAAAATGTTGGATTGATCAGGGGAGAGTGGATCCTGCATAATTCTAAGGCTTATTTACAGTAATACATCTTTGCAGCTTCTTTTTTTTCTGTTGTGACTGATTTTGGGTTGTTTTAATGCAATGATAGAGTTGTGTATTGTGTGAATTTATTGATGTATTATGTATCTGATGTATTAGGTTTTGATATACAGTATTTTGTAATGGGTTTAGTGCGGAGTTTCCTGCAAAAAGGTGTGAACTAGTGAAACTAAACAATAATAAAGGCTGTCCCCCCGGACTGATGAACATTCTGCTCCAAGTGAGTCTGGCCTGGAGGACAAGACCTGCAGCGGGGGGAAAGCAGTGTGACACACATACTAACACTGTCTGCAAGGACTGTGATAGGAAAGCAGAGGACCTTTGTCTTCATGCCAATCACAAGCAAGAAAAGGTGCCTTAGAAAATGTTGAAATTTGAATAGCTAAAAGTTTATAGAAGCATTTTTATCCAGCTGATCTGGAAATTGCTTGGACAAGAGAATTTCCCTGCGGTCTTATGTTGCTAAAATACAGTTAAAGGAAAAAGTATTTTTCCATAAATGTAATCTTTGCTTCTAGCTGTCACATTCTCAGTTGTCCTCTGATCCCCACCACCTTTGATTTGCTCCAGGAGATGTAACAACATAGCTGTAAAGTTCCGCTGAATCTCCATTTCAGGGTATTGAGGCCATAGAGGTTTTGGGCTGGGTTTACATTTGATCTTCCACTAAATGTTCAGCTGGATAAGGAACGTCCATGTTAGTTTTCATTGACCAGCCAGTTATCCTGCATTTACTGGCATGAAGGAACTGATGGGTCCCTAACTGGCCAGTGAATGGGAGCTGGAGCCTGCCTTAGGTCAAGTGGTGTCCTGGCTGAGGGTGGGGTGCGGATGAGGGCTTTCCTCCTTCCCAGTCTCTCCCACAGCCCCTTCCTAGACCTTCTGCCTCTCCTCTCTACCCCTCTCCTGACTTCAGGCATGGATCTTCAGGAGACAGCAACAGGAGGAAACCTCAGTGCAGGTTCTGTGTGCCAGCAGCAACTCATAGGCCATGAGGCACCTCCCTATAACCAGGGAGCAGTAATGTTCATGACAAGCTGCGTGAGAGTCCTTCATTGTGTTGCTGCCAGTGTGGTAAGGTGCTGCTATACCGTGTCTTCAGGAGCATTGCCTGTTCCTTGTGCCTGAAAACATCATATAGTAGCAGCTATCCAATGGGCCACAGCATGGAAAGAAGGATATAGCGTTGTTAGAAAAGGTTCAGAGAAGAGCCACCAAAATGGTAAAGGGGATGGAAGGATATTCCTATGAAGAGAGGCTAAAAAGGTTAGGGCTCTTTAACCTGGAAAAGAGACGGCTGAGGGGAGATATGATAGAAGTCTATAAATTAATGAACGGAGTGGAACGGGTAAACGTAGATCGATTGTTTACGTCATCAGAATATAGAAAGACTAGGGGACTAAGAGAACTTTGCGAAGGTGCTGCGGCGTGCCTTAGTCACAGGGTCTAACACACGCTGCAGCACCCTCGCAGTGTTCTCTTTAATCTGCGCCGGGTCCTCCACCAGCATTCCTGCCGGTGGGGGGAGGGGCAGAGCGTCGATCACTCTGCACCTACACCCGCTGGCAGAAATGTTGGCGGCGGACCCAGCGCAGGTTAGCGGGAACATTGCTTGTGACCTAGATTGGCCACTGTTGGAAATAGGATACTGGGCTTGATGGACCTTGGTCTGACCCAGTATGGCATATGTTCTTATCTTATGTTCTTATAAGACTCCCACACAGCTTGGCATGGACGTTGATGAGGAGTGGCGCTGCTGTAAGGCCTGTATTTTCCTGCAGGTTCACAGACCCTGAGTTAAGTTTTCCACCTGTTACTGTTACCTAAAGATCTGAATGTAACAGAATTTCAGTGTTTGGTTATTAACCATAAGGGCTCTATTTCCTAAATTGCATTAATGTGTTAACCTGCATTAATTCAACTTGTTGTTGTTGTTAAGTGCAATCGAGTCAGAGTCGACTCCTGGCGACCCTCTGGATAGTTGACCTAAATTTTGTTCGGTCTTCAGCCAAGCGGCTCATTGTTGACAGACTGGCACCCATAGCTGCTGTTATTATATCGATCCATCTCATTGCTGGCCTTCCTTTTTTGCAGTGACCTTCTACCTTGCCAAGCATTATGTCTTTCTCCAATGGTCTCTCTCTTCGCATGATGTGTCCAAAGTATGAGAGTCAAAGTCTTGTCATCTGAGCTTCTAAAGAAAGCTTAGCTTTGATCTCCTCTAGTACTGACTGTTTTGTTCTTCGGGCAGTCCATGATATACACAGTATTCGTTGCCTGCACCATAATTCAAAGGCATCAATTTTCTTCCTGTCTATCTTTTTCACTGTCCAACTTTCGCATGTTAATGCATGTTAATTTGAGTGACGTGTATAGAGGCTCACTGAGAATATCAGGCTTGTGCTATTTGTGTGTTAAATCCCATTGATACGTGTTAATATTCTTTAACGTACATTAACGCAGCTTAATAAACACAATCCTAAGTTTGTGCTAGCAAAGTGTCTGATTCACAACCCTTAACCATGTTCAGGGATGGATTTATATAACGTATTTTCATGTTTCCTCCTGCTAAATGCAAACCCTTGTGATCTTGTGGCAGCAGTGAAGTGCCATTGGGTGGCATCATTTGGCAGCAACAGTGGTGCCAGTAGGTGGATTCTCATGCACTTAAAAATAAGGATCTTCTAGGGGTAAGAGATTCATGATTGGGAGGGCTCTGGACTTCATGTTGGGGTCACCACTTCAATGGGGGCAGACTTGAACTTGAGGAAAGGGCCTTCATTGCAGGAGTCCATCATGGGGTTTTTAGTCCTCCAGGCTAATTGGCACTTTCACTTTGGACTGTTTATCATGGAAGAATTTGGCACACAGTATGTCTGCTATGAGGAAGCTGTAACATTTTAGGCCGCAGTGGTCCCACAGAAAGTAAGGTGTGGAGCAGAGTTGCCAATGTCGGTTACCTTGAACTAGTTGGATTACTCTTTGATGTCATAATGATTTGCCTTTATGAACAGTATTGTGGCATCTTGGCTTTCTGAATAAGATCTCATACATGGAAACTGACTTCTGACGCAGGCTTATTGCCAAAACTTGGCTGAGTCAGATGGTCTCAATAAATCCATTCCTTGTATATGATTTATGTCCATGGCCAGTCTCCACTACTATTTGTCTCTGACTGTGGAACAGAGCATACCATGCTATTTCTCATGCGCATGTACCAAAGCCAATTATATACAATGTTGCCTCATTAAAATGTAGATATATACTAATTTCTGTAAGTACCCTCTAACACAATGGTTTAGAACATGTGCTAAGCTGCTAGGATACGGCGCGCTAAACAGCCTTGGCATGCAAATTAACATTTAGTAACTGTTGGTTTAGTTTAATAGACTTTCTGTACAGCCTTTCAAGTTCATAAATCATAATCTATGGAGTCAATTCTCAAAACAATATATGCGGCCAGCTTTGGGTGTTGGCCTCACAAGTCGTTTTTAAACAATGCCACTATACAGCTAAAATCTATTTGTTCATAGCAGGGCGTGATTAGGAGTGGTCAGGGGATGGGGCCAGAGGCGATACAGAGAATGGCAAAATCCAATTAGTCTTTGCATAACTTGTGCGTTCAGATCTGAAAGCAAGAATAACTTTAATCATACGTTATCTGTATAGAGTTATGCTGACATTATCAGATGAGCGCTTAGCTCTAGTGAAAGCCGCATGAAGTTACAGAGAGAAACTATCCCTGTGACCTTATCACTTGCTTACCACTGAATATTTCCCTTTGTGTTTCTATATTTCTAAATCCTGATCTTTATTCTGAATTCCATCCATCACATGGATCTTTATCATTGAACCTTGCTTACTGTGTGGACTTTTTAATCTAGATCTTGATTTTTCATCACATCTCTAATCACAGCAGCTTCTGCACATCTTCAATTTCTAAACGAAAAGCTTCACTTTGACTGGCATGGAATTGTTTATGCCAATGAAGCATGAAGATAATGGTTGTCAGACTTCAACTTCCAGCTCAAGAAAGGCAAATGCCAGAAAGCAGAGGTAACATTTTATCTTGAAACTCAAACATTAGCAGAATGTGGCCAAACCAATGTAAAGGTCACCTATCCTCCAAAATTCAAAATAGGAGGGGGTAAAGGGAGATACTGGGGAAGATGAAGGTTCCTCCAAAAATGAGGACTCTCCCTCCTACTTCCATCTCCAGTCCTCCTCTCACCTCATTTGGTTGGTCCCAATCCAGACGTAGATCCTCCACTAGGAACAACAGACGATCAGGAGAAGGGAATAGGAGGAAAAGCGAATATTGGACCTGTGAACCAATAGGTGCTCACAGGCCCTGTGCCAGCCACACCCTCTAGTTCCTAGTCTCAGCAACTCGTATGGTGGGTGAGGCAGCTGCCTATCGGTAAGCGCTTGCTAATTCACAGGCCCTATGTTGCTTTTTCCATGTATTGCTTCTGTTGCTTGAAGATTTGAAAACAACTTCAGTTTTCCAGGCAGAATTTCACTTGCTTGAAAAGAGAGGTTGTTGAAACTAAGTTTGTGACTGAAGCTTCTGAACTACAGCCCATGAGCATAGTGAGAAATCGATATTGCAGTCAGCATTTTTTTAAATGGCGGTTGCAGCAATTAAATATTTTACCTAAATTGAGCACTGTTATCTGGATAGTGAGTCGCGTTGAATATAAGTGATGAGTGGTGAAAAAGATGACAGCCTTTCTGCAGTCCTAACTTAAACTGCATCGGTATGACTAGAGACTGAATATAACTGACTCTCCATAGAGTTAGGATGAATGTCCCACTCTGCCCTCTCTTCGCCCACCCTTCCGAATAGTGCAGCTAAAAATGAACAGATAGGGGCATCTGGCATTATAGCAGCTGACGCTATGAGTGGAATTTTAGAAAGGTTGTCTAGGTGCAATCTGAGACATCCAGGGTGAAAAATGCAGAAAAACGTTGGGGACGTCCATGTTTCAGACCAATTTTAGAAGCCTAGATATCCATGATATGGATGTCCACAACCTCATCCACATTTGCATCCCGGCTGGAGAATAGTGGGGCGAGGAGGCCTAGTGCGTGCAGGGATGCATATGGGCACATCCAGCGGTGTGGCAAACTGGAAATATGAGCCCCCATTCCCCAACAGAGTTCATCGTCAACAAGGGAAACACATGGGATAGGAGTTTACCTCTGGATGTTTGGCAGGCAGAGTGTAAATATATAGAACGGCAGTGACAGGAGACCTTTCTTCCATGTGCACCGTGCATGCCGATAGCTCTGCCAATCCCGCCCCTCTAACTTGCACTTCCTGCTTTCAGTGGGGTAGAACCAACAGAGCGAGCATCGGGGTTCAGGGAGAGAAGGTCCCCGCACATGCGCCTCTAGTGAATTACCTGCCACCGCTGCGGGGGAATGACAGTGACAGTCAAGGAGGTGGCGACAGCGGCGGCGGCGGCAGCAGCAGCAGGAGAACAGCGATGGGGCTGGCGGTGGCGACAGAAGAACAGGGATAGGGATGGTGGCAGAGGTGACAGCTTGGGAAGGTGGCAGATGAAATAGCGGGAGGGATGCTATGAAGAAAAACCCGTGGGGCCTTTGCTGGAGCGGGACCATGTGTGGGCAACATGCCTGCACCTGCTTAGGGCCGGCCCTGACTGTGCGGCATATGGCTCAGGCTCCCCAAAGTATGTAGGCATCAGGCAACAGCCTCAGCGCAGCACTCCTGTATCCATACAGTGGGGGGGGGGGGGGTTCTTCATCTTCTGGTCCAGGTTCAAATGCGCCCTTACTTTTTTGCACCCTGTGCGGCTGCAGCATTTGCACCCGCCTAAGTACGGTATTGATTTGAAGGGTGAAAATATGAAGTTCCAACCATCTGCAGTACGCTGTATCCTGATTTTTAAGCAGCTTCTTTCTTTATTTCTGGGAGTGGGAGCAGCTGGAATGCTAATTATTTCAAGAAAGCTACTGGTTGGAAACCAAAAATAACCCCACCCTACAGAAAATGATCAAATCCAAGGTGCAGACAGAATCTTCAGGTTGGTACAGACAACAGCTTTCTTGCTGTAAAACCTGCTTTTTGCTATTTCTCGATAAGCACATAGGCTCTATGGCTGCAGCGGCCTCCACACACATGCCTTCGCTTCACACCATTAAATACAGCAGAGTAATGCAGCCTCTACCATTATCAGCAAAGTCGAGACAAATGTGCCTGTCAGGGCTGAAAGAAAATCCTAGAACACTTTGCTTCTTTTTTTTTTTCCTGTTAAATGAAATTAAGGAGAATTAACTTTTTGCAGCCTAATCCTTGGAGAGGAGATTATTTAAGGATGCTCTGGCCTCCTGCACAAGCTCCATTCTGCCTTATTCAATCCATCGTCTCTGCTTCTAATTAAGTTTCCTCCCTTAAATGTTGTTTTCCACTGATGGATTTTAAAAAATATTGTAACAGACAGGCCACTATGGTCAACCTCATTTGCTATCTGCTGAGTAACCTTCAAGCACCCTTATACCTTGTAGTATCCTGTGCCTGCTTGCCGATCCGATGTGTTTAGCAAGGTTACAGTAGAGAGTCCTAAGCTTGTGCATTGCGCTGTAAGATGGATTCTCAACTACTGCAGGTGCTATGAAGGATACACCAAAACTTGTATTTTATATTTAGGGGTATGTTTACCAAAGTGTGCTAATGGTTAGCGCAGGGTTTACCATGCAATGCGGCCGTGGTAAAAGTCCCACGCTAAGCACTTAGCATGGGGTGGGGCGGGGCAGAGACTGGGTGATTCAGGGGAAGAACATGCACACTGCGGTCAGCATGGATGTCCTTAGTGCCCGCTAACTGCCATTGTTGCAGTTAGCTTGGGTACACCTACAACCAACTCAATGGACGGTGTTAAGCGCTCCCATGTTAATTGCAGCAAATCGTTTAAAACATTGCACTAAGTTTTGGGACTTAATGCACAGTAAATTATCACATGTTAGTAAACATGTTGTTTTGTTTTTTTAAATTCATTTTGTGGGGAGAGGTTTGTTTTGTTTTCTTGCTTTGTTTCATTTAACACATGCTAAGATTTAGTGCATACTAAAACCATTTACCTGCACACCGGATCCATTCAGCTTGGCCTAAAACCATTCAGTGCATGCTAAATGTTTTAGCACTAGCTAAAAAATGTGAAAGAAATGAAAGCACATCTCTACACTTTAATACTCTCCGAGGCAGTGGTAGTATAGGTTGCTTTCACTGAGGCAAAGGACTTTTAAAATGTTCTACTGGCTAATTCTGGGTGTCATCTTCTGCTTTAGAAATTTTCCCACACTGACCTGCTAAATATTTCTATTTCAGTTCACAAGGTAGCCAAATTTAGTCAGTCATAAAGGAAGTGGTTCTGAGGTGTTCCTGGTGTATGACTTTAACCAGTCCGTACTGATTTTCAGAGCTAACTAGCTAAGTTATGTGAAAACTCCAGTCAAGCAAATAGCAGGCCTACATTGTGCCTGGTAGGATTTACGACAATTTATAGCTGAAAGCCAAACTGATTAGGTTCTATAAACTAGCTAAAAGTAGCTAGTTATATTACCAATCGGTGGCTTTTTAACATTTCGCCCTATTGCTTTTATGCCAATATGTTTTAACCCGCATAGAAATAAATTGTGGCCTACTCCATAAGGAGGGATTTTATAAGCATCTTAAGTGTGTAGAACAGCATTTTACCTGCTCCTAAGAAGGTGATTTTCTAGCAGGTCCAATGGGCTGTCAAGGCACAGAGGTATAAAGGCCAAAGTGACCTTTTTACAATATAGATGTATTGCCATCAGATAATGGGAAATATACTATAGATATCTGTATCTTCCAGAACATGCCCCCTTAAAATCTATGCATCCCATGGCATCTACATACATAAACAATGGGACTGTAAAATCGGTATTTACATGTATAAATGCCGCAAATCTGTCCTAAAATGACCTCTTAAATCATTAATGCAATCAGTGTCAACAACTTTACTTATTAAAATATAAATAGTTCAATAAATAAGCGCAATGATTTATATCTGAAAGAAAAACTGCTGACCATCAGTAAAGCAGGCACAGCACAAGGCAAAATTGAAGGACTATCTCTCTGTTATTTAGTAGAAGACAGCAGGCAAGGAAACCATGTCTGTAGCAAGACATCAGATGCCTATAGCAATGTGACTAGATAGTCATGGGCAGTAAGATTGTTGCAAAGACACAGTCCATCGGTGGATAATTCTACTAAAGAGTGCAGAAAATCTACCTCATCTCAACAGGCAGAGGTATCGGCTGTTGTGGCTGGGCTAGATTGTTTAGTGACACCATATGGTTCATGATACAAGAACAGTCAACGACAACAGCCAAATGAGCTTGGTTGGATAGAATACTCTGCATCAGAATATCTCCACATCGCCCATCCATTACAATGCTCTAGGAAGCCGGTGGATGTCAGCATCTCCCAGGAAATTCTCACCTTTACTGCAGGGTTGGGATCCATCTGATTGCCAGCCACTATATGCAGAGCAAGTGGATCTCGTCTGACTGACAGATCAGACAAAATTATAAATCACCACTATCACCACATCACTCAATCAAATAGGATCCTTAACCATGGATCAACAGGAAAGCGTCATCAGGCATCCTCATATTTCCTTGGCACTTGGGGAACATGGGGATGCAGATCCACCTGTTCCACCTCTGGTCAGTAGCTTTCCTATGTGAGGTCCTAAGGCAAGAGGACTCCATGGAAATGGAAGATCAGCAAGCTGTTGTTCTCAGGGTTTTAACATTGTGCTAGAGGATGAGGTCAGTGATAGCTACCGTCGCTCTCCATGGATCACTGTTGCCAATCAGACATTCTGTAGATCATCTTTGTCATGTTGTCCATGAACATCAACAGCTCTGTCTGGAAGGTTTGCAAACACATCTCCTTTCATAGACCCTTAGGCGAATGTTTACTAAACTACACTAACAGTGCAGGGCTTCCTCTGAGCTAGATATGCCCGTTGACAGCACAGGGCAGTACGGTAAAAGTCCTGTGCCAACTGCAAGGTCAGGGACTGGGTGGGTTAGGGGTGGAACATAAGCAGTGATGCTACATTGCAGTTGGTGTGCACTGATCATGAATGTTGCCATTAGCACAGGTATAAGTACTGCCTCCTTGAACGGTGGTGTAAGTGCACCCGTGTGCCGTTTAGCAGCTCCAATTCCCTAATGCCAGAAGACCATGCAGACATTCCCCCAGAACTAGCATCAGCCCCTGTGATAATCTTTGGGATTGAAGGCATGCTAACATCATGTATTTTAGTAAACGTGCCCCTTAAGGCCTTTGTGGACTGTGCTGTACATGTACTATTCTCCCAACACTATTGAATGCTCCTAAATTGAGGAGGATGTGATGATGTAGCCATTGATACTAAGATTCTGGCTATGTGTCAGTGGAGTGTACTGAAGAAGCTGGGATGGTTGGTAATTTTCTGTCATCTGAGTCTTGAAACTCTGACTTCTGGTTTGGATCATTGAATTTTGAGGTCTGTGGCCCAAGTGCTGGAGTTAGACACTTTGCATCTTTTTCTGATTCCTCTGTGGCTACTATCTTCATCCTATGGGAATTTTGTAAACCACCATGATGTGCTTACCATTAGCAGTGTATCAAATCTTGCGAAATAAAAAAATAAAAAGTACCCATAAAAAAGAACACGCAAGTATCCACGGGTACTTTGCATGTGGCAAGTTTCAACGCAAAAGCATATGCGTGGTCTATTTTTGCAAAGTCCACAGGCAAAAACTATCCGCAGACTTTGACACAACATGGACAATTTGAAAATGGCCCCCAATAGAACTGACAAGCACAAACTGGATACCAGTATTGGCAAAGAGTTTTCTGTTGCCTCTCTCTGGGCTGTTTTAATCCATTCTATATTGAAATCACTTGCAAACAACTTGGAAGTGATTATTCTTAGAACGTTACTTAGATTGCTCTGTAGTTAAGCATTTTGAACAACATCTCATCACTGGGTCAAGTGCTGGGACTCACCAGTTTCAATCAGCTCCATGTGTTTCATAATTGAGCTCACTCTGGCAGGTTGATTAGATTCATTCCTTAAGACAGCTGGAAAATAGCCCCTGGCTGGAAAAATAATTGTTTGGAAATGGGAAATGTTGTGATGGGGGGAATGCCAGTAATGGTTGAGAAAATGGAGTCACTCTTGAGATAAAGTTATGTAGAGTCTCGTCTACAAACTCTGTGAAGCAAAGAAACCTCAACTTCGCTGCAGCCTTTGAATGTTCAAAAAATCTCCATATCCTAACTGCTTTTATGGTTTCATGCCAACTTAATATAGAGGACAGCAATGGAGGTCCTTTTCTTGGGTAAGCTGGCATTTTACCCATGGAAAACAGAGCTTTGATCATAGCCCTACCTCTCCAGGAATAAAGGTACATATATAGTTCAAGATGACTGCTCTTTTTTGCTTCAGAAGAAGGTGGAATCGTTTTTTAGAAAACTTTTCACCGGAACCTAACCAGTTCTGAAAACTCATCTAAGTCCAACCCGCCAAAATTTGACCAGCTAGTGTAGCAGGTTTCCTAATTAAACATAACTGGTTAGAACCGAAAATCAGTTCTAACCACTTAGGTTTTAAAAAAAATTTCCAGCTGCTGAAAAATTCATGCTCTGGGGCAGAGGAGGGGGGAGGTTAGGGATATCCCTTCAAGGCCCAGGCGAATATGTCCAAAGGAAACCTAAAGACTGAAATGGGAGCTTCAATTTATTTTACTGTTTCAAACTGCAACTCAAAGATTGTCCAAATAACAGTCCTTCCTTCTGGGATAAATGCTGTTTGTATCACCTCCTCTCATACAAATCACTTATTTGTGTCTATCATCACGATTCTCCACTTGAACGTTCTGAGATGGGGGGAGGCGTTTCCCAGTGTAGGGTGTTTATTTAACAGGGTTCACTGGATTCTTCCCTCTTTCACTTGATCTCCTTTCTAGCTGGAAGAGATTCTACCAAAATCCCTTCTCATGTTGTCAAGCTCCGGGCTTCTCTCTCATCGTCAAGGAGGAGGTACTAATGCCACTGTACAAATCGCTGGTGAGGCCTCATTTAAAATATTATGTTCAGTTTTGGAGACCATATCTTGCAAAGGATGTAAAAAGACTGGAAATGGTTCAAAGGAAGGCGACCAAAATGATTTGGAGCCTGCGTCAGAAGCCTTATGAGAAGAGACTTGAAGACCTAAATATGTACACACTGGAGGAGAAGAGGGACAGGGGAGATATGATACAAACCTTTAAATACTTAAAGAGTATTAATGAACAAACAGAGTGGAGGAGTAGCCTAATGGTTAGAGCAGCTTCCTAGTACCCAGAAGATCAAGGGTTCAAGTCCCACTAGCACTCCTTGTGACCTTGGGCAAGTCACTTTACCCTCCATTGCCTCAGAAGAAAAGGCCTGGCAATCTACTTCCAGTGATACACTGCCAAGAAAACCCAGAGGTAGCTCAGTTGTTATGAGTCAACACTGACTTGATGGCACTGAAAAAAAAACAAAAAAAAAAACCTCTTCCAAAGATAGGGAAGCTGTAAAACTAGAGGGCATAACATGAAGCTGCAAGGGGGTAAACTGAAAGGCAATGTCAGGAAATAATTTTTCACTGAAAGGGTGGTGGATGCTTGGAATGTCCTCCCCGATGGAAGTGGTGGGGGCAAGTACCATGACAGAATTCAAAATGGCATGGGACAGACACTGTGGATCCCTTTATAGCAATAGGATAAACTTTTTTTTTTTTTAGTGCCATCAAGTCAGTGTTGACTCATAACAACCCAGCTACCTCTGGGTTTTCTTGACAATGTATCACCGGAAGTAGATTGCCAGCCTTTTCTTCCAAGGCAATGGAGGGTAAAGTGACTTGCCCAAGGTCACAAGGAGTGCCAGTGGGAATTGAATCCTTGATCTTCTGGGTACTAGGCAGTTGCTCTAACCACTAGGCCAGCGTTTTTCAACCACTGTGCCGCGGCACACTAGTGTGCCGTGAGATATTGTCTGGTGTGCCGTGGGAAAAATTCCAATTTCATCCGTAACATGTGGCCTCGGCTCACAAATTAGGGTTGCCAACCGGCCGGTTTTCAGCCGGCCTGGCCGGTTTTTCCATGGCCAGGCCGGCTGCCGGCACAGTTGTAAAACCGGCCATTGAAAAGCCGGTTTTTTGCTCTGGCCGCAAGATCGGGAGCGGCCAGAGCAAAAAAAACGGCTTTTGTGCCGAAGTCCGCGGCGCGAACGCGATTCCCTATAGCAGTGCAGCCGCTGGTTCTGCTTTGTACAGAGCAGCGGCTGCACTACACTTACATTGAAAAGTAAAGAGAAACTGTGTCAGGAGCCCTCCGATCATGCAGAGCCCGAGGAAGTGATGTCATGGGGGCGGGCTCCTCACAGGCTGTCTTTCCTTTTCCTTTTCAAATTAACTTTAGCTGCAATAAAGTTAATTTGAAAAGGAAAGACAGCCTGTGAGGAGCCCGCCCCCATGACATCACTTCCTCGGGCTCTGCGATGACCGGAGGGCTCCTGACACAGTTTCTCTTTACTTTTCAATGTAAGTGTAGTGCAGCCGCTGCTCTGTACAAAGCAGAAGCAGAGGGAGGGGGGGGTGTGTGTGTGTGTGTGTGAACCAGCAAGGGGGGGGGGGGGGGGGGGGAGTGTGAGTGAACCAGCAGTGGAGGGGGGGGTGGTGTGAGTGAACCAGCAGGGGAGGGGGGGTGGTGTGAGTGAACCAGCAGGGGAGGGGGGGTGAGTGAACCAGCAGTGGAGGGGGGGGGGGTGGTGTGAGTGAACCAGCAGGGGAGGGGGTTGGTTTGAGTGTTTTGATTCCTATTCAAGAGAATTACTTTATATATAGTCAATATAGGCACAGAGGTAAATTTTTTTAACATTTTCTAATGGTGGTGTGCCTCGTGATTTTTTTCATGAAAAAAGTGTGCCTTTGCACAAAAAAGGTTGAAAAACACTGCACTAGGCTACTCCTCCACTCAAAAATAAACATAACTATCTTTTATATCTCAACAAATAGGCATGGCCTGCACGAAGTGGTAGGTACATCCCTAAACAAAACTGCAGAGAGATTATTCAGACCACCGGAACTGAAGGGTACCCATAGCTTTCTGTTTCATTACAAGGCCGGAGACTTATCAGCCCCCCCCCCCTCGTAGTTCTCCCACATTTACATTATTTGGTGCTATCGTGTTGCTCTGTGTTTTTATCTACTTGCCATTCCTTGCCTTAAGCATTTTTTGATGGAAAGTTAAATAAATTAAATCCAAAACAACAGCCAATGCGAATGGAGAGAGTTGCACGTTTCCATGCCTATGAAGTCTTTTCTTATTGAGAACTGCCAGAATCATAGAAACATAGAAACATGATGACAGAAAAAGACCACATGGCCTATCTAGTCTGTCCTTCCATAACAACAACTACAACAGTCCACTTTTTACCTTTAGAGATCCTCTGTGTTGGTCCCATGCTTTTTAGAGCTGTTTAGAGCCGCTGTTTAGAGCCATCAGCTGGTATGACTGAGCCACCCTGCTATGTCTCTCCTTCTACTCACTCAGAATCAGAGGCACATGCAATTCCTACAGTATTTACCTTATGAGCTCTGCCGGGAAGTCATGCAGAACATCACATCCACCAGAGACCGGTTCTATCACAGTGGAAAATGTAATCCACCTTGTTGTCACCGAGAACGGATGTTTAGTTATTACAAAGCTGACTGGGGGAATGTAACCTTAAATCTTGATTAACAGTCTGTCATGCCACGTCATATTGCTAGCAATAGAGGTCAAATTATCTGTACCAGCTGCGTGATGATATTCTACCAGTTATGTCACCGGCTTGTTAGATTTATGGAACCAGCACTAAAATGCCTTGACATGACATTAGAAACAGAAGAAAGAATTTTGACAACGTATGAACTTTGTACTTATCAAAACTTCTTAAAAATTAATCGATTCCACAAGCTTAGTAAATATTGTCCTGCAGCCTGCTTCATGAAGGCTTTTCTCCCATTCTGAATCTGTGGGGAAAATATTCCTTAGTGAATCTAACTTTTTAATCTGACACTTTATTCTTGTTTCTTTTACTTCCAGCACAGTTGGACCCAGTGTTGAGATGTGAGATTCTGGCAGCGTGATCCTTCATTCACAACAACCTATGAATTTTTTCCCTTTTTTCATATTCCCACCTGTTACCTTCCGCTCCCCTCCACTCCTCCGTTGCACCTAATGTGGTCGTTGCAGCAATAGACCTAGAACCCTGCAATCAGGAGCCTCTGAATCTGCCCACTAGGTGTGGCATATGAACGATGACCACAACTCCCTCCCTCCCTCCCTCCCATCCAGGGTCTGTGATTGCTGCCTCTGAAACTTTGCATGCTCCAGCCGACCCAGAGAGCAAAAGACCTGACTTGAGGATTTAACCAGGGATCTTCTAGTCCGGTAACTTGAGATTTCGATGAATGATTTTTTCATAGGCCTCGTGGTTCTGAACTTTGTAGTATTTCAGCATGTGTTGATCAGATCCATGCATTCTAGGCTTCCCGACTGAGAGACAGAGATGAGCTACAACAGCTTGCTGTGTTTTTTAAGAAGACTACTAAGTCTGCTGAAGCTGCCAGTTCCTCTTTCTACTTGTGGAAGCCAGGGATCCAAATTAGAAACTTAGGGGCCAATATTCAAAAGCACTTAGCCAGTTAGCAGCAGTTGCTTATTGGAGACGGCTGGCCCACAAGATAGTCAGCTCTGACCGCCTTGCTACAATCTGGATAGTAACTGAATAGAGCTGGCAGTCAATAACTGAATCTAGATGTTCAGTGCCTGCCATTGTCCAGATCCAGAGCTAAATAGCTCCATTTTTTTTCAGAGACGTCCAGAATTTTAAAAATATGCAGACCACCAAGGCAGAGTATCGGCCCATGTGATATTTGGTTTATTGCCTGAACAAGGCCAGTATGGACAGCTACACTACGGTTAATCTCACAGTGCTTCGTAGTGTGCATCTGATTTTGGAGGGACTTTTGCAAGGGGCAAGAGAGTAGGAAGCTGTAGCTTATCTGTCAATTCCATCTCTCTCTTGAACTTTCCAACTGGGCAACTAAATGTGGAGAAATGTGGCAGTCTCCACATGGTCAGCATAAATTATGAGTTACATTTAAAAAGACAAGGATCATATTGAAACCGAAAAGTTAGTGGGGTTTTTTAAATGCCACCTACCACGTTTAAATCATCCACAGATGTTCAGTGCTGCTACCCAACCTTTTTGCTGGGCTTAAATTAAAGATCTTAACGATATGGCTAGCAGGTGAATATTGCGGCTATCCCGATAGTTGGGTGGAACGCTCTCACCCCCTCCTCGTTGTGCTTCAGCACTATATGGGTAGTATCAGGGAGGTCTGTAGTTCTCAGAGGTACTACTCAGATAATACCACTGGAGATTCGTAGATAGGGCACCTGTATGTTTCACCATCACAGGTGTAATCGGTGTTGGATATCTGGCCCGCAGGCTTGAGCTCCACTACATTTTATACTAGTCCAATGCAAAAAAATGGAAAGCACTTATACACAGACTGGTGAAGGTGGTAGAGTTCCTAATAGCTACGATGCCACAGCTGGCAAAATGAATTCTCGGATTGTCAATCAGGCCATGTGATGATCTACTTTTAGGGGTTCATCGTTTCTTCTCCCTGTCTCTGATCCGATTACAATCACAAGACCAGACACGCTAAAAATGAAACCTGTTTTAGCATGTGCATGCTAAATTCTGGCATTTAGCCCAGCTTCCCAAATCTGTCCTGCCTACCCACAGCCAGTTGGGTTTTCAGGCTATCCCCAATGACTGTGCAAGCTGGGTCTCCAGATCTATCTCATGCATATTTATGGTGGACCCCCTAAATCAATTTGGGAAACCCCGATTTGGCCTCTGATCTTTTAATTTGTGACACTGCACCTTGCACATTACTGTTCCCTTGTGCTGGACAGCCCTGTTTTTCTTGAGTCAAAATGCTGATTCGATTTCTGGTAAAACGGAGGGCAGGCACGGCTGAATGATGCTGACTGTTATTCAAAAGGACTTGCTCTCCTGCTATTATACCAGACTCTATATAATTGAAAGTGAAGTTAAGCTGAGCTTTCTCCATTGACTGAGTCCCCTGTCCAGGGATGTGCTTTGGAAGATAAGAATGTTAAATGAAGAAAAAGGACAGTAAAGCCCGTGTCCCAGCCTCTGATTGATTTTAAGGAGTAGTTTGATCCAGTAGATAAATGATTTTTATTTAAGTGCTGATAAGAAGGGCGTCTTGGATTCTGTCTGCTGAAAATTCTCTCAGAACAGAGAAACCATAAAGGTAATGAGAAGTCTTGCAGAACAATTTCTCTAATTTAGCCTCTTAACTGCAGGATTTGTAGGAATTAATGTTATTATTAGGTGCATTTCGGTTCAGTGCATTTTGAGGAAGATCCATCTGTCTGTTTGTCTGTCTGTCCATCTGTCTATACACATCTGATTGTTGGCACAGAAAGACAGATGGAAGGGAAACCCACTCCTTCGAATAAATGTTTACTTACTGAGAACAAAAAAACAAAAAATTGTCAGGCTTAGTAATCCAACCAGGATATTTCAATCATGGTATATATAACACACTCAAGCCCATTTTACTGTTTTAGTAGTATTTAATAATATTTCTTCACTTTAACTTATTTATTTTATTTATTTAGTAGTATTTAGCTCAGGCCTTTCCAGTAGAGTTCAACATGAGCTACATTCAGGTCCTGTAGGCAATTCCCTGTTCCCGTAGGCCTTACAATTTAAGCTTATACCTGAGGCAATGGAGAGTTAAGTGACTTGCCCAAGGCCACAAGGTTTCATTAAAATTCCAAATATCAAATTCCAACACAGTGCTATGTTTCAGACGGTATCATATCTTTCAGCCCTGCATCAGGGAATTATCCCTCGCCTTTTGTGAAGTTCATAGTGCTCCCGAGCTGGAAGCCATATCCATTCCTCCTCTTATTTCATCAGTAATCCCTAAATGCAGCTCCTCTGAAAAGACTTTCATATGGTAGCAATTACAACATCCTTTGACAGCCCGACAAAAATTTATTTTGTTCTCAGTAACTAAATGTTTATTCGAAGACGTGGGTTTCCCTTATATCTATTAATAGGCTCTAACCTGATTATATAGACCACTTTTGTTGTTGTCAGGCACAGTAAGACAGAACTGAGCAGCACAGCCACAAAATTGGAGACCCAGTGGGAGTGCCCAGGCCCCGCTGTCAGAGCAGCTGTGGCGATAGCATCAGAGAAAGGAGGGCTGCGGCATGAGGGAAATGGCAGGTTTTAAGATCCTCACTTTGATTCATAAAACTTTGCACTCTGGATTACCCCTCTATCTTGCAACTTCCATTATCCTCCACGCACCTCCATGACTCCTGCGCTCTATTCACGGCAATCGCCTCTATCTCCCCCTGTCTCTCGTGCTTGATAAGAGTCTACTCGTCGCTCTGCTTTCTACTTCCTTGGTCCTAGTGTATGGAACTCCCATCTTGAACTATCCTACACTGGATTTAAAACCCTTCTCAAAACCCACCGATTCCATCTATTTTTTGACCTGGACCCTCAGTGATATGGGATCCTGCATCCCTTGCCTGTCTAGCCTGTGATATTGTCCTTTGTCCAACCTCTCCCCTCCTTTGGTTCCCACATGTATGTCTTTATGTTTTATCTCTCCTTCCTCTTTCCTGTCTCAATTTTGCAGTTCTTTTCTGACAATTTTTAATTTTGGAGTCTATCTTCCTGTAGTTTTGATTGTAAACCGCTCTGCTGACTCGAAGGGTGGTATAGTAAATTTCAATAAACCATAAACCATTAATCTTTGCCACCCTTTTAAATTGGATGGATTACTGCAATGTTGTATCCAGTATTGTGGTCTAAAACCATTCTCTATAAATGTCTTGCAGCTTCTTCAAAATACAGCTGCAAGACTGCTTAAGGGTACAAATAGAGACTGATACATCACCCCCATATTAAAAGATTTACATTGCCTCTTAATACACTTTTACATTCAAGTTAAGATTTTAGTGACATAAAGGGGTATGTTTACTAAAGGGTGTTAGGCTTTTGCAACTAATGCCGGGTGATAGCTGCAAAACGCCCTGTGGGATCTGCAGGGGGGCATTCCTAACATTTCCCCTGCACATACCACGGAGAAGACGCTGGGATTGCGGGGGAGCGGGGCAAGTGTAGTGGATGCAGCTATCGGCACCCATTGAAGTGACATTCTCTGTATCCGTGAAGCTTGCAAACTGCGGTGATAACCGTGCGCTGGTAGCATCCATGGTAACCCATATGGAGAAAATTACCCCCAAGAGATTTGAATAAAGAAATCACAGATTAGAGAAACATGCCCACTCTCCATCTTAATCCTGTCCAAGCTTGCAGACACTGTGCAAAATGCAAATATAGCGGAAAGGCTCTGCGATGGCTGCATTTTTTGCAAGTTAGCTGCTACTGCAGCACAATAATTCTGCATTATCGCCACAGAAGCAGCCTAGACCCTTTAATAAACATGCCCCAAAGTGCTTCATTCTGGACTCCTCATCGACCTCTCTAATCTCCTAATCCCAGCCCAGTCTTTCAGACCCACAAGATCACAATATATACTCATCTTCTAGGTCTCCTCTGCCATCTCCCTTTCGGCTTAAGGAGATATACTTCTTTTTCATTTTATGGACCATCCCTCTGGAATGTATTCCTAGGTGCCCTTAGAGGTGAATCTTCCCTTCTCAAGTTTAAAGCCGCCTTAAAAACTACTTTGCTCATGCAGGTCTTCAGAGAACAGAAAAGCCGAGTCAGAATGAGAAATCGTCCAGAGAGCCAGACCAGTGATTTACAGCCCTCTGCTTTCTTAGGTAGGGATGTGGAAAATTCCCAGAGCATTTTATAAGTGTAACTGGATCTAAAAAAGTTTTGGACAAGTTGCTGGAGGAAAGTCAATAAACCATTATTATCTAGGGACTCTGCCAAGTGCACCGATCTTGCACTATTGTGGCTGGACCTTTGTAAAACACAGTCTCTGACCCCTCTTCTTTACTTACTCAGCTATTTCAGATTTCTCCTGCAGCAGGTGAAAGAAACTGGTCTATGTTTAGAAATACACCCACCACATCAGGAAACAGACGTACAAACAAAAGGATAGAGAGGCATGGTTCCATACAGATTTTCATGTAGCTCCCTTTTCCCCAAAGAAGTCTTAATGTCCAGGGGCATTCATCAAAAACATGGGCCCCTAATTGGTCTCTCCACAGGACCTGGTGCTGATTCCCTTGGAGGGGGGGGGGGAGGGGGTCGGAATTTACTATTCAAGAACCAAGCCATAAAGAGAGTCTCTCAATCATTCCACTCTACTCCTGATCTTGGAGTTCCAACGCTTTATTAATAAAACTTCACTTAAACAACTTAACATGCAGTAACATTTTCCGGCTCTACAGGTCTTTTTCTAGTTCAAACTTTAGAAGAAAACAAGATCTGTGTCTGTGATTTCATTGTTCCCAGGGCCAGCCCAAGGTCTCTGCCTCCCCAGGCAAGCCCTCCTGTTGCCCCCCCCCCAGACCAGCTCACGGGCATCCATCATCTCCCCTTCTCTCTCACCTGGGGGGGGGAAAAGGCAGCACCACAGTCCCTCTACTATTCTTCAAAGCAGTGCAGAAGCTCAGAGCAAGCTGCTTTAGCATCAAGGCAGAGGCGGCCCAAGAGGGGTGCGGGGCCATGTGCGGAGATTGATTGCGGGGCCTCATTTGCATAAGGAGCCTCATTTGCATAAATATTTGCATAATGTTAACATGCATTTTTAGTAAACATGCCTCTTAATGAGTGTCTGGATAAAGAAAGACTATCATATTTCTATGTTACTATATTCCAGTGCCAACCTCCAGGCCCATTACGAAGTACTATAAACACTGCCCATTTAGAACTCATAGCAAATCCACCATATCATAACAGCTCTGCCAGGACTCACAAAGCACCAAACCCTACCTATCAAAAGGCAACACTGCAGATATTAATCCAATACATCTCAGAGAATACCAATGCATCTCCTACTGGGGAAAGAGAACAAGTGACACGGTCAAATAGAAACTACATGAACAGAATACCTCAGCTTGGTTAAAATGCAGAATATAGACCGTCACCAAAGAACAAGGGATCACAATTTAGAAATATGAAGACAATAATTAAACTGGGAACCCCAAAAGCCAAACTTGGGATGTACAACAACACTGGAGAAATAAAACTATAAATTAATTTCCTCTTGTACTAAACAAAACACAAAAGACATTAACGATGCACATTTCCCAGAGCTGATATATTCCAGTTAATAAATTAAAAATAAAAAAGTATTTTTCTACCTTTTGTTGTTTGTGCATTTTCTTTTTCAGTTGCAATTGCTCCAGTCACTTTCTTTTGGTTTCTTTGTGTCTTCTGCGAGCTATCGATTTGTCCTTTCTTCTCTTTTAGATTTTTTTTCCATTTTCTTTCTCTATATCTGCTTTAACATACTGATCTTTCCCCTTTTGCTCTTTCCCCCATTTCTTTCCTTATTCCTTTATCATCCACTCAAATTTCATCCTTCCATACTCAATCCCCACTTACACTCCCAATACCCGGCCCATCGTAGACTTTTCTTCCCTCCCACACAAAATATCTTTTCCCTTCTCCATTTTTATTCCCCATCCCTTTCTAGTCCTCCCACAAAATCAGCTCCTAGACCCATCCAGCATCCGCCCCCTTCTAGTCCCATTCTCCTATGCCTCCACATCAGCCCATTTCCAGTCCTAGTCCCCCATATGCTCTTTTCCAGTTCCATTCCAGTCCCCCATCAGCCCATTTCCACTCCAAGCTCCCCATCAGCCCATTTCCAGTCCTATTCCAGCCCTCATCAGCCCATTTCCAGTCCTAATCCAGCTCTTCATCAGCCCAGTTCCAATTTTAGCCTTCCCATCACAGCCCATTTCCAGTCCTAGCCCCCCCCCCAACATCACAGCCCATTTCCAGTCCAAGTTCCCCCTCCCACCATCACAGTCCATTTGCAGTTCTAGCCCCCCCACCATCATAGCCCATTTTCAGTCCAATCACCCCCCATCACAGCCCATTTCCAGTCCATTTCCCCCCACCCACAGTCCTTTTCCAGTCTGTTCCCCCCCCCCCACCATCACAGCCCATTTGCAGTCCTATCCCCCCCTACCATCACAGCCCATTTGCAGTCCATTCCTCCCCCCCCCCCACCATCACAGCCCATTTGCATCCGTTTCCCCCCCCCCCATCACAGCCCATCCAATCCAAGTTCCCCCCTCCCTCCAAAGAGCCCCGCAGCCATCTAAGGTGCTGCAGAGGGAGCCAGGGAAGCCCGCGCGAGGCCCAGCTCCCTCTGCACAGCTCCCAGTGTGAAGAGCCTTTTCCTTCACGCTGGCGGCTGTTTCACTGAAGCCGCCAATGCCGAGAAATGTTAAAGGCAATGCCCTTGGTTTAGTATGCATCAGTAATTCAGGTCTTATCTATAGTAACATAGTAAATGACGGCAGATAAAGACTAGTATGGTCACTGTATCTGGGATTCATCATGTGTACACTGGCTGTTGTTCTGCTCAAATCCCAGGTGTTCGCTGAATAAATGTGGTTTTAGTTGCTTTTGAAATAAGGGCAGGTCTTTGTTGCTCCTGATATTGGCTGGGAGGGAGTTCCATAGAGAGGAGGCATACAAGTCGAATGCATGGTTGCAGCTTTGTTGATTGAATTTGTCCTCTCATGTGGCACTGTGAGCGCTTTGCTTGTGGTCTGTCATGTAGGTCTTCCATAATTTAGAGAGGTTAGGAGATTTTGGAGATGTGATGTTTGCTGTTGGATTAGCACCAATGTTTTATATTTGATCCATGCTTCTAGTGGGAGGATGTGGAGATCTCTCAGGACTGCAGTGATGTGATCATGCTTTTTCACTCTTTGGATGATTCTGGCCGGGTTAAGAGTGGTGACTGGGAGACCATGGTATATTGCATTACAATAATCCAGATGGGGGAGCGTCATTGCCTGCATGACTGATATGAAATCCCGAGAGTCTAGGAGAGGCCAGAGGCATTGTATCGCCTTTGCTTTGAAAAATATTGTCCATGTGGCTCTTGCGATCTGTTGCTTGAATGAAAGTGATTGATCAATAATGACTCCAAGGTATTTTATGTGCGATTGGACTCTTATTTGGATTGTTCCTAGGGTGAGGTGTGTTGGGGGGGGGGGGGTGAAGGTTAGCTCCTTTGTTACAAATAAGGCTTCTGTTTTTTTGAGATTTATTGTGAGATTGTTTTCTTTGAGCCAATTGGAGATATCATTGAAACAGCTTATTAGCTGTGGGTTTATTGGATTTGTGGTCGTGATGGGCCCATAAAGCATGATGTCATCGCCATATATGTGGAAGTTGATATTGTAAGTCCATGTGCAGAGTAGTTGAAGATAGATGTTGAAGAGCATAGTGGAGAGTGCCGAGCCCTGTGGTATTCCTTGGTTTTGTTGAAAAGGGGTGGAGGTTGCAGTGTTAGTCCAGATTAGTTGATATCTATTGGTTAGGTAGGACTGGAACCACTGAAAAACTTTATCTTGTACACCAGTCATTTATAATCTTTGTAGGAGGATGTCATGTGAGACAGTATTGAACGCTGCAGATATATCCAGAAAAATCATGGCATATCCATATTGTTTGGGCTGTATTCCTTTGGTTAGGGTGTTTAATAATGAGATCATGAGGGTTTCAACCCTATGAGAGGGTCTGAATCCATGTTGCTTGGGTCGCGTGTATTGTTCTTGTCCAAATGGCCCTATAGTTGCTGCTGAACTATCTTCCCGATGATTTTTGCCGTGAAAGGAAGGCTTGCTACAGGCCTGAATGAGGTAGGATCTAGTGGGTCAAGTTTCGGCTTCTTGAGGGTTGGGCAAATAATGGATGTCTTGAGGATGTCAGACATTCGGCCCTGTTTTAGCAACTCATTTACTATGTTGATGAGGGCTGGGCTTAACTCCTGTTTCGTCTTTTTTATCAAGTTCACAGGGTAGGGGTCAAGGGGGGAAGTGGTTGTATTCAGACTTGATATTGTGGTTTCGATCCTCTCTTTGGAGATTGTTTCAAAAATCCTCCATTCTGTGCCGGAGGTGGCCTTATAGCCATCTCCTAATGTTATGGGTTATGCGTTAGGTTGTTGTTGAAGCTGCTTATACAGTGGAACCTCGCTTAACAAGCATAATTCGTTCCTGCATCTTACTTGTAATGCGAAACACTCGTTAAGCGAAACAATTTTTTCCATAGGAATCAATGTAAAATAGGATAATGCGTTCCATTCCGATGTAGACCGATTGTATGTGCATGCTAGGTCAGCCATGCTCACAACTCGTTCTCGCTTCTCAATGATTTGGCGTTTGACTTCTACGGTGATTTTTCTTCTCTTACCCCTGTCTTCCTGTGGCATTTTCTTTGGGGACAAACGTGTAAGCATGATTAAACTTTGCACTAAAAAAAATACACAATAATGTGTCTGAATACAACTTTCACAAGCGCTAAACACAGACTGATAGCCGAGATGCAGGCAGGATCCTGCATGTGACGTCACATTGTCTCCTCGTCACTCATTATGCGAAACATTGCTTGTTAAGGGAGTCATTTTTTTACATTTTGTTTTGCTCGTTATGCGAATCATTCATTATGAGAGGTGCTCGTTAAGCGAGGTTTGACTGTATTGTGATGCAAGATCTTGCGGTGGTAGGTTTGGGAGTTGGTTTGAGAGGTCGGTGGCTTTGGTTAGTCTCTTGATATCAAAGAGCTCACGTGGTCTGTTGAGTGATGTAGTTACAAGCTTCGAGTGACAGGCTCTTCTTGCGTTATCTGTTTCAGTGTGGTAGTTGTCTAGCGCGGTCATGTAACTTGCTCTGTCTGATTCATTTTTTGTTTTTCTCCATTTCCTCTCAGTTCTTCTGAGCTGTGGTTTCAATTTTCGTAGGGCAGGTGTGAACCAGTGTGTTTTTGCTGGTCTCACTCTGCTCCCTATGTGTGATGTCGTGGGACGTGCTGCTGAGGCAATTATGGTGTTCCAGTTGTTGGCTAGGGTTTCAGGATCTGGTTGGTCTGATTGTATATTTGGTAGGACTTGGCTCAGGAAGTCTTCTTGGTTGAATGGTTTGAATCTTCTTATCAGTGGGGTATCTTCTTTGATGGGCATGGGTTTATAGCACCGCACTGGTGAAGATAATGAGATAGTGGTCAGACCATGGGATAGCTGCAATCATCGGGCTCTTGTTTCTGATAGCTTCTTGTGAGTTGAGGAATATGAGATCGAGGGTGTCTCCCTTCTCATGTGTTGGTCCATGGACAATTTGTGTTAGTTCCATTGCTTCCATTGCTTCGAGGAATGCGTGTACATGTTTCTCTTGTACTGATGGGAGGTTGAAATCGCCCAGGATAATCTGTTCTTTCGTGGTGTTGTTGCCATCTGTTACTTGTTTGAGGATACCTGTTAAATCTGAGTTTGCTGTAGGGACTCTGTATATTAGGCAGATTCTGGTCACTTACTTTCATCTGTGCATTCAGGTCTGTTGATGCTGTTAAGCAGGCCTGGAGGCCTATGATGGTTGGTATCTCTCTATATATAATCAATTTCTTTGAGGCCCATTACTCCTTTGGCTCTAGGGAGGTACAGTCTCGGCGTACACTGATTCTTATAAACCATGCTGTGGGCCTGGAGGAGTTTTCTTGTTGGTACATCCAGTTTTTCAAGATATTTCAGAGGCCAGTCTACAATTTCAAAGCTATACAAGAGTATGGAGATTGCAAGCTGGGTAATGACTTGTATCTTAATCTTTGATGTTCATGCACTTCAATATCAGCTTTAACCTCCTGTAATACTCTTTGCTGAACTTTTCTTTCAGTACTTTATGGTGGATTGTTGCTCGTTTCTCAGTTTTCTTCCAAAGAAGGTTGCCTTAGCACATTTGCCAAGGCCATCTGAAAAACATTTTACTAGAAAGAGTTGTTCCACTAGTTGTTGATTGTTGAGACCAAAAAGCTTCAAGTCATCTACAAACAATAGGTATGATGTCACCCCTAAGTGCCAGTATTGTTATGCATTGTCTGTCTTAACTAGATTGTAAGCTCTACAAGCAGGGACTGTCTTCTTTTATGTGTTTGTACAGCGCTGTGGATGCCTTGTAGCACTTTATAAATGATAATTAGTAATAGTAGCTTTAGGATTAAGGCTAAACTCATGACCTAAAAGTTTAAGAAGCACACTCAAAGGATTAAGTGCTAAAGAAAACCAGGGTGGTAACAAGGAATTTCCTTGTAAATATTCCTTGCTGAATCTTGATATTAGAAATGATGAACTGTCTATCTTACACTGTAGAAGGAGTACGATTTGCCACATTTTCATGGTAACTTTCATGTACTCAATCAATTTAGGATTTATTTAATACATTTCAAGGCAATTTATTATCCAGGCGTGAGGGACACTATCAAAAGCTTTCTTATAGTCAATCCATGTGTGATGGTATATGAAAAGCTCCCTATCCCCTGTACTGATATACCTCCAGCCAGATTAAGGACATGCCCCTTAAAACACCAGAAGCTGGGCCCCTTTAAGGAACCAGGCTTGAATATACTTGAAAGGGTGTGGCTGGGGATGGTTCTTTTAACCAGGAGGGAAGAGCCTGAGGTGTTCCAGAGTATGGAGTGACCAGCTACCTCTAAAGAGGCACTACGGGAAGGTAGAAGCTGGGGTGTTTCCACGTTGGTCAGCAGGCTTGTGGTAGTAATGCTATGAAACCCAGAGTGAAGGAACTTTGGGGGAAGGGAGAACTGTTTCTCTGCTACTGCTGTGAACCCAGAGTGAAGGAACTTTGGGGGAAGGGAGAACTGTTTCTCTGTTACTGCTGTGAACCCAGAGTGAAGGAACTTTGGGGGAAGGGAGAACTGTTTCTCTGTTACTGCTGTGAACCCAGAGTGAAGGAACTTTGGGGGAGGGGAGAACTGTTTCTCTGCTACTGCTGTGAACCCAGAGTGAAGGAACTTTGGGGGAGGGGAGAACTGTCTGCTACTGCTGTGAACCCAGAGTGAAGGAACTTTGGGGGAGGGGAGAACTGTTTCTCTGTTACTGCTGTGAACCCAGAGTGAAAGAACTTTGGGGGAGGGGAGAACTGTCTCTCTGCTACTGCTGTGAACCCAGAGTGAAGGAACTTTGGGGGAGGGGAGAACTGTCTCTCTGCTACTGCTGTGAACCCAGAGTGAAGGAACTTTGAGGGAGGGGAGAACTGTTTCTCTACTACTGCTGTGAACCCAGAGTGAAGGAACTTTGAGGGAGGGGAGAACTGTTTCTCTACTACTGCTGTGAACCCAGAGTGAAGGAACTTTGGGGGAGGGAACTGTCTCTCTACTACTGCTGTAAACCCAGAGTGAAGGAACTTTGAGGGAGGGGAGAACTGTTTCTCTACTACTGCTGTGAACCCAGAGTGAAGGAACTTTGAGGGAGGGGAGAACTGTTTCTCTACTACTGCTGTGAACCCAGAGTGAAGGAACTTTGAGGGAGGGGAGAACTGTTTCTCTACTACTGCTGTGAACCCAGAGTGAAGGAACTTTGGGGGAGGGAACTGTCTCTCTGCTACTGCTGTGAACCCAGAGTGAAGGAACTTTGGGGGAGGGGAGAACTGTCTCTCTGCTACTGCTGTGAACCCAGAGTGAAGGAACTTTGGGGGAGGGGAGAACTGTCTCTCTGCTACTGCTGTGAACCCAGAGTGAAGGAACTTTGGGGGAGGGGAGAACTGTTTCTCTGTTACTGCTGTGAACCCAGAGTGAAAGAACTTTGGGGGAGGGGAGAACTGTTTCTCTGCTACTGCTGTGAACCCAGAGTGAAGGAACTTTGGGGGAGGGAACTGTCTCTCTGCTACTGCTGTGAACCCAGAGTGAAGGAACTTTGGGGGAGGGAACTGTCTCTCTGCTACTGCTGTGAACCCAGAGTGAAGGAACTTTGGGGGAGGGGAGAACTGTTTCTCTGCTACTGCTGTGAACCCAGAGTGAAGGAACTTTGGGGGAGGGGAGAACTGTCTCTCTGCTACTGCTGTGAACCCAGAGTGAAAGAACTTTGGGGGAGGGGAGAACTGTCTCTCTGTTACTGCTGTGAACCCAGAGTGAAAGAACTTTGGGGGAGGGGAGAACTGTCTCTCTGCTACTGCTGTGAACCCAGAGTGAAAGAACTTTGGGGGAGGGGAGAACTGTCTCTCTGCTACTGCTGTGAACCCAGAGTGAAGGAACTTTGGGGGAGGGGAGAACTGTCTCTCTGCTACTGCTGTGAACCCAGAGTGAAGGAACTTTGGGGGAGGGAACTGTCTCTCTGTTACTGCTGTGAACCCAGAGTGAAAGAACTTTGGGGGAGGGGAGAACTGTCTCTCTGCTACTGCTGTGAACCCAGAGTGAAGGAACTTTGGGGGAGTGGAGAACTGTCTCTCTGCTACTGCTGTGAACTCCCTGTAAATAAAGTATTTTTCCTTTAACCCTCCGCATGGCTTGGTGGGGGTTTGTGTCCTGCCTGCTTTCAGTGTATTACACCATACTACACTGAGATTTCTGTTTTTCTTAGCACTAGCCATGACTGCTTAATTTAGCAATAGCTGGTCTTTGGTTCCACATGCTCTCTTCATGTTACCCTTATCTTCTATCTCACGGCATTAAGTAAAGTTTGCAACGCTGACCCTGCTGTGTGGGCCTGGCATGGGTGGATGCTAGCCACAAGGAGGGTACCGGTGGCAAGAGGGGATGCCTGCCCCAGTTGCTCAGGAGGTTTGGAATGCCACAAGGTCTGATTGATTCTCCTCAATAATTCTTGAGTTCTGAGTAACCTTGGGCTTTTGGGTCATGGGAAAATCTTACTTCTTGGGAGTATCCTTTTCTAGACTTGGATCCAGTGTTTCCTCTTCAGAATACTCCTCACCTCTTCTCAGCAGAGTCTTTGAAAACCAATCTCCAGGTTTCCTTGTGAACTCTATTAGGGTGTCCTTTATTCCATCAACTCTCTTCTCTTGGTGGCACCTGAGTGGTGCCCTTAATGCTTTTTGTTCTCTCCTCCAGGCTCCCTGAGCACTGGTTATCCTCTCAGAAATCCCTTCCCTTTCAACTTCAGACAGGAGGGGGTGGGCAGGAAAACTAAACCACCTTCCAACACACAACCTCATATGTAAAACCCCAAACAAAAATAGACTATGGGGCTAACAGGTAAGAACTCCTGATACCACAGCACAACTCAAAAGTATAACAAAGACCATACAGAGCTAACAAAAAATGCACTTAGCACAAGGAGGGTCATTCACTTATATAGACTGAGGCAGAACCATTGTAGAAAGCCAAGCAAGGGATGCTGTAGCAACATGGTTTATCCCTTCTCTTTATGCTAGATGGTATGGTCCTGGTCCATGGGGCATACTGAGACAATGGGAGTTCCAAGGGGTCCCTTACATTAAGATAAGACTCCCTGGAACTACAACTCCCAGCAGCCTCTTGCTTTCTCTTTCCTCTCCTTAAAGCAGTGTGACCTCTGGAGTTCTTCTTACAGTACCCTCCATGACTCTGGCTGGCTCCTTTCTCCCCATCTTTAAATTATTCCTTGCTGGTGAGGTGCTCAGCTGAGCACACCCATGGAAATAGCAACCAAATGGAAATAGCAACCAGTTTTCAAAAGGAAACAGCCTGGGTAGTTTCTTTTTGAAAATTGCCTACAAAGTATTGAGGGCACAAAAGGGCACACATTTTTTGCATCTGCTTTATCGCCATAGCACCTTGCATATATTTGAATACGTAATCATATGCACATTGTTTACTCCTCATCCTAAAACTCCCCCCCTAGAAATCACTCTTTAATTTAAAATGTGTAAACTCGTGTAGATTTTTAGTCACCGGGGTTGGGGGGGGGGAGGGGGAGGGACAGACGATTTTCACCTAGTACAATTTAGCCAGGTAATTTTAATTTAGTTTCTTATATTTCATTTCAACCCTACTAGGAGTAGAGCTCAAAGTGAATTATAAATAATGCATTAGAACAACTGAAGGAATAGAAAAGGATAATACTGAGATTGAGTTTCCTGGACTTTAAAAGTGGCCGATGAAACCTGTGATAATAGAAGGTTGGGTAAAAGTGGAAAGAACTTCAGCAGAGACAGTCGAGTAGTGGTGGAGATTGTTTAACTAGTGGCTTTATTCTGGAAGATCCACATTTTCAGGGATTTTCTGAAAGAGACTTGAGAGGTGATAAGATTATTCCAAGCCTTTGGGGCAGTTGCTGATGGAATCTTTTTCCAGGTATCCATGATTTGGGGAGGATGGTACTGAAATTTTGCAGCCCTCAGAAGACTGTAATTCTTTGGGTGGACTGTAGTTTTGGATTAGGTGAGACATGTAGACCTTCTCTACTTTTGAAAATGAATCGTATGCATTTAAAGCAGATTTTCCCTGCTGTAGGGGGCCAGTGGAGCTTTTTGAGAGGTGCTGTCAAATCTAGAGATTCTGAAAATTAGTTTGGCCGCTGTGTTCTGAAAGGTTTGGAATCAAGCAATTTGCTGTTTGTATAAGCCCAGGTAGACTATATTGCAGTAGTCGAGGTTGGCTAGAATGATTGCTTGGACTCATTTGCAAAAATGGTTTGTGGTGAAGAAGTCCTGGATTTGTCGGAGAAATCTCAGGGTTAGGAAGAGCTTCTTGCATAAGGATGATATTTGTGAGTTTATGGTAAAGTTGGAGTCAATGATTATTCCTAGGTGTCTGATTTTGTTGCTATATTTAATCTTGTTTTCCCCTAGTGTGGGGGACTGATTCATCAATGATGTCTCTGTTTTTTAGAGTTTATCCATAGTAGTTTGGTCTTCTCAGTGTGTATTTTGAGTTTACAGGAAACCATCCAGAAATAAATCAAGTCAAAGTAGTGTGATAAGAGGGCTGTTGACTGGAATGAGTACTACAATGTCATATAGAAACATAGAAATATGACGACAGAAAAAGATCACATGGCCTATCTAATCTGTCCTTCCATAACAACTACAACAGTCCCCTTTTTATAGAAACATAGAAATATGACGACAGAAAAAGACCACATGGCCTATCTAGTCTGTCCTTCCATAACAACTACATATGTGGAAGAGCGACACAGTGCTGAGGATGGAGCTATGGCAGGCCTAGAGAAGTATAGTAGGCTTCTGAAAGTTAACCGCTTCATGTAAGATTCAACCTGACTGGATCTTCTCCATCAATTGTAAAAATACTCAAAAGAGAGTTGAGAATGAATGTGTCCCAACTTTCACAAAGCAGGGGAACTGTTAAGTTATTTTTATGTGGTTGGTTTCTCAGAAACAGACTGTTTTTTGCAGCACCTACTTAATCTGGGAAGCATCAACAGATTGGGAAGGTAAGGATGGGCGAGTTGGCTTATTTATGCATCTCAGCTTATTCATTCATTCTTTAGACAGATATGTCTTTTGAGCCAGTTTGGTTCAAGTAAATATACATTGCCTTTTAGAGTGTTCAACCTGATATGATGGGACAAAATGTGAAAAAAAGATATTTGTCTAACAATGTCCTATAGTAAATGCATTGACCATATTGGAAATGTTTGATCGCCATCTGTCTTTGTCTATATCTGTATTTGTGACTTTCTTTACAGTATTTATCCAGCAGGCTTACTGCTGACAGGCTGCTCATACAATCAGGGCTGGTACAAGGGTACTGGGTACCCTAGGCAAACCTTTAGCCTTCTACCCCCCCAAACCAAGATTCTGAAAATTAAACTCATCAATGGTGCTCATCTCAACATCACCCCTTTCAGAACAATCCTGTAAAAAATGCATAATTAGACAATATGCTTTTAAATATTAAGCTTACATTGTAAGTATGCATGTGCCCACTCTCCCTACAGGTAAATGAATGTGCTGATGATTCCATTAGTTTGGGGGACTGTCAGAATCTATTGGTTTGCATGGCTGGCACTGCTTTTTGCTGCTCCTCAGATGCTGTTGTCCTAGGGGACCACTGGGTTGGCCCTGCACACAATGATACAAGAATTCAATGGCCAAAGTTGTCGTTGTTGTTAAATGCTGTCGAGTCAGTGTCGACTCCTGGTGATCCTCTACATAGTTGACTTAAACTTTGTTTGGGCTTCTGCCAAGCGGCTCATTGTTGATAGAGTGGTATCCATAGCTGCTGTTATTGTATCAGTCCATCTCATTGCTGGCCTTCCTCTTTTACAGTGATTTTCTAGCTTCCCAAGCATTATGTCTTTCTCCAATGATCTATCTTCGCACGATGTGTCCAAAGTATGAAAGTCAAAGTCTTGTCATCTGAGCTTTTAAGGAAAGCTTAGGTTTGATCTCCTCGAGTACTAACTGGTTTGTTCTTTGGGCAGTCCATGATATACATAGTATTCAATGCCAAAACCATAATTCAAAGGCATCAATTTTCTTCCTGTCTATCTTTTTCACTGTCCAACTTTTGTAATCCATATGATGTTGTTGAAAGTACCATGGCCTGGACAAGTCAAATCTTTGTATGGAGAAGGACATCTGTGCTCTTGAGAATCTTGTCTAGGTCCTTCATAGCCATTCTACCAAGAGCAATGCATTGTTGGATTTCTTGACTGCTAGTTCTTTCTTTATTGATTGTTGATCCGAGTAAGTTAAAGTTGTCAACCATTTCAATTTCTTCATCAGTGATGAACTTAATGATTTTGTCAGGATTTTGCCTTAACGTTAAGGTGTAGACCCATTTTAAGACAATGTTCTTTGATCTTGAGAAGCAAAAGTTTCAGATTGTCTTCACTTTCAGCCAGTAATGCACTATCATCAGCATAGTGAAAGTTGTTGAGTCTTCCACCAATCTTCACATCTCCTTTGTCTTCATACAATCCTGCTTCTCTGATTGTTCTGCATATAAATTAAAGAGCTAGGGGAAAATATGCAGTCTTGTCATACACCTTTGCTGATTTTAAACCATTCTGTTTCTCCTAGTTCCATTGTGCAAGATAAGTAATCTTTACATTGATCAAGCAGCAACCGTTCAACTGCGTTTTCTGGTATACCCATGCTTGTTAATGTGGTACTCATGGTTTGCACAATCAAAAGCCTTGCTGTAGTCGATAAAACACATATGGATATCCTTTTGTATTCTTTTGTCATTTTCAAGGATCCATCTCACATCTGCAGTGATTATTAAAAGGCTACAGACATTACAAAATATTACTATCCTTCTTTGGGCACATGCACTAAATATGACCATGGTTCTCCATTATTTATTCAATTTCACTGGCTTCCTTTCTCCTTTTGAATTCAGTTTGAGATCTTGTACACTCTCACACACGAAGCTTTCTACAATAACGCATCCTTTTAGCTAACATTTCTCACAATCCCCTATGTTCCTACCCATGCGTTACGCTCAGCCCAAGAGAATCAACGTTGTATCTCCTCAGTGTCCTCAGCTAGACTGGAATCTATGCGTGCTCTAACTGCCTTCCTCACTGCACCTTCCCTTGAGAATGCCCTTCCATCATGCTTCCATAAGGAATCCTTCTACAAGGTTATTCCTGCCAATCTGAAAATCTGTGTTTGGTGGGCAGGGCTGAGATCAACTGACTTTACTGTCTCATCTTTTTCTTTTTTTTGTATATAATTTTATTCAGTACCAGAATGAAACAAATGATAACAATAATAGCCCCATCCCCCCTTAGTTAGCACTGCACATCATAATATAACATATTACTACTACATGATACCATAGCCTCTGTAGGGCACCATGATAATCTGACACTCTTGTGGATACAGTGCTTACATCATCAGGAAGGGGACATCATAGTCTAATCCCTGACACCTCTGGCAATATTTTTTTCCATTACCTCTCCCCCCACCTCCTGCCAATGCACTCATGTCAACTAATCAAATAAGTAGCTTTACAGCAATGGAGACTCAAGCCTAAGCAGTCTCTGACATTTTTCCAGGAAGCTTCCCCAAAGTTCTGCATACCTCTTCTTCCTGCTTTTAATGTGCTCATAGGTACGCATTTTCCACTGTGCCGTATCCTTCCTGCCGTTTCCACTGCTGCACAGCAGGCTCCTTATCCATGACCCAGTTCTGCAATATCACTTTCCTTGCTACTAGCAGTAATTTGCCTCTCCGCTTCCCTTTTCCCAACTCCCGTAAGGGATTAGCAGACCATCAGTCCACTCCACTTTGTTCCTAGTGAGCTTCCTGCTGCTAGTTGGCAACTGCATTCCAGCACCCCTTTAACTTCCAGCACTAGGAAGGAAAGTATTAGAGTCCCCTCCTTCAGCCTGCTTTTTGTACACACCTTACTGTCCCACATTTGCATTTGCTACCCACATGCCCAGGAAATATATGCCCTGTGTAGCAGCTTGAATTGCATCTCCTGAAAAGTGATTTTTTTTCCCATTTACCTTTGGAAGGACCTCAAATAGCTCCGCAAGTCTTTGCTCCAAGTTCTTCACCTATTTCTCTTTTCCAGGTCGCTGCCAAAGACCCCAGCCATCCCTCTCCTTTACTATCTCTGAGCAGCGCAGGCCATGTGGAGACCCTATTAAGTATCCCTGGCACCTGCTGGAAAGTCTAATCCCTGTCATTGAATTGTATGTCCTGTCTCTCTGCCCGTAGGGATTGGTAAGTGCTGGGCTTGATAATAAGCCCATAAATGGCTATTGGGAAGGTCTCGCTTTGCTTTAATCTGATCAAAGGTAGGGAAAGTTCCTTCCCCTACATTCAATTGCCCTAAATACTTACATCCGAACTCTGCCCATTTCACAAAGGGAGATTCAGCACTGCCTGGGGGAATTCAGGATTGTGCAGTAAAGTCTGGAAGGGCAATAGCCCTCCGTCTTTTCCAGACTCACCTCTCAACCACTCCCAGCCTTTCCAAATTGGCAATAGCAACTGTCCTAGCCAGACCACTTTGTCACTATGTAGTGATTTAAGTTGGAATGCCCCAAAGAGACCTATGAAGCTGTAATGGTGTCCATCATCCCCCCTCCGGCTTGTAGTTACACTGCCCCGTAACAGATTCATGTACCCATCTCAATTAATGAAACGACATTATACCCCCTGAGGTCAAGTAGCGCTATCCCCCCTGCTGCTCTGCTGGCCATAAACTTTGATAACTGATTTTTGCAGTTTATCTTTCCATAAAAGGTCTTCACTATACTGCTATACAATTGAAGCTCTTTTATTTTTATAAATGATCAATAGTAGTAACCCAAATAGGCAATATTTGTAGTGAGTATATCAATCAAGGAAGTATGACCATCTTCTAAAGTGCTATTCTACACATGAGGGACAGTGGTAGATTTTTCCACCGATCACACAGTGTTTTCAGCTCGGAAAGCGGAACAGCTAACCAGACACTTCAAAGCTTTTAACAAAGAGCATTTCCTCAAAGATATCGTACAATACCTACCCCAAGATTTCACTGACCTGGACGATGCCATCACCGCATAGAATACCACCATCCTCGCCGCATCTCAACTCTCACATCTTGAATGAATTCAAACCACAACAAAATCAGGCCAAGATTTACACCATGGTACTCTAACACAATAAGAAAATCACGACAACTGGAATGTCGCTGGAGATGTAACAAATCAGAAGCTACATTGAAACAATACCAAGAGATGCAAAAAGATTACAATAAACTAATAAATAAACATAAACAACAATACCACACAAACCTTGTACTAAAAGTCTGCAATAAACCCAAAGAACTCTTCAACATAGTTTGTACCCTAACAAATGACCCAACCATGAAAGACGAAAGCAAGATGCACCCACAAACCTTTGCTGATCGCCAAAAACAGTACCTCCACACCGCACAAGAACATCTACCTTAAGGACACACCAACTACAGATGCCTCCACAACTACCAATCAATGGAAGAACTTCAGCATTCCATCGACTAAACAAATAGAACAAACCATCACTGCTCTAAACACCACCATTTCTACTACTACTATTTATCACTTCTATAGTGCCACGCACGCAGCTCTGTACAGCTAACCTACAGGAGGTAGCAGCATGCATGAGACAGTCCCTGCCCGTCAGAGTCATGCTCATCGGAGCTTACAATATAGTTAGAGTAGAATAGTAAATTAGTTAAACAGTGCAGAGCATTAATCGGTTCTACTCAAGGTACGGTGAGGTACAGTTAGGTCTGTAGCTGGTCATGAACGTTGAGGGGGTTGGGGTGAGATGAGGAAAGAGTCAGGATCTGAATGCAACGGTGAAGAGGTGGGTTTTCAGCCTGGACTTGAAGAGGGCCAGGGAGGGTGCCTGGCACACAGACACAGGTAGGCTGTTCCAGGCATGAGGTGCAGCAAGGTGAAAGGAGCGCAGTTGGGAGTTCGCGGTGCGGGTGAAAGGCATTGATAGAAGTGATTTGTGAGTGGAACGCATATTTCGAGAGGTGACGTAGGGCGAGATAAGAGAAGAGAGGTATTGAGGGGCCATCGAGTGAATACATTTATAGGTCAACAGGAGAAGCTTGAAGTGGATGTGGAGCTGGACAAGGAGCCAGTGAAGTGATCTAAGAGAAGTAACATAGGCATGGCGAGGCTGACAGAAGATTAGTCGAGCAGCGTGATTTTGTATAGATTGAAGGGGAAGGAGGTGGTTCACAGGAAGACCAGCAAGGAGTAGGTTGCAGTAATCGAAGCGGGAGGAGATTAATGAGTGGATAAGCATTTTGGTAGTGTGTTCAGAGAGGAAGGGGTGGATTTTGCCGATGTTGTAAAGAAAGAAGCTGCAGGTCTTGGCTACAAGCTGGATATGCGCGGAGAAGGAGAGAGAGGTGTCGAAGATAACCCCTAGGTTGCGGGCCGAGGGAACAGGAAGGATAGTAGATCCATCCACTTGGATTGAGAGAGGGGGAAGTGGGGGGGAGGAGTTAGGTGGAAAGACAAGAGTTCAGTCTTGGCCATATTCAATTTCAGTCGTCGATGAGACATCCAGGCAGCGATGTCCGAAAAGCAGGCAGAGATCTTGGATTGGGTTGCCGGGGAAATATTAGGGGTAGAGAGGTAGATTTGTGAATCATCGGCATAGAGATGGTACTGAAAGCCATGGGAGGAGATAAGCACACCAAGGCCTTGGGTATAGAGAGAGAAGAGGAGGGGGCCCAAGACAGATCCATGGGGTACACCTACATGGAGCGGGGTAGGGGAGGAGGAGGAGCCACCAGAGCATACGCTGAATGAGCGATGGGAGAGGTAGGAGGAGAACCAGGATAGTACGGAGTCCTTGAAACCAAGCGAGGAGAGGGTAATGAGGAGAAGGTCATGGTCAACAGTGTCAAAGGCAGCAGAAAGGTCAAGAAGGATGAGGATAGAATAGAGGCCCATGGATTTAGCCAGGAACAGGTCGTTAGTGACTTTTGTGAGTGCCATTTCAGTGGAGTGTAGGGGACGGAAGCCGGATTGAAGTGGGTCGAGGAGGGCCTGGGAAGTGAGGAAATCGAGGCAGCGATGGTGGACTGCTCATTCTAATAGTTTGGATATGAAGGGAAGGAGGGAGATGGGTCGATAGTTAGAAGGGCATGTGGGATCAAGTGAGGGTTTCTTGAGGAGGGGTGTGACAACAACATGTTTGAAGTCATCGGGGATAGTTGCCGTGGAGAGTGAGAGGTTGAGGATATGAGTGATGGAGGGGCAATGGTGAGGGGGATGGAACGCAGGTGATGAGTGGGGATAGAGTCTGATGGACAGGTGGTGGGTTTGGAGGAGGACAGAAGGAGTGCAGTTTCTTCCTCAGCGATCGGAGGGAAGGAGGAGAGGGTGGCAGAGGGAGTATTGGTGGGGGAGGAGAATTGGGGAGGAGGGGAGGTAGATGGGGGGGTAGGGAACTGGAGGGTAATCTTGTGGATCTTGTCGTGGAAGTAGTCGGCTAGGGTTTGGGCAGAAAGGGAAGGTGGGATCAGGGGTGGGGGGACCTTGAGGAGAGAGTTGAGGGTATTAAAGAGACGGCGAGGATCAGAGGCAAGAGAGTTGGTCAGATGGATGTAGTAATCTTGTTTGGCAAGTGCTAAGGCTGACTGGAAGGAGCCAAGCATGAATTTGAAGTGTATAAGGTCTTCCAGGGAGCGGAATTTGGACCAAGCTCATTCGGCAGAACGGGCGCAGATGCGTAGGTGACGGATTGTGGGTGAAAGCCAGGGTTGGGGAGTGGATCGTTTGACAGGATGTGGGGTGGGAGGGGCAAGGGTGTCAAGGGCTGAGGATAATGTGGCATTGAATGAGGATAATGCCACGTCAATGGACTTGGAGGATAAGATGGCGGGAAGAGATGGAGAGATGGTGGAGGAGAGAGTCAGGGGATCAATAGTATGAAGGTTTCTAAATAGGATGGAGGAGACAGGACGAGGTTGGGAGGGCGGAAGTTGAAGAGTAAATGTTAAGAGGTGATGGTCATATGAGGGAAGGATTGATTTGTGGAAGTTAGAAGGAGAGGAGTTGGAGAATAGTATTAGGTCAAGCAGTGGCCGTGTAGGTATGTGGGGGCAGTAGAGCAGGGCTGGAGATCAAATGAGGAGATAAGAGCGAGGAACTTTGAGGCATGGGGGTCGGAGGGATTGTCGATGTGAATGTTGAAATCGTCAAGAATAAGAGAGGGGGAGGAGGGATCCATAAAGGCAGAAAGCCAGGAGTCGAAGTCTGTGAGGAAGGTAGATTTGAAATTGTCCAGTGGGCGATAAATAACAGCTATTTGGAGGGGAAGAGGTGAGAGGAGGCGAATAGAGTGGACTTCGAAAGAGTCACCATGGGGTGGCAGAAGGGGTTGGAATTGGCAGGAGGGAGAGAGTAGGAGGCCAACGCCACCACCGTGACCAGTAGGTCGGGCTGTATGGGAGAACTGGTAGCCTCCATAGCAGAGAGAGGCAATGGAAGCGGTGTCATCAGGGGGGAGCCAGGTCTCAGTCAAGGCAAGAAGGTGTAGAGCATTGGAGATAAAAAGGTCATGAATAAAAGTGTTGTTTTTTTTATGACTGAGCTTGCGTTCCATAGGGCACATGAAAATGGGAGAGCGGAAGGGGGGAAGAGAGGGATATGGATAAGGTTGGATAAGTTACGTGTGGATTTCTTATCAGAGTAGCGTGGGGGTCTATTTCTAGGGTAGTGCCAAAATTTAGATGGAACAGGGTGAGGGTGGGTGTGTCTAGGTGAGTGAGCACTGCAAGAGGGACATGCGGGAGGGGAAATGAGGGGTAAGTTGATGGTAACAGGTAGGTTATGTGAGGGATTATATTTGGGGGTAGGGTTGGGGTTAATATCTATGGATAGTTGAGTGTGGGATGAATGGGGAAGGGAGGGAGGAGTGGGATGTGGATGAGATTAGATGGGGTATGTGGGGAACTATTTCTAGTGTGAGAACGAAGTTGGGGGGGGGGGCAGGGTTGGGATTGATGTTACCAGAAGAGAGAAGGAGCAGGAGTATTAGAGAGCGAGGTATAGTGGAGATGGTACGGCGGAAGCGAGAGTGGGGTTGCCTTAGAGAGAGGGGGCTGGTTGAATGCAGGGGATGGTGTGAAGAAGTTCAAGAGCTGGTGCAAGGCTGAGGGGCAGGATCGAGGGAGAAGTGAGGAAGGTAGAGAGGGGGGCTGGTTGAATGCGAGGGATGGTGTGAGGAAGCTCAAGGGCAGGTGCAAGGCTGGGGGCAGAGTGGGGAGGAAGTGAGGAAGGTGGGGGAAGGGTAGGGGGAAGAGAAGGGAGGGTGTTGGTGGGTGTTGGTAGGAGGGGAGGCAGTTGGGGAGGATAATGAAGACGAGGACTTCTCCATCGGACCCCTGCCCAGTAACTTGGATCAAATCTACCAAAGAAGATTTCAACACATTCATCCAAAAGGTAGTAGGTACCTCCCTCTCTCAAGGCTACATACCAAAAGCACTCAAGCAATCTACTATCCGACCCATCCCTAAAACCACCTCATCCAACAGCACAGACCCTTCGACCTGCCGCCCAATATCCAGCCTCCCATTCCTGGCTAAAATAACTGAAAAAAATTGTACAGAGACAGCTCCAAGATCATATTGACGAATATGCCCCACTAGATCCCCCACCAGCACGGATTCCATCCAAAACATGGTGTTGAGACGCATCTCATACAACTATTCGATAACATAATCAAAGGAATAGACAAAATAAAACAGGACTTCTCATTAATATTTATCAATATATCAGCAGCCTTCGACACAGTCTCCCATCACATCCTATTTAAACGCCTAATGGAGATTGGACTACAAGATACCACCATTAAATGGTTTCAATCATACCTTGAAGACAGGCAGCAGAAAGTAAAATCGGGTAACCTCACCTTAGAACCTTTCAGAACTACTCAAGGAGTTCCCCAAGGCTCATCACTATCAGCTCTTCTCTTCAACATCTATATTCAGCCTATATGCAAAATATTTAACAAATACAAGATACAATACGCCATATATGCTGATGACATCATGGCATACACCCCTATTCAACTGGACTCAGCAGACTATACCACCATATCAACCTGCATTCAAGAAATGATGACCTGGCTAACTAATAATAACTTAAATATCAATGTAAAAAAATCTGAAGTAATCATCATCATGAGAGACTCCTACTTTTATCAACATATCCTATACACCGATCACAATAAAAGACGAAGTCCGATACCTTGGAGTAATTCTAGACAAGCAACTCACCCTCCAACCACATATCAACAAGATATTGAAAACAGCCTTCTTCAAACTCGCAGTGCTCCGGAGACTAAAACCTCTTTTCAATAAAGAACTTTTCTGCACAGTATGCCAAAGCCACCATTACACCTATACTGGACTACTGTAATATACTATACTAAGGTCTACCCAAACAAACCACCCGTCCTCTACAAATAGTCCAGAACACTGCTGCTCGCATTATTACTAGCACTTCAAAACAAGACCACATAACTCCAATACTATACTATCTGCACTGGCTACCAATCTCATCACGGGCAAAATATAAATCAGCACTCACCATCTTCAAAATTTAAAATGACATGTCAGCAGAAATACTACAGGAACTCATCAAAACCAAAACAAACAAAAGATCAGATAGAAAATGTACTAAAAACAACATACCAACACCCAGACTATTCACAAAAACCAACAAATCCACATCCATGCAAGCTTTCTCTCTTTTGCCCCTGCTATCTGGAATGTCCTCCCAGACAAACTGAAATCAACAACAGATATAAAAGAATTCCGGAAGCTACTCAAAACCACCCTATTCATCAAACAATTCAATGAAGACGGCCAATCACCCAAATCACCCCACAAGCCAACCTCAGTCACGACAACCACAGCAAACAGAACACTGCTGCTCGTATAATAGCTGTTCTGCAAGGTGTGATCACATCACCCCCATCATGATCCTTCCCCATTGGCTTCCAGTCTGATATAAAACCATACTGAACATTCTCAAAATCAAACAGGACCTCTCAACGAAAAGTCTACAGTCCATCATCAGTCTCGACTCAAACCCCAGACCCAAGAGGAGAGGCACCACCCCAGACCCAGGAGGAGACGCACCATGGACACCATCACAACCCCCAAACACCAAAAGGAGGCAAACCACCTCAAGGAGAACAATATCCCTGGCAGCGCCCACCCTAGGGAAAGCACTCCCTGCTGGCTTAAGATCAACGGTGGACATTAAGGACTTTAGAAAACTTCTCAAACTTCTTTGGGAGGAGGAGGGATTGAGGGTTGAGAGGGAAGAATAAGGGGTAGTTGAATGAGTAAGGGCTGATGGGAAGAAGGAAGAGAGGTGTGAGGGTGGGGAAAAGGGGTGCTTCAATACAAATACAATATTTGACTGCAAATGTTTTGCAGGTTTGACTAATTTCAAATAAAGGCCCATCCCACAAGCTCCAGTTGATCCCTATGATTGTGCTGAAACATTGTACTGTATGTGTTCTACGTTCTTCTTGTTCTCAAATGGTAGGAACAGTTTGCAAGACACATACTATAGTGGAGATAAGACTACAACAGTCAAGCTGTTAGTTCCCCACAGAAAGCATTAAGGTAAAACTAGGAGGGATGCAAATAAGTCAGCCTCTTCCCAACCAAGATCAGATCTCCCTTGTCAGCCTTTCCACTGGTAACCCCCACCTGTGTATGGCAGACAGTGGTCACAACCACTCCAAGAGCAATGCAGTCTTTTAGTCTCTACTCTTGGGAATAAATTAAAAGGTTCTCTTGAAAAGGACCAGCATATACTGGGAAGCTTTGGCACTTAAAACTCCATTCGCTCCTCTTCCCATCTCAAAATAACTGAGTCTAGGCTAGACATGCGTGTTCTGAACCAAAGGCTTACTTGAAGAACTTCAGTGTCACTGATAACAATAGCAAACAAATACAACTGGCAGAAATAGTAAGAACAGAACTATATTACACACAATTAGTTCCTTTTTCTTTTTGCCAAAAATATGTTACAAGCAGATCCATTTTCTCCTCTCATCCAATACTTTTACTGGTTACCCCCCCCCCCCCCCCGCTCTAATAATCTTTCTCAGAGTACCTTGAGCTGGTATCTGTGGAGGTGCAAGTCCCCAATATTGCTCTGTGTTTACTCTTGGCTCTGGTGTTACTGATTACTGATGAACTCCTGTGGTTCCTCTTTCCCTTATTCTGGTAGCAACTGTAGATGTATATCCCTGATATTGCGCTGAAGATCCTCTTGGCTCTAGCATACCTGTATTGCTGAGATAGAACCCTCTCTCCTTCACCTTTGGAGTATGCAGCTCCCCTATTCATAGCAGATCAATCAAGGACCTGTCTCAATTTAGGAGAGCTCTTAAGCATCACCTGTTCATCTTACACTTTACACAGCCAAACACAACACTACCACATCCCACACCCCACACCCCAACTCACTCAAGCCGCACCCAACTCATCTACAGCCTAACTTAGACAAATCAAACAACTATTCCATCCATCTGGCACTTTAATCATATGCTGATAATCCATAATGTCTACTGTAATAACTGTCAAGACCCAGTCCTAACCTTTCATTCGGGTCTAATAGATAACCTGTAAATAGTTACCCTATCACAGCTCGAGTGGCTGGATATGTAAATAGTTCACCTAGTTGCAGCTCCAAGTTATTGACCCTGTTTCAATGTATGCACAAGGCTGTTCCCTTTGTCTTTGCAAGAATTTGTTATTTGTAAAACACACTGATATTGAAGAGCGCAGTATAGAAAAGCTGTTAAATAAATAAATTTCATGATTCCTCCTTGAATAGGCAGAGCTGCTCTCCTACTAAGTCAGTAGGGTGCTGGGAGGATTTACAGTCACTCAGGAATTCAAGATGTAGGTTTGAGCCAAGACACTCTCCTTGCCCTCTGCTCTCTCCTATACTACTCCTGGGCCTGTGGCCCTCTCTGCATGTTATAAAGGACTGGGGAATAGCCTCCTACACCGGTCCTCCTGGGGCAGACTCTTCACTCCCTCATCACGGTACAGTGGCTGGCCAAAGACAGAGATCTGCCCTTGGGAGTGGTTTATATAGAAGCTGGATTTTCTCTCTGAGGAGTCTCCTCCCAACCTGACGTAACTGGACAAAAGGTAACCTTCTCTGTTCTGGAAAATTATCAGGTCATCTCTAGGCTACATTGCAGTAATTTAGTAGGGACACTGGAGGTCTCCACTGCTCAAAGCAATGACATCAAGTATCTCTACACACCTCTGTGTATATGCATTGTAGCACTACACAAATGATACGGAGAAGTAGTAGTAGTAGTAATTAGTAGCAACATAAGGACATAAGATGAGCCATATTGGGTAAGACCAAAAGTCCATCAAGCACAGTATCCTATTTCCAACAGTAGCCAATCCAGGTCACAAGTACCTGCCAGTTTACCAAAAAGTAGACAGATTCCATTCTGCTTATCCCAGGGGTACGCAGTGGATTTCCCGTCTAATTTAATAATGGTTTATGGACTTTTCCTCCGGGAACTTGTCCAAATCTCTTTTAAACCCAGCTATACTAACAGCTTTTACTACATCTTCCGGTAACGAATTCTAGAGTTCGATTACGTTTTGAATGAAAAACTATTTTGTCCGATTAGTCTTAAATGTGCTACACTGTGGTTTCATTGTGTGTTCCCTAGTCTTTCTACCTCTTGAAGGAGTAAACAACTGATCTAAATTTACCTGTTCCACTCCATTCATTATTTTATAGACCTCTATCATATCTCCCCTCAGCTATCTTTTTCCAAGCTGGAACCTAATCTTTTAAGTCTTTCCTCATAGGGGTGTCCTTCCATCCCCTTTATAATTTTAGTTGCTGTTCTCTGTATCTTTTCTAATTCCATTATATCCTTTTTAAGATATGGTGACCAGAACTGCAAACAATATTCAAAGTGCGGTCGCATTATAGAGTGATACAGAGGCATTATGATGTCATCCTTTGTTTTATTCTCCATTCCTTTCCTTATGATTCCTAGCACTCTATTTGCTTTCTTGATCACTGCTGCATACTGAGTAGAGGGTGTCAACATAATGACGCCTAGATCCTTTTCCTGAGTGGTGACTCCTAATGTGGAACCCTGCACATGTCATGGAAATATATACGTCTAGTTTGCTGCTCAATAGTTCATTCTATCATGTAACAGTAGTTTGAGTTGTTCTTTCCGAAGTACGTAACTCTGCAATTGTCCACATTAAATTTCATCTGCCGTTTGGATACCCAGTCTCTCGATTTTTCAAGGCCTTCTTGCAATTTTTCACAATTTTCTTGATTTCCTGGATAAAATGCTTTCAATGCTGTCCTCAGTGCTCCAGTATGTGAGGATGAGAGCATTCTTGAATGCTTTCTGTTTTAGTTTTGGGACATCCTGTACTCTGAGAAAAGCAATGACCATTGCCAGCAGCAATTAAATGAAGCCTGTCCTAGTGGCTTTTGAGCTGATTATATTAAGAAACCCACAAATGACAACTCGGTGCTCATAAAAAAAAACAAAGGAAGACATGGAAAAATAAAAGGAGACATAGTTTAAATTCTCTGCCATAAAAATTATTTGCAAAGGCTGAGCAAGCAATGAATTTCAAGACTCATTAGAGAGCCCTTATTTCAAGATTCATTAGGGAAGTTTTATGTGCTGAAAACTTTTCTATCTGCTGCGCTAGCAGACCAGTGACTGTGTGCTTGGATCCATGAATTTATTATAGTTCTGTTTCAGTCATTTTGATCAGATTAAGAAAGTCTACGAGAAATATTTACTAAAGGTTAGCGTGCATTAACGAATGTTAACATGCGGGTGGAGGGTAATTTTCTAACAGTCATCTAGATAAATGCTGTTCCAACGCACGCAGACTGCCCCTATTTCCTACAGAAACTGGACACCTACTTTTCTTTATAAAATAAGGGTATAAGTCACAAGATACATGCAGCAAACCTAGGTGTGAGCACGTATGCCAGCCCTAGACTTGGTGTAAATGTCCGTGCCTACAATTTCTAAAGAATGCACATAATTTATCATATTTTATAACAGACATGCGTAAGTCTGTACTTAGTCCCTGTGCTCGCCCACTCCAAAAGTACACGCCATCGGCCTGAGGCACATACGTATAAAATAACGTCTGACTGAGGTCCATCACAGTGCGTAATCCATGGAAAATACATGACTTATGGTCATTGATAGCACAAACCTTTGCAGGGTTCATTGTAAAATTATCTCTTAGGTGTTCCAATATCCCTTTTATTTCTATGGGTGTAGTGGTAATTGACGTACGTTAATATTTATTAACACAGGTTGCCTTTCGTAAATATGCCTCTAATTATTTTTGTTATAGATGCTTCTCTTATTTAGTTGCAATCTTTTTTTTCCATATTCTTGTAGCAGTAATACATTAATAAATATTTAGTTAAAAACTGCAACAAACTGATCAATCATTTCTAGTATTTTTTTTTTATTTTTTTAAACACATTTGCTGTTTTCTAATCATTTTTACATAGAATTAGGAATCGGAGATTGTCCCTAGTTGGTTCCATATACCTCCTCTTTTATTAAAATATGATTTAAATGTTTTCCAGTGATGTTGCCTCAAAATATGAGCTTCGCAAAACCGAGCTTTCTCCTTGTCCTACACCAGTGGTGTGGGCATCAGTGCTGTGATGCTTTGGTGCAATTGCTCGTCCTCTTGCTGATGGACGAATTGCAAGAGGAAGTAAAAGGGGGAACCAAAAACATGGATTTGTGATACCAGCCAATGGAAGTTTTGGAGAAAGAAGCAGGCATCTTTCCAAGCCTCTAGTTGCCAGCCTGCATGTCCTTTCTTCTACAGTTGAGCAGACTGTATCCAAAGTCCTATTATCTGAAAATTTCCCATTACCTGAAAGGTTTCAAAGTTCCACCTGCTGGGGGGTGGGCTAAGGTGGGGTGGGGTGGTGGAATATCTGTTCGAAAATTACCTAGACAGACTCAGTTAATCAAAAACCTTTTCATCATAAGTCTTCCATTATCTTCTCTAGAACAATGCATTATCCAGAGGAAATCTGTTCCCACCCATTCCGAATGAAAGGTGTTCCATTTCACTTCTTCTTTCTTTCCATTGTGAAAAGGAAGTGCAGCACAGCGGTATTCTCATGCCTCGCTGCTTACATGAATGAAGATTTATAGTGCATAGCAATAAGAATCAATAACACTGTCATACAGCTGAACTTGCTGGCCTCAGCCAGCACCCCTTTGAAAAGGCACATTTTACAGTGCACTCTGGGACGTCCAAGCCAGAACATCGGGAAATAAAAGCAGACATGATTTCACAAACACGGACTTGCCTGATATGGACGTCTGCAGAGCATCTACATAGACATCCCTGGAATAGTATCAGGATCAGGAATAACTAGGAATAGCCTAATGGGCAGACTAGTGGGCTAGGACCATGGAAGTCAGGCTTCAAATCCCACCACTGTTATCACTGTGATTGTGGGGAGTGCTGAGATGGCAGAGTATCCTCTGCACCCTTGGGATGTCATAGCCAGAACAAGCACGGTCCAATGCCTACTGTATTTGTGGTTAGAGAAGGTCTGAACTTGAATGGGGGTCACAGACGTTTCTGAAAACTAGGCGGGGGGGGGGGGGGGATCTAAGTCCATTGCGCCAGACATGCCTCTACCGTGTTCCCTGCCACCTTGGCAGCCCCCTGCACTAGAGAAGCCATTTGTAAAATGGTTCCAGGGACATCTCTAGGATTTAGATATCCACATGCAGGTTTCAGACGTCCAAATCAAAACAAAGGCTTTTAAAATGACCCTCTAAATATCATTATTAAGTAAGTTATTAGGAACAAAATATAAGCCTATTATTGAGAGCCTACACTAGTGCTCAGATTTTTATCCCACAGGCACTGATTAAATAAGGGCTGCGCCAGTCTTTAGCTCATTGGTCTGTTAAGACCGCCAACTCTAGTTTGTTGCTGATCTGTTCATGCTGTGTGTCTGGACAATGAATGTTTAAATGTCTTGAAAAGTCTAATTAAATTCTGCTGGAGGTACATGTTGGAAAAGGAAGTTTATCTCTGACACACATTCTATCTGCCATGTTGAAAATTCTTTTTTTGGGGGGCGGAGGGGAGGCTCCATATGTATTGTACAGTTCATTTAACCCTTTATATAGCTACATAAAGGGGTTTGTATATATTTATCATGTTTTTCCCTGTTAAAAATTGTTTTAATGTATACCCAAGTTATGATACCTGTTTATTGTAAACACAAATCAGCAAGCTGAGATGTGTAGTTTAATGTTCACTGTAAACCGCGCTGATGTCAATAGCGCGGTATAAAAGAGACTTTAAATAAATAAATAAATAAATAAAATATTAAAGGAAAACTACAAACTCTGATGACAATAATCAATGCAAAATGTGCAATATGAACTAGATGCGTGATGCGAAAGCATTCCATGCTTTAGACAGTGTTGCCATGACAACATCGTCATGTTTGGCAGCTTAGGTTTCCCCACGCTAATTGTCCCGAAGTGAAAAGGCCGGTTTGTGAAGGGGAACCTCCTTCGCTCCAGAACAAGAGACCTCCCAGGTATGAAGAGCCTCGTTTTTCCATGATACAGATAAAGGCCTCTAGAAACAGCAGCATCTCACTTGCTTTTCACTACGCTGCATACATGATACTTATTTCCAATGCACAGTAAGGGGGACATTCCAGAACACGAATACAGGGTTTGTACTTGTGACAGGAACGTTTATGTGCCAAAACCGTCCCAGACCATATTCAGAAATGCCGCTGACATGCATGTCCGCAGCGCTAGCATGGGGATCTCAGAACGTGGGCAGGAGAGGGCAGAATAGGGGTGGTCAGCCCTGGAGATATAGAAAGCATATTTAGGAAAGTCCTGAGTACGTATTAAGTATTTCCCAGAAACGTCCACGTTATTCCTGCTGAAATGTGGAATAAGGCCAGGACTTAGAAAAACTTCTGCTCTTCTCTGCAATGTGGCCCATATTGACGAATGGTTATGACAAGTATGTTTTTGAACTGGTGTGACTGCTGTCTACACGCACTAATAAATACCCTTACAGAAATATTAAGAAGAGCAATAGTGTTTATTCGGACTATGCACTAATCTATGGGACCCTAACAATTCCAATGTTCTGAAAATGGGGACTGCTGATGCAGGGATAGTATGGGTGTGAGCAGGGAAAGGATTCTTGTTTGGGTGAGAAGCGGAGGTCATATTTGTAGTCCTAGTGCCCCATGCGATTATGTTACGTCATAGCTGTTATGTATAGATTCAGGGTATCCTTTTGGCAGAATCATGTTTGTGTGACAGAAAGGGGGGGTGTATGTGTGTGTGGCTTGAGGGGTGCACGGGGAGATCTGGTATGCTCATCTGCAATTCAGGGGGGGACATGAAAGCCTGGCCAGTACCTGGACCAGATGGATGACCACAGCGTCACCAGGTGCCAGTGTGATTGAGCAGGCAAGCTCAGAGAGGGTTCACTATAGCTAAATGTCAAAACATATCCCTGTCAATAATCAGGGGCCCTCAAAATAAGGGCACTCAACAGTGAAAACAGCACTAATGCATGCCCATAATGCACATTTTGTGGGACTAATGGTGTTGCTGTTGAGCATGTATTAGTGCTGTTTGCAATGCTGAATGCCCCTATTATGAGGGTCCCTTATTGACAGAGATAGGATCCCTATAGCTAAATGTCAAAACATATACAGATTTTTTTCTGGATTATTTTACATAGAGTAATCTAAGATCAGATATTGTTGGCAGTGTGATAAAGCAGCCATACATCCGCTGGGAGACATGACTTACATGTTCATTAAATGTAATGTTTATTAAATGTAATGTTCATGAACATTACATTTATTTAATGTTCATGAACATTACATGTTCCCTGTAAAATAGTTATCTCCAAGTTATAATGCCCTGTTCAATGTAATTTCAGTTTGTTCAATGTAAACCGCACTGATGCAGAATAGCGCGGTATATAAGAGAATGTAAATAAATAAATGACTGATGTAGTACCAACATTTCCTGGGTTGTCCCATGTGGCCTACATCCCTATCCAGGCCAGAATCAGTGAGAGCTGCGAGACTGGTGATCTTTCTGGAGTCTGCCTACTTGGTGTGATGGCACATGGATCTCCATTCCCATGCCCACACAGTTATGACCAAGGGAGCAGTGCCACAAAGCTGGCTGTGGGAAGGCAGACAGAGTTGCCCCACTGGTAAGAACATAAGATATGCCATACTGGGTCAGACCAAGGTTCATCAGGCCCAGCATCCTGTTTCCAGGTAGCGGATGTATACAGATCAACATACGCCATGATGGGACAGGTGTAGCTGCTGTGAGACATGCCAGTACCCAGATTGGTGGGCCTCAGATGCCATAGCCAGAAGGTCCTACTACAAATAATCATATAGCGCTACAAGGCATATGCAGCACCGCACAGACACATGCAAAAGATAGTCCTTACCCAGTGGAGCTTACAATCTAGTCAAGACAGACAACACAGCAGCTGTGGACAGGATACATGCAGGGGGGATGGTCAGAAAAGACAAGGGAGCTTAGAAGGATCAGATCCAACAGTGGCAACGATGAGCTGAGCACTCAGCCTGGATTTAAGCGGGGCCGGGATGAAGCCTGATGTACAGACTCGAGTAGTTTGTTCCAGGTACAAGGAGCAGCAAGTTGAAGGGAGCGACATCTGGATTTGGCAATAGAAGAGAAGGGCACAGATAGAAGCAATGTGACAGAAAAGCGGATTTCACAGGGAGGGGTGTAGGGAGAGAAGAGGGGACTGGTAGGGCGGAGCAGCAAAATGAGCGCACTTATAGGCCTGATATTCAAAAGGCATTTACACGGTTTACAGCCCTTTAAACCATGTAAACGCCTTAGATGGGAATATTCAACAGCACCTACATGGTTAGTGCCATTGAATATTCCCATCTATGTCCCCTATGTGCCGCGATGCTATCCGTTTAGCAATGGGGCATGCTGGGAGTGTACTGGGACAGAGGCGGGGAGTCCCGGTAACCGGGCAGCAGCAATATTGGACTGCTACCCAGTTAGCCATCCACAGCTAAAACTAGGCGAGCTTTTGTTCCATCAACGCAGCATTGAATATCCGGATTTAGAGGTCAGCGGGCAGGGCTAAGTGCCGAGATGTCGCATAGCCTGCCCAACTGAATGTCGGGCCGATAGCAAACAAACAGCAGAGAGTAAAGGGCAGTAGGTTCAACTTCTATTGCAGAAAACCCATACGCGTTTTGGCATGCACCTTCCTCAGGGGGTAAAGCCTCATAAAAACATAAATATAAATAAAAATTAAAACCAAGTAAAATAGGGCTATATAAACAATATTAAGATACAGTCAGATCAAGACAATACAAAGTATATCTAAATCAATAAAATTTGCATAAGACAGCATAAATAAAATAAGTAAAACCTTAAAAACATGAAAGACAAGATAACTAAAATCAAAAGTGAATAAATAGGCATAGAAAATGGAAGGACGGATATTAAGTACCACCATACTGGATAAAGGACAGAAAACTAAGGTGAACATCCTAATCTAGTGATCAAAACTCACTTGCTAATATGCAGTGCACAAATACATGCATCATAAGCTGAAAGACCTCAGGAGCTGTGTGGATAACTACAAAATCTAGACCTTGTTTGCCAAGATAAGGATTAAATTCCAACCCTCTCTAATTTTAACTGTGTATCTCACAACCTCATGCTTTGTATATTCAGACATTGGGTACTACAGTAGGCAGCAAAACTTAATAAAATTATGATTGTTCAGAGACACTTACTATTATAGAGATAAGAGTGCTCCTACTGCAGAAAGACTGCTATGTCTGAACCTGGAGTTTGTGAGACAAGAACACACAAGGACCTACAATATGGATAGCAAATAAAATAATTTCATAGCATGGGAAATATGTGTCGTAAAAGAGTGCTAAACCTGCCTTAAACCAGCGTGCTCATGTGAGCCATCACGGTCTGCACAGAGTCTGATTTTTCATTCCCCACAGCCGGACCCTCAAACCGGCCTTCCATGGGCAGGGTCTGGCTGCGAGGAACTTCCTGCACTACCCTATATGTCTGTTACGGCCGTGCGACAGGATCCTCTGAGGTGGAATAAGCCCCCTGTCTAAGTTCACAGCCCCAGACGTACACAGCCAACCTCAGAATCAGCCCTGTACATCCGGGGTTGCGGACCACCCATGCCCCGCCCTTGTTCTGCCTCCAGAACGTCCCCTCTCACCCTGTCTAAGCCTCCCGTACAAACACGTTGTTTGTACAGGGAGGCTTTTACCAGGGCCAGTGGGGGGGGGGGGGGGGGGGGTGTTAATAGTAGAGATGGACATCCCATACCGTCTTTTATAGCTGTGGTGAGCATCCTGTGGGTAAAGTTGTATATGGGGATGTCAGGATACTGTGAGGTAGGGAGAGGAGCATTTGTGTTAGGCTTCAGGGCCAAAGAATTCTTGGAATAGAAAAGACTTTAGTTTTTTACGGAAGTCGTTGGAGTCTTTGGTGTTTCTCAGTATACCTGGGAGTGAGTTCCAGAGTGTGGGGCCATATATAGAGAAGGATCTCTGGCACGTTGCGTGGGTACTTGATGTCTTGAGAGTTGGGATCTTGAGCAGCTTCTGATTGTGTTGTTGTCTTAGTCTTGTATTAAGTGGATTCTGGGTAAGCTTGGAAAGGCAGTCAGGAGCTTGGTGATGGGTGGATTTGTAAGTGAGCCTAATAGCTCTGTATTTGATACTTGCCTGTAAAGGGAGCCAGTATAGATTCTTGAGCACTGGGTTGATATGTTCATGTCTTGATGTGCCTGTTATCAGTCTTGCTGCAGTGTTTTGGGCGAGCTGAAGTGGATGGAGGGCATGTTTTGAGAGGCCTTGAAGGATGGAGTTGCAGTAGTCTAATTATGCATCCTTTAGGGACCTGCAAGGTTAGTTCGGGGTTTTGTGCACTTGGTGAGGGTCCATCCCTAGCAGTTGAAAGTGTGTTGTAGAGATGACCAGGGCAGGAATCATGGGGGGCCGGTTCCTAAAGCCACATACCATTTGATGCAAGGTATGTCCTGACATCATGTTTCTATATTCAGCACGGATATACGCACCAGCAAGGCTCAACATACATATTGGCCACAGACCCCGCTGCTGTTACTCAGCAGATGTAAACTAAAAGTAGAAATGATCCATTTAGAAGCCACAATGTATGGGCCGCGCCATTCCTCTGCTCCTCCACTGTATACATAGGGGGCGATTTGATATAGGGCATACAGAATGAGACACGTGAGAAATGCACACAGAATAGTGGCTTCTGGAAGTGTGCACATAAGTGCCATTGGGATGTGCACAGGGGTGGCCTCTGCTGATAAGTTGTAAAATACTATGACTTACGCGCATTAGTTGCTGATCTAGGCGCGTTAGTTGCTGATCTAGGCAATACTTTACACCTGCTCTCGGGCAAATGCAACTGCCCCGTCTAGGTTCTGTGCTTCCATATTCCCTTATCTTATAAAGCAAAACACGCACTTTACTTTATAAAGTAGACCCGAACTGAGTGCACATACCACGCATTCCCTGTGCAGAAAGATACTGAATTACCCTCTGAATGCCAGGGCGCTTTAGATGTATTTTCATTCTGGCACTATCCATGTGAAGGCACATTTTACAATTGATGTCAAAGTGCAAAAAGGGAATATCCATGTGAAAACGTGCCCAAAAAGGCTGGCCACTTCCACGTTTGGGCACGATTTCAGACATATGGATAGATAGAACTGCAACACAGGTGTCTCCAATTTCTTTTCAAGGTCATTCTGAATGTAGGCTATACTGGGATTACCAAAGAACTGGGGGGGGGGGGGGGGGAGGGGGGGAGGGTATACTGGCAAGATGAGCACTTTTCCAATGCTTAGTCATGCCCTGGAGCAGGTATAGATTTGGAGATGAGCCTAGACATGCTGGCTGTTTCTGAAATCAGATGCACATATCTAAATTTGCCAGACTGCCCTGGACACACCTCCTCCATGCTCACCTTCGTATTTAGACATGCGCGCACCAGGGACATGTCTAGATCCATCTATTAAATAGCTCCGGGGACGGCTCCATGATTTGGACATCCGCATGCAGTTTTTCGGATGTCCAAATCGCGACTAAGGCTTCTACAATGACCACCATAGAGTTTTAAAATCTCTGGATAAGGAAGTTGTAAGTTTATCAGCCGCTAGTAAACTGACCCTTTGCTATTGCTCTGTTGTGCATCCTTCCTGATGCCTGACAGCATACACAAAGCTTTTTAACTCACAACAACAGACAAACACAATTTTAAAGTACATTTTTATTTAAAATAAAAAATTGTTCTGTTAAGTAGGTACTGCACATTATTTCTATGTAACAGGGGTTTGTTTTTGGTATAGAAGATATTTTTTGTGCAGTCCTCTGCTTTACTAAATATATATTAATGGCTTGTTTCAGAAACATGACAACATTGATTTACATAATGCTTTGTGCAGTCATTTCACTACAGTCCAGCTTCCCGATAAACCAGGTTCATTTTCATCTGTACATGTGGTACACAGTCGCTAAGGCAGATTTTAAGAATATTTACAGTCATGCATTATTTTTCACACAATATCCTCACAGATAATTCAGACTTTGTACAGATACAGAGAATATTGTAGATATATGTTCACCGAAGTCTTAAAGCTGCCCCATCTCTCTTTTGGTCAGTCTGTTTTTGCAACTCCTAAACATGCCAATCCTTTATAAATTAGAAAGATGATTCCCGCAGCAATGCCTGTCTTGTCAGAAGCGTAAGAAATGTAAAAAAAAGCAAAAGCCTTAAAAAGAAGGAATTGCATGTAATAATTTTTCTCATGGATAAAAATATGAGTTTCTATTGCCTTGTTAATATTTGAGGCTGATGACTACTTAACTATAAATTTCAGAGCTGGTAAGAAAACAGCAGTCAACACTGGAAAAAAAAAAGCAAAGATGATTACAGTTGTAAACTCATCAAGGGCTTTATTTACAATAGTGGCTAAGCAGTTAATGCAGGAATTAGTGCACGCTGTTGGCACAGGCCCTCGTTGAAGTGTAGGTTCATTTCCACATTAACTTCCAGACACAGAATGGGGTGGGGAATGGGTGAGGACTGCGGCTTAATGCAGAGGTATTTACCTTGGCAGATAGCATAGATGCAGCTACCACCATCCACCTTATCTGCAATGCAATTACTGTGCAATAAATATGTTGCCTCTTGTTAAACCATATGGGACGATGCTGGGCCGTGAGCACTGAGACTCTGCAGTTACTGTGCTGGAGCATGATGAAGCACCTTCAGAAAGCAGTCACCCATTTGTCTTTTTATTCTGGGGATCCAAATCAGTCGTCAGCAGATAATCAGTGGTGCAGACTTCAGAAACGTCTTACATTTTGGCACAGTTTGATAATGCTGTCTAAAAGTATGGTAAGAGCATTTTCTACCTATTTCATAATAGCGGCTCTTCTGGTTGAGGAAAAAAGGTCATCAGCAGATGCTCCTCAGTCAGACTGCCGCACTCTACTTTGCCTGTGGATGATGAAAAAGTGAACATAAGGACCACAAACTAGAGTAACTTACAGAAGTTGCTCATTGCCCCTAAAACATATCTGTCAGTTTTAAGCACAATGAGTGCGTCCCCTAGGAAATTGCTTAAAGTGGTTCGCTTCACATTAAAGGCACCATCTTTCCTTTCATAATAAGTAAGGGGAAAGAGGCCTTCCATAAAATCTCAGATTGGTTAAATATAGTATCAGTTTGAATTGCACTTTTGCTAGTGAACTTATTTAAACTTCCCCAGTGTGCTTAGTACTGGATTCAGAAATTTTGTCCCCAGGAGAGGCAGCGGCAAATCTGAATAATGGGGGGGAGTGAAACAGTGATGATGTAATTTATTTAGGGAAATATTAAAAAGCTGGATGATTAAACTAAACTATGATTAACATTTTATTGATAGGAACTAGCCCAACCCACAAAATTAATTAAGATGCAATATTTCATAAGTTTCCTTAGGGGGTAAGGACAGATGGCGAGCAGTATTCTCCTGGGATAGCTTGAATTCGACATTTCATGATGGGCAGCTGTATTGCACAGTGATTGTTCATAGTAGTTGTACAGAAAATCATCACAGTGCTATAGAGCTAATTCTGCTCTGCACAGAGAATCACTGTTCACTGAGTGTTGCTATCGCATTTGGGCCTTTAGATATATATAGATATATATTTCACCCCAACAACTGCTTCCCCCCTCCCCCACCCTGCATCAACCTTACCATCATAAAAGGATCTGCAATAAAAATTCATATCATACTGGGAAAAAATAGTTTAATAAATCATAAATATAATTGTAGCTGCCTCTGCTGGAAGCAAGAGATTGTGCGGGACATTTCTATACCTTGTTTGACTTCCTAGTGACTTTATACATTGCTTTCTCAAAGTAGCTTAGTGGCGAGTGCAGTGGGTCAAAGAACAAGCAAGTCACTTAATGCTGCGCTGCGACAGGAAAATACTTGAATATAACTTCCCTTCAGCTATTGCTAAAAATGTGTGAACAAAATCCCATTCCTTCCCTTCTTTATCACAAATATTTTAGTAAGGGGGCTCAAAGGTATACTTATACATACAATCAATTATCCTTTCAGATTTGTTCCCATAGCACACATTTCAGAAGGCCTCATAGCACTGTGACCATTGACTTTGGCATGATAATTTACATAAATCCATTCCTTTGGTATCCAATGCTCTCTTAGACTTTACTTTTGCTGCACTGTAGATACATGATTGCAATATATCTATAGTTGTGGAGAAAAATGAATGTCATACACAATAATCCAAAGATGATGATGCACGTTGAGCTTGGAGGACTTAATAGATCCCTTCTTCAGATGTGAAGGTATTTATGTGGTCTTGCTCTTTGGGTCATTCTCATGTTGATTTCATTAAAAGAGCCCACAACTTAAGTCTATATTCTCAGTGGAAGGTCATTTAGAAGGAGTTGGGCATTATTTATGATTTGGTGCATGGTAATTTTCCATTACAAGAAAATAAGGTTTGTTTAACAGTTATTCAGTTAGCAAAGCAATATTACATTTGCAGTTTTGCTACAAGTCATTGTAACATTAGGAAAGGTCAAGACAGAGTCAAATATTAGTAGGCTGTGTGATGGTCTTAGAATTTGCAGAAATAAGGGTCCATCAATAAGCTGTGGGTGGTATCTATCTTTTGCACTGCGATTCGTTTTTGAGAGCTATCCTTCCTTCGATTAGTCCAGTACAAAGCTATGATTATCTCAATACTCATCTACAACTCATTGATAACCCTTATTTGTACATGTTCAAGTGGACTAAGAGCCTCAACAGTCAACATTATTTTAAATGTCGACTGCTGCAGCTATAAAAAATCCAGATATTCAGTGCAAGTATCCGGACAGCAGGTTGAGCTTTGCTGCTGACTAGATAACTGTGAAATCCATATGAGCTCCACCCATGGAAAGTCCTGGCATTACAGAGATGGTGCCGAGGTGGCACTATCTGTACAGTACCATTGATTATCCCTGGATAGCCATGGCTAAGGGAAATATCCGGATATTCTCTTTCAATATCACGTCATTAGAGTTTGCAAAAAGAGATGCTTCTTGAGAACCTTCACAACTTTGTTCGTTTACGGCCTGCTCCGAAAGCTTATTTTTTCTATTAAAAACAAAGAGCTTGTGGCTAACTTTGTGCAGTTACCTATTCAGTTAGTAGACTGAGAACTGCTACTGACTGGAGGGGTGCCAAGAACATCCCAAACCTGCCCATGGACCGCCCCAGCACTATTCAAATTGTGTCAATTGGGTCTGTGGAGATATTCAGCAGCACTGGCCACTGAATATCAGGCTCAGTGGGGTTTATGGGGTTAGCGGGTCTGCTAACTGCATAAACCTTTGAAATATTGGGCTGAATTTATATATCATTTAGTTATATAAGGCACATTTCTATTCTGCCTATCATAATTCCTAGGTGGAATACAAAGAACACAAGAAATAATATTGTCAATGCAAAACATATATAACATATCGGATTATCTAGAACAATCCAAGGTGATTTACAATAAAATAAGATTACATACAAAACAAACACACTCCAGTCCACCCAATGCCATCGCAACCCAATAAACTTCCCCTAGTATCCATAAGCCTCATCTGCCTGCCATACTTACCCATTCTCCTTCCATACTGATCTCAACTAACCCATGTCCCTCAACTCAACAACTTTCAAACACTCATCGAAAGAGACAAGCTTCCCCTCTCCCACCACCATCCAAACTGTAAATGCTCCATTTCACCCCTCAACCCCTCCATTCCTTAACATTGGAGCCATCACTGAAAAAAACTCCTTTCTACAGCTTACTAAATCTGTTGAACCATTGGCATCACCAACTCTTCTTTCTGAGACGAACACTATTTTCATGCTAGAACATACTTCTCAAGTTTCTCTTGCAAATATCCTGGATGGCAACCTCGAAATAGTTTTATAGCACAACATTAGCACCCTAAACCTAATATGAGCCTCCATTAGAAGCTAATTCAAAGATTTCACCCAAGACGCAACATGATCCTTACCTTCCTCTCTCCCAAAAAGAGTCATTAGAAAGTTCTAGCCCTAAACTTCTGCTGGGCTTAACATTTCTACCCCCATACTACAAAAAGGCTCTCTCCTTTATGAACACAACCACACCCACAAATAATGGCACATTACATACAAAAACAAGACAAGTAATGAACAAAGTCCCAGAAAAATTATGATATGGCTTAATTTTGTGCAGGTCTGAATAATTAAAAAATCTACGGACCCGTATATTTCCCAATTAAGTCCCCGGTGCCGTAACGCAGTCCTTCAATTGGGCAGCTAGTTCGTGTCCTTCGATATGAGTAGTTTCGTGGCAGGCTCATCCGGTCCTGTCGCGAGCTTGGCCTGTGCCTTGGTCATGGGTGTGATGTGGGGGGGTGGGGGGGGTTGGGGGAGGGGGGTGTAATAATCTGAAAAATGTATCACCTTCACTGTTCCCTCCTGGGGATCAGAGTCCACCTCAGGAGGAATTTGTTGACTGTTATTTTATTTCTGTTTCTATTGGTGATTTAAATAAACTATAAAAAAAAAAATCTACATTCATATCAGATTTGTTCAGGTATTAAGAAACAAAAAGGAGGAGATAAGATGGCATCCTAGCTGAAGGTGTCATCGGGTGCTCTTGGCGGTTTCCCTCTTTGTTTCTGCCTGTTCTCTTACCCATGGTAGTGATCCCGGAAAAGAAGAAGGGGAAAGCAAAAGCGAGGTTCCAATGTGACAGCTGTTCTTGCTAAAGGGCAGATGAAGCTCGTTGACTGCCAGCAATTTGTCTGGTTGAACCAGGCAGAAGCTTTGACCGGTTCTCCGTTGTAGGCAGGGGACCGGAGGGCCAAAGGGGTTTCGTTAAGCCTCAAGGAGAGAGCAGTCCCACCACCACCCAGAAGTGACTATTTTGAGAGGGTGGCTGCTACTGAACAGCGTGCTGGAGTGCTAGTTGGGAGCATCAGACATTTGGGACAGCTTCCATTGACCTCCTCGCTGGTAGAGCTGACTTTGGGGCGAGTGATGGGTCTTTCTGGTGCAAGTACAGGTGTGGTGGTGAAGTCTGCTGAGGTTTTGATGGAGACACTGTGGGAAGCCTTGAAAGGTCTGGAGTATTCGATAACAGCATCTGTTTCTTCTTTAAAAACTGAGGTACAGGAGATCTTGCTTTAGTTTCCTGCCCAGACTCGACACTTGCTTCAAGTAGGAGAGAAGGTGGAGGAGCTTGAGAGGCAGAGTATGGGGCAGAAAGAACTTTTGCTGGCACAGATCAAGGAAAAGGATATCTTGTGTCATAGGATTGATTTTCTTGAAAACTAGTCCAGAAAGCACAATTTAAGTTTATTGAACTTCCAGTGTCCATTGATTGCCCCCTTTGACATGGTCAGGAAACATTTAAGGGAGGTGTTGAAATTTCCAACAGATAAGCTTTAACCAAAGGCAGGAAGTTATTACATCTCGTTGCCTGAGAGTGGTAAGCCTTCTCCTTTAGGTGATCCAGACGGTAGCCAGCTGAATCTGACCTACTTCCTTGAATTCTCCTTGGAAGTAGTCACCGAATGTACCACCTTGTTAGCTACTTTCGTGTTTGAGTTGGATAGGGACTGTTTTGAAATTACTGTATATTTCTGTAATATGCCTGCCAGCTTCCTAGGCTCTGTTATACGTGTATTTCCTGATATTTTTTTTTTCGGTCCACCGAATCCCGTAGAAGGGCTTTCTTGGCCTTGAGGTCGAGGGTTGAGGCTCTTGGGATTGGGTTTGCCCTTAAATTTCCTTGTAAATGTGTGGAATCTATAGGGGTAAAATGTTTGTGTTTTTTTATTATAGTCAGCTGAGTGACTTTGTTGCTGCTAGAGAGGGTCAGGGCCCTAGAGGATCCACAGTAATGCACGTATCAGCTGCTTCTGTTTGATTCACGATTGTGTTCACGAGGTTGTGTTGATACCTCCTTTGGCAAAACTGTTTCTGGTACTCCTCCTCCCTCCATGCTTAGTATGGTCTATCATGTTCAAAGTCATTGTGGTATGTTATTTCCTTGAACTTTTTGTGTTTTCCTAGTATGCATCTGTCTTGATATGTATTTTGAAATTTGGATAAAAATAGAAAAGGTAGAGGAGAAACATAATTATAATCAGGAAGCCAGGTCAGAGTTTGTTAATCTTATCTGGAATTCAAAGAGCTCGGTTTATTTTTGCTTTAACCTAGCCACATAAACACTGTAGGGCACTGTAGTATATGAGTGGCAGCAACTGTTAAAGCAGGTTTGCCTGGAGAGCTATCCCGAAACTGGAGTATGACCCAAGTAAGATGAGAAAAGTGACCAGGGGGGTTATTTTAAAAGCGCTATGCTTCAATTGGACCTCTGCAAATGAGTATGCACACGTCCAAATCACAGAGACGGCCCTAGAGCCATTTTAGAAGCTGAGTCTGTGGCTGTCCCTGGCTGAGAATGCCCAAGTCTGAATGGGGACATGGTGGAGGCCTTGTCAGGGCATTCCTAAGACCCCGAACATCCCTGCCTGATCTTAGAAATGTCCTAGACGTCCCAAAGAGCATTTAAAGTTACACTTGCTCCTAGGCATGAACAGGCATCTGAAAAGTGCTCGTTTCCTCAGGCAAACGTCTGGAACGTGTGGAAAAGGAGCTACACGACTACTCCCTGTATTTTACACTCTATCAACGACCACCGATGGGGGAAGGGGGGCTCATGTTTTCCCTTTGCTATGCCACTGGATGCCCCCCTGATGAATGTTCTCACGTCTGGAATGTGTGGAAAAGGAGCTACACGACTACTCCCTGTATTTTACACTCTATCGACAACCACCGATGGGGGAAGGAGGGCTCATGCTTTCCCTCTGCTATGCCACTGGATGCCCCCCTGATGAATGCTCTCACGTCTGGAATGGGTGGAAAAGGAGCTACACGACTACTCCCTGTATTTTACACTCTATCAACGACCACCGATGGGGGAAGGGGGGCTCATGCTTTCCCTCTGCTATGCCACTGGATGCCCCCCTGATGAATGCTCTCACGTCTGGAACGTGTGGAAAAGGAGCTACACGGCTACTCCCTGTATTTTACACTCTATCAACGACCACCGATGGGGGAAGGGGGGCTCATGCTTTCCCTCTGCTATGCCACTGCATGCCCCCCTGATGAATGCTCTCACCCAGGTGTCCCTACTGGTGATGTTGATGTGGCTGCCTGGGTGCAGGTCCAGCTCGGTGATGTTTATGTCCCTGAAATCATGCGGAGACATACACATCCCTGGCATCTTTCTGTACGATCTGCCTTGGACGTCCTTCCTAAAGTCCCCGTCCATATGGGATTCTCAGCAACAGTACACAAGCAGCATGCTGGCCAAGAAAAGGGTTAAGGTAAACAAATCCATTGTAAACATTCTTCCAACATGGGATCACTAAAAGCAAAATTTAGGTTGCTGGCATCACTCACGCATATCAGCCTTGAGTCTCTCAATAGTTTGGTGGTGATCAGGAAAGCTACTAGAGATGTATATTAACGAGTGCAATTGGTTTGTCTGAGCGCTGCAAAATGCAAAGTGCGCACAAATTGTTTGCACTTGCGTTATTTTGTAGGTATACATATATCCAATCAATTTGCATGCTTAAATCCAAGCGCCTACAATGCACATCTAAGGAATGAATATGTCTAATGAATACACAGTGCCTGAAAACTGGGAAAAACTTGCTTTAAATGAGCATAAACTGAACTTTTTTTGGCTGTGTGCACCCCCCAAAAGCCACAGTAAGGAATTATTTCATTCCCTTCCAGACCATTCCTCAATGAGTAATACACAGACCAACAGAATCACTGAAATGAAAGCACAATTCAATGCGCTGTACATTAAAGGGAGAGGGACACGGTGCAGAAAACAAGGACCTTTCTTACTGGCCAAATCTGCACAAAAGTCTTAAGTGAAGCGAAACAGACCTAGTTTAGCTTCCAGTGGAGAAACACGCACAAGACAAAGCTACTACACCCATCGGTTGTCACAGCTGGTAGTCTCTGCTCTGGACAGCGCTAGTCTTGAACTAGCATAGAGACAGTGGTTTAGGCCTTGCCCACCTATCAAGAGGAATCCTTTTGCACCTGAAGTCCTTAGTGGAAAAGTGCCAGAAGCATGCACTGCAATTCTGCTTGCATTGCTCAAACATGTGGAGAATGTTAACTGAAATTTGACCTAAGTTGCTTATCCACCTGACATGACAGAGAATACACAGCCCCTCAAAAGATTGTACAGCAATTACTTCCTAGAGAGAATTACATTTTGCTGCAAGTGTTACAGAGGAACGGAAACTCAAAGACGTAGTTAAAGCTATGACATAAACATTAAACCAGAAAGAAAGAGGCTGATTGTGAAGTAACAATATTCAAAGCACCCGTTAAAAATATGTATTTTTAATAGTGATCCCCAAGAGTCCTAGTTTTTATCTTTTTGTTTTGTACAAAGTCTTCAGTCGCTGGAAATTGCATAGTCGTGAGACTGCAGGTGAATTTCCTGGATTAAATTACAAGTGCATGCAGAGATTTGCTTTTGGTTGCTTGGCAAAAAATGTCTTCCTTTTCATAATAATACTACGAAAGTGCTATCTTACAGGGGAGACGGTGCACAGGCAGGAGAAAGACGGCGAGGTTTCCGGTGCTCTGAAGCTGAAACCAAACTGCAGTTGAGTCACTGCCTCTGAGACACTTGATCTTCACTGCAGGCAATCCTACCTAAGCAGTTCTTTGTGGATAATTAATCAATCGAAAAGAGGAAGCTAGCAGGCCAGCTTAATGCTGCTACTTAACAGGTGCTGCCATGTGTGGCAATTGTGCCTTTCTGAGGCCTTTTCTCCAAGCAAGGCTGTGATTGTCATCTGCTCGACAATCCGTTAGACTGAAGAGTGTTGCGCCGTCCTGCTCTTCAGAACGGATGCGCGTGCTCTCTTTCAAATGAAGTCTTCCAGCCACGAGGCTCCTTTCACTTCCCGTTTGGCACTGAAACGTTTAACACCTCCAGTTACTTCCGAGTCTGAAAGATTATACCACTGCATTGTTAACATCCAGCGGTATGTTGTTCTGGGACATCACGCCACACTCGGCCCGACTTGTTCCGTTCTCCTCCTTGCGCACTGGTTTCCTTGGATGGAGAGTGGGAAACAGAAAAGGAGAACACACACAGAATTAAGGGCATGTCAGAAGACACTGAGACCATTCCTGGCAAGGACTCCTATTAAAGCATGCCATCTTTTGCTATCTTGGGATGGTTATTTATGTCCATTATCATGCACAAGAACAATTCAGAAGCTCACAAGGTGAGCAGTAGAACTTTCAAGCCACTTATCCAGGTAAATTAGTCTGAAAACGGCCTTCCTCAGTCTTGCTAAATGCACACCAGGCCTTCCATAATGTGCTCCTTTAACTGGGCTGAGGGAAGGTGTTCCTGAGTCAGGGAAAGGGTGGGGCTAAGGAAACAACAAATGGAAGATGCAAAGTCCATGGGACATGGTAGCAGTTTTCAAAGGCAAGCTATCTGCATATAGTTTTCTTTTCAAAATTAGACACAAAGTCCACTGGAACAAAGCATCCATGGAGTTTGCAGGCCAGCTTTATAGCTCTATGGGCTTTCTGAAACTGCTCCTAGAGTATGCAAATTCCAAGCTTTGGGAGCAATTTCCACTAAGCTGCCTGGAGGCAAAGTACGCAAGTTCATTTGTATCTACCTACCTTTAGTGAATTTTCAAAGGGAAACGACCAAGTCCTTTTCCTTTCGAAAATTTACTAACACATATTCTGGTACAAATGTTTGCCCCTTCTATTCTTGTGGACAAAGTTACATGCCTGCCTACTCAAATATTCTATACAGGGGGGCACTTTCCTCCCGTTAAGGGTAAGGCGTTATCTCCTCCCAGTCCATATCATTCTCTGCTCCATTCCACATTTTTCAGAGGGTAATTTTTATAAGCATCTGCGCAGGTTTCACGCATCGCATCGCGCCGCATCGTGCACGTGTAAGTCCTATTTTATAAAGTAAAGCACGTGGAGCATATGGACATGCTGGAACCTAAGCACAGTCACTTATATGAGTTCTAGGCCAGGCGTAACTTGCCACACCTAGATCGGTACACTGATGCACGTAAAGCATTGTATTCTATAACTTGCATGCATCAGCCGAGACTGTACCTGTGCTCTACGCAAGCACCGCCTCCATGCACAGCCCACCAGAAGCTACAGAAAATGGCAATTCTGCTGCCACTTCGGTGATGCAGTGGGCCTTAAAACACCCGCGCGCACGTGTGCAGTCATGGTCTGCCGCTCTTGTCCCCCTCTTAACAGGGAGGTGGCTGGCGTGGAAGACCATGAAATCACGTATGCAGGTGGGTACTTTAAGATCCACCATGGCACTGAAGCAGCTGTGCTACTGCTTCTGGCAAGGGAGGGACACTCTGCTTCCCCTCCCTCCTTGAGGTGAGAAGATCGATGCTGGGGGGGGGGGGGGGAGGGACAGTGTGGTATGGCACAGGGTGCCTTCCTGGGGGAGGGGGAGGGCAGCAGAAGCCCTTGGGACAGCCCTGGCTGCAACCTTTTGAAAACTGCCCCCTTTAAATTTTTTCTGCTACTTTAGTAGGTGCAAAGCGAGGTCCATGTAGTGTGCACTTGTATTTTTGGCTTCCTTGTTAATATGACTGGACCCAGTGCATGTCATTTTGATGTTTGAGCCCCGCAGACAATGTAATTCATTACCTCCCTCACCTCTTGTTGCCAGTCCTCGCAGGGACCCTTACTGGCAGTTCTCCCTTCACACCTCCATTTGGAAGGCCCCCGCCACCCTGCCCTTCCCTAACTACAGCAGGAGTCTTCCTTCTCAAAGTTAAAAAATGCCCTGTAAAGCAGGCTCTCCCGGCAGGGGGACAGGTGATAGCTTTCTTGCGCATCTCTCCTCCTTCCCTTTGCGTTTGCTTTACTTTCTACCCCTCCCTTCCTCACTGATGGCCATCTTGACGGCTGCTTGGTTTTTCGAAAACCGGTCTAGCAAATCCTGCAAATAAATAAATGTATTTCAAAGTAGGATGTTAGAAATATATTGGCAATACTTGAACAGGTTCGACTGACTACGGTGTGTTGGGCATTTAGGAAGTAATTTTATAAAAGGGCCCCTAAATTACATAGGCAGGAGGGGCCCTATTTCATACAACGCGTATGTTACATACATGCATGCGTATTTTAGAAAGTGCACGTGTAAATCACAGCTCTGCCCCTGTGTACACTTACTGTGGAAATACAGTGTACAATGGCTTGTGCCATGCAGACTTTCAGGTGTGACCTAATTTTATAAGAGCCCATTTATGTACAGAAAATGCTGTTTTATGCATGAAAATGGTTTAAAAATTACCCGCTACATGCCAATAAAGAACAGCTTCTCTTGAAGGCCCTTCTGCATTAAGTGGAATCTGGGTCGCAGCGTGAAAACACGCTTTGGCTATCCAGGAAGCAGTTGGTCATATGGAGATATGGAATATATTTCCATAAGGTCTCCCTTGTGTAACATGGACAATAATGACTGAAGGCTAATTAGAGCTTCTCAAATAGTTTTGGAGCAAACCACTGGCAGTGGTACGAAGCCAGCTTGGGCTTATAAAGGACAAGAAAAGATAAAAATTAGGAGGCTCCTTGCTCATGCTTTTCAAAACAATAGAGGGTGTACTTCTAAAACAGAAAATGGGGATGACTAGGGAAGATCCTTTCAGTTTATTTGTTAGGGCAAAATGCTTGGTATAAAGTATCTGCTAGCGGTAAAGAACCATTAGGCCCCATCTAGACCGTCTATTTTAATTCCTCTTGCTTCTTCTCCTAGGATGTAGACAGCTCACTTCTCCTCTGCGCTCTTGCTCTGTACCTGCGGATCACACTGTCGTCTTCCTAGTCCTCTCAGCCCATAACTTTAGGGTCATCTTTGACTTTTCTCTCTTCTACAGCCATCTAAAGCACTGTTAAAATGTGGTTTTTTTCATTCTCTATCACATCACCAAAAGCTGTCCCATTCTCTCTAAACACGGCTTTTATTTATTTGTATTCAGCTCAGATCTTTCCATCCATTCTGCTGTCACTTCTGATTTAAGACTACTACAACCTGCCCCTCACAGGCCTTCCAGTGAAGTACTTTCTCAATGTGACATGAAGGCAAATTTTAGAAGGTTCGTTGAGATCAGATCTGGGACACTGAGGTCGGGATGTACACAAGTCCGGGGGTATTTTAGAAAAGCCCTGCCAAACAGGGAGGCTTTTCTAAAACGTATAAGGACATGCGGGCAAGTATGTATACCTGCTGACAGGGCTAGAAGAGTCATTTTACAAATCTACACATGGGGGAAAAAAAATCAACAGAAGCAACTTGGCAACTTACATGTGTAATAGCCGAGATTTGCACGTGGAAGTTGGTATTTTGCAAACTTAGGCGGATTAGTTCAGAAACCCTATTCATGTTTGTTTAACACTATTTTGGAAATGTTTCTATGCAAAATGATATATACCTGCACAGTTCGAAATAACACAAGATTCACAACATACATGAGAACAAAGAAAAACATTGTTAACAAAGAGGTAAAATTTTAAAAAAGACTGAAAAATATGCAAAACCTGAAAGTATTTAGAGGGACAACAAAAAAGAGAGGATATGGCTTAATACAGTGATGTGTGGTCAGAATATTTAGAAAAGGAAAAAAAAAGTCAAAAGAGAATCTCAGCCTGTAGTTACTGTAGGACATAATTTATATCAAGTGTCAACAACAGCTGACAGAAGAAGAAAACTTGGCCCTCTTCACCAGAGCATCACATTTAGGAAAGAAGCATCTTTACCATTACTTGAAACATTCCGTACCAAAAATGACAACAGTATATCTAATTTCCTCTTATATTCGTCTAAATCATTCAACACAACTAGGGAAAGAAATGCTAACAATTTAAGTGATAAATCCATGTCCAGCTTGAAGATGTCCTTAATATATGTCCGCATGTCAGTCCAGGAGGCATTCCAGGGGTATGGGGGGGGGGGGGGGGGGGGGGGGCCAAAATTGACATGTGTATCTTTCATTTCATTTAGGAGATACATGTGGATGACCAGAATTACTCACGCCTGAAGTTAACCCTGCCCTCAAGACAAACGAGTCTGCAAACGTGCTCCTTTTGGCCATCCCTTCACAGAAGGGCTTAAGGGGTATCTCCCTCTCAAATCCCCCCCCCCCTCTTCCCACAGGGAGGAGTGGCCTTGTGGTTGGGGCAAGGTACCACAGGCCGGAAGGTCGGTGGTTCAAATCCCACTAGAGGACAGCAACCTTGGGCTGGAAGGACTGGGGTTTCTAGTCCTACAGGTGCTCCTTGTGGTCTTGGGCAAGCTACTTAACCCTCCATTGCCCATATTCCCTGTAAGTATTAGTGTATGTGTCTTGTGTTAAATGTATCCCCCAACCACTTTGACCCAGTGAAAAGTGGGATATAAATGCAGCTAAATAAATAAAATAAAATAAATGTTTGTTTCCCCTCCAAATCAAAAGAAAGGGAACTTGGAGCCCTCTGTACTCTATTACTGGCATCTACACATCCAGGTTTCCAAAATGGTTGCCGGCACATGCATGTACCTCCAGGTTCACACAGAGAAGCCAGTGCCGCAAACTTAATGTAAAGCCATGGGTAGCTTGCCACGCTGCCTCCACTCCAGGCCTGGTGGCTATTCTCAGCCAGGAGGGAAGAGCCGCCAGGCCTGTGACAGACGTAGCGCGGCAGGCTACCCACAGCTTTAAGTTTTCCGTGCTGCCTCCGGTGGTGGTGGGGTGCAGTGCACCGTGCTTTGTGGGAGGGTGCTGGCTGCAAGGAGAGGCCACACCCACTCTGGGTGTCCACGGGGCTTGGAACACCACTGTGTTCCGGCATCTACAACTGCACATTCTGAAATTCCAGAACTTGCAGGTAGGTGTAAGCTGCCGGGGTTCCTCCATCTGTTTTTCCCATGTGTGGATTTGCAAGATCCCTCCTCCCACTGCGCATGGATCTGTGCTTTAGAAACGGCTCCACTTTTAGCAGATGTGGATGCTTCCGCATCGCAATTTTGACTTTCATGTTTTACCTCAAAAATACCTTCACATGTATAAATGCTGCCAATTAACTACAGAGTCTGCACTTTAAGCTGTTTCAATTTGGAGGGGAAAATAACCCAGTTAATCCCTCCTGGAAAGGGCTGGCTGAAACAAGCACTTTTTATAAATCTGTATGTGCCAGGGAACAGCTTTTAATCCCAATATGGACAATTTTGGTCATACACAGGCATTCCCTATATGAATTGGGGAATACACGGGTAGATTTTTGACCTGCCTAGGCTACACTCTAACCATGCCCTCGCCAATCCCTCTTGCAATTTCTAGGTATTATGGGCATCTATGCATAGATTTAGCCCTTTCTAAAATCATGATTCACACATGGATGCCATTTAGATGTGTAAATGCTGGATTTTCCACATGGAAGTTACAAATAAGCTTCTCAAATAACCCCTTAATATCTTTCACTAAAGTCACTACGCCAAGGAAATCCCTTTTCGTACGTCACTACCATGGCTATCTCTCTAGTCACTTCTGCACAAAGTACATGTTTCCCTTACTCACCTGCAAGAGCAGCATTTCGTTACCTCTCTCTTCTCTCCCTGTCCCTCTCCTTGTGAACTCTGCTCATCAAGCAAGTCTTATTTATGCTCCTGCACCCAGCTTCTGACTTCCTGCATTCCAGCTGACTGCACCATACACTTGGAATTTACTTCCTGAGCTGGGAAGTCATGATTCCTCTCTGGCCTTATTCAAATCCAGCCTGAAAACACACTCTTCAAAGATTTTCCTCATACCTAATACCAAAAGTTGTCTTGTCTTGTCCTGTATGTTTGTTGTGACCAGATTGTAAGCTCTACGGAGCCAGGACTGTCTCAAATGTATCTGTAGACTACTGTGTACATAGGGCTGGCCCAGGGGTTTCTGCTGCCCTAGGCAGAAGCCCTGGCTGTGCTGGCCTCCCCCCCTTGCTGAGACGCACTACTGCCAATTCTGGTGGCGGGGTCAAGGGGAGGGCCTGCCTCCGTGGCAGGCCATGTGCTTCGGTACAATGGCCTGCCACTTCTGACCCCCCTCTGACATAACCTCAGGGGTTCAGAAGCAGTAGGCCATGTGTGCCAAAGCACATGGCCTGCTTCCAAGCCTAGTCATCTCTCCCATCTGCCACTGGAATCAGCGGAAGCGCAGTTCAGCATGGGGGGGGGGGGGTGGCGCAAAGGGCCACAGGTGTGCGGGGGGGTGGCAGGCCATGTGTGCACATGGCCTGCTGCCCACAGCAATCTTCCACCCTAGGTAGCCACCTAGCCCTGTATACTGGACAAGCCCTGTGTGCATGCTTAGAGCACTATAGAAATGATGATAAGGAGGACCCTGAGTGTGGAGAGCAGCTGTGGCCAGAGTACGCATGTGAAGGCACCTGGACCGTCCGAGCGAACAGTGTGTAGGACCTGATTGGAAGGTAGCTCAGCTCCTCCTAGTGACATCATCTGGGTGCACCCCTGCTACTTACCAGGGTCAGGAGAGGATGATCCTGACTGTAGAGTGCAACTGCGTCCAGAATACACTTGTGGAGTTACCTGGACCAACTGAAGGAGCAGTGTGTTGGGCCTGACAGGGAGATAGCTCCGTCCCTCCTGATGATGTCATCTGGGTGCACCCCTGCTGCTTACCAGGGTCTGGAGAGGAGGACCTTGAGTGTGGAGTGCAGCTGTGTCCGAAATACACTTGTGGAGTTACCTGGACCAACTGAGTGAGCAGTGTGTTGGGCCCGATGGGGAGGTAGCTCCGTCCCTCTCAGTGATGTCATCTGGGTGCACCCCTGGGGCACTCCTAAAAGAACTGCTGCTGTTTCGCAGCCATATTCGTGGCCTGCGGTCACATGCCTGAAGGGGCACCTGCCACTTTGGGGCCCCAGGGCTCTGAAGTTTGATGTTTGAGAAGCCCAAGGGAGCTGGGGAAAGGAATGCTAAGGAGAAAATGTAACTGCAGAGCCAATGGATGGGCATCTGCAACTTGGATCGAGACAGGGGGAGTTCTTGTTCCATCTATAAGCTCTCTTTAGCTTCCGTGTCTGGGGGATCTCTTAGTCCAATCATTAGAAGCCCACCTCCACCTGGAGGTGTGCAGGGCTCGATGGATGAGGGTTATGCTGCCCCTTTAATGGGGTCTCGGGAGGCAATAGAGTCAATGTCTCCTCAGACCCCATCGCAAGTCCTGCTGGATGATATCGTGGCAGCACCTCTCCACGCTTCAGGTTCTCTTTGCTCTGCATTAACCTCAAGAGCTCTTGCTTCACCAGTTCCTTATTGCAAAGTTTTATGGATCAAACAATGACATTTCTGAACAATCTGTTAAAACATTTCACGCATAGGGCCTTAGGATAGGATACTCAAAGATTAGAAAAGATTGATGTCCAGCTCGGTTACTTGAATTCTTTTTGATTCTTGGATTCTTGAATTTCCCAAAGACTTGGCTTTTATCTCCTTTGATTCTTTTGAAGAAGTATTGTAAAGAGGTTTTGATTTGCAGGATGCAGATATGATTGTATCCAATTTATATTATTTACTTACATAGTATATGACGGCAGATAAAGACCAGTATGGTCCATCTAATCTGCCCAGCAAGGTGGCAAGAGAAGGTGCACCTGCCGCTCCGTGCAGGTCACCCCTCCCCATGCCTTTTTTTAGGGGTGTACCCACCGCTCCATGTACGTCACCCCTATTTGTTCAGATATAAGAAATAGTTTTGTTTATTTTGATTTTATCCTGTTGCTATAAAAGGATCCACTGTGTTCCATGCTATTTTTAATTCTGTCACTGCATTTGCCCCCACCACTTCCATCGGGAGGGCATTCCAAGCATCCACCACCCTTTCAGAGAAAAAGTATTTCCTGACATTGCCTTTCAATTTACCCCCTTGCAGCTTCATGTTATGCCCTCTAGTTTTACAGCTTCCCCGTCTTTGGAAGAGGTTTGTTCATTATTTCTCTTTGGGTATTTAAAGGTCTGAATCATATCTCCCCTGTCCCTCCTCTCCTCCAAAGTGTACATATTTAGGTCTTCAAGTCTCTTCTCATAAGTCTTCTGACAAAGGCTCCAAATCATTTTGATCGCCTTCCTCTGAACAGTTTCCAGGCTTTTTATATCCTTTGCGAGATATGTTCTCCAATACTGAACACAGTATTCCAAGTGAGGCCTCACCAGCGACTTGTACAGTGGCATTAGTACTTCTTCCTTTCTGCTGGTAATTCCTCTCTGTATGCAACCCAGCATCCTTCTGGCTTTTGCCACCTTGAGATCCTCAGAAATAATCACTTTGAGGTCCTTCTCCTGGTTCGTACACACCAACCTCTCACCCCCTATCGCATATAATTCCCTTGGATTTCTGCTTTCCAAGTGCGACACTGCAGTTCTTTACATTAAATCTTAACTGCCAAGCATTAGACCATTCTTCCGGCTTTCGTAGATCTTTCCTCATGTTATCCACTCCCTCAGGGGAGTCCACTCAATTGCAAATTTTCATGTCATCTGCAAAAAGACAGACTTTTTCATGTGGTCCTTCAGCAATATCACTCACAAATACATTGAACAGTACTGGTCGCAGGATCGAATTCTGGGGCACAATGCTAATCACATCCCTTTCATCCGAGTGAGTTCTGTTTACCATCACCTTCTGTCATTTGTCCTGTTAGGAATTTGTCTCAAGATGGGGCCAATGCTGAAATAATCTCCCGAGGCACCTTGATTGTCTCATTCTTGACTGATGTGGATAAGGTGAAGGTCTTGAAGGCCTATTTTCGTAAGAAAGATAATTTGTTTTGTAGTCAAAAGATCACCAACTTTCTGGATGTTTCTAGATTTACTGAACCTAGGAGGGAAAAGATCCTTCCTCCTGCTCAAGCCCTGAGTGGTGGCAATTGGAAGGACTATTTTCTGCTTTCCTTGCAAATGCTTAATTACTTATCAAGGGGTACATTATATATTTGCTGAACCAATGCAACTGGAGAATTTCCTTGTCAGCAAGTGACGGTTTTATTTCTGAGCTTGTGACTCCTCTGTTCATTTTCTTATTCTTGGTTTCCTCTAGCTTTTTCTCGGGAGGGGGGGGAGAGAGTTCTAATTAATTTTCATTAATATGTTACTTCATACACAGGTTAGTCTCTTCTTCTCATGATGGGGGCTAGGAAACCTGATTATTTCTTTGTTTTGATTAATTTCCTTACATTTTCTAATTCTTTTCTTTGTCGTTTCCTCTTTTGTTTTGCTTTGTAGTAAAGCATGAACTTCAACAATAAGAAAAAAACCCAATTAATTGCAGTGGACAAGGCGACAGTTTAGGGTAATGCAGCCCAACTGGCCTACCAGATAATAAAGGAACACTTTAAATCTAGAAAAGGCACAAATCTAAATAAAGTTGAGGCTTTTAATATCGGCAGTGGTACGGTTCTCTGTGTGCATGCAGCAATACGGCTACCCTTCAAAACAGGCTTCGGTTTAAATGGAAACGATGCCAAAGATTCATCGAGACCTTACTCCAGTAAACCTTTTAATACATCTGCCCCGATGTCTTATCCTGCAGTTAGTTGGGTCTTGTCATGCATGCTTCTCGCAGACACAGCCCAACAGACAGCTCCTGCTATCTGATTCATACCTTCTTTGTAAGCCAATCAGGGGTTCTGATAGCAGATTGCAACACGTGTCCGATAAGTAGCCCTGTAAGAATACCAAAGCACGCCCGTGATGACTAAGGCCAGGGTGTTTATTTGCAGTTTTGCAGGTCACTAATCAGTGTGCAGGCAGCCTGTAAACTACTATCGTGTGATACATTAGTAAAAAGTAAAGCTTTTTATTTAATCATTGCCATATTGTACTGTTTGCTCTTCCCTATTTGTCTCTGTCTCACTCACCTGTTTCATAACCGCAGTAAGGCCGGGACATGCAGTGAACCTGAACACAAAGTGCTGCGGCTTATTTCCAGTTATTGAGAAACTATAAACCTGACAGCATGATTGCTGAAGGGATCCGAGGATAGCACACTGCTATAAATGCTCTCCCAGCTGAATTTTATAAGGACTATAGGATCAATATTCAAAGGCACTTGTAAGGTTAGCAGCACCTGCGATGTGGATCAGCAATATTTGGTGGCATCATATAGACGGTGCTGCTGAATATTCCCTCTGACCTCCTTGGCACTCTCTGGGTAGTTTGGGGGCAGAGCTGGGGTGAAGACAGAAGTTAGACGTCTATCTAGAGGCGACCTTTGCTGCTGCTATATAGACAGCTAGATGGATAGCTCAGGGCAGAAAAGAGCTGTCCTAAATTTCTGTTTGGCTAGCTGTATAGTGATGCTGAAAACGTGAGATTATGAGAGTACTTTATGATACTCCCACATCGGCAATGCACGGCAGGGCCGTCCCAAGGGCTGTGTGAGCGGCACAGTTGCACAGGTCACAAGTACAGAAGGAGCACCAGGTGTCATCACTGGGCTCGCAGAAAGCCCAACAAGACCAGGTTCCTGCAAGCGGTTGAGTGAAGGGAGCACCGGGTTCGTGACTCGCACAGGGCGCATTTCTAGCTTGCTGCGGTCCGGACGCATGGTACTGTGCATGCAGTTCTGGCCTATTTTATAAAGTAAAGCATATATTTTACAAAATAGGGGTATACGGATACGCTGAAACCTAGGTACGGCAGGTATACCTGCTTGAGAGCAAATGTAGCTTGCTGCACATAGATCAGCAACCTGACACGCGTAAGCTGTAGTATGTTATAACTTATGCGCATCAGTGGAGGCTGCAGCTTCCCTTCACCAAAGCACTGCTCCTGGGCATACCCCTATGGCATGCTCACGTGGTAACACCTATGTGCATGCTTATGAATGGTCGTTATTTTATAAGGGCATGCGTAAGTGCCCATTCATGCACGTAAGCCCTTTGAAAATTTCTTTTCATTTCATTTTTATTTGTCATTTTAGCTGTCCTCTCCAAATAGCCCACGGCAGGGTACACTAAAACATACATAAATACATATGAATCTAAAAACAAAACAATATATAATAACAGTATCAATATCAGCAGTGAGAGCGTAAAATCTATGGAGTCATCACCATGCTTTTGAAATAAAATTAGACCTCTTTCTCTAAAACAAATGTGTCTTAAGCACCCTTCTAAAACCCAATAAATCATCAATAAAACACAGCCTGTAAATGATTTCATATAAATGGGAGAGAACCTAATATAATCCTAGCCCCAAGCCATGCTGAATGAACAAAGTAACCCTTGATAAAGAGAAAAGCCTTGAATCCTAAGAATGTGTCATCCACAAAGCTATATAAACCTGTAAATAAGAGGATACGTACGATGAACTAATCTGGTGAAAAGCCTTGAAGGCCAGCACCAGTAACTTAAATTTAATTCTTTGAGCTACCGGTAGCCAATGTAAAAAATACAAAATAGAGGTGATGTGATCTCGAGGCTCAACCCCAACCAACAGTCTAGCAGCTACATTTTGAACCGTCTGTAGCTGACTTTAGGTCTTAACTAGAAGACCCGAATACAAAGAATTACAATAATCTAACCTTGAAACGTTTAGGCAGCGGAAAGGGCTGGACCACAGGGGCCATGGCCCCACCAATAATTTGCCCAACACAGTATCAGCATCTAGAGAGCTTGGGAGCAAGATTGGAGATTGGTCTGTTTGGCACTTCCAACAAAAAATATGTTCCGCCGCACCTGCTAAAAAGTACCAAAGATTGTATCAAAGTAGCAAAATCTTGTTGATTTTAAAAAGCAACCAAACCTTTCTCAGCTATCCAACTTAACCGCTAACCTACGCACCTGATCCATTGCTACTAATTGAAACCCATTCCAGAAAGCAGATGGTTTACTTAATCTGCTCAACGGACCCAAAGAATCTCCATCTTCTGGAAATTCAACACTAATTTATTATTCCTCATCTACTTTTCGGTCGCATTTAAATGAACCTCTAATTTATTCAGTTGCATCACCCTGGACTTGCCTACGGGGAGGTACCAACATCAGCAAATATCTGAAACTGAATACCATGCTCGACGAGAGAAGCCAAGGGACGAACACTTAGATTAAACAATAAAGTGGACAAGAAAGCATCCTGTGATGTACACCAAAGAGGAAGGGTCACCACTTAGATGAACTAAGGCCCACTTTAACAAACTATTGCCTACCTGTAAAACTGAAACCACAAAAGTGGAACCCCTTCCACTCTTCCACCCCCAAATGATTCAACAAAATATTATAATTAAGAGTATCAAGTACAGCAGAAAGATGAAGCAATAGAAGCAATGCATCCTCCCCTTTATCTAAACTAACAAGAAGATCTTCCCGTATTGCTAATAAAGCAGTTTCTGTACTCCGATAACATCTAAAACCAGATCGTCAATCATGAAACCTCCCTTTCAACTCAACAAAATCACTTAGCTGTTGTAAAATCACTTTCTCGATAACTTTTGATAAAAATGGGAGATTTAAAGCTAGCCTGAAATTCTCAGCGTTGGTTGGATCTAATGTACGCTTTTATGAAAGACAACGCTCTGCAGCAATTTTTAATTCCTGGGGAAAAAATCCTTGCTGCAAAGAATTATTTATTAACAACTGGAGCAATACAACTACCTCCACCATAACTACACCAAATAAACTTGCTAGGCAAGGATCCAATGAGAAGTGATGGACGAACCAAATCTAAGACTAACATAACATCTTCTAAAGATAACATATGGAATTCTATGAATTCCTTCCCTTCAACTAATCCCACATCAGCCAGTTTTCCCTAAACCCACTTTCTGCCACAAAACTTTAATCTTATCATAAAAATACTGTGCTAAACAGTCCAAATCTACTTGGAGATTAATCAAAGTTCTTTTCTTTTCCTGAGGACAAGATCCAGCGGTTCTGCAGAGATTTTAAAAAACTCCCGTGAGCAAAAAAGAGGATTAACTAAAGGTTTAGCATAATGGCGAGGCCGCAGGGCAGGGTCCCTAGCGGCCATAGGTAACCAGGCGCGCGGACCGGTGCGGGACCCTGCCCACGGCTTGTGAGGGGGGGCGGGGGGCTGGAGAGCATTTTTTGAATCCATTGGCTCGCCCCGATGATGGATTCGGGTGCGAGCCAATGAAAAAGCGGGCAAAAGGGGGGGTTTTAAGCAGAGCACGCGGCGGCGACGGTCTCTTGGCGAGACCGGCAACCAAGGAAGAGGGCTGCATCTTCTTCCTTCCTCCGGACTTACCCGATTGAGTCCTGCAGCGGGTCGTGTCGTCGGGGACTCCGGACCAGTACAGAGGGTAGGAGTGTTGGCGCGTGTACAGCGGCTTACAAATTAAATAAATAATTAATATATAGTTTAAGTTGGGGCAGGGGGGGGCTCAGTGGGGGAAAGGTTTTGTGTACGCGGGTGTCCGCTCAAGCGCTTTAAGCGGGGAGATGCCGCCGCGGAGGGGAAGGCAGGACCGACGGGGGACTACGGGCAGAGGAGTGCGGTCTGCGGACGGCAAGAGAGGCAGCAAGGCGGTGCATGTGGGGGGGCATGATGAGCGGGCGTCGAGGGGAGCGGCTGCAGGAGAGGCAGGACAGAGAGGGGCAATTGGGGCCAGAGGAAAACGAGCTGGCGGCGGGGGAAGGGCCAGAGGGGGTAGGGGCAATGAGGCCTGCGATGGGGGAAGACAAAGAGGGAGGTCTTTGGCCAGGAGGGGCAGGGGGGTTGGCGGCCTGGGCCTGGAGTCTGGTCTGGGGGAAACAGCTCCAGTAGGATTAGGGGGGGGCGGGGCGACAGATGGGGCAGGCAGTAGGGAGGCGGAGTATGGGGAGGCCGTGAGGGGGATGGTGCATAGGGGTGCAGAGAGGGGGGTAGCAGAGGTGGGGGGGGTGCAGTTGGGGAGGACAAGGGATGGGGGGGTGGGGTGGAGGGGGGCCAGTCTGGACAGGTTGGGCTACACCATGGCTTGGGGCTCACGCGTACGGGCATGGCCCCTTGGTACAAGGGGGAGCAGTAGGGAGTGTTGGAACTACAGCGGGATTTTCGCCATGGGAGCATTGGAGGGGCGGAGGACAGGGCCCTTCTCGGGCAGAGTGGGTGTCTGCTTGGCCGCCTTGTGGCTCCCCGTTTGGCCCCTCTCCCCCCGCTGCTTCTTGTTTGTCTTTGCAGGTTGACACAGACGCTCGGGAGGCGGCACAGATCCCCGGCGGACAGCGTGCGGCGATGGAGGAAGTGGCTGGGGTCGTATCCGGTGGACCTACGCGGAGTGAGGCCAGCACAGCGAGTGTGGTGGGAGCGCAGTCACCCAGCCTGGGGGCACGAGATCCCGCAGTGCTGCCACAGGATCTGTCAGCGGGCGTAGGAGGTGCTATGGGTGAGTTGTCCGGGTGTAATCTGGCGGGGGGGGATGGAGCGGATCAGGTGGGTGGGAAGGACAAGGGAGGGCGTAAGGCGAAGCGCAAGTGTCGGCACGCGCGGCGGAGTAGGCACAGTTCGGAGTCTTCATCGGCATCCTCAGCGTCTTCCTCATCATCCTCGATAGCGCCGGCTCGTTCGGGACCAGGGATGGATACGGGAGCGGGTGGGCCGGCCAGCGGGAAGGGCGTTCCTACCGTGGTTGCATTCGCGGAGTTATGGGAAGGAGTCCCGCGGCACCTACGGCGTAAGATATGGAAGCGGCGCTATGTAGATATATTCAGACTCCTGGAGGGCAGGAGGCGCTCGGGAGAGAGTAAGAAAAAGAGGAAGGAGGATGAGAAGGCGGGTCGTGTCCGGAAAGTGTCCCGGAATGTTATTAATTGGGTGAGAGCTTTTTTAAGGTTAGCTAGTGTCTGGGGTCGACAGGCGCCAGAGGATTATGGAATGCTGTTGGCATATGCTGACTCTATTTTGGAAGCGGCGCAGACGCATGGCGGCTTTGCGTGGCTTAATTATGACGAGAAATTTCGAGATAAAATGGAGGAGAGTAAAGGGTTGTCCTGGTGCACTCAGGATATTAATTTGTGGCTAACCCAGATGTCCGGGGGTTCGGGTGGGAGCAGTGGAACTATGGTGCGTGCTGGGGGGAGTGGCGTGGCAGGAACGGGGCGGTCCTTTTGGGCGAACGGGGGCTCTCTGCCGCAGAGAGCAGGGGCAGGGGCTACAGGGGACATCTGTTGGCGTTTCAATAGATCCTCGTGCCCTTTCCCCGACTGCAAGTTCCGGCACGCGTGCTCTGCCTGCGGGGGGGGGGGGGGGCATTCCGCACTTAAATGCTTCAAAAAGGGCGGCGGGCCTCCCCCTGCGGCGGTCCCCAAGTAATGTTGCGTGGATGGGGCTGGCCCCCACCACCATCTCTCGGGAGGTGATTAAGGAATGGTTGGGGGCTTATCCGCGGAGGAGGGACCGGGAGCTGTTGGAGCGGGGGTTTTCGGAGGGGTTCATTATTCCGGTGCAAGGTACGATAGTAGGTAGGTCAGCGCGTAATTCACCCTCGGTGAGGCGATTGGCGTCGGTTGTTCGCGAGAAGTTAGCGGTCGAGTTGGGTTTGGGCAGAATTGCCGGCCCATTTGTGGAGCCGCCATTGGCGGATTGGTACTGTCTCCATTAGGGGTAATCCCTAAGAAGGAGACAGGGAAGTTTCGGCTGATACATAACCTCTCCTTTCCGTTGGGTGAGTCGGTGAATGATCATATTCCCAAAGAGTTGTGCGCGGTTCGGTATGCGTCCTTTGACGAGGCAGTTGGTCTGGTGAAACGTTGTGGCCCTGGGGCCCAATTAGCGAAGGTTGATATTGAATCGGCTTTTTGTTTGCTACCCGTTCACCCCTCTTCTTTTTATTTGTTGGGATTTTCGTTTGAAGGGGAATTTTATGTGGACAAGTGCATGCCCATGGGTTGTTCCGTGTCGTGTGCCTACTTCGAGACATTTAGTACATTTTTGCACTGGAATCTAGTACGGCGGGTAGGCAGCAGGAACGTCGTGCATTATCTAGACGATTTTCTCTTTGTGGGGGCGGCACATTCTGAAGTGTGTCATCAGTTGATGGATGGTTTTCTATGCATGGCTAGTGAGTGTGGGCTTCCGCTGGCGGCTGACAAGACGGAGGGCCCAGCAACGAGTATTACGTTTTTGGGGGTGGAAATAGACTCGGTCGAGATGGTGGCGCGCCTCCCTATGGACAAGGTGTTGAAATTGCGCGTCCTGGTCGCAAACGGGCTGGCCTCTGATAAGTTATCTTTGAAGGAATTGCAGATACTAATTGGCTCGTTGAATTTTGCGCGCAGAGTGATTCCAATGGGCCGAGTTTTCATGCATAGCTTGGCGGCCGCCACTGTGGGGGTTCGTAAGCCACATCATCGGATCAGAATGTCCAAGGTCATGAAGGCCGATTTGAGAGTGTGGGACGTTTTTCTGGAAGACTTTAACGGGGTGTCTGTGCTGATGGAGGCGGAGGTGTCCAGTGTTGATTTGCAGCTGTTTACGGACGCAGCAGGCAGTGGGGGTTTGGGGATTTATTTTGGAGGGGATTGGTGTGCAGCCCAATGGCCGCATGCGTGGCATGCGGATGGCCTGACAAAGAACATTACGTTCTTGGAATTGTTTCCGCTGTTAGTGGTGTTGCATTTATGGCCCGAGCGGTTGCGGAACCGCAGATTGATATGGTGGTGTGACAATGAGGCTGTGGTTGCCGTAGTCAACTGATATACGCCGCGATGCGCGGTAGTAGCGGGCTTAATGAGAGCTATCGTTTTTGCTTGTTTGCGTTTAAACGTCGCAGTGAAAGCTTGGCACATTCCAGGTTGCACTAATCGAATTGCTGATGCTCTTTCTCGTTTCAAGTGGGACCTGTTCCGGACGATGGTGCCCGAGGCGAGCGAGGAAGGCATGGAGGTGCCCGAACATTTATGGACGATTGGCCTGCAGGAATGGTATGCTTGTTGAAGAACTCTCTTGCGCCGGCGTCCTGGTCGGCATACTCGAAAGGATTTGACGCGGTCGTGGAGTACCTGGAGGGGAAAGGATGGAAGCCTGGAGCTGAGGTGGACAGCTTGTTAGGACAATATATAGTGGAGTCTAAAGGTGCTGGTATGTCCCGGGCTTCGGTTCGGACGAAGTTGGCGGGATTTGCTTTCTTTGCCAAGGCAGCTGGTTGGGGGTTTGCGAGGCAGGGGTTTTTGGTCCAGAAGTTATTGAGGGGTTGGGATAGAGCTTGTCCTGCACCTCCGGATGCGCGATTACCAGTGACGCATGACCTTTTGGTGCGGCTCAGTGCAGCACTGCCCTACGTGGCGTCGTCGGCTTATGAAGCGGCGCTTTTTAAGGCATTGTTTTGCTTGGCCTTTTTCGGGGCTTTTCGGGTCGGCGAGCTGGTGGCTAGCTCTGGCAGGCCGGGGCAGGGCTCGGGCCTATTGTTGAGTCATGTGCAGATCGGGGGTGGACAGCTGCGGATCAAGCTAGCTAAATCAAAGACGGACCAGTTGGGCAAAGGCCTGTGGGTAGTCCTTCATGAGGTAGACTCCCTTACGACGTGCCCAGTGGAGGCAGTGCGGGCTTATTTGGCGGTGCGCCCGGCGGTGGGTTCCCTGTTTTTCGTGCACGAGAATGCAAGCTGGGTGACACGTTTCCAGGTTGCGGCAGTGCTACGGCTGACCATACGGTATCTGGGCATGGATCCTAAGCGCTTTGCGCCGCATTCTTTCCGCATAGGAGCGGCGACAAGTGCGGCGGCGGCAGGGATGTCAGAGGTGGCTATTCAGAACATCGGCAGGTGGCGGTCACAGGCCTTTAAAGGTTATGTGCGCTTGTGAGACAGTGGGAGAGCGGGAGAATAACCTTTGCTTTCTTTTTCAGATGCTGTGCAGTGCCCGCAATGGTGCTGGATGATCGGGCACTCATTTGTACATTGGGCGGGACTGCAGGCAGCTGAACGACCGTTGGGTCCTAATTTGGGACTTGACCCGGCAGTGGTGTCTCTACTATGGCTTGGTGAACGGGGGTTGCGGTGGCAGCAGCTGTTACCATTGCTTCGGCACCATAGACGGATGAGAGAGGAGCCCGCTGTGATACTGCTGCATGTGGGAGGGAACGATGTAAATAGCTGGACTTGTAAACAGCTCATTCGGGCAGCAAAAAGGGATCTGGCAAAGGTGCTGAGGATGTTCCCTCAGGTTATCATAATGTGGTCTGACATCATTCCAAGGCCTGTTTTCGGGGGGCAGAGGCGGTGGTCCAGGGGGTTAGCGAAGGTCAATCGACAGATTGGGCGGTGGGTCTGTCAGCACGGAGGGTATCAGATTATGCACTCCTGGGTGGCTGTAGATTGTGCTGGACTTTATCGCCAGGACAGTGTGCATTTATCGCAGGTGGGAGTGGACCTGCTGTTAAACGACTGGCAGGAGGCCTTGGAATGTGTGGTGCAGTGGGAGCCTCGATGGTCGCAGCTTTAGGGGGGGGCGGCGTGCGGGCGTAAGTGGCCCTACGCCGGGTGGCGGGATCCCGGAGGTTTCCGGGGTCCGGAGCCTTAAGCTGGAATTGGGGTGGGGGCGGGTGCCCCCAACCCGGGTGACCCCTTGCCGGTCTTTGCTAGTAGTATGGCGAGGCCGGGGAAAAGGGGGGGTTGGATTTGCCGCTGGCTCGGCCGCGGCGGGAGTGGAATGAGCTCACCTTGCTAGTGGTATGGCGGTTGAGGTCTCATTCCGCTCGGGAGTTAGTATGATATATTAAGAAGTTGGATGTTGAAAACAATGTTTGGATTGTATAAAGTTAATAAAGCTGCGACCATTTTGAGCCAAAGATCAGTGTATATGTATTTCTTATGGGGACGGGGTATGGTGGGAAGGAAAAAGGGGGGGGAGAAAGGGGGGGGGAAAGCGGGGTGCCACCGGGTCCGACCTGCCTTGGTTATGGCGAGGCCGCAGGGCAGGGTCCCTAGCGGCCATAGGTAACCAGGCGCGCGGCCCGGTGCGGGACCCTACCCACGGCTTGTGAGGGGGGGCGGGGGGCTGGAGAGCATTTTTTGAATCCATTGGCTCGCCCCGATGATGGATTCAGGTGCGAGCCAATGAAGAAAGCGGGCAAAAGGGGGGGTTTTTAAGCGGAGCGCACGGCGGCAACGGTCTCTTGGCGAGACTGGCAACCAAGGAAGAGGGCTGCATCTTCCCGCCCGCCCGCCCTGCATTAGGCTATGGGGGAGGGGTTGTCGCAGCTGGTGGGGGGGGGAGGCGGGATCCCGGAGGTTTCCAGGGTCCGGAGCCTTAAGCTGGAATTGGGGTGGGGGCGGGTGCCCCCAACCCGGGTGACCCCTTGCCGGTCTTTGCTAGTAGTATGGCGAGGCCGGGGAAAAGGGGGGGTTGGATTTGCCGCTGGCTCGGCCGCGGCGGGAGTGGAATGAGCTCACCTTGCTAGTGGTATGGCGGTTGAGGTCTCATTCCGCTCGGGAGTTAGTATGATATATTAAGAAGTTGGATGTTGAAAACAATGTTTGGATTGTATAAAGTTAATAAAGCTGCGACCATTTTGAGCCAAAGATCAGTGTATATGTATTTCTTATGGGGACGGGGTATGGTGGGAAGGAAAAAGGGGGGGGGGGGAGAAAGGGGGGGGGAAAGCGGGGTGCCACCGGGTCCGACCTGCCTTGGTTATAAACTCTTTTTGCTTCAAAATCAATACTCTGTATTCTTTTGCTGTCTCATAACATAACTTGTTATGATCAGCATCGTGTCTTACGCCATTGTTTCTCTAATCTACGCGAGGAAAGCTTAGGTTCCCGTAAAACACTTCTACACCAGGATGCATGCTTATTTACCTTCATCTTAATAGTTACAATTACAGTTATGTTTACTTGCTATACCGCCTATTATGGGTAACATCTAGATGGTGAACAGTAAAAAAAATAAAATAAAATAAATTCATAAAACAAATAAAGAATTGAACAAATGAAACGGACAGGACAACAAATGAGGGGGGGGGGGGAATGAGTCCTAGCTTACAAAATAACAGCATACTTATGAATGCAAGAGACAAAAGGGAGGAAACGACTGTGAAGACAGACCAAGGCAAGGCTCTTTCTGCTAGAGTAACAGGCTCATATATTGACGGTATCTGCACGTGCTCAACCACAGTCAGGGACTAAAACAAATGCTGTAAGAAAACTGACCAACATCTATATTTGCTACATCCTACAAGATTTTAAATTCAGGCCAAATCAACTCTTCTCTAAATAGGGTTGAACATGGTAAATCAAATAGAACCATCAGATGATCAGCCCAAGGAACCTCCACATATAACTTATCTACTCTATTTCCATTCTCCTTTCCCAAACTATCTAAAATAAACACTAAAGCCAATTGGAGTGGAGGAGTGGCCTAGTGGTTGGGGCAAGGTAATTTAGGCCAGAAGCTCAGGGGTTCAAATCCCACTAGAGGACAGCAACCTTGGGCCGGAAGAACTGGGGTTTCTAGTCCCACAGGTGCTCCTTGTGGTCTTGGACAAGCCACTTAACCCTCCATAGCCCATGTTCCCTGTAAAATAGTTATCTCCAAGTTATAATGCCCTGTTCAATGTAATTTCAGTTTGTTCAATGTAAACCACACTGATGCAGAATAGTGCGGTATATAAGAGAATGTAAATAAATAAAATAAAAATAAATAACATGCCAGACCACATGTTCAGCAGTATCACAGCACCTCACCCAAGTGTCAGAAGAGCAGTTGGAGGATTCCTAGGCTACTCTTCCGGAACACTGTCTCGGATCTCCCCATCCCAACACCACTTCCATAGTGTCCTCATGGAACTGAGTCGAGAATGGAACAGTGGACCTTCTGCATGGTGGACACAGCAATTGCCTTCTCAACAGACTCTTGATGTGGTCTTTTATATCATGCAGTAGGTAGCCATCCTTTTCATGCTATGGCCCTCTTTGTCTACCCTACAGCCCCCACATGCCATGACAAAATTCTGAAATTCATTTCATCAAGCGGGATTTTTAAGATAACTTATTAGGTAAGTATGACAACCACTTTTATTAAAGCATCAAACACAAGCATGTGAGTTTTATTCTTATGAGCCACAAAGGTACAGAACATATAAATTATTCTAAATAATTTTAATAACTGTAATAGCTGAATAAGAAATTGACAATTAGCACTGTGAAACCCTTAATGACTTTTAGGTATGTTGAAGGGGATGAGCTGGGAATTGTTTCTAAGCCTGCAATAAAAGACTAATCTAATTAAAGCTTGCCATCATAACTCAGTCTTTGAAACTCCATTAACTGTATGTTAGTTAGCTTCTTATGACCCCCCCCCCCATTTATTTTGCTTCTTAGATTCATAAAGAAGTGGTCATAATCGTGTAACCGTTGTCCTAAGAGTGAGGTTTTAGGCCACTAGCAGGGGTTACCTTTGTGAAAGGATGAGCCCTGTTGAGTGGGGGGAAGGCAGCTGCCCCAAGACCTTCACTGCCAGAGTGGTCAATGTTTTTGTTTAAAACGCCGGCCACCATGGCGAAATAAAATAAATTCAATGGCCGTATTTGGACAGTGACTGGCAGCGAATATACAGATTCAGCGTTGACTGCCAATACTATCTGGAGAGTGCTGATATTTAGCCCACTATCCAGATAGCTAATTGTATAAAGCTAGAACAGTCTTTTTGCTGTCCTAACTTTATCCGGATTGTTATCTGGTAAGCAGACTGAATCCTGTCACTAACGGTTAGACAACCGTTAGACAACGGTTAGACAACCTCTAACTCCTCTAAAGATCCGCCCCGCAACCTACTGGCACTATACAGATAGTGCTGAGGTAGTCTTGCATTTCACGAGACTTCGGCCTGAAGAGAAGGGAGGCCGGGCTGGGCCTGGAGTATGAGGTAGTGGGCAAGTCAGCTCTATGGTAAGTTTGCTGTGTTGCCCCTGTAGGCCCAGCAGGGGTGCACCCCCCTCCCGGCAGACACCCAGAGCAGGCCGCACCCACCGCCCCACGCTTGGTACGCCACTGCTAAGCACAGACTTGGGACAGTGGTGCCAGAAATTTCTTAACTCAGAGGAACATTTTATAATCTTGCTACAATCTTCATCCATTGAAAGTCAGACAATGCTACATCCTTAGCCTCTATATGCTCACTGTTTACTGGGTGTTTTTACCCATGCAATGAAAAGGAATTCTCGAAGGGCCCACATCCGAAGTACCGTAAAAGCTTTGATCATATTAGCAAGGAAGAAGATGGTAGGAAAAAGCCATCAAAGCAGGGACATAGGGGACTCATCTTCTAATCACTCCACTTATGCCTGCAACCTCCTTTCTCCACACTGCTCCTCTCACTTGTCTGATCGCTGAGTGGACCGCTTTGCCCAGAATGAACAGGGCTAGGACAAAGGGTAGGCAGTAGGAGAGGGGGGGAGGAGAAATGGGTGTTACTATGTGATGCCAGCCATGTTCTCACCTAATATTTTTGCAGCTAATATTTTTTCTGTACGTCTTGCATAAAGACTTACCATAATGCATGTTATTTTTAACCCAACATACATTCCATAATGATGAGATGCAAAACAGCTCATTATTACTGTATGTAAATCAGATAATGCAACTGGGGTTACTTTTTTTGGCCTAAAGCATTGGGCCTCCAACACAAGACTCAATGCTCACAGCTACCATCAAATTCTATGGACTCTCCCATTCCCCCCCCCCCCAAATGAAGACCCCTACTCCCCCATAAGACTCCTTCCATGCCCTAGTTCAGACTTCCACCTCCTAAAGTCATCCCATGGATCCCTCCCACTCGAAGGCCCCAAATCCCCCCACAAGCAAGTCACGCCTTCCCCCAGGCCTATTTGAATTGGTGGCATAGAGTTTGGGGCAAGGGCTATCCCCAGTTGCTTCTGCCCTCTCTGGTGCTGTGTTCAAAACGGCACCAGTTGAACCCTAGTGATAGTCTCAGGATACAATCGTTAGGGTTCAAGTTGCCATATAAGGGCAAAACTCCTTTATATGGTAGCTTGAACCCTAACACATCATCCAGTGGGAGTCTGGACTACGGGGTATGAGGGAGGGAAGGGTAGCCATGGAATCTGATTGTGTACCATCTCATTTAAGATGACAGTTGGGAGCATCGGGCCACATGTTAGAGCCCTGGAATAGCACAGTTCAACAAAATCAATGCAAGATGCATTATTCCTTTAGTGCAGGAGTTACTAACCTGCAGTACTGGATTACCTCAGGTTAGTGACGCCCATGATAAATTAATCTGCAGTAAAATCTAAGATTTTATAGCAGCTTAGTAACTAGCCTCTTATATCTGCCAACAATGGACATAACTTGTCTTTTATAAAATTGCCCAAGATATAGCTACCTCTGCATATCTATAAGGTTGTTCCACCTGGTCAGAAGCATTTTTGAGAGAATTTTGGTGAACTTTGCCTTACGCATATATTTTTTATAAACTAAAAACATGGAGGCCTATTCTCTACTGGACACTGAGTTCATGTACGTCCCCTCAGAATAGGGGTGTACAGCACATGACCTGATTCTGATCCCGCGAGGGCATCTAGTGGAATCAAAATCGGGTCTACCAGCTTGTACATGCAGGCCGAGCCCCGATTCCGATGGGCTACACGTCCAGCCACATCCACATCTACCCTGATATGCTTTTGAATGGAGCCGTGATTCCATGGTCTCCCATCACCATAGCACCATGGCTCCATTCAGGAGCCGTGATTGCTGGCTGTTGCCAAGTCTGTCCTTTCCCCGCAGCTCGACCCCCTATCCGGCCTCCCATGGCCAGCATCCGGCTGCGGGGCTCCCCCTGCACACCTCCATGTTTTGTCCCCACTGGCCACTGCTGCTACCCCATCTCCAGGGGAACTTATTCCACCTCTGAAGTAGAATAAGTCCCCCGTCTAACTGGCCTACCTCGGACATACAGGGTGAACCTCAGAATCGGCCCTGTACATCCAGGGTGATGATCCGCTCTGGCTCCCTCCCACCCCCATCTAAAGCTCCCCGTACAACTCTGCTGTTCGTATAGGGAGCCTTGCATGGGGACGGCAAAGGGGACATATAGCAGAGATGTACGTCCAGAGAGGGCACACATCCCCGCTATTCAGGGCTTGGAATAGACCCCATAGTCACATACAATTAATCAGCAAATCTTAGAGCAGGTGTAAAGAAGTGAGGGGACTTTCCGGGAATGTAGGCGCCTACTTTCCATTTTTTTTTAAATTATTTATTTAAGCATTTTAACAATGAGTCAAGCTTCATACTTGTACAGAAAATTAAACCTGTCAATCAATACGATAATACCAAAGTAAAAAACAGGGAATTAACCATAATAGACAGGATTACCGTTAGTCCCCAAAAATGTGGGGGAGAAGGCCAAAAAAGATATACAGGGATCAGGGATCCTTCCCTGTATATGTTAACAAAGGAAAAGGTTTAAGAATACCAAAAGGAGACAGAGAACCAGCAGAATACTATCGATGGAATTATTACTAAATGGGAGAAGAAGTTACAATATGGGCACTTATAAAGGAGGATAAATCCTCCGGCTGAAAAAAGACATATTTATGAGATTGAAATACAATGATACATTTGCAAGGATATCTAAGTACAAAGGTAGCGCCTAATCGAGTCACCCCAGGCCGCAATAGTAAGAAAGATTTACGCCTTCTTTGCGTTTCCCTAGATACATCCGGGAAAACCGCAATCTTTTTACCCAGAAACAAATTGGCACGCATTTTAAAGTAAAGCTTGAGTAACCAGTCTCTATCCGATGGAAGCGCTAAAGATACAAGCAATGTAGAAACAAGCACTTCGTCGTCCTTAGGAGTTTGAAGTAAAGCTGATACATCCAGTAACTCCATATCCAAAGAACCAGTTACCTTCTCCCCCATTTTCTTCCCAGAATGCAAAAAATAAGCTTTAGTTATCGGGAGCATTAACTCAGGCGAAACCTTCAATGTTTCCTGAAGATACCTTTTAAATAATTCAGCAGGAGAAACCATAGGAATCATAGGAAAATTAAGCAAACGAATATTGGTGGATCTGGTAACATTTTCCAAAGTCTCCAGCTTCAAACGCATACCCAAATTTTCTTTAACTAAGGACTCAGTTACATCGGAAACCAACAAAAATTTCTGTTCCAAAGTAGCAACACGCGTCTTTGTTTCCACAGTTTCCTCTTGTATTTTAGAGCAGGCAGCCTCAAGCTTAGATACCCGAGAGACAACCAGTACTAATTGCTGACTCACCGCAGAGGACAGTTGAGAGATCGCGTCCCAGATATTGTCCAAAGAAACAACAGGAGGACGTGGCAAAGTAAAACCCAGTGGTGACGCAGAATCAGGCGAAGACAGCAGGGGGAAGTCCACCACCTTGTTTTTAATTACTCCCAAAGTAACAATTGCGCCTTCCAAAATTGGCACCGAGCTCTTTGCAGCTATAGTTGCAACTGGCTTCTTTCCAGGTTTCAACTCGGGAAGGCCCCGCTCACAAGCCGCTGCACCCACCACTTCGGAAGGACTCTCGGCTGCACCTGGAAGAGGAGAAACCGGTGCACTCGGGGCCAAGGGCAGGACACGCCCATCGGGGGAGGGAGTGATATCAAGAGTAGGAAGCGCTGAATTTCCCTCAACCGGCACCTACAATACTCCTCGAATCTCCCCTACTTGCTGCTTGGTTAGCTGGACAAAATGATCCATTGGACCAGTATTCGCGGAAGGAGAGGGTTTCGCAGGAGAAGGCTCCGCGGGAGGAGCCTTCTGCTTACCCTTCTATTTAGGCATCCCAGCTCACAACAGCTCCGCCGCCATCATGGAAAGTTAGCCACTCCCCCCAGTGGATGGAGCCTACTTTCCATTTTAAAGTTGGTGTAACTTTGGGACCTGCTAGAAAATTACCTTCATGCATCAGCTGTGTGTACTAGGAGACTTATGCAGATGACAATCTAGTAAAGATCCTCAATAAGCGACTGATTTTGTTTTTAGTCCTATTCACCATAGGAAATGATGTGCCACAATATTCGGAATTACACACTGAAAAGATCCCCAAATTAGGAAAAAAAATAAGCACTTTTTAAAGAATGGCTTCAACAGAACAGTAAGATAATGTATTAGATCATTTTTACAAAGAGATGCAGGGTATCGTAGCACATTCCAGCCATTATGGGATATATATTTCTGAAGCCATGTCCCTCTGGTCACTCACTTCTACCCACCTCTCACACCTACATGCAAAAACACAGAAAGAGCCACGCACAAGTGCCCGCCGTGGAAACTCTGCATCCAACACGGTGAAATAACACTATCCACTATCAGTGCAACCCTTGAATTAAATAAAGAACAATAATTTTAGGTTGCATTGGGTAAAATTTAATTTTAATTCTGAGTTTAATTTTAAGAAGCTGAGAATAATAGAGGAGGGACAGAGGAGATATGATTCAGACCTTTAAACACTTGAGTATTAATGAACAAAGAAACCTCTTCCAAAGACGGGGAAGCTGTAAAACTAGGAGGGCATAACATGAAGTTGCAAGGGGGTAAATTGAAAGGCAACGTCAGGAAATACTTTTTAACCAAAAGGGTGGTGGATGCTTGCAATGCCCTCCTGATGGAAGTGGTGGGGGCAAACACAGTGACAGAATTCAAAATGCATGGGACAGACAGTGGATCCCTTTATAGCAACAGGATAAAATCAAAATAAACTGAACTATCTCTTATGTCTCAACAAATAGGGGTGACGTACACGGAGCGGTGGGTACACCCCTAAAACAAAGGCGTGGGGAGAGGTGACCTACACGGAGCGGCAGATGCACCTACTCTTGCCGCCTTGCTGGGCAGACTAGAAGGACCACACTGGTCTTTATCTGCGGTCATATCCTATGTTACTATGTTCTCTGCCTGGTGATTTTCTCTATTTCATTGCAGCCTCCCCTATTTTTTTCCATCCACTCCCTGCTTCATCCACCTACTGCTACCTACGACATCACCTTAAGAAGCTGTTCTGCTGCTGCCCCTCTTCCCCATTACGCACCTCTTCTACATCTTCTCCTCGCAGGTACCTCTCCTCTCCCCGCTTCCTCACTTCAGTAGGCACCACTTTCCTCCACTTTACCCGTCAGCCATCCTTTACCACTCAGGAAACCCTCTTCTCTCGCTCTTCCCCTTTTCTATCAAGCATCTCCACTCTTTTGTTTCCCTCTTAGATGCCCCCTTCTAGCTGGTTCCCCTCCCCATCAAATCTCCCCTTTTTCCATTAAGTGCCCCCTCCCTGCCCCTCCTCTTCCCTTTTCCCAGTTCAGAGTCTGCCCTCTTCCCCTCACTAACCTTTCTGCCATTGAGAATGAACTGTCACGTCTTGTCCCAGCCGCTCTCCTGCCACCTCTGACGTACTCCAGCTAAACAGGAGTGCGGAGGAAGAAAGTCCCGTTGGGGTTCAGTGCTGAAGAGGGGGGATGGAGCGCAGCTCATACCATGATGTAGGCCAGCTGTTTTCCCCCCCCCCCCCATCTCCACGCAATCTGTGGGTCTGCTCAAGCAGCAACCCTCTGGCCCACTTCTCCTAAGCTCTGCTTCCTCTGCTGACCTCAGCGTAGGCAGGAGCAGGCAGTAGGCGGAGTGGCCCAGCTCATTGCTAATCAGTTCTGGCTGCTCCAGCCACTCCCAGCTGCACACCATGATGCTTCCTGCATCTTCACGATCCTGCACCTGCAAGAGTTACATGATTTTGCACAACTATGTGTGTGATCATTAATTATGCACACTATTCGTCATGCATAGAATTGCATAATTCCCCTGGCCATATATTTCTATCACACAAGATGTGCAGTCATTTAATGGAAAAGACCAACATTTCCTGTTTGAATAATTGTTTTGTTTTTGCACATGCTGGTATGATTTGTTTAAAGTGCCGTCAAGTTGATGTGGACAGTCAAGTTGATGTGGACAGTTGTTCTAAATGGCATTTGGTCTTCAGGTCAGGCTGCTGATTATTGATAAAGGAGCACCCTCTTTTACACCATAATTCAAAGGCATTGATTTTCTTCCTGTCCATCTTCTTTCCTGTCCAAACGTCACATCCATATGATCTTAATGAAAATACCATGGCTTGGACAAGTTGAAACTTTGCAGTGTTTACTAAAGGGCATTAAGGGAGCCAGTGTGCTGTTAACGCCCGTTATCGGCACCCATGTGCCCTTTACGCAGCGAAAAAACTAATTTAATGGGTGTTAAAGGCTCCAGCGGTGTAAAGCCCAAAGTAGGTGGAGAGTGGGCATTAAAAACAGGTGTTCCCTTAATGCCTGTTGCGCTAATGTGTGTTAAAGCCCTTTAATGCTGGGAATCCTAACACAAAGTAAAACCTTGCGGAAAGGATGTATTTTGAGGAGAGAGAGCCTATTTTAATGTCTGCAATGTGATGCACAGACAGGGGAGCCCAAGTTAGTGATAGTAGTGCTCCATTTCAGAAACAGCAAGGTGCCCAGGTATGAAAGGGCACTATGTTGATGGTGCAAATGGGGCAAAGGAGGTGGCACATGGGTCATGCAGTGGGGGCTGCTGGTGCACAGGCCGGACCAGGCAGCTGCCTAGATGGCACATAAGATCACAAAATATACCAGACTGTGTCAGACCAAGGTCCATCATGCCCAGTATCCTGTGTCCAATAGTGGCCAGTCTAGGTCACAAGTATCTAGTAGTTCTCTCAAAAGACACAGGATCCACAATGCTTGTATTGGGATAAGCAGTGATATCCAGAGTCTTCGTTAATGATGGTTTAAGGTCCTTTCCCCAGGAACCTGTCCAAACCATTTTTAAACCCAGCTACACTAACAGCTTAGAGTGGAGGAGTAGCCTAGTGGTTAGAGCAACTGCCTAGTACCCAGAAGATCAAGGGTTCAATTCCCACTGGCACTCCTTGTGACCTTGGGCAAGTCACTTTACCCTCCATTGCCTCGGAAGAAAAGGCTGGCAATCTACTTCTGGTGATACATTGCCAAGAAAACCCAGAGGTAGCTGGGTCACTATGAGTCAACACTGACTTGATGGCACTAAAAAAAAACAAAACACTAACAGCTTATACTACATCCTGCAGTAATGCATTCCAAAGTTTGATTACACATTGACTGAAAAAAATATTTTCTCTTAAGTAGTGTTACACTGTAACTTCATTGGATCCGAATTAGGCTTGATAAATGTCTCTGATAGCTATCACAGAATCTCTGGCAAAAGAACCATCTTTGGAGTAAATCTGTACAACAGAAGTCAATAGATTCACAAGGCAAAAAATCTACTTAGCATTTTTCTTAGAGTTTCAGACTAGACAAACTTTGGGCTATCCAGGTAACAGGAAGGAAGATTATCAGCAATACAAGAGTTAAGAGCAAGCTGGCTAGAGCTATCCCCGATACAGGTATGATGGCTCTTCTGCAAGATGCCAGCCTTCCAACCCAAACGTTACTAGTCTGAGGCCAGCCTGCCCTGTGATGAAACTGCTGGGGGATGAATTTTGGATTTTTCAGCATTGTACTTTGCATGGAAACAAAATAGCATACAATTGGTATTTCTCATGTCGTTTCAAATGAATGCGCATCCCTAGTAAATAGGACTTTTTCCTAGATGTCACACATGTTTGAGGATAATTCTGTACATCTCCGTGTCCTTTCTATCTGATGGAGACATTTATCTTTTAGGGTAGAGACGGGCCTATATTAGAAAACACACTTACACCTTCACTGCTGCCCCTTCCGTGGAATTTTAGACATTTCGACTTGGATGTCCCCGCTTGTACCTACCCGTCCATTTAAAAATGTGCCTTTAAGCGTTTTGTGGGATATATATTACTTAGATATTGTTGTGGGATTGTTCTATATGAACAGTGGTCTTTATAAAGTAGGCATAAAATAGATACCTTTTTTGGACATTTCACGTAGGTGCCTTCTTATGAAACTATCCCCACAGGTCCCTAGAGTCTGTCAGGTTTTCTGAACAAAAAGCCATTGTTTCCAGCATAACAGCCACCTTCGCCTCACTACATATCTCCAGGTCATCATCAGCTGGCAGAGGTGTGCATAACTTTCTCTCTTCAATATTACCACCACCGATGCACTGTGAATCAGTGCATGCTCGTGGTCCCCACAGCAGTCCTGCCCCTTCCTCCTACCTCTCTCCTTTAGTAAATATTCTGAGGTGTATCAACCGTGGCGCCACTGTAACGACCTTACCTTCTAGCTCCACTCGGAAGACGATCACTTGTTGATAAATGACAATGCGGCTTTTAAGATGCAAAGTAATCCTTTTTATCAAGATAATCTGTAGGCTAGTCTATGGAATGATCACTTTTTAGCCTCATCAGTATTTTTGTTTTTGACGTGGAATCAAAACAAGAAACATAGCGTGTGATGTCAAATGAAGACCATAAGACCCAATGAACCTTCCCGTCTTCTCTTCCTGATACAGTACTGCAGACTCTAGCTCGATCTCTGGCTTTCCCCTCCCTTCTCCCACCATGAAAGATTCTGTCTTACCCTCACATACTTATAGTGGAAATGTTTAATACGGACAACAGCGGGCGATCCACCAAAGATGTAATACAAGGAGCACTCCGGACTCTTACAGGGGCTAATTTATAAGAAGCCACCTAGTTTGAGACGGTAAGAGTACACATTAATGGGGGTCGTTTAGCCATTAATGCACATAAGTGACCACTTACACGCATAAATGACCTCTTACAAAATACTGACTAGAATAAAGGTATGCGTGCTGTTTGTATTGTGCGGGCATGCATTGTTTAGAAAATACTATAATTTACTGGCATGGTTATTTCAGCAGCTCTAGGGCTGATGTATGTCATCGTGCCTTAAACCTAAGGCACGACTTGCATTTTATAAGGTCCAGTACAAACATGAAAACGTCTTAACAAGACACAACTTTATAACACTACCCTCGGAATCCTTATTTTCATGTTTAATTACAGGCCAACTTTTTCAGTGTTTTTACCACCGTAGCTTTCTGCCATTATGGGTGATTTGAGTAGCTCCTTTTTGGCTATAGAACTTCCAGGAACAAAATGTACCTGTCTGGGTAACCCAAGATTCCTTCACTTATGAGGGTGGAGTGAAGACATAGCGATAAACCTCACTTTCTAATCCCATGCTTGACCCTTCAGTCTTCATTTTGTTTTCTTCTACAGATGAAACAGCCACGTTATGCAAGACACAGACAGCAACACAGTATACTGGGAAATGAAGACCAGCTGAGCCACGCATTCTGCTCCCGATTCTCTCTCTGGTTTCCTATCGCTGGGGTATATCCTCATTGGCAAGACAGACTTCAGGAGAAGCCAGCAGTTCCTATAGGGCTTGTTGCTACAACTACATTTCAGCATGCACCATTGGCAGGCTTGTAGTGCCTCAAGCATCCGCTGTTCATCAAATTTAATTGGATTTTTTTCGTTATCGCTTAAGTGTTTTGTCTTTTGCCCACAGCATTGTCATTATAAATTTTCAGCAAGCTGACGTAATGCGAGAAAGTCCATAAACAGTACTGAGAATGTTCTCCTCTTTCATTCACTGGTCTAGAAGAAAATAAAAGACAGGCATGGGGAAAAAATGTCTAGATTGTCAAGGTGACATCATGGTATTAAAAAAGACTACTGCCATCTCATCCACATGTGCAAAGAAAAGTTACCTGTGGTTAGAAGAGTAGAGGGAAACCAGGGATCACCTCCTGCTTGTGCTTCTTGTGACCTTGGGCAAATCCCTTTGCCCTCTATTGCTTTAAGTGCAAGTTTAAATATAGGGGGTCATTGTACAAGAAGCCATGTATGCGTGTAAATCAAGGTAATCTATTGGTTTACTCCATAAATGTGCACCTAAGCAATACTTTAGGCTAAAAGTATGAGCATAGGGCCGATCATGCATACTGCCACTATGGGCGTCTACAAGGGCAAGCTTTGGGCAGGGCATTAGCAGTGCTGAAAGATATGAATATAGGGGGCATATGCACAGCATTTAGCCAGTTAGCAGATCTACTGTTGTGCAGCGGCCCTGAACCCTTTATGTGCAAATTCCTCTCCATGGCAGCCACTTGCTAATATTTCCAGGAACAACAATATTTTTGCAGCAGTGAATCTGCAACACTGAGCAGCAACACACTGCCTATAATTATAGTGTTACCAGCTGGCTCTGGGCCATCAGGAGCAGACTGAGCCTGTCCTGGTTTTATGTCCAGCGCATTCAATGGAAATAAAACCAGGACTGGTTCAGCCTGCTCATGATGACCTGGAGCCCTATGGTAATTCCACATAATTAGCAAGCTCACCCTATATAAGAAAGGCGACTGCGAATCATTTAGAAAAGGAGCGTGGAAACCACTCATTCAGCACATCTGCTCTCCTATTCTCTCACCCATCATAACAACATTGGGAGAGCAGTAGACAGAGCATAGAGCCAGTGATCTATTGTCAGGGGTTGGGGGGGAGGGAGGGGAGAGGCTGCTGAGGAAGCAAAGCACTAAAATGTGAATCTTCCCATTAATTTTATTCACCGATTAGCCCTGACTCAGCACAGCAGTGTACTGCAGTCTAGAGTAACAACGCTCAGCTTTTGTCTGTAATTATTCTTGATTACCCCTGAACTGATTCCAAGACGTGACACAAAGCTCCCTGCCTTGTGCCCTGCTCCTCTCTCCCACCTAATCTCAGTCGGACGCATATGTACTAAAGGGCAAATTCATCTGGCAAATGGGGCTGCGCTCCCAAAAATGTACAAAATGGCCAGAAATGTGCAAAAATGGCGATATTTTGGCATTTATTTAATTTGTTTATTACAAACTTTTGTATCCTACCAGCTCACCAAGATTCAGGGTTGCTTCTAAAACACATACGGGGGGATATTCAAAGGCATTTACATGGTTTGCAAACCTGCAAACTATGTAAATGCCGATTAGTGGGCTATTAAAGGGCACTAAAACAGTTTGTGCCATTGGACATCTGAGGGTGCCGCCGCTACACGCCCCGACACTATGCGGTTAGCATCGCGGTGTCTCATGGGCACTCTAGGGCAGCGTGGAGGTGGTACCTGTCACAAACCAGGCAGCGGCTCAATATTGCCCTGGAATGCTGACACGCCCCGATGCTAACCGCATAGCGTTGGGGTGTTTAGTGGCAGCACCTGCAGATTTCGTAGCACTCACCGTATTAGTGCTGCTGAACACTACGCTAATGCCTTTGAATATCCCACCCTATGTTTTTTAACATAAGAACATAAGATATGCCATACTGTGTCAGACCAAGGTCCATCTAGCCCAGTATCCTGTTTCCAACAGTGGCCAATATAGGTCGTACGTACCTAGCAGTTTCCCCAAAAGACACAGGTTCCACAAAGTTTGTACTGGGTCAAGCATCGATATCCTGGGTCCCTTCTTAATAATGGTTTATGGACCTTTCCTCCAGGAACTTGTCCAAACCTTTTTTAAACCAGCAATACTAACAGCCTTTACCACATCCTCCGGTAACAAATTCCAGAGTTGATCACATGTTGAGTGAAAAAATATTTTCTTTTATTAGTCTTAAATAGTTTACCCTGTAGCTTCATTGCATGTCCCCTAGTCTTTCTATATTCTGATAACGTAAACAATCGATCTACGTTTACCCGTTCCACTCCGTTCATTAATTTATAGACTTCTATCATATCTCCCCTCAGCCGTCTCTTTCCAGGTTAAAGAACCCTAATCCTTTTAGCCTTTCTTCATAGGAGTATCCTTCCATCCCCTTTACCATTTTGGTGGCTCTTCTCTGAACCTTTTCTAATAACGCTATATCCTTTTTAAGATACGGCGACCAGAATTGCACACAATATTCAAGGTGCAATCTCACCACGGAACGATATAGAGGCATTATAATATCTTTTGTTTTATTTTCCATTCCTTTCCTTATGATACTTAGCATTCTATTTGCTCTCTTGGCCGCTGCTGCACACTGGGCCGAGGGTTTTAATATGTTATCCACAATGACGCCTAAATCTTTTTCCTGGGTGGTGGTTCCTAATGCGGAACCTTGCATCGTGTAACCATAGTTTGGGTTGTTCTTCCCTAGGTGCATAACTTTGCACTTCTCCACATTAAATTTCATCTGCCATTTTGATGCCCAGTCTTCCAATTTATCAAGATCCTCTTGCAATTTTCCACAATTCTCTTGGGTTTTAACAACTTTAAATAGTTTTGTGTCATCTGAAAATTTGATCACCTCACTCGTTATTCCTCTTTCCAGGTCATTTATGAATATGTCAAAAAGCAGCGGACCCAGCACAGATCCCTGGGGTACACCACTATTCACCTTTCTCCATTGGAAAAATTGGCCATTTAGCCCTACCCTCTGCTTTCTATCTTTTAACCAGTTCCTGATCCACAATAGTACACTGCCTCCTATCCCATGACTCTTTAGTTTTGCCAAAAGTCTCTAATGAGGGACCTTGTCAAAGGCTTTCTGAAAGTCCAGATATACTATATCAACCGACTCACCTTTGTCCACCTGTTTATTCACACCTTCAAAAAAACATAACAGATTAAGACAAGATCTTCCTTGTCTAAAGCCATATTGGCTGTCTCCCATTAGGCCATGACTATCTACATGCTGAGTAATTTTATTCTTTATGATGGTTTCTACCATTTTTCCCTGTACTGACGTCAGGCTCACTGGTCTGTAGTTTCCCGGATCACCCCTGGAACCCTTTTTAAAAATTGGTGTTACATTGGCGATCCTCCAATCTTCAGGTATTAGAGATGATTTTAATGATAGTTCATAGATTACTAATAGCAGATCTGCAATCTCATATTTAAGTTCTTTCAACACCCTTGGATGTATACCATCCAGCCCAGGTGATTTGCTACTCTTCATTTTATTTAATAGTTGTAATACATCTTCCCGATATATCGATATTTTCTTCAATTCTTCCGCACCTCTAAATACCACTTCAATCATGGGTAACATCCCTACATCTTCCTCAGTAAAGATCGAAGCAAAGAATTCATTCAGTCTCTCTGCTATTGCCTTGTCGCCTCTTAGTGCCCCTTTACCCCCTCTATCATCTAATGGACCAACTGACTCTCTCACTGGTTGTTTGCTACGAATGTACTTGAAAAAGTCTTTATTTTGCGTTTTTGCTTCCGCAGCAAGCTTTTTCTCAAATTCTCCCTTTGCCTGCCTTATCAATGCCTTGCATTTGAGTTGCCAGTGCTTGTGCTGTTTCCAGGTTTCGTCGTTTGGCTCTTTTTTTCCATTTCCTGAAAGATGCTTTTTTGGCAACAACAACCTCTCTGACCTCACCTTTAAACCATGCTGGCAGTTTTTTGCACTTCCACTTTTCTTAAAGCGTGGAATACAGCTGGTCTGGGCTTCCAAGATAGTATTTTTCAACAACACCCAAGCTTGATGTAAGTCTTTAACCTTTGCAACTGCTCCTTTTAGTTTTTTCCTTACTATTTTCCTCATTTTATCATAGTCTCCCTTTCGAAAGTTAAAAGGTAGTACTGTGGATTTCCTTACTATCCCTCCTCCACTAATTAAATCAAAGGCAATCATGCTATGATCACTATTGCCAAGTGGCCCCAACACCCTCATCTCTTGCACTAGATCTGGTGTTCCACTAAGGACTAGGTCTAATATGGCTTCCCCTCTGGTCGGTTCATGAACCAGCTACTCCAAGAAGCAGTCATTTATTTCATCTAGGAACTTTATCTCCCTAGCATGTCCTGCCATGATACTGACCCAGTCAATACCGGGGTAATTGAAATCACCCATTATTATTAGTGCGCTGTAACGTTTGTTAGCTTCCTTCATTTCTTTGAGCATTTCATCATCCATTTGTTCATTCTGGCCAGGCGGTCGATAGTACACCCCCACTGCCATCGCCTTCCCCTTTTTACATGGAATTTCAATCCATAGAGATTCTAAAGAAAATTTTGTTTCCTGCAAAACTTTAATCCTTTCTGACTGAATGACCTCTCTAACATAGAGCGCAACCCCTCCACCAATTTGATCAGCTCTATCATTACGATATAGCTTGTACCCAGGTATCACAGTATCCCACTGGTTGTCCTCCTTCCATCATGTCTCTGATATTCCAATCATATCTAACCTCTCCTTTAGTGCTATATATTCTAACTCTCCCATCTTATTTTTTAGACTTCTAGCATTTGCATGCAAGCATTTTAGAGATTGTATTTTATTCATATTAATTTGGCTATTGGTAGACATGGGTAATTTGGGATCTTTAAGCTCTGTCTGCTCCATACTCGAGAGCATTTGGGCTACTTTACTCTTTTTTGGAACGTCTCTGCTTTTGGTAGTATCCTTCAAGGATACATTCTTCCGAACCATCCGCTCTTGGGTGACTGTTGGCTTTCCCCTATTATCTAGTTTAAAATCTGCTCTATCTCCTTTTTAAAGGTTAATGCCAGCAGCCTGGTTCCATCCCGGTTAAGGTGAAGCCCATTCCTTCGGAAGAGCCCCTCCTTTCCCCAGAATGTTCCCCAGTTCCTAACAAATCCAAAACCCTCATCTCTGCACCACTGTCTCATCCACGCATTGAGACTCCGGAGCTCTGCCTGCCTTTTGGGTCCTGCGTGTGGAACGGGAAGCATTTCGGAGAACGCTACCCTGGAAGTTCTGAATTTCAACTTCCTACCTAAAAGCCTAAATTTAGCCTCCAGAACCTCCCTACCACATTTTCCTATGTCACTGGTACCGACATGTACCAAGACAGCAGACTCTTTCCCCAGCACTAAGACCTTATCAATGTGGCGCCCTAGAAGCCACCCTGAACCTTGGTGAGTTGGCAGGAAACAAAAGGGGACACGCAATGAAGCTACAATGTAACCCAGGAAATCCATTGCTTACCCCAGGACAAGCATTGTGGAACCTGTGCGCCTTTTGGGAACCTCCCAGGCAACCTGGATTGGCCACTCTTGGAAAAAAGGATACTGGGCTTGATGGACCTTGGTCTGACCCAGTACAGCATTTCTTATGTTCTTAAATAAATGCCAAAGAGGGAGGAGTGGCTCAGTGGTTGGGACAGGTTACCTCAGGCTGGAGGACCAGGGGTTGAATTCACACGTAGGGACAAGTAACTTCAGGCTGGAGGGACTGGGGTCTCTAGTCACACAGCCACTCCTTGTGGCCTTGGGAAAGCCACTTATCCCTCCATTGCCTCAGGTACGCTTAGATTGTGAGCCCTTCAGGGACGAGGGAATAAAAAGTGCCTGTTAGCATATATCTGTAAACCGCTTTGACATGGTGAAAAACAGTATATAAGCACAGCTAAATAAATTTTTGCACATTTCTGGGTTTTCTGTTAAAACATCAAACAGACAGCAGATCAGGGAAAACAAAATGTGCTTTTATTCAGACCCAGTTTGTTAAACCTTCACAAAGCTGGTCTCCCAGCCCTTCCTCCAGCCCTGTTAATGTTTCTTCCCTGCCCAGTTAAAAGTTCCTACCTTTGTACGGCTTGCCTTGAAAGAAATCCTGGCTCTATGGGCCTCTCTCCCTCCTGCAGCCTGCCAGGTTTCTAACCTCTTCCTATGAGCCACGCCCTCCCAGCCCTGAACTCTGGGCTGCAGGCTCTCTTAAAGGGGCCTATTGATAATCCCTCTGAAGAAAGATGGGCAATACTCTATAGACCCCATCACACACACTACCACTCAGCTCAACCATGCCCCATTGAGTGCCTGCCTCACCCGGGAACTCCACCTGGGAAAGGACGTCCGTGTTCAGATGAGTCCGACCAGCCCTGTGGTGGACTTGGAATTGCTAGGGTTGGAGACTCAAGAACCACTGCATAATACAGACATTGGACTCCTTATGCCTCTTCCGGAGGAGATTGGTTAACGACTCTGCCACCTCTGCAAAATTAACTGGCAGTAATAGCAAATTGGTCCAAGGAACGCACAAACCTCTTTCTTCGACTTTGGGGTGGGGACCTAGCAGGTACCCTTGACTCCAGCTGCCAGGGAGAACACTATTTTTTTTGACCCCACAAGATCTGTTCCAGTTTACAGTGCTGCCCTTTGGATTACACGAGGCAATGGCATCTTTCTGTAGTTGAGGTCATATCTGCCCATCCCGATTAAATACCCTAGGTAATGAACGTCGCAATCTCCCAGAAAACATTTCTTGGTATTGGCTGTCAACTCGGCCTTCCACATGCCAGTCTCTGCTGTAGATGATGAGGTTGTCAAGGTAGACAGCCACATACTCCTTGTGCGGTCTCAGTAGGCAGTCAACTAGGCATTGAAATGTTGAAAAGCAGTTTTCTCCCTGGCAGCTGTAGTCAAGGGTACCTGTCAGTAACCCTTGGTCAGGTCCAAGGTTTATAGAAAGTGTGCTCCATCGAGTCACTCGATTTAGCTCATTTACTTTGGGCATGGAATACACTTCCAGTTTAGAAGTTGCATTTACCCTCTGGAAGTCAATGCAGAATTTGATGTTTCCATCGGATTTAGGAACCAGGATGATGGAGGATGACCAGTCACTCGTGGACTCCTCTATAACATCCAAGTTAAGCATCTCCTCCAGCTCCTTGGTGATGGCCTGTTGCCGGGCCTCCAGAATCCAACAGAGTCAATGCTGGATAACTACCCCAGGGTCAGTAATGATATCATGCAAAGGAGGTGGGTTAATCCCAGGCAGGTGGAGAACACATTTAGATTCCAGTGGATCAAACTTTCTAGATCTCTTCTCTGGGCAGCAGAGAACTGGTCTCCAAACTGGGACAAGCTAGAAACGATGGGGCTAAAATTTCTGTCCCCAAATCATCTCCATGTACTATCATTGCCATCACTGGAGTCCACTTTTTCAATAGGTTAATGTGGTAAATTTTGACTTTCATTTATCTGAATGGGCAATCTCGTAGTTAACAGGTTAACTTTCTCTTCAACCTCATAGGGCCTCTGCGATTTACACAGTAACTTGCTCTTGGACAAGAGCAGCAAAACTAAAATTCTGTTTCCCGGTTGGAAGATGCGGTGCATGGCTTCCTGATTGTAGCCCATGGCCTGCTCAGCTTGGGCTTTTTCCAGACCGAGTTTGGCCATCTCTTCGGCTTTCCTCATTCGGTCTTCCATTTGTATAATGTACTCCACCAAATTACGCCCAATACGGGGTTCTTCTCCACAGGTTTCTCTTACCATGTCTAATATGCCTTTCGGCTGTCTTCCGAAGAGAAATTCAAAAGATGAAAACCCCATGGAACTCTGAGGTACATCAAATAGGGTAGGAGAATGTCTTGATTATTCCCGTCCTCCTGTATGAACTTTTTTAACATCTGTTTCAGAGTTTATTGAATCACTCATGAGGCCATCCGTCTGTGGGTGATATACTGATGTTTGCAGTGTCCTGACCTTCACCAAGGCACACACTTGCTTTATCACCTTGGATACAAAGGGTGCTCCTTGATCTGTGAGGAACTCATTGGGGATTCCCACCCATGAGAATACTTCCCAGAGGGCATTCGCAATTGTAGTAGTCTAAATATTCCTTAGAGCAATGGCCTCCAGATAGCGGGCAGCATAGTCTAGCATGACTAAAATATACTTGCTGCCTCTGGCAGTTTGCTCCAAAGGACTTACCAGGTCCATGGTTTCTCATTCAAATGGTGTTTCAATAATAGGCATAGGCATAGGCTCTAGAGGGGCCGGTCAGACTCTAGTGGGGTTATGAAGCTGGCAGGTGGACATGACTGGCAATATAACTGCACCTGTTTATAGACTCTGGACCAGAAAAAAAAACAGACTAAAACACACTCTAGTGTTTTCTCCACCCACAGGTGTCCTTCTAATAAGTTGCAATGAGTCAACAATAACACCTGCTGACAATAGGGCTGGGGAACTATTATTTGTTTTACCTCTTCCCCCCCCCCCCCCCAGGGCCTCCTCGGCCACTATGGGGCATGTTTACTAAAAACCGCTAATTAGCGCGCCGCAAAATAGCGCACTAAAAGCGGTACTTAAGAGCGCTTAAACGCCCCGCAAACGTGCGATGAAGCCCCGCACACTTGCGCGTCACAGTAACGGGTGCCGCACAAGTACGTGCCCGCAAATGTCCGATAGAGGCGTGGAAAGGCTAACGGAGGGTGGAGGAAGGCCCCGGAGGGGCGGAGAGAAGGGGTTAATGGGCGGGGAAGGGGAGGGGAGAGGCGCCCCGCACATTATCGGGGCTGAATTTCCCAAAAAAAATAGCGAGAGTGAATCACTCGCGTTAGAATGCATGTACAGGGAAGAGAAACCATTTCCGTCAGCAATGTACAGCAAAACCGGGGAAACCTGAAAAACGTGAGCAGTGTGCTACATGTGCACAGCACAAAAGTGCAATTATAAATAGAAAATGACCACCACAAAAATATGAAAAATAGTAATTCAGTTGGGGAACAGTTATAGTGATGGGCAAAACTAGATAACACACCCAGGAAAGCTCCAAAAAAAAGAAATGATTTATGGAAAGGTGTACGGAGCGGAGACTCGTCCAAAAAACATTTCCCTTTTTCGGGAGCTGTCCTGGGAGTGTTATCTAGGGTTGCCCATTAATATCACTGTTGCCCAGCTTGGGTATATGTTTTCCCCCTTTGTTCCGTGGTCATTCCCGGGTTCTATTTGCACGTTTGTCACCACACAGGGTGAAGGAGCCCACAGTAAATATGCATACAGCAGGGTTTGTGACTCCATCCTGCCAGGTTTACTACCTCCAGGGGCTGCACTGTCTCTGTGGCTATAGTGTGGTGCAGAGGACATAGCCATGACCTCTAGGACTAGAAGGCCAGAGGTTCAAATCCCAGCTGGGGCACTTGCCAGCCCAATCCATATATTTTAACCACCACTAAACAAAGATAGAGCAGACACCCCTGTATTGCAGGGAACATAAGCATGGGGGAAACACCCATATGTTACCCAACACCGCACACACACCACAACAATGGCATACCTACAGCCAAGTCCCCCAAATGCAGTCCCGTACTGCCACATTGCAATCAGGTCATCTGCTTTTTCTGAGAGAAGCTCATGCCAGCATGTTGGCGCACGAGTACATGTGGTGCAGGGGGCAGTGGCAGCTAGCCACAGAGGACAGAGGCCAAGCCATGTGCAGGCTGGCACAGTCCACTGCAACAGACAGGCCCTGCCGGATCCACAGGCATGGACGTTCCAGGGAATCCAGCCAATCTGTAGCTACAAGGTGGTGCAGTGCACACAGACAGTGCATACAAGAACAGAAGGTCACAGGTTCAAAGCCCAGCTGGGGCTACCGCCAATCCTTCCCACATATTTTTCCCACAGCTACACAGTGATAGTAAGGACAAACCTTTCGTGGCGAGGACATATGCAATGGTACTACGTCTATCCTTTACCCCACTGAGCACAGACACCATGTACAGGGGCAGTACCTAGAGCAGAATCTCCCAAATGCAGTCCTGGTGGGCCACACACCAGTCAGGGTCCATGCTGCCACTCATACAAATGCCTGTGCTGTATATCTATGCACCACCCCCATGGCATGTAGATGTAGCTCATGCATATTCATGAGGAACAGCAGGTAAACCCGATCAGTGTGATGCAAACCTGGACTGGAGTTGGGAATCTCTGCCGTAAAGCAGCAGCCAACAGGGGCAGACACACCCACACCCACACCCACTGGCCCCATTGGCCAATGTCTCCTGGAGAGGCAGAACATTGGACCCTGCGTGCATCTCCCAATACTAGCACCTGCATACCCTAGCAATGGAACCCTACACGTGAGGTATACGGTATACAGCTCTGAGACGCTTGCTAGGAGTACTGGCAGATAGATATCCATACGTTACGCACATACTGCTAGTTGACCCCATCCGAACAATCTGTTTGGTGTTTGCGGTGCGTGCTCCAGCCCTTGCCTCTGACGGTGTTTACCACCCTGGGGAGTGACCCCCAGCAGTACTGCGTAGCATATCCATGCCTTGCCGTGCCCAGCACCGGTTTGGTGGGCAAGGCTAATTACCTCCTCAATAGTAGCACCATGATGGCATAGGTGTGGAATTGTGTGTCTGTCTATACAGTGGGTGTTGGCTGCATGCCCCTTCCACAGCCCACACTGCCAATACTGTTGCCAGTATTGGCCTGCCAATGTGCATAATGAGTAGCAAGGGACCATGGGTATATCTCAGACAGAGTGCTGACCAGGATGCAGCTGCACAGGGCATAGGGCACTGGCAGGGGCATGGTAGTGCCCAGCCACCACCTACACAGACAGGGTGACCTCTGTATGTGCTGCTGGGGGATCACTCTCACCCTGAGTGTGCAGTGACGGCAGCATGGCTAGGCACCCCCATAGTGCTATATTGTGATTCTCCCATGTGATATGTATGGGTGTCCTGTGGGGGCCTCTTCATGGACTTATCTGTCTGTGTGTGCTGCCACCCCAGTTGTGGGTGCATGCATGTCCATCAGGACCAGCTAGCAGACTGTTTACAGCCGATATGTGTTGTGATGGAGTGCTGTGCAGTGGCTGATGGCTTGCTGCTGGTGAATATCAGATAGTGGTGGGGTGCATCTTTGAATGTCCAGGCCTAATGTCTGTCTGATATTGTGTTATGGATGTGTGTGGAGCTGCTTGGACTGCCCTGTAGGGTGTCTGTTCCCTAGCAGGACTGGGGTTGATGGTCCACTCTACTGCCATTAGAGGTGGGGAATCTGTTGAGGGGAAAGCCCTGTTTTATCCAGGTGGGGGTCCCCACTAACTGAGCCAGACAGTGATCTCCAAAATGTTTATGCAGCACCTACCTATTCCACAGGTTATTGCTGCTTTGGAGCTCTGTCATGGCCACATTCAGCCATGGCTGGTGTTGTGGACCTGGTCCTGGGCGCAACATCTCACACTCAGGGTGAGCACAGTAACCGCACAATGTGATGGTGTTTAGCTACTCTTTGCCGTTTGTCCACCCACTCAGGACACCCTACCAGGCCGAGGTGCTGTGTGGGTGCACACGGACACTTCCCCCTACCAGGCCGGGGAGCTTTAGGGGTGCATTTCCCATCCTGTGTTCAATCGTGGACAGCTGATTTGCATGTGCAGTGCATCATGGGTACGGGTGGTTCACAACAGCAGACTGTCAGTGAGGTGACGTACAGGCTATCTGCAGCCAGCCAGGGGCTGCTTACAGCTATAGAGCTGTAGCCCAATGGTTACGTCACTGCCTGTGCAGCCAGATATCATGGGTTCAAACCCACAGTGGGGTTATGTGATAGGGGTGTCCACAGATTTATTTTACTTTACTGTACATATGTTGCTGCCAGCAATACCACCCTCAGCGTACTGTACCCATAAGGTGCCTCTGAGGGTGCTGTATGGGGCGCCCTATAGGGCACGTTACGGTTGCCAGCCATATAGGGTGCACTATACATTATCCTGTGTCGCAACATACATGCTGCCCTATAGGGGACATTCTAGGGTGCCTTGGCGGACGGTGCACTGTAACATGTGCCTTATGGGCCGCCTTATATTAATTGATTAGTGTGTTCACCGTTGTGCTACAGCTCTGTTCTGATATGTGCTCAGCAGCGCCCCGCTTAGCCTTCCCACGTGCTAATGTGGGCCCCGCAAATTAGCGCGACGCGCACACATACGGTCGGGTTTTTTTCTTTTTTCAGCCTGATCCGCCCACTCCTTATATGGCACAGGCACACTACCGCGGCCCCGCACGATAAGAATGTTTAGTAAACATCCCCCTATGTACAATAAATATCCTTTAGCACAAAATATGAGAAGATAATAGCAGGGGAATGTCCGATTGCTATTGGAACCCCATTCACCTCTAAACCTGCTCTTGGGCATGTTTAAGGGACTCATCCTCTTGCTAAACCTTCCTAAAGCTCCCTGGGTTTTCCCCCAGTCCCCACTTTTTGGAAGGGGGCAATTGTATTTGGGTCACTATAACTGAGCCCTGAGCTATCCTCAGGGGTTTCTTCACTAAACTCCCTCTCCATGGATCCCTCCCCTTAGCTGCCCCCAGATTCTATTGGTAGCATAGCTTTTCCTGGTGATGCTGACTCCAGGATTTAGCAGGCTTGGGAGTCTTGACATATAGATCTGGGTTTTCCTGGGGGAAGATCTCTGGGAAAGCTTCCTGATCCGACTTAGCAGAGCTATCAGTTAGTCGGGCCCATATCACTCCGAGGTTTGGGTAGTCTCGGTCGATCACCACTGGATATGGGAGCCAGAATAGCACCATGACCTCGAACATGGCTTATCTGGCTGGGGACTTCAGTAAAATATCTTTGCATAGTCAATATGAAATTGGGTTACTGTTTCCTGGCACACTCCTGGAGTCTATCAAGGCCTGGAGGCAGGTCCCCTCGTTCCACAGGAATCACAAAGTTCTGTGCACCTGGGTGGGGACTGTCCACAAAAGCACAGGTGTGAAGGATGGTTAAAATGACCTCATTGGGTTCTTCCACACCAAGGAGACACTCCTGAGCAAAGTATCTCCAGGCTCCCCACCTAAAACAGATGAAGGGATCGTGGTTAGGGCTCTGCGCTCACCTAGGAGGTGACTCTGTGGGTCGGAATATGGGAGCCAACATCCGTTCTGGCTTCCCCTTCTGTCCTCCTGGGCTAATGGGTGACTTCGTCCCCTTCTCACTGTCCATTTCAGTCACCGGCTGAGCTTCATGGTACCCTTCTGCTGTTTCCAGTGCACTCTCTACTGTAAGCTTGGGGTGCTGACGTACCCACTGTTTCATCGGGGCGGTCAAGGCCTTCAAAAACTGCTCCAATAGCACAATCGGCTATCTTGGGCCCAGTCTTTCCCTTTGGTTGAAGCCACTTCCATGCGAGGTCCTTCAGCCAATAGAAGAAACTCTGGGACTCTCATTTATCAGGAGATGCCCCTCCTCCCCCTTCTGAATTACAGGCAGTAGGCCTCTGGGGTACAGCCTGCCCACTCCAGTAATGGCCTTGACAGCTTCATACGTAGCTCCCCATCTGGGTCGGTGTCCTGGAATGCAACCTGACTGATGCCTATCAGCAGATTCCTCAAATAAATAGTCCATGTTTCCTCAGCCACCCAGCCATGCGGGCAGTTTGTTCAAAGTTCACCATGAAATGGTCCAGTTCATCTTCTGCTGTCATTTTAAGAACCGCTTGTGCTGGAGGGTGAAGTTGCGATCTCTGTAGGACCTGGGCCAGCTGAGCTAGGGAACTCTTCTGAAGCTCCCCCTCTGTCTGAACAAGACTCTGTATTTGCTGTTGCTGTTATTGCTGCCTTCCAGCAGAGGTGTGTTGAAACTGCTGCTGATATTGTTGCTGTCGCTCCTGATGTTGTTGTTATTGCTGTTGATGCTGTTGTTGTTGCTGCTGCCAGAAGCTGGAGGAGCCACTCTATCCTGGTTTGTCACTGTTCTCTTGCAACACAGCTTCCTCTTCTGCAGCTGAGTTAACCCTACAATATTATTGCTCCAACAATTTTTTACTGCCACTAGTGGCCAAAACAAAGCCTGCCTGTCCGGCACTAACTAAATGTTCTTAAAGCTACTTAACTAGGACCAGGCTAAACCTTTTAGCCCACACAAACAAATATCATGACCTGCTGTAGAGGCCCAGCCCTAGAGGAACGTGGTAGAGAAAATCCCCAAGCTGCCACCATATGTGGAAATGTGGCATGTGGTGCGAAGGGGTTTTCTGTTAAAACACCAGACAGCAGTTCAGAGATACAAAATATGTTTTTATTCAGCCCCTAAAGTGGAGGAGTAGCCTAATGGTTAGCACACTAGCTTGGTAACCAAAAGACCAGGGTTTTACTCCTTGTGGCCTTGGGCAAGCCACTTAATCCTCCATTGCTTTGTAAGAAAGGCCTGGCAATCTACTTCCAGTCACACTGCCAAGATAACCCAGGAGCTGCTGGGTCGCCAAGAGTCAGCATTGACTTGAAGGCACATGTTGCATTTTGCATTCAAAACCAGTTGGTTAAACCATCACAAAGTTGGTCTCTCAGCCCTTCCTCCAGCCCAGTTAAAGTTCCTTCCTTGCCCAGTTATAGCTGCTACTTTTATACAGCTTGCCTTGAAATAACTCCTGGCTCCACAGGCCTCTCTCCCTCCTGCAACCTGCTGGGTTTTTAACCTCTTCCTGTGAGCCACGCCCTCCCAGCCCTGAACTTTGGGCTGCAGGCTCTCTTAAAGGGGCCTGTTGATAATTCCTCTGGAGAGAGGCGGGCAACACTCTATAGACCTCATTACAGTGCTGAAAAGTATCTGATTGTGCTAACACTGCATTCACAATTAACTTGGGTGCACTTAGCACCATGTATTGAGGAGGTGTTAAATGCACCCGCACTAACCGCAACATTGAAGATTAGTGTGCGTTAATTATCACCATGCTAACCACGATGTACAGTCGATGCCCACGCTCCACCTCTAACCCACGCAGTTCCTGTTCATCTCACACTAAGCGTTAGCATAGAAATCTTACCATGCTGGCGTTGTTATAGCATAGCAGCAGTTACTGTGGTCCCATGCTAACCGCTTAGAGTGGAACAAACCCCATTTTAGGAAACTGCCCCCTAGTTTGTTACTCTTCAAACTTTGCCATAATTTGGAATCAATGAGCTGATGAGATATGGTACTAGGGGTATGGCAGTCCTGTGAGGAAGGGGGAACTGGCAAGCACGTTTTAGCTGGCTGGTGCCCTTGTTAGCAAGTCATCAGTCCCCTCCCAAATGGTGAAACTTGGAGGGAAATTTTATAACTGGGCACCTAGTTTTAGGCACCCAGAAAGCGCCTATCCTGAACCTATTTTATACAAAAAAGTGGGCGCCTACTTTCCTTTATAAAATAGGGGCATAAGTAGTGCCAAAATCTTGGTACCTGCATTTACACCTACCCTAGGGTAGCTGTTAATGTAGGCACCTAGATTTTTATATTTTATAACTTAGGCACCTAAATCTAGGCTCCACCTATGCTCTGTCCAAGCTCTGCCCTTATGCAATCCCACACTAAAAATACGTGTGACTGCACTTAGGCATGTGCTTACTGAATAGCACCTGCCTAAAGCATGCCCCTAAGCCCTTTAAAATAGGGACTTAAGTGCCTAAATGGTGCATATCTTTAGGCACCTCCCTTACAGAATTGACTCCCCTCTGCCCCATTAGAAAATGAGATGTGTTGCATTATAACATGCATCTGATGACAGATGGGTTTGAAGAGCATTTGCAGACAGGGGAATGGTGATTTATATGTATTTGTATTTTATTATTTATTGAAGGTGTGTGACTTGCATTCTATGTGTTTTGTATTTACGAATTGTTTTTGTAAGCCACTTTGGGGTATAAATGTAACTGTGAAGATTAATTTGGGATTCAGTGAAAAACAGTACACGAAGATGTCCTCATGATCTGAATTTTGCAAAAAAAAAAAATAACTACACCTCAGTGGGAAATGCCACGTGTTATTAAATCATCCGCTATGTATCATGCGGCCACGAGCACCAGCAATGAAACAACACTGCCGATCTTTACCGAATCAGTGGGGAAAATGCTTAACCAGTTATTTTCCCAATGGGGCAAACTATTATCCCCAAACTTTAAGATTTAAGATGTTTCATGCTCATTAATGCGCACGCAGCATCTTTTCCCAGTTCCTGAACTCTAAGCGTGCAGCTGACGTCAATGATAGAGAAGCAGCATTACAAATTACCTGAGAAAAAACATTTTCTGGCCTAGTAGTTTTCTCCAGCACCTTTGGGTCTTCCAGCTCTCAAAGAGAACCAGGGCTGGGATCTGGCACCAGGAGCTTTTCTTTGTAACTACCCAGGAAGCTCTTCTTTTCTTTTATATTCCCTCCCAATCTACTTTAGTCCAGTAACTGCGACAACAGCCCTCGGTTGGGAGAAAATAACATTTCATTGTAAATTTTAGGGAACTACATGGCAATGTTCTTAATTTCATCCATACAGAAGCTGTTCTCCACTGAATCGGAACCACTGTTGCTGGAATGGCCTGCAGCTGGAAAGGTCAAAGAGCTCTTTAGGGGTAAATACTCAGAGACACTTATCCCAATAGCAGCACCTGCTTTCTGGATAAGTGCCGCTGATCAGGGCTATCCGGCAATGTGCAGTGCCACAATCAGGGTATCTTACAGACCACTTTGGCACTATCTGGGTGAAGGGGCATTTTAGAAAAGACACGGAGAGGGGGGATTCCCATATCCAACCCAGGACATGGAGAATTAGGACAGTATTTTACAAGAGGTTCTGCTAAACGTAGCGCCCCTTGTAAACTAGCTGCAGGACTGTACAGGTATGCCCTTGCATGTCTGGCGGGGACAGTGACTGTAGGAAGCTGCAGGTGTGAAACCCCCCCCCCATAGAAAACTCCCAACCTAGACATGAGTGCAGTCTCCTAAAATCGCATTGGCAGAGCATAGCAATGCAGCACCATATGTCCAGGCCCTCCCCCCTTAACCTCTCCCCAACCCTAGGAACCCTTTCTGCTGGCAACGAGCTGATAAGTGCACCCTCCCCCCACTGGCAACCATTTTATCCCCCTCCCCCCTCGACTGGCAACCATCCAATCCCCCCTCTTTCCCAAGGCATATAGACCCTTCCCTACCTATCCCCCCCAAGGCAATCAGCCTCTCCCAAAGGCCCCCAAGCAAACTGCAAGATGACGACCCCTCTCCCATTAGACCCCCATTTCCAGCCTTACCAATCCCCCTTCTCCTGATTAGCCCTCCCCCCAGGGCTTACCAGTTTTGTTGGGGTAAACTCGGAGTGGGAGTGAGGTCTGTGCGCTCCTGCTCGGCATGCGATAGATCTCAAAATGGTGCCGCTGACCCTAACGGTAACCTCGTTGTACTGGATGCTTGCCAATGGAGGGTATGCACCTACCAGCTAGTGGCGATATCCAGTCCACTATCTACAAAAATGCTTTACCTAGTCAGGTGGCAGACTGACTATCACCGCTATCTGGATAAATGCGCAGATTATTGCATTATGCAGCCATTCTGCAGACGTTTTGGCCACCCTGGTTGGCATTTACAAAGCACTGACTACGGCGAATAAATATGGACCCAATATTTTCTTCCTTGCAGCCACCTACAAAAAAACAGGCTTCAGGAACGAGCTCCCAGGCTGGTACTGATCTGCAGTCCACACTGAGGTCCATAAGAACCCTAAAGAGCATTTCCCATTACCTCAATCTGCAAAATAATCCATAAGAAATACTTTTACAGAAACTAATGAGACAAGTTCTATCCATATCGACAAACAGCTCGGAGGATATGTTACAGGTATTTATAATAGAGTTGTATATTCCTTTTGGAGAATTATGTCTCCTTTCATATTTCGGAGAAGAGATTGTGCTGAGCATATCTTAGATCTCCTTTTCTGGACTTCCCGTCAAGCTGGACTATTTTTGGGTTGACCACTCAAAGTGTCTTTTCTTAACATGACTTAAACTTAAGCCATAGGGCTGCGTTTTGTCTTCCCATGTTGTATGTCAATGAGACAATTATCCTCTCTCTCCAGATGTAATCCTCTTTCTGGCACCAGATCTTTTTGTGCTTTTGAAAAACAGATGGGATTTCCACTCTACTGGAACCATTACATGGTTTTTGAATCCCTTGTTTATAGTAATAGCCCAGGGGCTTTTCTGTCTCCATAGCTCATGCAAAAATATTTGGAAACATCCAGCTAGGAGAGCATAGAGTTCATAGAATACTATAAACAACTTTCAGCCTTTATGAATCTATTCATATTTAGATTTCCTGTTAATCATCAGTAGCTCTGAATATTAATCCTAACCAGGACAGAATTTAATAAAGAAAAACAGCAAAACAATAACGTCAAGATAAAGTGGTTATTTTGCATCTGTATTCTTTCTTCATTTCAAAAGATATAGATGCATAATCATTTATTCAGCTGGAGTTGTGGAGACCGAGGGTCCAGCTTTTGTTTTCACTGCGTCAGAACAGAAACCTTACCACCAAGAGGAGACGTGAAGCTCAAAGAGGGGAGAGAGAAGAAAAGAAGAGTCAAGACACATGAAGAGAAAGTGTAACTCTGATATATAAACCCCAAAGAAGACAACACTGGGGAAAAGAGGGGACGGTCAAGAGAATAAAAGGGGCATCGCCGATAGACACATGGGAGAATTGTGGGAGGAGAAAATGAAGGTTTGACTAAAGAATTAAGAATGAAATGATGAGAAAAGAGTCAGGAAAAAGGGGGAAACATCTGAAAATGTAAAAGTATAAAAGGTCACCCAGGATAGCTGAGTGATTTTATTTTGTTTAGTGTAGGCAAGACCCATCCTAATGCATTTCGAGGCAGTAAATGCACCCGCATGAAAGGCAACAACGGCAGTCAGCACAAGCCGGTGTTGCCCACGCTAATCACGATGTATTGAGACTGCCCACGTTCTGCCCCTAAAGCACCCAATGCCCACACCATCGCATGCTAAGAGGTTAGTGCGAGATTATCTTGTCTACAGTTTGCTCTAAAATCCATAAGGATTAGACAATGGCCCTGTGCTAGACCAACCGAAGGGGGACAGTAATGCACGCATTTTGGGGGTTTCTTCATTTCCACTGAAGGAGATCTGTGGAGCACGCCTTCATCCAGAGGAACGGAGAGACAGGGATGGAGAGTAAGTGAATACTTAATAGCATTTTTATAACATTGCATGCTGTTCCTCACTGAATACAAGTATAATCTTTGAGCCTTCTAAAATGTTCTTAGTTGATCGATGTCAAGTGAATAGTAATCCCTAGGCGCCTCAGGCCATTCATTCTCACTCATGGAGTTAATTGAATTTGATTTTTTTTGCTTACTATAACTGCATTATTGATGCCATGTGTTTTACTGCCACACCATAAACTTTTATTACAGTTCCATAACTGTAGCAGTGATAGTTTCAAAAGGCTTTGAGCAAAGCACGGTGAAACATTTCACCAAAGGCTACTGGAACACTTCAGAGATTCAGTCTGAAGGGCAGGCAGCATGGACTCGGTGTTGTGAAGGGACCATTTCAAGGACAGGACACCTAGTTCTGCATGAATGTTCAATTCCTTTCCTCTCTGTTGGTCTAAACCAGGCTGAAAAACAGGGTTAGCTGTTTTGTACATTGAAATGCTGAGAAAGAGGCCTGACCACCATGAATAAGGCTGAGCTCATCTACTGATTTAATGTGGGCCACCAATCACCAGCAGATACCACTATGATCTGGGCCAAGATCTGGGGCTTTTCAGAAACAAAGCTTCCAGATCTCTAATAAAAATGGGGATACAGCATTAACTTCAGGGACTGTCAGCATGCAACCTATGACACTAACTCTAACCTCAAAGTGAGGAAAAGCATCTAACCAACACTTCATCTCCAGGACCTTCAAAAGTATTGCTCGCACAAAAATCTATAATATTGCTATCAAACATTCTCATGCATTACAGACATGGCAGAAGGACCTCTATGGTTTTATGTGTGATTATCTAACCACTGGGAAATGGAAACCACCAGCTCATTTCACTTCATCACTGACAGCAATTAGCACACTTGTCCCTACCATCTTGGGGCAGGTATTGCATCAAAAATACAGTATGACTAAAATATTTAAAATGGAGGTATAAAAGTTAAACATCCAGTGAGAAAATAAACTATAAAATCAACAGTTATGACCGTTAAGGGGGCCTTTTACTAAGTGCAATAAGCGGTTACTGCGGAGTTCAGCATGCACTAAACATCCCTGGTAACCTCTACCATGCACCAAGAGCAGACAGCATGGGGGGAAATCCGGCACTGTCTTCTCTTGGAGCTTCAGGGCAGTATCGGGGAGGCATTGGCTCTGACAGTGGGCAGGACAACTGATGACAGTTTGGGCCTATGACATTACCATGCGCTAGCTGTCATGATTGCCAGTAGTGCAGCTGTAATTATCTCCACTCAAGATCCACAACACCAGCATCCCGGTAACATGACCGCTGCTCATGCAGGTTGCAAAACCTTGGCACCATGCTCCCTTCGTCCCCCCAGCAATCAGGTCCCCTCCCAATTAGAGCTCCCCTGATGATTCAATCCCCAATGAATCAATTCCCCCCCCCCCCCCCCTTCAGGACTTCCATAGCCAGAAAGCATTCCAACCATGGAGGCACTGAAGAACCCGGAAACCCAGAACAGGCCCTCCCTTCCAAGGCCCACTTAGACCGTCCCCCCCCCCCCATCCTGCTGGCCACCCAGGGTCTTACTTGGGTGCTCCTTGGTGCTCTTTGTGGTGAATGGGGCAGGAGGAGTCCCACTCTACTTCTGACCCAGCTCCAGCAGCCCTCAATGGTGCCAGTGACACCATGGGCTAGTCTCACGGTACTACTGCTAGGGGCCTGTAACCTTTCAGTTCCAAAGCAGGAACTCTACTGCCGAGCTACAAGTGAAGCTTCCCTGGCAGAGTTCACACAGAAACCTTCTTTTTGTCTGTCTATCAACCCCTAATTTAGGTTGTTCATTTCTTTGCCCTTGTCACTCCACACTGTCACGTGTATAAAGATCTGACATGTTTCAGGTTCTCGAGGCCAGGGAAAGCGGAACACCCTTTTGGTTGGAAGGGCCAAACAAACCAACCTCCAGCCTTGCCCCCCAAGCTCTCTAGATACTGATGCTGTGTTGAGCAAATTATTGGTAGGGTCACCCCCTTTCACCTGCCTATGCGCTAGACTTCAAGAGGTGCTAGAGTTCTATTGAAACTACAGGTACTTAGCTATACTCTACCAGAGCAGTGCTTGACCCAGAAGCAGTATGAAATAACATTTTCTGCTTGAGATCTGGACCATACTGAAAAGAAACCTACTGCAGAGATTTCACTGCTACCGATCAGTAAAATGGCTGAGTACCTAAAGGAGGAGATGACGGAGTGGAAGGAGATAAGGGAAGTGGAATTGCAATGGGCTAAACTAAAGGTGGCTATAAAAGGGGCAACAGATAAATATGTAAAAAAAGTAAATAAAAACAAGAGGAGAAGGAAACCTATTTGGTTTTCCAAAGAAGTGGCTGCTCAAATAAAGGCAAAAAACACAGCTTTCGCAAAATTCAAAAGCTTGCAAACAGAAGAACACAGAAATGAATACAGGATCAAACTCAAAGAGTCAAAAAGAGAAATAAGGATAGCAAAATCAAAGGCAGAGGAAAAGATGGCTAAAGATGTTAAGGGTGGCGACAAAACTTTCTTCAGGTATTTTCGGGAAAGGAAGAAGATCAGAGTTGGAATTGCAGGACTCAGAAGTGCTGGGAAACGACTCGTAGAAAGTGACATAGAAAAAGCAAAATTGCTTAACAAATACTTCTGCTCTGTTTTTACTAAAGAAAATCCTGGAGATGGACCAGCTGTGACTCCCAAATATAAAAATGGGAATGGAGTAGATACCACACCATTCACAGAAGATGAGGTGTTGGAACAACTTGCTAAACTGAAAGTGGACAAAGCCATGGGACTGGATGGGATACATCCCAGGATACTGAAAGAGCTCAGACAGGTTCTTGCAGGGCCGTTAAAGGATGTATTCAACAGATCCTTGGAAACAGGAGAGGTTCCTCAGGACTGGAGAATGGCTGATGTCGTACCTCTACACAAAAGTGGTGACAGGGAAGAAGTGTCAAACTACAGACCTGTGAGCCTTACCTCGGTGGCGGGAAAAGTAATGGAGGCGCTCCTGAAAGAGCAAATAGTGAACTTTCTCAAAACCAACAGGTTGCAAGATCCGAGGCAAAATGGTTTTACTGAAGGACGGTCTTGCCAAACAAATCTGATTGAGTTCTTTGACTGGGTGACCAAGGAACTAGATCAGGGGCATGCGATGGATGTCATCTACCTGGATTTCAGCAAAGCCTTTGATACTTTTCCTCATAGGAGGCTTGTCAATAAACTCAGTAGCTTGGGGATGGGTCCCAAGATGGTAAACTAGATTAGAACTTGGTTGACTGATAGATGACAGAAGGTGATGGTACATGGAGCTCACTCGGATGAAAGGAAGGTGATTAGCGGGGTGCCCCAGGGTTCGGTCCTGGGCCCGGCACTGTTCAATGTATTTGTGAGTGATATTGCTGAAGGACTGAATGGAAAAGTCTGTCTTTTTGCAGATGACACAAAAATTTGCAACAGAGTGCACTCCCCCGAGGGAGTGGATAACATGAGCAAAGATCTACAAAAGCTGGAAGAATGGTCTAATGCTTGGCAATTACGATTTAATGCGAAAAAGTGCAGTGTCATGCACTTAGGTAGCAGAAATCCAAGGGAAATGTACACAATAGGGGGCGAGACGTTGGTGTGCATGGTTCAGGAGAAAGACCTTGGTGTGATTATCTCTGATGATCTCAAGGTGGCAAAACAGTGCGACAAAGCGGTGGCAAAAGCCAGGAGGATGTTGGGCTGCATATAAAGAGGGATTACCAGCAGAAAGGAAGAGGTACTTATGCCACTGTACAGGTCGCTGGTGAGGCCTCACTTGGAATACTGTGTTCAGTTTGGAGACCATATCTTGCGAAAGATGTAAAAAAACTGGAAACTGTTCATAGGAAGGCGACCAAAATGATTTGGAGCCTGCGTAAGAAACCTTATGAGAAGACACTTGAAGACCTAAATATGTACACTTTGGAGGAGAGGAGGGATAGGGGAGATATGATTCAGACCTTTAAATACTTAAAGAGGAACGATGAACAAACAAACCTCTTCCAAAGACCGGGAAGCTGCAAAACTAGAAGCTGCAAGGTGGAAAATTGAAAGGCAATGTCAGGAAACACTTTTTCACAGAAAGGGTACTCCCGATGGAAGTGGTGGGGGCAAACACGGTGACGGAATTCAAAATGGCATGGGACAAGCACTGCGGATCCCTTTATAGCAACAGGATAAAAACAAAATAAACTGAACCATCTAACTTCTCAACAAATAGGGGCATCCTGCATGGAGTGGTGGGTCCACCCCTAAACAAAGACATGGGGAGGGGTGGCCTGCACAGAGCGACAGGTGCCCTACTCTTGCCGTATTGCTGGGCAGACTGGATGGACCATGCTGGTCTTAATCTGCCGTCATTTACTATGTTACTATGTTACTATGATCTAGATCACCAAAATCCTTACCCCAGCCCCAAGAGGGAGCAATTTCAAAAGTGCCTGCATTGTTGTAAAGTCTTTCATCCGTGGGTCTTGAACAGTTCTCAAAGGGAACATACAAGCATACTTTTCTCTTGCACCTGCATTTTAGGTGGGTACTTTCTGCACACATAAGAACATAAGATATGCCATACTGGGTCAGACCAAGGTCCATCAAGCCCAGTATTCTGTTTCCAACAGTGGCCAATCTAGGTCATATGTACCTAGCAGTTTCCCCAAGAGACACAAGTTCCACAATGCTTGTACTGGGTCAAGCATTGATATCTTCGGTCACTTCTTAATATTGGTTTATGGACCTTTCCTCCAGGAACTTGTCCAAACCTTTTTTAAACCCAGCTACACTAACAGCCTTTACTACATCCTCCGGTAACAAATTCCAGAGTTTGATTACACGTTGAGTGAAAAAATATTTTCTTTTATTAGTCTTAAATAGTTTACCCTGTAGCTTCATTGCATGTCCCCTAGTCTTTCTATATTCTGATAACGTAAACAATCGATCTACGTTTACCCGTTCCACTCCGTTCATTAATTTATAGACTTCTATCATATCTCACCTCAGCCGTCTCTTTTCCAGGTTAAAGAGCCCTAACCTTTTTAGCCTTCCTTCATAGCAGTATCCTTCCATCCCCTTTACCATTTTGGTGGCTCTTCTCTGAACCTTTTCTAAAATCGCTATATCCTTTTTAAGATACGGCGACCAGAATTGCACACAATATTCAAGGTGCGGTCTCACCATGGAACGATATAGAGGCATTATAATATCTTTTGTTTTATTTTCCATTCCTTTCCTTATCATACCTAGCATTCTATTTGCTCTCTTGGCCGCCGCTGCACACTGGGCCGAGGGTTTTAACATGGTATCCACAATGACGCCTAAATCTTTTTCCAGGGTGGTGGTTCCTAATGTGGAACCTTGCATCGTGTAACCATAGTTTGGGTTGTTCTTCCCTAGGTGCATAACCTTGCACTTGTCCACATTAAATTTCATTTGCCATTTTGATGCCCAGTCTTCCAATTTATCAAGATCCTCTTGCAATTTTTCACAATCCTCTTGGGTTTTAACAACTTTAAATAGTTTTGTGTCATCTGCAAATTTGATAACCTCACTCGTTATTCCACTTTCCAGGTCATTTATGAATATGTCAAAAAGCAGCGGACCCAGCACAGATCCCTGGGGTACACCACTATTCACCTTTCTCCATTGGGAAAATTGGCCATTTAGCCCTACCCTCTGCTTTCTATCTTTTAACCAGTTCCTGATCCACAATAGTACACTGCCTCCTATCCCATGACTCTTTAGTTTTGCCAAACGTCTCTGATGAGGGACCTTGTCAAAGGCTTTCTGAAAGTCCAGATACACAATATCAACCGACTCACCTTTGTCCACCTGTTTATTCACTCCTTCAAAAAAACATAACAGATTAGTAAGACAAGATCTTCCTTGTCTAAAGCCATGTTGGCTGTCTCCCATTAGGTCGTGACTATCTATATGCTGAGTAATTTTATTCTTTATGATGGTTTCTACCATTTTTCCTGGTACTGACGTCAGGCTCACCGGTCTGTAGTTTCCCGGATCACCCCTGGAACCCTTTTTAAAAATTGGTGTTACATTGGCGATCCTCCAATCTTCAGGTATTAGAGATGATTTTAATGATAGTTCACAGATTACTGATAGCAAGTCTGCAATCTCATATTTCAGTTCTTTCAACACCCTTGGATGTATACCATCCGGCCCAGGTGATTTGCTACTCTTCAGTTTATCTAATAGTTGTAAGACATCTTCCCGATGTATCGATATTTCCTTCAATTCTTCCACACCTTTAAATACCACTTCAGTCATGGGTAACATCCCTATATCTTCCTCAGTAAAGACCGAAGCAAAGAATTCATTCAGTCTCTCCGCTATCGCCTTGTAGCCTCTTAGTGCTCCTTTAACCCCTTTATCATCTAATGGACCAACTGACTCTCTCACAGGTTTTTTGCTACGAATGTACTTGAAAAGGTCTTTATTTCGTGTTTTTGCTTCCGCAGCAAGCTTCTTCTCAAATTCTCTCTTTGCCTGCCTTATCAATGCCTTGCATTTGACTTGCCAGTGCTTGTGCTGTTTCCAGGTTTTCGTCGTTTGGCTCTTTTTTCCATTTCCTGAAAGATGCTTTTTTGGCAACAACAGCCTCTCTGACCTCACCTTTAAACCATGCTGGCAGTTTTTTGGACTTTCTTCCACTTTTCTTAAAGCATGGAATACAGCTGGTCTGGGCTTCCAAGATAGTATTTTTCAACAACACCCAAGCTTAATGTACATCTTTAACCTTTGCAACTGCTCCTTTTAGTTTTTTTCTTAACTGTTTTCCTCATTTTATTATAGTCTCCCTTTCAAAAGTTAAAAGGTAGTACTGTGGATTTCCTTACTATCCCTCCTCCACTAATTAAATCAAAGGCGATCATGCTATGATCACTATTGCCAAGTGGTCCCAACACCCTTATCTCTTGCACTAGATCTGGTGTTCCACTAAGGACTAGGTCTAATATGGCTTCCCCTCTGGTCGGTTCATGAACCAGCTGCTCCAAGAAGCAGTCATTTATTTCATCTAGGAACTTTATCTCCCTAGCATGTCCTGACGTGACACTGACCCAGTCGATACCGGGGTAATTGAAATCACCCATATTACTGCGCTGTAACTTTTGTTAGCTTCCTTGATTTCTTTGAGCATTTCATCATCCATTTGGTCATTCTGGCCAGGTGCTCGATAGTACACCCCCACTGCTATTGCCTTCCCCCTTTTATATGGAATTTCAATCCATATAGATTCTACAGCAGATTTTGTTTCCTGCAAAACTTTAATCCTTTCTGAGTCAATGCCCTCTCTAACATAGAGCGCAACCCCTCCACCAATTTGATCAGCTCTATCATTACGATATAGTTTGTACCCAGGTATCACAGTGTCCCACATTGCAGATACATTATTTCCTTCGTCCTGACCTGCACGTGCCCCAGGTCTATTTACTTCATACCTGGATAAATGAAATCCCGGGCATAATTTTGTCAGGTTTCAGATTACTTATTTACCAGAGAAATCAGTTTTTATTTAAATAAAAGGCACCTAGAAATGTCCTGCCCATTCTAGACAACCTCAATCATAGACAGTCCAACTGCATTGAGGATTTAGAATTCAGAGCTATGGGACCAGAAGAGAGAGACTTTATAGAGATTGATCTCCTGGCTAAGGGACTTGGATCTGGACAGCTATTACTGCCATTGTCTACAGCAGTGGTTCTCAACCCAGTCTTTTGGGACCCCCAGTCCAGTTATGTTTTCAGGGTATCCACAATGAATATGCATGAGATAGATCTGCATACAATGGAAGCAGATCTGCATGCACTACTTCCATTGTATGCAGATCTATCTCATGCATCTTCCTTGTGGATACCCTAAAAACCCAACTGGACTAGGGGTCCCAGAGGACTGGGTTGAGAACTGCTGGTCTACAGGTTCTCCACAGCTTCACGGCCAGTTCTATGCATTATCTTCCAACACCACATCAGCAGCTAGAGTTGTCCAAACTCATAAGAGCATTAAATTCACTGAGTCGCTGCCCATGAATGGTGTGGCTTGTCCTTTTTAAACCAAAGAAGTACCATGATGGACGTTAGACTTTGCTCCAGTTTAACTGAAGTGCAAATTTCTCAGTTTAATTCTGTAGCTCTAGTCATTCCTACCAACAAACCATGTGCCAATTCTGGCTCTTATCCTGGCCGGCATACAACTAATGTTGCTACAAGCACTGTGTTCAACATAGAACTGGAAGGAACAAGGTCAAGGAACTGGAAGCAGCTGACACGAACTTAGAAATTCTCTACAGTAGCAACTGGAAACTTGTTTCATTTGGGGATCCACTGAAAAACGTGCAAAACCCCACGACATGCTATAGAGTTGTGACTCTCTACAAAACAATCCACGTGGAGCCCAATTCAGTGAGGGGCATATCTGGGCCATCTTGAGGGCCAAAAAATGGATGGCCCCCAAAGTGTACCTGATTCTGCAACCGCAGGAGATAGACATTCCCGCAGAAGCAGGATCGGGCACATAGACGGCTCGGCATTGCCCCAATGCGGAGGCGCGAGATGTCCTCCCATCACCCCATCCAGCCCACCCTTTGCTCCTTCGTGTGTGCTAGTGCCATGGAGTCCCATCGCCACGGCACTGGGACACTCAGCAGGAGCACCAACAGCCTGTCACAGTGAAAAAATGTCTGTTCCCCGCTGCTCAGCCCTCAGTAGGGGCAGCCAGGGCCAGGAACGGACGGCGGGGACTCACCTGCATCCCCTCTTGCTGTTTGGTGGGGCTGTGTGGCCCAATCGCTGCCGCACCAGGGACTTATAACATCTCCAAGGTGGTATAAACTCCATGTCTACTCTCGGCCTGCCCCCGCTCCACCCACTCTCCGCCTCTGTCCCGCTCCCTCCCACCCCATCCAGTGTTGTCCACACAGTGGCTCTGTGCATGCGGAGAGCACTTGAGGCAGCATATGGTCCCAGCGAATAGCAGGGCTGGACGTTCAACCCAGATACATCCCTGCTATTCACCGATCAGAATCGGGCCCACAATATTTCTCCTCCTTCCTCAGCTCTAACTTTGGGGCATTTCTACTAAAAAGTGGTAGCTTGCTGCACATTCAGTCCCAAAATTTAGCACAGGGGTGGTACCGAACCCATGCTAAAAAATGGAGGTGTAATTAGCACGAATTCTATGCTACTTCCACACTATGCAGTTTACTGAGATTAACACAGGTGCACTTAATGCCACCCACTGAGATGGTGGTAAGTGTGTCCATGCTAAGTGCACAGTCGGTTAGCGTGCGTTAAAGGTGCTCAGAGTAACAGCAGTGTTCATGCTCTGTCCTTGCCCCAACTCATGCTAAGCAGTTAGGGTGGGATTTTCAGCACAGCTGCATTTTTGGCACAAGGTAAATGGTTACCACAGCGTGCTTAGCTCGTGCTAAATCTTGTACTAACATTTCTTTAATTTTCAAGAGATGTCAGAATCACCAGTCTGCTTCAAGTTTACAAAAGACTGCAACCTGATCGCATCTTCATCCATCCTTTACAAGATGGGGGCTTTATCTACGAAGCTCTTGGAAGTCCTTTTGGAACAGATTTTTATGTTCTCACCCAGGATTTCACATCTACTGCCTCACAGTAACACACACACTCACACACACACACATTCAGGTTCTCTCTCTCTCTCTAATGTGGTTTGCAAGTCAAGAAAATCAAAGGGATGTATTTGCTCTTTTCCCATTTTGATGGCCACAGGTATCACCACTAGTAGCGCAATTGTTCTGTGCATGATAATGGTGACCATTGTGATAGCATAAGATAACATAAAACTAAGCCCACGCTTACCTTTTTATTGCTTTGTAGCAAATGATGACAAGCACAAAGAGGAACCCTAAGGATGCACAGCATACTGCAATGATTATCATAAAGTCTTGCCACCGGGTGTCTTCAGCAGGGCAAAGAGGTTGGAGAACTGTGACAAAACAAAGCAAAAGAAAATAAAGTCAACACAGTAAACACTTTGGAATTAGGTTTTTTTCTGTGTGGATATAGTGCTTTTGCACCAAAAGACCATCAAGGATGCTTTGAATGCCAGGAATCAGAAAACAACATACTGGCTTATAACTTGGTAGAGGAACTTCATAATACAGCAAGAGACTGGCATGAACACATTTCTGATCAGCTCTATGTGCTTACTGGGGGGCAAGGGGGATTCATATATATATATTCACACACACACACACACACTTTTTTTTAAGATTCAATCCTTCTGTTTTGGCACTGGTCATCATGCCCCTAATGGACCTGAACCCAGGCAAAATGTCGAGCAGGGACCACCCTCAGCTCAAAGCTTAGACTCCGCACTTGGGTCTTGGGTTTCCTACTACTCCAAAATGCATGTGAGATCCAACGAGCTACTTGGGAAATGAGTTAGGACAACCTCTCCTAGCAGTTACCCAACACTTCTTCCTTTGTGCGTATTTCAACTAGTTAAATGAGAAGGAGTATTTATTTTGAGAAAGTTGTCCATGCCCTCTACAGAACACTCAATGTCTCTCTGCCATGTCCATGGAAGTCATGTGGCCAGTCTGATTTTCAGGATACCCCACAGGATAAGCACGCACTGCACTGTACGCAAATATAACGCATCCGTACTCAGTCTGAAAATCAGACTGATGGACAGGTCCCGAGGGAAAGGTGGGGAACCAATGCAGAGCTCATGCCTTAAAGGCCTTAAAAACTTTAGGGATTAAGTCAGCAAATTTGAGGCAGAAGAAGAGGCTGTAAAAAACAGAGATTCTGCCGCTAAGTAGCATATTTTAAATTCTATCCTGTGTTGGAAATATTCAATCTCAGGAGGCCACACAATGGTGATTTGGACCATAATAAGCATGGGGGGGGGGGATGCAATTTTCAAATACTTCACACAGTTACAAACTATATGGGCACTATTAACGTGCCGAATCTAGAAAAATGTTGGAAGAGAAATTGTTTCCATTTAAAAATGAACAAGTGTAGAGTATGTGTACTTATGATGTCGGCAAACCTTTTAACTGCTATTTCTGTCAGTGACGGGGGAAAGACAATGAAATAGCTCATACATATCTGAAATTGTAATGTATGCATGTTTTCCTGCCCTGATCTAAACAAGTGCGCTCAGGAATGCCTTGGAGTTTTTTCATTATACCATATAGAATCATATATTTCAAGAACCTCTAAGTAAAGAGTAGAGTGGGGTACCCATCTGTGGACTTGTGGGGGTCTGTGAGACCAGATCTGGGGGGAGGGGGCAGGGGGGTCCACAGCACACAGAAAAAATAAACAGAGAGCGAGACTGGTGGGGACTGGTTAGTGGGGAGAAGAGAGACTGGTGAATACAGGAAATGGGAGGTAGATAAAGAGGGCTAGTAGAGGCAGGCTTGGCAATGAAGGAAAATGATCTGGAAAGATTTATGGGTATCAGCTGGGGGTCCCTGAATGTTTTGGAGGTTAATAAAAGATCAGGAACCTCTGTACATGAGACAAGAAATACATCACCATAAAACAATAAGCACAAAACAATGATCTCATATTCATCATTAAACAACAATAAAGGAGGAGAGACCAAGTAGTGAACCCTAGTGACCTTTCTTCCCGGTGTAGTCAAAACGTTTCCTCTCTTATCCTGGGTCATTCGAGACAAATTAGTCTTTTGTCCCATATACTTTCAGCCGCATTTAGGGAGGGCACTTTTCAGTCATTTATTTGGGCAAATATTTATGTTTCTAAGTAAACTGAACCAAAGTGTTATATATTCCGCATTTAATGATGAGCAATGGAGCTTTGTTTCTATGGCTTGAGCCTGTTTTATTTTATTCTTTATTTTGCTTTATTTTTCTAGTTACTAAGGTGTGCTAACATTACTGCCCATAAATTCACCATTAATGCACATTAGTGTTAACACACCTTAGTAACTAAAGCCCTAATGTCTGAGCTGCAGTTGGCATTTTTTAAAATTCATATGCTGTGGTTATTAAAACCCAGATGTTCAGCACCAATATCAAGAGAGTGGACAATGCTGAATGCCCTGATTCAGCAGCGGCTGGAACCACGCCGAAATATCACGCGAGACATGTCAACCTCAAAGCCAAAAGCGTAGCATGGTTCCTCAAAGTATGAATATGACTACCTCCTGGCTCTATCGATTTCCTTGTTTTTCTTGCTTATTCTCATGTCTGCTTTGTTTTTTAGATCAAATCTCTGTGTCTAGTTATGGACACACACATATTGATCTATGGATTCTGCATAGGGATAAGGACAGCCGCACTCCAGTCTACTTCAATACATAACAGTAGAGAGAACATGTAAAAAGGGCTCCACGAATCTTTAAAACATTTAACATCTCTTAGCAGTAAAATAATAGTCAGGCCTTAAAAAGCATCTTAATCTTTCACTGCTATCTGGTAACAAAGTAGATGATGACAGTCTGCCTATTATGATTGTACGCTATCATGTCTTTTTTAATCCATTTTTGTCATTTTCCTCTTTAAGTCTCTACTATCCATTCTGGGTAGATGAGCATCAAGTTGCCATACTTTATCCAATTCCTAGGCTTCCTTCCCCAAGGTTTTCTTAGTCAGTTTTGCAAAAGTCTGGGAGGTACGTTCCTCAACAGTGACCCCAGTAAAGACAATGAAAAGAACTGGTCCCCTTACTGAGCCCTGTGGTGCCCCATTGATCAGTCTATGGTCCATTTTCTATGGTTTAGGTCCCTCACTTTTACAGCTTGCACCTAAATCAGCCTCTTTGAAAACTGACTAGGACGGAGTCTAATTTTCACTAGACACCTAAGCTTAGTACCTTGAAAGCATGTGTGGGAGAGGGATCAATAATCAGGAGGTTGCCCCCCATTGAAAGACATTCAAATCAACTATTTGTATATGTTTAAATGGATTTTCAAGCAGCCTATCAATGTAAGTAGGACCGCAGAATATGCACCTCCTGAACTTGCACAGATAAGTTATCCATTTAAAGATAGGACTGTTCTTTATGCAATTCACCTAAATGGATGAGGTTTTCTGGATAGAAGCAGAATATCACCACTATTGGTATCACTTTTGGTCCCACTTCCAGAATGTCCCAGCCCCTCCTATACTTAGTCAGGTAAATTTTGATTATATTTTAATTTGTAATGAGAAAATTTATCCATTCATCACTGGTGATTTGTTTAAAAAAAAAAAGCACTTACATGGTTAACTCCTGATGAGTGCTTTTGAATACGGACCCATGGTGGCTATGGGAATGAGTTTAGGGCAAGGAAGAAAAGCACTCAGGCTAGACACCTAGCTTACTCTTAAATCTAGGAAACTGAATCGCAGGGCTAAATTTAGAACCCTAAGGCTTAGTGCCAATGAACATCCCGCTAACCATGGTTTAACCGGTTAACTGGTTGCTTTGAATATGCCCCGTAAGGTTTAAGATACCTAAATATATGTGACTTTTCAGCTGAAAACTTAGCAGGTTAATAATCAGAAAGACTAAACTTTGGAGTTAATTACGTAAATCGTTTATGCGGAAAATCCAGGTCCAGCTGCCATATATCATTTGTTTAATTAAAAGTTGTGCATTTAAAAGGAAAACGGATAGCTCTATCCATTTAAGCAGGACTGCATAAATAACCATCCTAAGTTACATGGATAATTTATCCATTTAATCTTAGAACCATATATTCTGCAGTTCGGCTGAGGGGGTTAGTTGCTAATGTGTGTTTAATGACAAAATCATGCATTGTTTTACCACAATGCGAGTTAAATAATGAGACACAAAGGAAGCAAATCCCTGCAGAGCACGCTAATCTAGGTGAGCAGGATAATCAGCAACACACAGTCATCTTGTGCAGTTGAATATCTCTTCTAACCCTACTGAATACCCCACGTTCCAGGAGGCGAAGAAGAAGCAGCACCAGAGGTTAACTGGCAGCGGCGATATTCAGCCGCTGGCTGGTTAAACGAAAGCGGCTAAAATTAGGCCAAAAAAAAAGCTAACTTTAGCCAGTTTAGCTTTCTGGCTAGCGGATGAATATCGGCTCTGGCTGGATAGTTAATCCTCTATCCGGCCAAACTCTGTATTCAATGCTGGTGCCCAGCTATGACCCCGGCATTAACTATCCATCTCTCTCTTAAAACAGTGATGGCTAGCTGCTTTACAGGCACTGGCCGCCACCGTGAAATTATTCTACAAAAAACTGGAGAAAGATAGTAGGAAAGCTCCATCCACTAAAGCTGCGCAGAAAAGTTCTGCAGCAGCTTATCCGAGGACCCAGAAGGGCACAACCTAGATGCAGAATAGCTGCCCAGCAATAGAAAAGGCAAACCTCAAAACGATGGAATGTCTGAAGTCACAGCCCCGACAGAGACTGTTTAGTTTACTCAAGAGGTTCTCTTCCATTTGACTGTACACAGTGGACACAAAGGAGGTAATTTTACAAAATACTCATTGGCGTAAAATGCATGTACTTTGATTACAGGCATTCCCAAGGGTGTGGTATAGGTGGAGCATGGGCGGCATTCACAAGTACAAGCTTGATTATAAAATAGCTTAATCTACATGTGTACTTACATGCTTTACATGCATTCATTTACAGCTATTGAGCATGTCTACAAGGGACGCTTTCACCTATGGGCAAAAGGGGCCGCTGCCCTGGACCCCAGCTCAATGGAGGCCTAGCTGCCCAGGGGCGGCTCTATAATAAGGCAAAGTGAGGTGACTGCCTCAGGTGGCAATGTTTGGGGGGTGGCATCAATTGCCCCCAAAACGTCTGTGGCCGTCGCCTCATTTTTCTTCCGGGCAGCAGGAAGCTAGGCGTCTTACTCTGGAGGATCACCCAGGTGCTGATATCTTCTTGCCACTGCCTGGGATGGAGGAGTAGCCGAACACTGAAGCGGGCTTGGCAGTGGGGATGTACAGTGACAGGCAGCGCGGAGCCTTCAGGTCCCTGTGACTTCCGCCCCATCTGAAACAGGAAATCTGCTTCAGAAGGAGGGGGAGTGACTGACTTTAGGCACACAGAGACTGAAAGACCCGTGTTGCATGCAACATGGTGGCCGAGGAAGGACACCGAGGAGAGATGTTTCACAGCAGCCAGAGAAGGAAAAGATGCTACCCTAGGGTGTAGCAGAGGAAAAAATATGCCTGTCAGAGATATTGGAAGGGGAGTGAGGGCAGGGAGGAGAGAGACTGCTTGGGGGGAAGAGCAGTAGGGAACAGAGATGCTGCCAGGACAGAGGGAGACAAGGAGGAGAGATGCTGCCTGGGGGATGGGGGCGCATTCTCAAACGTTTGCCCACGGCCCCATAAGGGGTTGAAGTGGTCCTGATGCCTACGCCTGCTGTTAAGGTGTGATTCCTGCCACTTACACAGGTCTTTTAAAAGACAAATAGCTGCCTGTTTACCCTCTTATCCTAAGCCCCCTGCTATAAAATTACCCCTTAAAGAATCTGGTTTCTTGTTAACTGGACTTTAATCAGCTGAGTAAAGTTGTGTTGAACTGCACCCTTGGTATCTGCTTCACTTTTGACTGTGGGGAAAGGGGAGAGACGGATTCAACAAAAAGGAAATCCTGGGCTGGTGAAATGAACTGATATTCATATGGTGTGGTGAAACACCGTGTGGTGAAGGTTTATTAAGTAGTATCTGGAGCAAGAGCTTTAGATTATTGCACCCTCGCTCCCCCCCCCCACCCCCTACTCTCCCTCAGCAAAAAAAAACTGTTTTGTTAATAGCAGCATAGAAATAATATTAGAGCATAAATTCTCTAAGGTAGGTGTTCTCAACCTAGTCCTCAGGACGCACCTACCCAGTCAGGTTTTCAGGATAACCACCCTGAATTGCAAATTTCTCTCATGCATATTCACTGTGGTTATCCTGAAAATCTGAATGGCTAGGTGTGTCCCGAGGACTGGGTTGAGAAGCCCTGCCCTGGGGGAGGAGATTTAGCAGTCATATTATATTTATCGTGTCTGCACCATGCATATGTGAGGCTCAGATACAGTCTGGACTTCTAGAGGGCAAGTTTTTTTTTTTTTGTTTGTTTTTTTGAGACAGTCTTTTAAACTTTATTGCTTGCCCTTCACATATCCTAAATTTGATGCCTCCGTAGTTATTTTTTTTTTATTTACAATTTGTAAAACAAGCTCACACATTACAACCCTCATAAGCAACCAATGTACAATATCCAAACCACAACTTCAACAACACACCAACATTCCCGAGCATATGCTCAGTGTTACAGTAACAGTTTTATGTATGAGCTCCCTCCTTGACCCCAACCCCCTTCTCCTCGTACCCCCCCTTCCTGCCTGCTCTCCCTACCCCCACCCCTGATCAACACTGTAAGCACCCATCACCCCCTCCCCGCACCCCTCCCCCCCCTAAACCCCCCCTCTCCCCCCCTTTCCCCCCCTCCCCCCCAAAAAAAAATTACTTCCTTGAATCGGCTCGTAGGTACTCCAGCACCTTACTCCATTGCTGCTCAAAACGGTCAATCTTTTGTCGCCTCGCTGCGGTGATCTTTTCCATTAGGTAGACCTGTCTCAACCTCTCCACACAGTGGGACACTTGCGGGGCTTCCCTCTGCTTCCAGCGATAGGCCACCTCACACCGGGCCGCGCTGAAACAGGCCGCTAGTTGCCTCTTGCCCCGCGGCGGACCGCCGTCGCGCCGCCCCCCCCGCAGGACACCCCCCAGGGTCGAGGGTCACCTCTCCACCACCCACCACCTCCTGAGCCCATTTCTGGATCACTCCCCAGAAGCTTTGTATCTTCGGGCAGCTCCACCATATATGGAAAAAGGTCCCCTCCCCCCCACAGTCCCGCCAACATCTACTTGATACCCCTGGATACATCTTATGTAGTCGGGTGGGCGTGTAGTACCACCGCATCACCACCTTATGCCAGTTTTCCCTAATCGCCACCGACAAGGGCAGATATCTCACCTGGTCCAGGAGACTTTTCCACTCCCCCTCCGTTAACTCCCTCCCGAAATCCTGCTCCCACTCACGCATATATCTGTGTTTACCTATCACTGGCCCTTGTATCGCCCGGTATAACACCGAGGTAAGTCCCGCCGAAAGCTTCTTCCCGTACCACACCACCTCCAGCGGCGTATAATCGCGGGTCATCCCTGCCCGCCCCAACTTCTTCCGTAGGAAGTGAACCACCTGTCCATAGTGAAACCGATCTGCCTCCCGCAGATCATACGCCTCCCTCAAAGCCGCAAATGGGACCCACTCTCCCCCATCCACAAACTGATAAAAGTACCGCAGGCCCCCCCGGGCCCACCTCCGATATCCCCCCCCTTCCTGCCCCGGACGAAACTCCGCTGTATGGCATAGCTCTCGCATCAACGAGAACCGGGGTCCCCCTCCCTGCTGCTCTCGGCCCCTAATGCGATCCCATTCCCGTAAAACATGCACTATAAAAGGACTATCTCCCAGCGTCAGTCCCCTCTCCCCCTGCTCCATCCAAGGGAGGCAGACCAGCCGCCGCCCTAGGCCACCCTCCTTTTCCATCTCCACATAGTTCTTCCTTTCTCGGCCTGCCCTCCAATCCATCACATGCCGAGCTTGCGCCGCCCAGTAGTACCCTTGCAAATCCGGTACCCCCAGCCCCCCTTCCTCCCTACGCCTGTACATCACTGCCCGAGCCACGCATGGCGGTCTCCTCCTCCAAATATACTGATTGACCTTCCTCTGCATCCCTCGCAAATGCGCCCCCGGGATGGGTACAGGTAGCGCCTGGAAATAATAGAGCAACCGCGGGAGCACATTCATTTTTACCGACGCTATTCTACCCAGCCATGAAATCTCCATGCGCCCCCAACGGTGCAGATCTCGTTCTACCTCCCGCCACAGGGCACTATACTTGGCCTCGTATAGCCCCTGTGGCGTGGCTGTAACATTGACTCCCAAATACCTAAGAGACTTCGCTGCCCACTTAAAGGGATAACCAGTCCGCAATCGCTGCACCACCGGCTGGGGTAGATTGATTGCCAATGCTTCCGTCTTGTCGGAGTTCATTTTGAACCCGGAGACCGCGCCGTAGCGCCCCAATTGCCCCATAATTGCCGGTAGGGATTCCTCCGGCCGTGTCACCACCAACAGGACATCGTCCGCGAATAGAGAAATCTTATGATGTGCTTCTCCCCTCCGCAGACCCCAAATCGCCCCATCACTCCGGATGGCCTGGGCTAAGGGCTCAATTGCCATGGCGAACAATAGCGGCGAGAGGGGACACCCCTGTCGAGTCCCCCTCCCCAACTCGAAGGCTGCCGTATAGCGGCCGTTGATCCGCACCCGCGCCCTGGGATCCTGATATAGGGCCTGAACCCACTTCAAATACCGGGGACCCACCCCCATTTTCCTCATTACCCCAAACAAGAACCCCCAATCCACCCTATCGAACGCTTTCTCAGCGTCGATGGCCAGCAGCAAGGCCGGATCGCGCTGCGCTCGCGCTCCCCAGATGGCCTCTAACACCCTTTTAATGTTGTCCGAGGCCTGCCGCCCCATGATAAATCCAGTTTGGTCCAGTCCTATCAACCCCGGGAGCAGACCCGCCAGTCTCCGAGCCAGCACCTTCGCTATGATCTTCACGTCTACATTTAGTAGTGAAATTGGGCGATAAGAACCACACTGCAATGGGTCCCGCCCCCCCTTCAAGAGAACCGTGATCCCAGCCGTCAGCAGCTCAGGAGACAGTCGCCCCCCCTCCTGCTGTATCCCATTGGCCACCTGTACCAGCCCATCGAGCACCTCTTCCCGGAACGTTTTATAGAAGGCTCCCGTCAGGCCATCAAGCCCTGGGGCCTTCCCCTGCGGAAGCTCCTTCAGAGCTTGCTCCACCTCGGCCCTAGTGATATCCCCCTCCAAGGCCTGAACATCCTCCTCACCCAACCTGGCCAATTCAATCTTATCCAAGTAGGCCTCCCCCGGCTCCATCCCTCCTCTTTCCCTCTGATACAGTGTCCGATAATAGCTACAAAACTGCTCCCCGATAGCCTTTTCTGTCCGCAACACCTCCCCCGTATCGCCCTTGATCCCAGTAATAGTCGCCTGCCCCTCCCGTTTCCGTAGTTTATTGGCCAACATTCGGCCGGCTCGATCCCCCCACTCATAATAGCGCTGCTTCACCCGCTCTAACTTAAATCCAATCTCTGCCGCCTGCAACTTATGGAGTTCCATCCGGAGCTGCTGCAGCAGGCGAAAATCCTGACGACTACCCCGAGTTTGGTATCGCTCTACAACTTTTTTTATCTCCCTCTGCAGGTCCTCCTCGCGAGCCTGACGCTGCTTTTTATATCTGGGCCGCCCACATCACCAACCGCCCCCGCACCACTGCCTTCATACCACCCCAAAGCCCCACACATCCCACTTCACCATTGTCATTGATTTCCCAATATTCCCGGAGGCAAGTCTTTACATCCTTCACCACCTCCTCCTGCTTCAGGAGGCTTTCATTAAGCCGCCAAAAGCGCACTCCTCCCTCTCCCCGTCCATGGCCTACAGTCACCCAAGTTGGCGCATGGTCAGACCAGGTGATATTCCCAATCTCTGCCTCCTGGACCAGGGGACTCCACCGCCCATCCATCAAAAGATAGTCAATTCTACTAAAGCTATCATGGGGAGCAGAGTAAAAAGTGTATTCCCGACACCCCACATGATGCTGCCGCCAGACATCATGCAAATGGTATTGCTGCATAATACGGCGCAGTGCACCACGGGCCGGATTACGCCCATCTCCCCCCTGGGCCTGACGATCCCACTTCGAGTCCAGAGCCAAATTAAAATCCCCCCCAAGGAGAATTCTACCCTGTGCATGCTGGGCCAGAAGATCACCCACCCCCTTCCAAAATTGGGCCTGTCCCACCTGGGGGGCATAGATGTTAACCAGGGTAACATATTCCCCCTCCCAGTCTCCCCCCAACAGCAGCACCCTTCCATCCTTGTCTCTGGCTTCCACCTGCACCCTAAAGGAGCTGTCTCGTCGTACCAGTATGGCAACCCCCCCTCTCTTGCTCTCCGCCGTCCCCCTGATACCCCCAAAAAACTGCTGAGGATATAGTGCATGGCGCAGCAATCCTTCGTTTTTCCTGCGCAAGTGGGTCTCCTGTACCAGCACTATCTCCCAGCCCAGTCTCATTACCTCCCGATACAACTGGTGCCTTTTACTGGGCTCGTTTAGACCCTTTGCGTTGATTGACCCTACTGTGCCCCTACCCCCCATGAGAGCCTCCCAACTCCCCCACCCTATCTGCCATGAAACGATTCTCCCCCCCTCCCCTCCTCACCCCCTCCCCCCCTCCCCCCACCTCCCCATCCCACACCTCCCCGCATCACCACTCCCTCTGGAGTCTTCCCCGTTACTTCCGGTGACTCCCCCCCTTGGCGTTCGCTCTGCTCCCCCCCCCTCCCTATGTCTCGCTTCCCCTCACACCCCTTCGCCCCCCGTCCCCTGCATACAAGCACCCTTCAGCCACTCCAAACCCTCCCCCAAAGCCCTTCCCCCCAAGCTTTTTCCCCCCCCCAACACCCCACATCTTCCCAAGGACAAGCCCCATCTATCTCCCCCCTTCCCGAAGGGTCTCCTGCTGTCCCCCTCATCCCCCCAAGATAAGGGAAAAGAAAGATAAGAGGAAAATAAACCTCCCCCCCAATAAGACAACAGCATTATGCTTCTCACTCATATCTCTCATTAATAAACAATTGTGCAATCAAACTATGCAAACAAACCAGTCCGTGGGGCCTGTAGACCCCGATTAGTTCCAGACAAGTACTGCAAGTGCCCAGCACAGGGCTCTGCTCTCCTCAGTCCCCTGCAGCCTCGTCCACCGCTCCCGGTGAAGATTTTTCTCTAGACAGTCTAGTGAGCCTTCTGCTCTTGCTCTCCACTCGTTGCCACTTAGTTCCCACACTTCTGCTCTGGGCGCGCTGCTCCCGTGGCTGCCCTGAGGCCAAGTTTTTAAACCTTTTTCCTCTATACAACGCTGTTCTATGTTTGTAAACGGATTCTTTGAAAATGAGGTCATGCCTAAACGCACGCGGAGTGCAAGCTGGCGCGGACTTGCAGAGCAAGGCGTGCTCAGGAGAAGAGCTGGGGCGCAACAGGGGCGGGACTTACGATTTACGCAGCTGGAGGATACTTTTATAACAATGTGCCTAGTTAAAGTGCATTTTAATATGCCTAAAGTAAGTCGATTTTATAAAGACAAGAGGGCACCTGCGTGTCTTTATAAATACTAGCGCAAGTGGCAAAGAACACGTCTTGCTTCATAATCACGGCGCACACTTGCAAGCACCACCCCTCTGCTATGCAACCAGCTCATGCACTTTTACGCTGGTCGGTATTTTATAACAAATGACTAAAATACCTGCATTTACAGACCCTGGGGCACATTCAAAGGGATTAATGCAGTTCATAGACCTGCTACTGCATTAACCCTGCTGAGTGGAATACTCTGCAGCACATACCCGGTTTCTGCTAATACGTATCCCTCTCCTAAACCTTCTGAACGCCTCAATTTATTTATTTTATTTAGACAGTTTTGTATATCACCTTATCCGTCAATCAAAGTGGTCACAACACAATTGGGGGATACATTTAACACAAGGGGATACGAGACACATACACAGAAGCAAGGGACAATTTTCAGAAGACGGTGTTCGTGAGAAACTAGCTCAACTTAAAGTAAACAAAGCGATGGGACTGGATGGGATACACCCTAGAATACTGAGGGAACTTGGGGACGTTCTAGCAGCTCCAATGACTGACCTTTTCATTGCCTCGTTGGAGTTGGGAGTGGTGTCAAAGGACTGGAGAGAGGCTCATGTGGTGCCTTTACACAAAAGCGGATGTGGTTGAAAACTATAGGCCGGTTAGTTTAACTTCGGTGGTGAGTAAATTATTGGAAACGCTGCTGAAAGAGAAAATAGTGAGGTTTCTGGAGTCCAGCGGATTACAGGATCCGAGGCAGCATGGATTCACCAGAGGCAGGTCTTGTCAGACAAATCGGATTGATTTCTTTGACTGGATGACCAGGGAGTTAGACCGAGGGAGAGCCCTAGATGTGGTGTATTTAGATTTCAGCAAAGTCTTTGACACTGTTCCTCACAGGCGACTAATAAACAAACTGAGCACCCTAGGGATGGACCCTAAAATTACTGCTTGGGTTAGAAATTGGTTGGGTGGGAGGCGACAAAGAGTACAGGTAAATGGAGCTCACTCGGAGGAGAAGGATGTTACCAGTGGTGTGCCCCAGAGATCTGTCCTTGGTCCGATTCTTTTTAACATCTTTGTTAGTGATATAGCGGAAGGGTTGTCGGGTAAGGTTTGCCTCTTTGCGGATGATACCAAAATCTGAAATAGAGTAGACACCCAGGAAGGTGTAGATAACATGAGGAGGGATCTAGCTAAGCTTGAAGAATGGTCTAGAATTTTGCAGCTAGGATTTAATGTTAAAAAATGTAAGGTCATGCATTTGGGCTGCAGCAATCCAAGGGAGCAATATAGTATAGGGGGTGAAGTACTTTTGTCCACTGAAGAAGAGCGGGACCTAGGCGTGGTTGTGTCTGATGATCTTAAAGTAGCTAAACAGGTAGAAAAGGCGATGGCAAAAGCTAGAAGGATGCTTGGGTGCATACGGAGAGGAATGGCTAGCAGAAAAAAGGAGGTGATAGTGCCTCTGTATGTCTTTGGTGCGACCTCATTTGGAGTATTGTGTGCAATTCTGGAGACCACACCTTCAAAAGGATGTGAACAGGATAGAGTCGGTGCAGAAGGTGGCTATTAAAATGGTTAGTGGCCTTCATTATAGAGCATATGATAACAGACTTAGGGATCTTAATATGTACACCTTAGAGAAAAGGCGGGATAGAGGCTTGGTAACATACATAGTAACATAGTAGATGATGGCAGATAAAGACCAGTATAGCCCATCTAGTCTGCCCAGCAAGATGGCAAGAGTAGGTGCAGGCCACTCCTCTCCATGTCTTTGTTTATGGGTGAACCCACCATTCCATGAAGGACACCCCTATTTGTTGAGACGTTAAATGGTTCAGAAGTTATATGTTTCAGTTTATTTTGTTTTTATCCAGTGGCTGTAAAGTGATCCACTGTGTTTGTCCCATGCCATTTTGAATTCCGTCACCATGTTTGCCCCCACCACTTCCATCGGGAGGGCATTCCAAGCATCTACCACCCTTTCGCTGAAAAAATATTTCTTGACATTGCCTTTCAATTTACCACCTTGCAACTTCATGTTATGCCCTCTAGTTTTACAGCTTCCCTGTCTTTGGAAGAGGTTTGTTTGTTCATCGTTTCTCTTTAAGTATTTAAAGGTATGAATCATATCTCCCCTATCCCTCCTCTCCTCCAAAGTGTACATATTTAGGTCTTCAAGTCTCGTCTCATAAGGCTTCTGACGCAGGCTCCAAATCATTTTGGTCGCCTTCCTCTGAACAGTTTCCAGTCTTTTTACATCTTTTGCAAGATATGGTCTCCAAAACTGAACACAGTATTCCAAGTGAGGCCTCACCAGCGACCTGTACAGTGGCATAAGTACTTCTTCCTTTCTGCTGGTAATCCCTCTTTGTATGCAGCCCAACATCCTCCTGGCTTTTGCCACTGCCTTGTCGCACTGTTTTGCCACCTTGAGATCATCAGAGAAAATCACACCAAGGTTTTTCTCCTGAACCATGCACACCAACCTCTCGCCCCCTATTGCGTACATTTCCCTTGGATTTCTGCTACTCAAGTGCATGGCACTGCACTTTTTCGCATTTAATCGTAATTGCCAAGCCTTAGACCATTCTTCCAGCTTTTGTAGATCTTTGCTCATGTTATCCACTCCCTCGGGGGAGTGCACTCTGTTGCAAATTTTTGTGTCATCTGCAAAAAGACAGACTTTTACATTCAGTCCTTCAGCAATATCACTCACAAATACATTGAACAGTGCCGGGCCCAGGACCGAACCCTGCGGCACCCCGCTAATCACCTTCGATATGATTGAGATGTTTAAATACCTCCGTGGCATAAATGTTCAGGGGAGAGCCTCTTTCAATTGAAAGCAAGTTCTGCTACGAGGGGACATGGGAAGAGGGTGAAGGGGGATAGATTGAGGAGTGATTTGCGGAAATATTTCTTTACAGAAAGAGTGGTGGATCCGTGGAACAGTCTCCCAGTGGAGGTGGTAGAGATGAGGACAGTAACTGAATTCAAAAAAGCTTGGGACAAACACAGAGGATCTCTAAAGGAAAAAAGGGGACTGTTGTAGTTGTTGATATGGAAGGACAGACTAGATAGGCCATGTGGTCTTTTTCTGTTGTCATATTTCTACTTACAGGGAACATGGGCAATGGAAAGTTAAGTGGCTTGCCCAAGACTACAAGGATCACCTGTGGGACTAGAAACCCCAGCCCTTCCAGCCCAAGGTTGCTGTCCTCTAGTGGGATTTGAACCCCTGACCTTCTGGCCTAAGGGAACTTGCCCCAATCACTAGGCCACTCCTCCCTACTGGTTTAGCTCCCAACTGTTAATGTTGGGGCATTCTGGTAAAGCAGAGGTGATATCCAAGGTTAGCTGATCAGTAGCAATATTCAGCCGCTAACCGGTTAAGCTAAACCAGATAAGTTAGGCCCAAAAAAGTCTGGCTTAACTTTAGCCGCTTTAGCCATCTGTCCAATGGCTGAGTATTGCTATCCGGGCACACTGGATATTCAGCGTCACTGGTTGTATATGGCCCTGGTAATGAATATCCCAGCATTATTTAAAGCAGCAAAGACAAGTCACTTTATCTGCACTAACTGCCGCTGCTGAATGTGCCCCCCAATGTGCGTCTTCTTATAAAATTACTCCTGTAAAGTACGCAGTAACATTTATGTACATTCTCAAAAAGTCATAATATCCACCCCTTCAATCTAGGGACAATTTCTGCAAGATTTGAGCTCGTATTCTATAAAAAGACATGGAGCCCGATTCTGAAAGGGGCACATCTGGGCCGTCCGGACTGCCTCGAGCAGGACGGGCCTATTAGGACCCAATTTTGTACCGCAGAAGCAAAACATTCCTGCGGCATACAGAACTGGGCCCGAGGACAGCGTGGCATGCCCCTACATGCCAGTGGGGACATCCTCCCCGCAGGTTCCTCTGGCTCCCGTGGCGCCGACCCTCTTCTTCCCTGCCGCCTGACTCATGGCTGGGCAGCCAGGGCCTGGAACGGGCAGCAGGGACCTACCCACATCCAGCCTCACCCCTAGGGGGGGGGGGCTCATCTGGCCCTGGTCGCCCAGTTTGTGCTGCTTCTTCCACCTTCAAGGTGGAATAAGCAGCACGTTTTCTCTGATCCTGCTGGATGTACAGGGTTGTGACTGGAATAGGCCCTCTACGTCCTGCTGCCTCAGCCCGCCCCCGCTCCGCCCAGAATCTGCCCCCTCCAGCAGATTAGTATTAATCAACAGACATCCAGTCGTGTCCTGTATTTGTTTGTTTTGCCGTAGCTTCTGCAGCTGACACCAAGGAAGAGCAACTTAAATTGTGAAGCAACAATCCAATCATGCAGTGAACAAAGCGCGTGTTACTACTGTCAACTCTGCAAAGCACAAGAATGATTGTGAAGAGCAAATGTCCCAGAGATGCTGGACACCCACTTTCACTACCAAGCCTATTTGTGTCTACGGGTCTAACTAAGAGTTTAGCTAGACCCCTACGTTCTTGATTTCTGGGCTCAGAACAAGTACGCAGTTTCACAGTTTGATCTCGGCACAAGGAAAAGACACATCAATTGCCAGAATTCATAGCCAGAAAAAGCTGTGGGTATAGCTGGGTTTAAGAAAGGTTTGGAAAAGTTACTGAAGGAAAATCCATGGCTAATCCCTGGGATAAGCAGCATGGGATCTGTCTATCTGTTGAGACCCTGCGAGATACTTGTGACCTCACAAGTCCTTCAAGGTCTTGCAAAAGGGTACACTAAGGGGCATACCCCTTAGGCTCCACCCTGCACAGAGTGGTGTTTTCAGCCACACCAGGTCCACAGTCAGTGAAGTCAGGAGGAATTACTATAGCCCAGAAGCAGAGCCATCCCAACCATTAGATAAACTAGGTGGATGCCTAGGGTGGCAGCTTCTGGGGGTGGTGGTAAAGAGCAGGGCATTCAAAGCTAAATGGTAGATTCTGACAGCCAAAGAGGGAATAACACTTAAGGTTTGTCTAAAGTGCAAAAAACCTGAACCTTCTTTGGGGCTGGCCCTGCTCAGAAGGCAGCATCTCAGAGCTTCAGGTACTGTGCAAATCAGAAGGCTGTTGTTCCTGACTATACCCAGGATTTTAGAGAGGAGGAGTAGCCTAGTAGTTGGGGCAAGGTACTTCAGGCCGGAAGGTCAGGGGTTCAAATCCCACTAGAGGACAGCAACCTTGGGCTGGAAGGACTGGGGTTTCTAGTCTCACAGGTGCTCCTTGTGGTCTTGGGCAAGCCACTTAACCCTCCATTGCCCATGTTCCCTGTAAAATAGTTATCTCCAAGTTATAATGCCCTGTTCAATGTAATTTCAGTTTGTTCAATGTAAACTGCACTGATGCAGAATAGCACGGTATATAAGAGAATAAAAATAAATAAACTCTCCCTCCTCACAGTTCAAACTCTCTGCACAGGGTGGCTATGAGTATTATCAGGATGGGATTTAGACTCTTCCCAATGTGGTTTATTTGCTAAGATCTTCACCTCAGCTCTTGAGTAAATATTATATGTTTCAAATTGACATTAAGATAACAGGGAAACTTAGCTGAACTCTCTAAAGTAAACAGTTGAGTTGCAAGGCTTCTCACTTCTTCTTACAGCACTGTTAATCTATGCTGTTGATATTATTTTTTGAGGGGAGAGAAAATAAGCAGGCAGACCACATTACGGGCCTTCATGTCCACCTCTCCATGGTTTTCCTCCATTTTTAAACTGGGGTGACAAACACATAAACACCCAAAGTGCGAGAGGCCAATGGAGAGTTAGCCCAGCAGTCCGTCTGATGGAGGCAAGCAGCAGGTGTTTAGAAGTCTATAAGAATTAGGCAGTAGGCAGATTGGTCCTCCTCTGCCAACCCATCCAGTTAACAGAAACCATGTTTTAGAGGTGCAATTTATCTCGGATAACATTCCTAAAGATAATGCTAACTAGCTTATGATTGATCTGCTTTCCATATATTTATTTATTCACATCTCTTCATAATCATGACATAGGACAGAGGAGAAAAGAGAGAGGGTGAACAAGCACAAGACAGGTACCAGCAAGAGAGTACAATCAGATAGCAGACATACTGTGGTTGTCTCCCAGGAAAAGTGCACCACTATCAGCATTAGGTAGGCAGTTCATAGGCCTGTCGAGAATGATGCATCTTTGATTCAGACTTAAAAGAGGACAGAGTTGGTTGAAGTTGGAGAGTGCGGCAGGCTATTCCAGAGAAGTGGAGCTAAACAGAAAAAAGCGCGTTGTCTTGTAACGTGATGTGGTGAGGGAAGGCACAGCCTATTGCCGTGAATTGAGAACAGGGAACAGGCAGGACAATATGGGACAATAAGATTAGACAGATAGTCAAGGGCCACCTGATGTAAAGCCTTAAAAGTGACAATGAGAATTTTGTATTCAAAATGTACACTGACTGGAAGCCAGCGATATTGAATAAGAAGGGGAGTCACATGGAACAGTTTGCGTGTGAAAGGAGACAAACGGCGGTATTTTGTATTGTCTGGAGACGTTTACGTTTGTATTTCAGTAGTCCAGCGTAAACTGCGTTACAGTACTCCAGTCTCGAGATTACCAGACTAAGAATGACTGTGATTTGAGCACGTGCCTCTTAACAGCAATCATCCAACTGAGGGATGGACAAGAGTAATGTCCTCTCTAAGGTGTACAGGAGTCTACCACCCATGCTCCTGCTGTTGGGTGGTGCAGAAATACCAGTTTTAATGGCAAGGGGCAGACAGGTCCCCTGTGAGTCCTGAAGAACTTGCCTGCTTGTGATTGAAATTGTGATATTGCTGCACCGTTCCCAATGATAGAAAAGCAGGTGGCAGATTCTCCATGCAACTTAGAGAAAGATCGGACCAAAGTTCCTTATGAAACTCAGTAAAAGTACACTCATAAGCCAAATAACAGGTGTCAGTATTCAATGCTAAGTGGGTGCCCTCCCTTCCAGAGCTTCTGAACACTGTGTGCAGCACATTCCTAGCACCTACTGCTCCAAGGAGTATAAATTGGTCTGGGAATCAAATTTTCTTTCTTGGTTCTGTAATTAGAAAGTATCATGACCAGTTGAAAATTGAACCAGAGGAATGCAAGGCTCAGCCCTGAAAAGTTTTGAGTTCTGCTAACGCAGAGATTAATGGGAAAGGGGAAGGAGGGGAAAGAATTGACTATGCGGAATCTTTTCTCTCCCCCCGCCATGGAACAATTAATTTAAGACCTTTGGGATCTCTGACTTGAATTCTTGGATCAGCATCTCCGATTTTTCTCATTCTCTGTCCTTGCCTCTTTTCCATTTTTGTTTTCTGTTTCTTAATAAGGTGGCATTTTATTTACCAGTTAATATCTTTTCCTTGAGTCCTGCTATACCAGTCCAGACAAGTGGGCTGTGTTCCCCTACCAGCAGACTGGTGGAGACAAGAACCAATGAAAAGCCCAGGATTCAATGACATCACTCTAATGCCTCTATTTCCCTCAACCACCAGAGGTCTCTTCAGTATCCATCCAAAAGCATATGGGAGAACATGACAAGCCTCACATGATCGTGCTTGGGATTACACAGCATAGGCACATCCTGGGCATGGCTGCATTGTGCGCCCCGCACCGACAGGTGTGCTGGTGTTAGACTCCTGTGCAGCTTTGGGCTGCTTGGCAGGAACATTGGGTGAAACTGAGCAGAACTTAAGCACATGCCTGTGCTCAGAGGTCTTGCACCATGTATGCCACCCTGTGATGTTTTAGGATGGTCTGATGCTTCAGGAGGGTGGTAGTGGAATCAGTAGAGGAGGGGAGGGAGCAGATCCTTTCCTGCAACTCTGCTGCTCTGGGTAGATGCTTAGTCTGCCTAGTGGGAGGGCTGGCCCTGCACATAGTATATTTAAAGATGGAAGAAAGCCTGAGATCAGGTGATCACAAGATGGTATGGTTTAGCTTTAGAACACAGGTAGTGATGCTTCATTCAAATGGTCTTAGAGTTCAGGAAAGCCAACTTTGTTAGTGTGTGAGTATCTCAAGATTGAAGAAAGGCCAATGTAAAGCCAATTTTTAAAAAGGGTTCCATAGCTGATCCGGGAAACTACAGCCCGGTGAGCCTGACATCAGTACCGGGCAAAATAATAGAAACCATTACAAAGAATAAAAGTACTGAACATGTAGATAGTCATGGTTTATTGAGAGAAAGCCAACATGGATTTAGCCAAGGAAAGTCTTGCCTTACTTATCTGTTATATTTTTTTGAAGGTATGAATAAACAGGTAGACCAAGGTGAGCCAGTTGATATAGTGTATTTGGATTTTCAGAAAGCCTTTGACAAGGTCCCTCATGAGAGACTTTTGGCAAAATTAAAAAGTCATGGGATAGGAAGCAGTGTACTATTGTGGATCAGGAAGTGCTAAAAGATAACAGAGAATAGGGTTAAATGGCCAATTTTCTCAATGGAGAAAGATGAATAGTAGAATACCCCAGGGATCTGTGCTGGGTCCGCTGCTTTTTAACACATTCATAAATGACCTAGAAATGGGAATAATGAGTGAGGTGATCAAATTTGCAGATGACATAAAATTATTCAAAGTTGTTAAAACACAAGAGGATTGTGAAAAATCGCAAGAGGACCTTGATAAATTGGAAGACTGGATATCCAAGCAGATGAACCAAGGGAGAGTCCTAGATGTGGTACACTTAGATCTCAGTAAAGCCTTTGACACCGTTCCACACAGGCAACTTATAAACAAACTGAGCATCCTAGGGATTGACCCTAAATTGACTGACTGTGTTAGAAATTGGTTGAGTGGGAGGTGACAAAGAGTACAGCTAAATGGAGCTTACTCTAAGGAAAAGGAGGTTACCAGTGGTGTGCCACAAGGTTCTGTCCTTGGTCCAACTCTTTTTAACATCTTTGTTAGTGATATTGCAGAACGTCTATTGGGTAAGGTTTCTCTCTTTGCAGATGATACCAAAATCTGCAATAGAGTAGACACCCAGAAAGGAGTAGATAATATGAGGAGGGTTCTAGCTAAGCTTAAAGAATGGTCAAGAATGTGGCAGCTAAGATTTCATGCAGTCATGCATTTATTTATATAACATTTCTTATATACTGCCTTTCATGATATCAAGGTGGTTTACATTGAACAGGGCATTATAACTTGGAGATAACTATTTTATGGGGAACATGGGCAATGGAGGGTTAAGTGGCTTGCCCAAGACCACAAGGAGCACCTGTGGGACTAGAAACCTCAGTCCTTCTGGCCCAAGGTTGCTGTCCTCTAGTGGGATTTGAACCCCCTGACCTTCTGGCCTGAGGTAACTTGCCCCAACCACTAGGCCATTCCTCCCTCCTTTATTTATTTACTTAATCAGTTTTATATACCACCTTATCCTTCAATCAAAGTGGTCAACAAGACAACAGAGGGACTACATCGAGGGGGGGGGGAGACAACAAGATAGTACATTACAGTAAACTACAGTACATTACATTAAATTATACATAAACTACAGCAAAATTACATTTCATAATTCATTACAATTACATTAAACAAATAACTGCAATCTTACAAAATGTTGAAATAATTTAAACATTATGGGAAAATTGAAATTCAAAGGGTTAAAACATTTCGTTCTATTGGAATTAGATTAGTTGCCATATGCTTTAATAAATAGGTACGTTTTAAGGGACTTTCGAAAATCTTTGATATCATACTCATTTCTTAAATCTCTAGGAATAGAATTCCATAGTTGTGGTGCCATAAAGGAGAAAGCCCTATTAGATGTCATTTGTTTGGATCCATTAAACCTCAAGTGGGAATTAAGTCTGTTAGTAGACTGTGAGCATCTGGGCCTTGAGCCTATGTCCTTAGAAATAATAGTTGTTAGAACGTTTGCTGATGACTCATGTAAAATTTTGAAAATATTCATGAGGTTCTTGTATTTCGATCTCATAATGATTGGAAGCCAATGCAATTCTTGAAGCAAGGGAGTTATATGATCAAATTTTGTAGAATTCATTATAGTTCTTGCGGTTGTATTTTGTGCCAATTGGTGCAGATGGGTAGTATGTTTTGGAAGACCTTGATAAAGGATATTTCCAAAGTCGAGGAATGGTGTTATAACTGCTTGACATACCGTTCGAAAGTGATTTAGTTGTAAAATTGGCTTGAGGTTCCTAATGATCTTTAAACGATGGTATACTCTAGCTGTAATTTTATTTATATGGGATTTTAAGTTAATATGTTTATCTATGATTATACCAAGGTATTTTACTTCCTCGCTGACCTTTATGGGTTTGTTTAGTATATTGATTTCTTTAGGAGTTATTAAGTTCTGATTATTAAAAATGAACAACGCTTCTGTTTTATCTGGGTTTATTTTAAAGTTGTTAGCTGTGAGCCAATTTATTATTTATTATTTTTATTATTTACATTCTCTTATATACCGTGCTATTCTGCATCAGTGCGGTTTACATTGAACAAACTGAAATTACATTGAACAGGGCATTATAACTTGGAGATAACTATTTTACAGGGAACATGGGCTATGGAGGGTTAAGTGGCTTGCCTAAGACCACAAGGAGCACCTGTGGGACTAGAAACCCCAGTCCTTCCGGCCCAAGGTTGCTGTCCGCTAGTGGGATTTGAAACCCCGACCTTCCGGCCTGAAGTTCCTTGTCCCAACCACAATTGTTCATATCAGTCAAACAGTTATTAATTATTTCTGTGTCAAATGTATTCTGGTTAACTGCAGTGTAGATCATAATATCATCAGCGTATAGATGGTAATTTATTCCATATTGTTGAATAATTTTATATATAGGTTGAATATAGATGTTAAAAAGGATTGATGATAATGCTGACCCTTGTGGTACGCCTTGTGTAATTGGGATTTGAGATGATTTTTTGTCTCCACATTTTACTATTTGCGTACGATTATTCAGGTAGGATGTAAACCATTTCTACTGCAAAAATTCAAGGGAGTGCTACAGTGCAGGGGGTGAAGTACTTCTGTCCACGAAAGAAGAGCGAGAACTGGGTGTGATTGTTTCTGATGATCTTAAAGTAGCTAAACAGATAGAAAAGGTGATGGCAAAAGCCAGAAGGATGCTTGGGTGCATAGGGAGAGGAATGACCAGCAGAAAAAAGGAGGCGATAGTGCCTCTGTAAAAGTCTCTGGTGTGACCACATTTGGAGCACTGTGTAAGTTCTGGAGTCCACACCTTCAAAAGGATATAAGCAGGAAGGAGGTGGTGCAGAGGTTGACTACTAAGATGGTTAGAGGTCTTCTTTATAAAGTATAAGGGCCAGACTTAAAGATCTTAATATGTATACTTTATACTAAGGAAAGGCAGGATAGAGGAGATATGATAGAGATGTTTAGATACCTTCATGGCATAAATGTCCAAGAGGAGAGCCTCTTTCAACTGAAAGCAAGTTCTGCTATGAGGGGACATAGGATGAGGGTGAAAGGGAATAGACTCAGGAGTAATATGCGGAAATATTTTTTTAATGGAAAGAGTGATAGATGCATAGAATAGTCTCTCAGTGGAGGTAGTAGAGACAAGGACAGTACCTGAATTCAAGAAAGCATGGGACAAACGCAGATGATCTCTAATGGAAAAAAGGGAATTATTGTAGATGATATGGAAGGGCAGACTAGATAGGCCATGTGGTTTTTTTCTGTCATCATGTTTCTATGAGTACCAAGGCTTGATCTTGTCACTATCCTTGTTGGGGGCTCCTGATTCCATCTGCCTGAGACAAAATTTAGAGTGGATCGCAGGCGACCGTTGGCATGTAGCTTTTTTGCCTATTGTGGACCTATTCCTTCCTGAGTGTCTACTCTATTGCAAATTTTGGTATCATCTACAAAGAGGCAAACAATACCCAACAGCCCTTCCGCAATATCAGTAACAAAGATCTTAAAAAGAATAGAACCAAGGATGGATCCTGTGGCACACCACTAGTAACATACTTCTCAGAGTAAGCTCCATTTACCTGTACCCTTTGTTGCCTCCCACTCTAACAATTTCTAACCCAGTCAGTTACTTTAGGGTCCAGCCCTAGGGTGCTCAACTTGTTCAAATGTCGTCTGTGTGGAACAGTGTCAAAGGCTTTACTGAAGTCTAAGTACACCACATCTTGGGCTCTCCCTAGGTTCAGCTCCCTGGTCACCCAGTCAAAGAAATCAATCAGATTTGTCTGACAAGACCTGCCCCTGGTGAATCCATGCTGTCTCAGATCCTTCAATCCATTGGACTCCAGAAACCTCACTATCCTCTGTTTTAGCAGAGTTTTCAATCATTTACTCAACACAGAGGTTAGACTGACAGGCCTGTAGTTCTCAGCCTCATCCTTACTTCCGCTTTTGTATAAAGGGACCACATGTGCCCTTTTCCAGTCCTCTGGGACCACTCCTGACTCTAAAGAAGCACTGAAAAGGTCAGTCAGTGGCATCTCTAAAATGTCCCCAAGTTCTTTCAATATTCTTGGATATATCCCATCCAGTCCCATTGCTTTGTCTACTTTTAGTTTAGCTAGCTCCTCACGAACAGTCTTTTGAAAATCATTCAACATCCCCTTCACTTCTGTTCCTATTTGTGGGTGTTTTCTGAGGTCCTGCTCCTGGCCCTTCTCTGTGAACAAAGAACAGAAATATTTGTTAAGCAATTCTGCTTTATCCTCATCAGCTTCTACATATTCCTCCCCTTCACCCCGGAGTCTGACAATACCACTTTTGTACTCCCTTCTCTTATCACCGCATTTGATTGCACTGGCTATTTTTTCTTCTTTTTATATCTGCTTTCCTGACTACTTTGCTAGCTTCTCTTTTTCCAAATATAGATGCCGGTTTTCCTCTCTCTGATCTCTTGTATTTTATGAAGGCCACCCTCTTTTCCTTCACCTTTTGAGAACCATAGTGGCCTTCTTTTCCTTTTACCTTTATTTACCTTTCTAATAAAAAGGATTGTTGCCCTTAAAATATCCTCTTTCAGTTTTGCCCATTGCTTTTCTACATTCCCCAGCTGTTCCCATCCTCCTTGAGGTATTGGCTCATCTTGGGAAAGTTAGTTTTCCTAAAGTCTAAGGCCCTCGCTTTTGAATAGATTTTATCAGCCCTAGTCCTAATACTGAACCACACCATCTGGTGATCATTGTATGTGAGATGATCTCCCACTATGACATCAGAAACACTTCCCCCTTTGGTAAGCACCTTCATGTGTGGGGTCTGTTACCAGAAGCCAGAATAGTTGTCCCTGTAGAGAATCTAGGATCTCCTCACTTCTAGATGACACCGCAGCAGGGATGTGCCAATCAACATCTGGCATATTGAAATCACCTATCAGTAGCACTTCTCCTTTCATGGCAATACTGTGTATGTCTTCTTTTAAATGTCTGTCTGCTTCTTCTCCCTGTAAGGGAGATCTGTATATCAATAATGTAAATGTATTTCCCTTTCACTCTTTCTAGTTTAACTCACAGCGCCTTCTCGCTCTCTTTTAAGTCGTGTAATTCTATAGCTTTAATATTATTTTTTTACACATAGTGCCACTCCTCCTCCCCTTCTTCCTATCCTGTCCTTCCTGAATAAAGTATAGCCAGGTATAATTACATCACAGTCATGGTTGTCCATGAACCATGTCTCCATAACTGTCACTAAATCCAAGTCAGCCTCTTCCATTAAAGCCTCAACATCGGGGATCTTATTTCCCAGGCTATGGGCATTTATGCACACCGCTTTTCATATGTTGCCCCATTTCCCAATTTCTACAGAGGTATTTAATGTTTCATTTACCTGGGGGCTTTCTTCACTGATCCCCAATGAATTTAGTTTAAAGCCCTCTTTAGTACTTTAGCCAGTCTGCTGCGGAAGATACTTCAACGCTTCTTGGACAGGTGGATGCCATCTCTGCCCTGCAGCCCTTGGAAAATCATCCCATGGTCCAGGAAACCCAAATGCTCTTGACACCCTCCATGCAACAATGTATTCATCTCCAGGATGCAAGCTTCTCTCCCTTGACCTTTACCCTCAACAGGGTAAAGGGTACTCATCCCTGAGAGCCCCAGGCAGAGAATCAGTGTCAGGCTCAGCTCTACTCCCCTAAAACTATTTCACTGGCTTTGCAGCATTGCATTTAAGGTGGCTGGCAGGCAGATCCCTCTGAGAGCCTTCTGCAATCTTCAGGAGGAAAGAGGGAGCATTGAGATTGAGTGAGGCAGCAGCACTCTTCCTGATCCTTCCAATTTCTGGCTACTCAACAGGCCCCTATCATGATAAGCGCATGGAGCTGAACCAGTTTTCCCTCCTCCTATGCCTACCAAAAAGACCAAAGTCTAGTGGAGCCTCCCACATTGCACTCAAGTCAGTCACGCTCAAGGTGGTCATTCATGAGCGTTTAATCAATCTTCTCCTCTCAATCTTCAGACTTTCTAGAGAGAGGAGAAAATCCATCCACTATCTACTGGAGACAAAGAAATAATGAAGAGACCTCTGGTGGCTGAGGTAAATAGAGGCATGGGAGTGATGCCAGTGAATCCTGGGCTTTTCGTTGGTTCTTTGTCTACTACACCAGTGGTTTTCAACCCAGTCCTCTGGGACACCTCCAGACTAGTCAGTTTTTCAGGATATCTACAATGAATATGCATGAGAAAGATCTGCATGCACTGCTTCCACTGTATACAGATCTATCTCATGCATATTCATTGTGGATATCCTGAAAACCTGACTAGCCTGGGGGAGGACTAGGTTGAGAACCACTGGTCTACACCAATCTGCTGGTAAGGGAACACAACTCACTTGTCTGGACTGGTCTAACAGGACGATATGGAATCTCCATTTTTATTTTCTTTTTCAGTTGTCTCGCTTCCTTCTTTGTCTGTTTTCTTCAGCAGCAGACATTTTAATACTTTGTCTTCCTTCCATCTTTATCCCTTTTTCCCGGTTTCTTTCCTTTTTCATTTTCATCTCTTCTTCCTCTCTTCCTCCTTGCTCGCCTGTCCTCATTCTTTCTCATCCTGTTTCTCCTGTGTACTGTCTTCCAGTCACCACCCTCTTCCTTCTATATCATTTCCTTATTCCACCCAACCCTAATCTAGGGTCTCACTACCTCCCTCCACCATTTCCTGGTTCTTCTCTTCCTTCACAGCATTCTCCCCTATCCAGGTTCCTCTCTCTTTTCCTTGTCATCCCCCACATGCTCAATCCTCTCTATGTGGGTCCTTTCTTCCTCTGTTCCCCTCCCTTGCTTTATCCCTCTCTCCCCCTTATTAATCTTTTCCTCTTCCTTGTATTCACCTTGCTACCCCCTGTTGCCGTCTCCATAACAACTTCCCATCAGTCATATATAATTTCACTCTCTGTATTCTGTTCACCCATCCATTACAGGTCTCTTCTATTCCTCCCATTCACAATTTCTGAATCCTTGCTCTCCCTCACCCAAATCTCTGACTCCTCATTTTGTATCCCTTCTATAATCTTCCGGTCCTTGCTGCGTGCTCCCAATGTCTAGATTCCCACTATGTCCTTACTCTCCCCAACAGCTTCTTTGTCCCTCACAACCCCTCACTCATGCCTTTTGCCATCCAGTTCAATCAGCTGATCAGTGAACCACATGGCCATGAGGAAGAGGTGAAGAGAGAACATCATAAAAGAAGGAGCAGCTCTGATGCAAGCCATGAGCCAGGGTTTGGAGAAAGTGGTGAGGAAAAGAGGGACTCTGGAAGGTGGTGGCAGGAAGGGAAAATGGGGACTTAGAATACTTCAAAACGGAGTGGAGGAATGAGCCCTCTACCATGGATCCTGGAGTTTCTTCTTGAGATAGGTCTCCAAATCCAAAAACCTAGAGGGTTTCCAACCTAGAGCTAGGGTACATAGGAAGAGGCATAACAAGTCGAAAAAAGAAGATGCAAATGCCCGTGCAGGTTGTTAAAGAGATCTCATCTGGAGTACTATTTTCATTTCTGGAAGCCATACGTGAAAGAAGACTAAGTAGAGATGGTCAAAAAATGTCACTAAAAAGGTACTGAGTCCCTGTGATATGAAACTTGAAGACTTAATCATGTGGGACTTAATTGAGGACACTAGATGAATCTAAAGGTCCTTATCTACACTCCTCATCAGGAACTCTGCTCCTCTAACAGATGCCTTTTATCTATGCCCTTCTCTGCCACTACTAACTCCAGAGTATGTTCATTCCATCTTGCTGCTCCATATGCCTGGAACAGACTACCTGAGTCAGTGCGTCGGGCTCCTTCTCTGGCCTTATTCAAGTCCAGGCTGAAAACCCACCTCTTCGAGGCTGCTTTTGGATCCTGATGCTCCTCACTCTCTTGTCCACTACGCATGTGTATCTTACCATACTCTAGTTCTCAGTTTTGTGATGTTTTTTCATCTTGATTAGATTGTAAGCTCTAATGAGCAGGGACTGCGTCTTACATCTATATGTACACTCTGTAGCGCTATACAAATGATTATAGTAGCGTGCAGCTATCTCCCGGGGGAAGTGACAGGGCTAAAAAAAAAAGAAGTCAAGAAAGCATGAGATAAGCCCAGAGGATCCCTAGATGTGAAAGAGAAGTTGCAGTCTATGACACTGCAAAAGAAAGCATATTGGGCAGAGTGGATGGGCCTTAAGGTCATCATCTGCTGACAGATTCCAGGTTTCTATGGAACTTCTATTTCATGTACTATAAGAAATGAATATTGCTGGTGGCTGCAGAGTAACCAGATTATGACCTGTCTCCTCCCTCCGTCTCAACTCTGGACCTCGAACATGCTGCAATAAAGCTCCCTGAGAGCAACTCATCCTCCAAAAGCAGAAACAAGTTTCATTTTTTTCATGATTTGGGGTTTTGAAAGAGATCGAGAGAGTTCCTCTCTCACCTCGGGCCATGTTCCAAAACTGGGTGGAGCTTATCAGAGAATCTTGTGCCCCTGCTGTGTCTTCCTGATAAGACATGTCGAGGGTGTTCGAGGACAGTCAGGTGCTTGGAGCTTAGAGGAAAGCCCCATTTCATAGTCACATAACTTTCATTTTAAAAGCTGTGTCTCCTTTTGAGCAAATATAACTATAACTCTATAATTTAATTCTTTATAATCTTCTGAATCTAAAACTAAACACTCACTGTATGTATTCTTGGGAGATTTGATCCACATTACAAAAACTCAGAGACCGTGCAAATTATCAGTGGATGCTCTGGAGCTTTTCAGAAGATAAATTCTTAGAAATATTGCAGAAGTGTCCTAGACACACCTAGCTGTTGATAGATGACCAACAAACACTGTACTACCGATGATTCCAGTTTTCTTTGGCAAAGCTACGTCAGGGTCTCCACTACATATCAGGTTTTCATTTTGGGAGCAATTTAGAATTGTTTGCTTTGCATGCGATGTACAGTAGGTGGGAACTTTCAGTTTTAGGGCTTTTTTGCTTCTTTTTCTTTCCGAGCAGCTTTATTTGCACCTGTTTGTCTATTGTTCCTGGAATCTTCCCCATTGTTTAGTTCTTCTGACTTCTTTATGATCCTGACCTACCTTCTCTCTGAGATACGTAAATTATATTACATAGTAGTTATGTATTCTTGAAAGGGCCCACTGGACTCCTTACTAAACAATATGTCCCTTTTACCAAGAACATGTTTATAGAGATTAGGAAGATGGCATGCTCCATTGCTGGTGTACCACCATAGGGGTCTGCTGGAATGGATCATTCCTTCAGCGAGTATGGAAACCCCTGACGTGTCATAGTTTGGAGGGACACACACAGTGTTGGATCTGTGTTGTGTCCAGAGAGCAGCCACTTACCAAAGGAAGGGCTCATGAGGTGCCCCTTGCGCCCCTCCCCATCCCTACAAGCAGGAGAAAGCAAAACAGCATCAGCTTCTAAATCAGCTGCACGGGCTTGAAGACGGTAAAGATCTCAACCCATGTGACTGGTGTTATGAGCGGTGGCAGCGATTGGAGGAAGTGGTGGTACCTTAGTGATATCTGCATGGCTGAGGTAACAGTTTCAAAGATGGGGCAGGCAGAATGTAAGGGACAGCTGGGGTCAGGGGAGGGAAGGAAAGAGAGGAGGAGAGTGCTGGAATCTGGTCTAGGAAGGGAAGGGGGCTATCTCTGTGATCAAGCTTGGGAATGTGGGTGAAGGGTGCTGGGGTCATCCTGGAGGGGAATGAAGACATAAAAAATGAGAGGGAGAGTATATATAAGAGTGTCCTCGGAATGGGAGAGAGAAATTTGGTACATTCCCTCCCTGATCTAATGCGCATTTTTTGCCCTCCCCAAACTATAGTGACCATAAGTTAAAATCTCCCAGTTATGGATAGAAGGCATTGAAACTATCTGCTCTTAGATGTATGTCTGCGTCTTAAGACCAGAAACTAGTGAAAGGATAAGAGTTTCCTACTGGTTGGACAACCTGACACTCTAAGAGCGAACAAGGACCTACAATCCTTCCGTAAAGATCTAAAAATCTACTTATTCCAGGAATACTACAATATAACTTAATCATCAGCACATCATCCTTCCCATAACTTGCCCATCAAAAGCATTGATCTGGCACCCAGATGACATGTAAAAACAGATATATGTATCTTATCTTATCTGATGTTTTGTAGTTCTATGTAAACCGCGCTGATGATGAATAGTGCGGTATATAAAAATGTTAAATAAATAAATAAATAAAATATGTACATAAGTATATAATTTTAACTGATCCTATTAAATGTATATAATTCCAAACCTGTTAAATGTATATAATTTTAACGTGTTATATGTAACTGTTGATTTGCTGTGCCCAAGTTATAATGTAAACCGCTACTGATCGCTGGAAGAAGCGGTATAAAAATGTAACCAAATAAATAAATAAATAACTAGAATTTCTGTGTCTGCCTGAAAAGAGACCCGTTTCTGAGGCCTAGAGTTTAATGTTTTTTGAAGTCCTTGTGGTTTGCCAGTAAACCATTAGATACCAGTCAGCTACTTGCTAACAGCAGAAATGCCAAGGGCGAACCATCCCAAAGAGTGAAATTTAACATCCTAGAGCAGCGGTTCTCAACCTGTGGGTCGCAACCCCCACGGGGGTCGCCACAGGATTTAGCGGGGGTCGCCTCACTCCGCCAAGTTTAAAAAAAAAAAAAGCGCACAAGTTGCTGCCGCTGCCGAGTCCGCTTCTCGGCAGCGGCAAACTCACCGCCTCCCTTCTAATGCAGCCGCGGCTCCCTGCCTCTTAGGGAACCGCGGCTATGCCTGTAAGTAAAACCACTGCGGAGCCTTCCTGTCTCTCGACGAGCTCCGTGCAGCATTGTCCCACCTCAAAAGGAAGGAGGGGGGCTGACAGGGAGGGAGGGAGGGGGGCTGACATTGGCAGATGGGGGGCTGACATGGAGGGAGGGAGGGAGGGGGGCTGACGGAGGGAGGGAGGGAGGAAAGGGGGCTGATATGGACAAAGGGGAGAGACGGGGGACATACTGGACAGACAGGAGATAAATGCTGGACAGAGGGGAGAGACAGTGCGAGTTAGGATTATAATGGGCTGATGGGGGAGCTAGCACTGGTAATGGGCAGATGGGGGGGCTAGGACTGGTAATGGGTTGATTAGGGAAGGCTAGGACTGGGAATGGACTGATCAAGGGGGGCTGGGACTGGTAATGGGCTGATAGGGGGGTAGGACTGGTAATGGACTGATGGGGGGCTAGCATTGGAAATGAGCTGATCAGTGAGGCTAGGACTGGAAATGGGCTGATGGGGGGGTAGGACTGGTAATGGGCTGATGGGGGGTAGGACTGGTAATGGGCTGATTAGGGGAGCCTAACACTGGTAATGGGGTTGAGGGGGGACTAACACTGGAAATGAGCTGATTAGGGGAGGCTAGGACTGGTAAAGGGCTGATGGGGTGAGGTAGGACTGGTAATGGACTGATGGGAGGCTAGCATTGGAAATGAGCTGATCAGGGGGGCTATGACTGGAAATGGGCTGATTAGTGGAGGCTAGGACTGGTAATGAGCTGATGGGGGTAGGACTGGTATTGGGATGATTAGGGGAGGCTAGCACTGGTAATGGGGTTGAGGGAGGACTAGCACTGGAAGCGAGCTGATTGGGGGGCTTCAACTGGGAATGGGCTGATTGTGGGGAGGGGAGGATAGAGCTGGTGGCCCTGGAAGAAAGCTGGGGGCTAAGGCTACAAATGGGCTGATACGAGGGGATGGGAGAATGGAACTGGAAGGGAGTGGATCTGAGAGGGGCTGCCATGGTATTTGTACTAGAAGGGGCTGGTCAGTGGGGAAGGAGGGGGACTGGAAGGGAATGGACACCAGTGGCAGTCATGGGAATACAAGTTGACATTGGAAGGTACTGGGAGGGAGGACTGGAAAAGGGCTGATACTGGGAAGGGTTACTGGGACTGGAAATAGGCTGATGGAAAGAAGTGAAGAAAACAAAAGTAGAGATAAGAAATGGCAGATGGACCATAGACCACAGAAAGAGAGCTAAGAGAAGACAGAAAGTAGAAGCCTCAGATCAGGACCAGCATGATCAAAGAATAAATTGGTCAGACAACAAAGGTAGAAAAAATAATTTTATTTCATATTAGTGAATTGACTACAAAATCATAATAATTTTGAAAACAAACATTGTTACTTGTTATTGGGATTAATTATTGTGGTTTAAATAAGTAAATTTTATAAATAAAAACATAATGCAAAGGCCTATAATATTCAACAAATGATTACAGCGACAATGCGTTAACGGTAAAGGAAGAGAGACGCATTTGATTTTATCATTGGGGGTCATCACAAGTTGACCAATGGTAAAAGGGGTCAAGGTACAAAGAAGGTTGTGAACCACTGTCCTAGAGAGTGAGACTGAAGTCCAACGAGTGAGATTTTTTCAGATGATGCATGGTGCAGGTATAATCTTGGTTGCAGCTCAGAACGTCAGGACATTTCTGAGATCAGGTGAAGATGTCCAAGATCTTGGGACCACCCCAGCCACATCTTCCTGACTTGGACATCTTTGTGCTAGGAACGTCCACAGAACCAGCTTCTAAAATGGCTCTGGGGACATCTCTGGGCTTTAGACCTTTCTATGCCCATTTTCAGATGTCCAAAGCATGCCTATGGCTTCTAAAATAATCCCCATAATGTACGATTATGTATTTTTACAGCACTGTTGTGGAAAGGATGATATTGTGATGATCATGACTGTTAAGTTTAATTATCAAAAAATCGGGTTGGAGTTCTAAGGCTGAAAGGTCGCCTAGGGTGTCCAATACCATTGCACCAACACTGAGTGGCAATCAGAATAAAATGGGGCAAATTACCAATCTAGAGAAGATTCTACTTCAAAGAGCGCTGTGTTCCATTCCAACACAAAACAGACTAAAGAGAAATCTTTCTGAGCATTCAGAGCAGAAGGGATTTGCATAACATCAAACAGACAAATATTCTATTGCTTGGGACACTAAATAATGGGGTGAATCCAAGCCAAATCCATGGCCAGGCTCTAGGCCAAAGTCACAGCAAAAGCCTTTAAGGGATAACATGACCACATCCACCAGAGAGGGACCTTCAGAACCGTCTCCTCAGGCACAGCTAAAGCACGGCTCTCTCCTTCTTGCTGTGAGTACTTTGTTTCAAAACTATGCAACACAACAGTCTCACTGAGTAACCCTTCAGTGAATACGACACCCATGTTAACCAGAAGAAATCACCGGAACATTTCCTCGAAGCCTGAAAACCCCAGGAGCAGCATCATTTTAAATGTTTTATTGTCTAAAATACCACCAAAAGATCATTGAAACTAACTTTGTGTGCATTGCTCAGCAAGAAACTTGTATACTATGGACAAGGAAGTTTTCTTATGCTCTTAAAATAGATGCAATTTCCCCCCCCCCCCCCCCAAATATATCTATTTACCTAAAAATGAGAAAGTAACATAAGAACAGAAGTTATGCCATCCTGGGTCTGACCAAGGGTCCATCAAGCCCACTATCCTGTTTCCAACAGTAGCCGATCCAGGTCTCAAGTACATGTCAGATTCCCAAAACGATACACAGATTCCATGCTGCTTATCTCAAGGATAAGCAGTGCATTCCCTCGGTCCTCTTTAATAATGGTTTATGGACTTTTCCTCCAGGAACTCATTCAAACCTCTTTTAAATACAGCTATACTAACAGCTTTTACTACATCCTCCGGTAATGATTCCCAGAATTTGATTATGTGTTGAGTGAAAAAATATTTTCTCTGACAAATGTGCTACATTATAGCTTCATTGCATGTCCCCTAATCTTTCTACTTTTTGAAGGAGTAAAACAACTGATGTACGTTTACCTGTTCCACTCCATTCATTATTTTATAGACCTCTATCATATCTCCCCTTAGCTGTCTCTTTTCCAAGTTTGAGTCCTAACCTTATTTAGTTTCCCCAGTAGATGTATGAATATTCTAGATTCCAATGGTGCTACCCTTTCTGGTCACACTCCTTGTTATATGAGTTTTGGAAGTTAGCGCTATTATGGAATGGTAGATTTGCTCTATGGGTGTGTAGCTAACTGTAGGATGCTGATGATTGGTAGCGCAATATGGATTGTCTTTGAATTTGCAGTTTGCAATCTTGATGCTGCAAGTCTGAAATTTTATATTTTCTCAGTTCAGATTCAAAGCAATCTCAGATTTTAAGGTAACATCTCCATTTAATTTGTTTAGTAGCCTGATAGTTTCACTCCTGCTGATTTCTGTCCAATCCAGCCTGGGCACTATGAGCTTGAATTCATGGCCACCAGGATTAGTTTTTCTCATTTTATATCTTCCCTCTCATCAATAAGCTGGTCATAGCGCTGACCAAATAAATCTGGTATGCAGATTTTTGTAATGGCTTGTTTTATTGTGGAGTTGTGAAAGTGGTTTTCAGTTCATTTTGATTCATGATTGTTGTTTATTTTGTTGTAATATCTGTTTCAATAAATTGTATATAAATGTTTGGAGGCCAGCTAGGATTTTAGATGGACAGCATACGAATTTTAAAATAAAGTAAATTAAATTTATGCAAATGAGGCCCAATGGATATGGGGTAGATTCCGACCCGCTAAACTTCGAGATGGCTACCCTACTGACACAGCTCCCTGCACATATAGGCAGCTGGTGCGGGGAGCTCTGTTCGTGGGCAGTCTGGAGGTGCAGCGAGGGTGGGCTGTTGGCAGGAACATGACCTCAGACATACTGGGCCGATTCCGAGATCGGCCCTATATGTTCGGGGTCAGCTATTTGCATGGGGGACTTGGAGGTGGAATAAGTCCCCCTGAATGGAGGACGATGGATGGCCTGGGCCCAGAAACAAAGATGAGGGGGTGCAGGGGGATCCCCGCGGCCCGACCCTAGCCACGGAAGACCCAATCAGGGGGTTGGGCTGTGGGGAAAGAAGAATTCAATGATCTGCCAGTGATCGTGGCTCCTACATGGAGCCTGGTTGGGCTAGCCAAGGAGTTGCTGGACATCCAGGCAGCCAGAATCGGGGCATGGCCTGTACGTCCAAGCCAGTAGACCCGATTCTGATCCCGCAGGCACATCTGGACCCCATGAGATCAGAATCGGGTGCACTGGCACACATCCCGATTCTGACCAGCTGAAGAGGCGGGGGACGCACACAATGGAATTGGCCTCCATGTAAACATTTATGCAAATGAGGCCCCGAAATGAGTCTCCACAGATGGCTCCGCATCACCTTCAGACCAACCCTGCATGGAACCTTTTTTGGGAACCTGGCAATTACTTGTGACCTGGATTAGCTGCTGTTGGAAACAAGATACTGGGCTTGATGGACCTTGTTCTGACCCAGTATTGTATATCTTATGTTCTTATGTACTAGTTGCTATTTCTGTCTTTGTCTCAGTAAAATGTACTTTTGTTTGGAAAAGCATATCTTTGAGCAGACTATGGGGTATGTTTACTAAAACCCCGGTAAAGTGCGGACCCCGGTAGTGTGCGGGTGCCATATAAGGAGTGGGCGTTCCGTCCTGAAAAAGAAAAGCCGGAATTTACATATGCGCTAAGGTGCGCGGAGCCCATGTGCGCCCCGCACCTTAGCGCATGAGATAGCTGTGCGGGAGGCATAAGTGGCGCGCTGAAGTGCAAGAAAAAGAGCAGTCTAGTTTGGTCTTAAACTCAAGAGTAAAATTGCAGTTAAGCCCAAAATTATGTATTTTACTCAATATGAATTGCTGAATTTCCAGATAAAAGCTTTTATCTGGAAATTCAGCAATTCATATTGAGAAAAAGAGCAGAGCCACAGCACAATGGTTAAGACACTGACCAATGGTGCAGGGATCAGGGGTTAAAGTGCCCAATGAACAAGGCTGGCTGAGGCATTAATTTATGAGGCGCAGAAATACTGGGCGGCATAAGGCAGCGTGCTAATGTTTTTGGCGGCATATTAATACTGGGTGGCATAAGGAGGCGCGCTGATGTTTATGGAGGCATTATAATACTGGGCAGTATAAGTGGCGCGCTGATGTGCAGGAAGAAAAGCAGAGCCACAGCACAATGGTTAAGACACTGACCAATGGTGCAGGGATCAGGGATTCAATCCCCCACAGTGCCCAATGGAGACAACTGGCTGAGGCATTATTTTAGGAGGCATTTAAATTTGATGGGCGGTATAAGGCGGCACGCTGATGGGCATAAGGCGGCGCGCTAATGGTTTAGGAGGCTTTTTAATACTGGGCGGCATAAGGCGGCACGCTGATGTGCAATCACAGGAACAGAACCACAGCACAATGGTTAAGACACTGACCAATAGTACAGGGATCAGGGGTTCAATCCCCCAAAGTGCCCAATGAACAAGGCTGGCTGAGGCATAACATATTATGGGGAAGATTGCTTTAGGAGGCATTTTATTCATATTTTAATTATCACTACTAGCAAACGCACTCTCAAAGCGTGTTAACATAAGGCGCCCTATAAGGCACATTTTAAAATGCACTGTCAGCCAAGGCACCCTAGAATGTTGCTTATAGGGCGCTTTAGAGGGTGCCGTATGAGGTACCGCAAGGTCAGTGTACTGTTTTTTATGGCAGCACTGTGCAGTTTAAGGAATGAAAAGCATAAGTAGGTGCGCTGACAGGCAAGGAGGAGCAGCAGTGGAGCACAATGGTTAAGGCACTGACTGCTGATACAGGGGTCATGAGTTTGCTCCCCAGTGTGCATAATACGTAAGGCTGGCTGTGGCATCAGCTTTGCATTGTACATATTTTGTCCTGCAGCACTTTATTTTTATGTTATTAATTGCTGCCAGCAAACACGCCCTCACGTGCCGTAATTGAAGGTGCCGTATAAGGCACCCTATAAAGCACTCCATAGGGCACATTATAAATTGCACTGTCCGCCACAGCACCCTAAAATGTCCCCTATAGGGCACCCTATAGGTTGCGTCACAGGATATTGTATAGTGCACCTTATATGGATGGGAACCATAAGGTGCCCTATAGGGCGCCCTATAAAGCACCCTCAGAGGCACCTTATGGGTACAGTACGCTGAGGGTGTTTTTGCTGGCATCAAAATATGTACATTAAAAAACAAATGCATTGGACAACCCTATCAAATAACCCCACTGTGGGTTTGAACACATGACCTCTGGCTTCAGAGACAGTGAAGTAACCATTGGGCTACAGCTGCTAGCAAACCCCTGGCTGGCTGCAGAGAGCATGCATGTCACCACACAGACAGTCTGCTGTGGTCACCAGGATAGGGTTAGTCCACCCATACCCATGATGCACTGCACATGCAAATCAGCTGTCCACAGATTAACACAAGATGGGCAATGCACCCCCACAGCACCTCGGCCCGGTAGAGGGAAGTGACCATGTGCACCCACACACCACCTCGGCCTGGTAGGGGGTACTGACCGTGTGTTTTACTGGCACAGAGTAGCTACACACCGTCACACTGTGCGGGTACTGTGCTCACCCTGAGGGTGCAATGAGGCGCCCAGGACCAGGTCCACAACACCTTCCATGGCTGAAAGAGGCCATGCCGGAGGTCCAAAGCAGTGTTAATGTGTGAGATAGGTAGTTCCTGCACAATCACCTTGGATATCTCTGTCTGACTCAGTCAGGTGCAGCTCCTATGGACCCCTAGGTGGGCCATGTACCACCACCACCACCACCACCCCCACCCCCCTCCTCCAGGGCTGAGGATCCCCCATCAATAGATCCACATTCTACCTCCCTGCAAAGGTGGCAGTAGAGGGGTCCATCAACCTGGTTCCTGCTGAGGAGCAGACACCCCACAGGGCAGTCAATGCAGCTCTATACACATCCATAACACAATAGCAGACAGACATTAGGCCTGGATATGGTGAGCTGCACCCCACCACTATCTGATATTCTCCTGCAGCAAGTCATCATCCACTGCACCCTACAAGCTGCTCCATCATAACACATACCAGCTGCAAACAGTGTGCTAGTTAGTCCACAGTGCATGTTCCCAGTGGAGATGCATGCACCCAGAACTGGGATGTCAGCATACACAGCAAGCAGATAAATCAGTGACTGGGCCCCAAAAGGAAACCCATATCTATCACATAAGAAAAATACTACATGGCACTATGGGGGTGCCTAGCCATGCTGTGGTCACTGCACAGTCAGGGTGAGAGTGATCTCTCAGCAGGACATACTGAGGTCACCCTGTCCGTGTAGGGGGTGGCCGGGCACTAAAATGTCCCAGTCAGTGCCTTATGCCCTGTGCAAATGCACCCTGGCCAGGCCACCCTGTCCGGCCTATACCCATGGTACCTTGCTCCTTATTATGCACATTGGCAGCCCAATACTGACAACATTGCTGGCAGTGTGGGCTGTGGAAGGTGTTTGCAGCCACCACACATTGTATAGACAGACAGCCACCCCCACACCTATGCCAGCATTGTGCTACTATAGAGGGGTTCAGCAGCCATACCCACCACACCAGTCCTGGGCACAGTACAGGCATGGATATGGTATGCAATACTGTTGGGGGTCACTCCCCAGGGCGGTAAACACTGTCAGAGACCAGACCTGCAGCACACACCGCAGACATCAGAATGATTGTTATGGTGGAGCCCAAGGAGCAAAATGTGCTTAACGTAGGAATTGATATCTGACAGTTATCATGGGAAACATATGATAGCTGTGTACCATATACCCAGGTGTAGGGTGGCATTGCTAAGGTATGCAACTGCTAGTATTGGGAGATACAGGCAGGGCCCAATGTCCTGCCTCTCCAGAAGGCATTGGCCAATGGGGCCTGTGGGTGTGGGTGTGTCTGGCCCTGTTGGCTGCTGCTTTACAGCAGAGTTTCCCAACTCCAGTCCTGGTGTTCCAAACAGTGTTCGGGTTTTCATGCTGTCCCTCATAAATATGCATGAGCTACATCTGCATACCATGGGGGTGGTGCATAGATATGCAGCACAGGCATCTTTATTAGAGGCAGCATGGAACCTGAATGGTGTGGGGGCCTCCAGGACTGCATTTGGGAGACTCTGCTCTAGGTAATGCGGCTGTTTATGGTGTCTGTGTTTGGTGTGGTAAAATATAGGCGTATTAACCATGCGTATGTTCTCAGCAATAAAGGTTTGTCCTTACTATCACGGTTTAGTTGTGGGAAAAATATGTGGACAGGATTGGAGGTAGCCCCAGCTGGACTTTGAACCTGTCTGTGACCTTCTGTTCCTGCACACACTGTCTGTGTGCACTGCACCACTGTGTGGTCACAGATATGCTGCCTCCCCTGGGGAGTCCATGACTGAACATCCAACAGAGCCTGTCTGTTGCGGTGGACGGTGCCAGCCTGCACACGCCTAGGCCACTGTCTGCTGTGGCTAGCAGCCACTGCCCCCTCCACCACCTGTACCCTTCGCCAACATGCAGACATGTCCTTATCTGAGAAAAAGCATATGACCTGATTGAGTTGTGGCACTCCAGGCCTGAATTTGGGGGACTCAGCTGTAGGAAATGCCCATTGTTATGGTTTGTGTGCGGTGTAGGGTAAAATATGGGTGTTTGAACCATGCTTATGTTCTCAGCAATAAAGGAGTGTCTTTACTATCACTGTTTAGTGGTGGGTAAAACTATGGAGACTGGGTTGGCAGGAGCCCCAGCTGGGATTTGAACCTATGACCCTCTGATCCTACAGGCACTGGCTGTGTCCGCTGCACCACACTGTGGCCACAGGGACAATGCAGTCTCTGGAGATAGGAAACCTGGCCGCACGAGTCAGACACCCTGCTCTGCACAATTTTACTGTGGGCTCGTTTACCTTGTATGGGGACAAAGGTGCAAATAAACCTCAAAAATGACCTCCAAAAAAGGGGAAGAAAACCAAAACCAAGCTGGGCAACAGTGATATTAATGGGCAACCATAAAAAACACTCCCAGGAAAGCTCCAATAAAATGCAGTGATTTTTGAAAGAGTCTACGGAGCGTTGACCCTTCCAAAAATCATTTCTTTTTTTTGGAGCTTTCCTGGGAGTGTTTTTTATGGTTGCCCATTAATATCACTGTTGCCCAGCTGGATTATAATTTTTTTGGAATTTGTTGTGGTCATTTTCAATTTATATTTGCTATTTTGTTCTGTGCACATGTATCACACTGCTCACGTTTTGCAGGTTTCCCCGGTTTTGCTGTACATTGCTGACGGAAATGGTTTCTCTTCCCTTTAAATCGGCTCTAACGCGAGGGTTTCACTCGCGGTATTTTTTTTGCCGAAATTCAGCCCCGCTCCTGTGCGTGGAGCCTCTCCCCTCCCACTCTCCACCCATTGACCCCGTCCCCCCGCCCCTCGGGAGCCTTCCTCCACCCTCGAAATGCCTTTTCACGCCTCTATCGCACATCAGCGCACCGCACACTTGCGCGGGCCCGTCAGTGTGAGGGGCACGTGTGCGGGGGCCCGTTAGTGTGACGCGCACGCGTGCGAGGCACTTAAGAGCACTTAAGTGCATCATTAGCGTACGCTACTGTGTGCCGCGTACGTGTGCGCGGTTTAGTAAACATACCCCTATGTGGTTTTTTCTAGACAGACTGTGTCCTGATCTCCTTGGGACCCCAGGAGTTGCTGCTCTGTTTGTCTCTCAATGGAGAATCCTGATCCTGGGACCAGTTCCAGTTTTCCCTACTCCACAGCTTCCCTTTTCCTGCTTCCAGAGAATCCTGGAGAAGGATTGCGGATTATTGTGAATAGCGCGGTATATAAAAAACTGTAATAAATAAATAAATAAAAAATAAAAACCTCGTACAGTATACCAGAGGTGTGCAGCAAAAAGTGTGTTTTGTTTAGTTTTCCATGTCTTTCGTAGGTTCTCAAAGAGACGGCTGAGGGGAGATATGATAGAAGTCTATAAATTAATGAACGGAGTGGAACGGGTAAACGTAGATCGATTGTTTACCTTATCAGAATATAGAGAGACTAGGGGACATGCAATGAAGCTACAGGGTAAACTATTTAAGACTAATAAAAGAAAATATTTTTTCACTCAACGTGTAATCAAACTCTGGAATTTGTTACCGGAGGATGTAGTAAAGGCTGTTAGTGTAGCTGGGTTTAAAAAAGGTTTGGACAAGTTCCTGGAGGAAAGGTCCATAAACCATTATTAAGAAGGGACCCAGGATATCAATGCTTGACCCAGTACAAGCATTGTGGAACCTGTGTCTTTTGGGGAAACTGCTAGGTACATATGACCTAGATTGGCCACTGTTGGAAACAGAATACAGTACTGGGCTTGATGGACCTTGGTCTGACCCAGTATGGCATATCTTATGTTCTTATGTCCTTATGTTTTATTTTCATTTTGGAGATAATATTGGTAACAGTACACAATTCTTCAATAGTGCGTGCACTGATACATAGTGCAGGCTGTTGTGTAGTAATGCACGCTATTAATGACATGGGAAAGAAAAACAGAATTTTGGAAGAGGGTTCCTATGGCTTCATTCAAAAAACGATATGAAACGACACAGGAAATGTCAATATTTCCGATGTCATTTTAAATGAATGCACAGCCTGACTGCACATAGGATTTGCTTTATCCAAAAATGTTAAAACTTGCTACTCTCCTAGGGAAATATCATCAACACTTAGGAATATCTCATCAAATTTGTCAGGCATTAAGAATATTTTTCTTTTACTCAAACACCTTCCTTTCAAGAAGTTGACAAAAGTCTTCAGTTGCCAGTTTCTTGTAATCCGCTTTGATATTTTAATGTTTAGCTGTATATCAAATATAACTAACTAACAGGACGCAACATCCGGTCCTCAGAGGTTCATCTTGTGGCAGAGAACTCCCTGATGACACCAAATATTACAGTGTCGAATTCAGCAGGCTGCAGTTCAGCTACCTGGTTCTTTAAGAGATATCTCTATCATACATGTTTTAAAACCATCCTAGAACGTAAAAGCAAGAAAACAAGAAAAAAACCCACATAATTCATTGTCCTACAGAAAGCTTCAGAACCTTCTCCAACGGAACTTAAATCTACAGGCAGACACTATATATGATACACGTGAATTCATCCAGGAGATTCCTGGCTCCAGCTACGAGATTACGAGTGTCCAGTGAGGACTTGGCCCTCTGTACAATATGCTCTCCTCTAATTATCCTGTTTACTGGGCTGATCAAAGCACTGCACACCCAGATTTCACCAGTCTCAGCTACGCTGTGCAAACCCGAATAGAAAAAGCACTCAGTAAAGATTTCCACTAACTTATAAATGCCAGAAAGAAATGTTCTTTTCATAGGAAAATTCAAGACCAAAGGGCGTCTGTGTGAGAAAATGCCTGTCAGCTCTAGCTGTGTTCCTGCAACATTTTTAGAGGCATTTTCAACACGAGCCATCTCTGATAAATAGGGCTTATTGTGACCTAAACGCAAATGCCAGTTTCAGATAAAGCAAAGGCTGTCCTCTCAAAGAACAAGGAACCTCCATTATGGCCTGCAGATGTGCGGTTCTGGGCAATGATGTCATTCACGAGGGCTCTGTGCCAGCTTGATTAGATGATGAGCCTGAGAGCTTGGGCGGACTTTCACTGACTTGATGCAGCTGTGAACAGCTGCCCTGCTATTGCGTTCTACACGTGAGCAATCAACAAATTATATTCTGAATACCACCGTCTCATTTCCCAGACTAGGAAAGCCTTCTGTCTCTCTCCCTTTCTTTAAAGTTAAAGGCCATTGGCAATTCCAAAATACATCCGACCAAGAATCTTCCACCCTACATGGAATCATAATCTATTTTAAATTAAAATACCACCTTTTAGTATGTGTGTAATTACAGTACCGTTGCATAGCAGAGATTTGTTTTGTTAGACAAACGAAACGAAACTGGAGAAGACACAGAAATGAATTTCCTAGCATGGTTAAAAACTAAGGGGTATGTTTACTAAACTGCGTTAGTGCAATTCGCGTTAGGAGCCGCGGTAGTGACAGAAACCCCAAATAAGGACATGGGCGGTACAGCGTCACCACTAACGCGGGTTAAAACAATTAACGAGCGTTACCGGGCGTCGTGGCACGTCACTGCGCGTTAAACGTAAGAAGACGTACAGAAACAAAGCACTGAAACAGAGCTGTAGCACAATGGTTACAGTACTGACCGCTCTTACAGGCAGCATGGGTTCGAGTCCCCAGTGTGCCTAACGCAGAAGGCTGTCCCAGGCATCACCCTGTACATTACAGAGGGAAAGAGGAGGCATGTTTTTCGTTACGCTGAGTATTGTTGTCAGAAAAACACCCTCGGAGTGTGCCTAGCCACGTACGTTGGTGCGTGCGAGGTTGCGTGCATTGGTACGTGCGTAGCTGCGCGCGTACAATCGTGCGTGGGTACGTGTGTTTCTACGTGCGTGGGTACGTGTGTTTTTACCAGTGTGGGCATCTTATATTACAGACTCTGTAGGGTGTCCTGCACCTATGCATTATGCTAACAGATGTATGTGTGATGGCCTATGGTTTATCAGAGCCTGTGAGCAGGTGCTGGAGTTTCACAGGGTTGGATTGTGCCAGTCACACCCATGATGCACTGCACATGCAAATCAGCTGTCCACAGATACACACCATGGGGAATGCACCCCCACAGCACCTCGGCCTGGTAGGGGGAACTGACCATGTGCACCCCCACAGCACCTCGGCCTGGTAGGGGGTACCGACCGTGTGTTGTACTGGCACAGAGTAGCTACAGACCGTCACATTGTGCGGGTACTGTGCTCACCCTGAGGGTGCAGTGAGGCGCCCAGCACTAGGTCCACCGCACCGTCCATGGCTGAAAGAGGCCATGGTGCAGGTCCAAAAGCAGTGCTACTGTGTGAGATAGGTAGTTTCTGCAGGAACACCTTGGACATCTCTGTCTGTTTCAGTCAGGTGTAGCCCCCATGCACCACCCTCCCCCTCCCCCTGGGCAGCAAACAGGGTCTCCCATCAAAAGATCCACAGTCTACCTCCCTGCAAAGGTGGCAGTAGAGGGGAACATTAACCCTAGTCCTGCTGAGGAACAGACACCCCACAGGGCAGTCAATGCAGCTCTGTACACAGCCATAACACAATAGCAGACAGACATTAGGCCTGGATATGGTATGCTGCACCCCACCACTATCTGATATTCTCTTGGTGCAAGCCACTCCATCACAACACCTACCAGCTGCAAACAGTCTGCTAGTGCCCAGTGGAGATGCCTGCACCCAGAACTGGGATGTCAGCATACACAGCAAGCAGATACATCAGTGACTGGGCCCCAAAAGGAAACCCATATTTATCACATGAGAGAAATACTATATAGCACTATGGGAGTGCCTAGCCATGCTGTGGTCACTGCACAGTCAGGGTGGGAGTGATCGCTCAGCAGGATATACTGAGGTTACCCTGTCTGTGTAGGTGGTGGCCGGGCACTACAATGTGCCTGTCACTGCCCTATGCCCTGTGCAGATGCACCCTGGCCAGGCCACCCTGTCCAGCCTATACCCATGGTACCTTGCTCCTCATTATGCACATTGGCAGCCCAATACTGGCAACATTGCTGGCAGTGTGGGCTCTGGAAGGTGTTTGCAGCCACCACACACTGGATAGACAGACAGCCACCCCCACACCTATGCCAGCATTGTGCTACTATAGAGGTGGTCAGCAGCCATACCCACCACACCAGTCATGGGCATAGTACAGGCATGGATATGGTACACAAGGCTGTTGGGGGGTCACTCCCCAGGGTGGTGAACACTGTCAGAGACCAGACCTGCAGCAAACACCGCAGACATCAGAATGATTGTTATGGTGGAGCTCAATGAGCAAACTGTGCTTAACGTAGGAATTGATATCTGCCAGTTCTCATAGGGAACGTTTGATAGCTGTGTACCATATACCCAGGTGTAGGGTGGCATTGCTAAGGTATGCAACTGCTAGTATTGGGAGATACAGGCAGGGCCCAATGTCTTGCCTCCAGGAGGCATTGGCCAATGGGGCCTGTGGGTGTGTGTGTGGCCCTGTTGGCTGCTGCTTTACGGCAGAGTTCCCCAACTCCAGTCCTGGTGTTCCAAACACGGTTCGGGTTTTCATGCTGTCCCTCATAAATATGCATGAGCTACATCTGCATACCATGGGGGTGGTGCATAGCTATGCAGCACAGGCATCTTTATTAGAGGCAGCATGAAGCCGGAATGGTGTGGGGCCCTCCAGGACTGCATTTGCGGGACTCTGCTTTAGGTAATGTGCCTGTTTCTGGTGTCTGTGTTTGGTGTGGTAAAATATAGGCCATGCGTATGTTCTCAGCAATAAAGGAGTGTCTTTACTATCACTGTTTAGTGATGGGTAAAACTGTGGGGACTGGGTTGGCAGGAGCCCCAGCTGGGATTTGAACCTGTGACCCTCTGGTCTTATAGACACTGGCTGTGTCTGTTGCACCACACTGTGGCCACAGAGACAGTGCAGTCCCTGGAGTTAGTTAAACCGGCCTGATGAGTCAGAAACCCTGCTCTGCAACAGGTTTACTGTGGCCTCATTTACCTTGTATGGCGGCAAAGGTGCACATAAACCTCAGAACAGACCGCAAAAAATGGGCACACACCCATAACCAAGCTGGGCAACAATGATATCATTGGGCAACATTACACAACACTCCCAGGACAGCTCCATTACAATGAAATGATCTTTGAAAGGGTCTGCGGAGCGTAGACCCTTCCACACATCATTTCATTTTCTTTTGGTGCTTTCCATGGAGTGTTGTTCCTTGTTGCCCATTGCTATCACTGTTGCCCAGCTGAATTATGCTTTTTAAAATGTTTCTTGTGGTCATTTTTAACGTTTTATGTGAAATTTTGTTCTGTGCACATGTATCACACTGCTCACGTTTTGTGGGTTTCCCCGGTTTTGCTGTACAGTGCTGACGTAAATGGTTTCTCTTCCCTTTAAATGCCTTTAACGACAGGTTTTCATTCGCGTTGGAATTGAGCTCAGAAATTCAGCGCGTTAGTATGTGGGGAGCCTCTCCCCGCCCACTGACCCCTTCTCTCCGCCCACTCTCCACCTTCTGCGCTGTTTTAACGCGCCGCGGAGGTTTACGATCGTTAACTGCGGTTAACGCGCGTAAAGTACGTTTAACGATTGTTTGCACGTCTGAACGCGCGTTCGGACGTGCGAACGATCGTTAAACGTACTTTACGCACGTTAATCACGATTACCGCAGTTTAGTAAACATCCCCCTAAATGTTGATAAAAGATGGATGGATCTATTGCTGCTGACTGGTAGATTTAAATGAGAACTGTACTTGTTCTGCAGCTATGTACATTTTATTTTTCAATTTCTGGAGTACACAGTTACATTTGAGTACTGTTCATTCTCAAAAGACATTTCCACCTCATCTTCTCTTTAAGTTGACCAGCTTGAAACACTTTTAACTCCAAAAAATTACTTTCCTGTCACCAATGAGGACATAATCAGTATTGGAAAATACAAACATCCAGCGTTCAATCAACTAGTCTCCATTTCACTAAAGATTTAGTGCCACCATTATTCTGGTTAAGAAAATGGTAACTAGGGCCATTATACATAAGCTTCCAAGTGCTTGGTGCTAACAAACAGTGGGCAGGACTTAAGGGGCATGTTTACTAAAGGTTTTAATGCCCGTTAATGAAATTAATGTGTGTTAAGTACTCACAGCCCTTTTATTTCTATGGATGCAGTGGCACTTAACGCTCGTTAACCTTTAGTAAACATGCTCCTAAGAGCTTTTTCACTGACAAAGACTAGAAGATCACAGTAGCATAGTAACATAGTCAATGATGACAGATAAAGACCAGCATGGCCCATTAAGCCTACCCAGCAAGGTGTTCAGGGTTGTAGCTGATGCTCCGTGCAGGTTACCCCATTCTATGCTTTTGGAGGTGTGAAAATCATTTCAGTTTTGCTGTGAGCAGGAACACTCCTCTTGTTATAGAGGGATCCTCTGTGCTTATGCCATGCCTTTTCTCAGTTCCATCACCATTTTTGTTCCCACCACCTTCAGTGGGAAGGCATCCCGGGCATTCGCCGCCTTTCCATGGAAAGGCATTTCCTGATGTTGCTTTTAAATTTTCCTCTGGGGGCAATGGAGGTCATTCCGAAACGTGGGTTGTGGGGTTGCATGTCCCGGCGGGACATGCAGCTCTGCAATTTGCCTAGACCCTATTCCCCCATTGGCTCGCCCTATACATCCTGTGCTTCAGGACAGGGAGAGCCGGCGGGGTGGGAGGGGGAAGAGGGCGGGCAGGCACCCAGCAGCACATACAGGGCCGATTCAGGTCAAAGCCTAGTACATGCTGCTGGGCCTGCTGGGACGTGCTGCTTATACCATCACAGAGGTGGTACAGACAGCACAATTTGCAGGATCGGGGCAGGGTGAGTCACTCCTGGGGCTGGGTGGAGGGGGGGTCCCTGCCGCCCTATCCAGGCCATGGGAGGCAAGCCGTGGGGATTTGGGGGGCCAGAGCCACAGATGCCAGGGGGCGCGTGTGAGGAGGACATCCCTGCAGGCATAAGGGGCACTCCAGGCCATCCACGGGCCCGATTCTGGCATCCGCAGGAACAAAAGAATCAGGTCCTATGAGCCCCGTCTTGCTTGAGCACGTCCGGACGGCCCGGATGTCCCCTTGCTGAATTGGGCTCAATGTTTTCAATTGGATTAGTTCTGCACATACCATGACAGTAATGAACCTCACTCCTCAACCAGAGTATATGGAGGATAATCTCAGTCTCTCAAATTTACTGCTATTGCTTGCCTTAGTACTTGCATTGTACCAAAGAGAGCTTCCTTCTGAAGTTCAAAAGATGTAACATGTATAGGCAACTGAAAAGGGATGACTGGAAATTCCTCTTAATTAGGCTTGTGGCTTCCAATACAAAACAGAATATTTCTGCTTCTGCCACATTTTCTTGAACTCTGACTGCATTTCTTGATACCCGAGGATCTTCTCCCTTTCCACACAATTCGCAGAATAATAATTTGGAGCCAACACCTCTATTATCAATATAGTTCTGGTGTTTTTCTCCTTGACCACTATGTTGGGTTTCCTCACATCCAGCTTCTTATCCATTGGAATGGGAGCGTCCCAGGTGATTATAACGTCTTCATTATCCATAATTCCCTTAAGGTCATGATCCCAGTGCTTTTCTGATAAGCAATGATGAGGTGCTTACAGTTTCCAACAGATGAAACGTGCCACTTTATTGTGCCTTTCTATACTGAAATTTTCTGCCATCAGAACTCTACAATCAGCTACAAGATCAGTAACTATGTCCAGCTCTTTCTTACAGAATCTATATATGTCTGTTTTACCAGTTTTTTCTAGTCTGTTTTACCAGTTTTTTCTATGCTTCCTGTAAACAATTTTGTTCATAATCCATTGTTCTTGACTGCAATTATCAATCTCTCATCCTTGGGCTTCAGTTCACCTCTCCTTAATCATTCATGTGCCCAGTTTTGATTGACAAATGGTTCCTGGAGTAACACTGCATTTCCCATTGTATTTATGTTTTTGTAACTTCTTTTGCCTTGTTTGCTGATTTAATTCTTTGAAGAGTTTTCTTCTTGTTTTGCAAATTCCGTTGCTCCTTCCCTAAGCGTGCCAATGGACTCTCACCCATCCCTTCTACTCTTTGGAAAGCTTGTCCAAGTTTAATGAGGGGAGACAGATTCTGGACATTTACTTTCATATTTCAGCACCTTTTGCGTATTTGCATCTAACAATGCTCTTAAACAGGTTTCATTTCATGTCCTTTAGTTTGATTGTTTCCCCATCTTTGGAAAAGGTTTCTTTGTTCATTAATACCTTTCAAGTATTTAAACATCTGCATCATATCTCCCCGGTCCTTCCTGTCCCATATACAGTACTTATATATTCAGATTTCCAAGTCTTTTCTCATATGGCTTCTGGCACATACCATTTTGCTCACTCTCCTGTGAAATGCTTGAAGTCTTTTTCTATCTTTAGCGACATACTGCCTCCAAAACTGAACACAGTACTCCAAGCAAGTTCTCACCAACGAACTGTACAGGGGCATTATCCGCTCTTCCTTCCAGCTGGTTATGCCTCTCTCTGTGCAGCTGGTCACCCTTCTCGCCTTGGCCACTGCCTTGTCACATTGTTTTGCAACCTTGAGATCTTCAGGTCAAGATCGAGGTCTCTTTCCTGGTCTGTGCACGTTATTCTCTCACCCTCCTATCACAAACTACTCTTTTGGATTTCTGCATCCCAAGTGCATCACTTTGCACCGAATCTTACCTGCGAAGCATTAGAACATTTTTCGAGTTTTTGTAGATCATTTCTCATTGTCAACTTCCTCTTGGGTGTTCTCTCTGTTGAACATCTTTGTGAAACATCTCAAGGCCACATCTAAATACATCTTCATCAGCCATCACCCACAGCTTTCCATATCTTAAGCATGTACAACACTCGGCAACTCACCAAATAATTGCCAACAGAACCTTCACAAAGGAGAACAAACCACTTACCAACTTTGACTTGAGTAAATGTTTAAGCCAATGGTTACTAATAAGTTAGAACCAATTTTTGATTTTTAGTCTAACAAACACTTAAAACAATATGGAAGCCATTCTGAAACGCAGGTTGTAGCCCCGCAAGCCACCTGAACCCTATTCCCCCTCCTGCTCTCCCTGCACATCCCATGCGTTAAGACAGTGATGGCTAACCTTTTTGAGCCCGAGTGCCCAAACTGCCGCACAAAACCAAAGAATTTCCTCAAAGTGCCAGCACGTCAATTAAACCTTAACAACAATATTTTAGAGCCTTATAATGATGTTCCAGATCACCCATTTTGGGCAAGGATACTGGGGCGTTACAAATTACACAACACTTGTCTTTCACCATGATGAAGAAGTAGTCCATTTCCCATTCATCATGAAAGTGGTAGGTTTTGCTCTTCTTTGGAACCCAGCTCCCGCGCGGGTCCTATAATCTCGCGAGAGGACGGCGCACGAGCTCTAGCGTGCAGCTTCTCGGCGAGAGGCGCGCAGAAGCTCCGACCGGAAGGGGAAGCGCGGGGCCGGGCTGGGGCCTTTCTCCTAGCACAGGGGTCTGCAACCTTTAAGACATAAAGAGCCACTTGGACCCGTTTCCGAAGGGAAAAAAAAAACTGGGAGCCGCAAAACCATTGCGACATTTAAAACAAATCTAACACTGCATATATTGTTTCTTACAGTGTACCATCATAATCACAATCACAATCATAGCCTGAGGTAAAAATGAGGGCCCTATAGTAATCCACATTATAAGTATGTTATGATATTATTGTCACTTTTCTTTTAATATTTTTTGACCCCCCTCAGAACTACTTTTCATAGAAAACGTTAAATTTACTTACCGTATTTTCCGGCGTATAAGACGACTGGGCGTATAAGACGACCCCCTACTTTTCCTGTTAAAATATAGGTGTTTGGCCTATACTCGCCGTATAAGACTACCCCTCTTCCAGCGCACACCAAAAAAAATACGCCGGAAAATACGGTTAATTAATCACAACAAGTAACAATATTTGATTTCAAAATTATGATGATTTTGTAGTCAAATCACTAATATGAAATAAAATTATTTTTTCTACCTTTGTTGTCTGACCAATTTATTCTCTGATCATGCTGGTCCCGATCTGAGGCTTCTGCTTTCCTGTCTTCTCTTAGCTCTGTTTCTGTGGTCTATGGTCCATCTGCCATTTCTTATCTCTTCTTTCGTTTTCTTCACTTCTTTCCATCAGCCTATTTCCAGTCCCAGTAACCCTCCCCAGTATCAGCCCCTTTCCAGTCCTCACTCCCAGTACCTTCCAATGTCAACTTGCATTCCCATGATTGCCACTGGTGTCCATTCCCTTCCAGTCCCCCTCCTTCCCCACTGACCAGTCCCTTCTAGTACAAATACCATGGCAGCCCCTCTCAGATCCACTCCCTTCCAGTTCCATTCTCCCATCCCCTCGCATCAGCCCATTTGTAGCCTTAGCCCCCAGTTTTCTTCCAGGGCCAGCAGCTCTATCCTCCCCTCCCCACAATCAGCCCATTCTCAGTCAAAGCCCCCCAATCAGCTCACTTCCAGTGCTAATCCCCCCTCAACCCCATTACCAGTGCTAGCCTCCCCTAATCAGCCCAATACCACCAGTCCTACCCCCCCCCATCACCAGTCCTATCCCCCCATCAGCCCATTTCCAGTCCTAACCTCACCGATCAGCTCATTTCCAATGCTAGCCCCCCATCAGTCTATTATCAGTCATACCCCCCTATCAGCCCATTACCAGTCCCAACCCCCCCCCTTGATCAGTCCATTCCCAATCCTAGCCTTCAACCCATTACCAGTCCTAGTCCCCTCCCATCTGCCCATTACCAGTGCTAGCTCCCCCATCAGCCCATTATAATCCTAAGCCGCAATGTCTCTCGCCTCTCTCCAGCATTTATCCCGTCTGTCCAGTATGTCCCTGTCTCTCCCCTTTGTGCATGCCAGCCCCCCTCCCTCCATGTCAGCCCCCGTCCTTCCATCTGTCCATGTCAGCTCCCTCCCTCCCTCCCTGTCAGCCCCACTGTCCATGTCAGCCTCCCTCCATGTCAGTCCCCCCTCCTTCCATGTAAGCCCCCCTCCTTCCATCCATCCATATCAGCTCCCTCCCTCCATCCATCCATATCAGCTCCCTCCCTCCATGTAAGCCCCCCTCCTTCCATCCATCCATATCAGCTCCCTCCCTCCATGTAAGCCCCCCTCCTTCCATCCATCCATATCAGCTCCCTCCCTCCATGTAAGCCCCCCTCCTTCCATCCATCCATATCAGCTCCCTCCCTCCATGTAAGCCCCCCTCCCCCCCATGTCGATGGTAGCCCCCCCTCTCCCCATGTCGATGGTAGCCCCCCCCTCTCCCCATGTCGACCACCCCCCTCTCCCCCTGTCGATGGTAGCCCCCCCCCTCTCCCCATGTCGATGGTAGCCCCCCCCCCTCCCCATGTCTGCCTCCCTTCGTCTGCAGCCGCGGCTCCCTGCCTGTTAGGTACCCGCGGCTGTGCTTGTAAAATCCTTGCGGAGCCCTTCCTGTGTTGACGGGCTCCGTTCAGCATTGTCCCGCCTCTTATGGAAGTTGTACAACTTCCTTTAGAGGCGGGACAATGCTGCACGGAGCCCGTCAAGACAGGAAGGGCTCCGCAACGATTTTACAAGCACAGCCGCGGTTCCCTAACAGGCAGGGAGCCGCGGCTGCAGACGAAGGGAGGCAGACACCTGTTTTAGCGGACCTTCCCGCGTGCCAGCTGCAAGGCCTTCGCGTGCCACAGCTGGCACGCGTGCCATAGGTTCGCCATCGCTGCGTTAAGACAAGGAGACCAGCTGGGGGCGGGGTCTGGGTGGAGCGGGGGTGGACCAGTCTGGCAGCACGTACAGGGCCAATTCAGGTCACGGCCCTGTACATACTGCCGGGCCCACAGGGACATGCTTCTTATACCACCTCAGAAGTGGTATAAGCAGCAAAAACCTGGCAACTGGGCCTGGGGAAGCCCCCGGGGCTAGGGCCAGGGCCAGGGCCAGGTGCGGAGGGGGTCTCTGCTACCCAATCCAAGCCATGGCAGGTCAGCTGTGGGCCGGGCAGCATGGAAAAGGGGGGCCGGAAACGCCGGAGTCGGGGGCACCTGTGGGGAGGACATCCCCACAGGTGGCAGGAGCACACCGGGCCATCATCAGGCCTGATTCTGGCTATCGTGGGAACATTTTGTTCCCACAGTCTAGAATCGGGTCCAAAAGGGTCCGTCTTGCCTGGAGCCATCTGGATAGCCCGGACATGCCCTTACGGGAATCAGGCTCTAAATGTTTAAGGAAACTCATTAGGCATGTGAATACATAAAAGTAAGAAACCTCACAAGCCCAAAATTTTCATCATAGGTTCCTTAGTTCTTAATATTCAATTTGTTTTTTAGATTTTTCAAATGCAATTAAAATATATGTATACTGAGGCAGATACACATTAGCAGGATCATTTTAGGAGCTCTGAAAATGGCCATACAGATGTCCAAAGCATGGAGACATCCCAGGAGCCTTTTTAGAAAAAGGTTTCAAAGACATTCCTGGAGCGAGAACAACCAAGTAGGAACAGAAGCATGGCATAGGCGTGCCTGAGCAACTCCCAAGAACCTGGATATCCTCGTCCAATTTCAGAAATGCCCCGCACATTCTGACCCACATCGACGTTTAAACCTACTCCATACACGAAAAAGCACTGGAAAAGTGCTCGTTTTGCCAGCCAAACATTTGGCAGGCGTACAGAAGGAGGTACACTCATATCCCCTATAATTTCCATGTTGATAACCAAACCTAAGGGGAAGGAGGGTTCTCGTTTCCATTTTGCTATGCTGATGGGCATTCCAGTATACAAACTAATAGGAGACAGATCTTCCTGCCCCAAGTATTTGCAGTAGGAACGTCTCTGTGTACACCAGCATGGGGTCAACATCGGGGGTTTCTTGTCTAGAAAATCAGACCAAAATATAGACGTCCCTAGTATTTTCTGCATATTTTGCTCTGGAAGTCTCAGACTGCACTTGGACGCCTTTCTAAAATGTCACTTTGCTTCATTCAGCCCACAATATAAATGGTCAAAAAATCAAAATCCACTTAAATATTATATGTGGGGAAGACGCAAAGAATGTTATAAGGCGGCTCGGTGAAACATAGAGCTTTCTGTGGACTGAGAAACTATCTGCCCCGATGGCTGAATATTTTATTAAAGCTGAACATTACACGGACACATTAACATGTTTTGTGATAGATCAAGTACAGGAAGATTGGAGAAAGGGTGATGGAACACGGCTGCTCGATCAGTTAGAGTACGATGGATTTCACAATTGGATACAATGTAGATAAGGAGGTATGAATTTCAGCTGGATTTGAGTGGTTTGGTTCAGTTTGTATATTCAATACCCTGACTGCTTGTTTCTTCTTTGATAAATGTTTATGTTGGTCTTTCCTGAATGAGATTTTATTGTCTAGCAAATAAACTGATGTGTCCACTGATGTAGATGGGTTACACGTTCTTTACTGATAAATGAGTGAATGGTTGCAAGGATTGGTTCTTCTACTTTGTTTGACTGTTAATGATATTCTCCTCCTTTCAATGTCTGTGATAGATTGTCAAATTTCTTGCAACATTTAAGCATTTTTCTGAGAGGTTTCAAAGCAGGCTAAGAAGAAAGCAGAAGGCGTATGGGATTTGAATTCCATTTTCATCATTTTGAAAATAACCCCCCCCCCCCCCAATGCAGAGCCCCAGATGAAATCTAGCCCATGTAGGGTACTGGTCATCAATGAGCCCCTGTCTCTGTAAGAGACTTTTGGAACAATGTATGGATTTTCATTTTTATTGTGGGCTAAGAATGATTTAATACGCCACTTCTTTAAGTCTTTAGGACCTATAATTAAAACGTTGCATTTGTGAGATTTCTTACATATACCCATTTTGAATGAGGATTCCTGGGCCTTATCTTGCTTGAAACATTTAGGGCACAATTTTCAAAGATTTAGTTGGGAATTATGAGGTTAAAATCAGGATTGACGTGGGTAGGCTGCCTATGTAAAAGATAAGCCCATTAAAAGTATGCAATTACTTTCAAAGTGTGCACACTTTTAGCTACAGTAAAAAGCGCGTGATCCTGGAGGCATTCCTTGATCGGGAGAGAGAACTAAGGAGTCCTTTTATTAAAGTGTACAAAGCAGTTTTAGCATGCAGTAACTGTAAGGGCGTGGCCGCAGTAACGGTTACCAATGCAGGAATGATAGTTATGTACTCCAATTCCCACAGTAGCTGCAAATTCTGTGATGGAGCAAGGAATGGGAGGGTTAGGGGTGGAGAGCACATTGCTGATAGTGTGAGGGTAGGAATGGGAGGGTTAGGGGTGGAGAGCACGTTGCAGATAGTGTGAGGGTAGGAATGGGAGAGTTAGGGGTGGAGAGCACATTGCAGATAGTGTGAGGGTAGGAATAGGAGGGTTAGGGGTGGAGAGCACATTGCTGATAGTGTGAGGGTAGGAATGGGGGGGTTAGGGGTGGAGAGCACATTGCAGATAGTGTGAGGGTAGGAATGGGAGGGTTGGGGTGGAGAGCACATTGCTGATAGTGTGAGGGTAGGAATGGGAGGGTTAGGGGTGGAGAGCACATTGTAGATAGTGTGAGGGTAGGAATGGGAGGGTTAGGAGTGGAGAGCACATTGCAGATAGTGTGAGGGTAGGAATGGGAGGGTTAGGGGTGGAGAGCACAATGCAGATAGTGTGAGGGTAGGAATGGGAGGGTTAGGGGTGGAGAGCACATTGCTGATAGTGTGAGGGTAGGAATGGGAGAGATAGGGGTGGAGAGCACATTGCTTATAGTGTGAGGGCAAGGAATGGGAGGGTTAGGGGTGGAGAGCACATTGCAGATAGTGTGAGGGTAGGAATGGGAGGGTTAGGTGTGGAGAGCACATTGCTGATAGTGTGAGGGTAGGAATGGGAGGGTTAGGGGTGGAGAGCACATTGCTGATAGTGTGAGGGTAGGAATGGGAGGGTTAGGGGTGGAGAGCACATTGCTGATAGTGTGAGGGTAGAAATGGGAGGGTTAGGGGTGGAGAGCACACTGCAGATAGTGTGAGGGTAGGAATGGGAGGGTCAGGGGTGGAGAGCACTTTGCTGATAGTGTGAGGGTAGGAATGGGAGAGATAGGGGTGGAGAGCACATTGCTTATAGTGTGAGGGTAGGAATGGGAGGGTTAGGGGTGGAGAGCACATTGCTGATAGTGTGAGGGTAGGAATGGGAGGGTTAGGGGTGGAGAGCACATTGCTGATAGTGTGAGGGTAGGAATGGGGGGGTTAGGGGTGGAGAGCACATTACAGATAGTGTGAGGGTAGGAATGGGAGGGTTAGGGGTGGAGAGCACATTGCAGGTAGTGTGAGGGTAGGAATGGGAGGGTTAGGGGTGGAGAGCACATTGCAGGTAGTGTGAGGGTAGGAATGGGAGGGTTAGGGGTGGAGAGCACATTGCAGATAGTGTGAGGGTAGGAATGGAAGGGTTAGGGGTGGAGAGCACATTGCTGATAGTGTGAGGGTAGGAATGGGAGGGTTAGGGGTGGAGAGCACATTGCAGATAGTGTGAGGGTAGGAATGGGAGGGTTAGGGGTGGAGAGCACAGTGCAGATAGTGTGAGGGTAGGAATGGGAGGGTTAGGGGTGGAGAGCACATTGCAGGTAGTGTGAGGGTAGGAATGGGAGGGTTAGGGGTGGAGAGCACATTGCTGATAGTGCGAGGGTAGGAATGGGAGGGTTAGGGGTGGAGAGCACATTGCAGATAGTGCGAGGGTAGGAATGGGAGGGTTAGGGGTGGAGAGCACATTGCAGATAGTGCGAGGTTAGGAATGGGAGAGTTAGGGGTGGAGAGCACATTGCAGATAGTGCGAGGGTAGGAATGGGAGGGTTAGGGGTGGAGAGCACATTGCTGATAGTGTGAGGGTAGGAATGGGAGGGTTAGGGGTGGAGAGCACATTTCAGATAGTGTGAGGGTAGGAATGGGAGGGTTAGGGGTGGAGAGCACATTGCAGATAGTGTGAGGGTAGGAATGAAAGGGTTAGGGGTGGAGAGCACATTGCAGATAGTGTGAGGGTAGGAATGGAAGGGTTAGGGGTGGAGAGCACATTGCTGATAGTGTGAGGGTAGGAATGGAAGGGTTAGGGGTGGAGAGCACATTGCTGATAGTGTGAGGGTAGGAATGGGAGGGTTAGGGGTGGAGAGCACATTGCTGATAGTGTGAGGGTAGGAATGGAAGGGTTAGGGGTGGAGAGCACATTGCAGATAGTGTGAGGGTAGGAATGGGAGGGTTAGGGGTGGAGAGCACATTGCAGATAGTGTGAGGGTAGGAATGGGAGGGTTAGGGGTGGAGAGCACATTGCAGATAGTGTGAGGGTAGGAATGGGAGGGTTAGGGGTGGAGAGCACATTGCAGATAGTGTGAGGGTAGGAATGGAAGGGTTAGGGGTGGAGAGCACATTGCTGATAGTGTGAGGGTAGGAATGGAAGGGTTAGGGGTGGAGAGCACATTGCTGATAGTGTGAGGGTAGGAATGGGAGGATTAGGGGTGGAGAGCACATTGCAGATAGTGTGAGGGTAGGAATGGGAGGGTTAGGGGTGGAGAGCACATTGCTGATAGTGTGAGGGTAGGAATGGGAGGGTTAGGGGTGGAGAGCACATTGCAGATAGTGTGAGGGTAGGAATGGGAGGGTTAGGGGTGGAGAGCACATTGCAGATAGTGTGAGGGTAGGAATGGGAGGGTTCGGGGTGGAGAGCACATTGCAGATAGTGTGAGGGTAGGAATGGGAGGGTTAGGGGTGGAGAGCACATTGCAGATAGTGTGAGGGTAGGAATGGGAGGGTTAGGGGTGGAGAGCACATTGCAGATAGTGTGAGGGTAGGAATGGAAGGGTTAGGGGTGGAGAGCACATTGCAGATAGTGTGAGGGTAGGAATGGGAGGGTTAGGGGTGGAGAGAGGACATTGCAGATAGTGTGAGGGTAGGAATGGGAGGGTTAGGGGTGGAGAGCACATTGCAGATAGTGTGAGGGTAGGAATGGGAGGGTTAGGGGTGGAGAGCACATTGCAGATAGTGTGAGGGTAGGAATGGGAGGGTTAGGGGTGGAGAGCACATTGCAGATAGTGTGAGGGTAGGAATGGGAGGGTTAGGGGTGGAGAGCACATTGCAGATAGTGTGAGGGTAGGAATGGGAGGGTTAGGGGTGGAGAGCACATTGCTGATAGTGTGAGGGTAGGAATGGAAGGGTTAGGGGTGGAGAGCACATTGCTGATAGTGTGAGGGTAGGAATGGGAGGGTTAGGGGTGGAGAGCACATTGCAGATAGTGTGAGGGTAGGAATGGGAGGGTTAGGGGTGGAGAGCACATTGCTGATAGTGTGAGGGTAGGAATGGGAGGGTTAGGGGTGGAGAGCACATTGCTGATAGTGTGAGGGTAGGAATGGAAGGGTTAGGGGTGGAGAGCACATTGCAGATAGTGTGAGGGTAGGAATGGAAGGGTTAGGGGTGGAGAGGACATTGCAGATAGTGTGAGGGTAGGAATGGGAGGGTTAGGGGTGGAGAGCACATTGCAGATAGTGTGAGGGTAGGAATGGGAGGGTTAGGGGTGGAGAGCACATTGCAGATAGTGTGAGGGTAGGAATGGGAGGGTTAGGGGTGGAGAGCACATTGCAGATAGTGTGAGGGTAGGAATGGGAGGGTTAGGGGTGGAGAGCACATTGCTGATAGTGTGAGGGTAGGAATGGAAGGGTTAGGGGTGGAGAGCACATTGCTGATAGTGTGAGGGTAGGAATGGGAGGGTTAGGGGTGGAGAGCACATTGCAGATAGTGTGAGGGTAGGAATGGGAGGGTTAGGGGTGGAGAGCACATTGCTGATAGTGTGAGGGTAGGAATGGGAGGGTTAGGGGTGGAGAGCACATTGCTGATAGTGTGAGGGTAGGAATGGAAGGGTTAGGGGTGGAGAGCACATTGCAGATAGTGTGAGGGTAGGAATGGAAGGGTTAGGGGTGGAGAGGACATTGCAGATAGTGTGAGGGTAGGAATGGGAGGGTTAGGGGTGGAGAGCACATTGCAGATAGTGTGAGGGTAGGAATGGGAGGGTTAGGGGTGGAGAGCACATTGCTGATAATGTGAGGGTAGGAATGGGAGGGTTAGGGGTGGAGAGCACATTGCTGATAGTGTGAGGGTAGGAATGGAAGGGTTAGGGGTGGAGAGCACATTGCAGATAGTGTGAGGGTAGGAATGGAAGGGTTAGGGTTGGAGAGGACATTGCAGATAGTGTGAGGGTAGGAATGGGAGGGTTAGGGGTGGAGAGCACATTGCAGATAGTGTGAGGGTAGGAATGGGAGGGTTAGGGGTGGAGAGCACATTGCAGATAGTGTGAGGGTAGGAATGGGAGGGTTAGGGGTGGAGAGCACATTGCAGATAGTGTGAGGGTAGGAATGGGAGGGTTAGGGGTGGAGAGCACATTGCTGATAGTGTGAGGGTAGGAATGGAAGGGTTAGGGGTGGAGAGCACATTGCTGATAGTGTGAGGGTAGGAATGGGAGGGTTAGGGGTGGAGAGCACATTGCAGATAGTGTGAGGGTAGGAATGGGAGGGTTAGGGGTGGAGAGCACATTGCTGATAGTGTGAGGGTAGGAATGGAAGGGTTAGGGGTGGAGAGCACATTGCCGATATTGTGAGGGTAGGAATGGGAGGGTTTGGGGTGGAGAGCACATTGCCGATAGTGTGAGGGTAGGAATGGAAGGGTTAGGGGTGGAGAGCACATTGCAGATAGTGTGAGGGTAGGAATGGAAGGGTTAGGGGTGGAGAGGACATTGCTGATAGTGTGAGGGTAGGAATGGGAGGGTTAGGGGTGGAGAGCACATTGCTGATAGTGTGAGGGTAGGAATGGGAGGGTTAGGGGTGGAGAGCACATTGCTGATAGTGTGAGGGTAGGAATGGAAGGGTTAGGGGTGGAGAGCACATTGCAGATAGTGTGAGGGTAGGAATGGAAGGGTTAGGGGTGGAGAGGACATTGCAGATAGTGTGAGGGTAGGAATGGGAGGGTTAGGGGTGGAGAGCACATTGCAGATAGTGTGAGGGTAGGAATGGGAGGGTTAGGGGTGGAGAGCACATTGCTGATAGTGTGAGGGTAGGAATGGGAGGGTTAGGGGTGGAGAGCACATTGCTGATAGTGTGAGGGTAGGAATGGAAGGGTTAGGGGTGGAGAGCACATTGCTGATAGTGTGAGGGTAGGAATGGAAGGGTTAGGGGTGGAGAGCACATTGCAGATAGTGTGAGGGTAGGAATGGAAGGGTTAGGGGTGGAGAGGACATTGCTGATAGTGTGAGGGTAGGAATGGGAGGGTTAGGGGTGGAGAGCACATTGCTGATAGTGTGAGGGTAGGAATGGGAGGGTTAGTGGTGGAGAGCACATTGCTGATAGTGTGAGGGTAGGAATGGAAGGGTTAGGGGTGGAGAGCACATTGCAGATAGTGTGAGGGTAGGAATGGGAGGGTTAGGGGTGGAGAGCACATTGCTGATAGTGTGAGGGTAGGAATGGGAGGATTAGGGTGGAGAGCACATTGCAGATAGTGTGAGGGTAGGAATGGTAGGGTTAGGGGTGGAGAGCACATTGCAGATAGTGTGAGGGTAGGAATGGAAGGGTTAGGGGTGGAGAGGACATTGCAGATAGTGTGAGGGTAGGAATGGGAGGGTTAGGGGTGGAGAGCACATTGCAGATAGTGTGAGGGTAGGAATGGGAGGGTTAGGGGTGGAGAGCACATTGCAGATAGTGTGAGGGTAGGAATGGGAGGGTTAGGGGTGGAGAGCACATTGCAGATAGTGTGAGGGTAGGAATGGGAGGGTTAGGGGTGGAGAGCACATTGCAGATAGTGTGAGGGTAGGAATGGGAGGGTTAGGGGTGGAGAGCACATTGCTGATAGTGTGAGGGTAGGAATGGAAGGGTTAGGGGTGGAGAGCACATTGCTGATAGTGTGAGGGTAGGAATGGGAGGGTTAGGGGTGGAGAGCACATTGCAGATAGTGTGAGGGTAGGAATGGGAGGGTTAGGGGTGGAGAGCACATTGCTGATAGTGTGAGGGTAGGAATGGGAGGGTTAGGGGTGGAGAGCACATTGCTGATAGTGTGAGGGTAGGAATGGAAGGGTTAGGGGTGGAGAGCACATTGCATATAGTTTGATGGTAGGAATGGAAGGGTTTAGGGGTGGAGAGGACATTGCAGATAGTGTGAGGGTAGGAATGGGAGGGTTAGGGGTGGAGAGCACATTGCAGATAGTTGTGAGGGTAGGAATGGGGAGGGTTAGGGGTGGTTGTGGGTAGGAATGGGAGGGTTAGGGGTGGAGAGCACATTGCTGATAGTGTGAGGGTAGGAATTGAAGGGATAGGGGTTGGAGGAGCACATTGCTGATAGTGTGAGGGTAGGAATGGAAGGGTTAGGGGTTGGAGAGCACATTGCAGATAGTGTGAGGGTAGGAATGGAAGGGTTAGGGGTGGAGAGCACATTGCTGATAGTGTGAGGGTAGGAAGGGGAGGGTTAGGGGTGGAGAGCACATTGCTGATAGTGTGAGGGTAGGAATGGGAGGGTTAGTGGTGGAGAGCAACATTGCGATAGTTGATGAGGGTAGGAATGGAAGGGTTAGGGGTGGAGAGCACATTGCAGATAGTGTGAGGGTAGGAATGGGAGGTTGTTAGGTGTGGAGAGCACATTGCTGATAGTGTGAGGGTAGGAATGGGAGGGTTAGGGGTGGAGAGCACATTGCAGATAGTGTGAGGGTAGGAATGGAAGGGTTAGGGTGGAGAGCACATTGCAGATAGTGTGAGGGTAGGAATGGAAAGGGTTAGGGGTGGAGAGCACATTGCAGATAGTGTGAGGGTAGGAATGGAGGGTTAGGGGTGGAGAGCACATTGCTGCGAGTGGGAGGGTAGGAATGGGAGGGGTAGGGGTGGAGAGCACATTGCAGATAGTGTGAGGGTAGGAATGGGAGGGTTAGGGGTGGAGAGCACATTGCAGATAGTGTGAGGGTAGGAATGGGAGGGTTAGGGGTGGAGAGCACATTGCAGATAGTGTGAGGGTAGGAATGGGAGGGTTAGGGGTGGAGAGCACATTGCTGATAGTGTGAGGGTAGGAATGGAAGGGTTAGGGGTGGAGAGCACATTGCTGATAGTGTGAGGGTAGGAATGGGAGGGTTAGGGGTGGAGAGCACATTGCAGATAGTGTGAGGGTAGGAATGGGAGGGTTAGGGGTGGAGAGCACATTGCTGATAGTGGAGGGTAGGAATGGGAGGGTTAGGGGTGGAGAGCACATTGCTGATAGTGTGAGGGTAGGAATGGAAGGGTTAGGGGTGGAGAGCACATTGCAGATAGTGTGAGGGTAGGAATGGAAGGGTTAGGGGTGGAGAGGACATTGCAGATAGTGTGAGGGTAGGAATGGGAGGGTTAGGGGTGGAGAGCACATTGCAGATAGTGTGAGGGTAGGAATGGGAGGGTTAGGGGTGGAGAGTACATTGCAGATAGTGTGAGGGTAGGAATGGGAGGGTTAGGGGTGGAGAGCACATTGCAGATAGTGTGAGGGTAGGAATGGGAGGGTTAGGGGTGGAGAGCACATGGTGATAGTGTGAGGGTCGGAATGGAAGGGTTAGGGGTGGAGAGCACATTGCTGATAGTGTGAGGGTAGGAATGGGAGGGTTAGGGGTGGAGAGCACATTGCTGATAGTGTGAGGGTAGGAATGGGAGGGTTAGGGGTGGAGAGCACATTGCTGATAGTGTGAGGGTAGGAATGGAAGGGTTAGGGGTGGAGAGCACATTGCAGATAGTGTGAGGGTAGGAATGGGAGGGTTAGGGGTGGAGAGGACATTGCAGATAGTGTGAGGGTAGGAATGGGAGGGTTAGGGGTGGAGAGCACATTGCAGATAGTGTGAGGGTAGGAATGGGAGGGTTAGGGGTGGAGAGCACATTGCTGATAGTGTGAGGGTAGGAATGGGAGGGTTAGGGGTGGAGAGCACATTGCTGATAGTGTGAGGGTAGGAATGGAAGGGTTAGGGGTGGAGAGCACATTGCAGATAGTGTGAGGGTAGGAATGGAAGGGTTAGGGGTGGAGAGGACATTGCAGATAGTGTGAGGGTAGGAATGGGAGGGTTAGGGGTGGAGAGCACATTGCAGATAGTGTGAGGGTAGGAATGGGAGGGTTAGGGGTGGAGAGCACATTGCAGATAGTGTGAGGGTAGGAATGGGAGGGTTAGGGGTGGAGAGCACATTGCAGATAGTGTGAGGGTAGGAATGGGAGGGTTAGGGGTGGAGAGCACATTGCTGATAGTGTGAGGGTAGGAATGGAAGGGTTAGGGGTGGAGAGCACATTGCTGATAGTGTGAGGGTAGGAATGGGAGGGTTAGGGGTGGAGAGCACATTGCAGATAGTGTGAGGGTAGGAATGGGAGGGTTAGGGGTGGAGAGGACATTGCAGATAGTGTGAGGGTAGGAATGGGAGGGTTAGGGGTGGAGAGCACATTGCTGATAGTGTGAGGGTAGGAATGGAAGGGTTAGGGGTGGAGAGCACATTGCAGATAGTGTGAGGGTAGGAATGGAAGGGTTAGGGGTGGAGAGGACATTGCAGATAGTGTGAGGGTAGGAATGGGAGGGTTAGGGGTGGAGAGCACATTGCAGATAGTGTGAGGGTAGGAATGGGAGTTTTGGTGGAGAGCACATTGCTGATAGTGTGAGGGTAGGAATGGGAGGGTTAGGGGTGGAGAGCACATTGCTGATAGTGTGAGGGTAGGAATGGAAGGGTTAGGGGTGGAGAGCACATTGCAGATAGTGTGAGGGTAGGAATGGAAGGGTTAGGGGTGGAGAGCACATTGCAGATAGAGATAGGGTAGTAATGTCAGGGTTAGGGGTGGAGAGCACATTGCAGATAGTGTGAGGGTAGGAATGGGAGGGTTAGGGGTGGAGAGCACATTGCAGATAGTGTGAGGGTAGGAATGGGAGGGTTAGGGGTGGAGAGCACATTGCAGATAGTGTGAGGGTAGGAATGGGAGGGTTAGGAGTGGAGAGCACATTGCTGATAGTGTGAGGGTAGGAATGGAAGGGTTAGGGGTGGAGAGCACATTGCTGATAGTGTGAGGGTAGGAATGGGAGGGTTAGGGGTGGAGAGCACATTGCAGATAGTGTGAGGGTAGGAATGGGAGGGTTAGGGGTGGAGAGCACATTGCTGATAGTGTGAGGGTAGGAATGGGAGGGTTAGGGGTGGAGAGCACATTGCTGATAGTGTGAGGGTAGGAATGGAAGGGTTAGGGGTGGTGGAGAGCACATTGCAGATAGTGTGAGGGTAGGAATGGAAGGGTTAGGGGTGGAGAGGACATTGCAGATAGTGTGAGGGTAGGAATGGGAGGGTTTGGGGTGGAGAGCACATTGCAGATAGTGTGAGGGTAGGAATGGGAGGGTTAGGGGTGGAGAGCACATTGCTGATAGTGTGAGGGTAGGAATGGGAGGGTTAGGGGTGGAGAGCACATTGCTGATAGTGTGAGGGTAGGAATGGAAGGGTTAGGGGTGGAGAGCACATTGCAGATAGTGTGAGGGTAGGAATGGAAGGGTTAGGGGTGGAGAGGACATTGCAGATAGTGTGAGGGTAGGAATGGGAGGGTTAGGGGTGGAGAGCACATTGCAGATAGTGTGAGGGTAGGAATGGGAGGGTAAGGGGTGGAGAGCCCATTGCAGATAGTGTGAGGGTAGGAATGGGAGGGTTAGGGGTGGAGAGCACATTGCAGATAGTGTGAGGGTAGGAATGGGAGGGTTAGGGGTGGAGAGCACATTGCTGATAGTGTGAGGGTAGGAATGGAAGGGTTAGGGGTGGAGAGCACATTGCTGATAGTGTGAGGGTAGGAATGGGAGGGTTAGGGGTGGAGGAGAGCACATTGCAGATAGTGTGAGGGTAGGAATGGGAGGGTTAGGGGTGGAGAGCACATTGCTGATAGTGTGAGGGTAGGAATGGGAGGGTTAGGGGTGGAGAGCACATTGCTGATAGTGTGAGGGTAGGAATGGAAGGGTTAGGGGTGGAGAGCACATTGCAGATAGTGTGAGGGTAGGAATGGAAGGGTTAGGGGTGGAGAGGACATTGCAGATAGTGTGAGGGTAGGAATGGGAGGGTTAGGGGTGGAGAGCACATTGCAGATAGTGTGAGGGTAGGAATGGGAGGGTTAGGGGTGGAGAGCACATTGCTGATAGTGTGAGGGTAGGAATGGGAGGGTTAGGGGTGGAGAGCACATTGCTGATAGTGTGAGGGTAGGAATGGAAGGGTTAGGGGTGGAGAGCACATTGCTGATAGTGTGAGGGTAGGAATGGGAGGGTTAGGGGTGGAGAGCACATTGCTGATAGTGTGAGGGTAGGAATGGAAGGGTTAGGGGTGGAGAGCACATTGCAGATAGTGTGAGGGTAGGAATGGAAGGGTTAGGGGTGGAGAGGACATTGCTGATAGTGTGAGGGTAGGAATGGGAGGGTTAGGGGTGGAGAGCACATTGCTGATAGTGGTGAGGGTAGGAATGGGAGGGTTAGGGGTGGAGAGCACATTGCTGATAGTGTGAGGGTAGGCATGGAAATGGAAGGGTTAGGGGTGGAGAGCACATTGCAGATAGTGTGAGGGTAGGAATGGAAGGGTTAGGGGTGGAGAGAGGACATTGCAGATAGTGTGAGGGTAGGAATGGGAGGGTTAGGGGTGGAGAGCACATTGCAGATAGTGTGAGGGTAGGAATGGGAGGGTTAGGGGTGGAGAGCACATTGCTGATAGTGTGAGGGTAGGAATGGGAGGGTTAGGGGTGGAGAGCACATTGCTGATAGTGTGAGGGTAGGAATGGAAGGGTTAGGGGTGGAGAGCACATTGCAGATAGTGTGAGGGTAGGAATGGAAGGGTTAGGGGTGGAGAGGACATTGCAGATAGTGTGAGGGTAGGAATGGGAGGGTTAGGGGTGGAGAGCACATTGCAGATAGTGTGAGGGTAGGAATGGAAGGGTTAGGGGTGGAGAGCACATTGCTGATAGTGTGAGGGTAGGAATGGGAGGGTTAGGGGTGGAGAGCACATTGCTTATAGTGTGAGGGTAGGAATGGGAGGGTTAGGGGTGGAGAGCACATTGCTTATAGTGTGAGGGTAGGAATGGGAGGGTTAGGGGTGGAGAGCACATTGCAGATAGTGTGAGGGTAGGAATGGGGGGGTTAGGGGTGGAGAGCACATTGCAGATAGTGTGAGGGTAGGAATGGGAGGGTTAGGGGTGGAGAGCACATTGCTTATAGTGTGAGGGTAGGAATGGGAGGGTTAGGGGTGGAGAGCACATTGCAGATAGTGTGAGGGTAGGAATGGGAGGGTTAGGGGTGGAGAGCACATTGCTGATAGTGTGAGGTTAGGAATGGGAGGGTTAGGGGTGGAGAGCACATTGCTGATAGTGTGAGGGTAGGAATGGGAGGGTTAGGGGTGGAGAGCATATTGCAGATGGTGTGAGGGTACATATCGCACCTTGTCAGTGCCGCAGTTAGTGGGGATGTACTTGATGACACCTCAGTGGAGGGTCTTAAGTGCACCCCATTTATTGTGACTGCTGCTGCTTCCCATTAGAGATTATGCCTGTGCAGTAACTGCTGGAAGATGTTGGCCACATCCCTGATAGTTACCCTAGAGGCCGTGTATGTACTGCACATTAATTTTAGCGCTAAACACACAGTACGTACAAACTCTTAATACGTTTTAGTAAAAGGGCCTCATGTACTTTAATCTTTCATGAATGTCAATTAGCAGGGTTTGTTCATACTTTCAGATGGCATCAGCACACGTGTGTACTGTTTGTCATACAACGGAGATACTCAAAGATAGATTACATGTCAGCTTGTGTTTGAATATCATCTGGATTTCTACAGGATAAACTGTAGACATGTATTCAAGCTATTCATTCATTTCATTCAAATTTCCACCACAAACGGTAGAACGCCTAATGGCCTCAAGCTTTTCATGTGTTTTCAATGTCCTCAGTTCCTAGGATCCCCTTCTTCCTTTTATTTCCTATAGAGAGAGTTCCCATAAAATCGCAGGAGAGTCAGAGCACATCGTGATTTATTCATTTAACTAGGCTTATATACTGCTTTTTCTACAAGTCAAAGCCGTGTACATTCAGGTACTGCATATATATTTCCCTCGTGCCCAAAGGACTTATAATCTATCTTTTTGTACCTGAGGCAACAGAGGGTTAAGTGGCTTGCCCAAGGCCACCTATGGGAATAGAAACCTCAGTCCTTCTGGCCCAAGGTTGATGTCCCCTAGGGAGATTTGAACCCCTGGCCCTCCAGCTTGAGCTAACCTGCCCCAACCACTGGGCCACTCCTCACCATGCATGTTTAAAATTGCCCCGCCATTGGTTGACAATGAGAATTTATAAAGCTGCTCTCCCACTAGTTATTGCCAGTGGTCACCAGCTGACTCCTTTTCTTGCCAAGTTTCCAGTAGGGAAAAAAGTTTCAAAGGTTTAATGCACAGAAATACACATAATCGATTTTGCTGGAACCGTGCACATTTTTGTACCAAAGAAGGAAGTGGGCGAGAAAAACTGTATGGGGTGGAAAGTTGGGCAGAAAAGGGAGCTTCAGAATCTATATGAGCAGTCACTGAGAGCTAAAAAGCTTGAGATAAACATATTTGCAACTGAACGCCCAGGCTGGGTATTTTTAAGACTTTTCAGGACCTTTCTGAAACATTCCAGCCTCCTCCAATAATATCATGACCTCTTGTCTGGCCTATTCAGAAGCTCCTGCTTAGAGACATCTCCAAAACAGGCCACAGCAAAGGAACATGGAAAGCTAAAGCAAAGATAAAGCTCTGAAAGCTGTAATGCTGTAAATCTACTAGAGAACAGGTCGGCACAACCCATATTAGATCAGCTGTGATTAGAAAGAACACAGAAAACCCAAAGGATTACACTAAACTGCAGACTCTAACACAAGCCATGGATTCCCTGATCTCTGTGACATCTATGCTCTGAAAAAGATGCATCCCTAATCACCAAGCTCCAAAAATATGAAAAGGAACTACCCTTGGAAAGAGGATTAAAGGAGTTTATTGATATGATGAATCTGGTTTCCGAAGCGGGAAAGCCAATGAGTCACTCGGTGTACTTCCAAAGGACAAGCTGCTGGCATGGGTCCGCTCAGATGTTAAAAATCATTGCATCATGTTTCTCAAGCTACTGATTTATTAGCAACCTTGCAGTAGGCACTCTCCTCATTTATTTATTTAAACATTTTTCTATACCACCTCTTCCAGAGATCAGTGGCGGTTTACAATGAACATTAAAACTTAATAATAGAAACTATTATTTTACATATAACAAATTTCAGAACATTTAACAAAGAAAATAAAAAAACTTAATAATAGAAATCTATTATTATTTTACATATAAATTGTAGAGCATTTTTAACATTTAACCCATAAATGAACATCAGAATAAAATTAGAAATGCGGCAAAATAACGTGCCGAAAACCTAGAACTATATACATTGAGAATTAAATATGGTTATTTACATATCAGAATGATCGACTGAATTCATTTTATTTGGTGTATTTAGATTTCAGTAAAGCCTTTGACACTGTTCCTCACAGGCGACTTATAAACAAACTGAGCACCCTAGGGATGGACCCTAAAGTTACTGCTTGGGTTAGAAATTGGTTGGGTGGGAGGCGACAAAGAGTACAAGTAAATGGAGCTCACTCTGAGGAGAAGGATGTTACCAGTGGTGTGCCCCAGGGATCTGTCCTTGGTCCGATTCTTTTTAACATCTTTGTTAGTGATATAGCGGAAGGGCTGTCGGGTAAGGTTTGCCTCTTTGTGGATGATACCAAAATCTGCAATAGAGTAGACACCCAGGAAGGTGTAGATAACATGAGGAGGGATCTAGCTAAGCTTGAAGAATGGTCTAGAATTTGGCAGCTGGGATTTAATGTTAAAAAATGTAAGGTCATGCATTTGGGCTGCAGCAATCCAAGGGAGCAATACAGTTTAGGAGGTGAAGTACTTTTGTCCACTAAAGAAGAGCGGGACCTAGGCGTGGTTGTGTCTGATGATCTTAAAGTAGCTAAACAGGTAGAAAAGGCGACGGCAAAAGCTAGAAGGATGCTTGGGTGCATACGGAGAGGAATGGCTAGCAGAAAAAAGGAGGTGATAATGCCTCTGTATAAGTCTTTGGTGCGACCTCATTTGGAGTATGGTGTGCAATTCTGGAGACCGCACCTTCAAAAGGATGTGAACAGGATGGAGTCGGTGCAGAGGGTTGCTACTAAAATGATTAATGGGCTTCATTATAAAGCAAATGAGGACAGACTTAAGGATCTTAATATGTACACCTTAGAGGAAAGGCGGGATAGAGGTGATATGATTGAGATGTTTAAATACCTCCGTGGCATAAATGTTCAGGGAGAGAGCCTCTTTCAATTGAAAGCAAGTTCTGCTACGAGGGGACATGGGATGAGGGTGAAGGGAGATAGATTCAGGAGTGATATGCGGAAATATTTCTTTACGGAAAGAGTAGTGGATCCGTGGAATAGTCTCCCAGTGGAGGTGGTAGAGATGAGGACAGTAACGGAATTCAAAAAAGCATGGGACCAATACAGAGGATCTCTAAAGGTAAAAAGTGGACTGTTGTAGTTGTTGTTATGGAAGGACAGACTAGATGGGCCTTGTGGTCTTTTTCTGTCATCATGTTTCTATGTTTCTATTTAGCTGCTCGAGATGGAATTATGGCTGTGCTCTGTAGGAATATATCTAGGTAGGATCAAAATATGGTTTTTGATCAGTGTTAATCTGTGGAATCTGAGCATTATCATCATGTTGGAGCTTGTGATAGTGTAAAGTGAATAGGTGAGTTTTTTAATTCCTTTCTAAATAGTTGGAGGTCTTTGATCTCTCTGAGTTCTATTGGAAGGTTGTTCCACAGCGTTGGTGCAGAGAAAGAAAAAGCAGAGTTACTTGTCTTCTGATTTGTTTTTCGAAAGGAATCCGGGACTAGTAGCATGTGTAAGTTTGCTCTTCTTCTTAATCTGTTTTCATGTGAGACATTGATGAGCGTGGACAGAAAGGATGGTGCTATTCTATTAAAAATTAAAAATTAAAAATCTGAGGGAAAAGCCCACAGTATTTATTCCAAACCCAGGGTCCTATTTGTTTCCAAAAACACCTCTTTTACTGAAGTTCCTGCTCCAGTTGAGTGCTGACCTTAAAACAGTTTGTCAATATTAACGAACACTGCAAATTTCTCCTTTAACCCTCATCGATATGAAAGTATAAGTCTTGTTTTAAAGATGCTGGTATTCTCAAGAAGGCAGATTTAATTAATTTATAGTCAATGCAGAACATTAAATAAAAAATCTTATTTGGACACATGATGCAGGTGCTCTGCCCTTCAGATGAATGAATAACAGTTTAGTAGAAAATAGATCTACAGTATCTACCTCTGTCAAGCATTTAAATTCAAATTAATCGTTCCTTGAATAATTGCCAATCTTTGGTTTACTTGCACAAGAAAGGGGCCTGTAAGAACATATGAATTTTTTATACCGGATCCTGCTCTATTTTGCAATTTTGAAAATAGACCTCACATTCCTACAATAGTTTTATAATGGAGCAGATGCAGAAAAGACTGAAAGGGTTTCATCTTATTTATTTTTTATTTATTTATTTATTTAACGTTTTTCTATACCGCACTATTCGGCATCAGCGCGGTTTACAAGTAACAAGTTGGTACAATGTGGAATAACCATACATTGAACTTACATAAAACAGGGAATTTAAACATGGATAACGGGTGGTGAACTTTATACATAATATACAAAAGGGGAATTTAAGCATGGATAACAATTGAACTTTATACATTATATACAAGAGGGGATTGCATCATAGCTGAGTTTATGATACAAGCCCTAAAGGGGGGGTTGGATGAGGTGGAGAGTTATCGTAGGAGATTGGTTAGGCGGCATCGGGTTGAGGGTCATGTGATACTGTCTAGGTGATGCTGTCAGAGTTACAAAAGTGTTGTATAAATAGGTGCTGTTTGAGAGCTTTTCTGAACTGGGGGAGGTTGTTTATGGTCCGGATTTCTGTTGGGAGGGAGTTCCAGCATGAGGGGGCAAACAAAGCAAAGGCACGCTTTCTTACTATTAGGGGTACGTTTACTAAACGGCGCAAACATAGCAGCTGTGACGTTATTGCGCGATACTTGACGTTATCACGCGATAATGGTGTATTACCCTGTGAGAACGTCACATATCGCGTGATAACGTATCCTGCGGCGGTAAGGTGCGTAGAGGGTGCAGTAAGGCTTCCCAGATGGTGGAGTAAGGCTCCCCAGGGGCGGAGGGAAAGGGTCAATGGGTGGAAAGTGGGCGGGGAGAGGCTCCATGCACACTAGCGCCATGAAATGAAGCTCTGAACAGTAGCGCCAGTGAAAACATTGCGCTAGAGGCATATTTGCAGGGGAGAGAGACCATTTCAGTCGGCAATGTGCAGCAAAGGCAGGGAAACCAAATAAAGTGATAGTAGTGATACATGTGCAACAACATCACAGTGCCCAAGTATGAGAGGGCACTAGGGTGAGGCTGCAAATAGGGTACAGGGGGCTGCAGGAGGGACATGCAGTGTGGTAGCTGGGGCACAGGGTGGGCTAGGCAGATGCCTAGGTGACACATAGGAATTTGGAAGCGGAAAAGCAGCAAGACAGCAACTGATCAAGGGCAAACATGGCCACGAGTGTGTGTCCCACAGTGTCCCAGGGGACAGTACCCAGCAAGTACCCCAAAGGGCACATAACAATAGCAGGCGGTGCCGGGGGGGAAGCGGGGATGTCTATGCAGGCACCCTTACCCCATATCACGCACCATAGGCAGCCGCCTACCGGCACACTGGATGGCCTGGGACTGTGTACCACCAGCACAAGGGCATGTCAGCATGGTGGTGGAGGGGTGCTGGTGGTGGAGGGGGCAGTGGCATCTGCCCACAGCAGATCACAGCCAAGCCCCGTTTAGGTGGGTGCCGTGCACTGCAACAGACAAGGTCTGTCTGACAAACAGTCATGGTAGCCCCAGGGAATGATCTGCCTCTGTGGCAACAGTTTGGTGCAGTACACACAGCCAATGTGTTCAGGGGCAGAAGGTCACAGGTTCAAGTCCCAGCTGTGCCTCCTGCAAACCATGTCCCTATATTTTACCCAGTACGAAACCATGGTAAGAACGACGGAACCGTTATTGCAGATAAAAGAAACACAGAAGACCGAACAAGCAGGTGCAAGAAAGAGACTGGCGGTAATCCAATTCAGGTAAAACCCCTTTTTTAAATTGCCCCAGGGTTTTTACCTGAATTGGATTACCGCCAGTCTCTTTCTTGCACCTGCTTGTTTGGTCTTCTGTGTTAGAGTGCAGGTACTGGTTGCTGTCCTTGGTTCTCAGATAAAAGAAACACGCCATACACTCCTATATTTTACCCTAAAGAGCACAGACACCATAAACATGTGCAACCCCTAGAGCAGAGTTTCCCAACTGCAGTCCTGGAGGGCCAAACACCATTCAGGTTTCATGCTGTCCCTAATAAATATGCCTGTGCTGTATTTGTATGCACCGCCCCCATTGTATGCAAATGTATCTCATGCATATTCATTAGGGACATCATGAAAACCTGAACAGTGTTTGGTCCACCAGGACCGGAGTTGGGAAACTCAGCCCTAGAGCAGCGGCCAACAGGGGCACAAACACCCACACCCACAGGCCCCACTATCAAGAGCCTCATGGAGAGTCAGGCTGTTGGGCCCTGCGCGGAGCATCATCTCCCAATACTGGCACCTGCATACCTTAGCAATGCCATCCTAAACTTGGGAACACGTTCCACAGATATCAAAAGGTTGCTATGATTAATGTCAGATAACAAATCCTAGGTTAAACACGTTTTGTTGTCAAAGATACAGCATAGCAACCTTTCTGATATCTGTGGAGTGTGTTTCAGTCTTTGCTTCTGACAGTGTTTACCAACCCAGGGAGTGACCCCAACAGTGTTGCGTACCATGGCAATGCCCGCACCATGCCCAGGACTGGTGCGGCGGCCAGGGCTGCCACAAACCTCTATAGTTGCACAAAGCTGGCATAGGTGTGGGAGTGTGTGTATGTCTATCCAGTGTGTTGTGTCTGTATACACCTTACTGAGCCCACAATGCTAGCACTGCTTCCAGTGTTAGCCTGCCAATGTGCATAATGAGGGGCAAGGTACTGTGGGTATGGCCCGGACAGGGTGGCCTGGGCAGGATGCATCTGCACAGGGCATAGGGCAATGGCGGGGACATTGTAGTGCCTGACCCCCACCTGCATGGACAGGGTGGCCACGGCATGTCATGCTGGGAGGTCATTCTCACCCTGACTGAGCAGTGGCCATGGCATGGTTAGGTTCCCCCATAGTGCTATACAGTATTTCTCTCAAGTGATATTTATGGGTTCCCTTTTCTGAGGCCCAATCACTGACATACCTGCTTGGTGTGTGTGCTCACATCCCATTTAGGGGTGCACACAGTTCCTCCAGGAACATGCACTACGTACTAGCTAGCAGACTGTCTGCAGTTAGTATGTGTATGACTGGGACACCTTGCAGGGTGGAGACCGACTGTGCCCTCTGCTGGTGAATGTCAGATAGTGGTGGGGGGCAGCTGAGCTTTTCCAGCGGTCTGCTAGTGCCTTATGTGATGCGTACAGATCTGCATTGACTGCCCTGTAGGGTGCCCGTTCCCTAGCAGGACTAGGGTTGATGGTCCCCTCTACTGCCACCATTGCAGAGATGTAGAATGTGGATCTGTTGCTGGGAGAAAGCTGACAGTCGCCCAAGAGCGGATGGTTCGAAAGAATGTATCCTTGAAGGATACTACCAAAAGCAGAGAGGTTCCAAAAAAGAGTAAAGTAGCCCAAATGCCCTCGAGTATGGAGCAGACACAGCTTAAAGATCCCAAATTACCCATGTCTACCAATAGCCAGATTAATATGAATAAAATACAGTCTCTAAAATGCTTGTATGCAAATGCTAGAAGTCTAAAAAATAAGATGGGAGAGTTAGAATATATAGCACTAAATGAGAGGTTAGATATGATTGGAATATCAGAGACATGGTTGAAGGAGGACAACCAGTGGGACACTGTGATACCTGAGTACAAACTATATCGTAATGATAGAGCTGATCAAATTGGTGGAGGGGTTGCGCTCTATGTAAGAGAGGGCATTGAGTCAGAAAGAATTAAAGTTTTGCAGGAAACAAAATTTGCTGTAGAATTTCTATGGAATGAAATTCCATGTAAAAAGGGGAAGGTGATGGCAGTGGGGGTGTACTATCGACCGAATGGCCAGAATGAACAAATGGATGATGAAATGCTCAAAGAATTCAGGGAAACTAACAAAAGTTCCAAGACTGTAATAATAATGGGGGGGGGGGGATTTCAATTACCCCAGTATCGACTGGGTCAGTGTCACGGCAGGACATGCTAGGGAGATAAAGTTTCTAGATGAAATAAATGACTGCTTCTTGGAGCAGCTGGTTCATGAACCGACCAGAGGGGAAGCCATATTGGACCTAGTCCTTAGTGGAACACCAGATATGGTGCAAGAGATAAGGGTGTTGAGGCCACTTGGCAATAGTGATCATAGCATGATCGCGTTTGATTTATTTGGTGGAGGAGGGATAGTAAGGAAATCCACAGTACTACCTTTTAACTTTCGAAAGGGAGACTATGATAAAATGAGGAAAATAGTTAAGAAAAAATTAAAAGGAGCAGTTGCAAAGGTTAAAGACTTACAACAAGCTTGGGTGTTGTTGAAAACTACTATCTTGGAAGCCCAGACCAGCTGTATTCCACGTTTTAAGAAAAGTGGAAGGAAGTCCAAAAAACTGCCAGCATGGTTTAAAGGTGAGGTCAGAGAGGCTGTGGTTGCCAAAAAAGCATCTTTCAGGAAATGGAAAAAAAGAGCCAAACGACGAAACCTGGAAACAGCACAAGCACTGCCAAGTCAAATGCAAGGCATTGATAAGGCAAGCAAAGGGAGAATTTGAGAAGAAGCTTGCTGCAGAAGCAAAAATGCAAAATAAAGACTTTTTCAAGTACATTCGTAGCAAAAAACCTGAGAGAGTCAGTTGGTCCATTAGATGATAGAGGGGTTAAAGGGGCACTAAGAGGCGACAAGGCGATAGTGGAGAGACTGGATTAATTCTTTGCTTAGGTCTTTACTGAGGAAGATGTAGGGATGTTACCCATGACTGAAGTGGTATTTAAAGGTGCGGAAGAATTGAAGGAAATATCGATACATCGGGAAGATGTATTACAACTGTTAGATAAACTGAAGAGTAGCAAATCACCTGAGCCGGATGGTATACATCCAAGGGTGTTGAAAGAACTGAAATATGAGATTGCAGACCTGCTATTAGTAATCTGTGATCTATCATTAAAATCATCTAATACCTGAAGATTGGAGGATCGCCAATGTAACGCCAATTTTTAAAAAGGGTTCCAGGGGTGATCCGGGAAACTACAGACCGGTGAGCCTGACGTCAGTACCGGGAAAAATGGTAGAAACCATCATAAAGAACAAAATTACTCAGCAAGTAGATAGTCATGGCCTAATGGGAGACAGCCAACATGGCTTTAGACAAGGAAGATCTTGTCTTACTAATCTGTTATGTTTTTTTGAAGGTGTGAATAAACAGGTGGACAAAGGTGAGTCGGTTGATATAGTACATGTATCTGGACTTTCAGAAAGCCTTTGACAAGGTCCCTCATCAGAGACTTTTGGCAAAACTAAAGAGTGATGGGATAGGAGGCAGTGTACTACTGTGGATCAGGAACTGGTTAAAAGACAGAAAGCAGAGGGTAGGGCTAAATGGCCAATTTTACCAATGGAGAAAGGTGAATAGGGGTGTACCACAGGGATCTGTGCTGGGTCCACTGCTTTTTGACATATTCATAAATGACCTGGAAAAGGGAATAACGAGTGAGGTTATCAAATTTGCAGATGACACAAAACTATTTAAAGTTGTTAAAACCCAAGAGGATTGTGCAAGAGGATCTTGATAAATTGGAAGACTGGGCATCAAAATGGCAGATGAAATTTAATGTAGACAAGTGCAAAGTTATGCACCTAGGGAAGAACAACCCAAACTATGGTTACAAGTTGCAAGATTCCACATTAGGAACCACCACTCAGGAAAAAGATTTAGGCATCACTGTGGATAACATGTTAAAACCCTCGGCTCAGTGTGCAGCGGCAGCCAAGAGAACAAATAGAATGCTAGGTATCATAAGAAAAGGAATGGAAAATAAAACAGAAGATATTATAATGCCTCTATATCGTTCCATGGTGAGACCGCACCTTGAATATTGTGTGCAATTCTGGTCGCCGTATCTTAAAAAGGATATAGCGTTATTAGAAAAGGTTCAGAGAAGAGTCACCAAAATGGTAAAGGGGATGGAAGGATACTCCTATGAAGAAAGGCTAAAAAGGATAGGGCTCTTTAACCTGGAAAAGAGATGGCTGAGGGGAGATATGATAGAAGTCTATAAATTAATGAACGGAGTGGAACGGGTAAATGTAGATCGATTGTTTACGTTAGCGGCAGGTGCACCTACTACTGCCACCTTGCTGGGCAAACTAGATGGACCATACTGGTCTTTATCTGCCGTCATTTACTATGTTACTATGTTATCAGAATATAGAAAGACTAGGGGACATGCAATGAAGCTACAGAGTAAACTATTTAAGACTAAGAAAAGAAAATATTTTTTCACTCAACATGTAATCAAACTCTGGAATTTGTTACTGGAGGATGTAGTAAAGGCTGTTAGTGTAGCTGTGTTTAAAAAAGGTTTGGACAAGTTCCTGGAGGAAAGGTCCATAAACCATTATTAAGAAGGGACCCAGGATATCAATGCTTGACCCAGTACAAGCACTGTGGAACCTGTGTCTTTTGGGGAAACTGCTAGGAACATATGACCTAGATTGGCCACTGTTGGAAACAGGATACTGGGCTTGATGGACCTTGGTCTGAGCCAGTATGGCATATCTTATGTTCTTATGAGATCCTGTCCCCCACCCTGAGCCACAGAGGGTGGGTTGGGTGGTGCTACGTATTCCGCTGTTGGGTCCAAACACCCCCCTTCACCTATAACATGTGATCATGGCACCCACACAGGATATGCACTATTCTGGGTGCATCATAGTCCACAAGGGCTAGACGTGACTGGGAAGTACAGATGGACACAGGTGTATCCTAGGTGTGTCTGCAAGGACTACCTATCACACACTGGCACTGTTGAGGACCTGCAGCATAGCCTATCTCAGCCAAGCCAGGTGCTGCGGACCTGGTGCTGGGCACCCCACCTCACCCTCAGGGTGAGCACAGGACCCACATAATGTCACGGTCTGTAGCTACTCTGTGCCAGTAACACACACGGTCAGTTTCCCCTACCAGGCCTAGGTGCTGTGGGGGTGCATACCCCATCTTGTGATCAGCTGTAGACAGCTGATCTGCATGTGCAGTGCATCATGGGTACGGGTGGGTTTACCCTATCCTGGGTAACCACAGCAGACAGTTTGTGTGGTGACCTGCAGTCTTTCTGTAGCCAGCCAGAGGTGTGGTAGTAGCTATAGAGATGTAGCCCACTGGTTACTGCAATGACTGTGGAGGCAGAGGTCATGGGTTTGATCCCACAGTGGTGTTATTTAATAAGGCCGTCTGAGACTTTTCCTTTTAATTTAAATCAGTGCTGCCAACAAAATGCACCCTCACAGTGCCATAGCCTAAGGTGCCTCACAGGGCACCCTATACGGCACCCTGTAACGCGCGCTATAAAGCACCCTATAGGGCACATTATAAGGTGCCTTGGTGGACAGGGCACTTTATAATGTGCCCTCTGGAGTGCTTTATAGTGCACCTTATTCGGCACATTAGGTTACGGCATATGAGGGTGTTTTTGCTGGTAGTACTGATTTAAATTACAAAAAGGAAATGCCTCAGACAGCACTGACCTAAATTAAGAGGTAATACCTCAAACAGCCTTCTTAGGTAACACCACTGCAGTATCAAACCCATGACTTCTGCCTCTGCAGTCATTGCAGTAACCAGCAGGCTACACCTTTATAGCTTCTAATGCTGCGCTGGCATGAACTTAGGATTAACGCGCGTTAACGTGCCACGGTGCACACTATCACGCGATACAGATTCTTGCTACCTTGCCGCCGGAATGTCCACTCCTTATATGGCATCCTTTACATTATCACTGCAACTAGCGCCGGTAACATTAAGACAGTTTAGTAAACATACCCCTTAATCTCACATCCTACCTACCAGAAGATAAGAGAAGCTTAATGATAAGCTGGTGCTCTAAGTTCATCCACAGTGATGGGCCACCCAAGACCTCAAATGACGCAGGTCTCTAATTTTTGTACAGTGGATATATTTTGGTTTATAATTTTTCAGCCTTCCTGTAGTCAGTACCTGCCTCTTCCAATATTACTTTCAGGAGTTCTTCCACATTTTTGCATCCCTAAAGTTTCTCATTGGCTCACGGAGGGACAGTGGTTATCAAGCACTTGTCCCATAGACACAAAATGGGAGACATCTTTTGGTACATTGGCTGATAGCTCTTTCTAACCTGATTGAGAGGAAACTCCCACTGTCAACTCATAATGGCATTTCTCGTACTGCAATGACAAAGACTATAAACGTCCCCATGTCCAGCAAATCCTTTCTTCCCAAGATAAACCATTAGAAATAACAAACTTACCTTTGGGTCTGGGAGGTGGTGGAGGAGGTGGAGGCGGTGGTAATGGAGGAGGGGGCCGACAGCACACCGCTTGGCAGCTGCCACGTCCTTTCTCTGCCGTGGATCTGGAACATGAATTCTGGAGCTCACCCTGAGTGATCTGTAAAGAGCAATCAATTATTCACCAGAAGCCTGCAACTCACTAAGCAGAATGGGCCCAATTCAAGACTCTTTCACTAGCATGAATCTCCCATGTAGTAGGAATGCATGGCAAGGGAAGGCGAACACTAAGTAATCTGGTTGACTAATTCCGTTTTTTTTCTAGTATGTAAATCCTCTCAAATGGGGAGTTACAGTATGAGCCAGCAATAAAGATGTGAACTGAATCCAACATGAACAAATCCTTACATAAATAAACACATTTCATTGTAGGCCAACGTGACTAAAAACCAATCTAGAGAAATTCACTTTAGCAGTGGGTGTATATTATAGAACTATCACTATGTTCCATGCTCATGCTTTCTGACAGGATCCAATGCAGACAAGCATGGGCTGCAGAAGAACTGACATTTTGGAACATGTCAAGAGAAGGACCACAGAGTGAACAATGATTTAGAAAATGTCATCTTTAGCCTAGTTCCTTAGATAGAAACTAACATAATAGGGCCTGATTTGAGAAGCGCAGAAAGGCACCAATTTTAAGTCCAGGCTACCATAGCAAGATCCTCAAAGAATAGCTGAGTTGAAAAAAACCCACAAAAATATAAACCCAGATCTCAATAATACAAACAATTTTTTGATAGTTATGTAGGGGCCTCAAATGGCACGTAAGAGCTGAAACAGCTTAAGCACATATATGCTTTTAAATTCTCAACATTAAAAAAGAAAATCGTTCATGGATCAAACAGATTCATAAATTAAATTCATCCAGCAATTGAATTGAAACTTCATTAATATTGCAGATCAACGAGTTCATAAAATTTCATTCAGCTTAACTCTATTCAAATGTTAATATATAGCAGCAACATACATCACTTATCTGCATCAATGCATGTTTGTAGCAGCAATCCATCAATAAAAACAGCCCGAAACGATATTGGGTAAATCCACTGCTCCCAAAGAATTCTGTAATGTTCTTCAACGTTCATCCTTAACGCTGCTTCACTATCAGTAATTGGATGAACGTTGAAGAACATTAAAGCATCAAAGCAGAAGTTCTCAACATCAAAACCCGATATTGTGTCGGGCTGTTACTCTTGATGGACGTGCTGCTACAACCATGTATTGATGCAGATAAGTGATGAGTATTGCTGCTATATATTAACATTTGAATAGAGTTAAGCTAAGTGCTGAATGAAATTTTATGAAGTCGTTGATCTGCAATATTAATGAAGTTTCAACTCAATTGCTGGATTAATTTTATTTATGAATCTGTTTTAAACAAAAAGAAAATCTTTCATGGATCAATGATGAGAATTTCAGAACAGACATTTACTTATGCTGTTTAAGCTCTTACATGCTATTTGAGGTCCCTACATAACTATCAAAGAATGTTTGTATTATTGAGATTTGGACTTAGATTTCTACATTCTATAAAAGCAACATAGCTAGCTATCTGCTGTTACGAAACAGGCTCCCAGATCCAACACCACTAGCCTGCAAATGCCGATGCTCACATTCACACTCTCTCCAAAGTGCGTGTCATATACACTTATGCTCATGTATCCTATAAAATATGCAAATACATCACAGCTTAACCCTTGCTCTGCCCAAGCAACGCCTCTAGGAACAATTATTCATGGTGCGTCTTTTAGTACCATCTTGTTGATCAGCATGCTTACTATATACACGTGTACAGCTGTGCAAGCTTATAAAAGGCCACTTCTTTCAGCTTCGCAGGAAAGCTTTTTTGCAATTAAAACCTAAAGTTCTGGCCATTGGAGGGACTTTCTTTTTGAAGTTTCCTTGTAAATGTGTTATATTGCATTCTGGCTTGAAATATGTGTTTACAGATGTATCTCATTTAGAGACTTTACTTCTAGATAAGTGCTAGGTAGTGAGTTGGGATCATTAAAAGGCGTTTTGGTTTACATTCCGGGATAACTCAGGCCTCTGATGCTCTTCTTGATGTGGACTTTAGCGTCCTAGCACGCTTAATTTCTAGTGTGTTATTTATTTTTTTTGGATGAGTTTCCTGTTCTCTTGATCATACTGTAAGATGCTGTTCCTTTTTTTTTCTTGTATATGTATACAAGTAAATGCATAATAAAAATAAAAAAAATAAAAGGCCAATTCTGCATGTACAATGGGCTTTACACACAGGAAAAGGGGTCAAAGGGAAGTGCAGCATAAAATTCACTTGCTGTGGTTGGTGAATTACTATGCATCTCTTAGAGGGCAAGAATATAGTTCCCTCCCCAAGCCTTGCTAGGTACCTTCACGTGGTGACCCTGTTGTTCAAAATCTATACTAAGTCCCAGCTACAACTGAAGTATGGTAGGAGAGAAAAATACATACTGGTCACCCAGGATAAAAAGATGCCCACCCATAGCCTCCGCACTAGGGCTAACGATGGTGGCAGCGATTGTGCAGACACAGCAGATGTAAGTAGCATCCCTGCCATGGTGAGCATGTTCATGGACCCACTGTGGCAGGAGATAAACCACTGAAATTAATAAAAAGGTTAACAGGATTAACTACGGTTAAGTTGACTTATGCAGATAAAGAGAATATAATGTACTGCTACTTTTATGCTACAAACCCTATATTTAAATCAAGAGGGTATACTAAGAGAATCTGCCAGAAACTGGAAGAAAGAGGAAAATTTCCACAAGAAAAACTGCCAAAATTAACAAATGCAAATTTAAGATATTCAATTTCACAGATCAAAGTAAACAAGTATGTGAATGATAACATCTTGAATCAACTAAGGACTTCCATGGAAAAAGAAACTCAGGGAGGAGAAAGAGACCTAGGTCAGTGTACCAGAAGAAAGGAATAACAGCAAAAGAAAGGGTAGATGAAGGGGAGATGGAGCTTAGAGATTTCGAACTGCAAGAGAGTGAGATGAATAAAGGACAGGTCAACAAATCAATTGAAGAGGAGGAAGAAAGAAAAGAGAAAGACCCAGAGGTGAAGGAATTCAAGATTGAATCCCTAGTCCACGTGGAAAAAGATGAATATGCTGGGTTCCAGACAAGGGAAAGATTACTCAAGTTAAAAGTGTAGTGAAAAGCTTTACTAATGACATCAGGATGACTTTTCGCCTAGACAAATGTGCTAAGGCAACTTTTTTTAGAGTAAAATTGAGCAAAATGGAAAATATCTCCCTGGGTGAGGTCTGTGACATCAAGGAACTTGAACAGGAAGATGTATATAAATATTTTGGAGTAGAGGAAGGAACAACACTCAAGCAGAAATTACTGAGAGAAAAGATCAGTAAAGAATACTATAGAAGATTAAAATCATTATTGAAAAATGCCTTAACATCACGGAATAAGATAGAAGCCATCAGTCAGCTGGCAATTCCTGCACTCTCATACAGCTTTGGGATTGTAGACTGGCCTCTTGAAGATTGTGAAAAACTGGATATGCAAACAAGAAAACTCCTCCATGCCCATGAGGTAATTTACAAGAATCAGTGTATGCCAAGACTGTACATTCCTAGAACTGAAGGAGGGCTATGCGTCATAGAGATTAATTACACATACAGAGCTACTATCATTGGATTCAAATAAGCAAGAAGTGCTGAAATATGAAAGTAAATGTCCAGAACCTATCTTCATCATCAAACTTGGACAAGCGTTCTGATGACTAGAAGGAATGATTGAGAATCCACAAGCACACACAGGAAAAGAAGCAGAAGAATTTGGAAACCAAGAGAAAAAATCTCTTCAATGAATTAGATCAGCAAACAAGGAAAAATAAGTGGCAAATGCACAAGATCAGTGGGAAATACAAAGTTTTACTTCAGGAACTCTTTGTCGATCAAGAACGGAGACATGAATGGTTAAGGAGAGGTGGCCTGAAACCGAAGGATGAGAGATTGATAGTGGATTACGGATGAGATGGTTTACAGCGAGCATTGAAAAAACTGGCAAAACAGACATATGTTGATTCTGTAAGAAAGACCTGGAGACAGTGACTCACCTCATAGCTGGCTGTGAAGTTCTGATGGCGGAAAATTTCTATACAAAAATGCAGAACAAAGTAGCATGCCTCATCCATTGGAAACTCTGTAAGCACTACAACATCCCTGTGCCTGAAAAGCACTGGCATCATGACCCTAAGAGAATGAAGAGGTTATGATCACCTGGGACATTCCCATTCTGATGGATAAGAAAATGGATGCAAAGAAACCCGACATAGTGGTAAAGGAGAAAAACACCAGAATGGCATTGATAATAGAGGTGTCGGTTATGAATGATTATTCTGTGAATCAAGTGGAGAGGCAGAAGATACTGAAGTATCAAAAAATGCAGTCAGACACCAAGAAAGTGCAGCAGAAAGATACAGAAATATTTCCCATTGTATTGGGAGCCACAGACTTGATAAAGAAGAATTTCCAAGCACAATTTGACAAACTACCTATACATCTTATGAACTCCAGAAGGAAGCTCTCTTTGGCATAATGCAAGTATTACACCGAGCATTAACAGTAAATTTGAGAGACTGAGATCACACGCCACATACCCTGGCTTAGAAGTGAGGTTCATGACTGTCATGGTATGCACAAAACTAACCCATTTGGAGACACTGTCTGGAAAATCTTTATTAAATTACCCTTCCTAACGTTATCATGTCTGTCTGTCCACTCTATTTATTTTATTTAACAGGTCTTTTATACCACTTTATCATTTAGTCAAAGCAGTTTACATTGTAACTTAAGCTTGGTAATGTACTTAACAGGGACATTGATAACTTGGATTGTCTGAGGCAATGGACGGTTAAGTGACTTACCAAAGGCCACAAGGAGTGTTAGTGGGAAGTAAACCCTGGTCTCTTGGTTCTCAAGCCATTAGGCTACTCCTCCACTCTAGAAATGTGCTTCTTCTCTCATCAATAACCCTTCATCCAAATTCATTCCAATTTCTGCCACATACAGTAACATACTCTGTGACCATCACCCTCCCCCCCCCCCCCCTCAGCCTTTTCGGGTGTCCTCAGAGCCTCCACTACTTAGAATGCTTGTTCTGTCCTTTAGGCCGGTACATAGCAGCACAGTGGATGATGGCAGGTACAGAGTGAATGGGCTCATCCAGTCTGCCAGTAAGGTGGACACGGGGCCGTACCAAGGACCGTGCAAGTGGTGCGGCCGAACAGGGCGCAAGCACAGAAGGGGGCGCTGATATCATCACTCGGCTTACAGGAAGCTCAAAAAGACTGAGTTACTGAACGTGGCTGGGTGGAGAGTGGCATCAATTGTGTTAGTCACACAGGCACATTTTTAGCTTGGTACAGTGCTGGGTGGACAAGGTTGTAATTGTCACTTTATGTAGATTACCTGCCTCCCCCATACCTCTCTTTAGGGTTGTAATTGCCACTCCGTGCAGGTATGTCTTATAGAAGTGCGAAGTCATTACCCTGCTGTTTTGAGTTGATGCACCCAATGCTTGAATTCCATCCTCTTGCCATTGAAGGATCCCTGTGTTTACCCCACTCCATTTTTCAATTCCGCTTCTGCTTCCATTGCCTCCTCCAGAGGGCATTCCAATCACCCCCTCTCCTGCCCTCCCCCCCCCCCCCCCCGCCCTTTCTGTGAAGAAATATTTCCTGCTGTTGCTCCCGGCATTTACCTTCTTACAGCTTCAGACAATGCCCCCTGGTCCCCTTTGGAAAAGATTTGTTTGTGCCTTAACACCTTTCAAGTATTTAAACATCTGTATCATATCTCCTCAGTCCCTCTTCCCCTCTAGCAGATATATGTATATAGGGATCAATACTCAAAAGCACTTCTCCATATAGCAGCAATCGCTCTACAAATAAGAGACATGCTTATTAAGTGCGGCAGCTTTTGGCCCTAACCTGTGTTGTGAGCCAAAATCAAGGGGCACTAGGTACACCTGCACCAACAGCAACTTTGGTGATCAGCACACACTCTACTAAATGACTTGGAAATGGGAATAACGAGTGAAGTAATCAAATTTGCAGATGACACAAAATTATTCATAGTTATTAAAACCCAAAACGATTGTGAAAAATTGCAAGAAGACCTTGACAAATTGGAAGATTGGACGTTCAAATGACAGACCAAATTTAATGTGGAGAAGTGCAAAGTTATGCACCTAGGAAAGAACAACCCAAACTATGGTTAACGATGCCAGGTTCCATATTAGGAACCAAAACCCAGGAAAAAGATTTAGGAGTCATCGTGAATAGCACATTGAAACCCTCCGCCTAGTGTGCAGCGGCAGCCAAGAAAGCAAATAGAATGCTAGGAATCATAAGGAAAGCAATGGAGAATAAAACAAAGGATATTATAATGTCTCTGTATCGTTCCATGGTGCGACTGCACCTTGAATACTGTGTGCAATTTTGGTCGTCGTAGCTTAAAAAGGATATAGCATTATTAGAAAAGGTACAGAGAAGAGCCACCAAAATGGTAAAGGGATGGAAGGATACCCCTATGAGGAGAGATTAAAAAGATTAGAATTCTTCAACCTGGAAAAGAGACGGCTGAGATATGATAGAGATCTATAGATTAATGAACGGAGTGGAACGGGTAAATGTAGATCAATTGTTTATGTCATCAGAATATAGAAAGACTAGGGGACATGCAATGAAGCTACAGTGTAACCTATTTAAGACTAATAAGAGAAAATATTTTTTCACTCAACACGTAATCAACCTCTGGAATTCATTACCGGAGGATATACTAAAAGCTGTTAGTGTAGCTGGGTTTAAAAAAGGTTTGAAGAAGTTCCTGGAGGAAAGGACCATAAACCATTATTAAAAGGGGACCTGGGATATCCACTGCCTGTCACAATACAAGCATTGTGGAACCTGTGTCCTTTGGGGAAATGGTTAGGTACTTATGACCTAGATTGGCCACTGCTGGAAACAGGATACCAGGCTTGATGGACCTTGGTCTGACCCAGTATGGCATATCTTATGTCCTTACGTACTGAAGGCCAGACTAATTGCAATGTGCAGACAACACACACTCTCTGTCCATCCCCGCTAAGACCCCGTCCATCGTGCTATGCACAGTTAATGCACATTTTAACGTGCAGTTAAGTCCCAACTCTGTGGTACCATGAGCCCGTGGAAGCAGTTAACATATTCTGAAACACGTGTTACCTGCATAGCACACATTAGCAAACCTTCCCTAAGTGTCCAAAATGTTAATTTTCAACAGCACTTTGGGGCCGTTTCTATAGTGCATGCATAGAGCGTTATGCACTAGGGATGCACGCAAGTTCTTATTCTAAAGGATTTATGCGTGTGACTGGGCGCTTCTGTGTGTGTTTTAGGTTGTCGTTATTCTGTAAGCAGGCACACATACTATGACAGTCTCCGGGGAGGGAGAGAATCCCACAGTGCCTAGCCCCAAGAGTTTATGAGGAGCTGGGACATCCTTGCCAGGTAAGCCCCAGAAAGCAGAGCTGTGCAAGGTCTGGGCCAGGATTGAGAAAACCTCCTGCAGACACAGGGCAAAGGGGTGGTACCTGTGATCGGATGGTTTCCCAAGGGCCTGGGGAAGAGGGTGAGGCTGATATACCTCTCTGGGAGAATGAGGAGTATATGAGGCCTCTCCCAAACAACAGGAGGACTCCTTGTGAGCTCCCCATGATCTAGGAAGTACCTGAACCCATGGAGTTGGAAGAAGCGGAAGCCTCTGCCTGCATCTACAAGGAGATGGATATCAGGAAGGCAGCACCTGAAGTGTGTGAGTGAACTTGCTTAACCTTTGGCTGATGTGGACTGGTTTAGGGAATGCCGAAGGGAGGTGTGAGTGGCAGGCTTCCCCACCACTACTCCAGCATATAAAGGAGGAGTAAGGGTTTGCCCAAAAGCGAGGAGGGGAGAGGATGAAAATTGATGAAATGAACTATTTCCAATATTGTACATTTGTTTGGGGGATAAGCTGTGGAAAATGGAAGAACATCTCGAGAGGAACAGACGGAACGGGGAGAAACAATCCGTATTGCTCCCAATGGAGAGCAGCCAGTTTGCCTAAGCCAAGGAGCTGTTTGAAAAACCCAGACCAGCTCAATTGCAACCATGCATGTAACCTTGTGACTGGTGCTGAGCCCAGAGAAGATGCAGCGTACACAGCTCACAACAAGATCCTTGCGTGTGACAGTACTTTCAGTTTGGGTGGGCACGGGGCAGAGCTTGGGTGCAGCGTAGGTGGGGCCTAAATTTACACATGTAAATTAAAAGATATTAGAACTTTCACATATTCCTGCACAATTTAGGCCCAGACATTTACCTGTATATCTGCTCGAGAGCAGGCATAACAGCCACAACTAGGTTAAAGCGCATCTTTCCGCCCCTATTCTATAAAATGAAGCGTGTGTGTACTTTACTTCATAGACTACGTGCCAAATATACACACGTGACAATGTGCACACGTGGCCCACGTGGCAATGCACTGAAAACAATTCCAGACTCCTCCAGCGTTATCCTGATAATGCCAAGCTGGAGTGCGACTGTTCCTCCTAGCTATGCACACAGCAGTGATAATCAACCTGCTATCTACGTAGCTATGTGGATAAATTTAGGCCAGCAAAAGGTCTGGAGCAGACTGGATATCACCATTATCTGTATAGCGGCAGCACTCACCATCACCGCTCACTATCCAGGTGGCAAAAAGAAACCCGACAGCGGCATTTCAATATTGACCAGATAATATTTCGGTCCTCAGGTCTCCAGCGCAAAACCCACAATTGAATATCCAGTCAATATTAGCTGAAATTTCAAAGAATTCATAGCATATTATGATGTCATAAGCATTTTGAAAGCTGTCTTGCCATTGTTTATGGTTTTGGCCAAACAAGGAGTCTAGACTTCATGAAATGGTAACTGTTTAAAAGAGAGGAAACAGAGAGACTAAATGGTCAGCTTTTTCAAAGGAGAAAGTAAATAATAAAGCACTCCATTGATCTGTATTGGCTTTTTAACATCTTTATAAACGATCTGAAAATGGGAACAACATGTGAGGTGCTTAAATTTGCAGATGACACAAAAATATTCAAGTTGTTAAAACACAAGCAGATTCCAAGAAATTCCAGAAGGAATCTGTGAGAATGGGGAATGGGTGTGTAAATGGCAGATGAAATTTAATGTGGACAAGTGCAAAGGGAGAAATACCAGGAAAAATAATTCTCACTACAGTTACTAATGTGACTTTGGAGGTCCTATAATCCCTGGCAGTAATTTATGCATAACAGGTTTATGCTTTGATGCAGCCAGCCACAGTGGAAGGGTCACAAGAGAAGTCCGATTAACAAAACTCACTGCTGAATTTTGGAAGAGGTCCTTTCCTTTCTACACTTCCTGCAGAGTGCCCGGGCTCAAGAGGAGTGACTAGGCTCTGGGGAGGGGGTCTCTAAGGCCATGGAGGCCCAGGGGTACGGGAGAGGAGGTCCACCTCAGAGAAGTGTGCTCATGTGAGAGATGTCCTACAGAGGGTCTTGGAGCTCTGGTTCAAGATGACACCTGGAGAAGAAGGATAGGAGTCAAGAAGAGGCTGGTTAACTCTATGCTGGATATAGATCAAAACAGAACCCGTCAAATCCACTGGACAGATGTTCCCACGTAGAAATGAGACCACTGAGGGATACCAGCAGTCCATTTTCCCCTGTCTGACATTTTGGACCGATTGGCTTTTGATGTTACCTATTGATGTACTTACGCCTGTTGCTGCCAAATCTGAAATACAAACGTTCCTCAGTTCTTTAACAGTTAATCTTGACTGGACATTCCAGGGTCAATATTCAAAAACGCTGAGCTCCTAATTTTAATCTCCTATCTTAGGCTCCTAAATTTGTGCCCTATTTTTAGCCGAACTTACGCTCCTAAATTTCCAGCTGAAAATTCATCTCAATTTAGGAGCTTAAAAGTTATGCTTATAAATTTAGGCCTCCCATTCATTTGCCTAGATTTATGAGCCTAATTGCAGGCCCAGTGCCGAAAATCAGTGCTCAGCAACTAACATTTTCTTCCCTACTCTAAATCTGCCCCCATTGTCAACCAATTTTTATGCTTCTAAATTTAGGACTTTAAGTGAAATTTTGAGTATAAATTTAGGCACACGGCCCTAATAAATTTTCAAAGAGGCCAATTTAGAAGCAGAACTCCCAGCGTTAGGAACATAAAATCGTTTGATGATCAAGCTCTCCATTTCTGGACATATTTGCGAGTACATCTGGCGTGGTCGTGTGATTTCCACAGAGGAGGGCTCTGAGTGACCTCTTCCCTTCTCCCCTCTTAGTACAGCTCCAAAGGCATGGGATGGGCAATGGCCACCGAGGGAGGTACCTCAGAGTTTCAAACGCAGTGCTGGGCTTTATATTAGTAAATACCATCAGCAAAAGGACCTTGGAATCCTCGTGGAAAGCACATTGCTGTCCTCAGCTCAGTGTGCAGCACCAGCCATAGGAAAAAGCAAACAGAATGCAAAGGCTTATTTGGAAAGGAATAGAAAAAGGCCAAGGAATACAGTAAAGCCTTTGTTAATCTGTGATGCAACTGCACCTTCAGTATTATGTGCAGTTCAGGTCACTGCATCTCAAAAAAGTGCAGAGAAGGTCAACAAAAATGTCAAATGGATGACATGGATCCCTTATAAAGAGACCATAACAAGTAAAGACTCTTCAGCTTGGATACAGAGCTACTGAGAGGCGATATAGCAAAGGTCTATAAAATCATGAGTGATATAGAAGACGTTAATAGGTAATGCTTATTTACTCTGTCAAATATTAGCACTAGCACTAGAATCCAAGAAACTAACTAGTAAGAGATTTAAATCAGATTTTAAAAAGCATTTTTGTCAATCAGCAAATAGCTGAAGCAGGGACTTTGTTGCTGTAATATGTGGTCAAAATAGTAGCACAGCTTGGTTCAAAAACGTTTGAGCAAATTTTCAGAGGGCAGTTTATTATCAATCATTACTCAGATTTGGAAGTCCCCACCTCTTTCTTCTGCAGGTGAGCAATAGGAATCAACTTTTCTATTAGGATCTGCTGGATTCTTCTAAGTGATCCAGACTGGCCACCATCAGAGCACCGGGCCCGATATTCAAGGCATTTACCTGTAAGACCTGTAAACCATGTAAATGCCGCTTAGACGGATATTCAGCGGCACTAACATGTTTAGTGCCTTTGAATATCCCCTACTAATACATCTACGCACTCCGATGTTAACCGTGTAGCATCGGGGGGGGTGTCATTGGGTTCTGGGGAAGAGCGGAGGCAGCACCCATGGTTAACCGAACATCGGGGGTATTGCACCGCTGCCCGGTTAGCAAGCTGCAGGTAAAGATAGGTGCAGCAAAAGGTGGCCCATCTTTATCCGTGGGAGCTAACCGGCAGCGGCTCAGAGCAGCCATGTGGCAGCAAATGCTGTGAGACAAACTCGGATATTCAGCGCCGGTGGGATATGGCCCCAGCATTGAAAATCCGCGTTCTCTTCAGCACCGGCGGCAAGCCGCTGTAATCACGCTAACCGCCAGCGCTGAATATCAGGCCCCCGTTTCTAAAATGCAATAATTTTGAAGGATGTTGAAGACTATCAGGACCTGGAAAACCTTTACCCAAATCAATCCTCAAGACATACTCAGGCAAGTCTCCATGGGTATAAATACACCTCAGGCATAGGGAAGGGAACCGGATGTAGCTCATGCTTTTCTCAGAAGTTCAATGCAAGTTAGAGCAGATATTTTCCTTATCCCCAGAAGACTTACAATCCATGTTTGTACATGAGGCAATAGAGGGCTAAGAGACTTGCCCAAGATCAGAAAAAGATTCTGTGGGATTTGAACCTGACTGCTCTGGTTTGTAACCCACTTCTCCATCATTAGGTTACTCCTCCGCTCCATACTCATCATGACTACCCTGAACACCAGATCTCTAGAGTAAAGCTCTTCGATCAGGCTTAGGAGCACGCAGGCCAAATTTCAAAGGGATTCATTTAGCAGCCACCCCAGATGATGCCACTGAAAATCTCTCCAAACACCCGGCACTACACCCGGCACCTTTTGGATACTATGTGGAGATCAGAAATGATATGTCGCAGTCGCGAAGTACACAATTCCAGTAGAATTTTAGGAAAGGCTCCAGTCAATGTGGAGCCTTTTCTAAAATATGAATACAAAGGTGCAGGAGGGCACATGTCTGTGCCAATCTGTGAAGGAAGAAGCCATTTTACAACCCTACACATCAGAAGCATCAATGGAGGCAACTCGGCACCTTTCGTGTTTAAAGGCCGACACTTAAAGGTGGAAGTGGGTATTTCACAACTTCCATATGGAAGTGCCAGCACACCTGCATGTGCAGCTCGCCCAGTTTGCAAGGCAACATGCACTACAAATGCCACCAATGAATTACAGAGGCTGCCATCTATCCGAGGTCAACTTAGCAAGGGGGTTAAGGAGGATAACCCGCTGTTAATTCCTCCTGTAAAGGGCTGGCCAAAACAAGCACTTTTCCAAAACTTAAACATGCCACGGATCAGGTGTAAATCCTGACATGGACAATTTCAGCCATATGGATGTATTTTTTCACTCAATCCATAATAAAACTCTGGAATTCACTGCCGGAGCATGTAGTAAAAGCTATTAATGCGTTGTTGTTGTTGTTGTTGTTAAGTGCCGTCGAGTCTGTGTCGACTCATGGCAACCCTCTGGATAGTTGTCCTAAATTGTGTTCGGAAAGAGTTTTGGACGAGTTCTTGGAAAAAAAGCCCATAGACCATTATTAAAGAGGATCAAGGAAATCCCCTGATTCCCCCTGGGATAAGCAGCATGAAATCTGTCCTACATTTTGGGAACCTGACAGCTACTTGTGACCTGGATTGGCCGCTGTTGAAAACAGAATACTGGCCTTGATGGACCTTGGTCTGAACCAGCATGGCATTTCTTATGTTCCTATATGAAATGGGAAATACAAGTGTAAATTTTTGACCTGGCCAGGCCACACCCCAACACAGACTCTTGCAATATCTACAAAGTAAGGACATCGTCGTGTGAATCCAGCCCATTCTAAAATGGTCATTTTCACATGCATATGCTGGATTTGACATGTGAAAATTGTGAATAAGCCCTGTAGTGCTGGCATGGAGTTAGGGCACAGGAAGAGCAGGGCACTGAGCAATGTTCAGTTGATACCCTAAAGCAGCCCTTACTGCCTAACAATACATATAGCGCTTCAATAATCGCCACTCTATGCGTTGCCACCAGCGGCGAGCACGGTTGATGTATATTCAGTACCGCCGGCTAGCTGTATACCAGGTCTGAATAGTGGCTTGGTTGTTTTTAAAGACTCCATAAGGATTTAGTCATTCCCAGGAAGGAGCAAAATTTCCTATCTCATACCCCTAACAATTTGGAAGAATTTTATAAATAGAAAAATAAATATTGAACATAGAAACTCATTCTCAAACATGCAGAATACACGATAAAAAGCGAAGTCAAATACCTTGGCATAACCCTCAACAACCACCTCAACATGCTTGTCCATATCAAGAAGTCTGCAAAAACTGCACATCTGAAACTCAAATCACTCCAACACTTATGACCCATATTACAATACAACTATAGAGCAGTCTTTTTCAATCCATCGTAACTCCCAACCTTGACTATGGCAATATACTTTACCAGGAACTTACAAAGCAAGCATTATACCCACTTCAGTGCAAAACACTGCTGCAAGACTCTTATCAGGAACATCAAGACGACAGCATATCACACCGACTCTCAAGCGCCTTCACTGGTTACCAGTCACACAAAGGTCAAAATACAAAGTCGCAGCCACCATCTACAAAATCCTTCACAACTCTTCAGCCCCCTGCCTCGAAGATCTAATCAGAAGAACACCCTCAACAAGGCCCAGAAGATCAGTGAATCAGAACCTGCTATTCATACCCCCCCACCCCCAAGACCAGAAGCTCTCAGAAAACAAATAACAGAGCCTTCACCCTTTTTGCCCCAACAATTTGGAACACACTACCAGAACCCATCAGATCTGCACAGTCTATACAAGATATGAAGAAACTCTTAAAAACACATCTATTCATTGAACACTTCAGACCAAATGATATCACATGACCACTGTTCCCTCTAAGCTGTGCGCGTGTGCGCGCGCGCACACACCTTATGGAGCAAGCGCACATATTTTAAAACAGAGCGCACAAAAATTACGGCTCTGATTCTGATAGAAAACAACACAGATGTCTTAAAATTTAAAAGTTATGATTGTAATTACTAGAAATTTCCTGCTTCATGTAGTAATTGTCTATTTTCATTTAATTTGATTAAAATCAATGTAGTGTACATACTGTATTCTGACGTGTAGTCAAATTTTAAAGTATATAACTCTGAGTGTCGTTATGTGGCGCACAAAAATTTAACCTTCCTTCAAAAGCTGCACACAGCTGATATTCTATGCGCACACAGCCTACAGAAAATTAGAGGGAACATTGCACATGACTACATATACTATGCCTTCATTCACATGCTGCTGAAATCTGTAAACCTCCAAGTTGTTAAATCCAAGTTTGCATCCTCACAAGTTCTATATTATATATCCTGTTTCCTGTAACTGTTTAAAATGTTATAATGTACTACTGCTGTTCTCAATGTAAACCACCCTGATTACACGATAGGGCGGTATAGAAAACACACAAATAAATACAATTTCAACTCCTATGAGTTTGTTGCTGTTGTAAACTGCCTTGGCATAAAGGTAGCATAAAAGAAACTGTTAAATAAATACATTTTAAAAGCCTTATTCACAATTTCCATGTGTAAAACAGGCATTGACACATGGAAAAGGCATCCACGTGAAAATGGCAATTGTAGAAAGGGCTGAACTTACACATGGATGGCCTTACTACATAGAACTTGCAAGGGGGTGTGTCGGGGCGTGATTAGAGAGTGACCTGGGCAGGTCAAAAATGTACCATGTATGACTGCAATCCACATCAGGATTTACATCTACTCCCTGACACGTTTAGGTGTTTTAAAAGTGCTTATGTTGGCCAGCCCTTTACAGGAGGGATTAAGGAGGTTTTTAATCCGCTGTTCTTTATGTCCCCCATCATATTGAAATTAGATAAAGATGGAGGTATCTGTAGTCAGTTGGTAGCAGTTATACGTGTAGGTTTGCAAAATGGCCGACATGGAAGTTGTGAAATACCAACTTCCACACGTATGTGCCAAAACCTACATGTACAAGCTACTCAGTTTCCCCCTTTGTTCTTTCCTATGTTTAAATTTGCAAAATGCCTCCTCCGGCTGTGCAGCCCTGTGCTCTTCTAAAAAGAGTTCCACGTTTAAGAGTCTTTTCTAAAAATACTGCCTTCTCAGTTCCGATCTTCACGTACTCTCTAGCATGTATCTTATATCATCTATCTTCCATCTCATCCACTGCAATGTCTAGCAACATAGACTTTCCGTTTCCCGGCCCCAACACCACAGACATAAGCCGTGGATTCTAATGAGGTAAAGTAGCAGCCCGCTCCTGAATCCTCGCCCTGATCCCGTCAGTAAAGCTCATGCCTCTGGTGATGGGAAACAGGAAAAAGAGACACACATAATGCAGAAATTAGACGAAATAAATATTAAAGCTCTTACCAAGGAACTGGCAGCTCATTTATTTGCAAAGTATTGAACTTGGTGCATCCTATTAGTCATAAATGTCAAATACATCTTCCCCTAGTGCTGCAGTTTGATAGTATAATGCACAGAAAGGTCGGCTTTTACCACTTGCACAAACACAAGGTTCATTTCTTTTGCAGCTAGCAATATTTTTTTTCTTAATGAAAGCACAGTTAAAGGCTGAAGAAATGAGCCTACATTGGCCTCCTTGTGAAATGCCCAATGTCTCTGCAGCAGCTACTGGGCTACATCCTAGAGAAGCCCCTTTCCCACTGCCATCACACTTGAACCTGACACAACTCCATCTTCCAGTTTCCAGAGAGGCCACAACTCTCTCACCACCCCACATGGATCGGACACATTTCTATCCTGCTGCTCCAACTGGGGCCAAAGGGACCCTCTTTCCCACTGCTATCTTGCCTGGTACTTACATACCTCAGTCCTTAAGCTCCAATCGGCATACATCCCAACTCCCGCTGCTACCCCCTCCCAGAACTGATGCTCTCCTCCAGAGCTGCCAAGCTGCTGAGTTCCTGGAGGGAGACTTTTTGACTGGGTCCTGATTTTGAACTTTCATTTCAAAGCTAGGTGGTATTTTTGGCCCTTGATGCTAACAACTGAAATCACTGCTTCCGTTCGCATAACGCATCAGTATAGGGTTGTAAGAAATCAGGACTGGCCTAAAATTGTCTTCCTGGAAATGACTAAGTTGGTAGCTCTGTACCTCGATCCCGCAGGTCATAATGGCGGTACACACAGCTTAAATAGTCTCTGCATATAGGTTAAAATATGTGTTAAAGGAACCAGGGTCATCAGGAACCTTCATCTTGCTTTTTGCCTTTTATAATGTTTATATAAAGCATTGATAGATGGTATAGCTAAAGAAGAGCTGATGGTAGAAAAGATTGATAGTATGAGAAAGAAAGTTCCAGATTTAGAAGCTGTAATGGAAGAGGCTGACCTGGGTATAGTGGCAGTCACGGGACATGGTATACAGAAACCAATGACTGGGACGTAGCTATTCCAGGCTATAATCTATTCAGGAAAAGCAGGGTTGGAGGAAAGGAAAGAGTGGCACTATATGTAAAACTTAATATTAAAGCTAAAATACTGCAGGGCTTACGAGGGAAGGAGGAGGCACTGTGGGTTAATCTGGAACAAGGGAATGGAAAATCTATTTACATTGCTGTGATATACAGACCTCCATCACAGGCAGGAGAATTAGACAGAGATTTAATTAAAGACATCTATAATACTGCTATGAAAGGGAAAGAACTATTGGTAGGAGATTTCAATTTTTCAGATGTTGATTGGGATATCCCTGGTGCGGTGTTACCTAGAAGTAGGGAGATCCCGGATTCTCTGCAGGGAAAACTGTTCTGGCAACTGGCAAAGGAAACCATGTAGGAGGAGGAGGAGATACTGGACTTGGTGCCTACAAATGGCGAGAGTGTTTCTGAAGTTGTAGTCAGTGATCATCTGGTGTGCAGTGATCACTGCATGGTAGGCTTCAATATTAGGACATGGGTGGAGATGGTTCATTCATAAGCGAAGGGCCTAGACTTCAGGAAAACTAACTTGCAAGACTTGAGCCAAGATCGAACAAATGCCCGAGCCTGGAGAGGAGATAGCACAGCAATCTACCCATGGCTTTGTCATGTTGGCCTGGCAGGGATGCACCCGGGGCCGGCCACACACACCACCCTGCCTTGGTATGCCACATCTGTAATTATGCCTTAATATTAGCTACAGCTTGAGCATGATCAGAGCACATGGCGGATGATAAAATACTGCCTAGACATATAGAATCTTTGGGCCCGATTTTCGAAGGCATTTACATGGGTAACTTCCCTAGTTTTATTTTTATCTATTTATTTATTTATTTGCATTTCTTTTATACCACGCTATTCAACATCAGTGCGGTTTACATAGAACATAAAACATACACGTTGCATATAATGAAACAGTGTTTACAGGTAACAGGACTGTTACCTGTGTAAATGCCTTATCTGGGATTTTTGAAGGGCACCTACACGGGTAGTGCCCTTCAAAAATCCTGGATATGTCCCTAATGCGCCCAGATGCTATCCGCTTAGCATCGGAGCGTGTTCGGGGCATTCTGGGGTGGAGCGGAGGCAGGCCATGACGCTACCCGTGTAGCACCGATTTCTGATGCTACACGGTTAGCGCTCTGCGTGGCGTGGGAAAACCTTGCCTATCTTTAAGGCGCTGGGGCTAACCATGTAGCATCGAAAATCGGCACTACATGGGTAGCTCCTGCGGCTTCCTGGCTGTGCGGCAACACCCGGATTTTTGATGCCAGGGCTGCATATGACCCCAGCATGGAAAATCCAGGTTAGACGGGAGGGGAACAGGCTATATGCCAACATGGCGCATAGCACCGCCCAGCTCAAAATCAGGCCCTTTGTCTATAGGTGAAAGCTGTAGAGCTAGATAGATATTAAAAAGCAGAGGAAAAAAGACTGAACCTTAAGGGATCTCACAGCTCAAAGGTTCTTGCAACATTTCCTCTCTCCACTGCACTTGAAAGATTCTGCCCTTTAAAAGTACAAAATTGTCCTTCTAGCAGAGTTCCTTCAAAGTACTTCATAAGTAGATTAATCGTGTTGAAGGTTGCTGACATCTCAAGCAAAACCAGAAAGGAATCCACTCCTGCATCCGCACGTCCATCAGTAGACCAGTGCAAGCATTATCGCTCCCCTCTACTCACTCAACCTCTTACTCCAGTCAGAGAACGTATTTCAGAGGCCTTCAAGTGGCAGAGCCCTTGCATTGTACACTGTACACTTTAAAGTTACTAGGTTGGATTCTTGAAAGCCTAGACCACACCCTCTTATCAGCTAAAGACATCTGCATGTCCACCCTCACTGGGGCTTTGTGATAACTCTAGGAAAACATGAATCCACACTACAATGTCAGAGGAGTGTGTGTTCAAATAAGTACACAACTATGAACTTTCCAGGCCTATCCTGTAGATTTATAGGTGAGGTAAACCTATTTATCTATGGTGCTTGAAGAATAAAACCATAACCACCAGCCCTCTCAGCTACCTACCACTCAGCTATCTGCTCTTCTATGACTGTAAATACTCCCGTGAAAGTCTCTCACCCTGGGACCAGTTCTGTTCACTGTTCTATAATAGTATATTTATCCCTGTTTTACCCAATTTAATTAATGTAACCATGTGAAACCATTTTGGCCCTGTTGTTCTCTGTAAACCGCTTAGACTATCAGATTTGCGGTATATAAGCATAGCTAAATAGCTAAATAAAAGTGCTTGTTTGAATAAAATTATGTGGTTCCTATGTTTTCATTTGAAAACATAAAGATAAGGATCAGCTGACCCTTTCATTTGTTTCCACTGACTGATAGCTGACCTGTAGCATTCCAAAGCTAGTCAATGTCTTAAGTTAGTCTAATAAAAGGGTGTCATCTGAAACCTGTTTATTGACATTCATTTCCACATCTTTTTTAAGGGGAAGTATTTTATTTAGACAGTTTTGTATACCACCTTATCCTTCAAGGAAAGTGGGCACAACACAATTGGGGGATATGAGACATGTACACTAATACTTACAGGGAACATGGGCAATGGAGGGTTAAGTGGCTTGCCCAAGACCAAAAGGAGCACTTGTGGGACTAGAATCCCCAGTCCTTCTGGCCCAAGGTTGCTGTCCTCTAATGGGATTTGAACCCCTGACCTTCTGGCCTGAGGTTACATGCCCCAACCACTAGGCCACTCCTCCTCTTGTTCAAAGAGAATGTCTTATTGCATTTATGTTATGAGGGGCATTGCCAGTTCTCCTGAAGGTCTCTGGCTTCAAGTCCTCCCGCTCAGCTTGACGGCCAAACAGCATGAAGCGCAACAGGAGTTTCCATTTCAAAACTCAGCTGGCTGTCGGTGCAATGGAGAGGCTCCCCCCCCCCCCAATACTTTACATCTGTAAAATATGCAAGGGAATGTGCAGGAAGCTGTTAAAAATATAATCCCTCGGCATACCCCAGCTGACCCATCCTGGCGCCGTCCTCGGGGCTACAGATTTTCCCCACTGAGTGCCCAGGCAATTTTCAAAACACCCACCTACCATGGAAATTCCCATTCAAAATCCCCCCCCCCCATACCAGGAAGCAATTTTATAACAAGATGCAGGCCAAATTAAATAGATAACAACCCCACTGCTAAGCTCACAATAGCCACCAGAAACACACTTAGCACTCGCTCCAAATAAAACATTTTTGAGGACCATCAAAATCCCAAGCAAACTCATACAACTTCAAGCTCTCACATATTTCAACATCGGCCCAGTTTCTCTGATTTAAATTTCATATTCATTGCTTTTTCATTTACATTCATTAATTTCCAAAAAGTCCACTTGGCTTATTCTGGTTCTCAGACAAGATATGCGTTTCAAAGAGAAGCATCTTCTGCGTCAGACAACTTCATAACTGCATGGTCCCTGACGCAGAAGATACTTGTCTTCGAAACATGTAGCATGTCAGAGGAACTACTGAATAAGCCGAGTGGGCTTTATGGAAATTAATGCATGAAAATGCACAAACAATGAGTAAGCAATGAATACGAAATTTAAATAAGAGAAGTTGGACTAATGATGAAATGTGTAAGAGTTTGAAGATATCCGAGTTTGATAGTCCTCAAAAATGTTTTCTTTGCAGCAAGTGCTAAGTGTATTTTATAAAGGCAACCTAGGTGCCTCTGTGCTCCCAGAACCAGCCCCAATACCGTGCTAAAGCCCATGCACAAATTTACATTTGCTTGGAAAAAGATGTAAATGTGGTGCGTGTACGTACTCTATACGTGTGCCTATTAAAAGCACTACTCGCGATTTGGATATCTGCAAACAGGCATGTAGACATCCAAATCACAGAGACGTCCCCGTAGGCATTTTAGAAGCCGGGTCCGTGGACGTACCCAACACGAGGATGTCCAAGTCTGATCAGAAGTGTGGCCGAGACATTCCTAAGAACGTGGACGTCCCCGCCTGATCTCAGAAATGCCCTCAAGGTCCCAAATCACATCTAAAGTTAAAACTGCTCCAGACAAGAGCAGGCATCTGAAAAGGGATTGTTTTGTCAGGCAAACGTCTGGAAGGTGTGGAGAAGGAGCTACACTAATACCCAGGGTCGGGCCAAGGGTTTCTGATGCCCTAGGCAGAAACCTCAGCCGCGCTGCCCCGCCAAGCCAAGTTGCCCCCCCCCCCCACCAAGCTGCTGCCAATTCCGTCTCAGAGGGGAGGTGGGCAGCAGCAACCTTTTGCAACTGCTTTCTTCCCCGTGGCAGGTCATGTCCTGTGCTGCTTTCTGAAATGCTGCTACTGCCACCACAGCCCCCACGACGGAATCAGCGGCAACTAGGGGGCAACACCGCCGATCATGTGTGCCGCTACCGCCACCAAGAACCCAGGCCGGCCGCCCTAGGTGACTGCCTAGCTCTCTAGTGGATGGGTGGCCCCGCTAATACCCCCTTTATTTTATACTAAGTCATCGAACACTGACAGAGAATGGGGGCCATGTTTTCTCTTTGCTATGCTGCTAAACGTTCCCTTATGCTAGCTTGCCTGAGATGCGCATTCCCAACCTAAGCATCCCTAATGGGAATGTCTATGTGGTCGCCCGCATGCACGTCCACTTTAGGGACATCTGTAGTCCTGAAAAAGGCTGGAGACACAGACATCCCTGGTATTTTTCTACACGTTCTGCCCTGGATGTCCCCGATTTAACTTGGACATCCTTTCTAAAATCCCCTTCTATGTGTATGTGTTGCACAATTTTATCAAAGCCCCTTTCTGCGTGTAAAACAGGCTTTGGGTGTGCAAAAGGCTTTATGAGGTTATTCCCTAAGAGGATTATCGTACAAAGTTATTTTTGCACATATGTGGCTGCATATGCACATCAATGGCCCATTATAAAATTCCGACCAACATGGGAACATGATGGTGTGTACTTTGCCAGTATGCATAGTTGGGGGCGTGGTCTGAGCAGAGTATGGGAAGAGTTCAAAAGTGTGCACATGATTATAAAATACTTAAATCAATGCATTACTTACAAACTTCGTGGCAAGTTTACTAAACCACACTAAGAGCACAAGGTTTATCGTGTGCTAAGCCTGCCATGGTAGCCATTATTGCAAACTAAAAATGCAGCCATGCTAACTGCTAAGCATGGGAAGAGGTGGAGACTGGACAGGTAAGGGGCGGAGTGTGAGTGCCGACTCCATAAAGCAGTTAGCACAGATGTCAGTGTGCACTCACCCTCAATGTTGCACTTAGCATGGGAGCACTTCCCCACCAGTAGTGTAACTCGTACAAAGGGCAAGGTGGACCTGGCCGCTCTTCTCTACCAGCCGTAATCTCATTAATTACAAGACTTTGGCTGGGAGAGAAGAGCAGCCAGGCCCATGGAGACAGTGCTGCAAGCCAGCTTTAGGGTAAGTTTGCCACGCTGCCTCCATGGGATTGGTGGGGGTGTGTTTTATCCAGCGTTTTCCATTTTCCTGTCCCTTGCTTTACTCTCTCTGAGTGACTAACCCCTCTCCCCCTCCCTCATGAGGCTTTGCTTAACCCTCTCTTCCTGCTTTGTTTCCCACATGTGCTGATTTCTCTCTGCTTCAGCACCAAGAAGCTGCTTACCAGCTTTGCTGCCACTGGGGGCACATTTACCTGCCAGCCTGTAAGTCCTGTGTGTCTACTGATATATTTATGTTATCATTGTTAGTGTGCTATTTATTTATCTGTATGTTTGTTCAGTTTTCTCCATTTTACCTATCTCTGCATATCCTCATAACTTTTTATCCCTCCCTCCCATACCTCTTCCCTCCCACCCCATGGCGTTCAATCTCTTTTAGCCATCTTGTGCTCATTACCATAATTATTCACAGATGCATCTAATCCCCTGTAATCTCTCTCCCACCTAGCCCTATTTCTTCTGACTTCTGTTCTCCTCTTCATCTCTCTCTTTTATGGCTCCTCATCACTTTGTCTTCCTACTCCTCATACTCCTTAATTGTCTCCCCTCTTACCAACACCTTCAAGCCCCCCCCCCCCCATCTACCTTTTACCATCCTCACTTCCCCACCATCTTGTCCTCTACCCTCTCATCAGCTCTAGAGCTTCACCACTTTCTCCCTCTTATTTAGCCATCTTCTCTCTCTCTAAAACAACCTCACCCTCATTACCACCGTGCTGTCTCCTCTCTGTGCTGCACTCTTCTACTCCTTCTTCTCTGTTCGAGAGAAATCAACTCAACCCTGGCCCCCCTAGACTTTTGTCACACTCCCAAAAGAGATCTTCATGCAACAGCTCAAATCTTATTGATGAAGCGATCTTTGAAGACAAGGCAGAGTATTGCACTAGGCTCAAAATCTAGAGGAAGGGGCCAAAAGCCACTCCCAATGATTATGGGAAGCTCGTTTATATGCCCTCTGTACCACTGCTCAAGGGTAATGCCTATCCACAAATTTATTTGCCATTAAAGATGCTTGCCTTTGAAACACTTCTTTAGTAGAGCATATTCTCCGCTAGATTAAGCCTAGTGCCTAGTCTGAACATTTTACTTGGGTGTTGCAATACTCTGCCTTGTCTTCGAAGATCACAACATCAATATGGCAGCATTGGTCGGTATTGTCAGTACATTCAACTTTTGCCCATTTGTGCCCTAGAATTACATATCAAAGAGGTCGAAACTTAAGAGATATTCTCTGCCTGCTGTTCCAAGGGTGCCTTTGATGGGTGTGGGAGGACATACGCAATGTAGGTATTGTACATTTTGCCCTATAATGGATGAGATCAGTATATTTACAGTATCTGGCAAAACGTTTTCTTTAAAGTTCAATAACATCATGTACATCAGACCATGTTATTTAGTTGATACGCTTTTCCTGTGATAAAATCTATATTGATAAAACTACCGTGGCATAAATGCACAGGGGGAGAGCCTCTTTCGATTGAAAGCAAGTTCTGCTATGAGGGAACATGGGATGAGCGTGAAAGGGGAAAGATTCAGGAGTGATTTGCGGCAATATTTCTTTACGGAAAGAGTGGTGGATCCGTGTAATAGTCTCCCAGTGGAGGTGGTAGAGATGAGGACAGTATCTGAATTCAAAAAAGCATGGGACAAACACAGAGGATCTCTAAAGGGAAAAAGGGGACTGTTGTAATGGTTGATATGGAAGGACAGACTAGATAGGCCATGTGGTCCTTTTCTGTGGTCATTTTTCTATGTTTCTATCAGACCTTTGAAGACGGTCTTTCAGCGCATAAATACAGTTTATTGAAACAGCGGAAAGAAGCACCACTGGTTGAACATTGCATTCAGCATATGCATGCGTTTGCAGATTTTCACTGCTTGCAATTGATCAAGTTCCAGGCTCTTTGCATGGTGGTGATGATGGGAAAATTCTGCTTCAGCATGAGCAGCTGTGGATTTTTCTTTTAAATGCTATGGAACCTGTCGGTTTAAATAACAAAATAGATTGGAGCATTTTTTAGATCTTATTTTTACAGTGTGCTGTTTTTTGGGGTGGTCCCATTTTCTTTTTCCTCCTTCTTTGGATTAAAAAAACACTATAGGTCCAATTCCATCCCACACATCCAGGGCCTCTGTGCATCTGGCAGGAACTGGACACACATAGGGAGTTATCATTCTGATCCCGTGGGGCACATCTAGCCCAGCGGGATCAGAATCGCGAACAGGACTTACGTGCAGGCCAGGACCCTGATTCCGTCCTGCCTGAACGTACAGGTCTTCCCCAGCTAACTCAGTCAGGGCTCTTCAATGGAGCCATGGCGTCTGGTTGCCATGGCACCACAGTTCCATTGAAGAGCCGTGATCCCCGGCCGCTGGCTCCTTAAGCTGATTCTGCACAGCCCGACCCCCGATCTGGCCTCCTAAGGTCAGCGTCAGGCTGCGGGGAATGTCTTCGGCCCCACCCTGCCCCATCCGCGCCCCAGGCCCACCAATCCCTCACGACTAGAGGAACTTAGTCTACCTCAGAGGTGGAATACGTTCCCCATGCAAGTCGCTGGCCCTGGATGTACAGGGCCGACATTAGAATTGGCCCTGTATGTCTGGGGCCAATGACCGCCCACTGCCCGCCCTAACGCCGCCCCCGATCCACCCCTTTCCCTCCCTATCTTCCCCATACAAGACGCAGGGAAGGTAAATGGGACCAGGAAATGGCACAAATTTGTGCCTCAGAATGACCCCGTATGTGGCCCCATCTACTTTTCTTTGATTGGCTGAAGATTTAAAAATGGTGGCAGTGAGGCAGTTTCTTGCTGCTGGAGTGAATGCTGAGAACAAACATTTCGTGAGAATCACCCCTGAAGAAGCCGGGAACAGCAAAACAGAGATCTTTGTTGGATGATTATTCTGCCTGAAGAGCTGACTGTTGCAAGCTAAGTACTTTTGAGCAATTGTTTGTGGCCATTTGTTGCCCCCTCCAGTGACGTTTGCTGTTTTCGGCTGCAGGAGAATTGGTACCGTTAAGTGGCGGTGAAGTGATGGTGTTCACTCTTTTATGTGGAAACACTTTATTTTGATGATGTTTACTTATTTTATTGAAATATAATTGATAAAGATTTGGTCTCCAAATTCAATAATAAAAGTTATATCGTAGAGTTTTTCTGGCTGGTGATGGTGAAAAAACGTATCCTCTTCGGGCAGGTTCCTGCGTTATAGAGGGAATATGATAGAACTACTGAGGCCTTTTCTCTTTGTTTAAATTTTTTTTTTTAATTTTTGAAAAAGTTAATCGTATATTTCGAATTAAGGTGGCTGTTCAGGCAGACCGATGAAGTTGCTCAGTGTTTAGGAGTATTGGGTTTGGCCTTGATAACTTACTTTAGTTGATTGCTATTATTTTTGCGCATACCATGACACTCATGAACCACGCTTCTAAGCCAGGGTATGTGAATGTGTTATTATTGTACTTGCGGCCTATTAAACAGACCCAGCTGCTAGTTTATAATCACAGCCTACATCTGCATCTCATTCTCATTTATTTAGAGATTTAGATACCTTCCAATTTTTCCATTATCTTCTTGATTCAATTTTTTCATGTCCATTTTTTTTATCTATTCTTCTTCTCAAGATGATATTCAACCAGACAGTCCTAGCAGCAGGGCATTCAGCTGTGTTAACCAAATCTTTCCTAATTCTTACTGTGAGCTCTATCACCTCCTACTTGAGTTAGAGTGAGATGCAGATGGGGTGTGGTTCTCCCTGCTACATTAAAGTTGGTCTCAACTGATACCATCAAATTTGTCATTTTCCCATCCAGGGCATGTACAGTATATATCTTTTGGTTCTAATTTGCTCTACAGCTTGCTTCAGTCCAAATCGATCCCTATTCATGATTTAGTGTTGCAGCATTCCCTTGACTTGCGCTTTCTAACTGAGACCTGTCTTAAGGATGGAAAGGAGCCCCTGCTCAATCGCTGTCTCCCCCCAGGCTATTCTGCTCTTTCTACCCCCTGCCGCGGTAGGAATGGAGGAGTTATGTTTTATATCGCTCCTCCCTTCCCATTCAAGAGCGCTCATCACCTGCTCTCCATTACTCAGAGTCCCTCCTGCTCCATTTCGGGTCCTCCTCTCCCCTCTATCTGCTTCTTCTCTATACCCCCCCCCCCCCTCTATTCAACCTTATCTCTGGGACTCCCTTCTCCTTACCTTATCTGAAATTTCCCTCCTCTATCCCCATATTTTAATTTTAGGAGACTTCAATGACCATTCTGATTGTCCCACCAAGCCTCGGGACGTTGCTTTTCTCTCGCTCCTTGCTGACCTTTCTCTTCAGCAGCATGTCCGTCTTCCCATGCACTCTGCTGATCACACCCTGGACCTGATAATTTCCCCTGTATGTTCCTCTTTCAATCCCTCCTCTCTTTCTACCTTCCGTGTACCCTGGTCTGACCATTTCTGTCTCCTTTTTTCTAACCTGCCCCTTCTCCTCCTCTACCTCCCCCCAAGACGCCCTACTGCCGCCCTCCCCTTGGCCCGCCGCATCAAGCCTACAACCTTCCTGCAATTCCCCTCCTCTGACGCCCTCTTTTCCCCCGACTTCTTCACACTCCTTGCAGACCTCCAGGCCCTGACATCAGCTGCCTTAGACAAACTTGCTCCCCTCCAACCTGTTTCCCACGCACGTCGTGCACACCACCATCCCTGGTATCATCCTGGTCGCTTCCTCCACCGCTCCTATCTTCATTGTGTCTTTGACACAAGCAGCCCTCTCCTGACTCCCTTTTTCATTTGTTACTGTCATTATCATTACCGCCTCCTCATCCACTCTGCCAAGCAAACCTATTTCTCCAACCTTATTTCCTCATCTTCCAACCCCTCCCATCAACTCTACTCCATCCTCCGATCACTCTCTGCTGCACATTCCTCCGCCTTCTCCACCCCTCCTCCTCTCATGCTCGATCCCTCCCTTCTAGCCATGCACTTTACCAACAAAGTACAATCTCTGCATCTTTTGTTTCCCGCTTGCCCTCCCCCCTTTCTGCCATCTCTTCTGATCCTCTCTCCCCCACCCCTCCATCCAGTCCTAGAGATCCATCCCTTCCGCACCTCTGGTCTTCCTTTTAGCTTACACTCTCCCAGAACTGTCCAAGACTCTTGCCACTATTCACAAGACAACCTGTCGCTCCAATCCTATTCCTTCGCAATGACTGGCTGAGCCCTCTTTAGCACTTGTCCCGCTTGTTCTGTCCATTTTCAATTCCATGCTCCACTCCGGTTCTTTCCCATCCCCTTGGAAACATGCTTTGATCCATCCCATTCTCAAAAAAGCCTCCATGGACCCTCTGTCCCTGCCAATTGGCGCCCTATCTCTAACCTTCCTTTCCTCTTCAAACTCTTTTTTTTTTGTAATTACATATTTATTGATGTTTTGAAATTATACAACAAAACACAGAAAGAAAAAGGACAATCTCGATAAAGTACACATTAAAGCATGCCAAAAAGTAATAAATAAAGAAAAAGTGGAAGTTAGCCCACATCAAGGGAGCAATGACTAAATAAAAGAAAAATACAATGTAAAGGAAAACAAGAGACAATAGCCTGACAAAAGCTGCAAACTAAATCTCCAAAAGAGACCGTGTAAAAACAAGGTCTCTAAAACCTCTCAACCTTCCTCAGCCACAGGGGTAATCATTTCCTTACTAAGCAGAAGTTTCTCCAAGTGAGAAGGGTCAAGAAATACATATTTCACCCCCAGTGGTGTAACAAGACACTTACAGGGAAATCTTAAATAAAAGGTACCAGAAAGACCCAGTACCCGAGACCTAAGAAGCAAAAAAGCCTTCCTTCTGACTTGGGTAGCTCTGGAGACATCCGGGAAAATCTGAAGTTTCCCACCACAAAAAATAGCATTTTTAAGTCAAAAATAACTCCTCATTATTAAAGCTTTATCACCATCATTCAAAAGAGAAATAACCAAGGTAGCTCTAGTAGTTATAATATTGTGCGAATCCTCAAGAAAAGCTGAGAGAGAGAGAACTCCGGGCTAATCTCCAGGATTCCCTCCCCATCCTGTTCCAAGGAAGACCACACTCTTATCAGGAATATAAAACAAACGTGAAATCACAATCTCATTAGCAACAGGTAATAAAAAAATAATTTACAGAAATGTTGTTAACAGGATCTCTGGTGATGACAAATGAGTCTGAGGAAAATTAATAAAACGCAAATTCTTACTACGAAAAGTATTCTCCAGAGATTCCATCTTCTGGTGTATCAACTGGCTATCCTTAATAAAGGAAGAGCCTGCTGAACTTAATGTAAGAAAGTGAGAATCCAGGCCGGAAAGCTTTCTCTCTATGGTCTCCAGCCTGGCATCCACCTGTTGAAATTTTGCAGTAGTCTCCTGGGAAAATACACAAAATTGAGGTACTATAGTATTGAAAAGGGCCTCAGTGCGTGAGACAACCTGCCAGACGTCCTGTAAAGAAACAGTAGAATTCACTACAGAAGAAGAACAAACCTGATCCAAATTACATTGCACAGGAGTAGGGCAAGGAGTCAAATCACTGAGGCCACCAGAAAAAGAAAGCGGACCAGCTCCATGAGGAGAATCTTGCAAAATTGGCTGAGGGGGGGTGACGGAGTCCACTCCTCTTCAAACTCTTAGGAAAAATAGTTTTCGCTCAGCTCTCCTCCCATCTTGATGCCACCTTAGCTCTTCATCCCCGCCAGTCAGGTTTCTGTCCCGGCCATAGTAGTGTCTATGCTTCTCTTTCTCCTGAATGAATTACACATTGCACATGACCATGCCTTCATTTCCCTTGCAATTTCTCTCGACCTGTCTGCCGCCTTTGACCTGGTTGATCACCATACTCTCCTCACTCATCTTCAAGATGATGGGATTTCAGGTACTGTCCTTCTCTGATTTCGCTCCTTCCTCACCAATAGGTCCTTTTCGGTTCTCTCTGGGTCCACCTCTTCCCCAGTAACCCCTCTTTCCTGCAGTGTTCCTCAAGGATCTGTCTTAGCTACACTCCTGTTCAATATTTTCCTGGCCCCTCTGACCCTTTTGGTTCAGCAGTATGGCATCTCCGTGCACATTACGCGGATGATATCATCCTTCCCCATCACACTGACGCCTCCTCCCCCAATATCAGCTCTCTTAATGCCTGTCTCACCTGTGTTGACTCATGGATGTCTTCCAATTATCTTCAGGTTAACCTCTCTAAAACCATGGCTATTTGGTTCACATTCAGTGGTCCCACCCCTCTATTACCCCCTTACTTTCCTCCTCCCCATCCCCCTTGTCCCCTCCCTGCGCTATGTAGGCATCACCCTTGACTCCGCCCTGACATTCCAAGACCACATATCCTCCGTTGTCCAATGTTCTTTCCACTCCCTAAGGCAAATCCATGCTATCTGACCTTTCCTCCCTACCCCCTCTCTGATTACATTGCTTCTTTCCCTTGTTATGTCTCATTTGGATTACTGTAAGGTCTCTCTGGCCGGCCTCCCCCAATAGCAATTGCACAGACTGCAGCTTGTTCAGAACACAGAGGCCCGTATTCTCATGCACTCCTCCCGCTCAGATCATGTCACTTCCCTCCTTATTCATCTCCATTGGCTCCCTGTGGCTTTCCGCATTCAGTATACCTTCATCCATAATGCAATTCACACTGGCACATCACAATATCTCTCCAACCTCGTCCGCCTTCACACATCCCAGCATTTGCTTAGGCCCATACATTCCCTCTCCTTCCCAGGACAGCTTTTAAACTAATAGGGGAAAGCCGACAGTCACCCAAGAGTGGATGGTTCGGAAGAATGTATCCTTGAAGGATACTACCAAACGCAGAGAGGTTCCAAAAAAGAGTAAAGTAGCCCAAATGCCCTCTAGTATGGAGCAGACACAGCTTAAAGATCCCAAATTACCCATGTCTACCAATAGCCAAATTAATATGAATAAAATACAGTCTCTAAAATGCTTGTATGCAAATGCTAGAAGTCTAAAAAATAAGATGGGAGAGTTAGAATATATAGCACTAAATGAGAGGTTAGATATGATTGGAATATCAGAGACATGGTCGAAGGAGGACAACCAGTGGGACACTGTGATACCTGGGTACAAACTATATCGTATTGATAGAGCTGATCAAATTGGTGGAGGGGTTGCACTCTATGTTAAAGAGGGCATTGAGTCAGAAAGGATAAAGTTTTGCAGGAAACAAAATTTGCTGTAGAATCTCTATGGATTGAAATTCCATGTAAAAAGGGGAAGGCGATAGCAGTGGGGGTGTATTATCGACCGCCTGGCCAGAATGAACAAATGGATGATGAAATGCTCAAAGAAATCAAGGAAGCTAACAAACGTTACAGCGTAGTAATAATAATGGGTGATTTCAATTACCCCGGTATCGACTGGGTCAGTGTCACGGCAGGACATGCTAAGGAGATAAAGTTCCTAGATGACATAAATGACTGCTTCTTGGAGCAGCTGGTTCATGAACCAACCAGAGGGTAAGCTATATTAGACCTAGTCCTTAGTGGAACACCAGATCTAGTGCAAGAGATAAGGGTGTTGGGGCCACTTGGCAATAGTGATCATAGCATGATTGCCTTTGATTTAATTAGTGGAGGAGGGATAGTAAGGAAATCCACAGTACTACCTTTTAACTTTTGAAAGGGAGACTATGATAAAATGAGGAAACTAGTTAAGAAAAAACTAAAAGGAGCAGTTGCAAAGGTTAAAGACTTACATCAAGCTTGGATGTTGTTGAAAAATACTACCTTGGAAGCCCAGACCAGCTGTATTCCACGCTTTAAGAAAAGTGGAAGGAAGTCCAAAAAACTGCCAGCATGGTATAAAGGTGAGGTCAGAGAGGCTGTTGTTGCCAAAAAAGCATCTTTCAGGAAATGGCAAAAAGAGCCAAATAACGAAACCTGAAAACAGCACAAGCACTGGCAAGTCAAATGCAAGGCATTGATAAAGCAGGCAAAGGGAGAATTTGAGAAGAAGCTTGCTGCGGAAGCAAAAACGCGAAATAAAAGATTTTTTCAAGTACATTCATAGCAAAAAACCTGTGAGAGAGTCAGTTGGTCCATTAGATGATAGAGGAGTTAAAGGGGCACTAAGAGGCGACAAGGCGATAGCGCAGAGACTGAATGAATTCTTTGCTTCGATCTTTACTGAGGAAGATGTAGGGATGTTACCCATGACTGAAGTGGTATTTAAAGGTGTGGAAGAATTGAAGGAAATATCGATACATCGGGAAGATGTATTATAACTATTAGATAAACTGAAGAGTAGCAAATCACCTGGGCCGGATGGTATACATCCAAGGGTGTTGAAAGAACTGAAATATGAGATTGCAGACCTGTTATTAGTAATCTGTGAACTATCATTAAAATCATCTCTAATACCTGAAGATTGGAGGATCGCCAATGTAACACCAATTTTTAAAAAGGGTTCCAGGGGTGATCCGGGAAACTACAGACCAGTGAGCCTCACATCAGTACTGGGAAAAATGGTAGAAACCATCATAAAGAATAAAATTACTCAGCATGTAGATAGTCATGGCCTAATGGGAGACAGTCAACATGGCTTTAGACAAGGAAGATCTTGTCTTACTAATCTGTTATGTTTTTTTGAAAGTGTGAATAAACAGGTAGACAAAGGTGAGTCAATTGATATAGTGTATCTGGACTGTCAGAAAGCCTTTGACAAGGTCCCTCATCAGAGACCTTTGGCAAAACTAAAGAGTGATGGGATAGGAGGCAGTGTACTACTGTGGATCAGGAACTGGTTAAAAGATAGAAAGCAGAAGGATGGGCTAAATGGCTAATTTTCCCAATGGAGAAAGGTGAGTAGTGGTGTACCCCAGGGATCTGTGCTGGGTCCGCTGCTTTTTGACATATTCATAAATGACCTCGAAAGTGGAATAACGAGTGAGGTTATCAAATTTGCAAATGACACAAAACTATTTAAAGTTGTTAAAAAACAAGAGGATTGTGGAAAATTGTAAGAGGATCTTGATAAATTGGAAGACTGGGCATCAAAATGGCAGATGAAATTTAATGTGGACAAGTGTAAAGTTATGCACCTAGGGAAAAACAACCCAAACTATGGTTACACAATGCAAGGTTCCACATTAGGAACCACCACCCAGGAAAAAGATTTAGGCGTCATTGTGGATAACATGTTAAAACCCTCGGCCCAGTGTGCAGCGGCGGCCAAGAGAGCAAATAGAATGCTAGGTATCATAAGGAAAGGAATGGAAAATAAAACAAAAGATATTATAATGCCTCTATATCGTTCCATGGTGAGACCGCACCTTGAATATTGTGTGCAATTCTGGTCACAGTATCTTAAAAAGGATATAGCGTTATTAGAAAAGGTTCACAGAAGAGCCACCAAAATGGTAAAAGGGGATGGAAGGATACTCCTATGAAGAAAGGCTAAAAAGGTTAGGGCTCTTTAACCTGGAAAAGAGATGGCTGAGGGGAGATATGATAGAAGTCTATAAATTAATGAACGGAGTGGAACGGGTAAACATAGATCGATTGTTTACGTTATCAGAATATAGAAAGACTAGGGGACATGCAATGAAGCTACAGGATAAACTATTTAAGACTAATAAAAGAAAATATTTTTTCACTCAACGTGTAATCAAACTCTAGAATTTGTTACCGGAGGATGTAGTAAAGGATGTTAGTGTAGCTGGGTTTAAAAAAGGTTTGGACAAGTTCCTGGAGGAAAGGTCTATAAACCATTATTAAGAAGGGACCCAGGATATCAATGCTTGACCTAGTACAAGCATTGCGGAACCTGTGTCTTTTGGGGAAACTGCTAGGTACGTATGACCTAGATTGGCCAATGTTGGAAACAGGATACTGGGCTTGATGGACCTTGGTCTGACCCAGTATGGCATATCTTCTGTTCTTATGTTCTTATGAGTCCACCCGGTCCTCTGCCTTCTTTTTCCTCAGCCCCAGGCTTTGGAACTCGCTCCCTCCAGCCCTCCGCTTAAAGCCTTCCTTCACCAACTTTAAAGTAAGAATGAAGACCCACCTTTTCCACTTAGCCTTCGACCTCGCTCCTCTGCCCTCTCTCTCCACCTACTCCTCTCAGTAAAGCTCCTACCCTCCCTCCGTCTCAGGTCTCTCCCCTCATGTTTTCTTTTCTTAAACTATCCCTTTCCTGTTCATTTGCTGGTGTTTGGTTTCCTTTCTCAGCAGCATTTAGCGTTTTATTGTAAACCGCTCTGATGCTCACATGTGGGCGGTATATTAAAAGCTGAATAAAGATAAAGGAGTGGCCACAGATTGAAATGAATATTCTGCCAGCCCACTGTGCTCAGCTTTGCCTTATGCTTTCACCAACCACTGCACCAATCTAGCTGATCTATGGATGGTAGTAGCTTGTAGCACCAACTCAGCTACTTCTGCCCTTTCTCCAGATCTGTAGTGATACTAGGTCATGCTCCCACTATCGCTTCACTTCTTTCATAATAGAGGATCCTCTATGTTCAAACCAGGCCTTCTTAAACGTCCATTATCACCTTAGTCTTAACCACCTCAGGGTCAGAGGCACCGTTATGAAGTGCTACCTTGTGCCGAGCGGGAGAGAGTGGTCCTCATTCTTGCTCCCACTGTATACCAATGACCCCGGTAAGCCCAGGGGTGTCAATCGGAGGGGGAGGGGGGTAGAGAGGGCATTGATAATGTTTGAAACAGGTGCCCTTGAGAAAATGAAGGGACTTCTAACAGATTTGACAGGGTTGTTGAAAGAAGGAGAATCTGATTCTTGCCTCGGGCGGGGGGTGGGAGAGAGATCTACTTCTTGATGCTGGGGGGTGGGAGGGCGATGTGAGGGAGGGTAACCAGGTCAGGGCCCGCCAGGAGGTGTTCTTGGGTTTGGGGATACGAGTTAGGGGGGGGTGGACCTGTGGTGCAGCACCGATCTGCCCTCTGTTCCAGTGCATCCAATTTAGGAGGCTGCTCCTACGTCTAAGCGGGAGGTTTTCCATGACTATTCCCATATGCATCCTTCAAAAACTGCTGTTCCTGTCAACATGCAGGGCATACACGTGCAGTCCTGCAGCTATTTACAAGCGGCTCTATGTTTAGCCGAACCCCTTGTAAAATACTGACCTAATTCTCCAAGTACTGAGATGGACATGGTAATTCCCCTCTCCACATCCATTCTACAATCCCCCTTCACACATATAGGGGCTAAATATGAGCTCCTAATACACAGAATTTATATGGATTTGTTGGCCTGCCCCCAGAATGTCCGAACACCACCTCCCTCTCTACATATGCATTATACATAAAGTGGAATATTCATATAATGCCATGGGATGTTTTTTAAAAAGCACTTGGACATGCAAGACAAATGCTGAATGTCCTTTTAAAATATTGACCGACAGGAATAAATGCAACTAATTTGAAGCCACGGACATTTACACAAGCTTGGTTACCAGGTAAAGTTATGTATGTACAATCTGTGCTACTACATATATCTTATAAATAACACACTAAACTATTGTCCAGGAGTAGAGACTGAAAGACTGCAGCGCTCTTGGATGGTTATAACTACCGTCAGCCAAGCAGCAGGTGCAGACGCTGTAAGAGGGTTAGACACATATTTTGGGACGTCACCTGAGCTCTGCCCAGCCTCTGTCCCAGAACACACTGATAACTGCATTGTGTAAAAGTACTCTCCTTCATGTCACCACACACACCTTTCCATGCATAACCCCTGAGGTCATTACAGAAAACCCTTTTACATGTATGACATAGGGATTTAATGTGTGGGAAACATTTATAAAATTAGCTCTTATTTACAAATATATGCAAAAAATAAAGCACAATGAAACAAAAATCACCAATCCCCCACCTCGCCGAAACAAAAATGGCAAATATGCACAACCTTACTTTTTATTATTTATTTGTTTGTTTATTTTTGTCTTTTATTTGTTTCACTGTTTTAATAATCGATGTTTTTTGCAAGCCATTTAGGACTGTAGTTGACAGAGAGGATACAAAAGCTTATAATAAAGTAACTAAATATAACTAAAGAGCAGCAAGTCACCTGGACCAGATGGCATAAATCCCAGGATGCTGAAAGAACTGAAGTATGAGCTTGCAGACCTACTTTTAGCAATCTGTGAACTATTGTTAAAATCATCTGTAGTACCTGAGGATTGGAGAGAGCGAATGTAACACCAAATTTTTTAAAAGGGTTCCAGGGGTGATCTGGGAAACTACAGTCCGGTGAGCTTGACGTCTGTCCCAGTCAAAATGGTAGAAATCATTATAAAGATCAAAATTACTGAACATGTGGATAGTTATGGCTTAATGGCAGAAAGCCAACATGGATTTATTCAAGGAAAGTTTTGTCTCACTAATCTGCTATATTTTTTCAAAGGTGTAAATAAACAGGTAGATAAAGGTGAGCCAGTTGGGTGTATATGGATTTTCAGAAAGTCTTTTGACAAGGTCTCTCATGAGAGACTCTTGGGAAAATTAAAAAGTCATAGGATAAGAGGCAAAGGTAGTATTGTGGATTAGAAATCGATTAAAAAACAGAAAACAAAGAGTAGGGCTAAATGGCCAATTTTCTCAATGAATAGTGGAGTACCCCAGGGATCTGTGCTGGGCCTGCTGCTTTTTAACATATCTATAAATGACCTGGAAATGGGAATAACAAATGAAGCGATCAAATTTGCAGAGGACACAAAATTATTCAAAGTTGTTAAAACCACAAGAGGATTGTGCAAAAATTGCAAGAAAACCCTGAAAAATTGGGAGACAGGGTGTCCAAATGGCAAATGAAATTTAATGTGGACAAGTGCCGATTCCATAACATTCATGTACAGGCCTCGGCCACGTCCAAATCGGAGCAGGGACGTTTTAAGCCCGGTTCTGGTATGGATGCAACCGCGAAGCCAGAATTGGAGACATAGATGTATTAAAGTACTTGGACGCCCTCACAATATTCTGAAGAGATGAACGTCTTCGATGCCACTCGCTTCCGCCTCCCCTGTTAAAACGTGTATCCCTAAGCTGCTCCTCTCACTGACAGTGTTGTGTTCATGCAAATTACGCATGACTACTGATCATACCTAAATGCAAATGCCAACAAGACTAAATATATTGGTCTGTTGGATGTCCAGAACACTGCAAAGTAAGCTCAGTACAATCATCGAGATAATAACAGCAAGTCTAATGTGATATGTCTGTCCTGATATAGCCGCTTTCAAAGAATACATGGCAGTAGGAGAACTCCTCAGTTAATCATGCATTGGACATCTCTGAAAACAGTCTGTACAATGCTAATTATGGACCAGCAGAAATAAGCAAAGGGTCTCTATAGCAAAATGTAAAACCATATCCCTGCTAAGAATAAGGGACCAGTAAAACAAAATGCCAAAAATGGAGCAAAACACCAACTTGCCCTAACGTAAAGTGCTCCCCTTCTTTTACGCAAAAGCTACATATCGCATAGCCGATGCCTAAACGAAGGGAGAACTTTACTCTAGGGCAAGTTGATGTTTTGACCCCATTGTTGGTGTTTGGTTTACTGGTCTCTTATTCCTGACAGGGATATGTTCTCACATTTTGCCATAGAGACCCTTTGCTGAGTTTTCTGACCCCATCACACCAGCATCTGGTTAGGAAGCAGTCATCCCTATAGTCCAGGTACTAGTCACACATTCATGTCCCCCCAGAATTGCGGCAGAGCACACAAATCCTCCCATGCAACCCTCACACCACACACAAACACATTCTCACTTGCTCTCACATTAAACATACTTCTGCCAAGATGATCCCCTGCACCTAAACACAGCAGCTGGTATAACATAATAGCATGGCGTCCCAGGACTGCAAATCTGATCTGTTTTGCTCATTCGAACAAGAATCTTTTCTATGCTCAGTCATATACTAGTCCCATTTTCCAGAACATAGGACATGTTAGGGAATCCTAGAATAGCTTTATTGGCACACACAGCAAATGTCAGCATAGCCAGAATAAATACACTTGCTCCTCTCAGTATTTCTGTAGTGGTGTTTAATATTGTTTCTATACCTTACAACCTTCCCTCACCTCTGCTGTCTTTTCTTTACACCTGCATCTTGTGTCCCTCCAGACTGCAGACACAACAGTTCAAAGCATACTTGTCACAACCGCTCTTCAATACGGGACGCTTTGAGCAGAGTGGAAATTTTTCTAAGTCCTGCCTTTATTCCATGTTTCTGCAGGAATAACAATGGACATCTGTGGGAAACACTAAAGACGTACATGGGCCTCTCCAAAATACGCTTTATGCATCTCCGATGCTCATCACATCCCCGTTCTGAGAGCTCTGTGCTAGCGCCGTGTACATGAGGACCAGAGGGTTTCAGAATATGATCATACGTCCAAAGGGCTTATTCATGTTCTGGAATGATTTCCTTAGGAATCGCCATTCAGAAAAAGGATCTAGGCATCCTCGTGGATAGTATGTTGAAACCCTCTGCCCAGTGTGCAGTCACGGCCAAAAAAACAAATACAATGCTAGGAATCATAAGGAAAGGAATAGAAAATGAAATCAAGGATATTATAATGCCTCTGTATTGCTCCATGGTGCGACCACACCTTGAATATTGTGTACAATTCACCATATCTTAAAAAGGATATAGCACAACTGGAAAAGGTACAGAGAAGAGTGACCAAAATGGTACAGGTGATGGAAGGATATACCTAAAGGTTAGAAAAGAGATAACTGAGGGGAGATACTATATGATAGAGGTCTATAAAATAATGAATGGAGTGGAACGGATAAATGTAAATCGTTGTTTACTCCTTCAAAAAGTAGAAAGATTAAGAGACATGCAATGAAGCTACATTTAAAACTAATCAGAGAAAATATTTTATCACTCAGCATGCAATCAAACTCTGGAATTCGTTACTGGAGGATGTAGTAAAAGCTGTAGAGTGGCTGGTTCAAAAACAGGTTTGGATGAGTTCCTGGAAGAAAAGTCCATAAACTATCATTAAAAAAAAGACAGGGGAAATCCACTGTTTACCTTTGGGACAAGCAGCACAGTATGTATATAGTTTATGGAACCCGACAGGCACTTGAGACCTGGAAACAGGATACTGGGCTTGATGGACCCTTGGGGGCATGTTTACTAAACATTCCTAACGTGCGGGGCCGCGGTAGTGTGCGTGTGCCATATAAGGAGTGGGCGGTTCAGGCAGAAAGAAGAAAAAAACCCGACCGTACGTGTGCGCGTCGCGCTAATTTGCGGGGCCCACATTAGCGCGTGGGAAGGCTAAGTGGGGCGCTGCTGAGCACATATCAGAACAGAGCTGTAGCACAACGGTGAACACACTAACCAATGGTGCAGGGGCCACAGGTTCAATCCCCCATTGTGCGCAACAAAAAGGCCAGCTGAGGCAACACCTTGAATGTGTAAAAGTGGTTCAGGAGGCAAAGTACTTTTGGACGGCATAAGGCGGCACACTGTTCGTTTTGTATGGCATAAGGCGGCGCACTGTACTATTTAGGCGGCAGAAGGCGGCGCACTAATTGTGGGCAGCAGGAGGTGGCGCGCTGATGGGCATAAGGCGGCGCTCTGATGCCAAAGCAAAGGAACATAGCCACAGCACAATGGTTAAGACACTGACCAATGGTGCAGGGACCAGGGGTTCGATCCCTCACAATGCCCAGTAAAAAAGGCTAGCTGAGGCAGTATGTTATATGTTGTGGAGTGCTGTAGGAGGCTTTTTAATTTTATTTTGTGATAACTACTAGCAAACGCATTCTCACAGCATATTAATATAAGGCGGCCCATAAGGCACATGTTACAGTGCACCGTCCGCCAAGGCACCCTAGAATGTCCCCTATAGGGCAGCATGTATGTTGCGACACAGGATAATGTATAGTGCACCCTATATGGCTGGCAACCGTAACATGCCCTATAGGGCGCCCCATAAAGCACCCTCAGAGGCACCTTATGGGTACAGTACGCTGAGGGTGGTATTGCTGGCAGCAACATATGTACAGTAAATTAAAATAAATCTGTGGACACCCCTATCACATAACCCCACTGTGGGTTTGAACCCATGACATCTGGCTGCACAGGCAGCGACATAACCATTGGGCTACAACTCTATAGCTGTAAGCAGCCCCTGGCTGGCTGCAGATAGCCTGTACGTCACCTCACTGACAGTCTGCTGTTGTGAACCACCCGTACCCATGATGCACTGCACATGCAAATCAGCTGTCCACGATTGAACACAGGATGGGAAATGCACCCCTAAAGCTCCCCGGCCTGGTAGGGGGAAGTGTCCGTGTGCACCCACACAGCACCTCGGCCTGGTAGGGTGTCCTGAGTGGGAGGACAAACGGCAAAGAGTAGCTAAACACCATCACATTGTGCGGTTACTGTGCTCACCCTGAGTGTGAGATGTTGCGCCCAGGACCAGGTCCACAACACCAGCCATGGCTGAATGCGGCCATGTCAGAGCTCCAAAGCAGCAATAACCTGTGGAATAGGTAGGTGCTGCATAAACATTTTGGAGATCTCTGTCTGGCTCAGTTAGTGTGGACCCCCCAGGTGGATAAAACAGGGCTTCCCCTCAACAGATTCCCCCACCCCGATAGCAGTAGAGTAGACCATCAACCCCAGTCCTGCTAGGGAACAGACACCCTACAGGGCAGTCCAAGCAGCTCCACACACATCCATAACACAATATCAGACAGACATTAGACCTGGATATTCAAAGATGCATCCCACCACTATCTGATATTCACCTGCAACAAGCCATCAGCCACTGCACAGCACTCCATCACAACACATATCAGCTGTGAACAGTCTGCTGGCTGGTCCTGATGGACATGCATGCACCCACAACTGGGGTGGCAGCACACACAGACAGATAAGTCCATGAAGAGGCCCCCACAGGACACCCATACATATCACATGGGAGAATCACAATATAGCACTATGGGGGTGCCTAGCCATGCTGCCGTCACTGCACACTCAGGGTGAGAGTGATCCCCCAGCAGCACATACAGAGGTCACCCTGTCTGTGTAGGTGGTGGCCGGGCACTACCATGCCCCTGCCAGTGCCCTATGCCCTGTGCAGCTGCATCCTGGTCAGTCCACTGTGTCTGAGATATACCCATGGTCCCTTGCTACTCATTATGCACATTGGCAGGCCAATACTGGCAACAGTGTTGGCAGTGTGGGCTGTGGAAGGGGCATGCAGCCAACACCCACTGTATAGACAGACACACAATTCCACACCTATGCCATCATGGTGCTACTATTGAGGAGGTAATTAGCCTTGCCCACCAAACCGGTGCTGGGCACGGCAAGGCATGGATATGCTACGCAGTACTGCTGGGGGTCACTCCCCAGGGTGGTAAACACCGTCAGAGGCAAGGGCTGGAGCACGCACTGCAAACACCAAACAGATTGTTCGGATGGGGTCAACTAGCAGTATGTCCGTAACGTATGGATATCTATCTGCCAGTACTCCTAGCAAGCGTCTCAGAGCTGTGTACCGTATACCTCAGGTGTAGGGTTACATTGCTAGGGTATGCAGGTGCTAGTATTGGGAGATGCACGCAGGGTCCAATGTTCTGCCTCTCCAGGAGACATTGGCCAATGGGGCCTGTGGGTGTGGGTGTGGGTGTGTCTGCCCCTGTTGGCTGCTGCTTTACGGCAGAGATTCCCAACTCCAGTCCAGGTTTGCATCACACTGATCGGGTTTACCTGCTGTTCCTCATGAATATGCATGAGCTATATCTACATGCCATGGGGGTGGTGCATAGATATACAGCACAGGCATTTGTATGAGTGGCAGCATGGACCCTGACTGGTGTGTGGCCCATCAGGACTGCATTTGGGAGATTCCGCTCTAGGTACTGCCCCTGTACATGGTGTCTGTGCTCAGTGGGGTAAAAGATAGATGTAGTACCATTGCATATGTCCTCGCCATGAAAGGTTTGTCCTTACTATCACTGTGTAGCTGTGGGGAAAATATGTGGGAAGGATTGGCGGTAGCCCCAGCTGGGCTTTGAACCTGTGACCTTCTGTTCTTGTATGCACTGTCTGTGTGCACTGCACCACCTTGTAGCCACAGATTGGCTGGATTCCCTGGAATGTCCATGCCTGTGGATCCGGCAGGGCCTGTGTGTTGCAGTGGACTGTGCCAGCCTGCACATGGCTTGGCCTCTGTCCTCTGTGGCTAGCTGCCACTGCCCCCTGCACCACATGTACTCGTGCGCCAACATGCTGGCATGAGCTTCTCTCAGAAAAAGCAGATGACCTGATTGCAATGTGGCAGTACGGGACTGCATTTGGGGGACTTGGCTGTAGGTATGCCCATTGTTGTGGTGTGTGTGCGGTGTTGGGTAACATATGGGTGTTTCCCCCATGCTTATGTTCCCTGCAATACAGGGGTGTCTGCTCTATCTTTGTTTAGTGGTGGGTAAAATATATAATTTCCCGCCAAATGTTGTGTGGTGTATAAGCAGAAAGGTTATGTTTTCTTTGAATCCAGACAGCTTATTGATTTCTTATTAGCTAGGGAGGAACTTATTGTTGAAGTAGTTAAACCAGCCCATACGGCTGACATGTAAGTCTGTACCTGTACGTTGGTTCTTTTTTTTGTTCTTTTGGTATAGGTATATTCTACCTTTGCCTGATGTTATATTGCCTAAGACGCCCCCTTTTTATTTCTTTTTGATTGAGGTCTAAATGATATAGCTGAGATGTTTTCTCTTTTCCTTGTGATCTGTTAATGTTTGCATTTTCTGATATACATCTATCAGCCATTGTTTTCCATCATTCAAGTGTATTTTTACCTGGATGTAATATTGTATAATGTTATAAATAAAAATTTAAAAAAATAAAATAAAATAAAATATATGGACTGGGCTGGCAAGTGCCCCAGCTGGGATTTGAACCTCTGGCCTTCTAGTCCTAGAGGTCATGGCTATGTCCTCTGCACCACAGAGACAGTGCAGCCCCTGAAGGTAGTAAACCTGGCAGGATGGAGTCACAAACCCTGCTGTATGCATTTTTACTGTGGGCTCCTTCACCCTGTGTGGTGACAAACGTGCAAATAAAACCCGGGAATGACCATGGAACAAAGGGGGAAAACATATACCCAAGCTGGGCAACAGTGATATTAATGGGCAACCAAACTTGGAAACAGTGATATTAATGGGCAACCCTAGATAACACTCCCAGGACAGCTCCAGAAAAAGGGAAATGTATTTTGGACGAGTCTCCGCTCCGTACACCTTTCCATAAATCATTTCATTTTTTTGGAGCTTTCCTGGGTGTGTTATCTAGTTTTGCCCATCACTATAACTGTTCCCCAACTGAATTACTATTTTTCATATTTTTGTGGTGTTCATTTTCTATTTATAATTGCACTTTTGTGCTGTGCACATGTATCACACTGCTCACGTTTTGCAGGTTTCCCCGGTTTTGCTGTACATTGCTGACGGAAATGGTTTCTCTTCCCTTTAAATGCATTCTAACGCGAGTGATTCACTCGCGCTATTTTTTTTTTGTAATTCAGCCCCGATAATGTGCGGGGCGCCTCTCCCCTCCCCTTCCCCGCCCATTAACCCCTTCTCTCTGCCCCTCCGGGGCCTTCCTCCGCCCTCCGTTAGCCTTTCCACGCCTCTATCGGACATTTGCGGGCACGTACTTGTGCGGCACCCATTACTGTGACGCGCAAGTGTGCGGGGCTTCATCGCACGTTTGCGGGGCGTTTAAGCGCTCTTAAGTACTGCTTTTAGTGTGCTATTTTGCGCCGCGCTAATTAGCGGTTTTTAGTAAACATGCCCCTTGGTCTGACTAAGTAAGGCATATCATATGTTCTTACATTCTAACAATAAAACCACCACACATAATTCATTTAAAAAATAAACACAACAAAAAGGCACCTTTTTCTGCTGTCATCAACTAATGAAAAGATCTCCTGTCCCTAATGGTCTAACACTGGCTGCTCAGATTGCAATGCACACACTTCCCTCACTCAGCTTATGCAACAGCCAACTCTTACAAAACGTTCATGGTCTTGCAGCTGACAACAGGTCAGCCATGGAGACTCCGTGGCCCCACACCGTCACTATCATGCAGAACCCACTCGAGGCCTGCCTGCCGCACCTATACTCGTATGGTAACGAGAGGCTACCTTATTCCAGCTTGACCACGGAGAAAAAGTAAAACTTCCTCCATGGGTCAATTTCAGCTATAGGCAGGAAAGAGATGGCAGGCTGCATCTGGCCTAGAGGGCATGCTTTGGGGACGCCTACCGTAGATGAAGGAAGCAGAAAGGGAGAAAAGAAAGATGGGTTGGATTAAAGCCAAATTCCAGTGGTAGGATGAGAGGAAGCTGATCAGTTCAGGTAAGTTTAGCAGCTGGAGCACAGAGAGCAAAGAAATAGGGTAATTGCAGACAGTGGTTGGTGCCAGCTTCTTTGGCGCATATTCATGCAGCGGAATAATGCTGGGCAACCTCCGTTGCTGGTGAGTAGATTAAATGAAAATGTGTTTGCTGTTGTGAATGAATTATGGCATGGTCATTTCAGCCGCTGACTAAAGAAACATGTCAGTGTTTTGAGTTGAGCTCTGCATGAACAGAAAATGAAAATTTGGGGTGGGGCGACCGAGGGATAGAAAAACAGGGTTGCAGAATACAAAAGGCCTTGCATGCTCGTTACATCATACAGCAGCCACGGCCAAACCCACTGCTGTTCAACGGATCTAGACGCACTCACTTATCTCAGTTTGGATAATGGCCTAATGATTTTGCCATCCACTAGTCTAATTCGCAAAGGGGCATATTTACTAAAGCCCGTGCCGGTATCTTGCATGTGGGCAGCATTAGCAGCACGGGGGGGGGGGGGGGCCTTCACTAGCTTCAGAGGGCGAGTCCGTCCATCCCCCTTGCTGTTAGCGCAGCCCAGGACACTGCACCGAGCTCACTTAATGCTGCCCAGTGAAGTGGCACAAACTGCAGCTGCACTAAGAGCAGCAAGTGTGGTTAGCGCATGAGACCAACGTGTGTGTTTGCTGCGATGCACCGGCAGCGCCTTTGTTCCTCCCGTGTCCCGCCCAGTCCCTGCCCCATTGCATGCAACCCACGTGATGTGGGATTTATAGCACGGCGGTCAAACTATGCACTAAATCCTATGCTACCGGGTAGTGCAGTTTAGTAAACATGCCCCAAAGTGTTTCCAATTGAAACCACATACCCAAATGATGGGGCACCAAATGGCCACGGTGCAAAGAATGATATAATATTTTCACTTATTGTATGTGAATCGGATGTTATTTTAATCCTTTGTACACTGCGTCTACTGTCATGCCCAATCCATCCTGCAAACACCAATCTGAAGTTTACACCCCAAAAACGTACATCTCACTCACACAAAACTCTTTAATGGTAGCCACAGCTTTCCACAGACTCAAGAAATAATGTTTTATCTTTGTATAACTAATCAACAACATCTAAAACGCTTTGTTGTATACCTGTTATATTTGCAGTATGAATCTACAATATAGTTGAGTTTTATATTTGTTTTGCTTCTTAAAGTTTTATTTTAATAGCAAATACTATATTTTATGTTTCTATCGTAGTACATAGATATATAAAACACACACGGGTAATTTGTATGTTCATCAATGCTCAATCTGTTCCTCCGCATGTTGTATTTTTGCAGACCATTTCTGGAACTGTAACCTAGGCCCTCCTTCTCTCATCTCGCCCCTTGAACTGTTGTCTTGTCTCATTATCTCCCCTAATTTGTTCTCGATTTTAATTACATTTTGTTATTGTTGCCCGGCTAGATGCCTTTGGCGGTATATCAAACAAACGCAAACTATGAACAGATCTCATTTTGGATTCTCATTTAGGAACCTCAGTTCTAGTGGAGGATAGAAGGGAAACACCACACTAATCTGAATTGTACCTCATAAATCTCATGTCAACAGATAAAATATTAACACACACACATATATGCCCCCCCCCCCCCCCCCCCACCGCACTCCCAGTTACTGAAAATCAGATTATTTGATATAAGGTGAGATTCTAAAAGCAGAAGGTGACTCCTGGAGCAAACTGTGAGAGGAATTACTTTCATTTATAACTGAGGATATTATAAGCCAAGCATTGTACTTTGGATGTCCTAAAGGATGTTTAGGACAGGAGTAAAAAACAAAAAACAAACAAACACATAAATCTGTGTGACATGCTTGCCAATTAATCATCTGCAGCTGGGATTTTCTGAAACAGCGCCTCACTCTTAAGGGCTTATTATTTTCAAAGTGCATTTTACTAGCAGGAGATTAAATATTGTTGCAGTGAAAAAACATCAGGCTGAGCCTTTCTCAGATCCAATTATGCAAGGGGCTACTGAAAGCTCTCCCTGATAATTAAGTCCTCCAGTTGCACCACATTGGGGTCCGATCTGTGGAATAAGCTGATTCAGCTTTCCTTGTGAATTCTCCATTCCCAGTCCTTTGCTGTACAAGAACGTTTTCACCTGGACCCTTCCTGTTTACCTATGATATCATAACATAATTACCCTCCAGAATCTCTCTCTGGCCTGAGGCTGGAGGGCTACCAACATTTCTTTTTTCTAAAGACCCCAGGGCATATGGCAGCTTGCAAGTTCTGTGGGGAAAGTTGCCCCAGGAATGGTTGCAGACACACAAGCGTGAAGCCAGTAAAATCCCTTGGATAAAATAAATAAATCTGAGCCCTAAGTGAGACCTTAGAGCAAAATCCAATAAATCTGTTACTCTGTTGTCTGCTTGGAAAACAACTGGAACGACTATTCCAGTCAAAGGGCTATAGGTGCCTATAACCTTAACTCAACTGACCTTCTGCGCCCCACTTGTAAGTATAGGGAAAGGCGATGGTCTCTGCACGGTTCCGTAGCAGCCTAAATGTACCCCGGGAAATGCCTCTCACTGCATAAGCAGAAAGCTTCTCCCGAGCCTTGCACAGTTTCTGGAAGCCCCGAGCCCAGTAAGCCTCCTCTCAGAGCAATTCGTCAATAACGCAACGTGGCCGGCTCCGAAACTTGGAAGAAGCGGCGCTTACCTGAGCGAGAGTCCAGAGGGGGAGCAGCGCCCAGCGAAGCAGAAGGGAAGAGCGGGGAAGCCGCAGCAGCGCCCTGATCAGCATCACTCCGCGGGCTCTTCTCGCAGACCTGCGCGAGCAAAGAGAAAGTGACAGGAGCGGACAGGCAGACGCGCATCTCCCAGCGTGGCGCCAACTCCAGTGCGTGTGAGCGCAGCCCATGGGCTGGCACTGCAGAGGGGCCACGGGCTGGGGGGTCCTGGATCCAAAGAGGCGCCCCCTCCCCCCTTTCCTAAAGAAAGGAGCCGTAGAGCAACAGCCCGGCTCCGAAACGACCCCCCCCCCCCCCCCCATTTCCACGTTCACTGCTTAGGATTTCCTCATTTCTTACCCTTTCGAAGGCTCAAAGGGGATTTTTTTTATTTATTTTTTTTTAGCAAAGTTGTGCTAGTTTCCTCACATGCTGTATCGATTCCATCGATTGGTCTGGAAGTTCTAGAAACAGGAGACAAATTGCCAATTTTCAGCTTGCCCCAGATGAAGAACTTGCGGGCGTCTGGTCTCTCGGGGGGAAATCTCTAGGGCAAGTTGCGCCGCATATCCTCGGGGTTCGCGCGATCCAGAGCGCTCGCAGAGTCCGATGAGGCGAACTGCGAATGGGAAAAAGTGGCGCTCGATGAAGATATGCCAAAAAGAAAGCCAAAAGGTCAGGCTCGAGTAAAAGGTCCAAAGGCAAATCAAATGGAGAATATTACAGTATGAAAGTCACACTAAATGCAAGACAAATCCATGGGGGGGGGGGGGGGCGCGCAAAGCCGGCTGCTGGTACGGCTGAGCTCCGCAAACTTGAGCGAGCAGCGAGCGGCCCCGGAGCCGCCGCCGCCCCGGATCACGTGCCAGCGCTGCGCCTTCAGCCTCCGGCGGCTGCTTCCTCCAGGAACCAAACACGCGCTCTGCCACCGCCGGCTTCAGCAGCTTCCCAGACCTGCGGCTGTTCCACCCTGCCCCCCTCCAAGCCTCAGCTCAATGTTCCCCGTCTACACAGGGAGAAAAAACTCCGAGCCCGTTACTTAGACGCATTTTCAACCAAAAAGCTTCCTCAACGGAAAACGAATAAGATCTTGAAACAACACTTCATTCCTGTTGCCCTTCCTAGGGCAAGTGACTTTAGGTAAAATGCAGCTGCGCTAAAAATCCCGCACTAACTGCTTAGCACCAGATGGATTGCAGACTGCGCAGTTCTGGACTGCGGCGTGCGCATTACAGTTAGCGCACGCATCTTTAGCACACGGTCATGGGCAGTCTGTCCACTAGGCAGCTGCCTAGGGTGGCAGATCTCGGTGGGCAGCAGGCCATGTGCTTCAACAGACATGGCCTGCCGCCCCCCCCCCCTCCTCATGTGCCGCGCTGCCCTGCCGTTCTCCCCCCTCCCCCGTGCTGAGCCATTCCAGCGATCCCCAGCTCAGCAGCAGGCCATATGCTTTGGCACAGGTGGCCTGCCGCTTCCGAACCCCCAAAGCTATGTCAGAGGGAGTCAGAAGCAGCAGGCCATGTGTTCTGAAGCAGGATGAGCTGCGGCCCCCGACCCCTCTGCCGGAATCAGCAGTCGGGCAGCACAGTACTGAGGGCACAGCATGTGGGAGGGTAGCACGACTGGGGGGGAGGGGCAGCAGGACTGGTGCTTCTGCCTAGGGCAGCAGAAACCCTTGTGCCAACACTTCTATCTGTACCCTTCTCTTACTACTGCCAACTCCAGACTTCGCTCCTTTCACCTTGCTGCTCCTTAGGCCTGGAACAAACTACCTGAGTCTGTCCATCAGGCACCTTCTCTGACCCTCTTCAAATCCAGGCTGAAAACTCACCTCTTCGCTGCTACTTTCAGATCTTGACTCACCTGATCTCCTTTGTGTTTCCTTACCATTCCCCCTAGACTTATCCCGTGTCTACAGCTACTGTGTTATCTGTCTTTTAGATTGTAAGCTCAGAGGAGCAGGAACCGTCTTTTACATGTGTCTGTGCGGCGCTGCGTACGCCTAGTAGCGCTATACAGATGATCAATAGTAGTAGATGTTGCACTTAGCACGGTTGCATATGCTACCATCTCAGTGGGTGGCATTAAGAGCACCCACATTAATCACAACAAATTGTTAAGTGCAGCTGTGGTGAACCCACACTAACTACATGGGGCCATGCAGGGCCTGATGCCAACCCTGCACTAATATTCGGAGCTTAGCACGCACTACCCTACCACATTTTACCAAAATCTGCAACGGAGTAGACACCCAGGAAGGAGTCGCTAACATGAGGAGGGATCTAGCTAAGCTTGAAGAATGGTCTAGAATTTAGCAGCTGAGACTTAATGCTAAAAAATGTAGTCATGCATTTGGACTGCAGAAATCCAAGAGAGCAATATGCAATAGGGGGTGACATAATTCTGTTCACAAAAGAAGAACAGGACCTAAGTGTGATTGTGTCTGACAATCTCAAAGTAGCTAAACAGGTAGAAATACGAGTTACTTACCTGTAACGTGAGTTCTCCAGGGACAGCAGGATAAGTCAGCCACAAAGTGGTGACGTCATCCGACGGAGCCAGAACGGAAGTACTCTCACTAGCCCAGAAGGCTTTAGCCTTCTGGGCTGGACCGGTAGCCCCACCTTCCGATCCGCCCCTAGCTGGCCAGATTTCCCCAGCTGAGGCATTCCAGCGGCTAGGAGGCGGAACGGACACAGGGGTACCCGCCGGGGAGGAGGGAGGGATTGTGTGGCTGACTTATCCTGCTGTCCCTGGAGAACTCACGTTACAGGTAAGTAACTCGTATTTCTCCCAGGGCAAGCAGGATGAAGTCAGCCACAAAGTGGTGCCTCCCCAGCTACACAGGCAGCGGCGGGGAACCAAGAAGTAGGCATAGAGCTGTAAGGTGCAACAGATTTAATGCGGCCTGAGTAAGAAGGCCTGTGCAACAATAGGCTTGTGCAAACAGTGCAATAACAATAGGTTGTGTAATAACAATAGGTTGCGTAATAACAATAGGTTGTGCAATAACAAGTGCAAATAACAGGTGTTCAACAGAACGCAGTATAAGCATCGTAATAATAGGTTAACATCAATTCAGAACGAATGTAACTGGGTGCAACATAGCATATAATCAACGTGAACAAGAAGTCAAGGTGTTCATTAGCAAGGCATAACAGTGGCTTAACCGGATTACAGTCCTGGAGCCAGGCTGGGAGTTAAGGAGCACGACTCGGCCCGGCGTGCATGGACAGTACAGATAGGCCGAAGGCCGGTCCGCCGTGGTCTGCACCGTCCAGACAGTAGTGTCTCTGAAAGGTCTGTATAGAGGACCAGGTGGCGGCCTTGCAAATGTCCGTGATGGGAGTGGAGCGCAGGTTGGCAATGGAAGTTGCCAGCGCCCGCAGGTGGTGCGCTTTGACGCCCGCAGGGGGATCCACCCCAGCCAGTGAAAGGCACTGAGAGATACATGCTGAAATCCATCCAGATAGTGTGCGCTTGGAGACTGGACGGCCAGGTTTGTTAGGGTCGAAGGAGATGAAAAGTTGAGACCCCTTGCGAACTGGTGCGGTCCTTTGCAGGTAGCAGCGAAGGGCCCTGACGCAATCCAACGTGTGCAGTCTGCGCTGCTCCTGGTCGGAGTGTGGGCCGGGAAGGAAGCAGGGCAGTTCAATGGTTTGGTTGATGTGGAAGGGGGTTGCCACCTTGGGGACGAACTTTGGGTGTGTCCTCAGGAGAGCGCGGTCGTGCAGCAGGACCGTGTAAGGTGGGTAATCGACGAGGGCGTGGAGCTCGCTGATGCGCCTGGCCGAGGTGATGGCGATGAGAAAAAGAGTTTTCCACGAGACAAACTTCATCTCAGAGGAGAGCAGGGGCTCGAAGGGCTCCTTGGTGAGCTGATCGAGCACGATGTTCAGGTCCCAGGGTGTTACCGGATCTTAGGTTGGCCATCCCTTTCATGAAGCTGGCGACGACGGGGAGGGCCGTCACTGACACATCGTGAACGCGGTGGTGGAAAGCTGAGATGGCAGCGAGGTGTATCCTGATGGATTGCGTTCGCAGACCTCGGGAGGAGAGGGATGCGAGGTATTCCAGGAGCTGGGGCACTGGGCAGGAGAAGGGGTCGAGTTGCCATGCCTCACACCAGATGCAGAAGCGGCGCCATTTAAGACTGTAGCATTTCCTGGTGGATGGTCGTCGGGCTGCCAGGACGATGCGCTGGACCTCCTCTGACAAGTTGAGGGGGCCCAAGGTTAGCCTTTCAGGATCCAGGCCGCTAGCGATAGCATCTGCAGGTTGGGATGCAGCATTGACCTGTCGTCCTGGGACAGGAGATCCGCTCTCAGGGGGAGTCTGATTGGCGGCTCCGATGCCAGGCGCTGCAGGTATGGGAACCATATTTTCCTGGGCCAGTAAGGGGCCACTAGGATGACTGTCGCACGGTCCCTGATGATGCGTTGAATGGTCCGCGCTACCAGGGGTGCCGGAGGAAACACGTAGGCCAGAGTCCATTGGTTCCAGGGGAGGTCAAAGGCGTCCGCCGCTAGCCTAAGTCGGGAGGGCCTCTTTGAGCAGAACAGGGGACACTTCGCATTGCTCTGTGACGCGAAGAGGTCGATCTGTGGGGTAACCCACCTCCTGAACAGGGATGCTGCCACTTCTTGGTGAAGTGTCCACTCGTGTGGGTTGAGTTGTCTGCTGAGGCGATCGGCTAGGACATTCTCCTCTCCTGGCAGGTAGCATGCTTGGAGGCTGCAGCTGAGGGAGAAGGCGAGGTTCCAAAGGAGGAGCGCTTCTCTGCAGAGAGGGCGAGATCCTGTGCCCCCTTGCTTGTTTATGTAGAACATTGCGACTTGGTTGTCGGTCAGTATCCTGACGATCTTGCCGGAGATAAGGTCTCGGAAGGCTGAGAGGGCGAGTCGGACGGCCCTGAGTTCCAGAACATTGATGTGGAGGTCTGTCTCAGAGGGGGACCAGACCCCTTGTGTGCTCGAGTTGACACAGTGGGCTCCCCAACCCTGCTTCGAAGCATCCGTGGTTACGGTGATTTGGTGTGAGGGTGCTTGCAGGTGCATGCTCTTGGCGAGAATTTTGGGGAGGGTCCACCAGCGCACCGCTCTGGAGGAAGTATCGTCCCTTGGAATCTTGTCGGAGAGGGGTTGGGTGTGCTGGCACCAGTGCGAGCGTAGGTGCCACTGGAGGACTCTCATGTGCAATCTTGCGAAGGGGAGGATGTGGGTTGCTGCCGCCATGTGGCCGAGGAGGCGCAGAACGGTCCTGGCCGTGGATTGCGGGCTGCTGAGGAATTGTAGCGCCAGTCGGGTGATAGACTGCCTCCTGCTTTGGGGCAGGAAGGCCTTGCCCTGTTGTGTCTCCACTTGGGCACCGATGAATTCGAGCTTTTGCACTGGTGATAGGTGAGATTTTTTGAAATTTACCAAGAACCCCAGGGATGACAGGAGGGAGACGGCTGAGTTGACCGCCTTCCGTAAGTCCTCCGGGGATCTTGCGGAGAACAACCAGTCGTCCAGGTAGGGGAAAACACATATCCCTTGTCTTCGGAGTGACACAGCTGCCACTGCTACACATTTGGTAAAGACCCTTGGAGCAGGGGAGAGTCCGAAGGGCAGCACTCTGTACTGGTAGTGGCGACCGGCCACACAGAAGCGAAGGAATCTTTTGTGTTGCGAGTGCATTGGGACGTGCGTGTAGGCGTCCTGGAGATCCAGGGAGGCCAGCCACTCCCTTGGTTGGATGAGTGGCAGGATGGTGGAGAGGGAATGCATCCTGAACTTCTCCTTTGTGATACATTTGTTGAGTTTCCTTAAATCGAGGATGGGGCGCAAACCTCCCGATTTTTTGGGGACGAGGAAGTACCTCGAGTAGAAACCCTTGCCGATTTCGCCCGGGGGGACTGGCTCGATGGCTCTTGATGCCAGGAGGGTGTGAATTTCTGCCATCATGAGGGCGAGGTGCTCCGGAGGGGCTGAGCCCTGGGAGGGGGGCCGGAGGGGCGGCCTGGAAGAGAAGTTGATACGGAAGCCCCGCTTTATAATGGACAGCACCCACTGGTCCGATGTTATCCTTTCCCACGCAGGTAGGAAAGCAGACAAGCGCCCCCCGGTCGGAAAGTGCTGGCAGGGCTGCGAGTCAAAACCCCGAGTTGTTCTTCGCGGGGGCTGGCGTAGATTTTTTTTGGACCTTGGTCCCTTTGCCGCTGCTTCTGCTTGTATGGTGCCTGGTAGTGTTGCGGCTGCTTGTACTGGGGCTGCTGTTGCCATTTGCGATAAGGTTGGTACCTCTTGGAGCTTGAGCTGTTTTGTGTAGGTTTGCGGTAGGTGCGAGGGCGGTCAGAGCCCTCCTCCAAAGTTTGCAGGGTGTTGCAGCGTTCCCGCATGTCATTAACCGTGTCCTTTACTTTGTCACCGAACAAGGAGTCGCCCGAGCAGGGGGTATCTGCGATGCTGTCGTGTGAATCGGTGCGGAGACCGGAAGCCCGGAGCCAGGCTAGTCTGCGTGTTGAGATGGCCGTGCCCGCCACCCTGACTGCGGTTTCAAAGGCATCGTGGGCGGCCCGTCCTTGGTGCTTTATGCAGTCGTTCAATTCTGCGAGAGCAGAGGAGAGGGATGGCGGGGTCTCCGTTAGAAGTGAGGTGGCAGACTTGATGGTGCTCACCAGTGAGTCTTGGTAGATCGCGTGCTGGAATTGGTGGGCCGCGATCCTGGCATTCAACATGGCCCCCAGGTAGACCTTTTTGGCCACGTCATCTATGAGCTTGTTCTCCTTACCGGGCGGGGAATTATTGGAGCTGCGTGAGGATTTGGAGCGCTTCAATGCTGATTCCACCACAATGGAATGGTGGGGGAGCTGCGGCTTTGCAAAGGCCGAGATGGGCTGGACGCTGTATTTGCTATCTAGTCTACGTGGGCAGGCGTGATTAGAGGCTGGGGCCTGCCACATTCTGGAGAGGTTGTCGTGCAGGAGCTGATGGACAGGCAGCACCGGGTTAGACTTGGGAACATCGATGAACTTGAGGGCGTTCTGCACCTCGTCCCGGTTATCCGTAGTTAGCGGGGGTGGGATGGCAAGAGAGGTGATGATCTTTTGGGTGAATTTGTAGTAGGTGACATCCTCTGGTGGGACAGGCTGGTCCGGTTGGCCATCCGCATTGGAGAGAGAGTCCAGTTGAGGCACTGAATCGAGCAGAGATGGCTCTGCTGGCACCTCATGCTCCTGAGGAGAAGCGGTGCATGCCGGGCTGCGCGAGGTCTGGTTGTTGACCGCGCAGGAGTGCGGCACTGAGGGCTGTGGCTGAGAGGGTTTCCCCGAGACCAGAGTGGCCAGGGAGGAGGACCACTGCTGTAGCATGCCCTGGAGAAGTTTGAGGGTCTCTGGAGCTGGATCTGGTTGAGTTGCCTCCGCGTCTGCGGAAGTGGGTTCCGGGAGGAGGTATACTGCCTGCGTGTGGTCATCCAGCTCTCCGTGCGTCAGGTCATACAGTTCTTCCTGTTCGCTGCGCGCGCCTGAAGCACTATGTGCGCGGTGAGACTCAGGGCTGCGCCTGCTACTATGGCTCCTGTGACTTCTCCTGTGCCTGCTGCGGGATCTGCTTCTACTGCGAGATCTGCTGCGGCTCGAGGATCTGCACCGATGGTGGTGCTTCCGGCTTGCAGAGTTTCGGCGTCTGTGAGATCTGCACCAGCTAGAAGCACTGCGCTGTGATTTTTTTGAGCGTTTCCTGCTCCACTTCTTTGAGTGCCGTTGGGAGCTGCGCGGAGAATGGGAGCTCCGGTGGTGTTCAGCGCAGGGATCGCGCTGCTCGTTGTCGGCTTCATTATACGCCCCGGAGTCACTGCGGGAGCTGCCGGCTTGAAGAGGTTGGTCTGCGTCGGCGGCGTGAGCGCAGAGCGCTAGGCCGGAAGTGACAGGAGCGGGCGGAAGTGACGAGGGAGCCTCATTAACCAAGATGTCTGCCTCCATATGCTGACATTAGGTGCTGGGAAGCCCGGATTCACGGCGGGGGACGGAAGCCTGACAAGGCGGGTCCCCGGCCGGAGAGGCAGCGGCGATCATCGGAGCAGAGGAGGCTTCGGCGGGAGTACTCACAGCGAGGAACTCAGCCAGGGCGTTTCGCCGGATCTTCTTGGCTCTGGGGGACATGCGGCCGCAAGCGGGGCAGTCCTCAACGGCATGCTCGGGCCCGAGACAGCGAATGCACAGCTGATGAGAGTCAGAGAGGGCCATTTTCCTCGAGCAGCCGGAGCACTTTTTAAAACCGGGCATGGTCCCGATCTGGAGGTAACTTTAACTTGAATTATTGAAAACAGTGAGAGAGAAAATAAAAAAACCGTCTTGCTGGCAAGGCGGAAGACAGGAACTGGCCAGCTAGGGGCGGATCGGAAGGTGGGGCTACCGGTCTGAATACTTCCGTTCTGGCTCCGTCGGATGACGTCACCACTTTGTGGCTGACTTCATCCTGCTTGCCCTGGGAGAAAAGGCGGCAGCGAAAGCTAGAAGGATGCTTGGGTGCATAGGGAGAGGAATGGCTAGCTGAAGAAAGGAGGTGATAGTGCCTCTGTATCAGTCTTCGGTGCGACCTCATTTGAAGTATTGTGTGCAATTCTGGAGACCGCACTTTCAAAAGAATATAAACCAGTTGGAGTCAGTGCAGAGGGTGGCTACTAAAATGGTTAATGGTCTTCATTATAAAGCATGAGGACAGACTTAAGGATCTTAATATGTATACTTTAGAGGAAAGGCAGGACAGAAGTGATATAACTGAGACTTTTAAATACCTCCATGGCATAAATACACAGGAGGTGAGCCTCTTTTGATTGAAAGCAAGCTCTGCTACAAGGGGACATAGGATGAGGGTGAAAGGGGATGGACTCAGGAATAATATGTGGAAATATTTCTTTATGGAAAGAATGGTAGATGCATGGAATAGTCTCCCAGTGGAGGTGGTAGAGATGGGGACAGTACCTAAATTCAAAAAAGCATGAGACAAACACAGAGGCTCTCTAAAGGAAAAAGGGGACTCTTGTAGTTTATGTGGAAGGACAGACTAGATAGGCCATGTGGTCTTTTTTTGCCGTCATGTTTCTATGTTTCTATTTTAGTAAACATGACCCTAGTATTATTGTCTAAACACATTTAAACTTTCTTAGAGACCTGCCTCTCAGTTAATAATGTAACTAAGATTGCATTGATTGTAATCAAGTTGTTTGCATTAAAATCCTGTTCAAAATATATATGATGCATTCATATATATTTCTTGTGGTCAACATTTTTGGCACCCTTTTATTTTAGGTATGTTGTGTGTAATATCTTAAGAAATGATTGGAAATATTCCAGCTGTATGTCATCATAATATTTTAATAGTATGTTCAAAGGTATACAACAAAAAAAGATATCTGTGCAACGTAGATGTAGTAATTTCTGGCAGCCTTCACTAATATTTGGTTGCACAACCCTTGGCAGTGATGACAGCCTCCAAATGTTTCTTGTAGCCATTTATAAGTTTCATACATCTGTCTGCTGGTAGTTTCTCCAACTCTTCAGCTGTGATTTGTTCCAGTTCATGAATTTTTCCAGGATTCCTTTTACCAATGGCAGATTTCAGCTCTTTCCAAAGGTTCTCGATTGGAATGAGATCAGGACTCAGTTCTGGCCAGTTGAAAACAGTCCATTTGTTCCTTTTTAACCATTCTTTGGTACTTTTGGATGTATGTTTTGGGTCATTGTCATGCTGGAGGATCTTAGACCTAGACCTAGCTTTCTGACACCAGGTAGCACATTTCACTCCCAAATACCTTGGTAGTCCTCTGACTTCATAATTCATTTAATACGTTCCAGGCCTCCAGTTCCTGAGGCAGCAAAACAACCCCACAACATTATGGAGCCTCCACCATATTTATCTGTAGGAAGAGTGTTTTTTTCCTTATAAGCTTCATTTTTTCTTCTGAAATTTATCACTGATCTGCATCGCCAAAAAGCTCAAGTTTGGTTTCATCTGTCCACATTACATTTTCCCAGAAGGATTGTGGTTTCTCAAGGTGGGTTTGGGCAAAGATCAGGCATGCCTTTTTATGTCTGTCTTTGAGCAGTGGGGTCCTCCTTGGCCTTCGCCCATGAAGTCCTTTGTTTAGTGCACAGCGTATGGTGTGTGTTGAAACCACTACTCCAGATTGCTTCAGGTCAGCTTTAAGTTCTTTGGATGTTGTACATGGTGTTTTTCCAACAGTTCGCACTAACCTTCGAAGACTTCTTGAATTTACTTTCCTTTTCCCACCACATCCTGGGAGGTTATTGATAGTTCCATGAGCAGAAAACGTCTTTTCTTTTTTCAAATTCTTTTTATTAAGCACATTCCACAGCACAAGCTTTATTTAGATCATATACAATATCTATTTAGATTTCAACAAGCTGTTCATATACAAACTTCTTTATCAAAGAGATAATTAGCAGACAAAATTAAAATTTAAAATTCTACCACCCCATTGCTTGGAAACATTGATATAGCAGTAATCAATAATCCAATGCACAAGCCAGTCTTAAAAAAAAAAGAAAGAGAAATGGATCCAAAATCTAAATTTACAAAACAAACAAACAAACAAAAAAACAAAACAAAAAGAATGCTTCATTAGTACCCCAAAAATGCTACTGACAAATTAGCCTGACCTAATTGTATCAAACTTCCTCATTCAACTCATATTCTTCCATGTCTAAATCCAATTGTTGCATACGAACAGACAAAAATTCAGAAAGTCGCTCAGGTTCAGAGAAAAGATAACCTGTCCCCTGATATATCACTTTACATTTACGTGGATATTGCAGTGAAAATGAAGCCCCCAGTTCAGTGACCTGAGATCAAAAAGCTAGAAACTGTTTTCTACAATTTTGAGTCTCCCAAGCGAGGTCTGGATAAATCCTAATAATCTGACCAAGAAATTTAGAATTACGCTTGGAGAAAAATAATTTAAACAACCAATCAAAATCAGATTCAATCAAAAAGGAACAATTAAAGTAGCTAATTCTAAACTTTCAGACAACAATGACAAAGCATTTTTCGCACACAATTTTGCAAACTTTCAAGACAGCGAGCCATAAAGGACTCAGCCTTGGCAGTCTTTACACAATTATTTTGTACCAAAGAAACTGAAGATTCAAGTGAACAAATCTTTTCAACACTATCAACAGTTCTTTCACAACATTGTAGCCTCTCTTCAAACTTAACATAGTAACATAGTAAATGTCAGCAGATAAAGCCCATATGGTCCATCTAGTCTGCCCAGTATGATGGCAAGAGTAGGTGCACCTGCCGCTCTGTGCAGGCCACCCCTCCCCATGTCTTTGTTTAGGGGTGAACCCACCACTCCATGTAGGACACCCATATTTGTTGAGAAATTAGATGGTTCAGTTTATTTTGACTTTATCCTGTTGCTGTAAAGGGATCCCCTGTGTCTGTCCCATGCCATTTTGAATTCCATCACTGTGTTTGCCCCCACCCTTCCATCGGGGGGGAGGGGGATTCCAAGCATCCACCACCCTTTCAGTGAAAAAGTATTTCCTGACATTGCCTTTCAATTTACCACCTTGCAGCTTCATGTTATGCCCTCTAGTTTTACAGCTTCCCCGTCTTTGGAAGAGGTTTGTTTGTTCATTATTTCTCTTTAAGTATTTAAAGATCTGAATCATATCTCCCCTGTCCCTCCTCTCCTCCAGTGTATATATTTAGATCTTCACGTCTCTTCTCATAAGGCTTCTGACACAGGCTCCAAATCATTTTGGAATACCTGTCTCTTACTATGAATGTCCATGTTAGTTTTTTAGCACAGCAGTTAACACTCATATTAATTGTTTTTTGAGTTCCATGTTAACTGTTAACATACATTAAAACCCACCATGCGTTAAAACCAACCATATATTACAAAAAAACACCTACTGCAGTGTGAAGGTACATTTTACAAAGGTTGTCCCAGTACAATCTGGGACGCCCAAGCCAAAATGTCCCTAAAAATCACAAGCACAGCCAATTTCAGGCACGATTTCACAAACATGGATTTGCCCAGTATGGATGTCTGTGGGAACGTCTACGTCGATGTCCCCAGCATAGTATTCAATACCAGGGACATTATGAGACCTGCAGTGATAGTGCTAACACACAATAGGTTTCACAAACATACACAACATATCATTGTGGGTGTGGAGAATACCGAGGATAGTGAAATGTCAACTTCTGTACACATTTCAGAGGTTTTAGTCCTGAAATCAGTACTTTTCCAAAGCCTATTCGTGCCTGGAGCAGGTCCATGTTTGGATGTGGGCACAGATGTCCCCAGGGATTCTAAGAGCAATCAGGGACATCTATGTCCATAGCTCCACCCTGGACACAGCTCTGTCACACCCCCTGCCTACTTAGATATCTCCGCAGCAGAGATGTCTAAAATCTGCATTTCTGCAATCGCTCCATGGATGTCTCTGTGATTTGGACGTCAGTATAAATGTTTTCAGACATCCAAATTGCATCTAAGTGATTTAAAATGACCCTCTTAGCAAATAGGCTCCCCAAGTCTTCAAATGTATGATAAGCTTCATTTTACAACCACCTGAAACGACACTTCTGAGTCTTTGTTAACACATGTACGGATGCACAGGGGGAGGAGGGGTGCCGATGTTAAATGGTGCAATGTCAGTGTGTGGCATAGGATGCGGAAGATGTGTCTCCCCGCGGAGCCAGAAGAGACAGGATGTGTGCAGCGACAGGAGAACAGAAAGGAGTGGTGACATGCAGATTAGGTACAGGAGAGGCGTGCATGGAGAGCCAAAATGCAGAAAAGAGTACCAGTGTAGATCATGGTGTAGCAGCTTGCACAAGAAGACATGACTGCACATAGCCAACAGAGGCAGATAGATGGGCTGAAGGAAGGATGGTGGCTGAGGAGAGTGTGGTATGGGCTGGCAGCACTGATGTGCCATAGGTGCCATCCCCAATGTATTTGTACTGTGTGTGAAAATGTGCGCCAGTGCCACTTGGAAGGCCTGATACCAGATATGTGGGACTCACACCTGTCCCATCCGCAGAGCCACCATACAACACCCCAGACAAATGTGCAGATAACAACTGGACAGGTGTCATCCAAACTGGGCAAATGGGGTGCATACGGACATGAGGTGATCCCTGCAGGTGGCTATCTGAGGGGGTAGGATGTGTCCGCATGTACTGCAGAGATGTAATGGAATCAAAGCTGTACAGTAACAGTAACGATATCATACATGACTCATGTTGCCCAAGTTGGTTACAGCTGTATGCATGTAACTGCCTGTTAGCATACCGCTTTAGCAGTGCAGTCACATCGGGGTGCATTTTACTGTCAGTTGGTAATGTCTGATGATAAACAGGGACTGTACAGACCTGCAGTCAGCTGAGCCATTGGTGGGTTAAATGATCAGCTCAAGGTCACAAGGAGGTGTTGTCAGTCCATGAAGGTTGTGTCAGACATAAAATGCGACAGAAGCATATTCCAAAATGTCACATAAGGAGTGGTAGTAGACCTCCAACCCTAGTATCTTGGCCCCCTAGCCATTGCCATGACCACCATGCCATGCCTCAAAGCAGGGACCTGACATCTGACCCCCTGCAGTGGGCTGCAGCAGTCAATAAAGCCATGCTCTTAGAAGGCCATGATGGGGAATAGCATCTTTGCTGACCCAAAGTGTGGCCAGAACGCATAACAAAGTAGAAAGACGAGTGTCTGCAAGTCATAGCAGAGCCTGGACTGTTACAAGTGGGGAAGTGACCTGAGTAACACACAGGCGCAAAATGGACAAGTTGGAATTGAACCCTTGTCCCCCTACTTATGGGGACATTGACTAACCAGTATACTACACCTCTCTAACCTGCAGTGTCCGGAGTCAAAGAGCCTGCAGGTCTCTGCCTAACCTGCTGTGTGTGCTGGTATAGGTTAACCCCTTCAGTACCAATGATGCACTGCACACACAAAACAGCAGTCTGCAGCTGATCACCAAATGGAGAATGGACTAATCCATCAGATCAGTTCAGTACGATGCACCAAAAGTGTGTGCTTCATTCACATAACAGCTACAAACCATGCTACTGCACAGTTTCAGTAGACACCCTGAGGGTGAGGATGGGTACCCAGCACATGGTCCCCAGAACCTGCAGTGCTAGAGATGGTCTCTGCCATCCGTGCTGCAGTTCTCCATCACTGCCAGTGTTTGGCAGGTATTGTCTGCAGTATGTTATGCTAGTCACCTTGTTTCCTGCACAATTGCAGCATACTGTATTCACCAGTGACATCTGGCCCTGTGTCCTACCCCTGTTGGACAGGGATCCTCCTAGAACAGTGCATGTCAATACCCAGTGTTAAACTGCTGATACCATGGGGCATCTAGGCTTGCATGGGCTTGTTATTAGAGTCCTGCTGGTCGTACCATTACCTCAGAGAGTAGGCCTGGAACACCTCCTGTTCCAACCACCTAGGACTAACAATCACCCATAGCAAGCACAGTCAGACTGTACCTGCTGCCCACCACTGGGTTTTCCAGCCATGCACATACTATCTGCGGACAGTCCACTGGTCAGCACACATTGCATGTGCACAGAGCGACCATGAGCACCCAGGCTTGGGATAAATGGCATAGAAACCCAGCATTTGGTTCAGTGATCAGGCCCCCAGGACAGGACAGGACATGCACCCACATCACTGGAGCCAGACATTATATAGCACTATGTGGATACATATGTGGAGTGGAGTAGTAGCCTAGTGGTTAGAGCAACAGCCTAGTACCCAGAAGATCAAGTGTTCAATTCCCACTGGCACTCCTTGTGACTTTGGGCAAGTCACTTTACCCTCCATTGCCTCGGAAGAAAAGGCTGGCAATCTACATCCGGTGATACATTGCCAAGAAAACCCAGAGGTAGCTGGGTCGCTATGAGTCAACACTGACTTGATGGCACTAAAAAAAAAAAAATGTGGATACATAGCCATGCCATGGTCACTGCTCAGTCAGAGTGAGGGTGCCCTCCCAGCATGACATGCTGTGGCCACCCAGTCCATGCACATGACAGGCACTACGTCATCTCTGCCATTGATCCTACTTCCAATGCAGACACATCCTGGCCAATCTGCCCTGTTTCAGGCCATACCCACAATACTATGCTCCTCAACATGCACATTTGCAGACTAAAACTGGAAACAGCTTAGACAATGCGAGGCTCAGTGAGGTGTAGAAAGCCACAAAACAATGGAGAGACATACACACACACTCATATTGCCGTGCTGTGCAAAAATGGGGATGGTTGGCATTCCTGCCTGCTACTTGGTCTCAATATCAGCTCATGCATTATTAACATGTGCTCATTGTGCAGGAGCTAGTAGTGCACTCTGACATTTACACCCACTCAGTGTGCTGGTGCTCTCAGCCTGACTCTCCATGCAGCTGTGGATAGTGGAGCCTGTCTGTTTGGCTGATGGGTGTTTGTATCCTTACTGGCCAATTCACTGGGGTTGCACATGCTGGTGCTGTACCTGCACTGTAGGCTAATGTTTAGCTACAGGGACATACCATACATGATCTACAGTCACGACTTGAATCTTTGACCCTCTACTCATATACACACTAACTGTGTGCATTGAGCCACAGTGCTGTTATATGTTTACAACAGTCCCTGGGAATGACATGCTTCCCATCAGACAACTCTTGGCACATGTTGCAATGCACACAGCACACAGGACCAGGACATGGCTTTGGTCTGCTGCAGGCTTGTGCTGCTACCCCATCTGCCAATACCCTCACACTATGTTGATATGCCCATCTGATGTCAGTATTGGTGATGTGCAATCCCATCCAATATGCAGCTTGGTAGGTGCCTAGGGTGCAAAGTCCGGATGTGGGGGGGCATATATGGATGACCACACAGCCCCCCCCCCCCAAACCATCTGCCTCTGCAGGGACCCCATCACCACCTGCCAATGATATGTCTCAGGGGGAGCATGACAGCTACTGCTGTGGTAGTCCCCCCTGGAGGGCTACAGCTGCTGGCACTATCAGCCTCTTCCCCCACAACTGGGTTCAGCAGCAGAAGTGGGGGCAGCCAGGATCTCAGCTTGGGGTGCCAGGACCCTTGGACTGCCCCATGTGACACATCTCCTTTCCGCAGCAGTAACATATCTGTGTGCTGCCACTGTCATTGTGGAATCATGATGGAATTCAGAGATGGTAATGGGGATGGCAGGATACCCCTATCAGGAGAAGCTAAAAAGGTTGGGGTTCTTCAACCTGGAGGAGAGACATCTGAGGGGAGATATGATAGAGGTCTATAAATTAATGAATGGAGTGGAACGGGTAAACATAGATTGATTGTTTATGCTATCAAAATGTAGAAAGACTAGGGAACATGCAATGAGGCTACAGTGTAACCCATTTAACACTACTAAGAAAATATTTTTTCAGTCAACGTGTAATAATCAAACTCTGGAATTCATTACTGGAGGATGTAGTAAAAGCTGTTAGTGTAGCTGGGTTTAAAAATGGTTTGGACAAGTTCCTGGGGAAATGTCCATAAAGTGGAGGAGTGTCCTAGTGGTTGGGGCAAGGTACTTCAGGCCAGAAGGTCAGGGGTTCAAATCCCACTAGAAGACAGCAACCTCGGGCCGGAAGGACTGGGGTTTCTAATCCCACAGGTGCTCCTTGTGGTCTTGGGCAAGACACTTAACCCTCCATAGCCCATGTTCCCTGTAAAATAGTTATCTCCAAGTTATAATGCCCTGTTCAATGTAATTTCAGTTTGTTCAATGTAAACCGCACTGATGCAGAATAGCGCGGTATATAAGAGAATGTAAATAAATAATTATTAACGAGGACTCTGGATACCACTGCTTTTCCCAGTACAAGCGTTGTGGATCCTGTGTGTCTTTTGAGAAAACTATTAGATACTTGTGACCTAGATTGGCCACTGTTGGAGACAGGATACTGGGCTTGATGGACCTTGGTCTGACACAGTCTGGTATATTTTGTAATTTTATATTTTTTAGTGTCACTTAGGGGCATGTTTACTAAAATCCGCAAAAGAGCGCGCCGCAAAATAGCGCACGGCAACGCGGCACTGAAACGCGCAGAAACGCGTTTAAACGCCCCGCACACGTGCGTGTCACCCCCGCACAGGTACGCGGCTCACTAACGGGCCCCGTACAAGTGCGGGCCCGCAAATGTCCGATAGAGGCGTGGAACGGCGAAAGGAGGGCGGAGGAAGGCTCCGGAGGGGCAGAGGGACGGGGTCAATGGGTGGAGAGTGGGAGGGGAGAGGCTCCCCGCACAGTATCGAGCCCGAATTTCCATGTAAAAACTACCGCGAGTGAAACACTCGCGGTAGAAAGCATTTAAAGGGAAGAGAAACCATTTCCGTCAGCAATGTACAGGAAAACCGGGGAAACCAGCAAACCGTGAGCAGTGTGATACATGTGCACAGCACAAAAGTGAAAATAAACATAGAAAATGGCCACAACAGAACTATTAAAAATAGTAATTCAGCTGGGGAACAGTTATAGTGATGGGCAAATACAGAAATCACACCCAGCAAAGCTCCAGAAACAAGAAATGAATTTTGGAAGGGTCTACTGAGAGGAGACTCTTCCAAAAAACATTTCCACGTTTTGGAGCTTTCCTGGGAGTGTTTGCTATGGTTGCCCATTAATATCACTGTTGCCCAGCGTGGTGATATTCTGTCCCACATTTCCCGTGGTCAGTTCCGGGGTTTATGTGCACGTTTGTCACCAGACAGGGTGCATATGCCCACAGTAGACTTGCGTAGAGCAGGGTTTGTGACTCCATCCTGCCAGGCTTACTGCCTCCAGGGGCTGCACTGTCTCTGTGGCCACAGTGTGGTACAGCAGACAGAGTCATTACCTCTAGAACCAGAGGGCAGAGGTTCAAAACCCAGCTGGGGCACCTGCCAGCCCTGTCCCTATATTTTACCCACCACTAAATAAAGATAGCGCAGACACCCCTGTATGCATGGGGAAAACACCCATATTTTACCCAACACCGCACACACACACCACAACAATGGGCATTACCTACAGCCAAGTCCCCCAAATGCAGTCCCATACTGCCACAGTGCAATCAGGTCAACTGCTTTTTCTGAGAGACGGTCATGCCAGCATGTTGGCGGACAAGTACATGTGGTGCAGGGGGCAGTGGCTGCTAACCACAGAAGACAGAGGCCTAGCCATGTGCAGGCTGGCACAGTCCACTGCAACAGACAGGTCCTGCCGGATCCACAGTCATGGACAGTCCAGGGAATCCAACCAATCTGTGGCTACACAGTGGTGCAGTGCACACAGACAGTGCATACAAGAACAGAAGGTCACAGGTTCAAAGCCCAGCTGGGGCTACTGCCAATCCTGCCCACATATTTTTCCCACAACTAAACAGTGATAGTAAGGACACACCTTTCATGGCGGGGACATATGCAATGGTAAGACATCTATCTTTTACCCCACTGAGCACAGACACCATGAACAGGGGCAGTACCTAGAGCAGAATCACCCAAATGCAGTCCTGGTGGGCCACACACCAGTCAGGTTCCATGCTGACACTCATACAAATGCCTGTGCTGTATATCTATGCACCACCCCCATGGCATGTAGATGTAGTCCATGCATATTCATGAGGGATAGCAGGAAAACCCGAACAGTGTGATGCACACCTGGACTGGAGTTGGGAATCTGTGCCGTAAAGCAGCAGCCATCAAGGGCAGACACACCCACACCCACAGGCCCCATTGGCCAATGTCACCTGGAAAGGCAGAACATTGGACCGTGCATGCAGCACCCAAAACGAGCACTTGCATAACTTACCAATGTCACCCTACACCTGAGGTATACGGTACACAGCTCGGAGACGTTTGCTAGGAGCACAGGCAGGCAGTTATCCATACGTTACGTACATACTGCTAGTTGGCCCCATCCAAACAATCTGTTAGGTGTTTGCGGGGCATGCTCCAGGCCTGGCCTCTGACGGTGCTTACCACCCTGGGGAGTGACCACCAGCTGTAATGCGTACCATATCCATGCCTTGCCGTGCTCAGGACCGGTTTGGTGGGCAAGGCTACTTACCCCCTCAATCGTAGCACCATGATGGCAGAGGTGTGGAAGTGTGTGTCTGTCTATACAGTGGGTGTTGGCTGCAAGCCCCTTCAACAGCCCGCACTGCCAGCACTGTTGCCAGTATTGGCCAGTCAATGTGCATAATGAGGTGCAAGGTACCATGGGTATAGCCAGGGCAGGGTGGCGTGGCCAGGATGCATCTGCACTGGGCATAGGGCCCTGGCAGGGACATTGGCTGGGATATTGTAGTGTCCGGCCACCACCTACACAGACAGGGTGGCCAAAGCATGTCCATCTGGGGGATCACGCTCACCCTGACTGTGCAGTGACCACAGCATGGCTAGGCCCCCCCATAGTGCTGTATAGTAGTTCTCTCATGTGATATATGGGTTTCTCTTTGGGGCCCAGTCACTGATATATCTGCTTGCTGTGTATGCAGACAGCCCAATTCTGGGTGCATGCATCTCCATTGGGAACATGCACTATGGACTAACCAGCAGACTGTTTGTAGCTGGTAAATGTCTTGCTATAATGGCTTGCAGGGTGCAGTGGCTGTTGGCTTGCTGCAGGGGAATATCTGGTGGTGGAGTGCAGCTTACCATACCCTGGGCTTATGTCTGTCTGCTATTGTGTTATGGCTGTGTATGGAGCTTCCTGGGGGGTGGTGGTGGTGGTGGTGTTCCTCAGCAGGACTGGGGTTGGTGTTGCCCTGTACTGCCACCTTTGCAGGGAGGTAGAGTGTGGATCCCTTGATGGGGACCATGTTTGCCACTAGGGGGGGGTGTCTGATGGCAGCAGACAGGGATATCCATGGTGTTTGTGCATAAACTAGCTATCTTACACATTAACACTGCTTTGGAATGCCCACTTGGCCTCCATCAGCCATGGCAGGTGTTGTTGACCTGGTCCTGGCCACCTCATTGCACACTCAGGGTGAGCACAGTACCCGCACGATGTAACGGTGTGTGGCTACTCTGTGCCAGTAAAACACCCGGTCAGTGCCCCCTACTAGGCCAAGGTGCTGTGTGGGTGCACCCGGTCACTTCCCCCAACAGGGCCGAGGTGCTGTGGGGGTGCATTCCCCATCTTGTGTCCATCTGCGGACAGCTAATTTGCATGTGCAGTGCATCATGGGTACGGGTGGCCTAACCCATCCTGTTGACACCAGCAGACTGTCTGTGAGGTGACGTGTAGGCTATCTGCAGCCAGCCAGGGGCCTGCTTACAGCTATGGAGCTGTAGCGCAATGGTTACATCACTGCCTGTGCAGCTAGAGGTCATGGGTTCAAACCCACAGTGGGGCCCTTTGGTAGGGCTGTCCACAGCTTTATTTTTATTTACTGTACATATGTCTATGCCGGCAAGACCACCCTCAGCTTACTATACTCATTAGGTGCCTCTGAGGGTGCTTCATAGGGCGCCCTGTAGGCCACCTTATGGTTGCCATCCCTATAGGGTGCACTATACATTATCCTGTGTCGCAACATACATGCTGCCCTATAGGGGTCATTCAAGGGTGCCTTGGCGAACAGTGCACTGTAACATGTGCCTTATGGGCCGCCGTATGTTAACATGCTGGGAGAGTGCGTTTGCTAGTAGTGATAACAAAATAAAATTATACAGCCTCCTACAGCACTCCACAACATAATACCTCAGCAGGCATTTTTCACTGGGCATTGTGAGGAGTTGAACCCCTGATCCCTGCACCATTGGTCAGTGTTTTAACCATTGTGCTGTGGCTCTGGTCCTGTGCTTGTGCATCAGCGCGCCGCCTTGTGCCTATCAGCGCGCCGCCTTCTGCCGCCCAAGGGGACCAGTGCGCCGCCTTCTGCTGCCCAAAAATAACTGTGCGCCGCCTTATGCCGTTCCAAATTAATTTGCCTCCTAAAACAATGTTAATCATTACAGTTACTGCCTCAGCTGACCTTTGTTGTTGCGCACACTGGGGGATTGAACCCATGGCCCCTGCACCATTGGTCAGTGTCTTCACCGTTGTACCACGGCTCTGTTGTTTTGTATACTCAGCAGCGCGCCACTTTGCCTTTCCACGCGCTAATGTCGACCCCCGCACATTAGCGCGATGCACACACGTCCGGTTGCTTACTACCGTTTTTTTTCTATTTTCTGCCTGAACCGCCCACTCCTTATATGGCACAGGCACACTAGCGCGGCCCCGCACGTTAGGAATGTTTAGTAAACATGCCCCTTAGGTAGCTGCCTGGTCTGCCCTTTGCAATAGGGTTTCCAGCATTAAAGAGCTTTAACACACATTAGTGCAACAGGCGTTAAGGGAACACCTGTTGTTAATGCCCTCTCTTTGCACCGTTAATGACCACTCTCCACGTACTGCACCCTTTACACTGCTGGAGCCTTTAATGCCCATTAAAGTAGCTTTTTTGCTGCGTAAAGGGCGCAAGGATGCTAATAACAGGTGTTAACAGCACACTGGTTCCCTTAATGCCCTTTAGTAAACATACTCCAAAGTTTCAACTTGTCCAAGCCATGGTATTTTCATTAACATCATATGAATGTGATGGTTGGACAGCAAAGAAGAGAGACAGGAAGAACATCAATGCCTTTGAATTATGATGCTGGCAGAGAATATTATGCATACCATGGATTGCTCAAAGAACAAATCAGTTGGTACTAGAGAAGATCAAACCTAAGCTTTCTTTAGAAGCTCAAATGACAGGACTTTGACTTTCATAATTTACTCACATCATGTGAAGAACGTCATGCTTGGCAAGGTCGAAGGTCAGTGTAAAAGAGGATGCTACTCTATCAATAATCAGCAGCCTGAGTGAAGACCGAATGCCATTTAAAACAACTGTCCAGAGGGTTGCTATGAGTAGACATCAACTCAACGGTACTTAACAACAGATCATACCAGCATGTGCAAAAACAAAACAATTATTTAAAACAGGGAATGTTGGTCTTTTCCATTTCATTTTAAATGACTGCACATCTTATGTGATAGAAATATATGACCAGGGGAATTAAGCAATTATATGCACGCAGAATAGGGTGCATAATTCATGATCACACACATAGTTGTGCAAAATCATGCATTATGCTGCAACTCAATTTTCGTGAGAACAACAGACTCCAGGCATGCAGAATTAATCTTACAGACTCATCCTGAGAAGTATAGAAAAGCTTTGCTGGGTAGGAATCTCTAAAGTTTATTTATTTATTTATTTAGTATTTCTTTTATACCGCGCTATTGACATCAGTGCGGTTTACATCAAAACATAACGTGCATTTCAGGGTCACTGAGATGCATTTACATTTGAACAGGGATTAGAAACTTGGATAACAGGGTAAATTAACAAGAGTTATACAGTATGTATCTACATTACATAAAGTTATGGATTTCCTCAGTTTCATTTTAGACAATGAAGAATCAGGACTTACTAGTACTTGCTGTTGTTCTATAAACATTGTCATTAGAGGGAGTCATGGATTCAACTGAAGATTTCTTCTCCATAATCAAAGAGCGCTGCAAATTCAAGCCCTGTATACTGGCTGAAGGTGGGTGGAGAAAACCTCCTCTCAACGAAACTCCACATTTCCTGAATTTTGCTGTTACTGTTCCGGCAAATGAGAGGAGACACTATCGCACTCCAGCGCCGAAGACCAAAAAACCCCATGTTCAGTGGTAACAGTAGCCACCAACAGTTCCTTATCAGACTTGGAAAATCCAGTTAGAACCAAAAGTGAAACTGGAGAGCTTTGCATGGAATTCGAAGCACTATCACTGACTGTACATGGAAGTTTTGTAACTTGAACAACCTCCAAAATGGCGGCCACGTCAATCCTGAGAGAAGAGACTGCCGCAGCACTGCTCACTCCCGAGATTCTGACATCACTCCCCAGATAATCCTGCTTCAAGAGAAACGGGAGAATCAAAGTCTGGCGAGCCTCTAGAGACAGTACAGGTGATTTCTCCTTCCTTTTAGCCATGCTGAACAGCCAAACTTAGCAAAATAGAGGAGATTAATCTCAAAGAAGCAGGCAGCGATAAGCAGAGCAAAGTTAAGGTACCATCATCTTGGTTCCTGGGAAATCCTTCCACCATAAAACTTCTTAATAACAATGTAAACTGCCCCTGATCTCAGGAAGGGGCGGTATATAAGTTTTGTTAAATAAATAAATAAATAAGGAGTGAACTGTAGACACAGATATCCCAAGGTATTTAGAGATGGTCTTGTATCCCTTTGAAGTTTGATGTTTGATAATGGCTTTTCTGACAGTCTCAGGCAGCTCTCTTGTCTTCACCATTGTGAAAATGGAACAGGGAGGGAATGTGGCCATTTTAAACATTAGAGCCATCATTCATTGATTCAAGTCATGTGAGTACTGACAACTAATCACAGGTGCGTCTAATTTTACTGCAGTGGGAATGTGGTTCTTCTGTTCCAACTCATTTGAATTGTTTATAAGGGTGCCAATAATCATGTCCTCATTACCAAAAAGGATAAAACATATGCCCTAAATTACTATCCTGACTAATCACTAAATCTTTGTCTGAGTTTGTGCCATGAAAGAGTTTCCTTTCTCGAAACACAGCACTCCTTTTTATTATTTTTAAAAGGTAATTAACCCTCACCACAAACCAAGGGAAAATTGAAAATCTCCCCCAGGAAAATGAAGGTATGTATACTATGGAGTGGAGGAAAACCCAGTACTTAGCTGTCAGGTGAAAACACGTGTAGCTGCTACAGTCATTAAAAAAGCGTATAAACATGTGAAATGCATACATCCGGAATGGTGGGGAGGGATGGAGCTCCAGTCACAAGAGGGGAGTGATGGCGACCATTCCTTTGTAGGGGTGTTACCTTATATGCCTAATTCATCCTTGGTCATGTCCATTTTGAGAAGACATTGGCCAGTTCTATCATTATATTCTTGTTTTGATAGACCCCTGATGTTAGCATATCAGAGAGGTCGTACTATAGCTGATTGGATTGTGCATATAACGCATGAAACCCTCCCACCGGTAGATAAGAGGCATTGTGATTTCTGTTCAACTTCTATGGTAGGAGAACAGTGGGAACATCCTCTTACTAAGCAGATTTTTCGAAGTTTGTGGCATACCACCTGCTGTGCCTCTTTTGTAGTTTACATTTTATTGTGTCCCTGCAACAAGATCTATGTGGGCCGCACTACATGACCGATGCGTGCTTAAGTGCCTTTAGGAACATCGATCGAGAATCACTACAAAGGTGTTATCTGCGCCAGTTGCTGTCCATTGTGAGGAATGCATCATTCGTTTCAGCATCTGCGTTGGCGAATAGTAGATCATGTGTTGGAGAGAACCCGGGGTGGGGATCGAATATCACGTCTGCAGTATCGTGAGCAACTATGGATCTATCTGCTGCAAACAGTGTTACCTATGGGATTGAATATGTCACAGGACTGGTGGAGTTTGATTTGATGGGTGTTTTTAGAATGTGGTAGAGTTGAGACAGCCAATGCCCGACAGAGTTTGGACACCACATGATCTTGGTTTACTTTATAATGAAGGGAAAGCGTTGTGACGTCTTAGCTACGTAACCAGTTTGAAGAAGGGCCAGGAGGTTCTACGGCCTGAAACACAGCGTTGTGTCACTTCATGTTTCGCTGGGATTGAAGGAGGACTGCATTGACATGCCTGGTGTGGTTGCTGTAAGGTCGGCTCTGGAGTGAACATTGAATCCGGAGAGCACAGGTCAGGTGCTTACTGAGGAGAAAGAACTTCTGCAGTGACTCTCTTGGATTTCAGCTGCAGTTCTCTTTTTGTCGGCATGTGCAGTGCCATGGTGCTCCTTGTGGTCTTGGGCAAGCCACTTAACCCTCCATAGCCCATGTTCCCTGTAAAATAGTTATCTCCAAGTTATAATGCCCTGTTCAATGTAATTTCAGTTTGTTCAATGTAAACCGCACTGATGCAGAATAGCGCGGTATATAAGAGAATGTAAATAAATAAATAAATGGACGGACATTTGACGATAGCAGCTACAAGTGTTTTCACCTGACAGCTAAGTACTGGGTTTTCCTCCACTCCATAGTATACATACCTTTATTTTCCTGGGGGAGATTTTCAATTTTCCCTTGGTTTGTGGTGAGGGTTAATTCCCTTTTAAGAATAATAAAAAAGAGTGCTGTGCTTCGAGAAAGGAAATTCTTTCATGGCACAAGCTCTGACAAAAATTTAGTGATAATTAGTCAGGATAGTAATTTAGGTAATATGTTTTATTCTTTTTCGTAATGTGTATTTGTGGATAAGCATTTGGGTTTTGGGGGTTTAATAATCATGTCCTAGCAATGTTCCAGTTTTTATACTATTTCCTTTTTTAATTGGTCCTGTTTTATTTGTTTCTTTAATGTGTCAAATATGTGTGCATATATAATCCAAAGCCATTTTACTGGCCACTTTTTTTAGGAGATATTGGATATTAAGGGGTTGAATTGCAAGGTGCCAATAATATTGACCATGACTGTAACTGGTGGCCCTTTAGTATACAAGCTATTAGTAGAAAGATAATAATTTCCAAGTCCCCTATTCCACGTAAGATGCTGACCAATTCAATGAACCCACTTAGCTCTGGAGTAGCTGAACTTCCACCACAGACTGTATGTATATGTTTCTCTGTAAATAAGTTATGCTTCAGTGCATCTCTTGCAGGTCTCCCTCCCCACCTGAGCCTTATAATAAGTTATTTGTAATTGTGAGTTTCATAATAAGTTCCTTGTAAACGTGTGAGTTATAATGTAAACCGCTTTGATTTAATGATTTTATTTTATTTATTTATTTATTTATTTTATTTATTTAACATTTCTTCTATACCGCACTATTATAATCAGTGCGGTGTACATCGAACAAAACATACTACAATGCATACAGGCAACATTGAGTTTACAGTGAAACAGGATATTAAACATGGAGAAAAACTGGGGAAACTATATATAAGCTAACTTTATACTATGTACACAGAGTTTATAAGGCGGTATATAAAAACTTAAATAAAATAAATAAATTATTTGGATAAATCTAGGTATGGATACTGAGCAATCACTTTGGGCCTGATTCTGTGCTGCTGGATGTCTCATCATTTCCCCGCACAGGCCTGCCCCGACTCCTGCATGGAGCCATAGTGCTGTGGCGTCTTGTTGCCATGAAGCCGCGATCCCCGGCTGCTGCCACAAACTTCATTCCCCGCAGCCCATCCCCTGATGTGGCTTTCCAAAGACAGGGTCGGGCTGCGGGGAAGCTCCTGCACTCCCTCGCCCCACTGACTTGGCCATGCGCCACCATCCCCCGACATCCAGAGGGACGTTCAACCTCTGAGGTGGAATAATTGCCCCGTCCATGTTGGAGACCCCGGATCGTCCCTGTGTGTCTGGGATCGCATCCTTGCCCACCGCCCGCCCTCGCTCCTCCCTTGGCCCACCCCCTCCCACCCCTGTCCAGAGCTCTCCGTACATCTCCTATGTACGTGCGGGGAGTTTTGGGCAGGGGATATGGTCCCGGCATTTAGTTGGGATGGACGTCCAACCCGGATGTCTATCCCCGCTAAATACAGCTTGGAATGACCCCTTTTATGTATGTCATTCAAGTTAAATCCATCTTATTACAATCAGCAGACTCCTTAGATGTTACTGGGCTGTTGGAGTCGTCTTCAGAACTGTCAGTTCTGCTACATAAATAGTGAATTTAGTTTTCGACTCTGATAGAGATTTCTCTCTCAATCACTCTAGCATGGATTTAAAGTGAGAATGTTTTTTTGAGATCACCAAAAGTACCCAGGTTCAAAGGAGGCAGTTTTCACTTTTAAGACCTGCAGTACTTCAACTTGTATAGACATAAACTTCCAATAAATCAAATAACTATTCTATGAAACTATTCAGCAAAAAGTCATTGATGCTTGTACCGGTGGGTTTCAAAATACAATCCAAGTATGTTATCATGCACCAAAAATTCTGTTTTTGTCGGGATCGATCTGCCCGAGTGGGAGAGATGGAAACCCTCCCCTCCTCGCAGAAAGAACCCGTTTTATCAAGTGAATAGGTTCACATTGCTTTATGAAAATAGTGTGGTCACACTTATCCGTAAGGTGATGTTCATCCTCAACAGATGCCGGGATAAAAATGTACATGACATGCATGTTTCGGGCCCCTTGAGAGCCCTGTATCAAGTGTTCCCTTCCAACATCAGTGAACGTAGTCAATCGCCCTAAAAAATGCCGAACTCAACGGTTCTTAAATGTAGCTAAGATGGCCACCAATTGGTCTAAAACCTGCATCACGTGACTGGTGACGGTGTTAAACGTATCCTATCAGAACCACAAAGTAGGACAAAGTAAACTGAAAGGGGATCCTATGAAAAGATTCCCTCCGGTAAGAACAAATTGTGGACAAGAAAACAGACTTTTGTCATAGCCTATGTAAGGCTCCACCACTCCATTTCCAAATTGAGACCCAAAGGGATAATAGAGTGTAGCAAAAAGATCCAACGCTGTTCGCGCCATTGCAGTTGGCATTCACGATCCCCTCCCCAAGGGTTAGCTGGTACATGATCAATGACTCTCCACTTAAAGTCACTGAAAGTGTGATTCCTCAAAATACAGTGCTCGACCATCGGTGCCAAAAGAACCTTTTGCTTGATCCTGGAGGCATGTTCGCTAAGTCGAATTCTTGCCGACCGAATGGTCCTCCCCACATAGATTAAATTGCAGGGGCAAATCAATATGTATACCACAAAAGTAGATTGGCACGTAGATGTCCCCAGAAAAGAAAAGGATTTGCCCGATGTGGGGTGAGACCATTGAATGCCCTCCAACGTAGTGGCACAAAATTTACACCGGCCACATGCCCAATGCCCTTGTATAGAATTGTCTGCTAGATCTGGCTGAAGCAATACTTCACCTTTGTAGCATTATTTTGGTTAAATTTTCCATGTAAATGTGTAGTAAGATTCAGGGGCAGCGAAACACCTATTTGATTGGGAGCCAAAGCTCTGCCTTACCTCTGCCTTGACTCCTCCCTGAGCTCTGCCTTAACCCTGCCTTGACGCCGCCCCAGTCCCCTGCGTCCTTCCCCTGAGCTATTTCAATGTGGGGATGCTTACTATGTTTAGATTTCCTGGAGGCACAAAGAGGACAGGGAGAGGGGATGATTTGGGGGGAGGGGTCTACAATATAGATGTGGCTTCCCCATTTCATAAGGGGAATCCATGCCTCCAGGAAAAAATAGATGCCAGCAATTACAGCCGCCCCAAAGCAAAATAAGTGCCTACTGGAAGGAGTAGCTGTCAGTGCCAAGATTTGCTCCCCCCTCCCCATTAACCCCCCTGGCCTTGATCTCCCTTCTTCAGCCCTCCCACCCTCAATCCTCACTGATTCCTGCAGAAGGTATCACATCTCTTTTCCAGCTTCTCATTAGACAGCCAACCCCCTCAAAAAGTTGACCCCCACCAGTCCCCCAAAGTATCTGATGCTCCCACCTGCAATCCTCTGTCAAAAATAGCCCTCACCTGACTCCATCAGCAATAACATTCCCCCCAGCCCCCCCATACCTGGCCTTACCTGGAGTACCTGGTGTCTAATTGGAGCAGGCAAGATCCCCATTGCTCCTGCTCTTACAGTTCTGAATTCCAACATGGCATCAGTGACCCCTAGTGGCAATCTTGTGGTCCTACCCATAGGTATCAGTACTGTGAGATTACTACTAGGGTTCTTGGACACCATTTTGAAACCCTCAGACATAAGAGCAGGGGTGAGTAAGGATCTCTCCTGCGCCTACTAGACCCCAGAGATCCCCCGTAAGCCTAGAGATGGGGATCGGAGGTGGGAGGGAGTGGGGGGGGGGGGTTCTGCCATGGGGGCTTGATGCTTTGGAGGCCTGGGAGGGTCAACTGTCAGGGAGGGTTGGTTGTCTGGGGGGTCAGGAAGGCTATGGATGTCTTCCACAGTGATTGGGGAGGATTGAGGTTGAAAGGTGATCAGGGGAGATCGAAATCCGAAGAGTGATCAGCAAGTGCCAACTGGTGCTGCAGGATCAAGTGGCCATGCGGATTGGGAGCAGTGATTTTAAAAATCTGTTCCCATTGAACAGTGCCGGGCCCAGGACCGAACCCTTGGGCACCCCGCTAATCACCCTCCTTTCATCCGAGTGAGCTCCATTTACCATCACCTTCTGTCGTCTGTCAGTCAACCAATTTCTGATCCAGTTCACCACCATGAGACCCATCCCCAAACTACTGAGTTTATTGATAAGCCTCCTATGAGGAACAGTATCAAAGGCTTTGCTGAAATCCAGGTAGATGACATCCATCGCATGCCCCTGATCTAGTTCTCTGGTCACCCGTCAAAGAACTCAATCAGATTTGTTTGGCAAGATCGTCCTTTGGTAAAACATGTTGCCTCGGATCATGCAACCCGTTGGTTTTGAGAAAGTCCACTATTCGCTCTTTCAGAAACGCCTCCATTACTTTTCCCGCCACCGAGTTAACACTCACGGGCCTGTAGTTTGTCACTTCTTCCCTGTCACCACTTTTGTGAAGAGGTACCACATCTGCCCTTCTCCAGTCCTGAGGAACTACTCCTGTTTCCAAGGATCTGTTGAAAACATCCTTTAACGGCCCTGCAAGAACCTCTCTGAGCTCTTTCAGTATCCTGGGATGTATCCCATCCGGTCCCATGGCTTTGTTCACTTTCATTTTTGAAAGTTTTCTAACACATCATCTTCAGTGAATGGTGTGGTATCTACTTCATTCCCATTTTTATATTTGGGAGTCACAGATAGTCCTTCTCCAGGATTTTCTTTAGTAAAGACAGAGCAGAAGTATTTGTTTAGCAATTTTGCTTTTTCAATGTCACTTTCCACAAATACGTTCCCAGCACTTCTGAGTCCTGCAATTCCATCTCTGATTTTCCTCCTCTCCCGAATATACCTGAAGAAAGTTTTGTCACCACACTTCACATCTTTAGCCATCTTTTCCTCTGCCTTTGATTTTGCTTTCCTTATTTTTCTTTTTGTCTATTTTAGTTTGCTCCTGTATTCCTTACTGTGTTCCTCTGTTTGCAAGCTTTTGAATTTTGTGAAAGCTGTGTTTTTTGCCTTTATTTGAGCAGCCACTTCTTTGGAGAACCAAATAGGTTTCCTTTTCCTCTTGTTTTTATTTACTTTCCTTACATATTTATCTGTTGCCCCTTTTATTGCCACCTTTAGTTTAGCCATTGCAATTCCACTTCCCTTATCCCCTCCCATCCTGCCAACTCCTCCTTCAGGTACTTGGCCATTTTACTGAAGTCAGTGTTTTTAAAGTTTAGGACTTTGAGCTTGCTATGATTGGACTGCACCTTGGCTTTTATCTCAAACCACACCGTGTGATGATCGTTGCTGCTCACAGGGGCACCCACCCAGACGTTCGACACGCTCTCACTGTTGGTGAGCACTAAATCCAGCATTGAGCTTTCCCTGGTTAGTTCCATCACCATTTATTTAAGTGACGCATCTTGGAAAGCATCCACAATTGTTTTGCTTCTTGCCAGATTCGCAGAAGGAGTACTCCAATCCACATCGAGTAGATTAAAGTCACCCAATATGATCACTTCCCCCTTTGTGGCTATCTTGGCAATATCTATAATCAATTCGTTATCTATTTCTTCGATTTGAGTCGGAGGTCTGTAGACTACAGCAGTATGGATGACAGTGCCATCTCCTCTTTCCAACACAATCCAGAGTGCTTCTCTTTTCCCCATGCCTCCTGCATTTCAGTAACTTTAATATTTCTTTTGACATACAAGGCTACTCCTCCTCCTTTTCCATTTTCTCTGTCTCTTCTGAATAGATTATAGCCAGCTATTGCTATATCCCATTCATGCGATTCATTAAACCATGTTTCTGTAATGGGTTAATCTAATAAATCTGTGTATTTTAGAATCCAGTCTTTGTTAACTCAGTCAGGGCCTAGTATCAGCAGAGAGCTTTTAATTTAAATTTAAAACTCAGCAGACAGCTTTTTGTTTAAATTTAAAACTCAGCAGAGAGCTTTTAGTTTAAATTTAATACTCAACAGAGAGCTTTTAGCTTAAATTTAAAACTCACTCAGGGCCTACTATCAGCAGAGAGTTTTTAATTTAAATCAAATCAGAGTATAACTTAGCATAGAAGGATTTAAAGGGTACATGTTCTTTGAGATGCAAGAAATTGTTTCTAGAGACCTTTACAAAGAGGCCTTCCAGTTAGAAGGCAAGAGATCTGGGAATTTGTTTTAAATAGGTGTTAAAGCCAATTGACAGATCGAAGGAGCAATTTGAAAGGCTCACTCTATCAAACCAAGGGCTGTGTGAATCACCAGGAAATTATTAACAGATTACCTTAGAAGCACAGGTCTGGGATCTGTGTAGAAAGCCAGTCTTTACCCCAGGCATAATCCTAGCTTTATAGGCTCTTAAACCTATGAAAGGGGGAGAGGTGGACAAATTCACTTTCAGATTCAGCTGGTTATCCTCACCAGGAACATATTAATTAAGCCCTGAAATTAATTAAACTTGAGGTGAACAAAATCCCATAAACCTAATTGGTATATCTGTATCAATACAAGTATCCCTAGCAACTTTAAGTAAACAACTTAAATAGCTAAACAAAACCTTAAAACTTAGATGCAGATAGCAGTCCAGCAGCGAAATGGGGGCTATCCAGTCTTTTGCATTAAGTGTCACATGTGCAATTTTCTCCCAGTTGGTGAGGGGTCTTACACTAGTGCAAAGAGCTCTTTGCCCTCAGGGAATGAGTCCAATCTCTGGAGGCAAGAGTAGCAGACTTGGAAGATATAAGGAAGACAGAAAGGTACATAGACAAGACCTACAGGTACATAGTGCTGAAGTCCCTCCTCCAGTCTGGCAGCCTCTCAGTTACCATGGAGGAAAGAGGTCACGTGAAAGAAGAGCATCACCTTGGTGTGACAGGAAGTGGTTCTATAGCTAGGACATGTCCTCTAGGAGATGTAAAACCCTCTTGCACCAAGGAGGTTTCTCCAGGGCCATGTGCCCGCCCATGAGGGAAAGGTTAGGATGGCCATTATAGTTGGCAATTAGATCATTAGGCATGTAGATAGCTGGGTGGCTGGTGAACGTGAGGATCACCTGATCATACCTGCCTGGTGCGAAGGTAGTAGACCTCATGCGTGACCTAGGCAAGGTTTTAGACAGTGCTGGAGAGGAGTCTGCTCTCTTGGTACATTTTGGCACAAATGACATAGGAAAAGGTGGGAGGGAGATTCTGGAGGCTAAATTTAGGCTTTTAGGTAGGAAGTTGAAATCCAGAACTTCCAGGGTAGCATTCTCTGAAATGCTTCCTGTTCCAAGCGCAGGACCCAAAAGGCAGGCAGAGCTCTGGAGTCTCAATGCGTGGATGAGACAATGGTGCAATGAAGAGGATTTTGGATTTGCTAGGAACTGGGCAACATTCTGGGGAAGGGAGGGGCTTTTCCAAAGGGATAGGCTCCATCTTAACCGGGTCGGAACCAGGCTGCTGGCATTAAGAACATAAGAACATAAGATATGCCATACTGGGTTAGACCAAGGTCCATCAAGCCCAGTATTCTGTTTCCAACAGTGGCCAATCTAGGTCATATGTACCTAGCAGTTTCCCCAAGGGACACAGGTTCCACAATGCTTGTATTGGTTCAAGCATTGATATCCTGGGTCCCTTCTTAATAATGGTTTATGGACCTTTCCTCCAGGAACTTGTCCAAACCTTTTTTAAACCCAGCTACACTAACAGCCTTTACTACATCCTCTGGTAACAAATTCCAGAGTTTGATTACACGTTGAGTGAAAAAATATTTTCTTTTATTAGTCTTAAATAGTTTACCCTGTAGCTTCATTGCATGTCCCCTAGTCTTTCTGTATTCTGATAAGGTAAACAATCGATCTACGTTTACCCGTTCCACTCCGTTCATTAATTTATAGACTTCTATCATATCTCCCCTCAGCCGTCTCTTTTCCAGGTTAAAGAGCCCTAACCTTTTTAGCCTTTCTTCATAGGAGTATCCTTCCATCCCCTTTACCATTTTGGTGGCTCTTCTCTGAACCTTTTCTAAAATCGCTATATCCTTTTTAAGATACGGCGACCAGAATTGCACACAATATTCAAGGTGCGGTCTCACCATGGAACGATATAGAGGCATTATAATATCTTTTGTTTTATTTTCCATTCCTTTCCTTATCATACCTAGCATTCTATTTGCTCTCTTGGCCGCTGCTGCACACTGGGCCGAGGGTTTTAACATGGTATCCACAATGACGCCTAAATCTTTTTCCTGGGTGGTGGTTCCTAATGTGGAACCTTGCATCGTGTAACCATAGTTTGGGTTGTTCTTCCCTAGGTGCATAACCTTGCACTTGTCCACATTAAATTTCATCTGCCATTTTGATGCCCAGTCTTCCAATTTATCAAGATCCTCTTGCAATTTTCCACAATCCTCTTGGGTTTTAACAACTTTAATAGTTTTGTGTCATCTGCAAATTTGATAACCTCACTCGTTATTCCACTTTCCAGGTCATTTATGAATATGTCAAAAAGCAGCGGACCAGCACAGATCCCTGGGGTACACCACTATTCACCTTTCTCCATTGGGAAAATTGGCCATTTAGCCCTACCCTCTGCTTTCTATCTTTTAACCAGTTCCTGATCCACAATACTACACTGCCTCCTATCCCATGACTCTTTAGTTTTGCCAAAAGTCTCTGATGAGAAGCTTTCAAAATAGATAATAGGGGAAAGGTGACAGTTGTTCAAGAGCACATGGCTCAGAAGGATGTATCTTTGAAAGATACTAGCAAAAGACGGAAGTTAAGGCATCCCGAAAGAGCGGTTCCAATAAAGATAAAAGTAGCCCAGATGCCCTTAAGTACAGAGCTGAAAGATTCCAAACTATCCCTGATAACCTGATTAATATGAATAAAATATGACCTCTAAAATGCTTGTATGCAAATACTAGAAGTCTAAAAAATAAGATGGCAGAGCTAGAATATTAGGACTAAATAACAGGTTAGATATAATTGGCATCTCAGAGACCTGATGGAAGGAGGACAACCAATGAGAAACTGTGATACCTTGGTACAAACTATATCGCAATGATAGGGTAGATCAAATTGGTGGAGGGTTGCACTCTATGTTAGAGAGGACATTGAGTCGCATAGGATTAAGGTTTTGCAGGAAACAAAATACACTGTAGAATCTCTATGGATATAAATTCCATGTAAAAAGGGGAAGGCAATGGCAGTTTGGGTGTACTAGCGACTGCCTGGCCAGAATGAACAGATGGATGATGAAATGCTGAAGGAAATCAGGGAAGCTAACAAAAGTTACCACACAGTAATAATGGATAATTTCAACTACCCCGGTATCGACTGGGTCAGTGTCACAGCAGGACATGCTAGGGAGATAAAGTTTCTAGATGAAATAAATGACTGCTTCTTGGAGCCACTGATTCATGAACCTGCAAGAGGGGAAGCTATTTTGGATCTAGTCCTTAGTGGAACATAGGATCTGGTGCAAGGGATAAGGGTGTTTGGGCCACTTGGCAATAGTGATCATAGCATGATCACATTTGATTTAATAAATGGAAGAAGGATGGCAAGGAAATATACAGTAGTACCTTTTAACGTTCAAAAGGGAGACTATGATAAAATGAGAAAAATAATTAAGAAAAAGTTAAAAGGAGCATCTGCGAATGTTAAAGATTTACATCAAGCATGAGCATTGTTTTAAAGTAGTATTTTGGAAGCCCAAGCCACTTTAAGAAAAGTGGAAGGAAGGCCAAAAAACTGCCAGCATGGTTTAAAGGTGAGCTCAGAGAGGCCAAAAAAGCATCTTTCTGGAAATGGAAAAAGGAGTCAAATATGCAAAGAATGCAAAGAACCATCTAAGCCTACTCACAGAAAAGGACAATTAAATAAACTAAAGACTCCGAAAGACTTCTTAAAAGCACATAAATTAACAAATAATAGAGCCTTTTCACACACAGCTCCAACCATTTGGAATTCTGTACCAGAGGATCTACGATCACTAACAGAGATCATGGAATTCCGTAAAAAATTGAAAATGTATCTATTCACTAAACACTATAATACCATGGAAAACCTAGCACTCAACGTAGATAAAGGCTAAACAGGTATCCGACCACATCAAGTACAATCCTACCATTTAAATGGACAACACTTATAGCTTAAACGAAACGACGACCCAAGCTCTTATGCCCAAATACATCCACACGTATATAGCTGTATATGTTATGTACTGTCTTATGCTGTTTTAGACATCACATTTTGCTAGTAAATTGTTACTCACACTGCTCTAGCTTAAATATACTGTTTAGTTTATTACACTTTGCTTTGTTTAACTTAAGATGTTCTATGTAAAACAAACTGCGCTTTGTTAATTGTTGTTAATTGTACACCGCAACTGAGCTCTGGAAGATGCGGTATATAAATGAGTGTTAAATAAATAAAAATAACGAACATGAGAAACAACATAAACACTGGCAAGTTAGATGCAAGGCATTGATAAGGCAGGTAAAGAGAGAATTTGAAAAGAAGCCTGAGGTAGAAACAAACACACATAAAAACCTTTTCAAGTACATTTGTAGCAGAAAACCTGTGAGTCAGTTGGACCATTGGACGATAGAGGGGTAAAAGGGGTGCTAAGTGAGGACAAGGCCATAGCGAAGAGACTGAATGAATTCCTTGCTTCGGTCTTTATTGAAGAATATGTAGGGAAGTTACCCATGCCTGAAATGGTATGTAAAGGTGATATATCAGAAGAATTGGAAGAAATATCGATAAACCGGGAAGATGTATTACAACTATTTGATAAACTGAAGAGTAACAAATCATCTGGTCTGGATGGTATACATCCAAGGGTGTTGAAAGAACTGAAATATGAGACTGCAGATCTTCTATTAGTGATCTGTGAACTATCATTAAAATCATCTGTAGTGCTGGAAGATTGGAGAATGACCATTGTAACGCCAGTTTTTAAAAAGGGTTCCAGGGGAGGCGTTCACTAATTTACTTCTGCTTTGTGAGTTACTTTGATTGGACCCTGTGATCCTGCTGACTCTGCTCTGATTGGGGCAGTGAGTGAGAGGGACTTTAAATATCTTGCCTCCACCGCGGGAACTCGAGGCGTTCACTAATTTCCTTCTGCTTTGTGAGCTACTTTGATTGGACCCTGTGATCCTGCTGACTCTGCTCTGATTGGGGCAGTGAGTGAGAGGGGCTTTAAACATCTTGCCACCACCGCGGGACACGGTAGCGGGCGCGTGCTCGAAGGGGCGTGACCAAAGGGGCAGGTCCTGCCCCTTTGGCACCCCTTCGGCGCACTTAGGCGTTTAGGAGATAACTTATGGGAAAACGAAAGAAGCGTGCTCCCCCGGCAGTTTCTACAAAGAACGGTAAGATTGTAGGTCCTATGGATGCTCATCTTTGCGTCGGGGGAATGCCGGTCTCAACTCAGCCGGTTGAGACTGCTTTGGAGGATATTTCTTCTGTGAGTACTATTTCTCCCAGTATCTCCCCGCTTGGGAAAAAGTTACTTCCTAGTAGTCTAGGGATTGAAGTTTTGCCTGTGCACCCTTCCCCATTAAGTGATGGGGGGTTAGGGGAGCCCGGGCCTACGTCGCTTCCTTCTTCCTTTTTACGCATTGATTCAACTTCAGAGGTGTTATCTCCTCCCTTTCCAGCTGCATTAGTTTTTTCTCTGGTTGTTGAGAGGAAAATTCCTCCTACAGATGTCTCTCTGAATGATGTTTGGGTGGTGCTTTCTCGTTTGGAAGCGGCCCTGGGGTCTTCTCTTCATAGAATTTCGGACTTTACCAGAGAGACAGTTGTTAAATTGACGGATCAGGAATCTAGGTTGAGTTCTGTGGAGAGATCATTGGAGGCACGGCAGATTCAAGCACAGGCACAGCAAGGTGTGGTATCTGTATTAATGCATGATGTTTCTGCTCTTCACTGTCAGGATGAAATTCTTGAGAACTCTCTGTGTGCGAGGAATTTGCGTCTCCTGAACTTTCCTCGGACGCATTTTCTTTCACCTGTGATGCTTTTTCAGAAATATTTAAAAGAAACTTTATTGATTATGGATTGTACCTCAATTGCTTTATCTAGGATTTATTATCTTCCCTCACGGCGTTTGCTTGGAGATGCAGAGGAGGGTGGAGGTGTACAGGCTGATCACTTAGTATCTTCTACATTGGATCTCTCCGAGTTTTTGGAGTCATCCAAAGATGAAATTCCTACAAGAGCAACCTTATTAATTACTTTGGTCTCTGAGATTGATAAAGAAAGAATTTTTAGGGCTTATTTTAAGAAGAAATCCGAAAAGTTTTGTGGCCAGTGTGTTCAAATTTTCCCAGATGTCTCCAGAGCCACACAACTGCGGCGGAGGGCCTTTTTGGAGGTCCGCCAACATGTTTTGGCACTTGGAGCTCTGTTTTATTTAAAATATCCCTGTAAATGCCACATTACTTTTCAGGATAAAAGATATGTTTTTCTTGAAATTGAACAATTATTGGAATTTTTGAAGGATAAGGAATAATTTTTGTATGTTTCTTTGACTACTAATGGAATTTATCACGGGTTCCAATTGAGGTTTTGTTTATTCCTTTGACTTGACGCCTCCATTGATGTGGTCTAGTTCTTTAATGTCCAGGTTTTGCTTGTATACTTTTGTTCTAGTATCTCTTTATGTATTTGGAATCATGATTGTTGCTTAATAAATATTTCAAATTAAAAAAAAAAAGGGTTCCAGGGGTGATCCTGGAAATTACAGATCGGTGAGCCTGATATGAGTACCAGACAAAATGGTAGAAACCATTATAAAGAATAAAATTACTGAACATGTAGATAGTCATGGTTTAATGAAATAAAGTCAACATGGATTTAGCCAAGGAAAGTCTTGTCTTACTAATCTGTTGTATTTTTTTGAAGGTGTGAATAAACAGGTAGGCAAGGGTGAGCTGGTTGATATAGGGAGTCAATCTGTCCCGCAAATAGTGGGGATGGACGTCCCATCCTAGCTATTCACCCCCCTGCCGGCCCTGGCAAAAGTCTCTCTGTATGAACAACGCATTTGTGCAGGGAGGCTTAGACAAGGGCGGGAGGGGCATTCCGGAGGAGGAATGAAGGCGAGGCATGGGCGGGTCACGACCTCGGATGTACAGGGCCGATTCAGAGGTCGGCCCTGTATGTCTGGAGCCGTGAACTTAGACAGGGGTCTTATTCCACCACAGAGGTGGAATAAGTCCCCCTGAACATCGAGGGATCCTGGTGCCGGAAAAAAAGGTAAGGGGTCAAGGAAGTTCTCTGCAGTCAGACCCTGGCCATAGGAGGCCGGATCGAGGGTCCGGCTGCGGGGAAAGAATGAAATCAGCAGTGGCCAGCATTCGCAGTTCCTGAATGGATCCATGGTGCCATAGCACTGTGGCTCCAATCAGGAACCTGACTGAGGTAGCTGGGGATCTGCTGGGTGTTCAATCTGATCAGAAATGGGGCCCGGCCTGCACACTCAGGTTGTAGACCCAATTCTGATCCCTCATGCATGTCTAGCCCCCGCGGGATCAGAATCGGGTCTACTTCTGGGCATCCCGATTCTGATCGGCCGCACAGAGGCCTGGATGGCCACATTGGAATGTGTCTCATAGGGCATCTGGATTTTCAGAAAGCCTTTGACAAGGCCCCTCATGTGAGACTCTTGGCCCAATTAAAAAGTCATGTGATTGGAGATAGTGTAGAATTGTGGATCAGGAACTGGTTAAAAGAGAGAAAGCAGAGAGTAGGGCTAATGGCCAATTTTCTCAGTAGAGAAAGGTGAATAGTTGAGTACCTAAGGGATCTGTGCTGGGCCCACTGCTTTGTAACATATTCATAAATGACCTTGAAATAGGAATAATGAGTGAGATGATCAAATTTGCAGAGGACACAAAATTATTCAAAGCTGTTAAAACGCAAGAGGATTGTGAAAAATTGCAAGACCTTGATAAACTAGAAGACTGGATATCCAAATGGCAGATGAAATTTAATGTGGCCACGTGCAAAGTTATGCACATAGGAAAGAACAACCCAAACTATGGTTACACCACCACCTAAGAAAATGATTTAGGCGTCATCGTGGATAATATATTGAAACCCTCCTCCCAGTGTGCAGCTGCGGCCAAGAAAGCAAATAGAATGCTAGGAATCATAAGGAAAGGAATGAAGAAGAAAACCAAGGATATTATAATGCCTCTGTATCATTCCATGCAGGGCCAGCTCAAGGGTTTCTGCCACCCTAGGCAGAAACCCCGGCCTCATTGATCCCCCCCCCCCCCCCCAGCTGCTGCTGCTGCCTCTCCCCAGCTGCCACTGATTCTGTCTCGGGAGGAGGAGGTGGGCAGCGGCAGTATTACCAAAAGCGGTGGCTTTTTGCTGTCGGTTTTGGAAATATTGCTGCTGCCTGCCTCCCCCCCCTCCAAACGGAATCAGTGGCAGCTGGGGGGGGGGGGGTGATGCAGCCGTCCATGTGTCCTGCTGCTGCTGCCCACTTGGGCCAGCCACCCTAGGCTGCTGCTTAGCTCACCGAGTGGACGGGCCAGCCCTGGTTCCATGATGTGACCATACTTTGAATTTTGTGTACAGTTTTGGTCGCTATATCTTAAAAAGTATATAGCAGAATTAGAAAAGGTACAATGAAGAGTGACAAAAATGGCAAAGGGGATGGAAGGACATCCCCTATTAAGGGCTCTTCAACTTGGAAAAGAGACGGCTGAGGGGAGATATGATAGAGGTTTATAAATGAATGAATGGAGTGGAACGGGTAAACGTAGATCGATTGTTTATGCCATCAAAAAGTAGAAAGACTAGATGACATGCAATGAAGCTACAATATAATCCATTTAAGACTAATAATAGAAGATATTTTTTTACTTAATGTGTTTGTAGCGCTTTATAAATGTTTAATAGTAATAGTAGTAATCAAACCGGAGGATCTAGTAAAAGTTGTTAATGTAACTGGGTTTAAAAAAGGGTTGGACAAGTTCCTGGAGGTAATGTCCATAAACCATTATTAAAAAGGACCCAGGAAATGCACTGCTTACCCCAGGACAAGCATTGTGGAACCTGTGTGCCTTTTGGGAACCTGCCAGGTACTTGTGACCTGGATTGCCCACTGTTGGAAACAGGATACTGGGCTTGATGGGCCTTGGTCTGGCTCAGTATGGCATTTCTTATTTAAATATGGAATTACAAAATACATAAATGAATAATAAATGATCATTGTGACCTTGGACAAATCATTTCACCCTCTAATGTCTCAAAAAAACAGAGCCCATAGCCTAAAAAGGTATATGCAGTGCCTATTCTGTATCAGTGTTTTTAAGATAAGTGATTTATTTATTTATTTATAGTCTCTTATATACCGCACTATTCAGCATCAGCGCGGTTTACAATAAACAAGGAGTTACACAATTCAACGGTACTTTGTGTTTACAGAAAAAACAGGAAATACAACTCGGATAACAGGGTAATTAATTAATATAGCAGACATGATCTCATCCTGGCTTCAGTATTGTGTATGGGAGGTCTGTGGGGTGTCTGTATTGAATTTGTATGTTTGTAAGGTCTGTGGGTAGGTTGTGTTATCTGGATTGTTTAATGGATAAGACAAGAGGAAGAGGTAGTGTTTCAAAGCTTTTCGAAACTGCAAAAGGTCTGGTATTGATCGGATGTTTTGAGGAAGGCTGTTCCAACACCTTGGTGCACAGAAAAAGAAAGCCCTGTCAGTAGTAGTTTTGGTGTATTGTGTTATTGATTTAGGGACTAACAGAGAATTGAGTGATACTGACCTTCTATCCCTATTGAGGGGTGTTGTTTGGATCATATGTGATAATGATGCAGATGAGAGCTCTTTGATGGCTTTGAATGTAATTAGTAAAGTTTTGAAAGTGAGTCTATTTCGTATCGGGAGCCAATGAAGATGTTTTAGAATAGGTGAAATATGTTCTTTCCGGGATGCTCCATGAAGGACTCTTGCTGCGGCATTCATTGCCAATTGAAGTGGATGTAATGTGGCTTGAGGGAGACCTTGTAATATTGAGTTCGCATAATCAAAATGAGGTATGATTAGCGCCTGATAGATGGTTCTAAAATCGTCTGGCTCTAGCTCATTTATAATCTGTTGAATTTTACATGCATCATAAACATTTATAAAAATAAGAAGTGACTTCAAATATGGACGGGACCTATGCTTAAGACAGAGGAGTCTGAGGTAGATACCTTTTCACACATTTTGCTTGATTGTCTCAATCTGCCTCCCTTTTGGAATGCAGTTTGGGGGGAAATTTGCAAATCATACTGCGTTATAATCTGGAAATCATTGGCACTGCAGTCTATACTCAGTGGGGATAGGGGAAAGGGGATTTAACTTTTGCCTTTCTCAGGGTTCAAGGCAAATTACATTCAGGCACAGTAGATACTTTCCCGTCCCCAATCTAAACTTGTACTTAAGGTAAATAGAGGGTTAAGTGATTTGCCCAAGATCGCAAGGGGCAGCAATGGGATCGAATCAGTCTTCCCTGGTTCTTAGCGCATAGCTCTCATCATTAGACTACTCCCCTACTTATGTCTTTTAGGTTTTCTTTTGTGATTGGTGTTATGCTTGATATCGGGAAGACTGATTCTTTGTTGAATGTTAATTTATGATGGAACACTGTTTGCATAACCCGTAAATATTGGGCAACAATAATTGTCAAATATAAGCAGTCGTGCAAGAAGGCACGAAGGTGGAGCAATATCAGTCAGTTTGCAACAGAGAAATTGTTTTGTCATTTATCACTGGCGGGATACGGGGTAGAATGGCAGGCAAATTACTGTTATAATATGATATTTCTGTTGTTTGTTTATAAAATTGAGAAACTGGAATAAAGATATATTTTAAAAAGCCTGAGGTGTCTATTTCAGTTAGGCAGTGATAAAATACTGAATTTGACTCCATTTTCTGAGGTCCTTTTTATGTATGTATATATATTCAGTAGCACTAGCCATAGAGAAAGGTGGGGTAATGTTGCACACTCCTTTCAAATTGAGGTTTTTATTATTAAAGGCAACATATGTGTCTACGTACCTTTATAAGATTATCCCATGGAAAATAGGGGCGCACCTTTATCTCTGCTCTGAGGCAGGTGTAATTGTGTGCATGTGTGTGCTGGAAAAAATGGCAGCTAGGCGTGCTTTTTCTTAAATATGCAGAGATGTGCCAATCCTGCCCCTACTCTGTCTATCTGCAACTCCCGCACATGCTAGCATAGAAAAGTAGGTACAAGGAGGGCCATTTTATAAAGCATCTAAAATGCACCTATTTTAAGTCTATTTTATAAGGAAAAATAGGCACCTACGTTTCTTTATAAAATACTAACTTAAGAGGTTAGAAATGCACCATAATTTCAGGTGGGGACATTTACACCAGCCCTAGAGCTTCTGCAAATGCCCACACCTGGATTCTTTAAGAACGTGCATCAGTTCTAATAGATTCTAATCTAGGCACCTCCTTGTCCTCTCCATCCAAACTCTACCCATGGACACACCCACAGTGAATATCTGTACCATGCGGACAACATGCGTACTTTTACGTTAGCATTCTGTAAGAGGTCATTTATACGCATAAATGTTCACTTATGCACATAAATGACTAAAATATCAACATTTAAGCAAATACTTGCGGCCTAAATATAGGTGACTCTTCATAAAATGACCCCGTATGTGTCCATGCATCTACTTTGTACAAATGTATACCCCAGATAATTTTATAAGAGCCTATCTGAACATGAACACTGTTGTTCTACACGGTCAAGTCTCTTACGGAATTACTCCTTTATATTGTAAGCCCTCTCGGAACAGGGGCTTATCCACTGTATCTGAACACCCAAAGGAAAGGAAATGCAATAGAAATGTAAAACCAAAAGGCAAGAAACAAATCTTTCTAAAGGAAAGGAAGCTCTAGAATCTGGGGACATGATATGAAGCTACAACATTACCAAATATTTTTTTTACGGAAAGGGTGGTGGATGCTTTTAACGCGGAAATATTTCTTTACAGAAAGAGTAGTGGATCCGTGGAATAGTCTCCCAGTGGAGGTGGTAGAGATGAGGACAGTAACTGAATTCAAAAAAGCATGGGACCAACACAGAGGATCTCTAAAGGTAAAAAGGGGGCTGTTGTAGTTGTTGATATGGAAGGACAGACTAGATAGGCCATGTGGTCTTTTTCTGTCTTCATATTTCTATGTTTCTATGTAACGCCCTCCAAGAGGAAATAAAAATGACAACAGAAGTCAAAAAGGGATAGGATGAACACAGACGATCCTTTAATGGCCAGAAAATGGGAAAAATCACTGGGCAGCCTGCACGGAGCAACACTTAGATCAAAACAGCAATGGAATGGCTTGATTGCACTTCCAAGAATACATGGATGTAAACTGCGTGGGGAAGTGCTAATAACCCCAAATGAAAGCAGGAAATAACCTGCATGAAGAAGCACTTACAACCCTAAGCACCTGGCTGGGCCGCCTAGAGGAACGACTTTGGTCTACTTACGATCATCTATTTTGTTTCTTTGCTATCAGTGCTGTGGCATCTCTAGATCATCAGACATTCTCATCCGAAGGTCTCTTTCTTGGTCATTGCACATTATGGTCTCGCCCCCTCTCCTCCAGTCATGTACTGCACCATAAGGTTTCTACACTCCCTAATGTATGACTATGCACTTTAATAATGAATCTTAGACAAGCAGTATTAACCTGCTCTTTGATTTTTCTTAGATTGCTACTCATTCTGTCTATGCCCTCAGGGGTATCCACCCTGTTACAGTATCATCTACAAAAGGGCAAGCTTCTTCTTCCAAGCCCTCCGTGGTGTTGATCACAAAGGTGTTAAAGAGATGGAGACTGACCCTTGAGGCACTCCACTAATCATCCTTCCCTCTTCAGAATGAATTCCCTTTACCACTATTCACTGCTTTTTATGAGGGAGGACACAGTGGTATGGGGTACCAGTACCTTTTTCATTGCCTGCTAAAACTGACCCATTGTCCTCATGTATTAATGAAAGAGCACTACATATGAGTGCCAGCACCTTTTCAGCTAGGAAAAATACACCTTCACTATTCTTTATTGTCTTATCATCATTCAGCCAGTCCACCACATTTTGGGACTCATTCCCCAGGCTACTCAGTTCATTCAGGAGTTTCTGAGGTGGGACAATATTAAAAGCTTTGCCAAAATCCAAATAACCCACATCAAGTGCATGCCCTTGATCAACTAGTCACCTGATCAAAGAAATCGCTCTGATTTTTTTTGACATGCTCTTCCGATAGAACCATTCTGCTTTGGATCCTGAAACTGCTGGAGTGTGAATTCTTTCCTCTCCTTCCTATGAATCTTCCCACCACAGAGGTCAGGTACGCCAACCTGTGGTTTCCAAACTCTTCTCTGTTGCTGCCTGTAGGAAGGAGGGACATCTGCCCTTCTCCAATCCTTTGGAACAACTGCAGACTCCAAGAATCTATTCGGCAGTGGGGTTTTGACTTTTTACCATATATGGATGATGTGCAGCTTGGTCTGGTGTTGGGACCTAATCATGAAGCTCGGTTATCAAGACTAACTGCTTGGCTGCTATGAAATGCTGCCTGTCTGAAAATAAGCTACTGGTTCATGTGAACAAAACAGAAGTGTCATGGGTCAAGAGAGCAGGTTCTGAATGCCATTTCCAGCGCCCAGTGTAAAACTCAACGGATCTATCCTTCCAATCTGAATTGAAAGTATTTGGCATTATTCTTGACAGCGCTTGCATGCATGCTCAGATATACAATGCATTAAAACTGGCATTTTTTCAACTTTGCCAGGTCTATTACATCCTTACTTATCAAAAAATAGCTTGACTACTCTGACGCAGACCGTGGTGTTTAGCTGGCTAGACTACTGCACTATGTGAGTTTGCAAAAACACAAATATAATACCTACAACTTACTCATAACACGGCAGTACAGGTCTTAGCAGGTGTTAGACTCTCTGACCATGTTATGCTGGTGCTCAAATCATCAAGAAATTACATTGCTTATTATTGCTTACATTGCTTGTTCTCCTGGGGTGGGTTCCCCCTTCATAATTGCAATGTTTTACAATTCTGTCATGATTGGTGGCTTTTTGATCACATGATGTAAGTGACGTCAGACGCCGAGCAGGCAGTAAGCTATAAGGCTCCCTACTTCGGTTCATTCCTGCAAAAGCTCTGTGATTTGCTATAAGGTTTTGCCAGCCTTTCTACACGCCTGAAGCAGGGTTGATTGAATCATTGAAACTTTGGAGATGACCCGAAACGTGTTGCACGTCGCTGCTTGAAACATTCTGGCATTTATCTCTAAAAAGTTCATCAATTGAGCTAAGTACCAAAAGCGTAAAAACTTTATTTTTACATTTATTAAAATGGAGAAGTCGCGATGGTGTGTGGTCATTTGTCCACTCACTTTGACGACTAACTCCAACAAAAAAATTAGTATCGTTTGTTCTGGGGTCTTACACATTTGTTGAAATTTGGTAGATTATGGTATTTTGATAATTTCAACAGGTTTTGGTGAAATTAATTCTTGGTGCTCAAATCATTACATTGGCTTCCTATTATCTTCAAGATAACATTTATAGTTCTGATTTTTGTATTTAAAATACTTTACAGTTAGGGCCACTGGCATAAATATCACCCAAGTAGCACCCACAATGTTAGGGGCCCCAGCAACCCACAAAATTCAGGGATGGAAGCATAGGGCAGCATCATTATATTTATCTTTGAGTGTTGCAATGAAGACTCCTGACATCTTCATTCTTTGGCCTTGGGAGAAGGAGACGATGTGCTTAAGTGCTTCTCTGGCTGCCAGGGATGGAAAATTGCTTATGTAATTGACAAAGAATATTAGGAGGCATCTGTCAGTATCATTAAAAATAAGTACAATGTTTGCTACACTCACTTCTTCCTGACAATTTGAGTCTTGGGGCGCACCCTCGGCAAGATTTTGCTTCAAGACCCTGAGTTTGAACTTGTACAAGTGGTGAGAGCTCTCAACTTTTAAAGGATGCTTTAAGATGCTCCCATGATGTTCTTATATTACTCTCAGGCAGATTAAGTACGTAGAAACATGGAAGAAAGCATTTTACTGTCTTGAACTTAAGCTTTGAAACTCACTTCTTAAAGAGATCAGCTAATGCATTGAGAGGCATGTCTACTAAAGTGTGTTATTGATTAGCACGGGGTTTGATGCACTCTAAGAGCACTCCAGTAACTGTTATCACCTACTACAAATGCGACTACAGTAAAAATCCTGTGTTAAGCACTTAGTGTGGGTTGGGGCACACTGAACCGTTCGGGGGCAGAGTGTGCACATTGTGATTAGGGAGGGCATCTTCGGGTGTGTGCTAACCAGCAATTTTGCAGTTAGAGTGGGTGCACTTACCACCACTTCAATGGCAATCGGCTTAGCACAGGGACAGAACCAAATCCATTCTAACTGCATGGGGACATGCTGGGCCTACCCTGTCAGCTAGCATGGGTCTGGCCCTGCCCCTGTGCTAAAACCCAGGCCTCAATGGTTGCTAACGTAGCGCATTTTAAAAAACATGCCCCCGAGTATCTGATTTTTAGAAAGTTTTACAAAATCTGGCTTTATTTGATTTATCTTGATTTCATTTTTCCTTCTTTCATGCTTTTGTGCTATTTGGTTTCTGATTGATTAATTGATTTATTTAGTAGTATTTAGCTCAGGCCTTTCCATTAGTAGTTCAAGGTGAATTACATTCAGGTATATTAGATATTCCCCTGTCCCCAGAGAATTATTATATATCATTCTATTATTTAGCATATTGTTTTAATTCATGTATGTGATTTTATTTTGACTGTGACTGTAAGTCGTCTTTAGGATCTTTATCCTTTTATTCTCTTGTTCACCACCTATCTCTATCTTTATCATTCCCCTAGATTTACTGTAGTCCCTAGTTGTTGTGTTGACTGTTTTGATTAGATTCGGGAGCGGGCTGCATGCCGGTCTCCACGCCGCCCACCAGCAGCCCTTTAAAAAGGAAGGTGCCATCGGGCGCGGGCTGCACGCTGGTCTCCACGCTGCCCACCAGCAGCCCTCTAAAAAAGAAGGCGCCATTGGGCGCACCCGCACCTGAGAGCCTCGCCAGAGGGCCCTTTGGCGTGGCCCTTAGGCGGGGAACTCAGGCGGCAACAAAACCCCCAGGATCAAAAAGTCTCTGCATTATCCTCAGATTAACCCAAGACCCGCTCTTGCGTGACCCATTAATGCAGCTCCAACAAATCTCCGTAGCTGCCGGAGAGGCGAGTAGGCACAATCGCTTCTCCACAACTCACCTCCAAACCCCAACCATCTCACGATTACCACCCTACAAGTATCTCTGCTCTGGTCCTGCTTCCACTGCTGGCTGCGATCTTACTTCCCATTACCTGCATAGAACCTATTATCCATTGTTTGCCTAGAGCTTGCTACCCATTGTTTGCCCAGACCTTGCTACCCATTGCCTGCATAGAACTTGCTACCCATTGTTTGCCCAGAACTTGCTACCCATTGCCTGCATAGAACTTGCTAGCCATTGTTTGCCTAGAACTTGCTACCCATTGTTTGCCCAGAACTTGTTACCCATTGCCTGCATAGAACTTGCTACCCATTGTTTGCCTAGAACTCGCTACTCATTGTTGCCCAGAACTTGCTACCCATTGTTTGCCTAGAACTTGATGCCCATTGTTTGCCCAGAACTTGCTACCCATTGCCTGCATAGAACTTTCTACCCATTGTTTGCCTAGAACTTGCTACCTATTGCCTGCATAGAACTTGCTACCCATTGTTCGCCCAGAACTTGCTACCCATTGCCTGCATAGAACTTGCTACCCATTGTTTGCCTAGAACTTGCTACTCATTGTTGCCCAGAACTTGCTACCCATTGTTTGCCTAGAACTTGCTACCCATTGCCTGCATAGAACTTGCTGCCCATTGTTTGCCCAGAACTTGCTACCCATTGCCTGCATAGAACTTGCTAGTCATTGTTTGCCTAGAACTTGCTACCCATTGTTAGCCCAGAACTTGCTACCCATTGCCTGCATAGAACTTGCTAGCCATTGTTTGCCTAGAACTTGCTACCCATTGTTTGCCCAGAACTTGTTACCCATTGCCTGCATAGAACTTGCTACCCATTGTTTGCCTAGAACTTGCTACTCATTGTTGCCCAGAACTTGCTACCCATTGTTTGCCTAGAACTTGATACCCATTGCCTGCATAGAACTTGCTACCCATTGTTTGCCTAGAACTTGTTACCCATTGTTTGCTTAGAACTTGCTACCCATTGCCTGCATAGAACTTGCTACCTATTGCTTGCCTAGAACTTGCTACCCATTTTTTGCCTAGAACTTGCTACTCTCGGCTTGCACAGACCTTGCTGCTCACTGCCATGGCCCCACATCACATTGTCCTTCTCTTCCTCATCCTCCCCAACTGCCTCCCCTCCAACCAACACCCTCCCTCCTCTTCCCCCTACCCTCCCCCTACCTTCCTCACTTCTCCCTCCATTCTGTCTTCCAGCCTAGCATCTGTTCTCGAGCTTCAACACACCATCACCCACATTCAACCAGCCCCCCTCTCTTTAAGGCAACCCCATCCTCGCTTCCGCCGTACTATCTCCACTTTACCACGCTCCCTAATACTCATTCTCCTTCTCTCATCAGGTAATATCAACCCTAACCCTGCCCCTCCCCCACCGATTTCTTTCTCACCCTAAGAAAAGTTCCTCACGTACCCTATCTAATCTCATCCACATCCCGCTCCTCCCTCCTTCCTCCCTCCCACCCTCATTCATCCCACAATCACTCATCCAGAGATATCAACACCAACCCTACCTCCAAAAATAAATCCTCACATAACCTACCTGATACCATCAATTTACCCCTCACTTCCCCTCCCTCATGTCCCTCTTGGAGATCACACACATCCAGACATACCCACCCACACCTTGCTCCCTCTAAATCTCGGCATTACCCTAGAAATAGACCCCCACGTTACTCCAATAAGAAATCCACATGTAACTTATCCAACCTTATCCATATCCCCCTCCTTCCTCCTTCCACTCTCCCGTTTTCATGCGCCCTATGGAACGCATGCTCAGTCATTAAAAAAACTCCTTTTATTCATGATCTTTTTATCTCTAATGCCCTACACCTTCTTGCCCTGACCGAGACCTGGCTCCCCCAGATGACACCGCATCTATTGCCTCGCTCTGCTATGGGGGCTACCAGTTCTCCCATATACCTCGATCTACTGGTCGTGGTGGTGGCATTGGCCTCCTACTCTCTCCCTCCTGCCAATTCCAACCCCTCCTGCTACCCCATTCACACTCCCCCCTCTCCTTCAAAGTCCACGCCATTCGCCTCCTCACACCACTTCCTCTCCGAGTAGCTGTTATTTATTGCCCACCCGACAAATCCAAATCAACCTTCCTCACCGACTTCGACTTCTGGCTTGCTGCCTTTATGGATCCCTCCTCCCCCACTCTTATTCTTGGCGTTTTCAACATTCACATCGACAACCCCTCTGACCCCCATGCCTCAAAGTTCCTCGCTCTTACCTCCTCGTTCGACCTCCAACTTTGTTCAACCACCCCCACCCATCTACACAGCCACTGCCTTGACCTAATACTCTTCTCCAATTCCTCTCCCTCAAACTTCCGCAACTCAATCCTTCCCTCATCTGACCATCATCTTTTAGCATTTACTCTTCAGCTTCCGCAGTCCCAACCTCGTCCTGTCTCCTCCGACCTATTTAGAAACCTTCATAATATTGATCCCCTGACTCTCTCGTCCACCATTTCTCCATCTTTTTCCTCCATTATATCCTCCAAGTCCATCGATGAGGCATTATCTTTATACAGTGCTACACTATCCTCAGCCCTTGACACTCTTGCCCCTCCCACCCCACATCCTGTCAAACGATCTACTCCCCAACCCTAGCTTTCACCCTCAATCTGTTACCTATGCATCTGCGCCTGTTCTGCCAAGCAAGCTTGGTCCAAATTCCACTCCCCGGAAGACCTTCTACACTTCAAATTCATGCTTGGCTCCTTCCAGTCAGCCTTAGCACATTCCAAACAAGACTACTACATCCATCTGACCAACTCCCTTGCCTCTGATCCTCGCCGTCTCTTTAATACCCTCAATTCTCTCCTCAAGGTCCCCCCGCCCCCAATCCCACCCTCCCTTTTTGCCCAAACCCTAGCCGACTACATTCATGACAAAATCCACAAGATTACCCTCCAATTCTTCACACCCTCATCTACCTCCCCTCCTCCCCAATTCCCCCCATTCATACTCCCTCTGCTACCCTCTCCTCCTTCCCTCCGATCTCTGAAGAAGAAATCACACTCCTTCTTACCTCCTCCAAACCCACCACCTGCTCATCAGACCTTATCCCCACCCATCTCCTACATTCCATCTCTCTCACCACTGTCCCCTCCATCTCTCATATCCTCAACCTTTCACTCTCCACTGCAACTGTCCCCGTTGACTTCAAACATGCTGTTGTCACACCCCTCCTCAAGAAACCCACACTTGATCCCACATGCTCTTCTAACTATCGACCCATCTCCCTCCTTCCCTTCATATCTAAACTATTAGAATGAGCAGTCCACCATCGCTGCCTCGACTTCATCACCTCCCAGGCCCTCCTGGACCCACTACAATCCAGCTTCCGTCCCCTACACTCCACCGAAATGGCTCTCACAAGAGCCACCAATGACCTGTTCCTGGCTAAATCTAAGGGCCTCTATTCTATCCTCATCCTTCTTGACCTTTCCGCTCCCTTTGACACAGCTGACCACAACCTTCTCCTCACCACCCTCTCCTCACTTGGCTTCAAGGACTCCGTACTATCATGGTTCTCCTCCTATCTCTCCCATCGCTCATTCAGTGTATGCTCCTCCTCCCCTACCCTGCTCTACATAGGTGTACCCCAGGGATCCGTCCTGGGCCCCCTCCTTTTCTCTCCCTATACCCAAGGCCTTGGCACCCTTATCTCCTCCCATGGCTTTCAGTACCATCTCTATGCCGATGACTCCCAAATCTACCTCTCTACACCTAATATTTCTCCAGCAACCCAGTCCAAGATCTCTGCCTGTCTTTCAGACATTGCTGCCTGGATGTCTCATGGTCGATTGAAACTGAACATGGCTATGACTGAACTCCTTATCTTTCCCCCCAACTCCTCCCCTCCTCTTCCCCCTTTCTCAGTCTATGTGGATGGATCTACTATCCTTTCTGTTCCTTCGGCCCGCAATCTAGGGGTTATCTTTGACACCTCTCTCTCCTTTTCCACTCATATCCAGCTTGTAGCTAAGACTTGACGCTTCTTTCTCTACAACATCAGCAAAATCCGCCCCTTCCTCTCTGAATACACTACCAAAATGCTTATCCACTCCTTAATCTCCTCTCGTCTCGATTACTGCAACCTACTCCTCGCTGGTCTCCCCGTGAGCCACCTCCTTCCCCTTCAATCTATACAAAATCACGCTGCTCGACTAATCTTCTGCCGGCCTCACCATGCCTACACTGCTCCTCTTCTCAAGTTGCTTCACTGGCTCCCTGTCCAATTCCGCATCCAATTCAAACTTCTCCTACTGACCTATAAATGCATTCACTCCATGGCCCCTCAATACCTCTTATCTCTCCCTACGTCCCCTCTTGAAATCTGTGCTCCGCTAACAAATTACTGCTATCAATGCCTTTCACCCGCACCACGAACTCCCAACTGCGCTCCTTTCACCTTGCTGCACCATACGCCTGGAACAGCCTACCTGCGTCTGTACACCAAGCATCCTCCCTGGCCCTCTTCAAGTCCAGGTTGAAGACCCACCTCTTCACCGTTGCTTTCAGATCGTGACTTCCACCCTCATTTTATCCTAACCCCCGTCAACGTTTATGACCAAACTGTATAGACCATACCGTACCTTGCACAGAACTGACTAATGCTCTGTACTGTTCTGATTAGATTGTAAGCCCCAATGAGCATGACTCTAACGGGCAGGGACCGTCTCTTGTATGTTGGCTATCTCTTGTAGGTTAGCTGTACAGCGCTGCGTGTGTGGCGCTTTATAAGTGCTGAATAGTAGTAGTAGTAGTAGATTGTACACTCTGATGAACAGGGACTGTCTCTTACTTGTACATGTTCAGCACTGCATATGCCTTGTAGCGCTATACAAATGATAAGTAGTAGTAGTAGAAATAGGGCATAATTTAGGCTAGGTGACCCAGAAATGTGAAAAAATAAATAAGCAGATTCTCTAGCAGACCAACCAGAATGTCTCATGATATCTTCAGATGTATCCCTTCCAGCTCCATGGCTTTGTTCACATTAGGTTGTGCTAGTTCCACACAACACTTTTCCACTGTAAGGTATTTTAATTCACAAAGAACAAACCAGTCAGTACTAGAGGAGATCAAACCTAAGCTTTCTTTAGAAGCTCAGATGACAGCCTTTGACTTTCATACTCTGGACACATAATGTGAAGAGGGAGATCATTAGAGAAAGACATCATGCTTGACAAGATAGAAGGTCAACGCAAAAGAGGAAGGTCAGCAATAAGATGAATCGATACAATAACAGCAGCTGTGGATGTCACACTCCTTGTGGCCTTGGGCAAGTCACTTAACCCTCCATTGCCTTGGAAGAAAGCCCTGGCAATCTACTTCTGGTCACACTGCCTAGAAAAACCAGGAGCAGCTGGGTCACCAGGAGTCAGCATTAACTCAAAGGCACACATTGCATTTTTTGCGTGGATGCCACTCTATCAACAATAGACTGAAGACCAAGCACAATTTAGGACAACCATCCAGAGGGTCACCATGAGTCAACACCAACTCAACAGCACTTAACAACAACAACAACAAGGCAAAATAGTCTCTATGCTTCTCTGGGTACAAATGTGTGTGTGTGTATATATACACATGAGAAAGAGAGAGATTATAATCTCCAATACCGTCAGCAAGGGAAATCATTCTCTCTGCATATGAGCATTACAAAGAATTCTTCATTTCTTTTCCATAACTTAATATGCTTAAGACATCCAGTTTATTGAGGTTAACAGTCTTACACAGCTGGATTCACAGCTGGTGATCTCCTGAAGGTATTTCAGCACTTGGAGAGAGTACAGAGCAGGCGCCATATGTTCACAGAGCTCTGTTCACAAAGGCTTAAGGCATTATGGACCCATTTTGCTAACACTTAGCTCAAGCTATCTGTCACACAGCCCATAGGAATAAAATGGGCCATGCAGCAGATAGCTCGAGCTAAGTGTTAGTAAAAAGGGCCTGTGATGGGGGTATATAGAATGCTATCTGTCCCTCTCCAAAGGGATTATCAACAGTCCCCTTTAAGAGAGTCTGCAGCCCAGAGTTCACAGCAGGGAAGATGGGGCTCACAGAGAGAGGTTAAGAACCTAGCAGACTGCAGGAGGGAGAGAGGCCCGTGGAGTCAGATGTCCTTCCAAGGCAAACCGTGCAAAGGAAATCTGAGGTAGGAACTTTAACTGGGGCTGGAGGAAGGGTCGGGAGAACCAGCTTGTGGAGCTTTAACAAGTTGGGACAGAAGAAAGCTGATCTTGTTTTCCCTGAACTGGTGTCTGTTCTGGGTTTTGCTTTCTGGAGGTTTAACAAGCTGGGACAAAATTAGAAATGCTTTTGTTTTCCTTGTCTGGCCTGTGTTTTAAAGAAAACCCCTTCCCACCACATGCTATACTATCACATATGGTGGCAGCTTGGAGGTTTCTCTAACAACATGACTGAGGGCAAATCCACATCCCTCCAGTGCTGGGCCTCTATATCAGGTCAAGATTTTATTTTTGTTTGTATGGGCTAAGAGGGTTAGCTTCACCCTAGTTAGGGAGCTTGAAGAAGGTCTAGAGAGTGTGAGGCAGGCTTTGTTCTGGCCATTAGAGGCCGCTAAAAGTTTGTTGGAGCTGGAATATTGCAGAGTTGACTCAGCGGTAGAAAAGGAAGCTGTAGTGGTGTTGCAAGAGAACAGTGATAAGCCAGGATCGAGCGGCTCCTCCAAGTTCTGGCAGAAGGTCAGCAGCATCTGCAGCAACAGCAACAATGTCATCAGCAGTTTCAACAAGCCCTGCTAGAAGGGTAGCAGCAACAACAACAATATCAGCAGCAACAACAACAATATCAGCAGCAGCTACAAAATCTTATTCAGGCGCAAGGAGAAATACAGAGGAGTTCCCTGGCTCAGTTGACTCAAGCCCTACAGAGACCACCATGCCACTCTGCAGTGCAAGCGCTACTGAAAATAATGGCAGAAGATGAACCTGATCACTTTTTGGTGAACTTTGAATGAACTGCCCACATAGTCGGGTGGCTGGAGGCAACATGGATACTTACTTGGGGAATCTGCTGATGAGTAACAGTCAGGCTATATTCCAGGATGCCAACTCTGATAGGTGAGCAGCATATGCAGCTGTCAAGGCCACCATATTGGAATAGGCCGGCTGTACATCAGAGGCCTACTGCCAGCGATTCAGAAAGGGAGGACTCCAGATAAAAGAGAGTCCTCGGAGGTTCCTCTGCCATTTGAAGGAGCTCGCATGGAAGTGGCTGCAACCAGAGGGAAAGACCAGGCCAGAGGTAGCCAAGATTGTGCTATTGGAGCAGCTTTTGGAGGGCTTGACCACCCTGATGAAACAGTGGGTACATCAGCAACCCAAGCTTACACTGGAGAGTGCACTAGAAATTGCCGAAGGGTATCATGAAGCCTAGATGTGACTGGAGTGGACAGTGAGAAGAGGAAGAAGCCACCTGTTGGCCCAGGTAGATGGAAGGTGAAATCAGAATGGATGTAGACTCCCATGTTCCGACCCCCAAAATCACCTCCTAGGTGAGGGCATGGCCCCAGCCATGATCTCCTCACTTATTTTAGGTATGGAGCCTGTGGGCACTTTGCTCAGAAATGTCCCCTGGGTATGGAGGAATCTATGAATGTCAGTCTCACACCTGTGTTTTTGTGGACAATTCCCACCCAGGGGCCCAGAACTTTGTGATTCCAGTGAAGCTCCAGGGGATATGCCTCCAGGCCTTGATAGACTCTGGAAGTGTGCAGACCCTCAGTCGCCAGGAAACAGTAACCCGATTTCAAATTGACTATGTAAAGACAGCAACAATGGCCTGTGTATATGGAGACCACAGGCAGTATCCAGCGGCACAAGTTTCACTCAAGACTCCGGCAGGGCAAGCCACGTTCAAGGTTGTAGTGTTACCCTGGCTCCCATCCAGTGGTGATCGTCCGAGACTTTGGTGCGATATGGGCCCAACTAACTGACGACTCCGCTAAGTCGGATCAGAAAGATTTCCTAGAGATTTTCTCTGTGGGAGACCCAGAGCTATATGGCAAGACTCCCAAACCTGCTAAGTCCCAGAGTCAGCATCGATGGGAAAGTTGTGCTACCAACAGCATCTGGGGGCAGCAAAAGGGGGAGATGTCCGGGGAGGAAGAGTCTAGGGAAGATCCCACTGGGGATTCATCAGGGCTCAGTAGTGACCCAAATACTGTATAATTGTTCCCTTCCCAGTGGAGGCTGGGGGAAGATCCAGGAAGCTTCAGGAGGGTCCAGCAAGAGGATAAGCCGAGTCCCTTGGGCAGGCCCAAAAGCAGGTTTTGGAGGTGGATGGGGTTCCAGGAAGTAACGGAGAGTCCCCTGCAAGAACCTTTCCCTATTTTGTGCTAAAGGGAAATTTGTTATACAGGGTGGCCAAGGGTGCCCTGGAGGGGGAAGAGGCAGAACAACTGATAGTTTCCTGGCCCTATCGTCAGCAAGTGTTATCGTTGACCCATAGCTATTTACTAAAGGGACACCTGGGGGTGTAGAAAACAGTAGAGCGTGTTTTAACCTGATTTTTTTGGCTTGGGGTCCAGAAACAGATGCAATTATATTGCCAGTCATGTCTCACCTGTCAACTTCATAACCCTGCAAGCGTCCGACCTATCCTTCTAGCGCCTATGCCTATCATTAAAATCCCATTTGAAAGAGTGGCCCTGGACCTGGTAGAACCCTTGGAGAGAACCACCTGAGGTAACAAGTATATTTTAGTCATACTAGACTATGCTACCCGATACCCGGAGGCCACTGCTCTAAGGCATATGAATACTACTACAATTGCGAATGCCTTCTGGGAAGTATTCTTGCAGGTCAGAATACCCAATGAAATCCTCACAGATCCATGAACACCCTTTCTATCCAAGGTGATGAAGCAAGGGTGCGCCTTGATGAAGGTCAAGATGCTGCAAACATCAGCATATCACCCACAGACGGATGGCCTCATCGGGCGATTCAATAAAACTCTGAAACAAATGTTAAAAAAGTTCATGCAGGAGGATGGGAAGAATAAAGACATTCTCCTATACTATTTGATGTTTGCCATCTGTGAGGTACCTCAGAGTTCCACGTGGTTTTCGCCTTTGGAGTTGCTCTTCAAAAGATAGCCAAGAGGCATATTAGACAGGGTAAGAGAAACCTGGGAAAAAGAACCCTGTGCCAGGCAAATTTGGTGGAGTACATTATACAAATGCAAGACCAGCTGAGGAAAGCTGAAGAGCTGGCCAAACTCAGTCTGGAAAAAGCCCAAGTTGAGCAGGCCAAGTGCTACAGTCGAGCAGCCGTGTATTGCACCTTCCAACCGGGAGACAGAGTTTTAATCTCGCTGCCCACATCCAAGAGCAAGTTACTCTGCAAATGGCAGGAGTCCTATGAGATGGAAGAGAAAGTGGGGCCTATTAACTAGAAGATTGCCCAGCCAAATAAACGGAAGAAAGCTAAAATTTATCATGTTAATCTATTGAAAAAGTGGACTCCAGTGATGGCTGTAGTGGTACAGGGAAATTATTTTGGACTGGAAATTTCAGCCCCATTGGATTCAATTCAAGTCCCAACTGGAGATCAGCTCTTTGCTGCCCAGAAAAGATATCTAGAAGGTTTGATCCACCGGAACCTAAAGGTGTTCTCCACCCACCTGGGACAAACCCACCTCATTTGTCATGATATCATTAGTCACCTGGGGTGGTTATCTGGCAATGACCCTATCGGATTCCGGAGGTCTGGTAACAGGCTGTCGCTCTTCCCCCATCATCTTGGTTCCTAAACTCGACAGAAGCATCAGATTCCGCATTTACCTCTGGACCATCAATGCCGCTTCTAAACTGGACACAAATCAAAATGCCAATTTCGGAATGAAGAAAAAATAATGAATATAACCATAGCTTCATTCCACCTACCAAAAGCAATTATCACAGGAACCTTTCTAAAAGAGAGAAAAGGATCTCAGAATGACGTACAAACTGCACCATAGCTAACCAATGTTTAAACCTTAGGTGTATATCCCATTCAATAAGGATCCTAAAAAACTCCCAACTGGTTTTAAATTTAGACTTTCAGACTTTCACAAGTTCACAATATCTCAGTATTTTTCAGAGATTTCAAAAATATAAAGAGGATCTTGTAAAGCCTTCCATCCCAAAGACAATCATTCATGAGTGACTACATAATCCTGCTGCATTCCAGTGTGGCTCAACAACTTAGTCAGCTTATCTGTTCTGTAAGAGATGGAAGGTAATGCTCAGTTATACAAAATGGTCCTGTTAAATCCCATATAGTAAGAGAAGCAACAAACAAAAGAACATGAAAACCAATAAATATTGTCAACTCTTATGGCATCACAACTTTGCTCTAATTTATTTATTTATTTATTTATTTAACTTCTCTTCTATACCGCGCTATTCATATCAGTGCGGTGTACATTCAACAGAACCTTATACCATGCAGACGGACCGCATTGTATTTACAGTGAACAGGAACTAAAACTTGGACATAACTGGGGTAACTTTCTATAAGTCATTTACACTAATGGCTATACTTTCCAACTATAGTCTATTCGGGACTGGACAGGTGGGGCTGGCTGCCCCTTTTAATGCTGGGTGTGTTATTGGAGGTGTCAAGGTGACTGGTGAGAGTGCTTGCTGCCTGATTTCTACAGCTGGTTTCTGGGTAGTGTCTTATGAACAGATGATGCTTCAGTGCCTTCCTGAATTGAGTCAGGTTAGTGATGACTCGCATGTCTGTGGGGAGGGCATTCCAAACTCTAGGAGCATAGATCATGAAAGCCCTGTTAGATGTTGCCTTTCTGCGTTTCATTGTTTCTTTTGCGATTATCAGGGTGTTCACTGCTGTGGATCTTCTGATTCTGTTAGGGGGTGTAATGTGGATCAACTCGGTGATGGATGTGGGGGGCAGGGCCGGCCCATCCATTGAGCAAGAATGCTTTTTGCACAGGGCCCCGCGTTTCAGGGGACCCCGCGCAAAAAACATCTTGCATCAGCGATCAACCCAGCCCATAAAAAAAAAACACAAACTGGCTGCCGCTGCCACCGTGGCAGTGGCAGAATCGAGCACCCCGCGGGGCCCCCCCCTGCCCTGCAGAATCCTCGTTTCAGCATCAACTCCCTCAGCGTCGGCTGCCAGAGCCGCGAAGGGAGAGCTTCTCTCGCGGCTCTGTTAATCCCGCCGCGGGGCTGATGGGAAATCCCATCAAACCCTATCAGCCCTGCGGCGGAATTAACAGAGTCGCGAGAGGAGAAGCTCTCCCTTCGCGGCTCTGAAAAGCCCACGCTTTGGGAGCTGATGCTGAAATGAGGATTCTGCATGGCGGGGTGGGCCCCGTGGGGTGCTCGATTCTGCCACTGCCACAGCGGCAGCGGCAGCGGCAGCAGCAGCCGGTTTGTGTTTTTTTTTTATCTAGCTGGGCTGATGGGGGTGGGGCTGTAAGTGGGTTGATGGGGGGTTGGGACTGGTAATAGGCTATGGGGGGTTAGGACAGGTAATGGGCTATGGGGGGGCTAAGACTGGAAGTGGGCTGATGGGGGGTTAGAATTGGTAATGGGCTTTGGGGGGGCTAAGACTGAAAATGGGGTGATGGGGGTTAGGACTGGAAGTGGACTGATGGGGGGATTTGGACTGGTAATGGGCTATGGGGGGGCTAGGACTGGAAATGGGCTGTGGGGGGATAAGACTGAAAATGGGGTGATGGGGGTTAGGACCGGAAGTGGGCTGATGGGGGGCTTAGGACTGGTAATGGGTTGTGGGGGGGAGGGGATTTGGACTGGTAATGGGTTGTGGGGGGGCTAGGACTGGAAATGGGCTGATGGGGGCGTTAGGACTGGTAATGGGCTATGTGGGGGGCTAATACTACAAAAAGGCTGATGGGTGGAGTTAGGACTGGAAATGGGCTGATGGGGGGTAGGACTGGTAATGGGCTGTGGGGGGGGGGGGGGTAATACTGAAAATGGGGTGATGGGGGTTAGGACCGGAAGTGGGCTGATGGGGGGCTTAGGACTGGTAATGGGTTGTGGGGGGGGGGCTTAGGACTGGTAATGGGCTATGGGGGGGCTGGGACTGATAATGGGCTGTGGGGGTTGCTAGGACTGGAAATGGGCTGAGTGGAAGGGGGGCTTGAACTGCAAATAGCTGATGGGATGGGGGCTTGGAATGGAAATGGGCTGAGTGGAAGGGGGGGCTTAAACTGCAAATAGCTGATGGGGAGGGGGCTTGGAATGGAAATGGGCTGAGTGGGGGGTCTAGGACAGGAAATGGGCTGATGGAGGGGCTAGGATAGGTTTGGAAATGGGCCTTGGGGGTGCTAAGATTGGAAATGAGCTGTAGTGGGGACTTGAATTGAAATGGACTCATTGAGGGGCTAGAACTGGAAGTAGGCTCATGGGGGGCTTGGATTGGAAATGGGCTGAGTGGAGGGGAGCTAGGATTTGACATGGGCTGATGGTGGGGCTAGGAAAGCATTAGAAATGGGTTGTTGGGGGGCTGGGATTGGAAATGAGCTGATGGAGGGACTCGGATAGGACTGGAAATGGATGGGGGAGCTAGGACTGGAAATGGGCTGATGGTGGGACTAGGATAGGATTGGAAATGGATGGGGGAGCTAGGATTGGAAATGGCCTGATGGGGGGCTAGGACTGGAAATGGGCTGATGCAGGGACTAGAAGGGAGCGGATGCTGAGTGGGGCTGGAACTAGAAGGGAGCTGATGTTGGGGGAGGATTAGAATGGGATGGAAGCTGGGAGAGTGAAATGGAGAGGGAAAAAATATTTTGTGTGGGAGAGAAGACAAATCTACAATTGGCCGGATATTGGGAGAGTAAGTGGGGATTGAGGATGGAGGGGTAAAATTTGAGTGGATGAAATAGGAATGAGGAAAGAGCAAAAGGAGAAAGATTAGTATGTTAAAGCAGATGTAGAGAGAGGATGGAAAAAAACTAGAAGAGAGAAGAAAGGACAAATGGACAGCAGACGATGGAGAGTTAGCAGAAGACACGAAGAAACCAGAAGAAAGTAGCTGGAGCAATTGCAACTGAAAAAAAATGCACAAAAGGTAGAAAAATGTCTCTTTATTTTGAATTTATTAACTGGAATATGTCAGCTCTAGGAAATGTGCATTATTAACATCTGCGCTTTGTTTAGTACAAGAGGAAATTAATTTATAGTTTTATTTCTACAGTGTTGTTGTACATTCCAAGTTTGGCTTTTGAGGTTCCCAGTTTAATTATTGTCTTCCTGTTTCTAAATTGTGATTCCTTGTTTGGTGATGTTCTGCATGTGTAACTAAGCTGAGGTATTCTGTTTATGTAATTCCTATTTGACATTGCGACTTGTTCTCTTTCCCCAGTAGGTCATGTATTGTTATTCTCTGAAATGTATTGGTTTAATATTTGTAGTGTTGCCTTTTGATAGGTAGGATCTGGTGCTTTGTGAGTCCTGGTAGGGCTGTTAGGATACGGCGGGTTTGTTATGGGTTCTAAATGGGCAGTGTTTGTAGTAGTTCCTAATGTGCCTGGCGGTTGGCACTGGATTATAGTAATGTAGAAATCTTTTAGTCTTTCTTTATCCATATACTCATTAAGAGGCATGTTTACTAAAAGTTAGTGTATGGTAACATTATGCAAATATTTATGCAAATGAGACACCTTATGCAAATGAGGCCCCGCACTGAGTCTCCGCACATGGCCCTGCACCCCCCTTGGGCCGCCCCTGATGGGGAGCTGATTGTTTAAGGCTTTGAAGGTCATAACTAAGATCTTTCCTAAGATAATTTCCTGAGGTAATCCCAAAACCACATTCAATAATGAAAATTAGCCAAGATGCAAACTGGAATGTAATGCAGCATGTCACTTCAATGCGCTCAGGGGCATAGATAAGTTGACTAAGTTGCTGTGTTGGTTGTTGAGCAGTATTCGGAGATTCTGGTGATTGGCGGCCCTAGGGACACCTCGGCTGCTCTAAGCTCGGCGGGTCGTTCCGGGCCTGAGATCTCCTCGCCGGAGCAGTGGCGCCCTCCGAAGGAACCCTTGTTGGCTGAGAGGCTGAAGCAGGCAGCGATTCCTCCCCGAGAGGTTTCTAGGGGAGAGGAAAGCGGAGGGACGTCTGCTTTGGGGCTCGGCTGTGTTGCCGCGCCTGCTTCTCTTGTTGCCACATTTCCATCTGCGGTTCCGTGTGGGTCTTCTATAGAGTCGGAGGTAACTGGCGGAAATATGGAGGCTGGAGCTGTGGGTTCTCAGGCTTTGAGGCCTTTTTCTTTTGAATTTACCCTGGAGACTATCTGGTCGGCGATAGTGAAGCTTGCTGAACTTTTGGTTCCTCAGGTCTCCACTTTGTCATCTCAGATTCAGTCGCATCATGGCCTTCTTCAACAGCATACAGTGGAGATTTCTACGCTGCAGACGTCAGCTACTGAGCTTAAACAAGAAGTTACTCAAGTTGGGACATCAATTTCAGGATATCAAAAAGATGTTATGGCTCTTCAATTTAGGGTTGAGCAATTGGAGAATTTATCTAGATATCCTAATCTTCGTTTGGTTAATTTTCCCAAGGCTCAGTCTATAGGTGCTAAAGAAATGTTTAAGAAATATTTGATTGATGTGTTGGGGGTTTCGGGGGAATCCCACCCCCCTTGGTAAAAGCTTACTATCTAATAATAAGAAGGTTGAGGGTGGGGGTAATATACCTGGGGTTGAGGTTGCTGATTCTCTGAATGTATCTGTTTTATTGGAAACTTCTCTAAGTGATACTGTAACCCCTGCTACTTTAATTGTTACCTTTGCTTTGATTTCTGACCGGGATTGGTTTCTTAAGATGTTTTTTCGGAAGCGTGACTCTTTGTTTCTTGGTTTAAGTACTAGGGTTTTTCCAGATTTCTCTAAACCTACTCAGAAGCGTAGACGTGAGTTTCTTTCACTACGCCCTGGCGTTTTGCTGTTAGGAGGTCAGTTCTTTCTTAAATTTCCATCAAAGTGTTTGGTTAAACTAAATTCTGCTAAGTATATTTTCTATGACCCGTCTCAGCTTCTTGCCTTCATTAATGCCCGTCGTTCCTCCGATGTAATATAGATTCACTGCATAGTATAATGTTCTGGCTGTATTCCTACAGTTTATTTCTTGTATTTATCGTATGACATGTATAGGTTTCTCCTCCCTATATAGTGGGCTTTAGAAGGAACTGGTATGTTGTATTTCCTGTTTTGTTTTCTTGTGCTGGATGAGTTGGTTATCTGTGTTACCAGTATTCTTATTTCCATTCAAGTTATTTTTTCTGCTTGGATTTATTGTAAAATTCATAAATATAAAATAAAAAAAAAATAAAAATAAAAAAATCTGGAATGCAGCAGGATTATTTTATTTATTTTATTTATTTAATACACACTTATATACCGCTGCTTCCAGCGATCAGCAGCGGTTCGATTCTTCTTCTGGGGATGTCAATCAGGACAGGGAGGGGACAGTAATTATATAGATCTGAGGGTAGGTCACAGCACACAGGGTTAGTGTCATGGGGGACTTCGTTATACATATTTACATTTATACATAATTATTTACAATTGTACAATTACCCTTCTTTTTGAATTACACCTTTTCCATAATTTATATATTCGGAATTATCCTTGTATTATACATCTTTACATATTCCTACATAAAGTGGTATCTAACGCACTTGAGAGTCATGGCTGATTATAATAGCATTTGAATAGGTGAGTTTTTAACTCTTTCCTGAAGATTGCAATGTCCGTGATTAAGCGCAGTTCAAAAGGGAGTTGATTCCATATTGTTGGTGCAGAGAATGAGAATGCTCTTCGAGATGTACTTGTTTTTACTGTTCTGATGGTGGTGGGGACCTGTAGGGTGCCCAAGTTGGTATTTCTTCTGTCTCTATTTGCAGGTTGTGTGCTGATAAGGGTGGTCAGGAATGAGGGGGCTATGTTATTGATAAGTTTGAATGCGGTTACTAGCATCTTGTACTGTATCCTTGCTGCAATTGGAAGCCAATGTAGGTTTATTAGTATGGGGGTGATGTGTTCTGCAATGCTTGTTCCCATTATGATCCTGGCAGTTACGTTTTGGGCCAACTGAAGGATATTTATTGATTTCTTGGGCAGACCTTGAAGGATGGCATTACAGTAGTCCAGATGTGGCATAATGAGCGCTTGCGCCACTGATCGGAAGTCACATGGATCTATTATTTTTCTTAGCGGTTGTATCACTCTAAGTTTATGGAAGATGGCTTTGTTTGTTTTACGTAGGTGGGTCTCCATTTTTAGGTTGCAGTCGAGTGTGACACCTAGGTATTTGATCTCATCCTTCGCCTTGTACGTGTTATTGCACAGGGTGATTGTATCAGGGGGCTTGAAGTTCGGTTTGCTGGATATATACATGACCTCGGTTTTTTTGTGGTTTATCGTCATGTTATTTTTCTGTAGCCATTGCAACATTTCATCCAGGCAGTTTTCGAGCTGTGTATAATTGGGGTCCGTGGCGTCCAGTTGTGTGTATAACATGATATCATCTGCATAGATGTGGTAGCTGATGTCATGTCTTTCAAAGATTTTGCATAGGGGTTGCATGTAAATGTTGAACAGTAGAGCCCTGATCCCTGTGGAATGCCCTGTGTTTGAGAGAACGGTTCAGCTTGTTCGCCATTGAATTGTACTTGAGGCCTTCTATTCGATATGTAGGAGGAGAACCATTTGAGGGGGGTTCCCCCAACTCCTATGGATTCCAGTTTGTTAAGGAGGATCCCATGATGTACAGTGTCGAAGGCGGCGGAGATGTCAATGAAAATGAGTATAAACATTTTCTTTCTGTCTTCAAGTCCTTTAAGGAGGTTGTTCATTAGCGCTATCAAAAGTGTTTCAACTCCATGATTTCTTCGGAACCCGTACTGCTGTTTGTCTAAGGTATCGTGGTCATCAAGGTGATCTTGCAGTTGTAGGAGCACTGCCTTTTCAATGATTTTTGCAAGGAATGAAATGCTGGATATGGGTCTGTATGAGGTCGGGTCTTCCTTGTTGAGAGTATTGTTTTTTAGGATTGGCCTTATTATCGATCGTTTTAGTTGTTTGGGCATTATTCCTTGACTTAGCGACTGATTTATAATGTGGGCTATCTGCTGGTTGATCTCTTTTTTTGCCGCTTTGATCCATGCAGTTGGGCATGGGTCGAGTGGTGAGGTGGTGGTATTTATGGAGGTTAGAATGTTTGTGGTTTGTTGTTCATCAAGGTTGTGGAATGTGTTCCATGTTGGTTCTTGCTTCTCTTTTGTTCTTTGGTGCAGTGTGCCTTCCTTTATCGTGGGGGCGGTGGAAGTCAGCTTGCTTGCATAGTGATTTGCTAGTGTTTGTGGATGGATGGGGCTATCCTGATGTTCTGGTGGCGCTGTTTTGGTAAGCGATTTTACTAGTGCGAAAAGTTCACGTGGTTTGTTGATGGCTTTGTTCAGGATGTTGGTATGGTGTATCCTCTTTGCTGTGTTTACTTCTTCTTTGTATCTTGAGAGGAGATTAAGGTATACAGTTCTTAGTTCGGTGGATTTGGTGCGTCTCCACATTCTAACTATACTATATACTATAGCCATTATGTAGTCGATCATGAATGATGCTCTTTGGGATGGAAGGCTTTACAAGATCCTCTATGTTTTTGAGATCTCTGAAAAATAGAGTGATATTCTGAATTTGTGAAAGTCTGAAAGTCTAAATTTAAAACCAGTTGGGAGTTTTTTAGGATCCTTGATGAATGGGATATACACCTAAGGTTCAAACATTGGTTACCTATGCTGCATTTTGTACGCCATTCTGAGATCCTTTTCTCCCTTTTTGAGAGGTTCCTGTGATAACTGTTTGTGGTTAGCTTCTAAACTGGAAGCATATCCCATGCCCAGAGTAGATGACCTTAGTTGAGTGCCTCGGTAGAACACACTTTATATCAACTTTGGATTTGACCAAGGGATACTGGCAGGTGCCTTGACTCCGGCTGCCAAAGAGAAAACTGCTTTTTTGACACCACAGTGTCTGTTCCGGTTTACAGTGCTGCTCTTTGGATTACATGGGGATCCAGCCACATTTCAATCCCTGGTCAACTGCCTGCTGAGACTGCACAAGGAGTATGTGGCCGCATACCTTGATGACATCATCATCTACAGCGGAGACTGGACCACCCATCTAAGCCATGTACAAGCCATGTTGACCAGCCTGCCTAAGGTCAGGTTGATGGGCAACTGAAAGAAATTTTTTCTGTGAGGTCAGGACATTCAATACTTGGGATATTTAATAGGGAATGGGCAGATACAACTCATTTATGGAAAGTTGATGCCATTGCCCAAGTCCCCACCCCGAAAGCAAAGAAAGAGATTCATGCCTTTCTTAGATTGACTGGCTATTACTGCTGGTTCATCCCTAATTTTGCAGAGGTGGCAGTGCCATTAACCAATCTCCTCTTTAGGAGAGCTCCTGAATGGATTCAGTGGTCACTGGACCTGGACCTGGCTTTCCAGCATCTCAAGATGGCCATGTGCTCTGAACCCATCCTGATTAGTCCTGATTTCTCTCTACCATTTATTGTGCAAACTGATGCCTCAGAGGTGGGTCTAGGAACCTTTCTGGCCCAGGAAGTCAGGGCGAAGAATGTGCCATAGAATTCATCAGCAGGAAACTGCTTCCTCGGGAGAAGCATTATGCAGTGGTCAAGAAGGAAGCCCTGGCTGTCAAGTGGGTGCTTGAAATCTTCAAATACTACCTGCTCGGCCATCCAGTTTTCCTGGTAATGGACCACCAAACCCTCAAATGGCTGGCTTGACATAAGGAGTCCAATGGTCATATTATGCATTGGTTTTTGAGTCTCCAACCCTACCAGTTCCAGGTCCGCCATAGGGCTGATTGGACTCACCTGAATGCAGACTTCCTTTCCTGGGTGGAGGTCCCAGGTGAGGTAGGCACTCAACGGGCCATGATTGAGCTGAGGGGGAGGGTGTGTGATAGGGTATATAGCATGCTATCCGTCCCTCTCCAAAGGAATTATCAACAGTCCCTTTAAGAGAGTCTGCAGCCCAGAGTTCAGGGCTGGGAGGGCATGGCTCACAGGGAGAGGTTGAGAACCCAGCAGGCTGTAAGAGGGAGAGATGCCCATGGACTCCTCTTGTGCTCCAAATCTGCAGTGTAAAGGAGTTCTGAGGTAGGAAATTTAACTGGAACTGGATGAGAGCCAGCTTGTGGAGGTATAACAAGAAGGGACAGAAGTAAACTGATTCTTTGTTTTCCCTGAACTGTTATCTGTTCTGGGATTTACTTTATGGAGGTTTAACAAGCTGGGGCAGAATAAAAACTGCTTTTGTTTTCCTTGTCTGGCCTGTGTTTAAAGAAAATCCCTTCCCACCGCATGCCACACTATCACAGGGCCCTACATGACTCACTATAAAACCTGGCTTTCTTTTCATAATGATTTATAGTGACTTCATACCAAATTCCCTTCTATTAGCAGTGCCTGTGTCTCTGTTTCCAAACTTTCTTCTATTAGCTCAGAAATCACCAGGTGACCAAGAGCAAGGTTTGATGTTTTTTGTGCTTTTGCTGCTGCCCAGCAAAATTATTACCTTAAAGGTTTTTCCTAGCCAATTTAAATGGCTCCCATAGAAAAATTCCTTTGCAAATGTCTGAATCAAGAATCAAGAAGGGGAAGGAGCCACCAAGACCATCCTGAACCAGGAGGGCCTCTGGCAGTCCCAGGTACTGATAAGTAGCTGGGTGGGATCTCTAAACCCTTAATGGGAGAAGTCATAAGTATAGAGTTTCCACTCTCTTACGGCTGAAGATCAGACTCAGTCGGGGGAATAGTGACCTTAACATGCTGGTCCATGGGATCCACAACTTTAACAGCCTTTTCTGATCTTTCACAAGATGATACCTCTTCTTCCTCTTTGGACCCATAGATCAGGAGACTCCTCTCGTGCTCCAAATTTGCAAAAGGGGTGCCCAAGAGGACTAGCTTGCCCTTTAGGACACACCCTTTTGGATCACACCCTGGGAATGCACTCGCTTCCGCATCTCACAGAGGGGCCTTGATATTTATAGGCTCCAAACCCCAATGTCACCGGGGGCTCCCTTGGTGCTGGGAACAAAGTCTGCTGCAGTCCAGGTAAGTGGAAGATGATAATCCTCACAGAGTCTCCCGGGGCCTTGATATTTATAGGCCCCAAGCCCCGACAGCACCAGATGGCTCCTTCGGTGCCAGGAACAAAGTCTGCTGCAGTCCTGGTGAGTGGAAGATGGTAATTCTCCTAAAAGCAGATGTTTTGAATCACCTTCACTTTCAGTCAGTAATATGGTATCGTCAGCATAGAAAGGTTGTTGATGAATCTTCCACCAATCTTCACACAGTCCTGTTTCTCTGATTTGTTCTGCATATAATTTCAACAGGTATGGGGAAAGTATGCAGCCTTGTCATACATCTTTGCCAGTTTTAAACCATTCTCCTTGTTTCATTCGAACTGTTGCTTCTTGATGTATAGGTTGTGCGTTAGAACTATCAGACATTCTGGTGTACCCATGCTTCTTAATGTGAATCAGAGTTTTTCATGATTTATGCAATCAAAGGCCTTGTTATAATCAGTGAAATACATGTAGATATCATTTTGGTATTCTTTTGTCTTTTCAAGAATCCATCGCACATCTGTGATGATGTCTCTTTTTCCTTGCCCTTTCCCGAACCCTGCTTGCACTTCAGGCAGTTCTCATTACAGATCTGATTGTAGTCTCTGCTGAATGATCTTGAGTAGAATCTTGCTGGTGTGTTGGATCAGAGCGATTGTGCGACAATTTCCATGGTTAGTTGAATCACCTCTCTTCCATACTAGTATGAACAATGTTGGCCATGATGTTGTCTTCCAAATTTCCTGACAGAGCCTTGTAAGCATTGTAACAGTTGTATCTGATTGCTGTAATACTTCAGTAGGAATGCCACTGATGCTTTGTGCTTTGTTCTCCTTCAAGGCTGCTTCGATCACTCCTATCATCACCAAAGGTTCCTGATCGTATGTATATTCTTTCCCTCTTTTCTTGGTCTTCTCAGCATCATTCAAAGTGGATCTCTCAGCGTCTTTTAGCATTCCATTTCAAGACTGAAATTTTCTTTTTAACTCTCGTAACTTGAGGAAAGCTGTTCTTGTTCTTCCTCTAATAGTTTCTGGTTCTATTTCCTTGCATTTGTCATTGTAGTACTTCTCTTTGTCTCATCTTGTTGCACATTGGACATTTCTGTTAAGTTTATTTATTTTATTTATTTATTTACATTCTCTTATATACCGCGCTATTCTGCATCAGTGCGGTTTACATTGAACAAACCGAAATTACATTGAACAGGGTATTATAACTTGGAGAAAACTATTTTACAGGGAACATGGGCTATGGAGGGTTAAGTGGCTTGCCCAAGACCACAAGGAGCACCTGTGGGACTAGAAACCCCAGTCCTTCCAGCCCAAGGTTGCTGCCCTCTAGTGGGATTTGAACCCCCGACCTTCCAGCCTGAAGTACCTTGCCCCAACCACTAGGCTACTCCTCCACTCCTTGATTATCTCTCTTTCTCCTGTGGGTTTTAACTTCACTGCATTTCTGAGAAATTTTCAATTTCTTTGGTCATCCATTTTGGTCATTTTTGCTTTTCCGTCTTTTGTAGAGACTTTTCATTTCTTCAGTACAACTTTCTTGATGTCATCTCATAACTCTTCTGGTGCTCTGTCATTTGTATCCAAAGCAGCAAATCAATTTTGCAGGCAGTCTTTAAATTTCGGTGGTATAATTTCAAGATCATACTTTGCTACATTCTTGAATGGCTTGCTCTTTTTCAGCATTGGCTTGAATTTACAACCAATCCTCTGCATTCACATGTTCCGTGTTCGTGGATTCGCTTATTCACACGAAATATACAGTAACCTACCTTTTGGTATTCACGGGCACCTCTAGGCTATTCAGACATGCGCAGTAGTTTCAGTTCTTGGTGTGCAACCTCGAGGTGCGGTCCAGCAAACCGACGCTGCTTCCCTGCCCTCACTGATCTCAGTTTGTGCTTACCAAAAGGCTGGATATTAAATTCTTAAATTATGCCATATGCAGTATGGCATCCAAGCGTAGTCAAGTGTTAACGAAAGTGTGCCCAAGCAAAAGAAGGCTGTTATGAGCCTCAGTGATAAAGTTTGTGTGCTAGACAAACTTCACTCTGGGGTGTCTCTAGTAGCAGTAGGCCACAAATTTGGGGTGAATGAATCCACAATTAGGTCAATCTGCCATAAGGAAGAAGAAATTTGTAAATCTTTGCGTGAATCTGCAGCAGCAGGGCCGGTCCGTCCATTGAGCAAGAATATTTTTTGCACAGGGCCCCGCATTTCAGGGGGCCCCGCGTAAAGAACATTCTGCTTTTTTTCAAAATTAAGTAAAAAAAAAAAAAGCTGGCTGCTACCGCTGCCGCTGCCGCTGTCACCGCAGCAGCGGCAGAATGGAGTGTCCCGCGGGACCCCCTCTGCCCGGCTGAGCTCTCCCTCTGCGATGGCTGAGCCCCTCTGTGCCGGCTTTCAGATACGCGAAGGGAGAGTGTCTCCCTCACGTCTCTGTTAAGCCTGCAGGGGCATATGGGAAATTTCCTATCAGCCCCTGCGGGCTTAACAGAGACGCGAGGGAGACACTCTCCTTTCGCGTATCTGAAAGCCGGCACAGAGGGGCTCAGCCGTCGCAGAGAGAGGGAGGGAGGGACTCAGCTGGGCAGAGGGGGCCCCACGGGACACTCCATTCTACCGCTGCCGCGGCGGTAGCAGCAGCAGCAGCGGTAGCGGTAGCAGCCAGCTTTTTTTTTTTTTAATGTTCCTTGAACTGATGAGGGGGGGGGTTAGGACTGGTAATGGGCTATGGAGGGGGTTAGGACTTGACTTGAGGTGGGCTGTGGGTTGATGGGGGGGGGTTAGGACTGGTAATGGGCTATGGGGGGGGCTAGGACTGGAAATGGGCTGGGGGGTTAAGACTGGAGGTGGGCTGTTGGGGTTAGGACTGGTAATGGTATGTGGGCTGTTGGGGTGGTTAGGACTGGTAATGGGCTGTGGGCTGATTGGGGCTGTCTGGTAATGGGCTATGGGGGGGTTAGGACTGCTACTGGGCTACGGGGGGGCTAGGACAGGAAATGGGCTGATGGGGAGGGGTTAGGACTTGAGGTGGGCTGATGGGGTTAGGACTGGTAATGGGCTTTGGGCTGTTGGGGGGGTTAGAACTGGTAATGGGCTATGAGGGGGTTAAGACTGGTAATGGGCTTTGGGCTGATGGGGGCTGTCTGGTAATGGGCTATGGGGGGGTTAGGACTGATAATGGGCTATGGTTGGGCTAGGACAGGAAATGGGCTGATGGGGAGGGGTTAGGACTTGAGGTGGGCTGATGGGGTTAGGACTGGTAATGGGCTGTGGGCTGATGGGGGGGGGTTAGGACTGGCAATGGGCTATGGGGGGCTGACTGGAAATGGGCTGATGGGGGGTTAGGACTGGTAATGGGTTATAGGGGGGGCTTAAACTGAAAATGGGGTGATGGGGGGTTAGGACTGGAAGTGGGTTGATGGGGGGGCTAGGACTGGTATTGGGTTGGGGGGTTGCTAGGACTGGAAATGGGCTGATGGGGGGCTAGGACTGGAAATGGGCTGAGGGACTAGAAGGGAATGGATGCTGGGTGAGGCTGGAACTAGAAGGGAGCTGATGTTGGGGGAGGAATGGGATGGGGCTGGGAGAGTAAAATGGAGAGGGGAAAAATATTTTGTGTGGGAGGGATGAAAAATCTACAATTGGCCGGGTATTGGGAGAATAAGTGGGGATTGAGGATGGAGGGGTAAAATTTGAGTGGATGAAATAGGAATGAGGAAAGAGCAAAAGGAGAAAGATTAGTATGTTAAAGCAGATGTAGAGAGAGAATGGAAAAAAAAAACTAGGAGAGAAGAAAGGACAAATGGACAGCAGACGATGGAGAGTTAGCAGAAGACTCGAAGAAACCAGAAGAAAGTGGCTGGAGCAATTGCAGCTGAAAAAAAATGCACAAAAGGTAGAAAAATATCTCTTTATTTTGAATTTATTAATTGGAATATGTCAGCTCTGGTAAATGTGCCTCATTAACGTCTGTGCTTTGTTTAGTACAAGAGCAAATTAATGTATAGTTTTATTTCTACAGTGTTGTACATTCCAAGTTTGGCTTTTGGGATTCCCAGTTTAATTATTGTCGTCCTGTTTCTAAATTGTGATTCCTTGTTTGGTGAGGGTTTATGTTCTGTTCATGTGTAACTGAGCTGAGGTATTCTGTTTATATAATTCCTATTTGACATTGCCACTTGTTCTCTTTCCCCAGTAGGTAATGTATTGGTATTCTCTGAAATGTATTGGTTTAATATTTGCATGTTTCCTTTTGGTAGGTAGGGTATGGTGCTTTGTGAGTCCTGGTAGTGCTGTTAGGATACGGCGGGTTTGCTATGGGTTCTAAATGGGCAGTGTTTGTAGTAGTTCCTAATGTGTCTGGCGGTTGGCACTGGATTATGGTAATGTAGAAATCTTTTAGTCTTTCTTTATTCATACACTCATTAAGAGGCATGTTTACTAAAAGTTAGTATATGGTGACATTATGCAAATAGTTATGCAAATGAGGCCCCTTATTCAAATGAGGCCCCGCACCGAGTCTCCGCACATGGCCCCGCAATCCCCTTGGGCCGCCCCTGTGCAGCAGAGAGTGCCATCGTCACTTCAGTGGTTGGTTATGAGGCCAAGGAAAAAAATGGAAAAATGTTTAAATTTGTGGATGGATGAGATGTTGAATGATTAAAAAAGTGTTGTGGACACCACCACAATACGACTTAAAATTAAGTAGATCTATGAACATTTCACAAAGAATCAACAAAACGTGAAAGCCTTCTCGGCTAGTAGTGAATGGCTTGCTCACTTCAAAAACAGATACGGCCTGAAAAACATCAAGCTTTCTGGTGAAGCAGGTTCAGTGGATATGAAGCTGCTGAAGAATTTCTGAAATATCTGCTTGAGCTCATGAAGAACAACGGGTGCATACCTGAGCAAGTATTCAATGCTGATGAGACAGGTTTATTCTATAAGCAGACAGGAAAGCTTATATTTCAAAGACTGCCTCCAAAACGTCTGGCTTTAAAGTATTTAAGGATTGTTCCACACTGCTTTTCTGCACAAATGCTAGAGGTGACTTCAAGTGCAAGCCTTTGATGGTGTACAGAGCCCAAAATGCTTGTGCACTGAAAGGAAAAAATGTTAACCACATGCCGGTACATTGGAGATGGAACCGGAAACCTTGGATGACATCTGCAATATTTTGGGATTGGTTCAACAACTGCTTCATCCCTGAAGTAAAACAATACTTTGATGGCAAAAGCCTTGTTTTCAAGGTTTTCTTGATGTTAGACAATGCATCGGTTCACGTTCGAGAGGAGCTGGAAAATGTGCACCCAAACGTCAAAGTCATTTTCATCCCGCCAAACACTTCTTTGATCCAGCCATTGGATCAGGGAATCATAAAGGCTTTTAAAAGCCACTGTACACAGGAGCTCTACCACAATGCATGCAATGCTTTGGATGCAAACCCAGAAACCAAGTTGATGGACTTCTGGAAATCCATCACAATTTGTCATGTTATTGACTTTGTTGAAGTAGCATGGTGAAATGTATCTCAGACAACAATAAACAACTGCTGGAAGAAGGTTTGGCCAAAGTGTTTCACAAATTTTTAAGGTTTTTCTGGTGTCAATGAACATGTAAACAACAACGTGCATGCAACCATAGAGTTGGCACATAGATTTGGTGGCAAATATTTTGAAGATATGCAAGAGGAGGATGTTGCAGACATTCTAACGGAACTTGCAGTAGAGCTCACTAATGAAGAATTGGATATGATGACTCAGCAGGGCATTAAGGATAGTTATGATGATGACGATGAGGAGCAGCAATCAAGTCTAAAGATTGTGCCTCTCACAATAGCTAAAATTGAGAGATGGTCATCAATGATGGAACAGCTATCAAAGGAGATAGAGGAATCTGATCCCATACTGAAACGCAGCTTGAAATTCAAAAGGGAACTCAACGCCCCTTTTCTTTCCTACATCTTAATCCCTTGTTCTCCTTGTGTCTCCTTACCCTTCCCTATTGTACCCTTGTTCTCATCTATTGTACTGTCTGTCTTGATTAGATTGCAAGTTCTGACGAGCAGGGACTGTCGTTTTATATGTGTCTATACAGAGTTGAGTATGCCTTATAGTGCTATATAAATGATTAATAGTAGTAGTAGTCATAGTACATTGAAATGCTGAAACAATTGAGATGGAGATCCAAACAAAGCATTCTGGTACAGTACTTCAAGCCAGTCCAACCAACACAATCTCCCACACCTTCAACCAGTGATGCAGGGCTCATTACAGAGGAGGAGGCAGCTGATGTTGCAGAGGTTGGGCTGCCATCCAGCTCGCCATGTTCATCACTCACTCCATAGAAAAGCAACAACCTCTCCCTTGGTTATTTTGAGGGCAGCCAAGGTTGAGAGGTTTCCAAAAAAACATGCCCTCCCTAATCCAAAGAAAGCATCCCGGAAGACAACTGTGCACAACACTTTTTTATCATTCATCATCTCATCCGCCTTACATGGCAGCAAGCTCTCCCAGTCCTAATACTTCCCTTATCTCTCTATTGCAGACATTCATATAAGTGCCTTTGCAGGTAGACCAGCCACTACAAGAGGATGCTCTCCTCAGCATCCCAGAAGAGACTATTATGGATCCTCCAGCACCTTCTCCCTTGGTAAGTAGGCTTTATGTTGATAGGGAACAATGGTTCGCTATCCGCGGTTTCAGTATTTACAGCGTTTTCAGGTAACCTATCCCTCATGAATACCGAGAATTGAGTGTAAATCTACCATATGTTAGTAAGTGGTGTATACATATACTTGACTGATCTCTGTAATTTGCAGTTGTCAATTTATGGTTTTGTCCTCACTTTCTTTATCCTCAGGCTGCAAAATGGCTGGAATAAACAAATTAGAATTCCCTATATAGGCGTTTTATAGCCGTCTTCCTGACTTTGGTTGAGGATAGAACATAGGGCCTACTTAACCATCAGGCAAACTAGACCGCCGCTTAGGGTGTCGTGCTTCTGCGTTCTCTATAGGTTACATCATCATTTCCTTCTTTTCTTCCTCCATAAGAAAACATTCGGCCAAAGATTGTTTCCAGAATAATCTGTAGCATCCTAGAAAAATGGTTTCTAACAGCAAAAGTTACTGAAGTGGAGACTCCAAGCACTGCAGTAAAAGTCCCTCCAGACAAATGGGAGATAATTTTATATAGTCAATTTATGTACATACTTCAATAATCTGTGCGCGGGTGTAACGTCCGTGCCTGCAATGCTGTGCGATCTCTGCAGGATTTACACTAGTATTTCATGAAAAGAAACAGTCGTCTTCCAGTCCACTTCACCTCGGCTCCTTGTTAAAAAAATGACCCTCGCAGTACATAGACCTACAACAATGCACGCATAAATCCAATCTGATTGACTCTGCTCAACGGGTGCTATAAACTGCAGGCATGGCCTGAATAATTTATTAAATCGTTCAATAATTAATAAAAGTCATCAGAAAGACTCAGCTGAGAGAGAGCTCTCTAAACCCCATCTTGCCATATTCGTAGATAAGGGAACGTGCTTCTTTAGGAACAGAAGGAAAAGAAAAAACAGAATCTCTTATCTGCACCTGTCATTCATTTGTTATTGACTTCATCAGGTGGTTCCTTGGTTTGCTGGGAGAGTTTTCAGTTCAATTACAGGTGTTGGGATGCAATCAATGGGTAGGGGCTGGGATGCAGGAATGGGAAGGTTTCTTATGCCTAATTTATTAAGAAATCTATAAATAAAGCTGGAATGTATTAAGGTGCAAAGAATGGAGGAAAACGACCTCAGAACTTACGTCAATCTACATATGTATACTATATTACCATCCCATACGAGGGTGTGATTTCTCATTCACTGGTCATCAATTTTCATAAATCTAAATTGTCTTCAATCATATGAATTTTTATCAAACTAGCGTATCAGAAAAGCCTTACTTATCATTAAACAAACACCCGACAGAGACCTTAATTTTGAAGTCTGTAGATACCTCAGGGGCTTTTCATTACATGCATATTTTTATAGCTTTCACTTCAAACTTTAATATCAAGAGAAAAAACTCCTATGACTGAGGCGAAGTTGCAAGACGTGTGTGTGTGTTTCATAAAATACATTTGCATCCAGGGCCGGACCCAGAGTCCTAGGCAGACCTTAAATCTTATGACTGCCAGAATCTAGCTCGGAATGCCCTGCTCTTTACTCCCCCCCCCCCCCCAAAGCTTCCAGCCTAGGCAACTGCCTACATTGCCTAAGGGTTGCACCAGCCCTGTTTTTATCCACACAAACGTCGAGAGACCTTTTGTGCCTGCCTCAGAACAGGCGTAAATGTCTGTGCCCGAATGCCAGGGGCTGCTTTATAAAGACACATAGGCATCTATTGCCATTATAAAACAGACACGACATATGCGTTGGTGGCCTAGGTGCCCTGCTATAAAATTAGCCTCCGACGATTTTCAGTGATTTTGTGGGACAGTAGTTAGATTGCCTTAGAGTTTGTAGGACTGTTGCTATTGGGATTTTTAACTCTATTCATCCTTTAGAGGCCAAAAGTAATTGGGGTGAATGAAATCCCACGTGAAAAGTCAAGAAATACCGTATACCTCCAATCTCTGTATGTCGGTGTTTCTCAAGCCGGCCCTAGAGTGGTCCCTGGACAGTCTGGTTTTCAGGATACCTACAATGACTATGCATGAGATAGATTTGCAGGCACTGCCTCTATTGCATGGAAGTCTGTTTCATACCTATTCATTGCGGATATCCTAAAAACCAGACTGGCTAGGGAGTACACCGGGACCAACTTGAGATACTCCTGTTTGTGTGAAGGAAGACTTTCATGCTTTACCACTACCCTGTCGTTCCGCGTCCTTGTGAATGGCGAAAGTACTAGCAGCTCCTCAGAAGAGCTTATTAGGAAAATCTAATGAAAAACATAACAGTGTGATTTGCATTGAATATATGTTGTGCATTCTCCCCAATCCAGCTACCAACACTGGCAAAACATCACTAATGTTCAGTAATGTAGTGCAGGGGTTCTCAGATTAGTCCTCAGTCCTAGCCAGTCAGGTTTTCAGGATATCCACAATGAATATTCATGGATAGATTTGCATGTCTGTCTCCTTTGCATGTAAATCTTATCTCGTGCATATTCTGGATATTCTGACAACCTGGCTGGGGCTAGGGGTGTCCTGAAGACTGAGTTGAGAACCCCTGATGTAGTGGAACCAAGATCTTTATTGGAATCAGACAGCACCTGCTGGAAAGCAAACGTGAATTCACTGACTGGAAAGCTATACCAACCATCTCCAATGTTTACACCATGGGTGTCCCCACCCTATTTAATTAATTAATTTATTTATTTATTTATTTGGTTACATTTGTATACCGCTTCTTCCAACGAACAGTAGCGGTTAACATTAACGTATAACACAGCAAACATTTGTTACACATAACAAGAATCAAGATATCTACATCTGCATTTACAATTTATACAGCGTGAACTATTTACAGTTGTAAATTACATATTGTGAGCTAGTTACAGATATAAGTTGTTAGTTCGATTTTTGTGTTGAGCTTCATAGGTGTAGTGTTTTCTGTGCAGTGTACTTGTGGGTGCGGTGTGAAGATATTGTTTAGATTGAATAGAGTTTGGTTCTTGGGCTGGGTGAGTAGCTTCTATCTATTTCTGCTTGTGGTGGGTGAGTAGTTTCTATCTGTTTGTATTTATGTTATGTTGTAGTGTTCCTGGAATAGGTAGGTTTTTAGCTTTTTTCGGAAGTCTTGAAGGTCGTTGATTGCTCTTAGTATGTCTGGTAGCTTATTCCATTGTGTGGGTGCTATGTAGGTGAAAGTTCTGTTACTTGTGAGGGTGTGTATGGAGGGTGGTACTTGTAAGGTGTTTAGGTTGTGTGATCTTCTGTTTCTGTTGTGAGGTTGTGTTGCAATAAGGGTGGAGAGGTAAGACGGTGCTAGGTTGTGTATCAGTTTAAATGTTGTTACTTTTATTTTGTATCTTGTGTGCAGGAATGGGGAGCCAGTGTAGTTCCATTAGGATTGGTGTGATATGGTCGGCTAGCTGTACCTTCATGATCCGGGTGGTGACATTTTTCACCAATTGTAGTATGTTGAGCGTTTTCTTGGGCAGTCCTTGGAGAATTCCGTTGCAGTAGTCCAGATGAGGTGTGATGAGCACTTGGACTACTGTTCTGAAGTCAGACTGGTCAATAATTTTGCGTAGAAGTTGTAGGATCCGTAGTTTGTGGAATATTGCCCGATTCAGTAGTCTTAGGTGCTTTTCCAGGGTGGCACTGTAGTCTTAACATGTTCAACTTAAACATTAATGGGAGACAGCCAACATGGCTTTAGACAAGGAAGATCTTGTCTTACTAATCTGTTATGTTTTTTTGAAGGTGTGAATAAACAGGTAGACAAAGGTGAGTCGGTTGATATAGTGTATCTGGACTTTCAGAAAGCCTTTGACAAGGTCCCTCATCAGAGATTTTTGGCTAAACTAAAGAGTCATGGGATAGGAGGCAGTGTACTATTGTGGATCAGGAACTGGTTAAAAGATAGAAAGCAGAGGGTAGGGCTAACTGGACAATTTTCCCAATGGAGAAAGGTGAATAGTGGTGTACCCCAGGGATCTGTGCTGGGTCCGCTGCTTTTTGACATATTCATAAATGACCTGGTAAATGGAATAACGAATGAGGTTATCAAATTTGCAGATGACACAAAACTATTTAAAGTTGTTAAAACCCAAGAGGATTGTGGAAAATTGCAAGAGGATCTTGATAAATTGGAAGACTGGGCATCAAAATGGCAGATGAAATTTAATGTGGACAAATGCAAAGTTATGCACCTAGGGAAGAACAACCCAAACTATGGTTACACGATGCAAGGTTACACATTAGGAACCACCACCCAGGAAAAAAGATTTAGGCGTCATTGTGGATAACATGTTAAAACCCTCAGCCCAGTGTGCAGCTGCGGCCAAGAGAGCAAATAGAATGTTAGGTATTATAAGTAAAGGAATGGAAAATAAAACAAAGGATATTATAATGCCTCTGTATCGTTCCATGGTGAGACCGCACCTTGAATATTGTGTGCAATTCTGGTCGCCGTATCTTAAAAAGGATATAGCGTTATTAGAAAAGGTTCAGAGAAGAGCCACCAAAATGGTAAAAGGGATGGAAGGATACTCCTATGAAGAAAGCTAAAAAGGTTAGGGCTCTTTAACCTGGAAAAGAGACGGCTGAGGGGAGATATGATAGAAGTCTATAAATTAATGAACGGAGTGGAACGGGTAAACGTAGATCGATTGCACAGGTACACTAAAAAATTTTTTTTTTAAACTGCCTCTAATGTTTCGATTGATTTTTACGTTTTTTGGTGCGCTGAATCCAAATCTGGTAACCAATTTGCTCCATCACGTACAGAATTTTTGTTACATTGGGTTAGCAGTTTGAGGTGAACGTTTCAGATTGAGTGCGATCGAGATAAAAGTTTCTTGGATGAATTCTTTATACTAATTGTTTAGTAGTTATTCAAATAAGAATAAAGAAAATTGTAACAAGGCAGCACATAAGAATAGAGTAATGTCAACAAAACACACTGTGATGGTAGCAAAATTGTCTGCACTTAAAACAGCCACATACATGTGCACAAACATTGAGCATATAAGAGCGAGGTTAGACACAAAGCAAAGCAAAGAAATGTGCAAAAAATGTTGTACAGGTATGTATGTAAGAATAGAAAACGCAAACCGCACCATTGCAATACATGAAGACAAACACCCGATGGTGTGAAAATAAAATTCTAATAAATGAGATCCGACACTGTGGTAATAACTAGCAAATTTTTATTTCAAAGTTTAGTAAAAACACGATATTTGTCAACACAGTTTAGATTTTAAAGTCATTCTTGTGTCAATCAATCTCCTGGTGGGCCCGTTTCTTCTTCCCCCGAATGCTTCTCTTGGTGCGCTGCTTGGCGTATTTTTCATCTGGGGTTTCCCGCAGCAGCAACCAGCAGAAATCAGCCATCATAGTGGTGTTCCATCTTCCTTGGTACCTTCTCTCTGCGTCCTTGATGTCCTGGTGAAACCTTTCACCTTGTTCTTCACTGTACGCCCCCAAGTTTTCGGGAAAGTAGTTCACATGGGAGTGCAAGAAATGGACTTTCAGGCTCATGTTACAGCCTTGTTCTTTGAAGGCATTGAGCATCCTGGCAACAATATCCTTATAGTTCTCATCCCGCCTGTTCCCCAAGAATTTGAGAACAACATCCTTGAAGGAATCCCAGGCTTCTTTTTCCTTCTCAGACATCGTTTCAGCGAATGCTCCATCTGAAATGAGTTTCCTTATATCAGGGCCAACAAACACTCCTTCCTTTAGCTTTGCTTCAGAAAGTCGGGGGAACTTTGAGCAAAGGTACCGAAAGCACTCACCATCTTTTGGAAGGGACTTGATGAATTGCTTAATGAGACCCAACTTAATGTGGAGAGGTGGTAATAGAATTTTATCACGAGGTACCAAGCTCTCATGAAGAACATTTTTCTCACCGGGTCTCAAATACTCCCGAATTGGCCAGTCTTTTTTCCCCCAGTGTAGGTCGCGGGCCCGGCTATCCCACAAGCAAAGGAAGCAGGGATATTTGGTGAAACCGGATTGCTGCCCTAATAGCATGGATAGACTTTTAAAGTCTCCACAAATCATCCACTTATGCTCATCATAACGAATCTTCTGAAGAATCAGGGCCAAATTCTCGTATTTTTCTTGGAGAATAACAGAGTGAGCAATAGGAACTGAAGCGAATGTGTTGCCATTATGAAGAAGAACACCTTTTATGCTGTCTTTTGACGAATCAATGAACAGCCGCCATTCAGCAGGATCATACTTGAGTTTAAACTTTTCCATCACTCCGTATATATCGTTGCAAAATACCAAATCTTCCTCTTTGCTGAAATACTTCAAAAATTGTGTCTCGCAGTTGCGGTACCAATAAAAAGTTGTTCCTGGTGACAATAGATTTTTCTGTTTAAGCCGAGAACCTAGCAGTTGGGCAGCATCTTTTGGGAGTCCTAAATCCCGGACTAAATCATTCAATTCAGCTTGAGAGAAAAGTTCAGGTTTCGGATCTGGTTCAGTTTCAAACTCGGAAGTACTGGACTCATCGGGAAAAGCCATCTGATGAGTCTCATCATGATCAGAACCGTCCACACAAATATGATCCAAAGATTTTGGTGGTTCAGGCACAGGTACTTCGTTGCTATGAGGCATAGGCCTAATTGCTGAGGGAAGGTTGGGGTAACTTATTACGTTCTTATTTTTTAAGTTGTATCCCTTCACAATGCAAGAGCAAAAATAGCAGTCACTGCTGTGGTCTCTTTGTTCACGCCACATCATAGGTATTCCGAAACGAAATGCTTGTTTTTTACCTTTCATCCATAAGCGTAGATCTTCCTCACATGTCTTGCACACTTTGTGAGGAGCCCACGGTTTGTCTTGATCGCCTAACTTCAAACCGAAATAGGCGAAATATACTTTTTTAATAAATGCAGAAATGTTCCTCTGCTGCTTTTTCACAGTATATTCCCCACAAATAAAACAAAAACTGTCCGGAGAGTTGACGCAACCTCTGGCTCTGAGCCATCACAAATACACAGCACTGCAAACTACAACTGTAGTGAACCACTTCGGAATAAAGCTGGATTACGACTGAGCAAACAAAAGGTAATAATGAACTTGCAAGAAACTGAAATTTGACAGGAACGTTCATGTCGCAACCACCGTGTTTGAGCGAGCGAACGAGGCGAGGCGAACAGGAAAGAACATGCGCCAGCGCGAGTACTGGATTTAGCCCCCCGCCTCCCAATTGTCCTGTTAATGTATAAAACGAATACAAAACACTCTAAAATATCATGAGGGAGTGTTTCTAGTTAGTTAACCATTACAACCTCTATTTTGGGCCAAGAAAATAAACTGCAGTCGGCTAAAAAGAAATTATGTGAATATTCCTTATATGGGTAAGAAATCTAATTTTGCAAGAAAACGTGACGTGATGGAACATTTTGGCTATTTTTCCTGGATTCAGCACCCCAAAATCTATAGGAATCAGTTGCAAAACTGGAGGCAGTTTTTTGGTAGTGTACCTGTGTTGTTTACGTTATCAGAATATAGAAAGACTAGGGGACATGCAATGAAGCTACAGGGTAAACTATTTAAGACTAATAAAAGAAAATATTTTTTCACTTAATGTGTAATCAAACTCTGGAATTTGTTACCGGAGGATGTAGTAAAGGCTGTTAGTGTAGCTGGGTTTAAAATAGGTTTGGACAAGTTCCTGGAGGAAAGGTCCATAAGCCATTATTAAGAAGGGACCCAGGATATCAATGCTTGACCCAGTACAAGCATTGTGGAACCTGTGTCCCTTGGGGAAACTGCTAGGTACGTATGACCTAGATTGGCCACTGTTGGAAACAGGATAGTGGGCTTGATGGACCTTGGTCTGACCCAGTATGGCATATCTTATGTTTTTATGTTTATATTTCCTGCATAATGGCCTCCCTCTTTTCTTGGATTGTTGTTTCCTTAGATCTATTGCTGAGAATGCAGAGTGTCCTGTGTAGCTGTTGATTTTGAGGGGGATATTTAGCGGCTAGCCATCACCACTGAAACTTGAACCTGGATATTAAATGCCAGGGTCATATCCGGCCACCAGCATTGAATATTTGGGTCAACCAGATAGCAAAGGAGCTAACCAGGCAGTGACGATATTCACACCCTCTACCTAGTTAGCTTCTGCCGCAAATGTTAAGCCAGCCTTTAAGGTGCCTAACGTTTGCTGCTTTGCGAGAACTTGGTAATGGTTCAGTATCGCTGTTGCCTGGTTATGGCTGGCAGCTGACCCTGGAACACCCCTGGAATACGTCAATGCTAGCCGGCACCTGAAGATATTCAGCGGCACTCTCTTAGTTCCCCTGAATATCCCAGTCAATGCATAGTTAGCAGGTTTGCTAACCGTTTCATCGCTTTGAATATCCCCCATATATTTATATTGATCCAATTAGCGGACCATGACCCAGCAAGGGGCAAGTTACAGTATGGACGCTAGAGCTTTCTTTCTGTTAGACGAATGCATGTTTTTTTTTCTGTTGCAGTCACGTCCTACATTATTTTGCTCATTATCTTGCCAATTTGTTTTTGTATAGGGCACATCCTTCCCCTTCTCTGCAGGAGCGCCATGCATCCTCACTGGAGTCATTCAGCAGCAGATATATTTGTGCCTTAGAACTGATGCTCTGAAATATGTACATCGGTCATTTTGGCAAGATTACTTACACTAATGCTCTTGACCTCCAAATGCTATTAAGCAAACTTGCAATAAAGGAAGCCGAGTTTGCAGATCCTTTCAAAACTGCTATGAAAATTAGTGATGTCATCTTGTCTAGCGATTAATCAATCTTTTGCTAACAGCTTCCAACCTTACTGTAGGGAAACCATCTTTATTCCTCCCTTGAGACAAATGCTTATTCTAAGTGACTAGTATCAAAAATATTTAACCACTGAAGCAATGCAAACTCAGAATGCGACAGTTAAGAGGCAAAGAAGAAAGATGCAATTTCCTTAAAAGCAGTAAGCTAGCAATAGATTTTGTGCACTGCTTATTTGGCATGCTAAATGAAAGAGAGTAGCCTTGCAGCGTGCTGAATATAATCCCCTGCAGATCTGGTTTGGCTTCTTGATAGCAGTTCGCCACTCTTTGTTGGCCCCAACACCAGCCCTTGCATCTTATAACCTCCGTCACTTTCCTTGAAAATTCATTTTTTACAACAGATTGGGGTCAATTTTCAAAAGGTGGAGGTGCTTGACTTGGGGAATTAGGCTCCCGGATCAGCCTGTTTGATAAATGACCAGGCCTGAGCACCTAAATTTAGGAGCTCATTTTCACTAGCCACCAAAATTTAGATTTGTACAAAGTAGGCAGATTTAAAACAGAGAAAACAGATATTGATTTTCAGCAATGGGCTCCTAAGCCTGTAGAAATGAATTGCAGACCAGATTTCAAAATCCTTGGGCCAATATATTTAACTGTAGCGATACGCATGTCTTTTCAACACTGGCCATTGCAATTCAATAAAAAACAGATATTTAGCGCAGGGATCCGGATAGTAGCTGGTGCTGAATATCTGGAGAATGCAGTCCATTACAGCCAATATCCTTACTGCAGTGATTTCCAGTGCCATTATACGGACAGCTATCGAGATAGCTTTTTGCCGTCCTAAGCTATCTGAATAACTATCCATGTAGCGGCACAGAAATAGCTGCTATAGGGATCATTCCCCTCCCCATCCCAGACCACCCTACTACTATCTGGCTAGTGTGAAATCGGTGAGAGAAAATACTCAATGGTGCTATCCCAACAGTGGCACTGAAAATTGATCTTGCAGTCACTTATCCAGTCGTACATACTGTCACTGTGGGCGTACACAGGGGAGGAGTTTGGACAAACATGGGTGGAGGGAAAGGTTAGCCACATAAATGATAAAGTACTGTAATTTGCATGCATTCCATACAAATTTAGGCACGAGCATTTATGCCAATCTTGGGCTGGTGTAAATAATCGCACCTCAAATTAATGCATGTTTTTGGCCTTTAATGCTAGTATTTTATAAAGTATAGTATGCATTGTACTTGACTTTATAAAATGGGCATGAAATATATGCATACAAATGTATGTTTGCTACGTGGGAGTTTATGAAACAACCCTTATAATGGCTGGATATTGACACTATTCATATAAGTTTTGTTCCCAGCTCAGACTGCCCCAAATCCCGACCCAATTTTTAATACTGACCTTTGGTTATATAGTGATTTGTACAATCACAGTGTAAACATTAGCTGGATGTTTAGTTTTAGAACAAAGCACTTAAGCAGTTGGCACCCGCATAGTTGCTTTTGAATATTGATCCCTATATAATTGCATAATACATCAGTAGGGAAGAAATTTGTCTGATTGCATTTTGGTAAGTCAGATTAACTTGCAACTTTATAGCTAATTTCTCAAGGTAAATCTTGAAAAATGTGGTAGTTGCACAGACTTTAGCTCTTGGTGCATCAACCCAGATTTATAGGGGGCAATATTCGGTGGTGGAAGATATCCGATTTCCACAGCTGACTATCTGGATTGCCCAACCGCCAACACTGCTAAGAGGATAGGATCTCTCATCGCCCCCGCTCCACCCACAGACTGCCCTGGTTTTAACCAGGCGTTTTTTCAGTTGTCTGTGGGTATGTTCAGCGATTAGTGCTGCTGAAGATTGCAGTGACCAGAGTTTAGCCAGATAGCAAGTCTGCTCACTGCCTAAAACATTTTGCTTAAATGGTTCAAATCTAGGCTAGATTGGTGATGACCAAAATTGATTGCCACCTGAATACCACTCACTGATTTTTGTGAAATGAGCGTGTTGCCTCAGTTCAGCTCCACAGCACAAAGAAGAGTCTGGCACAGATTGACCCCTGGTTGGCAGTGCACATGGACAGCGTAAATAGAGAGAAAGGGATTAAAAATGGCTAGGCTAAAAGTTGGAATTAAGTCCTGATGTCTGCTCTGAATATTCATTCTATTACTCATGTTTCTACTTCAGAAACTGCATTATCCTTCCCCTAGAATAGATCAATGGTTCTCAACCCAGTCCTCAGGACACACCTAGCCAGTCAGGTTTTTGGGATAACCACTATGAATATGCATGGCAGAGATTTGCATGTGCTGCCTTTATGGTATGCAGATCTCTCGCATACATATTCACTGTGGTTATCCTGAAAACCTGACTGGCTAGGTGTGTCCTGAGGACTGGGTTGAGAACCCCTGCTCTAGATGCTGAGTGACTAACATCTGATGCATCTTACAGCACTGTACAGTCTAAACTTTATTGTTTCAGGGGCATCTATGTACTAAGCATTTTTCTCATAGACCCAACTAGATCTTTTAGTAGATCTGGCCGTTACTGCAGTAACTGAGTGAGCTCTCTCTCCCTCCTTCCACACTTACACATCAATATTCTCTAAATGTCAGTGTCTTTTTTCCCCATAACTTTTGCTACCTCTCTATCCTATGGTTATTCAGGCTGAATTGAAGATTCAGCTTAAAAAGAACAGTACTATTGACCTTTTGCCCAACAAAACAGATTTACTGCCAGTTATTTATAGAAGACTTAAATAATGTAATTTTCCCAAAAGGCAGGCTGCACAGAGCTTGAGTCAATATAATTCATATACATCTACAGACACATAGATCAGATAGTGATACGGCCTCTGGCTTTATTGACCCATGAGTACAAAAAATATTTAACCCCTCCTGCTTCTCCTCTTACAAGGTATTTTGCTTGTCTTTTGAATTCTTCTTATGTATGGTAATAAAAGGCACTAAATAAAATAAAAATAATGGGATATCTTTTTTGGACTAATTTAATTTCTTGACTGGGATGTAACAGTCTATTAAATCAAGACAAAGCTAGTCAAAAAATAGAGATGTGTTAAAGCATGACAAGTAAGGGCATTTTCGGGTCATATGCCTTTAAATAAAGTGAAAGGGTGAGGGACTAGTTTGAACCAAATTCTCATTCGTTCTGCTCCCAGGGGGACGGGGCAGAACAGACCAATCACAAACACTTTATGAGGAAGAGAAGGCAGAAGCATAAGGCACTTCACCAATCATGTTGAAACTTTTTGACAAGCAGCTAAACAAGCCTATCTTTGCTTCTCTTCTCTTAAATCCCATGGCAACTCACTAAGAAAGTATAACAAAACCACAGCAGAGCAACATTTTCTGTCTTGAATTCAGATAGAAAGACCACAAAGAAAGGTGCCAGCTTGAATCAAGCTTTCTGAAGTCAAAAACTTGATTAAAAAATTAGAAGGTATCATAACAGCGAGCAGGGCTTTGAGAAAAAATAATGGCTTTTTGTTTTGCTTGCAGTGTCACAGCAAAATGACACTTGTAATAATCTCTCAGGTTGTCTGGATGTAAGAAGACTTGAGTCACATACTGAGCAGAGAGAGGGCAGGATTAAAAACCCAATCAGGATAGAGCAAAGAGGCACAGGCAGGTTTGTTCTCTGTCAGTGTCGCAGAAAACGGAATTTTAAAACTCTAGTAGGGTCTGTGGATCCAGACAGCCTGCGTTTTCAAATCAGAGAAACAAGGAGGTCAAAGAGTGCTGGCAGGGCAGATTCTCCATGCACCAGCAGGATTGCGTCAGCCACACCTGGTGACGTCCTCCGGGCGGCGCCATGCATACGGAAGTGCTCTCTAGAGCTCAGAAAGTGAACCTTTCTGAGCATGCCCAGGTAGCCCACCTTACCGGTCCGCCCCCTAGCCTGGCCAGTATTCTTTCTTCCGCCTTGCCAGCAAGACGGACCCTGCTCTCATCAAACACAATCTCCATTCAACGAACAAATTCTACAACTCTGATCTAGAGGCTATGCTCTACAGGACTTTATTGCAGAAAATGCAAGTACCTCAGCTGTGCTGCCTGTGTCGCCGGCTTTGGATGTGCCCGCTGCGGCCTCCATCCCCTGCCGTGCCATTGATGCATCCTCCGTGCCTCCAATGCGTTTCCTGCGGTCCCCGGCACCGGCGGGCCACCCGGGGCTTGTTGACTCCCAGTCCGGGATTCCCGATAACCACAGCCATGCTGCTCAAGATAGCGACGGGTCTCAGTCCTCCCAGCTTCAGTGTCAGTCCTCCAACTCCGCCCCCTCTAGCAAGCCTTCAACCTCTGCGAGCTCGGAGCTATGCTGCATCAAAGAGCCCAGCTCCCAACGTCATCGCTCTAACGCCGCCCCCTCCGGAGGCGGAACCTCCGCCTCTGGCCAATCGGAGCTGTGCAGCATCGGGGGAAGCAGTTGTCAACGCCATGCCTCAAGCAGCGCCGTGAGCCCGCACTGGCAACAAAACACCCCAGTCAGCCCTGTCGGCGCCGTCAAGTCCAGCGGTGCTGATTCTCCGAGCCCTATGGCTTACATGCACTTCAGGAGTAAGCGAAGCAGGAGCATCTCGGCACACAGAGATCGCAGAAGGAAACGGTCCAGGGCTGACAGAGACAGCGGATCCAGCAGCAGCAACAGCAGCTACAGCCGCAAAGCAAAGGGCAAACGCCGCCATCACTCTTATTCCCACAGGGGCCATCGGAGAGACCACCGCAACCGCAAAAGCAGGCACAGGAGTCACCGGAGTCCCTCCAGTTCCTCCTCCACTTACAGTCACCACCACAGCTGCTCCAGGAAATCCAGTAGCCGCAATATCTCTTCTGAGATTATCAACTTGTTAACTCAACTGCTAAACCAACCCGCCTCCATTGCGCTCACGGCGCACCCTTCTCCTCCCGCCAAGCCAGCTCCCATTCAGTGCACGACATCCACTCCAGACAAGGGAACTAGAGAACCCTCCCGTAGGCCATCGCCTCATCCACAACGGGAGAACCCCTCCCCAGACAGCACCGTGGAGGAGCACGACATCGAGGCAGCGGTGGTGGGGTCAGCATCGCAAGGACACGAACACACCAGCTCTGAGCCGAGGCAATCCCCGGAGCGGGAAGAACCCCCCCCCCCCACTCCGGAGGATCTCACTTACCCCAAATTCCTGAACAAACTGGCATCCACCTTGGCTTTAAAAGTTTCAGAGGAGGGAGGAGAACCAGTTCCCGAGGTTCTGAAGTACCTGGCGACTCCAAAACCAGCGTTTTCACTGCCCATCCACCAAACACTGTTGGACAACCACTTGCGGCTGTGGCAGACGCCGGCTTCCGGCTGGCCTTTTCCCAGACGCCTGGACTCTAAGTATCAAGTAAAACCTGCCCCGGGGTTCTCACAACTGCAGCTACCACACCATTCCTTTGTGGTGTCTTCAGCTCTCAAGCACATAAAGTCCTCACGTACTCACGCCAATAGCCCCCCGGGCCGAGACCACAAGCTGCTCGATGACATCAGAAAGAAGGTGTTCCAAGGATCTATGCTTAACGCTAGGATTGCGGCACACCAGTTCCAGCAAGTTCTATTCCTCGACGCCTGCACAGCGTCCTTCAGAGCCGGCGTTGCATCCCTTCCTAAGGAGTCCCAGGCACTGCCCTCCAGTGCCCTCCTGGATCTGTCAGAGTGCAGCAAGCATCTGGCTAGCACCACCTTTGACTCTTTCAACACAGCGCTGCGCACTGCGGGCACTGCCATCTCGGCAAGAAGATGGGCGTGGTTAAGAGCCTCCGGCCTGCGTGATGACACTCACGACGGGATCGCCAATGCACCCTGCATGAGTGAATCACTCTTTGGTGACAAGGTAAAGAACACAGTCAACAATATGAAAGAACATTGCACCATGCTACAAACTCTGGCAGATGACAGCTTCGAGCACCACAGCGGAACTCATAAAGGTAGCTTCCAGAGGAAGTCCTACTACGCCTCCAACAAAAAATACCCCTCCAACAGGAGATGGCAATACAACAAATACAAAAATAACTCCTACCACGCCCCTTCACACCAGCGCAACTCCCAGCGGGACCGTAAGCAGAAGAAGAGCAACAACGCGCCCACCACCAAAGGTACGCCCTCCTTTTGACAATGATTCAAGGGTGACCACCCGAATCGGGGGTCACCTGACTCACTTCCTTCCAGAGTGGCGACAGATCTCCTCAGACTCCTGGGTTCTACAGATCATTCGAGAGGGCTACCGCATGCGCTTTGCTGCGACGCCCCGCCAGAGCACTCATCCCATCAGCGACACCCCCCCACACTTACGCGTGGCCATGGCGGCAGAGCTGCTACACCTTCTGGTCTCCAAGGCAATAGAGCAGGTACCCTCTGCCGAAAGAAACTCTGGCTTCAACTCAAGATATTTTCTCATTCCCAAAAGAACTGGAGGTGTTCGCCCTATCCTCGACCTCCGCAAACTGAACACATTCATCATCAAAGAGAAGTTCAGGATGTACTCTCTCAACTCCATCCTCCCTCTGATACAATCCGGCGACTGGATGGCATCCCTCGATCTGCAGGACGCTTATACCCACATCCGCATCCACAAGTCCCACAGGAAGTACCTCCGCTTCCAAGTTCTAGGGCAGCACTACCAATACAGAGTACTTCCCTTTGGTCTATCACAAGCGCCACGGGTGTTCACGAAGTGCGTGGCCGTGGCAGCAGCACATCTCCGCAAGCTGAACATCTCGGTTTTTCCATACCTGCACGATTGGCTCCTCACAGCCCTCTCTGCAACGGAGCTGCAGGAATCCCTGCGGGTAGCCAAAACCCTGATCTCCTCCTTGGGGTTTGTCATCAACCTCAACAAGTCACACCTCATTCCTTCCCAGGGACTGGAATTCATCGGAGCTGTGATCGACACCAAACTCTCGAAGGCCTACCTCCCTGAGCGCAGATTGGTCACAATCACCTCACTTGCGTCCAGCTTGGCCTCAAAAGGAACCCCTTCGGCAAGCTCCATCCTACGTCTTCTGGGCCACATGTCCGCCACGACGTCGGTCCTTCCAGTTGCGAGGTTAAAGATGCGCGCACTCCAGTGGCATCTACGTACCCACTGGAATCAACATTCGCAACCACTCTCCACTCACATCCCGATGACCCCCCAGGTCAGAGCTCAACTCCACTGGTGGACGGTTCTGGGGAATCTTTCGGTGGGGAAGGACATGCATCCACCCAAGCACCAAGTAACCCTCACCACGGACGCTTCCAATTCAGGCTGGGGTGCTCACACCTCGATATTCAGCACACAAGGAGCCTGGTCACAACAGGAGAGGCTCCTCCACATAAACCTCCTCGAGCTAAGGGCCATCAAATACGCTCTCAAAGCGTTCCTAACACACGTGTGCGGGAAATCCGTCCTCATCCAGACGGACAACCAAGTTGCCATGTTTTACATCAACAAGCAAGGGGGCACCGCCTCTCGCTCCCTCTGCAAGGAAGCGCTTCAAATCTGGTCCCTGGCCCTGAAGAACGAGTGCAGCCTCCGTGCCTCCTATCTCCCGGGAGACCAGAACACATTGGCGAACAAACTCAGCAGACAGCTGCAGCCGCACAAATGGACACTCCTCCCGGAGGTAGCCGACAGTCTCTTCCAAATTTGGGGCATCCCGAACATTGACCTATTCGCCACTCAACGGAATGCGAAATGCCCCCATTCTGCTCCAGGCACCCATCAGCGAACAGGTTAGCAGCGGATGCATTCGACGTGTGCTGGGGGGAGTGGTCTCTGGTGTATGCCTTCCCGCCGACTCCTCTCATCCCTGCAACACTTCAACGGATCATTCGTGACAAAGCCCGAGCCATCCTGGTGGTTCCCCACTGGCCCCGCCAGATGTGGTTTGCGCTTCTCCAGCGCTTAGCACAAGGGGCCCCGAAGCGCCTGCCCCTCAGGCCGGACCTACTGACGCAGGATGGGGGCAGAACACGACACCCCAACCTCAAAGCCCTGGCTCTCACTGCCTGGAGGTTGAGCGGTTAAACCTAGCTACACTACAGCTACCTGCAGAGGTACAGGACGTGGTCCTGGCAGCCAGAAGACCCTCGACCCAGAAGTCCTACGGTCTCAAATGGAAGCGTTTCAGTGCCTGGTGCACAGCTCAAGGCCTTGAGCCCACTACGTGTCCCCTCTCCAATGTCCTACAATACCTTAGCTCTGTGTCTCACCTTGGTCTGCAGACACAATCTGTCAGAGTGCACCTCTCGGCGATCGCGGCCTTTCACGCACCTCCGGATGGAGCTACCTCGATTGCGGCACTGCCTCTCACATCCTGCTTCATGAAAGGACTGACAAACCTAAAACCCCCGATCAGACCTCCGGTTCCGCCCTGGGACCTCAACATAGTATTGCTACGCTTAACACAGGAACCCTTCGAGCCGATGCAGTCCGCGGACATGAAGTACGTCTCCTGGAAAACACTGTTTCTAGTAACCATTACATCCGCCAGGAGGATCAGCGAGCTGCAAGCGCTGGTAGCACACCCCCCATATACGCAGCTACATCCAAACCGCGCATCCTTGAGAACCAACCCCACCTCGCGGCGTCTTTTGATGAAAGATGTAACAGCCGGCATGGGATTTCAAATGAGGATTAATGCCAAGTTGGAGTTGATGAGTATCCCCTGAAGAAACGTTTGACTGTGAAACGCTACGGCGCCATTACTCAGGCGTTGGGAGAAAAGCTCAGCATGTTTCAGATAAACATCCTATTCTCAGACAAAATGTTATACACATAATATTGAATTTATAAATATGAGTGTTAAAACTTCCATTTTAGCTTTAATGAAAAAATAAGCAACCAAAAAGGGTCATTGATGTGAGGTTTCGGGCGCTGTTCCCACACGCACAGTGTGTTCAGTAAGTCACCCGATTCGGAGACCCTGTTGCACAGAAATAAGAAGCTAAGGAGGTGTTATAATATAAGGAGTTACAGATTATAGATCATCTTAAGGGTAAAGAGTAGAGCTGAATCATACATTTAACTGGACAGTTTATACAGCTCTGAGAAGTGACATTACGTTACACTTATTTTATAAAGGCGACTACTAAGTGGCATAACGCATAAATACATGCATGAGCCTATATTTTGCAAGTATGCATGAAAATTATAGTATTTCATAATCTACATGCGTACTTGCATGTTCCAGCAGTGCTCCGCCCAAGGGCCATATATACGCACAACCACTTGCAAAGTACGCTTCTTGATGCCAAAGCATGCACTTTTACGCTAGTCAATATTCTATAAGAAGTCACTTACATGCATGAATGACTATCAAATTATCTCTACATTGTCTACATGTTCTGCTCGATTCATTACTTTGAAGTTTGATTTGTGTTGGCTGACTGACACTGACAATGTGCTAACTAACCAGTTCATTACACCTACATGAACCCTACACAACTGCCCAAGGCCGGGAAGAAGAGGAGGAGGGGTCCTCGGCAGAAAAAGACCTTGAGACCAAGACTACCTCTGCTACCACAACAGACACAACAAATACCCTAGTTGTGGAAAACAAACACCTTTCCATCTGTTTAGTCTCCAGAGCTCCTAATACAGACACACAAGATCTCTCAACACTCCTTGACATAGCATGCACCCATGCTGCTAAGGACAAGCACTTTATAATGCTGGGTGACTTCAATCTCAACTCTGCAACAAAGGCACAAGTCAATCCATTCCTCGAAGCCATAGAAGCTATAGACCTCATACAAATCATCAATGTACCCACACATAGGAGAGGAAACACTTTGTATCTGCTGTTCGTACCCAACAAAATCCAATCAGCCACCCAACACTTCACCTACCAAGTAACACTCTTTCCATGGTCAGGCCACTACACAATCACCTTTGACCTACCACTGCTCAACTACAGCTCCACAAAGCATCCTCATGCATAATCACTTCGAAAGTTCAAGGAATTCCATAAACAAGAGCTTCTAGACCGCATCATACCCAAACTAGACTTGGACACAACTGACCTCACCTCACTCATTGACAAATGGAACAACACCATTGCACCATACGCAACCACCCCACAGAGAATAAATACTATTAGACATGTGTTGGCTTCCTGGTACTCCACTGAAATAAAAAAGGCCAAACACGAACTACAACGTCACTGGAGGAAGACAAAAACCCCACTTCACCAGATTCAATACTCCTCAAAACAAGATGAGTATAATAAGCTAATTCACAAACATAAAAGGGATTATCACTTGAACCTGATCCTCAAATCACTGAAAAAAGCTAGAGAATTGTTCACAATAGTAAAATCCTTCACATGTGCACCATTTGCCCATCCTCAAACTGGAATGCAACCAGAAGACTTCGCAGTACACCTCCAGAACAAGCTATTCCCCACAAATATTATGGCAATGAAGACTAGCCCACCACTCTTCATCAATCTCAGATCACAATGCTAGACAACATTCACTACTGTCTCCCCAAAACAGCTTGATCAAATAATCACAATGCTCAATACCACAATGTCACCACTTGACTCTTGCCCCGTCTCCTGGATAAAAATGACCAGAAACAAACTCATACTACCCCTTCTCAAAATAATAAACCTTTCACTCTCTCAAGGAACCTTACCAACAAACCTGCAGATAGCATCCATAAGACCTATTCTAAAAAGCTCCAATGCGAATATTAACCTACCCACCTCATACAGACCCATATCCAACATCCCCTTCCTTGCAAAGATAATTGAAAAAGCAGTTCAATTACAATTACAGGATTTCATAGACCTCTGTGCTCCACTGGACCTACAACAATCCGGTTTTAGAACCAACCATGGGGCGGAAACATTACTCACATCACGAATCAACACTCTCCTCCACGGGCTCAAACAGATCAAGGAAGGCTTCATCCTAATATTTTTAGATATAGCTTCTGCCTTTGACTCAATAAATCATGATAAGTTGTTACTAAAACTGGAGTCAATAGGTGTAAGTGTTACCACTCCAGCATTGTTCCAGTCTTACCTTACTGACTGACACCCAGGGGTGGTTGTATAATGAGGCCAAGTGCGGCGGTGGCCTCAGGCGGCAATTTTTTGGAGGTAGCAAAAAATGCCCCCAAAGACCGCCTCACTCAGCCTTCAAAATTTAAAAAAAACAAAAAACTTCAGGACAAGCTGCTGCCATTGCTTCTTGGCAGCGGCAGAATCAGTAGCTCCGCGCCCCCGCTCCCTTACTGCTGCCGCGGAAGAGCCTTGCCAGAACCCTGGCTCATCTTTGCAGAGCCACGGGAAGGAAAAGCGTTTCTCTTCTTTCCTGTGGCTGTTAAAGTTGAGCCCACCGGCAATGAGTCGTAATCTAGGCATTTCCTGTCTCGCGCGTGACTGAGGCTAGGTGTTCTGTTAATATGAAGTTTGTGTATAAAGATCTATACTGTACTGTAGTAATTTGACTTGTTCAGTTTTTCAAATAGGTGTATGGATGTTCTAGGGCCCACTGTAGAATTTACAGTGATGCTTTTTTTGGATGGGCTCCTTATGTGAGTTTTGGAAGTTGGTGCTGATATGGTATGGTATGGTAGGTTTGCTCTTTGTTGTAGGGTTTTGTATTAGATCACAATATGCCTGGTGCTGGAGAATGTTTGTTGTTGTTAGTGAGATGATCAGAATCAGATTTTGCTTTTTAAGATATTGAGTTCTGTGGATGAATTTCCTGGTTCAGCTCTGCACCTACTGTTGAAGGAGGTTCTGTGGATGCAAAATATATGTTGAAAAAGAAAAAGCAAGAACCATAATGCAGTTTATAACAAAATAAAAAAAGAGCTATTATTTAGTTTTATAAACTGTGCTGTGGTTCTCGCTCTCTTTTAGTTCCTTGGTGTACAAACATCTTGTATTTCCTCCATATAATCTAATTGGCTTTTTGGTTTGGTTCAGTCCCTGATTGCCCCTCCCCTCCTCTATGGAGGGGGGGGCGCCATCTCATCCTTCGCCTCAGGCAGCAGATTGCCTTGAGCCGCCCCTGCTGACACCAACAAGTCAAAATAGGAAACAAGGCCTCTAAACCGTTCAAACAACTCCAAGGCATACCTCAGGGATCAGCACTCTCAGCCTTACTCTTCAATTTATACACCCAACCAATCTTCCATATCATACAAGCACATAAAATACACTACCACATTTATGCTGATGATTTAATGATGTATGCCCCATTTGAGACCACCAACCCATACTACGCTGCTATACAACCATGCTTCAGTGAAGTCACTAAATGGCTGGAAGACCAGAACCTCTATCAACTACAAATCAGAAGTACTCATAATATCGAGGGATCCATCCTGCAACCCACCAGAACAAATAGAACTCAATAATGTCCAGCTACCTGTAAGATCAATGGTTAAATATTTAGGAATCACCCTAGATCACAAGCTGACCTTCCAGACCCCTACAAAAAGGATAACAAATTCTATTTACCAGAAGATCAGGATCTTGCACAACCTTTGACCACTATTAGATCCTCAGCATTACTGTACAGTATGCCAGGATGTAATCACTGCACACCTGGACTACAGCAATTCAGTCCTCCAAGGACTTTCAAACTTAGCCTTTAAACCTCTTCAGACAGCACAGAACACAGCAGCTCGTCTCATCAGCAAACACCTCAATATAACCACATCACATCAGTACTTAAGGAACTACAATGGAGGGTTAAGTGGCTTGCCCAAGACCACAAGGAGCACCTGTGGGACTAGAAACCCCAATCCTTCCGGCCCAAGGTTGCTGTCCTCTAGTGGGATTTGAACCCCCGACCTTCTGGCTGGAGGTAACTTGCCCCAACCATTAGGCCACTCTTTCCTCCCTTGCTTGTTGCCATAGGTGTGAATTCACTATAGAGTAATATTTTTATATGATATGGTTAATGGTTTATGAGGCCTTCAAATATTGCCTTTCGAATTTACACAACGTGGTTTACAATAAAATAACTTACGTTACAAAATAGGAAATAAACTCCATTAAAATTGATAGGAAGAGATAGAGGGAGAGATCTGGAGGGAGAAGGCCTGACCTGCATGATCCCCAATTAGACTGAACCTTCAAAGGCCTGCTCAAACAGGCGGCTCTTTAAGTGAGGTCTGTAGGATTTGTAGAAGGATTCCAAGCGGCAATGAAGGGGTAAGGAATTCCAAAGAACTGGGTTTCTGAAGAAAGGGAAGAATGACAGGTCAACTCTAGTTTGGCTCTCGAAGAGGATGGGAGGGGGGGGGGGGATGGAACGTGAAGTCTGTTATCAGGCACAGTTACCTGGCAAAACTTTCTGAGAGTATCAATTTAGGACCATCAGTACAGATCTAAAACCATTTCAAAATGAATTGCATTCATTTTGACTGAAAACTAATTCAGCTTAAGTAATGAAATCTATTTATAGCCCATGGGAACCATCATGCAACATTCTTACGAGACAGTTCTGAATATTTACCATGTCAAACCATTTAGATCTGCATCTCTCAACCCATTCCTCTGCAGCTGCCTAGCCAGTCTGGTTTTCGGACTATCCATACTGCATATGCAATTGCAGAACCAGTATATGAGGTTTTCTGCCATGCAGTTCAGCTGGAAGAGGAAGGCACAAAAACCTGTAAGAAATCCTCGTGACCTTGTGGCCATAGAAGTGGTGCACCATGGCAATGAGGTCACATGGAAAACCACTAATACCATGCATACCATAGATGTCAGCTTGTGGCTGCCTCTGCACCTATAACTGTTAGGAAAGCATTAAGCTCCTTTGAACCTGGTGAGAATTTGAAGTTTTCTTAGGGCTGCATGTATCCCTAATATGCAAGGGAACATGCCGAACCAAACTCTTTCATTCTCATTGATTGATTTCTCCCTGTTCTGCCATGTGTGCAGGAGAATGCAAGTCTCAAAGAAAAAGAAAGGAGATGAAAAATAGTAACAGAGAAAAAGTGATAAAACAGCAAAACGTGGTATGGATTAAATCAATCTTGTCAAAAATATTGAGCTTGCAGTAAAGGAGCTCTTCCATATTACCAAGGGTATATGTTATGAATTCATAAGCCAAAATTTAGAGGCATAGGGCCGACAGCTGTCGATCATGTGAAAGTGTGCAAAGTGCAGGTGAAAAGTGTTGTAGGTGTCATCCAGAGTATAATTAAGAGCTGTGGCACAAAATGTTGGTTTCAATGTTTAGTTTCATTTCATTAGGCACATTTCCCTTGGGCTCAGGCTGTGCAAATCCGTCTGGTCGTATGCATGTTTGCTTGCATCTGTGTATGCTAACCACCCCAACAGGATGGCAAGCCTGGCTCTGCAACAAGCAGGAGAAGAGTGCAAGGCCATGACTGCAGTCAAGAGAGCTGCATGAGAGCAAGGCTGTGATCAGAGTCTTGCAGGAAGTTTAGAGTTGCGGCAAGAGAGAGGAAGAGAAGGCAGGAGAAATTTAAAGGGGCAGTGGTTTTGGCAAAGGAAGATGGGGGACAGAATGGAAGGCAGGGGGTAAAAGGGGGAGGGAGAAAGGACAGAGTCTAGGAAGGGGAGCAGAGAGTGGGTGGGGACAGCAGGAAAGGGGCGGGAGGGGGAGGGAAGAGTGCAGGGCTTGGAGGTTGAAGAGATGAATATATGGGGAGAAAAGGCCACAATGTGTATAAGCCAAAGGTGCAACCCCCCAGAAGACAAATAGGCCCTCCACCCCCCACGTCACCCCATACCACACACACAGACACTCTACCTCGCATCGCAGACACACCGATGTACATCATCCCCATGCACCACACACAAAAGCAGGAACCCCACCCCCACACCACACACACACACAGACAGTCCACTCCCACACCACACACACACAAACTCAGAACTACCCCACCTCTGCAGCACGCACGCACGCAGATAGATACCCCACCCCACACCATATACACACAGGCAGCCCACTCCCACAACAGACATACACACATTCAGAACCACCCCACCCCTGCAGCACACACAGATGAGCTCACCACCCTCCCCCAGACACACATGCACACAGCCACCCCTTCCCTGCACTAGACGTGCACACAGGCATCTCATCCCTGCACCATACATACACACACAGTTGCACCCTACCTCCATATCACACATACACAGGCACCTCACCCCTGACATCACACGCAAACACACTATTGGGGGCATTCAGAACAGCAAATAGCAGGGATGTATGTCCGGTTTGGACATACACCCCATCTTTTGCTTGCACCGTATACATAGCTACCAGCTCTCCACACGTACAGTGGCGTTGTGCTGGAAGTGCTGGATGGGGATGGGAGGGGGAGGGCCAGAGGCAGAGGGAGGGTGGAGCGGGGGCGGGCTCACAAACCTGGACATACAGGACCGATTCCAGTCATGGCCCTGTACGTCCGATTGCGTCCGGATAGATGTGGGACTTATTCCATTATTCATATCATTTTCATAGTGCTTCACTTTAGCATACACTGTTTCATTTTAGTGCACACTAATTCACACCCCTAGTAAATATGTGAAAAAATATTGTGGGAGACTGGGGTGGTTGAATATTAAAGAAAATGTACCAGAAAAGTTCAGCATGATTTATTTTGAAAGTCCAGAAAAAACGTAAGTGGGGCACAGGTGGAGCAATAGTGAGCGAGATTGCTTGTGCCTCCTGAGGGGAGGGGCAAAAAATATGATGATAGATGAGTAAGAAGACAGTCAGAGGCCTGTCTGTGAAACACTTTGAAGGCCAATATAAAGACTTTCAATTGAGCACACGGCTAAATCAGCAGCCAGTGAAGTTCCTTTAATACAGGGCTTGTATGTGGTGCCTAAAATTGCAGCCTAACACAGTTGTGACTGCGATGTTTTCCATCAGTTGCAGCATTTGGGTAGTCTTTAATGAGATCTCCCATGCAGGACCAGCACAGGAGATGGCCGGATCATGGATCACTGTTGTCAGGTTTGCCTTATTTAATAAAGATAGAATTGATAAATGGATCTGAGTGAGAGAGGTACAGACTCCCAGAGACATCAGAACAGTGTATCATCCAATGCAATCCCTAGTTTTCAGGCTTGATCCTTTTTATAGAGAATTACCCCATCCAAGGATAGTGAAATGTCCAAATTCAATAATAGATGCCAGACTACTTTGAGCATTTCCATCTTCAAGAGTTTGGCATTAGCTTATTTCTAATCATCCATGTCCTGATTACTTCCAGACCTTGGTCTGTTAAGGCTATTGTCTTCTCTTTATTCGGACCTAATGGAATATGCAGCTGGATGTCACCAGCATAAATATAAATATTACAATTACAATTTCTAATAACATCTGCTAAAACTGTCAGATAAATGTTTAACAGAACTCTGAGGGACCTACAGCTCAACAGTCATGATGAAAAGCAAAGCCCGTCCATAGCAACGGATTGAGAAGGTCCTACCAAAGTAAAAAGCCAAAGCTGGAGCAGCTCAGTCGTCAGATGGTACGCGGATGACATAAAGTGGATACCTTGAAGGGAAAAGATACTTCTCATAACATGAGACGTGATCGACAAAAACTGGAAAACTGGTCGAATGCTTGGCTTTAATGTGAAGACATGCAGAGTGATGCTTTGGGGTACAGAAATCCAAAGGAACTACGTGCGATGAGAGGGAGAGATGGATGGGCATAGGTCAGGAAAGAGACCTTAGGATGATAGGGCCCGATATTCAGTGGAACTGGGCTATCTAACCGGGTAAGGCGGCATGTCGCCTCTCGCCCCCCCCCCCCCAGGCCCCACCCCAACTTTCCTTTCCCCGACAGATTAATTCAAAACAAACACATGACAACCATTTGGGACTTAAACTGGTCGCAGCTTTAATAACCTTTTAAACACACATAATATAACATCAACACATATTAACGCCCCCCCCCCCAAGCAGAGCGAGCTCTCACCCGCCGTGTTAGTAGCAAGGTGACGCCGCATCCGCTTCCCCCGGGCACAGGCCCGACATTTTCCACGCCCTCCCTCTTCCGGCTTCGCCATGCTATTAGCAAAAGCCTGAGGGGTTAACCGGGTCGGGGTACCCCACCCCCGCCCTCATGCTTGCCACCGGCTCCGGACCCCGGAAACCTCTGGGATCCCGCCAAAGCCCCCCCTCTCCAGCTGCAACAACCCAAAAAACCCCCCCAACCAAAGCCTCCCCAGCCAGGGTGGGCGGGCGGGACGTCTGGAGCCTCCAGCCTTGACCCAGCAACTGCCGATGCAGAGCTGGGTCCCCGCGCCACCACCCCCCCCCCCCCCCCGCTGCCGGGTCCTAGCCTCCTCATTGGCTCCCGGGCGTTTTGAACGCCACGGGGAGCCAATGAGGCGCCCGGCCGCGCGGGCACCAACGAGCCGCGCGCCGCCGCAACCGAGGGGGGGGGGCGAACGGCCCGCCACCCCCCCCCGGTTAGGAGCGGCCACGCGGACGGGGCCCGCGGCCTTGCTGTAACCGGGTAAGGCGGCATGTCGCCTCTCGCCCCCCCCAGGCCCCACCCCAACTTTCCTTTCCCCGACAGATTAATTCAAAACAAACACATGACAACCATTTGGGACTTAAACTGGTCGCAGCTTTAATAACCTTTTAAACACACATAATACAACATCAACACATTTTAACTCCCCCCCCCCCAAGCAGAGCGAGCTCTCACCCGCCGTGTTAGTAGCAAGGTGACGCCGCATCCGCTTCCCCCGGGCACAGGCCCGACATTTTCCACGCCCTCCCTCTTCCGGCTTCGCCATGCTATTAGCAAAAGCCTGAGGGGTTAACCGGGTCGGGGGTACCCCACCCCCGCCCTCATGCTTGCCACCGGCTCCGGACCCCGGAAACCTCCGGGATCCCGCCACCGGCTCAGGTCAGCCACGACCAGAGCCGCCCCCCAAAGGTAAGCTGCGACCAGCCCTCGCCCCAACCGAATACCTTCCAAGGCCTCCTGCCAATCATTAAGCAGTAAATCTAGCCCTATCGGGGACAAGTGCACCCCATCCGGCCTATAGAGGCCAGGGCAGTCCACGTCCACCCAAGGGTGAAAAATTTGACAGCCCCCTTGCTGGCCCACCCACTGGCCAATTTGACGGGTAATTTTGGTCACACCCCGTGACCACCGTCGCTGAGCCCTACAGGACGGCCTTGGAATGATATCCGACCATAGCAATAATACATCCGGAAACATCCCCAAAACCACCCCAAAGTCCTTGATAGCTGCTCGAATCAACTGCCGGCAAGTCCATGAAGCGAGATCTTTGCCACCTAAGTGGAGCAGTAACACATCCGGGGCGCCTCTGGTACGCTGGAGGTGCCGAAGCAAAGGCAGGAGTTGGATCCACCGGAGTCCGCGCTCGCCCAGCCATGTGATCGTCACCGCCTGCTCAGAAAGTCCCAAATTCAGCCCCATTGGGCGCGTCGCTGCTCGCCGACCTGCCCAGAAGACAAAGGAGTGGCCAAGAATCCAGCAGCTTCTATGCCCCACATCTGAAAGACAAAGAATAGCCCCGTTAGTGCCCCCCCCACTCCCCTACAAACGCACATAGCTGTGGAAAGCTCCCGACCGCCAACGCCCAATGCGCCGTATCTCCTGATCGGGCAGCCCGGCCACCGCCGCACTGGTCGCCGCCCCGATCCGGAAGGAATGAGGGGCGAAGGCACCAGGGTCCTCACCTATCTGTCGTAATGCTAGCCGTAGCACTGCGGTAAATTGGAAACGCGTAAGAACCCGCTCGTCCTGATGGATAAAAAGGCTACCGCCAACCTCCGGACGAACGCGTAAGTACGCTTGCAGTAACGCGACCGGACACGAGGGGGAATCCTGAACCGCTGCCAAGTCCACCCACATAACTTTACCCGCCTGATCCGTCTTAGAACGGGCAAGGCGGATACGAACCCTACTCCCGAGCAAGTGCACGTGATGCACATGCACCTCCCTCCCATTGTGAAGCCGCCCCGACTCCGAAACCAGCTCGCCCACCCGAAATGCGCCGAAAAAGGCTAACGAAAAAACGGCCCGAAAGAGCACCCCTTCATAGTAGGAGGACACCACTTGCGGCAAGGCCCCGCATAACCGACGCAGTAAGTCATGAGTAATAGGACGCCGCCAATCCCCGGGCGAGGGACTGGACCGCTCCCAACCCCGCAACAATGTACGCGTTAAAAATCCCCCTCCCGCCCCCCCCCCACCCGATAGCCCGTGCGAAAAAGGCGAATCCTGCTAAGTTCCTTCGGACAGTGGTCCGTGACAGGCCCTGTTCCTTAGCCGCCGCCACATACTGACCCAGAAGCAGATCCGACGCTGGCCCGGAACGCCATCCATGGAGTAGCAAGAAGGACACCACACTGCAGTAGCCACGTTGATACGTGACCCATGTCGCCGAGGAGACGGACTTCCGCAACAGCTCGATCATGGCTGGAGGCCAATCCGCCATAAATGCTCCGGGACCGCAGATCCCACGTCGTCCGCATCTGGCGCCAAGGTCCGAAACAGCGCCCACTTGAAACGGGAAAGAGCATCGGCAATCTGGTTATGACTCCCCGGAATATGACGAGCCTTAATCACTAAATTCAACTGCAAGCATGAAAAGACCACCTGCCGCATCAGGTCAGCTACCGGCTGACATCTTGGGGAATAGTTATTGATCACCAACACTACGCCTCGTTGTCGCACCACCAGCGCACTCTGCGATTGCGGAGTCTATCCGGCCACAACGACAGGACCACCAAAATGGGAAACAACTCGAGGAAGGTAATATTCCTCGTAAGCCCCACCGCTCGCCAGGATTGAGGCCAGCCTTCTGCGCACCATGCGCCCCCCAAAATAAATCCCCAAACCGGAACCCCCTGCTGCATCAGTATACAACTGCAGATCCGCAGAAGTCACCTCCGGGTCTCTCAGCACCGTGGTACCATTAAAGTCACGAAGAAAATCGTCCCAAATCCGCAGGTCTGCCCGCAAGCTGCGTGACATCCGAATCCGATGATGCGGCCTAGAGACGCCTGCAGTAGCTGCGGACAACCGGCGCAAGAACACTCTCCCCATCGGGATCACCCGACACGCAAAATTCAGGGACCCCACCAAAGACTGCATCTCCCGCAGCGTTAGCTTACTAGAACCCAGCGCGTTGGCGACCAACACCCGCAGACTCGTAACTTTCTCTCCGGCAAGCGGGCCACCAACGCCACGGAATCCAACTCCACTCCCAAAAAGGTAAGAGTAGTCGCCGGACCCGCCGTCTTCTCGGATGCTAATGGAACACCCCACACTCGGGCCAACTGGACAAACCCATCCAACAAAGCCTTGCACTGCCCGTATGCGCCGGCCCCACGAAGAGGAAGTCATCTAAGTAATGCACTACCGAGCCGCATCCCACCCAGTCCACGAATGCCCAGTGTAAAAAGGAGCTAAACTGTTCGAAATACGCACAGGAAATCGAACAGCCCATAGGCATGCATTTATCGAAGTAAAATTGCCCTTCGAAGCAAAACCCCAACAAATGGAAAGCAGAAGGGTGCACCGGCAATAAACGGAAAGCGGATTCAATATCCACTTTTGACATCAAGCACCCCGGCCCACAGGCACGTACAAGCTCAACAGCCTCATCAAAGGATGCGTAACGTACGGCACACAAAACCTTAGGAATGTGATCATTAACTGAGGAACCAATAGGAAAAGAAAGATTATGTATCAGGCGATACTTCCCCGGCTCCTTCTTTGGAATGATACCCAACGGAGAAACCACAAACTCTGCAAAAGGTCACTCTCCGAAAGGACACGCCACCCTACCTAAGGCCAGCTCAGTTGCCAACTTATCTCGTACCAGCTGCGCGAAACGCCGCACCGAAGGCGAATTCCGCGCCTTGTGTACCCCTACACTGCCCACCACCGGTATGGGAAACCCCTCCTTAAACCCGTATTCCAAAAGACCGCTGACCTGTCGCTTCGGATACTTCCTAAGCCACGGGCCTAACCCATCAATCGCAACCGGGGTGGGGGCCAAACTCCAGACGTCCCCATTACTTGTGGCTGCGGGCTGACACGCCCCCGCCACTCTTCTTGACACACTTGAGGGCTGAGTGACCCCCATTACAGACGGAGCAGGTGTGCCGGAATTTGCAATCCAGAAAGGGGCAGGAAGACTTGTTGAAGCGCCAGCACAAGTCCCCCGCTCCCCCCCCACCTGGAGTTCTCTGCAAAACAGGGGGCACGCCCGATCAAAAGGGCCGATCCGCCCGCGCAGGGGTGGCTACTCCACCTCTTTGCCCACCCATACTTCCCCCGCCAGGTCTGATCGCCATCTGCGTTAGCCAAAGATTAATGTCCTGCGTTCCCCACGACAACAGGCGATTCTCCTCCATCTTATCACGGAATTTCTCATCATAGTTGAGCCAAGCCCAACCGTCATGAGTCTGTGAGGCCTCCAGTATGGAATCCGCGTAAGCCAACAGCATACCGTACTGCTCCGGATGCGAATGACCCCATACACTCGCCAAGCGCAAGAAAGACCGAGTCCAATTAACCACATTCCGAGCCACTCTCTTGACCCTACCCACCTTCTCGTCCTCCTTACGCTTCCGTCGGCTATCCCCCGACCGTTTTCGACCTTCGAGTAAGCGGAAAATATCTACGTAGCGACGTTTTACAATCTTTTTCCGCAGAGTCTTTGGCACCCCCTCCCATAACTCCGAGAAAAACGCCACCGAAGGCACCGAACCCACCTGTCCCATGCCGACCTCCCCGCCAGTGGCCCGCGGAGTCCCGGCCAAGTCGTCTGACACCGAGCCGGACGAAGACTCCGAAGTTGAAGAAGAGGAGGACCCCGAACGCCGCCGCCGGTGACCAGAACACCGCTTGCGCTTGGTCGCTCGCTTCTTACCCCCCTCCCCTGCCCTCCCCCTAGCAGCCAACTCACCTGCCACTGGTGCTGCTACCTCGGAAGACACGCCCGGCTCCGGTGGCGTCAACGCTGATGCTTCCGCTCCTCCTCCGCTTCTGACAGACACGGGGCCTCCACTTGTGCTCGCCCTCCCGCCGTCCAGCTGTCCAGCAGGAGCCCCCCACGGTTGCCCCAAGTAGTGCCAGCCAGTCGAAACCTGCGGAGAAAAAACAGGGAAAGGCGAAGGAACACCCGCCCCCGGCCAAGGCGGCTGCCACGCCCCTAGCCATTCCACGCGGGAAGAGCCTTGTCCCCCGCCCTGCCAATGCGCCCACATGGGGGAATAGGCTGCCCCAGCAGGAGCAGATCCACCCCCCAGACTCGCAGCGTCCATAACCAAAGTGCTCGACTGAGGAGCCGCCTCTTCACTCACCCCCGTGGGACCTATAGCCACCCCCAAGCCACCGGGGGCCTCTCCCCGCCCCAAAGCACCTCTAGCCGGGGCTGTTGACCTACCACGCCGGCCCCCAGCTAACCGGCCAGCCGAAACCCCCCTACCCGCCCGCCCCCCCGGCCTGGTGACAGGGCTAGTACCACGGTCGGACGCTGGGCCACGGCTCGGAGCCTTGCCCCTGGTCCCTCTTCCAAGAGGAGCCGAGCGCCCCAACGGAGCAGGCTCTCCCCTCCGAGGACCGGCCGGCTTAGCCTTCGCAGGCCCGTGGCGCTTACTGGAACCCCCCTTCTTTCCTCCACCGGCCATGGCCAAGTAATAGGCCGGAGGCAACCTGGAAACCTATTGCACAAAGGGTTGCTCACTTATTTATTTATGTATTTATTTATTTTTTTTTATTTTTTTTATAAGGAGAGAGGGGACTCTCTGCGTATCCAAATTAAAGAATTAGTAATTTATTTATAATGTGTTGTAAGGGGATAGAAGACTACCCCACAGAGCCCAAACAAACTTGCCTGGAGAGCCACGAGCCTCCCGACTCCCCCGCCGCTGGATCGCTGCCCCCCGGAGCTCCAAAGACGGCGCCGCTTCACGTGCTGCCTCACGCTGCTGCCCTAGGCCCTCACAACCAACGATTATCCTGCGCAGCAAGCCCGCACACGTCTGGAGCCTCCAGCCTTGACCCAGCAACTGCCGATGCAGAGCTGGGTCCCCGCGCCACTCACCCCCCCCGCTGCCGGGTCCTAGCCTCCTCATTGGCTCCCGGGCGTTTTGAACGCCGCGGGGAGCCAATGAGGCGCCCGGCCGCGCGGGCACCAACGAGCCGCGCGCCGCCGCAACCGAGGGGGGGGGGGCGAACGGCCCGCCACCCCCCCCCCGGTTAGGAGCGGCCACGCGGACGGGGCCCGCGGCCTTGCTGTTCCTGAAGTCAATGTTTTTGAAGTCTAGGACTGAGCTTGCTGTGAGGGGACTCTGCTTTGGCTTTTATCTCAAACCACACCGTGTGACGATCATTGCTGCTCACATGGGCACCCACCCAGACGTTCAACATACTTTCTCCGTTGGTGAGTACTAAATCTAGCATCAAATTTTCCCTGGTCAGTTCCATCACCAATTGTTTAAGCAATGCATCTTGGAAAGCATCCACAATTATTTTACTTCTTTCCAGATTTGCAGAAGGAATATTCCAATCCACATCGGGTAGATTAAAATCACCCAATATGATCACTTCCCCCTTCATGGCTACCTTTTCAAAATCAATAATCAAGTCACTATCCATTTCTTTGGTTTGAGTTGGAGGCCTGTAGACTATACCAGTATGGATGACAGTGCCATCTCCTCTCTCCCACACAATCCAAAACACTTCTTCTTTTCCCCACGTCCTCTGCATTTCAGCAGCTTTAATATTGCTTTTGACATATAGGGCTACTCCTCCTCCTTTTCTACCCTCTCTATCTCTCCTAAATAGATTATAGCCAGTTTTTGCACTCAATTCATTAATTTATAGACCTCTATCATATTTTCCCTCAGCCATCTCTTTTCCAGGTTGAAAAGCCCTAACCTTTTTAGCCTCTCCTCATAGGTGTATCCTTCCATCCCGTTTACCATTTTGGTGGCTCTTCTCTGTACCTTTTCTAATTCTGCTATATCCTTTTTAAGATACGGCGACCAGAATTGAACACAATATTTAAGGTGCGGTCGCACCATGGAATGATACAGAGGCATTATAGGTGCTGCAGTAGATAGCACGTACTAACATTTGATAAATATGGCCCTTAGGTTTGGTACAGAAGGTATTTTCCTGTCCCCAGAGGGTTTGCAATCTGACCATAACTAGTTTTGAGCCACCACTGGTATTTTCCAGAAATTGTTTTCCTTTCAGCCTCTTTTCCTATACAGAAAATTATCTTATAAGATTATCGTGTCTATGTGTTTGTCCACCCCCCTAATAACTTCTGGATTATTCACCCAGTTTCTACCACAGATAATTTAGTTTAGTTTAGAAATTCATATTTGGTCTTTTCAAAGCAAAGCTTGTTCAAGGCAGATCCCAGTGCATGATACCAAATAAAACCTTAATAACACTGTGTCATGGGCAATAATTTACAAATATGTAAGAAAGTGACCTCACCGTAGTCTAGACTTAGGGTCTTCTACTTTCGTTTTCTATAGGGAAAGAGACCATTGAGTTGAAATCTCACAGAAGTCAGAGCAACTGATTTCAGATTGTGTTTATTAATATAACCAGAACACAATGTCCCCAATGTGCAGGAACACTTATGCGCCACGAGGAACTACGTACAAAAGAATAACTACAACTCATAATTCAAATTTACCTCCCTTCCCCCCACTCTGTATCAATGTATATTTACCACACAAATGGGAACAGCATGTATATACAACATGCACCCAACCTCCCCCCCCCCACCCAATATGAGAGGGACATAAGAAGAAGGGAGAAGCCCACATTCATCCCCTCCCCACATAGTCACTCCAAACACACCCACTGCCTTTGAAAAGCAGCTCACACCTCCCTCTTAAAGGGTCAGAAGCTCATTACACACCCTTGAGGACAAGGAGTCCACATAGACCGCCCCCCCCCCCCCCATAGGGCCAAAAGGTTCTCCCTGGACCTGGAGTTGCCCTGTGATGTCATTAACATAAGGAAATGGACAATGGAAGATTTCTAAAGTTCACCAAGCAAAAACAGCAACACTGCCAGACAACAAGCAGAGAAAGAACCAAACTGGAAAAAGTGTGCAGAAAGTTCACACAACAATTTTATTAATCTTTAAAATCAGTGGCCTAAACCCAACACAGGACCATGTTTCGTATTGAACTTCATCAGGGGTTATTTGGGCACACTAAAAAACATGTAAAAACATAAATAATTAAAACTTTTGTAAATAAAACATATGAATTAATAAATTGTAACATCCTGGACTAAAAACATCAATGAAAGCAGTATAATGATGAAACGTTAGAAATAAAAACATTTCTTAAAACAAAATATCAATACAAACCAAAATGAACAATGTGAGTAATAAATAATTAAAATTGTATACATAAAAACCAATCATATAAACATTGTAAATTAATAAAACATATTAAAATATAAGTAACAAGAGAATGCAAAATAAAAGGCTCAAAACACAAGATTAAAAAAGGCTCAAAACACAAGATAAAAAAGGTACATCAAAAAACTTATCAAAAAAGCCTTTATGGTCAATAGGGCGCCATCACACATCATTGAGGTAATCCTCCGTTTTACTCCTGCTCCGTTTTGTAATTCATTCTTGCTCATTCCTGTTCCTGGGTTTTTAGTTTTTTGTGTTCCTCCTCATCTCTTGGTATATTTCAACATGGGTTGATAAAGGTACCTCCCTTTTGCTTTAGAATACGTTTTTTGATGTACCTTATTTATCTTGTGTTTTGAGCCTTTTTTAATCTTGTGTTTTGAGCCTTTTATTATGCATTCTCTTGTTACTTATATTTTAATATGTTTTATTCATGTTTTGATGACACGGTCTAACGTTGAAATATGGCCTGTACGGATCAGAAGAGTTATTTTGAAACTCTTCAAGCTTTAAATTTTGATGCCGCGCCTATAATGTTGGGTAATGTCCTGGTGCCCTGGATCCTGGCTTACAGGTTGCTTTAAATGGTTGTGTATATTTCGATGCTTTCTTTAGTGACAACTCACATACATGTATTTGTTAGGGTCATATTGCTGAAAGACATTGGTTCATCGGCACGAAACGAACGTTTTGGCGAATATCACCGCTGCAATCCCTTTGGACTGAGTAGTAAGGAGAAATGCATTTACTGTTTATGCCCCTTCACTTTTGAGGTTCGTAGGGTGGAATGGTGTCTTTATAATCTATGGGAGCCTTTATTCCACACTTAATGTAATGAGAAAGGATTCATTTTAGCATTTATAAGTGAGCCATTGAAGGCACTGTTATGTCTAGTATGGTTTAAAAGTTTTTTCCTTTACTTGCAAGGTTGGTGTTGCGTTTTCTTGCACTTTAAATTTTTTTTATATCACAATGGGTTGGTTGTTTATCTATTAATTGCTGTTTTCCATAGGAATTCTCTACCGTTGTTGCTTGCCATGTGGATTAGTGGTTCCTTATGGCTCCCCCTTTGTTTTTTAGTGTTATTCTTTCTAAAACGACAGTTCATATGAAAGAATAATGTTGGGCCTGTAGGTAATTAGTTTTAGTAGATTTTTTAGAGCGACGGATGTAGTACTTATCCATTGGTTCTCATCCTTGTCCCTTATAGAGTTTAAAGCACCATGGAAGTGTGATTGCTCATAAAGGTACGCAAAGTTGGTCTGTTTGTTTTATTCACTATTTATTATTCTCTATATATATGGTTTTACATGTGATTATGATGTGATAGCATTCCCTATGTGTTTGGTATGGTTTTAGACACCCCTTGCACACTTGGTTTACTATTTATTGTTGATTATTTATTTATTTATTTATATATAACATATTTACACATGTATTAACTATGCTTTTTGTCCCTTCTATTCTGTTGCTGATCTTTTATATCATCATTTTTATTAATGTGTTTTTATATGATATGTACATATTTATATTATTGAGTGGTTCTCTTTGTCATCCTTCAGTTTGACAATTCTACACGTTTTTATGTCTTTTTATATTCTATTTATATGATTATAGTGTGTTTTAATTATTTATTTATTTGTTTGTTGCTTTATATAGCCTGCCCCTGAAGAAGGCAACGAAACACGGCCTGTGTCGGGCCATAGGCTTTTTTACATTAATAAAGTTTGTTCTTCCAATCGCTTTCGACGTTTTTTTACTGGGTTCAACATGTACTTACTTACAACATACAGCCTGTCCACTCTGCCCATCCATATGGCCGTATGTACCTGACTTACAACTACCGCCCTCCACATGTAGGTGGCAGCACTTGCCCTTGTAAGTTGCCATGTTTCTTCTGTTGATTTTTCCCACTTGTAGACTCCTAAAATGGCTCCTTTGGCTCCAGGTATCCACACATACACATGCACTCCTGCACCTCCTGATTTGTATTTTAGTAAAGGCTCTGTATTTGGCAGAAACATTTCTAAAATACCTCCAGAAAATTGTGTACGTCATGTCCTCGCTGTCTCAATTGCAATCTCCACACTATCTAAAAAGTGCCTCTGGGCAAAGTAATCTAGAACCAGCTGAAAGCTCAAACCTCAGACATGTTGCTACCAGCCATCACAGTGGGATGCCACATCTAGGCTTTGGCGCCCGACTCATCCTTCTGGAAGGTTTTTTCTCTTGCTGTTTTACTAAGCTCTTTCTTGTGCCTCTAAGTCTGTCTTGCATTCATAGTAATCAGGCTGTCTCTTGAAACTTGCTTTGTCTTTGGACTCCTGGTAATGCTGACAGACAGCGGACGTACTGAAAATGCTTTCAAGGTCTTGTGGCAACTGCTGTCATCTTGCCTTTTGCTTTTTAGTCATCCTTTGGAGCAAATGGCTTTTAAAACATTTTATTAATTTTGATTTTTGTGGACAAACAAGTTCATATTCCCAAATATAGAGGTCAGTTAGCAGAAAGCTCTGATTTATTTTATTTAGCTCAAGTCTTCTCCAGTGGGAGCTCAAGGTGAGTTCAGTCAGCTGCATTAGATATTTCCCTGTCCCCAGAGAATTTACAATCAAAGGGCTACATTTCCTAAATGGCATGATTTACCACAGGTCCCATTTTATACAATGGGACCTATTTACTAATAACCTGCCCAAACATGATAGCATCCTTTAGTAAATTTAGCCCTACATTTCTACCTGAGACAGTGGTGGACATTGCCTCCTCAGACCTCTACCGTGAGTTCCTGCAGGAAATGGGTCTCTTCTTGTGATGGCCCAGCAGGAAAAAGGAGGTGATATTTCCTCTGTATAAGTCTCTGGTGAGACCTCGTTAGGAGTACTGTGTTCAGATCTAGAGACCGCACCTTCACAAGAATATAAACTGGATGGAACTGGTCCAGGGAGCAGCTATTAAAATGGCTAGTGGTCTTCGTCGTAAGGCATACGGAGAGAGACTTAAAGATCTCAATATGTATAGCTTGGAAGAAAGACAGGAGAGGGGACATATGATAGAGACATTTAAATACCTCCGTAGCATAATGCACAGGAGGAGAGCCTCTTTCAATTGAAAGGAAGCTCTGGAACGAGGGGGCATAGGATAAAGATAAAAGGGAATAGATTCAACAGTAACCTAAGGAAGTATTTCTTTATGGAAAGGGTGGTGAATATGCAGAATAGTCTCCCAGTGAAGGCGGCAAAATGAAAACTATATCTGAATCAGGGTTGGTCCCAGAGTTGGTTCAAGGTGTTGCTGCCCTAGGCAAACCTTAAGTCTTATCCCCCTCTGCCTGTCCTGCTGTCAGAATCTATTGTTTAGCTTTGAATGCCCCCCTCCCCTAGAAGCTGATGCCCTAAGCGGCTGCCTAGTTTGCCTGGTGGTTTGGCCAACCCTAATCTGAATTTGAGAAAGCATGGGGCAAGCATGAGGATTTCTAAGGGAAGAAAGGGATTTAGAGCTTACTAGTTGGTATGGATGGGCAGAGTGGACAGGCCGTATGGCCTTTCTCTGCCATCATTTTCTAATTTTCTACTGATGTGACTTGTCTAAGATCACAAGGGGAGTTTGTAGGATTTGTACGCTGGCTTCCCTGATTTTCAACCCACTGCACTAACCACTAGGCCACTCCTCCACTAATAGTTAATGAGCCCCTGATGACATCACTTGGTTGAAAACTGCTGTTCTCTAAGCTGCTAAGTATAATCAAATTCAATGTTTATATTTAACAGTGGAGAAAAGGGGGTTCTAGGAAATGGGATTAGGCCTAGGGAGGCAAAATATACTGTACATTTGTTTTTTCTCTTTTTGTTAGCTCAATATCTATTGAATATTACAAAGAAACATACATAAAAGGAAAATAAACACATCTTACTAGAGAAACAGGAAAACAAGTTGCACAACACCAATAAAACCAAGTTACTTACCTGTAACGTGAGTTCTCCAGGGACAGCAGGATAAGTCAGCCACAAGTGGGTGACGTCATCCGACGGAGCCAGAGACGGATACTCTCACTAGCCCAGAGGGCTTTAGCCCCCTGGGCATGACCACTAGCCCCACCTCCGGATCCGCCCCTAGCTGGCCAGGTTTCCCAAGCTGAAGCGGTACTCAGGCTAGGAGGCAGATCGCGAGAACAGGAATTCCCCGCCGGGGAGGAGGGAGGGAAGGTGTGGCTGACTTATCCTGCTGTCCCTGGAGAAATCACGTTACAGGTAAGTAACTCGGTTTTCTCCCAGGACAAGCAGGATGAGTCAGCCACAAGTGGTGTCTCCCCAGCTACATATGCAGCGGCAGGGAGGGACTGAAGAACGGACCATGCATAAAGGTGCAAGTAGTTTTAATGCAAGCGTGGTTTAGCAGGCTGTGCAAATCGCATTAGTGCGGTAACAGAACGTAACAGTCAACAGTGCAAGAAGTGCAACAACAGAGAAGTGCAACAACAGCATCAACAAGAATAGTACACAGCAAACTAGAAACAAGCGGCCCGGGAGCCAGCAGGCAAGGGCAGCGTATTCATCAACAACAATCAGTTAAGGCAACAAGGTGCATGGAACAATGATACATCAGCAATCAATCAAGGTAAAGTGCAGAGACATCTTTCAATAATCAGTAAGGTGCCGTGACACCAATAAGGCATCACTCAGCGCAATCAGTCACGAGTTCCCGGCCTGTAGAGGGTTTAGCAGTAGAAAGCACTGCTAGCCCGAAAGCGGAGCCTCCGTGATTGGCTCTGTCGAGGCAGTAGTGCCTCTGGAAAGTCTGTACAGATGACCACGTGGCGGCTTTGCAGATGTCGGGTATAGGAACAGAGTGGAGGTTTGCTATGGAGGCGGCCAAGGCCCGCAGGTGATGTGCTGTGATGCCTGCGGTGGGGCTCGCCCCAGCGCGAGAAAGGCAGAAGGAGATGCAGGCGGAGATCCAGCCGGAGAGTGTTCGCTTGGAGACTGGAAGGCCCGGCTTGTTGGAGTCGTATGACACGAAGAGCTGTGACCCTTTGCGCAATGGTGCTGTTCTATCGGGTAGCACTGTAGGGCTCTGACGCAGTCCAGTGTGTGAAGGCGTTGTTGCTCCGGACTGGAATGTGGTCCCGGGAGGAAGCAGGGCAGCTCAATGGTTTGATTGATGTGGAAGGAGGACACCACCTTGGGGACAAACTTGGGGTGTGTCCGAAGGCAGACGCGGTCGAGGTGAAAGATGGTGTAAGGCGGGTAGGCCACGAGAGCATGCATTTCACTGATCCGTCTGGCTGAAGTTATTGCGACGAGGAACAGAGTCTTCCAGGAGGCGAACTTCAAACCCGCAGATTGAATGGGCTCAAAGGGCTCCTCCGTTAGCTGATTGAGGACGACATTAAGGTCCCATGCGGGCACAGGTTCCCTCAGGGGAGGGTGTAGATTGGATAAGCCTCGCATAAAGCTGGTTACAATGGGCATCTTTGCTATAGAGGAGTCACCAATGCGGTGATGGAAGGCCGCAATGGCGGACAGATGGACCCTGATGGACTGGGTCTTCAGGCCGATGGAAGAGAGTGACTCAAGGTATTGGAGGAGCTGCGGCATGGGACAAGAGAAAGGGTCGATGTGCCGAGCTGCGCACCAGATGGAGAAGCGTCGCCACTTGAGGCTGTAAGATTTCCTGGTGGAAGGGCGTCGGGCTGCTAGGATGATTTGCTGCACTTCGGTCGTTAAGTTGAGGGGTGCCAGAGCTAGCCTTTCAGCTTCCAGGCCGACAGAGATAGCATCCTCAAGTTGGGGTGGAGCATTGCGCCGCCGTCCTGTGATAGCAAGTCCGACCGTAGAGGTAGGTGGATGGGAGGGGCCACTGCCAACCGTTGGAGATTTGGGAACCAGATTTGCCTGGGCCAGGAGGGAACAACCAGAATGACCCTGGCCCGGTCCCTGATGATCCGTTGGATTGTCCGTGCGATGAGCGGGGTTGGCGGGAACACATAAACCAAGGCCCAGCTGTCCCATGTCACATCGAAGGCGTCCGCCGCTAGTCTGCGCGGAGACGGTCTCTTCGAGCAAAAGAGGGGGCATTTGGCATTCTCTTGGGAGGCGAAGAGGTCGATTTGGGGCAGGCCCCACTCCCTGAAGAGTAGAGAAGACACGTCCTTGTGAAGTGTCCATTGGTGGGGACTTAGCTGTCTGCTGAGGCGATCTGCTAGGACGTTCTCCTCTCCTGGTAGGTAACAGGCCTGGAGGCTGCATTGGAGCGAGAGGGCTAGTTGCCAGGTGAGGAGGGCTTCTCTGCACAGGGGGCGGGAGCCCGTGCCTCCCTGTTTGTTTAGGTAGTACATGGCGACTTGGTTGTCGGTCTGTATCTTGATTGCTTTTCCCTTGACGAGGTCCCGAAAGGCCAGGAGGGCGAGGCGGACAGCTCTGAGCTCGAGGACGTTGATGTGGAGGTCCCTCTCGGGGGTGGACCAAGATCCTTGTGTGTGTGTCCGCACAGTGGGCTCCCCATCCTAGAGCTGAGGCATCTGTGGTCACTGTGATCTCGGGGGTCATGGCCTGCAGGCGCTTGCCCTGTGAGAGATTGGTGGAGTGTGACCACCAGCTGATCGCCTTGTCCGTTCGTGGGTCCCTGGGGATCGGGGAAGACAAGGGGTGAGTGTGTTGGCACCAATGGGTGCGTAGGTGCCACTGGAGAACACGCATCCGTAGCCTCGCCATAGGAAGGACATGTGTGGCGGCTGCCATGTGCCCAAGGAGGCGCAGGATCACTCGTGCAGAAGAGTGCGTGGAGTTGAGGACTTGTCAAGTGAGTGCGCAGATGGTCTCCTTTCTGTTTTGAGGCAAGAAAGCCTTCGATAGCGCGGTGTCGATTTGAGCCCCGATGAACTCCAGGCGCCGCGTTGGTGAAAGATGAGACTTGGGGTAGTTGACTAGGAATCCCAGTGAGGAGAGGAGAGAGATGGCTTTCCTGACAGCCCTCTGCAGTTCCTCTGGAGATGGGGCCGAGAATAGCCAATCGTCCAGGTAGGGGAAGACACATACCCCTTGTTTGCGTAGATGGGCGGCAACTACTGCTACACACTTGGTGAAGACTCTCGGAGCAGTTGACAATCCGAAGGGGAGAACCCTGTATTGGTAGTGTCTGTCCGCTACCCTGAATCTCAGAAATTTCTTGTGCTGAGGGTGCATTGGAATGTGAGTGTAGGCGTCCTGGAGGTTGAGGGATGCAAGCCACTCCATAGGTTGGATGAGGGGCAAAATGGAGGAAAGGGAGTGCATCCTGAACTTCTCCTTGGCTATGCACCTGTTGAGCTTCCTCAGGTCGAGAATGGGCCTCATACCCCCTGACTTCTTGGGAACAAGGAAGTATCTGGAGTAGAAGCCCTTGTGGGTCTCGCCTGGGGGAACAGGTTCGATGGCCTTCGAGGCAAGTAAAGCTTTGATCTCTGAGTCCATAGCCTCTAGGTGCTGTGCGGGTACGGTGGTCACTGGGGGCGGCCGTGTGGGGGGCTTTGAGGAGAAGTTGATGCGGTAACCGTATTTGATGATTGAGAGGACCCATTGGTCTGTGGTAATCAACTCCCAGGAACGAAGAAAGGCGGATAAGCGTCCCCCTGTCGGAAGGTGCTGACGGGGCGGTGAGTCAAAAACCAGGGTTGGTTTTGGCAGGCGCGGAGGGTGCTTTCTTAGATGAGCGCTCACGTTGACGAGGTTTCTGCCTGTACGAGGACTGGTAGTGCTGTTGTTTGTAGCGTGGCTGCTGCTGCCACCTGTGGTAGGAATTATAACGCTTGGGAGCAGAGGTGTTGAAGCTTCCTTTGCTGTAGGGTTTAGAGCGCTCGGAGCCCTCCTCCAGAGTCTTGAGAGTGGTGCAGCGATCGCGCATGTCGATCACTGTCTCCTTGACTTTATCGCCAAAGAGGGAGTCGCCTGTGCAGGGAGTGTCTGCAAGCTTGTCGTGGGAATCGGCCTGGAAGCCAGAGGCCCGGAGCCAAGCAAGCTGGCGAGTGGAGATGGCAGTTCCAGCCACTCTGGAGGCAGTCTCAAAAGCATCATGTGCCGCGCGACCTTGGTGTTTGGTGCATTCCTCAAGGTCGGCCAGGGCAGATAGGAGAGCCGGTGGGAGCTCTGTGTCCTTGGCGGCAGTTCTTATGTTGGCCAGCAAGGTGTCCTGGTATATGGCGTGCTGAAAGAGGTGAGCGGAAATCCTTGCGTTTAGCATGGAACCCTGGTAAATCCGCTTTGCGACATCATCTAGGAGCTTGTTGTCCTTTCCGGGGGGGCGGTGGTAGAGGTGGTGTGAGGATTTAGACCTCTTGAGGGCGGATTCCACGACAATGGATTGGTGGGGTAGGTGTTGCTTGTCAAACCCCGGTATAGGCTGGACCACATACTTGGAGTCCAATTTCCGTGGGCAAGAGTGGTTTGATGCAGGAGTCTGCCATAGCCTTGTGAGGTTCTCACGGAGTAGCTGGTGGACTGGTAGAGCAGAGATTGTCTTGGGGGAATCCACAAACTTGAGGGCGCTTTGAACCTCATCTCGTTGATCTACCGCATCCGCAGGAGTGATGGATAAGGCAGCGAGGACTTTCCGGACGAATTTCGCGTAGGTTAAATCCTCAGGGGGGGGGGGGGGTGGTCCCGAGTGGTTGTCCTGGTCAGCATGGGATGAGGTCCGTGAGATCAAAGGATCCTCAGGGGTCTCTTGAAGGCGGGACTGTTCCAGGGTGTCCGGTGCAGCTGTTGTGGGCTGTTGCTCCTGCAGAGGTGGAGCCGGTGGCTGGTTGGTGGCTGCTGCCGGTGGTGTTAGGGGCTGGGCCTGCGAGGAAGACAGTTTGGAGAGTGCTGTTGCCCACTGCTGAAGCATGCCCTGGAGGAGTAGGAAAGTGTCTGGAGCGCCTTGGGAGGACAGAGCCGTCTGTGCCTGGGCGAGGAGGGGTCGGCTGGTGTCTTCAAGAGGGACTGGTAACACCGGGGACGCAGGAAGGCAGAGCTTGGAGTCCTCTGAATCGCAGGAAGCCGCATAAGCAGAGTTAGCAGAAGAAAAAGCATTCTGGTCTGGGCTGCTGGAGGAAGAGCCATGTGACTGAGAGGGACTGTGACTGCAGTGCCTGAGACTCCTGCCTTGGCGGTCTGAAGATTCAGAGCTGGAGCTGCTGTCTCTGCGGCGTCTGCGCTCCTTGAAAGCATGCCTGCACTGTTGACTCTGAGGGTAGCCTTGTCTGTGCTGACTGTAATGCTTCCTGCCCGATCGGCGATGAGAGCTCCGGGATCGGCCCCACCTCCTGGAGCTGCCCCAGTGGTGTGAAGAATGTCTGCGCCGTTTGTGTTGTCTGCGCCGGTGATTGTCAGGTCTGACAGCTTGGGAATTGATTCCTGTGCCGTGGAGATCCGTGCCGAGGAGTCTGCGCTGAGAGGGGGCGGGCCCTGAACAGGAAATCGTCATAGCAGCTGCAGGAAGTGGGGTGGAGGAAGCAGAAGGCAAGATGGACGCCTCCATCGGGACGCACATGTCTGGGTGAGAGAAGGCATCGCGGCGGGGAATGGAGGCCGAAAACGGCGCGTTCCCGGCCGGAGCAGAGACATCAGTCACAGCGGCAACGGAAGAGGAAGCAATGGAAGGAAGATTGATGGCAGCGGGAGCACTCACCACCGCGGGAGCAAGGAACTCTCCTAGGGCATGCCGGCGTGACTTCAGTGCACGGGGGGACATGCGGCCGCAGGCAGAACAGCTCTCCACGACATGGTCGCCTCCCAGGCAGTGCAAGCAGAGATGGTGGGAGTCTGAATTCGCCATCTTCCTGGAGCAGGCAGTGCATTTCCTGAATCCGGGTTTCTCCATGGCAAGAAGGTGAGAGCAGGAAAAAAGGTGAGAGCAAAATAATAAACGTCTTACTGGCAAGGGCGGAAGACGAAGACTGGCCAGCTAGGGGCGGATTCGGAGGTGGGGCTAGTGGTCATGCCCAGGGGGCTAAAGCCCTCTGGGCTAGTGAGAGTATCCGTCTCTGGCTCCGTCGGATGACGTCACCCACTTGTGGCTGACTCATCCTGCTTGCCCTGGGAGAAAGAAATGTATCTCGAAACCACACAATACTATGCATAGCTCTCCAATCTGATACAACTGGAAAACGGACTGACTAAAGACAAGCAGAACAGAATTAATAGAAAAAATGATCAATGATCTAATGAATTACTCGTATAACATGTATTTACACACCAACTGCTAGTTGAAGGGGACTAGTGACTGCACTTCACTGTCTGCAGGTGCTTCGAAACTCTGTAGAAATGCCATGAAATGGGTCAAAAAATACACCGTAATATCTTCTACGTTTAACAAGATATTTCATTTTCTAGGATACTTAAAGAAAAAGGTCGCCCATAGAACAGATGTTCTAGGATGTAACTGCAAAAATTCTCTCCTAATAGACTTAGGGGTATATTTACTAAACTGCGTTAGTGTGATTCGCGTTAGGATCCGCGGTACAGGTAGAAATCCCAAATAAGGACATGGGCAGTACATGTTACCGATAACGTGCGTTACAAGGCGCCATAAATTAACGAGTGTTACATGGCACGTTACCGCGCGTTAATCTTAAGAAGGCGCACAGACATGAAACACAGAAATAGAGCTGTAGCACAATGGTTACCACATGGACTGATGGTACAGGGGTCATGGGTTTGATCCCCCAATGTGCCCATTGCATAAGGCTGGCTGAGGCAGCACCCTTTATATTTAAGTAGTGATTGTGGAGGCATTTTACGTTTAGTTTCAGTAGTGCTGCCAGCAAACACACCCTCACAGTGGCGTAACCTAAGGTGCCGCATAAGGCACCCCATAACACACTTCATAGGGTACATTATAAAGTGCACTGTCCGCCAAGGCACCCCATTATGTCCCCTATAGAACACCCTATAAGGCGCCCTATAAGGTGCCTTATGGGACGCCTTATGAGGCACCGTAAAGTTACAGTACTCTGAGGGTGTTTTTGCTGGCAGCACTAATGTACATCAAAAATAGACAATGCCTCAGAAAGCCCTATCAAATAACCCCACCATGGGTATGAACCCATGACCTCTGGCTTCACAGGCAGTAAAGTAACCAGTGGGCAACAGCTGCCAACAAACCCCTGGCTGGCTGCAGAAAGACTGCACACCACCACACAAACTGTCTGCTGTGGCTACCAGGATACGGTTAACCCACCCGTACCCATGATGCACTGCACATGCAAATCAGCAGTCCACAGATGGGCACAAGATGGGGTATGCACCCCCACAGCACCTCGGCCTGGTAGGAGGAACTGACCGTGTGTGGTACTGGCACAGAGTAGCCACAGACCGTCATATTGTGCGGGTACTGTGCTCCCCCTGAGGGTGAGGTGGGGCACCCAGCACCAGGTCCATAGCACCTTTCATGGCTGAGATATGCCATGATGCAGGTCCCCATCAGTGTGTGATAGGTAGTTCCTGCAGACACACCTAGGATACATCTGTGTCCCTGTGTATTTCTCAGTCATGTCTAGCCCTTATGGGCTATGATGCACCCAGAATAGTGCATATTTTGTGATGGTGACATGATGTGGGTGAAGGGGGGTGTTTGGACCCATAGGAAGATTATGTACCACCACACAACCCACCCTCTGGGGCTCAGGGTGGGAAACAGGATCGCCCACCAATAGATCCACATTCCACCTCCCTGCAATGGTAGCAGTAGAGGGGACCATCCACCCCAGTCCTGCTGGGGAACAGGCACCCTACAGGGCAGGCAATGCAGATCTGTACCCATCCATAAAGCAATAGCAGACAGACAGTAGGCCTGGAAATGGCCAGCTGCCCCCCACCACTATCTGACATTCTCCAGCAGCAAGCCTCCAGCCGCTGCACCCTGCAAGGTGTTCCAGCCAGGCACATACTAGCTGCAGGCAGTCTGTTAGCTAGTCCATATTGCATGTTCCTGGAGGAGATGCGTATACCCTGAACTGGGATGGCAATATACACACCAAGCAGATAAGTCAGTGAGTGGGCCCCAAAAGAGAACCCATAAATATCACATACAAAAAATACTATATAACACTATGGGGGAACCTAGTCATGCCGTGGTCACTGCTCAGTCAGGGTGAGTGTGACCTCCCAGCAGGACATGCTGTGGCCACCCTGTCCATGCAGGCAGTGGCCGGCCGCTACAGTGTTCGAGCCATTGCCCTATGCTATGTACAGATGGATCCAGGCCAGGCCATCCTATCCTGACTATTCCCACAGTACCTTGCTCCTCATTATGCACATTGGCAGGCCAATACTGGCAACAGTGCAAGCAGTGTGGGCTGTGGAGGGTGTTTGCAGCCACCACACACTGGATAGACAGACACACACTCCCCACACCAAAGCCAGTATTGTGCAACTATAGAGGTGTTTGGCAGCCCTGCCCACCACACCAGTCTTGGGCAGAGTGCAGGCATGGCTATGGTAAGCAATACTGTTGGGGGTCACTCCCCAGGGTGGTAAACACTGTCAGACACCAGACCTGAAGCACACTCCACAGACATCAGAAAGGTTGCTATGATGCAGCTCAATCAGCAAATTGTGCTTCACTGAGGAATTGCTATCTGCCAGTAATCATAGCAACCTTTTGATAGATGTGTACCGTATTCCCAGGTTTAGGGTGGCATTGCTAAGGTATGCAAGTGCTAGTATTGGGAGATGCACGCAGGGCCCAAAGTCCTGCCTCTCCAGGAGGCTTTGGATAATGGGGCCTGTGGGTGCGGGTGTGTCTGCCCCTGTTGGCTGCTGCTGCTTTATGGCAGAGGTTCCCAACTCCAGTCCTGGTGTACCAAACACTGTTCGGGTTTTCATGCTGTCCCTCATGAATATGCATGAGATACATCTGCATACCATGGGGGCGGCGCATAGAAATGCAGCACAGGCATCTTTATTAGAGGCAGCATGGAACCTGAATGGTGTTTGGCCCTCCAGGACTGCATTTGGGAGACTCTGCTCTAGGTAATGTGCATGGTTATGGTGTCTGTGCTCTGTAGGGTAAAGGTAGGTGTTTTGGGCATGTTTACGTCATCTGCAATAAAGGTTCTGTCTGTATTAGCAGTGGGTAAAATAAAGGGACTGGGTTGGCAGGAACCACAGCTGGGACTTGAACCTGTGACCTGCTGCTTCTGTATACACTGGTTTTGTGCACTGCACCACCATGTTCTCACAGAGTCAACACATTCCCTGGTGATACCATGACTGTTTGTCAGACAGGGCCTGTCTGTTGCAGTGCATGGCACCCACCTACACAGGGCTAGGCCACGGTCTGCTCTGGGCAGCTGCCACTGCCCTCTCCACCACCAGTGACCCTCTGCCACCATGCTGACAGTCCCTTCTGCTGGTGGTGCTGGTGGAGTGCAGTCTCAGGCCATCCAGTGTGCGGGTAGGTGGCTGCCTATGGTGCGGGTTCTGGGGTAGGGGTGCCTGCATAGGTGTCCACGCTACCCCCAGCACCGCCTGCCAATGTTCCGTGCCCTTGGGGGTAGCTGCTGGGTACTCTCCTCTGTGACACTGTGGGAAGCACAGTCATGCCCATGTTGGGCCTTCAGCAGGTGCTGTCTGGCTGCTCTGCTGTTTCAGCATTCGTATGGGCCAGCTAGGCATCACCCTAGTCCGCACTGTGGCCCAGCTGCACCACAGCATGTGCAGCCTGCGGCCCTCTGTATCCCCTTTTCCGGCATCTGTCCAGTTGCCATTCTGACATGTCCGCCCTGCTGTTGCCGCACATGTGCATGCCATAGGACACCTGTCCAATGGAAAGGAAAACCCTGCACAGCGCAATTTCACTGTGGCTCATTCACCTTGTATGGGGACGGCGCATAGACCCTTCCACGATTTATATCTTTTCTATGGAGCTTTCTCGGGGGCGGTGATATTTCCCATTAATACCACTATTGACCAGCTTGGTTATGGTTTTTTTCCAGTTTGTTGAGGTCATTTTCAATGTTTATGTGCCCTTTTGTTCTGTGCACATGTATCACACTTATCACGTTTTTTAGGTTTCCCTGCCTATGCTGTACATTGCTGACACCTAAATGGTTTCTCTTCCCTGAAATGTGCATCTAACGGCAGGTTTTCAATCGCATTAGGATTCAGCTCTTCGGATCAGCGCGTTAGTGTGAAAGGAGCCTCTCCCCGCCCACACTCCGCCCAATGACCCCTTCTCTCCGCCCTGTCTCCACCTTCTGCGGTGTTTTACCGCGCCGCGGAATTTTACGATCATTAACTTACGTTAACGCGCGTTATGTACCATTACCGCAGTTTAGTAAACATCCCCCTTAGTCTTAGGAGAAACACCTGGAAATATACGAGACGCGTCCTATGACCATGAAATACTGCAAGCCTTTCTTTAAGCCAGAGAATCTCAACCCAGTCCTCGGGACACAGCCAGCCAGCCAAGTTTTCAGGATTACCACAATGAATATGCATGAGAGAGATTTGCATGCACTGCCTCCATAATAAGCCTTAGTAATGGCTGCGAGAGAACTCAGGTTTTGATTGTTGGAGAACCAATAAAATATTGCCTAAGTATTTCAATCATAGAAATCATATAAAGAAAAAACACTAGTTGCAAATATCCTAAACCAATATCAAAAACGCAATGCAACACACAATAATTTAATAGTGTTTCTATATAGCACCAATTTATCACATAACAGTGTAAATAACAAACATCTTTCGAAAAATGAAAAAGATACATCAATATATGTTAACCATCAATAATACATCATATCTTATGTCTTTTGTTCCTTCTGAAGGCAATATCACTGCAAATTTCATAAACCGCAAATAGCTGAATAACTGAATATTACATAAACACATAAAATCTAATGACTCATACACAACAATTACTAAAAAGTACACAAATACTCTATACCCAATATCCTAACTAATACATATATAAATATATATATATTGTCTCACATTAACTTACATAATAGAAATACTTTGAAAAACTGTAAAAGACAAATTATTAAACCCACTGGGCGCCCACTGAGTGGAAAGGGAGTGTGAAGGGGAAATCCAAATTGAAGCTAAGCACTCAGGTTTTGCTGTATATTGAACAATTAGAGTGGTCATGAAAGTTTCAAATAACAGCATTTATACTTGAGTAATGCGAAAGGAGACACAAATTCCATACGCTTGCACGAGTATTATTTTGGTTTAGTTAAGAAATCCACAATATATACTGACAGTGGTTGAAGGTCATTGATGCTATTGGGCACTAATGTTGGACACATTAAAAGTCCGAAAATAAGTGCTAAAAAGGTCTGAGACCTTTAATCTGTATTGAGAATAATCCTAAGAGTAACCATAAGAGATAATATTGATGAAAAGAAGATTTTGGTTCCATATTGATTGAATTGAGCGTTCTTTATATTAGAATTTCCAATTTATTCTCAAGCACACTGTCGCCCTTAATTAAGGCGCTATTGGATGTTTCTTATGCCACAGTTCTCTTGCATTGACCCTGGGCAGAAACCTCGCATCTCCTAACAATCCCATCTAGTGAGATAAACTTCATTACTGCTTCACCAGTCAATGTGCAGCTTGAAAGGGTCACCTCCAATTTGGATCACCAGTTCCAGATTTCTAAATTAAATGCGTCTTTGAATGGGATCAAAGGGACTGGCCCTCACTATCAGGGTGGCCCAAGAACACCACTGCTTTTAGTAGACCAACTGGCTTCCTCTCTGCACACTCCTTCACATTGCAGAATCTAGTGCCCTCCTTTCTTCTTGGATTTCACTACTACCCCAGGAGCACTCTACACAAAAGTGGCATCATCTCCCCAACCACAATAGCCTCATCCTGCCCATCATTCCCTGTACTCCAGAACAACTGTGCTAAGCACTGTGAAAACTGTTGTACGAAACAAGGATGCTCATTGTACCACAATATCAGGTACAGTCTGTACAGAACAGATGAGAAAACCATCGTCCTTTTTTCCTTAAGCCCAACAGTTTTCCTACTCTTTTAGATCTCCGACAATCAGAACTAGCCATCGATGGCTTTGATGCCATGATCCTTCATTCACAACTGCCCAAGATGTTTCTCCTCTATTTGTAACCCCTTTTCAGTTCACCTAGCTCTGTCATTGCAGCAACAGTTCTTGGCCAGGGGCCACAAACTGCATCTCCTTCTAGAACTTCGCGAATATGGACGCTAAGTCCAGCCACTTGGCATCACGACTGAACAATGGCTCCCTCCCCCTCCTTGGAAACACGAAGGCTGCCTCTGCAGTATCCCCATGATCTACTGCCCTGGGAAGCAAAGGTCAAGCCTGCGAATAAAGGGCAGTATGCGGAGTTTGCCACTGAGCCACCAGGCGTTTACTTATAGTTGTTATTGTCAGCGAACTGTCTTTGGATTATTATTGGATGCCACTAAAATGGCTGCATGTTAATTGATGAACCAGCAAAAGTCTGAACGTCCACCTACATAAATCTTCCAGTGCCAGCTGCTTTTGAACTTTAACACTGAGATCGCAACTTAAATGGAATAATTTTATAAAGCTTCTTGCCCATGTAAAACATGTTTTATATACGGAAACAGGCTCTTATAAAAAAATTGTAGAAAATTGCACCTCTTTTTATGTGATCTGCCTGTAGGCATTCCAAGGGCTTAGTTTGACCGGAGCTTAGGTGGAATTGCAATGCACGCACATATTTTATAAAACACACGTATACACACGTTTACAGCTTCTTTGGAGAAGGTGTAACTGCGAGAGAGAATTTGTGAGCTACTGAAAAAAAAGGCGCTTTCTCAGACGTTTCACTCAGGTGCTCTGCTATGAAATTAGCCCTTTTAAGAGAAAAGCAGAACCACCCAGTTACTCCACGAGAAAGCTTTTATCAAAATTTCAAATCTCTTCACCTTCAGAAGCTACTAATGTCTTAAATCTCATGCGGCCTGCGATTAAAGGTTGAAAAGATTGTGCTTTAGATGAGTCTCTGAATGCTGGGCCCGGTTTACTCAGACATTGTGTGTTAATTTTTCTAGAATACCACAATATTGAAGAGATGACCCAGCATGCCTTCCACCGTTAATTTCAAAAACTAAGCCAGAGAGGTCAGAACTTCCTATTTTCTCTCACCTGATGCCTACACAGGTCATCTGCCAGATTTTCCAAAGTTTATATTAATGGCAAACAAATGTGAACAGGTTAATTTTCACTACATAACTCTCAAGCTCTGTTTCAAGAGGTAATATATTGGATGTAATAACACCTTAATACATTTTTTATTCTACTTACAGCTCAACTTTCAAAGAACATAATTTCTCTCTCCAGATACAGTGCATAAATAACAAATGATGGGTTATATTTTTAAAGGCATAAGTGTGTAAAATAAGGAATTACTCCTGAATCTTGGCTGAATGTGCTTAAGTGAATTTTCTTTTATTTAAAATTACGTATCTAAGTTTATAACACACATAAATATGGCCATATAAAAACCTGTGTCCCAGGGAAGCATTCCAGTGCTATGTTATAAATCTACCATATAATTTCTGTGTACGTTTAGTAGCCCATTATAACTGAACAGGAATAGCAGGGATGTGTTTTTATGTCAAATGAAATAGAAACCACATTTCCTATTTTGTTCAGTTTGATTTTGTAAACAAAATGCAAACAGCATAAGCAGTGACAAGTTAGATGCAAAGCATTAATAAAGGTGGCAAAAAGAGAATTTGAAGAGGAGCTTGCAATAGAGACAAAAAACTCACAATAGAAACGTTTACAGATACATTCAAAACAAGGCCTGTGAGAGAGTTAGTTGGACAATTACATAATCATTGTGTAACGGGGGCACTCAAATAGATCAAATCCACAGCAGAGAGACAAAGGCCGACATTCCAGAGCACGAATAGCGGGATAGCACATCTGGGTTGGACGTCCAACCCGCGCTCAAGGCCGGAACATGATTCCAGGCCTAGCGCTTCCAGCAGATATAAAGGGTTTGTGTGGGGAGCACTGGATGTGGGCGGGAGGGGGCGGTGAGGGGTGGAGCGAGAACAGAGCGGGTGTGTGGCTATCTGCTGGGATGTACAAGGCCTATTTAGGGCAGGGTCCTGTACGTCCCACGGCTCTCACCTGCATGCCTGACTTATTCCACCCTGAGGGTGAATACGTCAGGGGCATCCCCCCACATCAAGCAGTGCAGCAGTGCGACAGCTGGACACAGGGCTGCGGGGGCAGTGGTCTGAGATGGTATTCTGAGCCATCCTGTGGACAGCTTATTGTCATGGAACTAAGACACATCTGCTGACTCACACCGGCAGTGGCATTATGGAAGGGCAACTCCCCACATGCCAATCTGTTCGGCGTACAGGGAGCTCCCATCAGCCCCTACGGGCTTAACAGAGACGCGAGGGAGACACGCTCCCTTCGCGCCTCTCACAGCCTGCACGGAGGGACGGATTGACGGATCGACCTTGCAGAGGGGGCCCCCGCAGGTCAGTCCATGCTGCCACGGCAGCAGAGGGGGCCCCGCGGCGGCAGCCAGCAGGTTTTTTTTTTAAATTAAATTTTGCTTTAGGCCGACGGGGGGGGGGGTAGGACTGGTAATGGGCTATTGGGGGGGCTGGGGCTGGGACAGGAAATGGACTGGGGGGGTTAAGGCTGGAGTTGGGCTGATGAGGTTAGGACTGGTAATGGGCTGTTGGGGGGGGTTAGAACTGGTAATGGGCTTTGGGGGGGCTTAAGACTGGTAATGGGCTGTGGGCTGATGGGGGCTGTCTGGTAATGGGCTATGGGGGGGCTAGGACTGGACATGGGCTGGGGGTTAAGACTGGAGGTGGGCTGATGGGGTTAGGACTGGTAATGGGCTGTGGGCTATTGGGGGGGGTTAGAACTGGTAATGGGTTTTGGGGGGGGTTAAGACTGGTAATGGGCTGTGGGCTGATGGAGGCTGTCTGGTAATGGGCTATGGGGGGGCTAGGACTGGAAAGGGGCTGGGGGGGGTCAAGCCTGGAGGGGGGCTGATGGGGTTAGGACTGGTAATGGGCTGTGGGCTGATGGGGGGGGTTAGGACTGGCAATGGGCTAGGGGGGGCTGACTGGAAATGGGTTGATGGGGTTAGGACTGGAAGTGGGCTGATGGGGGGTTAGGACTGGTAATGGGTTAAAGGGGGGTCTAAAACTGAAAATGGGGTGATGGGGGGTTAGGACTGTAAGTGTGTTGATGGGAGTCTAGGACTGGTATTGGGTTGGGGGGTTGCTAGGACTGGAAATGGGCTGATGGGTGGCTAGGACTGGAAATGGGCTGATGCAGGGACTAGAAGGGAATGGATGCTGGGTGAGGCTGGAACTAGAAGGGAGCTGATGTTGGGGGAGGATTAGAATGGGATGGGGCTGGAAGAGTAAAATGGAGAAGGGAAAAATATTTTGTGTGGGAGGGATAAAAATCTACAATTGGCCGGGTATTGGGAGAGTAAGTGGGGATTGAGGATGGAGGGGTAAAATTTGAGTGGATGAAATAGGAATGAGGAAAGAGCAAAAGGAGAAAGATTAGTATGTTAAAGCAGATGTAGAGAGAGAATGGAAAAAAACTAGAAGAGAGAAGAAAGGACAAATGGACAGCAGACGATGGAGAGTTAGCAGAAGACACAAAGAAACCAGAAGAAAGTGCCTGGAGCAATTGCAGCTGAAAAAAATGCACAAAAGGTAGAAAAATATCTCTTTATTTTGAATTTATTAATTGGAATATGTCAGCTCTGGTAAATGTGCATCATTAACGTCTGTGCTTTGTTTAGTACAAGAGCAAATTAATGTATAGTTTTATTTCTACAGTGTTGTACATTCAACGTTTGGCTTTTGGGTTTCGCAGTTTAATTATTGTTTTCCTGTTTCTAAATTGTGATTACTTGTTTGGTGATGGTCTATGTTCTTCATGTGTATCTTAGATGAGGTTTTCTGTTTATATAATTCCTATTTGACATTGCTACTTGTTCTTTTCCCAGTAGGTCATGTATTGTTGTTCTCTGAAATGTATTGGTTTAATATTTGCAGTGTTGCCTTTTGATTGGTAGAGTATGGTGCTTTGTGAGTCCTGGTAGTGCTGTTAGGATACGGCGGGTTTGCTATGGGTTCTAAATGGGCAGTGTTTGTAGTAGTTCCTAATGTGTCTGGCAGTTGGCACTGGATTATAGTAATGTAGAAATCTTTTAGTCTTTCTTTATCCATACACTCATTAAGAGGCACGTTTACTAAAAGTTAGTATATGGTAACATTATGCAAATATTTATGCAAATGAGGCCCCTTATGCAAATGAGGCCCCGCACCCCCCTTGGGCTGCCCCTGCTGGGGGCCCACAATTTTTGTTGGCATAGGGCCTCACTCAAGGTAAATCCGGCCCTGCTGCCGGCACAAATACATCTGGGCCCCGTGGCGGCAGAATCGGGTCCATTTCCCGCATGTGCAGTTTTTGAATGGCCAAAGCAGCCGGATGTGTGGGAAACAGAATTGGCCTCCAAGGGTCATGTTTACTAAAGGGCACTAACCGGGGTAGTGCGGGGTTAGGATGTGGTTTCAGTGCTGTGCTAAAAAAGAGCATGGGGCTCCTGCACTAATAACCCCACATTACCCTAGTAATGCACGTTAGGGCAGGAACTGGGCGGGACATGAGCATTCCTGGGGCATTATAGGTAGCATGGGCATTAATTGCCCATACTAACCACCCTTGATGCCAGTAGTGGGGGTGCAACTAACGTTCCCTCAAAAGCTGGTGTTAGTTGCACCTGCAGCTCGATCACCACAGAAGAGCACAGAATGTCTGCCCTAACTGCAGGGGGATGAATGTACATGCCCTCTGCAGTTAACTAGGAGCCCTGCGCCTGTAACATAGCCCACATGCATGTTATTCGCATAGGGCTTAGTAAACATGTCCCAAATTAATTCTTTGCTTCAGCCTTTGCTGAGGAAGAGGTAAGGGAATTAACAATGCCAGAAATGGTATTTAATGGTGATGATTCAGAGGAACTGAAAGAGATCTCAGCAGGACTGGCCTCAGGGCTGGTTCAAGCTATTGGATACCCTAGGCAAGCCTTCAGCCTTATGCCTTCACCCCCAGAGATTTTGCTAATTAAACTCAAAAATCATGATCAACAATCCTGTGAAAATGCATAATTGGACATCACGCTTTTAAATATTAAATTTTGCTTTCTATGTATGTGTGCACTGATGGTTCCTTATGTAGCTGTCAGCATCTATTGTTTTGCTTTGACTGCTGCTTCTCTATGCTGCCTCTAGACGCTGCTGCCCTAGGTGACCACCTAGTCTTGCCTAATGGTTTGGCTGGCCCTTGATCTCAGTGAAGCTGGAAAATTTAGCAGGATAAATCGATAAACTAAAGAGCAGAAAATCACCTGGATCAGATGGTATACACCATAGAATGCTGAAAGAACTCAAAATGAAATTTCAGACATGCCATCAGTATCTGTTACCTATCATTAAAATTGTTTACAGTATGTGAAGATTGGAGGGTAAACAAAGTAACATCAATTTTTAAAAAGGGTTCTGGGGAATCAAAAAACTACAGATTGGTGAGCTTGATGTTAGTGCTGGGCAAAATAGTAGAAACTATTATAAAAGACAAAATTACTGAACACATAGATAGACATGGTTTAATGGACAAAGTCAACATGAATTCAGCTAAGGGAAGTCTTGCCTCTCCAATCTGCTACATTTTTTAGAAGGCATAAATAAACATGTAGATAAAGGGAACCAGCTGATGTGAAGGCCAGTTTTACATAGCTTATTGAGACTGGATCAGAGAAATGGAGATGTGCTCAATTTAGCAGCATTTTACAAAAGGCACTACCGAACATGGAGCTTTTGATAAATACATATGGGAATGTGCCAGAGTGTATGTTGATTTGTCACCATGTACAGAGGGAGGAACCGTTTTACAAATCTACACATGGTAAAACTGAGCATAGTTAAACATGGCAACTTCCATGTGAAAGTGGCAGCATTTCCATGTATAACTGGGCCATTTTGTAAACTTATAGGGGGTTATTCTAATTTATTCGTGCCGGGGCGGCAGCCCCCAACTAACGTCCCCGCCGGTTGTGTGGGGAAGTTATTCGGGGATGGGGAAGAGGCGGCCCGGGGGCAGAAAGTGTGTGGGTAATGGGCGGTCGTTGGCCCTAGACATACAGGGCCAATTCTAAAGTTGGCCCTCTACGTCCAGGGGCGGGGAGGAATAACTTTCCTGGTCATGTTGTTTTTCGCAGCCGGGGCATGTAAGGGGCTGGGGGGGCCAGGCTTTATTCCCTGCAGCCTGACCATGGCCTTAGGAGACCAGATCAGAGATCAGGCTGTGGGGAATAAACTTTAGTTTCTGGCAGTCGACATCATGCCGCAGCTCCATTTAAATGCCTGAGCTATCCGAGCAGTGCCTGCACATACAGGCCTGATTGCAATTCTGATCCTGCAGGGCTAGACGTGCCCCGCGGGATCAGAATCGCACTCCCCTTTGTACATCCGGCTCAGACCAGAAGTACAAAGGGGCTGTACGTGTGGGACAGAATCAGGCCCATACTGTGTGTAGAAGGGCTGCCAATTAAGTATTGAGTCCTCAATTTGTGCAAGTTTTCATTTTTGAAGAGGAAATAAACTACTGGGGATGAAGAAGAATCTCTTAACCCTGCATGTAAAGCACTAGCTGAAACAAGTGCTTCATAAAAATCTATTCATACATCCCGGCATGGACATTTTTAGACATATACGTCAATTCCCTTTGTAAAACAGGGAATGCATGCATGTTTTTTGGCCCTTCCGGGCCATGCCCTAACCATGCTCCCCACACCCCCTTGCAATTTCTGTATAGCGTGGCTTTCCACATGTAAATAGCGGCTTTCTAAATCACGTTTATATGTGTATTCTAGAATACAGCAACCTCCATTGTTTATGTAGAATTTCAGAAAGCATTTGACAAAGGACCTCAAGAAAGACTCCTGAGGAAATTAAAAAGCTATGAAACAGGAGTCAGCGTCTTAGTGTGAACTGGAAACTAGCTAAAAGAAAAAAGAGAGAGGGTTAAGTGACCAATATTCTCAGTGGAGTAGGGTGAATAGTGGAGTTCCTAAGGGATCAGTGGTTTTAAACATATTTATAAATGATCTGGAAATGGGGACAATGAGGGAGGTTATCAAATTTGCAGACAATGCAAAATTATTCAAAGCTGTGAAATCACATGCAGATCCATATGGCAGATAAAATTGAATGTGGAAAAGTGCAAAGTCATGCACCTAGGGAAGAACAACCCAAATTATAGCTACATGATGCGAGATTCCACACTAAGGGGTATGTTTACTAAACTGCGTTAGTGCAATTCGCGTTAGGAGCCGCGGTAGTGAAAGAAACCCCAAATAAGGACATGGGCGGTACATCGTTACCACTACCGCGCGTTAGAAAAATTAACGAGCGTTACCGGGCGCCGTGCCGCATTACTGCGCGTTAAACGTAAGAAGACGTACAGACACAAAGCACTGAAACAGAGCTGTAGCACAATGGTTACGGTACTGACTGCTGTTACAGGCAGCATGGGTTTGAGCCCCCAGTGTGCCTAATGCAAAAGGCTGTCGCAGGCATCATCCTGTACATTACAGAAGGAAAGAGGAGGCATGTTTTTCGTTACGCTGAGTATTGGTGTCAGAAAAACACCCTCGGAGTGTGCCTAGCTACGTGCGTACATTCGTGCGTGGGTACGTGTGTTTCTACGTGCGTGGGTACGTGTTTGTTTACGTGCGTGGGTACGTGTGTTTTTACCAGTGTGGGCATCTGATATTACAGACTTTGTAGGGTGTCCTGCACCTATGCATTATGCTAACAGATGTACGTGTGATGGCCTATGGTTTAGCAGAGCCTGTGAGCAGGTGCTGGTGTTTCACAGGGTTGGATTGGGCCAGTCACACCCATGATGCACTGCACATGCAAATCAGCTGTCCACAGATACACACCATGGGGAATGCACCCCCACAGCACCTCGGCCTGGTAGGGGGAACTGACCATGTGCACCCCCACAGCACCTCGGCCTGATAGGGGGTACCGACCGTGTGTTGTACTGGCACAGAGTAGCTACACACCATCACATTGTGCGGGTACTGTGCTCACCCTGAGGGTGCAGTGAGGCGCCCAGCACTAGGTCCACAGCACCGTCCATGGCTGAAAAAGACCATGGCGCAGGTCCAAAGTAGTGTTACTGTGTGAGATAGGTAGTTTCTGCAGGAACACCTTGGACATCTCTGTCTGTTTCAGTCAGGTGTAGCCCCCATGCACCACCACACCCCTCCCCCAGGGCTGAGGGTGGCAAACAGGGTCTCCTATCAAAAGATCCACAGTCTACCTCCCTGCAACAGTGGCAGTAGAGGGGAACATGAACCCTAGTCCTGCTGGGGAACAGACACCCCACAGGGCAGTCAATGCAGCTCTATACACAGCCATAACACAATAGCAGACATTAGGCCTGGATATGGTATACGGTATACGGTACCCCACCACTATCTGATATTCCCCTGGTGCAAACCAGCAGCCATTGCACCCTGCAAGCCACTCCATCACACCACTTACCAGCTGCAAACAGTCTGCTAGTGCCCAGTGGAGATGCCTGCACCCAGAACTGGGATGTCAACATACACAGCAAGCAGATACATCAGTGACTGGGCCCCAAAAGGAAACCCATATTTATCACATGAAAGAAATACTAGATAGCACTATGGGAGTGCCTAGCCATGCTGTGGTCACTGCACAGTCAGGGTGAGAGTGATCTCTCAGCAGGATATACTGAGGTCACCCTGTCTGTGTAGGTGGTGGCCGGGCACTACAATGTGCCTGTCACTGCCCTATTCCCTGTGCAGATGCACCCTGGCCAGGCCACCCTGTCCGGCCTATACCCATGGTACCTTGCTCCTCATTATGCACATTGGCAGCCCAATACTGGCAACAGTGCTGGCAGTGTGGGCTGTTGAAGGTGTTTGCAGCCACCACACACTGGATAGACAGACAGCCACCCCCACACCTATGCCAGCATTGTGCTACTATAGAGGTGGTCAGCAGCCATACCCACCACACCAGTCCTGGGCATAGTACAGGCATGGATATGGTACACAAGACTGTTGGGGGGTCACTCCCCAGGGTGGTGAACACTGTCAGAGACCAGACCTGCAGCACACACCGCAGACATCAGAATGATTGTTATGGTGGAGCTCAATGAGCAAAATGTGCTTAACGTAGGAATTGATATCTGACAGTTATCATAGGAAACGTTTGATAGCTGTGTACCATATACCCAGGTGTAGGGTGGCATTGCTAAGGTATGCAACTGCTAGTGTTGGGAGATACAGGCAGGGCCCAATGTCTTGCCTCTCCAGGTGGCATTGGCCAATGGGGCCTGTGGGTGGGTGTGTGTCCCTGTTGGCTGCTGCTTTATGGCAGAGTTCCCCAACTCCAGTCCTGGTGTTCCAAACACTGTTCGGGTTTTCATGCTGTCCCTCATAAATATGCATGAGCTACATCTGCATACCATGGGGGTGGTGCATAGCTATGCAGCACAGGCATCTTTATTAGAGGCAGCATGAACCCGGAATGGTGTGGGGCCCTCCAGGACTGCATTTGCGGGACTCTGCTTTAGGTAATGTGCCTGTTTCTGGTGTCTGTGTTTGGTGTGGTAAAATATAGGCCATGCGTATGTTCTCAGCAATAAAGGAGTGTCTTTACTATCACTGTTTAGTGATGGGTAAAACTGTGGGGACTGGGTTGGCAGGAGCCCCATCTGGGATTTGAACCTGTGACCCTCTGGTCTTACAGGCACTGGCTGTGTCTGTTGCACCACACTGTGGCCACAGAGACTGTGCAGTCCCTGGAGTTAGTTAAACCGGCCTGACGAGTCAGAAACCCTGCTCTGCAACAGGTTTACTGTGGCCTCATTTACCTTGTATGCAGACAAATGTGCACATAAACCTCAGAAAAGACCTCAGAAAAGGGGCACACACCCATAACCAAGCTGCGCAACAATGATATCATTGGGAAACATTACACCACACGCCCAGGACAGCTCCATTACAATGTAATGCTCTTTGAAAGGGTCTGCGGAGCGTAGACCCTTCCACACATCATTTCCTTTTATTTTGGTGCTTTCCAGGGAGTGTTGTTCCTTGTTGCCCATTGCTATCACTGTTGCCCAGCTGAATTCTGCTTTTTAAAATGTTTCTTGTGGTCATTTTTAACGTTTTATGTGAAATTTTGTTCTGCGCACATGTATCACACTGCTCACGTTTTGTGGGTTTCCCCGGTTTTTCTGTACATTGCTGACGGAAATGGTTTCTCTTCCCTTTAAATGCCTTTAACGACAGGTTTTCATTCGCGTTGGAATTGAGCTCTGAAATACAGTGCGTTAGTATGAGGAGAGCCTCTCCCCGCCCACTCTCCGCCCATTGACCCCTTCTCTCCGCCCACTCTCCACCTTCTGCGCTGTTTTAACGCGCCGCGGAGGTTTACGATCGTTAACTACGGTTAACGCGCGTAGTATGACGTTAACGGTCGTTAGCGCGTCGGTACGCACGTTATACGGCACTTACGGTCGTTAACATCGTATAACGCGCGTTAGTCACGTTTAACGCACTTTAGTAAACATCCCCCTAAGAATCACCACCCAGGAAAAGGATCTAGGTGTCATTGTGGACAATATTATGAAATCTTCTGCTCTCTGTGTGTCGGCAGCAAAACAAGCAATCCAAATGTTGAGTATTCTTAGGAAAGGAACAGAGAATGAAACAAAGAACATCATAATGCTTCTGTATCACTCTATGATGTGAGTATTGTGTGCACTTCAGGTCACTACATCTCAAAATGGACAGTGGAATTAGAAAGGGTACAGAGAAGGGCCACCGAAATCATAAAGAGGATGGAATGACTCTCCTATAAGTAAAGTTACCTGATTTTTTTCAGGAAAATCTGGGATGTTTCCAGAAGTTGGGGGGTTGGGGAGGGTGGGCATGAACTGCCTGAGAAGCAGGAAGCAACAGGGGCACCTGCCACCAGTTCAAACAGGATCTTAATACCAAGTGGAATTCCATTTATGACCTGCTAGAGCGGTGGGCAGCCCTGCATCAGATAGTGTCGGAGACCAAGATTGGCATAGACACATCCCTAAGTCACCAGGACTGAGCAAATATCACACGGGTAATGGAAGTCCTAAAGACCTGTAAGGATGCCACGGAGGAATTGGGTTTCACAAGAGCTACATTGAGCCTTTTCATCCCAGTAATAAATATTTCACAGGCCAAGTTAGAGGGTTTTTAACAGTGACAGGGATTCATAGAATAAGTATTGGTGATGGTAGGCTTCTTGCATGATCGAACGGGAGAAAGGTTGGAACCCCTTGTGAAGGACGATGCTTATATGTTGCTAGCTGGTCTTTGTGGCCTATATTTGAGAGTAACTCGCTCTGCGTTGCAACTCACTAACTTACTGGAAGCAAAAGCTGGTGATGGAAGTAGAGGAAAGGGAGTGCCAGAGGGAGAAGGGCGGTGGTGATGGTGATGTAGCAGGGGAAATACCAGGCCTGCTGGCAAGCAATATTGCTAATATGAGTACCACCTTATCACCTACAACTCCACCCATTCGTTTTACATGTCCGTGGCCCATGAGCCCCAAACAGGGACAATCTGCTCCCAAGTAATGCATAATTCAGTGTTATCACTGGGGGATTGCTTTTCTTTTTTCCTTTTCTATTCCGTTTTTTTCGACCAGCTCGCTATTCAACTTTTTTTTCTTTTTCTGATTTTTTATTTCAGTTTAGTAATTTTATATTTACCTTTAAATGGGTCTTTATTTGTTGCCTTTCTTTGCATGCTGTTATGGTTGTATATTTTGGAATTACAATTTTTTAAATATTATAGTTATATAGAGGGTCATCTTCTAATATGATGCCCATGCTCTGTTGGTCCATAGATTAATAGGTTGCACTTATTTTATAAAAGGTAACATTCGCAATCTACGTGCCTTTATAAAATTGCCTTCCCAAAAGCTCTGTGCAAACTTGTACCTGCCCTAAAGTAGAATTAACATTGTACATTGTACAGCTTCTGCATCTACTTCATAAGATACCTGCATATGTGCTGATCCTGCCCCTGATCCACCAATTTTCTACCCTAAGTAACGCCTTCATGTATATTTATTTATTATGCCTTTATGAAGAGGTTCACCCAAGGTGGTATACGACAGGTCATCCCTGACATAGGCAACTTATATTATAGTAGCAGCATAATAATGGCAAAATGACCCCAAGTCAGCCTAATAAACAGAACAGTGAGATAAACTTGGAGATAGCCAATAATAGATACAATATCAGTAATGTACACCTTAAAACAGCACATAAATATGATTCAAAAGAAATACCTTAATGGGCAACATGGTAGAACATTCAAATAACAGATAGAATACTCATAGGGGCATGTTTACTAAACCGGGCTAACGGTTAACCCGGGCTATCTGCAACTAGGTCCCATTGAATAATATGGGACATAGTGGCAGATAGCCCGGGTTAACCGTTAGCCCAGTTTAGTAAACATACCCCATAGTGTTATTGTTAAGTGCTGTTGAGTCAATGTTGACTCATGGCGACTCTATGGACAGCTGTCCTAAATTGAGTTCGATCTTCAGTCAGGTAGCTAATTGTTGACAGAGTGGCATCCATAGCTGCTGTTATTGTATTGATCGATCTCATTGCTGGCCTTCCTTTTTTATGCTGATCTTCAACTTTGGCAAGCGTGGTTTCTTTCTCTAGTGTATCACGTGAAAATAAGCGCTCTGCTTTCTAGCACCTACTTTTATGTATGCAAATGGCAAGGGAATTTTGTAAGCGCCTACTCGAGCATGTAAGACATTGTTCTACATGCTCAAGGCACTTACAAAATTACTTCTGCAATGGTTAAAATATAAATTACAATTTAAAAAGCTCAGTTTACATAGAAACGTATGGGTCAATATTCGGCATCGCAGTCAACGTTTTTAAAATGCTAGCCACAGTGGTTAAGTAAAATAAAGTGCCAGTATCTGGATAGCACTGAAGTCAGTGCTGATAACTATCTCGATAGCAGCGATATTGGGTACATTATACTAGATGACTTAGAGCAGTCTTTTTTGATGGATCGCAAAATGAACATCGTCACTATCCAGATAATTCCTGGGAGCACCCAAGTTTTGACCACACTTTAGTGCCAGGGCAGCCAATATGACTTCCTGTGGTTCTAGCTAGATGGTTCCACTGAAAATCAGCAGACAGGCTCAGGCTCAGCCACCAGCACTTATCTGGATAGCAGATGCTTTTGAATATTGGGACAATAGACTATGGTTTTATGTTTATTGAATGTTATTTATTTATTTATTTTATTTTAGGTTTTTCTATACCGCGCTCTTTAAAATCAGCTCGGTTTACATTAGAATAATTTTGTACAGTGAAGACGACGTCCGAACTGTACTTACAAGAAACAGGGTTTATAATTTGGTTAACTGGGGTAACTATATACAGGCTACATAGCAGCAGGCTACTTAGTTAAATGACTATGTACAGGCAGAACAGCCAGTTAACTGGGGTAACTATATACAGGCTACATTCTAGAGTTTGATTACACGTTGAGTGAAAAAATATTTTCTCTTATTAGCCTTAAATGGGTTAAAACTGTAGCTTCATTGCATGTCCCCTAGTCTTTCTATTTTTTTATTTCATAAAGAATCAATCTACTTTACCCATTCCACTCCATTCATTAATTTATAGACCTCTATCATATCTCCCCTCAGCTGTCTCTTTTCCAGGTTGAAAAGCCCTAATCTTTTAAGAGTCTCCTCATAGGGATGTCCTTCCATCCCCTTTACCATTTTGGTGGCTCTTATCTGTATATTTTCACATCCGCTATATCCTTTTTAAGATATGCGTCCAGAATTACACACAATATTCAAGGTGCGGTCGCACCATGGAACAATACAGAGGGATTCTAATATCCTTTATTTTATTCTCCATTCCTTTCCTTATGATTCCTAGCATTTTATTTGCCTTCTTGGTTGCTGCTGCACACTAGGCGGAGGGTTTCAACGTGTTATCCATGATGACGTCTAAATCTTTTTCTTGGGTGGTTCCTAATGTGGAACCTTGCATCATGTAACAATAGTTTGGGTTGTTCTTTCCTAGGTGCATAACTTTGCACTTGTCCACATTAATGTCATCTGCCATTTGAACGTCCAGTCTTCCAATTTATCAAGGTCCTCTTGCAATTTTTCACAATCCTCTTGGGTTTTAAAAACTTTGAATAATTTTGTGGCATCTGCAAATTTGACTACCTTACTCGTTATTCCCATTTCCAGATCATTTACGAATATGTTAAAATGCAGCAAACCCAGCATACATCCCTAGGATACTCCATTATTCACCTTTCTTCATTGGGAAAATTGGTCATTCAGCCCTACCCTCTGCTTTCTATCTTTTAACCAATTCCTGATCTACAATAGAACACTGCTCCTATCTCATGACTTTTTAACTTCGCCAAGAGTCTCTCATGAGGGACCTTGCCAAAGGCTTTCTGAAAATCCAGATACACTATATCGACTGACTCACCTTTGTCTACTTGTTTATTCACACCTTCAAAAAAACTATAACAGATTAGTAAGACAAGACTTTCCTTGGATAAAACCATGTTGGCTGTCTCCCATTATCTTTATCTTTATCTTTATTTACATTTAATATACCGCCCTTGTCGAAACGTAAGGGCGGTTTACAATAAAATAATATAAATAAAAGCATTAAAACAGAAAAGAAATCCATTAAAATAGAGGAAAGAAGGACCAAAGAGGTCACAAAACACAACAAACAAAAGACAGACCAAACAAACCAAATGAGACATAATCAGACAGAGACAAAAAGAACAAAACTATTGGGAGGGAAGATCATCATCATTAAACTATGACTATCTACATGTTCAGTAATTTTGTTCTTTATAATGGTTTCTATCATTTTGCCCGGTACTGATGTCAGGCTTTCCGGCTTGTAGTTTCCCAGATCACCCCTGGAAACCTTTTTAAAAATTGGCGTTACATTGGCCATTCAGCAATCTTCAGGTACTACAGATGATTTTTTTTTTAATTTTATGCAATTTACAATATATTCAAAAAGCAAAAATCATATGTAGCATACAAACAGCATACAAAATAAATAACAGGGGAAAACACGAAAAAATCCAAATAGCAATAATAATCAATCACCCAAAATAACATATCCCCTATTTGAGATTTAGGGGTCTGTTTACTAAACATTCCTAATGTGCGGGGCCGCGGTAGTGTGCCTGTGCCATATAAGGAGTGGGCGGTTCAGGCAGAGAAAAGAAAAAAAACGGGAGTAAGCGATCGCACATTTGCGCGGGGCGCTATTGTGCGCCGCGCTATTGTGCGCCGTGCATAATAGTGCGTGGGAAGGCTAAGTGGCGCCCTGATATACACACACAAAGGAGCAGAGCCATAGTACAATGGTTAAGACACTGACTGTGGGTGCAGCTGCCATGGGTTCAATTCCCCATTGTGCACAACAAAAAGGGCTGGCTGAGGCATTAACTGTAATGGGTAAAAGTGCTTTAGGAGGCATATTAATTTTGGGCGGCATAAGGCGGTGCACTGTTAATTTTGGGCGGCATAAGACGGTGCGCAGATGCCCAAGCATAGGAACAGAGCCACAGCACAATGGTTAAGACACTGACCAATGGTGCAGAGACCAGGGGTTCAATCCCCCACAGTGCCCAATGAAGAAGGCTCACTGAGGCAGTGTGTATTATGGGGATGAGTGCTGTAGGGGGCAATCTATTTTTATTTCAGTTATCACTACTAGCAAACGCACTCACAAAGCGTGTTAACATAAGGCGGCCCATAAGGCACATGTTAAAGTTCACTGTCCGCCAAGGCACCCTTGAATGTCCCCTATAGGGCACCATATATGTTGCGTCACAGGATAATGTATAGTGCACCTTATATGGACGGCAACCATAAGGTGCCCTATAGGGTGCCCTATAAAGCACCCTCAGAGGCACCTTATGGGTACAGTACACTGAGGGTGTGTTTGATGGCAGCAACATATGTACAGTAAATCTAAAAAAAGCTGTGGACAACCCTATCAAATAACCCCACTGTGGGCTCAAACCCATTACCGCTGGCTCCACAGGCAGTGAAGTAACCATTGGGCTACAGCTATATAGCTGCCAGCAAGCCCCTGGCTGGCTGCAGAGAGCCTGCATGTCACCACACAGACAGTCTGCTGTGGGAACCAGGATAGGGTTAGGCCACCCATACCCATGATGCACTGCACATGCAAATCAGCTGTCCACAGATGAACACAAGATGGGGAATGCACCCCAACAGCTCCCCTGCCTGGTAGGGGGACGTGTCCGTGTGCACCCACACAGCACCTTGGCCTGGTAGGAGGTACTGACCGGGTGTTTAATTTGCACAGAGTAGCTACACACAGTCACACGGTGCGGGAACTGTGCTCACCCTGAGTGTGCGATGAGGCGCCCTGGACCAGGTCCACAGCACCCTCCATGGCTGAGAGAGGCCATGGCAGAGCTCCAAAACAGTCGTAATCTATGAGATAGGTAGTTTCTGCAGGAACACCTTGGATGTCTCAGTCAGGGGGAACCCCACGGACCCCTAGGTGGGCTATGTACCACCAACACCCCCCCCCCCCCCCCCCAGCTGAGGGTGGCAAACAGGCAGGGTCTCCTATCAACAGATCCCCATTATACACCCCCCCGCAATGATGGCAGTAGAGTGGACCATCAACCCCAGGCCTGTTGGGGAACAGACACCCTACAGGGCAGTCCAAGCAGCCCCACACCCACCCAGACCACAATATCAGACAGACAGTAGGCCTGGATATGTTAAGATGCACCCCACCACTATCTGATATTCCCCTGCATCAAGCCATCAGCCACTGCAAGGCACTCCAGCAGGGCACATACCAGCTGTGAACAGTCTGCTGGTTAGTCCCACTGGAAATGCATGCACCCACAACTGGGATGGCAGCACACAAGCAGATACATCAGTGACTAGGCCCCAACAGGTGACCCATATATATCACATGAGGGAAGTGCCATGAAGCACTATGGGGGTGCCTAGCCATGCTGCCATCACTGCACAGTCAGGGTGGAGTGAAAGCCCAGCAGCACATACAGAGGTCACCCTGTCTGTGGAGGTGGTGGACGGCCACTACAATGTCCCTGCCAGTGCCCTATGCCCTGTGCAGATGCATCCTGGCCAGCCCACCCTGTCTGAGCTATACCCATGGTACCTTGCTGCTCATTATGCACATCATCAGGCCAAAACTGTGGACAGTGTTTGCAGCCAACACACACTGTATAGACAGACACACACTCCCACACGTATGCCAGCATTGTGCTACTATAGAGGGGTTCAGAATCCTTGCCCACCACACCAGTCCTGGGCACAGTACAGGCATGGGTATGGTATGCAATACCGTTGGGGGTCCCTCCCTAGGGTGGTAAACACTGTCAGGGGCCAGACCTGACGCACACACCGCAAACATCAGATAGATTATTATGATGGAGCTCATAGAGCAGACTGTGCGTAACGTAGGGATATCTATCTGCCAGTACTCATAGCAAACGTTTGAGAGCTGTGTACCATATACCCTGGTGTAGGGTGACATTGCTAAGGTATGCAAGTGCTGGTATTGGGAGATGCACGCAGGGCCCAATGTCCTGCCTCACCAGGAGGCATTGGCCAATGGGGCCTGTGGGTGTGGGTGTGGGTGTGTCTGTCCCTGTTGGCTGCTGCTGTATGGCAGAGGTTCCCAAATCCAGTCCAGGTTTGCAATACACTGGTTGGGGTTTCCTGCTGTCCCTCATGAATATGCATGAGCTACATCTACATGCCATGGGGGTGGTGCATAGATATACAGCACGGTTATTTGTATGAGTGGCAGCATGGAACCTGAATGGTGTGTGGTCCTCCAGGACTGCATTTGTGAGACTCTGCTCTAGGTAATGCCCCTGGTCATGGTGTCTGTGCTTGGTGGTGTAAAGGATAGGCGTATGACCAATGCGTATATCCCCAGCAATAAAGGATTGCCCTTACTAACATGGTTTAGTTGTGGGGAAAATATGTGGACAGGAATGGCAGTAGCCCCAGCTGGGCTTTGAACCTGTGACCTTTTGCTCCTGCACACACTGTCTGTGTGCACTGCACCACTGTGTTGCCACAGATGTGCTGAATTCCCTGGGAAGTCCATGACTGTACATCCGACAGGGCCTATGTTGCAGTGGACGTGCCAGCCTGCACATGGCTCGGCCACTGTCTTCTGTGGCTAGCAGCCACTGCCCCCTCCACCACCTGTACCCTACCGCCAACATGCTGGCATTTCCGTATCTTGGAAAAGCATATGACCTGATTGAGTTGTGGCACTCCAGGACTGCATTTGGGGGACTCGGCTGTTGGTAATGCCCATTGTTATGGTGTGTGTGCGGTGTTGGGTACAAAATGGGTGTGTGAACCATGCTTATGTTCTCTGCAATAAAGGAGTGTCTTTACTATCTCTGTTTAGTGGTGGGTAAAATATGGGGGCTGGGTTGGCAGGAGCCCCAGCTTGGATTTGAACCTGTGACCCTCTGGTCCTAGAGGTACTGCCTCTGTCTACTGCACCACACTGTGGCCACAGTGATAGTGCAGTCCCTGGGGGTGGAAAACCTGACCAAAGGAGTCAAAAACCCTGCTCTGCACATTTGTACTGTGGGCTCAGTCACCTTGTCTGGTGACAAAAGTGCAAATAAACCCCTCAACCGACCACGACGAACTGGGGATAAATATAACCAAGCTGGGCAACAGTGATATTAATGGGCAACCATAGCAAACACTCCCAGGAAGGCTCAGAAAAAAGGAAATGGTTTTTGGAAGGGTCTCCGCTCCGTAGCCCCTTCCATACTTCATTTCATTTCTTTGGAGCTTTCCTGGGTGTGTTTCTTATGTTTGCCCATTAATATCAGGGTTCCCCAGCTGACTTCCTATTTTTAATATGTTTGTTTGGGTCTTTTTCTATCTTTATTTGCACTTTTGTTCTGTGCACATGTATCACACTGCTCACGTTTTGCAGGTTTCCCCGGTTTCCCTGTACATTGCTGACGGAAATGGTTTCTCTTCCCTTTAAATGCCCTCTACCGTGAGTGTTTCACTCGCGCTATTTTTAACCTGCAAATTCGTCCCCGATACTGTGCGGGGAGCCTCTCCCCTCCCCTTCCCCGCCCATTGACCCCGTCTCTCCGCCCCTCGGGAGCCTTCCTCCGCCCTCAGAATGCCTTTCCACGCCTCTATCGGACATTTGCGGGCCGGGTACTTGTGCGGGGCACGTTAGTGCGGCGCGCAATTGTGCGGGGCCCAAGCGCACTTGTGCGGGGCGTTTAAGAGCGTTTCTGAGCGTTTGAGTGCCGCGTTTCCGTGCGCTATTGTGCGGCACGCAATTGTACGGCTTTTAGTAAACATGCCCCTTAGTCCCCAAGAAGAAACAACCCAATAAGGTTCCAAACAGGTAATAAAGAAAAAAGGAAAAACTAGTTTCATCTCATGAGCAAAGAATAACTCACATGGCAGCCAATACAGGAGCTAAACCCTCACCCCCCTGTTCCCTAGCCTGGAGAAATTGCAAAAGTTGCACAGGTTCAAAAAAAAGAAAATGCTTAGTTTGATATAACACAGCACATTTACATGGATACCTCAATTTAAATTGGGCACCCAGGGCGGTAACTCTCTGGCGTAAAGCCAGAAATTCTTTCCGCCTCTTCTGGGTTTCCCTTGACAAATCGGGGAATACTAAAATTTTTGAACCCATGAACTGGGAAAAGGATAATCTATGGAAATAAAGCCTAAGGACCGTATTGCGGTCAGATTCAAAAGCAAAGCTGACTAACAAAGTTGCTCTACTTGTCACTACTTCCAAAGATGACTCTAGGAATTCAGACAATTCCATCTGGCCCGGTCCGCCCTTCCCCCCTGAGCCCCCCTCAGCCACAGAACCCGAATCAACAGCAACATATTGAACCCTAAGAATGGGTGGCAAATTATCATGTGGCATCAGGAGAACCTCAGCAAGGTATTTACGCACCAGAGCCAAGGGTTCTAACAATGGTGACCTCGGAAAATTCAAAAAACGTAAGTTATTCCTCCTTAAGGAATTGGCTATGAATTCCAACCTCCTTAATGTAATCAAACATTCCTTGGAAACATTATCACCCACTACACGCATTTCTTCCACTTTTGACTCAAGTTTTGTCAACTTGTCAGCCTGCTCAGCACACTTTGCCTCCACCGCGGTACACCGACCCTTGAGAAGAGGAAACTCTTGCGATAAAACACCCACCACTGGAGCAAGGGATGATTGGAGAGAAGAGATCGCCTCCCATAAGCAGTCTAAAGTCACCTTGGCTGGTTTCTTCAAGCCGCAAATCACCCGCGTCTCGACCACTCCTGGTATTATGATTTTCCGTCGGGCACCTCCCGAAACCTCTTCATTGGAGGGTGTCTTCTCCACCACTCCAACCCGCTGAACACCAGAGCACGACGCTACTGAAGAGGAGGAGCCCCCGGACACGGCCTCGACTTCCTGACCCGGAGGTACTCTCGTGTCTGCTCCCTCCTCCCAATCTCCTCTGGGTTGCGGCGGCAACAGCTGAGCTGGACTCAAATCCACGCTATCACTGCTCAGCTCCTCTAAACCACACAGAGGAACCGCTGAAGCCATGTCAGCTGGACGCGGGGTGCAGAAAGGCACAATTGAGGATTGCACCGAACCACCTAAAGGTATCGAGGATACCGGGGGCTTCGATGTAGACTGCTTCCTCTTCTTCCCCATTAGTACGGCGTCCAACTCACAAACTCTCCGCTCACCGACAGCCAGCAACTACTCATCCGTCATCTTGGAACCTGGTTTGTACACACTACAGATGATTTTAATGATAGTTCACAGATTAATAATAGTAGATCTGCAATCTCATATTTCAGCTTTTTCAATACCCTCGGATGTATACCATGCAGTCTAGGAGATTTGCTACTGTTTAGTTTATCAAATAGATGTAATATATCTTTCCGGTTTATCAATGTTTCTTTCAATGCTTCCAATGCATCACCTTTAAATACTATTTCAGTCATGGTAACTTCCCTACATCTTCTTCAGTAAAGACTGAAGCAAAGAATTCATTCAGTCTCTCCGCTATGGCCTTGTCCCCTCTTAGTGCCCCTTTTACCCCTCTATCATTTAATAATCCAACTGACTCTCACAGATTTTTTGCTACAAATGTATTTGAAAAAGTCTTTATTATGTGTTATTGCTTCTACAGCAAACTTCTTCTCAAATTCTCTCTTTGCCTGTCTTATCAATGCTTTGCATCTATCTTACCAGTGATTGTGTGGTTTCCAGTTTTCGTCATTTGGCTCCTTTTTCCATTTCTTGAAAGATGCTTTCTTGGCTACAACAGCCTCACTTTTAAACTATGCTGGCAGTTTTTTGGAATTCCTTCCACCTTTCTTAAAGCATGGAATACAGCTGGTCTGGGCTTCCAAGATAGTCTTTTTAAACAATGCCCATGCTTGATGTAAATCATTAATCTTTGCAGCTGCTCCTTTTAGTTTTTTCTTAACTGTTTTACTCATTTTATCATAGTCTTCCTTTTGAAAGTTAAAAGGCAGCACTGTCGATTTCCTTGCCAACCTTCCTCCATTTATGAAATCAAACGCGATCATGCTATGATCACTATTGCCAAGTGGCTCCAACACCCTTATATCTTGCACCATATCTTGTGTACTACTAAGGATGGTCCAAAATGGCTTTCCCTCTTGTTGGCTCATGAACCAGGTGCTCCAAGAAGCAGTCATTTATTTCATCTAGAAACTTTATCTCCCTAGATAGTCAGTTGGTCCATTAGATGATAAAGGGGTTAAAGGAGCACTAAGAGGCGACAAGGCGATAGCGGAGAGATTGAATGAATTCTTTGCTTCAGTCTTTACTGAGGAAGATGTAGGGATGTTACCCATGACTGAAGTGGTATTTAAAGGTGCGGAAGAATTGAAGGAAATATCGATACATCGGGAAGATGTATTACAACTATTAGATAAACTGAAGAGTAGCAAATCACCTGGGCCGGATGGTATACATCCAAGGGTGTTGAAAGAACTGAAATATGAGATTGCAGACCTGCTATTAGTAATCTGTGAACTATCATTAAAATCATCTCTAATACCTGAAGATTGGAGGATCGCCAATGTAACACCAATTTTTAAAAAGGGTTCCAGGGGTGATCCGGGAAACTACAGACCGGTGAGCCTGACGTCAGTACCGGGAAAAATGGTAGAAACCATCATAAAGAATAAAATTACTCAGCATGTAGATAGTCATGACCTAATGGGAGACAGCCAACATGGCTTTAGACAAGGAAGATCTTGTCTTACTAATCTGTTATGTTTTTTTGAAGGAGTGAATAATCAGGTGGACAAAGGTGAGTCGGTTGATATTGTGTATCTGGACTTTCAGAAAGCCTTTGACAAGGTCCCTCATCAGAGACTTTTGGCAAAACTAAAGAGTCATGGGATAGGAGGCAGTGTACTATTGTGGATCAGGAACTGGTTAAAAGATAGAAAGCAGAGGGTAGGGCTAAATGGCCAATTTTCCCAATGGAGAAAGGTGAATAGTGGTGTACCCCAGGGATCTGTGCTAGGTCCGCTGCTTTTTGACATATTCATAAATGACCTGGAAAGTGGAATAACGAGTGAGGTTGTCAAATTTGCAGATGACACAAAACTATTTAAAGTTGTTAAAACCCAAGAGGATTGTGGAAAATTGCAAGAGGATCTTGATAAATTGGAAGACTGGGCATCAAAATGGCAGATGAAATTTAATGTGGACAAGTGCAAGGTTATGCACCTAGGGAAGAACAACCCAAACTATGGTTACACGATGCAAGGTTCCACATTAGGAACCACCACCCAGGAAAAAGATTTAGGCGTCATTGTGGATACCATGTTAAAACCCTCGGCCCAGTGTGCAGCGGCGGCCAAGAGAGCTAATAGAATGCTAGATATGATAAGGAAAGGAATGGAAAATAAAACAAAAGATATTATAATGCCTTTATATCGTTCCATGGTGAGACCGCACCTTGAATATTGTGTGCAATTCTGGTCGCCGTATCTTAAAAAGGATATAGCGATTTTAGAAAAGGTTCAGAGAAGAGCCACCAAAATGGTAAAGGGGATGGAAGGATACTCCTATGAAGAAAGGCTAAAAAGGTTAGGGCTCTTTAACCTGGAAAAGAGATGGCTGAGGGGAGATATGATAGAAGTCTATAAATTAATGAACGGAGTGGAACAGGTAAACGTAGATCGATTGTTTCCCTTATCAGAATATAGAAAGACTAGGGGACATGCAATGAAGCTACAGGGTAAACTATTTAAGACTAATAAAAGAAAATATTTTTTCACTCAACGTGTAATCAAACTCTGGAATTTGTTACCAAAGGATGTAGTAAAGGCTGTTAGTGTAGCTGGGTTTAAAAAAGGTTTGGACAAGTTCCTGGAGGAAAGGTCCATAAACCATTATTAAGAAGGGACCCAGGATATCAATGCTTGAAGCAATACAAGCATTGTGGAACCTGTGTCCCTTGGGGAAACTGCTAGGTATGTATGACCTAGATTGGCCACTGTTGGAAACAGAATACTGGGCTTGATGGACCTTGGTCTGACCCAGTATGGCATATCTTATGTTCTTATGTTCTAGCATGTCCTGCCATGACACTGACCCAGTCGATAGGAGGGTAATTGAAATCACCCATTATTATTACTATATTGTAACTTTTATTAGCTTCCCTGATTTCTTTGAGCATTTCATCATCCATTTGTTCATTCTGGCCAAGCAGTCGATAGTATACTCCTACTGCCATCACCTTCCCCTTTTTACATGGAATTTCAATCCATAGAGATTCTACCATGTATTTTGTTTCCTGCAACACTTTAATCCTGTATGACTCAATGCCCTCTCTAATACAGAGCGCAACCCCTCCACTAATTTGATCTACTCTATTGTGATATAATTTGTATCCACATATCACAATGATCCACTGGTTGTCCTCCTTCCACCAGGTCTCTGAGATACCAATCATATATAACCTCTCATTTAGTGCTATATATTCTAACTCTCCAATCTTATTTTTTAGACTTCTATCATTTACATACAAGCATTTTAATAGTTGTATTTTATTCATATTAATCTGGTTATCGATAGGCAAGGGTAATTTGGAATCTTTATGCTCTGTCTGCTCTGTACTTAAGGGCATCTTCACTTGTTCGCATTAGAGATTTTGCTCTTAAAGTGTTTTTTCCTCAGGGTCTACCTATATCCCAAATTCATAGCTCTGTAAGGTTATATGGCTGAGTCTATGTGGCTCTATGACATAATTTTTTCTAATATGATCTTGGGGATGGCACCCATGCCACAACAGACAAGTAAAAGGAAGAAAGGTTTCCAATAGGACTGCTTGATTCTGTTGGTTAACAATATGTCCTAGGAAATGAAAAAGAAAAAATGGACAAGTGAGCTGTATAATATTGAGATAACTTGACGTTGCATTTTTAAACTTATGTGGTTCAAGGGATGCACAGTTGATAGTGTGTATGTGGGTCATTAGTGCTCCTTAAAAGGTTTACTGCATCTTAATTTAATTCTGCCACAACCAAGGATGCAGAAGCCTTTCTGACAGCCATGGACTCCCTTCAATATACCCAAATCATGAACACCCCCACACACAAACACGGGTCATCTCTCGACCTCATCTTCGCCCCCAACAACCTCGTTGAAAATGACATCTTCACAAGACCATCGATCACACCAGTGCCCTGGTCGGACCACCACATAATAAAAATCAGCTTACAAACCACAACAATCACCAAGACAACCAAGCCACTCGGAGAAGGTTTAAAAATTTTGACAAAGATACTTTTCTTTAGGACACCCTACCCCACCTGCTCACAAATACAGAGGACATGAATGAACAAATCGCAAACTGGAACAGCACCATCACTTCTGCTGCCAAAGTCATTGATTCCAGTACTCGCAAAAGATACAACACTAAAATCAGGACCACCCCCCTGGTACTCATAGGAAATCCGAGAGGCAAAAAAAGCCCTAAGACAAATAGAACATCGCTAGAGACGCACCAAATCCTCCACCACACAGGACCTATACCAGTCAAAGCAAAAAGAATACAACAACCTCATCAACCAAAAGAAAAGGGAATACTTACACCAACCTAATCCTCAAATCCACCAACAAGCCTAGAGAACTATTCGATATAGTAAAATCCCTAACCAACGAACCTAACCCCGAGAATTCGGATCAAATAGATCCTCAAACATTCGCAGACTATCTACAGGCCAAGTTCACCTCCTCCCTCCAGATGACCACAAGTGATACCTACAAACCTACCCTACCCAACCGTATCTGGGGAAAAATTCAGCATTCCTTCATCTGATCAGATATCACACATCATCGCATCACTCAACACCAGCGCCGCCCCCACAGACGCATGCCCTGTGGTATGGATAAAAGCAGCAAAAGAGGAGCTCATCCAATTCAACCACAACTTGGTACACAACTCCCTAACCCAGGGTATCATGCCTAGCACACTAAAGCTAGCAACAATATGCCCAATCCCGAAAAAATCCCCTCTAAGTAAAACCAATCCAGCCACCTACCGACCCATCTCAAGCCATCCCCTCCTGTCAAAGATCATCGAGAAGGTGGCTCAACAACAACTCCAAGACTACATCGACACCCATGCCACTCTGGACTGCAATCAGCACGGATTCCACCAAAACCACGGCGTTGAAACCCTACTGATTTACCTCTTCGACATTCTGATCCAGGTCATCGACAATATTAAGAAGGGCATCATCATGATCTTCATAGACATTTCCTCTGCGTTTGACACAGTCGACCACAAAACTCTACAATCAAGACTTCAGGGAATTGGTCTACGCGGCACCACTTTGAACTGGTTCACATCTTACCTCATAGACAGACACCTCCAAGTCAAATGCGGTTCAGCCACCTCCTGACCTCTGAGAGCCACCCAGGTTGTCCCATAAGGCTCCTCCCTCTCAGCCTTGTTATTCAACCTGTATATACAACCTATCTGCTCCATCATCAAAAACAACAAAATACAATATACCATCTATGCAGACGACATTATGATATACACCCCCATCAACTTAGACAACCCAGACTACTCCAGCATAGCCAATTACCTGCAACAGATGACTAGCTGGCTACTGGAAAACAACTTAACCGTAAACTACAAGACGGAAGCACTAATCATCACCAGAAACTCTGCCTTCACCCCTCCTTCTGTCATCAAGCTGAACGACACCACTATACCAATAAAACCCAAAATAAAGTATCTCAGTGTGACACTTGACAATGATCTGAACCTTCAATCTCACATCGCCAAAACCATCAGGAATGCATACCTCAAAATGAGAACCATAATACGCCTCAAGCCAATCCTCTCACAGGATCACTTCCGCACCGTCTGTCAAGCTCTTATCACTCCCATCCTAGACTACTGCAACCCCATCTACCTCGGACTCTCAAAACAAGCCACCCAGCCATTACAGATGGCCCAAAACATGGCCGCCCAAATAATAACAGGATCTTCAAGGCACAATCACATCACCCCCATTCTCAAACACCTCCACTGGCTCCGAATCAGCTCCCGCATACGTTACAAGGTTCTTCTAAATACATTCAAAATCAAACAGAATATCTCCGCAGATAGTCTGAAACCCCTCATCAGACCTGACACAGGCACCAGACCCAGAAGGAGAGGCACATCAGACACTATCAACATACCCAGAGCCTTTGCTAAAACAAGAAAAGACACTTCAAGAAGAGCATTATCCCTGGCCGCACCCGCGCTCTGAAACTCACTCCCCGACAACCTGAGAGCAACAACAGACCACAAAAACTTCCGGAAGATGCTCAAAACAACACTTTTCACAGAACACTTCAAGGACATCACATGAACTGTCCAACGACCTCTCTCTCTCTGCCCACCAAAATGTAAAAATCTAAATAGTTCCTGTACAAAGCTCATACTGCATATAGCTCACCACGCAATCAACTGCACATCACTCACACACACACTCCTCGATTTATCACTGCATGCCCACACCCATGCACCTTGCCACGTGATTTGTTTGCTGTGTAATCCACTTTGATTTCAGGATAAAGCGGTATATGAATCCTTTTAAATAAAATAAATAAAATAAAAAATTTAGCATGTGTCAAGTTGTATTGACATGTTTTAAGTCAATTAGTGCAGTTAGTTTTTTTTAGTTTTTTTTATTAAAACAAATGTGTGAAACAATTGGGAAGAAAGCCCAAATGAACCAAAAATGTTGCCTTGTACACACCCCTTTGTGGTTCAGTGGAATCATGACACAGCCACATCTAAATAGAAATATTCTAAGCAAAAGCCCCATTGTTTTGCATATCATGCCATTCATTTCACAATAGGAACGCTGGACCTTACATCTCAGTTCACAACGGAGGGGTAGGAATGCACCAAAGCGAATGATCAGGTTGTCACAGGAGTGCCTTGTTCTTATTTAAGCATCGTCTTTGATCCACAAGGGCTGAATTAGAGAAGTTCCTCTGTGTAAATAAATTATTATTAGCACTATCTAGGTGCTGAATACTAGAGCGTCCAGTTAAAGTCTTTTACTTTCGCATTTCAGCTTCACAGGCACAATGATGACTTCACTGTAACCAATTTACCCCATGGATTGTCCTTTTGAAAGATCCCCTGACTTCCTGTCCCGAGGACTTGTTTCCTATATTTATTACAAATGTGCTGGTCCTCTCATGTCCTATGGGAGTTACATATGGGTTTTTTGTACAAGAAAACTCGGCTTTGTAGCTCTTGTTCAGGCTCACATTTAAATTACTGCTTTGTCGCTTGACTTTTCCATTTTTTTTATAGGTAGTAATGCTTAAATCATGGCGAGGGATGTCATTAGCACGGGATAATCACCCCCATGTGGCTTGATGAAGCTTGAGGCACAGCTGAACGTCTTGGATCTCCAGCAGTGTCATTATCCCCTGAGAGTCAGGAGTTGTCCTATTGCAATTGTGAAATGTCTTCATCTTGCTATATAAATAAATCATTTAAATACATTACCATGATCAGTGGAAACCGTTAGCTCATGTTAATGCTTTTCCTCATATGCACAGTTCATAGTGATGAATCTGGCAGTATAACAGCTACACAGTGCCTCCCAGAAGCCACGAAAATTTTGAATTAAGTAATATCGTCCAACCGGGTGGGCACTTTTTACAACTACTACTATTTATCACTTGTATAGCACTACTAGACATTCAGCACTATACACATAGGAACCAAGGTGAGGTCATTACACTTCCCAAGCCGACTGTTAGCAAAATGCCCTGCGCAGAGGAAAGCATTGTGTTTCTCTTCTGGGACAGTTTCTCCCTGTTTCTTTCTGAGCTCACCTCTGTATATAATGACACTAGAAACCTTTCGTATCTTCTTCCTACTTAACCCAGCATGGTTCAGCCATTGCAGTAATAGCCTCAGCCAAGGGTCAGAAATCGTGCCTGTATCCAGAATCCAGGTCATACTGTATGGACCACAGGTTCGGAACTATGGTAGGGAAAGCAGGGCACTGAGCCTCGGCCTTTGGAGAGGGGAAGAGCGTCATGCAGGTACATTGCCTCAAACAGTGCAGCCACTAGCTCCAGCACTGGTAGACCCCCGAGTCTAGTCACTGGGCACCACCGTGGCATGATGATTTGGACTCCCGAGGGGCTGCTTACTAATCATCACAGAGGACAAAATGCTCCTGAACTGGAAGCAAGGCCGCTTTCTGGATTAAAACTGGTATTCTTTATCCGGCTAAAAGCACACATGCGCTGTCACAACGTGTGTCTTTCTATCAGGATTAAAAAGAGGTGTGCCCAGCGGTAGGTTTAGATTATAGCAGTAAAAAGCGCACATACATTTGATTTTCATATGTACTGAATACTAGGGGTGTGCAAACTATCCTTTAATAGTGCACACTACTGACAAAAACCTGGAAGTGATTAAAACAACGGAAGATGAAATGAAATGAACATTTTAACACACCAAATGGAAAATGAAATGAAATGTCATTTCCATAGCTATTTTATTTTTTTATTTAACAGGTTTTTCAGTCAAAGTGGTTTGCATTGTAACTTAAACTTGGTAATGTATGTTAAACAGAGACATTGATCACTTGGATTTTTCTGAGGCAATGGAGGGTTAAGTGACTTGCCCAATATCATCCTGCTAAATCAGTCCAGAAAATGCATTGTGTTCCCGTACCAGCAGATTGGTGGAGACAAACAACCAATGAAACGCTAAGGTTTCAATGACATCACTCCCATGCTTCTATTCACCTCTACCACCAGAGGTCCCTTCAGTACTTCTTTGTCTCCAGCAGATGGTAATAGATTTTCTCCTCTTCGAAGAAAATCTGAAGAATTTAGAGGAAAAGATTGATAAAAACGCTCATGACAGACCACTTTGAGGGTGACTCTCACTTGAGCATGACATGGGAGGCTCCAGTAGACTGCGGTCTTTTTGGTAGCCATAGGATGAGGGAAAATTAGTTCAGCTCCATGCTCTTACCCTGGATAACAGTTTGTTGAGCAGCCAGAAAATTGGAAGGATGGAAGAATTAAGCAGCCTCACGCAACCTCAGTGCCCCCTCCCTCCTCCTCTGTTCCCCCTGCTCTCTCCTGAAAATTGCAGAAGGGTCTCAGAGGAATCTGCCTGCCAGTCACCTTAAACAAAGTGCTACCAAGCCAGAGAAACAGTTTCAGGGGAATAGAGATGAGCTTGGCACATATCCTTTGTTTGGGGCTCTTAGCTTTGACCTCATCATTGTCCCTGTTGGAGGCTCCCAATTCCGTCTTTGCGGGATGCAGTTCAGGGTGAACTGCTGGCAACCACTGGCACAGTATGAGGGTTTCCTGCAGTATTCTGCATGTACTAGTAGCATTTTTAAGATTCTGCACCTGGCACTCGCATGGTCTTTGAGCGTGTTCCACCCAAACAGCTCCAATACGCGTTCCTACCCTAGCACCCTAGGTAAGTCAAAGATCAGTTGTGGAAGCTACAGGCCTATATTACTCAACTGTGATGTAAAGATTTTTGTTAGATTCCTGGTCAAAAGGCTGGATAGTATGAATGCCACTCTGATCCATCCAGATCAAACTGGTTTCATTAGAGGCCGCCATGTGGAGGCTGTTTCTGCTTCTGGCACGTCCGGCTGCATTGCCTGGCCAAAATCTGGACGTGCCGGAGATGCACCCGAATCTGCCGCCACAGGGCCCAGATGCATCAGTGACAACAGAATTAGGGACATAGATGTGCAGGCTCTCCCCATATTCCGAGCTCTTAGACGTATGAGGAGCTGCCCATCCTGACGCCAGAATGCCGCTGCTGGTGTGAGGGAGCAGTGCTGTACTGGCACCATGGCAATGAGCTGTCCACAGGATGGTTCAGAATGCCATGGCCAGGGGCGGCCCAAGGGGGGTGCGGGGCCATGTGCGGAGACTCGGTGCGGGGCCTCATTTGCATAAGTGGCCTTATTTGCATAAATATTTGCATAATGCTAACATACACTAACTTTTAGTAAACATGTCTCTTAATGAGTGTATGGATAAAGACAGACTATAATCCAGTGCCAACCGCCAGGCACATTAGGAACTACTACAAACACTGCCCAGGCACATTAGGAACTACTACAAACACTGCCCAGACTACAGTATAATGCAGTGCCAACCGGCCAGGCACATTAGGAACTTCTACAAACACTGCCCATTTAGAACCCATAGCAAACCCGCCGTATCCTAACAGCACTACCAGGACTCACAAAGCACCATACCCTACCTATCAAAAAGCAACACTGCAAATATTAAACCAATACATTTCAGAGTACAACAATACATGACCTACTGGGGAAAGAAAACAAGTGGCAATGTCAAATAGGAATTACATAAACAGAATACCTCAGCTCAGTTACACATGCAGAACATAGACCATCACCAAACAAGGAATCACAATTTAGAAACAGGAAGGTAATAATTAAACTGGGAACCCCAAAAGCCAAACTTGGAATGTACAACAACACTGTAGAAATAAAACTATAAATTAATTTCCACTTGTACCAAACAAAGCGCAGATGTTAATGATGCACATTTCCCAGAGCTTTCATATTCCAGTTAATAAATTCAAAATAAAGAGAGATCTTTTTACCTTTTGTGCATTTTTTTTCAGTTGCAATTGCTCCAGACACTTTCTTCTGGTTTCTTCATGTTTTCTGCTAACTCTCCATCATCTGCTGTCCATTTGTCCTTTCTTCTCTCTTCTAGGTTTGTTTCCGATCTCTCTCTCTACATCTGCTTTAACATACTAATCTTTCTCCTTTTGCTCTTTCCTCATTCCTATTTCATCCACTCAAATTTTACCCCTCCATCCTCAATCCCCACTTACTCTCCCAATACCCGGCTAATTGTAGATTTTTTTATCCCTCCCACACAAAATATTTTTCCCCTCTCCATTTTACTCTCCCAGCCCCATCCCATTCTAATCCGCCCCCAACATCAGCTCCCTTCTAGTTCCAGCCTCACCCAGCATCCATTCCCTTCTAGTCCCTGCATCAGCCCAATTCCAGTCCTAGCTCCCCAGCAGCCCAATTCCAGTCCTAGCAACCCCCCAACCCAATACCAGTCCTAGCCCCCCCATCAACCCACTTACAGTCCTAACCCACCATCAGCCCACTTCCAGTCCTAACCCCATCAACCCATTTCCAGTCAGCCCCCCATAGCCCATTGCCAGTCCTAACCCCCCCATCAGCCCACAGCCCATTACCAGTCCTAACCCTATCAGCCCACCTCAAGTCCTAACCCCTCCCCATCAGCCCATTTCTTGTCCTAGCCCCCCCATAGCCCATTATCAGTCCTATCCCCCCCATAGCCCATTACCAGACAGCCCCCATCAGCAACAGCCCATTACCAGTCTTAACCTCCCCATAGCCCATTATCAGTTCTAACCCTCCCCCAACAGCCCACAGCCCATTTACCAGTCCTAACCCCATCAGCCCACCTCAAGTTCTAACCTCCCCATCAGCCCATTTCCCGTCCTAGCCCCCACAGCCCATTATCAGTCCTAACCCCCCCATAGCCCATTGCCAGTCCTAACACCCCCAACAGCCCACAGCCCATTTACCAGTCCTAACCCCATCAGCCCACCTCAAGTCCTAACCCCTCCCCATCAGCCCATTTCCTGTCCTAGCCCCCCACAGCCCATTATCAGTCCTAACCCCCCCCATAGCCCATTACCAGTCCTAACCCCCAACAGCCCACAGCCCAAAACCAGGCCTCACCCCAACAGCCCAACTCCAGTGTTAACCCCCCATCAGCCCATTCCCAGTCCTAGCCCCCCATAGCCCATTACCAGTCCTAACCCCCCAACAGCCCACAGCCCATTACGTCCTAACCCCATCAGCCCACCTCCTGTCTTAAGCCCCCCAGCCCCTTTCCAGTCCTAGCAACCCCCCCATCCCATTACCAGTCCTAGCCCCCCATAGCCCACTGCCAGTCCTAATCCCATCAGCCCATATACAGACTTAGCTCCCCCATAGCCCATCACCACTCCTAACCACCCCCCATAGCCCATCACCACTCCTAACCCCCCCATAGCCCCCCATAGCCCATCACCACTTCTAACCCCCCCATAGCCCATCACCACTTCCAACCCCCCCCATTGCCCATCACCACTTCTAACCCCCCCATAGCCCATCACTTCTAACCCCCCCATAGCCCATCACCACTTCTAACCCCCCCCATAGCCCCCCCATAGCCCATCACCACTTCTAAACCCCCCCCCCCCCATAGCCCGGGAAATTTTTTTTTTTAAAGCTGTCTTCTTCCGCTGCCGGGGGCCGCCGCGGCAGCATCGAGTGTGCCGCGGGGCCCCCCCTGCCCAGCAGAACCTGCCCTCCCCTTTATCACCTCTGTCTCTCGTTGTAGCTTCAGTCAAACGCGCCGGCTTTCAGAGCGCGAAAGGACCAGTTTCCCTTTCGCGGCTCTGATAAACCCGCGGGGGCTGATGGGAACTTCCCATCAGCCCCCGCGGGCTTAACAGAGCAGCGAGGGAGAAACTCTCCTCTCGCGCTCTGAGAGCCGGCGCGTGTGACTGAAGCTACAACGAGAGACAGAGGTGATAAAGGGAGGGCTGGTTCTGGGGGGCTGGGGGGGCCCCGCGGCACACTCGTTGCTGCCGCGGCGGCCCCCGGCAGCGGAAGAAGACAGCTTTTTTTTTTTTTTTTTAAATTTAACTTTAGGATCAGAATGTTTTTTGCGCGGGGCCCCCTGAAACGCGGGGCCCTGTGCAAAAAACATTCTCGCTCAATGGACGGGCCGGCCCTGGCCATGGCATACATCAACCCCTGCAATCCACTGTCCGGATGTCACCGGTGGCTGCTGTGGGCCAGATCATGGCTGCAGGGGCACAGCATGGCCATGGGACTGTGATGCGGGGGTGTGCAGCATGCAACATGGGGGGCACCTGAGACTTATTCCACCTTCATGGTGTAAAAAGCCAGGTGTGCAGTTATGTACCGGTGGACATTCAGGGGCCTGTACTGAATAGGCCTTGTACATCCCGGCAGCTGGCCACTCCCCCGCTCTGCCCCTGCACCGCCCCCTCCCGCCCACATCCAGCGCTCCCCATACAAACATTGTGTACATGCAGGGAGCGCTGGCTATGGAATCGGGGAAAGCACCTGAGCATGGATTGGATATGCAGCCCGCACATCCAACCCTGCTATTCGCAGGGCAGAATGCTGGCCATAGTGGATAAATGTGAGATAACTAGTGACTATTATCCATTCAGGATGCTCATCACTCTACGTGGCATATTGCTCTGGATGCTGAAAAGACCTTCAATAGGGTGGAATGAAAGTAGCTATTTGTCCTGTTGGAGGCCTCTTTCAATTGGGAGAGAATATTTTTGTGATGGGTGGAAGCAGTTCAGCAGCTCAGAAGGAGTGGAGGAGTGGCCTAGTGGTTGGGGGCAAGGTACTTCAGGCTGGAAGGTCAGGGGTTCAAATCCCACTAGAGGACTGCAACCTTGGGCCAGAAGGAATGGGGTTTCTAGTCCCACAGGTGCTCCTTGTGGTCTTGGGCAAGCCACTTAACCCTCCATAGCCCATGTTCCCTGTAAAATAGTTATCTCCAAGTTATAATGCCTTTTTCAATGTAAACCACACTGATGCAGAATAGCATGGTATATAAGAGAATGTAAATAAATAAATAAAATAAGCACTGTATGCAAAGTCAAGAGCAAAGATGGTGGTGAATGGTTGTCAATTGCTAGAGTTCTTGTTTGTCCACGGGACAAGACAGGGCTGCCCACTTTTACCTTTGTTTTTTATTTAGTCCATAGAGCTGCTGGCATGTACAGTCCTATAGCAATCCAGAGATTAAACTAGTGGTGACTGGGGATGTCCCTCAAAAAGTCTCATTATATGCAGATGATACTATGATGTGAAACAGTAGGTGGAGCTTTATTGGAGCAGAGTCAGGGGTTCTCTAAATATATTTAGAGCTAAAAGGCAAATGTAGATAAGACAGAGATGCTAGAAGGGGTGAAGGGAAGTTGGAGGGGTGAAGGATTACCCATTTAAATTGGCAAAAGAGGGAATGCAGTATTTAGAGGTTCAGCTGTTGGCCCATCTTGAGCATCTCTTCAGGCTTAACTACTTTCTCTTGAGAAAGAAGATTGAAAAAGAGCTGGAGTGATGTGAGGGGGTAGCTAAATTTGATCAGGAAGATTGTGGCCTTGAAAATGGTGGTGGTTCTCCAATGTGTTTCTTTTCGTGCATTAGCCTATCCAGGTCCCAGTGGAGCTTTTGCTGAAATTAGAAAAACAGTTTGTTTGGGGTGGTAAAAAGGCTAGAACGATTTAGAAGAGGTTAAAGCAAACTGTTGAGAAAAAGGGTTTGGAGTGTCCTGAACTGACTGTTTATTATGAGGTAGTAGTCCTTAGGATGATTCTGTATCATTATATGAAGCCCACTGGCTGGGCTTGGAGATGACAGATATAGCACCCTTGTCAATTTTTGAGCTAGGGGAGGTGCAAGTCCTAGATGAGTTCTCAGGATGGGATTTGGTAGATCATATCTTTCTGCAGCTACTATTGGGCATATGGAGAACTGTGCATAAGAAATGTCGCTTGCGGGGTCTTTTTTCCTTGGTGAGGCTAGAGGACTTTACCCCAATCACTCTTTGGTTCTTTTTCATGGTTTGGGAGAGATGGAAAGAGAAGGGGCTGGTCTCCTTTGTGTACTAATCCACAATGGAGGTTTCCTGTCTATGTAACAGCTGGAAGAGAAAAGGGGTCTTCAGATGAAATTCTTTCAATATTTTCAGTTGTGCTACTTTGTGGGGACCAGGGAAAGTTGGAGGATTTGGTGAGGGAACGGGTGATTGGAGCAGGCTCTAGAAGAGGAGTGGAGAGGGATACACAACTGGGCAGTGTGATGTGCAGTAGCAACAGCATGAAGGCAAACTCAGTTTAAGGTGATGTGTAGACTTTACCCAACCCTGCCAGTGCTGGATAAATGAGAAGGGGAGGGGCAGGAAAGTGTTGGAGGGGCTGTAGAGAGTATGAATTATTTGTTACCATGTGGATTCTAGGAAGCTGTAACAAATTGAGTATGTGAGATTACAAGGACAGAATGCCTGATGAAACCATAGGTTTATTTGTTAGAAGGTATGAATACAGAAAGGATAGAGAATGCAAGGAAGGGGTGTTTGGTTGAAGTGTTCCTTTTCGCTGCAAGAATAGTAATCGCACGATGTTGGAAGAATGAAATAGGTCTGAACATGAGAGAATGGATATAGAAAACTGGGGAAAAGAGGTTTGATAAGTTGACTGCTATGGTGTGGGGCAAGCTGAAAGTCTTATGAAATTTGGTCTCCCTTTTACAACTATTTATTTATTTATCCAGTTTTATATTTATGTAAAACAGACCTGTTACTCTGTTCATTTATCGTTCATTGTAAACCGCACCTGATCTGTGGAAGGTAGCGGTATATAAGCAACTGTTAAATAAAATAAATAAATAAAAAATACCACCTTATCCTTCAATCAAAGTGGTTTACAGAGTGAAATTAGGTACATTTTAGGAAGGTAGGGAGGGGGTAAGGGTAAGGGTACAGAGAAGTATAAGAAGCATTGGTTGAGCTAGTTATGAGCTTTGGGAGAGTCCGTAGTGTTCTGTGAACAGAAGTGTCTTCAGCATCATTGGAAGTCCTTAATGTCTTTTGTGGTTCTCATTAGTTCAGGCAGTGAGGTCCATAGTGCAGGAGCTGTGAGTGAAGGAGCTCTTTTGGTTGTAGACTGACTGGATCGTTGATATTCCGCAGGTGTGATGAGCTTGTTCACCGTGCTACTATGCCTGGGCCTCGTGCCATCATATACTATGTTAATATAGTAACATAGTATATGATGGCAGATAAAGACCACCATGGTCTATCTAGCCTGCCCAATAAGGTGGCCAGAGTGGTTGTAACTGACACTCTGTGCAGCTCACCGCCTCCCCTCTATACCTGTGTTTAGAGTTGTACCCACTATGCCATGCAGGTCACCCCTTCTCTATTTATTGAAGTATAAAAGACATTTAAGTTTGCTTTTATTTCATCCTCTTGCTATAAAGGGATCCACTGTCTATTCCATGCCATTTTGAATTCCATCACTGTATTTGCCCCCACCACCTCCATTGGGAAGGCATTCCAAGCATCCACCACCCTTTCAGTGAAAAAGTATTTCCTGATATTGCTTTTAAGCTTATTGCCTTGTATTTATTTGATTTTATTTATTTAACATTTCTTATATACCGCCTTTCATGATATCAAGGCGGTTTACATTGAACAAACTGAAATTACATTGAACAGGGCATTATAACTTGGAGATAACTATTTTACAGGGAACATGGGTAATGGAGGGTTAAGTGGCTTGCCCAAGACCACAAGGAGCACCTGTGGGACTAGAAACCCCAGTCCTTCCGCATATGACCCCAGCATTGAATATTAGGGGTTAAGGGTTGGCGGGCACAGCTTTGCGCCGTGACGGCGCATAGCCTGCCCAAGTGAATATCAGGCCCAAGGTGCTTAGAGTAAATTTCAGAAGGAGAGGATACATACTATGTTTGATTATGACATTTGGGGTGGGGATTCTATTCAAAGCGGGAAAATGAGGGTGATAGGGGAGGAACAATTATATAGAAATATATTTTACATATATTCATTGCAAACAGACCTACACAACCAGGAAATGGCCAACAAAGATCAGCATGCTAAAGGCATTTTGGCATGCAGAGACAACTCCTGTTCAGATTAAGGCACTGACAAGTCTCTCTTCAGCCTCATCTCCGTAGGTACACCACTCCATCCCATCAGCACCACAGTGGTGGATGCTTTCTCCCTAATCTGTGCTGGCCAAACCGCTTTCAAAGAATGGACACAAAAGATTTCTGAATCCCAAGCAGGCGAGTACTTAGTCGTCTTTTGCTGAAGAAAGGCTGGTGCTTGTCCTGACTTAAGGCCCCTTTTACTAACCCTTGGATCAAGCTATCTGCTGCACGGCCCATTTTATTCTTTTGGGCTGTACGGCAGATAGCTTGAGCTAAGTGTTAGTAAAAGGGGCCTTTAATCTTAAGCATCAACATTAGGATCTTGAATTTAATTCTTGACTACAGAGGCAACCAATGAAGCTCCTGTAACAGTAGTAGAATGCACAATGACCTAACCCATCTAGTTTTTATAGTAAGGTGGTTAGGGTTGTAACCAGGGCCGTCCCTCTACTAGGCAAACTAAGTGGTTGCCTAGGCGGCAACCTCTAGGGTTGGCAAAGAGCAGGGCAGTCAAAGCTAAACAATAGATTTTGACAGCCAGGTTGGGTGTAGAGCTTAAGGTTTGTCTGGAGCACCAAGACCTTGAACCAACTCTGGGGCCGGCCCAGGTTATGACTGCCGCTCCATTCAGGTTACCCTCCATGTCTGTACCTCTGTGACTTTTTAGAAGTGTACAAGCCATTTCATTATTGTTCTGAGCCGAAGTGCTCAGTGCTTGGTTTCCACCCTGAAACAGTGGAGAAATATGTCCCCGAACAGTAAATCAATCAACAATCCCACGTCAGTGCTCTAGATTAGCTGTAGTGGCTGAATTCTATTTTACAGTAATCCAGATATTTTTATAAAATCCAAGCTTGCGCTACAGAGATCAAATCAGGAGATAACTAATAGGTTTATTAGTATTATTCAGGCCAATATTCAAAGGGGCTTTGACGCAAAATGTAGAAGTCTCCTATCCATGAATTTTCAGTGGTACTACTGTACAGTATATGGACAGCGTCACTGAAAATTCCTGTTGTACGGGACCTGCGCTCTCTGGACGATGTTAGGGTAGAGCAGGCACAGTGGGGGTGCTTTGCCTAACTGTACGTAAATTTCTAGAGCTAAGCATTTAATTTAGGGAATCAAAAAGGTTATCCTAAGCTAAACTGCTCAACTATACATGCAAAGACCTATTTTAGAAATGACTAGGAGGTCAGAATTGAGACACTGAGGTAGTGGCATTTTCATTTAAGCTGGTATTTTAGAATATACTCCACTAAACATGGAGCGTCTTCCAAAACACTGACTAGAGAGGTACAGGAGCGCACATGTATGTGCTGATACGTGGAGCGGGGGAACTGTTTTAGAAACCTACACATCAGAAAACTCCACGGCGGCAACTCGGTACTTACAAGCCTACACACATAAATGCCACCAATTAACTAGAGAGGCCACTTTTTAAATCTAATTTAAATTTGGAGTGAGAAATAAACTAGGGGGGATTAAGGAAGATAATCACTTCATCCCACCTGCAGAGGACGGGACAAAACGTACACTTTTTAGACTCTATACATGCCAGAGAACAGCGTAAACCCTGAGGCATACACATGTATGCCTTATATGAAACGGAGAATACACCCCAAGTCCCAACATGCGCCCTTGAAACATCCACATAGCAAAGGGCGTCGACAAGTAAACTGGGCCTTTTCTAAAATGGCCATTCACACGGGGATGCCATTTAAACGTGTATATAGCCGATTATACACATGTAAACTGAATAGGGCTTCTAAAATAACCCCCAAGGTGGTTTAATATCGCTGCTATATCATAGCTGCTGGTGGCAAGCATTCTCCATGTAGAGTCATCATGGCCACCTATCCCTATAACAGCACTAAGTATATATATATTTTTTTTTTCTAAATGCTGCAGCCAGCGTTAAAAAAAAACATACTTTGCCACTGGGTTTAAATATCAACCTATTATTATTATTATTATTATTATTAATGGTGTTTGGATTTAAGTGTCACCATTAAACAATAAATTCAGATCTAAGAGGCAGCCACCTGTCCACACAAGGATTTTATAGCTCTGAAAACCTAGAACACATGTTAGAATCAATTCACTCCTCAATAAAAATCTAGGGTGCAGATAAAAAAATCTTCGAGCTAAAAATATACAGAGTTGTTTATAAGAACTAAGGGCCCAGTGGAACTAAGGAGCACAATCCAACTGGCTGAAAAGATTCCCTCGCTGACCAGCGAAATGACAGCTGACTAATTTTTGCTAGGAAGCCCTATTTAGCCGTGTAAAAGTAGGAATTCCACAGGTTTTTTTTAGTCCAGGGAGAAGCAGAACTGGTTAACATGGATTTTCTGTGCTAGCCAACTAAATGTTTGATGTACTAAAATGCTAATTGTTTTGCAAAAGGAGCTTCGTGCATTAAAGACTGAAAGGTTACCTTCCGTCCCTGTGAGTTCTTCTGTGATAGAGCCCAATAGGCATCAAAGACCAGTCAAGAACGAAACTAATGTCAAGAAATATGCTGCACAATTTACAAAGGGCGCAGTGTGCTGTACATAACTCTAAATAATGGAAGTGTGCTCCGGGAATGAGAAATTCAGTCGGCCAACTAGAACTGCTATTACAGATTTCCTTTTCTTTGTGCTCTCTTTAGACTTGCCATCGGCCAGTGGGGCCTGCCTTGCATCGTTGGAACCTGTATGATATTCAAAGCCCTAAAATGAAGTGCCCCCCTCTTCCTTCATCACATTTAAGTCGGTGTGCCCAGGAAACTGCTGAATGCAAAAGTTCAGCCAGCATCCAGGTCTTTAAGCCTGACCTTGAGTTTTCAGAGATAATTATAAATGTTGAAAACAAGGAGTTTAATTAAAAGATGAGTTTGTTTCTAAGAAATGAAATGTAACCACAGGCATGGCCTGTTCACTTAATAGAGAAACTTAATATTGTTTTATATATATATGTGAACAAGATCACCTCTCATTAGCAACAGGAATTCATCCACTGTTTCCCTCTTGACATGCGCCAGCTTGCTTTATTCATGATAAATGAATTCTGCTTGAGCCCATCTTCCCTGCAGCTAATTTCCACTAGCCGTAAAAATGTGTGTCAGAGATGTTTCATGTTTTTTCATTACCTCTGAGAGTTGCATGCCTGGGAGTTTGGAAATAACATTAGTTCCTAATGAAGGCAAACATGGAAACTTAGGACAATAGCTGAAGAACCTGTCTCTCTTCAAACCATCAGGACCAATAAATCCCGCTGAACCTTCTGGTTATATCTTGAAAACAATATGATCTGACTGATGGACGTCTGCCACCGATAGGAAAGAACTCTACAATATAAGCTACACAGTGAAGGTTAGTGTGCACATTAAGGCTGTTTCAGAGTGCGAACAATAGCATGCATTGAGAAGCCATCTACCATTCCAGAAGTCCCTCCATTCACCAGAGATCTTGTGCCAACATGGGTCATGGAATTTACATTGATGCATCTAGAACCGCACATAATTTTGAGGTATTTATTTATATTTTAGTATCTAGCTCATATCTTTTCAGTAGATGTTCAAAGTGAATTACATTCAGGTACTGTACTGTAGTTATTTCTCTGTCCCCGGGGGCCTTATAATCTAAGTTTGTACCTGAGGCAATGGAGGGTTAAGTGGCTTGCCAAGGCCTCAAGGAGTGTCAATGGGTAAGCAATCAAAGACATTTCCTTGCATCATGCCAAAGAGAGCTTCCTTCTGGAGTTAAGATGTAACATGTATAGGCAGCTTGTCCAGGTGTGATTGGAAACTCCTCTTACTAAAGCCCGTGGTTCGCAGTACAATGGGAAATATTTCTGTATCTTTCTACCACATTTTGGTCTCTGACTGCATTTCTTGATATTTCAGGATCTTCTCCCTCTCCACGCGATTCGACACCTCTATCATCAATACCGTTTCTGGTGTTTTTCTCTTTTACCACTAAGAGACTCCACTTTCATTCCGCCACAATCAGCATTCTAAACAAACCGATAACAGTCAAAGATGAAGTGAAGTACCTGGGAATCACCATGGACAGAGCTCTGAACCTAAAATCTCACATTGCTAAAACCACATCTAGGGCCTACCTCCATTTGAGGACCATCAGAAAGCTCAAGCCAATCCTCCACCAAGACCACGTCCGCACAATGTGCCAAGCAGTCATCACACCACTGCTTGACTATGGAAACTCGCTATATCAGGGCCTCCCCCAGCAGACCATACACCCATTTCAAATGGTGCAAAACACTGCAGCACGCATCATTACGGACACTGCAAGATCTGAGCACATCACCCCCATCTTACAGCAGCTGCACTGGCTCCCAGTGATTGCCAGAACAAAATTCAAAACAATCCTGAACATCTTTAAAATCTTTCACCATCGCTCGGCAGATGCACTCCAGGATTTATTTATTTATTTATGTATTACAATTTCTTATATACCGCGCTATTCGGTATCAGCGCGGTTTACATTGTAACATGACGACCATAACAACAAGCTGTCTGGTTTTACATCGAACAGGAATGCAAACTTGGATAACAGGGGTTAACTATATACAATGAGATATTTACACGGAACAAGGTTAGGATATCATAACAAGAGATATCAGCAATAGACCAAGAAGGACCAATAATGACAACAGGATCTGGACACCTGCAGGATATCATAAGACTAAGCAAGCAACCTCTAGAAGAGGTCCCTCGCTACTGGCGCCCACACTGGAACTCCCTCCCTATGGGCCTAAGGACCCTGAACGATACCAAAGACTTTCACAAGGCCCTCAAAACCCTGCTCTTCACAAAAGCCTATGAGCAAACAGACAAACAATAGTCACCACCCAAATGGAACTCCATCTACCTTCACCAATTTGACACCATCTACCCATCCCCAATTAGACGTATAAGTTCAATGTATTTACGTCCGTTAGTACCCCTCATGTTAAATGTAACCCTCCAATTGTGTTGTGACCACTTTGATTGAAGGATAAGGTGGTATACAAATCTGTCTAAATAAATGTCAGGTTTCCTTTTATCTAACTTCTTATCCGTCTGAATAGGAATGTCCCAAGTGATCATAACTTCATTCTCTGTAATTCTCTTACAGTCATGCTCCCAGGGCTTTTCCAGAACAGCGATGCTATTTTTTTGCAACGTTTCCAATGGATGAGACATGTCACTTTCTATATAGAAATTTTCTGCCATCACTACTTCACAACCAGTTTTGAGATGAGTAAACATCTCCAGCTCTTTCTTACAGAGTCTGCACATGTCTGTTTCACCTCTTCTTTATGCTTAGTGTGAACTATCTCATCCATAATCCACTGTTCTGGGCTGCAACTATCAGTCTCTCATCTTTAGGTTTCAGTTTGTCTCTTAAACATTCATGTGTCCAGTTTTGATCAACACATGGTTCCTGCAGTAACACTTTGTACTTCCAACTGTATTTATGCTTGTACCAATTGTTTTTCCTTGTCTGCTGATCTAATTCTTTGAATTCTTTGTGGGGCAATTTCTCCAAATGGGTTAGCTTTGTGCATTCCATGAGAGTCGTAAACCTCACTCCTAAACTAGGGTATGTGGAGTGTGATCTCAGTCTCTCAAATTTATTGCTAACGTGCACCATAATACTTACATTATTTATTTATTTATTTGAAGTTTTTCTATACCGCCCCTTCCAATGATCAGGGGCGGTTTACATCAAACAAATATCAGTTACATAGAATGATGTTGTACACTATAATACAAATGAACTATCTACATACCAGCTATCCACATATGTAGGATGCATCATGCCAAAGAGAGGTTCCTTCTACAGTTCATAAGATGGAGTTTGTATAGGCAAATTGTCAAGAGGCAACTGGAAATTCTCCTTAAACAGATCTGTAGCTGTGTGGGTAAGTGGGTTATTTACCATTTTGTATACCATGAAATTAGTTTTACAAGCTTTTCAAGGCTTCCTTGGGCTAATATTCAGTCACAATGACCTGTGGGATTTTTTAAAGTGCTGACTGTGGTATTCAAGAAAACATTTCAATTCAGCAGGATTGAATATATGGGGAGACCACTGACCGCCAGTAGCTATATTGAGTGGCAAAATTCAACCACTATGGCCAGCATTCCATCCCACAAATAGTGGGGTTGGACATCTCAGTTGGACATCCAACCCACGCTCAGCCCCCAATGCCGATTCCGTCCCCATGCGCTCCCCGCAAATACAATGCATTTGTGTGGAAAGCACTGGATGGGAACAGGAGGGAGTGTTTCTGGGGCAGAGTGGGGGAGGGGCCATGTGCTGGGACATACAGAGGCAATTCTGGTGATGCCTCTGTACATCCCCAGGCACTGCAATAGATGCCGGGCTTATTCCACCTGAAAGGTGAGATAAGTTCCAGGCACTGTGGCGTGCATGGCCTACAGCCCCCCTTCCCCATTGTGACACCGTGGGAGGGCTTCTGCCACCCAATCCTGGCCTTGCGGACCCCTGCCGAGGGATGGACGGCAGGGAAACAGGACCAGTTTGCGTCCGGGCCTTTAGTGTCTCCAGCTGGATGTGCCGGTGCCATGGCGGCAGGACACCACTGCACCAGCACACCAGCCGAAGTGCTGTGCAGCGGAGACGGGCAGATGCCAGGACATCTCCCAGCAGGGAGTCAGGTGCACGCCAGGCCATCTAAATGCCTGATTCTGCAGTCGCGGGAACATATAGCTCCCACGGTTGTGGAATCGGGTACAACTGGGCCCTGTCCATTTTTTGAGTGTCCTAACGGCCCGGCCGTGCACCTTTGTGAATCAGCCTCCATGAGTGTAATTGAATAACAGGGCCCCTAGATTAAGAGACCAAGAAGGCACCTACTTAAACGTTGTTTATAGGCGCCTCTGTGTCTTTATAAAATACAAGCGCAAGGGGTAGAAATTGCGCCTTGACTGCAGGCATTGGGCATTTGTAGTTGCTAAAGAGCTGGTGCAAGTATTCACTCATAAAGTATGCAAGTACCCACATAAATTAAGTTATTATATAAGCTATGCATGTATTTGTGAACTCCACCCACTTTCTGCCTTGACCACACCCTAGCTTCGCCAACCAACAAAGAAAACAACCTCAGGACATGGCACATACAGTTCAACTAGGGGTGGATTAGTTCTTTTCTTCTATCTTTGCTGGGCAAGATGTGGTGAAACTAGCCATGCCAGAGATAGTATTTGGTGATGACAATTTGGAGGAACGGAAACAGATCTTGGTGAACCTAATGTAACCCAGTGGTTAAATGAAAAATTACCTAGGATGCTCCAGGCAGTGGTACAAAGGAGCAGTAGGATTTATTTTCAGAATTGCGGGGTTTTGCGGTTCTGGGGGGCCATGGGAGGCTGTGATGGCAGCAATATTCTTTTTTAAGGAGGAAGGGGCTGCCGCAGTGGCAGAGAAAGGCTGCAAAGGCAGCCAGCAGCAGGGTTTTTCGAAAGGAAAAGATGGAGCTCTGTGCTGTGAGGGAAGGCCGACCAGGCCCTTTCTCTTTGAGTGGCGGCTGATCAGGCATTTCCTTCTTAAAGGAGTTGTTTCCTCCTGGGCTGGGGGCCTTGGAAAATGGCTGACTGTGTTGGGAAGTGGCTGCGATATCCGCGGCTGTCCCCGATATTTGCTTCCGTGGTGTGTGGAGAAGGTCTGGAGGTGACTGGGCAGGCAGAGAACTGGAGAGGGCCTATTATTTATTTATTTAACAGTTCTTCTATACCGTGCTATTTTAGATCAGTGCGGTTTACATTTAACATCAACTATACAACACAGGCACTCTGAGTTGTATTTACAATAAAACAGGGAGATCAACTTGGAATTAACTGGGGAAACTATCTACATTGTATTTACACTAGTACCTTTTTTCAGGCAGGGTCTATCTACATCTTATTTACACTGGGAGTCTGAATTCTATTCCAGGGAGTACTTTTGAAGGATCAAGTTGATTATCCTTTTTCATACTGAGTCTGATTGTTTAGGTGTGATGAGTGATTGTCTGAGGGGCAACATGTATGATTACTGAGGCTGGATTCGGGGTAGTATGTAGTGAACAGGTGGTGCTTTAATGCTTTCCTGAAGTGGGTTAGGTAGGTGATGTTTCGGATATAGGTGGGGAGGGCATTCCATGCTCTAGGTGCATAAATTGTAAAGGCTCTATTTGTTGTTACTTTTGTGCATTTCGTTATTGCCTTTGGGACCTCTAGGGTGTTTTGCATCGTGGGTCTTCTGTTTCTGTTATGTGGTACTTTGTGTATCATCTTGCTGATAGCTGTGGGAGTCAGAGTGTTTAAAGCTTTGAAGGTCAAGGTTAGGACTTTGTGGAGGGTTCTTGCTTGAACAGGTAACCAATGGAGGTTCATCAGTACTGGCGTTATGTGCTCTCTCCGTGAAGCCCCTGTTAGTACTCTCACAGCAGTGTTCATTGCGAGCTGGAGCGGTGCTAGTGTTGTTTGAGGGAGACCGTGTAGAATTACGTTGGCGTAGTCAAAATGTGGTAATATTAATGCTTGATAGATCGATCGGTAGTCGCTGAAGTCGAGTAGTGGTCGGAGATGTTTTAAGGTCCTTATTTTCATGTATACTGTTTTTACGGTGCTTTTTATGTGGGTTTTCAGGTCCAGTTGTTGGTCCAGTGTAACGCCAAGGTAGCGGATTGTGGATTTGGTTTTCAGTTCTGTGTTGCCGATTTTTAAAGAGGGTGGAGGGGTGAAGTCCTGGTTCCTTGAGATGAAAAGGACATCTGTTTTGCTGTAGTTGATTCTTAAATTTTGTGTGATGAGCCATTCTGCTACTGCCTCAAAACATCTTGTTAGAGGGGAGAGGTCTGGTTGGTTGGTCCTGAATGGGATGTATAGCAGGATATCGTCTGCGTAGGCTAGACAGTTGACCTTGAATGAACGTGCTAGGGCACATATGGGCTGCATGTAGATGTTAAACATCAATGCAGATAATGAAGAACCCTGTGGCACACCCTGGTTTTGCAAAAATGGTTCAGAGGTTGTGGAGCCAGACCTTACATGTTGCCATCTATTAGTCAAGTATGACTTGCACCACTCTAGAGCTGTTCCTTGAATTCCTTTTTCACTGAGGCGTTGTATGAGGATCTCGTGGCTCACAGAGTCGAAGGCCGCTGCAATGTCGAGGAAGATAAGGGCGAATCCCTGGTGAATTTTGTCAGTTCCGGAGACTAGGTTGTCAAATAGGGTGGTGAGGAGGGTTTCCACCCCGTGTGCTTCTCTGAACCCATGCTGGGAAGGATCCAGTGGGGCTTCAGTATCAATATGCTGTTGAATTTGGCGCTGTACTAACTTTTCGATTACTTTGGCAAGCATGGGGATACTTGAAATTGGTCTGTATGATTCCACTTTCGTTGGGTCAAGCTTGTTATTCTTCAGCAGTGGTCTGATTGATGTTTGTTTCAGGCTCTGTGGGAACGATCCGGTTGTGAGGGATTGGTTTATTAATTCGCTCAGATATTGGCTTAAGTCACATCGTAGCTCCTTTATCCATAGAGCTGGGCATGGGTCGTTGGGTGCGGTAGTGGGGTTGATTGCAGCGATGGTGTCTTCAATCTCTCTGCGTGATATTTTGTCAAATTTGGATAGTGGTGATGGTTGGGGCAAGTTATGCTGAAGGGTGTTGTTTGCGGAGCTCGAGGTTGCACCAGCCTGGATCACTCCTGGTTGTAGGTAGTTGGTTGAGGTTGCGCCAGTCTGGATCATTTTTGCTTGTAGGTAGTTGGAGTATGCCTGGGGCTGTGGCATATGTGATTGGTCTGTGGGAGGTTCTTTTATGAGAGATTTTACTATATTGAAGAGGTCGTGGGGCTTGTTTAACGATCGCTTCAAGATGTCAGAATGATATTGTTTCCGCTTCTTTGTTAATTCATCACGGTGTGCTCTTAGGTGAGCGATGTAAGTACTTTGTGCTTCGGTAGAGCGAGCCCGACGCCATCTTCTCTCGAGCTTGCGCAGGCACTGGAGTGAAGTTCGGAGGTCTTTGGTATACCATGGTGCGTGTTCTCGTTTCTTTGTTGTTTTATGTGTGGCTGGTATGCATGCAATGGTCTTGAGGCTCTCGTCCCAGGTGGACACCAACGTATCTAGGTCGTGTGGTATATTGTTGAGAAGTGGGAGGATCTTCCCTCGAATCTCTTCTTTATCAAAGGGGCGGAATCGCTTCAGCGAGGTTTCGTGGACAGCGTTGGTTTTGTTGGAGTCTTGGTTGTAGGCGTTAATAGGTATCTAGAATTTGAGTATGCTATGGTCAGACCATGGCACAGGAGTTATGGTTGGTAGCATTGGTTGGGTGGTATCCTTATCTGTCTGTGGGGCAAAGATCAGGTCAAGTTTGTTTCCCTTGACGTGAGTTGGACTATTGACTAGCTGATCGTACCCTAGCTCTTGTAGCGCTTCTAGGAAAGCAGTGGCTTGAGATTCCTGTAGGGTAGGCAGGTTGAAGTCGCCTAGAATCCAGTTTTGGGATCGTGGTCTTTTTGAGTTGCAGGTGAGGCCAATTATCGTTGCGAGATCCTCTGAAGATGGTGTTGGCGCTCGGTACAGTAGGTTGATCGTGCAGGTGTCATTTGTTATAGTAAGGGAGTCCAGGTGGGCTGTGCTGGTTGCATTGCACATCTGGAAGCCTAGGCAAGTTTTGACAAGGATGAGTGTTCCGCCTCCTCTCTGGTTGGTTCTATGGCATGCGTGGACTGAAAATCCTGTGGGTAACATCTGGTTGATGATTGCATTGTCGCATTCCGATAGCCAAGTCTCTGTGATCATGAGGATGTCAAGATCATGGGTCATGACCAGATCGGTGATTATTGGCCATTTAGTACGTATTGACCTGGCGTTGATGAGTGCACACTTCAGGGCATGTTGCTGTTGCTGACGGTCCAATTGTGACTTCTTAATGTGTTGAAGTGGGATGTGTAATAGATGTGAGTAAGGCGTGTCGTTGGGTTCTCTTGGGGAGTGTTGATGATTCTCCGTCCATCTCTTCCCATCGCTGCGGAGTATTGGGAGGTGGTTGGTGCTTGTGTGAAAGGCGTGGGATGTATGGGGAGCCAGGTGGCTAGGTGTAGACATGCCAGGGCTAGTAGTGGATGCATCTTGTGGTCGGCCTCGTGGAGGGATGGATAGTATGTGAGCTGTTCTTTGCTTGGTAGATAGTGGGGTCTGGTGCTGACTACTGTGGTAGCTACCAGCGGGGTATAAACTTACTGCCTGACAATGAGTAGGTATTTGGAACAATGTGGTAGCAAGCAAGACATGAAACAGTACAGCAGCAAGCAAACAATAGCCTCAGGGAGTAGGTGGAGCCGACCTTAACGGGGCCAAGTGCCCCTTAGAAACACCAAAAGTGAAAGAAATTAAACGTTATATTTCCGGGGTTTTGGGGGGTTGAGGACAGGTAGAGGAGGGCTGCTAAACCCAAAAATATATTTGTTTAAATTAAAAATGCTTAATTCATCCAAAAATCACAGGGATTGCCCTTGGGGGGGGCTGCACTCCTGAGACTCCAAGAAAACACCGAAGCCTCAGATTGATTAAAAAATTATTAATCTTAGTTGAAAAGGCTTTAAAAAGCCTAATTTAGGGTTTAAAAAGTAAAGTTTACAGCACTGAGGTACCCGGATGCAGGGGCGGCCCAAGGGGGGTGCGGGGCCATGTGCGGAGACTCGGTGCAGGGCCTCATTTGCATAAGGGAACTCATTTGCATAAATATTTGCATAACTTTTAGTAAACATGCCTCTTAAGACAAAACCTGGAGCTGACTGTGGTACAGATCATCAACTACTAGTATGCAAACTCAAGCTAAAGCTGAAAAAGAGCAAACCACTCATGAATGCAGCAAAATATGACCTTAAGAATATACCACTGGAATTTAAAGACTGCCTGCAAAATCGATTTGCTGCTTTAGATACAAATGATAGAGTTCCAGAAGAGTTAAGGAATGACATCAAGAAGGTTGTGTTGGAAGAAAGCGAGAAGTCTCTACAAAAGGTAAAAAAGAAAAAACGGCCAAAATGGATGACGGAAGAAACTCTGAAAATTGCCCAGAAACGCAGAGAAGCTAAAGCCAGAGGAGAAAGAAAGACAATCACAGAACTCAACAGAGATTTCCAACGTGCAGCAAGACAGGACAAGGAAAAGTACTACAATGACGCATGCAAGGAAATAGAAGCAGAAACTATTAGAGGAAGAACAAGATCAGCTTTCCTAAAGCTACGAGAGTTAAAGAAAAAGTTCCAGCCTCGAATTGGAATGTTACAAGATGCTCAAGGTTCTATGTTGAATGATGCTGAGAAGATCAAGAAAAGATGGAAGGAATATACAGAGTTTTTATATGCTAAAGATCAAGTGGACCAACAGCCGTTTCAACCTGTACCCTGTGATCTGGAACCATTGGTGATGAAAGAAGAAGTTGAAGCAGCATTGAAAGCCTTATCAAAGAACAAAGCACCAGGCATTGATTGCATTCCCATAGAAGTATTACAGCAATCTGATGCAGCTGTTACCGTACTTACAAGGCTCTGCCAAGAAATATGGAAGACAGCATCATGGCCAACTGACTGGAAAAGATCTGTGTTTATACCAGTACTAAAGAAAGGTGATCCAACTGACTGTGGAAATTATCGCACAATCGCTCTGATCCCACATGCCAGCAAAATTCTACTGAAGATTATTCAAAAGAGATTACAATTATACCTGGAACGAGAACTACCTGAAGTGCAAGCAGGGTTCAGAAAAGGGCGAGGAACGAGAGACTTCATTGCGGATGTGAGATGGATCCTTGAAAAGACTAAAGAATACCAAAAGGATATCTATTTGTGCTTTATCGACTATAGCAAAGCTTTTGACTGTGTAAACCATGAGAAACTCTGGGCCACATTAAGAAGCATGGGTATACCAGAACACCTGATCGTTCTTTTGCACAATCTGTACATTGATCAAGAAGCAACAGTTCGAACGGAACAAGGAGAAACAGAATGGTTTAAAATAAGCAAAGGTGTAAGACAAGGCTGCATACTTTCCCCCTACCTATTTAATTTATATGCAGAACAAATCATCAGAGAAGCAGGATTGTATGAAGACAACAGAGGTGTGAAGATTGGTGGAAGACTCATCAACAACCTTCGCTATGCTGATGATACCACATTACTGGCGGAAAGTGAAGATGATCTGAAACATTTGCTTCTCACAATCAAAGAACATAGTCTCAAAATGGGCCTGCACCTTAATGTAAAGAAGACAAAGATCATGACAACTGGCATAATCAACAGGTTCATCGTCGAAGGAGAAGAAATTGAAATCGTAAATAACTTTAACCTACTTGGATCAACTATCAATAAAGAAGCAACAAGCAGTCAAGAAATCAGACGACGCATTGCTCTTGGCAGAATGGCTATGAAAGACCTAGATAAGATTCTCAAGAGCAGAGATGTCTCTCTCCATACAAAGATTCGACTTGTTCAGGCCATGGTATTTTCAATAACATCATATGGATGTGAAAGCTGGACAGTGAAAAAGATAGACAGGAAGAAAATTGATGCCTTTGAATTATGGTGCTGGCGGCGAATACTGTGTATACCATGGACTGCCCGTAGAACAAATCAGTCTGTACTAGAGGAGATCAAACCTAAGCTTTCTTTTGAAGCTCAGATGACAAGACTTCGACTTTCATACTTTGGACACATCATGCGGAGAGAGAGATCATTAGAGAAAGACATCATGCTTGGCAAGATAGAAGGTCAACGCAAAAGAGGAAGGCCAGCAATGAGATGGATCGATACAATAACAGCAGCTACGGGTACCAGTCTGTCAACAATGAGCCGCCTGACTGAAGATCGAACACAATTTAGGATAGCTATCCAGAGGGTCGCCATGAGTCGACTCCGACTCGACGGCACTTAACAACAACAACAACAATGAGTGTATGGATAAAGAAAGACTAAAAGATTTCTACATTACTATAATCCAGTGCCAACTGCCAGGCACATTAGGAACTACTACAAACAAACGCTGCCCATTTAGAACCCATAGCAAACCCACCGTATCCTAACAGCACTACCAGGACTCACAAAGCACCATACTCTACCTATCAAAAGGAAACACTGCAAATATTAAACCAATACATTTCAGAGAATAACAATACATGACCTACTGGGGAAAGAGAACAAGTGGCAATGTCAAATAGGAATTACATAAACAGAATACCTCAGCTCAGTTACACATGCAGAACATAGGCCATCACCAAACAAGGAATCACAATTTAGAAACAGGAAGACAATAATTAAACTGGGAACCCCAAAAGCCCAACAACACTGTAGAAATAAAACTATAAATTAATTTCCTCTTGTACTAAACAAAGCGCAGACGTTAATGATGCACATTTCCCAGAGCTGGCATATTTCAGTTAATAAATTCAATAAAGAGATATTTTTCTACCTTTTATGCATTTTTTTCAGTTGCAATTGCTCCAGCCACTTTCTTCTGGTTTCTTCATGTCTTCTGCTAACTCTCCATCGTCTGTTGTCCATTTGTCTTTTCTTCACGCTTCTAGTTTTTCTCCATTCTCTCTCTACATCTGCTTTAACATACTAATCTTTCTCCTTTTGCTCTTTCCTCATTCCTATTTCATCCACTCAAATTTTACCCCTCCATCCTCAATCCCCACTTACTCTCCCAATATCCGGCCAATTGTAGATTTGTCTTCCCTTCCACACAAAATATTTTTTCACTCTCTCCCAGCTCTATCCCATTCTAATCCTCCCCCAACATCAGCTCCCTTCTAGTTCCAGCCCCACCCAGCATCCGCTCCCTTCTAGTCCACGCATCAGCCCATTTCCAGTCCTAGCCCCCCATAAGCCCATTTCTAGTCCTATCCTAGCCCCACCATCAGCCCATTTTCAGTCCTAGCTCCCCCATCCGAGTCCCTCCATCAGCTCATTTCCAATCCCTGCCCCCCATCAGCCCATTTCTACTCCTTTCCTAGCCCCACCATCAGCCCATGTCAAATCCTAGCTCCCCTCCATTCAGCCCATTTCCAATCCAAGCCCCCCATGAGCCTACTTCCAGTTCTAACCCCTCCATGAGTCCATTTTAATCCAAGCCCCCCCAACAGCCCATTTCCAGTCCTATCCTAGCCCTCCATCAGCCCATTTCCTGTCCTAGCCCCCCTCACTCAGCCCATTACCAGTCCTAGCCCCCCCATAGCCCATTACCAGTCCTAAGCCCCCCATCACCCCATTTTGTCTTAGCCCCCCCCATAGCCCATTACCAGTCCTAACCCCCCCATCAGCACATTTCCAGTCCTAGCCCCCCCCTATAGCCCATTACCAGTCCTACCCCCCATCAGCCCATTTCCAGTCTTAGCCCCCCCCCCATAGCCCATTACCAGTCCTAACCCCCCTCCCCCCATCAGCCCACGTCCAGTATTATTCCCCCCCGTAGCCCATTAGTAGTCCTAACCCCCCATAGCCCATTACCAGTCCTAACCCCCTCCCCCATCAGCCCACTTCCAGTATTATTCCCCCCCGTAGCCCATTAGTAGTGCTAACCCACCATAGCCCTTTCCCATTCCTAACCCCCTCCCCCATCAGCCCATTTCCAGTCTTAGTCCCCCCCATAACTCATTAGTAGTCCTAACCCCTCCATAGCCCATTACCAGTCCTAACCCCTTCCCCCATCAGCCCACTTCCAGTCTTAGTCCCCCCCATAGCTCATTAGTAGTCCTAACCCCCATAGTCCATTACCAGTCCTAACCCCTTCCCCCCATCAGCCCACTTCCAGTCTTAGTCCCCCGCCATAGCTCATTAGTAGTCCTAACCCCCCCATAGCCCATTACCAGTCCTAACCCCCTCCCCCCATAAGCCCACTTCCAGTCTTAGTCCCCCCCATAGCTCATTAGTAGTCCTAGCCCCCCCATAGCCCATTACCAGTCCTAAGCCCCCCATCACCCCATTTTGTCTTAGCCCCCCCCATAGCCCATTACCAGTCCTAACCCCCCCATCAGCACATTTCCAGTCCTAGCCCCCCCCCTATAGCCCATTACCAGTCCTACCCCCATCAGCCCATTTCCAGTCTTAGCCCCCCCCATAGCCCATTACCAGTCCTAACCCCCTCCCCCCGCAGCCCACGTCCAGTATTATTACCCCCGGAGCCCATTAGTAGTCCTAACCCCCCATAGCCCCTTACCAGTCCTAACCCCCTCCCCCATCAGCCACTTCCAGTATTAGTCCCCCCCATAGCCCATTAGTAGTCCTAACCCCCAATAGCCCATTACCAGTCCTAACCCCCTCCCCCATCAGCCCATTTCCAGTCTTAGTCCCCCACATAGCTCATTAGTAGTCCTAACCCCCCCATAGCGCATGACCAGTCCGAACCCCTCCCCCATCAGCCCACTTCCAGTCTTAGTCCCCCCCATAGCTCATTAGTAGTCCTAACCCCCCCATAGCCCATTACCAGTCCTATCCCCTTCCCCCCCTCATCCCACTTCCAGTCTTAGTCCCCCGCCATAGCTCATTAGTAGTCCTAACCCCCCCATAGCCCATTACCAGTCCTAACCCCCTCCCCCCATAAGCCCACTTCCAGTCTTAGTCCCCCACATAGCTCATTAGTAGTCCTAACCCCCCCATAGCCCTTTACCAGTCCTAACCCCCTCCCCCCATCAGCCCACTTCCAGTCTTAGTCCCCCGCCATAGCCCATTACCAGTCCTAACCCCCTCCCCCCCTAAGCCCACTTCCAGTCTTAGTCCCCCCCCGTAGCTCATTAGTAGTCCTCACCCCCGCCCCCCGCCCAGATAGATTAAAAAAATACCGGCTGCTGCTGCTGCTGCCGCCGTGGCAGCGGCAGAATCAAACGTCAACGCCGCGGGGCCCCGACTGCCCGGCAGAACCTCCCTCGAGCATCAGCTCCCGAGTCCCTCCCAAAGCGCGGGCTTTCAGAGCCGTGAGAGTTTCCCTCCTTCTCGCGGCTCTGTTAATCTCGCCGGGGCTGATGGGATTTTCCATCAGCCCCGGCGGGATTAACAGAGCCGCGAGAGGTCAGAGAAGCGGGGCCCTGTGCAAAAAACATTCTTGCTCAATGGACAGGCCGGCCCTGCCCGGATGTACAGGATGTACTGTTGAGTGATGGGACAGTGCACGGGTCTCCCTAGGGAGCTCTAACAGAGCTCTGTTTCAGGCGGAAAAGTAAACTGCTGTGATGCAGTTTTGTATCTTTTTAACTAGCTGCTTGGATCCTTTTAACAGCACAGAAATTTATTAAAGCATCTAATTAGGTGAAAAATGGTGCTTTCTCTGATCAGTTTGTTGGATTGTGTTACTCTATGGATGGTCCGTGGGAATATTTTGGGATTCAGCAGCGGAAGAACACTTCTTCCGCTGCTGTTAGAATCTTGGTGCTCGGCAGAGAAACTGGCAGTTGGGGTTAGCTTGTGAAGAGGGAAGGACATGTGAGAGCGCTGACAGGAGTATTTTTGATGGAAGCTGAGTAAAGAAGAGAGTTGAACTGGTGACAGGTGGCTGAGATTTTCTGGAAACTGATTTTAGTGACAGTTTTGACCTTTGGTATGCGTGGCTCTAAGAGAAATACCTGCTAACAGGTTAAGAGTCTAATTGAACAGAGACTATCTCTTAAAGGGAATTTAATTATTTTTGGATGCCTGTCTAAAATCAGGAGAAGTCAGATTCGTAGGCGGAGAGCTTGGACTGAAATGCTGAAGCTGAATTGAAGCTCTTTAGAGTTTATGAGAAGATTGTTATGAGAATTATCTTCTCGATCTAATGAGAGCAAAATCTTAGAACTCCTAGAATTAGGGTATTTCTGACTAAGGTGGCTGACAAGCGCCTGAAAGAAAAAAAATATTTAGACCTCAGCTCTAACTGGATTGGCTGTATGGATTTGAAGCAGAACGTTGAACTTTAAATTACTGCTGGCTCTATACCTCACTAATGAGACAGTCACTCAAGAATCCCGGAAAGGAAGTCTTATTTTTTTAATTTTAAAAGCAAAATCGTCACTTGCCGGCAAAGTGACTGACGTGTGCTTGTGAGGTTGCTGCATGAGGGATGAATGGGCTGCAGCCAAATGTATGAGTGAGTGAAGCGATGGTGTTGAGAAGACAAAAGAAGTCAGGGCGCTTTAATTATCTTTTTATTTTGTTAGATATGGAAAGTGTTAGAGGATTGAAAAAGAAAATCCCTAATCACCTTCCTGTAAAAAGAAAGGAATTTGCCCCAATTTTCTGGGTAGACAGGGTTTTCCCTTGATGATTTTGTGAAATTCGGGAGTAGGACCCATCGCAGAAGAACACCTGAAGGAACCAAGGAGGATCTCCAGTCCAGAAGCTGAAGGATCCAGAGTCCAGGGCCCCTTCGCAAGGAAGACAGCTGCAAGAGGTACAGCTGCAGCCTACACAAAAAAGTAAAAACACGTATTTGAACTCAAAGAAAACACAGGAAAAACAAATGGAACTTTAAGAATCCTAAGAGAAAACTTACCTGTTAAGGAGTGAGAAGTTTAAAAGATACTGATAAGGGAAAATAATTATTCTTTATCAGGAATCGTATTAAAACATTCAGAGAGAAAGTTTTAAAAGCTGATCCAAACATTAATTTGACTGACCTGAGTCGCATACTTTACTAGACCTGAAATAAAAGAGAACAGTATTTTGTAAAACTTGTTAAATTTAAAAGCTAACAGAAATTGATACTTGATGTGACTGAGGATACCTGAGTTATTGTGATTTTGATGTAAGAAAACGTTACTGTGAGTTATAAAAAATATCTTTGGAACGTTAACTTTTTTTATCTTACTCATGCATTAGTGTGAGAACACTATTTATTCTGGAACTTTTAATTAGATTTGACAATTCTTGAGCACTCATTTTTAAAAGAATATATTTAATAATTTATTTTAGGAATTAATAAATTTAACAGAAAATTCACATTCATGGAATGCTGTGGCTTTATTTAACTGTTTAATGAAATTCCGTTGCCTTACTATAATATAATTTCTGTATCATCACATTGGCTTTGTTCTTATTTAAATTAGATTTATTTTCCTCTTATACTTCTCCCTACTAAATGGTAGCTGAAGATAAGATGAGGTTAGTGAACTCTGTAAGCCTCCACCTGAGTAAGCATCATACTCCCAGCAATCAGTTGGCCATCTGACTACACTATAACATCCTTGGTACTGTTTAAGAGTCTGATTACATCTCCTCAGGGAAGGGGGAGCTAAACTAAGGAATGTGGTGGGCCAGGTCGACAGAATGGGGAACGGCAGATCACCTGGGCCAGATGGTGTGCACTCCAAGGTGCTAGGGGAGCTCAAACTGACTGAACCCAAGTAAAACAGATTTCTTAACATAAGTGGATAGGTATCTGACATCAAATATCCCTTTTGGAAACTATGAACTCTCCCTATAATCACAGGTCCAGAATTTTAAGTTACCACAAGACCTATTACTTACTTTGAGTCCACAAATTAAGGCAACCTTTAAAATCTATTGCTAGTTGCAACTACGAAAACTCTCTCCACATATACAAGTCTGATCACAGCAGTTCATATTGTGATATCAAAGCTATACTACTGTAATTTCCTGTATATTGGTCAGGCCACAAAGAGTTTGCACCAGCTCCAATTAATTCAAAAGGCTGCATCACAACTGGTAAAGGGTTGCAAGCGGCATGACCTCATCACATCCTTCATGCAAAAACTTCATTGACTACCAGTAGCCTACAGGCCAGGATTTTCAAGGCTTTCATATGAAATGGGCCAGAGCGCACAAAGAATAAGCTAGCCCTCTACAAACCTTTGAGGCCTCTAAGGTTGCCTAACTGTACCCGCAAAGGAAATCACTCACCAGCAGGAGCAGCCCCTCACTCTGGAACTCATTCCCCGAGAGGCTATGCCTAACTCAAGACTAACTCTACTTCAGGAAGGATGTGAAAGGCTGGCTCTTCTCCCAAGCCTTTAATGGCGATGGTGACTGACTTTCCATTCACTCATAATGCTTCAGGACTAGCTTGCTGCAACCCGGAAAATGAAACCAGATCCACATGCACTATTCACTTATATAGTTACCCATTTTTATTTATCCCTATACCTTTGTCTTACCCATCTTGTCTATTTGTTCCAGCTGCTTAGTGCTAATATTGTGAGTATTCTATCTATGTTCTATCAGCGTTCTACCATGTTGCCTGTTAAGGTTTATCAGTTGTACTGTGCTGATGGATCATATTTCTGTTATTTAATTGGTCTATTATGCTATTGTAAGGTGTACATTACTGGCATTGTATCCAGGGCCATCCCAACCACTAGGCAAACTAACTAGTCACCTTGGATGGCAGCTTCAAGAGAACGGCAAAGAGTAGCGAAATCAAAGCTAAACAATGGATTCTAACAGCCAGGAGGGAATAAGGCTTAAGGTTTGTCTAGGGTGCCAACACCTTCAATCAACTCTTAGCAATAATATGATACTATCAGGGCTGGCCTATTATTGCCTATCTCAGAGTCTCAGTGTTCTAATTGTCTATTATGCTGACATGGGGTCAATTTGCAATTGTTATGCTACTATTTAATGTAAGTTGTGTATGTCAAGGGAGACCTATTGTACACTACCTTGGGTAAATCTCTTCATAAAGGAGGTTACTAAATCCTAAGAAATAAAATAAATATAAATACATACATACAAGTGAACTTGCAGATATTCCATTTGTAATCTGCTATGATATCTGAGGGTTGGAGGGTGGCCAGCATAATGCCATTTTTTGTAAAGAGTTCCAGGGGGCTGCAGAAGAATCTCTAGAGACTCTCAAGAATTCAAAAGGCTTATATCCAGCTGAAATAAAATGTTGATACATTTGAGCTGTTAAAACGTGACTATTTATTCTGCTGAAATGCTCATTTAGTTGCAGCTTGATATGATTTTCGACATGGATACTCTTGTATAAGGATTGCACATTTTTTTAAGGAATGAATAAGCATGTGGATGGGGTGGGTCAGTTGGTGTGGTGTGTCTAGAGTTTCAGAGAACATTTGGTGGAGTGCCTCATCAAGGACTGCTGGGGGCCATGCGATGGGGGCCAATATTCTATTGTGAATAGGGAACAGGTTGGGGGATAGATGATGGAGGGTACGGCTAAGTGGCCAAGTCTTTCAGTGGCAGAGAGCGGGTAGTGGAGTGTCCAGGGTTCTGTGCTGGGGCTGATGCTTTTTGATGTGTTTATGGATGATCTGGAGTTTTGGGTAGCAAGCAGAGTCACTGAATTTGCAGATCGAACCAGATTATTCAGGGTTGAGTCACTTGTGGAATTTGGGAAGTTGTAGGGGGCTCTTTCAGGACTGGGAGAATGGGCATCCAGATGGCAGATGGGGTTTAGTGAGGGTGTGTGTGGGGTGGTGAATGTGGCAAGGAATAACCCAAACTGTAGCTACACGAAGCTGGGTTCCACATTGGGAATCAATGCCCGGGAGGGGGATCTGAGCATCATTGTGCGTGGTGAGTTGGGTTCTTCCACCCAGCGAGCAGCAGGAGGGCAAGCAGAATGTTGGGAAATGAGTAAGGGAATGGATAATAAGGCAGGGAATGACATGACATCTCTGTCGATCCATGGTGCAGCCACACTTTGAGTGTTGTCTGCGATTCTGGTTACTGCATCTCGGGAAGGGTGTGACTGGGTTTGAGGGGGGTGCAGAGATGAGCGATAGAGAAGGTGGAGGGGATGGAGCATGTTACAAACTAGATAGAGAGAAGGAAAAAAAACCCTCTTCATGCCTAAAACAAATAGGAAAACATATTTTTTCACCCAGTGCATAGTTAGGTTTTGGAATTCATTGGCAGAGGATGTGGTAAAAACAGTTAGCATAGCTGAGTTAAAAAAAAAAGTCAATGGACTGTTAAGGTAGACCTGGGGAAAGGCACTGCTTATTCATAGAAGCAAGTAGCATAGAATTGGACTACTTTTGGGAGCCTGAAGAGTGGGTGAGGTGAGCACATTGCAGTTAGTGCTGGGGTAAACACCACACGCTCACTGTCAATGAACCACTTACCTCTACCTCAATAGATGGAGTTAAGAGCACCCAAGGTAATAGCACTCTTTGTTAGGGTACAGCACCACACTGGGAACTGACCCCATCAGGTAATGTGGAGGCTTTGCACCTAACGCATGTTAATTTTCATGCTATTCACATGTTAGGTGCAAAACCATAGCACACTTTAGTAAAAGGGCCCTTAAGTGAGTATATCCAGAGAGAAAGTCGTTTTTTCCTGTCTGAACAGTGCCATGACGGTCAGAGGAAATATTCAACGACTCTATCCAGATAATGCCGCTGAATATTGGACTCACTGGGGCTTACCCTTGTGGACAATGTTCAGTGTGTGGTTTAGTCCTTATAGTTAAAAATTTCTTCACGCACCCCATTAGTAATTCGAGGTTTTATCTAGATGATTTTTCCAATTGCGCAACAAGCCATGTTATTTATGTCATAGTATGCCCCTGTAGCATGTTATATGTGGGCAAGACCACACGCCCGGTTCGCATTAGGATAATGGAGCATCGCAGCTGTATTAAAAGAGGTGCTTTAGATAAGCCCCTGGTGCCACACTGGCAGGCTGCTAATCACACTATAGCGGACTTGCGTTTTTTCATCATTAAAAAGGTGAAGCTTAATTGGAGAGGTGGAAATATAGATAACACCATCCTGCGTTTAGAACAACGTTATATTTTTAATTTGAACAGTTTGCATCCTCATGGTTTGAACATGGACCGTGACTTTTCTGTTTTTTTATAACATCAGTAATTTATAATATTAGTGCATCATGCATTTAATTGGTTTTTATTTATATCATATCTCCAGTCGGAGGTTATGGTTGGTGCTGTTTTAACAGTGGTTTCCTGTTTTTACCCTTTTTTGCCTTATCAGTAGGTTCATAATCATTTATTTTTATCATTATTTATCATTGGTTTTATCTGTTTTACATAACTTATATTTTTTAAGGTAAGGGGTAGTGAGCCTCCTTTGTTACCTTTGGAAATTGTTGTTTCAAAGGTTTTATACCTATCCATGATTTTAGTCCGCGGGTACAGCGCATGGTCCTATAACTGTTTTAGTGTTTATATCAATCCTTTTTTCACACATAGAATTTGATTTTGGATGCATACATTTTAGTCTTCCTATTCATCCCGGTTTTTATCTCAAGGCGTCATTCACATTTTACATCATTTACATTTTACGTTCCGCAAGGTGAAATAAAATCAGCCTGGAGCGCATGTGCTAGCGTTTTTACTTCTGAATGACGCAGCAGCGAACAGTCCATTTGACATAATCGTGGGTGTTACGTGCCTTCTAACGAAAAAGGTTTGGTAAGTGCCACAATTTGGTCTGGCCAGTATTGAGCATAATGTTAAAGTTTTCATTTAATCACCCCTTCTAGGGCCTACTTAATATTGGTAGATAAAAAATTTGCCTTATCAGTAGGTTCATAATCATTTATTTTTATCATTATTTATCATTGGTTTTATCTGGTTTACATAATTTATATTTTTTAAGGTATGGGGTAGTGAGCCTCCCTTGAGGTCCTTCTCACAGACGTATAATCTGGCGGTACAGTCCTTTCAACATTTTGTCTGCATCGTTACTATGGCAACATTTGTCATATCTATATTAAACTGGTTTTGGGTTTGAGCGTTTGATTTTGTTGGTTTGGGTACAATTTGTTACCTTTGGAAATTGGTGTTTCAAAGGTTTTATACCTAACCATGTTTTTAGTCTGCGGGTACAGTGCATGGTCCTATAACTGTTTTAGTGTTTAGAATCTTCCCTTTGCTTCGTTTTTTACACACAGAATTTGATTTTGGATGCATACATTTTAGTCTTCCCATTCATCCCGGTTTTTAGCCCAAGGCGTCATTCACATTTTACGTCATCTACATTTTACGTTCCACAAGGTGAAATAAAATCAGCTTGGAGCACATGCGCTAGCGTTTTTACTTCTGAATGACGCAGCAGCGAACAGTCCATTTGACATTATTGTGGGTGTTATGTGCCTTCTAACGAAAAAGGTTTAGTAAGTGCCACAATTGGTCTGGCCAGTATTGAGCATAATGTTAAAGTTTTCACACCGGTTTTCCTTCTTATATATTTCGGTAATTTATTTAATCACCCCCTTGCAGGGCCCACTTAATATCGTTAGATAAAAAAAAATTTTAGCGCTCCTCTTGGTGGTAGTGAGAACACCAATTCATATGCATTTTTAACACATTTTTTTAGCATAATTTGTAAATGTCTCGAACAATACAAGGCATTTATACTGTTTTGTTTTTTCAAATCTGGCTGGATGCTCCCTCTACTTTTGATAATATTTTTAATGGTCATTTTCACTTTTTTGTTTTGGATTTACCAATGCAGCATGCCGTATATATTAACACAGGTGTTTAAAGGCACAAATGTCATTTTGCTGATATGTGCTGTTACCTTTTATAGATGGTCCAGTACAGTGTGGTACTTTATAGGTGGGGAACATACCCAACTGGTTGGGTCCATGCTGTGGTAGTTACGTTGTTATATTTGGATCACATTTCTCCTACCATCCATCAAGACAACAGTGGAAGGTTAAAGAACAGGCACGTAATGTACCCTGCATATGATCCTCCATTTTAATAGTTTTCCTTTAATCTCCCTTTTAATTCACAATTGATTGTTTTTACTTTATTTATTAATTATTTATTATTTTACATGTGTATGATATTTGTGTTAGGTTTTAGATTCCCTCCTCAGTTAGTCCATAGTCTTTTTGTTGTCACACTCCTATAGGCCATAAGCTCATCTATACCTGTCATATTGTCATTTTATTAATATAGTATATATGTACATATTTTATCTTATTCATGAGTATTTATGTTTTTATCATGGTTATGTACATGGTTGTGTATTTTTTATCCTTTCCTTAGTGTAATTCTGTTTTTTTAATATCTTTTTTAACATTTCATTTTTTAATATGGTTTTACATTACACAATTGGTGACGTGTTCCAGTTCATTCTCTATTCGTTTTATTCTTATTATGTTCTATTGTTTTTAATGTTATTTATTATTCATTTTTATTATTTTGTGTTTAGCCCATCCCTCTGAAGAAGGTTTTGTGAAACACGGCCTGTGTCGGGCCTGGCTGTTTTTATCTACTTGAATAAATAGTTCCTTCCATATTATCCACGGTTTTGTTGGGTCTTTATTTCTTTCATTCTATGCATACTATTTATGCATTTTGCATACTTAAACCATTTAGCATGGGCTATTTTTGAATGCTTTTAGGCCACGTCATAAATCAAAAACTGAAATAAAAATGAAACTGTAGCAGCAAAGCGCAGACAAACCAATGATACCAGGAGTCTGTTCAGAAGGTCCAAATCATTTATTTGTGCACAAGTCTCAAGCAAGACAATTTCAAAATGGCTGAGCAAAGTTTTCAAGCATTACAACAACTTTTATAGACTTCTGTTCCATTCTAGGTATAGAAAAACAATTCATTGGTCCCGGTACGCTCCCGTACCTCCCGTAGCCCTTCTATTGGTCCCGGTACTGATAAGTTTCTCCAATTATGTTCCTTCTGTGGGCTTCTGTAGGCATGACACCTGCCTGCCCCCCTTCTAGTCCCAATTACAATGGTCAGTTCATCAACTTGTTACTTTCACACTTTCAAGGCTATGGGACCATTTGTGCGTGCAGAAGAGCAAGGTTCTGTAACTCATCTGTCAGCACTCCTCAATATTTCTCTGCAAATGTACTCTTTCTTATCAGTAACTTTAAAACACATCTTTTCTGTATTTTTCCATTTCTTAATTCTGCAATTCTGCTTATCTAAGCTAATTCAATATTTCTACTGAGTTCTTTCTTACAATAGCAGCATGTTGGGGGATGTGCAATCCTATATGCCTCTCCACAGGCCTCATTTACAGGTCAAGCTAGCCATGCTGGCCTGCCTATGTCAGACACCGTGGGTCACAGGCCTGCACCTGCCACATTCCCCCCTTTGATTAATCTCACCCTATTACTTAATAAGGTGTGAGAATTAAATCACTTTCCAGAGGATTCAAATCCTGATTAAAGGATTCTTACTAGTTCCACTAGGGCTGACTTTGTATAAAGCCATTATTCTAGTTGCGGTCTTCCGCTCTACTGTACTATCAATAGCACTATGAAGGGAACGCATACAACATGGGATTAAACATGGTAAGCAGAGGACAACAGCAACAAGGATTAGTACTAAGATAATAAAAGTCTTAAATCCTCCCAGCCAAGAGAAAAGGTTAGCAAACCAATTAGGAAATTTCAAGGCGTGCCAAGTCTGTACTGGCACATAAGCATGTCTTTGCATATCTTTAGCAATTTCTTCAACTACTTGACCTTTGTCATCTATTTTCAAACAGCAATTGGTTAAATTCAGCTTACCACATACTCCTCCTTCAGCTGCTAGCAAATAATCAAGGGCTAAGCGATTCTGATATATGGCAGTGCGCATCTGAGTACTTTGTCTAGCTAAGAGCGTGAGAGCATGACTAGTTTCATTAGTTATTATTTCAACTACTGCTTGTAAGCGAATAATACGATTAATCATGTAGACTGGGGTTCGGTAGCCCCACATACCATCATCATTCCAAGTGGCAGGTCCATAATACTCAATAATTCTTTCTGGTGGCCAATCATCACCTTGCCATTTCTCCCACTTGCCTATCTGTAAGGCCTCTCTTTTCTGTCTAGATGCTCCTTTGTGTTTGTGGGTGGTATATACAGGGTATCCTAATTGTTCTCCATGTTCAGTGTTTAACAGGAAGAACGAAGGTCTGATGGTTCCTAAGACACATGCTCCTCCCCATTGTGGTGGGAGTTGCGCATATGCTCGGTTTCCACAGATCCAATATAGGCCAGGTGGGGCTTGCCAGGCTTGGACTTTGGCAAGGTTAGTCCATAGACCTGCAAGTTCAGGAAATCTGGCTAATGGGTTAGGAGGTTCAGGATGTCTGATTCCTGACCACCATGCCACCTTCTTGGTCGTGGCATTATAGTATTTCTGGCTAAGACAGACCAGCTGTCCTACCTTTTGAGTGAACTGGGGTCCAGTTCTGGCATAGCAAAGACGTCCAACGATTGAGTGCGCTAACACCCATTCACTGGTTGTCTTGTGTAATTCAGTCTGATTGTAGATCATGGAATAATTCAATTCTTGGGCTTCCCAGGGCCATTGGTCTCCCATTTGGGTTCCGCCACAGAAATAACAATCTGTGATCTTAAGACTAGATACTACTGCTCCGGCTAATTCTAGAAACAAATTCTGTGAAGGGTGAGGGATCTCAAACTTATTTACATGCATGGCTTCATAAAAGGTGCTATGAATATGATATTTAGATGACTTGTGGGCTTGAGTATTCAATCTAACATACACAATGGTCCCTGGATCTGTTCCTCCTCCCGCAATACGTAAACCAAACTTATATCCTTGTTTCCATGCATGGGGGTTATGTACACGCAAATGTAAGGGGTTGCAAGCATCTTTCTGACATTTATCATTTGTGGTTGGCTTGGTTAGAGTAGCCATCCGCTTATCTATCTTTTCATTAGTTATACCAGTGTTCCAGGTAGCATAGAAAACACATTCCCAATATGGGCAATAGTAATCTGCCGCTGTAGCAGTACTATACCCTGATCCTGTTTTACCTGTACACTTCCACCAATTTGTGGCACCTTCCGGACACATATACTTATGGTCATTTCGATACGCTTTCTCCCATGTACCACAGGTGGACTGACTATCTCTATTAATAGCATTACATGCATCAAAATTCAAAACAGCAGGTTTAGTAATGTCCTTAAGTGGTGGTGTAGCAGCTAATATAGGTCCATCTGCATCCTTCCATCTTATTTCCAACGTGTAATAGGATGGATTCTGATGCGGATTATAGCATGCTTTTATTTTGCCATGAGTGCAAACATTTAGTTCAGTGGTGTTATAAATACACCGAGTTATTGTTCCCTTGCAGGTATAGTAAGAATGATAAAGCAAAGTCTGAGTTACTTTCAGTCCAGTTCTAGTAGAGGTAATACAAGCTGTGCATGGAGGTAGAGCATAAGTCTGTTCAAAACCTCCAAAGAAGGCAACCAAGGCAAAGCAGAAGCAAAGATACATGTTGATGTTGATTGGAGTTCTTCTGAATCCTCAGCTTGCTGATCTTGATCACGACGGTCTATTATTCTTCGTCCCGTTTGCTAATGAAGCAATTTAACGGGTGCTGAGTGTTGATTGAAGATCCTCAAGGTGTCCAGCACACATTAGCCAACTTAGCAATTCAGTTGGCTTGTGAAGTCTGGCTTAGTCAATGTAGTCTCACAGTAGTGTGTCAAATCACACACGCAAATTGGGTTCGTTGAAACAAAGCTGTTGCTGCATGGAAAACAGCAATCCTCTTCGAAAGACTTGGCTACTGCAAAGCACTTGTGATGAAGTGTCTATACTGCTGGTTGCCGTCTCAGAGTAACTCGCAAGGGTACATCAGGGTGCTGCTCTGCTGTCCACCGCTCTAGTTCAGGATCGGCGGCGGGCTTGACTCGGCTGTGGTGGATCCAGGCGTCGATCTCGGCTACCTTTACTGCAGTTGGGGTAGACAGGATGACGGTGTACGGTCCCTTCCAATGGGGTTCCAACGGTATCTTCTTCCAATCTTTGATCCACACCGAAGTTCCAGGCTGGTAGGGATGCAAGGGTTCCGTCAAGTTGATAGGCAACTGGTCTTGGATCCACGTATGGAGAGTCTGCAGAACAAAACTAAGAGCTAGGAGTTCTTGTCTGGTTACTTCTGAACCAATCTGGGCTAGATTTCCTTTGACTCCCTGCACTATTGGTGGGGGTTTACCATACAAAACTTCAAAAGGGGAAAATCCTGTTGACTTTACAGGGGCTGAGCGTATTCTGAGTAAAGCTATGGGGAGCACTTGGGGCCATTTCAAGTGTGTCTCCTGACAAAGCTTAGACATTTGGGCTTTCAAGGTACGATTCATTCGCTCAACTTTCCCTGAACTCTGGGGTCTGTATGCAGTGTGGAGCTTCCACTGTATCTGCAAAGCTTTTGCTAACTGCTGAGTAACTTGGGAGACAAATGAGGGTCCATTGTCTGACCCTATTACTGCTGGGATTCCAAATCTGGGGACAATCTCTCTCATTAAGGCTTTGGTAACTTCTCGGGCTTTCTCAGTTCTGGTTGGGAATGCTTCTACCCACCCAGAGAAAGTACAAACTAATACTAGTAGGTAATGGTATCCATTAGCTTTTGGCATTTCGGTGAAATCAACTTGGAGGTTGTGCATGGGGGTCACACCTCTTGACTGAACTCGGGGTGCTGTAATAAGGCCTTGCTTGGCATTATTCTTGGCACAGATTTGACATTGTCGGGCTACTGAGGCTGATATGGTTGTCATTAGAGGAATGTAGAAATGTGGTCTGAGTGCTTTCTCCATAGCACTCTTTCCATAGTGGGTGGCTTCATGAAAAGCTTTGACAAAGGATGGTCCTAACAGTTCCGGAATTACTATTCTTCCCGGAGGTTGACTGCCTTCTTCTGGTGGCAGCTCAATCCATCCGTCTTTCAATACTCCCTCTTCTTTGTCACAATAGTAATCCAATTCTTTGGTGGTATATCGTGGGGTCCATAGATTCAAAGGTACTGGAAACAATGCTGCTTGCATTGGCATAGCTTGTGGGGCAATTTGTCCTGTCATAGCTGCTTGTCGTGCTGAGGCATCTGCGAATCTATTTCCTCGAGCAACTTCTCCTTTCCCTGCTTGATGTCCTCTACAATGCATGACAGCTACACGTGTTGGGGCCCAGACTGCATCAAGTAACATCAATATCTCGGGACCATATTTGACTGATTTTCCTCCGGATGTGATGAGTCCTCTTTCTTTGTAGAGAGCTCCATGGGCATGCAAGGTAGTAAAAGCATATTTGGAATCTGTATATACATTTAGCACAAGTTTTTCTCCTAATAACAATGCTCTGGTGAGTGCTATCAATTCGGCTTTCTGGGCTGATGTGCCTGAGGCTAGGGCTGATGATTCAACTACTTCGTGTTGAGTGACGACTGCATATCCGGCACAGCGTCGTCCGTCAAGGATGAGACTGCTCCCATCTACATAATAGATCTGGTCAGGATTGTCTATGGGCACATCTGTTAGGTCAGGTCGACTAGAGAACACAGTTTCCATGACTTCGATGCAGTCATGTTCTGGGAGTTCTTCACTGATGGGTATCAAGGTAGCTGGGTTCAAGGCATGGCTCACTTCAAGCTGTATCTGTGGGTTTTCACATAACATGCTCTGGTACTTTAGCATTCGGGAATTGGTGAGCCAATAATTTGCTTTCTGTTCCATAAGGGCAAGGACTGCATGTGGCACAGTGACTCGTATGTTCTGTCCTAATGTGAGTTTGTCTGCTTCACTCACTAGTAGTGCTGTAGCTGCAACTGCTCTCAAGCAGGGTGGCCATCCTTTGGCCACAGGGTCCAATTGTTTCGATAGGTAGGCTACAGGTCGTTCCCAATTTCCTAATTTCTGAGTCAACATGCCTAAGGCATTTCCCTGTGCTTCATGTACAAACAAGTGGAAAGGTTTGTGGACATCTGGTAGTCCAAGTGCTGGTGATGACATCAGTTCTTCTTTTAACTTCTGGAAGGCTGTATCCTGTTCAAGTCCCCACTCCAGTGGTGACTTCTCTTCTCCTTTTGTGGCTTCATACAGTGGTTTGGCAATTTGGGCAAAGTTGGGTATCCAGATTCGGCAATATCCTGCTGCTCCCAGAAAGGCTCTAACTTGCTTTCTGGTTGTTGGAGTTGGAATTCTACATACTGCTTCTTTTCTTTCTCTGCCTAATCTTCTGCTTCCTTGGGTAATACGAAAACCCAAGTATTTCACTTCTGTTTGGCATAGTTGTGCTTTGGCTCTGGAAACTTTATATCCAGCTTCATTTAGTAACTGCAAGAGATCTTGGGTGGCTCGTATACATTCTTTTTCTGATATGGCAGCTATCAACAGATCATCCACGTACTGGAGAAGTACTCTCCTCCCCGGGGCTACTGGATAGCTTGAAAGATCTTGGTTTAGTGCAGCACTAAAGATGGTAGGTGAATTCTTGAATCCTTGGGGTAATCTTGTCCAGGTGAGTTGGCCCCCTCTTCCAGAGATGGGGTCTTGCCATTCGAATGCAAACAATATTTGGCTTACAGGGGCTAATCTTATGCAAAAGAATGCATCTTTTAAATCCAGTACAGTGAAATGGGTAGCTTCAGCGGGTATCAATCCTAGTAGAGTGTAAGGATTGGGTACAACTGGATGTATAGTTTCAACTGCATCATTTACTCTTCTCAAATCTTGCACTGGGCGATAATCATCTGTCTCAGGTTTCTTTACTGGCAAAAGTGGGGTGTTCCATGGGGATTGACATACTTTCAGTAGGCCATACTCAAGTAATCTCTGTAGGTGGCGATGAATGCCTTCAATTGCGGCTCTTGGGAGAGGGTACTGCTTGACGTGCACTGGTGTAGCGCTAGGCTTGAGGGTTACAATCACTGGAGCTATATGTTTGGCTAGGCCTGGGGGACTGCCTTCTGCCCATACTTCAAGTGGTGCATGAATGTTCTTTAAAGTTTGTTCAAAATAGGTATCTTGAATCGAGTCATCAATGTAGTATCTCCACTCTTCTTCTCGGGGTACTGTCAGCAGCATTATTCCTGCTGGTTTGGCTTGAGAATTCACTGTCATTTGCATTTCTCCTTGCTCGGAGAAAGATATTTGGGCTTGAAGCTTGGCTAGCATATCTCGTCCCAGTAGTGGTACTGGACATTCGGGCATGTAAAGAAATTGATGAGTTACTTGCTGTCCTCCTAGACTGCATATTCGGTTTTGAAGAAAAGACTTTGTGGCTTTGGCACCAGTTGCTCCTATAATGGTGACTGCTTTCTTGGTGAATGGGGCTATCTTTTTGTCTATTACTGAATGTTCTGCTCCAGTATCAACCATAAAGTTCATAAATTGGTCTCCTATTTGTATTTCGACCATAGGCTCCTGGAGACCTAAAGCAAACTTGGAGCCCGGTCTGTCCTAATCCACGTCATCCTCTTCATGGGCCTGGGTGGCCAATGCTTGGATGGCTCCTCCTCCCCTCTCTTGCTGGAATTGTTCTCGATTGGCTCCTCCTCGGCCTCGGGGACGGCCTCTTCTTTCTTCTCGCCACTGATGATCGTATTCGTCATCTTGCTGGGCGTCTTCGAGTTGCGGGCAAGTATCTCTCCAATGTCCTTCCTCTTTGCAATAGGCGCATTGGTTCACGCCTAGTCTCTGGGTCCGGCCTCCGCCTTGACCCCGCCCTCTTCCTCTGCTCCTTCGATTAGGGACACCTCCCCTTTTCTTTTCAACTATGGCCGCAGCCAAAAAATCAGCTTTCTTCTTCATCTTTCTATCACATTCTCTCTGTCTTTCAGTATCACGATTCACATACACTTTATGAGCGACTTCCAATAACTGTGTTGCATTCATGCCCGCAAACCCTTCTAATTTCTGTAATTTACGTCTAATGTCTGGTTGAGACTGGTTTACAAAAGCAGAATTCACCATGCATAAACTTCCTGGTGCCTCGGGATCATAGGGAGTATACATTCTATAAGCTTCAGTTAATCTCTCATAATAATCTGCTGGGCTCTCATCTATTCCTTGGATAATTCCTGCTACTTTGGAAAGGTTCATAGCTTTTTGGCCTCCTCTTCGCAGGCCTTGTAAAAAGCCTTGGCGAAAACGGGCTAGGGCGGTGGATCCTTCATCTGTATTTGGATCCCATTGGGGGTCTTCATTCGGGAATTCTCTCTGAGCTGCTTCTCTACGATCTATTATATTCTGCCCCTGCGCTGGAGCGGCAGGGTTTTCTGCCATCCATTCGATAGCTGCTTTTCTAATTCTCGCTCGTTCTTCTGTAGTGAATAGGGTGGTCAGGAGCTGACGGCAATCTGGCCAAGTGGGCTGGTGAGTTTCCATAATACTAGTTACTAATTCTGTCAGCTCCTGGGGCTTGCTAGTATAGGAGGCATAGTGCGACCTCCAATTTAATAAATCCGTTGTAGAGAACGGGATATACACATAAGTTAGGGGTCCCGCTACCACTTCATCATTATCATTCTTTACGGGCACCCCCGGGACTTGCCTTAAGGGAAACAGTTTGGCTGTCCTCGGCGTCATTTGAGTCTGGGATCTAAGGGCTATTGTCGTTGTCTTTGCAGGAGTTGCTGTCTTTTTCTCAACTGGTTTTGCTTTGGGTTTTTCTTTCACTGGCTTGCTAGTGCTGGCGCTGACTTCCTCAATTATTTGTACACTTTCCTCTTCTTCTTCTTCTGGGGGATCCTCACTTTCCTCTTCTTCTAGCTCCGCTTCTGGCTCACTTTTTACATCCTCCTCTCTTCTCTCCGCTAATTCTCTCTCTTCCTCTTCTCCAGGAGGAGGGAGGTCAGGGATTGGGTCTCGCCTCGGCTCCGGCGGTCTCTGGGGTGCTGGGGCAGGACGCCGCCGGGCTATTCTCACTGGACCTGGGGTTCGGGGCTGCCTGAGGACTACTTCTGGGGAATCGGGATCTGCCAAGATGGGTTTCTTCTTGGCTTTCTTATCCTGCTCTTTCATTCTAGGCTGTTCCTTTCTCTGCCTAGAATCTGTTTTAGCTAACATTATTCTGCACTGTTCCTCATAACAGCGCTGCGCCCAGGAGGGCGGATCTTCACAAATACTTAACCAGGAATCTATATAGGGGTACTGATCGGGGTGCGCTACTCGCACTCTACGGTGTATTGACTGAATAATCTCTACGGTGAACGTTCCCTCTCGGGGCCAGATGGGGTCTAGATCGGGCCACTCCCTAGTACACAAAATCTGCAAACGGGCTGCTGTCATTTTAATACCATAATCTCCTGAATATCCCTCTTTAAAATGTGCGATCATACATTCTAATGGAGTGTTCCTAGTAGACTCCGCCCCTCCCATTTCGATGTGTGCGCGCAACAACAGACAGAAGGGAAAAGGTGGGCGGACCGTGGGTAAGGGGTCCTCACGGCCCTGGAAACATACAGGGAATACAAATAACAAGACAAGACGACAATCGCTTCCCCCTTTTCGCGACCTGAACGCGGTCGCCCGGTCAGGAAATGCGCTAATCAGGGGTCAGCTCTCACTTGGTCCGTGCTGCCAGACCTCTCAATCACACTTCGTTCACACAATCATGCTAGCAACGTATTCCCAGAATGCATTCATTTCTATCTATTCTGACTAGTCTTTTCCAAGTACAATTACAAAAAGGATGAGGGTTTCACCTAGCGCATTCCCATGCCAGGCTACTCGGCTCTTCCTTGAGAGTTGATCAGGCTCTCTTACCAATTCCCAATATCTCGAGATTACAAATTCCAAATTCCAAGTTCCAATGGCAGTACTGTTCTTTCTATTTCTGTCTAGACCCAAAATCAAAACTATACTCACCGGATCCGGTCCTCAAAACTTCCCAAGCAGGCGCATGAGTTGGACCTCGGACTCCCCTCACTCGGGTTCGAGGCGTTGACTCCAGCCGGGCTCGTCACCCGCCGAGGTCCGACCAGCTCCCTCCGATACAAGGGACCGGCGGCGCCAGGGAGCGGCCCTCGTCGGAAGGGCGCGATCCCGGCAGGACCAAGCCTATAGAGGCGGAAAGTCGTGGTATATTGCCCTATATACACTTTGATTCCACAACTTCCCGGCCAACGCACCAAGGAATATGTAGCAGCAAAGCGCAGACAAACCAATGATACCAGGAGTCTGTTCAGAAGGTCCAAATCATTTATTTGTGCACAAGTCTCAAGCAAGACAATTTCAAAATGGCTGAGCAAAGTTTTCAAGCATTACAACAACTTTTATAGACTTCTGTTCCATTCTAGGTATAGAAAAACAATTCATTGGTCCCGGTACGCTCCCGTACCTCCCGTAGCCCTTCTATTGGTCCCGGTACTGATAAGTTTCTCCAATTATGTTCCTTCTGTGGGCTTCTGTAGGCATGACACCTGCCTGCCCCCCTTCTAGTCCCAATTACAATGGTCAGTTCATCAACTTGTTACTTTCACACTTTCAAGGCTATGGGACCATTTGTGCGTGCAGAAGAGCAAGGTTCTGTAACTCATCTGTCAGCACTCCTCAATATTTCTCTGCAAATGTACTCTTTCTTATCAGTAACTTTAAAACACATCTTTTCTGTATTTTTCCATTTCTTAATTCTGCAATTCTGCTTATCTAAGCTAATTCAATATTTCTACTGAGTTCTTTCTTACAATAGCAGCATGTTGGGGGATGTGCAATCCTATATGCCTCTCCACAGGCCTCATTTACAGGTCAAGCTAGCCATGCTGGCCTGCCTATGTCAGACACCGTGGGTCACAGGCCTGCACCTGCCACAAAACAACTTTAAAGCCCTTATTTACTAACACTTAGCATAAAAAGCAATTAAATAAAAGGAAAAAGTGAAAAAAGAAACAGTGAAATGTTTTTGAACGGACCTTTATACAATCCTACGCATCCACAAGCCTTTCTGAACTGAGTTATTTTCTAGTGCAAGCCTTGAATCTCTTCCTTTTCAGCCTCATGTCATGATCGTAGAGGAAAGAGGGGGAATATCTGGCCTGATACTGAAAGATACTTGTTAGGTTAACAGCAATTGATAACTGGATAAGTACCGGTAAGAGGGATATTCAGCCGCACTATTTCCTCTGACTGCCTGGGCACTCTGTATATTGCTGGAGCGCTATGGGGATAGAGCGTGGGCAATGCGGCGATTTACAGTACTGCTATCCAGATTCATATCCCCAGAACTTCGGTTAGCAAAGAAACTGCTCTAAGTGCTATGTGACTAGGCTATCCTGATAGCAACTGAATATCATCACTATCTGGCTAGTGCCCGTGGGACTGCTCTATCCGGATATTTAGTGCCAGCCATCATCCAGATACCAGTGCTTAATTTAACGAAGGCCGGTGCTTAGAAAATTGTTGATCGCTGTGGTTAAATATCAGCCTGACTGCATAGCTATTCAAATATTTCAAAGATCCAAATAGTGCACAAAAGAAACAATTTTCAATAGAAAGGAAATTCTTGAACAAAAGGTCATACTATACGGTTGCCTGTATTTATATCCTTTCATGGGTACAGCCTCCAGAGGGGACCAAAATACCTCAGAAAAGGTTTCACTAATAACCTGTACAGAGGCATGATCACCTTGCCTCTTCTACTGGCTCAGAGAGTTGGCAAGAGATGGGTCGAAGAAAGGAGAGGCACTGGAAAGACGTGAAGGAATGAAAGGAGAAAGAAATAAGAGTATTTAAATAAATGCCTACAGCACCTAGACCCTGTATTGCTGTCATCGTTTACTCTGTCAGCAGCTGTAATTGAGTGAGTGGAAAGCACTGCTGATAGTGTAGCAAAAGAGAGAATACAGGGCAAGAGCGACTGTTCAATGGCACAAGAGACTGCTTCCCATAGCCAGCCAAAGAGCTGTCATTCCTGCCTCGACATAATACAAACGGCCCTTCATCAACGGAGAAAAGCTTTTATAGAAACCTCTCTCGAGTTCCAAACACAGGCGGCATAAGCCATCAGAGGGAAAAGCATAAGACAGGCATAAATCATGTATTTTAGCAAGGAGCAGAAAACGACAGTTCTGAGAGCACGAAAATCTCTCCTTCATCTAAGCAGAAAACTCCACAAGATTTATGCTGTAACAGAACTGCTGCTTTATTCGTTTCAAACATTATTAAAGAAAGAATTGTCAGCTTTACACGCACTGGCGGTTCATCAGCTGTCAACTATGCTTCAGGCCAGACAAACACCTCTGCTTTTCTGTTCTGCCTTTGACAGGTGTTTGTTAGAGCGATAATGTAGTTGTACAGCTTTTCTTAAGATGAAAAGAAAGAGGACAAAGGTGAGGGATATTTATGAGTCTAGATGGACTGTGTATCATTGTATTACTTAGGAGAGTTGGAGAAATGGCGGGTGGATGAAAGTTCTGGAAAGTTCCATGGAAAGGTCGAGGAGCAGCCTACAGGTTAGAGCACTAGAGGAAACTGCTAGGGTGTGAGGTAAACACTAGGGTCTCCCAGCATGACCTGGACTAGTCATTAATTCTCTCCAGGCACCAAAATCAAGGTATTTGTTTTAATCGGGCTTTGCTGGTCAACAAATGAAAGAAAAGAAGTTACCAGTGAAAATAAGTCTCCTTTGAAAAGAAGAATGTTTTTATGTGTACAGGATGAAGTCACGACGGTGACAAGCCTCTGCTCTTGAGTCTTCTGAGATGAAATGAGACCTGTCAGATCCTTTGTTATAGTTTTCAGATTCAGAGTACGTTCACTGTATGAAATAGAGTCCAGAACCGCATTTGTCTTTTTCCTTTGTTTGGTTATGGAGTGAGAAGATACATCATTGAAAAATACCGTGGCCTAGAAAGACCAGGTTCCATTTTTCTCTTTATTTTTTTTGGCCAGAATTTCATATTTTATGATTTTTCAAAGCAATTGTTTTGAAACAAAAAATTATTTGTTACATTGTGTGTTTTATCTCGCATTATTTAATGCGCCCTTTTTCATCAGATCTCAATCATATCCCCAATCTCAGCCTCTTTCTTAAGTCCAAACTCAATTAGCTCCGATTTTCAGATTCAGATACTTTATTGGCATGACAACTTTACATGTGCCGCCAACGTAATATATTAAGAAGATTATCTTAGAAAGTTTAAGTAGCATTTACCTGTGTTAAAAAAAATAGTTCACATGCGTAAATAGGCATAGAAGTGCAAGAGGTGATTTTAAAAAGACTGCTACTTGCATATGCACAAAAAGGATGCACAGATTTCAGGGAAACAAGTTCTGGGCATGGTGTAGACCAACTTAACAGGGCGCCATGGGTAGTCGCTTGCTTGTCTTTATGAAATACTCACGTATGACAGAGAATGCACCTCGCCTGTAAGCATGATCCCTTACACCTGCTTGCGAGAAAATGTAATCAGGGGTGGCGGAAGGCCTTTTTCTTTGGGAGGGGGCACAAGCACCAATCCAAGCTCCGCCCTAACTCCGCCCCAAGTGCCACCACATGGGCAGAGACTCCTCCTATTCTGCCCGCCAGGGATCCGATCTCCAGCAGGCAGACAGGAAGAGTCTTCTTCGGCCCGTGGTGGACAGGATTGCCGCGGGCAGCCTGCTGCCCTGCCATGCGAGGATTTTTGGTGGGGCCAGGGTCCATGTGGCCCCACCCATTTCTGACGCCTATGGATGAAATGATCATGTGCACTTTACACATATATATGTATTTTATAATCTAGATGCAGACGTGCAAACTCCTCCCGTGATCTGCCGCGACTGCCTACTGGCAAAGTGTGCCCTGTCCCGTCAAAGTGTGCACGTCTACGTAGGTTGTTTTCTTGCATAAGTGCGAGCTGGCCGCTCTCTTGGAACTGGGGTTTTGAGGAGTGAGGGAGGGGGCAGTTGTGCTTCTCTCGCTAGGTTTGAAAACAACCTGAATAAGTCAAAAATGTGAGGTTTAGAACTCTGCTCCTTAACTGGCTTCTCTTGTGCATGTAGTTTTACAAGACTCAGCACTTGGGTGTCTTTGCCAGCTCATACATTTGCAAACTGCAAAATCGGCACTTACACAAGTAACGCCCCGAGGGAAGTCGATCTTTATTGGCCTGTGTTTCCTGTTGCCGCGGTACGTGCCTGCAAATACATGCGGACTCTTCTACGTCCGTAGAAAGGCTCTGTTTGGTGAAGCTTTTGGGACATACCCAGTAAATTTGTACGTCCCTTTTCTGACCTAAACACCCTATGAAAAATGGGGCTTCGAGTAGTTAAAGTAAAATAAAGAAAAGAATTTTACAAAGGAGTAGTAAGAATAAAATAAAGTTATAGGGTGCAAAGAGGATAAATCCCAGGTTCTGAGACTGCTTTGTAGTGCTCCTGGTCAGGCTGCATTTCTTGCCTGGTGGAGGGATGCAGCAGATTGTGGTTTATTTAAAACTTGATTTCCCACTGCAGTTTCTCATGTGTATGCGGCCGTTTTTCCTGTTTCCCCAGGATCATATAGGGGGTCATTCCTACTATTCATGCTGGCTTCAGCCCCCAACTAATTTCCCAGCCCATTATACAGGAAGGTTAGTTGGGGGCGGAGAACGGGCGGCCCGGGGGCAGAGAGTGGGTAGTCACTGGTCCTGGATGTACAGGAATGATTCTAATGTCACCTCTGTACATCCAGGGCCAGAAAAATGGCCGGGGAAGTTATTCCACCTCCGAGGTGGAATAACTCCCCTGGATGATTTTTTTTTTTTAAATGTTTGGGGCATGGAAAGGGTTGGGGGGGCCAGAGGACAATCCCCGCAGCCCGGTCCTGGCCTTTGGAGGCCAGATCGGGGTCAGGCTGTGGGGAATGTACCATTTTGGTTGGCGGCCAGCATCGTGGCTGTTAAATGGAGCCGCGGTGCCATGGCAACATGACACCATGGCGCCGCGGCTCCATTTAAATGCCCCGATTGAGTTAGCTGGGTGCAGTCCTGCACATGCAGGCCAGAAAGAATCGCTGTCCCGGCCTGCACGTGCAGGACTGTTCATGATTCTGACCCCGCGGGGCTAGACGTGCCCTGCGGAATCAGAATCGTGATCCCCTCTGTGCATCCGGTTCAGACCGGACGCACAGAGGGGATCTACGTTCAGGACAGAATCGGGCACATAGTGTTCTTCCTGCTCATTCTTTTGTGAGAAATCTTTGAATGTCTCCATGAGTTCTGGGAAATATGCATTCAATAGCATTGTATTTTACACAGAAAGGGAAATTTTGTAACAGGTCACGTAAGAGAGGAGGGTAAGAAAGCATCTATTTTTCTCCTATTTTATAAAGGCACATTGGTGCCTATGAGGGTCATTTGAGAAGTCCCATTCATGATTTGGATGCCTGAAAACAGCCATTCAGGTGTCACAATCACATCCATGTCTCAAAATACAATTTAGAATGCCCCAAACTTACATATGCCTGGCATGATCACATCTGTTTTGCATGGGGGCATGGTAGAGACGTGTCCAAGGAAGGCCCATCTGTGCACCCGACATCGGAACAGGGCTGCATGTTTACAGTGGGCAGCAGACACGTCCATATCCACACCTACTCCTGGGAACAAACAGACGTTTGAAGAGTGCTTGCTTCTGCCAGCTATCAAGAGTACCAAGAAAAGGAAAATGACCCCTCCCTCCCGCAATATCTTTTGTAAACTCAAAACAACCTAGTACTGTAGGTAGCTAGCAAGGTCTTACTGTCTGATGCTGTGCCACTGCAATGCCAGGCTGTTAACATACCCCTATGCATCCCAAAATACTGGCACCAAGACATCTATGTGGCCGATACTGTAAATGTCCATCTTGCACGTCCATGTTTCTCAAAATTGGATAGTTTTCTGTGCATCCTCATACCTACCTGGCAGGCGCGTTTATTTTTTGGGGAAGTGGCAAGCTGATTTTAGATGGCATTGGCACGTGCCCACCTGCTGGCCCTACCATAGTATTTCAGACATATTGACATGATAGTCCCAGATATCATTTAAACAACCGTTCTAAAATGTGCCTTCACGTGTCCTTATTGAAACACTAGGGGTAAACTGACAGAAACTGTGGCTAAATTGAAGCTGTGGCAGACAAGTCCAGAGCAAGTGATGTAACCAAACCTTTGAGAGCTCTCAGGGTGAGTTGCACACAGAAGTCCACAACCCAACCTGACCGTGTTTCGGCATGGCCTTCGTCAGTGGTTAAGACTACAAAGTTAAATTAAAAACCATACTAAGAATGCGTCAATAATATTACAAATAAATTAAAGGCAGAGACCCTATACATGAAGAATAATGGGACCTGAATCATTATTAATCCTGAATCAAAAGTAATCAACTTGCTTAAAATGACAGAGATAGCCGGCTCAATTTATTAAGAAGACATGAACCAGCCGAAACATGTAAAAGCGGGGGTGATAAGAAATGATGAATTAATAAATAAAAGGGGGGGTTAAAAATGAAAAATTAATGAATAAGGAACAAACAAATAAATAAAAGCTAAAACGGGTTACGGTACCATTCTAGGTACACAGACACATACGCTAGTGTTAAACATGGAACCAGCCATGATGTGGGTTTTGGGTAAAAACTGTCAAAAGTACCAGATAAAACAAGTTAAAAAAACAAAGCCCCAAAGCAATTGCAAAATTGAACCCTGTGCCTGTCAAAAAGGCAAGTATTGGATAAAAAACCTTTTTAGTCTGGAGGAGACTTGCTTGAAGGAACAGTAATGATTGGTATGAATGTGTTAACTGAAGAGGCGCGAGCCTCCTAAAACAAATAAATACATAAAATGAGGGATGCCATATAAGGAGAGATAACCCAAAACGTAGTCGGTCAAGACTCACGGAGTGAAAAATGCCAAAAATAGAAAAATCACTCCAATATCAACAAACGTGTTTCTAACTGCAAAAATAGTGTAGTTACTCTTTAAACATGCAAATCAGGTCTCAGCATATCAAGGCACAGGTGAATGAACAGCCATTATACAGACCGTCTACACCAAACTTAAGCCCAATTACATCAATGACCTGATGAGTGGCAACTGGCGTACTCCACACCTCGTATTTTAAAAAGGAAAAGTAACAGCACTTAGCTTATAAGTCAGGCGGGAGAATAACATAGACGCCAGCCGCATCCCCGACGTTATCACATCAAAAGCTCTTCAAACGTTTCGCGGGACTGCCCGCTGCTTCAGGGGAATCTATAAAAACACATACAAACCACACAAACAAAACACAGCCTTTAATACACAGCAACACACTGAAAAAGTACTCTACAAAAATTAAAAAGACCACCAATCCTACCGTTTACCTGCCAGCTGAACTTCAACTGCGCCGAACAGAAAAAACCACTCATGCGCACTGCACAAAACCTAAGACCTTTAAACAAGCATACTTAATGACGTCAGAGGAAATCCCCTGTGTCAATCAACCCGAATTAAAAGGCCAAAATGTAACCCGACCCCCAACCCAACTCATACACATACAGCCCAATCAATCCGCAGATTTAAACCGTCCGGAGCTACTGTGCCTAGACGAAAAATCCAACTTTGCTCACGCCACAAAAGCGTCTGTTCCCGGCTCATCCCGTTCCGCCCACACAAAACCTTCTCCACACAAAAACATACAATATCATTGAAAGAATGCTGAAACTCAGAAAAATGGGCCACAAGAGGCGCTGCCAAAACACCGCAGCGGAGCCTGCTTTTATGCTCTGACAGCCGTTTACGAAAAGGCCGACAAGTGCTGCCAATGTAAAGAAGCTGACACGGGCACCGGATCGCGTAAATCACAAATGCAGAATCACAAGTAGTGACATCACGCAACTTATACTGTGTACCCCGATAATCAAAAACAGAAACTGTGCATGAAACCTCACAGACAGCACAATGCCCACAAGGAGCATGACCACCCATCACCTCACTTCGTCGTAAAGGGGAATTCAGTATCTCACAAATATTGCGTTGACGCTGCCACACACAGCTAACAGTATGATTTTCCAACCCAGGGACAGTACGGACAACAGGAAGATGTTTTTTAACTATACGCTGAATGCTGAAACTTAAAGGTGAGTACTTAGAAATGAAATTCACGGAAGTGCTATCCACATCAACCGGCTTCACCTTGGGAGTTAGCAAAAGGGACCGATTGTTGAATAAAGCCCGTTTATATGCATCACCCACTATCTTTTTGGGGTATCCCCGGGCCTGAAAACCATCCATTAATATCCGGGACTTGTTCTTAAAATCTACCAGATTGGAACAATTCCGCCGATAGCGGATGAACTGGGAAAAAGGCAAGCTATTTCTTAAAGCCAGGGGGTGAGCACTGGAGTAGTGCAGGAGAGTGTTCCTGTCGGTGGGCTTCCTATAAACAGAAGTTCCCCATCCCTGGACACCCTTGCTAACCTCAACGTCCAGAAACACAATCTTATGGAAACTATGGGTACTGGTGAAACTGATATGCTCGTCACATGCATTGAGCCACTGAACAAAGCTCAGAAAGGCCTCAGTAGTGCCCCCCCAAAGTAGAAAGACATCATCAATATACCGATGCCAAGACAAAATATGAACTGAAAGGGGGGATCTCCCAAGCCACCGTGCCTCAAACCGGGCCATATACAAATTGGCCACGGAATGAGCGCACGTGGCACCCATGGCGACCCCAGCTTTTTGATGGTATAATTTATTATATTCTCTTATATACCGCGCTATTCTGCATCAGTGCGGTTTACATTGAACAAACTGAAATTACATTAAACAGGGCATTATAACTTGGAGATAACTCTTTTTTTTACAGGGAACATGGGCTATGGAGGGTTAAGTGGCTTGCCCAAGACCACAAGGAGCACCTGTGGGACTAGAAACCCCAGTCCTTCCGGCCCAAGGTTGCTGTCCTCTTGTGGGATTTGAACCCCCGACCTTCCGGCCTGAAGTACCTTGCCCCAACCACTTAATGACCCCTCAAACTGAAAATAATTCTCAAAAATGGCTAACCGAGCCAAACGCTTAACAAAGCTGATCATAGCAAAATCCAGGTCACCACGCCGAACAAGGCAGTCCTCAACAACCTCCACCGCCGCAGCCTGGGGAATGGATGTGTATAATGAAACTACATCTAAGGTAGCTAGCAAAACATCCCCTGACCCGGCCAAATCAGCGTGTTCATGTAAGATGTTGAGAAAATGCATGGTGTCACGAACATAGGCGGGGATTTGCAGCAACATAGGTCTTAAAAATGAATCAACAAATGTTGATAAGGGCTCTAGCACCGTGCCCCTAGTGGACACGATGGGACGTCCCAGAGGCTGTTGCAAACACTTGTGTACCTTAGGTAAAAGATAGAACTTAGCTAAGCCAGGACTGCGAGGGTTCAGAAAAGCAAACTCTTTTTTTGAAATCAATTTAGACAAAAACGCCGAAGTAGTTATCTCTGAAATAGATTTCTGTAACTCAGCAGTAGGGTCTACCAATAGCTTCTCATAGGTGACAGCATCAGAAAGTTGCTTAAAAGCCTCTCGTAAATAATCAGCCCTCCCCCAAATCACCACAGCACCCCCCTTATCAGCAGAACGGATAACAATATCTGGATTTGATCTTAAATCAGCCAAAGCTGTATTTTCAGCGGGAGTCAAGGTGGATAACTGCCTGCGATGGGACTGTTCTAACTTCGCAACATCATGAAGAACAAGCTGTTTAAAAATCAACAAACCCGGGGGTAACTGCCCCGGCGGTGACCAAGAAGACTTCAAAGGTAAAGTAACCCGGGGGGGACCCACAGTTACCGGACTAGAGGACACTTCTTGAGAATTTGCAAAAAAGAATTTCAAATGCAATTTACGAATAAGCCCCTCCAGCTCCACACGGAACTGGAAGGCGTCAAAAAAGATTTTTGGCACGAAGGATAATCCTTTCTCCAAAACCTGAAGTTGAGGGCCAGTCAGTGAGGTAGATGTTAAATTAATGACCAGGGAGGGCGCCACAACGGCAGGGGCAGATGCCACAAGACAGTCACCTACTGCCCCCCCGCTCGACCTTTGGCCCGACCCCGGGATCCGCCACTCCTGTTGTGAGTCCCGCTCGAGTCCAAAAAAGCCCTATGGGAGGCTTTACCAGAATCACCAGTCGATGAATCTTCTGAAGAGTACTCAAAATCGACCCGTTTCCGTTGTCTTCTTCGCATGCGTCGGTTGGGATTGAGCCACGGGTATACGTAGCCCGTCGTATAATCGTCGTAATCGTGCTTCAGTTTCTCAAGAAGTGTCCTCTAGTCCGGTAACTGTGGGTCCCCCCCGGGTTACTTTACCTTTGAAGTCTTCTTGGTCACCGCCGGGGCAGTTACCCCCGGGTTTGTTGATTTTTAAACAGCTTGTTCTTCATGATGTTGCGAAGTTAGAACAGTCCCATCGCAGGCAGTTATCCACCTTGACTCCCGCTGAAAATACAGCTTTGGCTGATTTAAGATCAAATCCAGATATTGTTATCCGTTCTGCTGATAAGGGGGGTGCTGTGGTGATTTGGGGGAGGGCTGATTATTTACGAGAGGCTTTTAAGCAACTTTCTGATGCTGTCACCTATGAGAAGTTATTGGTAGACCCTACTGCTGAGTTACAGAAATCTATTTCAGAGATAACTACTTCGGCGTTTTTGTCTAAATTGATTTCAAAAAAAGAGTTTGCTTTTCTGAACCCTCGCAGTCCTGGCTTAGCTAAGTTCTATCTTTTACCTAAGGTGCACAAGTGTTTGCAACAGCCTCCGGGACGTCCCATCGTGTCCACTAGGGGCACGGTGCTAGAGCCCTTATCAACATTTGTTGATTCATTTTTAAGACCTATGTTGCTGCAAATCCCCGCCTATGTTCGTGACACCATGCATTTTCTCAACATCTTACATGAACACGCTGATTTGGCCGGGTCAGGGGATGTTTTGCTAGCTACCTTAGATGTAGTTTCATTATACACATCCATTCCCCAGGCTGCGGCGGTGGAGGTTGTTGAGGACTGCCTTGTTCGGCGTGGTGACCTGGATTTTGCTATGATCAGCTTTGTTAAGCGTTTGGCTCGGTTAGCCATTTTTGAGAATTATTTTCAGTTTGAGGGGTCATTATACCATCAAAAAGCTGGGGTCGCCATGGGTGCCACGTGCGCTCCTTCCGTGGCCAATTTGTATATGGCCCGGTTTGAGGCACGGTGGCTTGGGAGATCCCCCCTTTCAGTTCATATTTTGTCTTGGCATCGGCATGTTTAAAGAGTAACTACAGTCAAACCTCGGTTTTCGTTTGCCCTGGTTTTCGTACGTTTCGGTTTTTGACGTCTTTTCTGACTGAGATTTTGTCTCGGTTATCGGATATCACCTCGGTTTTCGTACAGAATGGCGCTGGTCTGTATACACTGCCCGCCCAGTCCCGGCAGCACTACCCCCGGAAGTCCCGGCAGCACTACCCCCCGGACTCACCGATCGCGTGTTGAGAAGCGAAAGTCAGCTGAGCAACATCCTCGAGCCAGAGTCAGAGATGCAAGGATTGCACAGAGAGGAAGGCCCCGATCTCTCCACTGCCTGCCTGTTCTCTGGAGCGCCCCCTCAGGCTCGGAGGTAGCAGGGTAGCTATCAATGTAAGCAGGAGATGTTGCAGTGCCGTACAGTACAATATCTGTGTGTTTGCTGTCCTGTGGACGATCGGGCAGGTGAGAGAAGTGACAGGAGCTGGGTGTCTGGAACGGATTAATTGAATTTACATTATTTCCTATGGGAAATATTGCTTCGGTTTTCATACGTTTCGGTTTTAGTCAGACTTCTTAGAACGGATCAATCATGAAAACCGAGGTTTGACTGTACACTATTTTTGCAGTTAGAAACACGTTTGTTGATATTGGAGTGATTTTTCTATTTTTGATATAAGGAGAGATAAACAATAAATAATTAAAAGGAGGGGTGATAAAATTAAGTAGTATAAAATAATAATAATAATACAATTATGTATTGGGGGAGGGGGCCAGGAGGTTAAACCAAATTAAAGGAACACAGAAAGATCTGTATCTGCATTGAGTCCATAAGGAGCCAGGGTTTCAAAACAAAAATATATCTTTGTTCTAGTCACAAAAGTGCTTTGTCCATGCTCCCGCCTCTCCAGTTCAGTTTCACGATGCTCAGTACAAAGAATCTGAGATTTGAAATCCGGTATGCCTTCTCTACACAATGGAAGACTAAGGGGTATGTTTACTAAACTCCGTTGCTGTGCGGGTCCCCGTTAGTGTGCTGGTGCCATATAAGGAGTGGGCAGGCCAGGCAGAAAAAAGCAAAAAACCGGACCGTACGTGTGTGCGTCGCGCTAATGTGCGGGGCCCACATTAGCGCGTGGGAAGGCTAAGTGGGGCGCTGCTGCAAAACCAAACAACAGAGCTGTAGTACAACGGTGAAGACACCGACCAATGGTGCAGGGGCCAGGGGTTCAAACCCCCATTATGCTCAACAAAAAAGACCAGCTGAGGCACCAACATTTATGGGCAAAAGTGGTTAGGAGGCATATTAATTTTGGGCGGCAGAAGGCTGCGCACTGTTATTTTTATTACGGCATGAGGCGGCGCACTGTTTAGTGTGGGCAGCAGATGGCGGCGCATTGGTAGGTTTGGGTGGCAGAAGGCGGTGCGCTGATAAATGTGGGCAACAGAAGGCGGCGAGCCGGTGGGCAGAAGGCGGCGCGCTGATGTGTGAGGGGGCAGTCCAATAGTGGGAGGGAGAAGTGGCGCGCTGATGTGCAAATAACAGGAATGGAGCCATAGCACAATGGTTAAGACACTGACCACTTGTGCAGGGATCATGGGTTCAATTCCCCACAGTGCCCATTGAAGACAGCTGGCTGAGGCATTATTTTAGGGGCATTTCCATGTTGTGCGGCATAAGGCAGTGCGCCACAAGATGGCGCGCTGATGGCTACAAGGCTGCGCGCGGATGCACAAACACAGGAATAGAGCCACAGCACAATGGTTAGGACACTGACCAATGGTGCAGAGGCCAGGAGTTCAACCCCTCACAGTGCCCAGTGAACAAGGCTGGCTGGGGCAGTATGTATCATGGTGAGGAGTGCTGTAGGAGGCCTTCCATTTATATTTTATTTCCCACCACTAGTAAACCCGCTCTCACAGTGTGTTAACATATGGATGCCCGTAAGGCACGTTACAGTGCACTGTCCGCCAAGGCACCCTAGAATGTCCCCTATAGGGCACCATGTATGTTGCGACACAGGATAATGTATAGTGCACCCTATATGGATGGCAACCATAAGGTGGCCTATAGGGTGCCCTATAAAGCACCCTCAGAGGCACCTAATGGGTATAGTAAGCTGTGTGTGGTTTTGCCAGCATAGACATATGTTCAGTAAATAAAAATAAAGCTGTGGACAGCCCTATCAAAGGGCCCCACTGTGGGTTTGAACCCATGACCTCTGGCTGTACAGGGAGTGACATAACCATTGGGCTACAGCTGACAGCAAGCCCCTGGCTGGTTGCAGAGAGCCTGCACGTCACCCCACAGACAGTCTGCTGTTGTAGACAGGATAGGGTTAGGCCACCCGTACCCATGATGCACTGCACATGCAAATCAGCTGTCCACAGATGCACACAAGATGGGGAATGCACCCACACAGCACCTCGGCCTGGTAGGGGGTCCTGAGCGGGTGGACTACCAGCAAAGAGTAGCTACACACCGTCACATTGTGCGGGTACTGTGCTCACCCTGAGGGTGTGATGTGGCGGCCAGGACCAGGTCCACAACACCAGCCATGGCTGGATGAGGCCATGACAGAGCTCCAAAACAGTACTAACCTGTGAGATAGGAAGGTGCTGCAGAAACATGTTGGATATCTCTGTCTGTCTCAGTTAGTGGAAACCCCCATGGACCCCTAGGTGGTCAAAGTACCCCCCCCCCCCCCCCCTGAGGGTGGCAAACAGATCCCCATCCTACCCCCCCCCCGCACCAATGGCAGCAAAGTGGACCATCAAACCCCAGTCCTGCTAGGTAACAGACACCCTACAGCACAGTCTAAGCAGCTCCACACACATCCATAAACACAATATCAGACAGACTTTAGGCCTGGATATTCAAAGATGCACCCCAGCACTATCTGATATTCACCTGCAGCAAGCCATCAGCTACTGCACCCTGCAAGGCACTCCATCAAGACACATACCAGCTGTGAACAGTCTGCTGGTTAGCTCTGATGGAAATGCATGCACCCAAAACTGGGGTGGCAGCACACACAAGCAGAGAGTTCTGTGAGGAGGCCCCAACAGGAAACCCATATATATCACAAGAGAAAAACACAATACAGCACTATGGGGGTGCCTAGCCATGCTGTCATCACTGCACACTCAGGGTGAGAGTGCTCCCCCAGCAGCACATACAGAGGTCACCCTGTCTGTGTAGGTGGTGGCCTGGCACTACAATGTCACAGCCAGTGCCCTATGCCCTGTGCAGATGCATCCTGGCCAGCCCACCATGTCTGACCTATACCCATGGTACCTTGCTGCTCATTATGCACATTGGCAGGCCAATACTGGCAGTAGTGCTGGCAGTGTGGGTTGGGGAAGGTGTTTGCAGCCAACACACACTGTATAGACAGACACACACTCCCACACCTATGCCAGCATTGTGCTACTATTGAGGGGGTGATTAGCCTTGGCCACCACACCGGTCCTGGGCACGGCACAGGCATGGATATGGTACGCAGTACTGCTGGGGGTCACTCCCCAGGGTGGTGAACACCGTCAGAGGCCAGGCCTGGAGCACGCACCGCAGACACCAAACAGATTGTTCGGATGGGGTCAACTAGCAGTATGTGCGTAACGTAGGGATATCTATCAGCCTGTACTCTTAGCAAACGTTTCAGAGCTGTGTACCTCAGGTGTAGGGTGACATTGCTAAGGTATGCAGGTGCTGGTATTGGGAGATGCACGCAGGGTCCAATGTTCTACCTCTACAGGAGACATTGGCCAATGGGGCCTGTGGGTGTGGGTGTGGGTGTGTCTGCCCCTGTTGGCTGCTGCTTTACGGCAGCGCTTCCCCACTCCAGCCCAGTTTTGCATCACACTGTTCGGGTCTTCCTGCTGTCCCTCATGAATATGCATGAGCTACATCTACATGCCGTGGGGGTGGTGCATAGATATACAGCACAGGCATTTGTATGAGTGGCAGCATGGAACCTGACTGGTGTGTGGCCCACCAGGACTGCATTTGGGGGATTCTGCTGTAGGTTCTGCCCCTGTTCATGGTGTCTGTGCTCAGTGGGGTAAAAGATAGATGTATTACCATTGCATATGTCCTCGTCACGAAAGGTGTGTCCTTACTGTCACTGTTTATTTGTGGGGAAAAAATGTGGGCAGGATTGCTGGTAGCCCCAGCTGGTCTTTGAACCTGTGACTTTCTGTTCTTGCATGCACTATCTGTGTGCACTGCACCACTGTGTAGCCACAGCTTGGCTGAATTCCCTGGATAGTCCATGACTGTGGATCCGGCAGGGCCTGTCTGTTGCTGTGGACTGTGCCAGCCTGCACATGGCTAGGCCTCTGTCTTCTGTCGCTAGCAGCCACTGCCCCCTGCACCACATGTACTCGTCCGCCAACATGCTGGCATGAGCTTCTCCCATAAAAAGCAGGTGACCTGATTGGAATGTGGCAGTACGGGACTGCATTTGGGGTACTTGGCTGTGGGTAATGCCCATTATTGTGGTGTGTGTGCGTTGTTGAGTAAAATATGGGTGTTTTCCCCATGCTTATGTCCCCTGCAATACAGGGGTGTCTGCGCTATCTGTGTTTAGTGGTGGGTAAGATATGGGGACTGGGCTGGCAAGTGCCCCAGCTGGGCTTTGAACCTCTGGTCCTAGAGGTACTGACTCTGTCTGCTGCACCACACTATGTCCACATAGACAGTGCAGCCCCTGGAGGTAGTAAGCCTTGCAGGATGGAGTCACAAACCCTGCTCTACGCAAATTTACTGTGGGCATATGCACCCTGTCTGGTGACAAACGTGCACATAAACCCCGGAAATGACCACGGGAAATGGGGGACAAAATATCACCACGCTGGGCAACAGTGATATTAATGGGCAACCATAGCAAACACTCCCAGGAAAGCTCCACAAAAGGAAATGTTTTTTGGAAGAGTCTCCGCTCCGTAAACCCTTCCAAAATTCATTTCTTTTTTCTGGAGCTTTGCTGGGTGTGTTTTCTGTATTTGCCCATCACTATAACTGTTCCCCAGCTGAATTACTATTTTTAATAGTTCTGTTGTGGTCATTTTCTATTTTTATTTGCACTTTTGTGCTGTGCACATGTATCACACTGCTCACGTTTTTCTGGTTTCCCCGGTTTTCCTGTACATTGCTGACGGAAATGGTTTCTCTTCCCTTTAAATGCTTTCTACCGCGAGTGTTTCCCTCGCGGTAGTTTTTACATGCAAATTCGGGCCCGATACTGTGCGGGGAGCCTCTCCCCTCCCACTCTCCACCCATTGACTCCGTCCCTCCACCCCTCCGGAGCCTTCCTCCGCCCTCCTTTAGCCGTTCCACGCCTCTATCGGACATTTGCGGGCCCGCACTTGTACGGGGCCCGTTAGTGTGCCGCGCACCTTTGCGGGGGTGACACGCACGTGTGCGGGGCATTTAAACGCGTTTATTAGCGTTTCAGTGCCGCGTTTCCGTGCGCTCTTTTGCGGCGAGCACATTTCCGGTTTTTAGTAAACATCCCCCTAAGGGTTTGACAAGTAAGAGTCTCTTCAGACAACTTCTGTGCTCGATAATGCATGTTCATTTTATTTGTATAGAGTCTCTGCCCTTAATTTATTTGTAATATTTTTAACATATTCTAAATATGATTTTTAATTGTACTTTGTAGTCTTAATCCCTGATGAAGGCCATGCTGAAACATAGTCGTGTCGTGTTGAGTATCCCTGTGTAAACATCACCCTCAGTGCTCTCAAAGGTTTTATTACATCAATTGCTCTGGACTTGTCTGCCTTGGCATCTGCAAGTAGGTTGTGCTTTTTCTTTGTTGGATTGTTGCTGTGGTTGCACTAATGTTCTCACCCTGAAAGGACGTGCTCAGTTATAGAGAAGACAATCTCCAACAGATTCTACCAAAGAACCCACATTCTCCCAGTTTGAGAACAATGAAGATGGATCTAGTAGGAAATGGGGGGATGTGGTTGCTCTCACCCAGAAATACATCAAAGAGGAACTCTATTTTGCCACACTCTTGGAGTACTGTTGTACCAAGATGATACCAGAAGGATTTGTTTCAGGACAATGAAGCCTCTATACAGTGCTGGAACACAATCCTGAACAAGTGTTCCCTGGACTTAATGATATTGCTTATAACACTTCTAAGAAAGAGGCAGAGTCTATACAACATGAAGTAGATGAAAAATTGAGCACCTTCAAAGATAATGATTCTAGATATGAGACCTTAATAGCAGATTACAATAGGAACATTCAGTCATTTAAAAAGGAGATTAAAGATAAAAAAAACTTGAGAAATATCACCGTGATGAAGACAATTATAGGAGAGGGAATATTTACCCATGGAATAATAAGAAGGGAGCTAGTTTGCCGAGACAGAGAGTGAGTTTTTCCAATAAAAGAAAGGCACAAAAGACTGCATCAAATTTGCCACCCCATAACTATACCCAAACTGAAGGGTTTCTGAAGAGGAATTACAGCCAATCGGAGGATCCTTTGGATTCCTCCGCATCCCTTTTTAGTTCTAATAAAAGGGAAAAGAGAAATGATTTTTTAGAGATGGACAGACTCTGGAAGGAAGGGGGAAGACATGGAATTGGACACACTCCAAACCCAGAGAGACCAATGTGACTTATTATCCACTGACAGGAAGAGGGAAGGGAAGGTTCAGATGGGGAATAAACAGATCGGACATGAAAGGTGACAGATCCGATTCCCAGAATCCTTATGAATGATATTAGAGTCAGATACCCCCCTAAGCCAAGAGGAAATCCAAGTCCTTAACAAAGGATTAGCTTTTCTACCTACCCAAAATTTTGACCCTTTTGATACTTACGTGGACTTCTATAAGTTCTTCAGGAAGATCAAAATCATAGACGTTTTTGCTAACAAATCGGATGACATTACAGACCCTTCTATAGTTAAGAGAACATCTACCTGGGTCCCCCCTCATACCAACAACTCTATTATTGCTTCTTTTGAAAGGTGGTTTTACGATGGTTTGCACAATTGGAAAGCAACCCACCTCCTAAGTTTCATAACCTGACTAAACATGAAAAAGATGCTCTCTTGTCCTTGAAAGCCAATTCTATAATAGTGATCAAACTGACTGACAAGAGAGAAGCAGTTGTTGTAATAAATAGGGTCGACTATATTGATGAAATTAATAGATAACTGCAAGACTGGAGTTTCTATGAACAGTTGGACTGGGACCCCACTATACCCCTAAAGAGGAGGGGGGTTTTTAGTGCCTTCAAGTCAGTGCTGACTCCTGGCAACCCAGCTGCTTCTGGGTTTTCTTGGCAATGTATCACTGGAAGTAGATTGCCAGGCCTTTTCTTCTGAGGCAATGGAGGATATGCAAGTTATGAGATTGTCTTTTTAACTCAAAAAGAGCATGATGTTTTGACTGTTTCTCATCTTATCATTCCGACTATATATGCCCTACCTAAAATCCACAAGTCCCTTGTCAGACCACCAAGACGACCCATAATATCAGCCATAGGCTCATGTTTTGAGCCTATTTCCAAAATGCTTGACATCCTGCTTAGACCTTTTATTATGGCCATTCCATCATACATTCGGGACTCCTCTCATAGTATTAATATTTTAGAGGAATTCCAAGGATACCATGGTGATTTAGAGTTAGTCACTCTGGATATAGCCTCACTATACACAGATGTACCTCAGAAGGATGCCCTCCCAATTCTTGAAGACACTCCTTTAGACAGAACAGATTCTCGAAGACTTCCAACTGAATTCCTAATGCAATTAGCCACTTTAACGCTTACTGAAAATTACTTTTGTTTCAGAGAAATATATTATAAGCAGATTAAAGGGGTGGCAATGGGGACCCCCATGACCCCAGATATTGCCGAATTATATGTCCCTGATTTTGAAAAGAAGTTTTTAATACCCCACCCCTTTATGAACAATGTAAAAATCTGGCGTAGATACAGTGACGATGTTCTTATGATTTGAAATGGTGAACATGACCACTTGGAGGAATTTCTTTTATAAATCAACACTTTAGATCCGAATCTTCAATTTGAACACTTAGGGGTCTATTCTGAGCCACAAATAGTGGGGATGTCCATCCCCGCTATTCGCCTGCCTTTTCCAGGGCGGGAAAGGGGTGGTGCGGAGGCGGCGTCAGGGCAGGCTGTGGGAGGTCTGCGGCCCCAGACATACAGGGCCAATTCTGATGTCGGCCCTGTACGTCCAGGGCTGGCAGAGTAGACGGGGAACTTATTCCACCTCTGAGGTGGAATAAGTTCCCCTAGATGGGAGGGGATAGCAGGTCAGGTTGCGGGGAATAAATTAAGTCTTGGCAGCTGGGGATAGCAGCTCCTGAATGGAGCCATGGTGCCATGGCAACCAGATGCCATGGCACCATGGCTCCATTTAGGAGCCTTGACTGAGTTAGCTAGGCAGGTGCCTATACATGCAAACCAACCAGAATCGGGTCCAGGCTTGCACGTACAGGCTTAGATGGGATTCTGATCCCGTGGGGGCTAGATGTGCTCCGCGGAATCAGAATCCCATCTATCTCTGTGTGTCCGGTTCCGACCGGATGCACAGAGGCCGGGATGTCCACAATAGAATAGGCCTCCACGCCAGTTAGATTGCAGTGCTATATTTGAACATTGTTATTAAGAAAGGAGATCATGGCTTTTTGATGGACCCATATCGTAAACCTACTGACAGGAACCAGCTACTTCACTATACAAGCTTTCCTAACTGGTCACTTAAATATAATCTTCCAGTTAGACAATTTTTACGAGCCCAAAAGATTTGCTCTTTGCGATATGACTTTGAAAAACATGCATATGAGATGAAAAATAGGTTTTCGGCCAGAGGATACCCACAAAGAATATCCAACAGGCATATACTCACGGTAAGACGTCTGAACGTACTTTCCTGCTTCAGAAATCCACACGCAAACCCTTGAATAAGATTTTCTGTCCGCTCGTCTTTTCTAATCTCTCATGGGATATTGCTAACATTGTAAAGGACGAGTGACACATCTTACAAACTTTGCCTGCTTTTGAAGATCAACAAATCAATATTACTTATAAAATGAACCAAAACTTGGCACACTACCTGGTACCCTCCACCCTACCCGAGAGCCGTGCACCTCCCCACCTCAATGGACATTTTCAATGCGGGAGAGGCTCAGTGTGTGTTCACAATATATCAGTTAAAAATTTCTATATGCATCCCATCTCTTATAAAAAGTATTATCTCTCGGATTTTTCAAATTGCTCCACTGAGAATGTTATTTATGTGATGGTGTGCCTTACTTTATATAGGCAAGACCCAAAGAGCAGTATGAACATGCATTATCGAGCATAGAAATTCTTACTTGACAAACCCTTAGTCTCCCATTGGGTGGAGAAGCCACACCGGATTTCAGGCCTCACGTTCTTTGTACTGAGGGTAATGAAGCCAAACTGGAGAGGCGGGGGCATGGACAAGGCACTTTGTGACTAGAACAAAGATATATTTTCCTTTTGAATACCCTGGCTCCTTATGGACTCAATGCTGATCCAGATCTTTCCATGATCCTTTAATTTAGTTTAACTTCCTGACCCCTTCCCCCCACACCTTCCCCAATACATAACTATATTATTATTTTAATACAACTTAATTTTATCATCCCTCCTTTTAATTACACAGGTCTGCAAAAAACTTTTTTCGAGAGCTGTTTTGGTTATTCCACGTAATCTTTATGTTTTTTGGTGCGCTGAATCCGAAAATGACCTCCCTTTTGTCAAAGGACATCACGTTTCCTGACAATTTAGGTAACTATGTTAAATAAGGCAATACCTCAAAATAAATGGAAATAGACTTATAAAATTAAAGTTTTATTACAATATTTTCATGAAAATCCTTTTTTGAACTGAAAAGAGCTCACCTACACACACTAAACTCGATTCTTCTTCCTTGTGAGGCTCCTCTTGGTGCATTTACGCTTGTGAGTAGCATCTGGAATGTCTCTCTGAAGCATCCAACAGTAGTCTGCCATCATTGTAATGCTCCATTTTCCCTGGTATCTCCTTTCCATCTCTTTAATGTCTTGGTGGCATCGTTCACCTTGTTCCTCACTCACAGCTCCCAATTTTTCAGGAAAGTAGTCAAGGTGGGACTGGAGGAAATGCACTTTCAAACTCATCAGGCAACCTAAAGCTTGAAATGCTTTCAGTATTCGTCCGACGATCTTTTTGTAGTGAGGATCTTTGTTATTGCCTAAAAATTTCTGTACGACTTCTTTAAATGCAATCTTCTTTTTGAGGATCCGTCATGGTATTGACAAACTCTTGGTCAACTATAAGCCTTCTAATGTCTGGTCCGATGAACACACCTTCCTTCAATTTTGCCTCCGACAGGCCTGGAAACTTGGTGACCAAGTATTTGAAGCATTCTCCATCTCTTGGAAGTGATTTTACGAATTGCTTCATCAATCCCAATTTTATGTGGAGAGGTGGTAGAAGAACTTTAATGGAAGGTACCAAAGTTTCTCAGAGGACATTTTTTCACCGACTGTTAGCACCCTCGGCTGCCAACTCTTCTTGGTCCAGTGATTTTGTCGGTCTCGACTGTCCCATAGACACAGAAAACAAGGATATTTGGTATACCCAACTTGTTGCCCGAGCAGCATGCACAAGACCTTCAAGTCCCCACACACTTGCCAACCATGGTCTTCATATTTAAGTTTACGAAGAACCAATTCCAAGTTCTCGTAGGTTTCCTTCAAGTGTACGGAATGACCTACAGGTATGGAAGCGTAAAAAACCGTTGTGGAGTAAAACTGCTTTGAGACTTCTTTTTGAAGAGTCTATAAAAAGATGCCATTGCTCTGAATCATATTGGATTTTAAATTGACCCATCAGACCTTCGACATCGATGCAATAAACCAACTTGTCTTCCTGGGCGAAGTAAGGAACAAACTCCTTTTCATGATGTCTGAACCATGAAGATGACACTCCTGGCAACAATAAATTCCTGCTTTTCAGCCTTGATCTGAGTAACTCAGCGGCATCTTTTTGGAAGATTCAAGTCTCTTACCAAATCATTCATCTCCTCCTGAGAAAACAATTTTGGTCTTGTATCATCTTCAAAGTCAGAACTTGATTCGTCATCTGGTTCAGGTATGACTTTACCTTCATCGGAGCTAGGTATCTCTTCCAAGGTAGCAGGGGGCTTGGGTACTGGTATATCTGTGCCATGGGGAATGGGACGAATTGCCGAGTGAAGATTGGGGTATGAAACGGAATGCTTCCATTTGGAATTAAACCCTTTCACATCGCATGAACAAAAGTAACAGTCGTCACTATGGTTCTTTTGCTCTCTCCATACCATAGGAATCCCATAATGGAAAGATTTTTTCTTACCCTTGAACCAGTTTCGGAGGTCTTCAACACACCGTTTGCACACTTTATGAGGCGCCCAGACTTTATCTTGATCTCCAATTTTTAGTCCAAAGTATGCAAAGTATACTTTTTTCCACAAAGTCTGTAATATTCTGCTGTTGCTTCAACACTGTATATTCACCACAGATGAAACAGAAACTGTCTGGCGAATTAATACACTTTCGCGGAGCCATAACATAACGGTTGAAGAATGACAAGCTAACATGACTTGCAATGAAAAAGTGTGAACAGCCTAGAACCAAGAACCTGATGATGATTCATGCACAAGTGTGGCATGCAGGAGAGAGCAGCTCTGTGTCTGTACACGAGATGTCACAATGCTGGCCATGCCCCCCTGCACTGACTGGAGCTGCTGCTATCTGCCCTGTGTCTCCCTCCCACTGGATTCTTCAGGAAAGATTAACCCCTTCTACCATTAGAAGCATGGACTTAAAACTTGCTTAGCTTATGTATATATTGCTGACCATCAGATTTAGTGTGCTATAGTTTTTTTTTTTACATAACTGGGACAACCCCTTTAAGGTTTTTTTGGCATTTTATATCTTAAATGCACTTATGTGAATTAATTAATAGTAATTTGAATTAATTAATAGTAATTTGAAAAAATTTGATAAATTTGAAGACAATTTTGCATGTTGTGGCAAATCATGACGTCTAAGAGTTTTTTCAATATTTTATTTGTTTTCAGCACACCAAAATACATGGAAATTAGATGAAAATAATCAAACAGCTTTTTAGTCGCAGACCTGTGTTATTTATTATTTATTTTTACCTTTCCTTATACATAACTGGCATCCCTCATTTCTTTTATATTTTATTTATCAGATTTTTTAAATCTAACATTCCAATTAAATAAAAGAAAACCATCAATTATAATAAAGCAATTGATAAAACAAAAAGACTATGACAAAAGGAAAAGTAGACAGTGAAGCCCACATTATTGGCGATCAATGTTCCTTTATCCTACCCAGAAATGCAATAAGAAATAAAGCTAATACAGCCACGTTAGAGGACCAATTACTAATACTAGTATACCACCAACGACATACCACTATCTTTACCTGTCAGAAAGAAAGCGTTCTAGGGGAGACTTCTAAGAAAACATAAAATTTCCCTGAAATGTCACAGTACACATTTACAGGGAAATCGAAAATAAAACATGACCCCCAAAGTTAGCACCCCCAACTTCAATTCAAGAAACTGCTTCCTACGTATCTGGGTAGAGTGTATTAAGTCACGAAAGATGTTCACTTTCTGACCACAAAAAGACAAATCCCTATACTTGAAAAAACTTTGAGGATCCTCAACTTGACTGCCTCAGAATAAGTCACCAAAAGAGTATTTTGTTTAGTATTTAAATCCTCTCTGTCCACTAAAAAGGCAGTCAAGTTTTGGCTAGCTGAGGGACGGAGCTCATCCAAATTCCCTTCAACAGTAGAGGTCACTCTGGGTCTCGTGGGCAAATAAAAAGCCTGGACTATATCAATTGAATCAGAAATTTTTAGAATGTCAGTAAACTATTTAGCCAAAAGAATCTGAGCAGAAATTGTTGTTGTTGTTGTGTGCCGTCGAGTCTATATCTACTCATGGCGACCCTCTGAATAGTTGTCCTAAACTGTGTTCGGTCTTCAGTCAGGCAGTTCATTGTTGACAAAGTGGCACCCATAGCTGCTGTTATTGTATCGATCCATCTCATTGCTGACCTTCCTCTTTTGTGTTGACCTTCTACCTTGCCATGCATGATGTCTTTCTCTAATGATGTCTCTCTTCGCATGATGTGTCCAAAGTATCTGAGCTTCTGAAGAAAGCTTAGGTTTGATCTCTAGTACTGACTGGTTTGTTCTTCGGGCAGTCCATGGTATACACAGTATTTGTCAGCAGCACCATAATTTAAAATCATCAATTTTCATCTCCAGGAACAAGCAGAAATGTAGTCTTCACATAAGGGTGACGTTAGTACTGATGGAGCCCGCGCGGGAATGCTCCCCAGTGTCTAATAGGAAAGCTTTTGGGAGCATCCCACTGTACCTGCATTGCTGCCTTCCCACCTTCCCAACTCTCCCTCCTCAGTTTTTCATTTTCCGCGGAGCCAGCAGGAAGCAAATCCTGTCACCACAGAAAATTTGTTAATTCTCTTTCTTTTTGCTTTTTGTGGTTTGTTTCTGCCTTCCCGTCGACGCCGGAACCAACTTTCAGTCTTTTTCTTTCTTTCTTGTTTCTTTCCTGTAAAAAAAAAAAAAAAGTAGAACTTTTCTTCGGGCACATCGACGCCATTTTAGACCTTAAGCCTACCGTTTTGTCTACTGACACTATGGAGAAACCAACTAGCGGTTTTAAGAAATGTTCTAGCTGTGGAGGTACCATCTCGACTACTGACACCCATGACTGGTGTCTCAAATGCCTTAGTCTCAACCACCAGCCAGTGTCCTCTGTGTAAGAAGATGACAAAAGAGGCCTACAGATTCAAGCTGCAAAGTTAGGCACACTCTAACTCAGATGTGGTTTCTTTGGCATCGACATCATCGAAGGCATCGTCTTCCTCTCATGAATCTCAGGTATTGAAGCATAACTCTTCTTCAAAGACAAGCTGTCCCCCCAAGGGTAGATCTCTTTCTAAGCATTGAGATGCCTTGGGAGTTGTCCTTGAGGTGGATCGGCCAGCCAAACAACCCCGGTGAGAGAACCTTCTCTCCAAAGCCATCGAGTGGTCCCAGAAACCTAAACAAGTTTCTCATCCGCGAGAAGTTCAAAATGGTCTCTATGGGGACCCTCCTACCCTATCTCCACAGTCAAGATGGGCTTTGTTCTCTAGATCTGAAAGAAGCATATACACATAGCCTTATTCATCCAGAACACAGGAAATATCTATGCTTCATGTTTCAGGGAAGACACTATCAATAAAAAGTCCTTCCCTTCGGACTCACCTCTGCCCCAAGCATCTTCACAAAGTGCATGGCGGTCATAGCCACATTTCTAAGATCTCTAGGGATATTTGTCTTCTCTTACTTAGGCGACTGGCTCATAAAAGCAAGTACCTCCCAGGAGGTCCACCTGTCTCTCTCCCGTACCGTGCAATTACTGGAACATTTGGGATTTGGGATAAATCTTCCAAAATACCATCCTGCTCCTACTCAAGCATTAGAATTCATAGGAGCTCTCTTAAACACTCAGCAGTCAAGGGCATTTTTACCCCAGCCCTGCTGTTCCCATCTCATTCAATTGGCATCTCAGGTTTGTCTCAGAGATCACCTGACTGTCCGAGAAATGCTGCAGCTTCTAGGTCATATGTCCTCAATGGTATACATAGTTCCATATGCCCATCAGCACATGCGTAAAGCCCAATGGGACCTTTGTGGTATCAGGGCAGTCTACAATTATCAAAAACCAAGATGACTGAGCCAGAAAAGGAAAGGAACTACAATTTTTGACAGAAAAGAGCACAATCATTCAGGAACAAGAAGGAAAGTAGAACAAGGATAAAGAAGGATAGAATTTGTCAGCGATCAGGTGGGGGGAGGTCATAGGCAGTGCAGAAAGGTGAATCTTGAGGAGAGCCTTAAATCAGGGGAAAGAATGTTCCTGGCAGAGAGCAGTGGGTAGTGAGTTCCAAAGGGAAGATCCTAAAAAGAAGAAAGCAGAGTGACAGGTTGATTCCAGGTGTGCATTTGAGGGGGAAGGGAGGTGCAGGCAGTTGACATGAATAGAACGGAGACTTCGGGTGCAGTATGAAACTGTAGTGAGTCTGCTAGGTACTATGGTGTGTGAGTATGAATAGCCCTGTGTGTCAGAATGAGAAATTTATAGCAGATGCGGAAATTGATGGGAAGCCAGTGAATGTGAATGAGGTGGGGGTTAAAGTGGTCATAGCGAATGGCATGAGAAAGAATCCTAGCCGCGGTATTTTGTATTAGTTGAAGACAGTGAAGCTGGGATTGTGAGATACCGGTGAGTACAGCGTTGCAGTAGTCAATCCGGGATATTACTAAGAATAAAAGGAGGGTGGTCAGGTAAGAAAAGGGGAAACACAGAGCACACAGAGTGAATCTGGCAAAGACAGAAGTAGGAGTGCTGGGTAAGAGAGGAGATGTGATCATGGAACGACAGAGCAGAGTCAAGTGTAACACCAAGATAATGAAAAGATGTGACCAGTGGGATGGGGGAATCTGAGAGGGTGGGCATCAGTAAGGGAGAGGGGGCACCAAAGGTAAATTATATGGCAGAGGTTTTTGAGAGATTAAGATGAAGGAGATTAGATACTAACCAAGTGGAGGTGCGGGAGAGACAGGTGTTCAGTGGAAAGAGAACAGGGCTAACAGGAGAGTAAATTATGACATCAGCATAATAATACACTGATAGCTCAGACTGTTGAATTAGCAGGGCAAGCAGTGCTAAGAATACGTTGAACAACAGTGAGGCAAAGATAGAGCCATGGGGAACCCCACAGTGCAAAGGTAGAGGGGCAGAGGTGATTGAATGAGAGGTGACCGAGAAAGACCGGGAGGAGAGAAAAGAGTGGAACCAACAAAATACAGAACACTGAATATAGATTTATAATATAGATTTTAACTGTTATACCTTACTTTGGGAATATTCTGACTGTGTAGCCCTTAAATCAGATAGCTGTGTGTGATACAGGAAAGAAAGAAAAAGTTCAGTTTAACTATTTGGCTTCCATTGGTTGAATTTTCTGGTACAAGCCAGCTCCCAGGGGAAGGGCTAATTAGATCAGCTTACTGGCTGCCATAGTTCCAGTCTGTTCCAGTCTGCACAGCTTCTAAAGCCTGCAAAAAGCTAAGTTACAGCTTCTATCTTCTTTTTGCTTGTAGCTAATATAGATTTTAACTGTTATACCTTACTTTGGGAATATTCTGACTGTGTAGCCATAAAGCCTGCAAAAACTATATATTTTTTCTTATCTCTGCTGGTTTCTAGCTACCAATATAGAGTTTAACTGTCTGTTTTAGAGAAATTTCTAATATAAAGTTTAACTGTGGTTATACATTAAGCTTGGGGATAATCTGACTGACTGACTGCTTTTCTGGGTAGCCTTGTAGCAGATATCTATGGGTGCCCCCAGTTCAGGAACAGCCTTCTGGTCAGAGACACTTAGGTTCTCGCCCCGCTACCCCTCACCACCCCCCCTCCCCCAGGGGCTGCATTGCCTATATAGTAATCGCATATGTTGTCATCTATCCTTTTAACTTGGGTTAAAGCCCACATCTTCTTCTTCTTCCTTTCTTCTTCTTCTTCCTCTTCTCCTTCTAGGCGTGCTTATTCAGCATGTCATGTATTCAGTGCAATAACTGCAGTACATTCATTCCAAGACGAATCATTTGGAACCTAAGAGCTTGTCCTCTGTGCCTCAGGTCAGCTGCCATGCATAAAGAACTGACTCTACTAAGGGAAGACCTAGCTGCCATGCATAAAGAGGTGGCCCTACTGAGGAAGGAACTGGCTGCAATACACCTCTTCTAGGATACAAACTGAACAATGTCCACCACTGCTCCCACAAAGAATCAAACACCCCAGGGACAAGTGGATCACAGTGGGTTCTGGTAGATTGTGACCTGTAATGCACAGACACCCTATGCATCAGGAGATATCCCTGCATCAGGGCTTCTCTGCCTTGGCCAATGAGGACGAGGAACTGAGGGAGGAACTGGCTGCAATGAAGTGCACCTCTTCTAGGATACAAACTGAACAATGTCCACCACCACTCCCACAAAGAATCAAACACCCCAGGAACAAATGGATCACAGTGGGTTCTGGTAGATTGTAACCTGTGACACAGAGACATCCTATGCATCAAGAGATATCCCTGCATAATGCCTTCTCTGCCTTGGTGAATGAGGATGCCCAATCCAAAGAAACTGAAGGGCCCTTAAATGAGACAGACAATGCCCAATCTCCTGCTAAAGGATCAAATATGAAGAAAACCTCACCAAACAGCAAACTACTACTACTTGGTGATTCCATCATCAGTGGCATCAACTTGAGAACACAGTTCAAAGGAGAGAAGATAGTCAAGTGCCTCCCAGGCTCTTCAGCCAGCAGGAATACAAACCACATTGTTGAAGTACTTAGTGCAGAAAGTGAACACTCCAAACTTGATGTTGTTATCCACTTGGGCACAAATGAACTGGTTAGAAATAGTGCCTCTACAGTCCGAAAGGACTTCCAATCTCTGGGAGAGAAACTCAAGCCCATTGTTAAAACTGTTGCATTCTCAGAGGTTCTACCTGTTCTTGGTAACGGGGCAAAAAGGCTGCATCACATTAATAGCTTTAATACATGGCTCCAGACCTGGTGCAAACAAGAATTCAGATTTATTGGCGACTAGGGTAACAGATGGAACAACAAGAGACTATACTGTGCTGATGTACTACATCTCTCTGTTGCAGGGAAAAGAATCCTAAGTGAAAAATTCAAGCAATATGTGGATATGCATTTAAACTAGAAAAAGGGGGTGACGGATGTGGAAGGTCAAGCTCTGGACGTCACCCCCTGCAAAAGCAGATTCAATTCAGAAACAGCACACTTTTAAACCACACATCAAAAACAAGTGCGACGATGTAGGCAGAACAAAATCAATGCAAAATACACACAAGCCAGTTAAATGCTGGAAAGCAATGAGCACAAATGCTCGAAGCTTAGCCAACAAAGTTCCGGACCTGTAAGCCCTAATAGTGGAAATGGATTTGGACATTGTGGCCATTACAGAAACATGACTAAATGAATCGCATGATTGGGATATAGCCATAGCTGGCTATAATCTATTCAGAAGAGACAGAGAAAATGGAAGAGGAGGAGGAGTAGCCTTGTATGTCAAAAGCAATATTAAAGCTACTGAAATGCAGGGGGCATGGGGAAAAGAAGAAGCGCTCTGGATGGTGTTGGAAAAAGCAGATGGCACTGTCATCCATACTGTTGTTGTCTACAGACCTCCGACACAAATTGAAGTGATAGATAATGAACTGATTATAGATATTGCCAAGATAGCCACAAAGGGTGAAGCGATAATATTGGGTGACTTTAATCTACTGGATGTGGATTGGATTACTCCTTCTGGAAATCTGGAAAGAAGCAAAAAAATTGTGGATGCTCTCCAAGATACGTTACTTAGACAAATGGTGATGGAACCAACCAGGGAAAGCTCAACGCTGGATTTAGTGCTCACCAACTGTGATAGCGTGTCAATTGTCTGCGTGAGTGCCCCTGTGAGCAGCAGCGATCATCACACGGTGTGGTTTGAGATAAAAGCCATGGTACAGGCCAATCATAGCAAGCTCAAAGTCCTAAACTTCAAAAACACCAACTTCAATAAAATGGCCGAGTACCTAAAGGGGGAGCTGACAGGGTGGAAGGAGATAAGGGAAGTGGAATTGCAATGGGCTAAACTAAAGGTGGCAATAAAAGGGGCAACAGATTAATATGTAAGAAAAGTAAACAAAAACAATAGGAGAAGGAAACCTGTTTGGTTTTCCAAAGAAGTGCCTGCTCAAATAAAGGCAAAAAACACAGCTTTCGCAAAATTCAAAATCTCACAAACAGAGGAACACAGAAATGAATATAGGATCAAACTCAAAGAGACAAAAAGAGAAATACGGATAGCAAAATCAAAGGCAGAGGAAAAGATGGTTAAAGATGTTAAGTGTGGCGACAAAACTTTCTTCAGGTATATTCAGGAAAGGAAGAAGATCAGAGTTGGAATTGCAGGACTCAGAAGTGCTGCGAATGGACTTGTGGAAAGTGACATTGAAAAAGCGAAATTGCTAAATGAATAATTCTGCTCTGTTTTTACTAAAGAAAGTCCTGGAGAAGGACCTCCTGTGACTCCCAAATATAAAAATGGGAATGAAGTAGATACCACACCATTCACAGAAGATGAAGTGTTAGAACAACTTGCAAAACTGAAAGTGGACAAGGCCATGGGACCAGATGGGATACATCCCAGGATACTGAAAGAGCTAAGAGAGGTTCTTGCAGGGCCGTTAAAGGATGTTTTCAACAGATCCTTGGAAACAGGAGAGGTTCCTCAGGACTGGAGAATGGCTGATGTCGTACCTCTACACAAAAGCGGTGACAGGGAAGAAGTGTCAAACTACAGGCCTGTGAGCCTTACCTCGGTTGTGGGAAAAGTAATTGAGGTGTTCCTGAAAGAGCGAATAGTGAACTTTCTCAAAACCAACAGGTTGCAGGACCCGAGGCAACATGGTTTTACCGAAGGACGATCTTGCCAAACAAATCTGATTGAGTTCTTTGACTGGGTGACCAGGGGCATGCGATGGATGTCATCTACCTGGATTTCAGCAAAGCCTTTGATACTATTCCTCATAGGAGGTTTATCAATAAACTCAGTAGCTTGGGGACGGATCCCAAGATGGTAAATTGGATCAGAAATTGGTTGACTGACAGGCGACAGAAGGTGATGGTGTAAATGGAGCCCACTCGGATGAAGGGAAGGTGATTAGCGGGGTGCCCCAGGGGTCGGTCCTAGGCCCAGCACTGTTCAATGTATTTGTGAGTGATATTGCTGAAGGACTGAATGGAAAAGTCTGTCTTTTTGCAGATGACACAAAAATTTGCAACAGATTGGATTCCCCCGAGGGAGTAGTTAACATGAGGAAAGATCTACAAAAGCTGGAAGAATGGTCTAATGCTTGGCAATTAAGATTTAATGCAAAGAAGTGCAGAGTCATGCACTTGGGTAGCAGAAATCCAAGGGAAATGTACGCAATAGGGGGTGAGAGGCTGATGTGCACGGATCAGGAGAAAGACCTTGGTGTGATTATTTCTGAAGATCTCAAGGTGGCAAAACAGTGCGACAAGGCGGTGGCAAAAGCCAGGAGGATGTTGGGCTGCATACAAAGAGGAATTACCAGCAGAAAGGAAGAGGTACTTATGCCACTGTACAAGTCACTGGTGAGGCCTCACTTGGAATACTGTGTTCAGTTTTGGAGACCATATCTTGCAAAGGATGTAAAAAGACTGGAAACTGTTCAGAAGAAGGCGACCAAATGATTTGGAGCCTGCGTCAGAAGCCTTATGAGAAGAGACTTGAAGACCTAAATATGTACACTTTGGAGGAGAGGAGGGACAGAGGAGATTTATTTATTTATTTAGCTGTATTTATATACCGCTTTTCACCGGGTCAATGAGATATGATTCAGACCTTTAAATACTTAAAGGGAAATAATGAACAAACAAACCTCTTCCAAAGACGGGGAAGCTGTAAAACTAGAGGGCATAACAGGAAGCTGCAAGTTGGTAAATTGAAAGGCAATGTCAGGAAATACTTTTTCACAGAAAGGGTGGTGGATGCTTGGAATGCCCTCCCGATGGAAGTGGTGGGGGCAAATACAGTGACAGAATTCAAAATGGCATGGGACAGACACAGTGGATCCCTTTACAGCAACAGGATAAAGTCAAAATAAACGGAACCATCTAATTTCTCAACAAATAGGGGTGTCCTACATGGAGTGGTGGGTCCACCCCTAAACAAAGACATGGGGAGGGGTGGCCTGCATGGAGCGGCAGATGCACCTACTTTTGCCATCTTACTGGGCAGACTAGATGGACCATTCTGGTCTTTATCTGCCGTCATTTACTATGTTACTATGTTACTATGTTACTATGAACACCTGCATCCCAAAGATGAGAAAGGAGGATAGAATGATCTACAAGGTCAAAAACTGCAGGGAAGTCCTGGAAAACAGTTAGGGAAATACCACCATGGTCGTGGGAGATGTGTTGTCCCCGTCACTGTAAGGTGGGGATTGGGACAAAATACTGCTTCGGATTGAACATAAGTGGATTTTTTGGCTAAACACCTTGGAACCAGAGTTTATATGCCGCCTTTCACCACAGTCAAGGCAGTTTACATTGAACAAAGGTAAAAAGTCTACTAGTAACTATATATAGTTATGTAGATGATACAGGACATCTATCATTGTTTGAGGTCAAGCTATGTACAGTACAGAGTATTCAACTTCACCTTCATGATTTGATTTGATTACTGTTGCTGGGTTTCTTGGGAGTGGAAAGAGAAGTGTTTGATGAACAGAAGGGTTTTCAGATGTTTTCTGAATGTGGGTAGGTCTGTGATGGTGCGTATTGTGTCTGTGAGAGAATTCCAGGCTGATGATGCGTACAGTTAAAAGGCTCGAGCACATGCTTGTTGGGTGATTTTGTTCTTGCATAGGGGAAGATTAAGGTGTTTGAAGTAGCTTGTCTTCTTGCATGGCTATATTACGGTGTTTGGAGCAATCTGCTTAGGTGAGAAGGGGGATTGCTGTTAATTGCTTTATGTATCTTTAGAAGCGTGTTGTTCTTAATTCAGCTAACAAGTGGGGGCCAATGCAATTGTTACAAGGTGGGTGTTATCTGATCATATTTTGGTGTTCTCATTATAGTACGCACTGTGCTGTGCAGCGCTATATGGAGGGGGATCAGGGTAGAGTGAGGTAGGTCTTGGCAAATGGAGTTACAGTAGTCCATGTGCAGCAGGATTAGGACTCGGAATGCTGAGCGGACGTCTGGCGGGTCCAGGAGGGGGCATAGTCATTAGAAGGTTCTTATTTTGTAGTAGACACTTTCACGGTGTCTTGTATTTGTGATTTGAGGGAGAGATGTTGTTCCAGTAAGATTCCAAGGTACTTGATTTTGGGTTGTATCTGTATTTTGTTATTGTTTATGGCGATGGAGTCTGAAGGGGTGAAGATGGTGTCTTTTGTAATGAAAACAGCTTCAGTCTTTTTGGAATTGATAGTGAGATTGTTTTCTTCTAATCGTTGAGAGACGTCCTTGAGGCATTGAGTGAGTTTTGTATTGCTGAGTTGTTCCTGGTTGAATGGTCTGTAGAGCATGATGTCATCCATGTAGAGTGGAGGTTGATGTTATGGGTTCTGATGATTAGGCAGAGTGGTTGTAGGTAGATGTTGAAGAGTAGTGGAGATATGGTGGATCCTTGTGGCACACCTTGTGTCTATTGATATAGGGGAGATACGCTGTGTCCAATTTTTATTTGTTGCTGCATGTTGCTGAGGTAGGAGTTAAACCATTGCAGTACAGTGTTTTGAATTCCGGTGGCTTGGAGACGTTGAAGATGATTTACTATGTCTATAGGGCTGGAAGGTTTGTTTTGGATTACAAGTCAGGTGGGATTGGTGGGGTTTTTCATTAAAGCTGTTTAGTGATAAAGGTTCACAGTTCAGAAGATTCCTCTAGTATGCTCTCATTTCAGTTACCAGTTTTGTGTTTTTCTGTGGGAAAGTTCGCAGGCAGTGCAAGTGTCTTCAGTACATAACGTCACTGGGGAAATCCCTGAAAATAGGCATGCATGGCGTTTTTTCACCTTTCAAGCTGGGTAACAGTACATGCTGATGTGGTTTTGGCTTTTGTTTCAGATTGTGTGTAGCTGCCTCCTTCCTGTATGCCTTCTGAACATCATAAAAAGTATGTACCTTTCTCGGGCATCTATGGTTGTTACATTTTGGTTTTGTGCATTTCAGGTTTTCGGGCTGACAGCTGTCTCGCTCCAGGAGGAAGCCAGATCGGCGAATCACCCGGTGTTGGGTTAAGGCAGCCAGAAGGAGTACAAGCTAAGTACTTTCTGGAATCACTGTGCTGTTTTGCTATTTTGTTTGAAGCATCATCACATTTTGGTGAAATTCCTCCAGCACATTTTGAAGTTAGGTATGAAAGATTCAAAAATCCACCAAATTACTACATGCACATAAGACCACTGATGTTTGAGCTAACCATTTGTTTGTGTTTACTGATTGGTTAACTCCCCCTCTGTTTGAGTCTTATCCTGTGACTCTGAGGGTTACTGAGGTCTTTTCCTCATTTTCTAGAAGAATGCTATTGATGCTGATATGTGATTTTGAATATAAATATGTGGATATTTGCCTAAGTAAGGAGTTCATAGATATTAACATTACGTATTCCAGTCAGTTCCTTGTGAGAATTTACTTCTTAAAAATTGAGCCAGCTATCTCTGTCATTTCAAGTAAGCTGATGATTTTTGATTCAGGATTAATAATGATTCAGGTCCCGTTATTCGGACAAGTCTATAACTTGTCTCTTCCAGTCAACAGAGGCTCTAATTTAATTACTCAATTTTATAAATCATTTCAATTTTGGCTTTGAATGCTTTTAACCATGGACCAACGAAACCTCTAGTCCCATACCAGTTTAGTTTTATTAGTCGGACAAAGTCTCCTAATGGTTATTGAACCATAATCATGTGGCCGAATTTTCCGCCAGTGTGGTCGTACATCCCATTTTTTAGACTTAAATTTGCTTTTTAGTCCCTATCATTCATTTACAGTTTCGATTATCTTCACCTCCATTTCCATTAATTTTACTGGTTTTGAACAATCCATATGATTTAAGGCTTTTTTACAGTTTTATTTCATTTATCAATTTTTGCTTTCATTTTATGATCTTTTAAGTTTTGTTTATCTATCACTGTGGCTACCTTTCTTTGGCGCCAGATTGGCTTTTAAATGCCGATCTTGCGCACTAGCTTCCTTTGCTAATCCCGATGATGGATGGAATATTTCTGCAGGTCATTTTATTGCTTTGACTAAGGTAATTCTCTCAAAAATTAATGGGCCCGATAATTGAAAGGCATTTACACGGTTTACAGCCCTGTAAACCATGTAAATGCCTTAAATCAGGATATTCAATGACATTTACACAGTTAGTGCCATTGAATATCCCCTTCTGACCCCGTTACACACCCCAGTGCTATGCAGTTGGCATCAGGGCTTCTTGGGGGTGTTTGGGGGCGGAACAGAGGCGGAGACTGTCGCTAACTGGGTAGCAGCGATATTGCACCGCTACCCGGTTAGAGACTGGCAGGTAAAACTCGGCGTAGCAAAATCTGGCCTAGTTTTACCTGCGGAAGCCGACTGGGTAGCAGTGCAACATCGCCGCTCCCCAGTTAGCCTCGGTGGCTCCAGGGCATGTGCGGCAGGCAGGGCTATGTGTCGTAGCGGCACATAGCCTGCCCAATTCAATATTGGGCCCAATATGATTCATCGATATGATCTTTTAACCTTTGGAAGAGGAGTTACTGTCCTCTTCGTTTATGGTATCGCCTTTTACACCTGTCAGACGCCGGCTGTTCCAAGTCATCTGTTTCCCCATTTCCTCAAGTTGATATTGTAAATAATGCTTTATTGTTTCATAATACTCAAAATATCTTTGGTTCTAACAGTTTTTGATGGAGGTTTACTTAATTTATATACGTTCATTGGCTCCTTACTGTATTGCCCCTCTCATTCTCAATGGACATCTCTTCACATCAACTTATTTTAATGCCGGCACTGATGTTTCATTGAGTCAGTGTTTTTTGTGTACTTTAACATTGCCACATCTCCACCATCTAGGCAACATGAAGTTGGTTGAAGCTATATTGTTCCACCCAAGTATATTGGGCTTTTAAAGATACTTCTACGGAGGTTCACCCACTCCCACCCCACTCCCACATCCACTGGGCAAATGACATACAGTTGTTCTATGCATGAACTTTTACTGGTTTTGTATTTATTTTATTTTATTCATTTATTTATTTAATTGGATTTTTATACCGCCTTATCATACAATCAAAGCGGTTTAACAAAAGAGAAAATTAGTAATAGTGAAAAAATCTGTGATAATATATACATAGTTTGTAAATATATGATTAAATGTCTTGGGAAAAGGTGCACTATATATATTGTGAGCTATACTATAAAGTGAGCTATTGTACAATGTATATATAAATAATTGCTTTCTTAAAAATTAATTAGTTGATTGCATGACCGTAGTGCTCCGTAAACAAAACTGTTTTCAGTTGTTTTCTAAAGTCTTTGATGTCCTGAGCTGCTCTCAGATCATTAGGTAGGGAGTTCCAGATGGAAGTCGCAGCAAACGAGAAAGCTCTCTCAGAGGTCTCCTTGCGTGTTTTTCTGATGTCATTTAAATACCATATTTATACTATGTGCTTTTATTTAACCATATGTTTGGAGTCTATACATTTTCATGCTATCGTACTCATATGTTTTACCATCTCTTAAAATCCTTTTTCTATGTTGTTTGATTAGATGTATTGATTCAATATCTTTTATCATTTTATTCTTCATGTATAGCAGGTATGTCCAACTTCAAACAGGTCATGATCTACTTTTTCCGGCCAAAAGTGCCGGTGATCTACCACCATGAAAATTAAGTTTCAAATTAGTTTCAAATTAAATTTTAACCCAATAAAGTTGGAGGATTCCCCTTCCACCCCCCCCCCCCCCATTTTTAATGAACCTTCTGTCATTTACTTGGATGTGATCAGCTGTTAAGCAAATTAAGCAAAAACAAAACAGAGAGAGGAAGAACTGCGAGGGGAAATGGAAAGTACATTTTTTCTTAAAGTTTTATTGAGTAATAACTTTCTTTAACTGTCTTAATAACTTTCTTTAACTTTTATTGAGTAATTTGTGTTAAATTTAGGTCGAGTATTGATCCAGGCTGATCTTGCACAATCTTTAATATTTCGCTCTTGCTCATTAGTGAGACATCTGAGCCTGCATTTCATCCACCAGCTTTTTGAAGTTGGGTGAATATTACGTGAGGGCCTGTCTCAGGGAATCCTGGAATGTTCATCCTTCTGCATATTATAGAACTCCATACTTTTAGTATTTTCCATAATAGTTATTGTAAATAGTTTTTTTCTGCCTTTTATAGTTTTCCATACTGTACTATCATTGATAAATAATGAATAATTTTCCCAAACTATGTAAATAGTTTAATATGTTCTTTGTATGATAGTTACTTATGTGCTCAAAATGTTCTATGTAATTTAATATTTAATGTTTAAACAAGTTCTCTGTAAACCGCCCCTGATCTCTGGAAGGGGCGGTATAGAAAAGCGCACAAATAAAATAAATAAATAAAATGTTGGAACGTTGTGTACTCTTTGTCATTTTCAGATGGGGAAACGCAGATTCACACAAATAAGTTGAACCGAAACAGGAGTGTACAGCTTCACTGCATCTTCTCAAGTTGGGAAATTTGTCTCTAGGCACTAGCTTCCAAAACAATTCTTGTTCAGCACGGGTCTTGAGAAAAATGTCATTTTTAAGGGTTAATATTTCGTTTTCAAGAGATGGCTTGTTCAATGAGTAATTTTTACTGATAGCAGCTGCAGTTTCTTTAATGTCCACATCTACTTTGAATGGGTATGACAAGTATTCCACAACTGTTCCAATTTTTTGGAAGTCACAGAATCTATTTTCAAATTCATGGATAACAGAACAGATTTCTGTCACATACTTCTCGTTCTGAAAAACAAAATTTGGATATTGTCCCAGATGGTCCTGCGTATTAGAAAAATGATCAAAAGTATTGTTTGCAAGGTCAGTTATCATTAGCTCAAATTTGCTCTTGTAGGATGAAACTGTACTCATCATCTCACCAATGCATTTGTTTTTATCTTGTAGTTCAAGGTTCATATCACATAGTTCACCTGTAAAGTCAGCGAGAAATGCCAGATCACATAACCACTCCTCATTTTCCAACTCTGCTTGGTCATCTCCCCTCTCCTTCAAAACACTTCTTATTTCATTCAGCAAATCACAAAATCTTTGCAGAAATTTGTGCCTACTTAGGCACCTTACATCTGTGTGTAAAATGATTTCCACTGCCGCTTCATCAAGAGTAAGATTGAAAAGCCGTCTTTGAAGTGATCTTCCACAAACTGAATTTACAATTTTGAAAGTGATGTCCATGATAGTCTTTGTATTGAGTCTCTTGCTTGCCAAAACTTGCTGGTGAATGATGCAGTGGTAAGAGAGGAAATCTGGGAAGTCGTCATGCTGTCTACAAAGGGCTATGAAACCGTTAACCTCACCTGTCATTGCTCTTGCTCCATCAGTAGTGATGGAAACAAGTCTATGCAATGGAAGATTACACTTTGTCACAAAAGAATGGAAAGAACTGCATATTTCTTGACCGGTAGTTCTCCCTTTTAAAGAAATCATTCCAAGTAGTTCTTCTTTAACACTGAAGTCTTCAAAAACCATCCGGATAAAGACTAGTAACTGGGCTATGTCTCTTATGTCTGTAGATTCATCCAGTTGGAGTGAGAAAGTAACACAATTTGAAACATCCTCCAACAATTGTACAGTTGTGTCTCCACACATCTTTTCTATTCGCTGCACGACGGTGTTTCTTGACAATTGTACATCTTGAATAGCAGCTATGACTTCTTTCTTTTTAAATCCTTCAAAAAGATTGTCAGCTGCTTCAAGAAAACAATCTTTTACAAATTCCCCTTCAGTGAAAGGTTTGCATTTCTTTGCGATCAGGTTGCTGACCTTGAAGGATGCTATGGTTGCATTAACCGAATGTGACCTTGGCTTCGCCATCAACTGTTGCTGAGTAGCCAATTTCAATTTAAGTTCTTTGAGCTTCAGTTTACGAATTTCACTTTTGGGTGAAAAATCATCATCAAATTTATTGCTATGCAGAACCTTATAATGACGTTCCAGATTACCCTTTTTGGGCAAGGATACTGGGGCGTTACAAATTAGACAACACTTGTCTTTTACCATGATGAAGAAGTAGTCCATTTCCCATTCATCATGAAAGTGATAGGTTTTGCTCTTCTTTGGAACACTCATCTTCGTTATACTGGGGTGGCTGGATTCATCTTCGTTATACTGGGGTGGCTGGATGTAAGAAGGCCATATCTGCTAAGTTAGTATGAACACTGGCTGAATCTGGTCCAAAACTGTCACTGTCCCAGAGTATTAAAGATCAACAGGAACTGAAGACCTCTGGATGATGTGCAATACAAGGACTGGAGATGCCAAAACCACACATGCAGTTCTAAAAGTAAAAATAAGAATTCATCATACTGGCACCAATAATCAAATACCACCAAACAATCATCAAAAAAACTCAAACACCTGTCCAGCAAACCAGATAAAAATCAAATACCTCCAAACAAGTTCAAATGCTACCACACACGATTTAATAAATTCTGCACACAGTGTAGAATCAACGCAAAGACAAGGCGAAATAAAATTGCAGTGTAGAATCAACGCAAAGGCTAGGCAAAATAAAATTGCTGAGGCAAGCAAAAGTCACAGTGGTTTGAACCAATTCGAAGGCAAGGCATAGGCAAGTTAGAACAAAATTGGAAAAGCCCACCAAAGTCACCAAATTCTTGACACTTTGTTGTATCTGCCCGAAAACGTTTAATGAAAGTGAACTATAACGCAACCAACGACCAGCACACGACACAACTAATACGGTAAGTGTATTCAGGTAAAGCCTTGGCGAATGGATATCGCCCGGTATATAACACACTTCTAAGGGGTGTTGGGGCGGAGGCAGGAATGGGTGATTCTTAGAGGTAGGAGACCAGGTATGATGCCGGGCCTGTGGCGTCTCGTCGTGGGGCCCGGGCGGTGGCCCCCTGGGGTACCCACAAACTATTGGCACGAAAACAACAAGCACCCCCAATACACCCGCAGGCAAGATTCCCGCAGGCAGGGAAAAAAGACAGGCAAAGGATCAGCAGTGGCGGCAAGCCCTCGGCAGAAGACCTGCCGGCACAAGCTCTCTCCTAGCAACGGGGCGAGCTGCTGGAGAGATGGAGCCAAGTGGGGCTGGCGATCTACCTCTGACCCCTCCGCGATCTACCTGTTGGACATGCCTGATGTATAGCGTCTCTGCCCTTAATTTATTTGTAATATTTTTGGCATATTCTTAATATCTTTTTTAATTTTACTTTATAGTCTTGACCCCTGACAAAAGTCACGCTGAAACACAGCCACATTGGGTTGAATTACATCACTCGCTCTGGACTTGTCTGTCTTGACATTTGTGAGTAGGTTGTGCTTTTTTTGGTTGTCCTAAATTGAAGCTGTGTACATTTAAGCCAGCATGGGAGATGGTGTAAATATATGTGCATACAATTGGCATGATTGTACATAATTTATAAAGAATGTGTGTACATTGTGACTACCTGCACTGTGCTTGAGAACATGCCTACACGCAGGTCATCTACAAGTGCAAGCATTCTTATCATTGTGCATGCTTGTATGCACGTACCCCATGCGTAATTTTATAGAAAAAAAATTACTATTTCTAGTATGTAGCGAAGGTCGGTCAGTCTCTTGCACACATGGCTGAAGTCAGATATTCTGCCAATATGTGGTTTCTATGTAGGGATTTGTAGTAGTGCAACTTGCTCTCTTTTCCAATTTGCATCTCCCAGAAGGAGGTCTATTGGTGTTCTGGTGTCGTTGAAATGTTTGCATTGCTGCCTTCACATAACCTGGGTTGCAGCTATTTAAATTCTGGGTGTTAGCGCTTGTTTGCTTCATATGTATTGAGTATGTTTTTTCTGGAGTTTGTTTGTTACTTCACAAAGTGAAGAGGGTTTGTGTTGCTATTCTTTAGAAGACACTAACATCTGAAGCTTTCTTGTATTGTGAGTGGTGGCTGGAAGCATCCTAATTGTGCTCTGCATCCTTTATCGGGGCTGTTTCAGTTGCCACAGAATATGTCTTTGCAGAACTGGAAGTGCAGATTTCTGCTAAGGTTTTGTCCCATTCTGTATAGTTTTAGGTTGGTGATCGACCCCCAGACATTACGGTTAGAGCACTGGCTTGGGAACCAAAAGACCAGGGTTCAATTCCCACTAGCACTCCTTGTGGCCTTGGATAGTCACTTAACTCTCCATTACCTTAGAAAAATCCAAGTTATCAATGTCCCTATTTAATGTACATTACCAAGTTTAAGTTATAATGTAAACTGCTTTGACTGAAATGATACAGCGGTATAAAAAAAACCTGTCAAATAAATAAAATTTAAGAGGATCGGTGAATGTTATCAAATAATGAAATAGTAGTTTTACTTTGGGATTATATTTGTCCGGAGATTTCTTTTTTTTTTTTTACATATTGTCCTGCCCCCGCCTAGGGCCGGTGACTCTAGAGCAAGGGTGACCTCTACTTTGTCTTCAAGTGTCCTTTTTGACTAAGGTAGCAGCAAGGTACGCTGGGAGTTGTAGTCTAGGTTTACTATCAAACAAAGGTGTTGTGGCACGAGGGTCATTTGAACAGATAAATTTTTATTTGGGGTTTTCCCTTTCACACATAGATTCTTGGCTCAAAACATGACACGGATTACTTTCCAAAACAATAGGAAACAGGAGCAATTCAAAGTTAGAAAATAAAGCATATGGCAAACTGTTTCTTCACAGCAAACATTCAGGAGAAAACAACTGTGCATTACCTTCATGCAAAGGTTGTCTAACGTAGGTCCAAGTGATCAATCTCACATAAAGAACAATCCATCTCACAGATATCAGTTGTATCAAGAGTGCTTTCTACGTCAACAATCATCTCCTCGCTGTAATCATTATAATTCTGCTTAGGGGAACTTCTAGACTGCAGGTCACTGAGAACTTCTTGCATCTGTTCAATAAAGTTGTCCCTCTTATTGGCAGTAACTTTCTCTAGTGCAGGAAACTGATTCTTACGTAAGCTCTTAGCAACAGCCTTTACGTCCGTTTCAAAACACTTACTAAGGGGTATGTTTACTAAACTGCGGTAATCGTGAATAACGCGCGTTGTATAACGTTAACGCTCGTTAGCGTGTCATAACGCGCGTTATGATGTGCTAACAAGCGTTAACATTATACAACGCACGTTAAGACGCGCTAACGAGCATAATGCTCCATGGCGCGGTAAAACACCGCAGAAGGTGGAGAGAGGGCGGAGAGAAGGGGTCAATGGGCGGAGAGTGGGCGGGGAGAGGCTGAATTCCAACGCGAATGAAAACCTACCGTTAAAGGCACATTACAGGGGAGAGAAACCATTTAAGTGTCAGCAATGTACAGCCCAGGTAGGGAAACCAAAAAACAGTGATAAGTGTGATACATGTGCACAGAACAAAAGGGCACAGAAACACTGAAAATGACCCCAACAAACTGGAAAAAAACAATAACCAAGCTGGGCAATAGTGGTATCAATGAGAAACATCAACCCGTCCCCCCCCCCCCCCGAGTAAGCCCCATAGAACAGATATAAATCGTGGAAGGGTCTATACGCCGTCCCCATACAAGGTGAATGAGCCCACAGTGACATAGCGCTAATCAGGGTTTTCCCCACCATCGGACAGGTGCACATGTCCCGCAACATCAGCGCGGACATGTCGGAATGGCAACTGGACAGATGCCGGAGAAGGGGATACAGAGGGCCGCAGGTGGCACATGCTGTGGTGGAGCTGGGCCACAGTGCGGACTAGGGTGATGCCTAGGTGGCCCATACGAATGCTGAAACAGTGGAGCAGCCAGATAGCAACTGCTGAAGGTCCAACATGGGCATGAGTGTGTTTCCCAAAGTGTCACAGGGGATAGTACCCAACAGCTACCCCTAAGGGCACGGAACATTGGCAGGCGGGGCTGGGGGGGAGCGTGGACGTCTATGCAGGCACCCCTACCCCAGAACCCGCACCATAGGCAGCCGCCTACCTGCACACTGGATGGCCTGAGACTGCGCACCACCAGCTCCACCAGCAGAAGGGCATGTCAGCATGGTGGCTGAGGGATACTGGTGGTGGAGGGGGCAGTGGCAGCTGCCCAGAGCAGACCGTGGCCTAGCCCTGTGTTGGTGGGTGCCGTGCACTACAACAGAGAGGCCCTGTCTGACCAACAGTCATGGTATCACCAGGGAATGCACCATCTCTGTGATAACATGGTGGTGCAGTGCACAAAACCAGTGTATTCAGAAGCAGAAAGTCACAGGTTCAAGTCCCAGCTGTGGTTTCCACCAACCCAGTCCTCATATTTTACCCACTACTATAACGTACTAATACAGACAATACCTTTCGTGCAGATGACGTAAACATGCCCAAAACACCTACATTTTACCCTACAGGGCACAGACACCATAAACACGCACATTACCTAGAGCAGAGCCTCCCAAATGCAGTCCTGGAGGGCCAAACACCATTCAGGTTCCATGCTGCCTCTGATAAAGATGCCTGTGCTGCATTTCTATGCGCCACCCCCATGGTATGCAGATGTATCTCATGCATATTCATGAGGGACAGCATGAAAACTCGAACAGTGTTTTGCACCGCAGGAATGGAGTTGGGAACCTCTGCCGTAAAGTAGCAGCCAACAGGGGCAGACACACCCGCACCCACAGGCCCCATTATCCAAAGCCTCCTGGAGAGGCAGGACTTTGGGCTCTGCATGCATCTCCCAATACTAGCACTTGCATACCTTAGTAATGCCACCCTAAACCTGGGAATATGGTACACATCTATCAAAAGGTTGCTATGATTACTGGCAGATAGCAATTCCTAGGTTAAGTACAATTTTCAGAGTGAGCTGCATCATAGCAACCTTTCTGATGTCTGTGGAGTGTGCTACAGGTCTTGTGTCTGACAGTGTTTACCAATCTGGGGAGTGACTCCTACAGTATTGCATACCATAGCCATGCCTGCACTGTGCCCAGGACTGGTGTGGTGGCCTGGGCTGCCCAACACCTCTATAGTTGCACAATGCTGGCATAGGTGTGGGGAGTGTGTGTCTGTCTATCCAGTGTGTGGTGGCTGCCAACACCCTCCACAGCCCACACTGCTAGCACTGTTGCCAGTATTGGCCTGCCAATCTGCATAATGAGGAGCAAGGTACTGTGGGAATAGCCTGGATAGGGTGGCCTGGCCTGGCCGCATCTGCACAGGGCATAGGGCAATGGCCAGACATTGTAGTGTCCGGTACCACCTGCACGGACAAGGTGGCCATAGCATGTCCTGCTGGGAGGTCACTCACCCTGACTGAGCAGTGACCATGGCATGGCTAGGTTCCCCCATAGTGCTATATAGTATCTCTTTTATGTGATATTTATGGGTTTCTTTTTGGGGTTCAATCACTGACTTATCTGCTTGGTGTGTATGCTGATATCCCTGTTCTGGGTACATGCATCTCCTCCAGGACCATGCACTATGGACTAGCTGGCGGACTGTCTGCAGCTAGTATGTGTCTTGCTGGAACACCGTGCAGGGTGCAGCGGCTGGAGGCTTGCTGCTGTAGAATGTCAGATAATGGTGGGGGGCAGCTGAGCATTTCCAGACCTGCCGTCTGTCTGCTATTGCGTTATGGATGTGTACTGCTCTGTATTGCCTGCCCTGTAGGGTGTTTGATCCCCTCTACTGCCACCATTGCAGGGGGGTAGAAAGTGGATCTGTTGGCGGAAGATCCTGTCCCCACCCTGAGCCCCAGAGGGTGGGTTGGGTGGTGGTATGTAATCTCCCTGGTAACCACAGCAGAATGTGGGTGTGGTACTGTGCAGTCGTCCTGTAGCCAGCCGGGTGCTTATTAGCAGCTCTAGCCCACTGGTTACTTCACTGCCCATGAAGCCAGAGGTCATGGGTTCACAACCCACAGTGGAGTTCATCAATAGGGCTGTCTTAGGCATTGTCTATTTTTATTGTATATTAGTGCTGCCAGCACAACCACCCTCAGGGTACTGTCACCTTAGGGTGGCTCATGCGGCGCCCTATAAAGCGTCTTATAAGGTGTCCTATAGGGGATATTATAGGGTGCCTTGGCAGACCGTGCACTTTATAATGTGCCCTATGGAGTGCCTTCTAGGGTACCTTATGTGGCACCTTAGGTTACGCCACTGTGAGGGTGTGTTTGCTGGCAGCACTATTAACGTACAACTCAACTTCCTCACAGCCCGATACTTAACCCTTTCCAGGCCAAGCCCAAAACTTTCGGGATCCAAACATCTGCCTAAATATTCCTATCAAATGGTATATAATACATGACCATGGCAGAGGGAACGTCACTATTGGAACATATTGAATAAGATGGGTACAATTTTCCTGACATATGCAAACATTAACCCGGCTGCAGATTGTGGATTAAAATATTATAGTAGGCTTTCAAAGGGTTACACATGACGCCTCAACCAGCCTTATTCATTAGGCACACTGGGGAATCGAACCCATGACCCTTGTATCATCGGTCTGTGTAGTAACCATTGTGCTACAGCTCTATTTCTGTATTTGGGTGTCTGCGCGCCTTCTTATGCTTAACGTGCAGTAACGCACCCTGTAACAATCGTTGCTGCGCGGCGTGTTATAGCGCGCGTTATCACTAACGATGTACCGCCCATGTCCTTTTTTGGCATTTCTTCCACTAACGCGGCTCCTAACGCGAATCACACTAACGCAGAATGTTTCTGACTGGAACTGTTTTCGCAGCAGTGCTCTCTCTGCTCTTATTAGCACTGTTCTTTAACTGCTGTACAATCTCCTCAGCAAGTCTCTGGCTAGGAATTATGGCAGACGTACCTTTCTCACTCGCAATGCCTTTTCTGTAATCAGAGCTTTCCTCCCTCGTATAGGTAAACTCTTCTACCTTTTCTTCGGGTAGTTTCCACAGAGGTTTTGGCTTTGCTTTTAGTGCTCCTGAGGTAAAGGAAATGGACCTTCCAGAATCCTCCTTTGCTAGTTCTGGGTTCCAAAGTTTCCCTCTTTGCTGCTCTCCTCTTTGCCTTCCTTGCCTGCATTGCTCTGTCTGCTGTCGTTGCTCGCCTCGTGGCTTCTGTGTGCTCTCTCTCTCTCCACCTCTCTTTCTGAACTCTAGCTCTGAAGCAGGTTTAAAATGGCTTCCTTCAGCAGCCACACCCCTCTGGCTACTCAGGTGCAACTCATTAGAGTTCCACTCAGTTCCTACCTCACTGCTATAGCTGGGCTCAGTTCTAGTTAGAAGCTTTCGGTTTCTATGGGAACCTGACTTGTCCTTACTCTTAAAGGTACAATGCTCATTATTTTCCCAATCCATCTGCTCAGCATTGCTGTCATTATCACAATATATGACTCTTAAAACTTTTTCCTGTAGTGTCTTTAGAGCCAATTTAAATCTCCCAGAGGCACTTGACCCCAGGCCAAGGTAAAAAAAAAAAAAAAGAGAAAGAGAACTCCACACTGCAGCAACAAGCAAACCAAACCCAACAGGGGATAGAAATAGTCAGATTCTGATAAGTCCAAGATAACAATTTATTAAACCACACCCGACACGGCCGTGTTTCAGCAAATGAAAGCTTGCCTCAGGGGTAAAGTCAGAAGACAAAAACTGGTTCCCGGGAACAGTACTGCCTTGCCTTCCAACATACATCATTAAAGCGCTTCAGGGAATGCGAACGTTTCTGTTTTCTGACTTTATTGCCATTGGTGTAGCTATAGTATACCCCTGACGCCAGCGTTTATTTGCTAACAAACAGCTGTGCCAGGTGTGGTTTAATACATTGTTATCTTAGACTTTGGAGAATCTTACTATTTCTTTGCGTTGATTTCTATCCCTGTTGGGTTTCATTTGCTTGCTTACGCCAAGGTATGCAGCATCTAGTTTAGAGAATGTTCAACTTCTTGTGTATTTAGGAAGGATTAAAACTGAGGAGAATATTTTTGGCCTTTTCTAGAAATTCATGAGTTTTGCATTTTCCAGGTTTACTTATAGGGTCAATGATTTGTAGTATGTTTGTTTATGTTCTTTTATGAATTATTATACTGGCACTGCCCCAAAATAAATCATAGTGGTTTACATCCTAGACCTATATACTATAGAGCAGAAAGAACTCTAGTAGTCAAACAGAAGAGCCTAACTCAGAAAAGCCAGAGAGGGGAGGGCTGTGTTAAAGGAAAGGTAGGCATCGTGATGACGTTCTCTTGTAGACCTGGGTAGGGGATATAAAAATAGCCAGATTACGGGCCAATGCAGAAAACTAGCGTGGCCTTTAAGCTCAGACAACACAACTTTTAGGCACAATTACCACTGCAGCCAAATGCAGAAAAGAGTCGGACGCACACGTGAACAGCAAAGGAAAAGCTAGCACACAATTAATGCCAAAAGTATTTAAATTATAGGCAAATGAGATGTGCATATTAAAATGGCATGCTAATATTGTCTGCGCCCGATGCAGAGAAATGCATAGAGGATTTTGTAACCAGTCTTAGTGCCAATATCTCTACGCCTGGTCTTCAGGTGACTTAAACATCTAGTGTGTGCCCCCAAAAGTATTTTGATGGCATCAGGGGCTTTTCTCGATGCCTAGATCATCTGAGTGAAGTGTCAAACTTCCCTTCAGATGATCTAGATGTCAGGGAAAGCCCCCAATGCCATCAGAATAATGTCAGAGGGCCAGTGCCCCCAACAGAAAGCAAATCACTGATGGCCTAACAGTCCCAATCCCCCCATTCGCCCAATTAAAAATAACCCCGGTGGCACAGTGGCCCTGATCCCCAAACACACCCAACTAAAAATAAGCCTGTTGGCCCAGTGGCCCTGAACCCCCCTCCCCCTTCCTGGTACCTTCACAAAGGAGCTGGAGCGAGGCCACATGCTTCCGCTCCTGCACCACCATCTTGAAAAATGGCGGTGCCTGGCCCCACGCAGTGCATCCTGGGATGCACCAGGCAGAGTCAGACTACCTTATATGGTAGTCTGACCCTGCCCAGTGCATCTCAGGACACACCGCATAGGGCTAGGCGCCTCAGGAGCACGTGGGCAACGCTCCCACTCCTTTATGAAGGTACCGGGTGGGGAGTGGGGGGGTCAGGGCTGCTGGGCCACCAGGATTATTTTAGTTTGACACTTCCTCTCAGATGATCCAGGCATTGGTGAAAGCCCCCGATGCCATCAAAATACTGTTGGGGTGCATATGCAAATTATCCACGCAGTGCCCCTATTTCTCTTGGAGAGCATGCCAAACTTGTGCCAACTTCTGTGCGCTTGCTCCCCCAGTTAGCACTACCATTTGCGCCAAGTTTAACATATGACTTATTTGCATATGCGTCCCTTTCTGCATGCCAGCGCTGAAATCACACGCTATCGGTGCACTGCAAAGAGGCGTACAGAGCTGATAGCATGCAGCGTCAGCGTCGGCTTTCTGCATCAGCCCGTTAGTCTTTAAGACCCGCGACTATGTTTGGTGTAGATATTGCCGAGGGTGGAGGTCACACCACATCCCTGTCACACTACTTGTACTTGTCTGACGTTCTATGTCTGCATGTTGCTTATTTTCACCCTACAACTGATGGATGAATAATGCATGGATGTAATTATATAATCTCGAATAGCTTAAAGTTGAGGCCAGGTGCCAGATAGAATCAACAGCATTTGTAAAGTCAATACAACATGTAAATAACACTCTCTCAGGAAGACTATTTGCATGTTAATTGATCAGCGTTTGTAAGGTAAAGATCAGGTGCTCAGTGATCGGGAAGGAACCCAGTCTAACTTGTGGGCAGACGTTTACAGTTCATTAAGTATTTGTTTGTTCAGCATGTTACAGAACAGTTTCCTAATGTAACTGTCCACGATTAAGATCGCTCTGTAATTGTTGGATAAGTGGTATCACCATGTTTATAGACTGCTCTTCTGAAAACTTTAGAAGCACATCAAACCTCTCAGACTCATTGCAGGTGCTTCCGTTTGCCTAACAATAATCGAGATCTATGGAATATCATTTTAGAAGCAGTAGGTGCTATTTGCATATGTAGGTGGCTCTACACATGTAAACCGTGGCTTTTCTAAAATTTATGCCCACATGTGTATACCTGAAGCATGCATAGTTTTAAAGGGGGGGGGTGTTAGGCAGGCCTGAAAAGTGTATGTCTACGTCCTATTTTGCAACAGGCCATCTCTCAGGATTTGGCCGATGCAGTCTTCAGATACCCTGCTCTGCCCTCCTCTTGCAGGTGTCTGGGTAGCTGTTCCCGGTCAATGTGCGAGTCCGCCTTTAAACCATTAGGCTTGTGTACAGAGTATTAGGGCCATCTTGGAGTCCCACCTGACTCCCTTCCCTGGGTTTCTGCTTCACAGCTTGCTTTCCCTCCACCAGACCATCTCTTCAGGATTTAGCTTCCAATCTCTCTTAAATACTCTGAGCTACCAAGTCCCAAACCTCTGTCCCAAAGTCCATATGAGTCCTCAGTAAGTGAGCATAGCTCATTTCAAACAAGAGTCCCATAACCTTCCCTATTATCCTTCACACCCAGTGTTTGAAGTGCACTTTCTTAAAAAAAAGTCATGCTAGCAAGCCACCCATGTACCCTCTTCCCAGAGCTAACGTCCTTCAACAGTTAAGTCCAACCCCCCCCCCCCCTTGACTACAGAAGCAATTCTGCAAGTAAGTCCAAAGGTACATTATAATAGAGAGAAGTAATTCTTTACCTTTAACATTCTGACTGGTTAGTCTGATCAGAAGTTCCTCCCCTTCCTGTTCCTGTCCTCCTTCTTATAGGGCTGTAGACTCCTCCTCTTCCTGGTTCCACCCTCTTAGGTTGCTGGGGAAACTAACTCCACAGGGTTCCCTCTGTTAGATTTTTAATTCTTTGTTTGGAGACTCCCTTTGGGCCTTTCGTTTTCCCTTATCCTGAGGGCTTGATTCTACGATTGTAGTTTCCCTTTTTGCCTTTTCTTTCCCTTTAGCTTGAGAATATAACTCTTTGTTTTGAGTTTCCTTTTCCTTAGCCTGAGACTGTAGAGACGAGATATACAACCCATCACAAAGAGAAATATACATACACCTCATAAAATTCCTGTTGACGTTTATAAGTGATAAGGAACGTTAGGACTGTATCCCTATTTTGTTAAAGTAATAAGAAACGCTGTACCCCAACCCATCTATCCCTGCTAGACTGTTGGTACCCAACAACTATCTTGCCGGCCTACACTAACTCATCTCTAGGCCAGCTGCCTTGACTTCACCCCACACTGCGCCACTCGAATCCAAAATCCAAGTATTTCTGGCAGACATAAAATGGAGCCTGCTCACACCTTCCTGATTTTGTGCATGTGTATACTAACATCTTCATATAGAACCATCCCACACTCACAATACTGCATTCCTCTACTATATACACCAATCTACCTTCTCCACCCCCCCCTCCATTACCCATCCTGCATCAATACAACTTAAATCCTATCACCACCACCCAAACACCAAGTAAATTACCCCAACGACACACCCATATCAAAGGGAACAAATCTCAAAAACACCCTAAAACCAAAGCAAAGAACACTATTGGATCTCAAATACAACTCACACGAACCACACACCAAGAACATCACACATGTAACATTATCCTTATTAATGCTAGGTCAATAAGGAATAAAACGCATATTATCCACAACATTCTAACTGACGAACAACCAGATATCCTATGCATAACAGAAACATGGCTCACTGACTCAGACTCTGCAACAATGAACCAAATACAGAAGCCCGGATACCAACTATACAACTGCCCACGCATCAACAGAAGAGGCGGCGGAGTCCTTATAGCAGCCAAAACCAGCCTTCAACTCACAACCACATCTACGGTCACAAATCCAGATCTTGACCTACTTAAAGTCGAGAGCATGGCATTATCTATATGCCTAATCTATCGACCTCCCTCACCACAGCACGAAACACTAGCCACAGCACTAGAAACCATCACATCCACACAAAGCAAAAAATTCCAGATCATCCTCGGAGATTTGAACCTAGCATCAATTCCTCCGTCCCACACGGACTCCTTCTATGAAGCCATCGACCAATTGGGTTTCCAACAAATAATAAGCAACCCCACACACGATAGAGGAAACATCCTAGATATGATTTTCATACCCAGAAATCCACAACAAAGCAATGAACCACCTATAATAAACATAACTCAAGTACCATGGTCAGACCACCACCAAATCAACTGTAAACTTAAACTACAGTGCCAACCCAAAAACTCAAAGGAGATGAGAATGACCAACCCCATTAGGAAATTCAGCAAACTCAACGAGGAACACCTCATAAGCACCATTGCATCCCACATAAACCTAGAGTCCACAGACCTAGACGAACTAACTAACAGATGGAACACACACATCCAAAATACATCTAACCCAACTCTGAAACACACATCAAACCCACATAAGATCAACTCGGAACCCTGGTACACAGGAACTCTAATAAAATCAAAAAGGGAGCTCCGTAAAATAGAGAGAAAATGGAGACAAACCAAATCCTCCGATCTCAAAACTAAATACATGGCCCATCTCGCAAAATACAAAGACGACGTGAACAATGCAAAAAAATTACATCACACCAACATCCTAAACAAGGCAATCAATCGCCCACGAGAGTTATTTGAACTTGTCAAATCACTAACCAAAACCGACCAAAATGCCAACCTCAACAAATCCATCAAGGTCCAAACACTGGCAAACCACTACGCGACCAAACTGACGGCCCCTGGTCCTCCACCCCCCCCCCCCCCCACCAACACCACAAATCAGAAGTGAGAACAACACAACGCAAAACCAGTTATGGGAGCACTTCCACAAAATAGGAACCAAGCAAATCACAGCCATTGTCACAAGCCTGAAAAGCACCACCTCCCCACTAGATCCCTGTCCTGCATCCTGGATCAAGGCAGTGAAACAAGACATAGCACCTCACATAGCACACATAGTTAACCTATCCCTACAACAAGGAATCATGCCCTCAGAACTAAAGAAATCAGTCATTAGACCGATCCTAAAAAACACTACACTCAACGGAGAAGACCCAGCCTCCTACCGTCCCATATCAAGTATCTCATTCCTGGCAAAGATCATAGAAAAAACGGTCCTTCTACAACTCCAAGACCATCTGACTGACAGTGCTCCTCTTGATGACCAGCAATATGGCTTCAGGCAACATCATGGAGTTGAAACCCTGTTACTAGTTCTACTTAACAACCTCCTAAAGGGCCTTGAAAACAAAAAGAAAATGTACATTCTTGTATTCATTGACATCTCAGCTGCCTTTGATACAGTTAATCATGGGACCCTCATAAATAGAATAAAATCAATAGGAATAACAGGAACCCCACTAAAATGGTTCTCATCCTACATCTCAAATCGAACACAACAGGTTCAATTCAACGGAGAAAAAGCAGAATCTTTCTCACAAACACAGGGAATCCCCCAAGGCTCTGCTCTCTCAGCACTTCTGTTTAACATATATATGCAGCCACTATGCAAAATTTTCTCACGGCACGAAATTAATTACCACATCTATGCCGATGATATCATGCTATACACACAACTAGACACTAAAAACCCAGACTACAACCCACTGGAGACATGTATCGGAGAGATGCAAGACTGGTTACAACAAAGTAGTATGTCAATTAATCAAAAAAAAACCGAAGTAATGTATATCTCCAAAGAACCGAATTTTGACCCTCCCACATCAATAACACTATGTAACAACACTTACCAAACAAAAAAAGAAATAAAGTATCTAGGAGTCACATTTGACTGTGACCTAAAGATGGAAAAACACCTCCGAAAGACCAACAGAGCAGTTTTCCACAAGCTTAGAGTGCTCCAACCCATTCGGAATATTATTGATCCCCAAGACTTCAGAACAGTGGCCCAAGCACTCATCATGCCACATTTTGACTACTGCAACGCCATCCTACAAGGTTTACCTAAAAAAACCCTAAACATATTACAAATGGCACAAAATGTAGCTGCCAGGGTCATAATGAAGAAAAATCTAAGTGACCACATCACACCAGTACTAATTCAATTACACTGGCTACCCATAACAGCTCGCACAAAATACAAAATACTAACAACCACTTTCAAACTCATCCACAACTTAGCACCTTCCTTCCTCAACAACCTAGTAAGATTGCAACCTCCTACCCGAAACAGAAGAACCCACAATTCCAACATCCTTCACACTCCAACAGATATAAGATCTGCCAAAGCTAACACCAGCCACAGGGCTTTCTCATATGCGGCGCCAACACTGTGGAACCAACTCCCACCAGAACTACGAGCTAGCAATGACCTTCTAGACTTCAGAAAGAAACTCAAAACGCACATTTTCCAATCACATTTCAACCTGAACTAAATCCACAGATGGAGCAGCCCCTGACCACTGTGTCCAAGAAGATTATCCTGTATATATGTATTTATGTATATATGTAAATGAACTCCCCCATAGCTAAGAAGTGTTAACTCTGTATGATGTGCTTTTCTGACAATCTGTATGTAAACAAAATTTGTACCTGCCTTGATTCGGCAGTTTCACAATAGTAATCCTACCTGCTTCTGATCGCTGGAAGGAGCGGGCTACAAATGCTTGCTAAATAAATAAAAATAAAAATTATACCTGCTCCCAGTCACATGTAAGTGTTAGCTTGTTTTGATCTGATGATTGAGGGGCAAGTGTGCTTTCTTCTGTGGCATTTAAAAATACGGTACATCAAACATTCAAAAATTTGAGTTTGGAGCTTGGCTCCTTAATTGGTTCTCCTTGAACATGCCGTTTTATAAAGTCTACAGCTTACATGTGTAAATGCAGGGGTTCATGTGGCTTGCAAAATCCACCAGCTACATATGTAAGAACTGGCGTTTACATGTACAGAGTTCAGAGGGATACTGCTCTGAATTTGAAGATTGTTTTTTGTAAAATAGCTCTTCTCGCTGTGCGTACCGCCAAATGCATGTGTTTATCCTGTGGCCTTCCCTGCATTTTCCAAAAAAGCTCTGGATCTGCAAGCCTTTAGTAAAATTAATAAAATAAATAAATAAAATACGCTACAAACCGTGAACAACCCAGCATGGACGTCCCTTTTCCTACCTAGATAGTCTATACAACATCAAGTTTATAATCTGCTTAGATAAGGTCTCTCTCTTAGCAGTGGATGGGAGTGCAAGCAGTTTATCTATGCGCATGTGCATCCCACTGAAGAACTGTCTTGCAAACAGGCTAGCAAGCCACAGCTGGGACTCAGGGCGCAGAAATGGACAGGGGGAATGTGCATCTAAACTCCAACGTGGAACTGCTCCTTTTTTGCAGAGCTCAGCTTGCTGGGATGCCAGGCACAGGGAAGGCTCCTGAGGACATACCGAAAATACTTATGGCAGCTCTCACCACCCAATGGCACCACTGCCTGTTTGCAACGTCTCAGTGGTGCCCTCAGATGGGGGAGTGGTGAGTCTTGGTGCTGCCACAAGTATTTTGCGGGTGTCTGCAAGTTATATCAAACAAGTTCACTGATCAGAGTCAGGTCTGATTAGTTCTTGAAGGGAGACCACCTTGGAAAGCCAGGTGCTGTAGGCTGACTGCACAGAAGAAAGGGCTGGTCATCTATCTCTCATTGCACCTTCCCTAGAAACCCCACTGGACAGGGGCAGAAATTGGCATCAACTTGATGGCATTTAGCAACAACAGCAAATTAGATCAGAATAATGATATTAGCAAGGATAGTCTATTCGCTCACTTTGCCCTTTGGAAGGCTGATTCTAAGAACCAGAAATGGGCACCCAACAATTAGCCCCAACGGTGTAAGTCTGAGATGCATTAGCCTGAAATGTGTATCGTGACTCTGTTAAATCCAGATTTTCAAAGAGCCAAAGAAGAGTACAAAGCCTGGAAGGCAGCTTTCTTCACACAGTCTCCGAAAAGCTCATCTCGCGCTGAAGGATTTCATTTTCTGCAACTGACTGCAAGAAAGGAAAATACAATTGTATATGAAAAAATATTCAATGGAAATCTTGTGCAGAAAGCAGCACAGGCCTTTTATCCAACAGTGCTAAGTTTAGGAACCTGGGCTTTTTTCCCTTCTCACAAGTACAGGAACTACAATTCCTGATCCAAAGACATCCTTTTCTACAACTGTGAAAACGTGGTCTCGGCTCTGTGAATGCAGTGGGTGCCTGGGAACACCCAGTATTGAGCAAACTCTTTCACTGTGCCCAGGAAGAAGTAATTTCTATTTCTATTAAGTTTAGAGCCCCCAGCATTTTTTGGAAAATAGGCTCCGGTGCCTGGAGAGCTTTTCGCTCCTTGATAGCCGAACTTCTGTACAAATGTAGGTTAAGCATCATTGTGGCCCCCTAGTGGCCAATCAGAGGAAGAAAGAAAGAACTGGATAAGGGAGGAGGAGTGGCTTCTCCTACTGCAATTTCATACTGTCTTCAGTAAAGAGAAACCCAACATAGAAATTAGCTAGAAATGTTATTAAGTTATCAGCTGGTCTCAAATGCTAGTTTTTAAGACCATTAAAGACAGTATCTGTTTGTCATTATGAAAGCCCAGCTGTTGCCACTACCTCCCAGATCAGAGCTGACTTGTGTTATTCTGGTATTAAATGTATTATTGGTTTTATTTACTGGCATTGTGTGGAGCCCAAAACCCAGAGGCCCTTTGGCTTCTCCCTAAAGCACAAATTATCAGACAGAGTTTATTCCTTTCACATCAACTTGGCCGTCCAGTCGAACAACCAAGCTCCAAATTAAAAGCAGAGGGCTCTGGAATTACTCAAGCAGCACAACCTGTAGCCAGAGCACAGAACAGAAAAACAGTAAATCATTTGGACTAAAAAGAAATAAAGAAACGAGTGACATATTTACATTGTCAGCCTGATTTCATTCTCTTCTTTTGAAATTGCTATTACGGAAACTTTCAGCAATGCACCTTTTAAGAGGTTGTGGGATTTTGGATTAGCTTATGCCTTTTTCACAAGTAGCTTTGGGAGGAGTTAGAGCAGGAATTTCCCTGCCTCCAATGGGCTTATGGTCTAAGCTTGCAACTAAGGTGAAGGTTAAGTGACTCGCCCAAAGCCACAATGTGTAGCAATGTGATTTGAACCCTGGTTGTCAGGCCATTGCTCTAACCATTGGGCTACTCCTCCACCTTTTTGTAGCTGCTCTACAATTGATAAGAGAACCTCCTAGGCTTGTGTGTAACAGTCATAGTAGCACAGCAAAGGACTGCGGTTAAAGACCAACAAGGTCCAAGTAGCCTGCCCAGGAAGAAGGCAGCATTGGGCTGTCATGCATTCTTTCTTTCTGACTTGCAAGCAGGGTTGTGTGAGCGGTGAGGCCACAAGGACACAAACATAGTAGGGGCACCAGTATCATCACTAGGCCTTCAGGAAGCCCAATAAGAGCAAGTTCCTACATATGGCTGGAGTGGCAGGAGGTCTCTGAGTTCATGAATCGCACTGGGCACATTTCTAACTTGGTATGGTCCTGCTTGCAAGTTTCCCTCTCCTCCTTTGGGATCTAGTTTAACCAAAACAGCTTTATTGAAGCAAAGGTAGCAGGAACCTTCTTTCACTACTACTTATCAAATTTGAAAAATGTTCTAACCTACCTTGAGTATAAGAAAAATGAAAAGATGGACTAGAAATTACAAAATTATTATATATTACCTGGGTGTTTCCCTCAGTGTTCATCCCTACTCCCTTCTAGCCCAAGGACTGCAGTGATGCTTCTTAGCCAGGAGCCACAGGCCAAAACTCCTCAGAATGCAGTACGTATGCCCAGTGAGTTCCTGAGTCTCGCCACTTGGTGTCACTATTGTGCAATAGATGTCTCCCCACACTAGGGACTGTGAGCCAGTGCTGCTTCTGACCTTGTGATCAGAAACTGGGCTTGAGATATTATTCTCCAATGAGTCAGTTAGAAGCAGCTTCAGTGATTACTCTAGGACAGGGGTGGGCAAACCTGGTCCTGGAGGGCCGCAGACCAGTCAGGTTGGCAGGATATCTCTAATGCATATATATCTCATGCATGTTCATTAGGGATATCCCGAAAACCTGACTGGTCTGCGGCCCTCCAGGACCGGAGGTGCCCACCCCTGCTCTAGGAGGTAATTTTATAAAGCTTGTTCTGCATATAAAGAATGGTTTAGTTTAGATGCAGAAATGGCTCAAGGGTATGAATGCTAAAAAGTATCTGCACTGCTTTTAGATAGTAACATAGTAAATGATGGCAGATAAAGACCAGTATGGTCCATCTAATCTGCCCAGTAAGACGGCATGAGTAGGTGCACCTGCCGCTCAGTGCAGGTCACCCCTCCCCATGTCTTTGTGAACGCACAGCTCCGTGTAGGACACCCCTGTATGTTGAGAAATTAGTTAAAGTTTATTTTGATTTTATCCTGTTGCTGTAAAGGGATCCACTGTGTCTGTCCCATGCCATTTTGAATTCAGTCACTGTATTTGCCCCCACCACTTCCATCAGGAGGGCATTCCAAGCATCCACCACCCTGTCAGTGAAAAAGTATTTCCTGACATTGCCTTTCAATTTACCCCCTTGCAGCTTCATGTTATGCCCTCTAGTTTTACCGATTCCCCATCTTTGGAAGAGGTTTGTTTGTTCATTTCTTCTCTTTAAGTATTTAAAGGTCTGAATCATATCTCCCCTATCCCTCCTCTCCTCCAGAGTGTACATATTTAGGTCTTCAAGTCTCGTCTCATAAGGCTTCTGACGCAGGCTCCAAATCATTTTGGTTGCCTTCCTCTGAACAGTTTCCAGTCTTTTTATATCCTTTGTAAGATATGGTCTCCAAAACTAAACACAGTATTCCAAGTGAGGCCTCACCAGTGACTTATACAGTGGCATTAGTACCTCTTCCTTTCTCCTGGTAATTCCTCTTTGTATGCAACCCAACATCCTCCTGGCTTTTTTCACTGCCTTGTCGCACTGTTTTGCCACCTTGAGATCCGCAGAAATAATCACACCGAGGTCCTTCTCCTGGTCTGTGCACACCAACCTCTCGCCCCCTATCGCATACATTTCCCCTGGATTTCTGCTTCCCAAGTGCATGACACTGCACTTCTTCGCATTAAATCTTAACTGCCAAGCATTAGACCATTCTTCCAGCTTTTGTAGATCTTTCCTTGTGTTATCCACTCCCTCATCTGCAAAAAGACAGACTTTTCCATTCAGTCCTTCAGCAATATCACTCACAAATACATTGAACAGTGCCGGGCCCAGGACCGAACCCTGAGGCACCCCGTTAATCACACTCCTTTCATCCGAGTGAGCTCCATTTACCATCACCTTCTGTCGTCTGTCAGTCAACCAATTTCTGATCCAGTTCACCACCTTGGGACCCATTCCCAAACTACTGAGTTTATTGATAAGCCTCCTATGAAGAACAGTATCAAAGGCTTTGCTGAAATCCAGGTAGATAACATCCATCGTATGCCCCTGATCTATTTCTCTGGTCACCCAGTCAAAGAACTCAATCAGATTTGTTTGGCAAGATCCTCCTTTGGTAAAATCATGTTGCCTCAGATCATGCAACCTGTTGGTTTTGAGAAAGTCCACTCTTTCAGGAGTGCCTCCATTACTTTTCCTGCCACAGAGGTAAGGCTCACGGGCCTGTAGTTTGTCACTTCTTCCCTGTCACCCAGGCACATAATTTGGGCTGACGTGTGATATACGCAAGTACTTTATAAAATATGCGTGTACAGGCATAGAGTCTGTGCACATATTTGCAGCTTCTTCAAAGCAGGTGTAAATTGCTTAGAGATAATTCATGCACAATGGGGGAGGGGTGATTGTAGGTGTCTATTGTATAAAGGCACATAGATGCACAAGTGGCTTTTTAAAATATGGTACTTTTTTGATATTTCACACTGAGGTAGGCATTAATATAATGGCCCCAGTATGTACGCCCATAAATGTAAGGCAACACAATGCCTACTTGGACAGTGTCTGGGCAGAACCGGGGCAGAGTTGTTTTACTTACCAGGTTACATTATAAAATACATGCAGAGTCTCATTACATACAGTTGTGATCAACATTATTGGCACCTTTGCAGTTCAACCCCTTCATGTCCAATATCTCCTAAAAAAAAGTGGCCAGTGAAATGGCTTTGGACTATATATGCACACATATTTTGACACATGAAAAAAATCAAATAAAAGAAGACCAATTTAAAAAGTAAATAGTATAAAAACTAGGGCATTGCCAGAACATGATTATTGGCACCCTTATAAACAATTCAAATCTGTGATCAATTGTCAGTACTCACATGACCTGAATCAACCAATGAATGATGGCTCTAATGTTTAAAATGACCACATTCACTCCCTGTTCCATTTTCACAATGATGAAGACAAGAGAGCTGCCTGAGACCATCAGAAAAGCCATTATCACCAAACATCAAACGTCAAAGGGGTACAAGGCCATCTCCAAAGACCTTGGGATTCCTATGTCTACAGTTCACAATGTTATTAAGAAGAACTGTCAAGACGTGGTAGGAAGAGGAAAATTAATCCAAGAAGTCTTCAAAGGTTAATGCGACTTGTTTGAAAATCACCAAGTACAACATCTAAAGAGTTAAAGGTAGACCTGGAGAAAACTGGAGTGGTGGTTTCAACCTGCACCATGCGCTGTCCACTAAACAAAGAAGGACTTCATGGTCGAAGGCCAAGGAGGACCTCACTGCTCAAAGACAGACATAAAAAGGCACACCTGATCTTTGCCCAAACGCATGTTGAGTAGTCATAATCCTTCTGGGAAAATGTTCTGTGGACAGATGAAACCAAACTCGAGCTCTTTGGCAATGCAGACCAGCGATACATTTACAGGCAAAGAAATGAAGTCTATAAGGAAAAAACACTCTTCCTATAGTTAAATATGGTGGAGGTTCCATAATGTTGTGGGGCTGTTTTGCTGCCTCAGGAACTGGAGGCCTGGAAATTATTAAAGGAATCATGAAGTCAGAGGACTACCGAGGTATTTTGGTGTGAAATGTGCTACCTAGTGTCAGAAAGCTAGGTCTGGGTCGAAGGTTATGGGTCCTCCATCAGGATAGTTACCCAAAACATACATTCAAAAATACAAAAGAATGGTTAAAAAGGAACAAATGGACTATTTTAAACTGGCCATCAATGAGTCCTGATCTCACTCCAATCAAGAATCTTTGAAAGAGTTCAAATCTGCCATTGGTAAAAGGAATCCTGGAAACATTCATGAGCTGGAACAAATCGCAATTGAAGAGTGGGAGAAACTACCAGCAGCCAGATGTAAGAAACTTATAGATGGCTAAAAGAAACGTTTGGAGGCTGTCATCAATGCGAAAGGAGCCATTAATCCTCTCCAGGTCAAATTTAGTTTTTTTTCTCACAAATTACTATGTCTACATTGTACAGACATCTTTTTTTTGTTGTATAACTTTGAACCAACTATTAAAATATTATGATGACATATAGTTGGAATATTTCCAATTATTTCTCAAGATATTGTACACAACATATCTAAAATGCAAGGGTGTCAATAATAATGACCACAACTGTAGAATAAGACACTTGTGTGAGGTTGAAAGCAGGTGTAAATTCCCACAACTATGTTCCAGGGGGCAATGTTATGAAGGCTGAAGCCACAACTACTGGAGAAAGCATCTGAAGGAAGTTGGACTTTGGTATTCTGGACATTTGTTACTTTGGAGGGAAGATCTGGATCTGCTTGTGAAATATGCTGGGAATACCAGAACTATATGGGGCACTAATTCTATAAGGCAACATATATGCACCAATGTGCCTTTCCGATGTAGAAGCCCGGTTATAAAATTACCCTTCCTGTGTTCCTGCTAATGTGCTATGATTGCGCAATTCCACGTTGCAAAAAGAAAGCACAGATGACCATTTTAAACCAAACAATAGGATCAAACTTTATAAAAGCAGAACGAAAGGATCATAGACACCTTAAGAACAGTAAGCTTTAACCTGTATGCTGCTCAGAAAGTCCATATAAGGGATAATTTTACAAGGAAATGCCTAGCTATAGGCAGAAAGAACACACATAAATGTTGATAGTGTAGTCATTTATATGCATGAATGGCCTATTATAACATACCAACCAGCATGAATGTACCTGTGTTGTTTGCATGGCGCCTACCTTCACTGTGGTTATGCACATGAATGAAGTTTGGGTGTAGCAGGGACAATGTCTCAAGTATGAATGTCGATTGTTGAATGCTATTATTTACACATATATTTGCAAAAAGCAGGTGTGGTTCTATACCCAGTTCTAGGGCTGGTCTAAGTGATTGTTTTCTCGGGCACTTATGCTAGTATTTTATACAGAGAACCATGTGGCTTTATAAACTAGGCATAAAATAGACACGTGAAAACCATGGAGGGTAATTTTGCAAACCCCCCTGCAGTCAATGTGCATTAGGGCCTATTTTATAAAACAAAGCACATGCGCACTTTACTTTCTAAAACAGAGTCAAACTGATGTGCCTTAACCTAGTTGGCAGGCGCGGGTGTCTGTGGCTCGATCTGCAAAATATGCACATAAATTATATTATTCTATAATTTATGCATGTAATGCTCCACCCCCATATGCACCCCAAGGGAAAGTATGTGCAATGGGACATCCGTGCGTACTTACAGAATAGCAACCACCCAAAGCCCATGTGTAACCACATATACACATACCGGGAACTTACGTGCAAAAATAGTGCATAACTTATCTTCATGTGCTATGTTATTGCTCTGGCTAATCAATAATAAGATAAAGCGAATAGCAATTTTTTCATCCTGTATCTATTTTTCCTGCCTGCTAACTCATTTTTCTATGCTGTCACGAATTAACTCTAATCCCGCCTCTTTCTCCGCAATGCAATATACAGTTCTGTTTTCAATTTTTCTTCATTACAGGCACAGTCTGTTTACAAACTGTGGGTCACCAGTTCTTAGAAATCGTGTCAGTTGCTATTCTCTCGTTTCCTGAAATCTGCGGACATTTTAATATCTTAGCTATTTAAAAACTGCAGATTTCATCACATTAAAATAAACCATTTAAAAAAACATACTAGAAACACAACACAATCTGAATAAGTGAGAGACAAGCATATCTATGGAAAGGCTTTTGAGAGAGTTCTTCTAGTGCCATCTTGTGGAAAGTCTTACGAAGCTCACTAGCTTAGCCCGCAGAAATTTATATCTGAAATAACTGTATTGGGCAGCTCACTTTACTATATAGCCATAGGGCTTCTGATTTTAGGCTCTAACCGATATAACACCCCTGATGCAAAAACATTAAAGTAGTTGTTTATTGAACAAACATCAGAAAAACACCACTTCCCTGGTACTCTTGCACCCCTCTGGCCTGGCTTGTGTTCGCCATTCAATTTTTGTACTATTTCTGCGCCAACACAAACCAAGTGACATAAACATATATACTTGATTCCACTGGAAAACCTACCCAGCAATACTACCTGTGGCATGAAAACACCAATAAACATGGAGTTGCCAAGTTCCCCAGTTCCAGGAGTGAGATTTTTTGCCACTTCTAGTTTTGAATGTACCTTGCAATGCAGTATGGTACTTGTAGTCTCTGAGGTTACCAAATGGAATCAGTGCCGCGGGTCCCATATTATAGCAGGATGATCAGTCAGAAATCCAGGAATGGCTTAACATCTCACTCCTGGAACTGGGAAACTTGGCAACTCTGTAAACATCAATATTCTGTTCCCGCCCAGGACCCAAAATTTAGCTGGAAAATAAACACCTAAACTCACAGGGGCTGATATTCAGCCTCTGCAGTCAGCATTTTTTTTAAAACTCTGACTACTGCGGCTATAAAAAAAAATCTGGAAATCCAGGTAGTGGCCAGTGTTGTATTAGCACTGATTGTCATTGCTATCCAGACAGTGGTGCTCTTCAGCCTGCTAGCCGCATAGCCAAAAATAGTTACTCAGGTAGCAGCAGGTCCAGCCACAAAACTACTGCAAGGAAGTGGGTGCCATAGGCAGACAATCAGCCTCCCCCCCCCCCCCTCCACTTCCAAGATTTTGATCATTAAACCCAACAGTCATGATCATCCCAATACCACCCTTCCAGCACCAATCCTGTAAAAATCGGACATCATACTTTTAAATATGAAACTTTGCTTTGTATGTTTGTGTGAACTTGCTCCCCCTGCTGGTAAAAGAATGTGCTGCCAGCTCTTTGAGTGTGTAGCTGTCAGGATCTATTGTTTTTCTTCAATTGCAGCTGCTCTTTGCTGCCCCTAATGGTCGGGCCGGCCCTGTTAGCAGAGTGAATAGCAACTCTAAGCAAAGCACTCTGGGGACTGCCTCACTCTGCGCACAGACCATTCCGGTACTACCTTAATAAAGCCAAGGTAGTCAGGCAGAATATTCACCCCACAGTTTATCAACGCCTAAGAATAGAAGCCCTCCATATAAACCAATTTAACCCCTCACCTCTATCCCACTACCGATTTTTAGCATACATCTAGGGTTACCAACTAAATGCTTAGTAGTAGTAGTAGTTTTATTTCTTTCTGACAAGATGGTCCAATTCTCGTTTTAAATCCTTGCATGCAGAACTTTGCAGTTCTGCTTTTCATAGGAAAAATAGAGTGAGTCCAGGCACGCAGTGACGGGAGGTAAAATCTATGCTGGATCAGCCTGTATAGGTGAAATCAACCAAGTAGCAGTGAGCACACACAGTCACTGCAACTATTTGGCATTTTTCATAAAGAAAGCTTACTGTCTGATAGTGATTGCGCGTTTCAGTGTGTGCCCTGTACTGTGATTTCTCTCTGTACTTTTGAGTGGAGCAGCACTACAGTAACACAGGCTTAGCCCCGATGCAGCAAGCTGTGCTATCCTCTGGTGCACTAGCTTACTCAAGATTTTCCTGTGTTATTCTTACTCCTGATGCGATAAGAATTATTAACACAGGAAAAGCAGCGGTGAAACCACTGTGCTGAAGGTAGCACAATGCATATGCAAAACGCAGGCAAATTGCTGAATAACATTGCTCCCAATCTAAAAGAGGAAGCTAAAATTTAGCATGGTTTTTCACTCGTCTCCTAGTGCTGAATCTTTAAGTTAGCTCTGGGCTGGAACAAAAAACTCATCCGAGGTGAAGTGTGACACTTCACCGCAGATGACCCTGGATCCCTGGTAGTCCAAGTCAAATCCTGACCCTGCCCTAGACATTCACACTCTCCAACACTCCTCTGGTCTCCTCATCTCCCATGAAGCCCCCCTCCCCCAGATAGCCCATCCCTTATTTGGGAAGAATATTGCCTTATTTGGAAGATTGACCCCTAGCAGTGTGTTGTGATGCACCACTAGATGTCGAGCATAGCAATTTTCCAAGATGGAGGCATAAAGAAGCAGATCACTGGACACCTCCCCAGACCAGGTAAGTAGAAATGGTTGAAAGAGAGGTCTGGTCCATCCCTGGAGGCTCTCTGGTCAAGGATCTCCCTGTGCCAGGTGTTCATGCCAGGGGTGTCCTGACTTGGCTAGCGAGGCCTCTACCAGATAACCCTAGGAGAGAGGTAGTCAGGCGTATCCATGAGGATTGAACATATCCAATGAAGGTTAGAGTGATTCAGGGGATCGAGAGTGTCTGAAGGGTAGAGGGGGATCTGAGGGATAAGGAACGAGGAGCCCAGACGTCCCTTTTTTATAAAGGTGACCCTTCCTGTTTGTGCATGAGCCAATTCCTGCTCACACACTGACACAGAGAAATTTTACTCTCAATGCAGCAAATGATTGCATATTATCATTGTGGATACCATGTTAAAACCCTCGGCCCAGTGTGCAGCGGCGGCCAAGAGAGCAAATAGAATGCTAGGTATGATAAGGAAAGGAATGGAAAATAAAACAAAAGATATTATAATGCCTCTATATCGTTCCATGGTGAGACCGCACCTTGAATATTGTGTGCAATTCTGGTCGCCGTATCTTAAAAAGGATATAGCGATTTTAGAAAAGGTTCAGAGAAGAGCCACCAAAATGGTAAAGGGGATGGAAGGATACTCCTATGAAGAAAGGCTAAAAAGGTTAGGGCTCTTTAACCTGGAAAAGAGACGGCTGAGGAGAGATATGATAGAAGTCTATAAATTAATGAACGGAGTGGAATGGGTAAACGTAAATCGATTGTTTACCTTATCAGAATATAGAAAGACTAGGGGACATGCAATGAAGCTACAGGGTAAACTCTTTAAGACTAATAAAAGAAAATATTTTTCACTCAATGTGTAATCAAACTCTGGAATTTGTTACCGGAGGATGTAGTAAAGGCTGTTAGTGTAGCTGGGTTTAAAAAAGGTTTGGACAAGTTCCTGGAGGAAAGGTCCATAAACCATTATTAAGAAGGGACCCAGGATATCAATGCTTGAACCAATACAAGCATTGTGGAACCTGTGTCCCTTGGGGAAACTGCTAGGTACGTATGACCTAGATTGGCTACTGTTGGAAACAGGATACTGGGCTTGATGGACCTTGGTCTGACCCAGTATGGCATATCTTAGGTTCTTATGTTCAAGGCGGTGTGTGCTGTTCTCTCTTTTTTTCTGATACAGAATACTTTTTAATGCCACAGGGATTTGCATGCCATTAGTTTACTGCATCGGGATTAAAAGGGGTTTTTAGCATGTGTGTTCGCACTCTGTGCCCTAAAGCCTTGTGCAGCATTTTAATGCACCATTTACTGCATTGAAGTCTTGGTGGGAGCAGACAATGGTCTGTCTCTTAAGAGAGTACATTTCTGGCAATAGTGACTGTGTGTGTTCACAAATGCACTGCAGCAGTTTGATCTATATGTGTTGTGACGTTGTGACAGAGAGGAACACACAGCCCATAGTCAGTGACTGTGTGTGTTCACTCACTGTGGAGAAACAAGCCAAAAACTGAGAATGCAGATTAACCTTCACAGACGCATCATAAACTGCTACAGAGGGAAACAGGATGCCAGCCCAGTAAGTGAGGTCTTTTCAAAGGCAAACCAACTCCCTTAATGACCTCACAATCAAGGGAAACTTCAGGAACCTGCATGAAAGGCCAACATTTGAAATTAAAATGATCAAATATTTTGACACTGGCAAAAAAGGATTGAATAGGGACATTGGTTTCCTTACCCATCAGACATAGAACTTTGAAATGCAAAGGGTTGCAGACTTCCTAAGATCAGACAAGACTTGAGTGATGTAAGTCGCAGTGTCTCCCACGCCTTGCTTTGATATGTAATGACATATGCGGACAGTCCAGAGCCTAGATGAGTTCAACCCAGTGAAACTGCATTATTTCTTCACAGACCAAATGGAGAGAGTATAACTTGTGAAAGCTTGTCAAAAACATATTGTTAATCCAAAAAAAAGAGATATGACCTGCAACTTACTTGTTGACCTTTATTTACACATATGTATTTAGCTCCCACCTTTCCAGGTACATTCAGGCACAGTCCATATTTCCCTGTCCCCAGAGGGCCCACAATCTAAGGGACCCTTTTACTGAGGTGTGGTAAGCTTTGCACATCTTGCATAAAAACTGATGTGTGCTAACTGCAAAAGTTATGTGATAACTGTTGGGGGTGTGGCAAGCATGTTCCCAGAAGCTACTGCAGAGAAAAGTATCCTAACACACAGCAGCAGCATTTGCAATGAATGCAGGTGCCCTTCATGCCACTCATCAAGGTAACATTAAGTGCAACTGTGTTAAATGCAACATTTACACTTAATGCATGATATTCACCCCCTGTGCTAACTGCAACATTTACAGTCTGTGCATGATATTCACCCCCTGTGATAAATGCAACATTTACAGTTCATGCATGATATGCACCCCCCTTGTGCTAACTGCAACATTTACAGTCTGTGCATGATATTCACCCCCTGTGCTAACTGCAACATTTACAGTCTGTGCATGATATTCACCCCCTGTGATAAATGCAACATTTACAGTTCATGCATGATATGCACCCCCCTTGTGCTAACTGCAACATTTACAGTCTGTGCATGATATTCACCCCCTGTGCTAACTGCAACATTTACAGTCTGTGCATGATATTCACCCCCTGTGCTAACTGCAACATTTACAGTCTGTGCATGATATTCACCCCCTGTGCTAACTGCAACATTTACACTTAATGCATGATATTCACCCCCTGTGCTAACTGCAACATTTACAGTCTGTGCATGATATTCACCCCCTGTGCTAACTGCAACATTTACAGTCTGTGCATGATATTCACCCCCTGTGCTAACTGCAACATTTACAGTCTGTGCATGATATTCACCCCTGTGCTAACTGCAACATTTACAGTCTGTGCATGATATTCACCCCCTGTGCTAACTGCAACATTTACAGTGTGTGCATGATATGCGCCCCCCTGTGCTAACAGCAATCTGCTCTCCACACACACACTCCACCCCTAACTCACCTATTCCCGCCCCGTCACATGATCTGCAGTTGCTGCAGGAATTGGCATGCAGTACCATTCATACTGGCGCGGTAACAGTTAAGGTGGCCCCATGCTAACCATTACCGTCCACTAAAGCATGTGTTAATCGCTTATGCAGTTTAGTAAAAGGGCCCCTAACTGTGTATTTGAGGCAATGGAGGGTTAAGTGACTTGCCCAAGGCTCAAGGAGCATCAGTGAGATTTGAACCCTGGGTTTCAGCTTTCTTCTCCAACAAATTGGCAACTCTTCCTGTGTTAAGTCTTCTTTTCTGTTGTTCTTATTGCCCATACTCCTCCCAGCACAAACACAAAACAGAATACATAAACACATATGTACTACAGAGCCTGCTGACATTTTATAAAACTGAAATTGGTTAATGCCATTAACAGAGGGCATATTCGGGAATATGTCAACCTTGAAATATATACCACCAGAATTTAAAAGCTGCCTGCAAAATTGATTTGCTGCTTCAGATACAAATGATAGAGTTCCAGAAGAGTTATGGGATGACATCAAGAAGGTTGTATTGGAAGAAAGTGAGAAATCTCTACAAAAAGTGAAAAAACAAAAATGACCAAAATGGATGACCAAAGAAACTCTGAAAATTGCCCAGAAATGCAGAGAAGCTAAAGCCAGAGGAGAAGAGAGGCAATCACAGAACTCAACAGAGATGTCCAATGTGCAGGAAGACAAGACAAGGAGAAGTACTACAATGACAATGCAAGAAAATAGAAGCAGAAACTATTAGAGGAAGAACAAGGTAGGCTTTCCTAAAGCTATGAGAGTTAAAGAAAAAATTCCAGCCTCAAATTGGAATGTTACAAGATGCTCAAGGATCCATGTTGAATGATGCCGAGAAGATCAACAACAAGTAGAAAGAATATACAGAGTTATTATATGATAAAGATCAAGTGGACCAACAGCCGTTTCAACCTGGACCTTATGATCCTGAGCCATTGATGATGAAAGAAGAAGTTGAAGCAGCATTGAAAGCCTTATCAAAGAACAAAGCACCAGGCATTGATGGCATTCCCACCGAAGTATTACAGCAATCTGATGCAGCTGTTACCATACTTACAAGACTCTGCCAAGAAATATGGAAGACAATATCATGGTCAACTGACTGGAAAAGATTTGTGTTTATACTAATACCGAAGAAAGGTGATCCAACAGACTGTGGAAATTATCGCACAATTGCGCTTTATCCCACATGCTTGCAAGATTCTACTGAAGATTATTCAGCAGAGACTACAACCATACGTGGAACGAGAACTACCTGAAGTGCAACCAGGGTTCAGGAAAGGGCGAGACATGAGAGACATCATCACGGCTATGAGATGGATCCTTGAAAAGGCTAAAGAATACCAAAAGGATATCTATGTGTGTTTTATTGACTACAGCAAGGCTTTTGACTGTGTAAACCATGAGAAACTCTGGGCCATATTAAGAAGCCTGGGTATACCAGAACACCTGATCATTCTCTTGCGTAACCTTTATATTGATCAAGAAGCAACAGCTTGAACGGAACAAGGAGAAAAAGAATGGTTTAAAATCAGCAAAGGTGTACAACAAGGTTGCATACTTTCCCCCTACCTATTTATATGCAGAACAAATCATCAGAGAAGCAGGACTGTATGAAGACAACATAGGTGTGAAGATTGGTGGAAGACTCATCAACAACCTTTGCTATGCTGATGATACCACATTATGGCTGAAAGTGAAGATGATCTGAAATATTTGCTTTTCAAGATCAAGGAACATAGTCTTAAAATGTGCCTGCACCTTAACATAAAGAAGACAAAGATCCTGACAACTGGCAAAATCAGTAAGTTTATCATTTATGGAGAAGAAATTGAAATAGTGGACAACTATTAATCTACTTGGATCAACTATCAATAAAGAAACAATAAGCAGTCAAGAAATCAGACTATACATTGCTCTTGGCAGAATGGCTATGAAGGACCTAGACAAGATTCTCAAGAGCAGAGATGTCTCTCTCCATACAAAGATTTGACTTGTTCAAGCCATGGTATTTTCAATAACATCATATGGATACGAAAGTTGGACAGTGAAAAAGATAGACAGAAAGAAAATTGATGCCTTTGAATTATGGTGCTGGCGACAAATACTGTGTATACCATGAATTGCCCGACAAACAAACCAGTCAGTACTAGAGGAGATCAAACCTAAGCTTTCTTTAGAAGCTCATATGACAAGGCTTCAACTTTCATACTTTGAACACATCATGCAAAGAGAGAGATCATTGGAGAAAGACATCATGCTTGGCAAGGTAGAAGGTCAACGGAAAAGAGGAAGGCCAGCAATGAGATGGATCGATACAATAACATCAGCTACGGGTGTCAGTCTGTCAACAATGAGCTGCCTGACTGAAGACCAAACACAGTTTAGGACAACTATCCAGTGGGTCGCCATGAGTCGACACTGACTTGATGGCACTTAACAAAAACATTTCCTTATAACTGACAAAGGAAGGAGAAAAGAAAGCAAAAATTAAGGAAACTTGGAAAAGACAGTGAAAAGCAGCTGTTTTCCTGTCAGTCGCTTCTGCTTGAACCTCCTGTTGGCAAAATATTAATAAATATTTGCACAGACTGCACTTATTAAAAAGGGAGATTGTAAAGGTTAACATGACATGTCTGTGTAAGGAAAAAGTAATGGCTATAGAGTTTGGAAATAGGATGCAACATGTCCTTTCCCCTTACACAAACTTAAATCTATAATGTGAGATCATCTGTCCAGGAGCACCAGAAGGAAATCTCCCAGAAGGCCATAGCTGACAGCATTTACTGTGTGCTTTGTTTAACACAACTTGGCTGCTTGATTTTTTAATTCAACAGTTTTGAGAGCTTAGAGTTTCAGGTTCAATTCAGAGAAGTAGAATACTTCAAAGTAAGGTCTTTTTATGCACAATTTGTTCTGTCTTGTTATAAGAAATCTTGCACACCAAAACGTGCCAGGAAGACAGCTGTCATGTGATGACATGTCAATTATATGCCCTATGAAATGCAGCCACAGCTGGTCCCTGTCTGCAAGCAGACGTGGCCTGGAGAGGCATTTTTGCAGCTTCTGTGCTGGACTGACATCTTCACAGTTGAGTGATGTGTCCTTCCATAGCCTCTCGCTTGTGGGAATACATCATAATGTCCGGGGAGGAATGCCCCTTTCTTGTTGCCTCTTTCATATGTACATTTGGAAGAACGTTCTTGGAGCAAGGAAGCACAAAAACGTACAGGGGACTCTCAGGGAAGTTCTGATCTGTCCAATCTGTGGCTGACCTTGAAGGAACGAAAGATCTCATCACTTTAACCCCCAAACTGCCTTCTACAAGGATTCCGCTGGAGGTTTATTGTGTTCTGTCCTGATAAAGGGCAGAAAATGTGAAAAAGTGAGTTATATGACTTAAAGGTGCCAAATAGGATCTAGTGCCTCCGAGAAATTATTGGATGCCCAATTTTATACCAGATGGTCTCTGGCTTTTCCTTATCCCCACTGATTTACTGGAAACTATGCATATGATTGAATTATGCTCACATCTCTCCCCTGTGGTTCAATCCAGTACAGTAGCTACGCACTTAGCACTGGTCCATCCTTTTATAACCCACTTCTAGGATTTCGAGCAGATTTTGAGGGACTCTGCTCAGTACAGTTTTCTGTTGAGACAAAGAGCATGAAAGATACATTCAGGGGCATGTTTCGTACAGTGTGCTAAGGTTTGGCACCCTAGTGCACAGTGAGTGAAATATTACCATGGGAGGTGAAACGGACCTGCACTAACTATTGTGGGGGGGCTTGTCCCCCTGCAGTTACTATGCTGAAAAGCAGCTCACTACACAAAAACTGCGATCGTAGTCAATGCGGGTGCACTTAATTCCACCCACTGAGGCGACGATAAGTGCACCTGCGCAACCACAGCAGTGACAATGTGTGCTCTCCGCCCTTGTGTGAACTGCAATGTGCCTTCGACACCCACTCTCTGCCATACTGGATCAGACCAAAAGTCCATCAAGCCCAGTATCCTCATTCCAACAGTGGTCAATCCAGATCACAAGTACCTGTCAAGTTCCCTGCTCAGTCCTTGACCCATCATGCACAAAGCAATTAGCACAGGATTTTTACCGCTCTGGCTGCTTTAGCATGTGGATGCAGTTACCACCGTCCTGCTCTAACTCTTTAGTGCCCACCTTAGCATGTGGGAAATGCTGGCACACAATATGCCGCTCAATGAATACAACCCATGTTTTAATTCTCTGTTTGTAAATCCTACTAACATGGCATTTAGCAATAATCCAATACCACCCAGTTGCATGCCTGGTTTATACAAAGTTTCATTTGTTGTTGGTGGAGGCTTCTTGATTTTTGAGGTTGATCATGCAGTGTTATAAAACGATACACATCTAAGTAGTTTTAAGGGTGCACCCAAGAGCACATTCTTATTCTGTACCTGGCACATGCCAGGCTCTGTCTTCCCTGGTGACCATTTGGAGTTCTTACTTTCATAGCTACGATGATATCCATTTTCATCCTTCGTTTTTATAGCGACAAAGTAAAACTCTTGCTAAAACATTTTTATCATGCCAACCTTTTATGCTCACCAGATATGCAGTACAGATGATAAAATATTCTATTGGTCTGTAATCTTTTATTCTGGGGGTACAGGATAAGCCTTTCATAAGTCAGGCCTTCTTAAATCAAAAGCAATTTGCGCTCACTCTTACTAATGTGCCTGTAACCATTCCCTTTCTTCTCTCCATGTCACTTCTCCGCATTTGGATTCTTGCTTATATTACAGGTTCTATTTCTTTTGTCTCACTTTTTCCTTGTGTTTTGCTTTATTCCATCTGTACTACTTCTCCTCCTCCTCCTCCTGCTCTCACACACACTCTTTGCTCCTCACCTCCCCACACACATTCTTCTACCCCATTCACTCACCCTTCCCCACCTCCATAATTCTCTCATCCTTCACCTCTTTCCCTCCCTCCTTGCTTTCCACACCATATGATCCCTCTCTTTCCTTCTTTCCACTTCTGCTTCTTCCCACTCAGCTCTCCTCCCCACCCTTCTCTCAGCTCTCCTTCTTCCTCCCTCATCTCTCTCCTCTTTCCCCTTCCTTACCCCCTTCTCCTCTTGCTTTTTTCCATCTCTTGTCTCCACCTTCTTTCCCTCCCTTATCTCCCCTTCCCTATCTCTTTCCTTCCTCGTTTACACCCTCTCCTCTTACCTCTCCCATCTCCTACCTTCCCCCTCCCCAGCACATTCCCTCTCTCTCTCTCTCTCTCTCACCCTATAATCCTTCCTACCACACTCCTCTATACATCTCCGTCATTCAGGTACCCCCTTCCTTCCTCTCTTTTCCTACCCACTCCTGGCACTCTCCCCCTCTCGCTCAGCATACTCACCTTTTCCCTCCACTACCAGATGCTGTTTGACACAACACAAAACCCTGCAAATGGACACTCGCTTATTATATCATACCAGCACAAAGTCAAAAAACTCAAACTGCACCAACCCTATCTATGTAAAGTCAGCACTGCAAATATTCTAGAACACCAATCCGCCTTCACTTGGGAATAGAGGACATGCTAGACTGCTATAGATTCCTACACACAACCAATACGTAAACAGAATCCCTCAACACATACACAAGGAAAACACAGATTATCACCTAGTAAAGAATAAGAGACTACAGGGGAATATTCAAAGGGATTAACGTGGTTAGCAGACCTGCTAATCATGTTAATCCCTTATCTGGGATATTCAGCAGCACTAACATGGTTAGTGAATATCACCACTATCTGGCTAGCTTTCTGGCAATCCAGGCAACCTGGATATGGTCCCAGCATTGAATATCCAGGTGTAATGTTCAGCGGTGGTGGCTAGCCATTTTAGCAGCATTAGCTGTCACTGCTTAAAACTAAGATGCAGACAGCAATCCAGCAGCGAGATGGGGGCTATCCAGTCTTTTTCATTGAGTGATGCATGTACGATTTTCTCCCAGTTGGTGAGGGGTCTTACGTGTGCACTAGGTGCAAGGAGCTCTTTGCCCTCAGAGAATGAGTCCAATCTCTGGAGGCTAGAGTAGCAGTCTTGAAGGAGCTAACAAAGGCAAAAAGGTATATAGATGAGACCTACAGGGACATAGTACTGAAGTTCCACCTCGAGTCTGGCAGCTTCTGTTGCCATGGAGTAGAGAGGTCACGTGAAAGGAGAACATCACCTTGGTGTGGTAAGAAGTGATCCTGTAGCTAGGACCTGTCCCCCAGGGATGTAAAACCCTCTTGCACAAAGGAGGTTTCTCCAGAGCCATGTGCCCATGAGGGAATGGTTAGGATGGCCATTATAGTTGGTGATTCGATCATTAGGCATGTAGATAGCTGGAAGACTGGTAGACATGAAGATCGCCTGGAACATGCCTGCCTGGTTTGAAGGAAGCAGACCTCATCCGCCACCTAGATAAGGTTTTAAATAGTGTTGAGGAGGAGTCTGCTGTCTTAGGACATGATGGTTCCAATGACATCTGAAAGTGCGGGAGTCCAAATTTAGGTTTTTAGGTAGGAAGTTGAAATCCAGAACTTCCAGGATGGCATTTTAGGGTGGCATTATTATAAGGGACCCAGGATATCACTGCTTGACCCAATACAAGCATTGAGGAACCTGTGTCTTTTGGAGAGACTGCTAGGTACTTATGACCTAGATTGGCCACTGCTGGAAACAGGAGACTGGGCCTGATGGACCTTGGTCTTACCTAGTATGGCATATCTTATGTTCTTATCTTCTTAAATAGTTCCCGTTCCACACGCAGGACCCAAAAGGCAGGCAGAGCTCTGGAGTCTCAATGCATGGATAAGATGATGGTGCAAAGAAAACGGTTTTGGATTCGTTAGGAACTGGACAACATTCTGGGGAAGGGGGAGGGGCTTTTCTGAAGGGATGGGCTCCACCTTAACCAGGATAATACCAAGCTGCTGGCATTAACCTTTAAAAAAAGGAGATAGAGCAGCTTTTTAACTAGATAATATGGGAAAGTCGACAGTCACCCAAGAGCGCATGGTTCAGAAGGATGTATTCTTGAAGGACACTAACAAAAGAGGCAAGTTAGGGCATCCTGACAGAGAGATTCCAATAAAGATAAAAGTAACCCAGATGCCCTTAAGTACAGAACTGAAAATTACCCGTATCAACTGATAACCAGATTAATATGAATAAAATACAACCTCTCCAATACCTGTATGCAAATGTTAGAAGTCTAAAAAATAAAATGGGAGAGCTAGAATATATATAGTGCTAAATGAAAGGTTAGATATGATTGGCATCTCAGAAACCTGGGGGAAGGAAGACAACCAATGAGACAGTGAAATACCTGGGTACAAACTATATCGCAATGCTAGGGTAGATCAAACTGGTGGGGTGTTGCATTTACTCTATGTTAGAGATGGCATTGAGTTACATAGGATTAAAGTTTTGCACGAAACAAAATGCACTGTAGAATCTCTATGGATAGAAATCCCATGTAAAAAGGGGAAGGCAATGGCAGTGGGGGTGTACTACAGACCACCTGGTCAGAATGAACAGATGGATGATGAAATGCTCAAAGAAATCAGGGAAGCTAATAAAAGTTACAACACAGTAATGGGTGATTTTTTTCAATTACCCCAGTATCGACTGGGCCAATCTCATTGCAAGACATGCTAGGGAGATAAAGAGCCCAATTCCAAAAGAGGCACATCCAGGCCATTTGGAGAGCCCAATTCTGTACCGTGCGAACAAAACGTCCCCACAGCATACAGAATCAGGCCCGAGGACTGCCCGGCATGCCTCTGCATGCCTTCGAGGACATCCTCTCCACAGGCTCCTCTGACTCCCACAGCATAGACCCCCCTCTTTCCTGCCACCCGACCCATGACTGGCCAGCCAGGGCCTGGATCGTGCAGCATGGACCCCCCAGCCCCGAGAGGGGATCACCAGCCCCAACCGCAACATTTATACTGCTTCTTCTACCTTTCAGGTGGAATAAGTAGCACATCCCCCATGACCCCATAAGACATACAGGGCCGTGACTGGAGTTGTCCCTGTTTGTCCTGCATCCTCAGCCCACCCCTACTCAGCCCAGATCCCACCCACTCCCGCCCTCCAACGGCTCGCCCCATTCTGCTGCTCTAGCTGTGCAGGGAGAGCCAGAGGGGAAATACGGGCAGGATGGCCTGTGGAGCTGCACGTCCCATGCAGTTCACATCTCAGAACTGGGCCCAAAGTGTCTAGAAGAAATAAATGGCTGCTTCTTGGAGCAACTGTTTCATGAACCAACAAGAGGGGAAGCTATTCTGGACTTAGTCCATAGTGGAGCACAGGATCTGGTGCAAGAGATAAGGGTGTTGGAGCCACTTGGCAAAAGTGATCATAGCATGATCATGTTTAATTTAATAAATGGAAGAAGGATGGCAAAGAAATTCACAGTACTACCTTTTAACTTTCAAAAGGGAGACTATGATAAAATGAGGAAAATAGTTAAGAAAAAATAAAAGGCGCATTTGCAAAGGTTAAAGATTTATATCAAGCACAGGCATTATTTATAAATATTATTTTGGAAGCTCAGACCAGATGTATTCCATGTTTTAAGAAAAGTGGAAGGAAGGACAATAAACTGCCAGCATTGTTTAAAGGAGAAGTCAGATAGGCTGTTGTAGGCAAAAAAAAATCCTTCAGGAAATGGAAAAAGGAGCCAAATGATGAAAACGGAAAACAACATAAGCACTGGCAAGTTAGATGCAAGGCATTGATAAGGCAAAGAGAGAATTTGAAAAAAGTTTGCCGTGGAAGCAAAAACACATAATAAAAACTTTTTCAAGTATATTCATAGCAGAAAACCTGTGGAAGAGTCAGTTGGACCATTGGATGTTAGAGGGGTAAAAGGGGCGCTAAGGGAGGACAAGGCCATAGCGAAGAGATTCAATGAATTCTTTGATTCTGTTTTTACTGAAGAAGATATAGGGAAGTTACCCATGCCTGAAATGGTAAACAAAGGTGATATATCAGAAGAATTGAAACAAATATTGATAAACCAAGATGTATTACAAGTATTTGATAAACTGAAGAGTAGTAAATCCCCTGGACCAGATGGTATACATCTGAGGGTGTCAAAAGAACTGAAAGATGAGATTGCAGACCACTATTAGTAATCTGTGAACTATCATTAAAATCATAGTACCTGAAAATTAGAGAATGGCCAATGTAACGCCAATTTTTAAAAAGGGTTCTAGGGTGATCCAGGAAACTACAGACCAGTGAGCCTGACATTGGTACTCGGCAAAATGATAGAAATCATTATAAAGAACAAAATTACTGAACCTGTAATAGTCATAGTTTAATGGGAGAAAGCCAACATGGATTTATCCAAGGTAAGTCTTGTCTTACTAATCTGTTATATTTTTTTGAAGGTGTGAATAAACAGGTAGCCAAAGGTGAGCCAGTTGATATAGAGGCACATTCCATAGAGTGCGTCCAGGCCCTGTGCATCCAATCGGAATGGGATGCACATAGGCAGACCCGATTCTGATCCCAAGGGGGCTAGCCCCGAGGGATCAGAATCGGGTCTGGGCCTGTACATGCAGGCCGGGACCCAATTCTGATCGGCCTGCACGTATAGGAATCTTCCCAGCTAACTCCGTCAGGCTCCTGAATGGAGTTGCGGTGTCCTGGCATCCCGTTGCCATGGCACCACAACTCCATTCAGGAGCTGCGACCCCAGTTGCTGACTACATTCTTTTTCCCCGATGCCTTCCATGGCCAGGGCTAGACTGTGGGGAATCCCCTGCAACCCCTCGCCTTTTTGACACCGCCCAGGCCTGCCATCTCCCAACATCCAGTTTGCCAACCCAGGACGTACAAGACTGACATCAGAATTGGCTCTGTACATCCGGGGTTGCAGACCGTCCATGCCCCGCCCTTGCTCCACCTCCGCAACATCCCCTCTTGCCCCGACTAAGTCTCCACATACAAACTCCTTGTTCGTATAGGAAGGCTTCTACCGGGAATGGAAGGAGAGTGAATAGCAGGAATGGACATCTCAATGGGGCATCCATCTCCGCTAGTCGCAGGACAGAATAGACCCCATAGTATATCTGGATTTTCAGAAAGCCTTACAAGATCCCCAATGAGAGACTCATGGCAAAATTAAAAAGTCATGGGATAGGAGGCAGTGTACTATTGTTGATCAGAAACTGGTTAAACGATAGAAACCAGAGGGAAGGGTTAAATGATCAATTTTCTCAATGGAAAAAGGTGAATAGTGGAGTATTTATTTATTCTTATATACAGCGTTTCCAAGGAACAATGCACTTTGCAGACAACAAGAACTTCAATTTTACATGGAATGAGTGGATATTATAACTCGAATGGAACAGTTTACATGGAACAAATATACGAAGTAACAAGAGTGGAGACAGAGATGGCACAGATCTGTGTTGAACTATATACATTATAGCAAGAATGCTTGTAGCCAACAGAGTTTCAGCCTGAGCTGGGGGCAGGATGGGGGAGGGAAGAATGGAAGAGGAATATTGTGGGCAATTCCGGTTGCCATACCTTTAAAAGGATATAGCGGAATTAGAAAAGGTATAGAGAAGAGTCATCAAAATAGTAAAGGACATGGAAGGCTACCCCTATGAAGAGAAGCTTAAAAGGTTAGGGCTCTTCAACCCAGAAAAGAGACGGCTGAGGGGAGATATGATAGAGATCTATAAAATAATGAATGGAGTGGAACGGGTAAATGTAGATTGGTTGTTTATTTATGTAGCTGCATTTATATTCTGCTTTTCACTGGGTCAAAGCGGTTGGGGGATACATTTAACATGAGGGGATATGAGACACATACACTAATACTTACAGGGAACATGGGCAATGGAGGGTTAAGTGGCTTGCCCAAGACCACAAGGAGCACCTGTGGGACTAGAAACCCCAGTCCTTCTGGCCCAAGGTTGCTGTCCTCTAGTGGGATTTGAACCACCAACCTTCTGGCCTGTAGTACCTTGCCCCAACCACTAGGCCACTCTTCCCTTCAAAAAGTAGAAAGACTAGGGGACACATAATGAAGCTACAATGTAACTCATTTACACACCTTTGTATATAGTCTCCCCTATTTGCCAAGTTTATACTTCCTGTTAAATGTAATGACCAGACATATGTAAATTGTCGGATGTTTTCTGTTCAATGTAAACCGCGCTGATGTCTAATAGTGCGGTATATAAGAATTGTTAATAAATAAATAAATAAATTTAAGACTAATAAGAAAAAATATTTTTTCATTCAACGTATAATCAAACTCTGGAATTCATTACCGGAGTACGCAGTGAAGGCTGTTAGTGTAGCTGAGTTTAAAAAAAGAGTTGGACAAGTTCTTGGAGGAAAGGTCCATAAACCATTATAAAGGGGGACCAGGGATATCCATTGCTTACCCTGGGACAAGCGTTGTGGAATCTTTGTAGCCTTTTGGGAACCTGCCAGGTACTTGTGACCTGAATTGGCGGCCTCTGTTGGAAACAGAGTACTGGGCTTGATGGACCTTGGTCTGACCCAGTGTGGCATATCTTATGTTCTTATGTTGGAGGGCACTTTGCTGCTAACATGAGGGCAATTGCTCTACACTCTGCGGCAATTAGCACGCATGCACATAACAGTCTCTATTGGGCATCATTAGGTGCACAAACATTAACTGTGCAATCGTGTGCTAATTGCAAGGAACTTGCTGGGCACACCCATGACAGCACATGATGGCTGCACTTACTGCATGTTAGTTTTGCCACTAATTGCACGGTAAGCACATATCTTAACTATAAGGATCGCAAAGAATCCAGGACAGAGCAACAAGGCAAACATTTGTGTGCCGAGCTTGCACCTAACTGACAAACCTTACTTGCTTCTTTTATTAAGCTTGCAAGGATGGAAAGTTGGTTTACAGAAAAAGCTCTAATCATAGCATCAGTACGTTTTTTTGAGCTACAGAACCGGTGGGCGGTCAGGAGCTTTATTCCTTGCAAATCTGGCAGACACGTTTTGGGTTTCATTTTATAACAGGGCACCTATGTGGAATATACACCTATATAAAAGAGAGAGCCCCCTAGAGCCAGCCCGCAGATGCTTTCTACAAATTTACACCTGCTCTGAGGGGATCATTTTAAAGAGACTTTCTACATATAAAGCCTGTTTTACAAGAGGAAAAAGCATTTATAAAATTGTGCAATGGCATGTCTGCATAAAAGAGGGGACCTACTGCCTGGGCATTCCTGGGGTAGTTTGGCTAGAGTTATGATGTATGTGGGCATTGTATAAGATATGTGGTAGATACACACACACAACTTTTTCAGAGAAGGTGTAAATTTGGACCTGTGCATTTGAGGGTAGGAGAGTCAGAGGCAGATGAGGCTAGCGAGGAGATGATTACATTGTTCCACAAATTTTCAAAAATTGTTTGCTTCAGAAATTAAATGTGCTATTTCTTCATGAATTTGATACGCTGAATTCAAATATGATAGTGAAATTGGTCAATTAGCTCTTGTTTCTATGATATGTTGAAGAATTTACATTTTACCGCTATGTATGGTGAAAATCAAGCCTAAATCCTTAGATGTAAATCAAAATCTTATTACAAATGAAACTTTGCACAATAACAAGCATGTTTTTATATAGTTCATAAACGTACTTAGAAGAAACAGAGGAGTAATTATGTCTGCAATTTAACTTTCATTAAGAACATTTGTAAGTACATTCTAGCAAGTTTTGTTCTTATTCAGTGGCTTCACGACTCTTCCTGATCTGTTTCTTGTACTGAAGCAATGGAATTTCCCCTTGTCACTGCCCAGCAGTAGTCTGCAAGCATTGATGGACTCCATTTACCTTGATACCTCTTTTCCATGGCTGCAATGCCTTGGTGAAATCATTCTCCATGTTCATCACTTACTGCTCCGCAATTTTGTGGGGAAAAAATCTAGATGAGAGTGTAGAAAATGAATCTTTAAGGATATGTTGCAACCAAGGTTTTTGTATGCCTTGAGAAGATCTTGAACAATCTCTTGGTAATTATTTGCTTTGTTGTTTCCAAGAAAATTTTGTGTCACTGATTCAAATGCAGCCTTTTCCTTTCCATGCAATAAACAAAGAAATTTGTCATCTTGAAGAAGTGCACAAATCTGAGGGCCAATAAAAACTCCTTCCTTAACTTTGGCATCACTCAATCTAGGAAGATACCTGAAAGCAGGTTTAGTTTTATCCATCGCCTTAACAAAGTTTTTCATTAGTCCCAACTTGATGTGCAAGGAAGGCATCAAAATCTTGTTGCTGTCTACAAGTGCTGGAAACAGAACATTTTTGCTTCCAGGATCCAGTGACTGAGAGTGGCCAGTCCCTTTTGATGAAATGACAATCTCTAGCATGACTATCCCATTCACACAGGAAGCAGCAGTACTTGGTGTATCCACCCTGAAGGCCAAGCAAGAGGGCGACCACTTTGAAGTCACCACAGATTGACCATAGATGTTGATCATAGTTTATACATTTCAAAAGTTGTTTCATATTGTCATAAGTCTCTTTCATAAAAGCTGCATGGCCAATAGGAATTGATGGTAGCAAGTTGCCATTATGCAGCAATACAGCTTTAAGACTTGCTTTAGATGAATCAATGAAGAGCCTCCAATCATCTGCATTGTAACTGATATTGAGAGCTGCCATTAAACCTTTTACGTTGTTGCATGCAGCAAGATCACCTTCTTTGAAACAGAATGACACCAAGGGGCATGTTTACTAAAAACCGCTAATTTGCGCGCCGCAAAATAGCGCACTAAAAGCGGTACTTAAGAGCGCTTAAACGCCCCGCAATCGTGCGTGTCACCCCCGCACAGGTGCGCGGCACAATAACGGGCCCCGCACAAGTACGGGCCCGCAAATGTCCGATAGAGGCGTGGAACGGCTAACGGACGGCGGAGGAAGGTTCCTGAGGGGCGGAGAGACGGGTTTAATGGGCGGGGAAGGGGAGGGGAGAGGCTCCCCGCACATTATCGGGGCCGAATCCCAAAGCAAAACTACTACAGTGAAACACTCGCGGTAGAGGGCATTTAAAGGGAAGAGAAACCATTTCCGTCAGCAATGTACAGCAAAATCGGGGAAACCTGCAAAACGTGAGCAGTGTGATACATGTGCACAGCACAAAAGTGAAAATAAAAATAGAAAGTGACCACAACAAAAATATCACAAATAGTAATGCAGCTGGGGAACAGTTATAGTAATGGGCAAATATAGAAAACACACCCAGGAAAGCTCCAGAAAGAAGAAATGAATATTGGAAGGGTCTACGGAGCGGAGACTCATCCAAAACAAATGTCCTTTTTGGAGCTTTCCTGGGAGTGTTTGCTATGGTTGCCCATTAATATCACTGTTGCCCAGCGTGGTGATATATTGTCCCCCAGTGTCTGTGGTCATTTCCGGGGTTTATATGCACGTTTGTCACCAGAGTGCATGTGCCCACAGTAAAAATGCGTAGAGCAGGGTTTGTGACTCCATCCTGCCAGGTATACTACCTCCAGGGGCTGCATTGTCTCTGTGGTCATAGTGTGGTGCAGTGGACAGAGCCAGTACCTCTAGGACCAGAGAGTCAGAGGTTCAAATCCCAGCTGGGGCACATGCCAGCCCAGCCCCTATATTTTACCCACCACTAAACAAAGATAGCGCAGACACCCCTGTATTGCAGGGAACATAAGCATGGGGAAAACACCCATATTTTACACAACACTGCAAAAACACAACAACAATGGGCATTACCTACAGCCAAATCCCCCAAATGCAGTCCCGTACTGCCACATTGCAATCTGGTCATCTGCTGTTTCTGAGAGAAGCTCATGCCAGCATGTTGGCGGACGAGTACATGTGGTGCAGGGGGCAGTGGCTGCTAGCCACAGAAGACAGAGGCCTAGCCATGTGCAGGCTGGCACAGTCCACTGCAACAAACAGGCCCTGCCGGATCCACAGTCATGGACGTTCCAGGGAAACCAGCCAATCTGTGGCTACATGGTGGTGCAGTGCACACAGACAATGCATGCAAGAACAGAAGGTCACAGGTTCAAAGCCCAGCTGGGGCTTCTGCCAATCCTAGCCACATATTTTTCCCACACCTACACAGTGATAGTAAGGACACACCTTTCATGTCGAGGACATATGCAATGGTAATACGTCTATCTTTTACCCCACTGAGCACAGACACCATGAACAGGGGCAGTACCTAGAGCAGACTCTCCCAAATGCATTCCTGGTGTGCCACACACCAGTCAGGTTCCATGCTGCCACTCATACAAATGCCTGTGCTGTATATCTATGCACCACCCCCATGGCATGTAGATGTAGCTCATGCATATTCATGAGGGACAGCAGGAAAACACGAACAGTGTGATGCAGACCTGGACTGGGGTTGGGAATCTCTGCAGTAAAGCAGCAGCCAACAGGGGCAGACACACCCACACCCACACCCACAGGCCCCATTGGCCAATGTCTCCTGGAGAGGCAGAACAGTGGACCCTGCGTGCATCTCCCAATACTAGCACCTGCATACCTTAGCAATGTCACCCTACACCTGAGGTATACGGTACACAGCTCTGAGACGTTTGCTAGGAGTACTGGCAGATAGATATCCATACGTTACGCACATACTGCTAGTTGACCCCATCAGAACAATCTGTTAGGTGTTTGCGGGGCATGCTCCAGGACTGGCCTCTAACGGTGTTTACCACCCTGGGGAGTGACCCCCAGCAGTACTGCGTACCATATCCATGCCTTGCCGTGCCTAGGACAGGTTTGGTGGCCAAGGCTAATTACCTCCTCAATAGTAGCACCATGCTGGCATAGGTGTGGAAGTGTGTGTCTGTCTATACCAGAGGTGTCCAAACCTGTCCTGGAGGGCCACAATCCTGCCAGGTTTTGGGATAGCCCTAATGAATATGCATGAGATATATATGCATTAGAGATATCCTGTCAACCTGACTGGTTTGTGGCCCTCCAGGACTGGATTTGGAGACCCCTGCTTTACACCTCTGTCATTTAAGATGGTGAGTGGGCAAGGTACAGATGTCCTAGACATCAAAAGGGTAGCTAGAATGTGTCACATTCATCCTCGATTCTCACCACCACCAAAAAGATGTCTAATGGACAATATTTTGGTGGTGGTGAGAAGTGAGGAGGAATGTGACAAATTCTATCTGACCTTTTTGATGTCTTGGACATCTGCACCTTGCCCACTCACAATCTTAAATGACAGAGGTGTAAGGCAGGGGTCTCCAAATCCAGTCCTGGAGGGCCACAAACCATCAGGTTGGCAGGCTATCTCTAATGCATATATATCTCATGCATATTCATTAGGGCTATCCCAAAACCTGGCAGGATTATGGCCCTCCAGGACAGGTTTGGACACCTCTGGTCTATACAGTGGGTGCTGGCTGCAAGCCCCTTCCACAGCCCACACTGCCAGCACTGTTGCCAGTATTGGCCTGCTAATGTGCATAATGAGTAGCAAGGGACCATGGGTATATCTCAGACAGGGTGGGCTGACCAGGATGCAGCTGCACAGGGCATAGGGCACTGGCAGGGACATGGTAGTGCCCAGCCACCACCTACACAGACAGGGGGACCTCTGTATGTGCTGCTGGGGGATCACTCTCACCCTGAGTGTGCAGTGATGGCAGCATGGCTAGGCATACCCATAGTGCTGTATTGTGTTTCTCTCATGTGATATATATGGGTTTCCTGTTGGGGCCTTTTCACTGACTTATCTGCTTGTGTGTGCATGCATTTCCATCAGGACCAACCAGCAGACTGAGCACAGATGGTATGTGTCTTGATGGAGTGCTTTGCAGGGTGCAGTGGCCGATGGCTTGCTGCAGGAGAATATCAGATAGTGGTGGGGTGCATCTATGAATATCCAGGCCTAATGTCTGTCTGATATTGTGTTATGGATGTGTGTGGAGCTGCTTGGACTGCCCTGTGGGGGGGGGGTGTCTACTTCCCCAGCAGGACTGGGGTTGATGGTTGACTCTACTGCCATATGGGGAGGAGGAGGAAGATGATAGTATGGGGATCTGTTGGTGGGAGACCCTGTTTTATCCACCCAGGGGGGGGGGGGGTGTTCCACTAACTGTGTCAGACAGCGATCTCCAAGATGTTTATACAGCACCTACCTATTTCACAGGTTATTGCTACTTTGGAGCTCTGGCATAGCTGCATTCAGTCGTACAAGGTGTTGTGCACCTGGTCCTGGGCGCATCATCACACACTCAGGGTGGGCATAGTAGCCGCACAATGTGATGGTGTTTAGCTACTCTTTGCCGTTTGTCCACCCACTCAGGACACCCTACCAGGCCGAGGTGCTGTGTGGGTGCACAAGGACACCTCCCCCTACCAGGCCGGGTAGCTTTAGGGGTGCAGTTCCCATCTTGTGTGCATCTGTGGACAGCTGATTTGCATGTGCAGTGCATCATGGGTACGGGTTGCCTAACCCTATCCTGTTTACACCAGCAGACTGTCTGTGATGTGACGTGCAGGCTATCTGCAGCCAGGCAGGAACTTGCTTACAGCCATAGAGGTGTAGCCCAATGGTTATGCCACTGTCTGTGCAGCCAGAGGTCATGGGTTCATACCCACAGTGGGGTTCTGTGATAGGGTTTTCCAAAGCATTTTTTACATTTACTGTACATATGTTGATGCCTGCAATAACACCCTCGGCGTACTGTACCCATAAGGTGCCTCTGAGGGTGCTCTATTGGGCGCCCTATAGGGCACTTTATGGTTGGCATCCATATAGGGTGCACTATACATTATCCTGTGGCGCAACATACATGCTGCCCTATAGGGGACATTCTAGGGTGCCTTGGCAGACGGTGCACTGTAACATGTGCCTTATGGTCCGCCTTATGTTAACATGCTGTGAGAGTGCGTTTGCTAGTAGTTATCACAAAATAGAATTAAAAAGCCTCCTAAAGCACTCCACAACATAAAATATACTGCCTCAGCTAGCCTTTTTCAATGGGCATTGTGAGGGACTGAACCCCTGGTCCCTGCACCATTGGTCAGTGTCTTAACCATTGTGCTGTGGCTGTGTTCCTTTGCTTTAGCATCAGCATGCCGCCTTGTGGCCATCAGTGCACCGCATCCTGCTGCCCACAATGAACAGTGCGCCGCATCCTGCTGCCCACAATTAACAGTGCGCCGCATCCTGCTGCCCACAATGAACAGTGCGCCGCCTTATGCCGCCCCACAATGAACAGTGCGCCGCCTTATGCCGCCCCACAATGAACAGTGTGCCGCCTTATGCCGCCCCAAAATGAACAGTGCGCCGCCTTATGCCAAAATTATTTTGCCTCCTGACACACATTTCCACATTCAAGGTGGTGCCTCAGCCAGCCTTTTTGGGCTGCACACACTGGGGGATTGAACCCATGGCCCCTGCACCATTGGTTATTGTCGTCACCATTGTGCTACGGCTCTGTTCCTATATGTGCCCAGCTGCACCCCACTTAGCTTTCCCACGCGCTAATGTGGGCCCCGCACATTAACGCGACGCGCACACATACGGTCTTTTTTTTTCCTTTTTCGGCCTGAACCGCCCACTCCTTATATGGCACAGGCACACTACCGCAGCCCCGCACGTTAGGAATGTTTAGTAAACATGCCCCCAAGTCTTTCTGATGGTCCCGGAAAAAAGAAATTTGAATGTCACCAGCCAGAAGATTCCACTGCTGTAGTCTGGAACCCAAAAGCTCAGCTTTATTCTTCCAAATCCCTGACAAGGTCGTTCAATTCACCTTGCATTATGAGGTGTGGCTCATTAGTAGTGGCCAGAAGAAACTCTGGGTCACGTGAGGTTGATGGTTCATGACTACAAACTTCTTCCTCTTCCTCACTTGATTCTAATGATAATGATTCTGAATCGGCAACCCTTCTCCATAAGACACCAGGCATATTGCAGATGGAATGTTTGGATATTGCATGGTCCACTTACTCTTTCTGGATATGCCTTTCCGAATTGGAGGAACCATGCAGCAGTAGCAATTGCTGACGTGATCCATGGGCTCTCTCCAGATCATTGGAACTGCAAAAGGCATTGATTGCCTTTTCCCATTCATCCATTGCCTGAGATTTGTTGCACATGTATTGCAGCATATGTGGCGCCCAGCTCTTATCCTGATCTCCTATTCTGCAGCCAAAATATAAGTTGTAGGCTTTCTTAACCGCCACAGTCATATTCAGTTTTTGTGATGTAAAAGTCACTTCACCACAAATATAGCAGAAATTATCTGCATTAACACAAGTATGATGCATTGCCGAATACGCTGTGATTGACCTATTGACATAAAATAATGCAAAATAATTAATTTTTAATTTTTCTGTGACTAATACACCTTAAGATTTATACTGTCAAGTGATGCAAATTTAAATACTGATTGCATCATCTAGTTTTGGACAGATATTTCTATTGGTTGCAAGTAGAGATTATGCAATCTCATACAAATGTTGCATAATACACAGTTAATGGCCCATAATGACTAATTAATAGCATATACCTTAGCAACTAGACCTAATCAGCCATTTTCATTATGATGTATGTGTTCAGCAGCCTTAAATTAGTTTAGAACAGCTGCTTTCGTAGCCCAAGCATTTTGGCTGAGAAGGAAATGGGGGACTAGAAAGTGGCTGAAAGACTGACTGGCTGAATAGAAAGCAGGCAAAGGAATGAGAGACAGGCGGAAAGGGGAGGGCTAGAGAGGTAAGGGTAGGAAATGGACAGTGATAGGGCTGGAAGAAGGAGGAATAAAGGAGGAAATGATGAAACAGAAGGATCAATGTCATAGACAGATGTGAAGGAGGAAGGGAAGAAGACAGGCTTGGTGAAGAAACAGAAGATGGAAATGTAGAGCCTGATATTCAGACCAAGGTCCATCAAGCCCAGTATCCTGTTTCCAACGATGGCCAATCCAAATCACAAGTACCTGGCAGGTTCCCAAAAAGGCACACACAGGTTCCACAATGCTTGTCCTGGGGCAATAGTGAATTTCCCGGGTCCTCTTCCACAGGTCTGCAAAAACTTTTTTTCGAGAGCTGTTTTGGTTATTCCATGTAATCTTTATGGTTTCTGGTGCGCTGAATCTGAAACAGACCTCTATTTTGTCATAGGACATCACGTTTCCTGACAATTTAGGTAACTATGTTAAATAAGGCAATACCTCAAAATAAATGGAAATAGACATAAAATTAAAGTTTTATTACAATATTTTCATGAAAATCCTTTTTTGAACTGAAATGAGCTCACCTACACACACTAAACTTGATTCTTCTTCCTTGTGAGGCTCCTCTTGGTGCATTTACACTTGTGAGTAGCATCTGGAATGTCTCTCTGAAGCATCCAACAGTAGTTTGCCATCATTGTAATGCTCCATTTTTCCTGGTATCTCCTTTCCATCTCTTTAATGTCTTGGTGGAATCATTCACCTTGTTCCTCACTCACAGCTCCCAAATTTTCAGGAAAGTAGTCAAGGTGGGACTGGAGGAAATGCACTTTCAAACTCATCAGGCAACCTAAAGCTTGAAATGCTTTCAACATTCGTCCGACGATCTTTTTGTAGTGAGGATCTTTGTTATTGCCTAAAACATTTTGTACGACTTCTTTAAATGCAATCCACTCTTCTTTTTGAGGATCCGTCATGGTATTGACAAACTCTTGATCAACTATAAGCCTTCTAATGTCTGGTCCGACAAACACACCTTCCTTCAATTTTGCCTCCGACAGGCCTGGAAACTTGGTGACCAAGTATTTGAAGCATTCTCCATCTCTTGGAAGTAATTTTATGAATTGCTTCATCAATCCCAATTTTATGTGGAGAGGTGGTAGAAGAACTTTATGGAAAGGTGCCAAAGTTTCTCGGAGGACATTTTTTTCACCGACTATTAGCACCCTTGGCTGCCAACTCTTCTTGGTCCAGTGATTTTGTCGGTCTCGACTGTCCCATAGACACAGAAAACAAGGATATTTGGTATACCCAGCTTGTTGCCCGAGCAGCATGCACAAGACCTTCAAGTCCCCACACACTTGCCAACCATGGTCTTCATATTTAAGTTTATGAAGAACCAATTCCAAGTTCTCGTAGGTTTCCTTCAAGTGTACGGAATGACCTACAGGTATGGAAGCGTAAAAACCATTGTGGAGTAAAACTGCTTTGAGACTTCTTTTTGAAGAATCTATAAAAAGACGCCATTGCTCTGAATCATATTGGATTTTAAATTGACCCATCAGACCTTCAACATCGATGCAATAAACCAACTTGTCTTCCTGGGTGAAGTAAGGAACGAACTCCTTTTCACGATGTCTGAACCATGAAGATGACACTCCTGGCAACAATAAATTCCTGCTTTTAAGCCTTGATCCGAGTAACTGCATCTTTGGGAAGATTCAAGTCTCTTACCAAATCATTCATCTCCTCCTGAGAAAACAATTTCAGTCTTGTATCATCTTCAAAGTCAGAACTTGATTCGTCATCTGGTTCAGGTATGACTTCACCTTCATCGGAGCTAAGTATCTCTTCCAAGGTAGCAGGGGGCTTGGGTACTGGTATATCTGTGTCATGGGGATGGGACGAATCGCCGAGTGAAGATTGTGGTATGAAATGGAATGCTTCCATTTGGAATTAAACCCTTTCACATTGCATGAACAAAAGTAACAGTCATCACTATGGTTCTTTTGCTCTCGCCATACCATAGGAATCCCATAATGGAAAGATTTTTTCTTACCTTTGAACCAGTTTCGGAGGTCCTCAACACACCGTTTGCACACTTTATGAGGCACCCAGACTTTATCTTGATCTCCAATTTTTAGTCCAAAGTATGCAAAGTATACTTTTTTCACAAAGTGTAATATTCTGCTGCTGCTTGAGCACTGTATATTCACCACAGATGAAACAGAAACTGTCTGGCGAATTAATACACTTTCGCGGAACCATAACATAATGGTTGAAGAATGACGAGCTAACACAAATTGCGATGAAAAAGTGTGAACAGCCTAGAACCAAGAACCTGATGATGATTCGTGCACAAGTGTGGCATGCAGGAGAGAGCAGCTCTGTGTCTGTACACGAGATGTCACAGTGCTGGCCACGCCCCCCTGAACTGACCCAAACTGCTGCTATCTGCCCTGTGTCTCCCTCCCACTGGATTCTTCAGGAAAGATTAACCCCTTCTACCATTAGAAGCAAGGACTTAAAACTTGCTTAGCTTATGTATATATTGCTGACCATCAGATTTACAGTGCTATATATTTTTTTTACATAACTCGGACAACCCCTTTAAGGTTTTTTTGGCATTTTATATCTTAAATGCACTTACGTGAATTAATTAATAGTAATTTGAATTAATAGTAATTTGAAAAAAATTGATAAATTTGAAGACAATTTTGCATGTTGTGGCAAATCATGACATCTAGGAGTATTTTCAATATTTTATTTGTTTTCAGCACACCAAAATACATGGAAATTAGATGAAAATAATCAAACAGCTTTTTAGTCGCAGACCTGTGTAGTGGTTTATGGACTGACAGCTTTTACTACATCTTCTGGTAACGAATTCCAGAGTTTGAGTATGCATTGAGTGAAAAAATATTTTCTCTTATTAGTCTTAAATGGGTTACATTGTAGCTTCATTGAGTTTCTCCTAGCCTTTCTGCTTTTGATGGTGTAAACAATTGATCTATGTTTACCTGTTCTCCTTACATCCCCTTTACCATTTTGGTGGCTCTTCTCTGTGCCTTTTCTAATTCTGCTATATCCTTTTTAAGATATGCTGACCAGAATTGCACACAATATTCAAGGTGAGGTTTCACCATGGAATGATACAGAGGCATTATAATATCCTTTGTTTTATTCTCCATTCCTTTCCTTATGATTCTTAGCATTTTGTTTGCTGGGCAGAGGGTTTCAATGTAGTATTCATAATGACGCCTAAATACTTTTCCAAGTGGTGGTTCCTAATGTGGAACTTTGCATCGTGTAACTAGTTTGGGTTGTTCTTTCCTAGGTGCTTAACTTTGCACTTGTCCACATTAAATTTCATCTGCCATTTGAAAGTCCAGTGTTTCAATTTATCAAGGTCCTCTTGCAATTTTTCACAATCCTCTTGTGTTCTAACAATTTTGAATAATTTTGTGTCATCTGCAAATGTGATGACCTCACTCATTATTCCCATTTCCAGATCATTTATGAATATGTTAAAAAGCAGCGGAAGCAGCACAGATCCCCTGGGGTACTCCACTATTCACTTTTCTGCATGTAGAAAATTGACCATTTAGCCCTACTCTCTGCTTTCTATCTTTTAACCAGTTCCTGATGCACAATAATACCCTGCCTCCTAATTCCTTCTATCCAGGCCCATGCTCTGCCCCCAGCCCATCCACTCTCCTCCCTAGGATGTAATGGCCACTTAATATGTGCTTTTGTGGCCTGTAGCTGACATGCACACGGGTTAGCATTCTCAGTTCCCAGTTCCCACATGTTAAAACATGCTATCAGGGCCCCTTTGTCTTGCATATTTGCACACTAAAAATATTTTAAGTTCCTAGGAAAGGTGGAAATTAAATACAGTGAGTGGATCTGTTTGTTTGATTTGCATTAGGTCTTTATTGATATTTTAGTGTACAGGATTCAGGGTGGCCCCAACCATTAGGCAAGACTAGGCAGTTGTCTAAGGCTGCCACTTGAGGGGGGGGGAGAGTTGCAGCAAAGAGCAGCAGCAGTCAAAGCAAAACAATAGATCCTGTCAGTCACAGAAAGAGTCCTCAGCACATTCATTTACCTGCAGTAAGAGCAGCTGCACAGGTACATTCAAAGTTTAATATGTAAAAGTATTATGACCCTGGGGTTACCGAGCGCAGGAGTAGCCTAGTGGTTAGGGCGAGACTGGAGTTTGATTCCTACTAGCACGCCTTTGGGACGGTCACTTAACTCCCCAGTGCCTCTGAAGAAAGGCCTGGCAACCTACTGCTAGTCATACAGTCAAGAAAGCTCAGGAGCTGCTGCGTCACCGGCAGTCAGCGTCGACTGAAGAGCACCCCAGGCTTATTGTTGGGAGGGTGCGCATCATGGTAGTTGAGTTCAGCCGTCGATATTTCAAGCGGAGGGCTTGCCTAGGGCGCCCTGAGCGCACTGCACCTTTCCCCTGACGCCGTTCACGTATCAGAGTTGTACGGGAGAGCAGCAGGGCTCCCTCTGCGCGGCCTTCTCTCTCTCTCTTCGCCCCGGGGCTTTTCTCGTGCGCTCGCGCCTCTCAGGGCAGGGCGTCCTGTGCGCTTCTTTCAGTGCGCTCTTAAATTAGCATTACCTCCTAGGAACAGCTCTGAAGGAAGCAAGACGAGCCCCATAACTCGCCATCCGCGAAGGAAGCAGCTCAATTAGCATTTCACACGCTTTCCTCCCCCCCGCCTTTACCTTCCTCGTAGCGGGCATGCTTTCCCCTTTAAAAAGCTGCCCCTGTTTCAGCTCCTCGCCAGCGTTGGCAGGGTGACAGTAGTCGAGTGTGCAAACTTGTGCTATTGTCCCCGGGCCAGAGGGAGTCATGGAGACTCACTAATATGACACAGGAAAATGTTTGCTGATGGCAGCTCTATGGGCTTTGTCTAACTCTTTCTCCATCATGACGACTCGACTTAAGTCTCTGTTTGACTACAAATGCAAGAGTACTATCCAGGTCCATGCCTTTGTCCGCGAGGTTTGAATGGGCAATTCAGCTTTTGTCTGTCTCAATTGAGGGGGTAAACATAAAGACAAGATTCTTGAGCGTTCAAGCTCCCTTTCCATGGATATCTGCACATCTCTTTAGAGATCTGTTCCTTTCCTACCTTTTCTGACATCATCCCCCTCCTTTAAAAAAAAAAAGAAAATCCTGGTCAAGAACAGTTTACAAAAAACAGACTAGCCTCATCTGCAAAGCTAGCATTGTCCAGCGGCACTGAAGCATGGCTACTGCCCGTCTTCAGACAGCTTCTCCTAACTTTGAAGGGGGGGAAAAAGGCGTCTACTCGCCACAAACATATCATGTTTTATGGTAAGAAGGGGAGAAAGACGGAGAGAGAGAGAGAGCGTGGCAGAAATAGCAGAGAAATGATGGTATTTATCAGCTGTCTTTTTGTGGGGATCCCCATGGTGAGAATTTGTGAGGGAAAAGAATGTGGGAACAGGGAGTAATGCCTGATTGGGATGCTTTGTATTTGCAAAGTGGCTTCTGATTGGTCTAAGCCCCCCCTGACTAGAAGTAGTTTATATTCATTCAGTTTACTCAAGAGCTAAACGCCTAAACACTTGCAGCTCCACTTGCTTCCTTAAAGGTTGGTAGTGTATAACCCGTCTAACAAGATTAGCCCCGAGCTGCGTTTTTAAACTGCCCCACTACGGCTCTTAGCACCTGCAAGGAGTCTACAGTATGGTGTGTGGGAGCGGTGAGTTTCTGATTGCGGCTGCAGAGCCGAAATTCAGAGATTTCGGAAACTTTTCTAACAGATCCGAGAATTATAAGCTGCTGCTACTTAAACCTCTGCGCGGGTGGTCGACTTAAAAGTTGTGCCGCGTATGGTATATCTGATTATTTAATAGCTGGACTAAGGGACGCCCGTTCAGGGTATTTCGGGGGATACAGTTTTGGGAGAAAGTCCTTAAAGCAGTTAAATCTTGGGGGGGGGGGGTCCATTTACGTTTCGTTTTGCCAATATGCGTATTTCTTTTCACAGGTTTCTCGAGCTGTTCTATCCGGATATATCACTTCTTCCTTTTCATGGGAATCTCCGCGCGCACTCCTCTGTGAAATGGCATCGGACAGCGAGGTGAAAACACTGCTGAATTTCGTGAACCTGGCATCCAGTGACATAAAAGCAGCGCTGGATAAATCCGCTCCCTGCAGGCGATCTGTTGATCACCGAAAGTATTTGCAAAAGCAGCTGAAGCGCTTTTCTCAGAAATATTCCCGAATACCAAGGTGCCACCCCGGCAAAATGCTGGACTCGAATTTTAAACGGGGGATGGAAGATAAAACTCGAGGTTTCCACCCGGAAAGTGTAGATCATAACCATTGCAAAGGATCCGACGTCAAGCCGCTAGGTGTACCAGAGGCCGAGGAAAGCTTCCTGGAAGCTCGGAGTTTGCAAGAGGAAAGTCAGGAGACTGAGAGGACGGACCAGGTGCCTATGAGGAACAGACAACTCCCTGCATCCTTCTGGGAAGAGCCCAGGCCCGTTCCAAATCTTTTGCCGGGGACTTTTCACTCTGGACCGAAAGGTCCCCCCAAGACCAGACCCGATCGTCCAGGTTCTCTCTACGAGTGTAAGAAAAGCAACGAGAGTTCAGAGGTGGTGAGCCGAGACAGCCCCATCCCTGTCTCCGCCCACGGCCTCGGGGAAAAAGAACCGGACCAGGCGCCTCTCCCCGTCCTGGCCGGCAGGATGAACGGGTGCAGCTGCTGTCCATTTCAGTACCATGGACAACCCATCTACCAAAGCCGTGGACCTCTGCCGCCGCCCTCGACCTTCCCGGCGCTCGCTCTGTGGAGGAAAAATGCGGCGCCGCCCGTGCAAATCCAGCACTTTTGCAAAGAGATAGTGGACGGGCAGCAGATTTACAGACCTGCGGTTCTTAAACCCATTCCTACAAAGCCTGCAGTCCATTCTCCTGTTTTCAGTATGTTTGGATATATTTAGATCTCGAGAAGGCGAACTACAGTAATATATATATATATTGTTCTTTAAAGATGTACTAAAGTGCTAAATTACTGATCTTATTGTAGGGCAGTGGGATTATGCCACACAGTCTTTTATCTGAGAAAATAATAACCTTAACCCTGTTTTCAAAGGGGGGGTTTTAGCCATAGACAGAGAATGGAAGGACTGAACAGGAAACTCTTTGAATGTAAGTTATTTGTTGATCTGTTTCAAGTGACAGTGTAGGAACCACACCGAGTGCGCCTTTGGGAGACAGGAAAAGCCTCTTTAGGCCGGATTAAAGATTTTAGGGTACCCTAGTCCGCATTTCGAAACGATAATGCGGTTTGCACCATGAGAACTAAGCAAGGTCCCATAATATTCCTAAACTAACTGTGCTGTTTGCATGAAAGCTCTTTGTTTTCGTAAACGTTTTTTTTAAGACACTCTTGGACGGACTAAGTAGGGTTCAATTTAAAGAAAGATTTAAGGCGGTGAGGGCGCCCTGTGAAGTTCTTTCCTCTACCACGCCTCATAGACATTGTGACTGGAAGTTGTTTCAATAGTTCTGGAACTAAGACTTAATGGAGGGCAGATAGGAAGGATGTCTAGCGTTTTATACACAGTGAAGATACTGAATCATAAAAAAAGAGCAGCTAGCTTGAAGTTCGTCTAATTTGAGGAGTATTGCCAAGGGGGTATGTTTTGAATGTGAACTGAAAAAAAGTTACGAGAGTAGAAAGGAGACCAGAAAAGGGAATGCAATGCTATTGCATTTAATTGACCAAAGGTCAATAAAATGCAATATTATTCATTTCTCTTGTTTGCCTTCTATTTGCTGTTTTGTACTCCTTTCATATTTCGTTTAGAGAAATTAAATTTGATTTGGAAATCCTCTTACCTGTTGAAGCTATCTTCTAAGGGCCGGATTTACTAAACTTTTTCTTAAAGAGACCAAAGGAAAGAAACAGCTTAGTAAACCGGGCCTTACATGTGGCTATTTGTGCAATTACTTTTATAAAATAAATTCTAATTGTTTAAATGGCCCAGCCCAGTCAGGACAATAGTTCTCACCAAACAGCATAGAGGGGCCTCTAGAGAATCAGCTCCAGCCCTAAGACAGAAGTTCAAATATCCGGTGTCCTTCTGTACAGCATGCCACATATTTTGCGTTTCTACCTAACTCCTGCAGAAAACAGAGTCAAAGCTTACGCTGCCTGGGAACCTGAAGGGGTGGAACCCTTCCCTAAACCATCTGCCTCATTAAAATATTTCTGCGGATTAGCCTTTGACTGTTAGACAGTGTGTTTGGGAGTGGGGTCAGGCTAAGAGAGAGGATTATTCTACCACAACGCCGAGAGCGCCCGAGAGAAGGGAGCTTTTTTCTGTCCGAGGTTCCCCTCTATAATCGGTTAGTCTTTGGCGGATAATGTCTGTCCGCAGATAAACCCGGATACTCATTTTTGGCTTTTCAGGATTTGCATATATCCAGTCCAGTGCGAAATGATTTCATGGCATATCGAATCTGATAGTGCTGAAAATGCATTGAATACATATAATAAAATATAAATACAATAATTGCATTTCTACAGCGCCTTGCTGCATTCAGACTGGACAGAAGTAAGCTTCGATTGGGACTTGGTAGGTCAGTAAAGGTCCAGAAATGTGCAGCGTGAAGGAATTGCATTTCTCGAGAGGTTCACACGTCTCTGCTCCAGGACAAAGCCACGCGCCCTCCTTGTACTTCCTAATTAAGTAATAGCTGCAGTGTTTATTTGCCATTGCCACTGAAGGGTGTTGGCTTTAGACTCTTCCCAAACAATGCTTTAAAGTCTGTGTAAAAGGCAGCTGACTCTATATTTACTCTTTAAAAAAGGACAATCGCTTTACAAACTTAACCATTAAGACAAAACATTTATTAAAACTATGTGTGCATTCCAATTATGACATCACTATTACACTTACAAATAATGGGTGAGAATAAGAAAACAAAGGTAAAAAAAAAACTTCTGTACATAAAAAACCCTATGCAAACAAAACGTGTTTTTACTAAGAAACCAAGTGAATTGCACATCTTGTTAAAAAAAATAGTCCTATGACCAGTTCTTATACATATCTCATTAATAGTAACCATTTAAATGGTTCACAATTACTAACAATTGGCACTTACTGTACATTGTAACTAATGTCCTTGTTACCAAACCTTTTCGTTTAAATTCTGCAATTGCTTTCACACAGCTTTGACGTATCTGTCTACTAAAGTAGCGTTTAACAGAACAGCTATCCCAGCGCAAAGAATTGTTTAAAGGTTCAGTGTCCTAGAAGGGGCCTTGTTTCAGTGCAAGTGGTAACTGTAGGCAAGCAGATAAACTGTACCTTTACTATAGTGGTTTGACAGGATACTGCCCCGTCCATAAGCACACTTTCCAGACTGTGCACAAACTACTGCTACCCAGTGACTCCACTTGGCTGAGAAAGAGGACTCTCTGGATGGTGAGCTTTAACTCGATTCATCTCTCCCATCTGCAAACCACACGCCCTTCGCTGAATGCAGATTTCTGTCTCTGGGGTTCCTCAGCATACATGTTACATTATAACATAAAATCAACCCACAAAGTAGCAGGCCTGTGATTCCGGTGCATTCCAGTGTGGCACGGACCTAAGCAGGCCAACCAAACTGTGTTACAAATCAATACTTCCTCACCATAAGTCTGTACAACTTTTGATCACCTCAAACTCCCAAAAAATCACCTTCTCGCACCTCAGAGTTGATAGAGTTTCTCAAGAAAATCTTTGTTTTATTTCTGTATTTTAGATATTAGGGGATTTGTTTCAAAGCCATTCACATGCATAAATCATTGTTTTATGCATGGAAATAACTTGCTGTGATACTACCCAGAATTCACTAGGATAAATGTATGTGCGTGATGTCAGTTCCTGCATCCTTTGACTCATGGCAAGCAGAGGCATTTGGGGGGGGGGGGAGGGGGGTACAATTTGGACTTCAGAGCATACTTTTATTTTTCCAAATTTGTGAAAAAGTGTGCACACTAGGGTTCCATCTGTATGCAGGGTCGTTGCTTAACTAAATACATTCTAAATTATATTTTCATAGAGTATATATTTATTTGCACTACAGAAAGGATGTCACCACAGTTTTCTAGTAAGAAAGTTCAAGGACCGTTTTTATAAGGCTGATTAGAAGGCCTGCAGTTTATCTCCTCTCTACTCAACAGACTTAAAGCTCCCACGACTTCCAAACTGCTTTAGAATCTTTGGTGAGAATATTAAAGGAGTAGGGACACTTCACAAACACGCTTTGAGGGTATTGTTATAAGGCAATGCCTACTTTAAGCATGAACGTAGGTCCTTCAATGGGGCTATTTTAGCAATTTCTACATGCAAGTGGCCTCATAAATAGCCTCTTCTAAAATAGTTCCCAGGGTGCACATACATTCACTGATCTGATGGCATATTCCTTACCAGTGGGTATGTGCATGGGCAGAATTTGAGTAGTGTGTATACACATGTATATTATTAAATATTAGAATCTGTGTTCATACTTGCAAAATACAGTCCTGGGCATTTATACCAGCTCTAGAGCTCATGCAAATGTCCGTGTCTTAAGTTATGACTTCTTCTACTTACACTAGGATTTTATAAAACCAATTAGGGCCAGTGGCATATAGCCGATGGGGCAGGGGGGCCCAGAGAAAGAAGGGGCCCATTTATAGCCACTCACATATCTTCTGAAGTGGATTCCCCCTGCTTTGGGGGCCCTTTACAATATTTTGCTTGGGGACCCTCAATTTGAATTTCTGCCACTGGTAGATGCCTAGTTGTCTTTTTAAAATTGTGCCTATGTAGGTGCTTACTTTCAAACTTAAAGTAAGCACCTCCTTAGAAAATTACCCTTCACTAGCAGACAGTTCCACCTCTGTTAATCATCTAAAAGGTTTGTACCGCTGTAATGTAAAAACCATTGCACGATCTAATCAGAAACTCCAAATTGCCAGATTGCAATGCCATTAAAAACGATTATAAGACCATAGAGAGGTGACTGGGGTTTTAATAGACTGGAACATTAGAGCAGGGTCAAATCAAAGAACATTAATTGCCGATGGAGTCCTCTGAAATACTGAAGACAACTTCTAGGAAGATGATATTCTTACATATTCCCTACAAAGGGCAGTTAATCACTGAAACAAATCACTGAAGGAGGTGGTAGAATCTCCATCACTGGAGGTTTTTCACAGCAGATTAGGCAGATAGCTAGCTGGCATGGTTTATGTACAAAGGCAAAGAAGATGGGTCAGCTGAGGTCCCTTGTAGACCCGTTTTGCTAAGATTCTATTATTACATAACCTTGTGCAAGGAAAAATCTGAAATTCAAATGAAGAACTCTGTTTAACATAAAGCCCAGCAAGGACAGACATTATGGCCTTATTATTAACTCTGATAGCAATAGCGATATTATAATTTCTAAAGAAAATAATTAACATCTCCTGAACTAATTCTTGTATAGTATTGGTTAGAGCAGTACAATTCTGCTACACTTTATTCAGTTTCCTAGCTTCCAGTCCAAGGAGGAGCCCTGAGCCTGATTAAAATCAAATTGCACATGTATAATAACTAAACAGAAACATTGGAGGCGCAGAAAATCTCTGTCAATCAGTGTCTAACCAGGCAGGTTCTGAGTGAAATTTAAGAAAATAAGGCCAGTTATCCAAAAGTCTGCGATGCATCTGATGGCAAATATCTACATTTCACATAGTTTGTTTTTTTCCCCCCAGTAGTATTGAAGTCCCATCAGCAAGGCCTTGCACATTTCAGCTTTTTGAATGCAAAGCGGTTTCCATAGTGCACGGTCCAGACTGAGCTCCTGTCATAGTAGCAGGTTCAGCTGAGCAGTGGTATGTTCCTAAAGTGCCAGGATGTTTTGCAAGGATTCCTCAACAGTGTCTTACCCACTGCCATATGGAGCAGCCTCTCCGCTTGACTTTCACCGTTCCTGCCAAGTTGCATGGGAGACCTTGGCCGGCCCTGCTGCCAGTAGCGGGAAGTGCTGTGATATTGCAGCACCTTCCCTAACCAGCATCGTGGGCAGAGGACTCCCTCAAAGCTTGGCAGGAACAGCGCTTACCTTGCTGCAGATCCAAGACTGCAGTAGAGAGCTGCCCTGGGCAGCCAGGATTTCTACCCTCGGAATGATAAATCCCCACGACAGTTGTAAATTAGATCAACTGCAAATGCACAGTTTAGCCCTAACACTGACAAATTGGCCCCCAGGGTGCTCCACACAATTCCTCACTGTCTCACCTTGCATGTACTACACACATTCTCCTCTGGGTCTGTTTGTAAATACAGCATCCCTTTTGTGTGAGTGTTTTCTGGACTTTGTCTTTTCCCCATCAATCCTGACTTTTCATTGTTTGTGTCTTCAGATTGTGTCCATTATAATCAGTCCCCACTAGTTCATGTTGCATTGAACAAAGACCCAAAGCATGTGTTTCGATAAGATACAAAGTTCTTCCCTGTGGAAACTAAAAGGTGCCTATTTATTCCTGTATAAATCGACTGAAACAAATGGCATTTCATACAAAGAGATAGCCCACTAAATAAATGCAGGTTAATTTCTATATTTTCTATAACAATGCAACACCTCTTGGTATCAATGGAATATGCTAGATGAAACCCACACTGACTGAAAAGCTTTCCTAACTTTTTACCAAGGAAAAGCAGAGAATTGCCTCTCTAGTGTTTGACTACCTATAAGTTTACTTTCTGTACCCACAAAACTACTTTATACATCGGGACAATGAAGTTGGGTTTGCCTATATTACAACTTCCCATTCCTTTTTTCCCCTCGCCAGTGACTTGTAGTATAAGTTGGGAATGGAGTGAATTTCAAAAGATCAGCACTGGGAGAGATCATTCAGGAAAATCCATAAAATGTATGCCTTTCATCTAAAACCTGGCTAAGTGCCAGTCAAATTTTGTTGGCTAATCATGAAGAAGTTAAAATTCAGAAGTCCCTCAGAGAGGGCCAGAAGTATTACAGTGAGGGCAGCCTGAAGTTATAGTAGGGCACTGTCTGAAGAGTTTTCTAGCACCCACCTGGAAAGAGAGGAATATGAAATAACAGACAGTAAATCTTGGCCCTGCAGGAAGTCCCAGAGTCAGGCCTCAGTTCTCTCCATCCAGACCAATACAAGGCTATTTCAAAGATACTTCACCACTCCTGGAACGTGCCCTCTTACGTTGGCCCTAATAAGGGGAATTTAACTCTCAGAAAGGGTGGTTGAGGAGGCTCGTAGGACGGATGGGAAACTCGTTAAGAACAAGTCACACAATTGGAGTATTAAAAAAAAGTGGGAACTTCCAATAAATTAAAAATAATATTCAAAGCAAAATATTGGATGGTATGGAAACAGTAAAGCAAAGCTTCAAACCAAAAGAAATAAGAGAACCAATTAAAATGCGATCATGTTTTCACACATGCTGATCTTCTATAGTAATTTGACTTCCTATATAAGTCTACAGGGTCAAGAGGACACAAATGATTCAGACATTAGTCTGGTTAATGATTGTCTCTTCACGGAAATACACTGCTCTGTTTCAACTTCCACATAAACCACTGTGTTGGATCTCCCCCAAACAGACTTTTTTTTTCTGTTTGCTATCATGACAACATTTTAAAAGTGCTCACTCCCCCTCTTCTTTTGTATAAGTCTTTCCTTCCTGCTTTCGGAGGGGGAGAGAACACTTTGGAAATGTTTTCATGTTTCTTCCTTTTCTCCTCCCTTCTCTCTCGTTCTATACAATCTCTTTCTTCGGTTCTCTAGTTCTAGCCCCAATCCCCCTCTTTCATTTCTGCATATTCTCCATTTTGGCCTACAAGTTGTGGCCTCTCCCGTATGTCCCTCCATTCAGCTTCGCGTGCTTAATTCCAAGATGGATATATTACTGTCAATTCAAAATATCAAGGCATTCCTTTGGCCTTCTTTCAAGTAAACAGCATCAGCATTCGTACTTAAGATACTGGATCAATCTTTGAGGAAGGGGCAACATATCCAGCAGTTCGAAACGACTTCTTCCAAGTGCACTTCGGACTGTCAGGCGACAGAGGTGGGTAAGAGGTCTTGGAGGCTCTAGGAAAAATAAAGCAAACGCTGTTTGGGTTGTCATGGGAAATGCTGGCTAACATCATTTATTTATTTATTTATTTATTTAACACTCATTTATATACCGCATCTTCCAGCGATCAGTTGCGGTGTACAATTAACATCAGTTAACAAAGCAGCGTTTGTTTTACATAGAACATTTAACATTATAACTTCATGTCAGATGTAGAGCATTTGTCACAACTAACATCCTTTCAAACCAGTGCTTTTTACTTTACATTGTGTAAAAATAAATAAACCTGATTTTTTATGCATTTTTTTTCTCTTTTATGACAATTTAAGTTGAATTGCAAGTCTATAAAAATTGAGAGCTAATTTGAGCATAAAGTATGTTAATGCTTTCAGACAGATACATTTCTCTGTAATATTTTGCTTCATCGGTATGAATATTTGTACAATCTGGAAGTTTTCCGCAAATTTTAAAGGCCAAAGATGCAAAGTTAATGGAGAACTGATAAATCTGTAGAGGTGCTTTTATGTTTAAAATTGCCATTATTGCAGCAAAATATTTTGGAGGTCATTCTAGAAGGCTTGTGAGGCTTTCCAACATGTAACGTGTATTTTAGAAAGTCGTTATTTAAATGTGGAGATCTAGAGTTCAAACGGTTTCCAACAGAGTATGTTCTGAGCAGGCTGAAAACGTATGCACTTATTTTCAGACATCAGCATTTACATCTAATCCAAGGCTGTCAACAAACTGCTCATTTAAACTTCAGGTTTGCAGAAGTAATTGAAGACGATTGTTGTTTGGCTCTTTAAATGTCAATTTTGTAAAATCCAGCAAGCGTGGGAGTGCCTACCATATGAATGGGCCAGAAGTTACATCTTCTAAACCACAAAGTGATGATGCTCTTGTTTTTGGGCATGTTCCCTTCTAAATTGGTTGCCCCTGCTTTATTTGCTGCAATCTACATGTGTTTTGAGCAAGCATTTTGAAAAATACACAGGAAATTGTGAATGCCCCTGTCTTGAATGTCCCATTTCCTACCTAGACACTGTGGCGCTGCCAGGCCGTCTAGGCGGTCGCCTAGAAGGGGCAGCATGCCAACCGTTCTTGCTTAACTCCAGCATGTGCTGCTGGGACTATTGTAGTTGTGTTCAGTAAGCAGTCCAAGTGGTTTTTAGGCATTACACAGGAAATTTATTATTTTTATCTTTTGTCACCAAACTTCAGAAAAACAAATCTTCTTAAGCGTATGAACAAGTAGTAACAGAACAATAATCAACTCATATAGCTTCCTTCAGCATACAGGAACCAAACTTCAAACAAAACACATTTATAATCCTTCCCCTTTGGCTTCAGGGTTCAGGAAACTCAGAGCATATGTCACAGTCCTGAAATATTCCTTTCAGCTGGTAAGTCAGCCTTTCTCCTATGCAATAAAGGCCGTTGAACATTCCATTGGAGTCTGTGTCCTCTTCCAATCCAGCTAAGTCCGTTTCCATATCCTCACATTCACTCTGAAACAGCTCTGGGCTTTTACTTACATTATCAGGTTTTAACTGCTGCATTAGTTTAAACAGTTTCTCCCAGGGATTACCTTTTCTCCCTTCAGGTTAACACGTGAGCTGCAGGGTTTTATATCTCTGGGTAAAACAGTCACTTGCTTCAGCTGCCTTCCCTGGGCTCTAGGAACAGATTTCCTTGCAGGCTTTTTAGAGGAATAAAACTCCCCCTCTGAATCCTCAATAGCTTCACTGCTATCTGAACTGTATTCCACCAGTTTCCCAGAGTTTGGTTTCCTACCTTACCAAGGCTTGCAAACTCTGTATGTCTGTCTTGGCTGAGAGAGCTGCTGCTAGAACTCCTTCTGTGTTGAAAGTCAGCCCTTCTCTGCCGTGCTCCAAAGCCTCTGGTCAGATTCCTCAGACTTTCTTTCTTTCTGCTTCTCATGCTCACGCTCTGAGCTCTGTTTCTGTTCCAAGCCCAATCCTGCTTCTGCTCTCCCTGATCCTGAATGTGAATCTCCTGCATGTGTTCCTCCTGCCTCCTTTTGCCTCTGACTCTGAGAGGTTAAATGCTTGAGCGTGAAGCTCGTTTGCCTGCCCCTCCTCCCCAGGTGATTCCCCTTTGCAATCTGTGTTGCCATGGAGGTAGGGCGTGGCTTGTACTCAGCACACTCAACCCTGTAACTTTTCTCTCTAGGTGCTGTTTTAAATGACTGTCTATCTGAGCCCTGCTCCAACTCAGAAGAAAAAAAAACCAGCTCTTTTTCTATGCTTATCAGTAAGCTCATCACCACATATCCCCCACTTAAGCTATTACTGGCTGGCGCGCTAAGCCGTGCACAGTCAGTAATTCTTGAAAGGGCGATCTGGTCACTATAATCCCTTACAGCTATTTGAGCACTCAGTGTTCTCTCTTGCCAAGGCCGCAAGACATTTACATGGAAGACTTGCTGCCTCCCTCTGTTATTCGCTACTGAATAAGTGACAGGTCCTACCTGTTTTACTATTTTATAAGGCCCTTTCCAGGTGCTTTCAAATTTGGAAGTGGCCCCTGTAACGCCAACCTCTAGATGGCGTGGAATTCCCTTCTGATACTTGGGACAGCCTCTGTAACCTCCCTTTTAAATCCTTTAAAAATTGGGGTACCTCTTGTTCCCGTATGTTCGGTGCTACCCATTGCTCCTTCAAAATATCAAGGACACCCCGGGGAGTGCGCCCATACATAAGCTCATACGGGGATGTACCCGTAGAGGTTTGCTTACGCTCCCTAGAGGCATATAATACAAATGGGAGCATCATGTCCCACTCTGCCATGTTACCCTCAAGACTCCTTCTTAACATATTTTTCAGGGTCTGGTTAAATCTCTCTACCAGGCCGTTTGTCTGGCCGTACGAACATGACGAATATCAAAGGCCTCCCAGACCTGGGCAAGGTATTTGGACATGAAGTTGCTTCCCCTATCGGTCAGGATTTCACGGGGAAAGCCCACTTCACAAAATATTTTAACCATCTCTTGGGCTATGGTACGTGCTGACGTATTCCGCAGAGGAACAGCCCAAGGAAACTTCGTAGCCTGATCAACTACCACCAGTATGTATTGGTAACCCCTTGGTGTCCTAAGGAGAGGGCCCACTATATCCACTGCCAGTCTATGCACTGGTTCTGATATGACGGGTGCTGATACCATAGGTACCTCAGGCGGATGCCTTGGGGTAACCCGTTGGCAAGCAGGGCAGGATGCACAAAACTTAGATGTTTCCCTGAACACTCCATTCAGGATTTGATCCAGTGTGCCCTGTATACCCTTGTGTCCCCCCACTGGGTGATCGTGCGCTAACTTTAACACGATATTCCTGAAAGAGGTGGGTATAACCAACTGCTTCCTCATCTCTCCCGTCTTTGGGTCTATACTCTCCCTATAGAGCAAAGTGTCCTCCAAGAAAAATCTTGGCAGGGTCTCAGATCCTTCCTGCGCATAGTCGAAGGCTCGTGCTAGCGTAGGATCTGCCTGCTGTTCCCTCGGGAATGAGGGGAATTTCTCCATTAGTTGGGCTGGCACCCAGGGCAATTCCTGTCCTGCACATCTAAATGCCACCAATTAATTACAGATGGTGCTGTCTTTATCTACTTTTAATTGAAGGGAAGAAATAAACAACAGGAGATTAAGGAGGATAACCCCCTTAATCCCTCCTGTAAAAGGCTAGCCGAAATGAACAATTTTAGAAATCTAGACATGTCAGAGAGAGAGTGCAAATCCTGATGTGGACAATTGCAGCCCTACACCTATATTCCCTATCTGCAGATTTTTGATCAACCCGGACCACTCCTTATTTATTTATTTAATTTATTTAACTGGTTTTGTTATACCATTTTTCTACCAGTCAAAATGGTGTACAATCAACAAGGTGTGAAAGTGTGTGGGGGGGGGGGGGTAACAGCGGGGGTGTAGGTAAGTTACATCACAACATCGGCATTCTAACAGTGAGGGTGCAGTAAGGTAATATCTAACAGCAATGTTGAGAATATTACATCATGTATCAACATAGTGAGCATTTGTTTCTAGCAAGACAGTTAAGTGGAATTTCCTGGGAGGGAGAGGGGCTAGTAGAAGGGGACTGTTCTTGGGTGGGCACCTACGGCGGTGGGTAGAAGGGATGTTGTGTGCTAGGTGGGGGTTGTCCTGCTGTGGGTCCATTGGCAGATCTGAGCCAAAGTGTTCCAGAAAGAGGTATGCCTTCAGGTACTTTCTGAAGACCTGATGTGATGGGATACTCCATAGTGTGTGTGTGTGTGTGGGGGACATTCCAGAGGGAAGGGGCGCATAGCATGAAGGCTCTTTGGCGAGCATGTTGGGTGCTCTTGCAGATGTGTGATGGCAAATTGAGTAGGTTCTGGGTGCTCTGCCTTCGTGGTCTGTTGGTCTTCAGGCTCCTGATAAGTGTCTGAAGGTGATCAGAGGTGATATTGTGGCGGGACTTGTGTATGATGGTGAGGATTTTGTGTTTGATTCAAGAGGCAATTGGCAGCCAGTCGAGGGTTTTTAGTATGATTGTGATGTGGGTGTGTCTGGAAGCTCTGAAGATGGTGCGTGTGGCAGTTTTTTGGGTGAGTTGTAGTGGAAGTATGGTGGTTTGGGGGAGTCCCTGATATACAGAGTTACAGTGGTCAAAGATAAGGGTGATGGAGGCTTGGCATACTGAGCAGTAGTGTTCTGGAGACAGGAGGAGGCATAGATTATGAAGGGATCTGAGTTTGAAGTAGACTAATTTGGTGATGTTCCAAATGTGGGCTTGGAAGTTCAGTTGTTGATCCAAGGTGATGCGAAGATATCTGACCTGTGTTTTGACTTCAAGGTCCAGGTTATAAAATCTGATGGATGAGGGGGGTGTAAAGGTGGGGTGACGTGGAGGATCTCCATCTTGCCAAAGTTGACTGCTAAGTTGTGAAGGTGGAGCTAGCTGACTGAAGCAGGCAATGAGTTTCGAGTAGTTAGGAGCGGTTGTGGAGAATGGAGTGAAGATCATTATGTCATCAGCATAGATTTGATAGCTGATGTTGACGCTCTCGATGGTTGTGCACAGGGGCCAAATGTAAATACTGAAGAGTAGAGAGGAGAGAACGGAACCTTGTGGTACTCCTTGAGGCAGGGTGAAGGTGACTGATGTGAGCTGACCAATTTTTATCTGTTGGGTACGCTGAGAGAGGTATGATTGAAACCATGTGAGAGGCTTACCCTGTACTCCAAAGCTGTGGAGCTGGTTGAGTAGCATCTGGTGGAAGACCATGTTGAAGGCTGCAGAGATGTCTAAAAATAGCAGTATGAAGCCATTGGCAGTTCCTTCCATTCCAGTGATGAGAGTTGATAGTAGTGAGGCCAACAAGGTTTCGGTACTATGATATGGACGAAACCCATGTTGGTGTGTGTCAAGGGGTATATTTAGATCAATGTGTTCCTGCAGTTGGATTTGGACAGCCTTTTCTATGATCTTTGTGAGGAAAGGTGCACTGACTATGGGTCTGTATGAGGCAGGGGAATTGGGGTCTAAGTGGGGTTTCTTTAAGAGGGGTCTGACTGAAACTTGTTTAGGGTAGTGGGAGGTTGGCATGAGAGAGGAAGGCATGAAGGATGTGTGATATGATTGGTAGGAGAGGTGCTTTTGTAGATTTCATCCATGTGACCAGGCAAAGGTCTAGTGGGAGGTGGTTGTGTTGATGTGTGAGATGATGGTATCAAGTGCTTCAGGTGTCATGTTTCTGAAGGTGGTCAATGATAGCGTGGCCTCAGGTGTGCTGTCTGTTATAGATATGAAGAGCACAGTGTGCGTGGTGGAGCTGTGCTTGGCTTTCAAAAAGTCTACTATGTCCTGTGGGTTAAAAGTGTTCTGTTGTGGTTAGATGGGGTCCCTGGTGAGGGATTTCACCAGCTCGTTCTCTGGGTTTGTTGATTGCACGGAGGAGTGTATTGCTGTAGTATTCATGTTTGGATTTTATGGTGCTGTTGCAGTATGCCTTGAGCTGGTCCAGGTATGTGGTCTTCAGTTCGGGATCTTTGGATTTCCTCCATCGGCGCTTGATCTGGTGGAGTGTACATTTTTGATTGCAGAGTTCTGTGGAGTACCAGGGTGCATGATGCCGCTTGCTATGAGGGTAGAGCTCTTGGAGGTGCTGTGGCAGCATCGGAGATAAGGGAATTCCATTTGTCGATCATGGTGTCCAGGCTTGTTTCGAGTGGGATGTCCTTGAGGGCTGACAGTATTTTTTGGAGGAAGGAGGCAATTGACAATTGGCAGCCAGTGGAGGGTTCAAATTGGTGAATCTTCTTGCTACCGTGGCCTCGATGTGCAGGGAGTAGATGATGTGTGGGTGGGGTATTGTGAACGTGATGAGGTGATGGTCTGACCAAGGGATGGGTGTATTAGTGGGTGGGATGTATTTTGATGTGTTGAGCAGGGAGGTGGGGTAGAAGACCAGATCAACGGTTCCTCCTTTTGTGTGGATTGGGGTATTGATAAGCTATGTATAGTGCAAGTCGCTCATGGCCTGAAGGAATGGCGTGCCTTGGCTGATGGGGGCTGATGGGAGGTTCAGGATGCCGAGGAGGATGAAATGCTTCTGGCACTCCTTAACCATAGCTCCAATACACCCTTTTCAACTTCTGTGTAGCAAGGACATCCATATATAAATTCAGCCCCTTCTAAAATGGGCATTTGCACATGGATGCCATTTCCACAGGTGAATGACAGATTTTACACATGGAAGTCACAAATAAGGCTTATAATTTAATCCTCTTAACATTATAACAAATACTTATTCAACAGTTCTGAAGCACAATAATTATCCATGAGGGCCACATGTATTTAGTTCCAGTAATTCAAACTGCTACAGTGCCAACAACCCAAAACAAATTCATTAACTACTATTCCTACCCATGGTTCAAGCCAGGAATCAGTCAAGGTTACTGAAAAGCGCAAGGCTGCCTCACATTGAGCCCCTGATCACCACACTCTGGGAAACGGGAAAGAGGGCTACCACCAGCGAGCCTACTAGAAGAAGACTCTTGCAAAAATACCACCTCTTCTAACTTGTGACCACAGGCAGTAATGTCTGCTCTTTGTGCTTATCAAGAAATGCTTCTTGTTTTCTGACCATTCCTGAGTCGGGATCTTTTGATGTTAAAAAGGTTTATGAACATAAGATTTACCATACTGGGTCAGAACAAAAATCCAGCAAGCCCAGTATCCTGTTTCCAACAGTGGCCAATTCAGATCACAAGTACCTGGCATGATCCCAGTAGGTAGGCAGACTCCATGCTGCTTATCCCAGGAATAAGAAGTGGATTTTATACAGTCCACTTTAATAGTGGTTTACGGACTTTTCCTTCAGGAAGTTGAACAAACCTTTTTAAAACCCAGTCACACTAAAAGCCTTTACCACAGCATCGCATATCTTATGTTATTATGTTCTTAAGCCAAATTTTTCCTACATAGATTGAATACAAGCCTGGAAGAATCTCAGTTATCTATAAAACGAAGGCGTCCCCCGCCATAGCACCGCATAAGCCAGCATGTACTTAACGCCTGCACTAACTGTCGAGGCCCATGTTCCGTCCCTGACCTGCCCAGTTCCCATCCCATCGCACGCTACCTGGTTAGCACGAGAGTTTTAGCATGGGACCCCATGTTGCTTTTTAGCATGGTGCTCTTATTGCATGCTAAACTCCATACTACTGGAGACTGCATTTGATTGATTTATTTGACTATTTTTCTATGCCACTTTTCTTCAGATTAAAGCAGTTTACAAGAAATAGTAACTTTGCATAACTTTGCCCTTGTCCACATTAAATTTCATCTGCCATTTGGATGCCCAGTCTTCCAATTTCTCTAGGTCCTCTTGCAATTTTTCACAACCCTCTTATGCTTTATCAACTTTGAATAATTTTGCGTTATCTGTAAATTTGATTGTCTCATTTGATCCCATTTCCAGGTCATTCATAAATATGTTAAAAAGCAGTGGGCCCAGTACAGATTACTGGGTTGTTCATCTTTCTCCATTGATAAAACTGACCATTTAGCTCTACTCTCTGTTTTCTGTCTTTTAACCAGTTCCAAGTCCACAGTAAGACAATGGGGCTTGTTTACAAAGCCGCGGTAGTGGTTTCCGATCGTTATAGGAGCCGCGGCCCATTGATTTCAATGGGGCCGCAGCTCCGATAACGATCGGAAACCGCTACCGTGGCTTTGTAAACAAGCCCCAATGTTTCCTATCCAGTGACTTTTTATTTTCCTCAAGAGCCTCTCATGAAAGACCTTGTCAAAGGCTTTCTGAAAATCCAGATACATCATATCAATTGGCTCACCTATGAATTCCTGGAAAAGTAATTTAAAATCATCAGACACACAATGTGAGGGATAAATGAATGACCCTGCATGGGCTGGCCATGTAATGAAAACACACATGATTAAAAACAAGCCAAGAGAGGCCACAGCTCCATCATACTGGGAATGGTGTAATACATGTCATTATTTAATGTTGCAGGAGTGCATGGCATTAAGGGGAAATGCTAAGCAAAAGGGCAAATTTCTGGCGATCTGGGGTGGTTATATAGACACTTTGACATCAGTCACCCGAAATGAATTTCTAACTCTGTAGAATCCATGAGGGGGGGAACCACCCGTGGGAATTATAAAAGTATCTTGAAGATGGAACACTCTAGGATCATTGGGCTAGTTGGGCGGCCCGGTCGGTTGGTCCACAGTGCAGGAAAGGGGGAGAGAGGAAGAGGGTAATCTAGAGTTGATTAAAATTACCCACCCGAGCAGTAAAGCAACTTGAATATCTCCCAGAGCGGTGATAGAGCACCCACCATTCTGGGACTGATTATTCAATATAAAATTGGTCCCCAGAGACCCGCTGGGATAGGTAGAGGGTAAGTGACAATTTGAGGGGGCTAAGGGGGGAACATATATGTTAGAAAAACAAAAATTATACACGTACATTGAGTTTAATCATTGTATAGCTAAACTTGATGACTAAGTTGTTGTTTATTCTTGAAGTTTACAAATAAACAGATTTTGAAAAAACAACAACAAAAAAACAAAACAAGCCAAAAAGATTTGTTTCACTGTTTTTTTTAAATGTCTGAATACAAATAGTACCTGCTTTCCTCTTAATGTCCGCCCAGTCCTCATAACTGTCTATGTGCTCCTGCAGCCTGGCACAGAGCTGCATGTTACCCACATAATCCAACAGCACATCGATGATCGGCCCCGCCCAGCGACTAAATTCAGGTGTAGAGACCATTTCGCAAAACTGAAAGAAAAGCAGATTCATCATTGCTGGGTTAGGAGAAATCAGAATAAGTTGGAAAGAGAAGTGATAAGTGGAGGCAGGGCAAAGAGAATGGTATCAATTACGTGACATAACACATCTGAAAAGGCAAAAATATATAACATAACAACAATAATACGTAGTCCTGGAATCCCTCTGATCCCATCCCTTTTACCTTCTTTTCCCCCCTCCCTCTTGTCCTCCTGCCCTTCTGGGCCTTTCCTCCTTCTGCCTTAATCTGTCCCTTCTGTCCTATCAATTGTTGGCGTTCCCTTTCTGACTTTTGTTTCTTGCAGCCTTATTTTTTGTATTGTACACCGCCCTAATGCTCCGGCCTGGGCAGTTAATCAAATCCTGTAAATAAAGATAAAGATAAAGATGTTTATTCCACTCTTAATATATGGCTGTTTGAAGCAGCATCACAGTGGTTCACAACATGAAGCTGAGCTTTCTTGGGGGTAGGGTTCCCACTCCGCTCTCTCTGTCGTTAGGCATGTGTTAGAGGAGGAGAAGACACGATTCAATGGCCTGCATTTAGGGATGTTGCTGCCTTTCTGCACCTTGTCTCCAGTCATTCTACACAATGATCTGATCATCTCAGTCACTTCCAGGGCAAGCCCCAGAATTGGTTCAAGGGGTTAGTATCCTAGGCAGACCTTTAAGCCTTACACCCCCCCCTTGGCTGTCCAATGCCCTGCTTTTTGCTGGCCCTGAGAAGTTGACATCCTAGGTGACCACCTAGTTTGCCTAATTTATGATTTAACAGGTTATTTATAACACTTTATCATTCAGTCAACCCTGTTGACATTGTAACTTAAACTTGATAATGTACATTAAACAGGGGCATTAACATCTTGCATTTTTCTGAGGCAATGGAGGGTTAAGTGACTTGCACAAGGCCACAAAGAGTAACTAATGGGAATCAAACGCTGGCTGCTTGGTTTTTAAGACAATGCTTTAACCATTAGGCTACTCCTCCACTAATGGTGCAGCTGTCCCTGGTCGCTTCTTAAGGACTTTATTATCCAGTCAGAGTTTGGATGAATAAGAAGAGGGGTTTAATATTCAGCCAGTATGGTCAAAAAATGAAGTTAAATCCCAGCATTCAACTTTTATCCATATAGCCTGTGCTCAGGCTCCTCCTTGGGATGTGGGGTAAGAGACAATGTCCATACACTGAATGTACTGAAGACTCTCCCAGAGCAGTGACTGCTGACAGGTGGAGACACATTTCGAATGGGACGTCTGAGTGCAATCTGAGACCTCAAAGCCAGAACGTCTGAAAAGAACGACAGGCACGTGCAAGTGAAAGTCCCCGATATGCACGTGTATCAAATGTCTATACAGGCGTCACCAGGAGAGCATTTCCGAACCAAGACGTCTAATAGCATAATGGTTAGACTAGTGGCTGGTTCAAATCCCAGTGTGGGGCTTTGTAATCTAAAGCTAGTCACTTAATTCTCCATCTTCTCTGTACTCTTTGGATGTTTTAAGGTGAAAACAAATACTTTCCTGATGCCTGGAGAAGGAATAAACATGTATATTCCTGCTAATGGCTCTGTGGCTTCTGGGATCAGACGGGGACATGTAAGTCCATTGTCCCTCCCCAAACATCTCTCTGCCACACCCCCATGCCTACTTGAATGTCCCTGTACTGGAGACATCTGTGAACGGCGTTTGTGGAATGGTTACGGAGATGTTTCCGTGATATCGACGTCCACGTGCATGTTTGCAGACATCCAAACCACGACTAAACCTTTCAGAATGACCCATCTGTTTAGTCTGAATATACTGACGGTGCCATGACTGTGTTGACACTATCAGGCTTATTCTGTCCTGGATGTAGATCCCCTCTGTATGTCTGGTCTGAGCCGGACTTACAGAGGGGATTGCAATTCTGATCCTGCGGGGCACAGCTAGCCCCACAGAATCAAAATCAACAACAGTCTTGTACATGTAGGCCTGGAATACGATTCAGCCCAGTCTGCACATACAGGACTGTCCCCGGCTAACTCAGTCAAGGCTCTTCTGCCATGGCACTGCGGCTCCATTGAAGAGCTGCGATGCCGGACTTCAGGGACTCATTCCCCGCAGCTTGACCCCCGATCCAGCCTCCTAAGGCCAGGGTCAGGCTGTGGGGAATGCCTTTGGGCCCCCCTGACCAATCCAAGCTGCGGGCTGCCAATTCTTTATGTACGGGGAAGTTATTCCACCTCGGAGGTGCAATAACTTCCCTGTACAAGTCGTCAGCCCTGGACGTACAGGGCTGACATTAGAATCGACCCTGTATGTCGAGGGCCAGCGACTGCCCACTATCCGCCCTGTCTCCGCCTCCGATCATCCCCTTCCCTGCCCCCATCTAACTTCCCCGTACAACAGTTGGGGAAGTTAGACGTGGACAGAGAAGGCACGAATATTCGTGGCACAGAATCGAGCCCTATCTATTTAGTTTAGACCTTCCCATGGCACGCCATACAATTTACATGTACGATCCCACTTATTAACAGATTCAGAAATGGCTGCCAGCCCCCGAGCTGTTCAGCCAGGGAATGATTTAAACCCAGAAGTAGTACACCGAATCTTAGTAGTGGGGCAAATACAGCCACTTTTCATACAAATAGGTATCTAAAAAAAAGCAATACAATGAAAATGGATTGTTTTAGGTACTGATTGTTATCATGTTATGTATTTTTTTATGTTTTTAGGTATGTTTTACTTTATTTGAAGTCTGTAACAATTTAAATTTAATTTAAAACTTACTACCCATCTTTTTCCTTTGAAAATGCACAGTGCAGATACCGGAAAATAACATTTACATTGTGTTCAAATCATCATTCATTTAAAATACATACAATAACATTTAGCATTCTAATAATTAAACCAACTCAGTTCTTCTCTACATTTCCCTCTTTAAGGAATCATGTTTTTTGGACTTTATGGAATTGATAATAGTGTGATGGGGCCAAGATGGCATCTTGATAGGAGCTCCAGTGAGAATGAACTTTACCTTTGAATTATATTGCCACTTACAGTTGTGGTCAACATTATTGGCACCCTTGCAGTTCAACCCTTAATGTCCAATATCTCCTAAAAAAATGGCTTTGGTCTATATATGTATACATATTGGACACATAAAAGAATCAAATAAAGCAAGACAAATTATCAAAGGAAATAATAGGAAATAGTATAAAAACTGAGCCATTGCCAGAACATGATTATTCATTCTTGTGATGAAACAACTACTTCTGGTCTCTCTCTGAGCGGTTATAACCCAAAAATTCAAAAATGAAAAACGCTCAATTCTATCAACATAGAACCAAAAACTATTAACCACAATTGTTTATCTCTGGTGGCTACTTGCTAAATTAGTTCTACTATTAACGAAGGTCTCAGACTTTTTCGGCACTTATTTTCAGACTTATAATACGTCTAACATTGGTGCCTAATAGCATCAACAACCTCCATTATCTACTGTAGATTACTATAGCCAAGACAGAGCACACGGAACTTATAGATCATTACACATTGCCCGATTACTGACGCTGTTATACACGCTTCATGTCTTCATGACCGCATAACTATATTAATATCTCAACATTCAGTGAAAATCGAGCGCTTAACTTCTGCTTGAATTTCTTCTCTCCTCTCACGTCCCGCTCTCTAATCCCAACGCCTCCCCCTGGCGCCTCTATTGCGTTTCACTTCAATCGTTTCTTCAGGGGATCAATAACAACTGTGATCTCGACTTTTAATCTCTGGATGCTGCACACGCCTCACATCAAGTCAACTCCATTAACTGAAACTTTCATACAGGTCGCTTTTTCCGAAAATAAGTGCCGAAAAAGTCTGAGTCCTTCTTTAATAGTAGAACTAATTTAGCAAGTAACCACCAGAGATAAACAATTGTGGTTAATAGAACATGATTATTGGCACCCTTATAAACAATTCAAATCAGTTTGAACAGAAGAACCACATTCCTACTGCAGTAAAATTAGATACACCTGTGATCAGGGCCGGATTTACCTTGAGTGAGGCCCTACGCCAACAAAAATTGTGGGCCCCCAGAAAAGATAAAAACGAGCACGCCGGATCAGCTGCGCACTGTTGGCCCTGACGTCATAATTAAACTGGGAATCCCAAAAGCCAAACTTGGAATGTACAACACTGTAGAAATAAAACTATACATTAATTTGCTCTTGTACTAAACAAAGTGCAGACGTTAATGATGCACATTTACCAGAGCTGACATATTCCAATTAATAAATTCAAAATAAAGTTATTCTCCTACTTCAGAAATGTGGTCTCCTTTTAGTGCAAATAGAAAGCGCGAATATATATTTAATATAATTAAAGTTTTTTTTTTAAAAAGTCTCCTTTTCAAGAAAAACAAAGATAACTAGCAAAGCAGTGGGCTGCTTCGTTCACCTCAATCTACCAGGTGCAGAGTCCACGAATTTTGGCTTTTGTGCCGAATCGATGAAGTTAAACTTTAAATTTCTAACCCAGCTTGAGCCATTAGAGGCAGCTTTCCCACCACGCGCACTCATCTCCCACCCCGGCTCTCTGCAGCAACTTTTAGGAGAGTGGCGTTTCCGTTCATTAACGTCTCTATTCACCAACATCTTTAGTGCTGCTCTCCACCCCAACGGTTTCTTTTGTTTCCACAGATAGCAGTGCCTAGGTGCTCTTAAGGGACCCCCTCCCCCGTGTATCCATCCAGACTGTTGCGTCGCCCCATCCGTCGCGTCCCTCGATTAATATAAAATACTTCCCACCCAAACTTTCCATTCCACCTTCCGCTCCCCTCCACCTGAGCAGGAAACACGGGCTCCGTTCGTCCCCCCACCCCCCATTCCTGCTGTCCTCGTTCTCCCACCCCTTAGTCGCTTTGCGATACCCACTCACCGTCCGGGCAAGGCGCTCAGCTCAGCCGCACCACGACAAGCCCTCCACTCTTCGCATGGCTCTTGCGTGTCCACCACCAGGTGCGACAAAATCTCCTCCCCTCTTTCACTGGGCCGAACCCAGGTGACTGGCAGGCATCGGTCAGCCAGTCCGAACTGCTCTGCAGATTATTGATGGCGACATACAGCCAATCACTTAGCAGGACGGAGGGGCGGGAAGGAAGAGCTAGGGGGAAAGAGGGGGATGGGATCCTGAAGAGTCAACGAGCCAATGGAATGGGTTCTGTGAGCGTTAGCTGTGAGAGAACGATGGGGCTGGATAGAAACTGAGAGACTACCAGGGCCGGTAATAAATCGTTTGTTCAATTTTTGTGGGCCCTTGCCAGCTGTGGGCCCTACGCCACGGCGTAGTTGGCGTATAGGTAAATCCGGCCCTGCCTGTGATCAATTGTCAGTACTCACATGATTTGAATCAACCAATGAATGATGGCTCTAATGTTTAAAATGGCCACATTCACTCCTTGTTCTATTTTCACAATGGTGAAGGCAAGAGAACTGTCTGAGACTGTCAGAAAAGCCATCACCACCAAACATCAATCTTCAAAAGGGTACAAGGCCATCTCCAAAGACCCTGGGATTCCTGTGTCTACAGTTTGCAGTGTTATTAAGAAGCTTTCTGTTCATGGAACTATCAAGAACTTCCCAAGATATGGTGGGAAGAGGAAAATTAATCCAAGAAGTCTTCAAAGGTTAACACAAACTGTTGAAAAAACACCATGTACAACATCCAAAGAGTTTAGGGCTGATCTGGAGGAATCTGGAGTGGTAGTTTCAACCTGCACCATACACCATGCACTAAACAAAGAAGGACTTCATGGGTGAAAGCCAAGGAGGACCCCACTGCTCAAAGACAGACATAAAAAGGCATGCCTGATCTTTGCCCAAATACACTTTGAGAAACCACAATCCTTCTTGGAAAATTTTCTGTGGACAGATGAAACCAAACTTGAGCTCTTTGGCAATTTATTTATATTCTCTTATATACCGTGCTATTTGGCATCAGTGTGGTTTACACTGAACAGGGCATTATAACTTGGAGATAACTATTTTACAGAGAGTATGGGCTATGAAGGGTTAAGTGACTTGCCCAAGACCACAAGGAGCACCTGTGGGACTAGAAACCCCAGTCCTTCCAGCCCAAGGTTGCTGTCCTCTAGTGGGATTTGAACCCCTGACCTTCCGGCCTAAAGTACCTTGCCCCAACCACTAGGCCACTCCTCCACTCCAATGCAGACCAGCGATATATTTACAGGTGAAGAAATGAAACTTATAAGGAAAAAATATCCCTCCTGCTGCTACATATGGTGGAGCTTCCATAATGTTGTGGGGCTGTTTTGCTGCCTCAGGAAATGAAGGCCTAGGACGTATTAAAGGAATCATGAAGTAAGAAGACCACCAAGGTATTTTGGAGCGAAATGTGCTACCTAGTGTCAGACAGCTAGATCTGGGTCGAAGGTCATGGGTCCTCCAGTAGGACAATGACCCAAAACATACATCCAAAAGTACAAAACAATGGTTAAAAAGGAACAAATGGACTGTTTTAAACTAGCCAACGAGTCCCGATCTCAATCCAATTGAGAACCTTTGGAAAGAGCTGAAATCTGCCATTAGTAAACGGAATCCTGGAAGCATTCATGAGCTGGAAGAAATTGTGGTTGAAGAGTGGCAGAAACTACCAACAGACAGATGTACAAAACGTATAGATGGCTACAAGAAATGTTTGGCGGTTATTACTGCCATAGGTTGTGCAACCAAATATTAGTGAAGATGCCATTAATCCTGTTCAGGTCATAATTTGTTTTTTTTTCTCAGAAATTACTACATCTAAGTTGCACAGACATCTCTTTTTTTGTTGTATACCTTTGAACATACTATTAAAATATTATGATGGCATACATTTGGAATATTTCCAATTATTTATCAAGATATTGCACACAACATACCTAAAATGCAAGGGTGCCAATAATGTTGACCACAACTGTAACTTCATCTTTAATGCCCAAGCGCAAAGAGAGACTTAGGGGACTGCCTCCCCTAAAGTGAGCACCCCAGGTTGCACAACAAATACCTATCACTGGCCTTCTAATGCCCTTACTGAAACCAGGCACTCAGCCTGCACAGTTTGGATGTCTCTCTGATGCCATGGTGGTTAGCGGGCTAAGCCACGTGGAAGAGTGGTAATTGATCTCCCAACCAGCATGGCGGTGGATGGGTCACAGCCATTGACTGTACCAGCTTCGGAATCAGTGTCAGTGATGGGCCGAGAAAGAGCATCAGTGCAGGTTGCTGCAGAGCCCAAAGTCTGTGTAAGGAAAGTGGTAGCTAGAGACTTTGAAGGAAAAGCTGCAGAGTTCCTGCAAGCTTCAGAAGAGAAGCTTCTTCCTTGCAACCTCTTGTCTGACCAGAGAAAATAACATTGGTCAATACCGGGAACCCTTCATACGGTCTGCTTAGGCTTTGCAAATGTTTCTTTAACGCTTCAGCTAAGGTCGTGGAATTGGAGGCTCAGCCAGACAGACATCTGAGGATTTGACGACTATCTCTCGAATAAAGACACTTAAAGATCAATTGTTGACTCATAGGAAAACTGAAAATGTGGAGAATAAAGCTGGAAATATAAACTTAAGACCTGTTAATTTTCCACAAGTTAATACGATGGCTCCTAAAGACCTATTTCCAGTTTTTTGAGAAAGAGTCTAAGATATCTTGCCATCCTTGCAAAAGATTTAGGGGTATGTTTACTAAACTGTGTTAGTGCGATTCGCATTAGGAGCCGCGGTAGAGACAGAAACCCCAAATAAGGACATGGGCGGTACATCGTTGCCGAGAACGCGCCGAGAACGCGCGCTACAAGGCGCCATAAATGAACGAGCGCTACAGGGCACGTTACCGTGCGTTAATCTTAAGAAGGCGCGCAGACATACAATCACAGCAACAGAGCTGTAGCACAATGGTTACAACACTGACTGATAGTACAGGGGTCATGGGTTCAACTCCCCAGTGGGCCTTTATAAGGTTGGCTGAGGCAGCACCCTTTACATTTAAGTAGTGATTGTTGAGGCATTTGACATGTATTTTAATTTGTGCTGCCAGCAAACACACCCTCACGGTGGCATAACCTAAGGTGCTGCATAAGGCACCCCATAACGCACTCCATAGGGCACATTATAAAGTGTACTGTCCGCCAAGGCACCCTATAATGTCCCCTATAGGACACCTTATAAGGCTGTGAACAAAGCCCTGGCTGGCTGCAGGACTGCACGTCACCACACAAACTGTCTGCTGTGGTTACCAGGATAGAGTTAACCCACCCGTACCCATGATGCACTGCACATGCAAATCACCAAGACAAAGCAGCACACTGCCACGCAGGCAAACAGCAACAGTACAAAAACGTAGGCAGGTGTGAACTCTCACCAAAGCTTTATTAATCCAAATATGTAAAGGGAGACCAGACCCGACACAGGCCGTGTTTCGATAATCTTCTTCAGGGGTTGGCTCACCTCATACTAAAAACACATTATAAATAAATTAAGACACAAACATAAAAGCATAAATAAACTAAATGCATAATTATAAAACTGTAAGAACACGATAATAAAAAAGTAATATATATAATATGTATAAGAAACAAAAACTGCTGTTCATCAACTCATAAGCGAAATCATATATCAATATGTATCTCACTAGGACATTTAAAGGAGAAAAACAAAAGAGATGGAGGACCAGGAGCAGGAGTGAAAAATTACCTTAAAAACGTAATAGTTAAGATGATGGCCTGTGCGGTGGTTTTTGGGTTATAGAGAGAATTACATTATAAGAATAGACGTTGCTGCTGCATTTATAAGCATGCTGATTATTTAGTCTGTACCCAAAATAGAGTGATCCTTACATGGTTGTGGCCCCTATATATTTGTATAAAATTATATTGCGTTGCATACGCTAAAAGTAATAAATCATAATTTACATTCCGTATACAGATGGAATTTTTATTTTTTCAAATGATATCATGCCCCAAAGTTTATCTTTACATATCATAATGGCCTGGTATGTTTTTAACTAATAACACTTTCAAAGCTTGAACCAATTGATGAAATCTTTGAATGTAATTAGTCTTTCAATACATAATTCTCTTCTCTTCATTTAATTTGCAGTTACAGAAGGTTGTTTACTTTCAATGCAACAAATTAATCTTAGTGACGTATCCCTATTACGTTTTTGAGGTAATTTTTCACTCCTGCTCCTGGTCCTCCATCTCTTTTGTTTTTCTCCTTTTTGTTTTTCTCCTTGCTGAACTGACACGTTTATTTATGTTATTGTTTTCATTTATGTGGTGATAGTGACACTAACAACATGTTTTTTAAGTATTACATGTTTTTTAGGTATTTATTGTTTTTATCTATTTATTAGCTTTTGTTTAATATCTGTTCGTCACTAATGTTTTACATATACAATATGTTATTTTATTTGTGTTTTGAAAGGGAGCTTTGATTTAGCATTTAATAGTTTTCATGTTTTATATGTTGAGACTTTTAAATGTCCTAGTGAGATACATATTGATATATGATTTCGCTTATGAGTTGATGAACAGCAGTTTTTGTTTCTTATACATATTATATATATTACTTTTTTATTATCGTGTTCTTGCAGTTTTATAATTATGCATTTAGTTTATTTATGCTTTTATGTTTGTGTCTTAATTTATTTATAATGTGTTTTTAGTATGAGGTGAGCCAACCCCTGAAGATTATCGAAACACGGCCTGTGTCGGGTCTGGTCTCCCTTTACATATTTGGATTAATAAAGCTTTGGTGAGAGTTCACACCTGCCTACGTTTTTGTACTGTTGCTGCACATGCAAATCAGCAGTCGAGAGATGGGCACAAGATTGGGTATGCACCCCCACAGCACCTCAGCCAGGTAGGGGGAACAGACCGTGTGTGGTACTGCCACAGAGTAGCCACAGACAGTCACATTGTGCGGGTACTGTGCCCACCCTGAGGTTGAGGTGGGGCGCCCAGCACCAGGTCCACAGCACCTTTTAAGGCTGAAATACGCCATGCTGCAGGTCCCCATCAGTGTGTGATAGGTAGTTCCGTTAGACCAGTGGTTCTTAACCAGTCCTCCTTGAACCCCTAGGCCAGTCGGGTGTTCAGGATAGCCCTAATGAATATGCATGAGATATATATGCATTAGAGATATCCTGCCAACCTGACTGGTTTGTGGCCCTCTAGGGCTGGATTCGGAGACCCCTGCCTTACATCTCTGTCATTTAAGAATGTGAGTGGGCAAAGTGCAGATCTCCAAGACATCAAAAGGTTAGATAGAATTTGTCACATGCCTCTTTGCTTCTCACCATCACCAAAATATTGTCTACGCAATACTGTCACTCCCCAGGTTGGTAAACACTGTCAGACACAAGACCTGTAGCACACTCCACAGACATCAGAAAGGTTGCTATGATGCAGCTCACTCAGAATATTGTACTTAACCTAGGAATTGCTATCTGCCAGTAATCATAGCAACCACTTTAAAGATGTGTACCATATTCCCAGGTTTAGGGTGGCATTACTAAGGTATGCAAGTGCTAGTATTGGGAGATGCACGCAGAGCCCAAAGTCCTGCCTCTCCAGGGGGCTTTGGATAATGGGGCCTGTGGGTGCGGGAGTGTCTGCCCCTGTTGGCTGCTGCTTTACGGCAGAGGTTCCCAACTCCAGTCCTGCGGTGCCAAACACTGTTCAGGTTTTCATGCTGTCCCTCATGAATATGCATGAGATACATCTGCATACCATGGGGGTGGCGCATAGAAATGCAGCACAGGCATCTTTATCAGAGGCAGCATGGAACCGGAATGATGTTTGGCCCTCCAGGACTGCATTTGGGAGACTCTGCTCTAGGTAATGTGCATGTTTATGGTGTCCGTGCTCTGTAGGGTAAAATGTAGGTGTCTTGGGCATGTTTACGTCATCTGCAATATAGGTGCTGTCTGTATTAGCACGTTGTAGTAGTGGGTAAAATATGGGGACTGGGTTGGCAGGAACCACAGCTGGGACTTGAACCTGTGACCCTCTGCTTCTGAATACACTGGTTTTGTGCACTGCACCACCTTGTTGTCACAGAGTCAGTACATTCCTTGGTGATACCATGACTGTTCGTCAGACGGGGCCCGTCTATTGCAGTACACGGCACCCACCTACACAGGGCTAGGCCACGGTCTGCTCTGGGCAGCTGCCACTGCCCCCTCCACCACCAGTATCCCTCAGCCACCATGCTGACATGCCCTTCTGCTGGTGGTGCTGGTGGTGCGCAGTCTCAGGCCATCCAGTGTGCAGGTAGGCGGCTGCCTATGGTGTGGGTTCTGGGGTAGGGGTGCCTGCATAGACGTCCACGCTCCCCCCAGCCCCGCCTGCCAATGTTCCGTGCCCTTGGGGGTAGCTGTTGGGTACTATCCCCTGTGACACTGTGGGAAACACGCTCATGCCCATGTTGGGCCTTCAGCAGTTGCTGTCTGGCTGCTCCACTGTTTCAGCATTCGTATGGGCCACCTAGGCATCACCCTAGTCCGCACTGTGGCCCAGCTCCACCACAGCATGTGCCGCCTGCGGCCCTCTGTATCCCCTTCTCCGGCATCTGTCCAGTTGCCGTTCCGACATGCCCGCCCTGATGTTGCGGGACATGTGCATGCCATAGGAATCCTGTCCGATTGTGGGGGAAACCCTGAGCAGCGCTATTTCACTGTGTGCTCCTTCACCTTGTATGGGGACGGCGTATAGACCCTTCCACGATTTATATCTTTTCTATGGAGCTTACTCGGGGGGGGAAGGGGTTGATGTTTCTCATTGATACCACTATTGGCCAGCTTGGTTATGTTTTTTTTCCAGTTTGTTGGGGTCATTTTCAGTGTTTCTGTGCCCTTTTGTTCTGTGCACATGTATCACACATATCACTTTTTTTGGTTTCCCTGCCAAACCTGGTTTCCTGTACATTGCTGATGCTGAATGGTCTCTCTCCCCTGTAATGTGCATTTAACGGCAGGTTTTCATTTGCGTTGTAATTCAGCTCTTCAGATCAGCGCGTTAGTGTGAAGGGAGCCTCTCCCTGCCCACTCTCCGCCCACTGACCCCTTCTCTCCGCCCTCTCTCCACCTTCTGTGGTGTTTTACCGCGCCGCGGGGCATTACGATCGTTAGCGCATCATAACACGCGTTATGTAACGTTAACGATCGTAAGCGCAGCATAACACGCGTTATGATGCGCTAACGATCGTTAGCGCATCATAACACGCGTTATGTACGATTACCGCAGTTTAGTAAACATACCCCTTAGTATTTGCTATCCAGCAAATATGGGAAGATAGGAGAACAAGGAGAAATCTCATTGACAGAAGTCTTCTCAGTCTAGACCTGACGAACATTCTGGAAAAGTTCGAAGATGAGCCTTTCAAGAGGAGTACCTCTTAGTATCTTTTGTGTTTTTACAAGACAATGAGGCCTCAATGCACTTTTGTTTTAGGGCTGCTGCAGTTTCCTTTTTAAGAGTAAGAATGCATTTTTTTCCTGATGTATCGATATAGACAAAGGATAGCAGAAAGAAATTCTTGGTGTTATGCCAGGAAGTAGCATCCATGGGTGGAAAATGTCAACTAAGATTTCCTGCAAATATGTGATCCACTATGGAGGTCATTCCAGAAACTGAATAAGAGTTTGTAAGTGTGCCGGGGACATTTATTTGGCAAAAACATCTACAAACAGATTCCAGTACATAGCACCCATGGACATTTATCTCGCTAACTTGGGGAACTCAGAACATGTCTGGGAGGAGTGAAACAGGGGCGTGGTTTGCCACAGAGATGTATAAAGCATATTCAGGAAAGACCCACGGACGTTTTGGGAGGTCCCCACAGATGTGCCTGTTATACCTACCTGAGACATGGAATAAGACCAGTACTTAGAAAATATTCTGCTGTGTACATAATGGTGGACTGCAGTATGGAGAAGCACCACAGATACATTTATAAAGAACTGAAATCAGAGATGTGGGAATCTTGTAAGCTAAAGAGGCATTAATAAGCACCCTGAAAGAAATATTACGAAGAGCAATAGTGATTATTCTGGCAATGCTGACATTTGCTGTTTGTGCTAAAAGAGCTAAGCTAGGGGACCCTAACCATTCCTGAAAAATGGGACTGTTGATGTAGGACTAGTATGTGATTGAATATGGAAAGGATATTTGTTTGAGTGAGAAACAGAGATCCTATTTTTAGTCCTGGGAATCCATGCTATTTTGTTGTACCATTTATAGGTTCAGGGCATATTTTTTGCAGAATTATGTTTTTTTGTGACTAAAAGCGAGTGTTTGGTTTGAGGGTTGCAAAGAAGGATCTGGTGTGCTCATCTGCAATTCAGGGGGGACATGAATGCCTGGCTAGTACCTGGACCATACGGATGACCGCAGCATCACCAGGTGCCAGTGTGATAGGGCAGAAAAAAATCACAAATGATTCTCCATAGCTAAATATCAAAACATATCCCTTTCAATAATAAGAGACCCTCAGAATAGAAGCATTCAACAGTACATGCAGTGCTAAAACAGGCCCATAAGCACCATTTTTTGTGAGGTTAGTAAGGGTCCATACTCAGCATTGTAAACACTGTTTTTAGAGATTACCAATCAAGAAGGATTTCTTCTACTGCCATGTATGTTTTGAAGCAAGGTATCTCAGGACAAACATATCACTTTCTACTTGCAGTTATAATATCTTTGAGTGTACTGAGATTACTTTGCACTGTTTTGGGCATGCAACTGACTAGTATATATCCAGTCTAGTTTTCATCAACACTTATGTATCATCAGTATTTATGTGTAGTTTGCATCAGCACAACACTGTCAGTGAGAGGAGCAGCTTAGGAGATGCAGGTTTTAGCAGAGGAGGCATGGCCGAGACGTCCTTGGGTATATGGCGGAGATGAGCAAGATCGGACAAGTCTATCTTTTCAGAATACGGTGAGCGTGGGGACCTCCAACCATTTGCTGTGTATACCCGTGTCTCATTATAACAGTGGGGCCCATGTTTCTCCACTGTGGTTTGCTCGTGCCATGCTGGAAACGTCTATGTCCCCGATTCTGGAACCACTGGCACGTCTATACCCGTGGCTGCAGAATTAGGGTGAAATAGGGCCCGTTTTCGTTTTGGACTTGTCTATGGGCTGGACATGCATGTTATGGAATTGGCCTCTATGAGAATAAGACATGTCTTTTTTTGGACTCTCTCATTTAAGATATTTCTTAGAGGCAACGGTTTACGTCTAGCTAACTTATAATTTGGATGCTAGGACCCAAACTATTATTTAATTAGGGTGCATGTACCCTGGCCCACTGTGCTAAAAAAATAACAAGTTGAAAAGTCCATACTTGAGCGTGCGACATAATAGTGCATTTCCCCTTTCCTCCCTTCACAGATTCAAGCAAGTCTATAGGAGGGATTGAGTGGAAATAGCCATGGTAAAGTGTGTCTCAGTAGGATAGAAGGGGATATGTGAGTGGACAAGTGAGCATAGTGTGGGTAGTGATTGATGATATCTTTTCCCATCTTTTTTCCTTTTCCCTTTTTCTTTTATCCATCTTCCTATAAACCTGGGGCCCGATTTTCAACGAGGCACTATGCCATACCCTCATAAAGATACCAGCTCTGGAGAGGTGCTTGAGACGTGAGTCAGGCACCTCCAAAACTACCAAGCATCGAAAATGTGACACAAACTGAGCACAGTGGCAGGTGCCTAGCACGGCAAAGACAGGTATGTGCAAGGGCCAGAACCCAGGTTTGGTGCCTAAGAAAATGATAGCCTGCGATATTTGCATAGGGATCCAGACCAGCAGGCAGATAAGTGGGACAGCAAGTGTGTATGAACCTGTGTATTGCCCATCTGGTGTACCCATGAAGTGATAACACCGACTTGCAGGCCCCGCGAGCTGCCTGTGCAAGAGCCCCTTGTGGCTGGATGGATAGACACCAGCAGCATGGCAGCGAGAAGGACAGCTTATCTTCTGCCTCAATGAGTCTGAGGCCCTTGCCCGTTCTGTGCTGTGGTATAAGGGGGTGCTATACCCCAGGGGGGGGGGCAGTGGCCAAACCTGCAGCTGTCTATGGCCATCTAGAGGGTCATCCAACTCCGCTTGCGCAGGTAAGGAGACCTGACCAGGCAGGGAGAGTTGGGGCTGAACACCATCATACACCATACGTACCCTGAAAGTCACAACTGTGTGTCTGCACAGGGAGACAGGGTTGTGGGGCCAAGCCACATGCCGGTGGCAGCACCAATGGTAGCTGAACAGGTGACAGTGGGGGGACGGGCCATGCATGGTACACTGACAGATGTGTAATGGCGAACATGCACAAACCATGACATCTTGTCCTGCATGGCGCCAAAGAAACCATTCAGTGATGTGGCACCTGAAGCAGTGGAAGCCCCTTGCCACAACACCTGACTACAACCGAGGCCACTCATGGTCCACAAAATGTACCATGGTGCCAAGGTTAGACTGCGTGCAATAGATGGAGCAAGGGAAGGGGCGAGGACTGCAGAGGTGGCTGAAGGGACCAGAGGGATCACACAGGTGAATCAGTGGCCTAGATGTCCTCATTGGTGGTGGCCTGGAGCACGTGTCAATGGCCCAGAGGAGTGGTGGGGAAGAACCTGATCCCACATGCCAGTGGTGTACAATCACATGCACCCCTCACCTGCTACCTATGGATATGCCTCTGCCCCCAGACAGAGATAGGATACAGGTATGTGCAATAGGTGATATGGAAGCACACAACTGAGCCCATGTGTGTCCTCTCCCCATCTCTCTCACAGTGACTATTGCATGCAACTCAACATGGAGGCCCTCAAGTGTCACTACAGAATGCTGCACCGAAAGTGACCAAACCAGCTGCAGCAAATCAGGGAGCAGCTGGCAGCTGAAGATCAGTGGGGTACACAGCAGAGCCCAGCAGACACATGGAGTGGCACTATCCTCTGCCACCTTTGCTCTCACACAGATCTGCCAGGGATCCAACCCTCACAGCCTAGAACAGATGCATCAGAGGGAGCCTCACCACCTGCCGCTGATGATGCTAGTGCGCAGCTGAGGGCAGAGGAGCAGTTTGGTGTGGCTCCCAGGGTGGAGGAGTGGTCCGGTGCGACAATAAGAGAAGCAGTCCAGTATGGCTCCCAGGATAGAGGAGTGGTCCAGTGTGATACCCAGGACAGAGGAGCAGGCTGATGCGGCTCCCAGGGGAGTGGAGTAGGCTGATGTATCTGCCAGTGCTGGGGAGACAGAGACAGATGATGCACCACAGACTGAGCTACAGTTCACCATCCTTGATGATCCTGTGGACACAGGGGTCACTGATGTGGACCAGAAGTTATTGCAGGAGGATGCACAACTGCTGGCACCGAGGGCATACAGTCCGAGCTGCACACAGTATCCAGCAGGACTTGCAGGCAGCAACACAGGCGAGGGAAACAGAGTTTGAGGAGTGGCAGGAATACCAACTACAAGTGGAGCACCATCTGGAGGGACACCAATGTCTGATGAGGAAGATGACAGCATACCAGGCAATGATTGCTGGTTCCCTGCACAGTTTGGTGGGCCTCATGTGGGCCCAGGAGGTGGGTGCTGGGGTTGCCAGTGCACAGCGCAGCCACCTATTAGCCCTGAATAATATGCAGCAGTCTGCCTTGCTGGGAAGGGTGATGAAGCTGCTAGCATGTCATCAGACATCGCTCCACTGCATCGCAGTGTACATGTCAGCAAATGCCCATGACTGGCTGTGATCCCAGAGGCACGAGACACACATGGGGGGAAATAAACACTGTATATATAATGTCATTTCAGGCACTTTACTGGTGAATGTGTGTATCCTATCCAGGTGATGGTGTGGGCCAGTCACCTCAGAAACTGTCTCGTATCAGCTGCCCTGGGCCCGCTGCTTGCTCCCAGCCTCTGTGCTATCACTATTTTCTGCCTCTGTGGCCTCCTACAGCTCTGTAACTGCAGGGTCTGGTTCAGCAATCCCCAAATCTGTGCAAGGTTGTGGAGTATGCAGCATGATGCAAATATCAGGCATCCATGCTCCGGGCTGTAGAGGTGTTCCCCACTCTCCTGTTGAGGCACCAGAAGCGGATCTTCAGCATCCCTTTTGCTCACTCCACAACCACCTGGGTCTGCTAATGGGCGGCATTGTGCCGCTCCTCCTGCCAGTTCATTGGGTGACATACTGGAGTCAGCAGCCAGGTCCTCAGGGTATATCCACAATCACCTGTGGGGGCAATGTGAGATGTGCACATAAGCATGGGACATGTGTTGGTTAAGGTCTATGGGCTGTTACAGACAACATACAACACACCATCTACTAACAGAGTGGGGTGCAAAATGAAACAATCAGAGATACCGTGACATTGAGAGGACACTAACATATTCCTTGTGTGGCAGTCAGGCATGCGGAGCAGGGCAATGGGGAACAGTGACAAGGGCTGGCCTGATAGAAAGGGGGAGGGACAGGGGCATGGCACGGAGATGTGGTTGGGGGGGGTCTGCTGGCTGGGATGGCAGCAGACATGGATGTGCCTACACGGACTGCTGCCACATGTTGGTGTGTGCTGTCTGTTCTTGGCCATGGGGCTTCCCCTGGTTGTCTCCACAATATGCAACATGGCCTGCTATGCGCTTGGATCTTTGGAACAGCAACACATGTGCACACAGTGGTCATCATGAGTTGCAATACACATGTAACACATATATCTCCATATGTTTGCATTACATATAGCATCATACTACAGCAACTGTTTGTTCTAGGCATATCCTGGGGCTCACATATGTGCGTGTTCACCTAGCAGCCACACATCTCTGAGCTGACCCCCAGCTGCTGCCTGTCCCAGGTTAGACTGGGCAAGGACAAATGCATCTTGGCAGGACCCCAGATAGCAGGCACACATATCAGTAAAGGTCATATTGGCACCCACAATGACCTGCATGTTCATCGATGTGTAATTATGCCTGTTCTGGTATGCCCTCTGCTTCAGCCATAGTGCCCGCAGTGCAATGTGTGTGCAACCATGTTGCCCATAGTGCAATGTGGCTGAATTCCCAATGGGAATCCAGCCACATTGTAGAATGCCTGCATAGTCTCATGCCAACCCACATGAATCCAACCCACATGAATCTCATGCCAACCCACATGAATCCAACCCACATGAATCTGAACCACTCATTATGTTTATACTTCACATAAAATGTATATGTATATAATGTATATAGTGTTGCACTGTTCTGTGCCAAACTGTTTAGCATTCTCTATTAACTTTACATTGTATATAGTTTTGACGTTTCATGTAAAACAAACAATGTTTTGTTGACTGTTGTTTAATTGTGAACCGCAGCTGATCTCTGGAAGCTGCGGTATATAAGTGCTTGTTAAATAAATAAATAAATAAATGCCACATCTGTTGTGCCCAGGGGGAAGGTTATGAGGCGGCGCATCCTCTGCAACAGGACCCTAGTAAAGGCAGTTATGCAGTGGTAAACTGTGTGATTCGCCCCAATCACATGCTGGAAGCTGCCAGTTGCCAGATATCCCAGGGTAGTGATCACCATCATAGCCATTGGCAGGGCCTGGCTTCTGGCAGTGCAGGGCTCCAGGTCCACACTAAGCATGCTGCACAGCTCAGTTATCGTTGCCCCATCCAGTCTGTATCTCTGGTAGACCTCCTCTGTCAATTGCAGGTAGCTCACCCTGGGCCTATGTACAAGTGGGGCACGGTACCTGCATCTCGGGTGCTGAGCTACTGCCTGCTAAAGGATCCGTACTGCCTGCCACATCCTCCGCTGTGCCCAGGCATGACAGGCATGTCTCCACCTCTGGAACACCCTGTGCATGGCCCACATGGCTTTTCAGCTGGTCCAGCAACAATTTACTTCTGTATGGTTTGGGTACAGGCCTGAACACTCTCTCCTCACTGTACTATGCACTGTAACACCATTAAACAGGCTTGCCGCACACCTTAAGCAGTCATATGCACCGGGAAATGTCACGTAGGCTTACGCGGTTAGTGACATCCAATACTGGTGCACACAGCTTTCGGAAATCTGCTTTATGCGGGTTTCAGGACAGCATCCCCCATTCCGCTCCCGAGCTTTGGCACTTTGCACTATGTGGATAGCTGGGCTTCTCCAATTCAAGCCACATTGTTAAAAATCTGGTTTACACGTTTATGCCAGTTTTATCCGGGTAAGGCCATCTTTTACACGTGTAGCATGTGCCTAGGGCTTCGAAAATCAGGCCCTTGATTCTTATCTCCCCTTAGAGTGGACTGTCATATAAATTTCAGTTTAACGTTTTCATTTTGCTTGCTGATTTTGTTTAATGGAATTGATGTTTCTTTTCAAAGTATATATTTGATGTAAATATTTCTTATCATAAAAAGAAGAAAATATTTTGAGAACTCTTGAAGTAGACTACTCCAATATCCAGGAACCACCCCTGAAAAAGATGAAATCTGTGATATTTTTTTGCAGTTTTTAAGTCTCCAGATCCAGAGATTTACACACATCCCCTCCCAGTCCTTTAATTGCCACCCTCTAATCCAGTTCTCTCTCATGCATATTCATTGTGGATATCCTGAAACCCTGACTGGCCTAGGGGTCCCAGAGAACTGGGTTGAGAACCACTGCTCTAATCCAATGTTTCTCAACCCTCTCCTGAAGGCACACTTAGCCAGTCATGATTTCAGCATTGCCACAATGATATGCATGAGACAGAACTGCATACAATGGGTCTCCAGTGTATCCAAATTATCTCATGTATCTTAGGAGTCACAATGGGATGGGCCACATGGGCCCTGGCCCGACCAAAATTTCCCTACTGATCGCGACCGGGAAGAAAGCTGTCAGCCCATGGAGATCCCATCTCCCGCGAGCAGGAATAGAAGACTGGCAAGGACTCCTTCTGTCTGCCGCAGGAGACCGGATCCCTGCAGACAAGAGGGCAAGGCCTCAATCATGGCCTTGAAGCAGGTTGTCTGCTCGCAGTGGGCTAGGAGCACAGTTAGGGCAGAGTTAGAGAGTTATGGTGGAGTTTGGGGCAGAGTTAGGATGGAGCTTGGGCCCTACCCCCCAAATAAATAAGCATTCCGCTGCCCCTGTCATGAATATTAAAAACCTGATTGGCTAGGTATGTGTGCCCCCGGGAGGACTGAGAAACATGGCTCTAATCTCACTTGTTGCTGCTCTCCTGGCTTTCTCTAGGAGATGTCAGAGGTGTAATTGCCTTATAGCAGCCATGACTCAATGATCATAAGAACATAAGATATGCCATACTGGGTCAGACCAAGGTCCATCAAGCCCACTATCCTGTTTCCAACAGTGGCCAATCTAGGTCATATGTACCTAGCAGTATCCACAAGAGACACAGGTTCCACAATGCTTGTACTGGGTCAAGCATTGATATCCTCTCCCAACCTCTCCCAATTCAGAAAGGCCGTCAAACACCACCTATTTCAACAGCACTTCTGTAGCTCTGACAACATTACATAGACAGCATTACACGACACAACAGTCTCTCAACACAAAGCCGCCGAACCAATCTCCAATTTAATTTTCAACCAGAATGCAACCTCTTTATGTACATAGTGTATAAAGTTCACCTGTTACCCAAGTTGGAATTCCCTGTTATATGTAAGTTCAATGTCTGATTGTTCCACATTGTACAAACCTGTTCATTGTAAACCGCGCTGATGCCGAATAGTGCGGTATAGAAAAACCAAAAATAAATAAATAAAATAAAATAAATAAATCCTGGGTCCCTTTTTAATAATGATTTATGGACCTTTCCTCCAGGAACTTGTCCAAACCTTTTTTAAACCCAGCTATACTAACAGCCTTTACTACATCCTCCGGTAACAAATTCCAGAGTTTGATTACACGTTGAGTGAAAAAATATTTTCTCTTATTTGTCTTAAATAGTTTACCCTGTAGCTTCATTGCATGACCCCTAGTCTTTCTATATTCTGATAACGTAAACAGTCGATCTATGTTTACCCGTTCCACTCCATTCATTAATTTATAGACTTCTATCATATCTCCCCTCAGCCGTCTCCTTTCCAGGTTGAAGAGTCCTAACCTTTTCAGCCTCTCTTCATAGGAGTATCCTTCCATCCCCTTTACTATCCCTTCCATCCCCTTTACCATCCTTAGGGGCATTTTCAAAGGCATTTACACAGTTTCTTGGGGGGGGGGGCAGGATGTTTCTTGAGGGATCGGAGGCTGTGGGGGTTGAGGATTTTGACCAGGGGGTTAGAGATGCAGGGGGCCATCGTGGGGGTTTTCACCTTAAGTGGCATGCTTGCACTTAACATCTCCTCTTAAGTGAACGTGCAGCATTCTCTTATTGTGTAGTTTACACCTATTCTCTGCCCATATGTCACTCAATTCCTGCCCCGCAACGCTGTGCTAATTGTTTTTAGTGCTCAGTAGCCATTACCACAGGCCCATGCTAACAGTCAGAGCATGCTATATCCCCCACTAACTGCATAGCACACCTTAGTAAACATGCAATGCAATGCAATGTGTGCCTTCGAGTCAGTCCTGACTCCTGGTGACCCAGAAGCTCCTGTAAAGTAAACATACCCCTTCATTTAAGGAATGGACAAAATCACACAGAGTTTTGTTGTAAAAGATATTTCTTTTTTGCTAATTATTTTCTGCTGAGAAATTTTTTCCCTTACAGAAGTGGTAGAAAATGACAAAAAAGTAATGGAGAATTTTGGAAATTAGGGAAGGGTGATTGAATTAGATATCTGTATAGCATCCCTTTGATCCACTTCCAAACCCACACACACTTTCAAGTATTTCTAAAGTAACTCAAACTGCTTAATGATAACCAACATTTGCAAAATAAACTATTGATCAGAGGCCAGCTATTCTCTTTGTTGCCGGCCTCTGACTCAGTACACCAATGAAACAATGAATTCATGATGGAATGTACCATTTCATAGGGGAAACTAGAGCAACCCATCTCTTAAATGGCAAACTTATGAACTTGCCTGTATAATTCTTGGCTGTTTGTTGGACATGTCCTCAGATTCATAGCCTCTCCTTCTAGTGTCCTCTACTGGAGGGTGAGCTCCATTACCATACTCGCAGTAAAAACAGGAATCCGCATCGCAGCCAAGATCCATCAGGTACTTTAACAGGCTAAGGTACTTCATTGAAAACATGATGGAGGCGGGGAATGATGTGGGATGGGTGGCAATATATGCATTGATATTTGCCCCATGATCAAGAAGCAACCTAATTGTCCTGATACAGCCGTGGCGGATGGCGATTAAAAGGGGATTGATAAGGTCTACATTAGGATTAGCTCCAGCATCAAGGAGCATTTCTGTGGCATCAATGTTGTTATTAATAACAGAGAAGTAGAGAGCGGTGCTGCGCCTGTCTTCATACAACCTGGCGCGTTCGAAAGATAGAGTGGCGTTGACGTCGTAGCCAGCATCAATCAGCTCTTCCAAACTGCTATTGTTATTACGCTCTGCAGCGATGTGGAGAGGGCTGATCCCACTGCGCTTGATCCGAACCCGACTACTTACTGGGATAAGCATGGACACAACCCTGGAAAGGACAATTCATTGAACAAGAAATTACACTGTGAGCAACACAAAGGAAAATACAGATTCCAGAGTTTCCTTTAGTCTAAGCACAGGAAAAATATACTGACCATAAATAATGGGGGTTATTTTGTCCCACTATTCATCCCCCCTGCCAGCTCCGTCAATACCCTCCCTGTACATACAGCAGGTTTGTACAGGGAGGTCTAAATGGGGCGGAAGGGGGAGGAGGCATCCAGAGCTGGACGGGGCATGGGCAGGCCGTGATCCCAGAGGTACAAGGTCGATTTAGATGTCGGCCATGTACATCCAGGACCTTGAATCTAGATGAGGGACTTATTCCATCTCGAAGGTGGAATAAGTCCCCCTGGACAGAGGGGGATTGTGGCGCAGGACCCGGGGACGCAAGTGAGGGGGTTCCCCACAGCCTGACCCAGGCCTTGAAAGGCTGGATCAGGGGTCGGGCTGCGGGGAGCAGGCATCTGGGTTCGGCGTGCCACGATCGCGGCTTGTGAATGGAGCCATGGTGCCATGACAACGGGATGCCATGACAACTGGATGCCATGACAACGGGATGCCATGGCACCGCGGCTCCATTCGCAGGACCGGCTGAGTTAGCCAGGTAGTCGCTAGGACGTATGGCCGAACAGAATTGGGTCCAGGCGCTAGACCCAATTCTTATCCACGGGGGCTGCGGGATCAGAATTGGGTCTAACTTTGCACACCCAATTCTGCCCAGCAGTACAGGGGGCTGGATGTGCATTAATGGAATTGACCTCAAAATATCAAACAGGGTGATTTTCCATGCTGCAGTTCATCCAATAGTTAGATTAAACCAATGGATCACATACTTGGTCTTCAACACCCTTAGCCAGCTCTGGATTCCAGGGTAACTAAAATATGTAAATTAACCTGGATCTCAAACTAAGGGTCTGAGTCATCCAGGTCATTTCCCCATAGGCACAGACTAAGAGAAAAACCTTAGTGAATCCTAAAAACTGTGTTATTGCGGTAATTTTGGAACAACATTTGATGTAACATAATTTACTATTCCACTACATATAGTGCCTTTACCTTCATTTTGAATTTGCTGTGGTGTTATATCTTTGCTATTCTACATTTATGATCCCACTATTACATTTCGTAAAGCATTGTAAATTTCATTTGAAAAGAAAGAAGATAAAAATGAAAAAGGAAGGGGAAAAAGAAGGAAAACTCATATGGCATAAATTGTGTCTAATTTGTGCCCTCATTACTGCTCAATCCATTGGATAGATTGCCTGGAAAGTGAAGTTAATGAAACTTGCAATCACTGATTCTTACTCCTCATTGTCCTTCTTCTTTGCCGCTATGTGAAGTGGTAGAAAGCCATCTTTATTGGCTTTGTTAGCATCTGCGCCTTGAGCCAAGAGGAACTCCACAATGCTGGTATGCCCATTCTTACTGGCTTCATAAAGAGCGGAGGCGCTGTCGTTGGCTTGTGTATTAATGTCAGCGTCTACAAAACCAAACAAAGCTTAATATGTGTGAGGACTGTCGTTCTCCCAGGATTTATTTTTTTACATTCTCTTATATGCCATGCTATTCTGCATCAGTGCGGTTTACACTGAACAAACTGAAATTACATTGAACAGGGCATTATAACCTGGAGATAACTATTTTACAGAGAACATGGGCTATGGAGGGTTAAGTGGCTTGCCCAAGACCACAAGGAGCACCTGTGGGACTAGAAGCCCCAGTCCTTCCGGCCCAAGGTTGCTGTCCTCTAGTGGGATTTGAACCCCTGACTTTCTGGCCTGAAGTACCTTGCCCCAACCACTAGGCTACTCCTCCACTCTGGCTAGACTCACTGTGTTTCCCATTATCTCTACGCAATGGACGCAGTGTATGCAACTCTATCTCATCCCATTCACCTTAACCCTTTCCAGGCCGAGCCCAAAACTCTCGGGATCCAAAATTCTGACTAAATATTCCTATCAAATGGTATATAATACATGACCATAGCAGAAGGAACATCACTATTAGAACATATTGAATAAGACGGGTACAATTTTCCTGAAATATGCAAAAATTAACCCGGCTGCAGAATGTGGATTAAAAATTTAAAGTAGGCCTTCAAAGGGTTAAGAACCTTTCAAATTTTGGTAAAGATATCTGAGAAAGTCAGAAACCTTTCCTCTGCGGAGCAAGTCAGCCTTTAAAATCCAAAAGAATCCAGTAAACGGAAAAATATAGCAGAACAGGAACATCTATCAGGTCTTTAGGGCAAGTTTTAACAAGTGGTAGTTAGGACCTACATGGCTCTCGGTATTTTTACAGGATGCAGTTGCAACCTTGTATTTTTTTCTTCTAAGCTGGACCTGGCCACTCTGGTACAGCAGCCGGATCACATAACTGCCTGTGAAAAATGTGCATTGGCCCCTGAAGCAGCATCGATCTCTGCAACTGATATAGGATACCAAATTGGAGTGGAAAAGATACAGAAATGCGAACTTCTGACACAGAAGACTTATGATGTCTGACACAGACCGCGTTTGATTTTGGAACAAGTCTATGAGGGTCTCCCTCTCAGCTGCTCTTACCCCATCACTGTATTATGTTGTTCACAGGGATGTAAGGACCATACAGACTAACTAATTATCACTCTTCTATGCTTTTTGTGTGTCCCACTGCACAAGTATACTGGAAGAGAATATGAGCAAAGACATGCTTGATGTTGCATATCCAAGAGAGCAGGACCATACCAAGGGCTGTGCGAGAAGTGCAGCCACACAGGACACAAGTACAGAAGGGGCACTAATGTCTTCGCCGGGCTTCCAGAAAGCTTAACAAAAGTGAGTTCTTGCACACACATGTGTGAGAGGAGTGGGGGGGAGGTGCCAGGTTAATCAGTTGCACAGGGTGCATTGCTAGTTTGGTACAGTCCTATGAGAGAGCCTCCAGTTCAAACATCTTATCTGGAGGCCTAGCAATGAAAAGCTCCACCCACGACTGTGACATCATCTTATCTGGAGGTCCAGGGGTGGCAAAGCTCTACCCACAACTGTGACATCATTTTATCTGGGGATCCAGAGGTCAAAAGTTCCATCCACAACTATGACATCATCTTATCTGGAGGTCCAGGCTACTTAATAAGGACTTTTCAGTGTCATGCACAATGCTATTTGATTTACGATGTCTACTGCATGCAAAGCTATTCTTAATCATTTGAAAGCTATGTCATAAATTGATATAAATCTGTGGCACAATGCAGCACGTACTGCAAAAAAATCTGAAGCAAGGGCTGCTGAGTGAATAAGTAATGAAAGGAGTCTTCATAGCCATATAGAGAGTTAGGGAAAGATAACTGCTGACCTGATGGACAAATCCATCCTATCATGTTTCTGTTTCTGCTTATCTACTGCTTTGTGGAAGATGTCTGTATACAGATGTTTGAATGTTGTCTTTCATCTTTTTCTACTATCTTATTTTTAATGTAATTTCTAAATTCAATAAAAAAATTGTAAAACTAAATTTCTCTCATGCATGTTTATTATGGATACCCCGAAAACCTGACCAGGTGGTACTCCCCCGGGATAGGTTTGCAAACCACTTGTTTAACTTCTGACAGCAGAGGGCAGGGTGAAAAAAAAACTATTTGGCTTCTGAAACCTGATCCAGCTTTGCAGGCTATATATTTTTCAAATGATTTCAGTGTTGCACGTTCCAAAGCTGCACTTTCACTAAATGTGTAAGGCTATTTCGGCGAGGCTTAGATAAACGCACAGGTAAGATCTCACAAGCCTTTAAAATTTAAATAATCTCATTTAGAAGGCATTTTTATGTTTAAAGAAAACTTACAGGCAACCGTCTAGGTCAGCTGCATGCAAGATTTCTATTAACATGAGATTGTTTTGTAGAAGCGTGAAAGGAGAAGTGCTTTTGTTAATCTCCACGAACAAGCAGGAATGCGGTCTTCGCATATGGGTATCGTTGGTACCAACGGAGCCCACACGGGAACACTCCCCAGCATCCAATAGGAAAGCTTTCGGGAGCACTCCGCTGCGCCTGTGCATCTGCCTTCCCAAGTCCTCTCCTCAGTTCTTCGTTTTCTGCAGAGCTAGCAGGTTGTTCTCTTCCTGTCACCGCCAAAAAATGTTATTTTTTTAGTTTAAAATCTGCGCTCTTCCTTTCTGTAGACACTAGTACCTTCCGTGATACTGGCCCCGATATTTTCTTTTCTTTTGGTATATTGCTGCCATCAACACCACCACTGCTCATACTGACCCTTGTCCAGCTTATTGGATAAAGAATATACGCAGTGATATCAGCCCATTAATCACAAGAATGATAAACTTATCGTTTACAACAGGATCCTTCCCCTCAGCACTCAAACAAACATCAATTAGACCTCTTCTAAAAAAAACCAAACTTGACCCTAGCAAAGTGGAATCATATAGACCCATTGCTAGCATACCATTCCTAGCTAAGATATTTGAAAAGGAAGCACAACGACAAATTCAAGACCACATCGATACTGTAGCCCCACTAGATCCTCATCAACACGGCTTCAGAGAATACCACGGCGTAGAAACCCTTCTCATCTCCCTTTTCAATGATATTATCTCCTTGATTGACAACATCCACCAAGGCTGTGTACTTATCTTCATCGACATAGCTGCAGCGTTCGACTCTGTTCACCACGGACTGCTCATCGAACGCCTAAAAGAAAAGGGCATTATCGGCCCCGCCCTTGATTGGTGTAGATCATATCTTGAGGGAAGAGGTCAGCAAGTAAGATCAAGATCAACTAAATCAAAACCCTTCCACCAAATCCAGGGCATCCCTCAAGGATCTTCATTATCATCTCTCTTGTTTAACATTTACGTCCAGCCCGTCTGTAACATCATAAGATCCTTCAATGTGCAATATCAGATATACGCCGATGACATTCTTCTCTATATGCCATTCTCCACAAAACAAATGGACCTCTCACCTCTTATTGAGTGTTTTGACGCAGTATCTGATTGGTTCCTATCTCAAAACCTCCGTATTCAACATAAAAAAACGGAGGTACTATTCATCACGAAAAATCCAAATTTCACCCCGCCACTTCATATAAAAGTGAAAGAAGCTGAACTCCAAATAAAACCGGCAATTCGTTACTTAGGAATCACATTGGATCAATGCTTAGACATGAAAGTACATATCTCCCACATTGTCAAAGCCGTATATTTCAAGATCCGGTCACTCAAACACCTACGAACATTACTGGACCCAAGTGATTTCCGAACTGTATATCAAGCCCTTATCCTACCCCATTTTGATTTCGCCAATGCCACTCTCCAAGGACTCCCACAATCTTCACTGGCACCCTTACAACTGGCCATGAATGCCGCTGCTAGAGTTCTTTTTGGAGCAGCGAGGTATGACCACATCACACCCATCTTATTGCAGCTCCACTGGCTCCCTACACACGGAAGAATCCTATTCAAGACCCTGGTACTTACCTTTAAAGCCATCCACGGCATAACTGCTGAAACATTAGTCAATCTACTTCAGCCCACTCCGCCCAACAGATCCAGAAGATCCACAGCAGCAAACACCCTAATTATACCAAATGCATCAATAAAATGCACATTAACAACATCCAACAGAGCATTCAGTTTTTATGCCCCCAAGTGTTGGAATACATTACCTCCAGAAATCCGAGCCATTACCGATCTCATGCAATTCAGGAGGGCACTCAAGCACCACTTATTTATACAATACTACAAGATAAATCATAATCCACCATAGCTGCACATAATGACTATGTTTAATACCTGTCCGTAGATTGCTCATAAACCATTCCTCAAAGATTACTGTTACATATGTAAATAGCTGTTTTGCATGTCTCCCTTAGTTATCCAAGTTGTACTTCCCTGTTCTATGTAAAAACCAATACTTGTTATTTATGGTTCTTTGTTCCATGTAAACCGCGCTGATACTAAAGAGTGCGGTATATAAGAAAATAAAATAAATAAATAAATAAATAAATATTTCTTTCTTTTTTCTTTTCTTTTTTCTACTTTTGATGACTTCACTGCAAACTAGGTCTCGGCCTATCTTTTTTCCGTCACAATGGAAAAACATGTTTCTGGTACAATTTCAGTCACTGACAAACATGACTGGTGTTTAAAATGTCTGGGCCCAGACCATTTACCAAATGATTGTCCTTTGTGCCAACAAATGACAAAAAGAGGCCTAGAGCCAGACAATATGGTTCTCTGCTTGCCCGGAACTCGATTTCAGTGACTTCTGCATCGTCAAGGATGTCGGCCTCCTTACTTGGTTCTCAGGTCTCCTCAAAATCCAAGCATAAAACTAAGTCTAAATTATTGGCATCAAAAACTGATACTGATCCTCGAGGTAAGTCTCTTCATCGTCATCAGGGTTTATCGAAAAGTGCATCCAATGCAGATCGGCTTGCCAAACAGTTCCAGCATGAGGACCAGTCCTCCAAAGCACCACAGGGGCTCCAGGACACTCCTGAGGCCTCAACCTCTGGAGAGCTACTGGTTCCATGCTCTGAGATGGTGGCTCAAAGCCCCGTATGTGAATCCACCCATGCATCGGCCTTCTCCCTTGATCAGCGCAGCCTGGCTATCAAAAGGAGCTTGGCAGAACTCCTGGCGGCCTCGGTACAGACAACCCCAGGCGTGCAGGCATTGGCCTCCAGCTTCAGGCCAATACCAGACCTCGAGCCCATATCATCGACTCCTCTTCCTCCGATGCCTGCTTTGGAACCGACGGCCATTGTCGGTACCCAATAGGCTCCAGATGCCATACCACATCAAAATTTGTTTCGGCATCAGACATAGACATTGGCACGAGACTGTCAGTACTTTGATTTTCTAACCAAATTGGATTCTTCCTCCTCCAATTCCGATGCTGTATTGGAGGACTCCAGTAGAACCCAGGATCTCCCTTCCAATAACTCCTCTCCTCCTCACACTTTCACTGCTCACTACTGCCTAGACAGGGACTCCCGTTGGAATGCTGTCTTTGGCCTGGCTGTCCTCCAGCACCTTTTTTGGGACAACTGCAACTCCTACCCTCCGTCCCAGACGTTTTCTGGCACCAGACTTCACTGTCAATGTTCTTGACAACTGTCATTGAGTCTAATGGCACCACTTTGTATCCACACCCTCTGGCTCCATTCTTAGCCTCAGGGATACAGCTACTGCTAAATCCAGTCTGGTACCTGGGAGCTAGTGAGTCCCATATGTGAAGACTGCATTCTTGATTGTTCCTGGAGATAAAGTTGTTACTCACCTGTAACAGATGATCTCCAGGAACAGCAGGAATCAGTCTTCACAACCCGCTCTCCTCCCCTAGGCAGGGGCGGCCCAAGGGGGGTGCGGGGCCATGTGCGGAGACTCGGTGCGGGGCCTCATTTGCATAAGTGGCCTTATTTGCATAAATATTTGCATAATGCTAACATACACTAACTTTTAGTAAACATGTCTCTTAATGAGTGTATGGATAAAGACAGACTATAATCAGTGCCAACCGCCAGGCACATTAGGAACTACTACAAACACTGCCCAGGCACATTAGGAACTACTACAAACACTGCCCAGACTACAGTATAATGCAGTGCCAACCGCCAGGCACATTAGGAACTTCTACAAAAACACTGCCATTTAGAACCCATAGCAAAACCCGCCGTATCCTAACAGCACTACCAGGGACTCACAAAGCACCATACACTACCTATAAAAAAGCAACACTGCAAATATTAAACCAATAAATTTCAGAGTACAACACTACATGACCTACTGGTGAAAGAGAAAAATTTGCAATGTCAAATAGGAATTACATAAACAGAATACCTCAGCTCAGTTACACATGCCGAACATAGACCATCACCCAAACAAGGAATCACAATTAGAAACAGGAAGGTAATAATTAAACTGGGAACCCCAAAAGCCAAACTTGGAATGTACAAAACACTATAGAAATAAAACTATAAATTAATTTCCACTTGTACCAAACAAAAGCGCAGACGTAATGATGCACATTTCCCAGAGCTTTCATATTCCAGTTAATAAATTCAAAATAAAGAGATATCTTTTTTTACCTTTTGTGCATTTTTTTCAGTTGCAATTGCTCAGACACTTTCTTCTGGTTTCTTCATGTTTTCTGCTAACTCTCCATCATCTGATGTCCATTGTCCTTTTTCTCTCTTCTAGTTTTTTTTCCATTCTCTCTCTACATCTGCTTTAACATACTAATCTTTCTCCTTTTGCTCTTTCCTCATTCTATTTCATCCACTCAAATTTTACCCCTCCATCCTCAATCCCCACTTACTCTCCCAATACCCAGGCTAATTGTAGATTTTTTTATCCCCCACACAAAATATTTTTCCCCTCTCCATTTTACTCTCCCAGCCCCATCCCATCTAATCCTCCCCCAACATCAGCTCCCTTCTAGTTCCAGCCTCACCCAGCATCCATTCCTTCCTAGTCCTGCATCAGCCCATTTTCCAGTCCTAGCCCCCCATCAGACCATTTCCAGTCCTAGCAACCCCCAACCCAATACCAGTCCTAGCCCCACCATCAACCCACTTCCAGTCCTAACCACCATCAGCCACACTTCCAGTCCTAACCCCATCAACCCATTTCCAGTCAGCCCCCCATAGCCCATTGCCAGTCCTAAACCCCCCCATCAGCCACAGCCCATACCAGTCCTAACCCTATCAGCCCACCTCAAGTCCTAACCCTCCCCATCAGCCCATTCCTGTCCTAGCCCCCCCCATAGCCCATTATCAGTCCTATCCCCCCTATAGCCCATTACCAGACAGCCCCCATCAAGCAACAGCCATTACCAGTCTTAACCTCCCCATAGCCCATATCAGTTCTAAACCCCCCAACAGCCCACAGCCCATTACCAGTCCTAACCCATCAGCCCACTCAAGTCCTAACCCTCCCCATCAGCCATTTCCTGTCCTAGCCCCCCATAGCCCATTATCAGTCCTAACCCCCCCATAGCCATTACCAGTCCTAACCCCCATCAGCCCACAGGCCCATTACAGTACTAACCACCATCAGCCCACCTCCAGTGTTAACCCCCACATCAGCCCATTCCAGTCCTAGCCCCCCCCCATAGCCCATTAAGTCCTAACCCCATCAGCCCACCTCCAGTCTTAATCCCCCAGCCCATTTCCAGTCCTAGCAACCCCCCAACCCATTACCAGTCCTAGCCCCCATAGCCCACTGCCAGTCCTAATCCCACCAGCCCATTCCAGTCTTTAATCCCCATCACCCAATTTTCAGTTTAAGCCCCCCCATACCCATTACCAGTCCTAACTCCCCATCAGCCCACTCCAGTCCTAATCCACCAGCCCATTTCCAGTCCTAATCCCATCAGCCCATTTCCAGTCCTAATCCCCCATAGCCCATTACCAGTCCGAAACCCCCCCCCCATCAACCCACTTTCAGTCTTAATCCATCAGCCCATATACAGACTTAGCTCCCCATAGCCCATCACCACTCCTAACCACCCCCCATAGCCCATCCCACTCCTAACCCCCCCATAGCCCCCCCATAGCCCATCACCACTCCTAACTCCCCATAGCCCCCCATAGCCCATCACCACTTCTAACCCCCCATAGCCCATCACCACTCCTAACCCCCCCCCATAGCCCATCACCACTTCTAACCCCCCCCCCATAGCCATCACCACTTCTAACCCCCCCCCCCCATAGCCCATCACCACTTCTAAACCCCCACCATAGCCCCCCCCCCCCCAGCCGGGAAAAAATTTTTTTTTTTAAGCTGTCTCTCGGCTGCCGGGGCCGACGCGGCAGCATCGAGTGTGCCGCGGGGCCTCCCCTGCCCAGCAGAGCCCTGCCCTCCCCTTATCACCTCTGTCTCTGATTGTAGCTTCAGTCAAACGCGCCGGCTTCAGAGCGCGAAAGGACCAGTTGCCCTTTCGCGGCTCTGATAAGCCCGCGAGGGCTGATGGGAAACTTCCCATCAGCAGCGGGCTTAACAGAGCAGCGAGGGAGAAACTCCTCTCGCGCTCTGAGAGCCGGAGCGCGTGTGACTGAAGCTACAACGAGAGACAGAGGTGATAAAGGGGAGGGCAGGTTCTGCTGGGCAGGGGGGCCCGCGGCACACTCGATGCTGCCGCGGCGGCCCCGGCAGCGGAAGAAGACAGCTTTTTTTTTTTTTTTTTAATTTAACTTTAGGATCAGAATGTTTTTTGCGCGGGGCCCCCTGAAACGCGGGGCCCTGTGCAAAAAACATTCTCGCTCAATGGACGGGCCGGCCCTGCCCCTAGGAGTTGTAGTCTGTCGCTCAGTTACAAATGTAACTGAGGAAAGGACTTGGGAAGATGAAAAGGCAGATGAGCAGATGCAATGGAGTGCTCCCAAAAGCTTTCCTATTGGACGCTGAGGAGCGTTCCCACGTGGGCTCCATCGGTATTGACAATACCCATATGTAAAGACTGATTCATGCTGTTCCTGGAGATCACCTGTTACAGGTGAGTAACAACGCTTTATCCAATTACTTAAGAGAACCTATGTGGTAGATATGTGCTTGCACTAAAAGCCAAATGCCTGACTGCCAAGGACACAGCTGCTATTAAAAATAGACAAATGCAAACATGTTTAAAAGCATTAGCTGGACTGCTTTTTATAAAGCTGCTGAGTCAGTGCCAAGATTCAGCAGGCTGTTGTTGTTCTTTAACGAACATGGAATCAGGTTGTGCCCAGCCAAAGGAAACATTCCATTTTCTAATACCAGTTAAACCAGTTAACCTGAATGCAGAGAGAGAGGTTGAATGACCCACTATAACGCTACAATAGCAACTCTCCATAATACAGGTCACAGCAGCATCCCAGGAAAAAGAAATATACGTGCAATGAATTACAATAAGTAATCTCTTATCAAACATGTTTGAGTATTTTTTCAGGGTATCATCAAAGCAATCATACATTGTGCCATGCCAAGTGACTCACATGCCAATTAGACCTCAATAAATCAATTCCTTTGATCTGGCCAGTCTTATTTGCAGGCCCTGGTATCAGGGTTGGCCCCAGTGTTGGGTCAAGATGTTGGCACCCTAGGCAAACCTCAAGCCCTATGGCTCCCCTGGCTGTCAGAATCTACTGTTTAGCTTTGAATGCCCTGCTCTTTGCACCCCCCCTCTCCCCCCCCCCAGAAGCGATCATCCTAGGCAACTGTTTAGCTTGCCTAATGGTTGGGCCAGCCTCCTCTGGTATCTGTACTGCTTTAGTGTTACGTTGCTTCAAAGTTCTCAGCTTTTTCGCAAGTTTAACACCCTGTGTGAAAGGCGGTATTTTCCTTTTGGTACTCACCGCACTTGGCAAGATATCGCAGGGCATCCAGCTGCCCACTCTGGGCCGCCACAAATAAGGGTGTGATGCCATATGCATTCTTTGCTTCAATCTTTGCCCCTCCCATGACCAGAACATCAATGACTTCAAGGTCATTGCGCGCTACAGCCTCATGCAAGGCAGTCCAGCCCCGATTACAGCGGTGATTCACGTCAGCGTTGAACTGTACCAGCAACTTCACAGCTTCCAAATTTTTACATTCACATGCTGTTTTAAAAAAGGAAAGACAGGTGTAAATTGCCGGTGTAATACATCACAAGGTTTGCAAGAAAGAATTAGGGCTATGTCCGAGCTGAGCCGTGAGGCTTAAAGTCAAAGGTCTTCAGCACTTGGAAAGAGCAAGGAATTGCTTAGATGCACACTCTGAATACCTGGTAATACAAAGGGCAAATTTTCTTTGAATTATGTTTTTAAAAATGTTTGCTTGGCTGCTCTCAGATGAAATTACAGTGAGATCAGAGCATAGTGTGATATCATAGTAACATAGTAAATGTTATTTTATTTATAGAATATTTCATGCAAGTTACAGTCAGGTACTGTAGGTATTTCCCTGTCCCCAGAGAGCTTCAAATCTTAGTTTGCAGCTGAGGTAATGGAGAGTTAAGTGATGTGACCTGGTCTCTTTGGTCATCAGGACATGGCTCTAACCACTAGATTACTCTTTGATGCCTAAAACAAATGGCACCAAGCTCTTTTCATAGCACAGCATCCATCCCCCAGGAACATATATGCAGATGACATTATGTTATTCTCTGAGTTTAATGTAATTAACCCAAACCACAACAATATAATAAACTGTCTAACAGAAACTGAAAAATGGCTCCTTTCAAACAATCTAACTATTAACATAAAAAAAACTGAAGTCCTGATTGCAACAAAAAACACAAAATATACTCCCCCAGCTAACATTAATATCCTCAACGCCACTCTTCCAATCAAGGAAGAAATAAAATATTTAGGAGTTATCATTGATAAAACGCTCAGTTTTACAACACACATCAAGAAACTAACAAAAACAATCTATTACAAATTGCGTTCTATCCAACAACTAAGACCGCTATTACAAGACGATGACTTTAGAACTGTTACTCAAGCCTTGATCATACCACATTTTGATTTTTGTAATAGCATACTACATGGAATAACCAAGAAGAACATCAAAATCTTACAAATGGCCCAAAATGTAACAGCTAGAGTTATACTTAAAACCAAACTATCAGACCATATCACCCCTATTCTATTCACCCTACACTGGTTACCTATATCCAGTAGAATTCAATATAAAATACTGTTAACAACATTCAAATTAATTAATAATATTGCCCCATCATACTTAACCACCCTCCTTCACAGCCCACCTGAAATTAGGATAAGACGGAGAAAAAACCTCAACACCTTAGCAGTTCCAGATATAATAAGAAAATCTAAACACTCAACAAGTAACAGTGCCTTTTCGCTAGTTGCTCCGATACTGTGGAACAATCTACCAGATCAACTAAGAGAAACAAAAGATCTTCTAACATTCAGGAAAACACTAAAAACCCATCTATTCACACAATACTATACCAATGGAGAAACAGGTATAGTTTCCCAACCTCCATAAACTGAATCAATACATTAATAAACTATTACTTGTAATATAGTTCAATAATGTTATTTTATACTGTAATACATTTATACTAGTATTGCATTATACAATACCTGTAATAATGTAATATCTGTAATAATGTAAACTAACTTATAAAGTTCTAAATCAATTGTATTGATATTTGATTTATTATAATGTAAAATCAATTTGTTATAATGTAAAATGTTCCTAGTTCTTAAAGTTCAATGTACCTGTTCTGTTTGTTATAATGTAAACCGCTGCTGATCCTTGGAAGCAGCGGTATATAAAAGTTGTCCAAATAAATAAATAAATAAAAAACACTGCTCCCTCTCTCCTCTGTCCCTACGCAGCCCTAGGAATATTTCTCTTTTCTCCCCCAGCCCTCCCTCCTCTTTCTCTTCCCTGTACCAATCCTAACATCCAGATTCCCTTCTCCCTAAGTACTCCTCCCCCAACACCACCATCAGCATCCTCCTCCCTTTTCCCCAGTACCTTTCATTTTGGGTACATTCTCCCCTTCTACCAGGCTGCACCATACCCGTAATGCTTCCACTGGATCTGCTGATTCCCTTGTCCTGCCAACCCCTCCCCCCCCTTCTCAATCCAGCATCTCCCCTCTGTCTCCCCATTCCCTTCATCTTCATGTCCAGTATCTCCCCTAGCTCATCCATCTCCCCCCTCCCAAGCACGTTCTACATCTTTCCTCTCCTTCCCCTCCCCACTGGTCCAATATCCTCCCTCTCTCCCCCTTCCCTTCCTGTCCAGAAGTTCCCTCGAGCCTTCCAGGTTCCTGTCGCAGCTCCTTCCTGTGGCCACAAGAGCTGGAAAAGAAAACTCAAGTTGCCAAGGAGCTTTGGCTCTCAAGCTTCTGCCAGTCCGCGCTGAGTCCTGCCCCCTCAGAGGCACATTTCCCGTTGCCATGTGGCGGTGAAACCTGGTAGAGATTGGCAGAGGCTCTGAGTACTGAGGCTCTGTGGCATTTTAAATTTGTTTACGACTGATGCTGTTGTGGCCACAGAAAGGCTTGAGGGGGGGGGGGGGCAGGCCAAAAGAGAAGTGGGATGGGCAAGAGTGGGAACTGCTGGAACAAGAGGGAAAGCACCTCATTCCCCTCCTAGGTAGGAAGTGTGTCTTCAGCAGGACTGGTGGGATTAGATGTGACATGAAAGGGTGGGGCAAAGGCATGTGAGCATGAGATTGGTGTTGAATGCATGTGACTCGGTATGTCTGGCGTGTATATAGAGTTGAAGGGAGCATTTCAGCTTAGCCCACTGCAACACTCTATTTACTTTCAGCGTGTCAGAAGATTCCTAACTGCCTCTCATTTAGAGCTGCTAAGTTTCTCAGTTTAAGGAGGGAGACCTTAGGCCAGTCCAGAATTTCCGACAACCTAATCTGATCCACTGAGGAACCTGCAGTAAAGACTTCAATGGGTAGAATCAGAGACTACAAATACCGCACTTCACTGAGAAGTAAGCCGAAAACCAGAACTGACCAAAAAAATCTCCCTCTTGGAACAGGGTAACTTGCTACCTCTGCCTCATGTCTAACTGCCACTTAAAAAAAATCTGAAAAGGAGTTTAAGTTACCCTTATAGAGGGGAGTTTCTCGGGACTTGTTTGCGATGTCAGGTTCAGCACCACATTGCAGCAAATAATTCAAGCAATCAATATGCCCCCTTATGGTCGCCAGATATAATGCGGTTTCCTCTTGAAGCGTTCTCCGATCAATCGTTGCAGGGTAAGCTGTTGAAAACAACAGAAAAGTTTACTTTCAAAATGGTACAAATATATGGATAAAAACATAGAAAGTAGCAGCAAACAGTGGCTACGAATTCTGTCTGGTCTACCCCATTAGAAATTTTCAATTTCCAATACTGACCCCCTACTGTAAGAGCAGATGAACAAGGGAGTTTCTCTTATATGTTTAGCACATCTGGTCCATCTTATGAAGATGCCCACCATGAAAGGAGAACTTCCTCCTTTAACCAGGCATCCCTTTCTCACAGGGTCTCATCAGACTCACTCCATTGACGGCACATGGGAAGGCCAGTGGTGACTTAAGTTCACGGTGTTCTGAATGCTGCTATGGACCACTACTACTATGCTTGTGAGAAGTGTTTCTGGGATAGAGAAGCAGATTTCCCTTTCACTACAGTATTCCTAGGCACCTTGTGAGAAATCCAGCCCTGCATGTCAAGTAAAACTGAAGGGAAGTGTAGAGAAGAAATGTCTTCTCCAATACGAACAACAATGTAGTCAAAGCCATGCACATACATGGATTTCATAACCCTTTTCAATTGACTCAGCTATTTAGGAGCTAGTTTAGACATAGTCCTTAGTGGAATACAGGAACTGGTGCAAAAAGTAACAGCGTTGGGGCCATTTGGTAACAGTGATCTTGCGAATCTGGCAAGAAACAAAATAATTGTGGATGCTTTCCAAGATGTGTCACTTAAACAAATGGTGATGGAACCAACCAGGGAAAGCTCAATGCTGGATTTAGTGCTCACCAACGGTGAGAGCATGTCAAATGTCTGGGTCGGTGCCCCTGTGAGCAGCAGCGATCATCACACGGTGTGGTTTGAGATAAAAGTCAAGGTGCAGTCCAATCATAGCAAGCTCAAAGTCCTAAACTTCAAAAACATTGACTTCAGTAAAATGGCCAAGTACCTGAAGGAGGAGTTGGCAGGGTGGGAGGGGATAAGGGAAGTGGAATTGCAATAGGCTAAACTAAAGGTGGCAATAAAAGGGGCAACAGATAAATATGTAAGGAAAGTAAATAAAAACAAGAGGAGAAGGAAACCTATTTGGTTCTCCAAAGAAGTGGCTGCTCAAATAAAGGCAAAAAAGCTTTCACAAAATTCAAAAGCTTGCAAACAGAGGAACACAGTAAGGAATATAGGATCAAACTCAAAATGACAAAAAGAGAAATAAGGAAAGCAAAATCAAAGACAGAGGAAAAGATGGCTAAAGATGTGAAGTGTAGCAACAAAACTTTCTTCAGGTATATTCGGGAGAGGAGGAAAATCAGAGATGGAATTGCAGGACTCAGAAGTGCTGGAAATGGATTTGTGGAAAGTGACACTGGAAAAGCAAAATTGCTAAACAAATACTTCTGCTCTCTTTTTACTAAAGAAAATCCTGGAGATGGACCAGCTGTGACTCCCAAATATAAAAATGGGAATGAAGTAGATACCACACCATTCACTGAAGATGATGTGTTAGAACAACTTGCAAAACTGAAAGTGAACAAGGCCATGGGACCGGATGGGATACATCCCAAGATACTGAAAGAGCTCAGAGAGGTTCTGGCAGGGCCGTTAAAGGATGTTTTCAACAGATCCTTGGAAACAGGAGAGGTTCCTCAGGACTGGAGAAGGGCGGATGTGGTACCTCTTCACAAAAGTGGTGACAGGGAAGAAGTGACAAACTACAGGCCCGTGAGCCTTACTTCGGTGGCGGGAAAAGTAATGGAGGCACTTCTGAAAGAGCGAATAGTGGACTTTCTCAAAACCAACAGGTTGCATGATCCGAGGCAATATGGTTTTACCAAAGGATGATCTTGCCAAACAAATCTGAGTTCTTTGACTGGGTGACCAGAGAACTAGATCAGGGGCATGCGATGGATGTCATCTACCTGGATTTCAGCAAAGCCTTTGATACTGTTACTTATAGAAGGCTTATGAATAAACTCAGTAGCTTAGGGATGGGTCCCAAGGTGGCGAACTGGATCAGAAATTAGTTGACTGACAGACGACAGAAGGTGATGGTAAATGGAGCTCACTCGGATGAAAGGAGAGTGATTAGTGGGGTGCCCCAGCGTTTGGTCCTGGGCTCAGCACTGTTCAATGTATTTGTGAGTAATATTGCTGAAGGACTGCATGGAAAAGTCTGTCTTTTTGCAGATGACACGAAAATTTGCAACAGAGTGGACTCTCCTGAGGGAGTGGATAAAATGAGGAAAGATCTACAAAAGCTGGAAGAATGGTCTAATGCTTGGCAGTTAAGATTTAATGTGAAAAAGTGCAGTGTCATGCACTTGGGTAGCAGAAATCCAAGGGAAGTGTATGCGATAGGGGGCGAGAGGTTGGTGTGCACGGATCAGGAGAAGGACCTTGGTGTGAATATTTCTGAAGATCTCAAGGTGGCAAAACAGTGCGATAAGGCGGTGGCAAAAGCCAGGAGGATGTTGGGCTGCATACAAAGAGGAATTACCAGCAGAAAGGAAGAGGTACTAATGCCACTGTATAAGTCACTGGTGAGGCCTCACTTGGAATACTGTGTTCAGTTTTGGAGACCATATCTTACAAAGGATATAAAAACACTGGAAACTGTTCAGAGGAAGGCAACCAAAATGATTTGGAGCCTGCATCAGAAGTCTTATGAGAAGAGACTTGAAGACCTAAATATGTACACTCTGGAGGAGAGATGGGACAGGGGAGATATGATTCAGACCTTTAAATACTGTGATAAGGAAGCTTATCATGACAGAGGAGAAAGGGATAAAGGAAAGGAATTCACCCTTATAAAAGGACCTATTCTACGAGGTCAGAGAAACAGAACCCCAATCACACCTAGAAAGCAGGAAATTCCCAGATGGGATAGGTTTCAGAGTTCCCCTAGTGGAAAAAAGGAGAGGGAATACAGACCCAGGGTAAAGGACCCTTACGTCACTGAGTTCCCTAATTACCCAGCTGCCAGGAGGCAAGCTGATCTCCGTCACCTGAGAGGAGAAGAGGTGGGGCTGGAGCCTTGGGGATTTAAATCTAGGATAGAGAAAGAAGCAGAGAGAGAGAGGAGGAGGAGAGTCCCAGAGAGAGTCTCAGGGAGAGACCCAAGCAGAAACACAAGCTGGAGAACAGGACGAGGAAGCACAGGAGAATGGTGGCCAGAGCATGAGGGAGGAGAAGCTGCTACAAGCCCAGGCCCAGGTATGAGCCTTGAAAGCTTGTCTAATACAGAGCAGTGCAGAGTTGCAAGGGATACTCTCAGCTCTAACGGAAGGCAGTCAGCTGAACCCTGTGAACTGGAAGGAGAGGTAGAGCCTATGCAACTAGGTGAACCAGACCTAGCTGTGAATGACGAAGACTCATACATCGATTGCTCCTTGTGCCAATCCTTTACTGCAGAGGGATTGAAGGTAAACCACCCTTAAGAGAAAACCTTCAGAGTCAGGTAACTTTGAAAGCCTGTAGATGGTTTTGTGCATGTCCTGTGTTAAAGAAGAAATACGTTTGCTGAGAAAGCCAGAGCAAGCTGAAGCTCTCTGATTGGGCTTATTAAACACCTGTTATCCAGAGAAGTGCACCGGCAAGAAGCCGAGCTAATGGTGAAAGGAAGTAAAGTTTTTGGGTTTGTTTTTGAATATTCCTAAAGCCTGGAATAGAGCATTATTTGCTTATGAGATGTTTTTGTTCCTGTTAAAAGTTTAACTTTGTTTGTAAGAAGACAAACAGCCTGGAAGTGTTTGGGACGATGAGAACAGAAAACTGCCATTGAGAAATGCTGTTTTTGTTTGCTTTAAACAGCAATGCTAGCCAAGCTGGTAGCATTGACTGTTAGAAGGCTTTATCTTTGAGCTGAAGAACACTATAAGCTGAAAGTTGCTTTGAGTTTATTTATGTCCTGATGTGTATTGTGCAGAATCCTGGAAAAAGAATCCAAGGGTAGTATTTGTGAACCTTTGCATTTGAGTCAATAAATTCTGTCATTGTCTTACTATTCGAGCCAACTACAAGTGTTTTTACCTGAAGTCAAGTGAATTGTGACTGAACTACCTTTCCCAAGAGGCATTGCAAAAGAACAAGTCAGTTAAAGGCTAAAAGATGAAACTTTCTATGATAACCACGCCACTCCATACTGGAAGTAAGGGGCTAGGGCGTGACAGTGGCGTAGGTTTTAGGATTTTTACACTCAAGGATATACCAGGAGGTCACTTCAGGATACAGCTGCAAGGATTTCCAAGCTGAAGACCGTGGCAGCAGAATTTTTCCTGATGGTGTGGTGAGCAGAGTGACTGGTCCGGTTGCAGTGCCAAGAAAAAAGACACCTGTATAAGCGAGAGTCGATGCCTGAACAAGGTAAAAGATACCTAGGCGTGGCTTGTACTGGATTAAGGGAAAGTGAATGCTTGTGCATTAAAGGGGGCACATATAAGGAAAAAAAAAAGCTGTTGTGGGGTGCCGCCCTTGGTGTTTTCTCTCTCTTTTTTCTTGCAGGTCACCGAAGATATGGATCCTAAAGAGCTGGTGAATTGGATGGCAACCCAGTTCACACATCAGCAGGAGTTAGCGCAGCTGGCGCAGGACAGTGCAATTGCTGCAATGAGGGATCAGCAAAAGCCAGTCCTAGACCTGGTGGAAGCTTTGATCACGCTCCGGAGCCAAGGAGGCGGAGGAGTACCAACACCAGTAGGACCAGCTACACCTCGTGTGGACAGTCCGGTAGACTTTCATAATACTGGAGCATTTAGTTTTGGGAAGCTTACCCCAGAGGACAATATAGACGACTTTCTTGAGTCCTTTGAAAGAGTGGCTCAGACTATAGAATGGCCAGAGACCCAGTGGGCAGTGCATCTATTTATATTTTCTTATATACTGTGCTATTCTGCATCAGTGCGGTTTACATTGAACAAACTGAAATTACATTGAACAGGGCATTATAACTTGGAGATAACTATTTTACAGGGAACATGGGCTATGGAGGGTTAAGTGTCTTGCCCAAGACCACAAGAAGCACCTGTGGGACTAGAAACCCCAGTCCTTCCGGCCCAAGGTTGCTGTCCTCTAGTGGGATTTGAACCCCCGACCTTCCGGCCTGAAGTACCCTGCCCCAACCACTAGGACACTCCTCCACTCCAGCTACATCCTTAACTGGAGAGGCACTGGCCGCTTATAGAGCCATGCCGGCAGCCCAAACTATGGATTATAAGGCCGTAAAGAGTGCCATTAAGGATCATTTAGGGTTAACAGCCACAGGATATCACCGCATGTTTAGAGCCACAGTCCTGAGAGCTGGCGAGACGCCAAAGGCTTTAAGCCAGCAGATTCGTGGTTTAGCACTGAAATGGCTGGCGCCAGAGGAAAAAACTTTAGAAATGGTCATTGATATGATAATGTTGGAACAATTTATGGCAGCAGTGCCAAAAGACATACAGTCCTTTCTTATCCAGCAGAATTGCCAAAGCATGGGAGAGGCAACCCTTTTGTCTGAACGTTTTATGGAGGCTGAGTTAGCTCGTCAACAAAAGGGAAGCGCTCAAAAGATAGGTGCTGAGGTCAGTTTTGCTGCATCAGAAAAGAGGAAGGAGAATACCGTTGAGTGTGGAAAAGTTTGTCTGCCTACTCAAGATGGGAAGTGGGCTGGGAAAAAATGTTTCCGCTGTGGGAAATGGGCACAAGTGCAAAAGGGTTGCAAAGCCTGCACTAACTTAATGGGAACAGCTATGAAACAACTTGGGGAAGGTTTTCTCTTATCGGTTAGCATACAAGGGATTACTACTAACGCTCTCTTGGACTCTGGTGCGGACCAAAGCATGTTGTCACAAAGGCTTTGGCGAGCAACAGAGGCCCAGAATAAGTCCGAGCAGAGGAAGCCAGAAGGTAGCGTTCAAATTAGATGCATTCACGGTGCTGCTTCTTTTTACCCCACATACAAATTAATGATCAAAGGATTAGGGGTGCAGAGAGAGATCCAAGTGGCAGTGGTTCCCAAACTCCCATATGACTTAGTATTGGGAAGGGACTGGCCCCAATTTAAGCGAGGATTAGAGGAAGGCTTAGGGCAGAAGAGTGGCCTTATATCCACCCGATCCCAGTCCACGGCCAATAACCAAAGGGACGAGACCCTGGAAGATTCACTAGGAGTTTTACCTTCAAACAATGATTTAGTGGCTTCCCCATCTGCTAAAATTAAGAAGGGGAAAGCGCAAAAGCGTCGTGAGAGGCGGTGTAGGGCACAGGGAAGGGCTAAGATGGAGGTTAGCCAAGGTTTACCCTGGGTGCCAGCGGAATTAGTTGAAAAGTTCCCAACTTTTCCCCAAGAACAGCGAGCAGATCTGGCTCTCACTCAAGCATTTGAGTATGCCCGAGTTGTACGAGGTCCTTCCCAGATTCCTTCTAGACAATGAGATACTGTATAGGGAAAGTCAGGATCCCCGAACAGGGACGATCAGAAAACAGTTGGTGGTACCCACGACTTTTAAGGGGTTAGTTTTAAGACTTGCCCATGATCATCCAGTAGGTGGCCATAAAGGGGTACAGGGAACATTAGATCAGATTCTGATACGCTTTTACTGGCCTGGCGTCTTTAAAGAAACTGCCCGGTTCTGTGCCGCATGCCCGGCATGCCAGCGGGTCACAGCTGCACGACCCCCAGTCGTGCCTCTCATTCCAACGCCCATCATATCGGAGCCCGTAGGGCGTATCGCTATGGATATAGTGGGACCCCTGGTTAAAACACCCCGAGGTTTCCAGTACATTCTAGTCATGGTGGATCAGGCTACGAGGTTTCCCTGGGCAGTTCCCTTATGAAATATCTCAGCCAAGACAATAGCCTTAGAGCTAATAAAGCTGTTTTGCGAAATTGGCTTCCCCAGAGAAGTATTAACAGACCGTGGGACCAACTTTGAATCAAAGTATCTGGCCCAGGTTTGGGATGCGTTCGGAATTCATCATGTAAAAACAGCCGCTTACCATCCCCAATCGAATGGTTTGGTGGAGAGGCTAAATCAAACATTGAAACAAATGTTGAGAAGAGGTTTAGCCGGAAACTTGCAGGATTGGGACATGCTACTACCTTTTGTTTTGTACGCTTGCCGGGAACGGATTCAAGTTTCCCTGGGCGTATCTCCCTACGAGCTGATGTACGGTTGAGCCCCTCGTGGTCTCTTAGACATATTAAGGGAGCAATAGTTGGAGCCGGAGAAAGAGGCCAAGGGAGTCCCCCACTTCTTACGTGATCTAAGAGCACGTTTGAATAGGACCGCATAGATTGCCGAGAAGAATTTACAGGGCAGTCAAGTCCGCCAGAAGGAGCGGTATGACCAAAGGGCCAAGCCTCGCCAGTTAACCCTAGGAGAAAAAGTCCTGGTACAGGTAGCAGGTGCCACTCCCAAGTTTGAGGTTCAGTGGAAAGGGCCATGGACGGTGGTCAAACAAGTGGGCCCAGTGTCATACGAAGTGGAAAGTAATAGGGGACGCAGACAGATTTATCACATAAATGTGCTTAGGTCTTGGCAAGAAAGATCTATAGCAGATAATTTACCCAGTGCAGAACATAGCGCAGAAAAACCCCATCCAGACAAGGATGCCCTCTCAGGAATTACGGACTGTTGGGAGGGACACTCACCACCTCCGCCAGTCCGTTATATCGTGGGTAGGAGGGTATGTGATAAGGAAGCTTATCATGACAGAGGAGAAAGGGATAAAGGAAAGGAATTCACCCTTATAAAAGGACCTATTCTACAAGGTCAGAGAAACAGAACCCCAATCACACCTAGAAAGCAGGAAATTCCCAGATGGGATAGGTTTCAGAGTTTCCTTAGTGGAGAAAAGGAGAGGGAATACAGACCCAGGGTAAAGGACCCTTACGTCACTGAGTTCCCTAATTACCCAGCTGCCAGGAGGCAAGCTGATCTTCGTCACCTGAGAGGAGAAGAGGTGGGGCTGGAGCCTTGGGAATTTAAGTCTAGGATAGAGAAAGAAGCAGAGAGAGAGAGGAGGAGGAGAATCCCAGAGAGAGTCTCAGGGAGAGACCCAAGCAGAATCACAAGCTGGAGAACAGGACGAGGAAGCACAGGAGAATGGTGGCCAGAGCATGAGGGAGGAGAAGCTGCTACAAGCCCAGGCCCAGGTATGAGCCTTGAAAGCTTGTCTAATACAGAGCAGTGCAGAGTTGCAAGGGATACTCTCAGCTCTAACGGAAGGCAGTCAGCTGAACCCTGTGAACTGGAAGGAGAGGTAGAGCCTATGCAACTAGGTGAACCAGACCTAGCTGTGAATGACGAAGACTCATACATCGATTGCTCCTTGTGCCAATCCTTTACTGCAGAGGGATTGAAAGAAAACCACCCTTAAGAGAAAACCTTCAGAGTTAGATAACCTTGAAAGCCTGTAGATGGTTTTGTGCATGTCCTGTGTTAAAGAAGAAATACGTTTGCTGAGAAAGCCAGAGCAAGCTGAAGCTCTCTGATTGGGCTTATTAAACACCTGTTATCCAGAGCAGTGCAGCGGCAAGAAGCCGAGCTAATGGTGAAAGGAAGTAAAGCTTTTGGCTTTCTTTTTGAATATTCCTAAAGCCTGGAATAGAGCATTATTTGCTTATGAGAAGTTTTTGTTCCTGTTAAAAGTTTAACTTTGTTTGTAAGAAGACAAACAGCCTGGAAGTGTTTGGGACGATGAGAACAGAAAACTGCCATTGAGAAATGCTGTTTTTGTTTGCTTTAAACAGCAATGCTAGCCAAGCTGGTAGCATTGACTGTTAGAAGGCTTTATCTTTGAGCTGAAGAACACTATAAGCTGAAAGTTGCTTTGAGTTTATTTATGTCCTGATGTGTATTGTGAAGAATCCTGGAGAAAGAATCCAAGGGTAGTATTTGTGAACCTTTGCATTTGAGTCAATAAATTCTGTCATTGCCTTACTATTTGAGCCAACTACAAGTGTTTTTACCTGAAGCCAAGTGAATTGTGACTGAACTACCTTTCCCAAGAGGCATTGCAAAAGAATAAGTCAGTTAAAGGCTAAAAGGTGAAACTTTCTATGATAACCATGCCCCTCCATACTGGAAGTAAGGGGCAAGGGCGTGACAATACTTAAAGAGAAATAATGAACAACAAACCTCTTCCAAAGACGGGGAAGCTGTAAAACTAGAGGGCATAACATGAAGCTGCAAGGGGGTAAATTGAAAGCAATGTCAGGAAATACTTTTTCACTGAAAGGGTGGTGGATGCTTGGAATGCCCTCCCGATGGAAGTGTTGGGGGCAAATACAGTGACAGAATGCCAAGGTACAGAAGTGGAGAATAAACAGACGTGGAGTAGTTTCCGCAACATCGATGTGCAACAAGCCATCAACATACTAACCTCCATAAATACAACCACCTCCCCACTCGACCCCTGCCCAACAGCATGGATAAAAGCAGCAAAAAAAGAGATCAACCAGCAAATATCCCACATCGTAAACCAGTCACTAAATCAAGGAATAATGCCTGACCAACTGAAGCAATCTATAATAAGACCAATCCTAAAGAACAACTCGCTCAATAAGGAAGATCCGACATCATACCGCCCCATCTCCAGCATTTCATTCCTCGCAAAGATCATCGAAAAAGCTGTGCTCATACAGCTTCAAGAGCATCTAGATGACTGTGATACCCTAGATAAACAGCAATACGGGTTCAGAAGAAACCATGGAGTGGAGACGCTTTTGATAGCACTAATGAACAACCTCCTCCAAGGCCTAGAAGACAGAAAGAAAATGTTTATACTCATTTTCATTGACGTCTCTGCCGCCTTTGACACAGTACACCATGGGATCCTCCTCAACAAACTATAATCTATAGGAATTGTGGGAACCCCCCTCAAATGGTTCTCCTCATACATAACAAACAGAAGGCCACAAGTACAATTCAATGGTGAAAATGCTGAACCTTTCTCGCAAACGCAAGGCATACCCCAGGGTTCTGCCCTCTCGGCACTTCTGTTCAACATTTACATGCGACCCCTCTGCGACATCTTCAAAAGGCATAATATTAAATACCACATCTATGCAGACGATATTATGCTTTACACACAACTAGATACTGCCGATCCTCAACATATACAGCTCGAAAATTGCCTGGATGAGATGGTAGGCTGGCTACAGAAAAACAACATGACAATCAACCATAAGAAAACTGAAGTCATGTACATATCCAGTAAACCAAACTTTAACCCCCCCCCCCCCCTACAATCACACTGTGCAATAACACATACATCACGAAGAATGAAATCAAATATCTAGGAGTCACACTCGACTGCAACCTAAAAATGGAGACACACCTACGCAAAACGAATAAAGCCATCTTCCATAAACTAAGAGTGTTACAACCACTAAGGAAAATAATAGAACCTGGTGATTTTCGGTCGGTAGCGCAAGCTCTCATTATACCGCACCTAGATTACTGTAATGCCATCTTACAAGGTCTGCCTAAAAGATCACTAAATATCCTTCAGATGGCCCAAAACGTAACAGCCAGGATCATAATGGGAACAAGCATTGCTGAACACATTACCCCCATTTTAATAGAGCTACACTGGCTTCCAATTGCAGCCAGGATACAATACAAGATATTAGTGACCACCTTCAAACTAATAAACAACGTATCCCCATCATTCCTATCCTCACTTATCAGCATGCAACCTACAAATAGGTACAGAAGAACCATCAACTCGGGAACCATGCAAGTCCCCACCAACATCAGAACAGTGAAAACAAGTACGAGTCGTAGAGCATTCGCATTCTCTGCGCCAACTCTCTGGAATCAACTCCCCTGCGAGCTGCGTCTGACCAAGGACATCACCAAATTCAGGAAAGAGCTAAAAACTCACTTATTCCGAAATCATTACAATCAACTATGACCATCAACTGCGAGGGAATTGTAAACTGCTATATGTTTAAATATGTAAATATGTATATATAAATGTAAGAACGTATGATTCATCCCCGAAAACGCTAATCATGTGTGCTGTGACCTCAGATCTATGTATATTCCACCCCCCCCCCCCCCAAGTCTTGATTGGCCATCCCCAAAGATGAATCAAACCGCTGCTGATCGCTGGAAGTAGCGGTATATAAGTGTGTAGTAAATAAATAAATAAATAAAATGGCATGGGACAGACACAGTGGATCCCTTTACAGCAGCAGGATAAAATCAAAATAAACTTAACTAATTTCTCAACATACAGGGGTGTCCTACACGGATCGGTGGGTTCACTCCTAAAACAAAGACATGGGGAGGGGTGGACTGCATGGAGCGGCAGGTGCACCTACTCCTACCATCTTACTGGGCAGACTAGATGGACCATACTGGTCTTTATCTGCCGTCATTTACTATGTTACTATAACATGAACAAATTTGATTTAATAAATTAAGGGAGGACAGCTATACAAATGATTAGTAGTAGTAGTAGCAAAGAACTCTATTGCACTAGCATTTAACTTTCAAAAAGGAGACTATGATAAAATCAGGAAAGTGGTTAGTGAAAAACTAAAAGGGACAACTGCAAAAGTGAAGAGTTTAAATCAGGCCTTGACATTGTTTAAAAATACCACCTTGGAAACCCAGATCAGATGTATTCCACACTGTTAAAGGGTGGAAGGAAGGCCAAATGACAGCCAGCATGGTTTAAAGATGAGGTAAGAAAGGCTGATGTAACCAAAAAAACATATCGCAAAAAATGAAAAAAAGGATCCAAATGAGGAAAACAGGAAATAGTATAAGTAATGGCAAGTTAGATGCAAAGCATTGATAAGGTTGGCAAAGTTGTTGTTGTTGTTAAGTGCCGTCGAGTCGGAGTCGACTCATGGCGACCCTCTGGATAGCTATCCTAAATTGTGTTCGGTCTTCAGTCAGGCGGCTCATTGTTGACAGACTGGTACCCGTAGCTGCTGTTATTGTAGCAATCCATCTCATTGCTGGCCTTCCTCTTTTGCGTTGACCTTCTATCTTGCCAAGCATGATGTCTTTCTCTAATGATCTCTCTCTTCGCATGATGTGTCCGAAGTATGAAAGTCGAAGTCTTGTCATCTGAGCTTCTAAAGAAAGCTTAGGTTTGATCTCTTCTAGTACCGACTGGTTTGTTCTTCGGGCAGTCCATGGTATACACAGTATTCGCCGCCAGCACCATAATTCAAAGGCATCAATTTTCTTCCTGTCTGTCTTTTTCACTGTCCAGCTTTCACATCCATATGATGTTATTGAAAATACCATGGCTTGAACAAGTCGAATCTTTGTATGGAGAGAGACATCTCTGCTCTTGAGAATCTTATCTAGGTCTTTCATAGCCATTCTGCCAAGAGCAATGCGTCGTCTGATTTCTTGACTGCTTGTTGCTTCTTTATTGATAGTTGATCCAAGTAGGTTAAAGTTGTTCACGATTTCAATTTCTTCTCCTTCAACGATGAACCTGTTGATTATGCCAGTTGTCATGATCTTTGTCTTCTTTACATTAAGGTGCAGGCCCATTTTGAGACTATGTTCTTTGATTGTGAGAAGCAAATGTTTCAGATCATCTTCACTTTCAGCCAGTAATGTGGTATCATCAGCATAGCGAAGGTTGTTGATGAGTCTTCCACCAATCTTCACACCTCTGTTGTCTTCATACAGTCCTGCTTCTCTGATGATTTGTTCTGCATATAAATTAAACAGGTAGGGGGAAAGTATGCAGCCTTGTCTTACACCTTTGCTTATTTTAAACCATTCTGTTTCTCCTTGTTCCGTTCGAACTGTTGCTTCTTGATCAATGTACAGATTACGCAAGAGAACGATCAGGTGTTCTGGTATACCCATGCTTCTTAATGTGGCCCAGAGTTTCTCATGGTTTACACAGTCAAAAGCCTTGCTATAGTCGATAAAGCACAAATAGATATCCTTTTGGTATTCTTTAGTCTTTTCAAGGATCCATCTCACATCCGCAATGATGTCTCTCGTTCCTCGCCCTTTCCTGAACCCTGCTTGCACTTCAGGTAGTTCTTGTTCTAGGTATGGCTGTAGTCTCTTTTGAATAATCTTCAGTAGAATCTTGCTGGCATGTGGGATCAGAGCGATTGTGCAATAATTCCACAGTCAGTTGGATCACCTTTCTTTAGTATTGGTATAAACACAGATCTTTTCCAGTCAGTTGGCCATGTTGTTTTCATCCATATTTCTTGGCAGAGCCTTGTAAGTACGGATACAGCTGCATCAGATTGCTGTATATCATCTATGGTAATGCTAGCAATGCCTGGTGCTTTGCTCTGTGATAAGGCTTCAATGCTGCTTCAACTTCTTCTTTCATCACCAATGGTTCCTGATCATAAGGTATAGGTTGAAAAAGGCTGTTGGTCCACTTGATCTTATCATATAAAAAACTCTGTATATTCCTTCCACCTTTTCTTGATCTTCTCAGCATCATTCAACATAGAACCTTGAGCATCTTGTAACATTCCAATTCGAGGCTGGAACTTTTCTTTAACTCTCGCAGCTTTAGGAAAGCCGATCTTGTTCTTCCTCTAATAGTTTCTGCTTCTATTTCCTTGCAAGTGTCATTGTAGTACTTTTCCTTGTCCTGTCTTGCTGCACGTTGGAAATCTCTGTTGAGTTCTGCGATTGTCTTTCTTTCTCCTTTGGCTTTAGCTTCTCTGCGTTTCTGGGCAATTTTCAGAGTTTCTTCCGTCATCCATTTTGGCCGTTTTGCTTTTTCACCTTTTGTAGAGACTTCTCGCTTTCTTCCAGCACAACCTTCTTGATGTCATTCCATAACTCTTCCGGAGCTCTGTCATTTGTATCTAAGGCAGCAAATCGATTTTGCAGGCAGTCTTTAAATTCCAGTGGTATATTCTCACGGTCATATTTTGGTGCATTCATGAGTGGTTTGCTCTTTTTCAACTTTAGCTTGAGTTTGCATACTAGTAGTTGATGATCTGTACCACAGTCAGCTCCAGGTTTTGTCTTTGTTGATGTTACAGAGCTTTTCCATCGTTGAATTCCACAGATGTAGTCAATTTGATTTTTATACAATCCATTGGGTGAAGTCCATGTGTACAGTCGTCGCTTGTGTTGCTGAAAGAAGGTGTTTGAGATGAATAGATCATTGGTCTTGCAGAATTCTATCAATCTTTCTCCAGCTTCATTTCTGTTGCCAAGTCCATATTTCCAACTACTTGCCTTCTTCTTTGTTGCCAACTTTTGCGTTCCAGTCACCCATGACTATCAGGATATCCTGTTTGCATGTTCTGTCAATTTCAGCTTGTACTTGTTCATAGAACTCTTCAATTTCATTCTCTTCTGCAGCTGTTGTTGGGGCATATACTTGAATTATAGTTGTGTTGATAGGCAATCCTCGTAGACGAATAGAGATTAAGCGTTCGCTGACTGCATTGTATTTCATTACAGTTCTTGCAAGTTTCTTCTTTATTATAAATGCAACACCATTTCTTCTTTGTCTTTCATTTCCAGCATAGTAGACCATGTGATCATCTGATGCAAAGTGCCCGATGCCAGTCCATTTCAGTTCGCTGACACCCAACAGATCAAGTTGTACACGTTCCATTTCATTCTTGACCACTTCCAACTTCCCTTGGTTCATGCTTCATACGTTCCATGTTCCAATGTGTAAGACATCTTTACAGCTTCTGACTCTCATTTCATGCGCAGCTACATCAGCAGTCAGACTTCCCGAAGGCTTTGATCCAACCACATCATAAATGCTGGCTTTACTCTGAAAAGTCTTCAGCTCTTCCCCAGTAGCTAGTTGAGTACCTTCCGACCTGGGAGTCTCATCTTCCAGCACCATAGCACAATTTGTTTTGTTGTAACTATCCATTGGGTTTTCATGGCAAGATACAGAAGTAGATTGCCGGGCCTTCCTTCCGCGCGCAGTTTAAGTTTGGTGTTGTTGCCGTTGTCACAGAAATGTGATCCTCCGCCGTCAACACTATCCCATTCTGCTGCTGCCCAGATGGGTGGTTTGTCTTCGTCTGGCACCTCAGCTGAGACCTGTCCATCTTGGGAGACCCTGCCAGTAGTTAAACTACCGATAGTTTAGCTCTCAGCATCACTGATGCACACAAGCCCTCACAGCACGACAAGCTGCAAACCAAGTGAGAGAGGTTGGCAAAGAGAGAATCTGAAAAGAAGCTTGCTCTGGAAGCAAAAACTCATACTAAAAACTTTTTCAAGTACATTCAAAGCAAAAAGCCTGTGAGGGAGTTAGTTGAACCATTAGATAATAGAAGGATAAAAGGAACACTAAGGGAGACCAAGGCCACAGCAGAGAGACTAAGGAGGTCATTCTGACACACAAATAGCGGGGATGTATGTCCAGGTTGGATGTGCAACCCCTGCTATTCACTGGGACCGCATTCAGCATCAACTGCTCCCCATACACACAGAGCTGCTGTGCAGGGAGCATTGGACAGGGGCAGGATGGGGTGGGACGGAGACGGAGAGTGGGTGGAGTGTGGGCAGGCCACAGCACCCGGACATACAGAGCCTATTCTGGTCGAGCCGTGTACAGCTGGCAGGGACAAAATGGACATCCGAGGTGGAATAAGACCTGGGCAAGGCTGTGAATGGGCCAGGCTGCCCCCACTGAAACATGAAGCACATGAAGGGTCCCTGCCACCCGATCCCAGCCCTGGCAGACCCCAACGAGGGACAGGCAGCAGGGAAAGGAGATGTATTCCGCTGTCGGGCCTTGCTTGTTCCTGCAACAGGATGCCATGACACTGGCACACGAGCAGGAGTACTGAGCAGTGGGGACAGGCAGCCAGCTGTATGCCTCACCGCTCAGCATACCATGCATCCCGACCCATCCAAGCTACCTGATTCTGTAGCTTCGAGTACGTATAGCTCATGCGGTTGCAGAATCAGGTACAACTGTGCTCCATCCATACTGTGAAAAAAGATTCTGACCTTTTACAGAAAGTTTTCTCTCCTCCTGCAATATTTTTTGTCAGAGCTGCCTTGACAAAGTGGGCAGAATAAAATCTGTCCCACCCCTGTGGCTCCTCCATTTTAATTAATATTTTTTGAAACAAGCAAAAAATTTTTATAAGCTTATACTTAGCTTTTGTTGAGCTTGTAAGAACCGCCGAATAAATCCAGAAATGACGACGTGTCACGTTTCGGGTCTGTAATTTGTCAACCCTGCCTCAAGTCGATATAGTATGGTAGTTGCAAAGCTTCAATTAAATCTGTTGAGAGAAAGACGCCTTAAATATCATGGAACAGCGTCTGACGTCAGTTGTGATGAAAACAGCAAGCAAAGAAACCATTCAACCTACTATCAAAGGATCCTCCTAAATCGAGAGGCCAGCCAAGTGCAATTTGAATGATTGACAAATCAAAAAACAGCCAATCAGAGGGTTTTGATGAAAACCCACCAAAATGTATGATTTTTAATGTGCTTGAACCAAACGGACTTGAAAACTGATGTTTATATGATTGTATGCCAATCGATGTGGGCATTCAAACCCGTTGGATAAATAGTGTCCAAAGAAAAAATCCACTTTTGTTCCAATTTTTGACATTTTTGCACCCGATTCCCTCCTTTAGGATCAATCGGCACATGATCCAGTACACGCCAACATAGATGTTCAAAAGCATGTCCAGTCTGAATACAGTGTTCAACCATAGGTGCTCTAAGAGTCTTTGTATGAAAGCGAGATGCATGCTCGCTTAAACGTACTTTTATAACTCATAGTGCGACCAATGTAATAAAGTGAACAAGGGTATATAATTAAATAAACCACGTAAGTGGACAAACACGTTGTATATCAACGAGAAGGTATGTAGCTGAAGTATGAATATCCAGCCATTCAATGCCCGTTACTGATGTCTCACAAAAACGGCAAACACCACATTGATAATGGCCTCCATTGTTGTGTGCAGAATCTGGACGGTCCAATGGGGAAGTAGTTTTAACTACATAGTCCCGGAGGTTTTCTCTGCGTGAATAGGGTATTTGTAGGCGTTTACCCTGAAAACAGGTGTGTAATCCCAAAATAGGCCAAAAACGATGTAAAGTTTTTACTATTTTTGAAATGCCATTAGTATAGGGAAAAACATCCGTAATTTTACCATCATGGATTGAAGGTGCCTGCGGTGAAAAAAGCCATTCACGATGTGTAAACTGAGCCCTTTTATAGGCTGTCTTAATTAGTCCATATGGATATCCCCTATTGAGCAAACGTTGTTTCAAACCACTTGGCTGGCCTCTCGATTTAGGAGGATGCTTTGACAGTAGGTTTTCCCTTTTCTGATTGGCCTTTCATGGTTGAACCATTATGATTGGTTTCTTTGCTTGCTGTTTTCGTCACAAATGACGTCAGATGCTGTTCCATGATATTTAAGGCGTCTTTCTCTCAACGGATTTAATTGAAGCTTTGCAACTACCATACTATATCAACCTGAGGCAGGGATGACAAATTACAGACCCAAAATGTGACATGTCGTCATTTCTGGACTTATTCGGCGGTTCTTACAAGCTCGACAAAAGCCAAGTACAAGCTTATAAAAATGTTTTGCTTGTTTAAAAAAAATTAATTAAAACGGAGGGGCCACAGCGGTGGGACAGATTTTATTCTGCCCACTTTGCCAAGGCAGCTCCGACAAAAAATATTGCAGGAGGAGAGAAAACGTTTTCTGTAAAAGGTCAGAATCTTTTTTCATTGGTTGTTTACTTTGTTCTGTTGTTCTGATTCCATCCATATTGTGGACATCCAGAAGGCCCGGACGTGCACAGTATGGAATTGGGCTTCACATGGATAATTTAAGACACTCTCTTCATGATTTGCATGACTGAAAACGCCCATTCAGTCATGTCAATCACATCCATGTTCTAAGAACCATTTTAGAAAGACCCAAATTTACACGTCTGACACAATCACATCTACAGTATGTTACACAGGAGCATGGGGGAGGTGTGTTTGTGGCATTCTGAAAAAGATCTACATGTGCATCTGATTTTAGAATGGCATTGCACATTTATGGCCACTGGACTTGGACAACCCAGATGGCGACTAAATGGCTTTTCTAAAATGCCACTATAAAGTAATTCTTTTCCTCAGTCTTTACTGAAGATGATGTAGGGAAGATACCCCTGCTGGAAATGATATTTAAATGTGATGAATCAGAGGAATTGAAACAAACCTCGGTGATCTTGGAAGACGTAATAGGCAATCTGACAAACTTAAGAGTAGCTAATCACCTAGACTAGATGGTATACATCTAGGGTGCTGAATGAACTCAAAAATAAAATTGCAGACCTACAATTAGTAATTTGTAAGCTATCATCGTCTGCAGTACCTGAAGATTGGAGAGTGGCTAATATAACATCAGTTTTTAAAAAGGGCTTCAGGTGTGACCAGAATACTACAGATCGGTGAGCCTGATGTCAGAACCAGGCAAAATAGTAGAACCCATTCTAAAGAAAAAAATTATTGAACATACAGTACAGTATAGATAATCATTGTTTAATGGGACATTGTCAACATGGATTTAACCAAGGAAAGTCTTGCCTCACCAATGTGCTTCATTGTTTTGAAGGTATGAATAAACTTGCACATAAAGGTGAGACAGGTGATATAGTATATCTAAATTTTCAGAAAACCTCTGACAAGTTCTTTCATGAGAGACTATCGAGGAATTAAAAAGCTATGGGATAAAAGGCAGTGCCCTTTTGTGGGCTGACAACTGCTTAATAGATAGAAAACAGAGTAGGGCTATACAGTCAATTTTCTCAACAGAGAAATGTGAATAGTGAGCACCCCAGGGATCTGTACTGGGCCCACTGCTTTTTAACATATTTATAAGTGACTTGGAAATGTGAACAAGTGAGGTGATCAAATTTGCAGACAACACAAAATTGTTCAAAGTTGTTAAATCACAAGAGGATTGTGAAAATTTGCAAAAGGACGTTGAGAAACTGAGAGAATGGATATCCAGATGACAGATGAAATTTAATGTGGACAAGTGCAAAGTTATGCACTTAGGGGGTCATTCTGCACTACAAATAGCTATTTGTACCCCTGCCAATCCCAGTGCAAAGGCTCCCCGTACATACAGCTGTGTTGTACGGGGAGCCTGTGACAGGGCAGGAGGGGGAGGTCTGGAGGTGAAGCGAGGGCGGGGTGTGGGCAGGCCGTGACCCCAGATGTACTGGGCCGATTCTGAGGTCGGCCCTGTATGTCGGTGCTTGTCCTGTTAGACGGGGGACTTATTCTACCTCAGAGGTGGAATAAGTCCCCCTGGTCAAGGGGTGACAGCGGTGGCCATCAGTGACAGACAGGTGAGGGGTGCAGGACCATCCCTGTAGCCCGACCCAGGCCATGGGAGGCCAAATCATGGGTTGGACTGCAGGGAAAGGAAATTGTTGGTGGCGGCTGGTGATCGCAGCTCCTGAATGGAGCCACAGTGCCATGGCGACAGGACGCCATGGCACTGCAGCTCCATTCAGGAGCCTGACTGAGTTAGCCGGGTTTATGGTTGGACGTCCAGGGTGCCAGAATCGGGCCACCCCCTGGACATCCAGCCACTGTGCTGTGATTCTGCTCCCGCGGGGATATCTAACCCCTGCGGGAGCAGAATCGGGTGCATCCCCTGGTCTTTCGGATGTTTAGACATCCGGACGACCCAGGGACGCACAAAGTGAAATTGGCCTCCTAGAGAAGAACAACCCAAACCATAGCTACACAATGCAAGCTTGGAGGAGAGATGGCTGAGAGGAGATATGACAGAGGTCTATAAAATAATTAGTGGAATGGAACAAGTAAACGTGAATCATTGTTTAATCCTTCAAAAAGTACAAAACAAAAGAAATGCAACAAAATTACTAAAGACTAATCAAAGAAAATATTTTTTCACTCAACATGTAATTAAGCTCTGGAATTCATTTCTGAAGGGTATAGTAAATGTTGTTAGCGTAGATGGGTTTACAAAAGGTTTGGACAAGTTCCTGGAGGAAAAGTCCATAAACCATTATTAAAGTGGACTGGAGGAAAGCCACTGCTTATCCCTGGGACAAGCAGCATGGAATCTGTCTACCTTCTGAGATCCTGCCAGATACTTGTGACCTGGATTGGCCACTGCTGGAAACAGGACACTGGGCTTGATGGACCTTCGCTCTGACCCAGTATGACAAATCCCATGTTTGTATGTTAATTTTTCACAAGTGGGGAAGGAAACTGGTAAATAGCGTGCATTGGGTGAAGTTTTCTATATTTTGTTACTGCCACTGACCTAACCGGTAAATTTCAAGAGGTTAAAATCCAGAACCTTGGTTGACCTTCACATGAACCTGGTGGTCAAATCTAAACAAAACAGACGGATGGATTCATACACCCCATAAGCACATTTTAGATGTGTCAAAAAACACCAAAAAAAGAATCCACAGAGGTCTTAGAACCTGAACTGCAGTGTAGGATTCTGAGTTGCTCCTAACCAAGCAGTGAAAGCATTTGCTGGCCAACATGCTCATGTGTAGAGACCGTGTGGGAGAGCCAGCAAGAGGAGTGAGACCGGTAAATAGAAAGGGTGAAATGCCCTTCCCAATTCATAATAATGCAAAGATAGGCTGCTTCAGAATTCTACTTCTTCCCTCACAGTGACCTATCATAACCAACTGTCACCCATGTGATATTAAATAATATTAAATGTGAAAGATATGCCAAGTTTATGTTAACCAAACGTCCCCGATGCAGAGGATTATACAAACATGAACTCATACCAGGACTTTGGATGGGATTTTGCACCACAACCTGGTAAGTATTATTTACATGACCTAGGCATTAATAAACTGTGGTTCTAACGATGATTTTAATGACAAGTTCAAAAACTTCTCCAAAAATACTTGTGCAGTGGGCCTCTGATGATGGTTCTGGAACCCGTATCTAGTGATGAACCATGTACAATGGTCCTCCATTAATTTTGGCCTCCTTTTCACATTTAGCATGATGCTGATCATGGCGAACTTGGATTAGATCTCTGTGGTTGTATCTCATTTTTGTTCTTTTGCTGTAAGCTTTTTGGATATTTTCCGTGGTTTACAGATGATTTTCAGAAGTTATCCCACTTACCTTTCAGCAATAGCTTTAAGCATTCCAGTTGCCCATAATACGAGGCATCGTGTAGGGGCAACCAGCCTTCTTTATTTTGCTCTGAAAGGTTTTTCTCCAGTTTGATCATGTGAGTCAGTGTGTCGACGTCTCCATTAATAATCGCTGTCACTACCGGGTCTTGTTCCCTGTGAAATGCAGAGAAATGTCAATGGTACCATGTAAAACTGCTGCATCTGTCACTTATTAAATGTTTATAAAGCACCAGAAGAAAAAAAGGATTGAAAACCACCAGGGATTACAGATCCCCGGAAAACCACCAGGGATTACAGATCCGTCCTCGTGAGGCAGAAAATTAAAAGCCTGCATCTTTAACAAAGTTGTTTGGGAGCTGGGAAATACCAACCAACTCACTCACTCTGCCCAACTATTCCTCTCCATATTGCTAAGGATATGTTTTAGCCATAGAGTGTGACCCGCTTGTGAGATATCTCTCCCTGAAAGTTTATTACAGAATTGCATTGCTTTTTATGATCATTTATGGTAGAAGTTTTGAATTCTAACCTGATTCTGAATTACATCTCAACAGCGACATATTGGGTCATTGATGCATCTGAAGGCATTGAACTGAACCGCAACCATCATGGTGGTCCAGTAATTAGCCATGATCTAGTCTGAGACCCAGTCGCTATTTCTAACGAGTTATTTATATGAGGCACGTTGAATGGTTAATATAGTTACAATTTCGATTGGTTAATCGTGGAGCTGACCCTACACGAAAGCTGTGAAGTATAAGAAGCTCTGAAAGGTGATGATATAGTATTTTGGTATATATCCTCTCAAATCCAGGCTAAGTGCTCACCTCATCATTGCTGCTGTTGGATCTGATCCACCTAAGCTCCTTTGTGTTTCCTGACCATTTCCCTTGGATGTATTCTGTCCACAGCTGCTTTGTAGTCTGTCTCAACGAGATTCTAAGCTCCACTGAGCGGGGACCATCTTTTACATGTGTCTCTGCAGTGCTGTGTACACCTTGTAGTGCTATACAATTGATCAGTAGTAGTTGTAGTAGGGCCTTCTGGCCCATTGCCCATTGCCCATGTTCCCTGTAAAATAGTTATCTCCAAGTTATAATGCCCTGTTCAATGTAATTTCAGTTTGTTCAATGTAAACCGCCTTGATATCATGAAAGGCGGTACATAAGAAATGTTAAATAAATAAATAAATATGGTATCTGAGGCCCACCTAACTGGGGACTGCCGTTTCCCACAGCAGCTATACCTATCTCATCGTGGCGTATGTTGGTCTGTATACATCCGCTACCTATGGGGCAACCCTGTCCACCTTCCCACAGTCAGCTTTGTGGCACTGCTCCCCTGGTTAAGGCTGTGCGGGCATGGGAGAGGAAATCCCTGTGCCATCACATCATGTAGTCAGACTCCAGATATTTCACCACTCTCACAGCTCTCATTGATCCTGGTCTGGGTAGGGTTGTAGGCCACATGGGACTACATCAGTCTTGACTCCCAGTGCCAAGCACAGCGGATGTATGGCTGCCCTATCACACTGCCAACAATATCTGATCTTATTAGCTAGCGTATCCTATGTTAAATGATCCAGAAGGAATCAGCATAGGTTCCCTATGGCTCAATGTCAAAACATATCCCCGTTGATAATAGGGACCCACAGAATACGGGCATTCAGCAGTGCAAACAGCACTAATACATGCACAATAGCAACACCATTGGTCCCACAGAATGTGCATTACGAGCATGCATTAGTGCTGTTTTCACTGTTGAGTGCCCTTATTCTGAGGGTCTCTTAGCATTGACAGGGATATGTTTTGACATTTAGCTATGGTGAACCCTCTCTGAGTTTGAATGCCCAATTACACTGGCACCGATGAGCACACCAGATCACCCATGTACCCCTCAAACCACATCACACACACTCCCTTTCTGTCACAAAAATATGATTCTACCAAAAAATGCCCTGAACCTATACATAACAATCACATGTGATATCAGGTCTACAAATGTGATCTCTGTTTCGCATCCAAATTGGAATCCTTTCCCTGCTCACGCCCACACTATCCCTGTAACAGCAGTTCCATTCTTCCAAACATGGGAATTGTTAGGGTCCCATAGATTGGCTCCTTTAACACAAACAGCATCTTAGTGCATAGCTGAATAACCACTATTGCTCTTCTTAATATTTCTGTAAGGGTATTTATTAATGTGTCTATACCTTATTCTCTTACCTCTGCTCCCTGTACCTTAAGACTACATCTTGTGTTTTTTCCAGACTGCAGTCACACCAGTTCATGACATACTTGTCACAACCATTCTTCAATATGAGTCACACTGCAGAAAAGAGCAGAGTTTTTTCTAAGTCCTAGCCTTATGCCATGTTTCAGCAGGATAAAACGTAGACGTGTCTGGAAAACACTTAATACTTACACGGGCCTTTCCCGAAAGCATAGTTACTCACCTGTAACAGATGATCTCCGGGAACAGCAGGAATTTAGTCTTCACATATGGGTATAGTCGGTACCGACAGAGCCTGCGCGGGAACGCTCCCCAGCGTCCAATAGGGACGCTTTTGGGAGCATCCCTCAGCACATGCGCGCTGCCTTCCCGCCTTTCCAACTGTCCCTCTTCAGTTAAGTTTGTAGCTGAGTGAAAGGATAGAGAGAGAGAGAGAGGAAAGAGACAGAGAGATAGAGAGACAACTCCTAGGGGAGGTGGGTGGGTTGTGAAGACTAAATTCCTGCTGTTCCCGGAGATCACCTGTTACAGGTGAGTAACTACGCTATCTCCAGGAACAAGCAGGAATGTAGTCTTCACATATGGGGACTCCCTGTCTGAAGATGCCAGAGAGATGACCCCAGGAAGCTGCCACCTATAGTGAGGTGGGCCATGCTTCCTCCCATGGATCTCTGGCATCCTACCAAGGTTGGTGGGTAGGAATTGTATGAAGTTTGAAAGAGATTTTGAAGATCAGCCTGACCAAAGAAAGCATCCCAACGGGAGGCTTTATCTAGGCAGTAGTGGGCTGTAAAGGTATGTACCGAAGCCCAGGTGGCTGCTCGACAAATGTCATCAATAGACACAGAGTGAAGGTTAGCCATAGAGGCTGACATGGCTCTCACATTATGAGCTGTGACATGGCCTTGAAGAGGAAGACCCTTACTCTCATAAGCAAAGGATATGCATTGTGCAATCCATTTGGATAAAGTCCTCTTGGAGACTGGAAGTCCCAAATGACTAGCATCAAAAGCAATAAAAAGTTGAGAAGACTTTCTATGTTGCTGTGTTCTTTGTAGATAAAAAGCTAAGGCTCTTTTACAGTCCAAAGTGTGAAGGTTCTTCTCTGCATTAGAGGCATGAGGCCTCGGAAAGAATACAGGAAGATAAATTGATTGATTTAAATGAAAAGGCGAAACCACCTTTGGCATAAAGTGTGGATGAGTTCTGAGGACAACCTTATCATGGTGAAACCTAGTGTAAGGAGGATCAGCCACTAACGCTTGCAATTCACTAATGCGACGTGCAGAGGTGATTGCAATTAGGAAGTTGACCTTCTAGGACAAAAACTTCAGGATAGTAGTGGCTAAAGGTTCAAAGGGCGGTTTCATGAGCTGCCCGAGAACTATATTTAAATCCCATGCCACCAGTGGTGGTTTGATGGGAGGTTTTGTTAATAGAAGACCTCTCATAAATCTGGATATGAGAGGATGATCGGAAATTGGTTGTCCATTTAGAGGCTTTTAGGAAGCTGTAATTGTGCTAAGATGGACTCTTACTGAATTGGTCTTTAGACCAGAATTTGATAAATGAAGTAGATACTCTAGTATCACTTCTAAAGGTATCACCAGGGGGTTTAACCCCTTCTGGGAACATCATATAGTGAAACGTTTCCACTTGAAGGCGTAAGATCGTCTTGTGGAAGGTTTTCTAGAAGCCTGAAGGATATCCTTTACCTGTTGGGAATGGTTGAGATCCTGAAGATTTAAGCTTTCAGCAACCAAGCCGTGAGATGCAGGGACTGGGGATTCGGGTGCCATAGGGTCCCGCTCTCTTGGGAAAGGAGATCTGGAGCACACCCTAACTCCAGAGAAGCAGCTTGAGAGAGATGTAGAAGCAGGGGATACCACGTTTGGCATGGCCACCGTGGCGCTATAAGGATCATACGACCTTTGTCTCTCTGAAGCTTGAAGAGTGTTTTGGGGATGGGAGGAATAGGTGGGAAGGCAGAGAGGCAGTCCTGACCCCAGTGAAGGAGGAAGGCATCCCTTGCCTGGCAATTGTGAGCCGGAATCCTGGAACAGAACCGGGAAAGTTTGGCATTCAGTGGACTTGCAAAGAGGTCTATGTCTGGAATCCCCCAGATGTGAAATATCTTTGTCACCTGGTCTAGGTGGAGAGACCATTCGTGAGGCAGCAGTACTCGGCTGAGTTTGTCTGCCCAAAGGTTTTGAATGCCTGGAAGATATACCCCGAGAAGGTGGATTTGTCATCCAGGTAAGAGAAGACGAATATCCCTAGGGTTCACAGGAATGCAGCTACTACTGCCATGCATTTCATGAAAACTCTTGGTGCGGAAGAACCCTGTACTGGAAGTGTTTTCCCTTGAAAAGGAATCGTAAGAATTTCCTGTGATTTGGATGGATCAGAATGTGATTATATGCATCCTTTAAGTCTAGAGAGCAAAGCCAATCCTGACTTTGAAGGTATGGCAGAAGAGTTCCCAGAGAAATCATTTTGAACTTCTCTCGGAACAGATATTGTTTCAATTCTCTGAGGTCTAGAATGGGTCAGTGTCCCCCTGTTTTCTTTGGAATAAGAAAATAGGGGGAGTAGAACCCTGTACCCTGCTGGAGGATGGGTACTTCCTCTATTGCCCCTTGGGCAAGAAGTGTTGAGACCTCGTGATCCAGCAGATTGTCTGCAGAGGTCTGGGAAATGAACTGCCTTAGGATTGTAGGAGGATTGTAGGATTGCTGTGAAAATGAAGCTTGTACCCCTCTCCTACAATGGACAGAGTCCAATTTTCTGCTGTTATTTGGTGCCATCTGTCGGCAAAATGACACAGCCTGCCTGGAATATTTAGAGGTTCTGGACCCCTCAGAGGCAGGAAGGCTAAGCTCTCTAGGAAGGAGTCAAAGCTCTTGAGGGAGCTGAACCTGCGCAGCTGGTTGAGCTCTCGGGCCTTTTGGCTTCTTCTGCTGTTTGAATTGTTGTTGTTGTCCCCTTTGGGCAACTTGACTGTGCGCTTGGCTTTGCAGGATATAGGATGGATGAAACTTCCTCTTTTTGCTGAAAGAGGGTTTTTAATAGGGTTTCTTTTTGCCTGGAATGGCTGTAGATTTTGGCAGTCTATCTAAGGTGATATTGTCAGCATCTATCTCATTAGCCTTTTCCTGCCAATTCTTGCCAAACAGGTTTTCTCCTGTGCAAGGGATGTTGCCTAATTTATCCTGTACCCAAATCTCCAAGTCTGATGCCTGAAGCCAGGCAATCCGTCGTGCACCAATGGCAATAGCAGAGGTTCTGCTGATGCATTCAAAGCAGTCAAAGGCTGCACGATTCACAAACTTGGAGACATCTTGAGCATGCCTGACAAATGTAAGGAAGTCTTGTCGTCTGTCATCTGGGAGAAGTGGGCTCCAAATCTCCTGTGACCTCTTTGAAGAACATTCCCATATATAAGCTCCAAATCTCCAAATCTCCTGTGACCTCTTTGAAGAATATTCCCATATATAAAATATATGAGCTGATCCTAGCTGAAAGCATGGAAGCCTGAAAAGTTTGACGTCCAAAAGCATCAAGAGTCCTGCATTCACGACCTGGAGGATTGGATGCATGTCTCTTTGCACTTTTCATCCTACGTATGGCTGACTCCACTACCATTAAATGGTGTGGCAGCTGAGTCTTCTGAAATCCAGGACATGGTGGAACTCGATACATGGTATCAAGCCTCCTAGAATGAGGAGATGTGGTCAAAGGTGTCTCCCACATTCTGAGCATCAAATCATGAAGAATTTCATGAATGGGCAGAGTGGCTGCCTCCTTTGGAGCCTTAGGATATTGGAGAATTTCCAATTTCTTTGCTCTAGGTTCCTTTTCAGGAGCTACCGTGATTGAAAGGCCTTTGGCAACATCACGAATAAAATCCTGAAAAGAATGTCCTCCGGAGGCGACATTCTGCGATGGGGAGAAGAAGAGTCTTCCGGGAGAAAAACTCTGGTACCGGCAGAATTATCAGAGTCATCGGAATCGGAGGATTCGAAGTATCTCTGATCACGATGTTCATGTAAGGCATGGTCCCGGTATTGATCGAAGTCAGTACCGAGTTGATTCGGTACCGATCTTTCGATGCCAGGCAAAGACGGCATGGGAAGAATTTCCACCGGGGCCGGTACTGTCAGTGCTGGTACCGGTATCGGTGCCGGTACCGGTGTCGGTGCCCATTGAACCATCAGTGTCAACGGTACCGCAGCTGTAAGGAGAGCTGCAATACTGTGTTCGATAGCGAGGAATCTCTAGTCTATTGACGCTGCCGATGCCTGGGTGTCGGTACCAGTGAAGGTGGCCGGGACCCCTGAGAATGGCACCAGTAGTTCTGTCGAGGCCGAGGCCTCGAGAACATCCTGGAACCCCTTTGATGCTTTGGAGGCCGAAGCCTCCCGCCGGGGCTGTTTTGCCGGTGTGGTTCCCTCAAGGGCAATGCCAATGGCCTCTCGATGCTTTGCAGGAGAGCTACCCTTTGAGGACCGGCTTTTATGTTTAGTTACCTGAGATCCATGGGAGGAAGAAGAGGGTCTTGAGGACGTCGATGCAATGGACCTGGCATCCGAAGAAAAGAGGGTACTGAGCTTTGCAGCCCAGTTCTGTCTTCCTCTTTTAGTCATTCCCATACAAGAGAGACACTCAGATGGAGAATGGTCAGGGCCTAAACATTTAAGACACCAGTCATGGGTGTCGGTGACGGAAATGGTACCGCCACACTTAGTGCATTTTTTAAAACCACTAGCTGGTTTTTCCATCTTTAAGGAAAAATGGGGCCTAGTGCCCAAAATGGCGCCTAGCACTGAAAAAGAAAAGTTTCTGAAGAGAAACAATTCAGAATTATTTTTTTTTTTTAGAAGAAAAGAAAAGAAAAGAACCGGCTGTACCAATAGGTGTCATGCGGAGGCAAACGCGACCACAAGAAAACAAGATTAAAGAAGAAATTTTCTGCGGTGACAGGGTATGTGTCCTGTCGGCTCCGCGGAAAATGAAGAACTGAAGAGGGACAGTTGGAAAGGCGGGAAGGCAGCATGCATGTGCTGAGGGATGCTCCCAAAAGTGATCCTATTGGATGCTTGGGAGCGTTCCCGCGCAGGCTCCGTCGGTAACGACAATACCCATATGTGAAGACTACATTCCTGCTTGTTCCTGGAGATTATGCTTTACACATCTCCGCAGCTGACCATGCCGCCATTCCACCCTCTTCTGCCCACGTTCCGAGATCCTCATATTAGCACCATGGACATGCATATCAGCGCTGTTTATGAATACGGTCTGCGACATTTTCAGCACATAAATGTTCCCGCCGCATGTGCAAGCCCTTATTCATGCTCTGGAATGACACCAAAATGGTAAAGGGGATGGAAGGCTACTCCTATGAAGAGAGGCTACAAAGGTTAGGGCTCTTCAACCTGGAAAAGAGACGGCTGATGGGAGATATGATAGAGGTCTATAAATTAATGAACGGAGTGGAACGGGTAAACGTAGATCGATTGTTTACGTTATCAGAATATAGAAAGACTAGGGGGACATGCAATGAAGCTACAGGGTAAACTATTTAAGACTAATAAAAGAAAATATTTTTTCACTCAACGTATAATCAAACTCTGGAATTTGTTACCGGAGGATGTAGTAAAGGCTGTTAGTGTAGCTGGGTTTAAAAGAGGTTTGGACAAGTTCCTGGAGGAAAGGTCCATAAACCATTATTAAAAAGGGACCCAGGATATCAATGTTTGACCCAATACAAGCATTGAAGAACCTGTGTCTTTTGGGGAAACTGCTAGGTGCGTATGACCTAGATTAGTCACTGCTGGAAACAGGATACTGGGCTTGATGGACCTTGGTCTGACCCAGTATGGCATATTTTAGGTTTATGTTTATGACGATTTTCTATACCGCCTTTTCCTTAGAGAGCAACAAAGCAATTTTATAATTCCTATTAAAAAAAGAGAAGAAAATGAATTTCAATCAAATTGAAAGCAAATGGTAGATTAGTATAAGAGGAAAGAAAAGTGGGGTGGAAAGAAAAGGAAAGGAAACATCAGAGGAAGGAGGAGGGTCCTGTTGCTGGTTGCAACCTGAATCAGATCCTTCAAATCTACCTTTTGAGGGTAGTTTTGAATAAAAAAGTCTTCAGGGCTGCCTTAAACTTGTTAAGTGATGATCTAGTGTGGATATAGGTTGAAAGAGTTCCATAATGAAGAAAAAAGCCATGTTCTGAATAGACTCCAACCTAGACCACGATAATAATGACACTGTCAATAAATTTGTGGTTTGAGAGTGGGGAACTCAACTTCAGCAATAAGGTATTAGTGAGAGCAGAGATTGTCTCTTACATGTCTGTGCAGCGCTGCGTACAACTTGTAGCGCTATACAAATGTTCAGTAGTAGGAAGAGGAGGACGACAAATAAAAGGCTTTATGGATAAGTCTGAGAATTTGAAAACATAAACGATCTGAGACAGATATCCAGTGATTTTGATACAACAAGGGTGGGAACATGATCAAATTTGGACATATCATATAGGGGTATGTTTACTAAACTGCGTTAGTGTGATTCGCGTTAGGAGCCGCGTTAGTGGAAGAAATGCCAAAAAAGGACATGGGCGGTACATCGTTAGTGATAACGCGCGTTATAACGCGCCGCGCAGCAACGATCGTTACAGGGCGCGTTACTGTGCGTTAAGCGTAAGAAGGCGCGCAGACACCCAAATACAGAAACAGAGCTATAGCACAATGGTTGCTACACAGACCGATGGTATAAGGGTCAGGGGTTCGATTCCCCAGTGTGCCTAATGAATAAGGCTGGCTGAGGCGTCAAGTGTAACCCTTTGAAAGCCTACTATAATATTTTAATCCACAGTCTGCAGCCGGGTTAATGTTTGCATATGTCAGGAAAATTGTACCCGTCTTATTCAATATGTCCCAATAGTGATGTTCCCTCTGCCATGGTCATGTATTATATACCATTTGATAGGAATATTTAGGCAGAAGTTTGGATCCCGAAAGTTTTGGGCTTGGCCTGGAAAGGGTTAAGTATTGGGCTGTGAGGAAGTTTAGTTGTACTGTAATAGTGCTGCCAGCAAACACACCCTCACAGTGGCATAACCTAAGGTGCCACATAAGGCACCCTAGAAGGCACTCCATAGGGCACATTATAAAGTGCGCTGTCTGCCAAGGCACCCTATAATGTCCCCTATAGGACAGCATATAAGGCACCTTATAAGACGCTTTATAAGGCGCCGTATAAGGCACCCTATAGGGTAACATATAAGGCGCCCTATAGGGCGACGTATAAGGTGCCCTATAAGGCGCCTTATGAGCCACCCTAAGGTGACAGTACCCTGAGGGTGGTTCTGCTGGCAGCACTAATATATAATAAAAATAGACAATGCCTAAGACAGCCCTATCGATGAACCCCACTGTGGGTTGTGAACCCATGCTATAAAGGGATCCACTGTGTCTGTCCCATGCCATTTTGAATTCCGTCACTGTATTTGCCCCCTCCACCTCCATTGGGAGGGCATTCCAAGCATCCACCACCCTTTCAGTGAAAAAGTATTTCCTGACATTGCCCCCTTGCAGCTTCATGTTATGCCCTCTAGTTTTACAGCTTCCCCATCTTTGAAAAAGATTTGTTTGTTCATTAATACCCCTTAAGTGTTTAAAGGTCTGAATCATATCTCCCCTATTCCTCCTCTCCTCTAATCTGTACATATTTAGGTCTTCAAATCTCTTCTCATAAGTCTTCTGATGCAGGCACCAAATCACTTTGGTCGCCTTCCTCTGAACTGTTTCCAGTCTTTTTATTTCCTTTGAGAAATATGGTCTCCAAAACTGAACACAATAATCCAAGTGAAGCCTCACCAGTGACTTATACAGTGGCATTAGTACCTCTTCCTTTCTGCTGGTAATTCCTCTCTGTATGCAACCCAGCATCCTTCTGACTTTGGCCACCGCCTTGTCTATCTATCTATCTATCTATTGAGCATTTATATAGCGCTGCAAACGTACGAAGCGCTGTACAGACAAGTAGGAGAGACAGTCCTTGCTCATCCGCCTTCTCACACTGTTTTGCCACGTTGAGATCCTCAGAAACAATCACTCCGCAGTCCGTCTTCTGGTCCGTGCACACCAACCTCTCACCCCCTATTGCATACAATTCCCTTGGATTTCTGCTTCCCAAGTGCATGACACTGCACTTCTTCACATTAAATCTTAACGGCCAAGCATTAGACCATTCTTCCAGCTTTTGTATATCTTTCCTTATGTTATCCACTCACTCAGGGGAGTCCACTCTGTTGCAAATTTTTGTGACATCTGCAAAAAGACAGACTTTTCCATTCAGTCCTTCAGCAATATCACTCACAAATACATCGAACAGTACCAATCCCAGGGGCACACCACTAATCACCTTCCTTTCATCCAAGTGAGTTCCATTTACCATCACATTTTGTTGACTGTCAAGTCAACCAATTTCTGATCCAGTTCCCCACCTTGGGACCCATCCCCAGGCTGTTGAGTTTATTGCTAAACCTCCTATGAGGAACAGTATCAAAGGCTTTGCTGGAATCTAGGTAAATCACACCCATCACATGCCCTTCATCTAGTTCTCTGGACACTGAATCAAAGAACTCAATCACATTTGTTTTGCATGATCGTCCTTTGGGAAAACCCATGTTGCCTCAGATCATGCAACCTATTGGTTTCTAGAAAGTCTACTAGTCTCTCTTTCAGGAGCGCCTCCATTTATTTATTTATTTAGCTGTATTTATATCCTGCTTTTCATCGGGTCAAAGCGGTCAATTGGGGGATACATTTAACATGAGGGGATATGAGACACATACACTAATACTTACAGGGAACATGGGCAATGGAGGGTTAAGTGGCTTGCCCAAGACCACAAGGAGTGCCTATAGGACTAGAAATCCCAGTCCCTCTGGCCTGAGATTGCTGTCCCCAGGTGGGACTTGACCTCCCGGCCCTCCAGCCTGAAGTACCTTGTCCTAACCACTAAACCACTCCTCCTCCATTACTTTTCCTGCCACCGAGGTAAGACTTACTGGCCTGTTGTTTTTTTCACTTCCTTCCATCTTGGATATGGGGGGGGGGGGTTTCCTCTCAGCTTTCTTCCATTTATTTCTCTCTCTCTCTCTCTCTGTCCACCCAGATTTCACTACTCATTACTATCAAATTCTCAGTCTCCCTCCAGTGTCCCCCCATGTCCAGCATCAGTCCTCATCGCCCTCTCCAGTATGCCCCTCACCTGTCCAGCATCGGTCCGCTCTCCCCATCTCCAGTCTCCCTCCACATGTCCAGCATCGGTTCTCACCCCCCTCTCCAGTATCCCCTCCCATGTCCAGCATCAGCCCTCCTCTCCCCATTTCCAGCATCAGTCCTCTACCTCCCCTCCCCACTCATGATGTCCAACATCTGCCCTTCACCTTCCTACCCTTCCCTCCCCCAGCCTGCTGCCCTTCTCAGCTGCAGCAGCAGCAATCGAAAAAAAATAAGCACAGGATCTTTTCACTCCAGTGTGCGCCGAAGGCCTTGCTGTTCCCTCCCCCTCTGATGCATTTTTTTAAAATAAGATTTTAACCAAAATACATATACAATGTATACAAGAAAAGCATAACCTGCTACCATTAGAAATTAGGAAAATATGCATAAAAAAATAACAAGAGATACTCTAGCCCCCACCATAGGAGAGAAGCAGAAGAGAACAAATGTATTAATACCTAGAACTAATCCGTCAAAAACAGAACAAACGCCAAAAGTATACACAAATCCCCAAGTAACCATACTAACCCACTGATTTGTCCTGAAAACTTTTTTCCAAATGGGAAACATCTGTTTTCAGCATAGTAACCACAACCTCTGATGTATTTTGTGCCAGAAGAGAGCGGGACCAGCAAGAACTTCCGAGCGTGCTGGAGATATGAAGACCCTGCGCTTTTGATTTTTGTTTTGTTTTTTTAACTGACAGCCTGCTGGCATGCCGCCGCTTCTCACTGGGTCTGGATTGGTGGCATGGTGACAGGAGAGAAGAATGATGACACCGCCACTGCCACAGATCCGTATGAAATGACGGTAGTGGTGGAGGCGCTTCTCCTAACAATTTTATTTTTTAATAAAGGCAGAGGAAGGTGGGATATTTTGAGGTTGTTTCCTTCCGCTCCCAAAACTTTGCCGCCTGAGGTGGCTGCCTCACTCTGCCTCATGGAACAGCTGTCCCTGTCTAGAAGTAAAACAGGAAGTATGTTACTTTGGGATTACCCTCAACCAAAGATTGAACCTAAATGCTCGCATCAACAAAATGCTCAAAATAATATACAAGAAAATAAGAACTCTTCTAAACCTCCAACTGTTACTAGAACCACATGACTTCTGAACAGCTTTCCAGGCAATAATCTTCCCACACTTTGATTATGGTAACATCATCCTACATGGAATACACAAGCAATTACTACATGCATTACAAATGGCTCAAAATACGGCAGTCAAGAAAAAATCCCCAGCACCAGGTAAAATCCGTAAAACCCAAATATAAAAGTACCCCAGTACACAGAACCTTCCGTGTAAGTGAATCACTAATCTTAAAAATTGATAAATACACTCTCTTTTTGTCGGAGTAACCATTCAAAGGAAGCAGGAGAACTACCCACTCCTCGCCGTGGTCAGTCCATTTTAATCATTTTAAATGCTTGAAAAACTTAACTGAGTTGCTTCAAAATCAGCCATCAGAGAATCCAGAAGACACAACGTGCCACGTTTCGAGCCATCCATATCATCTGTGGCCCTGCATCAGGTGAAAATTATGGAATCCCAAAGGTAGGCTTTTTAGTTGTATCGCAACGGTGGGTTTAAAAAGGATAGCGTGTGACGTCATCGTACACGGAAAGATCAGCATAGCCAATCAGACAGCCAAACGTAGCAAGCACATGGTATTATGGGAAAACCCACTCCAAGGGAATCCCAATGATGTCATTCTTATTAAATCATCACAGTATAGTGTGCCATTCTACAGAGGCATTGAGACCCTGAGGAAAAACTGTGTCCAGCACGAATATCCATCGTTGTTCAGTACGTTGTAATTTTGCAGTACGATCCCCACCTCGAGGATCACTAGGAACATGATCTAAGACCCGCCAACTTAACTGATGAAACAGATGGTTTTCCTGTAGGCAATGAGTGACCATAGGCGCCGACATCTCTTTCATCCGTAAACGGGACGCATGTTCCCCAAGACGGATTTTAACCTTACGAGTGGTACGACCCACATATAACAGTCCACAAGGACATTTGATGAGATAAACAACAAAAGAAGAATCACAATCGGTACGCCAATGAGAGCGGTAAACCACAGAGGTTGGAGTATTTTCCCAAAACGAGCCCGTTAGTGCCATTGCACAGTAGGAACACGATCCGCAGGTATAATGACCCGGATTCTCATGGAAAGTGAGAGGGCAATCTGTTGGCCAGGATGACTTTACAATCCGGCAAAATACGGCAGCACAAATTATCCTGGCAAAAATCAAGATCTGAACACATCACACCGATAATAAAACAGCTATGCTGGCTTCCCATATAGAGTAGAATCCACCATAAAGCCATGATTACCACATTCAAAATCACCCACAATTATCTGCCAACTTCCTAAAGTCGTTATTACAAACATCAAGGACCAGCAGAGACAATAGGAAAATTACACAAAATATGCTAACCATCCCAACTGAAAAAACAAAGAGCAGTCAATTGGTTTGCACTAGAGCTTTCTCTATCTACGCTTTGGGACTATGGAATACACTACCTGACAAGATGCAAAACACCACCAAACTATCAAAATTCTGCAAAGAATTAAAAACATGCCTATTTACAGAGTACTACGGAGATAAAACCTAAACACTCAGACACCCAGAACAACAACCAAAACACACAACTTATCCAATAGACAAGCAAAGATACAGACAATCTCAGTTAAGACCCTAACATACTTACCTAGCAAATCTGTACAAACCCTCCTATGCAAATACCAGGGACCATAAAACAGTCCTTGCGAGCCTGGCACCAGAGCATCGCTGAAGACATATGCACAAACACTGTTGTGGAAATACTAAGGACAGATTTATACCTTTGATTTAGCCTTATTAACTCTACTGTTATCTCCTATATACTTTCATGTACATAGTTCAGTATTAGTTGCTTCCTGTTAATCTGTTCCCAGTTCAATGTAAAACTCAACTGTTATTGTTAATTGTAAACTGCTCTGACTTGCAGAAGAGAAGAATAGTAAAATAAATACAATAAATAAATAATATTCTTATCAGTCTGCTAGCCACTTTAATCTAAAGTCCAGGCATCCCTGGCGACCTCTATGCAAATGATATTCAATTAATTGCCTACACAAATCGATTAAACCCTAACATCACCTGTGGATTCCTGTCTCGATGCAGTGAGCCACTAGCTCAACCCCTCCAAATTAACCACGATATGGATATCCAGGCATAGTCTTAAACTTACAACTCCCCCTCGGATACACAACACACCGATAACTTTAACTGACTCATTACAAATTCTAGGTTGCATCTTCAACCCCAAGCTCTCTTTCAGTACTCAGACGCCACTGTGATCAAAGCTTCACACTTTTCAGTTCCAACGCAGAAGGCAAAAAGCATACAAATTGTTTGCAAGTGAGCATTCTCTATATATGCTCCCTCTATCTGGAACACGCTGCCAAAACATATACAGTATGAACTACATCAGAAATCAAAGACTTTCGAAGGAAACTCAAAACTCACCTATTCAAAGAATACTTTGGAGATAAAACTCAGAAACTGGATCACGATGACACCTCCAGGTTTATGTTATGAATCATTTATCCCTGCCTGCAAAAGGGCTCCCCTATCACAGTTATAAAAATGTACCACCTAAGACCAAGATAGATGTTTAATGTTAATCGTTTCTTCGTAAAACCATGTATGTAAAGTTATCTGTAAACCGCTTTGATTTTATGAGAAAGCAGTATATAAACAAAGTTAAATAAGTAAATAGAAGAATCTGCTCCAAGAACCTTCTCAGCCCTGCAGCCCTGTACACTCCGATTCATGTTTTCATAATCTTGCGTTTAGATACTGTGATGCAATTCATTCAAAATTAGTAATACTGATATAACTAGACTCCAAATGGTACAAAATACAGCAATAAAACTTATCTGCAATGCTAGGAAATGTGATCATGTCACCACACTTCTAATGGACAAACATTGGTTACCGGAGTAGAAGAGCTGTGACCAGCAAAATGTCATCAGCGTAACAGTAGCCACTAATGCCATGGTCTTGTACAAGTGTTGTGAGCGGTACAAGAAAAGGTTTGAAAATCAATGGAGACAAAATTGAGCCTTAGGGAACTCCACAAGACAGAGTATAGGAAGATGAATAGGCACCAGATCACCGAAAACGTTGAAGGTGCAGTTCTGAAAGAAGCAAATAAACCAATTTAGAACTTGACCTTTGATACCCATAGCTGAAAGACAGCAGATGAGAAAAGTGTTGTCTACTACATCAAAGGATGATGACAGATATAGAGAAACCCCTGACTGCACAGCCCAAATAAAAGAACTTTTGAATTTCACTAATTGTCTCTTTCCAGTCAGCCATAGCTCTTGCCAAACAAGACTACTATGTCCATCTGACTAACTCTCTTGCCTCTGATCCTCGCCATCTCTTTACTACTCTCATCTCTCTCCTCAAAGTGCTGCCACCTCTGATCCCTCCTTCCCTTTCTGCCCAAACCCTAGCTGGCTATTTCCATGACAAAATCCACAAGATCACCCTCCAATTCCCCACAAACTCAGCTACTTCCCCTCATCCCCCTCTCCACTCCCAACTCTTCGCCCCCCCCACCTCTGCTACCCTCTCTTCCTTTCCTGTGATCTCTGAAGAGGAAACTGCACACCTTCTTTTTTCCTCCAAACTCACCACCTGCTCCTCTGATCCTATCTCCACCCGTCTCCTAAGCCCCATCTCCTGCACCGCTGTCCCTTCCATCTCTCATATTCTCAACCTATCGCTCTCCACCGCAACAGTCCCTGCAGACTTCAAGCATGCTGTGGTCACATCTCTCCTCAAGAAACCCTCACTTGATCCCACCTGTCCTTCTATCACCATTCTCTCTCCTTCCCTTCATTTCTAAACTACTCAAACAAACATGCGGTTCACTGCTGCTGCCTCGACGTCCTCTCCTCTCATGCCCTCCTGGATCCCTTACAGACTGGCTTTCATCCTGTACACTCTACTGAAATGGCTCTTGCCAAAGTCTCCAGTGACTTGTTCCTGGCAAAATCCAAGGGCCTTTACTCTGTCCTCATCCTTCTTGACCTCTCTGCTGCTTTTGACACTGTTGACCACAACCTTCTCCTCGATACCCTGTCCTCGCTTGGTTTTAGTGGCTCTGTAATATCCTGGTTCTCTTCCTATCTCTCCCATCGCTCCTTCAGTGTATGTTCTGGTGGCTCCTCCTCCTCTGCTACCCCGATCCCAGTTGGTGTACCCCAAGGATCTGTCCTGGGTCCGCTCCTTTTCTCTCACTATACTCAGTCCCTTGGTGTGCTTATCTCTTCCCATGGCTTTCAGTACCATCTGTATGCTGATGACTCCCAGATCTACCTCTCTACGCCTGACATCTCTACAGCATTCCAGATCCAGATCTCTGCCTGCCTTTCTGACATTGCTGCCTGGATGTCTCACCACCGCTTGAAATTGAACATGGCCAAGACCGAACTTCTCATCTTTCCCCCTAAAACCTCCCCTCCTCTTCATCCTTTCTCAGTCTCTTTGGATAACTCTGTACTCCTTCCTGTTTCCTCGGCCTGCAATCTGGAGGTTGTCTTTGATTCCTCTCTCTCTTTCTGCACACATATCCAGCTGGTAGCTAAGATCTGCTGTTTCTTTCTCTATAACATTAGCAAGATCCGCCCTTTCCTTTCTGAACACACTACTAAAACACTTGTGCATTCCTTGATCACCTCCCATCTTGACTACTGTAACTTACTCCTTACTGGTCTCCCTTTGAATCATCTCTCTCCCCTTCAATCTGTTCAACACTCTGCTGCGAGACTAATCTTCTGCCAGCCTCGTCATGCCTATATTACTCCTCTTCTCAAGTCACTTCACTGGCTCCTTATCCGTTTCTGCATCCAGTTCAAGCTTCTCCTGCTGACCTATAAATGCCTTCACTCTGCAGCTCCTCACTACCTTTCTTTTCTTATCTCTCCTTACGCCCCCCCTCGGGAACTCCGTCTTCCAGCAAACTGCTTCTATCTGAGCCCTTCTCTTCTACTGCTAACTCCAGACTTCGCTCCTTTCACCTTGCTGCACCTTACGCCTGGAACAAACTACCTGTGTCTGTACGCCAGGCACCTTCTCTGACCCTCTTCAAATCCAGGCTGAAAACTCACCTCTTCACTGCTGCTTTTGGATCTTGACTCACCTGATCTCCTTTTCTTTCCCCTTTCTTTCCCCTTGCTCTATCCCTGCCTACACCTTCTGTGTTTTGTCTTGACTAGATTGTAAGCTCTGATGGGCAGGGACTGTCTCTTGCATGTCTGTGCAGCGCTGCGTACGACTGGTAGCGCTTTACAAATGCTTAGTAGTAGTAGTAGTAGTAGTAGTAGTAGTAATTGCTACTGTGTCTAACTCAAACCTGATTGTCATAGGTATAGGATGCTAACTTTATCAATGAAGTCAGATATGTCAAATTAGAGACAGGATGGTAGTTAGCAGGTACAGAGTGGTCTAAATTTGTTTTCTTCAGAAATGGTCTAACAATAGCTTATTTTAAGATAGAAGGCATTCATTGGTGGTTAGACTATGGTTAATAATGGTAATCATGGCAGGACCTAACTCCGTTGCTTTGTTTGAGCCAATTTGAAGGAAACGGATCAAGGAGGTAGATAATACCTCTTGTAGATAGGAGAAAATTCTCAAATCACAAATGGAGATCAGGTTAAAAGAAGACCAGATGCTGGACCCAGAGATGAAAGCCAATTGAGAAGTAGGATCAATATTCAGATCAGAAATAGGAGGGTCTAGTGAGCTAGAACTGCAAGAGGGCACTCGGGCGACATTCTTATGGCTGTCTTCAACTTTAGTCATACAAAATTTGGGTTTGTTAGAGCTGTCACACCCCATTTTTGTAAAGTAGGAGCTCTTTGTTTGTTTGATCTTTCCTTTGAAAAACATTGGCGCTCCATGCAGAGGGAGTGAGCAGACAAGGTTTTTGTCCTACTCCAAGCTCATTTGGTTTTCCTGGCCTGTCTTTTGAAAAGATAAAGTCTATCATGGAAGCATGGGTCATTAAATTTATGTAAGTGGTGAATTAATCGCAATGGTATGATGATATCTAGTGATTCCTTAAGTGTCCGATTCCAAGTATCTATTCATCTAAGGACAGGGCAGAAAAATTCTGTAGCAAGAAAGAAGTCAATGAAGGAGGCTCTCACATATTTCAGAGAAGCTGAAATTGAGTCATGCTGGAAGAGAATGTGTAACATAAATGAAGTGAAATAATGGTTTGTCCAAGAAAGAGGGGGAAATGGAAGGTACTTCATCTACTGGACACCGTGTCCAGGGAAAAGACCAGCTCTACAGAGGGCCCTGCAGTATCAGTAGGACAAGAAATGGGTTGATCAAATCCCAGACTATGCATTTGGGTGAGCAGAAACGTATCGCGTAGTTTGGTAAGGTTGTCAAGGTGCATACTAAAGTCATCTAAAATTATAAGGTCATGATAGGGTAGAGGTAATTCAGATATAGTGAAGTATAAGATATCCCAAGCTCCAGCCTCCAAACTGGAAGGACAATATAACAGCAAAGGGAATTTAATCTGACTAATAAAGACTCTGAATAAGCTAACAAGGAGTCTCCACATCTAGTTAAGGGGAGGGAACTCTGAGAAATCATAGTAACCCCACTACTTGGTCTAGCTAAGTGGGGGGGGGGGGAGGTGTTAAAAAGGAGAAACCCAGAAGGAGACACTGACTGAGATAAGTCTCTTTGCCTGATTTTAGCTACCGTGTTGCTTCCATTCTTTGTAAGTTTACCACATGCCCAGCGGCTGTTCCCCACTGGGCCAAAGTCTCGTGATATGCAAACTTACTAAGAGCAGAAGCAGTGCGGCAATGATGATACAGTAAGTTTGTGCGGTATGGGCCCCTTTTCTGCCTGGGTCCCCCCCAGATTGCTTGGGCAGAATTTATGCCACTGTAAAGACCCATCATCACCTGTCTCACAAGAACCCTGGAAAAGCACATAATCGAGCGTACTTCTAAATAGTAAACTTTGTTTTGTATATATATATATTTTTAGTGCTGTCTCCTAGCAACCCAGCTGCTTGGCAATGAATCACTGGAAGTAGATTGTCAGGCCCTTTCTTCTGAGAAAATGGAAGGTAAAGTGACTTGCCCAAGGTCACAAGGAGTACCAGTGGGAATCAAACCCATAACCTTCGGGGGAATGGGCAGTTGCTCTAACCACTAGGCTACTCCTCCACATTTTGGGGTTTTTTTTATTTCTAAATTTTGAAAAACAATTGCATTCAAACACAGTATACAGGAAAATACCACTAAACAATATCAACAAGGCAATATTATAAATGGAGAATAACCCCAAAACACAATGAACATTTATTTATTTTATTTTATTTTATTTATTTAGCTGCATTTATATCCCGCTTTTCACCGGGTCAAAGTGGTTGGGGGATACATTTAACACGAGGGGATATGAGCACATACACTAATACTTACAGGGAACATGGGCAATGGAGGGTTAAGTGGCTTGCCCAAGACCACAAGGAGCACCTGCAGGACTAGAAACCCCAGTCCTTCCGGCCCAAGGTTGCTGTCCTCTAGTGGGATTTGAACCACCGACTTTCTGGCCTGTAGTACCTTGCCCCAACCATTAGGCCACTCCTCCCTTATAATAAGGTTACATAACCCCCATTTCGGAGAAGGAGGGGCAGTTAAGGATGAAGAAAAACTACTAAATCAGGCTACAACCCACTCATAACCCTGACAAAGACAAATAAGGAAATTAACATAGATTAACCAAAACCTCCCCCTATCTATTATCAAACAAAGACTCAAGTTGAAAGTGATCAGTAAATACATATCCAACATCATTAAATGTTACTAAATATTTGCATGGAAAACAAAGAAAGAAAGTCCCCTCTGCAGCCAAAACACAAGGTTTCAGCTTCAAGAAGGACTTCCTCTGCTGCTGAGTGACCCTCGAGACAGCTGGAAAAATGGAAACTTTTTGACCATAAAAAATAAATTCCTTTTTTAAGAAGAAACTTTTCAAAATCCTTACTTTATCTGAAACTGTGAATAAAGAGACAATTAAAGTGGCACGGGAGGAAATGATCTCATTAAATCAAAAACAGACTCATCTTCCACCCGTGCCAAATCCTCATCTCTGACCACACTACGAACTGGCAAATAGTAAATATTTGAAACAATCATAGCATCAACAGACAGTAGCAAAATCTCCTTGCAATACTTCTTCAACATCAATAACAGAGAGTAAGAACGAGTTATAGGAAAATTAAGTAACCGTAGATTTTTGGCACGATATATATTCTCCAAAGACTCAATTTGCCTATATAGTAGATGGGCATCCTTCAAATTTCGCACATTCGCTGACCGGAGAGTTTCAGCCTGAGTTGCACCCTTCTCCAGGCGCTGAGTAACAGTACTTACAAAAGTATCTACTTCTGAAAATTTTTTAACCACCTGCTCAGAGAATTGCACAGTCTGATTAATAAAACTATGTAGCAAAGAATTTGTATCAATAAACATCTTCCAGATATCAGACAGAGTCCTAAGCAAATTTTGATTAACTGAAACACCTTCAGCCTGTATACGTAACACAGAAATTCTTTGCTCCAGGGGTACAGCTTGGAGACTGAGTGATGTCAAATCCTTCGCTTCAACCAGATCCACTGAAAGGGGTAATCTCATCCCTTCTACCGGCGATAAACCTGGATTTGGTGGAGGAGTCCTGAGGATGGGACTAAGTGAGACGCTGGAAGAGTCAAGCGTGAGGAAGTCAGGAGGAAGAGTCTCGTCTCCTACCTTCTGCTCCGTAACTGACCGCACATGGTGATCCATAGGGCCAATAACCGACTTAGGTGTTGATACAGTTCCACCAACTTGACTTTTCTCTTGCCATTTTCGGCATCTCCTGCAGATAATACCTCAGGATAAGCCCCAACATGGCTCTGAAGGAGGTGGAATAAGTTCCCCTGAGGTTCATGGCGGATAGTGGAGGGCCCAGGAGAGAAGGTGGGCAAGGGCAGGGGGTTCCCCGCAGTCCAATCCTGGCCTCAGAAGGTCCAATCAGTCAGTAGGGAACACGTCATTTAATACAGCGTTGGTGATAGGGGCTCTGGCGTGGAGCCACAGCGCCATGGCGATGGGACGCCATGGCACTGTGGCTCCATGCAAGAGCGCAGGTTGAGCTAGCCAGGGAAGTACCTGGATGTGCTGCGGGCCAGAATCAGGGCATGTTCTGTCCATCCAGGCCCGCTGTACCTGATTCTGATCCCTCAGAGACGGATAGCCCCCCGTGTGATGAGAATTGGGTACAAATACGGCCTATCCAGATTTTGGACGAACGGTCGGGCCGGACGTGCCCTGATTGGAATTGGACTCATAATGTATCTGAATTTTCAGAAAGCCTTTGACAAGGCCCCTCGTGAGAGACTCTTGTCAAAATTAAAAATCATGGGCTAGGAGGCAGTGTACTATTGTGGATCAAGAACTGGTTAAAAGATAGAAAGCAAAGAGTAGGGCTAAATGGTCAATTTTTTCAATGGAGAAAGGTGAATAGTTGAGTACCACAGGGATCTGTGCTGGGTCGCTGCTTTTTAACATATTCATAAATGACCTGGAAATGGGAATAACGAGTGAGGTGATCAAATTTGCAGATGACACAAAATTATTCAAAGTTATTAAAATATAAGAGGATTCTGAAATATTGTAAGAGGACCCTGAAAAATTGGAAGACTGGACATCCAAATGTCATATGAAAGCTAATGTGAACAAGTGTAATGTTATGCACTTACAGAACAACAGCCGAACTATGGTTACACGATGCAAGGAACCACCATCCAGGAAAAGGATCTAGATGTCATTGTGAATAATACTTTGAAGCCCTCCGCCCAGTGTGCAGTGACAGCCAAGAAAGCAAATAGAATTCTAGGAGTCATTAGGAAAGGAATGGAGAATAAAACCAAGAATATTATAATGCCTCTGTATCGTTCCATGGTGAGACTGCACCTTGAATATTGTGTGCAATTCTGGTCACCATATTTTAAAAAGAATATAGCAAAATTAGAAAAGGTACAGAGAAGAGCCACCAAAATGGTAAAGAGGATGGAAGATTATCCCTATGAGAAAAGGCTTAGAAGGTTAGGGCTCTTCAACTCGGAAAAGAGATGGCTGAGGGGAGATATGATAGAGGTCTATAAATTAATGAATGTACTGGAGCGATTAAACATAGATCGATTGTATACTCCATCAAAAAGTAGAAAGACTAGGGGACATGCAATAAAACTCCAATGTAACCCATTAAAAACTAATAAGAGAATATATTATTTCACACAATGCATAATCAAACTCTGTAATTCATTACTGGAAGATGTAGTAAAAGCTATTAGTGTAGGTGGGTTTAAAAAGGGTTTGGACAAGTTCCTGGAGGAAATGTCCATAAACCTTTATTAAAGAGGACTAAGGAAATCCCCTGCTTACCCCAGGATAAGTATTATGTAATCTGTGTACCTTTTTGGGAACCTGACAGATACTTGTGACCTGGATTGGCCACTACTGGAAACAGGATACTGGACTTGATGGACCTTGGTCTGACCCAGTATGGCATTTCGTATGTTCTTCTTATCTTATTATTAAAACCTTTCAGATATTTAAATGTCTCCATCGCGCCTCCCCTGTCTTTTCTCTCTAGTTTATAAATCTTGTGAAGTCATATTTTACAAAAGACGTCCAAGTGCAGTCTGCCCATTCAAGTCAAAACGTCTGAAAAAAGCTATGGACATCCAAGCTCGGGCATGATTTCACAAAAGTGGATGTGCCCGAAATGGGTGTCTGCGGGGGCATCCACATAGGTATCCCCAGAACACTATCCAAGGGATAATCAGTGGCTGTGCAAACAAAAAACATGTTTAGCATTAACACAAAAAATAGTGGAGGGCCCCAATGATCACTTTCCCGATGCTTATTCATGCCTGGAGCAAGTCTAAAGTTGGACAAGATAGGCAACGTCCCCGAGGCTTCTAAGCACAACTGGGGATGTCTACGTTCATCACCCCACCATGGCCATGCCTCTGCTACACCCCCTGCCTACTTCGGCGCACCGCAGCTGAGACATTTTAAAAGCCATTTGTAAAATGGATCCAAGGACGTTGCAGTGATTTGGACATCCACATGCACGTTTTCAGACATCCAAATCGCATCTAAGCCTTTTAAAATGACCCTCATAGTCACATCTCAAGTAGCTAAATATGTTCATCCTGGAAGAAAGACTAGACAGATGAAGACCCACTAAAGTCCCTATTAGGGATGTGCATTTGTGAATATATTCCGTTTGCTTTGGCTCTTAAAAAGCATGCATATCCATTGTACACATGTATTTTTCTTTTACATGCCATCAAGTCAATGCTTGCTCCTGGCAACTTAGCAGCCCCTAGATTTTCTTGGCAAGGTATGACTAGAAGCAGATTGCCAGGCCTTTTCTTCCGAGGCAATGGAGGGTAAAGTCACAAGGAGTGCTAGTGGGAACTGAACCCTGGGCTCTTGGGTATGAGGCTTTTGCTATAACCACTAGACTGCTCCTTCACTCCAGGTACATATGTATACCTACAGATTAATATGCATAGCATTGTTTGCACACTTTAAAAAGTTCTAGCTGCATAGAATGCACACCTAAAGAATGAATATGTGAAACAGTGGTGTAGCCAGAATTGACTTGGGGGGGATCCAAAGTTAACCTGAGGGGGCACTAGTCATACTGGTCTAAACTATCCAAGTTATACTCTTAGCGAGCAATACTGTCTTCCAGTGCGCCTGATAATGGATTTCTAAGTAGTCTGCAACAACTGTCCTGTATCATGAGCAACTATTTTAAGTATTTAAAATTCAGTTGTTTCAAGCACTTATATTATAAAAACATCGATCCACACACTGATATTTGTTTTACATCTCTTTTCTAGAAAGCTCAAGGCAGAAAACAAAATAATTACAATTAAACAGCAATATCATGATGATCATAAGAATAAAAGATGTGGAAAGGGTGAACAGCAGAACTAGGATGCTTCACTTTACAACCTAACATATGAAAACATTATATTCAACTTCCAATATCACCTCAGTAACAGCAACACAAGCTCCACGCACAGCTAGACACTCTGAAGTAACACAGATCCCTGCAAAAAAAAGACACTCAGAACTTCACATACTGTAAAAACACTCACCTCCAAGACTCAAACAACATTAACCCTTCCTAGGAAGAGGCAGCATTGTAAAATTGCACCAGGCCCAAGAAAACCAATACTTCATATTGGAAAAACAGAACAAGCTGGTCCCCACACAGAATGCACAAATATAGTGGGAAATACACACTGTTACTCCAGGAACCCTTTGTCGATCAAGAACAGACACATGAATGGTTAAGGAGAGATCAATTGAAACTGAAGAATGAGAGATTGATAGTTGTTGCCCAGGACAGTGGATTACGGACTAGATGGTTTACAGCGAGCCTTGAAAAAACTGGCAAAACAGACATATGTCAATTTTGTAAGAAAGACCTGGAAAAAGTGACTCACCTCATAGCTGGCTGTCAAGTTCTGATGGCAGAAAATTTCTATACAGAAAGACATAGAGCCTGATTCTGGAAGGGGCACGTCCAGGCCATCCAGACGGCCCCATGCAGGACGGGCCCATTTGGACCCGATTCTGAAATGTGGGAGCAAAATGTTCCCTTGGCTGCCAGAATCAAGCCCAAGTACAGCCCGGCATGCCCTTCCCACAGCCACAGGGATGTCCTCCCCACGGCTCCATCTGCCCACAGACCCGGAGCCCTGAGTTCCTGCTGCTCAACCCAGATCGAGCGGCAGGGACTCACCCTCTGTGTCCCAGTGCTCCTGTGGGGGGGCTCTTGGGCTTTGGGGGGGCTGCGACCATGTTTGGGGGGCGCCCTGATCTTATTTCACCTCAGAGATGGTATAAGTAGGGCGTTCCCCTCAGTGATCCCCAGATGACAGGGCCTGTACAGGAATTGACCCTGTATGTTCGGGGGCTCGCTCCCGCCCAGGCCCCTCCCATTCTCTGCCCCCATCACACCCCTGTCCCTCACAGCATACACAGCGGCTCTGTGCGTGTAGCAGGGGACGGAGGCAGAATACCAGCAAAGGTGGATAGTGGGGCCCCACTGTTCACATAAAAAAATCTGGCCCATTATAAAGTAGCACCCCTCATCCATTGGAAACTCTGTAAGCACTACATCATCACTGTGCATGAAAAGCACTGGGATCATGACCCTAAGAAAATTACAGAGAATGGGGAGGTTATGATCACCTGAGATACTCCCATTCCAACTGATAAAAAGCTGGATGCGAGGAAAAACACCAGAACAGCACTGATTATAGAGGTGTCTGTTCCAAGCGACTAATCTGTGAAATGTATGGGGAGGCAGAAGATCCTGAAATACCAAGAAATGTGGTCACAGACCAAGAAAATGTGGCATAAAGATATAGAAATATTTCCCATTGTGTTGGGTGCCACAGGCTTGATAAAGAAGAATTTCCAAGCACATCTTGACAAACTGCACATACATGTTACATCTTATGAACTCCAGAGGGAGGCTCTCTATGGCACGATGCAAGTAGTTTGTCAAGATGTGCTTGGAAATTCTTCTTTATCAAGCCTGTGGCACCCAACACAATGGGAAATATTTCTATATCTTTATGCCACATTTTCTTGGTCTGTGACCACATTTCTTGGTATTTCAGGATCTTAGGGTCATGATCCCAGTGCTTTTCATGCACAGTGATGATGCAGTGCTTACAGAGTTTCCAATGGATGAGGCGTGCTACTTTATAATGGGCCTGATTCTTTGATGTGGATTGGAAACGCTGCTCAAAGAGAAAATGGTGAGGTTTCTGGAGTCCAATGGATTTCAGGATCCGAGGCAGCATGGGTTTACCAGAAGCAGATCTTGTCAGAGAAATCTGATTGATTTCTTTGACTGGGTAACCAGGGAGTTGGACCGAGGGAGAGCCCTAGATGTGGTGTACTTGGATTTCAGTAAAGCCTTTTACACCATTCCACACAGGCAACTTCCAAACAAACTGAGCACCCTAGGGTTACTGCTTGGGTTAGAAATTGGTTGGGTGGGAGGCGACAAAGAGTACAGGTAAATGGAGCTCACTCTGAGAAGAAGACTGTTACCAGTGGAGTGCCCCAGGGATCTGTCCTTGGTCCGATTCTTTTTAACATCTTTGTTAGTGATATTGCGGAAGGGCTGTCGGGTAAGGTTTGCCTCTTTGCGGATGATACCAAAATCTGCAACAGAGTAGACACCCAGGAAGGAGTAGATAATATGAGGAGGGTTCTAGTTAAGCTTGAAGAATGGTCGAGAATTTGGCAGCTGTTATTTAATGCTAAAAAATGCAGAGTCATGCATTTGGGCTGCATTACTCCAAGGGAGCGGTACAGTGCAGGGGGTGAAGTACTTCTGTCCACAAAAGAAGAGCGGGATCTGGGTGTGATTGTGTCTGACGATCTTAAAATAGTTAAACAGGTAGAAAAGGCGACAGTGAAAGCTAGAAGGATGCTTGGGTGCACAGGCAGAGGAACGGCCAGCAGAAAAAAAAGAGGTGATAGTGCCTCTGTATAAGTCTTTGGTGTGACCTCATTTGGAGTATTGTGTGCTATTCTGGAGACCGCACCTTCTAAAGGATATAAACAGTTGGTGCAGAGGGTGGCTGCTAAAATTGTTAGTGGTCTTCGTTATAAAGCATATGAGGATGGACCTAAGTATCTTAATATGAATACGTTAGAGGAAAGATGAGATAGAGGTGATATGATTGAGATGTTTAAATACCCCCATGGCATAAATGCACAAGAGGAAAGCCTCTTTTGATTGAAAGCATGCTCTGCTCTGAGGAGACATGGGATGAGGGTGAAAGGAGATAGATTCAGGAGTGATATGCAGAAATATTTCTTTATGGAAAGAGTAGTGGATCCGTGGAATAGTCTCCCAGTGGAGGTGGTAGAGATGAGGACAGTAACTGAATTCAAAAAAGCATGGGACCAACACAGAGGATCTTAAAAGGAAAAAAGAGGACTATTGTAGTAGTTGATATGGAAGGGCAGACTAGATGGCCATGTGGTCTTTTTCTGCCATCATGTTTCTATGTTTCTAAATAAAATACCTTTTGGTTATCATTTTCTGAGCCTTCCATTATTCTCCTGGACTCCTTTTCCTAAATTATTTTCCTGGTCTCTGTTTCATTTTCTCTTTCTTCTTCCTTTGTCTTCTTTCCTTCCTCCAGGACATTGATCTTCCATTTTTTAGTTTCATTTTTCCAGTCTGCCTATCTTCCTAGCTAGATTTTGCTACTCCTTCCCTCATTCCCAATTCTGGTCTTTCATTCCTTCTCCAGTCTTCACTTCACTGTTTTTCAACCATTCTTAAGTCCCCCATTTTTACTTCCTGTACTTCTCCTCTCTCCAGCTCTCATCTATCATCCGCTTCCTCTTAATTTTTCATCAGCACTCAGCTCCTTCTCTGTCCCTCATCCCTGCCCCTGCCTTTAATCCATATCTTGTCTCTTACCTCCATTCTGTTCATCTTTGTCTCTCACTCCCTTCACAACCTCCTGTCCCCTCCTCAGCACCTCCAGGTCTTTCCCACTATCTTTCCACCTTTACTCACCCTGCCATACACTTCAAAGCACGCAGTCACGCAATTGCTTAATCCTCAAGTCCCCACAATCACACCCAATCCAATTGAGCAGCACCTTAGCCCTGATACCCCATTCTCTTCCTAATTTCATTTTTGAATCTGTTGTCTTTCAGCTCTTCCACCCAATCTCTTAGATCCCACCTAACTCTGAGTCCCTCCCTGCTCCACCCTCACTCTTATATCCTCAGTACATGTTCTCCTGCCCCCTTTCCCACTTCCCTAGTACCCTCCCTGTTGTCTTAGTTTCTCCCCTTTCCCAGCATCCATTCATCTTGCCTCTCCCTCATCTGCCAGCAACTTCTCATAACCTCCCTGCAGGTTCCCTCTCTGCCATTGCCCTGAGCAGCAGCCTCAGCAGGACCCTTCCCATAGCTCACCGGCCAGCCCTCGTTTAACACAGCAGACGCCAGCACTAGAGTCTGAGCTGCGCTCTCCTTTTGGCAGGCTAGCGGGGCCTGATGCTGATATCAGGAAGCACTGGCCGGGGCACGAGATGCCTGCAGTGCAGGTGTCTGCCATGTTAAATGATAGACTTGCCCACTGTAAGCCACAGAAAGGGTCCTGCTGCTGCTCAGCGCCAGCTCCGGAGGTCGTGGCACCCTGAGCCAACTTTTGCTTTTTTATGCCCTTTTTATTTTCCACTCCACATCTCCTCTGTTTCTTCCCTCTCCTCTCCTCTCCTTCCCTCATCCCTTTATCCTCCATCTCTTCCATCCATCCCTCTCCTCTCCCTCTGTCTCTCTTTGTGAACAGTGCCAGCTCTGGGATTTTGGTCTCTATAATCTGCCTCAGTCCATGGCTTATGCCAATGCTTTCCAGAGAAGCGCTACCATGGAAGCAGGCGTCCCTGGGAGGTTTCGTTTCTATATGCACATTCCCGCCCAAGTATGACTCTGCCTGCAAGCTCCACTAAAGGTGCATGGAACAGAAACAGAGGTGCGCTCCACGATGTCTGTCTCCTCGGCCTACCTCCTTTGAACAGGAAGTGCAAATACCGAAGGAAGGAAGGAAGGCTGCAGAATCAGTCACCACACAGCTGCCTCTGTTCTGTGTGAATTGAGTCGAGCCACAGGCCGGGTCCTACTCGGGCGGGAATGTGCATACTGAAAATAAAACCTCCAGGCCAGGACGCCTGCTTGCACAGTAATACTGCGGCCTCTCAGTCGCATTAGTAGAAGCCATGGGAAGCAGCTGCAGCGACCCTTTGGAGTCCAGGCTGTACTGCAATGCAAACATGCAGCCAAAAAGGTGCCGCTATTTTGTACTAGCACCTATTGCTGGAAAAAAAAAAACCCTACCACTTCTCTCTCCCCAAGACTGGGACCCGACCACGAGGAAATCCTTCCTCCTACCAAGGAAGCAGGGAGACCAAGTTGCCACTGCAGCCCCTTTCACCTGGGACTTGATAGAAACATGACGGCAGAAAAAGACCACGTGGTCTATCTAGTCTGCCCTTCCAAATCAACTACAATAGTCCCCCTTTTACCTCTGTGTCTGTCCCATGCTTTTTTGATAGAAACAGAAACAGAAGGTGCTCTCCTCTTTCTTTAAATGTAAATCTTGCTGAATTACAGGGGTCTCCTGGAACAACAAAGATAAGGAGCAGCGTCAGAGAAAAACAGAACATGCTGACTGCTGAAGCACTATTTCTGCTGCTTTTGTGCAATGCATTCTGGGACTGGAACCCAGCATGCTATGGGGAGGGGGAAGGAACGTGCGTGCTTGCACTTGGGGAGGAGTTCCATGCACTTGTGTTCAAGGGAGAACGTCTCTGGCTCATCAACTGCCTAGAATCATATTAAAGAGGCATGATCGGAACTAGGAGCATTGCATGGCTGCCGTTTTTAGCGTTATGGTACAGTGCAGCTGAGGGGGCCTGAGCCTAACATAAGGAAGCCCAGGTCCCTAAGACCCCTCCGTGGCTACATTCCTGATGTGAATCAAGCCCAAAAAATGCTCAAACATTGGGAAAAATGTCTTTTCACCCCTAGTCTCTACTGCAAGACACAGCATACAGAGAATCACAGAATAAGAGCATATAGAAGATTAATTGATTTGGTAAAGCCAACTAGGTGAACCCTTTCGAAGGCTTTAGAACTTCAGTGCTACTGCGAGACTTATTACTGAATGAACGTTATTTCGACCTTCTGTTTCATGCTGTACCTCAGTCGTGACACAAAATCACTTCTATGTCTTGTTCATTATTTCTGCTTTGTTAATTATCAGAGCTAGTGTGAGGCATAAATAGACTAAGCAATTGTTCAGGGTCCCAAGCAGCTCAAGGGGACCCTCTGGCTCCCCCTCCCATCCTCCTCGTCCCCCGCCCCACACAGCCACTGTTAATTATAGCTGGAAGTCCTAATTTGAGAAAGCAGAATGCTTGCTGGCAGACAAGGGAAATGTTGAATCAGCACAGCTTTGTTCAGTGGGATAACCCTGTGTGGTCCGGTATAGCCCTGGGAATCAATGTAATTAGTCTAAAAGCCTCTTCAACTGGTGCATTAGTCCCCTTCTTCCTGCTTTTCAGAATAAAATTATTCAGTCTTGCGAGTGCGCTCTTGTTTACTATGCATCTCTTTGCTCCAGAAAATGTAGCCAAGAAAATGCTTCTGATTAGTTAGTAGCCGTCAGTGGAATTGTTGCTGTTTTCCATAGTAATTCTAGCAGGGTGTCAAATGAAAATACGATGCAGCCTTTTCTTTAAACTCTAAGAGAAAATATAAAAGGTGCGCAAGTTCTATACCTCCTTCACGGGCTCAGTTCTTAGCAATATTGGTATGGATTTTAGATTTAATTACTTGCCTCTTCCAAATTCAAGCTGAAGGTGAGATGCAATCAGATATAAATTCCCTATGACGGAGGCAAACCCAGAAGTGAGTGTATATCAAACCCTTTCACAGAGATAGTGAGAGATGATCATATCATATTTATGGATTCAGAGAAGAGTTTTCAGACTGTCTGCAAAGGGACAAAAACCATGTGCGCTTTCTTATCTGAAGACTTTGTACCAACTTTCAAAGTGAAAGTAAGCATGTACTTTCCTTTTAAAAGTCCGCTTGGGTATAAAATACACACGGCCGCCTGGCAGAATTTTGATGGAAAAGTACCACTGTATATTTGCAAATACAAGCTGCGCGTATACGCTTCCTCCCCTGAACCATACGTGCCCCCGGGAACGTTTCCCCTCCATATGGGCAGATGTTTGCATGTTATGGAACACCATGCAGAGTTTAAGAGCCTCACTGATAGAGAGCAGTTTTGACCTCCGTAAATGGCTTTGAAAAATCGACCACAGGGATGACCATTTTCAGAACCTACTATACAATGAACACCTGTTAATTTTGGTTTTATTGAAACTTTCAATAAATTGCAAAAGTAAATTAGGAAAAGAAACGTATTCACAAATCCACATCACAGAGAGCAGAGAGATACCAAGTAGAAAAGAAAAGAGATATATATACTTTACTCAACAGAAACAAAACAAGAGAAGCGGGGGCAAAAACAACTCATCTCAAAAAACCCAACCTAAATCATTTGAAATAGAAGATTCACCCTTCAAAAAACTTTCCAACATCTTTTTAACTACACAAAAAGGGCCACTGACAATCCCTCCTTCCCACCAGTGCTATGAATGTGTACGTACTTTCACAAGCAGCAAGTACAGGGTTACGTCACAGGAGGAAAACCCTGTGTGTACTTAGTACATGTGCACTGACACCTGCTTCCGTGGCCAAAGAGCCACATTCCCCAATACCTGACCTTCACATTCATTGTTCATCAGTACTAAAATTGTGTAGCTGCTGCTGCTGCTAGTGTGATCTTTCTGGGTTTTTGATTGGTGCCACATTTGTTTACCGTGCTAGGGGGAGGCTCAGCGATTTTATTATTTTGTTATTCTATGTAATTATTTGAAGGCTGTTATACATATTGGGGGTCATTTAGTACAGTGAATAGCAGGCATGGATGTCTGGATTGGATGTCTATCCCAGCTATTTGCTCCCCTGCTGGCCCTGGCTAATGACTCCCTATACGAACAACTCGTTTGTACAGGGAGGCTTAGATGGGAGTGTTACTGAGGCGGAGCGAGGGTGGGGCATGGGCGAGCTGCGACCCCGGATGTATAGGGCTGATTCTGAGGTCGACCCTCTACATCTGGGGCTGTGAACATGGATGGGGCTTATTCCACCTCAGAGATGGAGTAAGTCCCCCTGGACATCAGGGGATCATGCCGCCAGGCCGGGCCAAAAAGGTAGGGGGGTGCAGGAGGATCCCTGCAGCCGGACCCTGGCCATGGGAGGCCGGATTGAGAGTCCGGCTGCGGGGAAAGAAAAATATCTACGGCAGCTAGCATTTGCGGCTCCTAAATAGACCCGCAGTGCCATGGCGACAGAACACCATGGCATTGTGGCTCCATTCAGGAGCCTGACTGAGGTAGCCAGGGATCTGCTGTGTGTGCAGGTCAACCAGAATCGGGGCTTGGCCTGCACGTTCAGGCTGTAGACCCAATTCTGATCCCATGGGCACATCTACCTTTGGGCGTCCCGCTTCTGGTCGGCTGCACAAGGGATTGGACGGCTAGGTCAGAATGTGCCTCATTTTGTTTTATTCCATTTTATTTATATGGCGCTTTCAGCCAGCAAACTAAGCAATAAATTATATTCAGATCAATTATGAAATTGCCTGTTGGCCTGAATTATAACATAGCTTGCAGGATCAAAGGACATTGTGCAGACACTTTTTATCGTGAACTTTCTGAAAACTGTCCTTTCTTTAAGCCCTTTTTTAATTCCAGTGTATAGTCACAGAGAAGACCATATGTTATGTGGATAGAAAGGCTTGCTGTAGGGCCCCTCTTTCTTTTTCAGGTGAAGCACATTTTAGAAAGGCCATTTAGGTGCGATCTGGAACAACCAAGTCAGATCATCTGAAATTCCATGGGTGGAGCAGCAGCAAAGGTGGGCAGGTGTGTTTTCTAAAATCGGCCCACCTCCACTCTAAAAGATACACGGCTTCGGCAAGAGAAAAAGAAATGGATGCTCAGCTGAATTAGCAGATCAATATTCTATGTATATAGTTCAATGTATATAGTTTTACCCCCCATATTATCCATGTTTATCTTATCCAAATTTATTTTCCTGTTTTATGTAATACCGAGCAGCCTGTTGTTCTGGTCTTTGGTTCTCTGTAAACCGCGCTGATTGTAAATAGCGCGGTATATAAAAAATTGAAATAAATAAATAAATAAATAAATAAATAAATAAATAAAAATAATGGGTTGGACATGTGCAAGTTGTCAACTGATTTCAGAAATGTGCTTGTGTCGAATAGGGACTGCAGCAGGTCCAGGAACGTAGACATGCCCGTGACGCAATTTCAGAATGTTCACTTGTATCTCTCGCCTCATACATATCCTGGCCTGCCATTTTGCAAATGGAGACGTACTGAGAGGCAGCAGCTAGGAAAAGGCCCCTCTATGTACTGGCACGCTTTTTCAAAGGAGCGGCAATTATTGAGGGAGTGAGAGGGCATTCACCTCTTCTCTGTACAGTTGTTAGGTTGCTGAAATGAACACTTTTCAAGTAGCTATTCGTACCTAGGAGCAGGTCTGCTGGTGGTTTGAGACATGTGAGACCATTCATAACTCTGATGCACATACGTAGTTTTCTTGAATGCCCTGGACATGCCTCCACCACACCCCTGTGCAACACAGACATGATCACGATGGGCACGTGTATATTTGGGGCTTTCTAAAATGGCTCTTGAGACATGGCTGAAACTGGCACAGCTGAATGAACATTTTCAGATATGCAAATCACGAAAACAGCTTCTAAAATGACCCCCTTGGCTGCAACATTCTGGAGCCATGTAAACAGCTGATTATCTGAAGGTATTTGAAAGACAACGTTTTTTTTCATACTGCTCAGGGGGTATTTAGCATTAGCTTAGGAAGATTTATTCCTGTCTATAATTTTTTGCAGCCATAGAACTTTCACAGAATAGAGATTTTATTGCCTGGGCAGCTTCTGGTTGCTCAGGTTCTGAATCAGTTCATCTGACTGGCCCATTCAATATTTATGTGCTCCAGTCTAAGAGCAATATATTATTGCTCATATTACCCCTCTTCTCAAGTCTCTTCACTGGCTCCCTATCCATTTCCGCATCCGGTTCAAGCTTCTCCTGCTGACCTATAAGTGCATTCACTCTGCAGCTCCTCACTGCCTTTCTTCTCTTATCTCTCCCTATACCCCTCCTCGGGAACTCCGCTCTTGTGGCAAATCGCTTCTATCTGTGCCCTTCTCTTTTGCCACCAACTCCAGACTTCGCTCCTTTCACCTTGCTGCTCCTTATGCCTGGAACAAACTACCTGAGTCTGTCCATCAGGCACCTTCTCTGACCCTTTTCAAATCCAGGTTGAAAACTCGCCTCTTCGCTGCTACTTTCAGATCTTGACTCACCTGATCTCCTTTGTGTTTCCTTTACCATCCCCCCTAGGTGTATCCTGTGTTGTCTGTCTTAACTAGATTGTAAGCTCCGATGAGCAGGGACCGTCTTTTACATGTGTCTGTGCGGCGCTGCGTACGCCTTGTAGCGCTATAGAAATGTTCAGTAGTAGTAGTAGTAGCAAAGACTTGGTTCTGGGAAATGTTTTCCTGAGCTTACATTGCAATGTACATCCCTGGGAGGAAAGATAATCAACATAAAAATCCTGAAAAGCCAGCTAGGTTGCAGGCAGTGGCATAAATTCTACCTAAGCCACCCCTGTGGTGCAGGGCGGGCACAGATAAAATGGGGGCCCATTTATAGCTGTTCCCATACCTTCTGAAGTGGATTCACCCCTGCCCTAGTGACCCTTTTGGATATTTTGCTTGGGGGCCCTCAATTTCAATTTCTGCCGCTGGTTGCAGGGCTGCTCTGACCACTCAAATATTTATAGATAAATAGGGTCCATAGTGAATGACCACATGGCGTCACAATGCACAAGAGGAAATACTGGTAATCAACAATAGGGGAAAAAAATTTAAAAATCCCCACCTTCGACGATAGATTTCATGGGTATGGTGATAATTTATCCTACTTGGAGATCTAAACCTCCCATCTGCCTCCACCACCTACTCCTCAGCCTTCCTCGACCAATGACTGACCTACAATTCACACAGCTTATCTCCAACCCAACTCACACAAAAGGTGGCATCCTTGACATGGTTTTCTTCCCAAATCGATTCTTAAATGCACATGGATATATTCCATCACCAACACTCACAACCTAATCTCATTTAATATACCCAGCTCCTGCCTAGAAATCTCGACTCAGAGCTCCCCTGCAATAACTTGAAGGTTCCTTTCTTTCAACGAACAAGTCTTTCTCCAAAAAACTGTCCCAAAACTAACTAGCAAACCAGTACAGACAGACCTTAAAACTAAAGTCTGCTCATGGAACTCAACCATGTCGGCTACTGTTCTTGCTCCACCAAAACCCCCTCACAAAAAACAGTGATCACACGCTTCCTGGTACTCCACAGCCCTGAAAATGCAGAAACGCAACCTGCAACGTCTTGAACAACAGTGGAGAAAGACACAATATTCTCAATTCAAATCTCTACCTTCATGAGCTAAAATTATACGACGATTCCACCATCCATACCAAAAAAGAATACTACAACAACATCATCTCACACTCCATCAATAAACCTAGAGAACTCTTTGACATAATCAAATCACTCACCAAAGACCCCACACAAATAAAACTGGGACCACGATCTTAATCCACGGGACAAGGCATCATACTGCAAACCAAACACAAATCTACACCATCCAGCAGATTTAACATCCTAACTTCTAATGAAGAAACCATTCAAGACCACCATTGGGCTATCTTCAATACCTTATCACCTAAGGAACTCAACAGAATTGTCAGCAACATCAACACCACAACTTCTTCACTCAACCCCTGTCCGGTCTCTTGGCTAAAAAATTGCAAAGAAACATTTCCTACCATTCATATCTGACATCGTCCACCCCTCCCTCTCTCAAGGACTCCTTCCTCCCTCCCTTAAACATGCATCAATCAGACCTATCCTGAAGAAACCAAACCTTGATCTACACTCTCATACAGACCCATAACCAGTATACCATTTAACTCCAAAATCATTGAAAAATCTGTGCAATCCCATCTCCAAGATCACATAGACCACCATGCACCTCTAAAAGTACATCAACATGGATTCAAAGCCAACAACGGCATGGAAACACTTATGACATCACTCCTAACTTACTCATCACGGGCATTGAAACACTCACCCAAGGCTTCATCCTGCTTTTTCTAGAATTCATTGCCCCTTTGACACCATATCCCACCAGCTCCTCCTCAACAAAGTCTACCACAGTGGAGTTCACGGCACCCCCCTCAATTGGTTCCATTCATATCTCTCCAACCATAACTAGCAAATAAGGATCCAAACATGAACCTCAACTCCTTTCACCCTCAATCAGGGCATGCCATAAGGATCATCTCTCTCCTCTCTATTATTCAACATATATATTCAACCACTATGCAATATTCTCCAATGGTTCTGAGTTGAGTTCTTGATATATGCTGATAACATAATGATCTTCACATCATTCTCAACTTCTGCTCCAGACTATTCCACGCTCTCAATTAGCCTCACCGAAGTAATTAACTGGCTCCACCTTCATAATCTATCCATCAACCTCAGTAAGGCAGAGCTTCTCCACATCACAAAGGACCGTGACTTCATCCCCCCAGTTTCTATCAATGATATCCGAGTCAGCTCACAAATAAAGTACCTCGGAATCATGCTTGATCAGCAACTAAGAACATAAGAACATAAGATATGCCATACTGGGTCAGACCAAGGTCCATCAAGCCCAGTATCCTGTTTCTAACAGTGGCCAATCTAGGTCACAAGTACCTAGCAGTTTCCCTAAAAGACACAGGTTCCACCATGCTTGTACTGGGGCAAGTAGTGGATATCCGGGTTTCCTTTAATAATGGTTTATGAACCTTACCTTCAGGAACTTCCCCAAACCTTTTTTAAACCCGGCTACACTAACAACTTTTACTACATCCTCTGGTAACGAATTCCAGAGTTTGATTACACGTTGAGTGAAAAAATATTTTCTCTTATTAGTCTTAAATAGGTTATCCTGTAGCTTCATTGCCTGTCCCCTAGTCTTTCTACATTTTGATGGTGTAAATAATTGATCTACGTTTACCCGTTCCACTCCATTCATTAATTTATAAACCTCTATCATATCTCACCTCAGCCGTCTCTTTTCCAGGTTGAAGAGCCCTAACCTTTATAGCCTCTCTTCATAGGGGTATCCTTCCATCCCCTTTACCATATTGGTGGCTCTTCTCTGTACCTTTTCTAATAACACTATATCCTTTATAAGATACAGTGAACAGAATTGCACACGATATTCAAGGTGTGGTAGCACCATGGAACGATACAGAGGCATTATAATATCCTTTTTTTTATTCTCCATTCCTTTCCTTATGATACCTAGCATTTTATTTGCTCTCTTGGCTGCCACTGCACACTGGGTGGAGGGTTTCAACATGCAATCCACAATGACGTCTAAATCTTTTTCCTGGGTGGTGATTCCTAATGTGGAACCTTGCATCGTGTAACCATAGTTTGGGTTGTTCTTTCCTAGGTGCATAACTTTGCACTTGTCCACATTAAATTTCATCTGCCATTTGGATGCCCGGTCTTCCAATTTATCAAGGTCCTCTTGCAATTTTTCACAATCCTCATGGGTTTTAACAACTTTGAATAATTTTGTGTCATCTGAAAATGTGATTCTCTCACTCATTCCCATTTCCAGGTCATTTAGTCACCTGGCAAAGCACCGTGAGGCAATCACAAGGAAAATAAGGCAATTCCACACCGATACTCTGAAATGCTCACTAAGCAAACCACATGACTTATTCAACCTTGTCAAGAACCTAACAAAAGAACCGGGTCCGGAACAATCAAGTACGATTCACCCTCAAGAATTTGCAGATTTCCTGTAATCAAAGCTATGCCAGACCAACAAGTCCTCAGTACCCACCACTGCCCAAGAACCAACATACACAACACAACTGACCACCTTCTCCACCCCGTCCAAGAAGCACATCGAAGACACAGTTGCCTCAATCAACACCTCCATGGCACAGACGGACCCCTGTCCTGCCTTCTGGATAAAAGAGCTACGTAGCGAATTCAGCCCGTTCATAACCAGACTCATGGACCTGTCTTTCGCAACCAGCTCGTTCCCCCAAAGCCTCAAACACAAATCCATCAGGCCATTGCTGAAAAATAACAAGCGCGACCCTCAGAAGGTTGAATCGTACAGACCTATATCGAGCATACCAATACTAGCCAAAATAATTGAAAAAGAAGCCCAACGCCAGATACAATGCCACATTGACGACACCGCCCCACTGGACCCCTGCCAACATGGATTCAGGGAATCCCATGGTGTGGAAACCCTACTAACTACCCTCTTCAGCAACATAATTATCAGTATCGATAACGCCCGCCAAGGGTTTGTCCTTGCCTTTTTGGATATAGCCGCCGCAGTCGACTCGGTAAGCCATGAGATCCTCCTGAAGCGGCTTGAAGAGAAGGGTATCTGTGACACAACACTAAACTGGTGCAAATCATACCTGTCCGACAGATGGCAGCACGTACGCTCGGAAACCTCAACATCGGAACCCTTCCACCAGAAGCAGGGCATCCCACAGGATTCTTCCCTCTCCGCCCTGATGTTCAACCTTTACATGCAGCCAATCTGTAACCTCATCTGATCTTTCAAGATTAACTGCCTGATATATACCGACGATGTACTACTCTACATGCCTTTCTTAACCGATCATCCAGACTTTTCCCCACTGACAGACTGCTTCGACACAGTGGCCAACTGGCTCCAGACTCAAAACCTCCGAATACAGCACAAGAAACAGAAGTTCTGTTTGTCACGAAGAACCAAGAATTCATCCCTCCAGCCTGCCTAAAAGTCAAGGAAGCGTAGCTACAAACCAAGTCCACAATCCGATACCTTGGGGTCACCTTAGACCAACGCTTAGACATGAAAGCGCACATTAGCAACATGGTAAAAGCAGTCTATCATACGATCCGGACTCTCAGACACTTACGCTCCTTGCTAGAACCAGACGACTTCCGGACAATCTATCAAGCGCTGATCATCCCGCATTTCGATTACGCCAATGCGATCCTACAAGGGCTTCCACGAGCCATGCTGTGTCCACTCCAGCTAGCAATGAATACCACAGCCAGAGTGCTACATGATGCCTCCAGGCGTGACCATGTGACGCCCATCTTGAAACAGCTCCATTGGCTCCCTATCCACAGCAGACTCACCTTCAAGACCCTACTGCTGACCTTCAAGGCCATCAACGGGCTCTCCTCCGCCTCACTCACAGAGCTCACCCATGACTCCCCCCAACAGGGCCAGAAGATCTGCAGCAATAAACACACTGTAAATCCCTAAAACAGTAACTCAATGCACCCAGGCAACAGTAAACAGGGCATTTAGATTCTGCACACGCAGATGCTGGAATGCCCTACCACCTGACATCCGGGCAATCCCTGACCTAATACAATTCAGGAAGGCTTTAAAACACCACCTCTTCCTCAAATACTACCTAGACGTAGGTGTACCAACAACCATCTCACATACACCAACACACCATCATTAATCTACGATAGGACCTGATATGAAGCCTATATGTAAATAGTTACCCCAGTTTATCCAAGTTTTAAGCACCTGTTTATTGTAAATACGGAATAGTCCCCTGCACTGTATAAGTTTCTGTTTCATGTAAATCACACTGATGTCAAATAGCGCGGTATAAAAAAGTCTGTAAATAAATAAATAAATTTATGAATATGTTAAAAAGCAACATATTCACCTTTTTCCATTGGGAAAACTGGCCATTTAGCCCTACCCTCTGCTTTCTATCTTTTTTTTTTTTTTTTTTTATTGAAAGGCTTCCAAAGAATACATAGAATCATAAACCACAAAGATCTTCAAAGAAGATGCAACAATAATAACATAACTTCAGATCACAACAACATTCAACAATATGCCTTCATTTTTGCAGTTTTAAAATAAGGAAACGGGGAACAGTAACCCCCCAACCTCCTTTCGCCCCCCCCGAAACCTCCCTAGCCCAGGACCCCCCTCCCACCCAACCTCCCAATCCCCCCCACTATGGCTTGCTAATGTTCAAGCACGGGAGTGTGGTGAGCAAAAGACACACTCAGGGGGCGAGCTCCTTTTAAAGTTTGCATATTCCCCCCCTCTTATCCAGCATAGTCACGCACCATACCGAGAGACAAAGGGTGCCCACACCAACTCAAAGCGCGCCAGGCGCATCCTACTGACCGCTACCCCTCGTTCCATGGCATACATATCCCACATCCGTTCCAGCCAAGCCTGAAAGGAGGGGGCCAAGGCACGCTTCCAGGCTGCTGCAAGGGATAATCTAGCTGCATTCAGGCCATGGCAAAGTAGAGCAAGCTGCAGAGCCCGTGCCCCCGGCACCGAGGCCCCAAACAGGAAAATCCCCGGATCCCAAGGGACACTCACTCCCAGAAGCAATTGCATCCGGTATTGTATACCCCTCCAAAAGGCGCGAATGCGGGGGCAATCCCACCAAATGTGCCCTAGGGTACCCCGTTGCCCACAGTTACGCCAGCAGAGGTCCACCGCCCCAGGATATATGCGCGCGATCCGCGCCGGGGTCATGTACCAACGGTACAGTATTTTATAATTGGTTTCACGGGCATTAATCGCTACCGCACTCTTCCACAAATGAGTTTCCGCCCTTTCCCACTGCTGCTCAGTATAGGAGAGGTTCAAGTCGGAGTTCCAAAGTTCCCTATGTCTAGTAGAACACAATTGGGATCCCTGCAAGTGGGCATACAAGGTCGCCACGAGTCCCTTAGTGGTAGTGCACCCCTCACAGTAACGTTCCAATTCTGTCAGGGCCCGAGCAACCTGGGGCCGAACAAGTTTGGATCGAACCCAGTGTGTCACTTGCAGATATTGATAATGTTGCCTGGCCGGAATGCCAAATTCATCTTGTAACGTACGAAAAGGTTGTAATTGACCATCATCAAAAAGTTGTCCGACCCGACTAAGGCCGCGATGTCCCCACTGCCGAAAGACTGTATCACTTAACCCCGGCGGGAAAGAGGCGTTATCTACTAGAGGGGCTAAAGGAGTTAAATCCGTGTCGCGAGATCGAAAGTGCTGGTCCCAACAACTGAGGGTATGAAGAATATAGGGATTGCTAGTGCGCTTACCACGGCAGAGTTTTGGACCAAGCCACAGCCAGTCTCCCAAGCCGGCTCCCCCCGCCAAGTTCATTTCCAGTTGCACCCATCGCTTAGTGCTATCAGCAATCATCCACTCCACCCCCGCCCGACATTGCGCCGCCGCGTAGTACCAATGTAAATTGGGCATGCCCATACCTCCAGAGCGCGTACGGGCATAAAGAACCTGTCGCGCCAAGCGCGGGCGACGATAACGCCAGATGAATTTCATAAGCAGCTGCTGCCATGTCGCCAGGGTGGCCCGCGCGATGGGAAGCGGCAGAACCTGAAAAAGGTAGAGAAAGCAGGGAACAACCACCATCTTGACTACAGCTATATGCCCGAACCAGGAAAGGAGCAGGCCATTCCAAACCTCCAGATCCCGCCGAATCTGACGAAGCAAGGGATCATAGTTGGCCTTAAAGAGGTCTGCCCTCTCCACAGTCAAATGCACCCCTAAATAGCATAAAGCTCCGGACACCCAGCGAAGAGGATAAGCCGCTTGAAGCTCCGCACAAACTGCCCCGGGGACCCCAACATTCAAGATCTCCAATTTAGTGTAATTAATTTTAAAACCGGATACCCGAGCATAGTTTTCGAACAACTGCATCGCAACTGGAAGGGAGGTGGACGGATCCACCAGGGACAGTATGATGTCATCGGCAAAGAGTGCAATCCTATATTCCGCAGGGCCAATAAGAACCCCCCTCAAGCCTAGATGTTCTCGGAAGCTCTGAGCCAAGGGTTCCATCGCGAGTGCAAAGAGCAGGGGCGAAAGAGGGCAACCCTGTCGCGTGCCCCGTTCCAGCAAGAAGTGTCTCGAGTGTCCCCCATTAATCCGAACGCACGCCTGGGGCATCTGATAAAGACTGCGAACCCAACAGATAAAATTTGAGCCGAAGCCCATTGTCTCCAGCACACACCATAAGTATTCCCAATCGACCCGATCGAAAGCTTTTTCTGCGTCAATCCCCACCAGCAGGGCTGGTTGTGGTTCCCGCTGGGCTACGTGAATAACCTGCAACATACGCCTAATGTTGTCTGCAGCCTGGCGACCTGGCACGAATCCAACCTGATCTGGGTGAACCAAGCCCGGAAGGACCCGATTCAGGCGCGCCGCCAACACAGAGGCAAATATTTTAACGTCAACATTTAACAGGGAGATGGGGCGGTACGACGCCGCGTCGTGCAGTGGTTTACCAGGCTTGGGTATCATCACGATCAGTGCCTCGCGCAGGGACGGCAGTAACGAGACCCCTTCCAAGATCTCATTGAACAAGATAATCAAGGTTGGCGCTAATTGTGTCCTAAACTTCTTATAATATTCTGCTGGGAAGCCATCACTACCTGGCGCACTGCCAGTTTTCAATCGCCGGATTGCGGTTTCCACTTCATCTACCGTTAATTCAGAATCTAGCTGAGCCCGATCAGAGTCGGAGAGATGCGGCAGACCAATCCCCCGCAAATAGTCCTGTACACGATCCCGCTCAAAGGGCTCCGCCTTATAGAGCTGTTCCAGAAAGTCAGCAAAGAGATCACGTATCTCCCGGGAAATAACCCTCTTCCGTCCCCCAGCGTCACGCAGTTCGCGCACCACTCTCGCGGATTGTTGTTGGCGAAGACGCAAAGCTAGGAAGCGGCCTGTTTTATTCCCATGCTCATAAAAAGTTTGCCTAATTTCCGGCGTTTATTATCTAATTCTCTCTGCAGACACGCATCCAAGTTGGCTCGAGCAGTCCGCCACTGACGCAGGACCTGTCGGGAACCAGTTCGGGCGTGTTCCAGACCTAGGCGGGTAGCCTCCTCCACCAACTGGTCATGATCACGCGTCCACATTTTGCGCGTGCGGGCTGCCTCCGCCACGAGTTGACCTCGAGCCGTAGCCTTATAAGCATCCCACACCGTGGGGAGAGGAACATCCCCAGAATTGTTAAGCTCAAAAAATTCCATGATAAAACGGACATGGTCCTGCACTGCACCCTGCCGCCGTAGGAACCTGACGTCTAAGCGCCAAAGCCGTTGGTGCTCACTGTACAATCCGGCCGGAAGAGCAAGCCAGCACAGGGCATGATCTGACCAAGTCAGCGCTCCATGTCCAGCCTTCACTCTCCCGTCCATCAGGCGCTGATCCAATAGAAAATAGTCAATGCGAGTGTGAACCTGATGGACCGGAGAATAGTATGTATAGCCTCTTTCCCCCCCATGGGTGTCCCTCCAGATGTCCCTCAAACCTAAGTCGAGCATAAGACACTGTAGGGCTCTTGCCGACCCCCCCACTCGTCCCCCAGCGCGACTTGTGGAATCCAGGTGAGGCACCAGGTGCGTGTTACAGTCCCCCCCCCCAGAACAAAAGGACCCCTTGCAAAATCCGCCAGTAAGGCTTTCAATCGTGCAAAGAAGGCCCCCTGACCTGTATTGGGAGCGTAAACATTAGCTAAGGTTAGCAAGTGCCCTTCTAAACGGATATTCAAGAAAAGCCACCTCCCCAGAGCATCTTGCTTTATCTCCTCTATCTGGAGAGAGAGGTTCTGATGAAATAGTAAGGCCACTCCCCGCTTCTTCCGTCCCTGTGCATCTGAGGCCACCCGCACCTCAGCATACAGGGACCTCTTTAGCCAGCCCTGCTTACAGTTCTGAAGATGGGTCTCCTGTAAGTAAACAATGTCCCCCTGCAAAGTGTGCAATTCTGAGAACAGCAGGGACCTCTTCCTCAGGGAATTAAGGCCCTTAACATTCAAAGAGATAAAGCGCACCATTAGCAATTACAATCCACTCCCTCGTTGCTGCCTGCTATCCAGAAGGTCCCAGTGGTAGCTCGCCCCCCCATCAAACCCGGGGAATTAGTGAGTCGGGCCCACCCATTCCACCTTCCAGGAACAAGAGCCATAGTCCCTCCTCCCAAGCCCAAGCACACCCCCCAATTCCATATTGAAAAAGAGCCTCCCCTCTCACCCATCTCCCCCCCCCCTTCCCGTCAATACCACCTGCCTGTTTAAATTATTACAGGACACGGTAAATTGACCACAAACCCCGAACCCCCCAGAACCCCTCAAGGCAAAAATTCAACCTAAACAGTGAAAAACAGAGAAAAACATACTCCCAACTACTCCTCCACCTCCCCCAGATCATCAAGCTCACCATGCCCCTCTATCAAAGCAATAACATCAACAAAACGTTTGCAGATCATCCACCGCCCCCCATGTATCAAAAAGGGAGGGACCCCAATCTAATTCCCACCACCACCTATCCAAAAATCAGGGGACCCACAAATTGAGACTCCCTAAAAAAGAAAAAGTAAGAGGAGCTCCTCAAGTCCACAAAAAAAAGGGATCAAGTGGACTTGCCCACCCGAGTCCACCTGGAGTGCTGGGGCTTAGGGGGCGGTGGATGAGCATTGTCATCTACTAAACCCGCCTGGCAGAGGGCTCGCCAAGCTTCAGTGTAATCTTTTGCAGAGATCTTTTTGTTGCCCAAAAGAAAGTTCATCCTAAATGGGAAGGACCAAGAATAGCGAATCCCCTTGCTGTTCAGGACCGCTGAGACTGGCTTCATCTCTCTCCGCCGCGCCAGGGTGAACGTCGAGAGGTCCTGTTAAATGGACACTGTCGCGTCCTGAAATCGGACCGTCTTTTTCTCCCGGCCTCGACGGATAAGGAGCTCAGCATCAGAGTAGCGCAGAAATCTCGCGATGACATCACGCGGTTGGTTATTGGGGGGTTTCCCCAAAGCGCGGTGAACTCGTTCAATTTCCATACCAGAGGCGTGTGCAGCCAAGTCCTCCGTCGAGAGCAATTCCGCTATCAGCAATTTAAGTACAGTTGGTAGGTCTTCTCCGCCCCCTACCGCCTCTGGGTTCCCACGGAAACGCACATTGTTGCGGCGGGAACGGTTTTCAATGTCATCAATTTTATAGGTCAGTTCCATTGCTTGCGCATGTTGCCGGTCTAAAGCACATTGTAAATCCATCAAAGTCCCATCTTGTTCTACCATTTTGGTCTCCACGTCTTCTACGCGGGCTCCCAGTTCCTTGACGTCGGTCCTGAGCTCGGCGACATCTTTCATCAGGTCCTCCCGTAGCGCACGAAACTCATTAGCTAATTCCGCAAAGCCCCTACGGAGTTCTTGTTTGAGTTGAGCCGAGGAGAGTTGTTTATGCGGATCCAAGTCCTCCTCGCTGACAGTCTCATCATCAGAACCTGATGGGAGGGGTTGTTCGTGTGGACTACTTGGGGCTCCGGACTTGCTCTGCAAGCGCTGGGAGGAGCGCATCCCTTCTCGGGTTTCAGAACTTTTGGCTTTAGCAGCCATCTCACAAAGTCAACAAAGTCACACAGTGGTAGGAGAGAGATGTATCCAATGTCAGCAAAAATGGGGACACCAAGGAGACAGCGGCGTCCAGGTTCTCACAAATCCGCAGCGCAGTCACCACCTCACAGTGTCAGGAGATGGGTACAAGCAATGTCAGCAAAGCATAGGGCACTGGATAGACAGTGAGGCAGTATGAAAAAGCTGCCTCAGCCCTCCCAGGGTATCAAGCATTTAACAGGGCCCCCAAGGTCCACTCAGGGGGGATATAGGCTTCGGCAGGACACCAGGCTGCTAGAATATAGCCCCTGTCACCAGCTCCAGATGCAAGCCAAAGTGCAGGAGAGGAGAAAGTTGACGTTCAAACTTACCCCCCTCGGGGTGATTCGCAATAGCAGGAGAAGATAGCAAACGCCGGCAGTTGCCACGCGGTCTCCACGCCGTCTCCGCAGGCCTCACAGGCAAGGTTTCGGCGGCACATGCAGAGGCCTCAGCGCTGGGAGTAGTTGCCCCCCCCGACCAACGGGCTGCCGCTCGTTCCACAATGCAGCGCCCGGAAAGCAGCCACTCGATCTTGCAGGGCTCCGCTCCAATGATATTTAAACCCGCGTAGGGCTCAGATGTTAGCCGCGGGATCAGTCAGGCCCAAATCCATCGACGAGTAGAGGCATTCAGCAGGCCACGTTCCAGGGGCGATCCCCGCGGTTTTCCAGCCTCCAAAGAGCCCACAAAGCCGTTGAAGCAGGCTCCGAGGGGGACCGCTTACTCGTGCCGACCCAGGGTAGGTAGAGGGGGGTAAGTTGCTGCAGTTAGCGCATGTTTTCAAGAGTTTTGGGGTTGTGAGGACGGAGCTCTTTTAAAATGCGGCCATCACGCTGCGGGCTCACGAGCGCCCCCTGCTTTCTATCTTTTAACCAGTTTCTGATCCACAATAGTACACTGCCTCCCATCCCAAGAATTTTTAATTTTGGCAAAAGTCTCTCATGAGGGACCTTCTCAAAGGCTTTCTGAAAATCCAGAAACTGACCTTCAAGGCACAAATTCACAGCATCACCAAAGCAGTATACTACAAATTTAAAACTCTCCAAAACCTATGCCCCCTCCTATCCACTGTACATTCCGCTCAGTCTGCCAGGCCACTATCACTCCCCTATTTGACTACTGTAATTCTGTTTATCAAGGACCACCTAAGTACGCACTCCTACCACTACAACTCACCCAAACTACTGTTGCTAGAACCATCTTCCAAGCCTCAAGCCAAACCCACATCACTCCTATCCTCAAACACCTCCACTGGGTCCCCATCAGCTGAAGAATACAATACAAAGTCCTAACCCTCATCCACAAAATCCTAGACAACCAATCCTCAGAGCAGCGCCATGCATTAATTCACACCTCAAACTCAGACAGACAGAGAAGAAAAAGCACCCAAAAGCTCCTCAGTCTCCCATGACAGCCTCACAATTGCAAGCAAGCAACAAGATTGAGAACATTCACTCTGTACACCCCCACCCTCTGGAACTCACTACACTGCAATTTGAGGTATTAATGAACAGCTACTTTTGCAGACAATTCAAGACTCATCTCTTCCTGGAGCATTTCAGCAACGGACATCCAACAATTACAAATCAGGACAACCTCACACTAACAAACACATCTTCCCCCCCCCCCCTCCCACCCCTGTGAAACCCCTATAATCCCTCACCCAACCCTTTGTACATAGTTTATTGAATGTAATGAGCTTTAAATATTGTTCATTGTTCCCTGTTCTCACCATAAAGTTTTTATGCTTATTCTAAAAGGTTCTTGATGCACTTTGTAACCTGTTCATTGGATAAACCCAGTTCCATGTAAACCGTTTTGACTCGTAGAAAAGCGGTATAGCAACATTTGTTAAATAAATAAAATAATTTTTCTGATACTCCATTTGACAAAAGTGTTAAAAACCAACAGTGTGAAAGTAGCCAGCTCAGTTTCCAGAGCCTCCCCTACTTAAAGTGAGGAGTATATAAGCCATTGCCTGGTTTAGCTCCTTCTATATTCTGGGATGTTCCCCACTGGGTTAAAGAGCCTTGCCTGCTTGTAAATGTGTCACCCCACAGCCCCTTTTGTCCTCACCTTGCGCCCTTGGTTTATCACCCTCTGCTTCTAGTGTGATACCAAGCAGAAGGTGTGCAGGATATCTGCTCTTCACTGACTCTCCGTTTAACTAAACCCATCTTCTCCTTTATATCTTTCTGTTCCACTTTTAGACTTCCTCTAAAGGCACCTTTGCCCCTTGCCTTTGCTGACTGCACAACATGCACCACTGTTTAAGTTTGCTCAGTTTAAGGAAAAGAAAAGAAAATCGTTGCTAGTCGAAAATACAGTGATGACAAAGGCTACAGCAACATCCAGGCGTCCAAGCCCCACCATCATCCCATCAGCATCCTCACAGGTTAAAGAAAAATAATGTTTGCTGAGTGCTAGATTTTTATGCTCCTAACTTTTGTTTTACATTTTTGGCAGAGCCATAACCATGGGTGGGTCATGGCGCCCTCCTCCCCACTTTGGAGTCAGGCTTGCCCAATGGACAGCAGAAGCTCAGGCCAATGAGAGGTGCAATGGAAACAGTGTCAACTTCTACACTGCCTAGTGCCCACCCATAGCTCCACCAAAAAATCAGTCCTATCTACATAAACCATATTAATTCACAGCACTATACTGTAAAAAAGCAGGGAGTTGCAAATTATCCTTTTAAATAGAATTTTCATGGCTGTTTTAAAAAACATGACCAAGAATGGTCCTAACTGTACATTTCCTGAAGCCTCCTATTTGCTTTGTCTGTGTGTAAGCTGTCTTGTGTGTGTACCTGTACCTGTGTAGCTAATAGTAGGATAGAAATATTAAACTGTAGTAACAGTAGTTTTAGAAAACAAATCTAATATGATAACTAGCTTCTGCCTAACACTCCAGAAGTCAACACAATTGAGTAACTATTCTAGATGCAGGCTGCGTTCCTTCTAAGATTAAATGTAGCCCTGTGGCCATAAATAGAGCTGCACTTGTACTCGGTGCAAAACCATCTTCATTTCCTGATGTGTTTTATCTCATGCTCACAATCGTTTCGTTATTACAAGCCAACAAGGTATTAACCCCATCAAATAAGGTGGCGTCAGTCACGTCATATTTCTATCAATGTCAATGGACAGAGCAACCACAAGTCTTTAAACCATGTCTGAAATTAAACTGCATGTCTTGTCTTGTTTCTCTTTTTTGTCTTAATCGCAGCTAGATCGCTTATTTTACCAAATTATATTTTTCCATGCTGAGATTTTTTTTTTTTTTTTGCCTAGAATTACCATTCATGAATTATTGTACCTAGTAACTCTACATGGGTATATAGCTCCATTCCAAAGTCACCGTGACCCCGGAAGAAAAGGTGCTCCACCAACCATTCATTCATTTATTAAAATTTGATATCCTGCTTGACTACAAAAAGGCCAGGGTGGCTTACAATAATAATGAACTTTTCAACAGCCTTTATACCTGTGATATTTGCTCATCTTCACTTTTAAAGGTTTACAAACCTTATAAAAATGTGTGGGTGGGGGTGTAACTGTGGAATTGTTGAAAGTCTTTATCCACTGCCAATATTGTTCCTCATATGCTAATCAAAATATCCTCCTGGGGTTCTTTGTTTTTAAGAAAAACACCAGGGCAATACTGGAGCAATGTTGGCACTGAAACAAAAGTACGTCAAAGGCCCTCAGCTGCGAGAGAGAAGGTTAGGACATGCCAGTCTTAATGGAAATGGAAATTACCCTTAGTGGGTGGAGCTGACCAGACATTTGGGAATCCAGTAAGCAGCCGGTGAAATTCTCTTACTGAGCAGATTCACATCGACTTCAGCTTCAAAAGATGCTCAGATCACGCTCTGTTGTTGGAAAGAAATCCCCAAATGCGTTTCCTCTTCAATTGCACACTCGCTACACAATGCAATCTCAGCACAATCAGAAAACATGAGAAGCCTTATGTAAAACGTGCAATGAGTTGTGGATGCTTAAAACTGCATTTCTGTTTTGATCTGCTTTTGCACGATCATGAACGGACGCTGCAGTAGTGCAGTCATTGATCATTATCAGCACAGAAGGCAAGATCTTCAGAAGCAGTGCACAGGAAAACCTGCTGCCCATTGACAGGGGCTTCCACTCCAGCGGCTATCAAACGGCCCCTGCTTAGTGAAAGGACCACCACAAGCCTGTTTGCAGTTAATGCAGGCCAAGGGCCCTAGAAATTGATGGACATCAAAGGCGTTTCTTCTAGAGGTGTGGTGCAGGGAAAGGCCCGGATCCAGCCAGTACGTAGCACAGACCTTTCTTGGGGCTCAGTGGATTGGGGGTTTTGTGGCTTCCGATCCTGTTTTTTGGGGGTGAGGTGGATCGAAGCGCCCACAGCAGTTTTCCAAGAGCCTTACAACAAGTCATTGCACTGATTGCACCAGGGAGCTAGAAAGGAAAGCAGCACTTACACGGGGTGGGGGGTGATGAAGAGGCTGCCGTCGTATCTCCTCCGGACCCCTCGGCTGGACCCCGCGCCGGGAGGCTGCGATCCGCTGGGCTGGACGGGCCTGGGGAGGGAAGGACAGCAGTGAAACAAAGCCAGATAGCGCGAGTAGGAGAAGCAGCTCATGGCCGCATCGCAGGCAGCCGCGGGTATTTTTGGAGCAGGGAGGAAGTGTCGCTCGGGGGATCGCGATGACCATATAAGAGAAGAAAGAAGGCTGGGAAGAGATAGTGGGAAGAGGGCTGCAACCCTTTCACCTCCCCCCGGGGCATGCCCTCAGCTGAGAGCCTAATGCATTAGGGACCTGCTGCAGCCGGAGGGGCAGAAAGCCTAGTGCACCCCGGGGTCCTGCTGCAGCCGGAGGGGGGAGAAAGCCTAGTGCACCCCGGGGACCTGTTGCAGCCGGAGGGGGGAGAAAGCCTAGTGCACCCCCGGGGACCTGCTGCAGCCGGAGGGGGGAGGAAGCCTAGTGCACCCCGGGGACCTGTTGCAGCCGGAGGGGGGAGAAAGCCTAGTGCACCCCCGAGGACCTGCTGCAGCCGGAGGGGGGAGGAAGCCTAGTGCACCCCCGGGGACCTGCTGCAGCCGGAGGGGGGAGGAAGCCTAGTGCACCCCCGGGGACCTGCTGCAGCCGGAGGGGCAGAAAGCCTAGTGCACCCCGGGGACCTGCTGCAGCCGGAGGGGGAGAAAGCCTAGTGCACCCCGGGAACCTGTTGCAGCCGGAGGGGGGAGAAAGCCTAGTGCACCCCTGAGGACCTGCTGCAGCCGGAGGGGGGAGGAAGCCTAGTGCACCCCCGGGGACCTGCTGCAGCCGGAGGGGGGAGGAAGCCTAGTGCACCCCTGAGGACCTGCTGCAGCCGGAGGGGGGAGGAAGCCTAGTGCACCCCCGGGGACCTGCTGCAGCCGGAGGGGGGAGAAAACCTAGTGCACCCCCGGGGACCTGCTGCAGCCGGAGGGGGGAGAAAGCCTAGTGCACCCCGGGGACCTGCTGCAGCCGGAGGGGGGAGAAAGCCTAGTGCACCCCCGGGACCTGCTGCAGCCGGAGGGGGGAGAAAGCCTAGTGCACCCCCGGGACCTGCTGCAGCCGGAGGGGCAGAAAGACGTATCTGGGCTCCGAAGAATTTGAGAGCTCAGAGGAGCCGCATTTTCAAAGAGGGACACCTTTTTGGATGGAGGGGGCCAAACAAACCAATCCCCAGCTCTGCTTTCAAGCTGATGCTGTGTTGAGCAAAATATGGATGGGGGCCATGGCCCCTGTGCCCGCCCCCCCCCCCCCCTCCGCTGCCTATGGGTCCCATAGACTTTGGGGGAAAATCCTTCGGAGCCAAACATGTCTCTTTGCCCACGGAGCGCTGCTGACGAGCACCTGTACTAACCGGAGGAGCAGGTACTTTATACTGAACCTAGAGAGGAGAGGACAAGACCTCTATTGGCATCTTTGCATGCGGCTGCCGGTAGGGGGAGATGCTGCGTCTCGCGACTAAAAGCGCGATACCGCAGGCCTTTCCTGCTCCTCGCGACAAAAGGCGCGATTACTTAGCACCCCGTCCTCTACCGGCGAGGACTCTCTCGCTTCTTGCAAGGCCGAGTATTTCTTACCTAGAGATTGCCTCGCGTCTGCATTTAACCTGTGCTAGTTTCCTGAACCCACTGTCCTTCCTTGCAAGAATATGTGTTTACCGCTTCAATTCTGAAATCCAGCCAAATGGAAGGGTCTCGGCTTCCTCTCCGGAGCCTGAGTTCATGGTGATGCAATGTATACATACTAGAAGGCAAGGTTCCTGGTTAACCGGCTCAAGGGAAAACTGATCAAATCCCCCAACCGGTGGAGAAAGCATGGGCAGTTTTAACTCTTGTACATTGTTAGGCAGCTCTTATGGTATGTGAGGTTCAGAGATTTCTTGAAGACAGGGAATTATCGTGTGCAACAAAAAGTGTTAACAGTCTGCCAAGCTGTACCGCAGATCTACTGGAGTCGGAGAAAGTGGTGTCTAGGGACTGATTATTACGGGCACTACCGATAATATTATCATGTTATAGCATGCACAATGTCCCCCCCCCCCCCCATATGAAGGGCTTACACTCTGGGGTACCTGACTCTGAGGCAATAGGCGTTAAAGAAAGGTCACAAACAAACAGGAATTGAACTATGAGCATCGCTGACATACAGCCCATTGCTCTAACCACAAGACCACTTCCTTTCTGCTGGTAAAGGCACAGCTTTTGACAGAATTTTGTGTTAACATTTAGCATGGCTGGAAAGGGGACATTTACAATCAGTTGTTTAGGGATGAACAACCCTACTTGAATTAAATCTGAACTCCACCAAATTAGGAGGCAAGGGGAAAGAGTTGGGTAATTAAGATTAAACCTGGACCTGCAGTGCCCTAACTTGAATAAATCATATACACCTCAGTTTCCATCTTCCTAATCTGATCTTTTTGGCCTGGTTTGGATGTGTATATTCACAGATGTACAATTTATGTATTAGAGAATTCATGCTATTGCTTGTTTCCATTAACAGTAATAGTTAATTTTGTTTGATATACCCCCTATACTACCAGATGTCTAGGCGGTTAAGAATACAATAAAATTACAATACAGTGGATGAAAAGAAAGGGACAGAGGACAAGCCAAGAAAGAGAGAGAAAGGGGAGGAGGGCCTAGGTTACAAGTCAGCAAAATAACAAAAGATACAAGAGGAGGAAAGGAAAAGTGAGAAGACATGACAAAAGCGAATGAAGTCAACCACAGTTGATGTGGCCTTAGGGAAGAATGAAGATGTACCAAGAATTATGGGCAAACCGCACACGGGAAGGCATGAACGAAGTAATAAGCCTTAAGGAGAGATTTGAAACTGATAAAAGAAAGTTGAGAACGGGGGTCTAAGGGAAGAGAATTCCACAGAACAGGAGTAACCCCAAAAGGAGGAAGAACGAGGTGAAGAGGAACGAACCAAATGGAAAGTAGGAACAACTAGGAGATGTTGCATAGCGGAGTGAAGAACTCATGTAGGGACATAGGGGGTCAGGAATCTGTGTACGAATGGAGGATTACCGGAGCGAAGAATCAGAAAAGTAAGAACAAGAAATTTATACTTGGTACAACAGGCAATATGATGCCAATGTTCCATGATGAAGAAGGGTGAGACACTGTCGAATCTCTTAGCACTGTAGAGTAGTTTGATGGTTGTATTCTGAATTAGTTGTAAGCGGTGTAGCTGATGTTGGGGAAGATTAGAAAGCAGAGAACTGATGTAGTCCAAGCGAGTTAGGACTAAGGAAAATATGAATAGACGAGTTATGTTCCAGGTAAGCCCTAATAGAAAGGATCTTTTTGAGAATGAAAAAACATTTCTGAATAGTGCGGGAGATATGCGTGGAGAAAGAAAGTTGAATATCAAAGTGCACACCTAGTATCTTAACAGAGTCTTGAAACTGAACAGAGGTACCAAGGGTGGAAGGAAAAACAGAAGGTGGCAAAGGGATGTCAATGGAGAAAAGCATAGCAGCTGTTTTTGTGGTATTGAGTTTCAAGCTATGGGAAGACAGTCAGTCGGTGATACAGGCAAGCTTATGGGAGATGGCCAAGATCGTCACAGAACAGCAGTTTGAATCAAGAATCTAAGCGCATCTCAAAATATTTTAAATAATAATAATAATACCATGAGTCAAATTTTAACTGGGGCAAAACTGTGATCATTTCAGAAACCCTTTGCCAGCTCTTTGCAGAGCTGAACTTGAGTTTGCAGCAGGTTGGAGGGGTAGAGCAGGATTTAATATACCAATGTTTGATATACTAGGAGGTGTATGATTAAATATTTAGGTAAGAATTATGTATTTTTTGAACCTTCACAATTGTTAGCACTGATTCAGACTCACGAAGACGCTAGTAGTGGGTGAGATATATTTGTTTCTCCCAAATTACTCAAGTATATTCTGCTGGGGATTTAAGGGGCATTTTTTAAAATTTGAGTAGTGTTAACGTGAAGGAACGTTTGTTTTCTTCATTTTAATATATTCGGGGGGGGTTAATATACTTTGCCTGCAGACCCCCATCTGTTTCATGCATACATTCATGAATATGTTTTTAGGTCTTCTGTATTTTTATGGCGTGTACGTATTTCATTTCCTCTGAGTATGCTCACTATTGTGGAGCTTTATGTTTAAGCATTTTGTTTTTTGCAAACTAAAATAAAGAATAAATTATACAAAAAAAAATATATATATATATACCAACTTCCACAGTAGCATCAACATGGTTAACATTGCAATAGATAGATGCCTAGGGCACAAAGTCATGAGGAAGCCTGAAGATCTGCCAAGCCTCCTACCCCAGAAGGGAAGACTTCTGACAGATTGCTTGGGCCCAGGGTAGAGTTACCAAACAGCGAATTCCTAGAATCCATTATGGTGTTAAGCTGGCCCTCTGGGGGGAGTTTGTCCTGGGCAAAAGTATCTACATGTAGCTCCAAAGGAAGCCAGTGTCTGTCGGAACCTTTAGATCAATAATATAATTTTCAGTAATTTGCCTTTGGTCTGTATCCCTAGGAGGAGATAGGTCCTACTCTCCCCTCTTTTCCTCTATATGGCTCCAGTCCTGTCTCAGACCTTCCATACCTTCCATCACTGTCCGCCTCTACTCCCTTTCCCTCCCCTTTTGCAGAGACCCCCATCCTTGATCCTTCCTTGGTCACACACCAAAGCTCATTTCTCCACTGCACACCAGAGAAGCTGCAGGGGCTGATTCTAAATATGGCAATAGGTTGTGAGCGAGATGCAAGGACTAATCAGTGTGCCTCACAGGCTGCATTATGGCCCTGCCTGCTGCTAGGTTTTGTGCAGGAGGAGGGACTTGTGAGCATGCAATTTCTCAGTCTCTGTGCTTCCTCACCATCTGCCCCCCCCCCCCTGTCCCAGAACCAATCTTTGCAATTTCCCGCAAATCACTTCAAGAGAGGTAATTGGTGGGGGTCAGAAGAGTAGCCTGAGATTGGTCGGGGGTGTAAAAGTGAATAGTGGATTACAAATTCCTAGAATCCAATATGGTGTTAAGCTGGCCCTCCGGGGGGAGTTTTTCCTGGTCAAAGGTATATACGTGTAGCTCCAATATAAACAGAGGCTAGCTCAATTTTATAATTAAGACATCTGTTTTACTGCATGGGCCTATAATATTATTTTAATTTGTAAAGATTAAGAACCTGGTTGTTTTAATCTATACACATTTTTAAAATTTTACACTAGGCAAAATTCAAGAAACATAAGCAATGAATATCAAAAAAGGAAAAAATCAATACAAGAAAAAAGCATAATTATAGCTCACATCAGGGGAGCGGGACTAACAGACCAGCCAAAAAAAGGAGTATTATCAATATATTAGGATATTTTCCTTGACAACCCCCCCCCCCCCCCCACACACACACAAAAAAATACAAAGAAGAAAATTATTATACAGAAAAGGAAAAGTAGACTACATTATGGAAACATAGGTTCTTGTAGCTACAGCAGATAAATGAATGTCTACTAATCCTAAGGTCACAAGTTCAAGCCCAGACATGAGTTGGAAAAGTACATTTATTGTGTGGGTGTGTTTCCTACGGCATGGTCGGTTATCATATCTTGGTACAATTCTTTTTAACATCTTTGTTAGTAATATTGTGGAAGAACTGTTGGGTAAGGTTTGCCTCTTTGCGGATGATACCAAAATCTGCAATAGAGTAGACACCAGGAAGGAGTTGATAACATGAGAAGGGATCTAGCTGAGCTTAAAGAATGGTCAAGAATTTGTCAGGGTCATGCATTTGGGCTGCAAAAATCCGAGGGAGTGGTCAGTATAGGGCAAGAAGTACTTATGTCCATGAAAAAAGATCGGGACCTGGGCATGATTGTTTCTGATGAGCTTAAGTGGCTAAACAAGTAGAAAAGTTGACTTCAAAAGTCAGAAGGATGTTTGGCTGCATAGGGAAATGAATGGCTAGCAGAAGAATGGAAGTGATAGTGCCTCTGTATAAGTCTCTGGTGGGACCTTATTTGTAGTTGTTGTTGTTGTTGTTGTTAAGTGTTGTTGTTAACCCTGCTTGCACTTCAGGTAGTTCTTGTTCCAGGTATGGTTGTAGTCTCTTTTGAATAATCTTCAGTAGAATCTTGCTGGCATGTGGGATCAGAGCGATTGTGCGATAATTTCCACGGTCAGTTGGATCACCTTTCTTTAGTATTGGTATAAACACAGATCTTTTCCAGTCAGTTGGCCATGATGTTGTCTTCCATATTTCTTGGCAGAGCCTTGTAAGTAGGGTAACAGCTGCATCAGATTGCTGTAATACTTCTATGGGAATGCTATCAATGCCTGGTGCTTTGTTCTTTGATAAGGCTTTCAATGCTGCTTCAACTTCTTGTTTCATCACCAATGGTTCCCGATCATAAGGTACAGGTTGAAACAGCTGTTGGTACACTTGATCTTTATCATATAAAAACTCTGTATATTCCTTCCACCTTTTCTTGATCTTCTCAGCATCATTCAACATAGAACCCTGAGCATCTTGTAACATTCCAGTTCGAGGCTGAAACATTTTATTTAACTCTCGTAGCTTTAGGAAAGCTGATCTTGTTCTTCCTCTAATAGTTTCTGCTTCTATTTCCTTGCATGCGTCATTGTAATATTTTTCCTTGTCCTTTCTTGCTGCACGTTGGAAATCTCTGTTGAGTTCTGTTATTGTCTCTCTTTCTCCTCTATCTTTAGCTTCTCTGCATTTCTGGGCAATTTTCAGAGTTTCTTCCGTCATCCATTTTGGCCATTTTTGCTTTTTCACCTTTTATAGAGACTTTTCGCTTTCTTCCAACACAACCTTCTTGATGTCATTCCATAACTCTTCTGGAGCTCTGTCATTTGTATCTAAAGCAGCAAATCAATTTTGCAGGCAGTCTTTAAATTCCAGTGGCATATTCTAAAGGTCATATTTTGCTGCATTCATGAGTGGTTTGCTCTTTTTCAACTTTAGCTTGAGTTTGCATACTAGTAGTTGATGATCTGTACCACAGTCAGCTCCAGGCTTTGTCTTTGTTGATGTTACAGAGCCTTTCCATCGCTGACTTCCACAGATGTTGTCAATTTGATTTTTATACAATCCATTGGGTGAAGTCCATGTGTACAGTCGCCGCTTGTGTTGCTGGAAGAAGGTGTTTGATATGAATAGATCACTGGAATTGCAGAATTCTATCAGTCTTTCTCCAGCTTCATTTCTGTTGCCAAGTCCATATTTTCCAACTACTTTACCTTCTTCTTTGTTGCCGACTTTTGCGTTCCAGTCACCCATGACTATCAGGATATCCTGTTTGCATGTTCTGTCAATTTCAGCTTGTACTTGTTCATAGAACTCTTCAATTTCATTCTCTTCTGCAGCTGTTGTTGGGGCATATACTTGAATTATAGTTGTGTTGATAGACATTCCTCATAGATGAATAGAGATTAAGCGTTCGCTGACTGCATTGTATTTCATTACAGTTCTTGCAAGTTTCTTCTTGATTATAAATGCAACACCATTTCTTCTTTGTCTTTCATTTCCAGCATAGTAGACCATGTGATCATCTGATGCAAAGTGCCCGATGCCAGTCCATTTCAGTTCGCTGACACCCAACAGATCAAGTTGTACATGTTCCATTTCATTCTTGACCACCTCCAACTTCCCTTGGTTCATGCTTCGTACGTTCCATGTTCCAATGTGTAAGACATCTTTACAGCTTCTGACTCTCATTTCATGTACACCTTAGAGGAAAGGTGGGATAGAGGAGATATGATAGCGATGTTAAATACCTCCATGGCATAAATGCACAAGAGGAGAGCCTCTTTCGATTGAAAGCAAGCTCTGTTATGAGGGGACATAGAATGAGGGTGAAAGGGGATAGACTCAGGAGTAATATTCATAAATATTTCTTTACAGAAAAAGTAGTAGATTCGTGGAATAGTCTCCCAGTGGAGATAGTAGATATAAGGACAGTATCTGAATTCAAGAAAGCATGGGATAAACACAAGATCTCTAAAGGAAAAAATGGGATTATTGTATTTGATATGGAAGGGTAGATTAGGTAGGCCATATGGTCTTTTTCTGCTGTCATGTTTCTATGTTTCTAAGAGTAAGCCCCTCTCTCAAGCTCATCCATTCACAGTTATAACTTTATCCTTAAGAAAATTTTCTAGTTGTAGTGAATCAAAAAACATAAATTGCTTATCTTAATATGATGTACATTTACAGAGAAATCTTAAGAAGAAATTAGCACCAATAGCCAACATTCTAGGCTTGAACATAAGAAAGGACTTCCTACATAACTAAGTAGATTTGAAACATCAGGAAACAGCATCAGTCTTTGAATACAGACGTCTGCTTGCTTATTTTGAAAATACAATTGTAAAATAGAAACTTTATCGTATCCTATAGCGAGGATCACAACCAGGGTAGCCTGAGTAGTTATAACCTCCGAAGAGGACTCTAGAAAATTAGAACCTGGTTTTCAAATGATCTTTCCTCTCTGGCACATATTAAGAAAAATTCTTTCAAAATGGGCTCTAGGGGCCAACCCAGTGGCTAAGTCGCAGCACCTCACACTGTTATGCAAAGAGCTCCTGGATCACGTCCCAGACCAAGCTTTCCATGCCCCAGTCCAGCTGCACATGAGGATACCACAGCAAGCTGATGACAAAGAGTGGGAGGCTGAGTCCATTAAAATAGGGGGAAGCACCCAGGCACTGGCAGATGAAGACCCAATGGCACCAGAATCCTGGCTATAATTCCAGTGAAGCTGTAAGAGAAAGGAGGAACTACCAGGCCAAGCAAAAAGCAGAACACAGCCTACTATGGGACCCTTTAACTAAAGTGCATTAGGCTTTTGCACATAATGCGCATTTAGCACAAAAACTAAAGTGCATTCAATGCAAAGTCTCCATGGTAACTTGGGGGCATGGCCAGCATGTTCCTGGCAGGGACGCATACCATAACATGCGGCACAAGGCAGGTGCACCTAATGACACCCATTGAGCTGTTGTTCAGTCCAGCCGTGCTAACTGCAAGCTATCTTCCCCCATGCTAACTGCACTGTACTCTCCATAGCCCCTTTCTACCCCTAACACGCCCATTCCCCACCCCATCACGCAATTTGCAGTTACCTCAGGAATTTCCTCCCTACTGTAACAGTTACCACCAGTCCAAGCGGACAGTTCCTGTATGTTAAAATACGCATTAACGACTTAGCACTCTTTAGTAAAAGGGCTCCTGAGTATTCCTGGTGCATTTCCATTCTGCATCTTACATTCGTTTTGAAAGTATTTTGAATTCTTTAGCTCAGAACCAAGCATCAGGTGTCTTCTGTAACTAAGGGGTTCTTTTACTAAAGGTTAACGTGCATTAAATGCAACTGTGCTCATAAAAATAAAAGAACTCAAGGCACTTAATGCACATTAAATTGTTTAGTAAAAGGGCCTCTAAATGTTTGTCCTTTCTTTGCTTAGACATGGTTGGGCGAAGAATCCTTGTGATATGGTTAGACCTCAGCTATAGAAGATTTTGGTTATTTGATTCAGATTCTTTCAGATTGCACGGGCAGATTTTTCTACTCTTTGCAGCCCCTCTTTTTGCCTTTAATCCTAAAACTGGAGCCTCCGTTTTAATCCCGATCTTATTATTTCAAATTCTAACATTTTACTAAACCATCTTGACCTTTGGGCAATCAGAGAGCAGCTTTCCTTTATAGCCAGGGTCTGCCAAATGTGATCTGGCATAGTGAGGAACTGCTTTGAAAACACAGAATCATTGTTTAAAAATAAAATAATTATTTCTAAAGAATGGTGTATAAAATGCAAGTCCATGTGAGGCTGTGTCCTGGGTAACATTAGGTTCTCACTTCCTAGGAATACACCAGGTGACTTGCTGAATTAGCCCAGAGACAACTCAGCGTACTTGTGTATGGAGAAAACAAATGAAAGGAATTTCAGTCCATTATACTGCAAAAACGGCAAAGGATATTTCTCCAAATACATAGTAAAGTCTAAATATCAATTTGTTCCTCAAGTATTTAGTAGAAAACACCAAGTCTGGGATTTTTATGTAAAATATGTTTCATAGTGGGTCCAGCCTGATGACTCGATGCAGTACTGTGCGCAGCCATGCAGGAAACCTGGTTTGATTCCAAAGCCCAGCTTTTTTTCCTGGGCCAGTTGAGGAATTCTGCAGAGACAGTGTTCACAGCGCCCCCTCCTGCCCAGAGACTCCCACTCACTGCTGAACAGTGACATCTACTGGATGAATTCCAGGTGCATGGTGCCCGGTTATGCAGGGGACCACAACCTGTGCCTCCTTGCTAGGATTGTAGATATATGTGGCAGGGGGTTAAAATGAGAATTAAATAAGCCTTTGTGAGTAGAGGTTCATGACCTTGTATTACTGAAATATTCTGCACATTTCATGAGGTTCAGTCTGCTCACCTGTGCTTGAGGTTAGGCTGGGGCTGGGAATTCTGAACCCGGTGAGAAGGATGAGGTGCTCTGTTGGGTCGGCTGGATGCAGCCGCCTCTGCACCTGCCGCCAGCTTCTGATGGCCCTGTGCTGTTGCTTGACCTGTGGAGCCGTCCATCAGACTTTGTTCTATAGCCATCTGGATCAGCTCATCCTCACTCATGCTGCTGTATAGACTGTACTCTTCAGAGCCCAGTGTGCCCGCCTGAGGTCTCGAGGTTGAAATTTCTGTAGCCATTCCGTTCTCCAGTCACTACAGGACAAGAAAAGACAAGGCAAAATTAAACCACACAAAACATCTTTTCTGAGCTAGATTCAAATTTACCCCCACAGTCACATTCTTTTCCTATTTATCCTCTTCAAAAAAAGTTTGTCTCGTCACGCTTCTGTTTTTGACTTTCGTAAGAGAGTTCTGCTAGGACTGGAGTATTTTCTCTGCCCTTTCCCATGCCCCCTCCTACTTTCATTTTGAGAGGCATTTCCCTCCACACATACCTATACTTTACAATTTTTTGGTTAGTCATCCACCAGATATCCTTCAGAGTTTTTTCGCTTCTCAAGGGTCAAGAGTGTGACTTCAGCTGTACTCTCTATCCCGGCAAACCAAAAGAGCAGTGTCCTTTGCTGGCAATAACTTCCTAGAGCAGTCAAGTAACCCATTTCCTGGCTTTCGGACAATCCCATCCTGGTGCTTTATGGAACTGCAGCACTGATTTCAATGGGGAAAATCAGAGACTACAAATACCATGATGCATTGGATGGAAGTTCAAAACCAGGACTGGTCAAAAAGTCTCTCTCCTGGAACTGAGTAACTTAGCAGCTCTGCTACCATTTCCTGCCTGTCAGTGCAGAGCAGTAAACCATAAACTCCTAGGTTGACCCCCAGATTTGATCAGCTCATATTCAAACTGCTTACTGTTGTAGTCCAGCATCTTGTCTCTCCTCAAGCAACAGTGAAATATGTCATTCAGCCTGTGAATTCTTTATTTTTGGCTCAGTGGTAGAGTTTATTTATAGCACAACTTCTCATCATTTCAGCCTCAAGGAGGGGGCGAGAGCGCCCATAGTTAGAGGGGCAAGAGAGAGAGATTCTTCTCAATGTGGAGGCCTGGTGAGCCAGTGTTTGAGGCCCCTTGCCATGGGTTGCTTGCGTCTGCCTTACTTGTTGAGCAGTAGAAGGCAATGTCCCATTCCCTGAGGCATCTGATCTGCAATGTGCTGCTGAAGGTACTGAGTTGACCCAGGGCCAGGTGGGAGCCACAGTCTTTTTCCTGGCTGATAGGAAGGTGTAGGTTCTGTTTGTGCCTAGCACCACACCAGGCCCAGTGCATTGGAACTGGAATGTGGGGACTGGGTTGGCAGGAGCCACTGCTAGGACTTGAACCTGTGACCTTCTGCACCTGACCACACCGGCTGTGTGTACTGCACCACCCGGTGGCCACTTGCCTTTAAGGTTCTTCTGCCTGCTGTGACTTCTTTTTGAGGTTAGTGAGAGTGCGATAACATCTGTAGGCTCTGTGTGACACAGAGAGAGGGCAGGAAGTGAGTGTGTGTGACAGCTCGGTGGGGGCAGGGAGCTGTGCGGTGAGTTATCACAGGGACGGCGGCTGCTGCAGAGTTAGGCTGTTCTGCCTGCTGCTTGGCTAAACTAATGCCCGTGTCTCAGGAAATAGTAACCTCCCGCTTTCCAGGAATGGCTGCCGGGTTTCCTTTGGGCCTCAGAACCCTTGACGGCATGCCCTGTAACTAGCAGGCATAACAAAACCTTACGATTCTGGCGCCGAAAGTAGCCTCGGTGTCACTGCTCCTGGATTCGCCGGTCTCCTGGTCGTGCACAAGGAGGATGGCAGACTCGACCCCGCGCCATGACAACGTGACGCCGATCTGCGAATCCCCGGCAGTGCAATGAAGAGCTTCTCAGTGCCGATGCCGGTCCCTTAGGCGATACCATGACACGTGGCGCCGATCTGCGAATGCAGGCCTTTACCGAGTGTCCCGTTCGCCTTTACCGAGTGTCACTTTCAGTGCGGAGGCATCGGCAGTGTCGATGCTCTGGGCGCTGGCGCAGGAAAACTCCCTTACCGAGTGTCCCTTTCGCCTTTACCGAGTGTCACTTTCAGTGCGGAGGCATCGGCAGCGCCGATGCTCTGGGCGCTGGCGCAGGAAAACTCCCTTGCTGCTGGTCCAGTTTGGCGCGGAGGCGTTGGCGAGGACAGCGCTGATGCTCTGGGCACCAGCGCAGAAAAGCTAACTTCAAGCGGCACCAGCAGCAGCGCAGATGAGAATGCCCTTTAAGAGCGGCTCCTCCTCCCATGACTTGGATCGGCGCCGACCAATGGTGCCGTAGGGGGAGGAGCCTGGCCCGTGATGTAATCGGGCAAGATGGCCGCCGCCATGAGGACCTCGTGTCCGCTGGATCACAAATTTCCCCAGGACAAGCAGGGCCGGAGCAGTGCTTAATAGGGGCATTCGGAAGGCTCCAGTGCACCGGAGAGCAGACTCGAGAGAGAGAGAAGTTGAAGTACAGGGAGCACAGATGTCCCCCGGAGGCCCGCGGCTGGGGATGGAGGCCTCAGAGGCACATCCGGAGCCGCAGCCGACACAAGGGAGGGCAGCCGCTGGGCCAGGGAAGTCTCCCGACAAGTCCCTCACTCCCCTTCAAACCAGTCGAAGCAATGCAGAGCAGCACCGTGGGGAATCCAAGGAGGGAGAGCTCATGCTATGGAGAGCAGGTCTGTCCATCGGAGGCCCGCAGCTGGAGATGGAGGCCTCAGAGGCACATCTGAGCTGCAGCAGGAGTAGCGGCGGCAGCAACCCTGGCCTCCTCGCATCTGCCAAAGAGCACGTGGACCGAAGGAATTGTTGCTCCGCTGCAAGATCTGGAGAAAAAGAGACAGAAACGGAGAAATATAAGCAAAGTAAGTCAATTTGTTAGGAGAGTAGAAAAATCCGTCTTGGTGGCAAGGCGGAAGAACAAGAACTGGCTAGCTAGGGGCGGGCAAGGGGGTGGGGCCATATGGCCCATGCTCAGAAGGGCGAAAAGCCCTTCTGAGCTATGGAGAGTACTTCTGTCTTGGCGCCGTCGGATGACGTCACCAATTGTGGCTGACTCATCCTGCTTGTCCTAGGAGAACCCTTCTTCTGTGCCCCTCTATGGGAAATGAACGTTAGCGCAGCGTTCTGCCACCCAGTGGTCCTGCAGGAAAGTGCACTCTTTGTAGGCACTCAGCAGTGGTTCCCAACCCAGTCCTCGGGGAACCCCAGGCTAGTCAGGTTTTCAGAGTACCCACAATGAATATGCATGAGATAGATCTGCTTCCATTGTATGCAGATCTATCTCATGCATATTCATTTTGGGTACTCTGAAAACCTGACTGGCCTGGGGGTTCCCCGAGGACCGACGTTGCTGTCTAGGTCAGAAAACAAATGTCTAGGTCCATGTGTCCAAAAAAAATCTAGTATTTTAGAAAAGGCTCAGCAAAGGCTCTGATACAGTATTTAACAAATTTCCTTTGGATTATGTATTGCCAGTTGAAGCTAAATATATTTTATTGATTGCTTTTCTTTCCTGTTGTACTTGCCTCTTTTTCAGACTTGATGAATCTGTTGTTTTAAACCATTTTGAATAACCTCCAGTTAGTTAAAAAGATGGGGCCCAATTTTCAACTAGGCAGGCTATGCGCCACCGCAGAGTATAGCAGTGATTTTCAATGCTACCCGCTTAGCCCCTGCGCCTTAAAGATGGGTAAGGAAAAATCTCGCCTATCTTTAAGGCACAGAAGGCTCAGCGGGTAGCATCGAAAATTGCTGCTACCCCTTTAGCCCTTTCCTCTGCCTCGGCTCTGCCCTGGAATACCTTCTAATACGCCCCAATGCTAACCGCTTAGCATCTGGGCGCGTTAGGAACTTATCCGGGATTTTCGCAAGGCACTACCCGTGTTGGTGACTTTCGAAAATCCCAGATAAGGCATTTACACGGGCAACTAGGCCAGTTATCCGCGTAAATGCCTTCGAAAATTAGGCCCACGGTCTACAAAAAAAATGTAAAATAAATATATGCAGAGCCTTTTTGAAAACACATACAGCGCTGCCAATGTAGCACATGCAGGCGTCAATGCATACAACAGGAACAGGCATTTCAGAAAAAAATGCATTAAAAACCAGTGGCATCAGTAGAGAGTTTGCACATGTAGGCAGTGATTTGGCTACTTATACATTCGAGTGGTGCTACCCTACATATCTGTGGCAGACTTTAGAAATCTGCATATCCATGGAGAACTGATTGAGGAAATGTCCTCCTAAGCTCGAACCTTTTGCAAATAGATGTGGTTTTGAACTACCTCAATCGCTCCTCCCGAGCACAGGTCTAAACAAGCAGTTAGCTAAGAGCTCAGTGTGCCTCATAGCGGGTAGAATGCCAAAGGGGACATTTTTTGAAGTTTACGTGTGTTTTCACTGCAAAATAAGAAATGCATGTATAATTTTAAGGTCCACCTAGAACAGACCCCTTCAAACCTGTGCGTGCCAGATATATACATGTATCACTAGCACCTCTACTAAGGTCACCACTTATGCTTGCATGCTGATTTACACATGTAAATGGAATTTTTTCACCTTTGTAAACCTTCTAAAATCTCCTCCGTGGTAACTGTCTGCAGAGAAAGACCTCATTTAGCCTGTGCACTACGACTCCTCACCACTGCTCTCTGCATCTGCTGCAGACCTACTTGAATTCTGTCACTGTCTGGTACTTGTGATCTGGATTGGCCACAGTTGGAAACAGGATACTGGGCTTGAGAGACTTTGGTCTGACCAGTATCTTAGGCATTATCGTTCACTACCCTCCCAGTAAAGCAGCATTCCCATTAGAGATCTATTTTTTTTTAGTGGCATCAAATCAGTGCTGACTCCTGGTGACTCATTTGCCTCTGGGTTTTCTTGGCAATGTATCACTGGAAGAAGATTGCCAGGTCTTTTCTTCTGAGGCAATGGAGGGTAAAGTGGAGGAGTGGCCTAGTGGTTGGGGCAAGGTACTTCAGGCCAGAAGGTCAGGGGTTCAAATCCCACTAGAGGACAGCAACCTTGGGCCGGAAGGACTGGGGTTTCTAGTCCCACAGGTGCTCCTTGTGGTCTTGGGCAAGCCACTTAACCCTCCATAGCCCATGTTCCCTGTAAAATAGTTATTTCCAAGTTATAATGCCCTGTTCAATGTAATTTCAGTTTGTTCAATGTAAACCGCACTGATGCAGAATAGCACAGTATATAAGAGAATGTAAATAAATAAATAAAAAGTGATTTGCCCAAGGTCACAAGGAATGCCAGTGGGAATTGAGCCCTTGATCTTCTTGGTACTAAGCAGTTGCACAAATCACTAAGCTACTCCTGCACATCTATTAGGAGTAGCCTAATGGTTGAAGCAGGGCACAGGAAGCCAGGTTGGAATCCCACTGCTGCCCCTTGTAATTATGGGCAAGTTACTTAAGCATCCATTGCCTCATATACAAACTTAGGTTGTAAAGCCTCCAGGGATTGGAGAATGTCTACTGCACCTGATCAACTAATTGAGAGGGTTTGAGCTAAATCGTCTCTCTTTGAACTTGATGTCATGGCGCTGCCTCCTGCAGCTTCCTTTTCTAAGGAAATTGTGACTTCTTGTACTTTATTAAAGACTGCTAAATAGTTAAATGTTTTTCCATCATATTTCCTGCTTTTCTCTTTTTCTTCCAGAGAGTAAATTTCGAGCTGCTTAATCAGCCTTCCTCATTGACTGAGCCCCTTACACAATGAACAAAGTCTCCACTGAGCTGCATTCAGGTGTTCTCTCTTCTTAACCCAAAATGATATGTATTAGCTCCATTTAATTGCGCTCTGGGATGTGAAAGGGCCACAGAGGGCCCTGGAGTGCCTACCGTGGAGTACCAGTGATTGGCAGCATTCAGAGGTCACTGAGGCTGAGCTTTTATGCCTCATCTAACCAGATGGTGACTGAGGGGGAGATACTTTCATCCCTATTTTGTTACTCGGTTAACTTTGATCCCTACAACCTCCATTTGAGGGCTGATTTTGCTCGAGCTTCTTCTCAAGCCTTCCATTTATCTTCCTGAGGAAGAGATGGCAGACTGTTCCCTCAGAGGGTTAATGGGGATTAATGAATACACAAAATGGGGACTTCCTTACACAAGAGTGGACTTGATGCATTAGACATTTTTCCCATTGGCACTGGATGACAAAAGCTCCTCAGTAAACAGGACCCACTGTGTTCTAGATGATTTCTTATAAAGAAGGCACTTAAATGATAGAAACGGTACCTCTCATCTCTTTCCAATTTTTTTCACATCTATTAGGCACCTGCTGGCACAAAGGGTTGCAGTCAAACAAAAGACCTTCTCATACAACAATGTCTTGCCTCTTGGCCCTGGGGCAGTGACTTTACTATCAGTTCCCCTGCCTGGCTTCACATATTGAACCCAGTGTATTTGCCGGTTGTTTTAATTTAAGAGCTTAGTCTGGCAGGCGTTCCTCAGTACAAAATCAGCCTTGTAAGGGCACAGGGGAGGACAGGAGCATCACAGATTTTTCCACGGTCTAATCTTTGGACTAGTTTGCTGCCTTTACTTTCATGGGTATAAGCTAAGAGAAAGTGTTGACATGTCCCTTCATCTCGTCCAGTAGTACTTAATACAAAATATTAGTTAATATATGATTATGCAGGCAAAGCCGTATTCCCCCTAGAATGGTAGACAGGGTAATAAATAGCTAAATAATTATCTTTATCCCAGCATCTGGATACTATTTTTCAACAAGTAGCTGACAGATGTAACATTGGACTTGACACTGTTGCTTCAAATGCTTTGAGGACATATACAGCAGCTCCGAGTTCTGGAAATTTCTCATAAATTCTCCACTCATAATGCAGAAAAAGTGAAAATTATATTTCAGTTGAAACTTGGGAGCTGAATTATGTCAAGGTCAAAACGTTTTCGACGTGGTTACCATAAAAATTGCCTGAAAACCCCTGCAGGGGCAGTTTAAGGCTAATGATGAAAAGCTTATGTGATATAAAGTTATGATCCATTAACTTCAGACATGTACAAAGCCCACAATTTCATTCGTACAGAAATTAGTCACTTAGGACAAACAGCTCCACATCAAGACTGAGCCTGGCCTGGTTTTATCCATTGAATTCATAGAGATTTCTTTAAACATTGCTATATTCTTCCTCCAAATAATAATCTGTTTAGAAAACATATCATACAACATAAAACACATAACCACCAACAGTCTCAAACTACCCGAGCTTGGACATGGCCTCAGCTCCTAAAAAACAATCCCACAACACCCCAATGGCTCTGACCTTGTGCTGCTATCTATGTTTTCATTTTCTTATTAAATAATTTAAAATCTAATTCCAGTCTTATATGGGCATCTCGTTCCATGATTTTGGTACTATTACTGAAAACATCCTATTCTTAATGTGTTCATGTTGAACATCTCTAACAACTGGAACATACAGTTCGGCCTAATTGCCCGATCACAAACACCGATTAAGTTGGTACAAGTCACTCAGGCAGATAAATAGGTTGGTTTATCCTCCCTAAGGCCCTTGTAAATTAAAACTAACAGTTTCAATTTAATCTGAGAAACTATAGGCAGCCCATGCAGAGTCCTCAGCTTTGGTGAAGCTCTTCCCAAAATCAACCCTGGGGTCATATTTTATGCTAATTGGAATTTCCTTACTAAACTAAGTAGTATCCTCACCGGTATCCCGTTTCTGTTGATTTCTCTAAGAAAACGAAGACTGCAAACAGGGCCGAGCAAAGGGTTTCTGCCACCCCAGTCAGGAGCCCTGACCCTGCACTAAGCCAAGCCACCACCGCCAGTTCTGCCTTATGCAGGGCCAACAGTGACACTTTAAAAATGGCAGTATTGTTGTTGCTTTGGCAGCTGTGGTAGACCATGTGCTTCAGCACACATGGCCTGCCGTTTCGGACCCCCCCCCCCCTCCAAGAGGAAGTTGCATCAGGCACCAAAGAGTGGCACTAAGCCACCATGCCTCTCACCATGGTCTACCGCCCTAGGCAGCCACCTAGCCTGCCTAGTGGACAGGCCGGCCCTGACTACGAGTCTCTGCTTACAGTGGGGTAAAATGAGGATTATAGCAACTTATCCTACTCTAATTAAAAAAAAAGAATATAGAGAACAGATAATATTTGGTATGGTTTTATGGGAGTTTGGTTAGATGAGGAAACAGCTTTTTAAATTTCCCACAAAAATATGTTAAAAAAATGATGAGGTTGGAGGCAGCGGCTACATTCTGAGTGAATGAAGACGTTATCAAATCTTAACATTCAACAGCTTGGCTGGAGTGCAGCTCAGCCTGTGGGCCAGTTCACCATGCCTTGTTTTGCCTGGACGGTTTCAACTGAGCTAGTTTAAGTGTTGGCTTAAATAATGTTCACAGAAAAAAGTCCCATATTTATTTGTCTCAGGTCTGTTCCATGATGTTTGTTGAAAGTTTGCAGATTTTTGAGAATGGCGATAGCATCAAGAGACATCTTCAAAAGTGGCCTCTCCAGGTGCTACTTTTACAAAGCTTGGGGAAAGTTGAGCATACTTTCTGAGTCAAACCAAACTAGGTCCAGATTTATCTAAGCTCAACTGAAAAGACAGCGAGTGAGCTCATAATCAGACCAGTTAGGGTGAAAACAATCCAGATTCTAAACTAGAACTGCTCATTGTGGACAGAGAACTTTTGGAATAAATCTGCACTATGTAACCCACCTCCAAGGACAATCTCAATTGTTGTAAATCAAAACTACTAAGAAATGTTTGCTTCCTTCCTAGTTTCATTTTCCTTTATCTGTACATGCCAAATATTTATCTTGCATTACACAGGAGGTTGCATCTTCTGTAGTCTTGCACATAGTTAGCAGTATTGATGCCGGTGTAGAACTGACCTGGTGCTTCCCAAGTTCTTTACAGAGAATATGACGCCAACTGGGTGGCATACAGCTTATGGCCCGACTAGAGGAGGACATAGCATTACACTTGAGCAACACCAGCTGATGCAATTCTATAAAGGTAAAATATCAGGTTAAAGTTCCCAAACAAGCAGCACCCAGGGCTTTCCAAAGTCCTGTTATCCTCAGCTGTTGGGACAGATCAAACTGTTTATAAAGCAGACGTGCTCACAGGACTGCTTATCATGATTCTGCTTTTATGAGACGAGTCTCTTCAGCCTTGTAAAACCAGCAGTGGGACCATTTCAAATGTATGTGCCTAGAGCTGTCCTCTGACTTGTTACATTTTTGCATCTAAATTTAACACCTATTGTGTCTACACTTTTCCACCGCATTCACACTGGGGTCACCTTGATGTCTTCTTCCAGATCAGGCACCCAAAATATAAAAGGTGTCTCCTTATTTTGCCTTTTGGGAGTGGGGTGGGGAGGCATCGGGCGAGGAGGGTGGTTGTGTTTTCATAAATCAAGCACCAAGCATCTTGAATGCCTCAAATCATGTTCCTCGCAAATAAAGATAGCATTGTCCTTTTTCAGCGCAATATTTTTCGCAGCTATTAACAGCAGACTACGGACACACAGAAACGCAAAGGTTTATGCCTGCGCACAGAGTTAAAGAAATAAACACAATCTTTTTTCTTAGCTTCCAGCAACTCCAGCCTTGACAAATAGGTTTAAGGACTAAATTCTCCTCAATGGTCTACCAACGTAAGTTCATGCTCTGAATAAAAACAGTTTCAAAAAGCAGCTTCTCCTGGTGTTATTGATTCTGAAACAAAACCAACACAGAAAATAACAGCTACCTCGATCACCTGGATTCAGGGAATCTTATAGTTCATCTCCGAGCTGTTTCCTGGTAAGAGGTTGTCCTCATCTACTGTGCTGGAGTTGTGCACCACTCTCTTTGAAGCCTGCTGTTTATTTCTGGACCACCACATGATCAGCACTGACAAGCCAACAGTTCACTTGCCCCGTATCTCAGATTTCCCATGTGAAGATTACAGGAGAGGAACTTTCATCCACACAAACTTACGCCTTGGTTGGGCTTCACTGTGTAGAACTTCATCAAGAATCCTGCAGTTAAACAACATAAGAGTCGGCTTTTTAGACTGCATCATCATTCATTGCCCTCGACAAGTAGACCATATATGGATAAGTTGCTGTAACTGAAAGTAAAAAAAAAATAAAAGGCTTTTATTGCAATAAACATTTCCAGTGAAGAAAGCTGGCCCCAAGGATTTACAGTGCTTTCATTAAGGACGGATTGTTTTTCACAAGCATGCACATGTTTCTCTGTAGCTCTATTTTACTAAAATGTGTTAAACAGTTAAGATGTGAATTAGCATGTACTGTTAGCACACGTCATGGCAGCAGTTGCCACAATAGCTTGATACTTAGCACATGCCAATTCATGCGTGGAAAGTTTCAGGGAATGGTAAGGACTGTGCCTTGCAATTAGCACATGGTAAGTTACGTCTGTTGCTACCACGGCAAATAATACAGATCGCTTAACGTCCCTTCAGTAGGTGGTGTTAAGTTCATCCATATTAGCTGCAATGCACTTAACACAAGGAAATGTTTTTTCTATGTGATAACCAGGGCCGGCCTAAGAGTTTCTGCTGCTCTAGGCAGGTCCACGCTGCCACTGCCCTCCCCCATGCCACCCCCCCCCCCCCCCCGGCATCCATCTTCTTACCTGAGGGAGATGGGTAGCACGACGATCCCTCTATACTGCTTCAAAGAGGTGGCAGAAAGCTACCACTTTCAGCAACCTACGGCTGGCCTTAATGAACGCACACGTGTACACGTGCACACACTCACAGCCTGTCACCCCTGCCCCTCATGACCAATGTTCCCTCTAATTTTCTGTAGGCTGTGTGCGCATAAAATATCAGCTATGTGCAGCTTTTGAAGGAAGGTTAAATTTTTGTGCGCCACATAACGATACTCGGAGTTATATACTTTAAAATTTGACTACACGTCAGAATACAGTATGTACACCACATTGATTTTAATCAAATTAAATGAAAATAGACTATTATTAAATGAAGCAGGAAATTTCTAGTAATTACAATCATAACTTTTAAATTTTAAGATGTCTGTGTTGTTTTCTATCAGAATCAGAGCCGTAATTTTTGTGCGCTCTGTTGTAAAGTATGTGCGCTCGCTTGGCGAGGTGTGTGCGCGCGCACACGCACACAGCTTAGAGGGAACAGTGCTCATGACACAACTTCCTGTTGGAGGAGTACAGGAGCAGCAGGTCATGACTGTACACATGCACTCATGCCCACGCTTTAAAGCCTGCCACAGCACTGAAGTGGCTGCTTGTGCCGCTGCTTTGAAGAAGCATAGAGGGATTGCCATGCCACGCCGCCCACCAGGGTCTGCCATCCTGGATGACCGTCTAGTTCAACTGAGCATGCTGGGCACACACACAGCAGTTACTGCACAGGCTTTGCAATTACCACACTGTAATTTTGCAACTAGCATGTAGTAGCCGCACATCTTTATACTTTAGTAAAAGGTCTCCTTGTATTACACTCACTTCAGGTCTCTCTTCAACTCTGATTAACCCAGACCCCAGTTGCTGAACGCATAACTAATGTGTACAAGTGATGATTCATAAATAGCAGGTCCAATTTTAAATGTATAGCTATCCATTTAAAGTTATACATGGGAGAGGTCATGTGAAGAGGTGAGCACAGGAGGATGTAATCCTGTGGATTCCAAGACTTCTTTCTCATCTACAAGCATCTATTGCTGAATTATCCCCCGATTACACCAGGACCGTTTGTGATATTCTTCTCTTCAAGACAGGCCCATTTCAATGTTTATTTGGATGCCAGGGCCTCTAAGATTCAAAGAAAAGAAAAGAGAGGGAGAAGGGGCGGCCAGCGGACTCCAAGATGATGGAGGTGCAGGTCAAGCTGCATTCCCTCTCAGTGAGACGGATGTCCTGGCAATGGAAGTGACTGGAGCGATGGTGACTGCACTTGAAAGCAAATTTCAGGCGATATCAGCCAATATTGACTAGGCCGCCACCTCCTTGGAAGCCTTTAACTCACACCTGATAGAAGCTGAACAGTATATCTCTGGAACAAAAGATGCGGCACAGGCGATTACTCTAATCGGGTAGCACAACTGCGATGGGAATTCTCACCAATTTGTGCTTAATTAATTACACAATCGACAATTGAGATTTGCTCTTCTCTACTTGCGCTTTCAAAAGTATTTGTGAATGGACTAGCAGAATTCTTTAACTCTGTTGGGGACATGTGAAAATTCCTGGACAATATGGATATGTGTGCTGCCTAAGACCTGGCTTTGGAATTGTTGAGCGTGGAAGCTTGGGTTATGATCCAGTGAGCTGCCCTGCTAGTTGCGGGGATGGTCGTTGGCTTAATTGTTTAGTTCCTGTTTGACTGTCCTGCATGATCCAATGCACAGGAGTTCTGAAAGGTTGGATGCTGGAGCTGTCCTTCCTGTAGAGGATTTGTTTGGACAATGTGATGGAGACTGCGGGCATTCAGGGAGAGTATTCCAACCCCCTATTATGCCCCACAGTAGGAGCTTGGACAGGACCTGTTTGATACTCATGGCCGCGTGGCATCCCCCAAGTTGACTGTTGCACCCTGCTTTGTTTTTTGGTTTTTTTTATAATGTTATAAAGTTATTGATGCTTATTACTCTGATGGGGGTAGAGTGAATGAGTTTGACATGCATGGAGGGGATCTGTACAGGCGGTTGTGGGTTGTTTATGTAGGTCAGAGTATGAGTGTGGTGCAGATTGGTTATGGATGGTGGGGGGTGTGAAGTTGCTGAGGATGGATGGATGGAGTGAGTCTTGAACGCGTGGAGTGACAGCATGTATTTGGGCGACTTGGGATGGGGAAGGGGGGGTGGGAAGTTTGGGGGGAGGGCTGCAGGGAAACAGGAGGAGGGGGAGGATATGTTGGGCTAGTATACGAGCCTCTGGTGGAGTTCCTAGGCTGGGGGGGGAGCTCTGCCTTCGTGGGTGAATTATGAATGTTGGTTATTAGGGTTACTAATGAGGGGGATGGGTGATTCTCGCATACATTGTGTGTCTTAGAATATCTGTGGGTTGGGTTCCCCAGCATAATATTATTAAAGCCTTATGGGATATAAGGCAATAGTTACGGTCACTTCCAGAGCGTCAATTGATTATTCAAACTACTCTTACATGATTATCATCCTCCCTCTGCGCTCCTCTATCATTATACAATGCTCTATGATAAGCCTTATCGACCACCTTCTCTGGATATCCCGTTGTCCATGGTGGTAGAGCGCAGAGGGAGGATGATAACCGTGTTAGTTTTATCTCTCGGTTTCTCCCCTGAGCTATCGGATCCAACGTATTTTATACTGACATGCTAATGTTTTGCACTTAGTTCCAGGATTGACTGGCATATGGCCTCAATGTGTGTGGCCTCGAGATCAAAATCTGAAAGAGATATTGAGTCCGGCATGTCTTCACCCGCTGGTTCTGACTCAAGTGTCACAACCGGGCCATTGGAAGTGTGGGAACTGTTCTATTTGTTCTGTTTTATTGCAGACTACATCCTTTTCATATAAGAGGAGGAAGTATATTTTGAGGAATCATACCACATGTGATTCTTCTCATGTGGTTTATTGTATATGCTGTCCCTGTGGCCTTTTTTACATAGGGAAAACTGCTCTTTTAAGATTAGGATGGGGGAGAATGAGTAGATTGAAATGTAGACGTAGAGAAGCTCCAATTGTGCAGCATTGTTTGGAGCTAGACCATGTGTTTGCGGATCTATGATGTTTTTGTATTGATTTGATTGCTGGCAGGAGGAATGGTTTGAGTAGAGAACAGTTTTTGATGGTTTGTGAGCAGCGATGATTTTTAGACTTGGGACAGTTTAACCTAATGGTTTAAACTCCCAAATAGATTGGGGAGTGTGTATGTGAGGTATGGTTATGGTTGGGTTTTCGTCATTTTCTTTCTTCATTTTTTATTGATTTTTGGTTAAGTAGTAGTGGTTTTATTGGGGTGTGGTTTCTTTGATTAGCTCGGGAAGGGCTTGATATGAAGTCGCATGCGCAGCATTTATCTGAGTCTATTTGGTGACTATCTTTGGTGAAGCTGGGTTGTGCAAAGTAAGGTTATGGTAGGTGGTTGTAAGTTCTGTTTTGGTTGTTTGAGTTTTCCATATGCTTGCCTTGATACCTTTATAGTCGAGGGTGATGTATTAATTTATTCTTTTTTTCATGGTGTTGTTGTTAAGTGCCATCGAGTCGGAGTCGACTCATGGCGACCCTCTGGATAGCTATCCTAAATTGTGTTCGGTCTTCAGTCAGGCGGCTTATTGTTGACAGACCAGTACCCGTAGCTGCTGTTATTATATAGATCCATCTCATTGTTAGCTTTCCTCTTTTGCGTTGACCTTCTATCTTGCCAAGCATGATGTCTTTCTCTAATGATCTCTCTCTTCGCATAATGTGTCCAAAGTATAAAAGTCAAAGTCTTCTCATCTGAGCTTCTAAAGAAAGCTTAGGTTTGATCTCCTCTAATACCGAATGGTTTGTTCTTCAGGCAGTTCATGGTATACACAGTATTCGCCGCCAGCACCATAATTCAAAGGCATAATTTTCTTCCAGTCTATCTTTTTCACTGTCCAGCTTTCACATCCATATGATGTTATTGAAAATACCATGGCTTGACCAAGTTGAATCTTTGTATGGAGAGAGACATCTCTGCTCTTGAGAAGCTTATCTAGGTCTTTCATAGTCATTTTGCCAAGAGCAATGTGTAGTCTGATTTCTTGATTGCTTGTTGCTTCTTTATTGATAGTTGATCCAAGTAGGTTAAAGTTGTTCACGATTTCAATTTCTTCTCCTTCAATGATGAACCTGTTGATTATGCCAGTTGTCATGATCTTTGTCTTCTTTACATTAAGGTGCAGTCCCATTTTGAGACTATGTTCTTTGATTGTGAGAAGCAAATGTTTCAGATCATCTTCACTTTCAGCCAGTAATGTGGTATCATCAGCATAGCGAAGGTTGTTGATGAGTCTTCCACCAATCTTCACACCTCTGTTGTCTTCATACAATCCTGCTTCTCTGATGATTTGTTCTGCATATAAATTAAACAGGAAGGGGGAAAGTATGCAGCCTTGTCTTACACCTTTGCTTATTTTAAACCATTCTGTTTCTCCTTGTTCCATTCGAACTGTTGCTTCTTGATCAATGTACAGATTACGCAAGAGAACGATCAGGTGTTCTGGTATACCCATGCTTCTTAATGTGGTCCAGAGTTTCTCATGGTTTACACAGTAAAAAGCCTTGCTATAGTCGATAAAGCACAAATAGATATCCTTTTGGTATTCTTTAGTCTTTTCATGGATCCATCTCACATCCGCAATGATGTCTCTGGTTCCTCGCCCTTTCCTGAACCCTGCTTGTACTTCAGGTAGTTCTTGTTCCAGGTATGCTTGTAATCTCTTTTGAATGATCTTCAGTAGAATCTTGCTGGCATGTGGGATTAGAGCGATTGTGCGATAATTTCCACAGTCATTTGGATCACCTTTCTTTAGTACTGGTATAAACACAGATCTTTTCCAGTCAGTTGGCCATGATGTTGTCTTCTACTTTTTTTTGGCAGAGCCTTGTAAGTAGGGTAACAGCTGCATCAGATTGCTGTAATACTTCTATGGGAATGCTATCAATGACTGGTGCTTTGTTCTTTGATAAGGTTTTCAATGCTGCTTCAACTTTTTCTTTCATCACCAATGGTTCCCGATCATTAGGTAAAGGTTGAAACAGCTGTTGGTCCACTTGATCTTTATCATATAAAAACTCTGTATATTCCTTCCACCTTTTCTTGATCTTCTCATGATCTTGATCTTTTCATGGTATAGCATTTAAATCTCCTGATGAAGCTGTTGGTGAAACGCTATGTGGACGTCCTGAGGGGGCATTGGGAAATGGAAGTATAATGCTACTAATGCTGTTTTGAAGTCTGCTGGAGAGGAGTTGAATACAAACTTGCAGTTTGAAGAAAGAGTGGGATTGCTCCGCAGTGGATATATTGAGCTAAGTTAAACATTATATAGCTACATCTTCCTGTAGAGGAGCTATGCTGTGATAAGAGTGATATAAAAGGAGGAATTGGTTTTGGGTCGTTGATGTTCTGGGGATGTGGAGTAGCAGAGATATTTCCAAGCTGCCCATGTAGAAGCCCCATTGATTCTGAGACCCTTCCCTCCTTTTATTTGTATTTTTAGAACGAATGAAGAAAGAAAATGTTGTTTTTTGTGCTATAAGGTGTGGTTGAAATACATGGAGTGTTGTTATGAGATATAAAGGCAGACATTGTTATGCTGCAAGAGATTCAGATGGATTGTAAGGTACATGATAAACTCCAGCGTTGGTGGGTAGGATAGGTCTTTGGGACCTCACCTGGCTCCAGGAAGGCTGGCGTAGCCTTACTGGTGTGAAAGGGGCTGAGTTTTGATGTGGATAATGTAGTAACAGACCCTCTGGGTTGATATTTGATAGTGGGGGAATGGATGGCTAGGGAGAGCATTACCCTGTGTAATGTACAGTGCATTGTGAAAGTATTCATCCCTTCCTAGTTTGTCCTGTTTTGTCGCATTACAACCTGGAATTAAAATGGAGTTTTGGGGCTTAGCACCATGTGATATACACAGCACGCCTACGACTTTGAAGATGCAAAATATCCTCTATTGTGACACAAGCAAATTAAGACAAAAAAACTGAAAGCATGAGTGTACATATGCATTCATCCCCAAAGTCAATACACAGTAGAGTCACCTTTTGCTGCAATTACAGCGGCAAGTCTCTTGGAATATGTCTTTATTAGCTTAGCACATCTAGCCACTGGAATTTTCACCCATTCCTCAAGGCAAAACTGCTCCAACTCCTTCAAGTTAGATGGGTTGCGTTGGTGTACAGCAAACTTCAAGTCATGCCACAGATTCTCCATTGGATTGAGGTCTGGGCTTTGACTACGTCCAACCAAAAAGCACAAATCCACGTGCTAAGTAACAAACCAGGGAGGTGTTCAGTGTGTGTGCATGCCCTCCCTGTTAGGAATCAATATGTACATTTTAGCAATAGGAGGATTTTTCATTTGGATGATTTTACAAATTGTTTGACAAGTCATGTTGTTTACATGATTCAGTGCCCATGCAAAAAAGTATATGTGGGGATGTCTACACGACCGGTTCGTCAAAGAATTATAGAGCATAGAAGTTGTATTAATAAGAGATTAGCGGATAAACCTCTGGTAGGCCACTGGATGGAATATAATCATAAGATATCAGATTTAAAATTTTTTATTATAAAAAAGGTTAAGTTGAACTGGAGAGGGGGAGATCTTGAGAAGACCATAGCACGCCTGGAGCAGCGGTACATTTTTCAGTTAGACAGTTTACACCCGAATGGGTTAAATATGGATGAGGATCTTTCGGTTTTTCTTTAAAGAGTGCAAAGTTTGCTGGTCTTTATTTAGATAACAATTTTCCCCTTGCCTTCTTCCTTCTGTTTAGTTTGGCACTCGACTTACAATATCAGGAGTAAAGCTAGTAGAGTATGTATATGTAATTTGATTATTTTACAGTTGAATCTTGCTGCATGGTCCCTTACATCTGTCAGGATAGTCCTAATAGGTAGTATTGGTTCACTGACACATACAAATTCTATAAGGTTAAGATAGGGTATATCAGTTATACATATATAGTATGGAAATAGTAGTTTAGAGGAGAAGATGTAGGTATTTCTCAGTAATTTTTAATTTTTGTGGTCATAGTGATAGTATCATTAAGTGTAGTTTACTTCGGTCGGCAGTGTATTCTTAAGTGTTTATTATGGCGTTTGAAAGTGGTCAATTGATTCTTTATTTTTATTTTCATTTTTTATTCTATTCCCTTCCTTTGTGAAAGGCTATGTATAATGATTTGTAGTATGCTTATTTATTCAAAGGAGAAGATTTTGTGGATATTTATGTAATAGAGGGAGTGGCCAGCTGTCAATCTCCAACACACTCTTTCTTCCCGCGTTTTTGAGCTTTTTTCTCCACTGCGCAGCCGCCAGCGTCTCTGTTTAAGGAATCCATCTGAGAATCGACTGGCTGGTATCGTTCAATTGAACAAGCTGGCATTTGAAATAAGCCAAGAATAGGTAAAAAATTGATCTATTTTTACTGGGATTGGTGTTGTGGCAGCGGAGTTCTCCCCGGCATGGGTTTTTAAGTGATCACTAGTTGGTTAGCAGCAGTAGCGCTAACATCCGGTGTAGCTATTTATGTATATAGCTTTCAGTAAATGTTTGAAAGATGCGGATTATTACTTTTGCTGATATAATGGGTTCCTTTTTTTAATTACAGTGTAGCCGCCAGTACATTTTGACAATAGGTGACTGTCGGCACCAACACTAGTAATTTTGTGAATCAGTTGCGGCTCAATTTGTTCAATAGAGGTAAGACACGATGCATTGTTGGCTATGTATAATGATTTGTAGTATGCTTGTTTATTCAAAGGAGAAGATTTTGTGGATATTTATGTAATAGGGGGAGTGGCCAGCTGTCAATCTCCAACACACTCTTTCTTCCCGTGTTTTTGAGCTTTTTTCTCCACCGCGCAGCTGCCAGCATCTCTGTTAAAAGAATCCATCTGAGAATCGACTGGCTGGTATCATTCAATTGAACAAGCTGGCATTTGAAATAAGCCAAGAATAGGTAAAAAATTGATCTATTTTTACTGGGATTGGTGTTGTGGCAGCGGAGTTCTCCCCGGTATAGGTTTTAAGTGATCACTAGTTGGTTAGCAGTAGTAGCGCTAACATCCGATGTAGCTCTTTATGTAGATAGCTTTCAGTAAATGTTTGAAAGATGCGGATTATTACTTTTGCTGATATAATGGGTTTCTTTTTTTAATTACAGTGTGGTCGCCAGTACATTTTGACAATAGGTGACTGTCGGCACCAACACTAGTAATTTTGTGAATCAGTTGCGGCTCAATTTGTTCAATAGAGGTAAGACACGATGCATTGTTGGCATTATAATTTTAAAAGGAGCCTATGCGTGTGTAAGACTGCTGTAGGGTCATGTATATTTACATTAATAGAGTATGTCCACGACGTTCCTGTTGCACTTTTCCTTGGTTGGGTTTTCATTTAATGGTGGATATCATAGTATTAGATTCGCCCATTTATAATAGTCCTCTATTCTCTCATTGTAGCAACAAGTGTGGCAAGGTACAAATTAAGGAATACAGAGGTATGGTTTCAATATGTATATAGTTTTAAATGATCACAGGTTATATTGTTTTTTATGTTTTTTATATTTTTTGGCTGGTTTGTCACCTTTTGAGAGGTTTTATTGTTTTTAAATGTTGCTATTTATTTATAATTATGGTTCATTTAAATGTTTTGTATATGCATATTTATTTTTTACTTATTTATTTAAGTAATGTGAGTTCTTTTGCTGCATTTTTATATGCATATTTATTTATTTATTTGATCATTCATTTATTCAATGTGATGTTTTTTGTAGTACTTTAATAGTGCCTTATGATTTGTTCTTATACGTATTTTTAACTGTAATAGTTTTTAATTATTTATGGATGTTTTTATGTGTTTTTTAGCCATAAGCCCCTGATGAAGGCATAAGCGAAACACGGCCTGTGTTGGGCCTGGCTTTAAGAGTGAGAGTGTCCTAATAAAGAATTCCTTCCTGGGCTTTGACTAGGCCATTCTAGGACATTTAAGTGTTTCCCTTTAAACCAGCTTTAGGAGAATGTTTAGGGTCATTGTCCTGCTGGAAGGTGAATCTTCGTCCCAGTCTCAAATCTCTGGCAGACTGAAACAAATTGCCCTGTATTTAGTGCTATCCATCATTCCTTCAATCCTGACCAGTTTTCCTGTCCCTGCCAATGGAAAAGATCCCCACAGCATGATGCTGCCACCACCATGTTTCACCATAGGAAAGGTGTTCTCGGGATAATGGGAAATGTTGGGTTTGCGCCACACATGACGTTTCCCATAATGGCCAAAAAGTTCAATTTTCGTCTCATCTGACCAGAGAACCTTCTTGCATGTGTTTGGGGGGTTTGTCAGATGTGTTGTGCAAACTCCAAACATGTTTTCTTATTTCTTTCTTTAAGCAATGTTTTTTTTCTGGCCACTCTTCCATAAAGCCCCGCTCTGTGGCGTGTATTGCTTAAAGTGGTCCTATGGACAGATACTCCCATCTCCGCTGTGGATCTTTGCAGCCCCTTCAGTGTTATCCTTAGTGTCTTTGTAGCATCTCTGATTAATGCCCTCCTTGCCCGGTCTGTGGGCGGCCTTCTTGTGTCAGGTATGTAGTGGTGCCATATTTTTTCTATTTTGTTCTAATGGATTTAATGGTGCTCCGTGGGATATTCAGAATTTGGGATGTTTTTTTATAACCCAACCCTGATCTATACTTCTTCACAACTTTGTCTCTGACCTGTTCGGAGTGCTCTTTGGTCTTCATATTGCTTGCTTAATGGTGTTGCAGAATCAGGGGCCTTTTAGAACAGGTATATTTATACAGGCACCATGTGATACTGACTGCACACAGGTGGACCCAAATCAACTAATTATGTGACTTCTGAGGTTAATTGATTGGGTCAGATCTTATTTAGGGATTTCATAGCAAAAGGGATGAATACATATGCACACACAACTTTTCAGTTTTTACTTTTTTTTTATATGTCAAGGTATTTTATTGTCATTTCACTTCACCAATTTGAACTATATTGTTAGGTCCATTACCTAACATCCAAATGAACCTCCATTTTCATTCCAGGTTGTATGTAATGCAACAAAGCAGGACAAAAAAACAAGGGGATGAATACTTTTGCAAGGTACTATATATGGGTCCAATGTTCCTAGTAAGGAATTTTTCACATGCCTGGGGCAGAAGCTACATTCATTTCAGGTTGGCAGATTGCTTATGGGAGGGGATTTTAATTGCCCACAAGACCCTACAATAGGTCTCCACTGGGGGGGGGGGGGGGCACTGGCTGGTCTACTAAAAGCGTTTTGCACCTTTGTGATCTTTTTGACTTAGTGGATGTTTGGTGCACTCTTCACCCTCAGGAAAAGGACTTCACGCACCTCTCTCATGTGCATAGGTCTTTATTGCGCTTGGATTTTTTCTTATTGCTGATGGGCCTTTTGATACGTGGGGGATGCTCGCATTGGCAACATAGTCATTTCTGATCATCCGCCGGTGTGGGTTGACCTTGGTTGGCATGGGGGGTGCCGGAGGGGTGGTGGCTGGCATTTCCCACTTCATTTAAATGACGACCGATCCTTTTGAAATTTCTGCAGGACAAGTGAGACAAATTTATTTATTTATTAACAATTCTTATATACCGCACTATTAGCCATCAGCGCGGTTTACATTGAACAGAAACATCCGACAATTTACATATGTCTGGTCATTACATTTAATTATGTTACCAGCGGGAACGCTCGTTTGAAGAAGGACGTTTTTGAAGCTAAGTTCAATTTTTACAAAAAACTTATTTAAAAGTGGAAAAAACAAGATAAAAAGATAAAAAGAAAAATTTTGGTCTGTTAACTGTGGCTATAAGAAGGTCGTTGATGTGTGGAGGGTTATTTGACCGCAGTCATAATGGTCATATAAATGCCCGAATAATCTGAGACCTGTTAGCCATTTAAGTTCACATGACATAGAATTGATGTCAATAGAAGTCGCTTATAACTTTCATGTTACATTACAGAGTTTAATATTTCCTTGGTCATTACATTTAGCAGGAAGTAGAACTTGGATAAACGGGTTAACTATATACATTGGTGGTTCACCTGATAATGGACACGGTCAACTATATACATAAGTGGTACAACAATACAGGAAACTGCTTGTTATTTACATTGTGGGGTAAGCCTGTTGCGTGGGTCTGCCTTTTTGACTACTTCTGCTACTCGCTTGGGAGTTATGGGAGTTACAAATTTTCTGTGAATAATGCTGCCCATCACGAGAATCCTGCTTTTTACTTGGAGACAGAGAAGGTGGTATTGAGGGGAGAGATCCTCAGTTACAAGATTAGTAGGAGGAGGTGAAAGGATAAGAGGACACTTCAATTGAAGAAGCAAATACAAACCTTGGGAATGAGTCAGTCATAGAGGGCATGTGAGATCCTTATAGCTTTTCAAACAGAACTTAATACTATTCTTCAACAGAGAGCCTGTAAATCAAAGCTTTATTATAAATCCAAACTCTTCCTTCATGGTAATAAGGTAGGAAAGTGCTTCTCCTCATTGATCAAGTGCTGGCAGAGGGGCCGATTTATAATGCACAAACCGACCCCTGCCCAGCCTATTGGATAAAGGAGCTACGTTGTGATCTCAGCCCTCTCATCACTAGAATGATGAATTTATCCTTTACATCTGGTTCCTTCCCATCAGCCCTCAAGAGAACGTCCATTAGACCCCTCTTAAAGAACCCCAAACTCGACCCACAAAAGGTTGAATCTTATAGACCCATAGCTAGTATACCCCTTCTAGCTAAAATAATTGAAAAGGAAGCCCAAAGGCAAATGCAGGATCACATCAACACCGCCTCCCCTTTAGACCAATGTCAGCATGGCTTCAGGGAGTGCCACGGCGTAGAAACCCTCTTCACCACCCTCTGCAACAACATTATCACAGGCATTGACAACATCCGCCAAGGCTTTGTTCTTATCTTCTTGGACATTGCTGCGGCCTTTGACTCTGTACATCACGATCTTTTAATAGGGAGGCTAAAAGAAAAGGGCATCAACGACACTGCTCTGGCCTGGTGCAAATCATACCTTGATCAGAGATGGCAGTATGTAACCTCAGGAACAGCAACATCCACACCTTTCCATCAAAGACAGGGTGTGCCACAAGGGTCAATCCTATCATCACTCTTATTTAACATATACATACAGCCCGTCTGCAACATTATCAGGTCCTTCAAGGTCGACTGCTTGATATACGCAGACGACATTCTTCTCTACATGCCTTTCTCCACAGTCCACATGGATCTCTCACCGCTGACCAGATGTTTTGATGCTGTGTCTGAATGGCTACAATCCCAGAACCTCCGCATTCAACACAAGAAAACTGAGGTTCTCTTCATCACTAGAGACCCATGTTTCAACCCCCCCCCCCCATCCCAGATAAAGGTGAAGGAAGCCGAGCTACGAACAAAGCCTTCAATCCGATACCTTGGGGTCACTTTGGACCAACGCCTGGATATGAAACTACATATAACTAATGTAGTCAGAGCGATCTATCTCAAGATCCGGACACTCCGACACCTTCGCTCCTTGCTTGATCCCGATGACTTCCAGACTATATTCCAAGCTTTAACCTTACCGCACCTCGACTATGCTAATGCCATTCTTCAAGGCCTCCCACACTCCACCTTAAACCCTTTACAACTTGCCATGAACACCGCTGCCAGAGTCCTCTACGGAGCATCAAGAAGGGACCATGTAACACCTATTCTAAAGCAGCTTCACTGGCTCCCCATACATGGGAGACTGTTATTCAAGACCTTATTACTCACCTTCAAGGCTATCAAAGGCATCATCTCCTCCTCACTAATAGACCTTATTCAGACCGTTCCACCTAACAGATCTAGGAGAACGATATCTACAAACGCACTAGCAATCCCTAAGGCAGCAACAAAATGCTCACTAGTGACGTCTAACAGGGCTTTCAGCTTCTATGCCCCTAAGTGCTGGAACACCTTACCACCGGAGATTCGGGCTATCACCAATCTAACTCTTTTCAGAAAGGCACTCAAATCCCACCTATTCCCCCAATATTACCAGACCAGCCAAACATCGACCTGACCGCCCATCCCCTTTTTGAACACCTGTTCCACAGGACCCAACTCAATCTAAGAATAAATCCTGCTGTATATACATGTAAATACATATGTAAATAGTCTCAGTTAACAATTTCCCCATGTTTATCCAAGTTCTCGTACCTGTTCTATGTAAAACCAAACAGCTTGTTGTTCTGGTCTATTGTTATATTGTAAACCGCGCTGATGCTAAATAGTGCGGTACATAAGAGCCTGTAATAAATAAATAAATAATAAATAAATAGTGGCATTGAAGGATAAGGGAGATATGATTACCGAGGAGAGCAGGATAGTGGCCTTATTCCGTCAATATTATAAAATGTTGTATGATGGTGGGATAGGCTCTGTTTGGGGAAAGAGGACTACTTAGATGATGTTCATATACCTGAACCTACTGAAACCCAGAAAGCAGCTTTGGCAGGCCTATTAATGAGGAAGAAATTAATCGGGCAATTGTCCATTCTAAATTGAGCAGGTCAGCAGGACTTGATGGCTTCAGCAATGAATGGTATAAAATGTTGTGTGAACAGTTGGTTGGTCCCTTGTGCCACCTCTTTAAAGCTCTTATTGTGGAGCAGCATTTTCTATATAATTCTAATAAAGCTCATATCACTGTTATATCTAAGTCAGGCCAGGACCCCTTGCTCACGGCCTCATATCAGCCAATCTCTTTATTGAATTATGACAATAAGTTGTTGGCCAATTGTTTGGCATTGATCATGCTGAGCCTAATACAGGACAGTCAGGTGGTGTTTGTGTGGGATCAGCACCCTGTTCAAAATTTATGCAAGATAGTGGCTTCCTTAAGAGTTTTGTAAAAGAAAGGGTTAGGCCTCCTTACTGATTAATTTTGATGCTGAGAAAGCATTTGATTTGGTTAATTGGGATTATTTTTTGCTGTTATGAAGCATATGGGGTTTGAAGGGTTATTTTTTCAGGTAGTCAGGGTTTTATATACTGATCCTAGAGCTTCTGTGGTGGTGAATTGGGTTATTTCGGAGGAATTCCCCTGACAAGAGGAACGTGACAGGGCTGTCCGCCTTCCCCATTGTTGTTCCTTTTTTTTTTTATTGAAAGTCTTTTAGTCATATACAATAACCAAATCAGTAAATGACATAACACTGATATTGAAAGAGAAAAATGAGATCAATACAAAATAAAGAACAAGACCCAAACAGTATCAGTCAACAGTCCACATCCCGGGAGTTAGCTGCATTCTATATAACAAAAAGAAAAACAAGCAATAAAGTAACCAAGGCCAAGAGGCCACAATTAGGAGGAACCACCATCAATGTTACTTAACCCTGTTGAGCCCTGCCTATCAAGCAAAAATCTTTCCAATTGTGTAACATCAAGGAAAACGAAAGAAGCACCTTCAAAAGTAATCAGGCACTTACAAGAGAATCTTATATTGTTCCTTTTATTTTTGGAACTTTTTCTGCATTTGGTTAGAGAAAATGTTAATATTTAAGGAGTGACTATGGGGGGAACTACATTCAAAATTGCGGCCTTTTCGGACAATATACCGGTCCATTTGGTTAACCCACAGGAATCCCTAACATTCTTGATGGAAGAGTTCCAGTGTTTTTAGTCTTGGCTCTGGCCTTACTTTGAATAGAGATAAGTCAGAGGCACTGACAGTAGATCCTGAGGTCCAGGCAGAGTGGGAGGGTCCCTTCCCCCTCAAATGGACTATGGGTGCATTTAAATAGCTGGGGGTTCAACAGCCCATGAATTTGTCCCAAGTGTATGGGTTAAATGACATACCGGTGTTGAAGCGGGAGCAAGAACAGCTTCTATGTTGACAGGCCCTACCTCTGTCCCTTTTGGGGCACATTGCCTTGTATAAAATGACCTTGTTGTCAAGATGGCTGTATTTACTCTAAGTGTTGCCATTACGACTGTTGAAGTGTGATTTGAAACTGGAGACAGCATGTGGGGCACTTTCTTTGGCAGGGCAGAGGCCTCATATTTCCATTGCCAATTTGCAGGGAGGAGGGAGTGGGGAGGTCTGGGGTTTCCGGATCTCGTCATATACAACCTAGGTTGTGTTTCTTGACTAGGATCCCCAATTTCAGATCTCTGTCCCCTACCTCTTTGGCAGCCTACTGTCCCAGTTTCCAGTAGTGGGGATAGTGCCATGCCAGGGCTGCGGCAGCAGCATCACTCTCCCATCACCAGCACAATTGGCACAATGAGCACCCCCCTAGAGCTACCACCCAATGCCTCACTCTTTCCTTCCTCCCCCTACCCAGCCATCACCTGATCTCTCTCCTTGTCCCCTTTGCAGAGCCATCACCAATCAGTTCTTTCTGGAGGCATGGCAGACAGGAAATGCGGGGCTTTGGAGCTCATGCATATGCTGAATGTCAGATGTACAGCATGCACATGAGCTTCAAAGCACCGCCCTGTTTTAACTTCCTGTCTGTCACGCTGCCGGGAAAGAACCAATCACTGATGGCTGTAGGGAGGGGGTAAAGAAAAGAGAGAGACTGGGTGATGGGGGCAAGGAGAGAGAGAGATCAGATGATGGTTGTGGGGGAGTAAGAAAGAGAGATCAGGTGATGGCTGCGGGGGGGGGGGGCAAGGAGAGAGAGAGGGAGAGAATGTGTGATGGCTGTGGGAGGTAAGGAGAGAGAGAAAGATGTTGAGTGATGGCTGCAGGAGGGGGTAAGAAGCAGGAGAGAGAGAACGGGTTATGGCTGTGGGGGGGAGTAAGGAGAGTGAGAGATCGGGTGATGGCTGTGGGAGGAGGGATAAGAAGAGAAAGAGCAAGATCTGGTGATGGCTGCCACAGACATTGAGAGGAAGTGGCAGTGGCAGAGATAGGCCTGGGTTCGGAAATAGCAGGAAGATGCTGGCCATAGGAGATAGAAAACAGGTAAAGTCAACAAGGAATGGGATGGGATGGAGAGCAGATGCTGGGCTACAGACAGAGGACATGCTGGAAACAGGAGGAGAGAGAGGGAAGATGCTGGATATCTGGATAGGGGGGTGAATAGTGATGGGAAAGGGAGATGATGGACATCTGGGTGATGGGGGGCTTAAGAAAGCATAGTTACTCAACTGTAACAGGTGTTCTCCAGGGACAGCAAGAATCAGTCCTCACATATGGGTGACATCGACACCAACGGAGCCCTCACGGAAGCATCTCCCAAGCTTTCAAAGAAAGCCTTTGGGAGATGTCATTACGCATGCATGGTCCCCTTCCCTCCCAAGGGTGCCATCTTATTCAGTCAGATGACATAGCTAGAGCCAACAAAAGAACATGGCCAAAATTGTATAGCAACTCCAAGGGGAGGAGGAAGGGTTGTGAGGACTGATTCCTGCTGTCCCTGGAGAACACCTCTTACATGTGAGTAACTATGCTTTCTCCAGGAACAAGCAGTAAGTCAGTCCTCACATATGGAACTCCCTAGCTATAGGCTACCGAGTACATGTAGAAAAAGCCCAGCCCAGCCGTGAGCAGCCGCAAGCAAATCTGAAGCCAGACTCTGAGGACCCCAGTGTCCAGGGAGAACCATGGCTCCAGTAGCCTGAACAAGAAGGGTCGTAGGACAGGAGTTGCGTAAACCCCAAACAGATTACAGCCTGGCCAAAGGTACTGTCCTGATGGGACACCATCTCCAGGTAGTAGTGAGCTGCAAATGTGTAGACTGTGGACCAGGTGGCAGCCCAGCAGATATCTGCCATAGGGACAGATCTCACAAAAGAGGTTGCCATCTCCCTGACGTTGTGCGCCGTGATTCAGCACTCCAACGATAGCCTAGCCCTATCATGGGCAAAGGCGATGCAGTCCACTACCAGGTGGACAGGGTCCGCTTGGTAACAGCCTCCCCCAGTCGACTGAGGTCATAGGAAATGAAAAGCTGTGAGGCTTTGCGGTGGCCCTGAGAACGTTGCAGGTAGAAAGACAGGGTCCTCTTGCAGTCCAGAGTATGGAGAATGGCCACTGCCTTATCGGCGTGGGGCCATGGAAAGAAGGTAAGGAGCACCACCTCCTGGTTCAGGTGGAAAGCAGACCCATCTTCGGGAAGAATTTAGGATGGGTGCAAAGGACGACTCTGTTCTTGTAAAACCTGGTGTAGATTGGCTCGGCTCCTAAGGCCTGAAGCTCACTGATTCTGCGGGCAGAGGTGAGTGCCACCAGAAAGGCTACCTTCCACGATAGGTAATGCAAATGGCAGGTAGCCAAGGGTTCAAAGGGAAGCTTGGTAAGCTTCACCATGGCTACATTGAGATCCCATTCCACTGAAGGCAGCCGGATGGGAGGCTTAAAGAGCAGCAAGCCCCACATGAATCGGATAATGAGAGGCTGCACAGAAAAAGGCTTGCCCTCTATGGAGTGATCGTTTGCGAAGAGCGCGCTCACATGTACCCTGATGGAGTTGGACTTGAGTCCGGATTGCGAGAGGTGGAGCAAGTACTACAGCATCGTATGTACAGGGCAGGAGGATGGATCTACTTAGTGCCCCATACACCAAACAGAGAATCTGCGCCACTTGAAGGCGTAGGCTCATCTGGTGGAGTCCTTATGAGAGGCCAAGAGGACTTCTTCCACCTCCCTGGGGAGGTTGAGGGGTGCTAGAGTAACCCATTCAACAGCCATGCTGTTAGTGACAGGCATCCCAGATTGGGGTGGAGAATCGAGCCCTCCTCCTGGGTCAGTAGTCCTGAGAATTTCCCCAGAGAGACCAGGGGCTCCATCAGGAGGCGGAGTACCAGAGGAAGTCAAGGCTATCTGGGCCACCATGATCATGAAAGCCTTGTCCCGCTGGACCTTGAAGAGTATCCTCGCAATTAGTGGCGTGGAAGGGAAGGTGTATGACAGGCCCTCTGACTTCGAGATGAGTTAGGCATCCGCTGCTATCCAGGACAGATGCGGTTGGGGACAGCAGAAGCAAGGCAGCTGAGCATTGGCTGGGCTGGCGAAGAGGTCCAGACTTGGGATGCCCCATAGTCGAAATAGCCTCTGCGCCACCCTGGGGTCCAGGTGCCACTCATGAGGTTGGGGAACCCTGCTCAGCCTGTCCGCTAGAACATTGTCCTGGCCCGGAAAGTATACTGCCCTGAGGAGCATTCCCTGACTGGTCACATATGAGCAGAGGCTACTGTCTTCTGGCAGAGGCGGTAAGACCCTGTGCCCCCCTGTTTGTTCAGGTAGAACATCACAACCTGGTTGTCCATTTGGACTAGCACCTAATGATGCTGTAGGCAGTGATGGAAGACCTTGATCACAAAAAAAATGGCTCTGAGTTCCAGCAGGTTGATCTGCTGCTGGCTGTCCTTGAGAGACTAGTTGCCCTGCATGCACAGTTCCTCACAGTGGGCACTCCAGCCCAGCAGGGAGGCATCTGTAGTGAGGACTCTCGGGGGGTTTGGGTGTTGGAAGGGCATGCACTTCTGCAGGTGCTGTCCATCCTGACACGAACTGAATGACTCTGCTAGTTGATGGGACACCGATACCCTGTCCCAGAGTTTGCCCGTGGCCTGACTCCACTGTGAGTGGAGACACCACAGAGCTGCCCTTATTTGGAGATGGGCATTGGGGACCGCATGGATGGTGGAAACCATGTGGCCGAACAAGCGAAGCATAGACCATGTGGACACGGTGTGGCAGCACTGTACTTTGGTTGCCAGGGTCCTGAGGCGATCCGCCCTGTCCAGGGGGAGGAAATCCCTGGCCTGGAGGGTGTCCATGCAAGCCCCTATGAACTCTAGCTCTTGAGTTGGAGTGAGGTGGGATTTGGGGTGGCTTATCATGAACCCCAGACATTGTAGGACCTTGATGGTGTGGGCTGTGTCCTGTTCCACCTCTAATGCCTTGTCTTCTTTTACAAGCCAGTCATCCAGGTACAGGAAGACAAAGGCCCCTTGGAGACGAAGGTAGGCAGCCATCACTGCCAGGCATTTGGTGAAGACTCTAGGTGCGGAGGCTAGGCCGAAGGATAGTACCCTGTACTGTTAGTGGTTGCCCCCGAACATGAACCTTAGGTACTGCCTGTGAATGGGATGAATAAAGATGTGGGTATAAGCATACTTTAGGTCCATTGCCAATCTTCCTGCTGGAGGTAGGGCAGCAATATTCCAAGGGAGAGCATTTTGAACTTCTCCTGCATCAGGAATTTGTTCAGGTTTCTTAGGTCCAGGATGGGCCTTAGGCCCCCTGTTCTTTTTGGGACCAGGAAGTACCTGGGGTAGAACCCCTTTCCTTCCAAGTGATGTGGTACAGGCTCCACAGCCCTGTTCTTGAGAAGGCATTCAAGTTCCTGCAGTAGCAGGGCCTGGTGCAGAGGAGTCCGAGGAAGCTCCCCTGCAAAGAAAGATCAAGGCATCTGATCCAGATGAAGGAGGTAACCCTCCCTGACTACCTGAAGTGCCCAGGAGTCAGTGGTGATGGCAGGGCAAAATGAATCATATGTCCCCCTGTGGGTATCTGATCCCCCAGTGGGAGAGAGGCTATGCTTTGGGAGTCAAAGCCCTGACACAGGCTGGGCTGGGGCTGGGGCTGGAGGCTGGGGTTTGGGTCCTTTAGGCTTACGTGGGCCCTGGCCCATTCCCTTGGCCTGGTGACCCTGCTGCAAGGTCTGAGGGGTCTGATATGAGTGATAGCCTCAGTAAGGTTGGCCTTTCCGATGAAAGCGAGGCCTTTTCCCCCATGGCTTCTTTCTGGGAAGAGTGGAGGTCTTCCTCGAGAGCCGAGTCCGGGTGACATACTCGGTCTCAATCACCGCTGCCTTGTCTTCTATCAGTTTACCAAAAAGGTTTTCACAGAGGCAGAGGACATCGAGGAGTTTCCTGGACTCATTGCTCAAGGTCCGATGCCTGGAGCCAGGCCTGGCATCAGGCCCTGATTCCAGCAGCAGCCACCCTCATGGTGGACTCAAAGCCATCGTAAGCCACTCAGAACAAGTACTTTGAGCAGTCCCTGATGGACCTTGTCAGCATCTCAAAGCATTGAGGATAGTTCCTGCTGAGAACCGCCAAAAAACACCAAGCTCCTTGGTGAGATCTCAGAGGAACATGCCAATACACAGCTGGTATGCCTGTATATGGCATGCAAGCATCAAGCTCTGGTAACATTTCCACCCGAGGGCATCGAGGGTGCAAGACTCCCTGCTCAAAGGCACCAAAGAGTGTGACTTAGGACTTTTTTGTCAATGCATGGCCGACTCAACCACCATGGAGGTATGAGGGAGTTACACCTTTCTGAAGCCGGGCCTTCGCTGGACCCGGTTCAAAACCCACCTTTTCCTCCAATACTTCCCAGCCAGCAATTGATCCTAGATATCCCTCTCAAGAAATGACCCACTCTAGAAAGGCCCTTACATGCATTATCTGTTTTTACCTATCATGCAGTGTAAATAGCTTATGTATATAGTTAACCCTGTTATCCAAGTTTGTACTCCTGTTCGATGTAAAACCTGACAGCTTGTCGTCATGGTCGTTATGTTATGATGTAAATCGCGCTGATACTAAATAGCGTGGTATATAAGAAACTGTAATAAATAAATAAATGGTGTCCAGGCATCGGCTCACAATGGGCACCGATGCCGATGTTTCACACATGCAGAGGAGGAGGTGCCCGAGGATGGAGGGGACAGGGACCAAAAGGGTCTCCTTGTGTGGGGCCTCATATTGGAGGACTTCAAGCTCCGTGTGGGGGTCATCCTTTGACGCCATGGTGAGGGAGAGAACTTTCGCCATGTCCTGAATGAACTCGAGGAAAGAGGTGTCCTCGGTCGGAGACCGACGCCTCAGTCCTGGCGGGAATGGATCTGAGGGGAGATCACAGTGAGCTCATGTCTCCAGCGAAGCCTCATCCTCAAATTCCATTTAGTCCATTGAGGACTGGAGGCCTGGCGGCTCCGAGGAAATCGATGGCCCCAGTCTTTGAGGAACCGCTGCTGGTGCTTAAATGAAATCAGAGGCACTTGCCTGAGAGGATCTTGCTCACAAGGATCAGGAGCAGAATCATGACCCTCGCCGAGGATCAACTCGAGGCGTGGAGCTCTCAAGGAACTCTTTGGTGGCCCGGGGAGTCCTCACCATTGAGATCCCTGCAGTCTTAGCATGTGTACTGGCGGGGCTGGGCACTGGCACTTTCTGCGAGGCCAGGAATGCAGAAACGCTGCGCTCCAATGCCATCATCCTGACCTCCCATTCTGGGTTGCAGCTTTCAACACTGAGGCCGGAGTGACCATTTCAGGTGTCGGGGATGAGAGGGAGTCCTTAATAGGGATGGCCTTGGGGGTCCCAACTCCCTCGCCGGTGGCCTCGACATCTGTCCTGGGGATTTTGGCCAACCGCTCCTGCTCCGAGTCCTCAGAAACCCTCCGGGGGCTGTGGGACCTCACATGGTACTTGCTGTGAAAGTCCACTTCCCAGGAAGAGGTTCACAAAGATTTCTTCTTTTTCATATGCTCTTGCTCCAGGGAACCCTTGTTGGAGTGCCCGGGTGCCTATCGGGTACCACGGAGGCTTTACGATTCCTGCGGGGCCTTAGAGTGCATGGCTGCTTCTGCTGATGACTATGGATGGCCTTAGCTGACATCTTCTTGCACAGGGAACATGCCTCTGGGTCATGGTCAGCACCCAGACACCTGAGGCAAAAATTGTGTGTGTCGGTAAGGGACATGTTCCTGGAGTACTGATCACACTTCTTAAATCCAGTGGCCACTGGGGCAAAAAGGGCATCAGCAAGGTCGAAGACCCTTGATGCAGCCAGCATTTGAAAAGGGCACAAAACCGCGCTGAGTGGAAAAAACCTAACTAAAGAGGTTCCGTGTCCCAAAGCCGAGGCGACGGGTCTCGGAGGCCAGAAAAGGACTGGTGCTAACCGGATAGTGCACAAAAGTGCACAAGAAAATCAACTTTTTTTCGGGGAAGAAAGACATATGTCTGCAGGGCTCCATGGAAAATGGGAGACTGAGTAAGATGGCACCCTTGGGCGGGAAGGGGACCACGCATGCATGGTGGCATCTCCCAAAGGCTTTTTTGAAAGCTTGGGAGATGCTTCTGCAAGGACTCCATTGGCGTCGATGTCACCCATATGTGAGGACTGACTTCCTGCTTGTTCCTGGAGAAAAGGAGAAAGGCTGGACTGGGAGGGTAGGGAAGGGGAGAGAAGATGAAATACTAGATAGGGAGCAGGGTGAAGGGAAGAGAAAGGAAAATGCTGGACAAAGATCAGGGAGAAGGGATATGGAGAGAAGAGGGAGTTAGTGAGAGAGTGGGGAAGGAGGGAGAGAGATGGGGAATGCGAGGACGTGAGGGAAATGAAAACTGTAGCTAGATGCAGTAAACAAGGGAGAGACTGAGGACTGATTGAGGAGGAGGGGCAAAATCAGAATGGCTAGAGAAGCAGAAAAATAAATGGAATACAGTTGAAAGATAAATGTCTGATGTAGGAGAGGAAGTGAAGACAGGAGGTGAGAAAAAGAAATAACAAATGAACAGGTCACCTTGGGAACAGCGTTAAGAGAAGACAGACAAAAGCAGAAATCAGAGACTGGAAGTGAGATGATGAGGTAAAAATGGCAGACGTAAAAAAAACAATTTTATTTTTAATATAATAATTGGACTATGCCAGTTTTAGGAATTTACATCTGTAATTTTTATATTTTGCATAGTACAGTGGGGAAATGTTTCTATTTCTTCGGTGATTTGTTTCCTTGGAAGTGATATTGTTGCTGTCATGAGATAGATGGGGAGAAAAGAATGACTCTTCTTCCCTCCCCCAACCCCTATTGCGCACTCCTGGAACTAAGCCTTCCTCTCTTCTCTCCCCTCCCCCGCTGACATTTGGATGAATGTCACAGATTTGCCTCCAAAAATCTGGTAACCTTAATCTCGACACTTATGAGATTGACTCTATGCCAGGCATGTCTGTACGCCTTTAGACATGGAGCAGGAGTTGGTAAGTCCCCTGAACTGGCTCTAAATCCTGCATGCAGAAAAGACAAAAATTCCTAGAGAGTTGTTATGGAGTCATATTGTGGGGCCGCTGCGTTCAGCATGGTGCGTATTGTGCAAGACCTTTCATCAGTCTCCTAAGGCCTCTTTTTTTTTAAATGTAATTTTTATTGACGGTCCAGTCACAGATACAGTTTCAGATTTCCTCCAAAGTGCATCTTATCATTTCTCACAGAAAGTTATTTATAACTATATTGCCATTACGTAACCATCCAAGAAAAACCACAGTAAAAAACATGAACCAGAAACTACAATAGTAAGATGCCCTAAACGGGCCCAACTTCTCACACATAAAAGTAGATTGAAGTAGTCTTCAAGGCTTCCTCATTCTCTCCTCTTTCATACCACACTACTCACTAACCTGCCCCCTCAACTCCTCCTTCCCTTCCCCCCATTACACCCTAGTGGTATGTGAAAGCCGCAAATGCTTCACCCCAGGCCGGTGTATTCTTAGACCTGTGTGTTCGCATCTCCCAGAGGGCCATTTCGCTCACCAAGCAATACCACTGCATTGCTGGAGGGACATCTTCTGTAATCCAGTGCTGTGATAATCTTTTATGTCAATAATAGGAGTATGTACACGAGCCTTTTCTGTAGCTTGCGAATGCCCTTGTCCCGCAAGGGCACATCCACCCACAAGAGCAGCAACCTGTAGATCCACTCCACCCTTGTCCCGTGTTCGCTCAATAGACCCCAACATTCCCCCCACAGCCCCTTTAATTTATCACACTCCAGAAAGGAATGCCTTCCTTTACCTTACATTTCAGGAACGCGCAGTCTTGCCACATCCCCATTCTCTTCCCTCTTTCTCAGGTTACATTCACTCTATGCAGAATCTTTATTTGCATTTTCTGCAGTGCGGCACTGAGGATCTGCCTCCATAGCTCCCTTAACTATTCTGAAAGGTCCTCTTCCTCCAGCCCTTCCATCCCATCCCCCTCCCACACTGATGCAAGGCACCAAAGGTAGCCCAGATCCATCAAACGTTTCCCAATTTGGAACCATCGAGCTAGCTCATTCACCTGAGGCAGGACCCCCTGGAAGGCTTTGTCAAAATTTGCATATTGGAAGCCCGTAGGATCGATTGCCCTCAATTCCCCATAGTAATGCCCAGCTTGTAAGTAATGAAGAAAGTATGAGTTTTCCAACCCTCACTTCATCCTCACCTGATCAAAAGGAGCCCCAGACTCCTGTAGCTGCACCAAATGTCCCATCTCTCTTCACCCTCTCTCTCTCTACTCCTGAAATTTCATCCTTCCTACTCCTGCCAGAAATGCAGGGTTCCCCCCCCCCCCAAGCTGCAAAAAGGGCGATATCCTCTGCATTCCCCCTCCCTTGCTCTTCTACCATCGCCAGGCTTTCTTGAAGGGGGTCAACAACCATTGCCCACCTCCCAGCTGGCTCTGATGGATTTCGTTGATATCCAACAAATTTAGGATAGTCCACAGGAACCACCAGTTTTCCAAAAACCTTATCACAGCATACTTCTAATTGGCCATATACCCCTCATGGATCCACCTAGTCAGAGCAGCCACCCTATAAAGTCTTAAATGTGGTAGCCTGACCCCTCCCTGATCTCTATCCAGGATTAATTTGGAAGAGGCTATACGTGCAATATGCCCATTCCATATGAAGTACCTGATAATAGTCTTATAGAGAGCCTCCTCTCTCTGGTGAATCCAGATGGGAAGGTCTGTAGGGTGTACAGTAATTTTGAAAAAATGACTATCTTTACGAAAGCAACCCTGCCCAAGAATGATATCGGTAGGTCTTTCCATCCCTCGCAGAGTTTACGGATCTGCTGTAGCATGTGCTTAAATGTATCCCCATGTATTTCATGCTGGTCTGAACTCAGGTCAATGGGGAAACCATATGAACTCCCTGCTGTGCTCTCCCTCACAACACTAACCCCTCTGATTTAAAATAATTAATTTTTTACCCCAAAAAGTCCCACATTTTTCAATCAGTTTCATCACCTCCAGGAGGTCTTTCTGTGCCTGCCCCAAAAACATCAGCATATCATTTGTGAACAGGTTGATTTTCAACAGAGTGCTGTAAAACTAGAGGGCATAACATGAAGCTGCAAGGGGGTATATTGAAAGGCAATGTCAGGAAATACTAATGCTTGGCAGTTAAGATTTAATGTGAAGAAGTGCAGTGTCATGCACTTGGGAAGCAGAAATCCAGGGGAAATGTATGCGATAGGGGGCAAGAGGTTGGTGTGCACGGATCAGGAGAAGGACCTTGGTGTGATTATTTCTGAGGATCTCAAGGTGGCAAAACAGTGCAAGGCGGTGGCAAAAGCCAGGAGGATGTTGGGTTGCATACAAAGAGGAATTACCAGCAGAAAGGAAGGGGTACTAATGCCACTGTATAAGTCATTGGTGAGGCCTCACTTGGAATACTGTGTTCAGTTTTGGAGACCATATCTTACAAAGGATATAAAAACACTGGAAACTGTTCAGAGGAAGGCAACCAAAATGATTTGGAGTCTGCGTCAGAAGTCTTATGAGAAGAGACTTGAAGACCTAAATATGTACACTCTGGAAGAAAGGAGGGACGGGGGAGATATGATTCAGACCTTTAAATACTTAAAGAAAAATAATAATGAACAAACAAACCTCTTCCAAAGACGGGGAAGCTGTAAAACTAGAGGGCATAACATGAAGCTGCAAGGGGGTAAATTGAAAGGCAATGTCAGGAAATACTTTTTCACTGACAGGGTGGTGGCTGCTTGGAATGCCCTCCCAATGGAAGTGTTGGGGGCAAATACAGTGACAGAATTCAAAATGGCATGGGACAGACACAGTGGATCCCTTTACAGCAACAGGATAAAATCAAAATAAACTTTAACTAATTTCTCAACATACAGAGGTGTCCTACATGGAGCGGTGGGTTCACCCCTAAAACAAAGACATGGGGAGGGGTGGCCATCTTACTGGGCAGACTAGATGGACCATACTGGTCTTTATCTGCCGTCATTTACTATGTTACTATGTGCCCCCCACCTGTATGCCACTGAGGGTCTCGCCTCTTTAATTTTGATTGCTAGGAGTTCCAGGCTCAATACAAACAAAATGGGTAACCTGGAACAGGGCCGTACCAAGCCATAATTGCACCCTGTGCTACTTGCACATCTGGCACAACCCCACGGGCGGCTCTACCATGAGGTGAACTGAGGCAGTGGCTTCAGGCGGCACTTTTTAGAGGGCGGCATTTTCAGGGCTTTCCCCTGCTGCCTTTCCTAGTCTGGCTGACAAATCAGTGCAGTTGGAATCAAAGAGGAGGTGCCAGGCTCGTGCTTTTCATGTGCTGCCACCTGCCTGGCTCTTTCTTTTTGATTGCCGTGGCGCTGACCGCCTGGTTCAAAGTGATCTTTCTGCTGATCCCTGTCGTCGTGTGGAGTAGCTGCTGCCGCTGCCACCATTGCCAGCTGATAAGTAGGGTGGAGAGGGAGGGGGGCTGCTGCCTGCCAGGGAAAGAATAAAAAAGTTGATTGCATCTTCCTTCCCCCCCGCGGCCAAGCCGTTGAGAGAGAGCTCAGCCTGCCTGCAGGACTTCTGTTCCTGCGGGCAGGCTCAGCTTTGTGTCGGCAGGGGGAGGGGGGAGGAGCACTGTGCAGCAGTCACTGGCAAGAAAGGAGGCAGGAGAAGGGAAAAAGCCTGCCTGTGTGTGAGGCAGGCTGCTCCTGCTGGTAGAAGGCTGTGTAATGAATCACTACAGGAGCAACCTGCCCCACACACAGGTAGGTTCTTCACTAGGCCACAGGTCATCTGCAGCAGGAGGTGGACTTAATTGAGTGCAGTGGGACTCAGACGGGAGATGGGGGGAATAGGAAGGCGATGGGAATGAGATGGGGGATAGGAATGCAGTGGCAATGAGATGGGGGGATAGGAAGGCGGTGGGGATGAAATGGGGATAGGAAGGCAGTGGGAATTAGATCGGGGGATAGGGAGATATGGGCATAGGGAGAAGCAAGGAGGGAAGATGGGAATGGTCATGTTGGCGAAGGGGTTATAGGGAGACTGGAAATATGCTGGATTTGGGGAGGGGGAGACAGAGGGGGGGTACTGTATACAGGGTAAAAAAGGGAGAAAAGATGGACATGAGGTAAATTAATAAGGTTGAGAAAGAGATGGATAGCAGGATAGATGTTGGACCGGGGTGTAATAGGGAGAGGACGAGGAGGGTATGGTATGGAGCTGGGGTGGCGCTGGACAGTTGCAGTTGCAGGAGGATTGGAAGGGGGAGGGCAGACATGGAAAGAAAGAACGAGAGAACAGAGGTACTGGATGGAGGGAAAGAGAGAGCCAGAGAGAGAAAGACTGGATGGATGCTGAGAGATGTTAGACTGGAGAGAGTGGGCTAAAGACTGGGGAATAATGAACCAGGGAAGAAGAGCTGGGGAATTGAAGGACTGGGGGTGAAGGTTGAAAGCAGTAGGTAGATGGTATAAAAAGGAGGGGGATTGAGAGCTGGTTAATACGAAGTGAAATCTGAGTGGACAGAGACATAAATGGAAGAAAGCTAAAAGGGGAAAGAAAATCAATGTCCAAGATGGAAGGTAGTGGAGTGGAGGAGTGGCCTAGTGGTTGGGGCAAGGTACTTCAGGCCAGAAGGTCAAGGGTTCAAATCCCACTAGAGGACAGCAACCTTGGGCCAGAAGGACTGGGGTTTCTAGTCCCACAGGTGCTCCTTGTGGTCTTGGGCAAGCCACTTAACCCTCCATAGCCCATGTTCCCTGTAAAATAGTTATCTCCAAGTTATAATGCCCTGTTCAATGTAATTTCAGTTTGTTCAATGTAAACCGCACTGATGCAGAATAGCACAGTATATAAGAGAATGTAAATAAATAGTGAAAGAGACAAATGGCAGATTGTAGAAAGAAAACAAAGAGAAGACAGGTAAGCAGAAGCCTCAGATTGGGACTAGCATGATCAGAGAATAAAAAGATCAAAGTCAGTAGAAAAAATAATTTCATTTTCATTTTAGTGATTGGACTTTGTGTGGTCTTTATATTTGACACAGTATGGGGAAATGCATCTCTTTTATTGCTCTGGTGTTACTCTGCATGTAGTTGTCTGGCTTCTTCGGGTTTCAGTTTAATTTTTGACTACATACTTTTATTTTTACTTTCACTTTAAGTTGTGGTCACTTATTCTGTACTTGGTGAGGGTCTGTGTTCTGAGTATGTGACCTAGGCCAGACGTTCTGTTAACATGGAGTTTGTATGTAGGGATCCATACTGTAGTAATTGGACTTGTTCAGCTTTTCCAATAGGTGTATGGATGTTCTAGGGCCTGCTGCAGTATTTATATTGGGTAGGTGCCTTGTATTGAGTTTTGGAAGTTTATGCTGGTATGGTATGGTAGATTTGGGCTTGTAGATCTTCGGTGACTTTTGTATGATGTTATATTAGTTCACAATATGCCTGATACTGGAGAATGTTTGTAAGGGAGATGAACAGATTCCAATTTTTTTTAAACATATATTGAGTTTGATTGGTCAATGTCCTATGTCTGATTCAGCATGTGATAAAACATTGACCAACATTGGGATGCATCAAACTTTCCATCATGGCTGCAGTCTGCTAGCGAAGTATTTTAAAATATTCTTCATATGTTTTGCTTTTGCAAGATTAGCGTTCTCATGGCTATTGATTAGAACATTTGAGGTTCTGGAAGCTATTTATTACTGTTGCTTCTCTAACGCATGAGTAGTAGATTGATTTCCTCCACATTATCAAATCATCTTTTTGATTTGGTTGGGTCTCCGACTGGAGTTTTGAGGAAGCCTCGCCCCCTGCTCCGGAGGGAGGGGTCATTTCATCCCTTGCCTCAGGCAGCAGATGGCCTTGAGCTGCCCCTGCACATCCCCCCTGCCCCAAATCTCACCCATATCTCTATGTTCTCAATGTCCAGCCGGCTACCTGCCCTTGCCCTGCTGCCGCCACTTTTTGTTTTCTTGGAGGCGGTGGCAGCAGTGAGGCAGACCTGACTTCAAATGTTTAAAAAAAAAACCACGCAGTCCTTCGACTCCACACTTGTAGGCAGGTTTGGTCCTCCCTCCCTTCTCTGATGTAGGTCGCATCAGAGGAGGGAGGGACCAGACCAGTCATTCAAATGCAGGTCTTTGCAACTCCGCGTTTGAATGGCTGGCCTGGTCCCTTGCTCCTCTGACGTGACTTACATCAGAAAGCCTACACCAATTTGTTTGCGGTGCAGCACCCACCCACTTCAACTGGGTCTCTCCCTAGTTTAGGAAGAAGAATCACATGTGCTAAGTTCGGGATCTGCTCCTCCTCCCCATTCTGAACCACTCCGTGCACCAGCCGCCCCAACACTGGTGCCACCTGGCCTTCCAATACCTTGTAGAATTCAGCCAGCAGTCCATCAGGACCTGGCATTTGGCCATCTTCAACTTTTTAATAGCACCCCGTAGTTCATCCACCACAATGGGCCTATTTATTTGGGTCCACCTAGCCCATCTATAGGAAGAGCATTCTGAGGTTCCTAAAAAAATCCCTTAATCACTCTTTGTTGCTGTGTTCTGCAGCATAAAGGATTTTAGAGAAATCAACAAACTCGCAGGAGATCCAGTGAGCATCCGTGCAAACCCATCCTCTCCCATTCCAAATAGCTGTAATTATTTTTGATTTATTTGGGGCCTACATCTGTTCTCGCTCCACATCATACTAATACTAATAAGAAATTTTATACTACTACTATCCCAAACTAAGTGGTTCAGTGTGGTTTATAGCAAGAAAAGACCACAAATATAAAAGCTGAAACAAAATTATAAATCAGGAGTCAAAAAGTCATGATTTCAAATTTTTTCAAAAAACTAGAATAGATGAGGAGCCCTTAATCTTCATTGGCAGCTTAGCCCATAATTCAGCCTCTAACTCCATGTACACATAGGTATGATCCAATATACCCCCCTCCCATATCTCCGCAGTGTGTAGCGTAGAGAACAGGGCTCCGCAATCAAAAAGATAGAAGTGCAGACTAATAAGTGAAATCCACTTCATCTGGGTGAAGCGTGCGCCACACGTTGATCAACTCTAGGCCCTGTATAAAAAAATTCACCCTTTTCCCTCCGAGTTCCTTGGGTGAGCTCCTGTCGAGCACCAGGTTTCAGACAATATTGAAATCGCTCCACAACAAAAACTGGTCCACCAAAATCCCCCCAGCACACTCAGGACAACAGTATAGAACTTGTGGTTATGCACATTAGGCCCATATATATTGCCCAAGCACTATCTCTTCCCATATAGTTCACCCAGCACAAACATATATCTGCCCTTCAGGTCCCTAGTGGTTTTGTGTACAGCAAACAGTAACTGCCGATGGATCAAAACAGCTACCCCTTCTGTCTACTGTTATAAGTGGCTGTGTAGAGTTGTCCCACCCAATCTCTTTTCAACTTAAGATGCTCAGCCACTGTCAGGTGGGTTTCCTACAATAGGCCCACTTCCACTCTACAGGTTTTCAGGGTTTTCAGAATCTTAATAGGTGAGTTAATGTGCCCCACATTCCATGTTACCACTTTAAGGTCCCTTCCATCCATCTTCCCCAATAGTCTCACTTTTGACCAGCAAAATATCTCCCCTCAGCAGGCCCCCCCAGGATCCCATGAACTGAACCATTTCCATTGACCCTCTCCTTGTTTCCATGCCATTTTGTCTTTGGCTCCTTTCCTGGACAACCCCACTTCCAAGCATTCCCCTGTTTCCTAAATCCCCTCCGCACCCCTGCCCTCCTTCCCCTCCTACCACAAACACCCCCCCCCCCATACATTCATAACCATTACCCCCCCCCCCCTATTTTCGGTCTATCATAACTTCCCCCAGCTCCCCACATCCTCTCTCTTGCTACTCAGCTCCCGATCTACTATACACATACCCCCCAAACCCCCTTCAGCCTCTCTCCAACTACCCACCCATTGCCCACTTAAACCCCATCAATATGTAAAACAGTAATCAACAAAACCATAGTCAACATCCTGCACCCCTATGTCGATCAGTTGCTTCTTCATAAAGCACTTCTGTGTTCATTTCCTGTGCCATCAGCCGTAGCTGTAGCCCACCAGGCCCAAGCAGTCCAAAACCCCATCTCATGTAGTACTACCCAGTTTATGCCTTATGCATTCCCTTCCATATATTCAGTCCCAAATGCACACCAAGCAGCTTGCGGGGGTCATACAACATGTATATAGCCAGGCCTTCGTATATTCACTAGAAATCCAAGAGTAGATCCTATGGGTCCCAGCTCGCACGCTCAGGCACACACTCAAAGGAATAATGTGGAGGTTGCTCTCTCCCAAGTTCACCCTTGCAAAAAGATGTAAAGCAGCCATCGCCCTTCTCACTCCAGGCACATTGGCAAACTTCCAGGGTCCAACAAAAAGAGCATTCCTGTGCAAGATCAGTCTCAGGTCCTATAAACCTCTGTCATGGGTCGAAGTCACTGCACAGGTGCTGGTGGCAGGAGGTCCATAAATTCCTTTAGGACTTGCACATTGTAGAATTGCTGGGTACGATTCTGGTATGTGAGGTTTACCCTGGCCGGAAAATAGAGAGCAAAGTGAATGCCTCTCTGATGCAGATCAGAACAATATGATGTACAGCACCCAGCCTCATGGGCAGAATAATCATGAAACAGCAGAAGCCGGTCCCCTTCATATTGTAGTTCCCGCTTTAAGTGGCTATTAAGTGACTCTTATCATGGCACTTAACTGTCTACATTCCCTCATAAGGAAGATCCCCAACAATAGATCTCAAAGATCAATCACAAAATCAAAACTTGCTCGAAATACCAAAGCTAAAAACAACCAGCACTCAAGCCCTGTGTCAGAGATCATTCTCAATCTATGGTCCTTCTTTATGGAACTTTCTCCCAAACAATATAAGGGCAATACGTGATATAGCCGACTTCCAGAAAAACCTGAAAACTCCTTTATTCCAAGAATCATTTGGACTCATTACTTAACCCTCATGTCAATGCCCTGTTCACTAAACACCACAAAAATTCTACCAGGATAATCTCATTGTACAAAGATGTCACTTATCTCTCCCTACTCTATAGATATTAATTAGATAACGTTGTAGTAAATACGTCAGTTGATGTAACAATATATACCTGATCCAAATGTAGTAAATATTTTAGTTGATGTAACAGTATTTACTGATTCCATATGTTCTATGCTCTATGTAACTATCATTTGTTCAATGTAAACAGCTTTGATAACCTGAAAAACAATATAAAAGAATTGTTAAATAAATAAATACATATGAGCTATCATGGCGCGTGGTCTCCAATCTCCCTCTCTCCACCTTAATCAGGAGATCAGAGGCTGTTAGGCCAAGTTGTTCTGGTAACCATCGGCCCACCACACTCTGCAAGTAGCTGTCTTTGACCGATTCCGGTAAGTCAGCAATGCAGAAGTTGTTCCATCTCCCTCTATTCTCTTGATCTATGCGTTCAAGCAGAGAATTTTCAGGCTAGTTTAATTGTGCTTGGGCATCCGCTCCTTAGCTTGTCATCATGTGACTCCCTCTGCCACGGCCTCTAGTTTTTTGCCTCTTCGAGGTAACCCAGACTTCTGTCTGTCATGCAAAAGTCACTGGTTAAGCTGGAGACAGGAAGTCACTTTGAGGAAGCCGCTTCTAGGTGGAACGCAGAGCCTGGCATGGCCGGGTAAGGACATCACGCGGAGTGTTGCATGGGTCCCTCAAGTAGTAGCTGAGATACCTCTACATGAGAGCTCATGCAAGGCTATCCTGCAGGCGCATTTTCCCCTGTCTTGGGCCTTTAAAGCAGGGCTTACTCCTGCAGTGGAATGTGGTAAGTGTCTAACTTCTAGGGGATCTTTGGCTCATATGTTTTGGCACTGCCCTCAAATCCAGGCCTTTTGGAAGGAAGTGCAAGAGTATCTGAGGTGTTACACCAGGTAGCTAAGATTCCTCCTGAAGGGGTTGTGCTCAGAGACCCCGGGGGTGTCTTGCTCCAGGATAGTCATGCCAAACTGTTTGTACACAAGGCTCGTTTCCAAGGCTTGAAAGGGATTCTCCTGAGGGGGGCTGAGTACCGAGTCCCCTGATTTTAGGATTTGGCGAAACTTGCTGCATTGGCTGATGCAGATGGGAGATATAGCCGCTCAGTTTTCTGCTAGGAGGCACGTGACATTCATGGAAATTTGGGAACCCTGTATACAGTCCTAATCCCCTGGGGCTGGAATATGGCTCTTAATTGTGTTTTTATTTAAAGTGCTCAACAGGGAGAGAGGGTGGGGGGAAGAGTGGGTTTGGGTAAGGGGGTAGAGGGGGAGGATGGGGAGTTTTGGGGAAAACTATAAAATTATGGCTATGTTTGGCTTGTACAATGTTGTGCTGGAGATACCTGCTCTTAGATTTGATTGTTGAGTGTATTTAATACTGATCTGTCCTTGTTTCTTTCCATAAATACAACTTGACCATAAAGTTGTTGTTAAGTGCCATCAAGTTGGTGTCAACTCATGGTGACCCTCTGGATAGTTATCCTAAATTGTGATCAGTCTTACAGTCAGGCGGCTTATTGTTGACAGAGTGGTACCCGTAGCTGTTGTTATTGTATCGATCCATCTCATTGCTGGTCTTCCTCTTTTGCGTTGACCTTCTACATTCCAAGCATGATGTCTTTCTCTAATGATCTCTCTCTTCGCATGATGAGTCCAAAGTATAAAAAGTCAAAGTCTTATCAACTGAGCTTCTAAAGAAAGCTTAGGTTTGATCTTCTCTAGTACTGACTGGTTTGTTCTTCAGGCAGTCCATGGTATAGACAGTATTCGTCGCCAGCACTGTAATTCAAAAGCATCAATTTTCTTCCTGTCTATTGTTTTCACTGTCCAACTTTCACATCCATATGACGTTATTGAAAATGCCATGGCTTGAACAAGTCAAATCTTTGTATGGAGAGAGACATCTCTGCTCTTGAGAATCTTGTCTAGTTCCTTCATAGCCATTCTGCCAAGATCAATGTGTCATCTGATTTCTTGACTGCTTGTTGCTTCTTTATCGAGAGTTGATCCAAGTAGGTTAAAGTTATCCACTATTTCAATTTCCTCTCCATCAATGATGAACTTATTGATTTTGCCAGCTGTCAGGATCTCTGTCTTCTTTACATTAAGGTGCAGGCCCATTGTAAGACTATGATCCTTTATCTTGAGAAGCAAATGTTTCAGATCATCTTCACTTTCAGCCAATAATGTGGTAACATCAGCATAGCGAAGGTTGTTGATGAGTCTTCCACCAATCTTCACAGGTCTTCATACAATCCTGCTTCTCTGATGATTTGTTCTGCATATAAATTAAACAGGTAGGGGGAAATTATGCTGATTTTAAACCATTCTGTTTCTCCTTGTTCTGTTCAAACTGTTGCTGCTCGATCAATGTAAAAGTTGTGTAAGAGAATGATCAGGTGTTCTGGTATACCCATGCTTCTTAATGTGGCCCAGAGTTTCTCATGGTTTACACAGTCAAAAGCCTTGCTCTAGTCAATAAAACACAAATAAATATCCTTTTAATATTCTTTAGTCCTTTTGAGGATCTATCTCACCTTTCCTGAACCCGGCTTGCACTTCAGGTAGTTCTCATTCCAGGTATGGTTGTAGTCTCTGTTGAATAATCTTGAGTAGAATCTTGCTGGCATGTGGGATCAGAGCGATTGTGCGATAATTTCCACAGTCAGTTGGATCACCTTTCTTTAGTATTAGTATAAACACAGATCTTTTCCACTCAGTTGGCCATGTTTCCTGGCAGAGCCTTGTAAGTATTGTAACAGCTGCAACAGATTGCTGTAGCACTTCTATGGGAATGCCACAATGCCTGGCGCTTTGTTCTTTGATAAGGCTTTCAATACTGTTTCAACTTCTACAGGTTGAAATGGCTGTTAGTTCACTTGATCTTTATTATGTACAATTTTTTTATATTCTTTCCACCTTTTCTTGATCTTCTCAGCATTATTCAACATGGATCCTTGAGCATCTGGTAACATTCCAATTCGAGGCTGGAATTTTTTCTTTAACTCTCGTAGCTTCAGGAAAGCTGATATTGTTCTTCCTCTAATAGTTTCTGCTTTTATTTCCTTGCATGTGTCATTGTAGTACTTCTCCTTGTCTTGCCTTGCTGCACGTTGGAAATCTTTGTTGAGTTCTGCGATTGCCTCTCTTTCTCCTCTGGCTTTAGCTTCTCTACATTTCTGGGCAATTTTCGGCGTTTCTTCAGTCATCCATTTTGGCCATTTTTGCTTTTTCACCTTTTGTAGAGATTTTCAAATTTCTTCAATCTCAACCTTCTTGATGTCATCCCATAACTCTTGTGGAGCTCTGTCATTTGTATCTAAAGCAGCAAATCGATTTTGCAGGCAGTTTTTAAATTTCAGTGGGTATATTCTCAAAGTCATATTTTGCTACATCCATGAGTGGCTTGCTCTTTTTCAACTTTAGCTTGAGTTTGCATCCCAGTAATTGGTGATCTGTACCACAGTCAGCTCCAGGTTTTGTCTTCATTGATGTTATAGAGCTTTTCCATCGTTGACTTCCACAGATGTAGTCAATTTGATTGTTGTACAATCCATTGGGTGAAGTCCATGTGTACAGTCACTGCTTGTGTTGCTGGAAGAAGGTATTGGAGATAAATAGATTGTTGGTCTTGCAGAATTCTATCAGTCTTTCTCCAGCTTCATTTCTGTTGCCAAGTCCATATTTTCCAACCATTTTGCCTTCTTCTTTGTTGCTAACTTTTGCATTCCAGTCACCCATGACTATTAGGATATCCTGTTTGCATGTTCTGTCAATTTTAGCTTGTACTTGTTAATAGAACTCATCAATTTTACCCTCTTCTGCAGCTGTTATTCGGGCATATACTTGAATTATATTTGTGTTGATGGGCATTCCTCATAGACGTATAGAAATTAAGCGTTCACTGACTGCATTGTATTTCATTACAGTTCCTGGAAGTTTCTTCTTAATTATAAATGCAACGCCATTTCTTCTTTGTCTTTTATTTCTAGCATAGTAGACCATGTGATCATCTGATGCAAAGTGCCCAATGCCAGTCCATTTCAGTTCGCTGACACCCAACAAATCAAGTTGTACACATTCCATTTCATTCTTGATCATCTCTGACTTCCCTTGGTTCATGCTTCGTACGTTCCATGTTTCAATGTGTAAGACATCTTTACAGCTTCTGACTCTCATTTCATGCGCAGCTACATCAGCAGTCAGACTTCCCGAGGGCTTTGATCCAACCACATCATAAATGCTTGCTTTACTCTGAAAAGTCTTCAGCTCCTCCCCAGTAGCCAATTGAGTGCCTTCTGGCCTAGGGGTCTTATCTTCCAGCACTACAATGCAATTTTTTTTGTTGTGACTATCCATTGGGTTTTCATGGCAAGATATGGAAGTAGATTGCTAGGCCTTTCTTCCACGCAGTTTAAGTTTAGTGTTGTTGCCGTTGTCACAAAAATGTGATTCTTTGCCGCTAACACTGTCCCATTCTGCTGCTGCCCAAATGGGTGATTTGTTTTGGTCTGGCTCCATCTTGGGAAACCCTGCCAGTAATTAAACTACTGCTAGCTCAGTCCTCAACATCTCTGATGCATACAAGCCCTCACAGCATGACAAGCTGCAAACCAAGTGAGAGGACCATAAAGTTAAACATGGATTTTCAACTGACTGAAAATAACTATAATTTTTTTATTCTTTATTTTTTCAAAATTTTCAACCTATAATCACTTAGCAAGATCATTTCACAAGTCTTAATAAACAATGAAAAACAAAAACATTCAAGATTCTCTCCCCCTCCTTCCCACCCCCAAACGTGGAACCAGCTACACATATCAAAGTTATACCATATTGTATCACATCGTACCACAGTGCGGGTGGGAAGGAGGGGGGGAGAGGGAGAAACAAAGAAGAAAGAGAGAGAGGAGGGAGAGAGAAAGAGGGAGGGGGCATGAAGAAGAAAAGGAGAGATAAAAAGAAAAAGAGAAGAAAGAGACCCCCAGTTCATGGGGCAGTTGCCGAAAGGCAGTCTACCATATTGGTACAGAAAGAACTCTAAACAGCTTCTGTCAGGCCGGGTAATCCATCACCCCATAGGCTCACCAGTATCTTCCCTCTCCTATCTGGAATCAAATAAGAGTGTCCACAGCATGACAAATCTGTCCATTGTCCCTTGCATGTGCGCCACACCTTGTCCCGGGTTCTTCCACTTCGCCGCTATGGAGGTATGTACAGATAGAAAGAAAAAGTTATCGACCTCCAATCTGTTTAAGCAAACAGCTGGCTGCCCGACTATACAGCCCAGTAATAGTAAGGCAGGATGGAGGGGCAGGTCTTGTCCAGTGATCTGAGAACACAGTTTGGCCACCCTTTCCCAGAGGGGCCGCACCCTGTCAGAGTCCCATATTATATGAAAATGGGTACCTCTCCCACCGCATCCCCTCTAGCAATCTGCTGAAACAGCCTTATTCATCGCATGCAATTTTGAAGGGGTGAGGTACATCCTAAATAGTAATTTGTACTGAGAGTCAAGATGTGACTGACACACTGCCGTTTTTGAGGTGTTCTCCTACAACACTGCCCAATGCTCCTCCGACCAATTCTGCCCCAGGTCTCTCACCCAATTGGCTTGATAGAGATGTTGCTCCCTATGTCCTTGGAGTATGATCTGGTATAGTGATGCCAAATACCCCCTTCTCCGAAAGGGTTTCACAGAAAACGCTTTGAGTAGATGCACTATGGCAAGATATCATGCCCGATGGTTATATAGAAAGTGCTCCAGCTGAAGCAGTTAGAAAAGGTGGGGGTGAAACCGAACACCGCTCCATGATTTCTCCTCTGGATAGGTAGTAGTCCTGTTTCATATAATTCAATACCCTTGTCCATTTTGTTAATACTCATCCAGCGAACCATTCTTTCCCAAACCGCCAGTGTAGGGCCCACTAGTGGGTGACAGTGCTGGCCCCTCCCCGAGAGGACACAAACTGGACTGCACCAGTGACAGGTAGATCCACTTGTTCAGCTTCAATCAAGATCCAATGCTGATTGGGATTTGCAGCTCACCAGAAAAAAATCTGTCCTTACCTGCATCGCCCAGTTAAAGTTAGGCAGGGGCAACCCCTCTGGAGACTCAGGTGCACTTAGCTTAACTCGAGTTCTCCTATCATTCCAGAGCAAATGAGCAATTGACCTGTGAATGTCAAAGAAAAAGGAATCTGCTATCTGACAAGGTAGCATCAAGAAAAGCTAAACAAAGCAGGGTAGGACATTCATTTTGATCACATTGATTCTGGTTAGCAACAGCGAAGACAAAAAGACCCAGCCACGGAGATCTTCCCCACCCTCTTAAGCAACGGGGAAACTGCTCAGTAGTAGTAGTAATATAAAATTTACCAGTAGAAAATTAAACATGAGGTGGAATGCCTACGCTTGCCCTCGCTTTGCCTCAGCAGTATCTGTATAGTGCTGGGGTAGTCTGCAATAAGTTTCCATAGCACTATAAAGATAGTGCCTCGACAAATTCACACATAGGTACTTATCCAAGAGTAGCTGCATCTCTCTGGAGAAGTGCTTTCGAATATCAACATGTTAAGACTGTAAGCCCTCCAGAAACAGGGAAATACCTACTGTACCTGAATGTAACTCATCTTGACATACTACTGAACAGGTATGGGATACACTGAAATAAATACAATAAATTTTAAAAAGAGAGTTATTGTTGCACTGTTATTTTGATGTGGTTGAGTGAACATCTTGGTTGAGATTATTCACATAAAATAGTAAATGCTGCATAATCCTGCCGAAATCCACAATAGCACAAGCTGATCATTTCAAATTACTTTGTACAGTAAATGAAGGCTCCTGGATACTGTCCACATATCTTAACACATTACACATTGTTTATTATGGGGCTGTTTCATGTTTATAATTCTTTTGCCTGCGAGAGTTTTAACCATCCATGCAGATCCTTGGACTTGACCTACAAAAAGACAAAGCCATGAAAGGGAAGGCCAAGGTGATTTTCACTGCTGCCACACATTCTGACAACAGGCACTTTGAAAGCTGTATTGCCTGGTTGGCAGCAATTCACATTTTATTTAAACCTTCTCAGTGCCTGGTGAGTTGCTTGACTTAACAGCATTCTTTAAATGCTACAGCAGAGGAAATAACAAAGGCTAGGCAGCCATAGTCTAAAATGGTTTCGGTTTCCCATGTGTACTCAGGGAATGGGGCAGCTCTTTGCAATCGTTTTGGCCCAAGTCCTGTGCTGGGGGCAATGTTCTGGCAGCAGATATGTAGAGGAAGAGTTGATGGTGCATGACCTCTACCTCATTCCCGTCTCCTTCACCATGTCCCAGGATGCTCCGAGTGAAACTGGAATTATTTCCTGCCAGGTTTACTGTTAGAAACATTATTAAGATTGAAATGAAGTGACCCAGAACATTTTCTACAAAGCTTAAGAAATCCCACTGTCCTTGACTCTGTTTTAATATACTGACATGCTATTCTGTAACAAATAAAATAAACCTTTGAGGTACAAGAAGGCTGTGTGCTGGATAAATGTGTGTTTCCCTGCTCTGTCTTATTGGTTGTAAAAAAAAATGAGCTGAGTTCACATCGCACTAGGATCCTGAACTTTAGAAGTTCCTGGCCTGGCATTCTTGACTTGCCCAGCATAACGTAATGGGCGCAGGCCATGGTCCCACAAACCTCTGGAAGGTTACTGCTGCTACTGACTGTGTCTGTGTTGGCACTTGCAGCCAGAGCAAAAGAGGTGAATAGGGCATTTATTTATTGTTTTATTTGTTTTAGAGTATTCATTTTCTACACTATACAATGGCCTAGGTGGATTACAAGCTGAACATACAAAAAATGCGCATAAAATACAACCCAATAAATAGAAGAGTGAGAAAAATAACAAAAAAAATATAGTACAAATCAAAACATCAATTAAAAATGATTCACCAAGAGTCCAATTCCATAACATGCACGTCCGGCCCACGGACACATCTAAATTGAAAATGGGCGCTGTTTGAACCTAATTCCACATCCGTGGGTCTAGACGTGCCCACGATCCAGAAACAGGGAAACAGACGTGTCCGGCGTGGCATGGGCAAAGCACTATGCAGCCGACTCGTACATGCGTCCGGCGCATGGCCCACACACTGTGCAGGCAAAGGCCATACAATATTACGGAGAAACTCATCCCTGTAATATCATGGGACATGGGTAAATGCTTTGATGTCTCTAAACGCACTGTATTCGGACAAGTTGCACATTTCATATCCTGCCTGTCTCTGGGATGTACCCGCCAATGCCACGCCTCCGCGGTAAAGTGTGCATCTCCTAAACTGCTCTTCACACTAACAGTAGTTTGCTAATGCAAACTAGATATAAATACCAATCAGAAATGACTGCTGCTGCAACCTAGATCATATATCAGTGTGCCTTAGCCCTGAAAAGTGCTAGGTAATCCCAGTGCCCCCTAATATGGTATAAGAGAATGTAAATATGAACACATATGTCAGGACAGACCTTGCAGCAAATGGTACTTGGCATTATAAAATGGTCCCAGTGATCCCTGCCTTGGTCATGTCTACAAACACTTTAAACTGCTAAGGATGGACTCTTACCAAGTGCACAAAACCCGAAACTAACATTGCAGTTACCCAAAGGACACATAATATTACTGAGCAACAAATGTATGCTCTTTTTGTGCCTGTGGCCTATAAGTGCACTCATTCTACTGCTCTGCACTACCGTTCCTCTTTTATCTCTTACTACACCCCTCCTCGGGAACTCCGATCTTCTGGCAAATCGCTTCTATCTGTGCCCTTCTCTTCTACTGCCAACTCCAGGCCGCTCCTTTCACCTTGCTGCTCACTATATCTAGCACAAACTACCTGAATCTGTATGTCAGGCTTCTTCTCTGGCCCTTCGCAAATCCAGGTTGAGTGCTCACCTCTTTATTGCCACTTTTGGATCCAATTTGCCTAATCTCCCTTGTGTTTCCTTACCATTCCCCCTAAATGTGTCCTGTCCACAGCTGCTGTGTTGTCTGTCTTGACTAAATTGTACCAATCACCAACGGCTGCAAGCCGAACCCTTTGAGCCAAATCCCGTCACCCGGCTCAAGTAAATATCTACACTATATGAGTGAAGGAACCAGAAACAAATTGGTTAAAACTTTTCCAAGGTCTGTTGTCCCTATGAATCAGGAAGGACATTCTCCTTGTGGTCATTGCTCCTTTTGTTCAGGGTCTCTATTGGGTATCACTTGGATTGACCCTCGTACAAAACAATCATGGACATTCCAACATTCAGCTACATGTGATTCTTCATATGTGGTATATTTGATTTGTTGTCCATGTGGTCTGATCTATGTGGGCCGAACTATTAGTCCGTTGCGGGTTCGGCTGTCTGAACATGCCTCCCGTTTTCGTACTCGGACGCTTACAGCTCCACTGGTTCAGCATATGCTCATTTGTGGTCATACATTTGAGGAACTTCAATGGAGAGTGATTGATTTGGTTCCTTTGAATTTGTGTGGGGGCAAAAGGACTGCAATATATTGAACAACGCTGGATTTTCCGCCTTAATACAGTTGCTGCACATAGTCTTAATTTGGAGCTAGACTGGCACCGCTTGTTCTGATAACTTTGGGGATGGCAATGGTTTTATGGCCCTCCCCTTGTTCTTTTCACGATTGGTTCAGAGGGTTGGATGACGTCAGACGCCATGTTCTTTTAAAGTACTTTCCCACAGATGGTTTCTTATTCACTTGCTTGGTGGCGGCTTTCGATTGGTGATGACAATTTTGACCTGAAGCAGGGTAAACTAAATTTTGTACCCAAAACGCAGGACTGTGTCGTATGTGTCTCTCACCTTGATGATCTTGTCGTGGGCAGTTAAGTATAAATTTATCTTTTACTGCTTGTTTGATGAAAATGGACTAAGATTTACCATAGCCTGGATGTCTGGTTTAAATAGCCCCGGGCAGGGTATTATATGGTTCGACAAAAAAACATATCTTGATGGGAATGTTTCTCGTTCCTTCACGCATATAGTGTAGATATTGACTAAATAGTAAGCTCTGCCAAGCAGGGACCATCTTTAATGTATCTGTGCAGCACCGCAAATGCGTTGTAGCGCTAAACAAATGATCAGAAGTAGTAGTAGAGCCGTCTGGCTATGGCATCTGAAGCCCACCTATCTGGGTACTGGCATTTCTCACAGCCGCTACACCTGTCCCATCATGGCTTATGTCAGTCTGTATCAATCCGCTATCTGTGGGGCAACCCTGTCTGCTTTCCCCCAGTCTGTTTTGTGGCACTGCTCCCCTGGTCAGTCCTGTGTGGGCATGGGAGGGGGATCCCTGTGCCATCACACTAAGTGGCCAGCCTCCAGATGTATCACCACTCTTGCAGCTCTCATAGATCCTGGACTGGGTAGGCCTCATGGGACAATCTGGGGAATTTTTAGAGACCAATGATGTTGCTGTTGAGCATGCACTGAGCAGAGGGGGAGGAGTGGCCTAGTGGTTGGCCTAAGGGTTTAAATCCTGCTGGAGGACAGCAATCTCAATCCAGAGGGATTGGGGTTTCTAGTCCCACAGGTGCTCCTTGTGGCCATGGCAAGCCACTTAACCCTCCATTGCCTCAGGTATAAATGTAGATTGTGAGCCCTTTGTATACTGCTTTGACCCAGTGAAAAGAAGTATATAAGCATTGCTAAATAAATAAAAGCAAATAGAATGCTTGGAATCATAAGAAAAGGAATGGAGAATAAAACAAAGGATGACATCATAATGCCTCTGTATCGCTCCATAGTGCAACCACACCTTGAATATTGTGTGCAATTCTGGTCACCATTCATGAAAAGGTACAGAGAAAAGTGACCAAAATGGTAAAGGGGATGGAAGGATGCTCCTACAAACAATGGCTCAAAAGGTTAGGGCTCTTCAACCTGGAAAAAAGACAGCTGAGGGGAGATGTGCTAGAGGTCTATAAAATAATGAATGGAATGGACAGGTAAATATAGATCAGTTGTTTACCTCTTCAAAAAGTAGAATGACTAGGGGACATGAAATGAAACTACAATGTAGCACATTTAAGACAAATCATAGAAAATATTTTTTCACTCAACATGTAATCAAACTATGGAATTCGTTACCAAAGGATGTAGTAAAAGCTATTAGTGTAGCTGGGTTTAAAAGACATTTGGACACGTTCCTGGAGGAAAAGTCCACAAACCATTATTAAAAGAGGGCCGGGGAAATCCATTACTTATCCCTAGGATAAGCAGCATGGAATCTGTGTACCTTATTGGGAACCTGACAAGTTTTTGCGGCCCGAATTGGCCGCTGTTGGAAACAGGATACTGGGCTTGATTTAACTCTTGATCTGACACAGTGTGGTATATTTTATGTTCTTATGTTCCCTAGCTCTTCCCAAATTACATTTCGGTGAACAGCAAATTACATAAAAATAGGTTCAATTTTATGACACACCTACTTTTAACATGTGTATTCCTGTGTACAGTCTTATAACTGTGAGGTTCTACTGGCAGCCTGTGGGTGGCTCAGTTTCTAAGAAAACCATGTTGGATGAACTTCTGACCTCCCTCCAGCAGGTGTCTACATGTTCCAGCTGACTGGTTGCTGCTGCTATGCACTCCATGGTTACTACTTCCTCTTACCTATATCCAGTCTTTAGCTGACTTCCTTGTCAGAACATGGTCTTCACAAATCTAGCATTGCCTTGGGCTATTTGATTCCTTGCTGTGACTCTACTAAGTTTCTGGTCTTGATTTTTCACTATGAAGGCTTCTTCAGTCCTGAACCAGTTCCCCTGCTGTGAACCCATCTTGTTCTCCAGTTAGAACCTTTTAGTGAACATTGGCATGCTGTACTGTTCCTGTCTTGTCACTGGGTTCCTTCAGTATCCAGGAGTACTCCATCCTGGGCTCTGGTTTTATGCAGCTAAGGCCTGGTGACCTCTAGCCCTGGAGAGCTCAAACTAAAAAGAAGGCAGCCATTACAGCAGAAGACCATGCTCTCGCTATTCTAGGCCCAGGGGTGCTTCATCCTGCAACTTGTCCTGGGAACTCAGTCTGCTCCCTGTCTGAGTCCCTTCTGCTGATGAAATCCATCATAATAGCGGCCATATCGAATTACCCCTTTTGTGTCTTTCTGACATTTACAGCTGCTGTTTACTCACATGTATTTCTATTTTTGGCAGGCTCTGGATGTTATGAGGGCCTTAACCATCCAAAAAAAAAGCAGTTCTCACTTGTAAACCTGGTTCAGAACTGTTCATGCAAGTTTCAGTTTACTAGATGATTCACAGGGGATTGCAACCTTTACCTTTTGAAACAAATTAAATATATGAAAACTTTCCAAACCCATACCATACATTTCACATCGCTTCCTCTTTGTGTGTATATATATATATATACACACAAATACTGTACATACCCACCTAATCAAATAATTGTAAAAGAATGTTCTTCTTAAAACGGGCCTAGATGTCTTTTAAGCAAAAAACATCCAAAGCACAGAGGTAACATTTTTTAAAATAATTTTTATTCTCTTTTACCTCTCCACATTTGTTGCAATTGTACTAATAGCTGTCCCGAGGCTCTCTGGAATGACTTTCTTTGTACAGCCCTATGGAATGCCACATTTTTATAAATCAATGGTCAGCAGCGCCAGGACATAGAGAGGCTATTTTAAAGGATACGGAGGCTTTAACCAATCTGACGGCTGCATTCCTTAAGATTCCATACTTTCTGATTTATGGGTATGTGTTATGATCAGAACTATGATACAATGTCCTCAACTGTGTAATTTGAAAGCTGAATCGTCTTCTCATTCTGCAAAGGAAAAGAAGCCTTTCACTTCTGGTCCTGTATGTTCCACAGCCACAAGTTTGTTTTTGACCCATGAAAGGTGCAAATCCCTGGATTGACATAAACATCTTTAGAACATTAACATGTCTTATTTCATGTCAACCTTTTAATCCTAAGGAATTCATCCAATAAGCTGAAGAACATCCCCTCGATCGACATACTGCACGGAGTGGACACAACGGGAATTAAATCGATATCTGGTTTTCCTTGATATTTCTGCATTCTGTTGCTTTTTGTTTTCTTTTAATCTCTCTCAAAATTCTTAACTCCCTCTCCATTACCACCTCTTTTCTATTCCAGAGAACTAATGGCAGTCTGACGGGGCTGAATTAGAGGTATTGTTTTATGACTGTTAGGTTGGCTGAGACTCAAGCCCATGATGCTAGGGACTGAGACTGATGGCTTGCAGCTGAAGCCATAGAGGCCACGCAGCCTGAAGCTTAAATCTAGGAATGACATCCTAAAAGTGGGTGAAGGAGAGGACCGCCCCCAGAGGAGCCCATTGGGCCAGCAAGGGGTATGTCCTATTGTATACTATATATAAGGAAGCCCAGCCAGACACACCTTTGCTGGTTCAACAGTTTTTGGTGTTGCCTGCGTCTACTGTCAATCCAGCTCTCTTCACGTTCTTAGTGGAGTGTTTGTTTCCAATCATTGCCGGCTTCTTCTTCCTGTTCACTGCCCAGACTTCCAGCTCCCGATCCTCGCCTAGTTCCTGCTCCAGTCCTGTCATAACAACATCTGTTAGCTCCTGATCCACATCTGGTTCCCGCATTGCTCCATCCTGCCCTGGGCCTAGCCTTTCCAGTCATGCCCCCTAACAATAACACAGATGGTACAGGGAAAGGGCATTGGATTTAGTTCATACCTTTCTCAGAAGTTCAAGGCGAGTTACATTCAGATACAGTAGATATTTTCCTGTCCCGAGTGTATGCAATTTAAATTCATACCTGATTCGATGGAGGGTGAAGTGACTTGCACAAGGTGCATCAGTAGGATTTTATTTTATTTTATTTAAATGCATTTTTCTCCCGCCTTGTAACCCTGGCTTCTCAGCCCACTGCTTTAACCACTAGGTTACTCCTCCACTCCCACAGCATTAGCCCTCGTCTGCATTTTTGATATAGTTCACGTCTTTATCAGAAGTTCAAGGCAAGTTACATTCAGGGTACAGTAGATATTTTCCTGTCCCCAGAGGACTTACAGTCTAAGTTTCTTTATGAGGCAATGGAGCATTAAGTGGCTTGCCCAAGATCCGGAGCTGATGCGAACCTTCAGCTTGAGATCCCTAGCACCCCCCCCCCCACCCCCCATTCCAAGATTTTGGTAATTAAATTCAATCATAATCATCTCAACTCCAGTCCTCCCAGAACAATCCTATAAAAAATGTATATTTGGCTATCATGCATTTAAATATTAAACTTTGTTTTGTAAATGTATACATAGTGAGGGAGATTTCCAAAAGGCAATTATAATAGCGAATGATCTATTTGCAAATTACCCATTTTTCCTGCATATAAAAAAATGCTCTGAGTCTGAGTTCATGAGGCTGCCAGGACCCATTGTTTTGTTATGACTGTAGTTGCCCCCAAGAAGCTTCTGCCTTAAGTGACCACCTAGTCTGCTTAGGCCAGCCCTGCCTAGATCACAAGGAGTGACAATAGGCTTCGATGCATTCATTCCTGCCACTGACAGAAGCATAGAAGACGATCATTTATGTTTTGGTATCACGGCATTTCTCACATTTTAGCTTCTCTGGGTCAGTCAGTGTCTCCAGTGGTCTTTCTTTCCATGCCTGATAGTTAAGTATCTTCCTCCAGCGCTGTGCTCTGTGACACTATCACTTATAAAGCCCCACAGAGGATGAGCCATTCTTTACAACTAGTATGCTGCTCTCTAGGTTTTACTGAACAGGGAGCAGGTTATAGATGTGCAGATGCAACAGTGCCCAAACATGCTCACCACACACTACCAAGCTCACAAGACCCATCACTGAACAATGTCATGGGAGCAATATGATGTTTTTACAGCTTTATTTCGACAAGTGCAATGTAACACCAGGTTTTTGGGTGGCTCCACAGGTAGAAGCACAGAGCTTCTTCACATTGTTTAGTGATATAACATTTTCAGTCACAAAAACAACAGAAATGACTGAAATTTTCCTTTCCATCTAAAATCGTCATTGATCAGTTTATTGCTCATTGCTTACAATGGGGAGACCTAGCATGCTGCTTATTGCTAGATTGTACCTGCTATTCAGACACTTTTACCTGTCCAGGGCTGCACAGTCCTCTCCTCTCAGACCTCAGATTCAGTGCCAATAAACTCCTTTGGCTCTATCACCCTTTCGGTAGCAGTAGTAGTAAAGGCAGGGCCGGATTTACGTATACGCCATGTACGCCATGGCGTAGGGCCCACAACCGGCAGGGGCCCACAAAAAATAGAACCAGGTTTTTTTTTTTTTCAACTCGATTAAAAAAAAAACCTGGTGGCTGCCGCCGCGGGGCCCCCTCTGCTGCCGCGGGGGCCCCGTCTACAAGATGGTCTGGTCTGGTCGGGTCGGGTCGGGTCTCGTCTCCCTCCCGGCTGCGAGAGACGCGAAGATAGAGCGTCTCCTCGCGTCTGTGTTAAGCCCGCAGGGGATTTGCCCCTGCGGGCTTAACACAGACGCGAGGAGATGCTCTCCCTTCGCGTCTCTCGCAGCCTGCAGCGAGGGAGGGAGAGAGACCCGACCGGACCGGACCCGACCAGCTTGTAGACGGGGCCCCCGCGGCAGCAGAGGGGGCCCCGCGGCGGCAGCCACCAGGTTTTTTTTTTTAATTAAATTTTACTTTAGGCCGGGGGGGGGTAGTCCCCCCCCGGCCTAAAGTAAACTTTAATTTTAAAAAAAAAACCTGGTGGCTGCCGCCGCGGGGCCCCCTCGGCTGCCGCGGGGGCCCCGTCTACCCGCTGGTCGGGTCCGGTCCGGTCGGGTCGGGTCCGGTCGGGTCTCTCCCTCCCTCCCTCGCTGCAGGCTGCGAGAGACGCGAAGTTAGTGCGACTCGCGCAGCCTGCAGCCTGCAGCGAGGGAGGGAGAGAGACCCGACCCGACCCGACCGGACCCGACCAGCTTGTAGACGGGGCCCCCGCGGCAGCAGAGGGGGCCCCGCGGCGGCAGCCACCAGGTTTTTTTTTTTAAATTTAATTTTACTTTAGGCCGGGGGGGTAGGACTGGTAATGGGCTATGGGGGGGTAGGACTGGTAATGGGCTATGGGGGGGGTAGGACTGGTAATGGGCTATTGGGGGGGCTGGGGCTGGAAATGGACTGGGGGGGGTAGGGCTGGTAATGGGCTAGTGGGGGCTGGGGCTGGAAATGGGCTGGGCTGGGGGGGGTTAAGGCTAGAGGTGGGCGGATGGGGCTAGGACGGGCAATGGCCTGTGGGCTGTTGGGGGGGGCTTAGAACTGGCAATGGGCTATGGGGGGGGTTAAGACTGGTAATGGGCTGTGGGCTGATGGGGGCTGTCTGGTAATGGGCTATGGGGGGGGCTAGGACTGGAAATGGGCTGGGGGGTTAAGACTGGAGGTGGGCTGATGGGGTTAGGACTGGTAATGGGCTGTTGGGGGGGGGTTAGAACTGGTAATGGTCATTGGGGGGGTTAAGACTGGTCATGGGATGTGGGCTGATGGGGGTTGTCTGGTAATGGGCTATGGGGGGGTAGGACTGGAAATGGGCTGGGGGGTTAAAACTGGAGGTGGGATGATGGGGTTAGGACGGTAAGGGGCTGTGGGCTGATGGGGGGGGGGGGAAGGACTGGCAATGGCCTATGGGGGGCTTACGGGAAATGGGTTGATGGGGTTAGGACTGGAAGTGGGCTGATGGGGGGTAAGTACTGGTAATGGTTAAATGGGGGGGCTTAAAATAAAAATGGGGTGGGGTGATGGGGGGTTTAGGACTGAAAATGGGGTGATGGGGGTTAATGACTGTAAGTGGGGTGATGGGGGGGCTAGGACTGGAAATGGGCTGATGGATGGCTAGGACTGGAAATGGGCTGATGCAGGGACTAGAAGGGAATGGATGCTGGGTGAGGCTGGAACTAGAAGGGAGCTGATGTTGGGGAGGATTAGAATGGGATGGGGCTGGAAGAGTAAAATGGAGAAGGGAAAAATATTTTGTGTGGGAGGGATAAAAAATCTACAATTGGCCGGGTATTGGGAGAGTAAGTGGGGATTGAGGATGGAGGGGTAATATTTGAGTGGATGAAATAGGAATGAGGAAAGAGCAAAAGGAGAAAGATTAGTATGTTAAAGCAGATGTAGAGAGAGAATGGAAAAAAATCTAGAAGAGAGAAGAAAGGACAAATGGACAGCAGACGATGGAGAGTTAGCAGAAGACACGAAGAAACCAGAAGAAAGTGGCTGGAGCAATTGCAGCTGAAAAAAATGCACAAAAGGTAGAAAAATATCTCTTTATTTTGAATTTATTAATTGGAATATGTCAGCTCTGGTAAATGTGCATCATTAACATCTGTGCTTTGTTTAGTACAAGAGCAAATTAATGTATTGTTTTATTTCTACAGTGTTGTACATTCCAAGTTTGGCTTTTGGGATTCCCAGTTTAATTATTGTCTTCCTATTTCTAAATTGTGATTACTTGTTTGGTGATGGTCTATGTTCTGCATGTGTAACTGAGCTGAGGTGTTCTGTTTATATAATTCCTATTTGACATTGCCACTTGTTCTCTTTCCCCAGTAGGTCATGTATTGTTGTTCTCTGAAATGTATTGGTTTAATATTTGCAGTGTTGCCTTTTGATTGGTAGAGTATGGTGCTTTGTGAGTCCTGGTAGTGCTGTTAGGATACGGCGGGTTTACTATGGGCAGTGTTTGTAGTAGTTCCTAATGTGTCTGGCAGTTGGCACTGGATTATAGTAATGTAGAAATCTTTTAGTCTTTCTTTATCCATACACTCATTAAGAGGCACGTTTACTAAAAGTTAGTATATGGTAACATTATGCAAATATTTATGCAAATGAGGTCCGCACCCCCCTTGGGCCGCCCCTGCTGGGGGCCCACAATTTTTGTTGGCGTAGGGCCTCACTCAAGGTAAATTCGGCCCTGAGTAAAGGTACATAAGAAATGCCATACTGAGTCAGACCAAGATCCATCAAGCCCAGTATCCTGTTTCCAATAGTGCCCAATCCAGATGACAAGTATCTGGCAGGTTCCCAAAAAGGTACACAGGTTCCATAATGCTTGTCCCAGGGTAAGCAGTAGATTTCCTGGGTCCTCTTTAATAATAGTTTATGGAACTTTCCTCCAGGAACATGTCCAAACCTTTTTTAAACCCAGCTACACTAACAGTTTTTACTACATCCTCTGGTAACAAATTCCAGAGTTTGATTACACGTTGAGTACAAAAATATTATCTCTTATTAGTCTTAAATGGGTTACACTGTGGCTTCATTGAGTGTCTCCTAGTCTTTTATTTTTGATGGAATAAACAACCGATCTAAGTTTACTTGTTCTATTCCATTCATTAATTTATAGACCTCTATTATATCTCCCCTCAACCGTCTCTTTTCCATGTTGAAGAGCCCTAACCTTTTAAGCCTTCCCTCATAGGGGTATCCTTATATCCCCTTTACCATTTTGGTAGCTCTTCTCTGTACCTTTTCTAATTCTGCTATATCATTTTTAAGACATGGTGACCGGAATTGCACATAATATTGAAGGTGCAGTCGCACAATGGAACAATAGAGGCATTATAATATCCTTGGTTTTATTCTCCATTCCTTTCCTTATGATTCCTAACATTCTATTTGCTTTCTTGGCCGCCGCTGCACACTGGGCAGAGTTTCCACGTATTATCCATGATGATGCCTAAATCATTTTCCTAGGTGGTGGTTACTAATGTGCAACCTTGCATCGTTTAACCATAGTTTGGGTTGTTCTTTCCTAGGTGCATAACTTTGCACTTATCCACATTAAATTTCATCAGCCATTTGGACATCCAGTCTTCCAGTTTATCAAGGTCCTCTTGCAATTTTTCACAATCCTTTTGTGTTTTAATAACTTTGAATAATTTTGTGTCATTTACAAATTTGATCACCTCACTCATTATTCTCATTTCATGTCATTTATGAATATGTTAAAAAAGCAACTGATCCAACACAGATCCCTGGGGTTGGCCATTTAACCTTACTCTCTGCTTTCTATCTTTTAACCAGTTCCTGATGCACAATACTGCACTGCCTCCTATCCCATGACTTTTTAATTTTGCCAAGAGTCTCTCATGAGGGACCTTGTCAAAGGCTTTCTGAAAATCCAGATACACTATATCAACCGGCTCACCTTTGTCTACCTGTTTATTCACACCTTCAAAAAAACATAACAGATTAGTAAGACAAGATTTTCCTTGGCTAAATCCACATTGACTTTCTCACATTAAGTCATGACTATATGCATATTCAGTAATTGTATTTTTTATAATGGCTTCTACTATTTTGCTCAATATTGATGTCAGGCTCACCTGTCTGTAGTTTCCCAGATCACCCCTGAAACCCTTTTTAAAAACTGGCATTACATTAGCTATTTGCTAATCTTCGGGTACTACAGATTATTTTAATGATAGTTCACAGACCACTTATAGTAGGTCTACAATCTCATATTTCAGTTCTTTCAGCAGCCTCGGATGCATATCATGCAGTCTAGGTGATTTGCTGCTCTTTATCAAATACATCTTCCTGGTTTATCAACATTTGTTTCAATTCTTCTGAAACATCACCTTTAAATACCATTTCAGGCATGGGTAACTTCCCTACGTCTTCTTCAGTAAAGAATTCATTCAGTCTCTCCGCTATGGCCTTGTCTTCCCTAAGCACCCCTTTTATCCCTCTATCATCTAATGGTCCAACGACTCTCCCGCAGGTTTTTTTGTTACAAATGTACTTGAAAACAATTTTATTGTGTGTTTTTGTTTCCATGGCAAGCTTTTTTCAAATTCTCTCTTTGCCTTCCTTATCAATGCCTTGCATCTAACTTACCAGTGCTTATGTTGTTTCCCGTTTTCGTCATTTGGCTCATTTTTCCATTTTCTGAAAGATTTTTTTTTTGCTACAACAGCTTCTCTGACCTCACCTTTAAATCATCCTGGCAGTTTTTTGGCCTTCCTTCCACCTTTCTTAAAGTATGGAATACATGTGGTCTGGGCTTCCAAGATAGTATTTTTAAACAACGCCTATGCTTGATGTAAATCTCTAACCTTTGCAACTGCTCCATTTAGTTTTTTATTGACCATTTTCCTCATTTTATCATAGTCTCCCTTTTGAAAGTTAAAAGGTAGTACTGTGGTTTTTCTTGCCATCCTCCCTCCATTTATTAAATCAAAGGCGATCATGCTATGATCATTATTGCCAAGTGGCCCTTACACTGTTACAGTATCTCTTATACCAGGTCCTGTGTTCCACTAAGGACTAGGTCCAGAATAGCTTCCCCTCTTGTGGTTCATGAACCAGCTACTCCAAGAAGCAGTCATTTCTTTCATCTAGAAACTTTATCTCCCTAGCATATTCTGCTGAGACATTGACCCAGTTGATACCTCGGTAATTGAAATCACCCATTATTATTTGTATTGTAACTTTTGTTAGCTTCCCAGAATTTTTTTAGCATTTCATCATTTCTCTCCTCATTCTGGCCAGGCAGATGGTAGTACTCCCCAACTACTATTGCCTTCCCCTTTTTACATGGAATTTCTATCTATAGAGATTCTACAGTGTGTTTTGTTTCCTGCAAAACTTTTATCCTGTGCGTCTCAATATCCTCTCTAACATTGAGTGCAATCCCTTCACCAATTTGATCTATCCTATCATTGCAATATAGTTTGTGCCCAGGTATCACGGTATCCCATTGGTTGTCCTCCTTCCACTAAGGTCTCTGAGATGCCAATTATATCTAATTTTTCATTTAGTGCTATATATTCTAGCTCTACCTTCTTATTTTTTAGACTTCTAGCATTTGAATACCAGCATTTTAGAGGTTGTATTTTATTCATATTTACGATCTGGTTATCAGTTGAAAAGGGTAATTTGGAATCTTTCAGCTCTCTCTGCTCTGTACTTAAAGGCATCTGCGTTACTTTTATCTTTGTTGGAACCTCCCTATCACGATTCTCTCTTTTTTGCTAGTATCATTCAATGATACATCTTCCGAACCATGCGCTTTTGGGTAACTGTCAGCTTTCCCCTATTATCTAAGTTTAAAAGTTGTTTTATCTCCTTTTCCAGGGTTAAATGCCAGCAGTCTGGTTCCACTCCTATTAAAGTGGAACCCATCCTTTCGGAAAAGTCCTTCCCTTCCCCAGAATGTTTCGCAGTTCCTAACAAATTGAAAACCCCCTTCCTTGCACCATTGTCTCATCCATGCATTGAGATTCCAGAGCTCTCCCTGCCTTTTAGGTCCTGCGCATGGAACAGGAAGCATTTCTAAGAATGCTACCCTGGAAGTTCTGTATTTGAACTTCCTACCTAAAAATCTAAATGTGGTCTCCAGAACCTCCCTCCCACATTTTCCTATGTTACTGGTACCATCATGTACCAAGACCTCAGGCTACTTCCCAGCACTATCTAAAACCCTGTCTAGGTGGCGTGTGAGGTCCGCTATCTTTGCACCAGACAGACATGTTACCAGGTGATCCTCATGTCCACCAGCCACCCAGCTATCTACATGTCTAATGATCAAATCGCCAACCAATAATGGCCATCCTAACCCTTCTCTCGTGGGCACAAGGTCCTGGAAAAAACACCTTGGTGCAAGAGAGTTTTACATCACCTTAAAGACCGGTCCTAGCTACAGGATCGCTTCCTGCCCCACCAAGGTGATGCTCTCCTTTCATGTGACTGCTCTCCTCCAAGGCAACAGAGAGGTTGCCAGACTGGAGATGGGGCTTTAGTACTACATCCCTGTAGGTCTATTCTATGTATCACTCTGTCTTCCTTAGCTCCTCTGAGTCTGCTACTCTAGCTTCCAGAGATCAGATTCGTTCCCTGAGAGCAAAGAGCTCCTTGCACCTGGTGCACACATAAGACCCCTCACCAACTGGGAGAAAATCATACATGTGACGTTCAGTGCAAAAGACTGGATAGCCCCCAAAATGCTGCTGGACTGCTGTCTGCATCTCAGTTTTAAGGATTTGTTTAGATATTTAAGTTGTTTACTTAAAGTTGCTAGGGATATTTATATCAATATGACTATACCTAATAAGTTTAAGGGACATCACATCAAGATTAATCAATTTCAGGGCCTTAACTAATTCCAGAACCTTAATTAATCTATTCCTGATGAGGATAACCAGCTGAACCTGAAAGTGAATTTGACCACCTCTTTCCTGTGCTTCTAAGGTAATCTCTTAACAATTTCCTGAGTGATTTGCACAGCCCTTGGTTTGATAGAGGGAGCCTTTCAAATAGCCCCAATGATCTGTCTCTTGGCTTTAACACTTATTTAAAACAATTTCACAGGTCTCTTGCCTCCTAACTGGAAGGCCTCTTTGTAAAGGTTTCTAGAAACAATATATTTCTTTCTACTCAAAGAATATTTACCCTATTCTACCTTCTATGCTATGCTATACTCTGATTTGATTTAAATGAAATCTCCCTGGTGGCCCTAAGCTCTGACTGACTTAACAAAAACACTGAATTCTAAAATACACAGATTTACCAGCTTTAACTCAAAGAATTCCCTTTTCCCCAGGATTTTGAGAATTTCCCAGCAGATAAATACTTACAAATGCAGATTTATTTCCAGCAATCCCTTTTGGTAGTCCTTCAAGGCAGTTGTGGTTTCTATGTCTGTGCCTTAGCTAGGGAACTAGCTCAGGTCTCCACTGCTTTCACGAGCTGAAGCAGCTTTGCAGCCATCCTGGTTCTCAGCAGAGGAACTGTAGTGCAGCAGTTCCAGGCCTTGGGTGTGGTCACAATCTCCTCCAGCTTAGGGCTAGACATTCCATGTGTATGTCTGTGGGCTTCTCATGCTATTTTGCTGCCATGCCCTGTACACATCACTGGCATCACATTCCCTCATGTGTCTTGGCTTCTTCAGATTCATTCAGGTGCAGTGAGGTCATCCTTGACATCAGGTACATGTGCAGTACTCCCTTTCTCTTGGTGGTTCCACATGCTCTATCCTCCACCTTCCTCCAAAGGTGGGAATGGAGACCAGTTTGTATGGCTGTATGGTCAATTTTGTGGGTTTTTCCTAAACTTTGACTGCACTCCAAAGCTCCCCAAATGTCTCATTTCACTCCATTTTAATGTTCTGTGCATCGAGGTCCCACGTTCCAGAGCACTAGATGTTAGAGGGTCGTTGTCTCAAAGTAGACCACTTATGCTACACTTACGCCCTAGCATAGATTTCATGCTTCACCACAAATGTTACTGGGAATCTTTTCCCACACAATATTTTCCCCTGTAATTAAGCTCCATTGAAGTGCTTCTTGCTCCCCTTTTAATTTGTAACTCAAGCTTCTGAGTTCATGCCTCTCTTCTGTGGACAGGCAGAGGGATGGGTAAAACCTCCGATTTTCACATGCACTTCATGCAGTAATAAAAAGTAAGGCCTGAAACAGAGCACTAAGTAGTTCACTGCTGCCTTACATGCACCAAGCACAATCTACCACACACCCACGTCCAAGGGGTCCCAGACTTATATTAGTAGGCAGAACCATGGCAGTCATCCCAGCAGGAGATGTGTAGCAAAATGGTTACACCTCCTCACAATGTTAAAATGGTATGGTTCTGGTGTCAGGAACATGCTGGACTAATGAGGGTCCCCAGGGATCCTTATATATCCTTTATTACAATCAGTTCCTGAACCATAATGGTAGATTCCTTAGCGTCCCTCCAGGCTAGTCCTGAACCTTTGGGGTCTTGAACCTCCTCCAGCAGCTTTGGAGACTGAGAACACGTCACTCATTTTGATGTCACCGGTATAAGTAGCCCGGATCCGCCTCCTGACATCAGTATTCTCAGTCTCCAAGCAGCTAGGAGGTCTGGTGAGCCCAGGGATAGGGCTCACTTGTAGGAACAATTAAGCAGTAGGGGTTCAGTGTTGAGGTTATTTGGAGTGAGGTTGATAGGGCAGTGCTGAGTTTCTTTTTCTGCCTGTGTTTCTTACTCTCGTTCTGCTATCTCTCTCTTTCACCCCCCTCCCCCCTTTTTTGTTGCTGGCGCTCTACTTTCTCTACCCTGCTCTCTGAGCCGCATTGGGGGGAGAAAGAGGTAGTGGGGGAGCATCCTCCGGTTCCCGATCCCACCTATTTGGGTGAGGAGCTGGCAGAGAACGCCTCTGAGGAGGCGGGAGCGAGCCTGTTAGTCCGTCGCCAAGGTCTGCTGCTGGCGGGACTGAGCAGGCTCTGCTGCAGACGGCGGAAAGTGTGTTTTCACCCCGGGCGCTGAAGCCGCAATCACGGCTGAGCGCGGCAGGGGCTGATTTCTTCGGGGCCCAGTGCTGCGATCAAGGTAAGGGGCTGGGGTCGTCGAATTGCGGCTTCCTCCCTGGTGAGGCCGTGGAGCAGCGTGTGTTGGCCGCGCTAGGCCCCCTTGCAGAGCAATCATGCGCACGCGGGAAAACTTGCTGAGGCAAACGGCTGGGTTGTTGCTTGGCCCGTTTTTTGGGGCGGAGTGCCTCAATTTTCAATTTTGCTTTAATTTTACTTTAACTTCTCTTTTGTTTTGATTTGCTTTTTTTCTTCTTTGCTTGCTGGGGCTCTAGAGTACGGAGCGGGTGTCTGCACTGTGGAAAGAGTGAGACAGGCGTCTTAGTTTTCAGGAGAGACGCTCTTGTTTGCACTTTCTCTGGGTACCGCGGGACTGGGGGTGAGGGTTTTTTTTCCCTATCTCTGGTTCCAGCGGCATGCCTTCAAAGTCCCTTTGCTTACTGTGTGGCTCCAAACGGGGGGCTGTTTCGGAGACTGGCATCTGCAGAAGCTGTTTTAGGGAAGCGGTCTCCATGGAGCAAGGACTGGCAGGGAGTGAGAGCCCGAAGGAAGGGGCGGCGTATCTCCCTGAATCGGGAGTTTTGGGGGAGCCCCCCCTAGAAGCCGTGGCGGGGCCCTCAACTTTTCCGGGGAGCCAAGTGTCGCAGGGGCAGGTGCCTGGGGGCCTGGAAGCGATTTTTTCTCCCCAGTTTGTTTCTTTTATCCAACAGGCATTGGCAGGGGCGCAGGGTAAACCCTCCCCACCTTTTGCAGAGGGTGGGTTGGGGGATAGGCGCCCAGGACCTCCTCTGGCTTTGGGGAGCTCAGGGATTCTGTCAAAGCGGTTTAGGTCCGGGAAAGAGCCATCCGGTCAGTCTGTGTCTTCGGAGGGTATTGATTTGGAGGACCTGGGGCAGGACTTAGAATTGGAGGAGGACTTGGAAGAAGGTGAGATCCCCGAACAGGAGGATCAGGCTCGTGTCGTTCGTATTTTTAGAAGGGATGAGTTGCCGGCGCTAATCTCTGAAACGCTTAAGGCGCTTAACATGCCGGTGGGGGCTCCGACAGATGAAGCTGAATTGGAAGACCCCTTGTTACAAGCTTTTCGTAAGTCCCAGAAAGTTTTTCCTGTTCACCGGGTTTTTAAGGAAATGATACAAAGTGAGTGGGATATGCCGGAGGCTGGGCTTAAGGGGTCCAGGGTTATGTCTCGGCTCTATCCTCTGGCAGATCAGGATCGAGAGTTATTAAAGTCTCCTAAGGTTGATGCTGCGGTTTCGGCAGTTACCAAGAAGACTACTATCCCGGTGGAGGGGAGTGCTGCGCTGAAGGATGCGCAGGACAGAAGGTTGGATACCTTGTTGAAGCAGGTTTTTGATGTGAATGTGTTGTCCCTTTAGGTGTCCATTTGTGGAGCCTGGGTTGACAGGGCTTGCCTGCGGTGGGCTCAGGGTCTACAGTCGGGTCAGGCGGTAGATTCAGCCTCCGAAGCTGCCAGGATTGAGACGGGGGCAGCTTATCTGGCTGATATTCATTACGATCTCATGCGCGCTTTATCCAATAGCATGGCTTTGGCGGTAGCGGCCCGGAGGTATCTGTGGTTGCGGAACTGGGCGGCGGATACCTCTTCAAAGGCTCGGCTTAGTAAGCTTCCGTTTCGAGGGAAACTTCTCTTTGGAGAGGACCTGGAGAAGCTGGTGAAGGATTTGGGGGAGTCCAAGGGTGGTAGGCTCCCTGAAGATAAGCCAAAGCCGGGTCGCTCGGGGCCGCTGGCTAAAGGACAACAGCGGGACTTTTGGCGTTTTCGCTCACCTAGGTTTGGTCAGGTTCAGAGGGGGCGTTTCCCCTTCCGTACTCAGGGGTTTCGCGGCTTCAGGGGGGCGAACAGAGGGTTTGCTGCCTCTTCTGCCGGCGGTTCCCGAAAATCGCAATGATGCCAGGAGGGCCCAGGCGGGGCAGGAGCCCATCGGGGGACGGCTGCAGATGTTTTATCCTGCCTGGGCCCGGATCACCTCTGATCAGTGGGTGCTCGAAGTAATCAGGGAAGGTTATGCCTTGGAACTTCAGCGTCCAGTGACCGATTCTTTCGTGCAATCCCCGTGCAAGGTGCGGCACAAATACGCGGCGGTAGAGGAGACTCTTCAACGCCTGCTGGCCCTCGAGGCAGTGGTTCCGGTGCCCCCAGACCAATGCGGCTCCGGTCGGTACTCCATTTATTTCGTGGTGCCCAAAAAGGAGGGCACTTTTTGGCCAATCTTGGATCTCAAGCGCGTGAATCGCTGTCTCAGAGTGTCTCATTTTCGCATGGAGACGTTGCGCTCGGTCATCGTAGCAGTTCGCAAGGGCGAGTTCCTGACGTCGCTCGATTTGTCCGAGGTGTATTTACACATCCCCATTCGGCAGGATCATCAGAGGTTTCTGTAGTTCGCGGTGCCGATGGGCCATTTCCAGTTTCAAGCGTTGCCTTTCGGTCTGGCGACGGCTCCCCGGGCCTTCACCAAGGTGATGGTGGTGGTGGCCGCAGTGTTAAGGAGGCAGGGCATCCTGGTGCATCCTTATCTGGACGATTAGTTGATTCGAGCGAAGTCCGAGGCGGAGAGCGCGGCAGCCACGTGCAGAGTGGTGGAGTTTCTGGAAAGCCTCGGTTGGGTCGTCAACCGAGCCAAAAGCAAGTTTCGGCCTTCTCAGACCCTGGAGTATCTCGGTGTGCGGTTCGATACGAGGGTTGGAAAGGTGTTTCTGCCGGAGAGTCGGGCGCAGGGCTTGAGGCGTCTGGTCTGCAGGTTTCTCCGTCGCGGGTTCCCGACAACCTGGCACTATTTGCAGGTGTTGGGCACCATGGCGGCAACGATCAAGGTGGTGCCTTGGGCACGGGCGTATATGCGGCCTCTACAGAGGGCGTTGCTCCGACGCTGGTCTCATCAGAATGACAGTCTGGTGCAGCGGTTGCCCTGCAGTCCGGAGACGCGCCTCTCTCTACTCTGGTGGTTGCGGACGGAGGCGTTGCAGAAGGGGATGCCGCTGGAAGTTCCAGATTGGATACCCCTGACGACGGGTGCCAGCCTTTCCGGTTGGGGAGCGCATGTCCAGGGGCAGTTCACACAGGCAGTGTGGACCGTGCAGGAGCAGGCGTGGTCGATCAATCGGTTGGAGTTGCGTGCGGTAGTGCTGGCGCTCAGAGAGTTCGAAGGTTGCCTGCTCGGAAAGGCTGTACGGGTGTTCTCCGACAATGCGACGGCGGTGGCGTATATCAACCGTCAAGGGGGAACGAGCAGTCGTGCACTAGAGGCAGAGGCCGCTCCGTTATTCGTCTGGGCCGAGAGGCATCTGTTGGCATTATCGGCGGCGCATGTGGCAGGAGTGGAAAATGTGCAGGCCGACTTTCTCAGTCGGGTGAGAATGGATCCGGGGGAGTGGTCCCTTCACCCGCAAGTGTTCCAGATGCTCGTTCGCAGGTGGGGCCCTCCAATAATGGATCTCATGGCGACCTTTCAGAACGCGCAGGCCCCTCACTTCTTCAGCAGGTGGCGAGAAAGGATGTCGGAGGGCCTGGATGCCTTGATTCAGCCGTGGCCGGTGGGTCACTGCTTTACGTATTCCCGCCGTGGGTGTTAATCGGCCGGGTGCTGCAGCGCATCGAGCTTCACAGGGGTCCCGTAATTTTAATTGCACCAGATTGGCCCAGGAGGCCGTGGTACGCGGATCTGGTCAGACTTCTAGGGGACAAGCCTTGGGGGCTGCCAGTTCGGTGTGACCTGTTGCTACAAGGGCCGTTGGTGATGCCTCAGGTGGATCGGTTCTCGCTTACGGCTTGGCTATTGAAAGGGCGAGGTTAGCGGCGAGAGGTTACTCGTCAGCAGTGGTATCCACGTTGTTAAAGGCGCGGAGGAGATCTACTTCATTGGCGTATGTTCATGTGTGGCGTGTGTTTGAGGCTTGGTGTGAAGTCCACGGCGTTGCAGCCTTACGGGCTTCGATCCCTCAGCTTCTTGCATTTCTGCAGGACGGTTATGAGAAGGGACTGGCGGCTGCGTCTCTTAAAGTGCAGTTGGCGGCGTTGTCTTGCTACCGGGGTAAGATTCGCGGTCGGTCGCTTGCGGGTCACCCGGATGTCAAGCGGTTTTTGAGAGCGGTGGTACTGCTGCGCCCTCCGTGTAGACCGCTGGTTCCGCAGTGGGACTTGCGTTTGGTGCTGGATGTGTTAGTGCGAGCGCCGTTTGAGCCTTTGGCGCGGGTGTCGTTGAAGGATCTGACCTTGAAGGTAGTGTTTCTGGTAGCCATTGCGTCCGCTCGAAGGATTTCGGAGTTGCAGACCTTGTCCTGTAAGGAACCTTTTCTGTTTTTTAGTGATTCCAAAGTGGTCTTGCGGATGGTACCGTCTTTTCTGCCTAAGGTGGTGTCACCGTTTCATGTTAATCAGGTGGTGTCCCTGCCGGTTTTTGCAGGAGGCGCAGAGCCGGCTGTGGATAAGCGCTTGCATAGGTTGGACATTCGCAGAGCTCTGAAGATGTATTTGAAGGTTACCGCTCCGTTCCGTCAGTCAGATAGGCTATTTGTGCTGTTTGGTGGTCCTCGTAAAGGGCAGGCGGCATCGAAGGCTTCCATTGCCAGGTGGCTGAAGGAAGCGATTGGGTCGGCATACATTTTGCAGAGTAGACCAGTTCCGGCCGGCTTGCGCGCGCATTCGACTAGGGCGCAAGCTAATTCTTGGGCGGAGCGTAGTTTGGTTCCGGCGGTGGAGATTTGTAGGGCGGCTACTTGGTCTTCCTTGCATTCTTTTATCAGGCATTACCGGCTGGACCTGCAAGCAGAGAGCGATGCCTGTTTCGGTTCTTCAGTGCTTCAGGCGGGATTGGCCGGTCCCTCCTGTTGATTCTTTGCACTGCTCTGTTACATCCCCAAAGGTTCAGGACTAGCCTGGAGGGACGCTAAGGAAGGTGAAATTAGACTTACCTGCTAATTGTTGTTCCTTTAGGAACTTCAGGCTAGTCCTGTATCCCTTCCTGTATTTTGTGGGTCAATGCCTGAAGCAGAGGTTGTTTGACAGGTAAGCATCTGGGGTACTTTTCCCGGGTGGAGCCCATATAGGGAGGGGGTTTGCGGATGGTCTTCCTGCTATGCTGTAATATGTATATATCTGTCCTTTTTTCTCTTAGCGGATGGGGATCTCAGCACAGGTAAATTTGGATATAGAGTGTTTCTAAGATGTTCAGTAATGGTTTGCTAGTATTGCTGCTTAATTGTTGCTTCCGTGAGTTTGCTTTGTCAATAGGTTACTGATGTCAGGAGGCGGATCCGGGCTACTTATACCGGTGACATCAAAATGAGTGACGTGTTCTCAGTCTCCAAAGCTGCTGGTGGAGGTTCAAGACCCCAAAGGTTCAGGACTAGCCTGGAGTTCCTAAAGGAACAACAATTAGCAGGTAAGTCTAATTTCACCGTATATAAGATGGTGTTCACTGACAAATGCTTAATATGTTATAAGAACATAAAAATAAAATTTTGAATCTGTGAGGCTCATGATTCTGTAAGTAATGTAGTAAATAGTCTGCTCTTTGCTCTTATGTTTTCGGGTGGAACTTCCTTTCTATACTTGTGCCTGAGTGCTATCTGATCTTTTAGAGCAAGGATAGGAATTCTGATCAAAGAGTGTCACAAGTCAGTCAGGTCTTCAGGATAATTAGGATGAATATGCATGAGATGAACTTCATGCAATCAAGGCAGTGTATGCAAATGCATCTCATGCATATTTATTTGGTATGGATATTTTGGCTTGTGGCAGTCAAGGGGTGGATTGCCTACCCCTGTTGTAGAAATTTTCAAGTTCCAGTTTTGAGAGACAATGATGTCATATGCTAGATCCACTTTTGTATGCTTTCACCAGCCAACATCAGAGATGCCGCAGAAGGACAAGGACCCTGTACAACTATCCTAGGCATATTCTTGTCCCCTGGTGACGGGGAAGACCTTCTTCTGCAGCAACAAAAGTCTTTGTTGGCTCTGTGACATTTAAGTTGCCTGCTGACTCAGGCTAGTACTGACAGACAGCTAACCTTAGGGGAACTCACTGCTACTGTAGTTTCAGCTTCTTTCAAATTCCAGGCAAAGGACACTTCTGTAGATACAAGTGGGATGGGAAGAAGAGGATGGAATAGCTGGACACATCTAGAGAGTATGCTCTGATTCACTAGCTGAAGGATTAGTCAAAGACCCAAGATGTTTCATACATCTCTCTGCTGTTGTCTCAAAGAGCAGTCTATCAAGATCTAATAAACATAAACATAGTGAAGATGAACAAAGACACGCATCATGTTATGGCATGTGACTGCCTAATCATCTTTATTTACTTCCCACAGAACCAAGTGAACTTGTATCTAAATTTTAACTGTATAAAGTGCAACCAAGTGAGTGACAGACGCTATGGGTTTAAAGACTCTATTCTGTTTTACATTTGAGCAGCTCTGCTATCACTTCCCTTGCAGATCTCACATCTTAACAGTGTACACCAGATCACTTGTCAGAAGCTAAATTAAGCATTAGTCTGAAAAGAATATCACATGATGTTATTACATGCCTGTTGCACAATGTATCAAAGGAGCTTGATAAAAATAACTATATATAGCCAATGATCACATTTATTTTCTGAAGTATGACAAGAAGTTGAATAAACCCAGAGACTGGGAATTGCTCCTTAAGCCACAGATAAACCTGTTTTTGCGGACACATGGGTAAGTGAGGACGTCTCTCACTTGCTCCGGGACCACCGCGGCAAAATAGGCTTAAAAACGGCGATTTTAGTCCCTGGTGTCCGGCGCCGATTGCGGGGAAATCAGCCCTAAGACAGCCCCTTTGTTTAGCTGGTATTTTGGTACTCCAGGATGCCGCTCCCGGTGCGCAAAGAGAGGGAGAAGGAGAAGGCGCCCAAAACCAGGGCCACAATGGCGACGGAGATACCCCCCTCCTCACCGGGCATGGAGAGCGGTGACTCGGCGTCTGAAGACTTGGCAAAGGAAGTGGCCCGACACTTAAACCCTAAGCTGGATCAAATACTCACCAAGTTGGAAGCGATGGGAGAGACATTAGCAGCACAGGGCCAGAGAATAGAGGAATTAGAACACCGCGTGTCAGCCATTGAGGATGATGATGGCCGACAGGAGAGAATCCATGCGGACACACGTGCACAGCTCTTGGCACTCCAAAACAAGGTGGACGATTTGGAAAATCGATCCCGCCGGAACAACCTCCGGCTGGTAGGCATTCCCGAAACCACCACAGATCTTCAGCTTTTGACGCTCATTGAGAAATGGCTCCCGGAGGAGCTAGGCCTACCCACGCTGGTCGGGGACATGAAAGTGGAACGTGCTCATAGGATCGGGCCTTGGGCAGAGACCAGAACCAGACCCCGAGTGGTCATTGCACGGATTTTGAACTTTGCTCATAAGGAACGCCTTCTGCGAGCTTATCGACAACATGAAGGGCTGACATTGCATAATTCTAAAATTCTGCTCTTCCAGGATTACTCTACTGCGGTGTCTGCGAGACGCAAAGAATTCTCCCAGGTATGCACAGCCCTCTTCGCGAGGAAGATTCGATTCTCCCTAACCTTTCCGGCAACGTTAAAAGTGCACCATCAGGGCTGCAATTTGACATTTGCTTCCGCGGGTGAGGCCAAGGCCTTCTTAGCAAAACTGCAACAAGAGCAGCCGGCTCAAGTGGAGGCCAGTGCTGCTGACTCAGTGCAATGAGCTGCTAATTCTGCTAATGGTGCTAGCTCCAGCTGTGTGGAGGCGATACATCGCTGAGAGAGCAGTGAATTTTCCTTGGAGGGGGACTACTCCGAACTGGAACCATACTATAACAGAGTCATGGAAGTAGTATGCCTAATTGTAGCTTAAGACCCTATTATTGTACTACCGTAGTGATATTTGTGGCCTTCACTGGAACCTATAGGTTTGCCTCCAACTCTCCTAAAGATCACAGAGTTAAGTGACTTAGTGCGGCCTACTTCCTGGGACCATTAATTTCACATTAATCTCTGGATGGGCTGTTTCCCTGTTCTCCCCCCCTCTTGGGTCCCCTTCGTGTCCCCCTCTTGGATGGTCCGGGTAGGGCTGGGGGAGCTAAGGAGCAATTGGAATAATTTTTCTATGATAATCCCTACCCCCAGCGTCCATGCTGGGTATAGTGCCAGGGGGAGGCGGTGGGGGGCATCGGGCGCATATCTCAGCTCAGGGGCGGTGGCACATCTCCGAAAGGGAGCTGACCTTTCCGGGGAGAGAAGGCTACTGTGATCTGGAGCTATATCTGGAGCCACACTCCAACAGCCCACGGGAGATTTTGGGCTTGACTGGATCACAGGGGTCTACTGCTGTGCTGCTCTATTGGTAGTTTTGGCCTTTACTGTCAATTATGTATATTGTCTCTGACTGTCTTAATGATTGTGGGATGGAAGGACTGGGGGTGGCCTCCTTCTTGGGTACGTAATTTCATCTTAACCCTTTATGGGGCTGTTCCCATGCTCTCTTCTCCCCTGGGGTTCCCTGCATGTCCCCCTTCCTGGGTGTCCGGGGTAAGACGGGGGGAGTTAAGGAGAAGTTGAAGGCCTTTTTCTCAGATCATCTCTGCCCCCGGCGGCCGAGCTGGATATGCGGCGGGGGGGGGGCGGGGGGGGGGAGTGCCCCGGGATTAGTCATAGGCACTGGGACTAGAGGTATCTCCGCGGTGGTCCCGGGGTGTTCAGCGGTGACCTTACTCAGTCTTAGACTGAGGTGGGATGGATGTTATTCTAGGGGGAAGGATGTATGGAAGGGAAGAGAGGAGGACAGGGTGGACGAGAGTGGGGGCGGGAAGGGTGATTGGGGGGAAGGGGGGTGCAGGGGGGTGGGTGGGAGGTGGGAGGGCAGGGGGGGGATCTTACGGTCGCATCCAGTCAAGTTTGCCTTTCTTTCGGGGAGAAAGCTCGTATTGGGAATGGGGGGAGTCCCAGGCCCCCCGCCCCCTCCCGGATTTTGGCATTAATATGGGCGAAAATGTTATTTAAAATGGTATTACTCTGAAAATTATTTCATGGAATGTGTGTGGATTAGGGAGTCCCATCAAACGAACTAAAATTTTGCAAGCTTTGGCTCGGCAGAGAGCAGATATTGCCTTGCTCCAGGAAACCCACCAGACAGAGGAAGAGCATCGCAAACTCCAACGAGGCTGGGTGGGGCAGGTCTGGGGGGCCCCCGCCGTGGGTAAGAAAGGGGGCGTGGTGATGCTTATTCATAAAAATGTCCGCTTTGAGGTTCTCCAACAGATCCTCGATCCCACAGGGCGTTTCATTGTGTTACATGGTCTACTGGGGGGGCAACCGGTCCTTCTTGGCAATCTCTATTGCCCAAATGTTTTGGATGAAACTCTATATTCTCGCCTGGCTTCACGAATTGAGCAATTACCAGAGCTGCCGTTGATTCTGGGTGGCGATTTTAATGGCGTAATGGATGTTGTAATGGATACCTCACGGGGTGGCGGTCCCAGGACACGTTTTCATTCGGCCCGCGCACTACAGCGGCTGTGTACCCACTTGGGGTTAGTAGATCCTTGGCGGCTCTTGCATTCGGCTGAAAGAGATTACACTCACCAGTCCCGTGCGCATGGGACAAGTGCCAGAATTGACTACCTGTTGACTTCTAAAAGTCTGTTTGCCAAAGTGACTGACGCGCTGATTGGCCCCACGGAGATCTCTGACCACGCTCCGATTTGGCTTACGTTGCACGGGGTGGGGGACAGTCTGGGGGCGCGTATCTGGCGGTTTCCGCTGGAGCTATACCGAGATTCTCAATTCCGTCAGTTCTTGGTCCGCCGATGGCAGGAGTTCGAGTCCGATCACATCGGGCATCAGGCTGAACCTGAGCTTGTATGGGAGACGGCCAAAGTGGTCCTAAGGGGTGAAATCATTGGCTACATGGCTCGGAAGCGGAGGCTCCGGGCAGAACAAATTATCCGCCTTGAAAAACTAGTTACGAAGCTTCGCAGACAGCATGCTTCCACCCCCCACCCGGCCCTTAAAACACAGCTGTGGGAAACTCAAACAGCCTTGAATGAGCTCCTGCATCAGCGGGCTAAGAAATCGGCGCTATACTATCGCTATCAACTCTACTGCCAAGGGGACAAACCGGGTAAATTGTTGGCACGTTGCCTGAGAGGCCCCAGAGAGTCGCGCATGATAGCGGCCCTTAAGGATGACCAAGGGACTCTTTACAGGGACAATTTGCAGATTGCCCAGGTTTTCCGTTCCTTTTTTAAGACTCTCTATACTGCAGATGGGGGCTCCCTGGAACGGATGGTGTCTTATATACAGGGCCTGGATTTGCCGCGGTTGAGTGAGGCGGAAAAGGCGCTGCTTGACCAACCGCTGACCGTCCAGGAGATACAGCAAGCTATTGCTAAGGCGAGCTGTTACAAATCTCCGGGACCCGATGGGCTGGGGGCCGAAATGTACAAAATCCTCAATGACCATATCTCCCCTGCGTTGGTGGCCCTTCACACTAAAAGGACAGAACAGGGCGGCTTTCGCTGGGGGGGAAATCAGGCACATATTACGCTTTTCCCTAAGCCTGGGAAGGACCCCTTACAAGCGGCTTCTTATCGCCCTATTTCACTTCTTAACTTTGATGTTAAGATCTTGGCCAAGATCTTGGCGGACCGCCTGGCAGGCGTGTTGGGTCAATTGGTACATGAATCGCAGGTTGGCTTTGTCAGGCAACGTCACGCAGTCCGTAATCTCCGTAAAATCCTCTCCTCGCTGGAGTGGGTGACCCGCCGGCGGATCCCCTCGTTGTTAGTAAGCTTTGATGCGGAGAAAGCCTTTGACAGGGTGGACTGGAATTATCTCAAGTTCTTACTCCCGTGTTATGGCTTGGGGCCTGTCTTTTGCAAGATGGTTCACAGCTTATATGCGGATCCGCAGGCGGCCATTTATTGCAATGGGGTCCTATCAGAGCCCTTTTCTTTATACCGAGGAACCCGGCAGGGATGCCCCCTATCCCCCTTACTGTTTGTGCTCTCTCTGGATCCTTTTATACGGAGTGTGGAGCAATCCCAGGAGATAGTGGGCATTCGTATGGGGTCTCATGTCTTTAAACTATCGGCTTTCGCGGACGATTTATTAGTACATTTATCCTCCCCCCAGGTCTCCCTCTCATCCTTACTACGGGAATTTTACCGATTCGGACGTTTTGCAGGTCTAGCTATCAATGTGGAGAAATCCGAGGCGCTTGATGTGTTGGGCTTTTCGAGGGCCGGTTGGCAGGGGGTTTTTCCTCTCCGTTGGGCTGACGAATATTTTACGTACTTAGATATTCGGCTGACGTGTCAACCAACTCGGTTGTATCGATGCAACCTAGAATGGACTTTGAGTAAGCTGCGGGGCCAGTTGTTGGCCTGGAAATCCCTTCCCTTATCATTATCAGGGAAGATTGCGGTGATTAAGATGGTCATTCTGCCGCGGATCCTTTATTGGATGCAAACTTTGCCGGTTTGGCTACAGAGGGGTGACCTCCGGAGGATTGAGGGGGTGATCCGGGGATTCCTGTGGAATGGTAAGAAGGCACGGATTCCTTTTAGTCGACTAGTGGGGAAATGGGAGCAGGGTGGGATGGGTTTCCCAGATTTGGAGGCATATGCCCTGGCTTGTCAATCGCGCCATTTAAGTGATTGGCTGGGGGGCACAGAAACCTATACCCCGTTAGCCTTAGAGGAGGCGCTGGCGGCTCCAAATTCTTTGTTGGCTTTGCTGCATTTTGATAATCGATTGTGTTGGGGCCCAGTAGAGGACAGTGTACTCTTGGGATCAGTGAGACGGACCTGGCGGCGGTTGAATGGGTACTGGGGGGAGAATTGCCGAGTCTCCAGCTGGCTACCGCTGAAAGGTAATGCGCAGTTCACTCCGGGGTCTGACACGGAAGCGTTCTGTGCATGGACTCGGCAAGGTATATGTCATATAGGTCACGCGATCGATCTAACGGGGAAATGTAAACAATTCCAGTCTCTGAGGGAGGAATATGAATTACCGCCTGGACACTACTTCGCCTATTTGCAGCTCTCGCACTACATACATTCACTATCGGCTGTAGCCCTCCGGGCAGAGCGTTCCGCGCGCATTATTGAATTCTTCGGGCTCGGAGGGGTGGAACCGCCATCCATTCGTGGGTTGCGGCATAGGGTGACTCCCTTTAGGCCGATTGCTGATTATACTTCGGTGGAACTTGCCTGGGCGGAGGAAATGGGGTGTGTGATCCCTCCTGGGGCAGTGCGAGTAGCTTTGCAGCATATTGCAGAGTTGGCTGTGGGGGCTCGGTGGAGGGAAATGCAATTTAAATGCATCACGAGGGTGCACTTTTCTCCCCGGCGGGCCCTCCGCAGCCACCTTACCTCCGATGGCAGCTGTCAACGCTGCTCCGAGCCTCTTGCTACGCTGTATCATATGTGGTGGGAGTGCCGCATTATACGACCCTATTGGGCAAAATTATGTGCCTTTATGGTACAATTGCTGGGGAGGAGGGTGTGCTGGGACGGGTCCTTAGTAGTGTTGGATAGATTACGCCCCACCCAGCCCAAAGGGAACTGGGAACGTTTGTTGGTGCGCAAAGCCTGTCTGGTGGGGAAGGGCCCTCTTCTGAGGAGGTGGAGGGAACCACAACCGCCCTCCTACTGGGAATGGCGAAATACTTTCCATCAATTGATGCTCTGGGAATGCCGCCGGGCTCGGGGCAGTATGCGTCGGTGGCCGGCCTTCCAGAGGCTTTGGGATCCCTATATTCAAATACTGAGTCCTGCTATTCGTAATGAGATTTTGCAAATGGGCTGTTAGCTCTCCCGAGGATGGTTCTTAATGTCTGGGATGACGACCGTAAGATGGGTGGGGGGTAGGGGAAGGGGAATGGGAGGAAGGTTGGGAATGTATATCAAAACTTACACCTGGCTGTTAATTGTGCTCTGGAGGGGGATCAGAGTCCACCCCACCCGGAGCTTGTTGTTGTAATGTTTTAATCATTTGTATGCTGGTGTTTCAAAATAAAGTTTATAAAAAAACAAACCTGTTTTTGCTTTGACTTCGTGAAGGGAGTGTAGCTCTCTTAACAGCATAAGAAATGTCCTACTGAGACAGAACGGTGGTCTATCAAGCCCAGCAGTGGCTAGTCGCTTGGAAGAACCCAGCAGGTCCTATTAGAAAAGTCTATTCTCTATTGCTCATATCAAGAAGTATGAAGGGGAAACACCTAAAACTATCTGGCTAATATTTTTTTATAGAACTGTTCTCCAGGCCTTGTTTAAACTCAGCTATGATTTGAGCCACTTCAGGGTAGGGTAAGCAGCATAGTTGCCCAGGGCATGGTATGACAAGGGATGCCGCTCGGAGCCTTGAGCATGTGAATGAGCCAGGAGTGTTCTACAAGTTCCCATCAATTCAACCTGCCCCCATATGTGAGCAAACCAGGAATGTGTATGGCTTTCTGCTGAACAACCCTGATACAAATTCATCCAATCTAGAAGTCCAGCGATGACGCTTCTCTCCAGGGGGGAATCACAGATACCCTTTGTGGTGCGGCCCTCCATCAACACAGACTGCCTCTTTTGTCTAGGGGGAAACCATTGACGCCCTTTCTGCTGCTATAGACGCATCCCCCTAGGTAAATGGGGCCATTGATACTCTTGACCAGAGCACTACCTGTCCCAAACTCAACCATGGCTATGCTTCTGGCCCTGACCACATTCTCTACCCACAAATTTCATAGTTCGCCTATTTTCTGAATGAAAAATATTTGATAGAATTTGATTTAAATTTGCTACTTGTTAATTTCATAGAATGTTCTCTAGTCTTAGTAATGTTCGATACATTAAAAAACTGTTCCCTAGTAACTTATTTTACATGACTCATGATTTTGCTAACATCTCTTATATCCCTTTTTGCTTATCTTTTCTCTGTTAAAAATCCCTAACCCACTAAGCCTTTCATCATAAAGGGAGCCATTCCAATCCCGTTTTCATTTTTGCTTATTTTATAGATGTACTTATCACATTTGATTACATGCTTCATCCAGTAATTTCAAAATATGGCACAATAAATCCAAAGCAAACAAAAAAAGAAATTTACAGTCTAAAAAATAGCTCATCCCACAGCGTCTACTAATCCCCAGCTGGTTCTTCCTCCTCTTCTTAGTTCTCAAGAAGTGACTTTAACATCTATCTGGACTGCGCTCCAGTCGATACATCAGGTTTGTGCAGCAGTTTTCCAGGCACTCGGGTAGAAAGTGTGGAGAAGAGCCTTGCGGAGCAACAGGGTCAATTAACTGTTCTTGTCCAGCGAATTCAACAGGTACAAGGGCAGCAAGGGGTAATTTCCCAGGATAAACTGATGTTTCTTCGGAAGATTGAAAACTTGGAGAATGCTTCCCGCTCCTTGAACTGGAGGATATTGAATTTCCCTCGGATTTCTGGCTCTTCGGCCAGAACTTTATTTCATAGATTTCTGAAGGATATTTTTGGTTACCCTGAGGCCGGTCTCCCTCCTACACAGAAGATTTATTATTTACCATCTGTTACTGCTTCTGGTACCACTACTATGTCTCCTGTTCCTCAAGATGAAGTCTCATTGGACTCTTTGGACTTGGGGAATTTGTCCCTGTTGTTGGATCAGTCTTCTGAAATAGTAGGGTCCAGAGCGACACTCTTAGTTTCCTTTGTTTTCCTTACTGATAAGAATGCATTGTTACGTTTATTTCTTAAGAAAACGGATATTTCCTTTCTGGGGGGTAGGATCCAGATTTTTCCGGACTTGTCTAGATGGACACAAGTCCGTAGAAAGAAATTTCTTGAACTCCGCGCAGAGGTTTTAGCTCTGGGCGCGAAGTTCCAATTGAGATTTCCCTGTAAATGTATAGTTCGTTATCAGAATTCTGTATTTCATTTCTTTGAACCTTCCCAACTCCGTCTCTTTTTGGATGCTAGGAAGTTGGTGAGCTGACTGAGGTGGTGGGAGTGTGGGTGTGTTGGGGGACATTTAATGTAATATGTTTGCCACGATAGTCCTGTTGCAATTTGTGTTTGTTTTTTTCCTTTTTGTTTCCACTCCTCTGGAATGGTGTTTTCTTGGATCTCTTCCATTGTGGTCTATTTGATTGATGGCCTGGTATTTCCCGAGTAGGGCTTCCGCGTTGGTTATGTGATTTATTTCACGGTTATCCTTTTTTCTTTGTGTAAGACCATCATAGTATTTCCTGTTCCAAGTTTTGCTTGGTGTCTTTGTAAAATTTGATAAATAAAAAATTAAAAAAAAAATACTGAATCACTTAACCACCCCTCCCACTTTACATTCACTGCTCAATCCCCCACCCACCACTCACCCAAAAAAACATAACCTTCTTCAATCAATGATCTAGATTTCAGGAAAGCCTTTGATACTGTTCCTCATAGGAGGCTTGTCAATAAACTAAGCAGCCTGGGGTCCCAAGATGGTGAACTGGATCAGAAATTGGTTGACTGACAGACAACAGAAGATGGTAGTAAATGGAACCTATTCTGAAGAAAGGAGGTGAGTAGTGGTGTGCCCCAGGGATCGGTCCTAGGACCGGTACTGTTCAATGTCTTTGTGAGTGATATTGCTAAAGGACTGCCTTTTTGCAGATGACATGAACATTTGTAACAGAGTGAACTCTTCTGAGGGAGTGGACAACATGAGAAAAGATCTACAAAAACTAGAATAGTCTAATGCTTGGCAGTTGAGATTTAATGTGAAAAAGTGCAGAGTCATGCCCTTGGGTTGCAGAAATCCAAAGGAATCGAATGCAATAAGGAACGAGAGGCTGGTATGCACATTACAAGGAGAGGGACTTCAGAGTGATAGTGTCTGAGGATCTCAAGGTGGCAAAACAATGCGACAAGATGGTGGCCAAAATCAGAAGAATGCTGGGCTGCATACAGGGAGGAATAACCAGCAAAAACGAGGAGGTATTAATACCCCTGTACAAGTTGTTGGTGAGCCTTGCTAGGAGTATTGTGTTTAGTTTTAGAGACCATATCTCACAAATAATATAAAAAGACTTGAAATTTTTCAGAGGAAGGTGACCAAAATGATTTGGAGTCTGCGCCAGAAGATGTATGAGAAGAGACTTGAAGACCTAATTATTCATATGCTAGAGGAGAGGAGGGATAGGGGAGATATGAGATATGATACAGAGCTTTAAATACTTAAAGGGTGTTAATGAACAAGCCTTTTTCAAAGAAGGGGAAGCTGTAAAACCAGGAGTGCATAAAATGAAACTACAAGGAGGTAAACTTAAAAGCAACATCAGGAAATACTTTTTCACTAATTGATTCTTGGAATGCCCTCCCTATGGAGGAGGTAGGAGCAAATACAGTGATGGAATTTAAAATAACATGGGACAGACACAGTGGATCCCTTTATAGCAAGACAATAACATGAAAATAAATGTATTTTTTATACTTCGACAAATAGAGGGGGGAAGAGCTGTGCGGAGTGCGGATACAACCCTCAACAAAGGCACAGAATGGCAGGTACAACCCCTAACAATGGCATCAGTGGTTGACCTGCATGGAGTGACAGGTACAACTACTCTAGCCACCTTGCTGGACAGACTACATGGACCATAGTGGCTTTTATCTGCCATCATATACTTAGGAAAAGTAGTCAGGAAAGCGAAGATACAAAAAGAAGAGATAGCCACTGCAGTAAAATGGGGGGACAATACATTTTTCGGATATGTTAGCAAAAGGAGGAAGTACAAAGGTATTGTCAGACTCAAGGGGGAAGGGGAAGAATATGTAGAAGCTGATGAAGATAAAACAGAATTGCTTAACAAATACTTTTGTTCTATGTTCACAGATGAAGAACCAGGAGCAGGACCTCAGAAAACACCCACAAATAGGAGCAGAATTGAAGGGGATCTTGAACGATTTTCATAAGACTGTGTTCATGAAGAACTAAATAAACTAATAGTAGACAAAGCGATGGGGCTGGATGGGATACATCCGAGAATATTGAAGGAAGCTGAGGACGTTCTAGCAGCTCCACTAACCTTTTCAAAGATTCTTTAGGGTCAGGAGTGGTCTCAGTGCACTGGAAAAGGGTATATGTTGTCCCTTTACACAAAAGCGGAGCCTCACTAATTGCAAATCAGTTTAACATGTGCTAAGGGATCTGTCTGTACAATAAGTACAAGGACATGTTGGGCACACACCCAATAGTGACCACACACATTTGTACTTACTGCACATTGAGTTTTGCTCCTAATGCATGGTAAGTCCATAAAGCTACTGCATTTAGTAAAAAGGCCCCTGAATGTTCTCTTTGGATATTGAACTGGTCTAGCTTGCAGTTTAATAGTACAGCAGCAGAGTGAAAAGAATAGGTTAAATGATGGCTGTGGCTTTTACTGTAATATTCTCTAAATTCAAACTGCCTATCCATAGAGGCAGCAACATTGAATATGGAGGTCATTCCAGAATACGAATGAGGGGTTTGTACGTGTGGCAGGGATGTTTATGTGCCAAAAACGTCCCCGACCGTATACTGAAACGCTGTTGTAGTGCATGTCCACGGCGCTAGCATGGGGCTCTCTGAACATACCCAGATGGGGCGGAATGGGGGCATGGTCAGCCATGGAGACATGCATAACGTATTCCATAAAGGCCCATGTACGTTTTGTGATATCCCCGCGGACATCCCCGTTATTCCTGCTGAAACGTGGAATAATGGCAGGACTTAGAAAATATTCTGCTGTGTTCTGCAATCCGTCCCATATTGAAGAATGGTTGTGACAAGTACGTGCTGAACTGGTGTGACTGCAGTCTGGAAAAACACAAGATGCAGTTATAAAGAACAGAAAGCAGAGGTGAGGGAATGTTGTGAGATAAAGAAACATTAATAAACACCCTTACAGAAATATTAAGAAGAGCAATAGTGTTTGTTCAGGCTATATTGAAATGTGCTATTTATGCCAAAAGTGCTAATCCAGAGGACCTTAACAAATCCTGTGTTCTGAAAACTGGGACTGTTGATATAAGAAGAGTATGTGAGTGAGTCTGAAAACAAATCATGTTGGAGTGAGAAAGGGAGATCAAATGTGTAGTCCTGGGGCATCATGCCATTATGATATAGCAGCTGTTAGTTATAGGTTTGGTTTGGCAGAATGATGTCTTTCGTGACTACAAGTAGTATCTGTGGTTTGAGGGGTAGCACAGGATGATCTGGTGTGCTGATCTGCAATTCAGGGAAGCCATGAATGACTGACCGGTACCTTGACCATATGAATGACCGCAGTGTCACCGGGTGCGAGTGTGATAGAGCAGCCATACATCAGCTGTGCCCGGCACTGGGAGACATGACTAATGTTGTGCCAATATCCCCCAGATTGTTCCATGAGGCCTACACTCTTCCCCAGTCCAGCATCTAAGCAACCTGTGAGAGAGGTGACAAATCTGGATGCTGGTTACCTGGGTATGATAGCATAGGAATCCCTCCTCCCATGCCCATATAGGCCTGACCAGGGGAGCAGTGCCACAAAACAGACTGTAGGAAGGCAGACAGGGTTGCGCCACAGATAGCGGATGTATACAGACCAACATACGCTACAATGGGACAGGTGTAGCTGCTGTGAGAAATGTCAGTCCCTAGATATGTGGGAATCAGATGCCATAGCCAGAAAGCCTTACTACTACTGATCATTTGTATAGTGCTACGAGGCGTACGCAGTGCTGCACAGATACAAGTAAAAGATGATCACTGCTCAGCAGAGCTTACAATCTAGTCAAGACAGACAACACAGCAGCTGTGGACAGGATACATCTAGGGGGAATGGTAAGGAAAAGCAAGGGAGAACAGGCAGATCAGATCCTAATGGGCAGCAAAGAGGTGAGCATTCAGCCTGGATTTGAGAAGGGCCAGAGAAGAAGCCTGACATACAGATTCAGGTAGTTTATGCCAGGCATAAGGAGCAGCAAGGTGAAAGAAGCACATTCTGGAGTTGGCAGTAGAAGAGCAGGGCACAGATAAAAGCAATCTGCCAGAAGATCGGAGTTTCTGAGGAAGGGTGTAGGGAGAGATAAGAGGAACGGTAGTGCGGAGTAGCAGAATGTGTGCACTTATAGGCCATAGGCATGAAAAGGGCATATATTTGTTGCTCAGCAATATTATGTATCCTTTGGGGAACTGCAGTGTTAGTTTTGGGATTTGTGTATTTGGCAAAGGTCCATCCTTAGCAGTTTAAAGCGTGTTTATAGAGATGATCATGTCCCAAAATATTAACAGGGGACATGTTTCTCCATTATATCGCATGGTCCATGCCTGCGCCCATGCATGGGCTACGTGCCAGATGCATGCATGGGCCAGCTGAATAGCACTTTGCCTGGCCTGTGCCAAACACGTCTACCTCCCCAATTCCAGCCCCGCGGGCATGTCTAGACTCGCGGTTGTGGAATTAGGGTCAAACGGAGCCCATATTGAATTTAGACATGTCTATGGGCCGGACGTGCATGTTATCGAACCTGCCTCCACATATATAGTGCAGTCATCATGCCCAGCACTATCCTTATAGGCAGGGCTGGAGCAAGGAGATGAGGCACACTAGGTGAAGCTCATCCCTTGCATCCACCCTTCCCTCTCCGGTCTTCATTGCTGCCGCTGCCACCCCTCTCCAGGATGTGGAGCAGTGGCAATGGCTGCAAACTGACCCATGGCATTTACTTTTAAATTTCGGCACTGTGGGGCTGTTTGCTTCCATCCCCTCTCCGACACCCGGTGCCTACTTCCTGTTTGTAGCAGGGGAAGTGCACGATTGCAGCCTCGATGCAGGTTATCTGCCCACAGGGATCCCATCTCCCATGGGCAGAAGAGCAGGAAACGAGCATGATCAAGGCCATTCCCTTCTCTTCTGTCCGCAGGAGATAGAATCCCAGCAGGTAGAACAGGAGGAGAAAACTGCAGGTAGCAAGGGGCAGAGTTAAGGGGGAGGAGTTAGGGCGGAGTTTGGGGCAGAGCTTGGGCTACAGGCATTTCACTGCCCCTGTTCAATCTATCCAGGAGTGGGCAATCACAAGCAAAAGAAAAAGAAAAAAAAACTCAAAATGAAAACTTCCTGGGAATAAAGGCCAAAACTGTGCTTTGACCTGAAAATGGTCTCTATCAAAAGAATGAAATCCCCAAGTGCATAATATGTAAGTGTGCTATAAAATTACTCTTATTTTAATGCATTTGATATTGGGTTGTTTTTAAATGTGTTTGGAGCAAAACAAGTTGGAAAACTACCTGCTTGGAGTGTGATACCAAAGCACTTTTTCACTTCCACCCCTCCTAGCTGATCCCTTCTCTCCCGCCCTCCCTCCATCTCCTTCTTTCATGGACTTCCAATAAGGTTGCCAGATGTCCCCAGTTAGAGGACTTTCCCCAATTTTAGAGCTGTGTCCCCCCACTCCCACCTGTTTGGCAGCCTCCTGTCCCCAATTATTTATTTATTTACCATTTCTTCTATACCGCTTTTCATGGTATCAAAGCGGCTTGTACATCAAACTCAACTATAAGTACATTGAACGAGTGAATGTGGTAACATGAAACATATAGTAACACGAACATATTTACATTGGGTTATAGGCTTAGATAAGGGTGTTCAGATTAATCACAATAGTAGGGGTGGTTGGGAGGGGGGCATAACATATATCTCCAGGAACAAGCAGGAATAAGTCCTCACATATGGGTAAGTCGGAACCGACGGAGCCCGCGCGGGAAAGCTCCCCAGCTTTTCAGATGAAAAGCTTTCGGGGCTTCCCACAGCGCATGCGCGCTGCCTTCCCGCCTTCCTTACCAGCTCTCTTCAGTTTCTCTTTTTCCGCGGAGCCAGCAGGTCGTGTTCCTGTCACCGCTGAAGAAATTGTTATTTTAATTTGTTTCTTTTGACCGCGTACCTGCCTTCCCCATACCAAAACCGGTACTGCCGGTCTCTCTTTCTTTCTTTCTTTTAAAAAAAAAAATAAAAATCTTTTTTTATTTTCTCAGCACAGCTTGGTAACTTTTGTTAGGCCTTCAGGCCTACACAAATTCTCCTCATGGAGAAACCAGCTCCTGGTTTTAAAAAGTGTACCAAGTGCAATGCTGTTATTTCTCTCACAGACACCCATGAATGGTGTCTTAAATGTTTAGGACCTGACCACTCCATACCGGACTGCCCATTCTGCTCCCAGATGTCTAAACGTGGTATGCAGAACCGGGCCAACAAGTTCCATGTGCTGTTTGCTTCAGATAATCCAGCATCACAGTCATCCAGGTCTTCCTCTCCGGATGGATCTCAGGTAACCAAACTTTCTGTGGGCAAATCCTCTAAAAGCAAATCTCTTTCAAAAGATCGAGAGGCTCTCAATCTTGAGTTCGAGGATTCTGCCCAGACCAAAAAACCCCGGCGGGAGGCTCCGGCCTCCAAAGCATCACCTATGGGGTTACAAGTTGACATCGATGGCACGGCCTCGACAGATCACCTGTTAGACTGCTCTGGGGTACCGGTCGATACCGGTACCGACATCCAGGCAGCAGTGGCGTCCATGGGCAATACTGTCCAGACCATGCAGCAGGCCGTTTTGGCTTTCATTAAGGTTGCGACGCCCTCGGTACCGATTCCATCGGTACCGACCCCGGTTCCGGTATCCACACCGGAACCGAGACCATCGACTTCCAAGCGTCGATCGGTTCCGCTTGCTGGATTCAGGCTTTTGCCCGATACCAATCCCATGCCCGATACGCCCGATGTCGATATCGATCGGTACGCGTATCGTGCATTGCAAGCACAGAGAGAATACTCAGATTCTTCTGATGAGTTCAATTCCTCTGATGACTCTGCTGAGTTTGATCTTCCTGAGGAGCCCTCTTCTCTAAAGAGGAGGATGTCTCCTCCGGAGGATTTATCCTTTCAGGATTTCATTGTTGATGTAGCTAAAGCACTTTCTATTGCTACATCTCCTGAAAAGGAACCCAGATCAAAAAAATTGGATATTTTAGGATACTCTAAACCTCCTAAAGAGGCAGTTACTCTGCCTATCCATGAAATCCTTCAAGAACACTTGATGGATTTGTGGGAGACTCCTCTAACCCTGTCTCCTCATTCCCGTAGGTTGGACACCATGTACCGGGTCCCTCCTTCTCCTGGGTTTCAAAAGACTCAGCTGCCTCACCACTCCATTGTGGTGAAGTCTGCTATGAAGAAGATAAAGAGTCCTAAAAGGCATTCCTCTACCCCTCCAGGGCGAGAATGTAAGACCCTCGACTCTTTTGGTAGAAAGATCTTTCAGGCTAGTATGCTTATAGCCAGGATCAATTCTTACAGCCTTTATATGGGCATGTTTCTCAGAGAACTTGCCCTAAAGGTACGGCATTTAGCCCCCTTTATCCCTGAGGATAAAAAGGAGGACTTCACTACTCTGGTGACACAACTTTCAGAGGTCTCCAAGTTTTCCAACAGGGCAGCCTTTGATTCCTTTGAGGTTGCTGGCAGGGCTTCGGGAATCGCTATTGCAGCCCGACGTCTTGCTTGGCTCCAGGCTTCTGACCTAGAACCCTGGGTCATGGATGGCTTAAGGAATCTGCCCTGTACAGGAGAGAACTTATTTGGTGAGGACTGGCAAATTAAAGCTGCTCAAATGGACGCAGAAAATGCCACTCTAGATAGACTTTCTAAGTCTACTTCTACTCCTGCCAAAAAGAAACCTTTTAAAAGGCCGTACTACAAGAAGGCCAGATTTTCCACAAATACTGGCCAACAATCTTCTCAGCCTCGCTTTGCTGCTAAACGTCAGCAATCTAAGCAAGTAAAGTCAAAGTCTGCAGTGTCTGCTACACCCCAGCAGGCTCAACCCCCTCAGGGGTTTTGACTTGCCCCTAGAGAACTTACCATTTCTGGCTCTGGAACAACCAGAGCCTCTCACCATACCGGGAAGGTTAGCTCACTTTGCTCCCAGATGGGAGCAAATAACATCAGAGCAATGGACCCTCTCTATCATCAGAGAGGGCTACAAACTTCATTTCTCCAGCCTTCCTCCCCATACCATGGTGAGGCAATTCAGTTCTCCCCCATCTCTTCTGACCCTGTTGGGTCAGGAAGTCTCCTCTCTCCTTGCTCAAGGGGCAATAGAGGAGGTTCCTCTTCCTCAACAGGGGTTAGGGTTCTACTCCCCTTATTTTCTCATAACAAAGAAGACAGGGGGCTTCAGACCTATCCTAGATCTGAGAGAATTGAACAAGTTTCTATTCAAGGAGAAATTCAAAATGCTCTCTCTGGGCATTCTCCTTCCATACCTTCAGAGTCAGGATTGGCTTTGTTCTCTAGATCTCAAGGATGCGTACACTCATATACTCATCCATCCATCCCACAGAAAATATCTTCGATTTCTGTTCCAGGGAAAACATTTCCAATACAGAGTACTTCCCTTCGGTCTCGCCTCTGCTCCAAGAGTATTCACAAAATGCATGGCAGTCGTAGCCGCATTTCTAAGAGGAATGGGAATCTTCGTGTTCACATATCTGGACTGGCTCATCCGAGCTCCATCTCAGTCAGAAGTCCAGATTTCCTTGGACCGCACAAGGCGTATTCTTCAATATCTGGGACTTGTGGTAAACATTCCCAAGTCCCAACTCATCCCTACTCAGTCCCTGGAATTCATAGGGGCTTATCTGGATTCCACCACTGCAAGGGCCTACCTTCCTCTGGTCCGAGGCCAACGGCTAATAAGCTTGGCCTCCCAGGCTCAGTCCAGAAGTCACTTGTCAGCCAGAGAAATGCTGCAACTTCTGGGCCACATGGCCTCCACGGTTCATGTGGTGCCCTATGCTCGTCTCCATATGAGAGCAGCTCAATGGACATTGGCCACCCAGTGGTCTCAAGCATCGGGACTGCTGTCAGACCAGGTACTCACCTCAAAACATCTGTTTTGGTCTCTCCAGTGGTGGACATCCTCCAAAAATCTGTTGTTGGGGACCCCCTTCCAACCTTCGTTGCCCCAAGCAACCCTCACAACAGATGCCTCCCAAACAGGGTGGGGAGCTCATCTTCAACATCTCTCCACTCAGGGAACCTGGTCTCCCCAAGAGACCACCCTTCATATCAACCTTCTGGAACTGCGAGCAATCTTCCTTGCCCTCACAGTCTTCCATACCCTCCTTGCCAACCTGACTGTCCTAGTTCAGACAGACAATCAGGTGGCCATGTTCTATGTCAACAAGCAAGGAGGGACGGGCTTTCTGTCGCTTTGCAACGAAGCTCTCAGATTATGGGCATTCGCCAGAGAGCATCAAATTCATCTTCTGGCAGTGTATCTTCCAGGAGTTCAAAACTCTCGGGCAGACAGACTCAGTCGAGTTCTGCTTCCACACGAGTGGTCCCTGCATATGGACCAGATACACAGAATCTTCCAGGAATGGGGGACCCCGGACATAGACCTCTTTGCAAGTCCGTGGAATGCCAAACTTCCCCGGTTCTGTTCCAGGACTCCGTGTCAGGGAGCTCAGGCCAACGACGCCTTTCTCCTGCATTGGGGTCAGGAATTCCTGTATGCTTTTCCACCCATTCCTTTGATTCCCAAGACTCTGTTCAAACTTCAGAGGGATCACGGGTCGATGATCCTTATAGCTCCACGCTGGCCACGCCAAGTGTGGTTCCCTCTACTTCTACAGCTCTCCCAGGGCTCCTCCCTGGACCTGGGAGCTGCGCCAGACCTTCTGTCTCAGGAGAAAGGGACTTTGTGGCACCCAAACCCCAAGTCCCTACATCTCCGAGCTTGGTTACTGAAGGCTTAAGCCTTCATGAGTTTAATCTTTCTCAACCAGTGAAAGATATCCTTCATGCCTCTAGGAAACCCTCTACCAGGCGTTCCTATGCTTTCAAATGGAAACGTTTTTCCATTTGGTGTGCTCAACAGGGTCTTGACCCTCTGGCACTTCCTTTGAATTCTCTACTAGACTATCTCCTGCATCTTTCCAATGCAGGCCTCAAGACGAATTCAGTACGAGTCCATTTAAGTGCTATTGCAGCATCCTTAAAACCTATAAATGGACAACCTGTCTCCTCTCATCCTCTCATTGCAAGGTTCATGAGAGGCCTGACCCTAACTAAACCTCCCATCCGACCTCCGCCGGTAGCATGGGATTTGAACCTAGTTCTAGGTCAGCTTATGAAACCACCTTTTGAGCCTTTGGACTCTACCTCCTTGAAATTTCTTTCCTGGAAGGTTCTTTTCCTTATTGCAGTCACTTCGGCTCGCCGCATCAGTGAACTGCAGGCTTTGGTGGCTAATCCACCTTATACCAGATTTCATCATGATAAGGTGGTCCTTAGGACGAATCCCCACTTTATGCCCAAAGTGGTCTCGCCTTTTCATCTTAATCAAGAGGTATATCTACCTGTTTTTTTCCCGGCTCCTCATGCATCCAGTGCAGAGAGGAACCTTCATACTCTTGACTGTAAAAGAGCTCTCGCCTTTTACCTCAACAGGACTCAGCCACATCGAAAGTCTTCCCAACTTTTTGTGGCTTTTGATCCTTCTCATTTGGGACTTCCAGTCTCCAAACGTACACTTTCCAATTGGATTGCTCAGTGTATTTCTTTTGCTTACCAGAGTAAGAACATTTCTCTGGAAGGCCATGTCACAGCTCACAATGTGAGAGCCATGGCTACTTCTATGGCTCATCTTCACTCTGTATCCATAGATCAGATCTGTCGAGCAGCCACTTGGGCCTCAGTTCATACCTTCACAGCCCATTACTGTTTGGACAAGGACTCCCGCCGGGATGCCTTGTTTGGTCAGGCTGTCCTCAAACACCTGTTCCATACTTAAGCAACTCCTGCCCACCTTCCCTGAATGGATGCCTGAGATCCATACGAAGATGGTTTACCCTTGGAGGGGGATCTCCCAGGCATCTTAGCTAGGGAGTCCCCATATGTGAGGACTTATTCCTGCTTGTTCCTGGAGATAGCACAGTTACTTACCTGTAACAGGTGATCTCTGGGAACAGCAGGAATTAGTCCTCACAACCCACCCACCTCCCCTAGGAGTTGTATCTTCTATCTATCTACCTTCCTTTCCTCTCTCTATTGTCTCAGCTATAAACTCGAACTGAAGAGAGCTGGTAAGGAAGGCGGGAAGGCAGCGCGCATGCGCTGTGGGAAGCCCCAAAAGCTTTTCATCTGAAAAGCTGGGGAGCTTTCCCGCGCGGGCTCCGTCGGTTCCGACTTACCCATATGTGAGGACTAATTCCTGCTGTTCCCAGAGATCACCTGTTACAGGTAAGTAACTGTGCTTTACATGCAAGAGGTAGAACAATATGCAATGTGTGGTAAGAGGGTTGAGTGGAGGGTCTACCTGACAGATCCGAAGAATTCTTCGAAGAGGTGTGTTTTTGAACTTTTTCCGGAAGTCAGTGAGGTCCTGGGTGGTCCGTAGTGTAATTGGCAGTGAGTTCCATAATGTAGGGCCATAGAATGAGAATGCCCTTTAAAATGATACGTCCAACACAAACCAAATATGGAAAAATTAGGTTCCAAACAAAATATGTTTCCATATTTGGTTTGTGTTGGACGTATCATTTTATTTTGCATCAGTAAACGTTCAGAAAGTGACCGAATTCAGGTGAGAATGCCCTTTGGCATACTGTTTGAGAACTTTTTGTTTTCTGAGGTGGGATACTGAGAAGATTTAGGTGTTGTTGTTGTTGTTGTTGTAGTCTTGTATCCAGGTTCTTCTGAATGAGTGGCTGATGGCAGATTGCAATAAGATTGTGTATCATTTTGAAGGTGGTCATGATTGCTTTGTATTTTATTCTCACTTTTATTGGGAGCCAGAGTAAGCTCTTGAGTACTGGTGTGATGTGATCATATCGTGAAGTTTTGGTGATGAGCAGAGCTGCTGTATTCTGTGCAGTTTGCAGAGGTCTGAGGGCTAGGTTTGGGAGGCCCTGGGGGACTGAGTTACAGTAATCCAGGTGTGAAGTGATTAAGGCCTGCCATACAGTATGAAAGTGATTAGGATCTAGTAGTGGGCATAGATTGTGCAAGATCCTCATGTTATGGTATACAGAGTTTGTAGTTCTTTTGATGTGTGCTTGAAAGGATAATCTGTGATCTAGAGTCATCCCTAAATATTTAACCTCTCACATTACAGGGAGTAGCACTTCATTGACATTTAGTCATTCTGGGGATATAGGATGGGTCTCTGGATACGATGAGTATTTCTGACATGCTATAGTTGATTGGTAGGTTGTGGTTGTTCAGTCATTCTGCTAGTGTCTTAAAGCAAGCTTGAATTGTGGTGTGTTCTGGGTTGCTGATGTCGAAGGGAGTGTATAGCATCAGATCATCAGCATATATGTGGAAGTGTATTTTATGTTTTCATATGATTTGGTATATTGGTTGGATATAGAGGCTAAAGAGTAAGGTTGAGAGGGCAAATCCTTGAGGAATGCCTTGAGACTGCATAAACGGTTTGGAGGTCTTGTTGGCTATTTGTATTTGCTGTTGGCATTCTTTTAGATAAGACTGGAACCAGGCTAGAGGAGTCCCACTTATACCTGTGGAGGCCGATTCCATACAGTGTACACCTGGACCGTGGGGATGGCTAAAACATGCACGGGGCCAAGATGCACCCAATTCCGCTACAACAGGGGCTAGATGTACCCGCAATCGCAGAATCAGACACATAGATGTCCTGGCATGCACCGTATACCGCTGTGGAGTATGTCCCCTGGTCTGCCTGGCCACATCATACAGCACTATGGCTGGCATGCCAGTGTATTGGCATCCCGTCACCATGGCACTGAGATGTCCAGTTGGAGGCGCTTAATGCCTGGTCCTGGAGTGGCTCCAGCACACCGCCGTCTGACCCTTGGTGGGGGCCCCCAAGGCCTGGATCGGATGGCAAGAGCTCGCCCATGGTGGGATGATGGGGTAGGGGGGCCACAGCCCGCGAACTCCGCAGTGTCCGGCGCTTATTTCACCATTGGGTTGTAATAAGGCAGGCATCCATCTTGGTGCCAAGGGATGTACAGAGGTCTGTCCTGAATGGCCCTAAATATAGCCCCACCCTTGCTCTACCCTGGCTCCAACCCTTCCCACCCATGTCCAGCACTCCCTACACAAACATTGTGTAAGTGTGGTGAGCACTGGCGACGGAATCGGCTTTCAGGGCTGAGCACAGGTTGGACATCCAGCCATACATCCAACTCTGCTATTCGCCCCACGGAATGCCCCCCTCCCCCCCATAGTCTCCAGCCTATCTAGTAATTTATTTATTTATTTATTTAACATCTCTTATATACCGCACTATTGTCATCAGCGCGGTTCACATGGAACAAAAACATATACATACAGGATAACTGTAGTACATTTTACATTTAACAGGGTTTTGAAAACTTGGAAGAAACAGGGGAGTCGGTATAAATCTTATACATATAAACTATATACATTAAGCGCAGTCAAAATTCACTGGAACTGAACATGAAGTGACTATTTCTCTTGGAGCATTTATACTGGAAAATAACTTAGGAATAGGTGTGATTGGGTGTGATTTATTGAATTGAAGGCAGACAGTATGTCCAAGAAGATAAGGATGAATCCTCATTTAACCTGTTCAAGCCCCAAGAGGAGGGTATTGATTAGTGACGTGAGCAAGGTTTCTACACCATGATTAGATCTGAAGCCATGTTGTTACTCATCTATAGGGGTGGAGGAGTCTATGAATTCCTGTAGCTCTATTTGAACTGCTTTTTTGATTATTTTTGCTAGGAAGGGAATACTGCAAATGGGTCTGTAAGGGATGGGTAAGTTGGTGTCTGCAGAGGAGTTTTTTTAGTATAGGTCTGATGGATGTGGTCTTTAGGTTGATAGGGATGAATCCCTAAGAAAGTGAGAGGTTTAATATTTTGAGCAGGGTGGGTGCTAATTAATTTCTTGTCATCTTTATCCATAAGATAGGACATAGGTCAAGTGAGAAGGTAGTGGTATGAAACATCATAAGTATTTGGTTGAGTAAGTCCTCCGAGTGGTGTGAATGTAGTCCAAAGCTGTTCCTTGGTGTGCTCAAAGGTGTGTGGATCAGTGTCGGTGAGTCCCTCTTGGGTGTAAGCTTGTCTTGTAGATATGTTGCAAAGTCTCCAGGGTGCATCTCAGTGCATCATGGGTATGATGGTGCAGGCGTGAATGATATTACTATTTCAAACAACTCTCTAGGTTTGTTTAATGATTTGAGGATCAAGTTAGTGAGACTCTCTTTTATGCTTGTGTATTAGGTTGTTGTATTCCTCCTGCTTTATGGTGTATTCTTTTTTGTGTGTTTTGAGAATATATCACCGGAATTTAAAGACTGACTGCAAAATTGATTTGCTGCTTTAGATACAAATGACAGAGCTCCACAAGAGTTATGGGATGACATCATGAAGGTTGTGTTGGAACATAGTAACATAGTAAATGACGGCAGATAGAGACCAGTATGGTTCATCTAATCTGCCCAGTAAGATGGCAAGAGTAGGTACACCTGCCGCTCCGTGCAAGCCACCCCTCCCCATGTCTTTGTTTTAGGGGTGAACCCACCGCTCCATGTAGGACACCCCTGTATGTTGAGAAATTAGTTTGTTAAATTTATTTTGATTTTATCCTGTTGTTGTAAAGGGATCCACTGTGTCTGTCCCATGCCATTTTGAATTCTGTCACTGTATTTGCCCCCAACACTTCCATCGGGAGGGCATTCCAAGCATCCACCACCCTTTCAGTGAAAAAAGTATTTCCTGACATTGCCTTTCAATTTACCCCCTTGCAGCTTCATGTTATGCCCTCTAGTTTTATAGCTTCCCCGTCTTTGGAAGAGGTTTGTTTGTTCATTATTTCTCTTTAAATATTTAAAGGTCTGAATCATATCTCCCCTGTCCCTCCTCTCCTCCAGAGTGTACAAATTTAGGTCCTCAAGTCTCTTCTTATAATGCTTCTGATGCAGGCTCCAAATCATTTTGGTCACCTTCCTCTGAACAGTTTCCAGTCTTTTTATATCCTTTGCAAGATACGGTCTCCAAAACTGAACAGTATTCCAAGTGAGGCCTCACCAGTGACTTATACAGTGGCATTAGTACCTCTTTCTTTCTGCTGGTAATTCCTCTTTGTATACAACACAACATCCTCCTGGCTTTTGCCACTGCCTTGTCGTACTGTTTTGCCACCTTGAGATCCGCAGAAATAATCACACCAAGGTCCTTCTCCTGGTCCGTGCACACTAACCTATCGCCCCCTATCGCGTACATTTCCCCTGGATTTCTGCTTCCCAAGTGCATGACACTGCACTTCTTCGCATTAAATCTTAACTGCCAAGCATTAGACCAGTCTTCCAGCTTTTGTAGAAAGTGAGAAATCTCTTCAAAAGGTGAAAAAGCAAAAATGGCCAAAATGGATGACCGAAGAAACTCTGAAAATTGCCCAGAAACAGAGAAGCTAAAGCCAGAGGAGAAAGAGAGGCAATTGCAGAACTCAACAGAGATTTTCAATGTGCAGCAAGACAAGACAATGAGAAGTAGTACAATGACACATGCAAGGAAATAGAAGCAGAAACTATTAAAGGAAGAACAAGATTGACTTTCCTAAAGCTACGAGAGTTAAAGAAAAAATTCCAACCTCGAATTGGAATGTTACAAGATGCTCAAGTATCCATGTTGAATGATGCTGAAAAGATCAAGAAAAGGTAGAAAAAATATATAGTTATTATATGATAAAGATCAAGTGGACCAACAGCAGTTTCAACCTGTGCCTTATAATCCAGAACATTGGTGATGAAAGAAGTTGAAGCAGCATTGAAAGCCTTATCAAAGAACAAAGCACCAGACAATGATGGCATTCCCATAGAAGTATTACAGTAATCTGATGCAACTGTTACCATACCTACAAGGCTCTGCCAGGAAATTTGAAAGACAGCATCATGGCCAACTGACTAGAAAAGATCTGTGTTTCTACCAATGCTAAAGAAAGGTGATCCAACTGACTGTGGAAATTATCACACAATCGCTCTGATCCCACATACCAGCAAGATTCTACTGAAGATTATTTAGCAGAGATTACAACCATACTTGGAACAAGAACTGCCTGTAGTGCAAGCAGGGTTCAGGAAAGGGCAAAGAACGAGAGACATCATTGCGGATGTGAGATGGATCCTTGAAAAGACTAAAGAAAACCAAAAGAATATCTATATGTGTTTTATTGACTACAGCAAGGCTTTTGACTGTGTAAACTATGAGAATCTCTGGGACACATCAAGAAGCATGGATATACCAGAGCACCTAATCATTCTCTTGTACAACCTTTACAATGATCAAGAAGCAACAGTTTGAACGGAACCAGGAGAAACAGAATGGTTTAAAATCAGCAAAGGTGTACAACAAGGCTGCAAACTTTCCCAGGATCTACACCTCCTCCTGCAATACGCAAACCAAACTTGTGTCCTTGCTTCCAGTGGCTGGGGTTGGCTATGAAGAGTTGTAGAGGATTACAGGCACCTTTCTGGCATTTCTTAGGTTCTGGTAAGCTGATCTTCGTTAGGCTGCCTTTGCGATGATCGCCGTCTTGTCCCGTCGGTGCATTCTTCCAGGTAGCAAAATATACACATTCCCATTTTGGGCAAAAGTAATCATGTTTAGATGCGGTGGTGTAAATAGTGGCTGCAGTACTCTTTCCTGTACATTTTCCCCATCCATAGGCTCCTTCTGGACACATGTATTTATCATCATGATAGTAGGCTCGCTCCCATGACCCACATCTGTGGTAAGCATTTCTGTTGATGGCATCACAAGCGTCAAAGTTCAAGGTGATAGGTTTGGTGGGGTCGGTAAGGGGTTTTGTCGCATTCAGGATAGCTCCATCTTCATCATTCCATTGTATCTCGAATGTATAGTATGATGGGTTTTGTCGAGGGGTATAACAAGTCTTACTTCTTCCCTTTGTGCAAATGTTCAGTTCGGTGCCCTTATAAACACACCGGCTGACTGTTCCAGTGCAAGTATAGTAGGAATGATAGAGCAAAGTCTGAGTAACCTTTTGTCCTGTTCGGGTGGTGGTTATGCAAGCTATACAAGGGGTAGAGCAAAGGTCTTTTCCAGGATTCCCAGGATCACCACTCCCACAAGGCAATAGTGGAAGAACACTGTGATCACAGTCTCTGGAAGTTAACTGGAAAGTTGAGAATAATGAACTGTGCTGAATTTTCTTCTGTTTCTGTATTGATGGTCACTTTCACGTGACGTAAGTGGATGCTGAAGTTCCTTCTATAAAGCTGGCTGTCTCCTCAAGGTGAGTCGCAATGGAGTCTCGGGATCATTCACTGACGTCCATTGGCCAGGATCAGGTGCAGCTGCCGGCTTCACTCGACTGTGGTGGTTCCAGGGTTCGAATTCTGCAAATTTCACTGCGGTGGGGGTTGACAGGATGACGACGTAGGGTCCCTTCCAATGTGGCGCCAGCGGGGTTTTTCTCCACTCTTTCACCCACACGGATGTTCCTGGCTTGAAGGGATGCAGAGGCTCAGTCAGGTTGATGGGTAGTCGGTCTTGCACCCACGTTTGGAGTTTCTGCAAAACAGAACCTAAAGCTAATAGTTCTTGTCTAGTTATTTCAGATCCTATCTGCCTCATGTCTCCCTTTATTCCCTGCACTATGGGTGGAGGTCGCCCATACAAAATCTCAAAAGGGGAGACACCTAAGGATCTGGTGGGAGCTGAACGTATCCTAAGAAGGGCTATGGGTAGAACTTGGAGCCACTTTAGGTGTGTCTCTTGACAGAGCTTGGATAACTGAGTTTTCAAGGTTCTATTCATACGCTCTACTTTCCCTGAGCTCTGGGGTCTGTAAGCAGTGTGCAACTTCCATTTTATTTGCAAAGCTTGAGCTAACTGTTGAGTCACTTGGGATACAAATGATGGACCATTGTCTGACCCTATAGTTGATGGTATTCCAAATCGGGGAATGATCTCATGGAGCAATACCCTAGTGACTTCTCGGGCTTTCTCAGTTCGGGTGGGGTAGGCTTCTACCCACCCTGAAAATGTGCAGACTAACACTAATATATAGTGATGTCCATTTGCACGGGGCATTTCAGCAAAGTCTATCTGTATATCACTCATGGGGGTCACCCTTACTGACTGAACTCTTGGGGATGGAACAGGACCTTGCTTGGCATTATTTTTGGCACATATCAGGCATTGCTGTGCCACTGAGGCAGTCAGGGATCCTAGCAATGAAATACAGAAATGGGGTCTCAGGGCTTTCTCCATGGCTGTTTTTCCATAATGTGTGGCTTGGTGGAAAGCTTGGACAAAGGCTGGCCCTAATGCTTCAGGGATGACTGTAGGACCTGGAGGTGGACTACCTTCTGGGGGTGGTAGCACTATCCAACCTTGTTCTGTTAAGACTCCTCCCTCCTTTTCACAATAGTAGTCTAACTCTCTTGTAGTGTATCAGGGTGCCCAGGAACTAAGGGGCACAGGGAATAGGGCTGCCTGCATTACAGTATCTTGGGTCCTAACATGTCGTGTGGTGGCTGCCTTTCGGGCGGTGGCATCTGAAAATCTATTTCCTCGGGCAACTTCTCCTGCTCCTGCCTGATGACCTCGGCAGTGCATGACTGCCACTTGTTTGGGGGCCCATACAGCATCTAATAACATCAATATCTCGGGCCCATACCTAATGTCCTTACCTCCTGAAGTGATCAACCCTCGCTCTTTATACAAGGCTCCATGTGCATGCAAAGTAGTGAAGGCATATTTGGAATCTGTGTACACATTTATGCGGAGTCCTTCTCCTAATGTCAAGGCTCTGGTGAGGGCTATCAATTCAGCTTTCTGTGCAGAAGTTCCTGGGGTCAGGGCTGAGGACTCAACTACCAGATCAAGGGTCACCACTGCATATCCAGCACAAAGATGTCCATTGATGACCAGACTGCTTCCATCTACAAAGAAAGTCCGTTCTGGGTCCTCTAGAGGGACATCGATCAAATCAGGGCGACTTGAGAATACAGTGTCCATGGTTTCTAAGCAATTATGATCAGGTGGCCCAGGACCAATTGGGAACAATGTAGCAGGGTTCAGAGCTTGGCTAACTTTCAACTGTATCCGAGGGTTTTCACACAACATGCTTTGATACTTCAACATTCGTGCATTGGTTAGCCAGAAGTTTCCTTTGTGTTCCATGAGAGTCAGGACAGAATGTGGCACGGTGACTTGAAGAGTTTGTCCTAGTGTGAGTTTATCTGCTTCGCCCACCAGGAGGGCCGTTGCTGCGACAGCTCTCAGGCAAGTGGGCCATCCTTTTGCAACTACATCCAATTGTTTTGACAGATAAGCTACTGGTCGTTGCCAGGAGCCAAGAGATTGGGTCAGTACTCCCAATGCGTTTCCTTGTGACTCATGGACAAAAAGATGGAAAGGCTTCTGAACATCTGGAAGACCTAAAGCTGGAGATGACATCAGGGCCTTTTTCAAAGTTTGGAATGCTACATCTTGTTCAGGTCCCCAATCTAGTGGGGATTTTTCCATTCCTCTGGTGACTTGGTATAGTGGTTTTGCAATCAGGGCAAAGTTGGGGATCCATATGCGACAATATCCCGCGGCCCGCAGGAAGGCTCTTACTTGCCTCCTAGTGGTTGGAATGGGGATATTACATACAGCTTCCTTGCATTCTGGTCCTAAACGTTGGATCCCACTGGACAACTGGAATCCTAAATACTTGACTTCAGTTTGGCATAGTTGTGCTTTGGCTCTTGAGACTTTGTATCCAGCATCTTTGAGAAGGTACAAAAGTTCACTAGTAGCTTGTAGGCATTCACTTTCTGAGTTGGTGGCTATGAGCAAGTCATCTACATACTGAAGAAGAACCCTCTCTCCTGGGTCCACTGGATAACTTGAGAGATCTTGATTCAGGGCAGCACTGAAGAGAGTAGGTGAATTCTTGAATCCTTGGAGTAATCTGGTCCAGGTGAGCTGACCCCGCCTTCCTGTTGTTGGGTCTTGCCATTCAAAAGCGAATAAAAGTTGACTGGTGGGTGCTAGGCACACACAGAAAAAGGCATCTTTCAGGTCCAGGATGGTGAAGTGAGTAGCCTCAGCGGGGATCAGTCCCAAGAGAGTATAAGGGTTCGGTACTACTGGGTGTATAGTTTCAACTGCATCATTTACTCGCCTTAGATCTTCTACTGGGCGGTAGTCCCCTGTCCCAGGCTTCTTTACTGGGAGAAGGGGGGTGTTCCAAGGTGACTGGCATTCCTTGAGAAGTCTGTACTTGAGCAGTTTCATCAAATGGCAGTGAATTCCTTCTATGGCTGGTCGAGGGAGAGGATACTGCTTCACATGCACTGGTTCCACTCCTGGCTTGAGGGTGACAATGACAGGGGCTATGTTCTTCGCTAGGCCAGGTGGATTATCTTCTGCCCATACTTCAGGTGGGGCTATGAGGTTGGTAGGTATACAGGGACTGGTTGACTTTATTGAAGGTGCACTATAGAACCGCCATTCTTCTTCTCGGGGAACAGTAAGCACCATCAATCCAGCAGGCTTTGGGTTCACAGTCATTTTCATTTCTCCCCCTTCAGCAAAGGATATTTGGGCCTGGAGCTTGGCAAGCATGTCTCGGCCCAGTAGTGGAATAGGGCACTCAGGCATATACAAGAACTGGTGCGTTATCTTCTGTCCCCCTAGTTCACACATGCGGTTCTGCAAGAATGGTTTTGTGGCTTTATTTCCAGTGGCTCCTATAATGGTGACAGATCATGAGGACAGAGGAGCTACTGGCTTGGCTACTACTGAATGTTCTGCTCCTGTATCTACCATGAATTCCATGTATTGGTCCCCTATCTTTAAACTGACCATAGGCTCCTGTGGACCCAGGGTGAACTTGGAGCCCGGTCTGGCCTAGTCTTCATCTATGTCATCCAGGTCATAGCCCGTTGCTACTGCCACTCCCTCAATGGCTTCTTCCCTCTCCTGCTGGAACTGTGTTCGATTCATTCCTCCTCTCCTTCGAAATCTTCCTCCAGTCCTCCAGGGACTCCCTCCTCCCCTTGCAGGGGCGGAGTCCAGATGCGGGCACTCATTTCTCCAATGTCCTTCTTCCTTGCAGTAGGCGCACTGATTTGCACCTAATGGAGGCCTGTCGCTTCCGCGGCCTCGTCCACGTCCTCTGGTCCTTTGATTAGGAATACCTCCTCCACGTCGTTCAGTTATAGCAGCAGCAAGAAGATCTGCCTTCTTCTTCATCTTTCGTTCACTTTCTCTGTCTCGTTCATTTTCACGATTCACAAATACTTTCTGAGCGACTTCCATTAACTGAGCTGTATTCATGCCCGCAAATCCATCCAATTTCTGTAATTTTAGCTTTATGTCTCTCTGGGACTGACTAACAAAGGCCGCATTTACCATGCGTAAATTTTCCTGAGCGGCGGGATCATATGGGGTATACAGTCTATAAGCTTCAGACAACCGCTCATGAAAGGCCGCTGGGCTCTCATCTGGACCCTGGAGAACTTCCGATACTTTCCCGATATTCATGGCCCTCTGGCCTCCCTTCTTCAGGCCCTGCACTAAGGCCTGGCGAAATCTGGTTAAGGCCGCCGCCCCCCCCTTTCTTCATTTGGGTTCCACCCGGGATCTTCATTGGGATATTCTGCAGCAGCTGCTTGCGGGGGATTTATTCCCCCCCCCCTTCTACAGGGTTCTCTTCTAACCACCGGAGGGCTGCTTGCCCGATCCAGCCTCGCTCCTCAGTGGTGAAGAGGGTGGATAGGAGCTGGCGACAATCGGCCCAGGTAGGCTGATGGGTTTGCATAATGCTAGACATTAATTCTGTTAATTCCTGGGGCTTGGCTGTGTAAGAAGCATAATGCGTTTTCCAGTTTAATAAATCTGTGGTAGAAAAGGGTACATAAACTAAGCTGGTTGGTCCTGGCGCCATCTGGCACTGATCATTTAAAACAGGCATTCCAGGCACTTGGCGTAATGGCATTAGGTGCCCTGCTTTCTCCTTCTTCTTGGGAGTTACGCTTCTTAAATCACAAGGCTCCCGGGCACTAGTCTCCTTGGTGGGTGACACTGAACTGGCAGGAGAGCTTCCGCTTTCTATCTCATCAGAAGACTCGAGTCCCCCTGCTGTGCTTGGGCCTGACCCGGGACTTTCACTCGGGGTAGGGTGCTTCTTAGGCTGTTGCTTCGGTGTTTTCTAGGACTCCTCTTCGGGCTCTACTTCAAGTTGTGGGGCTGTGGGGACTAATTTCTGTGGGTGCGGGGTAAACTATCCAAAATATCTGAGGACTCTGAGTCAGAATACACAGGCGGCTTTGCTTCCTTAGCCTTTTTGGTTCCCCTAGTAGTAGCTACAAATATTTTACAGTGCTCCTCATAATAGCGCTTCATCCATGAGGGCTGCTGTTCACATACACTTAACCAGGAATCTATATAGGGGAACTGGTCAGGATACGCTCTTAATATGAGCTGATGAAGTCGTAAAACTGTCTCAAAATCAAAGGTGCCCCCTCGGGGCCATGAAGCAGCTAATGCGAGCCACTCCCTTTCACATAACATTTTTAATCTGGATGGAGTCATTTTTATACCATAATCGCCCGAAAATCCTTTACGGAAATTCTTGATCATACATGCCAATGGAGTTTGCGTGGACTCTGTCCCTCCCATAACGTAGACGCACCTACCTACACTTTCTACGTACTCAACGTACCTGCGTACGTTACGTACCCTACGTCCACGTAATGACATACAAGACAACGAACAATAAGGATAGGTAGTATAGCTGTAGGTAAGGGGTCCGTACAGCCCACAGAACACTGGGGGGGACAAACACCACTCGCTTCCTCCTGTTCGCGACCTGGGCGCGGTTGCCCGGCCAGGAACTGCGCTACTTAGGAGTCCACTCTCGCTCGGTCTGTATTTCAAGAATTCTCACTCACTCACGCAAGCATATTTCAACAAGATATCATATTTCAATATTTCAAGTGCCCAGGTTTTCTGACTGACTATTCCGAACAAGAAGGGTCGATGGCTTCAGTTTCCGCTTTCCTTACGCGGAGCTTATGGGAGGTGATCAGGCTCCCTTGTCTCGCGTATACTCATGCGAGATTTCCCAGTTAGTCTATACCCAATATACCAAATCAGTCCTGCACACGCAAGATGTTGTCCCAGGCTGTTCTTTCTGACTATTAAATCACAAAAATGTCTACTCACCGGATCCGGTCCCCGATACCACACCAGCTTCTGAGTTGGAACCTGGACTCCCCCGGGTCGGAGGTGTTGGCCAGCTGGACCCGATGGCACAAAGGGGCCGGCGGCGCCTGAGGTTTCCCCCGCGGTCGGACAGACACGGTTCCAACCGGGCCAAACCTCAAGGCGAATTACGTGGATTACTCACTTGAATACCATTTACCATTCGCACTTCCCGGCCAACGCACCAAGAATATGCTGTGGCAAAGTGCAATCAATGAATAAGTCCAGGAGTCGATTGACAGGGTCCAAGTCAGTTTATTGTGCATAAGGCCCAGTCAGTCAAAGCTTCAAAAGGAACTGAGCAAAGGTTTATACAGAGACATAACCATTTATACCTCTTTTTCAGTTTGATACATGAGAATTTTCTATTGTTTCCAACTTGATACATGCAAACTTTTCATTGGTTATACATTCCCTGCATCTGTCCAATTAGAAATCCCTCCGGAGCCTAGCAACCGGCCCCCCTCCTTTAGGATTGCTTGAACAATGGTATAGTTCTGAATCTCGTTACTTTTCTACTTCAAGGTTAACTTTGGCTTCTGGAATGCATATACTGTAACATTTCTGTTCTTTCACACACAAGAGAATAATAGAAGACTTATGAATTCATGAAAACTTCTTATTAAGCATTTTAAAGCAGTTCTCTTATTTTTCACAGATTTTTGGTTCTTTTCTAGCTATAATGGGAGTTAGGATCCAGGCCTAACTTACAGGCCTTTCATAGTAGCAGGCCATGCTAGGCCATAGCCTACCACACTACTATTAAACACTTATATAGCGCCACGCACGCAGCGCTGTAAACCATACATACAAGAGACAGTCCCTGCTCATCCGAGCTTACAATCTAGTCAAGACAGTACAACATTACAGTACTCCTCCACTAGTCACTGAATTTGCCATTTTTTCTTCACTCTCCGGATGTTTAAAGGTGAACACAAACACTTTCCTGATACCTATTTGTGCCTGGAACAGGAATAAACATGCACGTGCCTGTAGCTGGCTCCACTACTTCTGGGATCAACCGCGGATGTGCAAGTCCATTGCCCTTCCCCAGACTTGCCTCCACCACAACTCCATGCTTACGTGAATGTCCCCATACTGGAGATATCTGTGAATGGCATTTATGGGATGGTTACAGAGACACGTGGCTATGATATTGACATCCACATGCATGTCTGCAGATGTCCAAACCATGATTAAATCTTTTTAGAATGATCTCCAAGTATTAATTCCATCTGATCGATTTCTAAACTAGCCAACTGATTAGTTAATGAAGATCCTACATACAGTATAGTTCAGGGCAGGAATATAAGGACTTGTTTGGACAAACATAAAACTCACTAGTTTTTAGGGTTTTTTTAAATCCTGCCAAGCCTCACACAAAATGTCTTACAGGCTGAATTTTTCTTCTTTCTGCAGTAAGTATTGGAAAAGAACTCTTTCAGCTGCCTCATTCAGGCTCTGATTGGTTGACATTATCACCTAAGGATCCAATGCTTCTCCTTATTTTGCTTCTCTACATTCAAAATAATTCCTATCATTTATTATAAACTTCTCTAATAAACCCTGCTGGAAGGGCGCTCTAAAAAAATAATCTAAATAAATAATTTTTTAAAGTATGTTTTATCAGTGCAAGCTGCCCTGTCTGTCCATTCATATTTTGCTGTTTATGTGGGTGAAAAAGGATGGTAAGAGTGTACATCTGAAAGTGAATTTAAAGGCGCCATTTTCCTACCTTGATCTAAATACACACACAAGAACACCTCCTCACTCCTGCACTAAAAGTATATTTATTTTATTTATTAAAATTTTTTTTATACCGCCTTATCAGGCAATCAAAGCAGTTTACAAGTAACATAACATTTACATCAAAACAGTAATTAAATATGTACCGTGTAACCAGTTGAGCTTGCTAACATTCAATAAACTATTTACATTTAGTAGTGAGGGTGAATATCTACATTGTGGATAGTAGGTCAGTATGGTGTAGGAGACGTCAAGTGGAAGAGTCTCTTATGTTGGGTATGTACCTGAATCTACTTGTTGTATTACATAGAACTCTGTAAAGAGTAGGGTCTTGATACTTTTTCGGAAGTCAGCAAGATATCTCTTATTTTTGCTGGGAGGGAGTTCCACAGGATCAGGAAATAACATGCAAAGGCTCTATTGCTCATTGTTTGTTGATTGTGCAGAAGTCAGCTGGGAGGATTAGGGAGTTTTGGGTGTATCCTCTCCTCTGCCTGGGATTCTTTTAATTAGAATGGTAGGTGTGATGGTGATATGTTATGCAATAGTTTGAAAATAATGACTAAGGGCCTGATATTCGAAGGCCCTTACATGGGTAACTTCCTTACTTACCTGTGTAAGAACCTTATCTGGGATATTCGAAGGGCACCTACATGGGTAGCGCCCTTTGAATATCGGCTAAGTCCCTAATGCACCCAGATGCTCTCCACATAGCAATGGGGCGTGTTAGAGGCATTCCGGGGTGGAGCAGGGGCAGAGGAAGGGGCTACACGGGTAGTAGCAATTTTCATTGCTACCCACGTAGTCCTCTGCGCCTTAAAGATAGGTGAGAAAAAACCTTGCCTATCTTTGAGACACAGAGGCTATGCGGGTAGTAATCGTTGCTACCCGTATAGCCTCTGTGGCTGCCGGAGCATCCAGGCTAACCCAGATATTCACCTCCCGGCGCAGAAGTGAATATCTGGGTTAGGGGGGATGGAGGGCAGGCTATGCCTGCCCACTTCAATATCGGGCCCTAAGTTTTTATATTTGCTCCTACTTGGGATAGGCAGCAGTATAACTTGTGTAGTATTGGAGTGATGTGCTCAGACCTCGATGCTCGCATGATTACATGAGCTGCTGTATGTTGCGCCATCTGCAGCTGTATTAATGCCTGTTTGGTAGACCCTGCAATATACTATTAAAGTAGTCGATGTGCGGGTGAATCATAGCCTGCAAGACCAATCTAAAGTTGGATGGGACCAGTAGAGGTCTTAGATGTTGTAACATCTTTCCGTATATTGACTGGGTAGTCCTGTTGATGGGTGAAGATAGGCTCAAGGTTTTATTAGGATTATGCCTAGATATTTTACTTCATCTTTTACTTCTATAGGTGCTATGGAACCCGCATGTACAATTAGAAAATTATCCTCGGCAAATGCAGCTTTCAGAACATTTCACCTGGGTAAATACATACTTACCTAGGTCAAATAGGAGCCTTTGGAAAGTAACCTCTACGTCCTCTAGTAGAAAAAATGACTTAGAGCAAATGTGACCCAAGACTGTGGACCAGATGGACTAAGATTTTTCTTGTAGGCACAAACTGGAAAAGCCTTTATTTAGTATGTCTGGCCCTGTGTCTCACATTTCAATACATGTCATGTCACATTAAGACAGAACATATCCAGTGTCAACCGTTGTGCATTAGCAAATAAAACGTAATGCATTCACTTTACCAGAAGCCATTTATAAAGAGCTGGAGGTCATTTCAGGTTAGGTTTCCATGTTTTTGTCTTGTACTTCCAATGGCAGTCTGACCTTCTCAGGTATCACATTAATTATTACATACTTATACAACTGGAGATGCAGAATAAAGTAGAAGTGTATGATATAAACCAATAGTTTTAAATAACTATAAATGGAGATCTGAAGGGCATTGAGTGTCTTGTCATAGTAACAGGGAGCTAAGTATGCCCAGAATGTCTCAGACTAAGCGGCGCTTTAACAAATGATGTGTTGCATATCATACTTTAGCGCCTAATAGCATCAAGGACTGTTCTGGCAATCTAGCATATATTTTTTGTTTTTGTAGAAAATTTCCACCACCAAGACTTCCAACTCAAAACAGAATAAAATAATGCTTAGCTTCAAATGTTCGGCTTTTCTTACTCCACACAATGTCATCAGGGAAGTATAAGAGTGAAGCAAGATCCACTTTTCCGCATGCGCGGCGTTTTTTGGAAGTTATACTACTTGAGAACCTCTTTAGAAGTAGATGTTGGCAGCATCGCGGCATGAACGTTTTTACTGGTATGTGAAACCAACGTATACGTAGATTGTAGATTTTTGTGACATCAACGTGGAAAATTAATCTTGAGTTGCTGTTCAGACTTAAATGATTGTTCTTATTTTTAGATCCCCCTGAGGAAACTCTTTTTTTGAGTGAAACGCATGATTGGCGCCTGAGGGAGGCGTTGGGGAATACCTAAAGCCGAACATTTGAAGCTAAGCATTATTTTATTCTGTTTTGAGTCGGAGGTCTCGGTGATGGAAATTTTCTACAAAAACAAAAAATATATGCTAGATTGCCAGGACAGTCCTTGATGCTATTAGGCGCTAAAGTATGATATGCAATACATCATTTGTTAAAGCGCCGCTTAGTCTGAGACATTCTGGGCATACTTAGCATTTCTAATTATCGTTTAAAAAATAATTTTCCTACCAGACATGTATGTACCACGTTGGATGTAAGTTATTATAGAGCAATTAGTATGATAGAGTCATTTTATTTTGCTCTGAAAGGACCAAAAATGAAGATAGTAACAGGGAGGACAAGGCCATTTCCACAATGAAACAATGTTTTACCCTTGGAAAGGAGCTCTTTGATCAGAGTCATGCCAAGCCATAAATGCGCCCTGTGCAACTTGCACATCTGGTGTGCCACCCCCCCCCCTCCCCATCACAGGTTTGCCATTTGCCCCATGCCCAGCATCTCCCCATCTTGCCTTACCCTACACCTCCATGTCCAGCCGGCTCCCTGCGTTGCCTGCCCTTGCCCTCCTGCACTCTTCGTGTTTCCTTGGCAGCAGTGGCAGGAGCGGAGCGGGCATCCAATTCTAAAAAAAAAACCACGCAGGACTTTCTGGCTCCACGCTTGCATGCAGGTCTGATCCCTCTCTCCACTGACAAATGCTCGCGTCAGAAAGGGAGGGACCAGACCAGCCATTCAAGCATGGAGTTGCAAAGACCTGCGTTTGAATGGCTGGTCTGGTCCCTCCCTCCTCTGACGTGAGCATATGTCAGAGGAGGGAGGGATGAGACCTGCATGCAAGCGCAGAGTCAGAAAGACCCACGTGGTTTCTTTTTTTAGAATTGGATGTCCGCTCCACTGCTGCTAGCGCCAAGGAAACATGAAAAGCAGCATTGGGTCAAGGGCAGGCAGCATGGGGAGGAGCCGAGGCCGGCAGACCCAAATGCGCCCCTATTTCTTTGGGCCCTGTGCATCCGCACCACTCGCACAGGGCTAGATATGGCACTGTCTTTGATATCTGCCCTCCCTGTGCAAGGGTAAAAGTAGGCATGCTGTGGAATAACACACTTTTTTTTTAACGGAATTAAGAGGAGATGTTCCCCGAGGCTGGAGTTATGGCCAGGCCTTGACTTAGATATAGACAACATAGGCAACTGCCTAAGGCACTAAATTTTGACAATGCCAAATACTAGGCAAGTGCATTCATTTTTGTAAGAATGGTAAAATCAACAAAAATCATGATTTATGGTTCCTCCCAGCACCAACAAAACGAGTGTGCATGCTCGAAAAATGTTCATGAATTGCCATTCGTGAACTTCATTTTCCTAGTACATGCACATGCAGACAGACACACTAAAGCCAATCTGAGAAGGGGAGGAGGTCAAGGAGCGGTTACCAACAGCCAGCATAAGGCACTTAGACAATCCTGCTTCAAATGCTTGACAGGCAGCTGGACAAACCTATCTGTGTGTCTGACCTGCAGATCCCATGGCTGATGATGTCACAGCAGGGCTGCAAGTACCACACATAGTGGAGGAGTGGTCACCAACAGCCAGAATGAGGCAATCCACCACTGAATGCTGATAGGCAGTCAAAGAAATCTATCCCTGTCTTATTTCTGCAAATGCTATGGCTGATGACATCATCGCAGAACTACAACACCCACAGGGAATACAAGGACAGACAAGCATTCGGACTTTGATTTTCAAAGAGTTAGGAAAGAGGTTGGCGCAGGTTTTAGGATTCTAAGGGAGATATAGGAGTTTGGCTGTGGCAGGGGTAGGATTGCAAAGAAAAAAATATAAAACATGCCAGCTTTGCTAGCAGCACTGGCGCTACTGCCGTAGGTCTATATCTGAGGCAAAGGAAGACTTTAAAGCTGAGAAAACTCAAAGACTTCAAGCTTGACATTTGCCTGTTGTCTCTTTGCCTTGCTATATCAAAACGCTAAAGGAAGAGATTTGAGCTTGTTTTTTTTTTTCCATAGGTGTTTTTGCCTTCCATTTGCTATGCAGAATTTGCCATACTAGGGGCTCCAAAGGGCAGCACCTTTGCACTTTGAGACTGCTCAGTGAGTGACAGAAGTTACTATATCAAAATGTATTCCACTGCAGCAGCATAAGATACAATGCAATAATATTTCCTCCAATAATCTTTTTTTGTTTATTGTCTATGATAGCAATTGTGAGGTTGGCAGAGTACAGAGCACCTTACTGTACCATATCTGTTTCATTCTATTCTTCATATAACAGTAATTATGAGACTAAAATACACAAATTTAAAAATAAAATGTTGCAGTAGAAGATCAGTCCCTGGGAATTCACTAGTGCCATGAATGCTTCTTCCATCATGGAGGGATCTTCTTCTGTACTTAAGGATCCTGTCCTGGGACCAAAGCCCTCAATGCCAGGATTCTAACTTGTGGGCAAACAGCTTAGTTAAGCTCACCCCATTCCTGTGGCCTGGGCTGTTCTGCCTTTTCTGCTCTTGTGTTGGCTCTTCTCTGCTGTTTTAAGGACTTCCAACTGACCTGGGTGCTGTGCTGTGCTGGTCCTCCTGGTAGGGTGGCCAACTGTCCAGTTTTGACCAGGCAGTCCAGTTTTGGAGGGTCTTGTACAGTGTAATGTCTGCTTTTGTCTTTTTTTAGGTGGCTGTCTCAGGCCTGTGTGGTGGATGCAGCTGCAGAAGAAATAGAGAAGCACAGGCAACTATGTCCTTCGGTTACATTGCTGTTTCACTCTGTGCTGCTGCAATTGGCACAGTTCCTATCCTCTTCAGAGCAGAGGGCCAGTGGGTGTTCCTCAAATGTCAATTCTTTCTGATTCTGACCTGCCAACTAAACTCCTGAGTCCCAACTGACACAGATGAATCCTTCCTATTACTGTAGCAGGCTGTTGGTGGTAAATGTTGGCTCAGCAGGCTGCTGCTGTCCTTCTAACCCAAAGCTGATCAGTGTGTTGCTGCCGGGGGTGGCAGCAGCCAGGAGAAGATCAGGAGGTGGAGAGCAATCGCTGCTAGTCTGGAATCCTGGTTTCAACTCGTTCCATGCCTGTTTAAAAGAGACACAGTGGGCACCAGGAGGATGTGTAAAATTCTAGTGGTACTCAGTGGGGGTTTGTGTGATCTCCTTAGGGACAGACTCAGTACATAGGCACTGCTGGGAGTACGAAGGGAGCAGAAAGAGGGAGGCAGCTCCCAACCTCTTGCTGACAGATCAAAACTATGTCCCCAGAGCAGCTGACAGCCAGGTCTTGATGCATTCAAAGTCCACATGGAAGCACACGCACTCTTGCAAAACAACAGAGAGCTAAAGGAAGCGATAAGTCAACCAATGGTCCTTATAAATACCCCAATACGGCCGTGTTTTGGCAAAGCCTTCATCAGGGGGAACCTCAAAGAGAACAGTGGCACAATAAATTGAATAAATTGTATAACATAAATAAAATAATCTCATTTGCTTATAAGCTGAAAACATAAATGGCAATAGCCACAAATCTAATACATATAGGGCCTGATTTTCAAAGGCCTTTACACAGGTAACTTCCCTAGTTTTTGAAGGGCACCTACATGGGTAGTGCCCTTCGAAAATCCCAGATAAGTCCCTAACCTGCCCAGAAGCTATGTGGGTAGCATTGGGGCATGATAGGGGTGGAGGAAAGGGCTAAATGGGTAGCATTCGGCAAACTTCCGCCACTGCGGAAATGAAAATCCGGGTTAAGGGGGTAGACAGGCAGGCTATGTGCCGCCGCAGTTTATAGCCTGCCTAATTGAAAATAGGGCCCATAATGACTAGTTGCATAAAAGATAAAAGAAACGAAAATGAAAATAAAACACTATTAAAAATGTTAAAATTTAAAAAGGTTAGCCCATAAATAGTAATTATTATTATAGCACTAGACAAGTGCCCAACTTAAAATTTAGCTAACTTAAGTAAAATTGAAGCAAAGAAACATGAGAGAGGGGAAGATGACCTGAAAACTAATCAGTAAGAGGAAAATGGATCCAAATTGTACCTTGAATAGTACACCCAATTGTAGTGAGGCGACACCATGAACACTGCGAGGAGGGAAGCTGAAAAAAAAATCACAGAGAATTTACTCATGAGCAATGGGACAACAGAATCGTTGATAATTTTTTACGATAAAACCACAAGCACTACTCTGTATAATATGAACAGAGAAAATAAAAATGAAACCAATCACAAAATTAAAAGGATAAAAATGCAGGGCTCATGGCTTAATCCGGATTAGGTAGATGATATGTAAATAAAAATAAAAGTAATTGTGGCAAATGATCACAATTGAGTTTAAACAGCTAATGAAGGTGCATATGTTGAATGTGAATGTTAAAGAAGACCACCACTAACTTCATGAGAATATTACTACTTGCAGGAGAGCAGTGAGGCAAATTACATATAAGGCACTACTAATCGTGAGGCACAAAACTCAGATTGAAAATTCACTGAAAGTGATTCTAATGGACTACCATGAGAGGCAAAACATCACAACTAAGTTTAAATACCTGATGCAAGTGCATATTTCAAATATAGACGTCAAAGATGACCACCACAAACACCCTGAAAGTATTATTAATTGTAAAAAATGTAGTGAAACAAATCTTATGGGACACTGCTAGCCGTGGAGTTTGACAAAGCCGACCTAACTTGGTTTAAGATGCACAGTGTGTATTATATATTGGTTCATATGAAGTAAAACTTTTATCTCGATAAAAAAATCATAAGGTCAAACGAAGACCAAAATACAATAACTTGAGTGACAAAAAGAGGGTGGGGGGGGGGGCAGTCGTGGAAGCTAAAATCAGAAAAACGTTTCAGCAGACCTTTTAAATGCAGCGCATGCTAACTCGCCAATACATTAGTCTGGAAACAATATGTTACTGAGAGTGAAATTAGTTAGTAAACACTGAAAACTAGGTTTGAACATCTAAAATCAGTGCAGATTTTAAATCTAAAAAAGGACCAACACTAATGCAATTAAAGTCCAATATGAATATTATGAGAGTGGCAAACTAGTGTCTAATTGGGACACATCTGGCCATAGAACTGATCAAGATTGGCACTTCTAAACTTGTAATAAGTTGTGTATGATTCATGCAAATTACCAATATGCCAAAACAATTTGAGAAAGTGAAAGACAGAGTGAAAGAAACCGCAGACCAAATGGAAACAAAGAGAGGGTCAGATACTGGAGTCCATGTCGGCCGATCATTTCCTAGAAGACCATCCAAATGCACTTTATTGTCTCGCTGTATATTGAAGAGCTTGCAAAACTATATAAAGAACATTCAAAAGTAGAAAATGAAACAAGCCAAAAGAGAGTAAATGGAAATTGCCTGAGCAGCGTTCTGAGAATCAAGCCATCTGAGGTAGCGTGTAACAGGTTGATATATCTAGAGAATCAACTTGTTGAGTTCCAGGTATCATCTCACTGCCTGGAACTTTCTTAGCAAGAGGTAGATAGTACAACTTAGTCATAGGAGGGTGGGAATCTACTGGTACCCCAAGAATATCAGTTAAATAAGACTTAAATGTCACTTTAGCGAGAAGAATTCTCAAGCATTTCAATCCTTGCTTTCAAAGCCAAGGAGTCCTTCTCAAGAGATATACCATGATCTTCCACCTGAGAAACCTTCATCTGTAGCTCGCCCATTGATGACTGCAAAGAGGAAATTTCCAGCATATGTTGCCATAAAAGGGCAGTGTTAACTTGAGAATGCACTGCCAAAACGAGAATCTTAGGCACCGAGGTCTCCCCAAGTTTCATTATGGCAGGCCAGATTGCTTCTAAGGTAAAAACCTCTGGACATACAAAAGAAAAAGTTGCTAAAGTTCCCTCCATTCCATTACTGGCCTCCGATGCCTGCCGCTTCATTGTTGGACTTCTAGGGGCAGCTGTAACCCCAGCCGTACCTCCGATATATCTCTGAAGGGAAGAATTGCTGAAACGCTGACCCAGAAGGGCTTGAAGCTCCCCTCCACTCCACTCTGAGGTCGTCCCTCCAACAGAAGCAAAATCACCCACTTGGGTAGAAAGCAGCTCTTTCAAACTCTCAGGACTATGTAACAGCAAATCCACTTTTGGAGGACACCACTGCTCCAGAGGAGAGATGTCAGGTCTCGAGCTAGCTGTGCCAATGGGGCTCTGCTCCACCGCTTCTCCTGGCTGAAGAGAGAAGAAGCCACCAGGGCAGAGGAGGGCTTCTTACACCCTTTGGCTTTCCTCTTTCCCATAAAATGTACATCACTATTTTTACTGGTAATCACAAATTATTATGGAGAATCAATTCTCTAAACCATTTCAGCTTATCACAAGGCTCATCCTTTTCCACTTGCCACAATTGTAAGAAACACAGGTCTCGAAATTAACGTAGATGATATCCAAACCTTGATCCCATGTGGTAATGATGATTCAGCGTCCTGAAAGATAATTGATAATTGTTGACCCAGTAAAAGAGAGAACTTGTTGGTTAATCAGTTTCTTGTTCCAACCACGTTGTCATCTTTGGATTTTGGTATTACCATCTCTACAGTTCAATCTGAGCTGAAAAATGTGGGAATAATTTTTGATTCTGCTTTGTCTTTTGGACCATGTTTGGTGGCCATTTCTAAAAGAGCATTTAACAGACTAAAGTCACTTAGGCACCTGCATTCTTTCTTGCATTCAGCAGGTTTTCATATTGTGATACAGGCAGCAGGTCCCTTCCGAGCCATAATTGCACATCTGGTATATCCGCACCCCCCCACCATCATCATCTCATCACCTACATGCCAGCCGGCTGCCCGCCCTTGTCCTGCTGCCGTCACTTTTTGTCTTCTCGGAGGCAGCAGCAGCAAAACAGACCTGACTTCCAATTTAAAAAAACAACCCACATGGGTCGTATGCAGTTCTGGTCCCTCCCTCCCTTCTCTGATGTAGGTCGTGTCAGAGGAGGGAGGGACCAGGCCAGCCATTCAAGCATGGTGTTGCAAAGACCCGCATTTGAATGGCTGGTTTGGCGACCTACATCAGAGAAGGGAGGGAGGGGCAAGAACTGCATACAAGGGCGGAGTTGAAGGACCCTCGTAGGATTTTTTTTGTTTTAAATTTTAAAGTCAGGTCTGTTTCGCAGATGCTGGTGCTGCCGTGCTGAGAAAACAAAAAGTGGTGGCGGCAGGGCAACAGAAGGCAGCGAGAGGGGCGAGCCGAGGCCAGCAGCCCAAAATGCACTCCTAAGCCTTTGCACCCTGTGTGGCTGCACCACTCACACAGGGCTAGGTACAGCTCTGACAAGCAGTTTTCCTTAGTCTGCTGAGCTACTCTAATTCAATATATGTTGGTTTACATAAAAAAAATAAAAATTGAAAAAAATTACAGGCCATCCAAAAGGCTTCCACAAGAGTTGCTATCTGCAACCTCAGATTGGATAAGGCCTTTGCATTATTTTATCCTACATTGGCTACCAGCAGAAATATTCAAGCTTTTGTCTTTGATGTTTCGGGACTTCACAATCTCAGACCATTATATTTGCAGCAAAAACTAACAAGGCATACATCAATCACCATGTCCTTTGCAAGCAAACAATTTTGTATGCCTTTCTGAAAGACACACTGTTTGGCTAAGACTCATTCCAGATCTTTCTGACGTGCAGTGTCTGGTCTCTACACCAGCTTCCTTTGGAACCCATGGATACTCGTCGATGGAAAAAAATAATTTGTGACATAATCTAATAATGTGATTCCACCCATTACACATCAAATAGATAATTACACATATTTGAGACAGCTTTACATTATTACCAGGCCCACGTTTGACCCCCCCCCCCTCTTTTTTACCCTACCACTCTTAATCCTCACATCCAAAAACACACCAGTCATACCGACACACTCAATCTACATTACATAAGAACATAAGATATGCCATACTGGGTCAGACCAAGGTCCATCAAGCCCAGTATTCTGTTTCCAACAGTGGCCAATCTAGGTCATATGTACCTAGCAGTTTCCCCAAGAGACACAAGTTCCACAATGCTTGTACTGGGTCAAGCATTGATATCTTCGGTCACTTCTTAATAATGGTTTATGGACCTTTCCTCCAGGAACTTGTCCAAACCTTTTTTAAACCCAGCTACACTAACAGCCTTTACTACATCCTCCGGTAACAAATTCCAGAGTTTGATTACACGTTGAGTGAAAAAATATTTTCTTTTATTAGTCTTAAATAGTTTACCCTGTAGCTTCATTGCATGTCCCCTAGTCTTTCTATATTCTGATAACGTAAACAATCGATCTATGTTTACCCGTTCCACTCCGTTCATTAATTTATAGACTTCTATCATATCTCCCCTCAGCCGTCTCTTTTCCAGGTTAAAGAGCCCTAACCTTTTTAGCCTTTCCTCATAGGAGTATCCTTCCATCCCCTTTACCATTTTGGTGGCTCTTCTCTGAACCTTTTCTAAAATCGCTATATCCTTTTTAAGATACGGCGACCAGAATTGCACACAATATTCAAGGTGCGGTCTCACCATGGAACGATATAGAAGCATTATAATATCTTTTGTTTTATTTTCCATTCCTTTCCTTATCATACCTAGCATTCTATTTGCTCTCTTGGCTGCTGCTGCACACTGGGCCGAGGGTTTTAACATGGTATCCACAATGACGCCTAAATCTTTTTCCTGGGTGGTGGTTCCTAATGTGGAACCTTGCATCGTGTAACCATAGTTTGGGTTGTTCTTCCCTAGGTGCATAACCTTGCACTTGTCCACATTAAATTTCATCTGCCATTTTGATGCCCAGTCTTCCAATTTATCAAGATCCTCTTGCAATTTTTCACAATCCTCTTGGGTTTTAACAACTTTAAATAGTTTTGTGTCATCTGCAAATTTGATAACCTCACTCGTTATTCCACTTTCCAGGTCATTTATGAATATGTCAAAAAGCAGCGGACCCAGCACAGATCCCTGGGGTACACCACTATTCACCTTTCTCCATTGGGAAAATTGGCCATTTAGCCCTACCCTCTGCTTTCTATCTTTTAACCAGTTCCTGATCCACAATAGTACACTGCCTCCTATCCCATGACTCTTTAGTTTTGCCAAAAATCTCTGATGAGGGACCTTGTCAAAGGCTTTCTGAAAGTCCAGATACACAATATCAACCGATTCACCTTTGTCCACCTGTTTATTCACTCCTTCAAAAAAACATAACAGATTAGTAAGACAAGATCTTCCTTGTCTAAAGCCATGTTGGCTGTCTCCCATTAGGTCGTGACTATCTACATGCTGAGTAATTTTATTCTTTATGATGGTTTCTACCATTTTTCCCGGTACTGACGTCAGGCTCACCGGTCTGTAGTTTCCCGGATCTCCCCTGGAACCCTTTTTAAAAATTGGTGTTACATTGGCGATCCTCCAATCTTCAGGTATTAGAGATGATTTTAATGATAGTTCACAGATTACTAATAGCAGGTCTGCAATCACATTCACTCTCCCACTCCACTGTCTTATACAGCTTACAATCCTAAGGGGAAAGAAAGAGGAAGAAGAACCCCCTCCCCCTGGTTTGTGGATATGCAGTCAAGAATCGATGCCGCTGCTGCTTATAAAACCACCATTCTGGTTTTGACTTATGTTACATTTGCAGTTCACAAGATGCCGCTTTGTGCATCTTATTCTTCCATTGTTGAAGAGATGGTTCGGTTTCTTCTACCCAGTTTGACATGAGGGTGAGACCAGGGCTAACCATAGAGTTGGTTCAAGGTGTTGGCATTCTAGGCAACGCTTAAGTCTTATGCCCCCTTCCTCTCCCCCGTCTGTCGGGCTCTATTATTTACCTTTGAATGCCTTGCTCCTTGCCTGCCCCAGAAGCTGCTGCCTTAGGAGACCACCAAATTTGCCTAATGGTTGGGCCGGCTCTGGGTGAAACCAGCTGTCTGGCTGAGTGGAATGGAAAGAATGCAGAAAGACTGATGGGGGTCAGGCAAGTTGGGAGGGCAGGGAAGAAAGAGGGACTGGCTGAGAAGGAGAAGAAAAACTAGTGGGGGATTGGCTAAATGAGGGGGGAGAGAGACTAGGAGAAGGCTGGCTAAGGAAGAAGAGAGTGAGAGATCGAGAAAGAGAGACTCACTGGGAAGGGAAGAAAGAAGGTGCTAGGAATGGGAGAGATCCAAGAGCTGAAAGATGGGATAAGGACTTCAATGAAAAGAGAATGGAAAACACGGAAGAAAAATACAGAGAGATTTAAGAGTGAGAAAGACCTGAAGAAGAAGGAGGAGTAATGAGAAAAATGAAAAGGTGGTGATGAAGGGAAGAGGGATAGAGGCAAAAAAAGAGGAAAAGATATAGCAAGACGTAACATAACGGAGAGAGTGTAGCTATTGGCATAGATTCTAACTTTTTGAAATGACTGGGGATACTAGATTCAGCACAAATTACCCCCTCTCGACATAGTGAAGGAGTTTGCACAGAATTAGGAGTGCTCAAACACCGCACCAAAGAGCTGGCCCCTCTACACAGATGGAGGGGAGGGGGAGATGAAGACAGAAGAAAAGGCACAAAGGGAGCGGGAAGCAGAAAACGTTCAAGGAGAAAATGGCGAAGAGACTGAAAACAATAGGATGAGAGAGCACACACAGAAAAAATATTCCTATTTAGAGCAGGTTATGAGTTTTTTTGAGGCCGAGAGTTATTGAATATTGAGCATGAGTGCTTTTATAGCTTTTTAAGTGCCGGGTGCCCATATTCGTGGTCCTTCACAGAGGAGAGCTGTGGCCCATGGGCATAATTTTATGGCTTCGTTTGGGGGGGCGGGGTTAAAGGTTGATGTGACATATTTACATATCATTTGCTTATCATTACGATTATCTTTAAAAAGAAACACTAGATTGGATAGGAAGCCAGTATATCAAACAGGTGAGGGATGAGCTGGCGTCCCCAAGATACTCAACAAGGGAGCAGAGGTTCTCATTCTGTGGCTTTGCCAAAAAAAGGAAAGCAATATATTCCCAGGCTATATAATTAAAATGCAGCAAAAATTTTAACTGTTTAATTATTTAGCCTGGCACTTTAAGATTAAAAATCTACTGACACCTGTAAATATATATTCTGCAAAAAAACAAAGATGTACGGTGCTCACACGCCAAGGGATAAAAAGAAAAAGAGAACCATTTCTAACACCAAAATAAATGATAACTAATTTTATTTTGTCATTAGAAACTGTGTTATGGTTCTCTCTTTTTCTTACTGAGCATCTATTTTTCATCCGGCGAAACCCCTCTTCCAACAGTAGGTACAGAGCAGAATTAGAACATTTTACATAGAACTCAACATACAAGAAAAAAAATCTGATTCCAGTTTCATCTCATTAACAGCCTCTCCAGTACCAGGCAGATTGTGAACTAACACAAAACCCTACAAAAATCACTGAAGACTTATGATGCAAATTTACCATACCATAGTGACACCAGCTTCTAAAATTAACACGATAAGGAGCTTACCCAGAAAAGAGCAGCGCCATAAATATTGCAGTGGGCCTTAGAACATCCTTACACCTATTCAGGAAACTGAACAAGCCAGATTAGTACAGATCCTACATAGAAGCACCATGCTAACAGAACACTTGGGGGTATGTTTACTAAAAGGCGTTAAGGTAGCAGGCGTTATCGAGCGTTAACAGCAGCGATAAGGTGTTTTACATGCGTAAAGGGCACTGGGCGGGTAGGAGGCGTTCCGGCATTAAGGGCGCAATGGGCCATTTAACGTGCGTTAACAGGACATTGGGCATTAAGGCATCAAGTGTGCACCTTAACATCTGAAAACGGCTGTCACCCTAACGCTGGATAAGGGAGAACCAAGGAAAGTCAATGTAAAGGTGATGGATGGAAGGATAGGTGGGAGCTGATGGACCTGCCAGATCCGTGGGCACCCTATGTGGCAGCCAGTAATTTGGATGAGCATATGGGAGGCAGCTGTACCAATGCACTGGGGGATGCCAATGTAAAATGATGCAATGTCAGTGTGTGGCATAGGATGGAGAAGACATGTCCCACAGCGGAGGCAGCAGTGGCAGGACGTGTGCAGCGAAAGGAGGACGAAGCAGGAGTGGTGACGTGCAGATCAGGCACAGGAGAAGCATGCATGAAGAGTTGAAATGCAGAAAAGAGTACCTCTATAGGCAATGGTGTAGCAGCTGGCATGAGAAGACATGACTGCACACAGCCGACAGAGGCGGATGAATGGGCTGAAGGAAGAATGACGACAGAGAAGAGGGTGGTATGGGTTGTCAGTACCGATGTGCCGTAGGTGCAATCCCCAACATATTTGTACTGTTTGGGAAAATGTGTGTCAGTGCCACGTGGAAGGCCTGATACCAGACATGTGGGTCTCACATCTGACACAGCCACACAACCACCATACCACACCCCAGACAAATGTGCAGAACAGCTGGATAGGTGCCATCCAAACTGGGCAAATGGGGCACGTATGGACATGAGGTGATATCTGCAAGTAGCTCTCCGAGGGGTAGGATGTATTCGCATGTACTACAGACATGTGATGGAGCCAAAGCTGTAGAGTCACAGACATGATGTCATACATGGCTCATGTCTCACATGTAGGCTACAACTGTATACTTGTAACTGCCTGTTAATATACTGCTGTATCAGTGCAGTCACGTCAGGGTACATCTTACCGATGAATTGGTAATGTCTGATGAGAAAGAGGACTGTATAGACCGGCAGTCAGCTAAGCCATTGGTGGGTTAAGTGACCTGATCAAGGTCACAAGGTGGTGTTGCAGTCCATAAAGGCTGTGGCAGACATAAAATACGACAGTAACACATTCCAAAATGTCACATAAGGAGTACTAGTAGGCCTCAAACCCTGGCATTTTGGTCCCCAAGCCATTGACCATGACCATGACCATTACACCATGCCTCCAAGCAGGTGCCTGACATCTGCAGGATGAACATGTCTAAACTCCTACAATGGGTTGCTGCAGAGTGAATAACGTCATGCTCTCAGAAGGGCATGATAGGGAATAGCATGTTTGCTGACCCAAAATGTGGCCAGAATGCAGGGCTGGCCCAAGGGTTTCTGCCGTTCTAGGCAGAAGCCCCGGCCATGCCGCCCCCTTCCCCTACATGTTGAGCTGTGCTACTGTCCCTGCCCCCCCCCCCCCGCTGCTGCTGATTCCAGCGACGGGGTTGAGGGGGACGCAGCTGAACTCGGCGGCAAGCCATGTGCTTCCACACACATGGCCTGCCACTTTGGACCCCTCTCCAACATAACTTTGGGGGGTCCGAAGCAGCAGACCATGTGTGCCAAAGCACATGGCCTGCCGCAGAGCCATCCCCCCCTCTGCTGCTGGAATAAGCGCTGCACGGCTCGGCACAGAGGAGGGAGGAGGGGGGCGCAGCTCGGCAGGCAGCAGGCTATATATGCTGAAACACATGGCCTACCGCCCATAGAGATCTGCCACCCTAGGAAGCCACCTAGCCAGCCTAGTGGATGAGCCGGCCCTGCTAGAATGCATAATAAAGTAGAAGGATGTGTGTCTGCAAGTCACAGCAGAGCCTGAACTGTTACAGGCAGGGAAATGACCTGAGTAGCACACAGGCCCAAAATGAACAAGTGGAAATCAAGCCCTTGTCCCCTGCTTATGGAGACATTGCACTAACCAGTAGGCTACACCTCCATGCCTTGTTGCACAGCAATGTCTGGATTCAAAGAGACTGCAGATCACTGCCTAAAATGTCTGCTGTGTGTGCCAGTATAGGTTAGCCCCTCCAATACCCATGAAGCACTGCACATGTGGAACACGATTCACAGCACACACAACTACTGATCAGGATTTTGGCATCCCTTATCGCCGGTGGCCTCCTGCCTCATTTACCAGGTAGCAGCGACTCTGGCTCAACAGGCTCTTATCATGATAAGCGCATGGAACTGAATCAATTTTCCCTCCTTCTATAGCTACCGAAAAGACCACAGTCTAGTAAAGCCTCCATCATTGCGCTCAATCTTCAGATTTTCTTCAGAGAGGAGAAAATCCATCCACCATCTGCTGGAGACAAAGAAATACTGAAGGGACCTCTGCTGGCTGAGGCGAATAGAGACATAGGAGTGTGATGTCATTGAAACCTGGCCTTTTCATTGATTCTTTGTCTTCACCAATCCGCTGGTAGGGGAACACAGCCCACTTGTCTGGACTGGTCTGGCAGGACGATATGGAAACTTCTTTGTATTTTGATTTTCTGCAATTTTAAGTATTGCTTAGAGAACAGGGGGGGGGGGGAGGGGGGCATGAGTACCTGCCCCCTAGCCACTGACCACCTCATGTAGCTTTGCTTTATTTTCTCCCTTATCCAGCATTAAGCAACTAATAGGCAACTCTTTTTAGAGGAGCACCAGGATAGGCAAAGGCTGATATTCCAGCACTAGAAATGCAGGAATTGAACAGGAAGATGGAGGGAGAGGGGGAATCTTAGCAGGTACCTTTTGACCCCTTTCCAATGATAATTGTTTTGCCCAGCTGTTCAGTGTTCCATGAGAAGGATCTTCAGTGGTACCCATTCTGTACTCTAAAAGCATATCTAACTTAACCAGACCAACCATTAGGTAAACTAGATGGTTGCCTAGGGTGGCAGCTTCTTTTGGGTGGTAAAGTCTGCTGGGCAGACTAGACGGACCATACTGGTCTTTATCTGCCATCATTTACTATACTACTATGTAAAGCAGGGCATTCTTTGCCTCTAGAGTATCAACATCTTGAACCAACTCTGGAGCAAGCCTTGACAGTCATAAACCTGCTTCTAAGCCAGGGTATGTGGAGTCAGAGTTGCTAAATTAGCAGTTCCACCAGTGACATTTTAAGCCAGTCCTGGATTTCTGATAAGCTCATTCTAATACGAGGGCACCTGCAGCATTGATTGCAATGGGTAAAAATCGGGGGCTACAAAAACCATACTGCATTGGAATGCACATTTAAAAAACAGAAATTGCAAGAAATCTCACTCCTGGAAATGGATAAGGGTAGGGAACCTGGCAACTCTGGTGGAGTATGATCTCCGTGTCTGGAATTTACTGCTAACTCTCGCTGTAATAGTTGCATTGTGTCAAAGAGAGCTCCCGTCCGGAGTTCGTAAGATAACACCTGTAGTCCGGCAGCGAGCGGCGGTGACTGTTTACAAGTGCTCCGATGGGCGGGGCCGGCTTTACACGTGCTCAGTCTCCGCCGCGTTAGGACGCTGCTCTCACAGCCTTAGGCTTCAGGGTCTCCCCTAACTGTGCTTAGAGGGGGAGGGGAAAGGCACGTTGCACTGACAACGTAAAGGGGATTGGCCAAACTCCTCGAGCCGAAATAATGTTGCCGTGGCAACAGAACGCTGACCGGGAGTCCGGCGGCCCGTGAGAGGAGGCTGCTGCTGCGCTCCTCGTGCCGCCGTCCTGTAGTTATTGTAGTTGCTCGCCTTGCATGGATCCCTGGATCATCCAAGCGGACGAACTCGATCCGATTCCTGCATCTCACTTCTCGAGCTGTACGGCAAAAGTTGGCGGCGACTTCACCATGAGCGACAAGAACTCGTCGGGACTGAGGGAAGCGAATCCTCGCTACAGTCTACACATAGAAAACCCAAAGAAAAATGTTTTTGTGACGCAGTTAGGAGAGGAAAGGTAAACATAAAAACTCACTTTTTGTTTCTTTTTAATGCCGGCTTAAGCATTAAACAGTAGCCTAGGGTGCTGTCAAAGTAAAGCAGTGGTAATGACAGTCACAAAAACAAAACAAAACCCTGTCATCATCAGTTTTTACCTGCAAGGAGAGGAGGCTGTAGAGATTTCCATTAGCTTATTTAGTTGGGGGGGGGGAAGATTTTTGGAAATTACCTACATTAAGTATGTATATAGGAAACAAAGTTTAATATTTAAAAGCATGATGTTCAGTTATGAAATTGGGACATATCGGGGTATTCAGAGAGGGATTATATTTTGGTGACCATGATTGTTGAGTTTAATTATCAAAATATCAGGGGGAGGTGTGCAGGGACCTGAAAGCTAATTGAGGGGGAAGAAGCAGGGACCCTGGGTAGAAACTACTAGAGGGCATCAAAGTAGGCCTACAAGCTTCCTTCAGCTTGGGCAGGCTTGGGGGCCCAGGGCAATTGGCCTGTTTGCCACCCCCTAATATTGGCCCTGGGTAGAAGGAAGGTAGGGTTGTAAAGACCTAAACCTTAACGGGGGGGGGGGGGGGCAGCAGAAGGCTGGTTTGCCTAGGGCCCTGATACCCTTAGCATCCATGGTAATTGCTTCAGTGCATGTTAATTTAGGCACTCATGACGAGTAATTTTATAAATGGAAATTACACTTACCTGGTAATTGTTGTTCCTTGAGGGAGTACAGTTCAGTCCTCCACCTCTGGGTAGAGCACCTCCTTTTCAGCATGGAGACTGGACAGTCAAATTCATGACATCACCGGGTATATCTCGCTGGTCTTCTCCCATCATCCCCCAGTGACCTACTGACAAAGCAGACTCAAAGGAGCAACAAAAAGGCAGTTAAGGAATTAAGTACAATCTTATGCTCTACCTTTAAACTTTGAAATTACAGTTCCCTTGAAAGAAAAGACAAAGAACCTCCTCCTACTTGACTCCCCCCTCCTGCCCGCCGATCAGAGAAGACAGACAGAGGCAGGGAAGGAGGACTCAAAGAGAACATAAACAGAAATAGATATGCTAACACACCTATTCTTGAGACTACCGGCCTGACAGAACCTGTTGTCCTCTCAGAACCGGCAATCCCCCCCCCCCCAAACTGACGCCTCACGTCTAAGTCGTTCAGCCCCGGGCGGGACTGAGGACTGAACTGTACCCCTCAAGGAACAACAATTACCAGGTAAGTGTAATTTCCATTTCCTCTTCGGTCCTACAGTTCAGTCCTCCACCTCTGGGATGTAACAGAGCAGTAAACATTGGGAGGGACCTGTCCACCTGGATCGCAAAACTGCCGACCTAAAAGAAGCCTCGCTTTCCGCTAGAACCTCCAGGCGATAGTGTTTAACGAAGTATGGCGAGACGACCAAGAAACCAGTCTGCAAATCTGCACTGGCGGAACAAACCACACTCCGCCCAAGCCATCGCTTGTGCCCAAGAAGAGGGAGCCCTCAATCTCACAGACGCCAAAACGACCTTGCCAACCATACGCTGATGCTAATACTACTCGGCCCCACGGGCAAACGAAGCCCTGGCTGCCGCCGCACCTTTAACGCAAACTTTCCAAAGAAAGAATAGACCACCGGACTTATGACAAAAACAAGTCGCCAAGACTAATGGGATTGACGCAGAACTCTAAGTCCAAACGACGCCGAACACGGCGCAGTGCATCCTCTTCCGAAGACCCCAATGCTGGCCACTAGAGAGGATGATTTACATTAAAATATAAAACCACCTTGGACAAAAAGAAACGGAACTGCCCGCAACAATGCCTTCTGTGTTTGTTTGTTGTGGGGGGGGGGTTTTGAACGAAGGAAGAACGGCTCCTGACAGGACAACTCCCGCCACACCAAACCACGGCGTGCCGAACAATAAACCACAAAAAGAAACACTGACTAAGGACAAACCCTAAATCAAATTTGGCGGAAGTGTTCAACAAGTTTCGTTGTCAATGCTCCAAGCACTAAGTTGAGATGCCACAGAGAAACCACCAGACGGTGATCAGGCTGACCCCGAGCTATCGCGCTTAGAAACCGAATCATGCCCGCAGCGACTAAACAAGCAACTGCAGTGTTTTGCAAAGCAAGATTATATGACCAAGATTTAAAGCTTTTAACGTCTGCATCATTTGTCGGGCTCTGGGGCTCTTAAGACCACCGGATGTCAGCGCTGCTCCTGGACGGATTTGGTAAAAGCAGGTCCTGGAGAGTTCAATTAGCAGCTCTGTCCTGCTATAGGGGCTAAGGACACGGAGTGGCTCTCCTGCAGAGGTTGATGTGGTACGCTCTCCCAGGCGGTTACCAGACTGTAGCCCTCTCGTAGGATATTAATTCCACTGGGGAAACTCAAGTTGGTTTTATGAGCGTTAGCTAGCGCGCCCTTGGGGCCCTTGCAACAGGCGTAGGTTAAGAGTTTTGCCTTGAAGATGGTATGTTTGATGGACATCTGTTCGGCGAGGCGATATTCGGAGTTGCAAACGTCAAGGGTCCCCGAAGAGGAGACTAACTAGATCGGGTATGCCAGACCCTACAGCCCAACTGTTGCCACTAACAGTGCTTTCCCCCTGATGCGCCACAATGTGCTGACCCACATGTCCAATACGCACCTGCGGGGGAAAGGCAAAGAGACGACCGGCCAATGGCCAGTACTGCAGCAAGCCTTGGCTAGCTGAACAGGTCCCCATGAGATCCATAAGGGGAGGAACCCACCGGAGGACTATCTGAGCCAGCTCCTCTGGATGAAGCTCCTATGACCCGTCATTCATCCGGCTCCGCTAAGCAAAGCCGCCCTTGCCTGTTCCCGCAATACGGGCCGCCAATATCGCCTGCCGCCGAGGCACCTCCCCGAGCGAACAGAGAGCCTGTTTCCACTTCCAAGACCGCACTCCCCTTGCCATCCCGCCGGGAGAGGTAAGGCACTGTCGCGATATTGACTGACAGCCCTGAGGTCTCGAACGCTTCAGCTGCCAAAACCACTGCTCCCAGATCCAAGCAGCTGACGGACCATCGGGTCTCCTGGTCTCTCTAACCACCCTGTGCAAAGAGAGAGTTGCCTCCGTCCACAGCTAAATCCATTGCGGATGTTCCCATGACCTACCCGCTGCCAGATTTCCTGGGCACAGCCAGCCCAGAGAGGGCCGCCTTAGCCGCTAGGGACAGAGAAGACGCCTGCACCAAGAAACATTCCGGTATACCAATGCCAGAGTCATAACCCCTGGAAGGGCCGCGTAAGAGCCCTGGCCCACAATACTAAGCCTAGGGTCCCCGCCATTGAGCCTAACCCGCGAGTATACTCCAAGCTGAACGAGCTGGAAGCAACCCACACGTGTGTACTAGATGCAAGAGAGCCGGAGCTTGCCGAAATGGGAGAAATACCGCTGTTAACCGGGTGATGAACTGTACCCCGAGGTACACTAGTACCTGCAGCAGAACTAACCGGCCCTAGGCCGCCCTGTCCCCCTAGCCGAGCCTCTGAAGGAATTCCACTACTCCGCTAATAACCGGCCCGCACTGAAATCTGCCCGAATCAACACTCGTCGAGGTATGGGGGGACTAAACCTCCTTCCTTACGCTGCACTGTCCCTACCACCACCATAATCTTGGAGAAGAGTTGTGACCCATCGCCTAACTGCAGGGCAAAGCCTGAAACTGAAAATATCCTCCTGGCAGCGCCTCAGAGAATGCTAAGAAACTGATCTGATAGGGATGTGCAAGTACTCATCGGTAAGGTCGAGGAATGTCCAAAAACTTCCACAGGCCAAACCGTCCCATCACTGAACCAAATGTTTCAGTTCGAAAGAGCGACTCTCGAGGTCAATTGGTTACTCCTTTGAGACCCTGAAGAGGACGGAAGGAGTTGCTCTTCGTTGGTACTACCAAATCAAAAGAGAGACGACAAATGCCATCCGTCAAATCCTTCGAAATTCTGTCAATGAAATTCGTAGATACATCTACAGGCCTGAACAGATGATTTTTTTTTCCTTTCCCTCTGGCAACTGCCCATGCTCTGCTGAACATCTCATCCTGAAGAAGATTGATTGCTTCCACGTCTTCCCTTTTTTTTTTTTTTTTTTTACACAAGCCAAACAGATTCTTTGGTGCCAGCAATTGACCCATGAAAGGACACTGCAAGCTAACCCGGGTAGCTCGCCCTGTTGTGGCTCTTTCAAAGCTAACAGGAGAGTCTCTATGGCTGGTGCCCAACAAGCCACATTCACTTGTAAGGAGAAAATGGTTATGAATAACAAGATTAGAATCTTGCAGCTTCGTGCGGAACAGCAGAACCCTCACTAAAGAGGAAATATGCTACATAAGATTTACCAAAAAAACCCAAAAACATGTACCCAGCTAAGGCGAAAAGATGCACACAGTCGCTGAATATGGATACACAGAGGCACAGGATCTCAGGGTTGCTGAAGGCCATAAAAGGGTGAAACTTCGCCTGACTACATTCCCCACTGAAACCCTGTCCTACCTCCAACAAAAAGAAAAAAGGAAAGAAGTTCTGGCCCATTCCATAAAAAGGTCTCTCCGTCAAATTCTCTCTCTAGTCCTGTAGATTGGCACCTGACGTTTGGAGCTAAAATAAGGACTGGCCAGGATAAAAACACTGCCATCGAAGTCCGCAGAAAGGAATACCGACCCATGTGAATATTCTGCGCGACGTAAAGCTATCCCTGAGGTTACCAGAAATCTCAGTGGAGACATTCCCACCAGAAACAGAATGAAAACTTCCTATCGCAGCAAGCATACAAGAAAGTCTTGCCTGCAGCGAGGACAAGCCGTAGGCTCGGGCCAAACCCTGTCTCTGGCTGTAGCAAAGTTCAATAGCAGTAGAGTCGTGCCCCTGCTGGGACTCTGCCTCCTGAAGGAATCCCCAGAGGATATCCATAGGAATTCCTAAAAGGGCAGAATCACAGGATTGTATTCCGCCTTATCCCTTGAAGAGAAATTCTTGATTTATTTATTTATTTAGCTGCATTTATATTCCGCTTTTCACCGGGTCAAAGCGGTTGGGGGATACATTTAACACGAGGGGATATGAGACACATACACTAATACTTACAGGGAACATGGGCAATGGAGGGTTAAGTGGCTTGCCCAAGACCACAAGGAGCACCTGTGGGACTAGAAACCCCAGTCCTTTGATGACCTTTTGAGCTACCTTGACCAAAATGAAAAACCCCGATTGCCACCAGCCTTCAGAACTATATGTCCCAATACTACAGCGACCCATTTAGCTGCCCATTTAAAAAGGGTACCTGTAATAAATGAGACCAATGAAGGGAAAACGATTAGCCTTGTCCAGGTAAATGCATCAGAATAGGACATGACAGGATAGAACAGGACAAGCCCAGCTCTAACTGGCAGAGCTGCCAGTGTACCATGAAAAGACACAATGTTATTCTAGACCGCCTCCACAAACTGCCAACCTCAAGCCTTGCCATGAGGCATGCACAGTTCTTAATAAGAGATACCTCTGCATGTCGAGGCTTGCCTGCCCAAAAGACAACACCTCATTTTGGTGGTACAATTCATTAAAAGAGCTCTTCTGCGATTAAGCAGTGTATAGATAGATTAGGGACTGACCGGAACTCCCCAACCGGTTAAAATCCCCCTAAATAAATGCTATTCCTGGCTTGTCTTTTTTTTTTTTTTTTGCAACGTATCGAAAACCACACACTGAAGGCAAAAATAAAAGAAATTTAGCTAAAGGAACATAAAGTACCTCAAAATAAATCAAAGGAAGCTATTCCTGCTGAAATATAGCCTGCAGGAGCAAGCTGCTGCTGCCCCGCGGACATGTAAAGCGTGGGGAGAAAAGCCCGCGAAAACCCGACGGGCTTGCACACAGCCGCGAAGCCTCGATGAGGCCCACAACGTCTTCCCCGCCAAACTGTCTCTCCACAGGGCACTTACCTCCAAAAATATGCCCCCAATTGCTCTCCGTACTCCGTCGATCCAGCCGTCGGCCCTGCAATCTGCGACGCTGTTCACAGAAGCAGTGAAGCAGCCGAAGAGAGAGCGCTCAAACCCTGGGTGAGTGGTGGCCAACTCCAAAACCGCCGCGATCACCTGGACGGATAGGCAGTCTGGCCCTCTCGCTGAACAGCTCCCCTCCGTACAATCCAGGAGGGGAGAGCAGCGCCATTAAACGGAGTTAAGTGGAGAGACGAAAGGGCAGCAAATGAGGCCAGCTGGAACTGTTTTTTTTTTTTTTTTTGAAGAAACTGAAGCTATCAGAGAAACTAAAGAAAAATAACATAACCAACATAGAGGGAAAATAAAATAAACCCCCACAGACTAACTACACTAGTGCTCCTCAGCTAGCTTTTCAGTGAGCCCAGCACCTAGGCTCACTACGTCCTCCTGCTGCATGGAGACTGGACACACTGGGGGATGATGGGAGAAGACCAGCGAGATATACCCGGTGATGTCATGAATTTGACTGTCCAGTCTCCATGCTGCAGGAGGAGGTGCACTACCCAGAGGTGAAGGACTGAACTGTAGGACCGAAGAGGAACCTGGCATCTAGATTAAGTGGACTGGAAGGCACCTATTTGTCTTTATACACTACTACATAAATCCTGCAGAGATGCGTACTCAAGAGCAGGTGTAAATAAATTATTGAAGTATGAATGTAAAGCGTACGTACTCACTTGTAACATGTGATCTCCGGGAACAGCTGGAATTTAGTCTTCACATATGGGTATCGTCGGTACCGACGGAGCCCGCCGGCAACATTCCCCAGCGTCCAATAGGAACACTTTTGGGAGCATCCCACAGTGCATGCGTGCTGCCTTCCCGCCTCTGTACCTCTCTCACTTCAGTTGAGTTTATAGCTGAGATCAAAGGAGAGAAGTAGAGAAAGAAATAGATAGAGACAACTCCTAGGGGAGGTGGGTGGGTTGTGAAAACTAAATTCCTGCTGTTCCTTATCATTCCTACAGTTTAGTCCTCCACCTCTGGGTAGTGCACCTCCTCCTGCAGCTTGGAGACTGGGAATGTCAAAATCGTGACATCACTGGATATAGCCTGCTGGTCTCGCCCATCAGCCCCCAGTGTGTCCAGTCTCCATGCAGCAGGAGGACGTAGTGAGCCTAGGTGCTGGGCTCACTTGAGGAACAGTTAAGGAGCAGTTAGTTAGGATTATCCAGGTTTAATTTCAATTGGAAAGATTAATTCCTTTAATTACTTATTCTAATTAATTTGTTTTATTCAATTTCATTTTATTTTATTCAATTTAATTTAATATAATATAATTTAATATAATTTAACTTGAGTGATTTTAATTGCAGCTGCCCCTTTAAAATAAAATAAACCATCTCCCACCTAGCCTTTTCTACCTCTGGCCTCGATCTGTCACTCTCCGTTCAGATCTCTCCCCCTGGACTGTATGGGGGAGAGCTCTGCAACCCATACCTGCACATGAAGTCTGTGCGGCAGGAGGAGGTGCACGACGGCAACTTGCTCTCACAGCGGAATCCTCTGCTTGCAGTCCCGGAGCCGGAAGAGCAGTTTTCGCCGTGGCTACCGCTCACGACAGCGCTGAGCGGCAGCGCGGTTTGAGAGGCAGTGGTATCCGCAGTTCAGGAGGGGGCTCATTTCACTTTGGCACGGCAGGTAAGCGGGGTGATTGCAGTTCTCTCGGCAGCAGGAGTTTTGGTGGGCTGACGTGCATTGGCGCCATTTTCCCTGCTCAGTTTGAGCCGCATGGTGGGAGGTCTAGCAGCCCGCATGTGAGAGAAAACGCTAGGCCCTAAAGTTTAAAATTTGATTTAAGTTCCTTTGGTACTTTTAAGATCCTGGTCCTTGGTTTTATTTTTGGAGGGGTCCCTTCAGTTTTTAGTGGGGATTAGTTGAGGAATTTAATTTAGTTTTATAGTTCTCTTTATTTAAAAAAAAAAAAAGAAGCAGGTTTTTGTCAATCTGTTTTTTCTTTCATGGTAAATTGTTAGGGGCATACCTCATATCGACGCGCCTACAGTACGTGGTCTGCGGTTCACGTAGAGGCACGGTCGCTGACACTGGCATCTGTCGGAGTTGCGCTGCTGTTTCTACCAGTGTGGAGCAGCAGATGGAGAATACTGCGACTACAGATGGCCTAGGGCCACCGTCTGTGACCGGAGAAGAGCCAGTGGTAGTCATTTCACCAGGGGTCCCTCAAGCGTGTTACCTACAGCTGGCTCAGGACCGCAGCTGGGGGATTTCTGTCCGGAATTTGTGTTGATTATGCATCAGGCATTCTGTTTGAGACGTCAAGGGAAGTTGCCGGAGCCATTGCCTATGGCGGCTGCTATGCAGCAACTCCGGTCAGAAGAGCCTGGTTGCAGTTTGCCGAAACCCCCAAAGCGGGCAAGGACGCGTGAACCTTCTCCCTCAGATTTGGAGTGGAACGAGGCAGATGCGGCTGACATAGACATCGAAGCCAGTGTGGACAAATTGGAGAAAGGAGAAATCCCGGAACCAGAGGATCAGGCGAAAATCATTCGTGTCTTCCGGAAGGATGAATTGAGGCACTTATTACAGAGTCCCTTCAGACGCTAAATCTCGCCACAGTACAGCCGCTGGAAGAAGAAGAGGTGGAAGATCCTATCATTCAAGCGGTGAGACAGGCTCAGGTAGTGTTTCCCGTTCACCAAGTGGTAGATTGGATGATCCAGGATGAGTGGGATCAGCCAGAAGCAGGACTAAGAGGGGTCAGGACCACGAACAGACTCTATCCCTTAGCAGATAAAGACAAGGAGAAGTTTCGTTCCCCGCGAATAGATGCGGTAGTTGCAGCGGTCACCAAAAAGACCACTATCCCGGTTGAAGGTAGTGCGACCTTAAAAGATGCATAGGATAGGAAAGTAGATGGTTTATTGAAACAATCATTTGAGTCTAACGTGTTGTTTTTGCAGGCTTCCATTTATGGGGCTTGGGTGGCGAGAGCATGTCTTAGATGGTCTCAGCATTTGCGTCAGTCTCTACAACTAGAGCAGGAAAGTATCAGGGAGCTGGATCGGCTGGATCTGGTTCAGTGTAATTGGCAGATGTGCACTATGATTTGATCAGAGCACTAGCAAATAGTATGGCTTCATTGGTTGCCGCTCGGAGATCATTGTGGTTGAAGAATTGGGCAGCTGACGGCTCGTCTAAGTTGCGTCTCGGTAAGCTTCCTTTTAAAGGGAAGTTGTTGCTTGGAGAAGATCTTGACAAGTTGGTCAAGGATTTAGGAGAGTCCAAAGGTCAGGAGAGTCCAATCGGGGCAGTGGGAGTGCTCCTGCCCAATCGGGGCAGTGGGAGCTGGGAGCCCGCTCACCCGAGCACAATAAATAGCGGCGTCCCTACTCCGAGGGAGCCGCATTGCTGCCTGACCACCCGGCTGCTCCCTGCCTTCACTCCTGCCCAATCGGGGCAGTGGGAGTGCTCCTGCCCAATCGGGGCAGTGGGAGCTGGGAGCCCGCTCACCCGAGCACAATAAATAGCGGCGTCCCTACTGGGCGCGCCTCGCCAGAGGGCCCTTTGGCGTTGCCCTTAGGCGGTGGCCATTGGCGTGGCCCACCACACTGCAAGAAAACACAACGAGGGAGGCCCACAAGAGGAACTATAACCGGATCGCAGTCATCCACGGCTTGAGCTCCCCGGGACGGGTATGAGCTCACCAACACCGTATCTCACACACCTCGAGCTCCCCGGGCTGGGTTGAGTTTGTGCAAAACGCGAGAGTTCGACACCTCCGGCATCGAACGGCACAACGCGCCGCACTGAAGACAAACGACACGTAAGTCATTTTCAAGGAGATAGTCCTACTAGCAATACCTACACTCACAATCTAACCAAACTGACACTTGCAATCTGACTGGATCTGACGAAGTTGATGAAGCTGCACTATGCTTAATGTATACTACGAAGTTTGTTGACTGCTTACACCAATATTGTTGACTGCCACCAACTCCACCACCATCAATGCTACAGTTACATGCTAGTGTTGCCAATTACTGATCATAACAGGCACACCTACCTCTACCTCTACTAGTTTTGTTTACTTATAATTACAAATGTTGCTATCGCTACATTTTACTAAAGTTTCTACTATTGCTAATGTTGCTACTGTTTTACTGCTATTAATACATATCCCTGACTTGTGTATTGGATACTGTTGACACTTGCTAGTACTAACTGTTACAACATATACTGTTGATATACACTCTTGTTAATGCTGCAACTATAATTACCAGGGTTAAAATTATAGCTGTCAGAGTAAAGAGCATTGCAGAGGTACATCACCCAGCTAAAAAATGAAGGCGCTAATCTTGTACTTTGGGATATATCTGTGCACACTAATCCCTGCCTACGCATTCAATCAAAACCTATACCAATCACACCCGCACCTTTACACTCCATTCTACCTCCTCTACACCTTACAAACGCCACAACCAATCCTACTCGCACCATACTACTTCACCAGAAAGATAGTAACACACACACCCCAACACGGGGCCTCCACTAACAGTTCTACGAGAAATCGAAGACACCGCAAGCCCAAAGCATCATTGCCTCACACACACAACCAAACTCCGTCACAAACCACTAACAACCAGGCTACACAGGCCCTGCATGAAACCTGTAATATCACCCTCATCAATGCTCGCTCAATCAGGAACAAAACCCACATAATCCACGACATCATCACAGACGAGCAACCGGACATCCTATGTATAACTGAAACATGGGTCACAGACACTGATGCAGCCATATTAAACCAGATCAGCAAACCTGGATACAACCTGTATAACTGCCCCCGATCCCACAAGAAGGGGGGAGGGGTCCTCATAGTAGCTAAAGCCAACCTGAAACTCGCAAGCACGTATCAGAACTCAAACACTGACATAGACCTACTCAAGGTAGAAAACACAGCAGTATCTATCTGCTTGATATACAGACCCCCCACGCCGCAACATGAGATATTTGCCTCAGCATTAGAAAACATTTCATCGATGCAACCAAGAAAATTCCAGATCATACTAGGGGACCTAAATCTAGCATCGACGACATCCACGCATGCAAACACCTTCCTAGAAGCTATGACCCAGCTAGGGTACCAACAACTAATAACAGAACCCACCCATGAAAAAGGACACACACTGGACATGGTCTTCACACCCAAAGGAGAGCAGGCCAATGTTGAGAAGCCCCTGATAGAGATCAACCCACTACCCTGGTCAGACCACCACCAAATCAATATACGGATAAAACTTCCTATCTTGCCTAAAGACACAAAAGCAAAAAGAGTAACACACCAACAAAGAAGATTTAACAAACCAAACATGGAAGGTCTCATCAACACCATCAAATCCCACATAGACCTGGGAAAAACAGACCTCGATGAATTAACAAGCAGCTGGGATTCCGGTATTCAGACCATAGCGATCCCTAAAGGGAACCAGACACCAAACACATCCAAACACCAATCAGAACCTTGGTACACCATAACACTGACCAAAATGAAGAGAGACCTCAGAAAACACGAAAGAAGGTGGAGACATACCAAGTCCATCGAACTCAGAGATGTGTACCTCAATCTCCTCTCAAGATACAAAGAAGACGTAAACACAGCAAAAAGGATACACCATACAAACATTCTAAACAAAGCCATCAACAAACCTCGTGAACTTTTTGCACTAGTAAAATCGCTAACTAAAACAGTCCTACCAGATCATCAAGATAGCCCCATCCATCCACAAACGCTGGCAAATCACTACGCAAGCAAACTGACTACCACCACCCCCACCCTCTATGTAGACACACCATACCAACGAACAAAAGTGGACCAAGAACCGACATGGAGCACGTTCCACAACATTGATGAACGACAAACCACCAACATTCTAACCTCCATAAATACCACCACCTCACCACTCGACCCCTGCCCAACTGCATGGATCAAAGCAGCAAAAAATGAGATCAACCAGCAAATAGCCCACATTGTAAATCAGTCACTAAGTCAAGGAATAATGCCTGAACAACTAAAGCAATCTATAATAAGGCCAATCCTAAAGAACAACTCCCTCAACAAGGAAGACCCGACCTCATACCGCCCCATCTCCAGCATTTCGTTCCTGGCAAAAATCATTGAAAAGGCAGTGCTCCTACAACTTCAAGATCACCTGGATGACCGTGACACCCTAAACAAACAACAATACGGGTTCAGAAGAAACCATGGAGTTGAAACACTGTTGATAGCGCTAATGAACAACCTCCTCAAAGGACTAGAAGACAGAAAGAAAATGTTTATACTAATTTTCATTGACATCTCTGCCGCCTTTGACACTGTATATCATGGGATCCTCCTGAACAAACTGGAATCCATAGGAATTGTGGGAACCCCCCTCAAATGGTTCTCCTCCTACATATCGAACAGAAGGCCTCAAGTACAATTCAATGGGGAACAAGCTGAACCGTTCTCTCAAACACAGGGCATACCCCAGGGTTCGGCTCTCTCGGCACTACTGTTCAACGTTTACATGCAACCCCTCTGTGACATTTTTAAAAGGCATAACATCAACTACCACATCTATGCAGATGATATTATGCTCTACACACAATTGGACGCCGCTGACCCGAAATATACACAGCTCGAAACCTGCCTGGACGAGATGTTAAGATGGCTACAGAAAAACAACATGACAATTAACCACAAGAAAACAGAGGTCATGTATATATCCAGTAAACCAAACTTCAAGCCTCCTTCTACAATCACCCTGTGCAACAACACGTACAACACGAAAGATGAAATCAAATATCTAGGAGTCACACTCGACTGCAACCTAAAAATGGAAACACACCTACGTAAAACTAACAAAGCCATCTTCCATAAACTTAGGGTGATACAACCTCTAAGGAAAATAATAGCACCCTGTGATTTCCGGTCTGTGGCTCAAGCACTCATTATGCCACACCTAGACTACTGTAATGCCATCTTACAAGGTCTGCCTAAAAAAATCACTAAATATCCTTCAGATGGCCCAAAATGTGACAGCCAGGATCATAATGGGAACAAGCATTTCTGAACACATCACCCCATTTTAATTGAGCTACATTGGCTTCCAATTGCAGCTAGGATACAATACAAGATGTTAGTAACCACGTTCAAACTTATCAATAACTTAGCCCCCTCATTCCTGTCCTCATTTATCAGCACGCAACCTGCAAATAGGGACAGAAGAACCACCAACTCGGGCACCCTGCAGGTCCCCACCAACATCAGAACTGTGAAAACAAGTACATGTCGCAGAGCTTTCTCATTCTCTGCGCCAACTATCTGGAATCAACTCCCTTTTGAACTGCGTTTAATCAAGGACACTACAGTATTCAGGAAAGAGCTAAAAACCCACCTATTCAAATGTTACTACAATCAGCTATGACTCTCAATTTCGATTGAATCGTAACAAAACAATCAGATAATTATATGCTTTGAAACCGCGTTATGTATAAATATGTAAATATGTATGTATAAATGTAAAAAGTATAATCCATTCCCAAAGACACTAACCCTGTGTGCAGTGACCTCCCCTCAGATCTATGTACTTACTATCCCCTCCCTGTCCTGATTTGACATCCCCCCAATGATGAATCGAACCGCTGCTGATCGCTGGAAGTAGCGGTATATAAGTGTGTATTAAATAAATAAAAATAAATAAAGGTGGAAGACTACCGGAGGACAAACCCAAACAAGCGAAATCATTGCCAGTCTTTCGAGGACAGTTTTGGGATTTCAGGAGATTTCGTACCTCTCGCTTAGGGGGCTTTCAAAGAGGAAGGTTTGTTTCTCGGGCCCAGGGGTTTCGTGGGTTCCGGGGAGCAAATAGAGGTTTTGCAGCAGCTTCCGCAGCAACAATTCGTAAGCCACAATGAAAAGAAGCGGGTCCCGGCAGGAAGTCCACTGATAGGGGGGTGGCTTCGGGAATTCCTTCCTGCCTGGACCTAAATAACATCCGACCAGTGGGTGTTGGAGATCATTCGCGAAGGCTATGCGCTGGAATTGGCAAGGCCAGTGCTGGACTCGTTTGTGATGTCTCCCTGCAAAGGTCCACGGAAAACATTGGCAATTTGTCGCACGTTAGATCGTCTGTTACAGTTAAGAGCTGTCGCGCCAGTCCCTCTAGCGTATTACGGCATGGGTCGCTATTCCATTTATTTCGTGGTGCCAAAAAAGGATGGCTCTGTCCGTCCTATTCTGGATCTAAAAGGGGTGAATCGCTGTCTTTGAGTACCGCATTTCAGGATGGAAATGTTAAGATCGGTCATTGTAGCAGTGCGCCGGGGAGAGTTCTTGACTTCCCTCGATCTCACAGAAGTGTATTTACACATCCCAATCAGAGAAATGCATCAAAGGTTTCTGCGGTTCGCTCTGCCTTGGGGACATTATCAGTTTCAAGCATTGCCATTCGGCCTGGTGACAGCCCCACGAACCTTCACCAAGATCATGGTGGTGGTAGCGGCGGCATTATGAAGGGAAGGGGTTTTAGTTCACCCTTACGTCGACGTTTGGCTGATTCGGGCAAAGTCCAAGGCCGAGAGCGTTCGAGTTACAGAGAAGGTGGTGAAGTTCCTACAGAGTCTCAGCTGGGTGGTCAATGCGACCAAGAGCCGTTTGGTTCCGTCCCAGGACCTCGAGTATCTAGGAGTACAGTTTGATACTCAGAAAGGAGTGGTGTTTCTGCCGAAGCGTCAAGTACAGGTGCTTCAATAATTGGTTCGCAAGTTCAGGTCCGCTCCGGCGCCCTCGGCGTGGAGTTACCTTCGCCTGCTGGGAACAATGGCAGCGACCTTGGAAGTGGTTCCTTGGGCCAGATTTCATATACGGTCATTACAGAGAGCGCTTCTTCGCCGTTGGTCGCATCAGTTTGACTCGCTGAACAAACTGCTCCCTTGTCCGCTCCGGGTCTGGCAGTCTCTTTGGTGGTGGTTGCTTCCAGTCTCTGAAGGTGGGAATTTCTTTCGAACAGCCAGTGTGGCTTCCCTTGCTGACAGATGCGAGTCTGGCGGGCTGGCGAGCTCATTGCGGGGACCTCGTCACGTAGGGCATGTGGCCGGTACAAGACAGCAAATGGTCTATCAATTGGCTAGAGCTCAGAGCGGTCTTCTTAGCATTGCAAACGTTCGAAACTGCGGTGTCAGGTTGAGCGGTTCGAGTGCTGTCCGACAACTCCGCGATGGTGGACTACATCAATTGACAGGGTGGTACAGGAAGTGTGGCCATGGAAGAGGAAGCAGAGGCGCTGTTTGCGTGGGTAGAGCATCGTCTACCAGCGATCTTGGCGGCACACATTGCAGGGAAGGACAATGTGACGGCAGATTTTCTCAGCAGAGTCCGGGTGGATGCCGGAGAATGGGAGTTGCATCCGGAAGTGTTCGCACAGATAGTTCGGAGATGGGGACCGCCGATAATGGATCTCATGGCGACCTTTCAGTCAGCAAAGACGGGTCGCTTCTTCAGCAGACGGCGAGAAAGGATGTCATAAGGGATCGATGCCTTGATACAACGTTGGCCATCATCAGGTCTCCTCTATGTCTTTCCTCCATGGACGCTCATAGATCGAGTAGTGCAGCACATCGAAGCTCATCGAGGGAAGGTGGTGTTGGTGGCTCCAGACTGGCCGAGACACCCGTGGTACGCCGATCTCATTCGATTGCTTGACGGCGTTCCCTGGAGGTTACCGACATCGGAGAATCTGTTGATACAGGGTCCGCTTCGAATGCCTCAGGTGGATCAATTCTCGCTTACAGTTTGGCCATTGAAAGGGCAAGGTTGAGAAAGAAAGGTTACTTGGCAGCAGTCATCGTTACTTTACTTCGAGCAAGGAAGAAGTCCATGTCTCTGACATATGTGCGCATATGGCGTATTTTTGAGGACTGGTGCTTGCGGAGGCAAGTACGCACAGCCACAGTATCCGTTCCCCTAGTGTTAAGTTTCCTACAAGACGGGTTTGATAAGGGTCTGGCAGCCAGTTCCTTGAGAGTTCGTTGGCAGCCCTGTCATGCTATAGAGGCAAAGTCCAGGGGGTGGCTCTTGGGTCACATGCAGATGTGTTGCGTTTCCTTAAAGCAGCATCCAGGCTGCGGCCTTCGCATAGGATCATGGTTCCACCATGGGATCTTAACTTGGTTTTAGGAGCGTTGGCTAAGGAGCCTTTTGAGCCTTTACACCAGGCGTCAGTTAAAGATCTAACGTTAAAGACAGTGTTTTTGGTAGCGATATGTTCAGCGAGGCGAATTTCGGAGTTGCAGGCGCTGTCACGTAGAGAGACGTTTTGTCCTTTTCCAGGGAAAAGGTGGTGTTGCGACCAGTTCCGTCATTTTTGCAAAAGGTAGTGTCTCCGTTTAACCTAAACCAGGTGATTTCTCTTCCAACTTTACGTTCATCGGAGGGGAACGTTGCAGATCGTAGTTTGCGCCGTTTAGACATAAAGAGGGTGCTGCGACAGTATTTAACAGTATCCGAAACATTTCACAAATCGGACCGCCTTTTCGTGTTGTTCGGAGGACCCCGCAAAGGGGAGGCGGTGGTGAAAGCGTCCATTTCCAGATGGATTAAGGAGGCAATTGCGTCAGCATATCTGTTGCAAGGACGTCCAGTGCCAGCGGGCTTAAGGGCTCACTCTACTAGAGCGCAGGCTACGTCTTGGGCGGAACACAGTTTGGTTCCACCAGTGGAAATTTTCAGGGCGGCTACATGGTCCTCTCTTCATACTTTTAGTAAGCACTAATGCCTAGATGTTTTGGCGGCAAATGATGCCTGTTTCAGGTCGGCGGTGTTGCGTTCCAGCTGGAAAGGTCCCTCCCAATGATTACTGCTCTGATACATCCCAGAGGTGGAGGACTAAACTGTAGGAATGATAAGGAAATAGAAATTACACTTACCTGGTAATTGTTGTTCCTTGAGGAACTACAGTTTAGTCCTCATTCCCGCTTGGGGATGGATTGGTTTACAGTGAGTGGTCAGTTGGGAGAAGTACAAGACTACAGGTGAGTAGAGCCTTTCATTGGTTCTTAATTGTCTCCTTTCTTCATATCTCTTTTCTGTCTAGTCTTCTCTCTCTTGTCCTTGGCTAGGCAAAGAGCGGAATACAGAAGGTATAAGTTAAAAATAAAAAAACCCATCCCTTCTTGTGAGAGAGGGGGGTGTAGTTGCCAATTGCGTTAGGTTTTGCGTTCAGTTGAGTTTAAGGTTAAATTTGATGTGATAGCTGCTTATTTGTTGCTCCTTTGAGTCTGCTTTGTCAATAGTTCACTGGGGGCTGATGGAAGAGACCAGCAGGCTATATCCAGTGATGTCACGATTTTGACATGCCAGTCTCCAAGCTGCAGGAGGAGGTGCACTACCCAGAGGTGGAGGACTAAACTGTAGTTCCTCAAGGAACAACAATTACCAGGTAACTGTAATTTTTATTTCCCGGAGATCACCTGTTACAGGTGAGTAACTACGCTATCTCCAGGAACAAGCAGGACTGTAGTCTTCACATATGGGGACTCCCCAGCTGAAAGATGCCAAGGGGTGACCCCAGCAAGCTGCGAACCCAGGTGAGATGGGTCATGCTTTCTCCCATGGACCTCTGGCATCCAAACTGTGGATGGTGGGTAGGAGTTGCATTAAGTATGGAAGAGATGCTGGAGAACAGCCTGGCCAAACGAGGCATCCCGACAGGAGTCCTTGTCTAAGCAGTAGTGAGCTGTGAAGGTGTGTACCGAAGCCCAAGTCGCTGCTTTGCAGATGTCATCAATAGACACAGAACGAAGGTTAGCCATTGAGGCTACCATTGCTCTCACATTGTGAGCTGTGACATGGCCCTCGAGAGAAAGTCCTTTACTCTGATATGTATAGGATGTGCAATCTGCAATCCAATTTGACAGAGTTCTTTTGGAAACTGGAAGTCCCAAATGACTAGAGTCAAAAGCCACAAAAAGCTGAGAAGATTTTCTATGTGGCTTAGTTCTTTGGAGATAAAAGACTAAGGCTCTTTTACAATCCAATGTGTGAAGATTTCTTTCCGCACCAGAGGCATGAGGCCTAGGGAAGAATATAGGAAGATAAACCGACTGGTTTAAATGGAAAGGCGAAACCACCTTTGGCATAAAGTGAGGATGAGTCCTGAGGACTACTTTATCATGGTAGAACCTTGTTTAAGGAGGGTCAGCTACTAACGCCTGTAGTTCACTAATGCGTCTTGCAGAAGTGATGGCAATTAGGAAAATAACTTTCCATGAAAGAAACTTTAGGTCTGAAGTTGCTAAAGGTTCAAAGGGTGGTTTCATAAGCTGACCAAGAACAAGATTCAGATCCCATGCCACCGGTGGTGGTTTAATGGGAGGTTTTGTTAAGAGTAGGCCTCTCATAAATCTTGATACAAGTGGATGAGAGGAACTAGGTTGTCCATCGAAAGGTTTATGAAAAGCAGCAATAGCACTAAGATGGACTCTCAATGAATTGGTCTTTAGACCAGAAGTTGATAAGTGGAGGAGATACTCTAGTAGCGACTCTACAGGTACCAAAAGGGGGTTAAGTCCCTTTTGTGAACACCAGACAGAGAACCTTTTCCACTTAAAAGCGTAGGAACGTCTTGTGGAAGTTTTTCTGGAAGCCAGAAGGATATCCTTTACTTGTTGAGAAAGGTTAATATCCTGGAATTCTAGGCTTTCAGTAACCAGGCCCTGAGATATAGGGACTGGGAATTGGGATTCAGTAAGCATCCGTCCTGCTGAGACAGAAGATCTGGAGCATTCCCCAACTCCAGATGAGTGGTTTGAGAGAGACGCAGAAGAAGAGGATACCACGTTTGTCTTGGCCATCGTGGAGCTATGAGTATCATTCGACCTCTGCCTCTCTGAAGTTTGAATAAAGTTTTGGGAATGAGGGGAATGGGTGGGAAGGCATAGAGGAAGTTCTGATCCCAGTGGAGTAGGAAAGCATCTCTTGCCTGACAGTTGTGAGCCGGGATTCTGGAACAGAATCAGGGACGTTTGGCATTCTGTGGACTTGCAAAGAGGTTTATATCTGGTGTTCCCCAGATTTGAAATACTCGAGCAAGCTAGTATGAGTGGAAATTTTGTTTATTAGACACAAGCAACAAAAAGACATACAAAATCAAAAACAAGCAACCCAAACAAGACCCACACCCCCCAAAACCCCCACCCACCCCGACATAGCACAAACAAGAAACTGACCCCCCGTGACCCACCTCCCCAAACCCACCACCAAACCCAGCAACCAACTCACGTGCCCACTCCCCCCAACAACAACCCGCAGTAGTCCAAACAATGTCCATGTCCATTCCAACCCCCCCCACAACAAACACCCACAGCAGTCCATGCAATGTTCATGTCCATCCCAAACCCCCCCCCCCCAAAACAACCCACAGCAGTCCAGGCAATGTCCAGAACCATGTCCCCAACATCCACTGTTGGGGACTGCCAAACCCCACCTCCAATCATGCCCAAAACTACATATTCCCCCGTCCCCACCCCCGCCCCAAAGAAGGAGCAGCGGCTCCCCCACCCCAATCCCTGCCCTGCCCCATCCCCATCCTCCCCACAAAGCAAACGGATCAAAGCAAACATAGCAACAGCAAAACCCCCACCCCCACCCCCCAAACAAAAACATAACGGCAAATCCAGCCCTTCCCCAACAAAAGCCCACCAAAACAAAACCAAAGATACAAACCAAAGAATAAACAGAACCCAGTGCTGCCCTGCAACACCAGACAGCAGAGCGGGATGCACACAAAACGAAGACAACTGTTACACAAAACAAAACAATTGGGAAACCATCCCCCAAGGAGAGAGGGAGAGCGGACAAGTGGTCAAACCGCCGCAGAACTACAGCACCAGCGCACCCACCCCCCTCCCCCCCCGTGGAAAACACAACCCCAAATCCCTAACAAGGAATAACCCCAGGGAAACCCTCCCCCTTCTTTCGCACCCCCCCCCCCCCCACCGGGAGAACAAAACAACCCCAAATCCCTAACGAGGAAGAACCCCAGGGAAACCCTCCCCCTCACGGGGGGCGGAGGGTGAGGTGACGCCACAGACGCTCCCAGCGATGGGCCTCCACCACCCGCCTTTCGCGTTGCGCCATGCTGGACACTTCCTCCAAAATGTCCCGCACCACCTCGTCGAGGGGCAGGACCAACCCCCGGGCCGAGACATGACAGCGCGCTTGCCACAGGTGGTAGCGCACTACGGCCGTGACGAGGTAGAGGGTCCCGGAGTCCTGCCTTAGAGGAAAGGACCAGGCCCAGTACACCCACTCCGCATACGTGAGGAGGGAAAGGTCACGCAGGTGAAGAGCAGCGGACACCAACCGGCAGGCCTCCACATTGAAGGGGCACTGCCAGAGGAAATGGTCCATGGTCTCCGTCTGCCCTTCACACCCCGCCCTCGGACAGACCCGCTCGGCCTGTGACCTGTACTTGAGGTTGTCCCTCATGTACAAACGCCCGTGGAAAGACAACCAGGCCACATCCCGAACCTTCTTCGGCAGCCGAGGGGAGTTCAAATGCCGAAGGCCCCGCTGCATCACATCCGCTGGACAGTCCCGCAGGGCCCACCGTGGTTGAAAGTGGGAGGTGAATACCATCCGGTACAATCCTTTCCGCCCCAAGGACTGGGCGAGCGGGTCGGTCACCCCCCACCGCCGAATGAGCCCCACCATCGCAAAAACGTACGATGGGGCCTGTTCCCCACTCTGGCGCACACGTGGGACCGAGGACGCCCCCTCCCACTGCTCCCAGAAGCGGGAGAACCACTCCCGATAGGAGGCCACCCACCAAACCCCACCCCCTTCCCGCATCCTACCTAAGTGAAACGCCATAGACAAGACTGACAGGAAAACAAGGGGGTGCAACATACCCAAACCGCCCTCTGCCCGATCCAGGCAAACGATGTTGCGCTGGACAGGGTTCAGGCGGTTCCCCCACAGAAAACAGAAAAAGACGGCACTGACAGACGCCTGACGGGACGACGGAAGAACGAAGACCGTGGCCACGTGCAGAAAGAGGGGAAGCAGAAACGTTCCGAGGAGTTTGATCTTCTCCTCGAACGTACACCTCCACCCCCTCCATCGCAGCACCCGACACCGTGCAGTCTCAAGACAACGATCCCAATTGGACACCGCACAGTCCTCCGACCCGAAGACGAGGCCCAAAACGCGGACCTCCCCCACGGGAGGAGGAAAGGGGGCGCAGGAAGGCGGGGAGGCCTCCGAGGGGCCCAACCACAGCGTCTGGCACTTGCTGTGGTTGACAACAGAGTGGGCTACCTCCGAGTACTCCTCCACGGCCTCCCGCAGGGCCTCTACCCCCTCAGTGCCGTCCACGTAAACTGAGATGTCGTCAGCGTAGGCAACGACAGTCACCGGGGGCGCACCAGGCGCCTCCAGGCCCCGCAACCCACCTGAGGACAATCTCCGGAGGAAGGGGTCGAGGGAGAAGACATACAGCAGGGGGCTCAAAGGGCACCCCTGCCGCACCCCCGAGGCGACACAAAACGGCCGTCCGAGCCACCCGTTAATAAACGGGAAGCTCACCCCCCCCTCGGTACAGCGCCTGCAAGACGAAGAGGAAACCCGCAGGAGGCCGAAATGCTGGAGCACCACCCACAGGTACCGGTGACTGACTCGATCGAAGGCTTTGGACTGGTCCAAGGAGACCAACCAATGGTCCCGTTGGAGCGACCGGCCTCTCTCCACCACCTCCCGGACTGTGGCGACAGCGTCCAGAACCCCTCTCCCCCGAACGGAACAATACTGGGAAGGGGACAGCAAAACACCCGACACCTCCACCAGTCGGTTGGCCAAACACTTGGCCAAGATCTTCCGGTCCGCGTTCAGAAGAGAGAGCGGCCGCCAAAAGTCCAAAGAGCTATCGTCCTTCCCCTTGGAGAGCAGCAGCAGGACAGACTCGCGAAATGACCGCGGGAGAAACCCCGTGTCCATGATCTCCTGAAACAGGGAGGTCAGGAAGGGGGCCAGCTGGGAGATGAAAGTGCGATAGAACTCCACTGGGAGTCCATCACGCCCAGGCACCTTCCCCAACGGCATGGCACGAATCGCCCTCTCCACCTCCACCTGCTGAATCGGAGCAGCGAGTGCATCAACCTGTGCCTGGACCACAACCGAATACACCGGGGGAAGGCCCAGGTACTCTCGGATATGGGTGAGGTCCACAGGGCGATCCCCAAACAGGTCCGAGAAGTATTCCCCCACCATTCGCAAAAGGTCCTCCTGGGAGGTATGAAGGGTACCGTCCTCGCCCCGCAGGGCCATGACCTCCCGACGCCGAACCCTCTCCCTGCAATTCAGGAAAGGGTCTGGATTGGCGACCCCACCGGCCGCCCCCTCAAAGCATAGGGAGGCATGGCGATCATAAAGCAGGCCACGGAGCTGGACTCGCACCTCTTCCACCTCCTCCCGCGCTGCCCCTCGGGATACCAAACGATCCAGCGACCTCCGGAGGACAGTGTAAGTGAGGTAGCGGGATCGAGCCCTGGAGGTACCCCGGGAACGGAAGAGTTGGCGGGCACGCGTTTTCACCTCATCCCACCAAGCGCCACGGGAAGGAAAAACACCCAACAGGGTCTCCTGATCTGCGAGAAAGGCCAAGAACTCCTGGACCACCTCTGATGTTGCCAACAACTGCACATTCAGTCGCCACAGGCCAGGACCCCTGCTGAGCTCCTCGTGGTTAGCCAAGAAGGACACGGAGAGGACACGGTGGTCCGAAAAATCAACCGCCTGCAACTGCGGAGGGGAACACTCCACCCGGGCACTCACATATATCCGATCGATACGACTCCTGCAGGTCCCATGGTAGTAGGTGAAACCCGGCAACCATGGAAAAGCCCGGTGGAAGACATCCACTAGGTCAGCCGTCTGGGTCATCTCGGCCAAAAAGAGGCCCTCGTAACTGGGTGGGCAACGCTCCTCCCCTCGGTCCTGCAACAGGGTGGTGGTGTTGAAATCCCCGGCGAGGACCACCAAACGGGAGGTGTGTAAGTAGGGGCGGATGACCCGAAACAGGGTCTTCCGCGCCAACTTAGACTGGGGGCCGTAGACCACCACGAAACGAAACCGATGGGGCCCGCAGTAGCCGTCTAAGAGCAAACACCGGCCCTGCTCCACACATACTGCACCTGAAATCGGTGAGACGTGAACAAAACCGCCACTCCTGCATAGGGCTGGGCCGCAAGTGACCAGTACGAAGGACCCCACTTCCACTCCCGCTTCGCCCGATGAAGGCTAGCGAGCGAGGTGAGCCTGGTCTCCTGCAAAAAGATGACATCCAGCCCACTCGTGGAAAGAAAATCATAGGCCGTAGCCCGCGCCTGGTCTGTCAAAATGCTGGCCACTTTGATAGTGGCGCACGAGAACGCAGGAGTGCACGCCATGCCTATTTCGTGTGTAGTGACCCTTTCCTCCTCACCAACCCCTGGATCCCCAGAATCCCGTTTGCAGGACAAGCCCGCGAGCTGGAGCAACTCCTCGCGGTCCACATTGACCACCTCGAGGATTTCCTCCTCCTCCTGCTCGACCCTGTCACCCCAGGGAGTGCTGGTGCCCCCGGGACCACCAGGCAAAGCTGTCGCAGGGGCTGACCCAGCCCCCATGGGGCGAGGGGGCACAGACAGGTCAGGGGTCGGAGGAATGATCTCCTCCGTGGGGTCCACCACCGGTGCTGCCCCCCCTCCCCGGACAAAGACTGCAACAATGAAACAGTGCCCACCCCTGCGGGGGAGGCCGGGACGGCCAGGTCAGCAGGGGGCCCCTGCGAAGGCCCAGCACCCAACTGCGGGGGCAAAAGCCCGTCCTCCTTCACCCGTCGGGCGCCAGTATCCACACTAATTGGAGGACCCTGACCGCGGCGCTCCTTCGGTATTTTCGGAGGCCACCGCTGCGGAAGAGGGGCTGCCGCTAACCGCTCCGAGCGCCGCACAGGGGGCCCTGCCTCCACAGGCAAGCCCTCATCCGCCTCAGCCGCATCAGCAGCCAAAAAGATGAAACGGTTGATGTCCAACACGGGCTCTTCATCCGGCAATGGGGATGTCTCCCGTTTCTTCCTTTTGGACTTGCCACCCTTAGAAGGGACAGTGGTCCATTCCTGAGATGGCACCACCCGCGACCCACTATCCTGCCGTGAAACAGCAACCTCCACCACATCAACCCTCTCCTCCTTCCTACCCAAATCCCCTCCCCCTGGTGGCTCCCTCGGCTCAATGGACTCCTCCACCCTAGGGCCCCCGGACTCCTCCTGAGGGAGAGGGTCCTCCACAACCTCCTCCCGCACAGGAGCCCGAGGTGGGGCGACGACATCCCCCCCGGTCCATTGTGTGATGCGGAGGGCAGCGGGCAAAGGGGTGGCCCAACTCCCCGCAAAGGTTGCACCGGATGAGCAAACACCCGGCCGAGGCGTGACCCCGTCCACCACAACGGGTGCAGACCTGCTCGGGACAGTTCATGCTCAAATGACGGAATGAGCCACAGCGGTGACACTCGCGAGGTTGCCCGGGGTAGTAGCACAAGATGCGATCCCGACCGAGGAAACCGGCCGAGGGCACGTGCTGCACGACATTTCCCACCTCACGCAAACAGATCCTACCCTTCCACGACCCGTCCCACACCCCTAGGGGCCCAGCGCCCTTAACCAGGGGTGCGAGAAGCACCGCATGACGCGACAACCAAAACTGGATGTCCTGCCCTGGGAGTGACTCATTCCTAACCAGGATGGTCACAGGTACTGTCCCCTGGCGAGAGATAGGCACAACACGAAAGTCAGCCCACCCGGCCTGCCCCCTCTGCTGCTGGTATCGGTCCCAGAAAATCTCCAGCCCCCGTCTCAGCATGGAACTAACATCATACTCAATGGTGTTGTTCATGTGGATGAAGGCGTAGAGATCTCCCGGGAGAAACCCCAGCCCAAGGACCATCCTCAAGACCTTTTCCCTGGCTAGAGGGGGCCCCTCCCCAGCCCACCGGATCTGCGCCACGTTGCGCCGTCGGACCTCACCCCCTGCCCCTCGGAACCCTCCCCCACTTCCTCCCCCTCCCACAGGACTGCTCCCTTGGGAAACTCCCCTCCCCCCAGCCCCACCGGAATTCCCCAGGGCAGTACCAGACCCCCTCAGGGCCTCTGCAAAGGTACGGGGGGAACTGACCCCCCGGCCCCCAGCCCCTGACCTCCGCCCGCCTCCCCCGCAACAACCTGCGAGGGAATCTGCTGCTGTAATGCAGGATCCACAGCCACCTCTAATGGGGCGACCGTGGGGCTGGGCAGGATCATTTCTGCAAAGACGGAGTCAGGGATACTGTCTCTACCTGTTCCCTGGGTGCCACCTAGCAACTCCGGATCACCTCCCTCTATTAAACCCTGTTGCCTCCTGAACGTATCAAAGGCCCCTTTAGGACCGTCCGGGGTCTCCAGGGCTAGCATGATGGCATCATGCACCTGTTCCTCGGTGACCCCTGGCATACCAGGGAACCCCCCTGTACCCCTGCCCTGCGTCCCCAGCCCGTCTTGGAGCTCCTGCGTCTCTGCTACTACCACCGGGGAAGGACACTGCCCCCCCCCCCCCCAGTCCTGGGATCCGGGTGCACCGCCCCATCCCCCTGCTCCCCATCTACAGCAACCACTACCCCCCCTCCCACTGATGAACCAGTCGTCCGCTCCCCCTCCCTCTCCCTGCCAGCTACAGGAGATCCCTGCTCCTCTCCAGGGGCAGCAGACACCGTGGACACCATACCCCCAATCAACCCACTATCCACTACCCCCTGCAAGGCTTCCGGCAATAAGGCAGGACCATCCGGAGCCAGCAGGACAGGGCCCCCCAGAACCAGTCCCCCCGAACCCCCTCCCCCCTGCCCCCCGCCACTTCCGGGTCCTACCTGATTGCCGGTGCCAGACGTGGCACAAGGGTCAGGGACATCCAGGCCTGCAGCCAGGGCTCCAGCTGAGGGGGCGGACGCCCCCCCACGAGCCAGGCCCCCCTCGGCCACACCAGCGGGAACCACAGACGCCTGTGCATCCCGCTCTACCAACACAGGCTGCAGGGACAGCTGCAGAGCATTCTTCCGCCCCCCCCCCGGGGGCTGCAGGTGAAGAAAAGCAGCCCCTACCCTGCTCCTTCCCCTTTCCTGCACTCCTCCGGCGCCAGACAGCCACCTCCGGGAACCAGGGGCGGCCAGTCTGCAGGCTCCGGGGATCCAGGAAAGGAGACGCAGAAACCCCACTAGCCCCCTGCACAACCGCAGTTCTCTCAGCACCAGCAGTGGCTGTACCGGCAGGCATCCGACGATCCAGGGCAGCATCCGCTGACCCCCGACGTCGAAAAACATCATCCGGGAAACCACCTCGAGCTGCAGGAGCCCCTCCGGTAGAGGAGCCACGGGATCGCCGCCGGTTTTCCCTCGGCAGGGCAGAGAGGGGAGGACGTCCGTCTTCACACGTCCGGGAGAACCCGGAAGTGACATCACCCGACAAACGTCACCACGGACTCCCCGGCGGCCATCTTGGAAATTCCCCGCAGCACTCGACGACATCGGAGAGACAGGGAGAAGGGCCGAAAATGCCCGTTGATGAGGGGGATCGATGCCGCTGAACCCTCCTTCCATTTCCGGACCTGCGGTGCACGGAACCATCAGCGGTGCACAGGGAGCAGACGGGGATGCCATTCCAGGAGCCTGCAAACGCTGGCAGGCCGAGACTCCTCCGTGAAACGCCCAATCACCAGCTTGAAAAGCAGACTCCGGCAGACCAGGAACCACGTGCCTAACATCCTGGGACTGGACATCCATACTGCCAGCCACATCGTTCACCTGCAGGTAAGGGTCTCCGGACCGAGATGGTATACGTGGAAGTTGTATGGAGCATTCTTCCGTCCTCACAGGGGTCGGACATGGGAAGGGCAGGTAGTGGGATTGGTGGTATCCACCCGATTTACCTACCCCCGGGGGCCTCCCCTGGACTGCAGACATACTAGGAGCCCACCGATCATAAGTATGGTATATCTCAGCGAGGGACCCACAACCCTGGCTTTTTAAATACGTGATCTCATGATACTTGGCCTTCAAGGCCCGCTGCACCCCCTTCATATAGGTCTTATAGGCCACCCACTCCGTACCAGGAATGGTGGCCTGCAGGCTCTCCAGGTGGGAGAGCTGGGCACTCAGCTGGGCCGCCTCCTCCTGGAGACCCTGGAGCTGTCGTACCGCCGCCACAATCTCGTCCGGGGCCCTAGCCGGCTGCCGGAAGGATGGCAGGCCCGACCCTCCGTCCTCATCCTCACTGGAGGAGGTAGAGGCCTCCTCCAGGACCCGAGGCAGAGGGGGGAACCCGCCTCCCCCAGTACCGTGCGAGACAGTCCTCCAAGGCCTCCCCAGGGCCTCTCCCTGCCTCCACCCAGCCTCCACACCCTGCCTGGGAAGGAGAAAGGAGCCTCCTCCAGGGGGTAGCGGGCTGAGCCTCCGGGCATGTGGGTCCCTCTTCCCTGGCCATGTGCAGTCCTACCTGGGGAGTCCCCCTCCTGGGGCACCGGCTGTGAAGAACTTCCACCAACCCCATCCGGCTGCAGTGAAGGAGGCCTACCAGGCCTGGTAGGCCTCAGGGCCTGAGCCCCTCCCACTGGAGGTGGCCCAGGACCCGACATCCAGGCACTGACTGAGAGCTAGACTCCTCCCCCTAGCAGGAGCTCACCAGGATAGGTCCTCTCTCTACCACTGCAGGAGAGCAACTGAGTGGAGTGACCACTCATGTGGCAGGAGTACTCGACTGAGTCTGTCTGCCCAGAAGTTTTGAATGCCTGGAAGGTATACCGCAAACAGGTGAATTTGCAACTCTCTGGCGAGGGCCCATAGTTGCAAAGCTTCGTTGCATAGCGACAGAGAGCCTGTTCCGCCTTGCTTGTTCACATAGAACTTAGCTACCTGATTGTCAGTTTGGACCAAAACTGTTTTGTTGCTGAGATGGGTCTGAAAGACTTGAATAGCATTGAAAATGGCTCTCAGCACTAGGAGGTTTATGTGAAGGGAAACCTGTGAGGTTCAAACACCCTGAGTGGAGAGATCGTGCAAGAGGGCCCCCCAACCCATCTTGGACGCATCTATTGTTAGGGTGGCCTGATATAGAGGCTGCTGGACAGGAGAGCCTACGAGGAGGTTTTCTAGAGATTGTCACCATTGCAGGGACGAAATCAGACGTGTGGTGTTTCTGATTTTGTCCATTAAGTGACCCGAAGCCTGTGACCATTGAGAGGATAGGGTCCACTGAGCTGCTCGCATGTGGAGGTGAGCATAGGGAACCACATGGACAGTGGATGCCACTGAGCTGCTCGCATGTGGAGGCGAGCATAGGGAACCACATGGACAGTGGATGCCATGTGTCCCAGAAGTTGAAGCATCTCTCGAGCAGTAAGGAAGACCTTCATAGATGCTTGAGATGCCAGTTGTATTATTCGTAGACAGCGTGGCTGTGGCAGGAAAGCCCTTGACTGCCGTGTGTCTAGACGAGCCCCTATGAATTCGAGAGATTGAGAGGGGGTGAGATGAGATTTTGGGAGGTTTATGACCAGTCCCAAGTATTGAAGAATTCTCATTGCTCGAGAAAGCTCCAGAGGCCAACTTTGCTCTATCGATGCTCGAATGAGCCAATCGTCTAAGTAAGGGAAGACGAATATTCCCAGAGTCCTCATAAATGCTGCTACCACTGCCATGCATTTTGTGAAGACTCTTGGAGCAGAGGCCAGTCCGAAAGGAAGAACTCTGGAGTGTCTTCCTTGGACCAGGAATCGAAGGAACTTTCTGTGATCTGAGTGGATGAGAATATGCGTGTCCTGATTTTGAAGGTATGGTAGAAGTGTCCCGAGGGAGATCATTTTGAACTTTTCTAGGAACAAATATTTGTTTAATTCTCTGAGGTCTAGTATAGGCCTGTGTCCCCCTGTCTTCTTTGGAATAAGAAAATAGGGGGAGTAAAACCCCATCCCTTTTTGGGGTATGGGTACTTCTTTGATTGCCCCTTGAGCGAGAAGTGATGTGACTTCCTGCCACAAAAGGTTGGTGGCAGGGGCCTGAGAATTGAGCTATTTTATTATTGTAGGTGGGGGCAAGTTGAGAAAATGAAGCTTGTACCCCAGTCGTACAATGGACAGAGCCCAATTTTCTGATGTTATTTGTTGCCATCTTTTGGCAAAATAGCATAGTCTTCCTGGAATGGTTAAGGGTTCTGGACCTTTCAGGGGCAGAATGACTAAGTTCTCTAGGTAGAAGTCAAAGACCCTGAGGGGGCTGGGTCTGTTGGGTCTTTGAGCTTGTGGCTTTCTTTGCTGTCTGTTCTGTTGCTGCCCCTTCTGGGGAACATGAAGCAGACAGTGGCTTTGATGGGTGTAAGATGGGTAAAGCTTCTTTTTCTTACTGAAAAAGGGTTTTTTGAATATTTTCTTCTTTGGGTTGGCTGTAGACTTTGATAGTCTGTTCAAGGTAGTATTTTCAGATTCAAGCTGATTAGCCTTGTCCTGCCAGTCCTTGCCCAAGAGATTTTCTCCTGTACAAGGAATGTTTCTCAGCTTTTCTTGCACCCACTGTTCTAAGTTTGATGCTTGAAGCCAAGCAATACGACGTGCTCCTATGGATATTGCAGAGGTTCTGCTAATACATTCAAAGCAATCAAAGGTAGCATGGTTCATGAATTTAGAGACATTCTGGGCGTGCTTGACCAGAATAAGGTAGACTGCTTTTTTTTCCTCAGAGACACAAGTGCTTATGAGCTCTAAGTCCTTTGCGACTTCTTCCAGGAACATTCCCATATAAAGAATGTAGGAACTGATCCTGGCCGATAGCATGGATGATTGAAAGCATTGATGCCCAAAGGTATTGAGTGTCCTGGATTCCCGGCCTGGAGGATTAGAAGAATGTGTTTTAGCACTCTTGATTCTTCGCATGGCCGATTCCACTACCATTGAATGGTGGGGTAACTGAGTTTTTTGAAAACCAGGACAACTTGGCACTCGGTACATAGTGTCAAGGCGTCGGGAATGTGACGATATCGTTAAAGGAGGTTCCCACATTCTCAACATCAGATCATGTAAGATTTTGTGAATGGGAAGCATAGCTGCCTCCTTGGGAGCCATAGGGTATTGTAGAATTCTTAATTCTTCTGCCCTAGGTTCCTTTTCTGGAATCACAGTGATTGCAAGACCCTTTGCTAAATCACGTATGAAATCCTGGAAGGACATATCTTCTGGAGGAGACATCCTGCATTGAGGAGAAGGAGTTGAATCCTCTAGTAGGTTCGCTCTGGTACCAGTAGAATCGTCAGAGTCATCGGAATCGGAAGACTCAAAGGCACTCTGTACCAGGTGCTCCCGTAACGCAAGGTATCGGTACCGCTCGAAGTCGGTACCGAAATGTCTCGGTTCCTGATCCCCAATACCCAAGATAGACTCAAGGCTCGGCATGGGGGGAAGCAGTCCTGTCGAAGCAGGTACTGTCGGTACCGGTACCGATGTCGGTACCGATACCTGTTGAACTGTCTGTAGCGGTCTTAGCGGTACCGAAGCTGCTAAGAGGGACGCTAGACTGTGTTCACTAGCAAGGGTTCTCTTATCCATTGCTCCTGCCGATGCCTGGGTGTCGGTACCGGTGGAAGCGGCTGCGACCCCAGAACATGGCACCAGTAGTTCTGCAGAGGTGGAAGCCTCTGGAACATCCTGGAGCCCTGTTAATGCTTTGGAGCCCGAAGACTCCCTCCGGGACTGTTTTGCCGGTGAACTATCCTTGAGGGCAACGCCAGTGGCATCTCGATACTTTGAAGGAGATTTACCCTTCGAGGACCGGCCAGTCTAAGAAGACTTAAGTTTAGTTACCTGAGATCCATGGGAGGAAGATGAAGCCCTGGAAGACGTCGATGCAAGTGACATTGTATCCGCGGCAAAAAGGGTACCGAGTTTTGCAGCTCTATTCTGCAGGCCCCTTTTGGTCATCCTTGTGCAGGAGAGACACTCCGTTGGACACTGTTCAGGACCTAAACATTTTAGACACCAATCATGGGTGTCGGTGACGGAAATGGTACCGCCACACTTTGAGCATTTTTTGAAACCTCTAGTTGGTTTCTCCATGCCTGAGGAAAAGTGGGCCTAGTGCCCAAAATGGCGCCTAGCACCAAAAACAGGGGAAAGACCCCTGAAGAAAATACAAGGTTTTTTTTGGGGGGGGGGGGGTTTAAAAGAAAGAAGAAGAAGAACCGGCGGTACCGGTAGGCATCGAATGAAGGCAGACACGACCACAAAAAACAAAGAATAAAAGGAAATTTTCTGCAGTGACAGGGTACACGTCCTGTCGGCTCCGCGGAAAACGAGGAACTGAAGTGAGAGAGGTACAGAGGCAGGAAGGCAGCACGAATGCGCTGTGGGATGCTCCCAAAAGCGTTCCTATTGGACGCTGGGGAGCGTTCCTGCACGGGCTACGTCGGTACCGACGATACCCATTTGTGAAGACTACATTCCTGCTTGTTCCTGGAGATATTAATGTATTTTTTAATCTAAGCACTTGTTTTATGACTGCAACTGTACTCTGCCCGGACTATTACCCTGGCACTTCCTACAGTAAAAATACACACATGCATGCCATTTCATTTAGTTTTACGCTTGCTGCAATTTTATAAGAGCCATTTTAATGCATGCACATTGCCACATATATGTGAAACTGACTATATAAAATTACCTCCCTAATGCAAAACAAATTGCATTTCAGATTGCTTTAAGCCCTCTTGCAGTTTAGATGTTGGGGATCTTTCCAAGCAATTGGTTGTGAGTCGATGATAAAAATATAAAGCATAGGCATCAGAAAGGAGTGGGTCCACCAAAGTAGCACTACACCACGTTACTAGAAAAAACACCCAGTCCAAATATGTGATTTAACAAGAAGGATTACTCGGAGGCGAATCTTTTAAGAAGTGGATGGATGTCCAAAAGGATCATCTTCTGTATTCCGACTGATTAGTAATTATAAGAAACGGAGTGCACAGAACAACCAAACTGACTTTATCTAACAACTAAGCACGCCTGAATCCCCTGATGAAGTGAAATCGAAACACGGCCTGTGTCGGGCTATTTGGGCTTAATGCAATCAATCAAGTTTTCAAATTTCTAATAAAGTAATCCTTCTTGTTAAACCACGTATTTGGACTGGGTGTCAGAAAGGAATGAGCCACACAGGTCCTGCCCCTACCAAAAACTGCTGCTAGCATGCTGCCCGCAGGGATCCCATCCCCCGCAGGCAGAAGAAGAGAAGCCACGATTGCAGCAAAGACCATTCCTGTCTGCCCACGAGAGATCGAATCCCTGCAGGCAGAACAGGAAGGGGAGCATGGGGCAGAGTTGGACGGAGCTTGTGGTGTTGGTGGTGGTGCTCGGGCCGCCCTCCTCCCCCCGCTGAAAGAAAAAGGCCTTCTCTGGGACTGAGAGCCGCGGCAATGGCTTGAAACAGCTCTGCAGCACTTATTCAAGCATCAGTGCCGTGGGGCTGTTTTCTTCCAACACCCATTGCCGACTTCCTCTGCAAAACAGAAAGAACTCTTAACAAGCCCTCACACCTACTATATCAACAGAAAAAAAAGGGAAAGGGTGCTTTAAACAAAATCACTAACGTCTAGGCTCCTTTGCAACAAGAAAATATCGTCTTGCTGCAATGCAGATCCTGTGACCATGAACTCCTCCATCTGGGAGATTTTCTTGAGTGGAGATGGGGCCTCAGTACTAGGGCAGTAGGCTGACTGGCAGCATATTAAAGACAAATTCTTGACCCGGAAAGCACAATGTACAACGCCTATCTAGATCATTCATCAGCCTCCCCCTACAGCATGTTTGTTTTTTACAAACATGCTGTAGGGGGAGGCCGATGAATGAGGTACTATCAAAATATGGCTTCAGGCCAAATTTTAGGGGTTGGATCAAGCATTATATTCTTCCCCTAGTGCAAGGATAAGGGTAAATAAGGGATATTCTAGGGCTTTTTCAGTACACCTTCCATTACATTATCTCTCTGATCTCCTAATACCATATGTTCCAGCTAGGACTCTTTGTTCTTTACAGCAAAATAGATTAGTACTACCTGTTAATTTTAGGGTGCACTTGAATATCACTCGTCATGCTGCCTTCTTCTATCTGGTGCCAGCTTTATGGAACTCTTTGCGACTTTATCAGGCTGGAAACATCATATACCCGATTTGATTGCATTGCAGTTGTATTACTTTAAACAAGCATTTCTGAACCCTTAAGGTTGACACAGTGCCCTGGGAGGGGGGACTATGATCCAAAAGTACTTTCTCTTTTTGCTGTTTTCAAGTCACTTATTCCCAACCAGAAATGTATTTTTTTTCTTTTATGTTTGTTTGTTTGTTTTATGAAATGTAAACTGCTTTGCTGCTATTTATGAAAGGTGGTATAGTAAGTGTAAATAAACCTAAACCTACACCATAGCACTAGGCAGGATTGACTACTTTCCCCTCTTCTTTTTGCCCTGCTGGTTGAACCATTTGCTGCAAAGGTTAGGACAAATGCAGTTATAGAGGGCATAGAGTTGGGTAGGGAGGTTTTTAAGGTGTCCATGTCTGCAGATGATATTCTGATGTTGATTGCCCAGCCAGTTCAATCTCTGGAAGATTGTGGAAGAAATGAGTTCTTACAGGAGGGTTTCATGTTTTAAGGCAAACTTAACCAAATCGGAATTACTTAACCTGACAGTGAGCAGAGAAGAGAGAGGGGAATTCTTAGTTTATCCCATTCAAAGAGGGAGTTTAAAGTACTGGGGAGTCCAAATTGGGAAGGATACTGAGCAGTTCTATAGATTAAATTCCCCACCATTGTTTAGGCAACTGGCTGATGATCTGGAGAGGTGGCAGAACCTTCTCTTATCTTTCTTGGGGCGGATAGCATGTGTGAAGATGATGGTGCTGCCAAGAATTTTGTACCTCTTTCAGACACTACCATTGGAGGTCCCCAGGGGTGAGTTGCAGAAGCTGGATAAGAGGGTAGTGTGCTGTATTTTATTTTTATTTATTTATATTCTCTTATATACCGCGCTATTCTGCATCACTGCGGTTTACATTGAACAAACTGAAATTACATTGAACAGGGCATTATAACTTGGAGATAACTATTTTACAGGGAACATGGGCTATGGAGGGTTAAGTGGCTTGTCCAAGACCACAAGGAGCACCTGTGGGACTAGAAACCCCAGTCCTTCCAGCCCAAGGTTTCTGTCCTCTAGTGGGATTTGAACCCCTGACCTTCTGGCCTGAAGTACCTTGCCCCAACCACTAGGCCACTCCTCCACTCCTGTATTTGGAAAGAGAGAAGGCTACAGGTGGGTGCTTGCATTTTATCTAGGGGTAAATTGGAGGAGGATCTTGGGGTTCCAGATATTGGCAAGTATTATCAAGCAGCCCATTTGCTTGTGATATTTGAATGGAGGAGGAAGGCACCCAAACATTTGGGTTAGGATTGAGCAGGCCTTGGTGGGCCATAGTCTGCTGGAAGGATTAGTTTGGAGGAATATTATATTCTATTATATCATCATGCGTTAGGGTTGCCAACTTTCTGAATGAGAAAAATCCACTACCTGTGGCTAGCCATGCTCTGCCCATGCCAGTCATGCCCCGCCCCCTGCCCCACCCTCAAAAACCCCCTGCAGAGGACAAAGGTGCAGGCTAACCTTCTCTCCATGCCTCTCCCTGCCATGCCCCTAACCCTTTCCTGCCACACCTCCTCTACATTCACTGTGTTAAACTTGAATTTAGCTACATTACCCAATAAATATCGAATATATTTTTGAGATTTTTTTATTAATTCGTAACATACATACAACAGCAGAAACGCACTGCCATGCTTTGACAGGGAAAGTACAATGTACAGTGCCTTGTGAAAGTATACATCCCCTTGTTTTTTTTGTTCTGTTCTGTCTTATTACAACTTGGAATGAAAACGGAGGTTCATTTGGATGTTAGGTAATGGACCTAACAATATAGTTCAAATTGGTGAAGTGGAATGACAATAAAATACCTTTGTATATATAAAAAAAAAAACAAGTAACAACTGAAAGGTTGTGTGTATATGTATTCATCCCTTTTGCTATGAAACCTCTAAATAAGATCTGGTCTAACCAATTAACCTTAGAAGTCACATAATTAGTTGATTAGGATCCACCTGTGTGCAGTCAGTGTCACATGATCTGTCACATGATGCCTGTATAAATATACCTGTTCTGAAAGGCCCCTGACTCTGCAACACCACTAAGCAAGTAACATGAAGACCAAGGAGCACTCCAAACAGGTCAGAGACAAAGTTGTGGAGAAGTATAGATCAGGGTTGGGTTATAAAAAAAAATATCCCAAATTCTGAATATCCCACGGAGCACCATTAAATCCATTATAACAAAACGGAAAGAATATGGTACCACTACAAGCCTGACAAGAGAAGGCCGCCCACCAAAACTCACAGACTGGGCAAGGAGGGCATTAATCAGGGATGCTACAAAGACACCAAGGATAACACTGAAGGAGCTGCTTAGATCCACAGCAGAGATGGGAGTATCTGTCCATAGGACCACTTTAAGCCATACACGCCACAGAGCGGGGCTTTATGGAAGAGTGGACAGAAAAAGCCATTCCTTAGCATCTCTCCAGTCCAGTCCCTCTCCACTGGGTTGTGCCCCCCTTCTAGCAGCATGTAGATTGAGCACATCATCTTTTTGATGACCCTGGGGTATAAGTAGACCTGGCATCTCCCACCAGCTCCAATTTTGTGCTCAGTCTTCTAGCAGTTGGAAGGGGTGCAGCAAGCCAGGGCTTACTGGAGAGACTTGGAGTAGTGCAGGTCTTTGGGGTTCCTGTGCTGGTTTTGTTTATTTTATTTGTCTTAATTTATCTTATTTTATTTAGTTTCTTTAGTTGTTTTTTATCCGGTTTGGGAGACTCCCCCCCTCTCCCCCCCTTGTTGCCTTGTTCGGGGGTTTGGGAGAAGGAGGCTTGGCAGCCGGCAATTGTCCTGAAGCGGTGGGAGAAAAAGAAGAGAGTCGGTGAGGAACTCATCTCTTCATTTTTATGCTGTGCGGAGGCAGGGGGAAGCCTGTTCCATCCTTCCCACCTCGCCGTCGAAGCCCTTAAGGCGGCTGAGCATGCGAGTGGGAGGACGAGGAGTCGGCTCAGCTCTTCGGCAAAGAAGGTCAGCATTTCCTGCCAGGAGACGGTGAAGAAGGTTAGAGGAGTGAGCAGGTGAGCGACAGCGTTTCACTGAGGCAGCAGATAGCCACGCGAGCGCCAACTGCGTGTTGCTCTGGGGCCTACAATTTTCAGCATCGTTCAACGGAGCAGGTGAGCCCTCTTCTTCATGCGCTTTTAGGCCTGCGTGGTTCCGGCACGGCAGTCACAGAAGTTCCCTCGGACAGGGGGTTATTTGGTGCTCAAGAAGAGAGGAAAAGAAGAGTAAGATAAATTTTGAAAAAAAAAAGAGAGAGGAGGGAGGCTTTGTTATTTTAGTGGAACCTGCACTCCTTGGGATTCTCTCTTTTTTTTTTCTCTCTTTGCTTGGGCTTTGGCATTGGTTTCCCCTGCTACAGACCATGATCATGCCGGCTAGGCCCCAGTGCTTGCTCTGTGGGACCTGCAGGAGGGCGGTGTCTGAGACAGGCATTTGCAGAGGCTGTGCCACAGAGGCAGCCTCTGTGAAACTCGAGATCCAGGCAGGGACAGTACAGGATCCGCCACCTTCCACCTCACAGGATTCGGGAACTCCCTTGGAGGCTTTATTCCGGCCTGAATCTCCCTGCTTGTCTCTGGATCAGTCCGCCCTGCCTCCACCTCAGCCCGGGATCTCTACCTCCTTGCCTGGAATGGAGGGTGAGGTTGGGGGAGAATTTTCCCCGGATTTCGTCTTGCTGCTGCATAAGACATTTTGCCTTCGTCGGCAGGGACTGCACGGACAGGGATCGGCACAGGGATACGCGAAGACTCGGCAGCCTGACTCTAAGGAACAAGAGGAGGCGGGTGGGCCCCCTAACTGGGCGTGGCTCACACAGGAGGAGGTTCTCCGCTCCCCTTGGTCAGAACCCTTGGAAGGGGATCTGTCGGACAGGGAGATGGGGGATGAAGAGGAACTCGAAGAAGGCGAGATTCCCGAGGAACAAGCCAAGATTGTTCAAGTCTTCCGCCGGGAGGCATTACCGGCTTTGATCGGGGAAGCGCTGAAGGTGCTGAACATGATGGCCGGAGTCCCAGCGGAGGAAGAGGCGCTGGAGGACCCATTGATTCAAGCGGTCAGGAAATCGCAAAGGGTTTTCCCAGTACATTGAGTGGTGAGTCAGATGATCCAGGAAGAGTGGGATCAGCCGGAATCCGCTTTGAGGGGAGTACGGCCTATGTCTAGGCTGTACCCTTTATCGGAGGGAGAGAAGGAGTTGCTCCGCTCGCCTAGAGTAGACGCTGCGGTGTCGGCGGTCACTAAGAAGACCATGATACTGGTGGAAGGCAGCGCCGCTCTTTAGGACTCCCAGGATAGGAAGCTGGACACCCTGCTGAAGCAGGCCTTTGATGTTAGTGCCTTAGCCCTACAGGCTTTGGTCTGCGGGGCGTGGGTGGCTCGAGCCTGCTTGCGCTGGTCCTAGCAGATTCAGCTGGCAGGGGATCCCTCCAGTGAAGGACCTGGGGAGGCAGCGAGAATTGAGTCGGGGCAGTGTAAGCTGACAGTCAGTACGATCTCATCAGAAGTCTAGCAAAAAATATGGCTTCGGTGGTGGCGGCCCATCGTTACCTCTGGCTCCGCAATTGGGCAGCCGACAGTTCTTCTAAGGCCCGGCTCAGCAGGCTCTCCTTTAAGGGCAAACTGCTCTTTGGGGAAGACCTGTATAAGCTGGTAAAGGAACTGGGGGAGTCTAAGGGAGGTAGACTCCCGGAAGATAGGCCAAAGCAGAATCGTGGCTCCACTCCCGGGCGGACTCAACCGCGGGAGGTGCGGAGGTTTCAGATGAACCGGTCTTCGTCCTTTCAGAGAGGTCAATTTCCCTCTAGGGGACAGGGCTTCCGGGGGTTTCAAGATGCGGGGAGTCTTGGGCGCTAGGAAGCCCCAATGAAGCTATGGGGGCCCGGGGAGGAGAGCTGCTGGTGGGAGGCCGTCTTCGGCAGTTCCTCTCCGCCTGAGCCTGGGTCACAACAGACCAATGGGTTTTGGAGGTAGTACGAGAAGGTTATGCTCTCGAATTTGCAAAACCCGTCTTTCCTTCCTTCGTTCAGTCCCCATGCCGGTTGCTTTCCAAACTGGCAGCGGTGGAACAGACGCTCAAGAGACTGCGGTTGCTGGGGGTGGTCGTTCCCGTTCCCTCAGGCCAGCGTGGAAATGGTCGATACTCCATCTATTTTGTGGTGTTCAAAAAGGAAGGGTCATTCCGTCCGATTCTCGATCTGAAGGGGGTCAACCGTTGCCTCCGGGTCCCTCATTATAGAATGGAAACTTTGAAGTCAGTGGTGGTAGTGGTGCAGCAAGGGGAGCTTTTGACTTCCCTCGACCTCACAGAGGCGTACTTGCATATTCCCATCTGTGAGTCCCATCAACAGTTCCTGCGGTTCGCGGTTCCGCAGGGACACTTCCAATTTCAGGCGATGCTGTTCAACTTGGCGCCATGCACCTTCACCAAGGTTATGGTGGTGGTAGCCACGGCTCTCCACAAGGAAGGGATTTTGGTCCATCCGTATCGCGACGATTGGCTAATTCGGGCGAAGTCCAAACAGAAGAGTCGGAAGGCCACGTCCAAGGTGGTCGAATTGCTGAGGAGCCTAGGATGGGTTATCAATTTAACAAAAAGCAAGTTGGTTCCCTCCCTGGAGATTGAGTACCTGGGGGCACGGTTCGACACTGGCAGAGGCAGAGTATTCTTGCTGGATCGGAGGGCAGAGGTACTACGGAACCTGCTGCGCCAGTTCCTGGACATGAAGGTGCCCTCAGCGTGGTATTATCTTCAGGTGCTGGGGACCATGGCGGTGACCATAGAACTGGTTCCGTGGGCCAGGGCCCACATGCGGCCCCTTCAGTGGTCCCTGCTCCGCCGTTGGTCCCACCACTGGCAACCCATGTCAGTGACTCTTCCCTGTCTGGAGGCGATCAAGGAGTCCTTACAGTGGTGGCTCCGTCCAGGTCCTCTGGAGCGCGGCATGCCCCTTGAGCCGCCAGATTGGGTGCAACTGACGACGGATGCCAGTCTCTCTCCGGTTGGGGGGCCCACTGCGAAGGACAGATTGAACAAGGACTTTCGGAGGTGCAGGAGGCACAGTGGTCTATCAACAAGTTAGAACTGAGGGCGGTCTTTCTTGCCCTCAGAGCGTTCAGACACTGGATGGGTCACAGGGCGGTCCGGGTGCTGTCCGACAACATGACTACGGTAGCATACATCAATCGTCAGGGCGGGACGAGCAGCCCTTCCCTGGAAGAGGAAGCAGAGGCGCCGATGCTATGGGCCGAAGCCCATCTAGTGGCCTTGTCGGCTCAACACGTGTCAGAAGTAGAAAACGTAACGGCAGATTACTTAAGCCGTCACAGAGTGGATCATGGAGAGTGGCAGCTCTCCCAGGCGGTGTACCAGCGGATTGTGCACAGATGGGGGCCTCCCATCATGGATCTGATGGCGACTTGGGAGTTGGCCAAGGCATGCCGGTTCTTCAGCCGAAGAAAGGAGAGGATGTCGGAAGGCTTGGACGCCCTAGTCCCAAGGTGGCCGACCGACGGTCTCTTGTATGTGTTTCCTCCGTGGGCGCTGATAGGCAGGATTCTACAACAGATAGAGGCTCACCCAGGGCTGGTGGTCCTTATTGCCCCAGACTGGCCTTGCCGTCCATGGTATGCCGACCTCATGCGCCTACTGGCCAATCGCTCATGGCGTCTGCCAGTGAGGGACGACCTCCTGGTCCAGGGTCCAGTGCGCATGCTGCAGGTGGATCGGTTCTCTCTTACAGCCTGACTATTGAGAGGGCTCGGCTGCAAAGGCAGGGTTACTCGGGAGCAGTGATTTCCACTCTGCTAAGCTCCCGTAAGCGCTCGACCTGTCTTTCCTATGTGAGGGTCTGGCGTATATTTGAAGGCTGGTGTGTGGAGAAGCGGAAGAAGGCCCTTACAGTGTCGGTCTCAGAGGTTCTAGATTTCTTACAGGCAGGTTTTGAGAAAGGCCTGGCAGCCAGCTCATTGAGAGTTCAGTTGGCGGCTATTTCCTGTTATAGGGGCAAGATCCAGGGCAAGTCCTTAGGCAAGCATGCGGACGTAGGACGGTCTATGAAGGTGATAAGGCGGCTTCGGCCTCGGCAGAGGTCGCTGGTCCCTCCTTGGGACCTCAACCTCGTGTTAGATTCCCTGACCGCCGAGCCCTTTGAGCCGATGCAGCGGGCGTCTCTCAAAGACGTTACTCTTAAGACAGTTTTTCTGGTGGCTATCTGTTCGGCCAGGCATATTTTGGAGTTGCAGGCTTTGTCCTGCCAGCCACCATTTCTTGCATTTTCCAAAGAAAGGGTGGTTTTCCGGACAGTTCCGTCTTTCTTGCCCAAGGTAATCTCGGCATTCCATGTGAATCAGTCAGTTTCCCTTCCTTCCTTCTCCGGGTCTTCTCAGAAGGGGGACGATGTACGCTTGCGTCGTTTAGACATGCGCAGAGCACGGAAGTGTTACCTGGATTGCATGGAGCCCTTTCATAAGTCAGAGCGATTGTTTGTTTCATTCGGGGTGCCGCGTAAAGGTGAGGCGGCAGCTAAGGCTTCGATTTCCAGATGGATTCGAGAGGCCATTGCTTCAGCCTATATTTTGAAGGGAAGGCAGGTCCCAGTTGGGCTTCGGGCTCATTCTACTCGAGCCCAGGCGGCCTCGTGGACGGAATTTAGTTTGGTTCCACCGCTGGACATCTGCAGAGCGGCTGCTTGGTCGTCCCTGCACACCTTTGCCAAGCATTATTGGTTGGACATCCAGGCCGCGGAAGAAGCGAGGTTTGGAGGAGCGGTTCTTTGGTCCGGTATTGCCGGGCCCGCCCAAGTTTGAGCTGCTCTGGTACATCCCAGTGGAGAGGGACTGGACTGGAGAGATGCTAAGGAAAGAATAATTAGACCTTACCTGATAATTAGCGTTCCTGAAGGAACTCCAGTCCAGTCCCTGATCCCACCCAGGTTTGGTTTGTCTTTATACAGGCATTGCCGGCCCGAAGCGCTAAGCAGAAGATAAGGGTCGGAGGACTCTCCGCTGAGGTTGTCGATGGTGAGGCGAGTTGGACGGTTCAGGTGCCTCAACAAGAGTTTGCAATAGTTGAACTCTAAAAAAATTATATAGTGAGAAGACCCTCTCTTTTTTTGTCGGAGTGTAACGCACCAAAGTGGGGGGAAGCAAAACCACCCTCTCGCTGTGGTTACTCCATTTAAATCATTTGAAAAAGTAAACTGTGTAATTAAATAATATCACTTAACTTGAAGCTCCTTTTCGCCACTGGAACCAAAGTACACGCTGCAATCTGCCCCGAGCTCCTTTTCACCACAAAGACCAAAATATACGACGTGGCACGTTTCGGGTCTGAAAGAATTTTCACCCTGCATCATTGACGGCTCTTGCCTTTTGAAGATTGAAGTTTTTCAACTACAAGCCCTAATTTACCTGATGCAGGGTCAAAATTCTTTCAGACCCGAAACGTGCCACGTTATATATTTTGGTCTTTGTGGTGAAAAGGAGCTCGGGGCAGATTGCAGCGTGTACTTTGGTTCCAGTGGCGAAAAGGAGCTTCAAGCTAAGTGATATTATTTAATTACACAGTTTACTTTTTCAAATGATTTAAATGGAGTAAGCACAGCGAGAGGGTGGTTTTGCTTCCCCCCACTTTGGTGCGTTACACTCTGACAAAAAAAGAGAGGGTCTTCTCACCATATACATTTTTTTCAGAGTTCAACTATTGCATGTTCTTATCTCACTCTGAATTGGGTTTCTTTTCTTTGCTTTGTCTTCAACAAGAGTTTGTCGGTTTCAGGTAAGCCTCTCATTCTCCGGGGGCGGTGGGAAGTTCTCCCGGGGGGCAGTTATTGTTCAGTATTATCTTTATTTACTTGTCTCTCCGTAAAGTCTGCTCTGCCAATAGGTTATTGGAGCTGGTGGGAGGTGCCAGGTCTACTTATATCCCAGGGTCATCAAAAAGATGACATGCTGAGTCTACATGCTGCTGGAAGGGGGGCACAACCCAGTGGAGAGGGACTGGACTGGAGTTCCTTCAAGAACGCTAATTAGCAGGTAAGGTCTAATTATTCTTTGTTTAAAGAAAGAAATAAGAAAACATGTTTGGAGTTTGCACAACAGCATATGGTGGATTCCCCAAACACATGGAAGAAGGTTGAGACGAAAAGTGAACTTTTTGGCCATCATGGGAAACGCCATTTGTGGCACAAACCCAACACTTCCCATCACTCCGTGAACACCTTTCCTACAGTGAAACATGGTGGTGGCAGCATCATGCTGTGGGGATGTTTTTCATAGGCAGGGACAGGAAAACTGGTCAAGACTGAAGGAACAATGGATGGTACTAAATAGAGAGCCGTTCTTGAGGAAAACCTGTTTCCAGCAGGACAATGACCCAAAACATACTGCTAAAGCTACACTGGAGTGGTTTAAAGGGAAACATTTAAATGTCTTGGAATGGCCTAGTCAAAGCCCAGACCTCAATCCAATTGAGAATCCGTGGCATGACTTGAAGATTGCTGCACACCAACGCAACCCATCTAAATTGAAGGAGTTGGAGCAGTTTTGCCTTGAGGAATGGGTAAAAATCCCAATAGCTAGATGTGCTAATCTAATAGAGACATACCCCAAGATACTTGCAGCTGTAATTGCAGCAAAAGGTAGCTCTGCAAAGTATTGACTTGGGGGGGGGGGATTCCTATGCACACTCCTGATTTCTATTTTTTTGTCTTACTTATTGTTTGTGTCACAGTAAAGGATATTTTGCACCTTCAAAGTGGTAAGCATGTTATGTAAATCACATGGTGCTAACCCCCAAATCTCCATTTTAATTTCAGTTGTAATGCGACAAACCAGGACAAACACTGAGGAGATGAATACTTTCACAAGGCACTGTATGTAGTACTGAACAAAAACACAGGCATCAGCAATGCACATTTCCCAAAGCTAACATATTCCAGTTAATAAATTCAAGATAATATACTTTTTTTCTACTGTTGTTCTCTGGTCATTTTATTTTTTCAGTTACAGTGCCCCAGTCTCTCTTCTGCTACTCTGTCTTCTCTTAACCCTCTTTCCAGTGTCTGCTGTTCATTTGCATTTCTCATTGCTCCTTCTTTCTTCTTAGATTTCCTCTCTGTCTGTCTCTGACATAATGATCCTTCCTCCATGTCTGTCTTTACTATCCTTATATCCACTCAAATTTCACCATCCGTCCACCCTTCAGAGCCCAGCATCTCTGTCTCTGCCCATCCCTCACTCTCTGTCCACCACTTAGAGTCCAGCATCTGTCTCTCACTTTTCCACCTCTCAGAGTCCAGCATTTTCCTCTTTGCCCATGCCTCGGAGCCCACCATCTCTGTCCCCTCAGAGCTCAGCATCTCTGTGTATGCGTGCATATGTCACTGGGGCATGTTTGAGGATGCATACAGTAGATACGTGTGAGCATGCATGTGTTATAAGGAGTATTGCGGCTTCATGAATGTGTATGTCATGGGGATCCTTGAGGGCTTCGTGCAGGGGTGTGTGTGTGTGTGGGGGTGTGTGTGTGATGCGGAGTATCAGAGGCTGTATGTATGTCTCTCTCTCATGACAGGTTTCCTGCAGTTTCTCTCTCACATATTCCTCTATCCTTCCCCCAGTCTATTTCTCGCTCTCTTTCTCATAATCCCACAGGCTGCTTCTTTCTCTCTCATATCCACTTCCCCTGGCCTTCCCCTAGCCTGTATCTCTCTTCCTTAAGGCCTTATCAGGCTTCACTCAGTGACTATGATAACGCAGACCCTAACTAGATTTCCCCTAGGTTCTCTCTCTCTCACATAACTCCTGCCTCTATTTCTCTCTCTCTCGCTTATTGCCCTTTCTCCCAGCATCCTCTAACACATTGTGCAATTTGTGCTCCTCCAGACCACCGTGGCTCAGCAGCTTCCTGCACCTGCGATCGGCTCTCTGAATGGTGGAAGTGTGGGACAGGAAGCTTGGACTGATCTCTCAAATCGTGAACTTTCTGCTCCGCAAGGCTCCACCATTCAGAAAGACAATCATCCTCATAGTGCAGGAAGTGCTGCTGATCACTTAAAGTAGACCTTGACAAATTTTCTTGGAATCTAGGAGCTGGCCTAAAAAATTGAGAAGCCAGCCACTGAAACCTAGGTCATAGTGCATGCCACCCGCCCCCCAAAAAAGGTATATTGCAGTTACTTTTTTTAGGTTTTAGGGCTTGATTTACTAATGGGTCACTACACAGTGTCAACCTGGCATCCAATATCCAGGGCCCAAATAAACCTAATTGGATCTTAGGGGATATCAACCTGCCATCATTACAGAACAATCAAGCAACTGCATTCATAGAAGCCCTAGAGATCCTCGGATATATGCAACTGGTACAGGAACCTACTCATGAGAAAGGTAACATTCTAGACCTCATTCGCCCCGCAGTTCATTCTTGATCAGCCACAAAACATCATGCTATCAGTATCAGCAGTCCCATGGTCGGATCATAAACTCATTACTTTTCAGATACCTACCCTCAACATGCCACCAAAGCCCAAAATGAATACAAGCAAGATCGCCAACCCAGTTGCCAGAAGTTTCCACCCGTTTAATAGAGAACGCATCCTCGCTGAAACACGCACAATCATTGATGAGACCTCCTTAAACCTAGATGAGGTGATCACCGCTTGGAACAGCAAACTCAGCACAATCGCTATCCGCTCTCCAACAAACAAGGCCCCGAAGAAAAAACCATCAGCCCCATGGTTCACAGCCGACTTAAGGGCATCACTAACCCATCTTCGGAGGCTGGAAAAGCGCTGGAGGAAGTCACGCACCAGCAATGACCAATCAGCATACATCCAACATCTGACTGCACATCGCAAAGCCATCACAGACAAGATGAGGCAATACCATACAGACACCCTGAAACGGTCATTGAATAAGCCGCATGACCTGTTTAACTTAGTCAAAACTCTTGCCAAAGAACCAACACCTGAGCACCAAGGACATATTCACCCGCAGGACTATACAGTCTACATGCAATCCAAAATGTGCAAGACTGACAAGATAGTAATACCTGACCCCCCCGACGAGCAAGAGTACCCAGCATCGCTAACCTCCTTCTCTACACCTTCAAAGAAAATTATCGAAGATACCATCTTAGCCCTAAACACTACCACTGCATACACACATCCTTGTCCGGCATTCTGGATAAAAGATCTGCGATGTGACCTCTCTCCAATTATAGCCAACATCATAAACCAATCCTTTAACACAGGGTCGTTCCCCTCTGCTCTCAAGCAGACCTCCGTCAGACCTCTTTTAAAAAACACCAAGCTGGACCCCCAAAAGGTAGAGTCTTACCAGCCCATATCTAGTATACCTATGCTTGCAAAAATCATTGAAAAAGTAGTGCATAGGCAATTACAGGATTATATTGACACTACTGCCCCACTAGATCCATCCCAACATGGATTCAGAGAGTCACATGGAGTGGAAACACTACTCACAACCCTTTTCAACAATATAATTTCAGGCATTGATAACATACGACATGGTTTCGCACTCATCTTTTTAGATATAACAGCAGCCTTCGACTCTGTATGCCATGAGATTCTCCTCTACCGCCTAAGAGAAAAAGGTATCAGCGGAACAGCACTCGAATGGTGCAGATCCTACCTGTCTGGAAGATGGCAACATGTTCGAGCAAACGGGACTACTTCGGAACCATTTCAACAAAGTCAAGGAGTGCCTCAAGGATCCTCCCTATCATCCTTGATGTTTAATATATACATCCAACCCATCTGCAACATCATTAGGTCCTTCAATGTTAGTTGCATGATATATGCTGACGATGTGCTGTTATACATGCCAGTATCATTGGATAAACTAGACCTCGCCCCCCTGATTAATTGCTTCAATACCATATCGGAGTGGCTCCTGTCACAAAATCTTCGAATCCAACACAAGAAGACGGAGGTTCTTTTCATCTCGAGGAATCCAAACTTCATACCACCCAGCTGCGTGAAGGTAAAAGATGCCGAACTACAAGTGAAACCTGCTATACGTTACCTTGGAGTGACGTTGGACCAGAATCTCGATATGAAGAAACACATAGCCAATACCGTAAAGGCGATCTACTTTAAAATCAGATCCCTCAGACACCTACGCCCGTTACTCGAACCAGATGATTTCCGCACCATTTACCAAGCCCTGATCATTCCCCATTTTGATTATTCAAACTCCATACTACAAGGGCTCCCCCGGTCCACCCTGATCCCCCTGCAACTTGCCATGAACAGTGCAGCTCGGGTACTCTTGGGGGCATCCAGGAGAGATCATGTGACACCCCTCCTGAAACAGTTACACTGGCTCCCCATTCAAGCCAGGATCAGTTTTAAGACCTTGTTGATGACTTTCAAAGCTGGCAAGGGGCTCTCCTCCTCCTCTCTATCTGACCTCATCCAACCACTGGCACCTAACAGACCAAGAAGAACCGCAGAGTCAAACATGCCAGCAATACCAAAAGAAACAACAAAATGCACCAAAACAACAGCTAACAGAGCCTTCCGATTCTCTGCTCCAAGTCTATGGAATACCTTACCAGCACATATCAGAGCAATCCCCAACCTGAGCCAGTTTAGAAAGGCCCTTAAACATTTCCTCTTCACCAAATACCTCACTGACAGCTCCGAACCTCAATCCCACTCGAATAGCGAGCACCTCAACAATAGGGGTAGTCAACCAGGCAACTCCTCGCAACAGGCACCCCCTACGATGTAAAATACCAAACAGTATCCTATCCCATTACACTTCCTATGTATATAGTTTACCCTGTTCTCCAAGTTCCATTTCCTGTTAAATGTAATGACCAGACATATGTAAGTTGTCGGATGTTTCTGTTCCATGTAAACCGCGCTGATGGCAAATAGTGCGGTATATAAGAAATGTTAATAAAATAAATAAATAATAAATAAACAGAAGAAAGTGGCCCCACTCTTCCTCCTCCTCCATCTTCCATCACTACCACAGGCTCTTTAAGCTACACCTATGTGTGTGTGTGTCTGTGTGCACATATGAGGTGTGGAAGTGGAGTGCGGTGCTTCACCCTCTAACTGCGTGCACTCTTCCCTCTCCCCCACTCCAGCTCCTCTCCTGTGTCCCCCCTCTGTCCCCCAACTCTTTTTTTCCATTCCCAGACTCTCTCCCCCTCCCTCCCAGCCCCCTTGCACTCGCCCTCTACACTACATTCCTCACTTTTTTTATTAAATCAAATCTTTACATCCAACATCATACAGCCCTCACACCAACATTTACCATGACTGACACTAAATCAAATCTGTGTAACCAGAATTTAAAATAAAAATTAATAGTTTACCTGGGCTCCACAGGATGCCCCTGGGCGTAGGTGCTGGCTGAGGTGGCTGCAATGTTTTGCAGTATTAGTGGAGAGACAGCATGGCAGAGTTTTAAAAAAACAAAAAAAAGTAGAATACTGGCAACAGTTTTAAAATAAATAAAGAAGTTGGGGCTGAAGGGCTACGTTTAAATTAAAAAAATAAATAATTAGAAGTGGCCCTGCAGCTGCACCGAAGGCAGAAGAACCAGAAATTGAGTTAAATAAATTAAAAGGGAAAAAAACGGCAACCGCATTTGCATTCAGAGGTGGCAGGGTCTGCATTCGGAACGGGCAAGAGAGGAGGCAAGGCAGCATTTTTAAAATAAAATGGAATCAGGACGTGATCAGCAGCCGCAGAGCAGATTGAGCCATGGGTTGTGCTACCAGGCCTGCCGCTATCGTGTTCGGGGCTTGGGTGGGGGGGAGGGGGGTGGAGGCTGGAGGTGACCTGAGGCCGCCGATTGCAGCTGGAAGATGACTGGGTGGCCGGGATTGTCTTAGCCAGTCAAGGCTGCGCTGCTGGATCTGGTCAGTCACATCCATGGGCCTAGAGCTGGCTGAAGGTATCAACGGGGTTCCTCTGGGGTGGCTGCAGTGATTTGTAGGCCTGGTTGAGACCTGCAGAGGAAGCGGGGCCAGCCATAAAGGAGCCAGAGACCTTTTTACTGGCCGTAAACAGCAGAAGCAGCTGCGGGCTTTTTTTTCCGTTATGTTACGGCTCAGTTATTGCAAAGAGTGAAAACTGGCATTTAAAAAGCCATATTTTTGGGGGGCATTAAAAAATCAGTACATGGACTTCAATGCCCCCATGCTGAGTTTTTTTACTATTTCTCCCCCTCCCAAAAAACGGCTTTTCAAATGCTGGTTTTCACTCTTTGCCGGCAGCCACCTAGCCATATAAAAACCAGCCAGGCCAGCTGAAAACCGGCCAGTTGGCAACCCTGTCATGCTTTGCACTCACGATACAGGTGTGGGGGACAGTGGAGGAAGGGTTACTGGAGGGGGGAGTTGTTCCTGAGACTTCTTTGGTAGCTGTATCTGGGTTAGGGATTTGGTGGTATTGTACGCCTCAGGTATTGAATAAATGATACCTGATTGATGAAAACGAGTGTTGGAGAGGATGTGTGGAGAATGCTACACTCAAACATATTTGCTAGGAATGCCCAGTGATTTAGAACTTGTGTGAATGGGTTGCAGAGTGGTTATCGGAGGTGTCTGGAGTGGTTCTTCTGCTTTTACCATAGGACGTTTTACTTCAAGTACTTCCTGCTGGGGTTGAGAGGAAGTTGAGCAGGGTGCTCTTTGTATGCCTCAGAGTTATCTGATGTGAGATTGCAAAATGTTGACATATAGCTGCTGTTCCGTGTAAAGAATTACTATATCAGACTATGGACTGTTTATCAGTTAAGTGAGTGCATATAAGCGTGAGAGGATTGAAAGGTTTGAGAGTGCTTTGGCACCATTTGCTGCCTGGATTCAAGCCAACTTAACATCTTAAGGTTATTTGATAGGGCAGCTCCCTTAGAGGTGGGTCAATCTACCTAGTTAAGGTGGGGTTGATGGGGTTGGGGTCTACAGCGAAAAGGAAATGTTTGGTCCTCTACAACTGAGATTATATGATTATATTGTTTTATTATAATGTGCTGTAGCAGCTTTGGTTTGTGGTGGGAGAAGCCCGATGGTCACTGTAAGGGGTGAGGGAATGTGGGGTGGATTGCTAAGATTATAGTGGATTTGTTTTGATCTAGGGTGGGTGAGAATGAGAAGAGGTTGAGTGGGGGGGAGGATAATGAGAAGGGGTCTGTATATGATGGTATATTTGTAATTGCTTTGCTTGATGGGGAGGGGAATGGGGTTGGATTTTGTGGGTAAAGATTTTAAGAACATAAGAAATGCCATACTGGTCCATCAAACCCAGTATCCTGTTTCCAACATTGACCAATCCAGGTCACAAGTATCTGTCAGGTTGAGAGCCGGGCAGTTTGAGTGTTTTCAGACAATGCCATGGCGATGGCTTATATTAATTAGCAAGGCGGCATGAGGAGTGCCAGGGTAGCTGTGGAGATGGCTGTCCTGTTTGCTTGAGTGGAGAAGAACCTCCTAACCTTGTCAGCTCAGCACATTGCCAGGGTAGACAATGTGGAAGCGGATTTCCTTGGCCATCTCTCTCTGGATCCTTGAGAGTGGGAGTTGAGTCAAGAGGGGCTTCTTCAGTCGCCACATGGAGATGGGGTCTGAAGGTGTCGACGCCCTGATCCAGCCTTGGCAAAGTTAGCACCTGTTGCATGTGTTTCCTCTGTGGCCTCTGGTGGGGGCGTGTGATTTGGCATATAGAATGCCACCTGGGCATGATTGTTCTGGTGGTACTGCATTAGCCGAAGAGAGTGTGGTTCAAAGACCTGATATGGCTCCTCTTTGGTTGCCTCCATCTTGGGTCCTATTACTGCAGGGACCGATTGTCTTGGAGTACCCAGTTCCCTTCTTGCTTATGGCATGGCTCTTAAAAGAAGACAGCTAGCGCATAAAGCCTGCTCTCCAGTGGTGGTCTCCATTCTGCTCAGAGTTTGGAGAAGGTCTACCAAACTAGCATGCGTGTGGATCTAGTGCCTTTTTAAGCGATCGTGTGGTACTTGGCAGTTGGCTCCTGAGGTGGCCAAAGTACCAACTCTATTGGCCTTTCTACAGGATAGTCTGGAGAAGGGCCTTTCCCTTAGCTTCCTGAAGGTTCAGGTGGCAACTTTGGCCTGTTTCCAAGGTCCAGTACCTGGTAGGTCTCAAGCCTTGCGCTCGGACGTCTCGTGCTTTCTCCTGGGAGTTCGGCATCTGCGTCCTCCCCTCCAGTCTATGATCCCTTCCTGGGATCTGGGTCTGGTGCTCAGGGCCCTAATAGCGGCATCTTTTGAGCTGTTGAAGTGCACTACTTTGAAGGATTTGATGTATTAAATCAACTGCACACTTGAATCCATTTGTTGGTTATAGGTACCTTTGGAGATTTTCTGAGGTCTGCCCTCTCCATTCTTGCCTTGCTAATTGAACAATACTATGATAAGGTGAGAAAATAGAGCTCTCTTTATACGTATGAGGCAGCAACGTGGGCATCACTTTCCACTTTCGTCAAGCATTATTGGGTTTTATGAGCTGCTGTGTCTTCTTCCCACCCAGTAGAGTTGTAGCTTTGGTATATCCCATTTGTCTGGACTGGTCTAGCAGGTCGATATGGAAGGTGACATTTTACTTTCCTTGAGTCCTGCTAGACCAATCCAGGGTCTGCCCCTGAAACTGTATTTGCTCTATTCTGCTGCGGTACCCTTAGGTCCACTCTGATTTTTACACTTGGCTCTGTCGGTTCATCTTCTACTGACAGCCTTCTGTTTCTGCTTTCCTGCACATCGACTGATGATTACTCCTTGTTGCCTACAGTTGAAGTTGTGTGAGGCTTGTCATACTGTAGGGACCTCTGATGTCATGATACCTGGGTTTTTCATTGGTTCTTTGTCTCCACCAATCTGCCGGTAGGGGAACACAACCCACTTATCTGGACTGTTCTAACAGGACTCAAGGAAAGGACATTAACTGGTAAGTAATATGTCACCTTTAGGGTACTGGGCTTAAAAAAGGTTCCTGGAGGAAAAGTCCTTAAAGGTGGAAATGGAATGTGTCTGCTTTTTGGGATCCTGCCAAGTACTTGTGGTCTGAATTTGCCGCTGTTGGAAACATGAAACTGGGTTTGATGGACCCTGATCTGACCAATATGGCAAGTCTTAGATAATAAACCCACAGACACACGCAATGCAAACAGATGGATGTGCACGCACACACACAGAGTGCTTTCCCCACTTGTTAAAAATTGGCATTATATTGGCCACCCTCTCTAGGCCTCACAGAGTGGAGGAGTGGCCTAGTGTTTAGAGCAGTGGCTTGGTGACCAAGAGACCAGGGTTTGATTTCCATTGCCACTCCTTGTGATCTTGGCAAGTCACTTTACTCTTGAAAGAAAGGCCTGGCAATCTACTTCTGGTCACATCTTGCCAAGAAAACCCAGTGGCTGCTGGGTCAGTGGCAGCTCTAGTCCTCAGGCACTGTGGATGATTTTAATGATATGTTATAGACAGCACTGCAAATGTTACTCCGTCAGTTTACTTTCACTGTGATTTGCTTCAGTTGCTTTGACTCAGCATCAGTGAAGAACTTTTCCTGCATGGGTATCCCACCAACGTCCTCTCCAGTAAAGACCAAAGCGAAGAATTCATTTAGTATTTCTGGGTGTCCTTCCTGAGTGTCCATTTTACTCCATGTAATTTTCTTACACTGATTGTGAAAAGATGATATGTGACCCTTACAGAAAAAACGGGAGCAATTTTTCTTTCTTTTATGACCTGGCAGTTTTTCCCTCCTGTGTTTTTTACTTCTGGCTCAGTCAGAACAGGGCTGGGACATGATTGCATGAATCATCATTCCTCTTCGTCTCTCTGGGCCAGTCCAGGAACCGATGGGTAGTCAATCCCATTCAGCAGCTGAGGACTGAATAACAAAGTTTTGCTGACTGCTGCTCCAGCTCCCTCTGGTGACTATAACTCAGTCGTTCAGTCCTCAGCAGCTGAATAGGACATGGCTGCTTAGCTTCCAGGGAAACGAAGAAGATTTAAGCGGGTTGTTGTTTTCAAGTGTTGGATTCTCTTGCTGGTGGTCCTAGCAGGGCTGCTAAGGCAGGATTTGTAAGGGTTTGGCTGCCGAAAACAAAAGATAAGAGATTTTAATACAGGGGTCTACAGGCAGAGCCTGCCTGACTTAGTGCCCTCAGTCATTCCCACAGGGAGAGCAAGTGCGCCCGGGAGCCCCGGGTTGCAGCCCTCTGCCCGCAGTGCCTTATCTTTTCTCCTGCGAGCAGCGGGGGTGAATAGAGGGGCCGGTAGCAGTGCGGATCAGGTAGGAGGCTTTTCGGGGGGTCTTCCGTCGCGGAACGCTCTCTGTTTCTTTCGGGGGTTTTTTCTTAGCTGCATGCGGGCCGGAGCGGTGGCGTGTGCTGAGTGCGGAAGTCGATGGGGGCTGTCAGGCCCGGGTATTTGTCGTTTTTGTTGCCGCACGGGCAGTTTGCTTGAGAGATCTTTCTGAGCAATGGAGGCTAAAACGTCATCGGTGCCTGCTTTAGAGGGTGTTCTCGGCTCAGAGGAAAAGGCGGGAGCGGCGGCCATTTTGCCGATGGCAGGGGCTGCTCCCGCGCTTTCAGTCAAAGAGGGAAAAAGAAAAAGCAAATCAAAGTGGCCTGCCTTGGAGACTGGTCCCAGATCGGTTCCTAGCCCCGCGGTCCAGAGCTCTTTAGAGTCTGTGTTTTCCGCGGACTTCATTCTGTCCTTACACAAAGCCTACTGTTTAAAGCTTGAACAAGGCTTGTCTCCATCAGTCTCGGGATCTGCGGTTATGGAGAAACAGGCAGAAGCCCGGAGACACGAGGTGGCTGAAAGCTCTTCCAAGACAGGGGAGATGGAGGCCGTGCCTGTTGCGGATGGGGCGCAAGTTAGCGAGCCTAAGGCCACAGAGGAAGGAGGGAGAATTGGAGCCCTGGGCCCTTGGAGAGCTGGAGGATGGTGAAATAGTGGCTGGAGAAGATCCCAACATGTTTAGGGTCTTCCGTAGGGAAGAGCTGATGGCTCTTATTTTGCAGTCGTTGGGGGCGTTAAACATTTCACTTCCGGTAGCGCAAGAGGAACCGTTAGAGGATCCCTTGCTCCAGGGGTTTAAACCTGAAAAGTGCTGTTTCCCGGTGCATCGGGTCATTCGGCAAATGATTGATTCCGAATGGGAATGTCCGGAGGCGTCCCTGCGGGGTAGCCGGGCGTTGGCCAGGCTTTCCCCGATCCCTCAGGAGGACAAGGACTTGCTGCGGATGCCCAAGGTGGATGCCTTAGTAGCAGCGGTGATTAAGAAAACCATGATACCGGTGGAAGGCGGAGCCACCTTAAAAGACCTGCAGGACCGCAAGTTGGAGACGCTGCTCAAACAAGCGTTTGATACTAGCGCGTTATCTCTTCAGGCTTCCATCTGTGGGGCACATGTTTCGCGGGCCTCTATTCGATGGCTGCAGGGCGACGTTGGTCCAGAGAAGGACGACGCAGGCTCTTCGGATGCCGCAAGGTTGGAATCGGCTGCGGCCTATACGGCGGATACCTTTTATGATTTGGTCCGGATTTCGGCGAAGTCCATGGCCTCGGTGGTTGCGGCTCGGCGGTTCCCCTGGCTGAGGAATTGGGCGACAGATTCGTCCTCCAAGTCTCACCTCAGCAAACTCCCTTATAAAGGCAAGCTGCTTTTTGGGGAAGCCCTCAATAAGACAGTGAAGGATTTGGGTGATACCAAAGGCGGGAGGCTCCCGGAGGATCGCCCGAGAGGCGCTAGGCCTGGCACGGCGACTACAGGGCAAGGTCGTGAAGGGCGTCGCTTCGGGGCTCTCGGTTTACGCCTTACCAAAGGGGGCGTGTTGGATCCCAAGGGCAGTCCTTTCGAGGAGCACGGGGGTTCGGCAGAGGTTATTTTTCCTCTCCACAAAACACCTCCAAGAAGCCGCAATGAAGGGCAGCCGGCTCAGGCGGAACTTCCGGTGGGAGGTCGGTTGCAGGAGTTCTTTTCCGTCTGGGCCGATATTACCACGGACCAATGGGTTCTGGAGATTATCCAAGAAGGATATGCGCTAGAGTTCGCACAGCCTCTGTCGGAAGCTTTTCTGCCCTCCCCTTGCAGATCCCCCGCAAAGACGAAGGCGGTATGCAACATGCTTCAGTGGCTGATCCGGCTCCAGGCAGTGGTGCCGGTCCCCCGAGACCAGTACGGGTTAGGTCGATTCTCGATTTATTTCGTGGTTCCCAAGAAAGGGGGGTCCTTTCGCCCCATTCTGGATCTCAAGCACGTAAACCGGTGTTTGTGGGTCCCGCATTTCCGCATGGAGACCCTGAGAGCCCTCATCCAGGCGGTGAAGCCAGGGGAGTTCCTGTCCTCGATAGATCTGACGGAGGCGTATCTTCATATTCTGATCAGACCGGATCATCAGAGGTTCCTGCGGTTTGCGGTGCCGATGGGCCATTTTCAGTTTCGGGCGTTGCCGTTCAGGCAGGCTACAGCTCCTCGCACCTTCACTAAGGTGATGGTGGTGGTGGCGGTGGCGTTGCGGAAGGAGGGCATTCAAGTCCATCCGTAACTGGACGTCTGGCTGATCCGGGCGGATTCCCGTGCAGAGTTGATCGCCGCTACCGAGAGAGTGGTGCAGTTTTTGGAGGGGCTCGGTTGGGTCGTCAACCAGGCCAAGAGTCAGTTGGAACCCGTGCAGCGTCTAAAGTACCTTGGGGCCTTGTTCGACACAGCGAAGGGGGCCGTTTTCCTGCCCAAGGAGAGAGTGGCTCAGTTGTGGACACAGATAAGATGTTTTTTGAGGTGGCCGGCGCCTACGGCATGGCGGTACCTGCAGTTGCTGGGGACCATGGCAGCAGCGTTGGATTTAGTGCCTTGGGCCAGGGCGCACATGCGGCCTCTGCAGCAGTCTCTTTTGACCAGATGGTCCCCGCAGCAGCATTCTCTGGCCAGGAAGCTCGTATGCCCGACGGAGGTGCGACTCAGCTTGATGTGGTGGTTGGACCTGCAGCGGGTTTCCGCGGGTGTCCCGCTCGCGGAACCGGAATGGGTTTTGGTCACCACGGATGCCAGTCTGTCAGGCTGGGGGGCTCATTGCTTGTCTCACGTGGCGCAAGGAGTTTGGGCCACGGAAGAGTGCACTTGGTCAATCAATCGGCTGGAGATGAGAGCGGTCAGCCTAGCACTGCAGAACTTTCTCGAGCTCATCAGAGGGAAAGCGGTGCGCGTTTTCTCAGACAACGCAGTCACGGTGTCCTGTATCAACAAGCAGGGCGGCACAGGCTCTGCAGAGCTGTTGGAAGAGAGTCAGAGACTGATGCAGTGGGTGTAAGCCCACTTGCTGGCTATCTCGGCAGCGCATGTTGCGGGGAAGGACAACGCTCAGGCCGACTATCTCAGTCGGACCCTCCTAGACCCCGGTGAGTGGGAGCTCAACGCGGCGGTGTTTCACGAGATAACTCTCTGCTGGGGCCAGCCGGTCATGGATCTAATGGCTACCCTCGAGAATGCCAAGGCGACGTGTTTTTACAGCAGGTACAGGGTGCCTATGTCCGAGGGGTTGGACAGGCTAGTGCAACCCTGGCCGTTGGATCAGTTGCTGTATGTGTTTCCTCCGTGGCCGCTGATCGGACAGGTGGTTCGGAGGATTGCGAGGCACACAGGGGATGTGATATTTATAGCTCCGGACTGGCCCAGGCGGCCCTGGTATGCGGATCTGGTGCGGCTGATAGTGGATGGGCCATGGCGGCTTCCTCTTCGGAGCAACCTGTTAGCTCAGGGTCCAGTGCTGATGCCTCAGGTGGATCGGTTCTTGCTTATGGCTTGGCTATTGAGAGGGCGTGGCTCAGACGGCAGGGGTATTCACCGGCGGTGATTGCTACCTTGCTGAGTTCCAAGAAGAGATCTACTTCGCTGGCGTATATTCGTGTCTGGCGCGTGTTTGAAAGTTGGTGCGCAGGTCACAGGGTTGAACCATTCTCTTCGTCTCTTCCGAGCATATTGTCTTTTCTTCAAGACGGTCTTGATAGGGGCCTCGCTTTCAGCACGCTCAAAGTTCAGCTAGCAGCGTTAGCTTGCTATAGAGGAAAGGTTGGTGGCAATGTTCTGTCTACGCATCCGGATGTACGGCGTTTTCTCAGGTCCGTGAAGATTCTTCGGCCTCCTTGGCGGTCGGTGGTGCTGGCTTGGGATTTGAATTTAGTTTTGGAGGCACTGTCTCGACCACCCTTTGAGTCCGATTCCGCGGTAAGTCTGCGAGAACTGTCTTGGAAGACAGCCTTCCTTGTCGCCTTGTGTTCGGCGCGGAGGGTCTCGGATCTTCAGGCGCTCTCGTGTAGGGCTCCTTACATTCAATTTACAAAGGAGAAGGTGGTGTTGCGGCCGGTGCCGTCGTTTTTGCCTAAAATGGTGTCCAGTTTTCATCTGAATCAGGCGGTGTCGTTTCCGAACTTTCGCAGGGATTCGGGGGGCGACAGCAGAAATCAGTCCTCACAACCCTCCCTCCTCCCCTTAGAGTTTCCTTCCTATATTGTTTAAATTCTTTTTTGCTATGTCATCTGACTGATAGGAAATAAATATCCCCTCAAAATATAACTGGAGAAAAAAGATATGCTTCTTTCATCAGTGGATGTATCCAATCTCGTCCACAGTCATCCGCAATCACAATTAATTTTATACTGTTCAGGGGGGGTCTCAGACTCTGTGGCACTGATCTTGACTATTAAAGTTTGTCAAACTATGGTGCCCATTTGCATCAATGACCTCCCCTTGAACATTTATATCTTAAACCTTATCTATTATGCCTACACAATCTTTTGATCCTAGCATTCAGAATTTTCTCAATCAATGTTCATCTCATTGTTTAAGGATCCAAAAAGATGGTTTGATAGTCGATTTTATAAAGATTGCTTAACTTATTGTAACCTTCTGCTTATATCTCAGCTATTGTCCCAACGTCGTTCTCTGATACCTCTCACACGTTTCACTCTGAGTTTCCTCAGGAGCACTTCAGAATGTAAAGCTAGAAAAAAGACGAGAGCATACTCAATCTCTAAACTTTCTATCGCCATTATCTCCTCTCCCTCATTCAAAAATTTTTTACCTAACCATATCTAACTTGCATACCTGGCTTATAATTGATGCTGCACACATTTTCTTCAATGCTTCTTTCATCAACTGCTATATGTTGGAAAAAACGCAGCGCATGTGGGATGCTATTTCCTTTCATTTTTTAAAGCCACTGCCTTCTGAACTACCGCGCATGCGAATTACTTGCCAATGACCGGCTATCAATCCTCTCTCCAACTTCTTTCTTTAAATTAACTTATCCTACTGTTTACCTTATATACAAGATTTCCAATCTATAGACGTATTTAAACCCTCTGGTGACACTGAATTTAAATTAAAAATCCATCTTTGTTCTCTAATTAATAATTACTCCCTTGTTTTCCCCGCCGATCCCGATTTTATTCTTTCTAGGCAAAAACAACAAAGTTCGTCAAACTTGTGCCCCTTCTCTAAACAGCAGCGCACCAATGGAGCCTCTTATATTTTACATTTAAGACGGCTTCTATGTTCACCTATTCTAATCCTAAATGATCGAATCGTTTTGCCCACATAAATTAGATTACAGGGACACTGGATCGCATATACTACATATGTAGAGTCACAAGATGTGGACTCCCTTAACTGATACTGCGTTCCATGATACCTGAGACTTTCTAATTCTTTGGTAAGTGCACAGATATTACAATCCCCACATTTTGTGTGCCCCTTTGGTGTTTTAAGTTGTTCTTCAATATTTATCGGAGTCCGTAAAATTGCTGGACTGAGCCGTTCTTTCAGATTCCTATTGCGTTGCCATACGCAACGTATCTTTCCTTATAGTTCCTCCAGTTCAGTCCTTTACCTCTGGGTTGTCAACCTCCTCCCGCAGCTTTGGAGACTGGCATGTCAGAATGATGACATCACTGGATATAGCCTACTGCACTCTCACCTCAGTCCCAGTGTGACCAGTTTCCAGGCAGCAGGAGGATGTTGGCGAGCCTAGTAGAGGCTCTCTGGAGAAACAGATAAGGAGCGTTGTGGTAGTGTAGCTGGGGAATAGAATTTTTCATTTAGGAAGTGGGTGCGTGTGTACCTTTAAAAAAAAAAATATATATATAGATATAATAAGGCTCTTTGGCATGCTTACTCCCTGGCCTTCTTGGGGTCAGGATAGCAAACGGCACTTCATAGCCGTTCATTGGTTTTGCCTAAGCAGAAGCGGTTAGTCACCGCATAGGAGCCTCAGGTTCTCTCCCCCCCGACATTTTGGGGGAGAGCCCCTTGTGTGCGTCAGTTGCCTTCCCAGGCCGGGTTGGCTGTTTGCTCGTGGCTGCGGGGGAGAGCGCTGGCTGACAAGCTGTCTGACAGTCGTGGCTTTCTTTATTCAACTGTGCAGTCCTGGCCGGTAAGCAGTCACCGGTTGCAGGCTCGGCGTTACCGGCACGAAGCTCCAATAAGGCCCACAGTGTTGACCGGGGAGTTTTGGCGCCTTTTTTCCTGCGTCGGGGCGCACGGCGGCCATTTTCCTGGAGCGCGGGGAAACCGCGTGGCTGCTAATAGGCCCCATCGCGAGTTTGAAACAGACGGAAGTTTCTCGGAGGGCAAGGTAGAGTTTTATTTTCTTTTATTTTCCTTTGTTTCCTCTTTTATTTTCCCTTCATTTCTAAGTTTAGGGCTTGCCTTATCGCGCTTCAGTCTCTCGCGGGAGAAGGGGGAGGGGCTGCCTTTCTCGCGGGGGAGAGGCGCGGATGGTCTGTGTTACTAGATTTATGGAATTTTCCTTTGGGTAATCTAGATGGTATTTAAAAAAAACAAAAAAAACAAAGAGGGGACAGTAAGACTACAGCAAGTAGTGTCAGTGCTTCCTGTCTAAGCAGTGCTATGACGGGGCGTCCACAGTGTGTTGTCTGTGGAACCCGTAGGGGCGCAGTAGCTGATTCAGGAGTGTGCCGGGGTTGTGCCACTCTTTCGTCAGCTGTAGAGCAGCAAATGGATCTTAAAGAGGTCTCAGAGATGCAGAGGGGATCTTTGGGATCGACAGTGTCCCCTCAGCCCCCTGAGCAAGGGTCTCCATTGGAGGACGCGGCGGGGCCATCTGGGGCATGTCTGGTGGCGCAGTCCTCGGACCTCAGAGATTTTAGCCCTGATTTCGTATTGTTGATGCATCAGGCTTTCTGTTTGAGGTGTCAAGGTAAGTTGCCAGGGTCTATGGCGCTGGCCGGGCCTTCCCCCCTTTTGGACGAGGGGGGCGAGGGGCCTCCGGCTCCTAAGAAGCCGAGGACGCGAGATGCCGCTGCTGTGGATCCGGACTGGCTGGACGGAGAAGAGATTGATTGGGATCTTGAGGAAGGGGTTCAGGATCTTGAGGAGGGGGAGATCCCTGAGCCCGAGGACCAATCTAAAATCATTAGAGTCTTCCGTAGGGAAGAGCTACCGGCGTTGATCACGGAAGCTATGCAGATGCTGAATCTTTCCACGCAAGTTCCTGTGGAAGAGAAAGTGGAAGATCCTGTCATTCAGGCAGTTCGGCAGATGCAGGTGGTCTTTCCCATTCACAGGGTGGTAGACAAAATGATTCAAGAGGAATGGGACCGACCGGAAACATGACTTCGTGGTGTAAGGACTATGAATAGGCTTTATCCTTTGGCAGATAAAGATAAGGACAGGTTCAAAGCGCCCCGGGTGGACGCAGTAGTTTCAGCTGTGACAAAGAAAACTACTATCCTGGTGGAAGGTAGCGCGGCCTTAAAGGATGCTCAGGACCGTAAGGCAGACGGTTTGCTGAAACAGATTTTTTTATTTTTATATCATAAATGCAATTCTAATACATGGTTCAAAAGAAATACACAGTCTGAGATGAATCAATACAAAGAAATATCAATAATCAAACTAAACTCAATACTGTGTAACAGCCCACATCATGGAGAAGACAGCTTAAAGGTACCTGGGAAAATTCTTAATAAAGGCTACAACCACCTAACAAAGTAATCTTATCATTAAAGAAAGATAAAAGAAGCAAATTCAGGCTTGGAGGGACAACAGGAGCGCATCTAGTTGAGATGATTCAACAAAAACATAATCTATACCCTGAATAGTAACTAAGCATTTACAAGGAAACCGAAGGAAGAAGGTCCCCCCTGCAGCCAAAACACGAGGTTTAAGCTGGAGGAAGGACTTCCTCCTCAGTTGAGTATAACGGGAAACGTCAGGGAAAATAGACTTTTTTAATCCATAAAAATCAACATTCTTTTTCAGAAAAAAAGCTTTCATAATTTTTGCCTTGTCAGAGAAATTTACCAAAGTAATTACTAAAGTGGCACACGTAGAAATCAAAGCCTGAGAATTTTCAAGAAAATCAGTCAAATTTAAATCACTTTGTACTTCTGACGGAGCCACATCCTTGTTCGAGGAAGTCTCCCGACTTGGCAGATAATAAGAATGTGAAATCAGAATAAGATCAGCATCTGGCATCAATAAAACATCTTTGCAGTACTGCCTAAATAAAAGAAGAGGTGTCATAAAACGAGTCTTAGGAAAATTTAGAATATGAAGATTATTCGCACGAGACTTATTTTCCAATAACTCTACCTGTTTATACAAAAGTAGCGTATCTTGTAAAGAGGAGGCGCTCGCTGATTGAAAAACACTGGCTTGAGCCTCCAATTTATCAACCCGCGTAGACAAACTCCCAACCATTGAGCCCAAAGTATGTACCTTGTGCACAACCTGTTGGGAGAAAGCAGATGTTTGATCCATAAATTTAGTTAACAACAAGTTAGTGGCAGAGACTTGTTTCCAGATATCCAGTAAAGAAGCATTAGTAGGGTCAACTACAGAAGAAGAGGAGGAAAATTCCTCCAATTTGATAGCCAGAATAGGAGTTAAAGAAGAAACTTTACTAATAGCATTAAGAGAACTGTCACAAACAGCGCCCTCTTCCTCCTCCGAGGCAGAAGCCTCAGAGGAAAAGGTGTCCAAATCCAACACCTGAGTGCCAGCGGGATTAGGAGGAGGAGTCCTTTCAATGGTACTCAGGGAAGCTCCAGAGGCAGGCGAGGAGGAAGCAGGAACTGGTGAAACAAGCTTATGTTTAGAAACCACATGCTGGTCCATCGGACCAACCACTGCTTGAGAACCTGAATAGTTATCAGAAAGTTTTTTCAAAGACTTACTTTTCCTCTTAAAATGACCTCTGGGCATTCCCTCAGCGGCTAGAGCTCCGAGGCTCCGAAGTAGCACTGAAGGGGCACCAAAGGGGTGTGCCCCCTTTGGTCACGCCCCCTTCAGGGCACGCGACCGCGGCCGCGAAAGGCAGTTGGCTTTTAACTGTTGCAGTTCCCCAATGAAAGAAGGGGTAGGAGGAGCTTCACCTGCAAACACTTCAGCTGGAAACAAAGTTGACTGCCAAGCCCCGATATCCTGGCTGCTGCTTCTCCTGCTGAAACAGATTTTTGAGGCCGATTCTCTGTCATTACAAGCTTCTATTTGTGGTGCCTAGGTAGCTCGAGCGTGTTTACGCTGGGTTCAGAGGTTGAGACAGTCCCCGCATATGGATAGCGAAGAGCTCAAGGAGTTGGGTCGCCTGGAGTCCGGAGCGGCGTATCTAGCAGTCGTGCATTATGATCTGATCCGAGCACTTGCTAATTGTACAGCTTCCGTAGTGGCTGCCCGCAGGTCGGTATGGTTACGGAATTGGGTAGCGGACGGATCTTCCAAGTCTCGCCTTAGTAAGTTGCCGTTTAAAGGCGGTTTATTATTTGGGGAGGACTTGGATAAGTTGGTCAAAGACCTGGGTGAGTCCAAGGTGGGCCGGCTTCCGGAAGATAAACCGAAACAGGGGAGGCCCGGTTCAAACTTTCGGGGCCAGTTTCGGGATTTTCGACGGCTCCAGGCGTCGAGGTTCTCCAGTTTTCAGCGGGGTCGCTTTCCTTCCCGAGCCCAGAACTTCCGCGGGTTTAGGGGAGTCAATAGAGGTTTTTCCTCAAGTTCCACTTCCGCACCTCGCAAGGCTCAATGAAGTGAGGTGGGTCCCAGCGGAGGGGCCTCCCATAGGAGGAAGGCTGCGGGAGTTTCTTTCTGCTTGGACACACATCACCTCCGACCAGTGGGTGTTGGAGATAATTCATCAGGGATATGCGCTAGAGTTGGCGCGGCCGGTGTCAGATTCCTTCGTCATGTCCCCTTGTAGAGGGCCCAAAAAGGTCCTGGCGATCCGCGAGACCTTGGAGCGGCTTGTCCAGTTAGGCGCGGTCGTAGAAGTTCCAAAAGAGGAGTACGGCGTGGGGCGGTATTCCATTTATTTCGTGGTGCCAAAGAAGGGTGGATCTTTACGACCCATTTTAGATCTCAAGGCTGTGAATTGGTGCCTGCGGGTTCCACACTTCAGGATGGAAACTTTGCGTTCAGTGATTGCAGCGGTGCGTCAAGGGGAGTATTTGACGTCGCTGGACCTTTCAGAGGCGTATTTGCATATTCCTATCTGGGCGGCTCATCAGAAGTTCCTGAGGTTTGCTCTGCCTTGAGGTCATTATCAGTTCCAGGCATTGCCTTTCGGTCTGGCTACGGCACCCCGGACCTTCACCAAAATTATGGTGGTGGTGGCGGCGGCACTGCGCAAAGAAGGAATTCTCATGCACCTGTACCTCGACGATTGGCTGATACGGGCCAAATACGAGGCAGAGAGCGTTCGGGTGACAGGCAGAGTAGTGGAATTTTTACAGAATCTGGGGTGGGTGGTGAACCGGACCAAGAGTCGGCTAAAGCCCTCCTAGGATTTAGAGTACTTAGGAGTGCGGTTCAACACGAAGAGCGGTCAGGTGTTTTTGCCACACAAGAGAGCTCAGGCACTTCGGAGTTTAGTTCGTCAGTTCAGGACCACTCCAGCCCCATCGGCATGGTCCTACCTTCGGGTGTTGGGAACGATGGCGGCAACGATAGAAGCAGTCCCATGGGCCAAAGTACATATGCGGCCCCTGCAAAGAGCGCTGCTTCGTCGCTGGTCGCATCAGTCCGATCATCTGAGCAAACGGCTGCCATGTCCAGTCAAGGTCAGACAGTCCTTGCAGTGGTGGCTCCTCAAGTCGTCGCTGTCAGCCGGCATGCCGCTGGAACTCCTGGATTGGCTGCCGCTGATCACGGACGCCAGTCTAGCCGGTTGGGGAGCCCACTGCGGGAGCAGGTTCGCGCAGGGGGTTTGGTCTCCCCTGGAGGCGTCTTGGTCGATAAATCGACTGGAACTGCGCGCAATAGCATTAGCACTAGTGGCGTTCGAGGAGTTGGTGTTAGGTCGCCCGGTTCGGATTCTTTCCGACAATTCGGCGGCGGTCGCCTACATCAATCGTCAGGGGGGCACAGGAAGTGCGGCGATGGAGGAAGAGGCAGACAGGTTGTTCGCTTGGGTAGAGAAGCGTTTGACGGCAATCTCGGCAGCTCACATTGCAGGAAAAGACAATGTCAAGGCGGATTTCCTCAGCAGAGTGCGAGTAGATGCGGGGGAGTTGGAGCTGCATCCCGACATCTTTGCGCAGATAGTGAATCGATGGGAATTGCCCATAATGGATCTCATGGCGACCTTTCAGTCGGCGAAGGTCGGCAGGTTCTTCAGCAGGAGGCGAGAGCGGATGTCGGAGGGCATCGACGCGCTGATGCAGTCATGGCCGACGGCGGGGCTCCTTTAGGTTTTTCCCCCGTGGGCATTGATAGGCCGAGTAGTGCAAACGATTGGGGCTCATCCAGGAAAGGTGCTTCTCGTGGCGCCTGACTGGCCGAGGCGCCCGTGGTATGCAGATCTCGTGCGGCTCCTGGACGGTCAGCCGTGGAGGTTGCCAGCAAGAGCGGACCTGTTGCTTCAAGGTCATGCCTCAAGTGGATCGGTTCTCGCTTACGGTCTGGCCATTGAAAGGGCGCGGCTGAGAAAAAAGGGCTATTTGGCGGCGGTCGTTGCTACGCTGCTTAGAGCGCGTAAGCAGTCCACTTCCTTGGCGTATGTGCACGTTTGGTGTATTTTTGAGGATTGGTGCTCGAGAAAACAGATCCGGGCGTCTAAGGTCGATATTCCATCAATTTTAGAATTTCTGCAAGACGGTTTTGATAAAGGTCTTGCAGCCAGCTCGCTGTGCGTGCAGTTGGCAGCTCTTTCCTGTTATCGAGGTAAGGTGAAGGGAGTACAGCTGGGTTCTCATCCTGATGTGGTTCGTTTCCTGAGAGCGGCCTCTCGGTTGAGGCCGGCGTGTAGAGTGTTGATTCCGCCGTGGGACCTCAATTTGGTGTTGGCAGCCTTATCTAAGCCTCCCTTTGAGCTTTTGCTTCAGGCTTCGGTGAAGGACTTGACATTGAAAACGGTTTTCCTGGTGGCGATCTGTTCAGCTAGACGCATTTCTGAATTGCAGGCGTTGTCGTGTAGGGAGCCTTTCTTGTCCTTTTCTAGGGAGAAGGTGGTGCTGCGTCCAGTTCCGTCCTTTTTGCCCAAAGTGGTGTCTTCCTTTCATCTGAATCAGGCGGTATGTTTGCCAGTGCTGGGTTCTCGGGAAGGCGGTGAACCGGTGTGCAGTTTGCGACGGTTGGATGTAAAGGGGATGTTGCGCAAATATTTAAAAGTGACTGAGTCCTTTCGCAAATCGGATCGGTTATTTGTGTTGTTCGGAGGTGTGCGCAAAGGGGAGGCGGCAGCTAAGGCCTCCATTGCCCGGTGGGTTCGGGAGGCAATTGCTTCTGCCTGTCTCATTCAAGGACGTGCAGTACCTGCCGGGTTGCGGGCGCATTCCACCAGAGCGCAGGCATGCTCCTGGGCGGAGCATAGTTTGGTTCCGCCAAGGGATATTTGTAGGGCAGCGACTTGGTCGTCTCTTCATACTTTCAGTAAGCATTACCGGCTGGATGTTGCGGCGGCGGCAGATGCCCGATTCGGTTCGGCAGTGCTGTGTGCCGGTTGGCAGGGGTCCCTCCCAGTGATTACTGCTCTGGTACTTCCCAGAGGTAGAGGACTGAACTGGAGGAACGATAAGGAAATGATAATTACACTTACCTGGTAATTGTAGTTCCTTGAGTGACGACAGTTCAGTCCTCCATCCCGCCCAGAGTATTATTCAGGAGGACTTCAGCGTTTCCGCTAAAGAAGAGAATTATTACAGGTAGGTCGTTTAGTTCGAGTCATTCTGTTATCTGTTTAAAGTTCTATGGGGTAGAAAAAGGGTGTAAGAAAGCCTTGCCGATTGATTAAATGGTTTTAAGAGTAGGTAGAATAGATGCTATTGATTGATTTTAGCTACTTATTGGTTGCTCCTTTGAATTTGCTTTGTTAATAGTTCACACTGGGACTGAAGTGAGAGTGCAGCAGGCTATATCCAGTGATGTCATCATTCTGACATGCTAGTCTCCAAAGCTGCGGGAGGAGGTTGACAACCCAGAGGTAGAGGACTGAACTGTCGTCACTCAAGGAACTACAATTACCAGGTAAGTGTAATTATCATTTTTTTGTTCCAATCCTGGAAAATTGCTCAGCACATTGGCATGCTTTTTTAATATGCGCTGTATCTTAAAACTTAACGGAGAATATTTTGTAATTAAATTAGTATGTTCTAACCTAGTAGTCATACTCCGTTCTCGGGGTTCTAATAGAAGTATCCTGTCATTGTATAAAGCTCTGTAATATGCTTGCTTTATCACTCCTGAGGGATATCCTCTTCTTTTTTTTTAAATTCTCCGACAATTGCTTAGACAAGTTCTTAAAATCTTGGTTGTCAGAGCAATTCTGTCGATATCTCAGAAATTGAGAAAACGGAAGACCTTTCTTCAAACGTGGGGGATACGCACTCTCAAAATGCAAAAACGTGTTTCTATCAGTGTTTTTTCGAAAAACTGATGTTTCCCACCCAGTGGCATTTTTAATGATCCAAATATGTTATTTCATTTTTGCGGTATGTATATGTAAATTGAATATTTTTATCGCAATTGTTCACTCACTGACAAAACTGCCCCAACAATTCCACTGAACCTTTTCATAGCAAAAATACGTCGTTGATATAACGGCGCCATAATTTCACATTTGTATTGTATGGCGACCCTGTTAGCCACTGCTTCTCAAACTTACTCATATAGAAATTTGCTATTGAAGGGGCACATGTAGCCCCCATGGCTACTCCAGAAATCTGTTTATAGAGTACTTCAAATATGAAATAATTGTTAAAAATGGTCAGATACGCTAACCGTAAAATAAATTTTATCTGTTCCTCTGAAAGGTCTCCTCTTGTTCTTAAACTCCATTCCACTACTTCATATGCCGCTTATTGGGGAATACTCATGTATTTAGATGATCTCCAGGAACAAGCAGGAATGTAGTCTTCACATATGGGTATCGTCGGTACCGATGGAGCCTGTGCGGGAACGCTCCCCAGCGTCCAATAGGAAAGCTTTTGGGAGCATCCCACAGCACCTGCGTGCTGCCTTCCTGCCTTTCCCAACTGTCCCTCTCCAGTTCTTTGTTTTCCGCGGAGCCGACAGGTCGCACATCCTGTCACCGCAGAAAATTCCCTTCTTATACTTCTTTTTTGTGGTTGCGTCTGCCCTCAATGCTATACCGGTACCGCCGGTTCTTGTTTATTTTTTTCTAAAAAAAACCAACCTTTATTTCTGGAGTCTTTCTCCAGTAATTTTCTTCTCGGGTGCCATGCGCCATTTTGGGCACTAGGCCCAACTTTTTCCCTCAAAATGGAAAAACCCGCTTTGGGTTTTAAAAAGTGTTCTAAGTGTGGCGGTACCATCGCCGTCACCGACACCCATGAGTGGTGCCTCAAATGTTTAGGTCCTGACCACTCTATTTCAGAGTGTGTTGCCTGTGGAAGGATGTCAAAAAGGGGCCGGCAAAACCGAGCTGCTAAGCTCAGCACCCTTTTTCCCTCCGATGCAGCCTCCATAGTATCGACGTCCTCCAGGGCTTCATCCTCCTCCCATGGATCTCTGGTAACTAAACATAAATCTAGCCGGTCCTCAAAGGTTAGATCTCCTTCTAAACATTGAGATGCCTCTGGCATTGCCCTTGAGCGACTTTCACTGGCAAAATTGCCCCGGCGGGAGGCTTCGGCTTCCAAAGCACTAACAGGGCTCCAGGATGTTCTCGAGGCTTCAACCTCGGCAGAACTACTGGTGCCATGCTCTGGGGTTCCGGCCGCTTTAACCGGCACCGATACCCAAGCATCGGCAGTGTCGATAGACCAGAGATTCTTGGCTATTGAACGCAGTCTGGCGGCTCTTCTCACGGCCTCGATGCCCCTGAAACCGCTTCAGACAATTCAACCGGCACCAACTCTGGTACCGGCACCGACTGCATCGACATCAGCAGGTATTCTACCGGGACCGAGTCATGCGTCTCTATCCGGCATCGACAAGTTGGTACCGGACCACTCCGATGCCGACTTCGATCGGTACCGGTACCGTGTCTTGCACGATCACCCGGATCAGAGATACTTCAAATCCTCGGATGAGTCTGAAGACTCCGAAGGCTCTGCCGATACCAGAGTACTTCTTTCCGAGGATTCCTCTTCTCCTCAGCATAGGATGTCTCCAGCAGAGGATATGTCCTTTCAGGATTTTATCCGAGATGTGGCCCGAGGTCATTCCATCACAGTTGCTCCTGAAAAAGAGCCTAGGGCAAAGGAATTAGACATCCTACGATACCCTAAAGCTCCCAAGGAGGCAGCTACCTTACCTATTCATGAGATCTTGCATGATCTTATGTTAAGGATGTGGGAAACACCTCTAACCACATCTCCTCATTCTCGAAGACTCGACACCATGTATCGAGTTCCTCCTTGTCCTGGGTTTCAGAAGACTCAATTACCACACCATTCCATGGTGGTGGAATCAGCCATGAGACGGATGAAGAGTGCAAAAAGGCATGCACCTAATCCTCCAGGATGTGAGTGTAGGACTCTTGACGCCTTTGGACGTCGATCCTTCCAGGCTTACATGCTTTCTGCTAGGATCAGTTCCTATATCTTGTATATGGGAATGTTCCTTAAGGAAGTCACAGGAGACTTAGAGCTTATGAGCCTTCTCCTTCCTGATGATAAAAGGCAAGATTATCTTACTCTTGTTAAACATGCTCAGGATGTTTCCAAGTTTGTGAATCGTGCAGCCTTTGACTGCTTTGCATGCATAAGCAGAACCTCTGCTATTTCCATAGGTGCACGTAGAATTGCCTGGCTCCAGGCATCTCACTTAGAAATCTGGGTACAGGACAAACTGGGGAATATACCTTGCACAGGAGAGAATCTCTTTGGCAAGAATTGGCAGGAAAAAGCTAATGAGATAGATGCTGACAATATGACTTTGGATAGATTGTCCAAATCTACAGCTGATCCTGCGAGGAAAAGATCCTCTAAGAAACCAGTAAGAAGAAGAAGTTTTATCCCTCCTATACCCAGCAGGGACATCGTTCAGGTTAGTCTGCCCAAAAGGGACAGCAGCAACAACTTAGGCAACAAAGGAAGCCAAAAGCAGCTAAGCCTCAACCGGCTCAGCAGACTCAGCCTCCACAGGGGCTTTGACTCCTATCTAGAGAACTTTGCCTTCCTGGCCCTGAATGACCCAGAACCCTCCAGCATCCCAGGAAGGTTATGTCTTTTTGCCCCCAGATGGTGTCAGATTACATCAGAAAATTGGACTCTCTCTATTGTACGAGAGGGGTACAGGCTTCATTTTCTCAGCATGCCCCCTCCTACAATAGTAAGACAGTTAAATTCTTAGACCAACGACTGGTTAGGTCAAGAAGTCACAATGCTCCTTGCTCAAGGAGCAATAGAAGAGGTGCCCATTCCCCAATGGGGCACAGGGTTTTACTCCCCCTGTCTCCTTATTCCAAAGAAAACAGGAGGACACAGACCCATTCTAGACCTCAGAGAATTGAACAAATTCCTGTTCAGAGAGAAGTTCAAAATGATTTCTCTAGGAACTCTGCTGCCATACTTTCGGAGTCAGGATTGGCTTTGTTCTCTAGATCTGAAGGATGCGTACACTCATGTTCTCATCCATCCAACTCACTGAAAGTTCCTTCGATTCCTGTTTCAAGGGAAGCACTACCAATACAGGGTTCTTCCTTTTGGCCTGGCTTCTGCACTAAGGGTGTTCACAAAATGCATGGCTGTGGTAGCAGCATTTCTCCGCACCCTGGGAATATTCGTCTTCCCTTACTTAGAAGACTGGCTCATTCGAGCCCCTTCAGAGCCACAGGCCAGAGTTGCTTTGCCTCGCACAATGTGCATCCTTCAGTATTTGGGACTTGTCATAAACTTCCCAAAGTCCAACCTTGCTCCCACTCATTCCATAGAGTTTATAGGAGCTCTTCTGGATACCAGACAGACAAGGGCCTTCCTTCCACAGCCCCGCTGCCTTCGCATTGTGCATTTAGCTTCCCAAGCAGTGCTAAAACCTTACCTCACTGCTCAGGAAATATTACAGTTGCTAGGCCACATGGCATCCACCGTGCATGTGGTTCCTTATGCTCGCCTCCATATGAGGGCAGCCCAGTGGACCTTATCCACTCAGTGGACTCGGGCGTCAGGTTGCCTATCAGACAAAATAGCAAACTCAGATTGCCTTATTTTGTCCCTCCAATGGTGGCAGTCACCCAAAAACCTTCTGGTGGGGTCTCCTTTTCAGCAACCCCCACCCCAAGCCACTCTAACAATAGATGCTTCACAGGTGGGTTGGGGAGCCCACCTGCAAGGCCTCTCTACCCAGGGTACCTGGACTCCACAGGAGGCCGGTCTCCATATCAACCTCCTGGAGCTTAGAGCAATCTTCCTTGCTCTTCGAGTGTTTCACACCGATCTCAGCTACCAGACAGTCCTAGTTCAAATGGACAATCAGGTAGCCATGTTCTATGTGAACAAGCAGGGTGGAACAGGCTCTCTGTCACTGTGCAACAAAGTTTTGCGACTATGGGCCTTGCCAGAGAGCATCAGATTCATCTCCTTGCGGTGCATCTTCCAGGCATTCAAAACTCTTGGGCAGACAGACTCAGTCGAGTTCTGCTTCCACACGAATGGTCTCTTCATGCAGACCAGGTGGCCCAAATTTTTCAAACTTGGGGAACCCCGAACATAGACCTCCTTGCAAATCCACTGAATGCCAAACTTCCCCAGTTCTGTTCCAGAATTCCGGCTCAAGGTTGTCAGGCCAGGGATGCTTTTCTCTCCTTCATTGGGGTCAGGACTTCCTTTATGCCTTTCCACCCATTCCCCTAATTCCCAAAACCCTGTTCAAGCTTCAGAGAGACAGAGGTCATATGATCCTCATAGCTCCACGTTGGCCACGGCAAATGTGGTACCCTCTGCTCCTACATCTCTCTCTAGTTTCGCCTCTGGAGTTAGGATCCGCTCCAGATCTTCTTTCTCAAGAGAACATGATGCTGTGGCATCCCAATCCCCAGTCTCTGCATCTCAGGACCTGGTTGCTGAAAGCCTACAACTTCATGGTCTTAACCTTTCCCAGCAGGTAAAGGATATCCTTCATGCTTCCAGGAAAACTTCCACAAGACGCTCTTATGCATTTAAGTGGAAAAGGTTTACCATATGGTGCTCGCAGAAGGGTCTTAACCCTTTTGCGATACCTCTGGAATCATTACTGGAGTGCCTCCTTCATTTATCAAATGCAGGGCTTAAGACCAATTCAGTGAGAGTCCATTTGAGTGCTATTGCAGCTTTTTTCAAGCCTCTAAATGGACAACCTATTTCCTCTCATCCTCTCACAGCGAGATTTATGAGAGGCCTTTTTTTAACAAAGCCTCCCATTAAGCCACCACCGGTGGCATGGGACTTAAATCTGGTACTTGGGCAGCTCATGAAACCGCCCTTTGAACTATTAGCCACTACCTCTTTGAAATTCCTTTCCTGGAAAGTTATATTTCTCATTGCAATCACATCTGCACGTCACATCAGTGAATTGCAAACGTTGGTGGCTGATCCTCCTTATACAAGGTTCCAACATGATAAGGTAGTCCTTAGGACTCATCCACACTTTTATGCCAAAGGTGGTTTCGTCCTTTCATTTAAACCAAGCAGTTTACCTTCCTGTATTCTTTCCAAGGCCTCACGCCTCAAATGCAGAAAGGAACCTTCATACTTTGGACTGTAAAAGAGCTTTGGCCTTTTACTTGCAAAGGACACAGCAACATAGAAAATCCTCTCAACTCTTTGTTGCTTTTGATCCTAGTCATTTGGGACTTCCAGTCTCCAAAAGGACACTGTCCAGCTGGATTGCACAGTGTATATCTTTTGCCTCTGAGAGTAAGAACCTTCCTCTTGAAGGCCATGTCACAGCTCACAATGTGAGAGCCATGGCAGCCTCAATGGCTCATCTTAACATAAGAACATAAGATATGCCATACTGGGTCAGACCAAGGTCCGTCAAGCAGAGTATCCTGTTTCCAACAGTGGCCAATCTAGGTCATACGTACCTAGCAGTTTCCCCAAAAGACACAGGTTCCACAATGCTTGTACTGGGTCAAGCATTGATATCCTGGGTCCCTTCTTAATAATGGCTTATGGACCTTTCCTCCAGGAACTTGTCCAAACCTTTTTTAAACCCAGCTACACTAACAGCCTTTACTACAACCTCCGGTAACAAATTCCAGAGTTTGATTACACGTTGAGTGAAAAAAATATTTTCTTTTATTAGTCTTAAATAGTTTACCCTGTAGCTTCATTGCATGTCCCCCTAGTCTTTCTATATTCTGATAATGTAAAGAATTGATCTACATTTTCCCATTCCACTCCGTTCATTAATTTATAGACTTCTATCATATCGGCCCTCAGCCGTCTCTTTTCCAGGTTAAAGAGCCCTAACCTTTTTAGCCTTTCTTCATAGGAGTATCCTTCCATCCCCTTTACCATTTTGGTGGCTCTTTTCTGAACCTTTTCTAATAATGCTATATCCTTTTTAAGATACGGCGACCAGAATTGCACACAACATTCAAGGTGCGGTCTCACCAGGAACGATATAGAGGCATTATAATATCTTTTGTTTTATTTTCCATTCCTTTCCTTATGATACCTAGCATTCTATTTGCTCTCTTGGCCGCCGCAGCACACTGGGCCGAGGGTTTTAACATATTATCCACAATGACGCCTAAATCTTTTTCCTGGGTGGTGGTTCCTAATATGGAACCTTGCATTGTGTAACCATAGTTTGGGTTGTTCTTACCTAGGTGCATAACTTTGCACTTGTCCACATTAAATTTCATCTGCCGTTTTGATGCCCAGTCTTCCAATTTATCAAGATCCTCTTGCAAGTTTCCACAATCCTCTTGGGTTTTAACAAATTTAAATAGTTTTGTGTTATCTGCAAATTTGATAACCTCACTCGTTATTCCACTTTCCAGGTCATTTATGAATATGTCAAAAAGCAGCAGACCCAGCACAGATCCCTGGGGTACACCACTATTCACCTTTCTCCATTGGGAAAATTGGCCATTTAGCCCTACCCTCTGCTTTCTATCTTTTAACCAGTTCCTGATCCACAATAGTACACTGTCTCCTATCCCATGACTCTAGATTTGCCAAAAGTCTCTGATGAGGGACCTTGTCAAAGGCTTTCTGAAAGTCCAGATACACTATATCAACCGACTCACCTTTGTCCACCTGTTTATTCACACCTTCAAAAGAACATAACAGATTAGTAAGACACGATCTTCCTTGTCTAAAGCCATGTTGGCTGTCTCCCATTAGGCCATGACTATCTACATGCTGAGTAATTTTATTCTTTATGATGGTTTCTACCATTTTTCCCGGTACTGACGTCAGGCTCACCGGTCTGTAGTTTCCCGGATCACCCCTGGAACCCTTTTTAAAAATTGGTGTTACGTTGGTGATCCTCCAGTCTTCAGGTATTAGAGATGATTTTAAAGATAGTTGGCAGATTACTGATAGCAGGTCTTCAGTCTCATATTTCAGTTCTTTCAACACCCTTGGATGTATGCCATTCAGCCCAGGTGATTTGCTACTCTTCAGTTTAATAGTTGTAATACATCTTCTCGAAGTATCGATATTTCCTTCAATTCTTCCACACCTTTAAATACCACTTCAGTCATGGGTAACATCCCCACATCTTCCTCAGTAAAGACCGAAGCAAAGAATTCATTCAGTCTCTCCGCTATCGCCTTGTCGCCTCTTAGTGCCCCTTTAACCCCTCTATCATCTAATGGACCAACTGACTCTCTCACAGGTTTTTTGCTATGAATGTACTTGAAAAAGTCTTTATTTTGCGTTTTTGCTTCCGCAGCAAGCTTCTTCTCAAATTCTCCCTTTTGCCTGCCTTATCAATGCCTTGCTTTTGACTTGCCAGTGCTTGTTCTGTTTCCAGGTTTTGTCGTTTGGCTCTTTTTTCCATTTCCTGAAAGATGCTTTTTTGGTAACAACAGCCTCTCTGACCTCACCTTTAAACCAAGCTGGCAGTTTTTTGGACTTCCTTCCACTTTTCTTAAAGCGTGGAATAGAGCTGGTCTGGGCTTCCAAGATAGTATTTTTCAACAACACCCAAGCTTGATGTAAGTCTTTAACCTTTGCAACTGCTACTTTTAGTTTTTTCTTAACTATTTTCCTAATTTTATCATAGTCTCCCTTTCGAAAGTTAAAAGGTAGTACTGTGGATTTCCTTACTATCCCTCCTCCACTAATTAAATCAAATGCGATCATGCTATGATCCCTATTGCCAAGTGGCCCCAACACCCTTATCTCTTGCACTAGATCTGGCGTTCCACTAAGGACTAGGTCTAATATGGCTTCCCCTCTGGTCGGTTCATGAGCCAGCTGCTCCAAGAAGCAGTCATTTATTTCATCTAGGAACTTTATCTCTCTAGCATGTCCTGCCGTGACACTGACCCAGTCGATACCGGGGTAATTGAAATCACCCATTATTATTACTGCGCTGTAATAATAATGGGTGAATTCTGTGTCTATCGATGACATCTGTCGAGCAGCTACTTGAGCTTCGGTACATACCTTCACAGCCCATTACTGCTTAGACAAGGACTCCCGCCGGGATGCTTATTTGGTCAGGCTGTTCTTCAGCACCTGTTCCAAACTTAATCAGCTCCTACCCACCATCCCTGGTAGGATGCCAGAGATCCATGGGGGGAAGTGGAGCCCTTTCACAAGGGCACACTAATTTCTGGGGCCATCTCCCTGCATCTGCAGCTAGGGAGTCCCCATATGTGAAGACTACATTCCTGCTTGTTCCTGGAGATAGCATAGTTACTCACCTGTAACTGGTGATCTCTGGGAACAGCAGGAATTTAGTCTTCACAACCCACCCACCTCCCCTAGGAGTTGTATCTTTCTATTTCTCTCTCTCTTTCTCTCTTTCCCTCTCTCTTTTGTCTCAGCTTTAAACTCAACTGGAGAGGGACAGTTGGGAAAGGCCGGAAGGTAGCAAGCAGGCGCTGTGGGATGCTCCCAAAATCTTTCCTATTGGATGCTGGGGAGCGTTCCCGCGCAAGCTCCGTTGGTACTGATGATACCCATATGTGAAGACTAAATTCCTGCTGTTCCTGGAGATCATCTGTTACAGGTGAGTAACTATGCTTAACATCCATGGTCACCAATATTATATCGTCATGATTGACCCACTGAGAATTATCTGCCAAAATCCTAAGAAAATGCGTGGTGTCTCGTACATATGAAGGAATGTTTATCAACAGTGGATGCAAATACGAGTTGACAAATGTAGACAAAGGTTCTAATATCATCCCCCTAGTGGAGACTATTGGTCTTCCTGGGGGTTGGTCTTGATTTTTATGAATCTTAGGAACTCTGTAGAACTTTGCTATTGATGGGGACACAATGTTTAAATACGTCCATTCCTTTCGAGAGATAAACTTATTCTGTAGGGCTTCTGAAGTGATCTATTTAATTTCAGATTGAATGGAGTTCACAGGATCTTCTGAAAGTACTTGATACACTACTTGATCCATTGGTTGTTGCATAGCTTCTTCTATATAATAACTACGGCTCAAAATTACTATCGCACCCCCTTTATCAGCCCGTCTAATTACTATATCTGACCTATGTTGTAATTCTTTCAAAGCTACATTTTCTTCTTTAGTCAGAGTGTTAAAACTGAAGATATATTGGATGACACCAACGATACAAGTTCCAGTAAAACATCTAGAGAGAGTGATTTTTTTAGACGAAGAAGTGGAAAAGAAAAAGAAAAAAAGAACCAAGCAAAGGACGTCATCAAGATCGAGGAACATGCCGGCGGAAATAAAATCAACACACCCGGTAGTATTGTCAAATCTAGTGATTAATATATCAGGAGTGGACCTTCCTCCAGAACAATTGAATATATTCGATAGAGGATTGTCGTTTGTGCCGAATATTACTTATGACCCATTTCAATTCCAAATTGATTTCAAGAGTTTATTAAGAAAATTAAATTTGCAAATATATTTTGCTACATCGAATGGATCATGTGATAAAATTGATGCTCAATCTTTATGAAGGACACCTTTACCCATAAAATCGACTTGGTCCCCACCGGGGCCAATCCATCCAGCTCTCCTAATTTTTAAAGACCTGATGATGAAAGAAGTGAAAATGCTAGAGGATACGTCACGGCACAGTTTTAACACTCTGACTAAAGAAGAAAATGTAGCTTTGAAAGAATTACAACGCAGATCAGATATAGTAATATAGCAGTTGATGAAAGAAGCATTGAAGAAAACGTGTGCAGCATCAATTATAACCCAAGTATGCAAGTTAGATATGGTTAGAAAAAAGTTTTTTGAATAAGGGAGAGGAGATAATGGCGATAGAAAGTTTAGAGATTGAGTATGCTCTCGTCTTTTTCTAGCTTAACATTCTGAAGTGCCCCTGAGGAAACTCAGAGTGAAACGTGTGAGAGGTACTAGAGAACGACGTTGGGACAATAGCTGAGATATAAGCAGAAGATTACAATAAGTTAAGCAGTCTTTATAAAATCGAGATGCCAGACCAAGACAAACCACCCATCTGGGCAGCAGCAGAATGGGATAGTGTTGACGGCGGAGGATCACATTTCTGTGACAACGGCAACAACACCAAACTTAAACTGCGCGGAAGAAAGGCCCGGCAATCTACTTCTGTATCTTGCCATGAAAACCCAATGGATAGTTACAACAAAACAAATTGTGCTGTAGTGCTGGAAGATGAGACCCCCAGGTTGGAAGGCACTCAACTAGCTACTGGAGAAGAGCTGAAGACTTTTCAGAGTAAAGCCAGCATTTATGATGTGGTTGGATCAAAGCCCTCGTGACGTCTGTCTGCTGATATAGCTGCGCATGAAATGAGAGTCAGAAGCTGTAAAGATGTCTTACACATTGGAACATGGAACGTACGAAGCATGAACCAAGGGAAGTTGGAGGTGGTCAAGAATGAATTGGACGTGCACAACTTGATCTGTTGGGTGTCAGCGAACTGAAATGGACTGGCATCGGGCACTTTGCATCAGATGATCACATGGTCTACTATGCTGGAAATGAAAGACAAAGAAGAAATGGTGTTGCATTTATAATAAAGAAGAAACTTGCAAGAACTGTAATGAAATACAATGCAGTCAGTGAAACACTTAATCTCTATTCGTCTACGAGGAATGCCTATCGACACAACTATAATTCAAGTATATGCCCCAACAACAGCTGCAGAAGAGAATGAAATTGAAGAGTTCTATGAACAAGTACAAGCTGAAATTGACAGAACATGCAAATAGGATATCCTGATAGTCATGGGTGATTGGAACGCAAAGGTTGGCAACAAAGAAGAAGACAAAGTAGTTGGAAAATATGGACTTGGCAACAGAAATGAAGCTGGAGAAAGACTGATAGAATTCTGCAAGACCAACGATCTATTCATCTCGAACACCTTCTTCCAGCAACACAAGCGGTGACTGTACACATGGACTTCACCCAATGGATTGTATAAAAATCAAATTGACTACATCTGTGGAAGTCGATGGAAAAGCTCTATAACATCAACAAAGACAAAACCTGGAGCTGACTGTGTACAGATCATCAACTACTAGTATGCAAACTCAAGCTAAAGCTGAAAAAGAGCAAACCACTCATGAATGCAGCAAAATATGACCTTGAGAATATACTACTGGAATTTAAAGACTGCCTGCAAAATCGATTTGCTGCTTTAGATACAAATGATAAGAGTTCCAGAAGAGTTATGGAATGACATCAAGAAGGTTGTGTTGGAAGAAAGCGAGAAGTCTCTACAAAAGGTAAAAAAGAAAAAACGGCCAAAATGGATGACGGAAGAAACTCTGAAAATTGCCCAGAAACGCAGAGAAGCTAAAGCCAGAGGAGAAAGAAAGACAATCACAGAACTCAACAGAGATTTCCAACGTGCAGCAAGACAGGACAAGGAAAAGTACTACAATGACGCATGCAAGGAAATAGAAGCAGAAACTATTAGAGGAAGAACAAGATCAGCTTTCCTAAAGCTATGAGAGTTAAAGAAAAAGTTCCAGCCTCGAATTGGAATGTTACAAGATGCTCAAGGTTCTATGTTGAATGATGCTGAGAAGATCAAGAAAAGATGGAAGGAATATACAGAGTTTTTATATGATAAAGATCAAGTGGACCAACAGCCGTTTCAACCTGTACCTTATGATCTGGAACCATTGGTGATGAAAGAAGAAGTTGAAGCAGCATTGAAAGCCTTATCAAAGAAGAAAGCACCAGGCATTGATTGCATTCCCATAGAAGTATTACAGCAATCTGATGCAGCTGTTACCGTACTTACAAAGCTCTGCCAAGAAATATGGAAGACAGCATCATGGCCAACTGACTGGAAAAGATCTGTGTTTATACCAATACTAAAGAAAGGTGATCCAACTGACTGTGGAAATTATCGCACAATCGCTCTGATCCCACATGCCAGCAAGATTCTACTGAAGATTATTCAAGAGACTACAATCATACCTGGAACAAGAACTACCTGAAGTGCAAGCAGGGTTCAGAAAAGGGCGAGGAACGAGAGACATCATTGCGGATGTGAGATGGATCCTTGAAAAGACTAAAGAATACCAAAAGGATATCTATTTGTGCTTTATCGACTATAGCAAGGCTTTTGACTGTGTAAACCATGAGAAACTCTGGGCCACATTAAGAAGCATGGGTATACCAGAACACCTGATGTTCTCTTGCACAATCTGTACATTGATCAAGAGGCAACAGTTCGAACGGAACAAGGAGAAACAGAATGGTTTAAAATAAGCAAAGGTGTAAGACAAGGCTGCATACTTTCCCCCTACCTGTTTAATTTATATGCAGAACAAATCATCAGAGAAGCAGGATTGTATGAAGACAACAGAGGTGTGAAGATTGGTGGAAGACTCATCAACAACCTTCGCTATGCTGATGATACCACATTACTGGCGGAAAGTGAAGATGATCTGAAACATTTGCTTCTCACAATCAAAGAACATAGTCTCAAAATGGGCCTGCACCTTAATGTGAAGAAGACAAAGATCATGACAACTGGCATAATCAACAGGTTCATCGTCGAAGGAGAAGAAATTGAAATCGTGAATAACTTTAACCTACTTGGATCAACTATCAATAAAAAAGCAACAAGCAGTCAAGAAATCAGACGACGCATTGCTCTTGGCAGAATGGCTATGAAAGACCTAGATAAGAGTCTCAAGAGCAGAGATGTCTCTCTCCATACAAAGATTCGACTTGTTCAAGCCATGTTTTTTTCAATAACATCATATGGATGTGAAAGCTGGACAGTGAAAAAGATAGACAGGAAGAAAATTGATGCATTTGAATTATGGTGCTGGCGGCGAATACTGTGTATACCATGGACTGCCCGAAGAACAAACCAGTCTGTACTAGAGGAGATCAAACCTAAGCTTTCTTTAGAAGCTCAGATGGCAAGACTTCGACTTTCATACTTTGGACACATCATGCGGAGAGAGAGATCATTAGAGAAAGACATCATGCTTGGCAAGATAGAAGGTCAGCGCAAAAGAGGAAGGCCAGCAATGAGATGGATCGATACAATAACAGCAGCTACGGGTACCAGTCTGTCAACAATGAGCCGCCTGACTGAAGACCGAACACAATTTAGGATAGCTATCCAGAGGGTCGCCATGAGTCGATTCCGACTCGACGGCACTTAACAACAACAAACAATGAGATGAACATTTTGATTGAGAAAATTCTGAATGCTAGGATCAAAAGACTGTGTATGCATAATGGATAAAGTTTAAGATATAAATGTTCAAGGGGAGGTCATTGATGCCAATGGGCACCATAGTTTGACAAAATTTAATAGTCAAGATCAGTGCCACAGAGTCTGAGACCCCCCCGGAACAGTATAAAATTAATTGTGATTATGGATGACTGTGGACAAGATTGGATACATCCACTGATGAAAGAAGCATATCTTTTTTCTCCAGTTATATTTTGGGGGGATATTTATTATTAGACATTAGAGCCGCTCAAGAAACGAGACCTTAAATAGATGTCATCTGACTGAGCAAGATGGCACCCTTTGGCGGAAAGGGGACCACGCATGCCTGATAGCATTCCCAAAGGCTTTCTGTGAAAGCTGGGGAATTGCACCGTGCGGGCTCCGTCAGCACCGACATCACCCATATGTGAGGACTGATTCTTGCTGTTCCTGGAGAACACCTGTTACAGGTGAGTAACTATGCTAACTGTGCTGTGGTTGGAAAAGGGGGTACAAATATCTGCAGGGACTTGTTCCTTCAGCTATTTTAAAGTGAAAATACATGTGCATTTTGAAAACTGGTGCCAAGTCTGGGGTAAAAAGTATCCATGGACTTAGTGAGGACACTTTCATAGTGCTCATATAGCTACAAAGTCCATATATGCTGTCAGGTGTGATATTTTTGATGAATATACATCACAATATATTCAAGGATTGACAGACTGTATTTGGTATGTATATATAGGTGTGTGAATGTGTGTGTGTGTTTATATCTATCTCTATATATGGAGAGGGACATATCTATCTAAACGCTAACCTGTGAAAAATGCTGTTTACTTTAGGAGCAAGCTACACATTGCTAAGAGATTCATTCTGTGCTTCCTTTTACAGGGATGAAGAGAAAGGCGATGTCACCCATATTCCTGTAATACGAGAGGTTAGATGTGTTCTGTACCTTTGCCTGGCTGTTCTGTTATTCTAGATTCCAGCACAGGTTCTTCGAAAAGCAGAACAGAGTAGCCTTTGCCCTACCCAGCATCAGTAACTAGGGAGTTTGGGGGGACAAGAGCAATGATTGAGGTTGGTTTGTCAGATCCTCAGATTACTTTGTTTACTAGGAAGGTAATTTTTTAAATTGTGTTACATTAGGCAAATTTTATTTCTCACTAGAAACTCTTTAGTTATCGGTGCAAGCACTGATAATGACTCAACTGGACTGTTGTAATAATTGATATTTAGGGATATCTAGTAAGCTAATTTTGAGATTTCAAGTGCTGCTGAATACGGCAGCTAAAATAATTTTTAAGAAGACAAAAATGGGAATGAGCAATACCCTTTTTAGGATAACCATATTGCTTGCCTATTTCTGCTACAATTTTGTTCAAACTAATGTGCTTAGCTTTTAAAATTTTATATGGCTTAGCCCTAGAGTATATGATATCAGTGTTATTACTCTTCTAGATCTCTGTACTCAGCTTCTAATAATACGATGGCAATCTCCTCTTGCTTAAATAAATTAAGCTTCAGAGTGGTGAAGGAGTGGAATTCTCTGACATCAAATGTGAGCCCGATTATTTGCATTTTAGACACCTTTGAAAACAAATCTTTTTCAGCAGTTTTGGGTAGAGGATCATTTAAATTGGAAAGAGAGATTTTTTTTTAGATTCTTATAATGTTAGCTTTTTTATGATATAGAGATGTTCTATGGATGTTTTATAAGATGACATTTTACAGATAGTGTTCTTCCGTTGAGTCCCGCTAGACCAGTCCAGACAAGTGGTTTGTGTTTCCCTACCAGCAGATTGGTGGAGACAAAGAACCAATGAAAAGCCAAGGTTTCGATGACATCACTCCCATGCCTCTATCTGTATCAGTCACCAGAGGGCTTTTGTTTCCATCCCAAAGCATATAGGAGAACATGGCAAGCCTCCCACAACCTCAACGTGGGCAACAATGAGAGATCAAACAGAAGAGAACTATGCACAGGAAAGCATAAATAGAAGACCGTCCGTAGAATATGGACCTGCATATCCAAGCATATAAATCATAATGGACCCTGAGGTACTGCCACAGAATCACAGAGAAAACACAGTTCCAGGAGCAGATCCTGGACTGGTCTAGCTGGACACAAAGAAAGGATATTATCTGGTAAGTAAATATCACCTTCCATATCGTCCTACTAGACCAGTCCTGACAAGTGGGACATACCAAAGCCATGACTCTACTGGGTGGGAAGAAGACACAGCAGCTTGCAAAACCTTGGAGCCAAAGGCTGTGTATGCCCATGTGTGAACATCCAAGCAATAATACTTGACAAAAGTGGAAAGTGATGCTCATGTTGCTGCCCGACAAATGTTTGCAGAGGCTACCAAGCTCCGCTCTGCCCACAAGGACGCTTGCACTCGGGTAGAATGGGCATGCAAACCCTCCAGGACAATCATTCCCTGACGCAAAAAGCCCCAAGATGGAGGCAAGCAAAGAGGTGGCGCTTGCAGGAGCCGCATGAGATCTCCAAACCATGCTTTCCTCGGCCAATCCAGCACCACCAGATTCATACTTCCCAGATAGCGTTCTATATGCTGAATCACATGCCCCACCAGGGACCATGGAGGAAACTTGGAGACCCATTCAGAAAGTGCACGTTTGGGCCGTCCAGATATCCAGAAATCTGGAGGCCCGGGGGGACACCATATTCTGCTTCTGTGAGGGCTAGATGTGCCCATGGGAGCAGAATCACGGCATAGTGATTGGATGTCCCGGACGTGTCCCGATTCAGGCACCCCGGACAACCAGTCAATTGCCCGGCTAGCCCAGCCTTGCTCCTGCATGGAGCTGCGGTGCCATGGCATGGAGCTGCGAATCTCCAGGAACAAGCAGGAATGTAGTCTTCACATATGGGTATCGTCGGTACTGACGGAGCCCGCGTGGGAACGCTCCCCAGCAACCAATAGGAAAGCTTTTGGGAGCATCCCACTGCGCCTGCGTGCTGCCTTCCCGCTTTTACAACTGTCCCTCTCCAGTTCTTTGTTTTCCGCGGAGCCGACAGGTTGCATATCCTGTCACCGCAGAAAATTTCGTCTTAATCTTTGTTTTTGTGGTCGCGTCTGCCTTACCTCAACGCTATACCGGTACCGCCGGTTCTTTATTTCTTCTTCTAAAAAAACCAAAACCCTATAGTTTCTGGTTTCTGAGGTGGTTTACTTCAGGAACTTTTTTTCCTTGGTGCTAGGCGCCGTTTTGGGCACTAGGTCCAATTTTTCCTTAAAAATGGAAAAACCTCTTCTTGGGATTCCTATGATGGTGAGACCAGTGGCATATACAATGGAAACGCTGAGGGAAGGAATTGCGACTCTAAACCTCTCCTTGATTAAAATATGTGGGACGTTTGAATCTGAGATAAAAATCGTTAAAGCTACTTGTGATACTGTCTCCAATACTTATGAGGAACAAGCTGGGAGAATTACCAAACTGGAGAATGAGTTGGGAGAAATGCGAGAACTGGTCACTGCCCAGAATAAGGACAGAGCTGTCTCTAGTCGGAAGATGGAATATCTGGAGAACCAGGTCCGACGGAGTAATCTTCAGTTCCTGAACTTCCCTAGGTCTCCTCTATGGAGATGGTGCAGAAGTACTTCGGGGAGGTTTTGAAGATCCCCCCGGAGCAGTTTCCCCCTATAACTAGAGCTCAGTATTTGTCCCTAGGTAGTAGGGATAGGGTAAGCACGACTCCCTCTACTTCTCCTGGGGTGGGAGACCTTACTGGGTTTCTTGAGAATTCCCTGGAGGTCGTGACTGAAAGAACTACCCTCCTTGTGACATTAGCTTTGGAGTCAAATAAGATTTATATGCTCAGAATGTATTTCAGGAATGCTGGTGAGGTTTTTTTGGGGTTCTAAAGTTTGGGTATTTCCTGATTTAGCTCATGTTACACAAATGAGAAGGAAGGACTTTTTGGCCCTTCGTCCCAGGGTTTTGGCCCTGGGAGCTACTTTTCAGCTTAAATTTCCAGTTAAATGTTATGTGGGATTTAAACAGATGTATTTGTTTTTTGAACCTAAACAACTTCTGGCCTTTCTGGAAGCTAGAGAGGGGAGTGTGGTTGAAGTTTTGTTTCATTCCCATCTGGCTGACGTGTAAGTCTCTTATCTGCTGTGAAATAACATTTATGCTTAGAATAGTGTAGGTTGTACCTTTGGGTTCCTAACTATCGTTTGAATTTCCTGGTACTTCCCTTTTTCCTTCTTTTTTGTGGTCTAACAATAATGGAAATTGTTTTTGATTAAATGTAATTGCTTGTTATATATAACAATAATTCCATTTGTTTCTTTCATTCATTGTAATTTTGTTTGGATGTAATGATTAGATAATTAATAAATATAAAATTTAAAAAAAAATGGAAAAACCTACTTCAGGTTTTAATAAAAGTTTTAAATGTGGCAGTACCATTTCCGTCACCAACACCCATGATTGGTGTCTCAAATGTTTAGGTCCTGACCACTCTATTTCAGAGTGCCTCTGGTGTAGAATGATGTCAAAAAGGGGCCGGCAGAACCGAGCTGCTAAACGTAGCACCCTTTTTCCCTCAGACGCGGCATCTGTTGCATCGATGTCCTCCAGGACTTCATCTTCCTCCCATGGATCTCAGGTAAATAAACATAAATCTAGCTGGTCCTCAAAGGATAGAAATCCTTCTAAGTATCGAGATGCCCCTGACGTTGCCCTTGAGGAATTTTCACCGGCAAAACTGCTCCGGCGGGAGGCTTCGGCTTCCAAAGCATTAACGGGGCTCCAGGATGTTCTCGAGGCCTCAACCTCAGCAGAACTACTGGCGCTATGCTCTGGGGTTCCGGCCACTTCTACCGGTACTGACACCCAAGCATCGGCAGCGTCGATAGACCAGAGATTCCTAGCTATCGAACGCAGTCTAGCGGCTCTTCTCACGGCTTCGGTACTGTTGAGACGCTTCAGACACCTCAACCGGTACCGGTACCGACTGCATCGACATCGGCGGGTATGCCACCCGTACTGAGTCATGTGTCTCTCTCCGGCATCGACAGATCGGTACCTGAACAACCCGATACCGACTTCGATTGATTCCGGTACCATGCTTTGCACGATCACCGGGATCGGAGATAGTTTGAATCTGGATGAGTCTGAAGACTCTGCCGATACCAGAGTACTTCTCCCCGAGGATTCCTCTTCTCCTCAGCGCAGAATGTCTCTGCCAGAGGATATGTCCTTTCAGGAGGCCTTTCCATCACAGTAGCTCCTGAAAAAGAGGCTAGGGCAAAGGAGTTGGAAATCCTCCAATACCCTAAGGCTCCCAAAGAGGCAGCTACTCTGCCTATTCATGAGATCTTACATGATCTTATGCTAAGGATGTGGGAAACACCTTTAACCACATCTCCTCATTCTCGAAGACTCAATACCATGTATCGAGTTCCACCTTGTCCTGGCTTTCAAAAACCTCAATTACCACACCATTCAATGGTGGTGGAATCAGCCATGAGAAGGATGAAAAGTGCAAAGAGACATGCATCCAATCCTCCAGGTCGTGAATGTAGGACTCTCGATGCCTTTGGGCGTCGATGCTTCCATGCTCTCAGCTAGGATCAGTTCCTATATCTTGTATATGGGAATGTTCCTTAAAGAGGTCACAGGGGACTTGGAGCTTATGAGCCCCCTTCTTCCTGATGACAAAAGTCAAGACTATCTCACTCTTGTCAAACATGCTCAGGATGTTTCCAAGTTTGTTAATCGTGCAGCCTTTGACTGTTTTGAGTGCATAAGCAGAACCTCTGCTATTGCCATTGGTGCATGTTGGATTGCCTGGCTGCAGGCCTCTGACTTGGAAATTTGGGTAAAGGATAAATTAGGAAACATTCCTTGCACAGGAGAAAATCTCTTTGGCAAGAATTGGCAGGAGAAGACTAATGAAATAGATGCTGACAATATCACATTGGATAGATTGTCCAAACCTACAGCCGACCCTGCAAAGAAAAGATCCTCTAAGAAACCATTTTTCAATAAGAAAAAGAAGTTTTATCCTTCCTATACCCAACAGGGACACCGCCCAGGTCAGACTGCCCTAAAGGGACAGCAGCAGCAACCTAGACAACAAAAGAAGCTAAAAGCTGCAAAACCTCAGCCAGCTCAGCAGGCTCAGCCTCCTCAGGGGCTTTGACTCCCTTCTAGAGAACTTCGCCTTCCTGCTCCTGAAGGGTCCTTAACCATCCCAGGCAGGTTATGTCATTTTGCCCACAGATAGTACCAAATAGCAGCAGAAAATTGGACTCTGTCCATTGTACGTGAGGGGTACAAGCTTCATTTCCACAGCCTGCCCCCTCCTACAATTATAAGACAGTTCAATTCTCAGACCTCTCTCGACAATCTCTAGAAAAGGGGACTGTTACTTCTGGAGAGAGATCTGCAATTGTGAGTATATACTTCTGGGAATTTTCTGAAAGGAATTCTTTCTATTAAAGCTAATTAATCTGTGAACCCACTATTTTTTGTTAAATCAGTCAGGGCCTAGTAGCAGCAGTTTAAGTTTACATTTAAAACACAGAAGAGAGCTTTCTGGTTAAATTTCATACCCAGCAGAGAGCTTGTAGTTTAAATTTAATAGTCACTCAGGGCCTAGCATCAGCAAAGTACTTTTAGTTTAAATTTAAAACACAGAAGAGAGCTTTCTGGTTAAATTTAGAACCCAGCAGAGAGCTTGTAGTTTAAATTTCATAATAAGTTAGAGCCTAGCAGCCGCAAAGAGCTATAATTTAAATCAAATAAGAATATAGCTTACCTCAGCAGCACAGGACAGGGTACTGTGTAGCAGCCCTCTTTTAATAAGTGTTATTTCCCTCCCTCCCTCCCCCCACCCACCCACCCCCCCCTGGGATAATCGTAGCTTTATAGGTACTTACACATCTTAAAAGACAGGAGGTGCTCTCAGGTGAAGCTCGTTACCCAAATCAGTCATACACTAAGGACCTGAGATTAATTAAGCTTCAGGTGAACAAGGTATATTAAACGTATTAGGTACAGTTTATTGGTACAAATATCCATTGCAACCCTTAGTAAGTAAAGAACTTAAAGATCTAAACAAAAACTTAAAACTAAGATGCAGACAGCAGTCCAGCAGCGAGATGGGGGCTTTCCAGTCTTTTGCATTGAGTGTCACATGTATGATTTTCTCCCAGTTGGTGAGAGGTCTTACTTGTGCACTAGATGCAAGGAGCTCTTTACTCTCAGGGAATGAGTCCATTCTCTAGAGGCTAGAGTAGCAGACTTGGAAAACATAAAACAGACAGAGAGGTACATAGACGAGACCTACAGGGATATAGTCCTGAAGTCCCACCTCCAATCTGGCAGCATCCCTGTTGCCATGGAGGAGAGAGGTCACGTGACAGGAGAGCATCACCCTGGTGTGGCAGGAAGTGATCCTGTAACTAGGACCTGTCCTCCAGGTGATGTAAAACCCTCTCGCACCGAGGAAGTTTCTCCAGGGCCATGTGCCCATGAGGGAAGGGTTAGGACAGCCGTTATAGTTGGTGATTCGATCATTAGGAATGTAGATAGCTGGGTGGCTGGTGGACGTGAGGATCGCCTGATAAGATGCCTGCCTGGTGCGAAGGTAGCGGACCTCACGCACCACCTAGATAAGGTCTTAGATAGTGCTGGGGAGGAGTCTGCTGTCTTGGTACATATCGGTACCAATGACATAGAAAAATGTGGTAGGGAGGTTCTGGAGGCTAAATTTAGGCTTTTAGGTAGGAAGTTGAAATCCAGAACTTCCAGGGTAGCGTACTCCGAAATGCTTCCCGTTCCACGTGCAGGATCCAAAAGGCAGGCAGAGCTCCGGAGTCTCAATGCATGGATGAGACAGTGGTGCAGAGATGAGGGTTTTAGATTTGTTAGGAACTGGGGAACATACTGGGGAAAGGAGGGGCTCTTCCGAAGGGATGGGCTTCACCTTAACCGGGATGGAACCAGGCTGCTGGCATTAACCTTTAAAAAGGAGATAGAGCAGCTTTTAAACTACATAATAGGGGAAAGCCGACAATCGCCCAAGAGCGGATGGTTTGGAAGAATGTATCCTTGAAGGATACTACCAAAAGCAGAGAGGTTCCAAAAAAGAGTAAAGTAGCCCAAATGCCCTCGGGTATGGAGCAGACAGAGCTTAAAGATCCCAAATTACCCATGTCTACCAATAGCCAAATTAATATGAATAAAATACAGTCTCTGAAATGCTTGTATGCAAATGCTAGAAATCTAAAAAATAAGATGGGAGAGTTAGAATTTATAGCACTAAATGAGAGGTTAGATATGATTGGAATATCAGAGGCATGGTGGAAGGAGGACAACCAGTGGGACACTGTGATACCTGGGCACAAACTATATCGTAATGATAGAGCTGATCAAATTGGTGGAGGGGTGACGCTCTATGTTAGAGAGGGCATTGAGTCAGAAAGGATTAAAGTTTTGCAGGAAACAAAATTTGTTGTAGAATCTGTATGGATTGAAATTCCATGTAAAAAGGGGAAGGCGATGGCAGTGGGGGTGTACTATCAACCGCCTAGCCAGAATGAACAAATGGATGATGAAATGCTCAAAGAAATCAAGGAAGCTAACAAAATTTACAGCACAGTAATAATAATGGGTGATTTAAATTACCCCGGTATCGACTGGGTCAGTGTCACGGCAGGACATGCTAGGGAGATAAAGTACCTAGATAAAATAAATGACTGCTTCTTGGAGCAGCTGGCTCATGAACCGACCAGAGGGGAAGCCATATTAGACCTAGTCCTTAGTGGAACACCAGATCTAGTGCAAGAGATAAGGGTGTTGGGGCCACTTGGCAATAGAGATCATAGCATGATCGCATTTGATTTAATTAGTGGAGGAGGGATAGTAAGGAAATTCACAGTACTACCTTTTAACTTTCGAAAGGGAGACTATGATAAAATTAGGAAAATAGTTAAGAAAAAACTAAAAGTAGCAGTTGCAAAGGTTAAAGACTTACATCAAGCTTGGGTGTTGCTGAAAAATACTATCTTGGAAGCCCAGACCAGCTGTATTCCACGCTTTAAGAAAAGTGGAAGGAAGTCCAAAAAACTGCCAGCATGGTTTAAAGGTGAGGTCAGAGAGGCTGTTGTTGCCAAAAAAGCATCATTCAGGAAATGGAAAAAAGAGCCAAATGATGAAACCTGGAAACAGCACAAGCACTGGCAAGTCAAATGCAAGGCATTGATAAAGCAGGCAAAGGGAGAATTTGAGAAGAAGCTTGCTGCGGAAGCAAAAACGCGAAATAAAGATTTTTTCAAGTACATTCGTAGCAAAAAACCTGTGAGAGAGTCAGTTGGTCCATTAGATGATAAGAGGAGTTAAAGGGGCACTAAGAGGCGACAAGGCGATAGCGGAAAGACAGAATGAATTCTTTGCTTCGGTCTTTACTGAGGAAGATGTAGGGATATTACCCATGACTGAAGTGGTATTTAAAGGTGCGGAAGAATTGAAGGAAATATCGATACATCGGGAAGATGTATTACAACTATTAGATAAACTGAAAAGTAGCAAATCACCTGGGCCGGATGGTATACATCCAAGGGTGTTGAAAGAACTTAAATATGAGATTGCAGACCTGCTATTAGTAATCTGTGAACTATCATTAAAATAATCTCTAATACCTGAAGATTGGAGGATCGCCAATGTAACACCAATTTTTAAAAAGGGTTCCAGGGGTGATCCGGGAAACTACAGACCGGTGAGCCTGACGTCAGTACCGGGAAAAATGGTAGAAACCATCGTAAAGAATAAAATTACTCAGCATGTAGATAGTCATGGCCTAATGGGAGACAGCCAACATGGCTTTAGACAAGGAAGATCTTGTCTTACTAATCTGTTATGTTTTTTTGAAAGTGTGAATAAACAGGTGGACAAAGGTGAGTCGGTTGATATATAGTGTATTTGGACTTTCAGAAAGCCTTTGACAAGGTCCCCTCATCAGAGACTTTTGTCAAAACTAAAGAGTCATGGGATAGGAGGCAGTGTACTACTGTGGATCAAGAACTGGTTAAAAGATAGAAAGCAGAGGGTTGGGCTAAATGGCCAATTTTCCCAATGGAGAAAGGTGAATAGTGGTGTACCCCAGGGATCTGTGCTGGGTCTGCTGCTTTTTGACATATTCATAAATGACCTAGAATGTGGAATAACGAGTGAGGTTATCAAATTTACAGATGACACAAAACTATTTAAAGTTGTTAAAACCCAAGAGGATTGTGGAAAATTGCAAGAGGATCTTGATAAATTGGAAGACTGGGCATCAAAATGGCAGATGAAATTTAATGTGGACAAGTGCAAAGTTATGCACCTAGGGAAGAACAACCCAAACTATGGTTACACAATGCAAGGTTCCACATTAGGAACCACCACCCAGGAAAAAGATTTAGGCGTCATTGTGGATAACATGTTAAAACCCTCGGCCCAGTGTGCAGCGGCGGCCAAGAGAGCAAATAGAATGCTAGGTATCATAAGGAAAGGAATGGAAAATAAAACAAAAGATATTATAATGCCTCTATATCGTTCCATGGTGAGACCGTACCTTGAATATTGTGTGCAATTCTGGTCGCCGTATCTTAAAAAGGATATAGCGTTATTAGAAAAGGTTCAGAGAAGAGCCACCAAAATGGTAAAGGGGATGGAAGGATACTCCTATGAAGAAAGGCTAAAAAGGTTAGGGCTCTTTAATCTGGAAAAGAGATGGCTGAGGGGAGATATGATAGAAGTCTATAAATTAATGAACGGAGTGGAACGGGTAAATGTAGATCGATTGTTTATGTTATCAGAATATAGAAAGACTAGGGGACATGCAATGAAGCTACAGGGTAAACTATTTAAGACTAATAAAAGAAAATATTTTTTCACTCAACGTGTAATCAAACTCTGGAATTTGTTACACGAGGATGTAATAAAGGCTGTTAGTGTAGCTGGGTTTAAAAAAGGTTTGGACAAGTTCCTGGAGGAAAGGTCCATAAACCATTATTAAGAAGGGACCCAGGATATCAATGCTTGACCCAGTACAAGCATTGCGGAACCTATGTCTTTTGGGGAAACTGCTAGGTACGTATGACCTAGATTGTCCACTGTTGGAAACAGGATACTGGGCTTGATGGACCTTGGTCTGACCCAGTATGGCATATCTTATGTTCTTATGTTCTCTTAGGTCAAGTAGTCACAATGCTCCTTGCTCAAGGAACAATAGAGGAAGTACCCATTCCCCATCAGGGTACAGGGTTCTACTCCCCTTATTTCCTTTTTCCAAAGAAAACATGAGGACAGAGACCCATTTTAGACCTCAGAGAATTGAACAAATATTTGTTCCGAGAGAAGTTCAAAATGGTCTCTCTAGGAACTCTGCTGCCATACCTTCAAAGTCAGGATTGGCTTTGTTCTCTAGATCTCAAGGATGCGTATACTCATATTCTCATCCATCCAAATCACAGGAGATTCCTCTGATTCCTGTTTCAAGGAAAGCACTACCAATACAAGGTTCTTCCCTTTGGCCTGGCTTCTGCGTCAAGAGTGTTCACAAAATGCATGGCTGTGGTAGCAGCATTTCTCCGCACTCTGGGAATATTCGTCTTCCCTTACTTAGACGACTGGCTCATTCGAGCCCCTACAGTGCCAGAAGCCAGCTCTGCTCTGTTTTGCACAATGCGAATCCTTTAGTATTTGGGACTGGTCATAAATCTCCCAAAATCCAATCTTGCTCCCACTCAGTCCCTAGAGTTCATAGGAGCTCATCTGGATACCAGACAGACAAGGTCTTTCCTTCCGCAGCCCCGCTGTCTTCGCATAGTACAACTAACTTCCCAAGCAGTGCTCAAACCTTGTCTCACTGCTCGGGAAATGCTACAATTGCTAGGCCACATGGCATCCACCGTGCATGTGGTTCCTTATGCTCGCCTCCATATGTGAGCAGCCCAGTGGACTTTATCCACTCAGTGGACACAGGCCTCAGGTTGCCTGTTGGACATAATAACAAACTCAAACTATCTTATTTCGTCCCTCAAATGGTGGCAATCTTCTGATGGGGTCTCCTTTCCAGCAACCCCTATCCCAAGCCACCCTAACAACAGATGCATCACAGGTGGGTTGGGGAGCCCACCAGCACGATCTCTCTAACCAGGGTACTTGGACTCCACAGGAGGCCTGTCTTCACATCAACCTCCTGGAGCTCAGAGCAATCTTCTTTGCTCTTCGAGTATGTCACGCCCAGCTCAGCTACAAGACAGTCCTAGTTCAAATGGACAATCAGGTAGCCATGTTCTATGTGAACAAGCAGGGCAGAACAGGCTCTCTGTCGCTATGCAACGAAGCTTTGCGACTATGGGCCCTCGCCAGAGAGCATCAGATTCATCTTCTTGTGGTGTATCTTCCAGGCATTCAAAACTCTTGGGCAGACAGTCGAGTTCGGCTTTCACACGAATGATCTCTCCATGCAGACCAGGTTGCCCAAATATTTCAGATGTGGGGAACCCCAGACATAGACCTCTTTGCAAGTCCGCTGAATGCCAAACTTCCCCAGTTCTGTTCCAGAATTCTGAATCGATGTTGTCAGGCAAGGTACGCCTTCCTCCTTCACTGGGGTCAGGACTTCCTATATGCCTTCCCATCCATTCCCCTCATCCCCAAAACCCTATTCAAGCTTCAGAGAGACAGAGGTCATATGATCCTCATAGCTCCACGTTGGCCACGGCAAACGTGGTACCCTCTGTTCCTACATCTCTCTCAAGCTCCGCCTCTGGAGTTGGGATCCGCTCCAGATCTACTCTCCCAAGAGGATGGGATGCTGTGGCATCCAAATCCCCATTCTCTGCATCTCAGGGCCTGGTTGCTGAAAGCCTAGAACTTCAGGATCTTAACCTTTCCCAACAGGTAAAGGATATCCTTCATGCTTCTAGGAAACCTTCCACAAGACACTCGTATGCCTTTAAGTGGAAAAGGTTTACCATATGGTGCTTGCAGAAGGGTCTTAACCCTCTTGCTATACCTCTGGAATCGATACTGGAGTATCTCCTTCATTTGTCAAATGCAGGTCTCAAGACAAATTCAGTAAGAGTCCATCTTAGTGCTATTGCAGCTTCTTACAAGCCTCTAAGTGGACAACCTATTTCCTCTCATCCTCTCATAGCGAGATTTATGAGAGGCCTTCTTTTAACAAAGCCTCCCATTAAGCCACCACTGGTGTGGGACTTAAATCTGGTGCTCGGGCACCTCATGAAACCGCCCTTTGAACCATTAGCCACTACATCTTTGAAATTCCTTTCCTGGAAAGTCATCTTCCTCATTGCAATCACATCAGCCCGTCGCATCAGTGAATTACAAGCGTTAGTGGCTGATCCCCCTTATACAAGGTTCCACCATGATAAGGTAGTTCTTAGGACTCATCCACACTATGCCAAAGGTGGTTTCGCCTTTCCATTTAAACCAAGCGGTTTACCTTCCTGTATTCTTTCCGAGGCCTACCTCCAGTGCAGAAAGGAACCTTCATACCTTGGACTGTAAAAGAGCTTTGGCCTTTTACTTGCAAAGGACACAGCAACATAGAAAATCTTCTCAACTCTTTGTTGCTTTTGATCCTAGTCATTTGGGACTTCCAGTTTCCAAAAGAACACTGTCCAACTGGATCGCACAGTGCATATCCTTTGCCTATGAGAGTAAGAACCTTCCTCTTGAAAGCCATGTCACGGCTCACAATGTGAGAGCCATGGCAGCCTCAATGGCTCATCTTCACTCTGTGTCTATCGACGACATCTGTCGAGGAGCTACTTGGGCTTCGGTACATACCTTCACAGCCCACTACTGCTTAGACAAGGACTCCCGCTGGGATGCCTTGTTTGGCCAAGCTGTTCTTCAGCACCTTTTTCAGACTTAATCAACTCCTACCCACCGTCCCTGGTAGGATGCCAGAGATTCATGGGGGAGGGAAGTGGAGCCCTTTCACAAAGGCTGACAACTTCCTGGGGCCATCTCCCTGGCATCTGCAGCTAGGGAGTCCCCATATGTGAAGACTACATTCCTGCTTGTTCCTGGAGATAGCGTAGTTACTCACCTGTAACAGGTGATCTCCGGGAACAGCAGGAATTTAGTCTTCACAACCCGCCCACCTCCCCTAGGAGTTGTATCTCTCTCTCTCTCTTTCTCTCTCTCCCTCTCTCTCTCTGTCTCAGCTATAAACTCAACTGGAGAGGGACAGTTGGAAAGGCGGGGAGGCAGCACGCAGGCACCGTGGGATGCTCCCAAAAGCTTTCCTATTGGACGCTGGGGAGCATTCCCGCACAGGCTCCGTCGGTACCGACGATACCCATTTGTGAAGACTAAATTCCTGCTGTTCCCGGAGATCACCTGTTACAGGTGAGTAACTATGCTTTCCCTGTGGCAACAGTGAATCCTTCATTCCCTGCAGGCCAACCCCTGATAGGGCCTTGCATGGCCAGGGTTGGGCTGCGGAGAACCCTCTGTACCCCGTCACCTGTATTGCGGGCCCTGGCTATGGCATCCCCTGACATCGAGGGGGACTTATTCCACTTCTGAGATGAAATAAGTCCCCCGTTTAAATGGTCGACCCTGGACGTATAGGGCTGACCTCGGAATTGGCCCTGTACATCTGGGGACATAGTACCACCCACTGCTCGCCCTCATTCCACCCTTGGCCTGCCCCCTCCTGCCCCCGTCCAGAGCTCCCTGCATATCTCCCTATATGTGCAGGGAGCTTTGGAATGCGGAAGGTGGTGGTGCTAAACGTGGTTCAGAATGAGGAGATGTTGACTTGGCCATAGAACAGGCATTGACTTGGCCAAGGTGTCGACACTGTCGAACCCTGTCCATGCAATGACTGAGGAAGTGGCACACTTGCCATTGGAGCGGGTTACCATCAGATCCATCTCGGGGCAACCCCAGCAGCGCAGAATCAACTGAAATGCTTCCTGAATCAACTTCCACTCTTCCTGGATCCAGAGAGTGCCAGCTGAGAAAGTCCGCTGTCACGTTGTCCACCCCAGTAGTGTGCTGAGCCGACAAAGCTAGGACGTTCTTTTCTGCCCAGGCAATTAAGAGAGCTTTCTCTGTGAACAAGCAGGAAATAAGCCCTCATGTATGGGTGACATCACCAATGAAGCCCCATACAGAACACACCCCAGCTTCCAGAGGAAGCCTTTAGGAGGTGCATCACGCATACGCACCTGTCTTCCCACCTACATCGGTGCCATCTTCTCAAGTCTTCTTTTTTTCACAGAGCCACTAGGATGTGTTCCTGCAGTCCGAAAAAATGTTTTCTTTTCTGGCCCTTGTGGACCATTTCTGTGTTTTCTTTTCTGTCTGTCGTCGATTAAGCAGTTTTGTCAATTTTAGGTTTTTCTTTTCTCTCTTTTTGTCGCTTTTAGAGTGTTTTACTCAGTAGCAAGATTCGATCCGAACAGGAACCAGTTTGGATCGATCCCATCACTGACAGAATTGAGCGGGTGGCAGCACAACATGCATTTGTGTTGCTGGTGCTGCACGCTCAGGATGCTGGCTGTCACCACAGGACAGCAGCTCCCTGGTAGCCCAGTGGCCTGATCCCCTCCCCCCCCTGCCCTCAAGTGGTTTGACAGCATCAGGGGCTTCCCGTAATGCTGCGGTCGCCCGGTTCAACAAACGCAGCTAGTGGCAGGAACTAGTTTGCATGATCTGGGCCGAACCAGCTGGATCCCACCACTGGTTTTACCCTATCAGGGTTGTTTTCCCGCCTATGAAGGCTCTGCAGTTTAATTTTGCTGAGGAGGTGTTTTTCAACTTGTGCAAGCCAGCTAGTGGCTTTAAGAAATGCATTATGTTGTAAGACCATTTCTGCCAATGACCGCCACAACTGGTGCTTGCAATGCCTTGGGACTCAATCACCAGCCGGCATCCTGCGAGCTGTGATTACAGATGACATGCCAAGGCTTGAAGGGTCAGGAAAAAAAGGAGGGGTCCCCCTTCAGCTCATCGGATTCAGCATCCTCAACCCTGACCCCCTCGTCTATGTTTGTCAAGAGTTCTGAGGCATCCAAGGGAAAGGAGCTGTGTGCCCAGTCAGAGCAGAGGGGCCCGAGCAGCAAGAGGAGACTCTCTGATGAGACCCTGTTGACGATGAAGGGTGAATACCAGGAGATATTCCAGGTGCAGTGTCATTGCTGCCCTTCTCGATGTGATTCGGAGAGCGATGTCTGACAGCAGCTGGCCAAGCTTCCCCAGTGGGAGGACTCAGCCTGGACATCGGAGTTCTCCCATTGCTCAGGAGGGCAACCAGATGTCTCCTGATGCACCCATCATCGTGGAGTCTCCACCCAAGATGTCAATGCCAGTGTCTGAAGCTGCGGCATAAGTCTCCACGCAGGTGGTGGTTCAGGAGGAATACCTTCGAGCCCTTGAAGCTCACTTGGTGGTGGTGGAAGCCTTGCGGAATACAGGCTTTGTGGTATGCAAAGCATCATCACCGCATTCCTTCCAGCCTATCCTGGAGACCCATGCCCTGCCTTTAGAGGTGGGGACATCGGGTGGGAGATCGGAATCAACTCTGGTTTCCAGAGCAATCTCCTTCTCCAGTGTGTCGGAGTCCAAGGCCCATGGACATTGCCATAAGTATACCGGGTGATGGGGGCCATCAGCACCTGCTCTCTTCCAAGCCACAGAACCAGTGGGAGGAGGAGACTCAGCATTACTTCGACTTCCTCTCGGAGTCCAAATCCAAATGGGAGACCGAGGAGGAATCAACAGCCTTGGACCTTCGGTTTCCGGACCCCCCCCCCCCGACCCGTTGCCTCCCCCAGAGTGATGCAGATCACTCCTGGAAGACATTTCCTTCCAGGACTTTGTTAGGGACATGGCCAAGGTCATCCCCTTTTCCCTGGAATCTGAGGAGACATTGAGGGCGGAAGAACTAGAGCTTGTCTAATACCCCTCGGCCCCCAGAGAGGCGGTGACGGTTCCCGTGCACCATGTCCTAAAGAGGTTGCTGCTGCGGATGTGGTGCACGGGAACCTCTTTAGCCACACGGTCTTGCCATGACTGGGTCCAGATGTCCCCGGGGTTTGAGAAGCCTCAGTGCCCCACAATTCTGTTGTGGTTGAATCAGCCTTGAAGTTTCACGACTCACTCTTTGGTACCGCTGGGCCATGAGGCTCGCACCCTGGACTTCTTTGGGAAGGAAATGCTATCAGGGTCGCATGCTGGTTGCCAGAGTCCTAGCCTACCAGACCTATGAGCATGTTACTTAATGATGTTATGTAGGACTTGGAGGACTTTGCCTCTCTCGTCCCCAAGGACCATCGCGAGATGTTTTGGTGTCTGGTGGCTCATGGCAAAGACTGCTCAAAATTCATAGTGCGGGGTGCTTATGATGCCTTTGAGTCCATGGGCAGAGTGATGGCTGTGGGCATCACTGCCTGCCGGATAGCGTGGCAGCAGTCTTCCAACCTGGAGCAATGGGTCCAGGACAAGATTTCCAATGTCTCCTCAGGGAAACTGGTAGAGGAGAAGGCAGAGGAGCTCGAGAAGGAGCATGTGACTCTCTCGAGGCTCTCCAGGAAAACCGCGGATCACACACAGAAGAAACAAGAAGGCCTTGTACCTGTGCCTGCACCAGTATTATGCGGGACAGCCTCAGACCCAGCCGAAGGTGAAGACACCCCGCCAGCAGCAGAAGGAGAAGACCCCGAAGGCACAGCCCACCCCGCAACTCAAGCCAGGTGCGGGTTTTTGATAGGTTCCTCAGGAGCATAGCCAGCTGAGAGTTGTCCAATTATGCATATGCCAGCAAACATATAATTGCCTTTGAATGGGGCATATTTATTTATTTGTCTGATAGGGTATATTTTATCATTCATATAGAGCACTCCCAGATTCACCAATAAAATGCTCCCAACAACAGATGCAGAACAGAAGTAGGGTTTTTCACTTTACAACTCAACATACAAAAAAAGATTCCATTCAAATTCTGGTCTCAAATCAGTGACAACTCCTTCTAATGTGAAACACTGTGCATCATAACGCAAAACCCTGCAAATGGACACTCAACACCGGCACCAAATCTAAGAACTCGACCCCATCTATGAAAAATCAGCACTGCAAAACTTCTAGAATACCAGTAACCTCTAGCTGGAAACAGAGAACAAGCCAAATTGCTACAGATTCCTACACAGAACCAGCATGTTAACAGAATCCCTCATCTCGGCTGCACATGGTAAAAACAGACCATTACCCAATAAAGAATAAGAAACTACAAATTAGAAAAGAATATACAGACAAAAATTCAAATGGAAATCCCACAAAACAGACACTGAAGAAAGAGAAACAGAAATGCATTTCCTCCTCTACTGAACTCTAAAAAATGTACATTTTAAAAACTGACACATTTCATTCTCTAAAAAACTGCCACTCTTTTGTACCTTTGTTGTCTGATCATTTTATTTTTCTAGTTGGTTGGTCCCGGTCTCTCTTTTCTGCTTCCTCTTGTTGGTTTTCTTCTAAGTCCTTTTCCAGGATTTCATGTCCATTTTCTGTTTCTTCACACTCCTTGTCTTCATCCTTTCCTTCCGTACATCTCTCTCTAACACTGATCCTTCTGTTTCATCTCTTTGTCTCCATTTCTCTCATCTGCCTTTTACCTAACTATAGATTCCATTCCTCCCTCATCTCCTTCATTCTTCAGCCTTCTTCTTTTCGCCTTTCACCTCCTTACTAGCTTTCCATTTCCTAACCTTACTTCCCTAGTCCTTCCATTCCCCACCTGTCTCATTCCTTTGCCAGCCTCCTATGTCCCCATCTTTCACCCACTTCCTAGTCCCCCATACCACCTTCTGTATGCATCTCCTCCCCAGCCTCATCTACCGCCTTCTACCTCTCATCCCCTAATCAGCCCCACTTCATTCCCTAGCATTTATCCTCTCTCCACCTGCAAGCCCTTTCTTATGTCTTAACCCCATCCAGGTTTTCATTTCCACTTTCACCTCCCCCATTTCTACTCCTCCTTAACTTCTTCAAGGAAGACATGTCCCTTCCTGTGGCTTCCATCCACTCTATAGCCCTCTGTCTTTTTCAACCACCCCCAATCCTTCTCTAAACCCTCCATGGCCCATCAAACCTTCGCCTGCCCCCTCCCCCCCAATTCTGCACTTGGTCTCACAGCCCTTTTCATAACCTTCACCCCATCACCTTGTTCCCACTGTCCTCCTGCATGGTCAATTTTTTAATCTCCACTATCCCCCCATGCAACACAAGTCCCCACTTTTTCACCGCACCCAGTTCCTGAGTCCTCACTCACAATCCCATCCAAGCAAGTCCCGCTTACATGCCCAATACCCAGCCTATGTTACTCTTACTTCTGTTTTCACACCCAATCTTAGATTCTCTACATAATCACAAGTCCTTGCCCTCCCACATCTCCGTGTCCCCAGTGCCTACCCATCTACCACCTCCTCCAATATTTATTAACCTTTCCTTTCCTCCTCCTTACCCCAACATCCGATCTTATATCCCGTCCTCTCAACCTTCCCCTGATTATGATTGATTCTTCCCTAGCCTCTACAATATCTGTCCTCCTCTTCCTTCTCACTCCCTCAGCATCTCCTTCTTTTTACTATGCTGACCACAACATTTGTTACACTAGCCCCCTTTCAGTACCAAGCCCCCAGCCCCAAAATTAGCCCCTTTCCAGCCCCAGTCCTCCAGCATAAGCCCATTTCCATGCCCAGCCCTAGTATCGGCCCATTTCTAGTCTCAGTTTCCCCCCAGGTCTAATATTAGTCCATTTCTGGTCCCAGCCCCCCCACCCAGCTCATTTCTAGTCCCAATCCCCCTCAGTATCAACCATTTCCAGTTCCCCCCCCAGCTCCAATATCAGCCCATTTTTGCAGTATCAGCCCATTTCCAGTCCTCCCTCCAAACCCAATATCAGCCAATTTCTAGTCATAGAATCCCCCATCCCATCATTGGCCCTTCTCTATCACCATTCTAATGCCTCAGCCCCTTTCCAGTCCCTCCCTTCCACATCTTACATCAGCCCCCTAGTCCAGGCCCCCACCCCTATCAGATCTGTCCATTAGCTACCTCTTACCTCATCACTTTCAGCCAGCTACCTCTTCTCTACCACTCCCTGCCTGTTCCTAAGTTAACACACAGCTGCAGGCTGTGCTGTTCTGAAGCAGCCCGGCCACGACATTTTTAGTAAAGCAAAAAGTGCTTATTTTGCTTTACTAAAAATGCTGTGGCTGGGCTGCTTCAGTACAGCACAGCTGTGGGAGCAAACGAAAATGCCCCCATGGCTGAAATGTTAATATGGCTGCAGCAGGACAGAGTAGAGAGAGGAAGTGGGACAATGGAATCTATACTTCTGCCCAGGTCTTCACAAATTTAGTTTGTATTGAGAAGCCAGACCAAAATCTTAGGAACCATAGTCTGTGCCCTCCTAGGCCCCCAACCCCTATTGCCTCCATCCTCCACTGACATTCCTCCATTTGCAAACTCATACATGGCTGGGAAGGGTGGAAAGGTTTGTAGAGAGATGATAGTAGGGGCTGTACAAGGCATCTTTAGATAAAAATATGTAGAAAGTGGCTGTGTGTGCTTGTATGGTGTAATGGTGATTCGTCTGTGCATGGGATGTGGTGGTGGATGTTTTTGTATGGGTAGGGTGCAGGGCTGTGCTGCAGAGCTGGGGAGCCTCTGTGTGTGTGTTGCAGAGTTAGGTGCCTAGCTGTGTGTATGTGAATACTGTGTGGTGGTGAGGTGGCTTTGTGAGTCTGTTTGTGGGTCTGTGGTGCAGAGGTGGGGTGCTTATGTGTATGTGTTCTGAGTGGGGGATGCATCTTTTGGCATATATACACACATTGTACCCTTTTGTCCCTGTAGTCATCCTTTTAACCTTCAACACCCTACACTGTTCCCTGCCCCTTCCAACCCCTCCCCATGCTCTTTTCCCCTTCCAGACTCTCTCCCCTTCTCCTTCATCACTAGCAGTCCCACCCCCTGTCCCCCATTACACTATCCTCCCTTCTTTTTTTTTAATCTACTGTCCCTTTAAATGTTTGCTACCTCACTCCCCCCCTCTCATCTAACCTTTTCAGCAGGCCCTGGATCCAACTGTCCTTTGCCTGCCAGCAGCCTACTGCCTTCCAGGCTTTCCCCACCTGTCCTGCCCATGGGGCTCGATCTCTCGTGGGCAGACAGGAGGGGCTTTTGCCATGATCCTCTTCTCCCCGCGGGGATCCCTGTGGGCAGCCTGTTGTCTCCGAGCCACGTGTTCTGACCGCATCAAGAAATGCTGGAATGCCGTTCCACCCTGCTCCGACACAAATTAAGCCCTGGTTGTGGCTATCCTGAAAACCTGACTGGCTAGGTGTGTCCCAAGGGTTGAGAACCCCTGAGGTAGACTGATACAATTATATATCAAAAGAAATGAAAGTTACCATTGGATGGATCATGAGATTTATTTTAACGTTGTTTTTAATAAAAGAAAAGGCCAATTTTAGATAGGATGTGGAAAGGGGAATTAAGATGTCCAGGTTGCAAGTTGAAAATTCCCACTGTATTTTATACAGAGCCTCTTATAAAATACATGTAAGGACTTGGAGGAGCACATATTGATGCCTCATTATGACCATTAGAAGCATCCTGTTTCAAAAGCTGTACATGAGGGGGAAAAAGACATGCAGCTGTACCTCAGATGTGCGTGGAAGAAGCTTTTAAAATTGCTGCTTTCGACTTATGCATGCACCTCCCGATCATCCCACTGACATGAATTCCAGCCCTGAGCATTAGGCCTCCACTCAACCTCTGCTGGCACCAAGACATCCCCTCACGATGACTCTCCCCGCAGAGCCCCCTCCCCTTCAATCCCATCCCTGGCTCTTAATGGGTCCCGGTAGTCTACTGGAACTTCAGTCGCTCCTGCTCATGCCGGCCCTAGGTTACAAAATGGTGCCTGTGACTCCTAGTGATAGTACTGTGAGATAACCACTAGAGGTCATGGGTGCCATTTTGGAACCCAGGGCCGGCATGAGCAAGAGTGACAGGATCGTTTCTGCTCCCACTGGACTACCAGAGACCCCAGTAAAAGCCATGGAGGGGATTGGGGGCTTGGTAGGGGGCTTGATATAATATAGAGGAATTGATATGGGGGGGAGAGGGATCATTGTCAGGGAGAGTGATTGAGGGGTTGCTCTCCTCAGACTTCGAACCTACTCCTTCAAGCAGGCACTTTGTTCATGCCTCAGGGAAGCTGTAAATGGAGACATCTAGAATTTGTTTGTTTATCAATGTGTATTCCCCTTGTAAAATGGAGGATACATGTTAATATTGTCGGCCCACTCAAACTACTCCCACTCCATGCTCTAACCATGCCTCCTTGGAATCTAGATGTGGTGCAGTCTTCCATGTGTAAATAGCAGTTTTCTAAAATCACTATTCCTTATCATCCTGCTAGACCAGTCCAAACCAGTGGGTTATGCTCCTAAACCAGCAGATGGAGGCAGAGAATACGAAGTTTCAGTGACTGATGCATCCCTGGAACTTCCCAGTATTCTCTGCATCCAGCAGATAGTGGTGATTTGGATTGATGCAGCAGCTTTGTGAGGCCTGACTCTCTGGAACAGTTACAGCATGCCCTCTTTGGTTGAGTTCTGATGGTTCATGGCTTCTGCTCTCAGGGATCAATCTAAGGATCATTCCCTGATTGAGCACTGGAGTAGCCATTCCGGAACTAGACTTAAGGGTCTTGTGCCTGTGGATGTCCATTTGTTTGGCTCTTGGCCCTAAGGAGACTCGACCGGGAGGGAGGTAATCTGGATTGGATTTATCTTAGTTTATATTCCCTCTACTCCCTCCTGCTCTGCTCTCTCTTCTTCTTTCCCTTTCTTTTCTGTCCTGTCAGTGCAGCTTGCTTAAAGTTCAAAACAAATAAAAGGATCTAAAACAAGGACCAGGGGTTCTTTGTTGCTACTGAGGAGGGGTTCCCCTCTCATTGGGGGAAGCCTTTTGCAAGTGGGGAACGCATATCAGGAAGGATCATCCTTTTTTTCTTTGTCTGCTTCATGGCTCAGAGCAGTCTGCCAGCGGTGGTGGCTTAGCAGGTCCATTTGGCCTCTAGCTTAATTGTAAGCAAAGGTGTGATTTATGCAGCACTCACAGCATGAGTAGTTCAGCCTGATCCTTCTGTCCCACATGTGATAGACTACAGAGTCATCGGCAAGTCCCTCTGCAGCAAGGGACCTTGTGCAGTGCAAGATGCGCCTGGGCTGGTCTTCCTACCAGCAGGGAAACATGGCTCTATTGCTGTCGGACTGCATTTCTTCGCCCCAGTAGCTCAATTTGGGGGATTGGCTCCCAGGCTTGAGGGGCCATCAGGGAGCCTCTGTTGTCTGTTTTGGGGTAAATCTGGATTTAGAAGCTGTCCAAAGGTTTCTGGCAGGAGGTCTTCCAAATCAGTTATCGAGACCTCTCTGGCTGCCTTCAGCAGGCCCTTATGGTGTTTGGTAGTGCTGGGCAGGCTGTAACCCAGTTGGCACTGTAGGGGGCCCTGGAAGGAGCGGGGGTTCTCGCTATGTGCTCTACGTGCTCCAGGAGGCTTCAAGTGCAGAGGGTTGGTCAGGATCAGCCAGCTACATTTTCTCACTAGGAGACTTAGAGGAAGATCTGTCTCCCCTGGAGTCTTTCTCCCAAAGAGGGCAGTTCCCCATCGGAGGATGACGAGTCTCCATTCCTTATCGTTCCTCCAGTCCGAGAGCATTCTCACTGACTTGCACTGTCTCACTTGTGGGTTGTCATCCCTCACCAGCAGCTTTGGAGTATGATCATGTCACACTTTCTTACCTCACCATAGACGACTGGTACCTCCCACCAACTCCAGTATCTCAGTCTCCAACCTGGTGAGACATGATCCCAGTCCTAGGACTCACTGAAGGGACAACTAAGCAGTTGACAGGGTTTTTAAACTGAAAAGAAAAGCAGTATTTGTTATGACTGACTAAGGTGCATTACAGTGGAAAGCTGACACAGGAGAGGAGTTTTATAAAGTTGGGGGGGGGGGAGGAAGGAAAAGAGCAAGCTGGGGCAGGCAGTGAAGGCCTTAGCAGGGAAAGTCACTACTCCTGCTAGGTTCTCTGCTTCAGAGACTCCCGGCACTTTGGGGAGTAAAGGGCGGCTCATTGCAGCAGATCCTTCGCCCATGGGATTTTGGCATGCTTTCTCTAGCCCAATGCCACAGATGTTCAGAGCACAGCTGAGCATCAGATCGGGAGGCTGTCTGCACCAGGTCGCTGCTGTGAGCAGAGGGATTTCCTGCTCACACAGCTCAGGTAACTGTGGGAACTTGTGCAAGGGGTTTTGTTTGGGGCCTTGGCAGCAAAAGAGAAGCCGTGGTTGAGAGCAGCTTCTCCCCGGCTTGAGCTGGAACTGCCGCCATTTTATGAGCAGCCACTGCCACGTGTAGGGAGGACTCCAGGGTCGGGCCAGACGCTGCAGGTCCCATCTCACTTTTTTTTTTAGGGTGGGTCTGGGGAGTATAAGGAAGTTTCAGAAGGGTTTTCTTCCTGTTCTTTGGTTGGTTTGGATTATGTTGAAGGTAACACTTTTAAAAAAATAAATAAATAAACAAATAGGGAAGTCAGTGAGAAGGCTTTTGTGAGAGGCAGCTTATACATATCCTGGCTTCAGCAGGGGAGTGTAGCGGCTTCTTTGGCAGAGCACTATGCCTTCCAGACCTGTATGCTTAAGTTGTGGGTCCCGCAGAGGTGTTGTCTCAGCAACCAGCTTCTGCCGTGGCTGCGATGCAGAGTTCAGGTCCTTGGAACAGGGCCTCAGTGATGAAAGAGATGAATAGGCTCTTGGTGGCCTCGAGGTAGGAAACTCACAAAGGACCACCCTTTCCTGATGGTAGACCGGTAGTCCTGAGCAGGAACCAAGGGGGATGCCTCTGAGGTCCCCCAAGCCCTTCACCTCTAAAGATTTCTCAGCAGGGACACTCCCAGGGGGTTTTCATCCGAGTTTGTCCTACTCATACATAGGGCCTTTTGTCTGAGGCAGAAAGGGCAGGACGGGCAAGGAGGATTCCAGAGGACAGCAAGAAAATGAGGGATGGAGCCAGAGCTTAGCTGATGGCAAGTCGAGAGTGACCCCTGGGAAGATATGGAGTTTGCCCGTCGGGTGAGATGGAAGACCCGGAGGGGGAGGCAGCTGGAGATACCAAGCATATGGAATTCGAGGAAGGGGAAATTCCCCAAGGGGAGGAATTCCACACAGTGCACATTTTTCTCAGGGAAGAGCTCACAGCGCTCATCATGCACTTCTCAAGAGCCCTAAATATGGATTTGAGCACTCCAGAGGATGATGACCCTCTAGAAGACCCATTTTTCTAGGTGGTGCAGAAGATTCAGACGGTGTTTCCCTTTATCAAGTGGTCAAACAGATGATTCAGGATGAATGGGACATAATGGAAATGGTCTGAAGGGAATGCGGGTGTTGACCTGTTTGTACCCTCTCTCGGATCAGGCTAAGGACCTGTTCTGCTCTCCCAGGGTGGACGCAGCAATCTCTGTCATCACAAAGAAGACAACCATTCCAGTAGAAGGAGCTTTGGCCCTTAAGGATGTGCAGGACAAGAAATTGGAATCCCTGCTCAAGCAGGTGTTTGACATTAATGCCTTGTCCCTACAGGTGTCTGTCTGCGGAGCCTTTGCGGTTCGCGCATGTTTACGTTGGCCACAATCAGTCTTGTGCACTGCAGGGGACTCCCGTCCATTGCCACTGGAGGTGGCAAAATTGGAGTTGGGTGCAGCATACTTCACAGACATGTTTTATGATCTCATTAGGGGCCTGTCCAAGGGTAAGGCCACAGCGGCGGCTGTTTGCCGCTACCTTTGGTTATGAAACTAGTCGGCAGACGTTTCTTCCAAAACACGATTGCATAAGCTTCCATTTAGGGGGAAGCTTCTCTTTGGGGAAGATTTGGAGAAGTCGATGAAGGATCTTAGGGAGTTGATGAAGGATCTTAGGGAGACTCCCTGAGGATAAGCCAAAGCTGGTTTGGTCTGTAGTCCTGGTGAGGGGCCAGTCAAGAGACTTCCAGCGTTTCCATGTGGTGCATTTTGCTCCATTCCAGAGAGGAAGGTTTCCTTCTTGTGGGAAAGCCTTTCGGGGTTTAGAGGTGCAGGCAGAGATTTCTACTCCTCTGCTGCCTCGGCTAACAAAAAGACGCAATGATGCCATGGCGATTCGGGGGGTGTTGGTTCCCATGGGCGGGTTGGCTGTGGGACCTTTACACCGCCTGGACCAAGATCACGACCGACCAATGGGTACTTGAGATCATTCGAGAAGGTTTTGCACTGGAATTTACCTGGCCTCTGCGGGACGCCTTCGTCAGTTCCCCTTGCAGGGCACCGTGGAAGCTCAAGGCCATGAGGCACACACTGCAGCACTTAGTCGCACTGTAGGCAGTAATGGAGGTGCCAGAAGACCAACGAGAGTGTGGTTGATACTCCATTTACTTCATGGTCCCATAAAAAGAAGGCTCCTTCTGGCTCATATTAGATCTCAAACATGTAAATTGGTATCAGAGTACCTCGCTTCCACATGGAGACGCTTCAGTCCATCATTGTGGTGGTCAGAAAGGAAGAGTTCCTGACCTCCCTCGATCTCAAAGAGGCGTACTTACAAATCCCCATTTGGCCAGAGCATAAGTAGTTTCTGTGTTTTGCAGTGCCAGTGGGTCATTTTGTTTCAGGCCTTGCCGTTTGATCTGGCAACACCCCCCCCCCCCCGTACATTCACCAAGGTGATGGTGGTGGCGGCGGCAGCAGCTGGTCTCAGACAAGAAGGCATCCTCGTTCACCCCTACCTGAACAATTGGCTGATCCGGGCCAAGTCCAAGGAGGAGAGCCTGCAGGCCACGGAATGGGTGATTGATGACCCAGCCGAGACTTTGTAGAAAGGCAATGTGGCCACAAGCCGATTCCAACCATCCCAATATTTAATGTATCTGGGAGCCAGGTTTGGGAGAGAAGGGTCATTCTGCAGACTCAGATCAGACAGTTTCTTTGCATGCCTGCGCTGACAGTGTGGCATTTTCTGTACATGCTGGGTTCGATGACAGCATCAATTGAGTTGGTGCCCTGGGCATGCACGCACATGCGACCAATGCAGCGGGCACTGTTGCAAAGATGGTCAGCTCAGCACCACGAGCAGTGACAGAGAGCGTGTGGCCAATCAGTCGGCTAGAGATGAGAGCAGTATACCTGGCATTACAGAGATTACTGCCCTTCCTTCAGGAGAAGGCAATGAGAGTACTCTCGGACAACATCACCACGATGGCATATATCAATTGACAAGGAGGCACAAAGTGTGCAATTTAGAGGAGGAAATCGAGCCCTTATTGGCATGGGCAGAGGACAACTTGCAGGCACTGTCGGTGGTCCATGTAGCCGGCAAAAACAATGTCACAGCAGACTTTCTCAGCTGGGTCCGACTGGATCCTGGAGAGTGGACTCTCCACAAGACCGTCTTTGCACAGTTGGTGCATCGTTGGGGACAGCCAGTCATGGACCTGATAGCCACCTTTCAGAATGCCAAAGCACATGTTTTTACAGCAGAAGAGGTGCTCGATGCACTGACACAATGGTGGCCAGTGGAGGGTCTCCTGTATCTCTTTCCTCCATGGGCCCTAATAAGGAGAGTAGTGCAGTGAATAGAGGTGCACCAGGGGCTGGTAGTGCTAATTACCTCCGATTGGCCAAGGAGACCATGGTTTGCTGATCGCGTCAGGTTGACAGTCGATCGGCCCTGGCGTCTTCCAGTTTGCCAGGACCTACTAGTACAGGGCCCCATCTGGATGCCTCAAGTGGGTCGATTCTCGCTTACGGCCTGACTCTTGAGAGGGCTAGGTTGAGAGCGCAAGCATATTCAACTGCAGTCATTTCAACATTGCTAATGGGCCCGCCAGCATTCCACTTCCCTGGCCTATGTCCAAGTGTGGTGAATCTTCGAAGACTGGTGTTCAGAACGTGGCTGTCATCCACCTTTGGCTTCTGTACCTGATATTCTTGCCTTTTTGCAAGCAGACTTGGACAAGGGTTTTACCTGCAGTTCATTACACATGCAGTTGGTGGCAATTACCTGTTATCACGGCAGGATTCAGGGAGTCTCCCTTGCATCACACCCAGACGTTGCTCATTTTTGCGGGCTGTGAAGCATCTTTGTCCCCCCCCCCCCTGAATGGTAGACTGCCTTAGGATCTGTTGGTGATGAAGGAGGCGCCTTTCGAGCCTTTGGGGGCCAGTACCTTAAAGGACTTGACCTTGACAACAGTCTTTTTGGTGGCTATCTGTTTGACCAGAAGGATTTTGGAGCTCCAGACGCTGTCTTGTGGGGCACTATTTCTCTGCCTTTCCAAGGAAAAGGTGGTGCTGCAACTGGTGCCTCCTTTTGTGCCTAAGGTGCTGTCAGTTTTTCATCTCAATCAGTTGGGCACTCTTCCCGTGTTCACAGGGGTCGAGGACTTGCTATTGCAGTTATTGGATGTCAGGCACATGTGCACCGCTACTTGAGGTGGACAGAGTGTTTCACAAGTCAGATCATCTTTTTATTCTGTTTGGAGGTCCACACAGAGGCGACGTAGTCTCCAAGGCCTCAATTGCATGCTGGATAGAGGCCATCTCTTTGGCATACCTTTTGCATTGCAGAGCATTGCCCAAAGGGCTGAGGGTACATTCCACCCATGTGCAAGCGGTTTTATAGGCGGAATCCAGTCTAGTACCGCCAGCAGAGATTTGTAAGGCAGCAACGTAGTCTTCTTTGCATACATTTGTGAAGCATTACACTGTTCTACACATTTTCAAAAATTGTTTGCTTCAGAAATTAAATGTGCTATTTCTTAATGAATTTGATACACTGAATTCAAATATGATAGTGAAATTGGTCAATTAGCTCCTGTTTCTATGATATGTTGAAGAATTTACATTTTACCACTATGTATGGTGAAAATCAAGCCTAAATCCTTAGATGTAAATCAATATCTTATTACAAATGAAACTTTGCACCATAACAAGCATGTTTTTATTAAATAAAGTTCATAAACGTACTTAGAAGAAACAGAGGAGTAATTATGTTTGTAATTTAACTTTCATTAAGAACATTTGTAAGTACATTCTAGCAAGTTTTGTTCTCATTTAGTGGCTTCACGACTCTTCCTGATCTGTTTCTTGTACTGAAGCAATGAAATATCCCTTGTCACTGTCCAGCAGTAGTCTGCAAGCATTGATGGACTCCATTTACCCTGATATCTCTTTTCCATGGCTGCAATATCTTGGTGAAATTGTTCTCCATGTTCATCACTTACTGCTCCTCAATTTGTGGGAAAAAATCTAGATGAGAGTATAGAAAATGAATCTTTAAGGACATGTTGCAACCAAGGTTTTTGTATGCCTTGAGAAGATCTTGAACAATCTCTTGGTAATTATTTGCTTTGTTGTTTCCAAGAAAATTTTGTGTCACTGATTCAAATCCTATCCATGCAGCCTTTTCCTTTCCACGCAATAAACGAAGAAATTCGTCATCTTGAAGAAGTGCACGAATCTGAGGGCCAACAAAAACTCCTTCCTTAACTTTGGCATCACTCAGTCTAGGAAATTTACCACTAAGATACCTGAAAACAGGTTTAGTTTTATCCATCGCCTTGACAAAGTTTTTCATTAGTCCCAACTTGATGTGCAAGGAAGGCATCAAAATCTTGTTGCTGTCTACAAGTGCTGGAAACAGAACATTTTTGCTTCCAGGATCCAGTGACTGATGGAGTGGCCAGTCCCTTTTGATGAAATGACAATCTCTAGCACGACTATCCCATTCACACAGGAAGCAGTAGTACTTGGTGTATCCACCCTGAAGACCAAGCAAGAGGGTGACCACTTTGAAGTCCCACAGATTGACCATAGATGTTGATCATAGTTTATACGTTTCAAAAGTCGTTTCATATTGTCATAAGTCTCTTTCATAAAAACTGCATGGCCAATAGGAATTGATGGTAGCAAGTTGCCATTATGCAGCAATACAGCTTTAAGACTTGCTTTGGATGAATCCATGAAGAGCCTCCAATCATCTGCATTGTAATTGATATTGAGAGCTGCCATTAAACCTTTTACCTTGTTGCATGCAGCAAGATCACCTTCTTTGAAAAAGAATGACACCAAGTCTTTATGACGGTCCCGGAAAAAAGAAGTTTGAACGTCACCAGCCAGAAGATTCCACTGCTGTAGTCTGGAACCCAAAAGCTCAGTTTTATTCTTTGGGAGATCCAAATCCCTGACAAGGTCGTTCAATTCACCTTGCGTTATGAGGTGTGGCTCATTAGCAGTGGCCAGAAGAAACTCTGGGTCACGTGAGGTTGACGGTTCATGACTACAAACTTCTTCCTCTTCCTCACTTGATTCTAATGATAATGATTCTGACATTTTGGGAATCGGCAACCCTTCTCCATGAGGCACTGGGTGTATTGCAGATGGAATGTTTGGATATTGCACGGTCCACTTACTCTTTCTGGATATGCCTTTCTGAAATGGAGGAACCATGCAGAAGTAGCAATTGCTGACGTGATCCGTGGGCTCTATCCAGATCATTGGAACTGCAAAAGGCATTGATTGCCTTTTCCCATTCATCCATTGCCTGAGATTTGTTGCACATGTATTGCAGCATATGTGTGGCGCCCAGCTCTTATCCTGATCTCCTATTCTTCAGTCAAAATATAAATTGTAGGCTTTCTTAACCGCCACACTCATATTCCGTTTTTGTGATGTAAAAGTCACTTCACCACAAATATAGCAGAAATTATCTGCATTATTAACACAAGTACGATGCATAGCCGAATACGCTGTGATTGACCTATCGGCATAAAATAATGCAAAATAATTAATTTTGAATTTTTCTGTGACTATAATACACCTTAAGATTTATATTGTCAAGTGATGCAAATTTAAATACTGATTGCATCATCTGGTTTTGGACAGATATTTCTATTGGTTGCAAGTAGAGATTATGCAATCTCACACAAATGTTGCGTAATACACAGTTAATGGCCCCTAATGACTAATTAATAGCATATATCTTAGCAATTAGACCTAATCAGCCATTTTCATTATGATTTCTGTGTTCAGCAGCCTTAAATTAGTTTAGAACTGCTGCTTTCGTGGCCGAAGCATTTTGGCTGTTGAACAGTGTTATCGTTTGGATGTGCAAGCAGCGGGGGATGCACGGTTTGGGTCGGCAGTGCTTCAGACCAGCCTTGTGGGTCCTTCCCGAGGTTGATATTGCTATGGTACATCCCACAAGTGGGGACTGGACTGAAGGAAGGTAAACTTAGATCTTACTTGCTAATTGTCATTCCTTGAGTTACTCCAGTCCAGTCCCAAACCCTCCTGGATTTTATTTTCTCAAAGATTTGATGGTGTTCCCAGGCCTGAAGAACTACGTCACTGAGTGGTCCGGAGGTGGAACAGAGAGCCATTGGCGTGCATAGCTTCATGAAAGTCTCCCAGTTCCTTTCCAGGGGAGGTCGCTGGAGGAGACATTGTTTAGTTGCAGTCACATAAGTGTATTTTCACTACAATTTCTTATTTGAGGGAGGGTTTTTCTTCTGCCTATTGCAGATAGCTTAATGGGTTCATGTCAATTTGGTAAAAAAAAAAAAAGAACAAAGATTCATATTAATTATTGCTCCCGTGAGTCTGCTTTGTCAGTAGGGTACTGGAGCTGGTGGGAGGTGCTAGCCGTCTATTAGTGGTGAGATCAGAAAGTGCAATATGCTCAATCTCCAAAGCTGCTGGTGAGAGGTGACAACCCACAAGTGGGGACTGGACTGGAGTAACTCAAGGAAAGACGATTAGCAGGTAAGATCTAATTTCACCATTATTCGCTTATTCCACTGTGAGGAATATTTGGCCTTGATGATGCAGGTGACCTCCATATCATGTATGGGGGACCCTCTGCTTCAGGAGGCAGAGGAAAGGGACCCTATTCGAGAAGGTTTGCGCAAGCCTGGGAAGGCCTTCCTTCTCCACAAGGCCTTGCAGCGCATAGTGCTGGTAGAGGGGGACATTCTGGATGCATCCTCAAAAGGTGGTAAGATGATGGGAAAAATGTATCCGCTGCTGCAGAGGTACCTAGACTGCTTTGTTACAGCAGTCCCTAAAAAGACCACCATTCCTTTGGAGGAGGGTATAGTCCTGAAGAACGCTTAAGATAGTTGGAAGCTGCCTTCAAGCAGGCGTTTGTTTCTTCTGCACTCAGTTTCCAGGTATCGATTTGTGGGGTCTATGCAGCTAGGGCACTCCTTCGCTGGATTCAGCAGATGCCAGAGTCTGAGGAGGTAGCACAGTTGATATCAGCAGCAGCCTTTTTGGCTGATTTGAGTTATGATTTGGTTCATGTAGGGGCCCATTCAGTGGCCTTTACTTTCAAGGTGCAATGCTGGCTGTGGTTACCAAACTAGTCAACAGATTCAGCTTCTAAGATTTGTCTTAGCATTCTGGGGATGATACTTCTTTGGCAAGGATTTAGAAAAGCTGTTGAAGGATATGAGCAAGACCCAGCCCCAGCATGCTGCCAGAGGATCTATCTCATTCCTCTGAAAAAGGTGCCTCCAGTAAGTCACTCTTTCAAGATTGGAAGTGTTTTGGCCTTTCTGCTAGACCCAGTCATTTTCTGCATCTTACTTGTTGGGTACGTTTCACAGACAGCAATCCTTTCAAGGGGCCAACAAGCCTGGAGAGACTTCAGGTTCCTTCTCGGGAAGAGCCAAGGTTCAGCGATGAGGACTCGGGAGAGGTCCATTCCAAGGAGACACAGACAGGGTGTCTGCTTCATCTGTTTGCTTCAGAATGGACCAGTATCATCATGGACCAATGGGTACTCTTCCCAAAGCATTCATGATATCCCTTTGTGTCTGTGGCCAAACGGTTCACATTTTTGGAAACCTTTGCACATCTACAGATATTGGGATCTACTATCCTGGTTCTGGTGAGGGAGTAAGATCCTTTGCCATGCTCCATCCAGATGTTGATTGGCACATTCCTGCTGCAGTATCATCTAGAAGTAAGGAGATCCTGGATTCTCTACAGGGAGAACTATTCAGGCAATTGGTAACAGACCCCACATGTGAAGGGGCCATACTGGACTTTTTGCTTACTACCAATGGTGAAAGTGTTTCTGATGTTGTAGTGGGAGATCATTTTGCATCCAGTGCTCACCAGATGGTGTGGTTCAGTATTAGTACTAGGGCTGTTAGAATCCATTCAAAGGTGAGGATCTTAGACTTTGGGAAGACTAACTTTGCCAAGATGGGCCAATACCTCAGGGAGTCGTTAGTGGGATGGGAACAGCTGGGGGATGTAGAAAAACAGTGGGCAAAACTGAAAGGCGATATTTTAAGGGCAACCAACCTTTTTGTTAAAATGGTAACTAAAGGTAAAAGGAAAAGGAGACCGCTATGGCTTTCGAAAGAAGTAGCTGAAAAAGTGAAGAAAAAGAGGGAGGCCTTCATGAAATACAAGAGATCGCAGAGAGAGGAAAACAGGCATCTATATTTGGAAAAACTTAGAGAAGCTAGCAAAGTAGTCGGGAAGGCAAAGATTCAAAAGGAGGAGGAAATAGCCAATGCAATAAAATGGGGGGATAAGACATTTTTTCAGATATGTTAGAAGAGGAAGGGCAAAGGTGGTGTTGTCAGACTCAAGGGTGCAGGGGAGGAATATGTAGAAGCTGATAAGGATAAAGCAGAATTGCTTAACAAATATTTCTGTTCTGTGTTCACAGATGAAGAACCAGGAGCAGGACCTCAGAAAACACCCACAAACAGGAACAGAAGGTAGGGATATTGTGAACAATTTTCAGAAGACTGCGTTCGTGAGAAACTAGCTCAACTTAAAGTAGACAAAGCGATGGGACCGGATGGGATACATCCTAGAATACTGAGGGAACTTGGGGACGTTCTAGCAGCTCCACTGACTGACGTTTTCAATGCCTCATTGGAGTCGGAGTGGTGCAAAAGGACTGGAGAGAGGCTCATGTGGTGCCTTTACACAGAAGCGGAAGTAAGGATGTGGTTGAAAACTACAGGCCGGTTAGTTTAATTTCGGTGGTGAGTAGAAGGCAGGGGAATTAGCTCAAATGGTAGAGCACTCGCTTTGCATGCGAGAGGCAGTGGGATCGATGCCCACATTCTCCATGGTATGTTGTTGCTTCTATGTTTCTATCAAAAAAGCATGGGACAAACACAGAGGATCTCTAAAGGTAAAAAAGGGGACTGTTGTAGTTGTTATGGAAGGACAGACTAGATAGGCCATGTGGTCTTTTTCTGTCATCATATTTCTATGTTTCTGTCAAATTATTGGAAACACTGCTGAAAGAGAAAATAGTGAGGTTTCTGGAGTCCAGTGGATTACAGGATCCGAGGCAGCATGGATTCACCAGAGGCAGGTCTTGTCAGACAAATCTGATTGATTTCTTTGACTGGGTGACCAGGGAGTTGGACCGAGGGAGAGCCCTAGATGTGGTGTATTTAGATTTCATTAAAACCTTTGACACTGTTCCTCACAGGCGACTTATAAACAAACTGAGCACCCTAGGGATGGACCCTAAAGTTACTGGTTGGGTTAGAAATTGGTTGGGTGGGAGGCGACAGAGTACAGGTAAATGGAGCTCTCTCTGAGGAGAAGGATGTTACCAGTGGTGTGCCCAAGGTATCTGTCCTTGGTCTGATTCTTTTTAACATCTTTGTTAGTGATATAGCAGAAGGGCTGTCGGATAAGGTTTGCCTCTTTGCAGATGATACCAAAATCTGCAATAGAGTAGACACCCAGGAAGGTGTAGATAGCATGAGAAGGGATCTAGCTAAGCTTGAAGAATGGTCTAGAATTTGGCAGCTGGGATTTAATGTTAAAAAATGCAAGGTCATGCATTTGGGCTGCAGCAATCCAAGAGAGCAATATAGTATAGGGGGTGAAGTACTTTTGTCCACTAAAGAAGAGCGGGACCTAGGTGTGGTTGTGTCTGATGATCTTAAAGTAGCTAAACAGGTAGAAAAGGCGACGGCAAAAGCTAGAAGGATGCTTGGGTGCATATGGAGAGGATTGGCTACCAGAAAAAAGGAGGTGATAATGCCTCTGTATAAGTCTTTGGTGTGACCTCATTTGGAGTATAGTGTGCAATTCTGGAGACCGCACCTTCAAAAGGATGTGAACAGGATGGAGTCGGTGCAGAGGGCGGCTACTGAAATGATTAGTGGTCTTCATTATAAAGCATATGAGGACAGACTTAAGGATCTTAATATGTACACCTTAGAGGAAAGGCAGGATAGAGGTGATATGATTGAGATGTTTAAATACCTCCATGGCATAAATGTTCAGGGAGAGATCCTCTTTCGATTGAAAGCAAGTTCTGCTACGAGGGGACATGGGATGAGGGTGAAGGGAGATAGATTCAGGAGTGATATGCGGAAATATTTCTTTACAGAAAGAGTAGTGGATCCGTGGAATAGTCTCCCAGGGGAGGTGGTAGAGATGAGGACAGTAACTGAATTCAAAAAAGCATGGGACAAACACAGAGGATCTCTAAAGGTAAAAAGGGGACTTTTGTAGTTGTTGATATGAAAGGACACACTGGATAGGCCATGTGGTCTTTTTCTGTTCTGATATTTCTATGTTTCTATGTTTCTATTTCGTGGTGCCCAAGAATACGGGTTCCTTTCATCCCATTTTGGACCTCAAAAGTGTTAATGTTGTGCTACAGGTGCCCAGATTCTGCATGGAGACCCTGTGTTTGGTCTCATTGCTTTGGTGTTTCCAGGAGTTTCTTGTCTTCTTGGACTTGTCTGAAGCATATCTTCATATCCTTATTCAAGAGTGTCATAAGAGGTTCCTGTGCTTCTATGTCCTGGGGAAACATTGTTTAGTTTTGAGTTCTTCCCTTTGGGCTGGCAATGGCTCCCTGGATTTTCATGAAGATCATGGTTATGGTAACAGCCTTTCTGCACCAGGAGGGAATAAGGGTACTCCCCTGTCTGAACAACTGATTGATACAAGTAGATTCTATGGAGGAGGTCAAGTTGGATGAGTGAGGTATTGGAGAGCCTCAGCTGGGTGATCAATTAGGACAATCTCTCTCCTTCCAGATCGCTGGTGGAATTGGAGGCCCTTTTCGATATTGAGCATAGGAAATTATTCTTGCCCAGGGAAATGATCTACAGTCTGATGAAACAAGTCAAGACTTTTGGAGTCCAATATGTTCACAGGGTCTAGGTTTATCTTCAGCTCCTGGATGTTATGGTAATGACCTTTTGAGTTGGTACCCTAGGCAACGGCACACATGAGGTTCTTGCAGAAGTCACTTCTATCCGACTGGTCTCCAAGGTTGCAGGAGTATGAGGTATATCTGCCCCTTCCTAGCATGGTCCGGAGGGACCTGGAGTGTTGGCTGGCTCCTTCACATCTGCTGACAGGGATGTGTCTGGAATCACCTGACTGGGTAGTGGTGATGACTGATGCCAGTCTGACAGTCTGGGGGGCCCATTGTTGGGGACAAATGACATAGGGTCAGTGGTTGAAACAGGTCTCTTGGTTGATCAACAGACTCGAGGCCCCAGTGATTTGGTTGGCTTTGGAGAGGTTCAGCCACTTTGTGGAGGGCGCTGTGATTCAGGTATTATTCAGCAATGCAACAGTGATAGCTTACGTCAGCTGGCAGAGGGGAACCAAGAGTATGGCAGTGTCTATGGAGGTCGCTTTGATCTGTCAGTGGGCAGAGCTGTACCTGTAGTCATTGTCCACAGCTCATACCGCAGGAGTGGACAATATGCAGGCCAACTTCCCTAGTCACCAGCAATTGGAACCCAGCAAATGGGAGCTGGGAACTCTTGTGTTCAGTTTGACTGTGGGGCTTTGAGATCTGCCAGTGTTAGATTTGATGGCATCCTCCAAGAATGCCAAAGTGGTCCACTTCTTCAGTTGGAGAAAGGAGCATGGCTCTCAAGGTATCAACACTCTGCTCCAGCGGTGACCAAAAAAGAGCTCTTCTGTATGTCTTCCCTTCCTGACTGCTTGGAGAATTGCACACCTATCCCTAGTGATTCTGGTGGCTCTGGATTGGCCTCTGTGGCTGTGACATGTGGATCTGGTGCAGCTTATGCATAGGGATCTGTTGCCTTTGCAGGGTTGGGATCTTTTGCAACAGAAGGATCCAGACCCATTTTGGCTTATGGCTTTGGCCACTGAAAGGCATTGGCTGTTGCACAAAGGCTATTTGGCAGCAGTGGCGGCCACTCTGTTAAAGGCATTCCGAGCCTCTACTTCCTTATCCTATATATGGCATATCTTTGAAGCTTTGTGTAAGAGCCAAGGTTTTTCAGTAAAGCATGTGGATATTCCTCGTATCCTTGCCTTCTTGAGAGAGGCTTGTTCCACAGTTCCTGAAGCTTCAAGTCACAGCCCTAGCCTGTTTTTGGGGAAAAGTGAGCGGTGGTTCCCTAGCAACTCACTGCAATGTAACCATATTTTTGAAGGAGGTGTAGCAGCTTTGTCCAGCCTGTTGGCTTTTGCTGGCATAGTGGGATCTTCCCCTAATAATTCATTGAGCTCTAGTGGGACTGACTTTCGAACCATTGCAGTAGGCTTCTGTTAAGGATCTATCCCTGAAAACAGTGTTCCTAGTGGCTGTCGCTTTGACCAGTTGAATGTTTGAGCTACAGGCCCTGTCTTGTAGGGATTCTTCTCATTTTTTGGATGATGCAGTCTCTCTACATACAGTGCCAGTCTTTTTTCCAAAGGTGATTTCTCTTTTCCATGTGAATTAGTTGATCTGCCTTCCAACCTTCTCAACGAAGAACAAAAAAGGACACTCCAAGCTTCTCCAAGCTTCATGCGCTTGGTGTGCACAGAGTCTCAATTCAATATCTGGAAGTAACAAATTCCTTTCAGAAATCAGACTGTCTCTTTGCCCTTTTTGGCAGGCCTCGTAAAGGTGAGGTGGCATTTAAGTCTTCCTTGGCCTGCTGGATTAAGGAGGCTATTCAGGCTGTCTACATTATGGGTGGTAAGGAAGTACCTCTGAGCCTGCAAGCCCATTCGACTGGGGTGCAAGTTACATCCTGGGAAAAGACTAGGACATTGTTTCCTGAGGATATCTGTAAAGCAGCAACTTGGATGTCACTGCATTCTTTTATCAAGCATTACCGGGTAGATATATGGATCAGGGAGGATTCGACTTTTGCAGAGCAGTTCTTACAGAGGCCTTTTCTTCCTCCCTCCAAAGTCAATAGAGCTGTGATACATCACACTGGTCTGAACTGGTCTAGCAGGATGAAAAGGAAGATGAAATATATTTGTATTAGCTACTTCATATTCTCTGCCTCCATCTGCTGGTTGGGGAGCACAACCCACTGGCCTGGACTGGTCCAATAGGATTTAAGGAAAGGAAATTAGCAGGTATGAACAAATTTTACTGTTGCATGTGCAGGTGATCTATTTGTGCAAATGCCTATGTTTACACACAGAAATGCTTCTAAAATAACCCCTAAATGTGTCCATTTTTATTTTTAAGAAAGCCAGCAAGGTTCTGGAAACTGGAGCTAACACACTGCAAAAAACATTGGTTCTGAAGAAAGAAGTTGAGCTTGACCTTGTCAATGCACAACTTCTTGCCAAACAGCAAGAGTTTAAAGAACGGATGGAAGCTGTGGAGCAGAAAAGGGCTGATTTCATGAAACACCAGGAGGAGGTAAGAAGCACCATGTCTACTCCCTGACAGAATGCTGGCTCTCACGGTAAGTGAACACTAGAATTACACACCAGGTATCCATGATTGTAGATCAAGTGAATGTAGATACAGTTTGAGAATCACTGTAGAGATCATAAAAACTAGACGTCTGAGGTTTTAGAGGGCCAGATTTCACAAGTGAAACAAAAAAGAAATTACCTATCCAGAACATGTTTGATTTTTACAAGGAAAAAAGTTTTCTATAATATCTTTTTTGTTCTAATACTGAATTAGCAAATAGAGTGTAATTATAAAAAAGGTCACCTAGGTTGGATGGCCAAGTATAAAATAACCTCAGAATAGGTGTCTAAAGATACATAGGCATATATGTGTCTTTATAAAATAGCCTACAAAACCTGCTGAAATAGCTGCTCTCTGCAGACCTGTTTTCATACTTTCTTGTCATTTCATTGGGGTGAAGAAATAGCCTAGTAGTTACAGCACTGGCTTGGTAACCAAGAGGCCAGGGTTCAATTCCCATTAGCACTCCTTGTGGCCTTGGACAAGTCACTTAACTCTCCATTGTGTCAAAGAAAGGTCTGGCAATTTACTTCTGGTCACACTGCTCAGACAACTCAGGAGCTGCTTGCTCAGACAACTCAGGAGCTGCTGGGTAACCAGGAGTCAGCACTGACATGTACTTTTATATGTGGAGTAATTTTATGAGGCCTTTTACATGTGTACAACAGGGTTTATGAGCAAAAATAAGTAATGGATTTTTATGAAGCATTTTGAAAAAAAAATATTTAAAAAATGGACAGTTGAACTGGACCAGTGATGAAATCTAAGGGGTATATTTGATGTGTCTAGAGATATGAAATACACCCATATTCCTTTTTGGTGGTCTGCATTGTCTAGCTCTTTAATTGAATTGATGATTGTAAATCAGAAGAACTAAGCCTGCATTCCAGAAGGATTTATTTCTTTTGTGAATATATTACTATGTCTGGATCAGGATTGTGTGTAGCAAATAATACACATCGGGCATCACTGCCATGATATTACAAAGGGCATCTCAGAAAACCCCATCACGATGCATGCACATTAAAAGAAGTCGAGGAAGTGGTCTTGTTTGTCCCATCTACCTTAAACTGCTGAGAGACATGCCTATTGGCATCTCTGTCAGTTTGCCATGGTCCATGGATAGAGCATCAACAATAGCATCAACAATGTTCCCTGTAAAATAGTTATCTCCAAGTTATAATGCCCTGTTCAATGTAATTTCAGTTTGTTCAATGTAAACCGCCTTGATATCATGAAAGGCGGTATATAAGAAATGTTAAATAAATAAATAAATAATAGCAATATATCAGGGATGAGCTGGTGAGTTGCTGCATTACAGTAAAACTAATTAGTAACATGTAACGAGAATCTACTAACATTCTTTGCAGGGTTCTTTATTATAAGCCCTGACTTGGCTATAAAACCTATAGGAGAACAATTTAGAAGGGGTAGGAGCAAACTTAGAGCAACACCTTTTAATGGTCAATTAACAGGTTACAGGACAGGGGAGTTGCAGGGTTGGGCTACAGGAGCCTTACTTTTCTGATGGAAACAAATGGATGCACATGCTCCAGCAATGCAGCTTACTCATCTGTGTGTCTTTTCCAAGTCCAACAGCCTGTGGAGAGTATCTCAAACTATTGGATGCATAGGCTCCAAACTGGAGAAACCCCACAGTTGCTATTGATGGACAGGAATTGAAGCTGGTATAGGCTGATGCCCACGCATTCTGTAAAAAGACTCCAACAAATTCTAAATACTGCCGTTAATTACCCACTCAAAATCATGTGACAATGTCATGCCTCTCCTGAAATCTCACCATTGGCTCCATGTGGCCTATCGCATGAAATTCAAAATTCTATTTCTAGCCCACAAGGCATTCTATACCGGCCTTCCACTTTATCTCTCTAATGCTCTCATACTCTACACTCCCTCTAGAACTCTTCATTCTCAGCACCACAATAGACTTGTAGTCCTGCCGAACAGTTGTACTTATCACAAATTTACTAATCAAGCACCTTTCTTTTTTTTGGCTCCTGCTTTATGGAAATCTATTTCACTATAAATTAGGCAAGACACTTCATTGAAATTCTTTAAGAAAACCCTCAAATCATTCTTTTTTTGAGCAAACGTTTGGAGGTCCCTGTGTGGGCGTTAGATAGGTCCGCTAAACACTTTTCCTTCTCCTCCATCTATATTATTTTCTCCTTTAACCTTAACTATATTCTTCTGCTTTCTTCTCTCTACTGTCCCTTTTTTCTCCTAATTTTATTCTGCCTTTATTTTTGCAACTTGTATTTTTAGATTTTTTTGTAACTGCTTTGGTGCCATTGGTTAAAGGTGGTATATCAAGTTCAGAGATAAACCATAAACCATTCAGGAGGCTGTGCCAAATACACCTCTAATGTCTGATCTGTACCCTCAGATCATTCCAGCCTAGAGAGTATGAAGGAATGAGAAGGACCGATGCCTCGGCCAGCCCCAGAAGAATCATCCTTTCCATATTGTCCTACTAGACCAGTCCAGACAAGTGGGTTGTGTCCCCCTACCAGCAGATTGATGCAGACAAAGAACCAATGAAAAGCCCATGTTTCAGTGGCATCACTCCTATGTTTCTATTCGCCTCAGCCACCAGAGGTTCTTTCAGTATTTCTTTATCTCCAGCAAATGGTGGATGGATTTTCTCCTCTCTGAAGAATTGAGAGGAAAGGATTGATAAAAACGCTCGTGACAGACCACTGCAGCTTGAGAGGCTCCACTTGACTGCGGTCTTTTCAGTAACCATTATTTTTTTTAAAGTGCCATCAAGTCAATGCAAGATATGACCAGAAGTAGATTGCCAGGCCTTTTCTTCCAAGGCAATGGAGGGTAATGTGACTTGCCCAAGGTCACAAGGAGTACCAGTAGGAATCTAGTCGTCCTGATTTTTTGGATACTAGGCTACTCCTGCATAGGAGGAGGGAAACTTGTTTCAGCTCCACGCTTTTATCAGCTAGTTGAGCAGCCACAAAATTGGAAGGATCTGGAAGAGTGCAGCAGCCTCACACAACCTCAGCATCCCCTGCCTCTCCCAAAGATCCCCCCTGCTCTCTCCTGAAGATCGCAGAAGGCTTTCAGAGGGATCTGCCTGCCAGCCGACGTTAAACACAGTGCTGCAAAAGCCAGTAAAACAGTTTCATGGGAGTAGAACTGAGCTCGGCATGGATCTTTTGCCTGGGGCTCTCAGGGGGTGAGTACCAAGGCTTGACCTGGTCATTGTCCTTTTGGGAGGCTCTTGATTCCGTCTCTGTGGGATGCAATTTGCGGTAGACTGATGATGACTGTTAGTGCAGTGTGGGGGTTTCTCACCATTTTCTGCTCGCAGTAGTAGTGTTTTCTCCTCTTGTGCGCCTGGCGGTTGTGCAGTCTGTACATGTGCTCCTCCAAAATGGCTCCAACATGTGCTCCTACCTTAGAGTCTGTAACAGAGGGAGACCTGTGGAGGTGGGGAGACCACGCGGGGAGGCCTGTGGAGGTGATTAAAGGAGCTTTGGCGGGAGTTTGCATTGGTGCGTGATGAGCTTCGTGAGACATTGGGGGAGCTCCGGGGCGAAATCCGGGAGCTTGGCAACTGTGTGGAGGCCATTGAAATGCACGTGGAGCAGCAAGAAGACACAGCAGGAGCGATGGTGGAACGCATTAACTGGATGGAGGCTAAGCAGGAGGCTATGAGAGATAAGATTGAGGACTTAAAGAATTGTTCTCAGTGGTGTAACATCTGCCTGAGGAGGATTCCCAGGGTAGAGCAATATAAAAATGTTTTACCCATGGTCCAAGTGGTGTGCAGAGGCCTGTTAGAGAGTGAGGGGGGAGCCCAGTAGGAGACATCCAGATCGAAGGACACACCGCGTGCTCGGCCCCCACCTCCTGGCTCCAAAACCAGGGACATAGTAGCGTGCCTGGCATCGTTTGCTTTGAAAGACAAACTAATAAGAATTGCCTGTGCAAAGGCCGCTTTGAGTGTGACTCCTGCATGATGAAGCTTTTTCAGGATCTTGCTCCCAATACATTGCAGTAACAGCGGGATATGTGGGATGTCAACCGGTATTTGAAAAAAGAAAACATCAGATATAAGTAGCTCTTCCCTTTCAGAATGTTGTTTGAACCGAACGAGAGAGCACAGAAAGCACGCTCGGCGCAGGAGGCCTGGGACCAACTTAAAGAGGAGGGAGCAGCGAACCTGCCAAATAACTAACTTGCCTTCTAAAGGAGTGTCAAGACCCGGACAGGCTTACTCAATGGTGGGAGAGGGTTTCCAGTAATGGACAACGCCTACGTCTGATGTCCAAAGGAGTAGCCCTGGAGAAAGATCCTGCTCCACAGATTGAGAAGGAGTAGGGGGACTGATTATTTACTGTTGATTTGAAGTTCTGGTTTAATTTACATTGTTGGTAGGCTCAAGGGGCCTGGGTTTCCAGCTGGGGAGAAGGGGGTATGGTAGTAGAAGAGTGGATGTAGAGTGAGTGGGGTGTGTAAGAGGAAAGCTGTGTGTGGAGGGATAGGGCTATTGGGAGGGCGTATGATGGCTTGGAGTGGATGGCTGGTCGGGTGGGAGGGTCACTTGCTGGGTTCTTGGGGAATGGGGGTCCATAGTGGAGGGGGCACCCCTGGGGGAAGATTCCTCACATGTGGAGGACAGAGGTGGGCTCTGTGGACTTGGGGGAGATCAGAGTTGGTATGGGAGGGGAGAGGGGGAGGAAGGCACGGGGGATTGCTGGAAGCAGACTTAGGTGTCCTCAGTTTCAATGGCAACGGAGGTGCAGGTAGGGACACTAAATGTTCGGGGTCTTGACACCCCCCACAAGTGCAAATTGTCCTTTAATGATTTAAAGCGATGGCGATGGAAGATTGTATTCATACAGGAGACTCACCTCCTTCGTAAAGACAAGAGGCTGGTGTGCCCTAAGGCCTTCCCTCAGGTCTACCTTTTGGGGTCTGAGGAGAGGAAGAAAAAGGGTGGAGTGGCTTCCCTGATCCAGGGGAGTGTCCCCTTTAAATTAGGGGGGGGGGCAAATTGAGCAGGGAGGTGGTGATTCTTTTGAATGTTTATGGTCCTAACTCCGATCAACAGGTGTTCTGGTCAGGCTTGGGGAGTTGGCGAGAGGGGCGGGTTCAAGGACATCTTTTGGTTGAGGGAGTCCTCAACACAGTGGAGGACAAAGAGTGGGATCGTTCCCAAGGGCCGAGTGGGAGGGGAGTAGGACCTGGGTTCAGCTGGTCTCCATTTTTTTTTTTTTTTTTAAACTGCCATCAAGTCAGTGTTGACTCATAGCAACCCAGCTACCTCTGGGTTTTCTTGGCAATGTATCACTGGAAGTAGATTGCCAGCCTTTTCTTCCAAGTGATACATTGCCTTTACTTCCAGTGATACATTGCCAAGAAAACCCAGAGGTAGCTGGGTTGCTATGGAGTGGAGGAGTAGCCTAGTGGTTAGAGCAGCTGCCTCATACCCAGAAGATCAAGGGTTCAATTCCCACTGGCACTCCTTGTGACCTTGGGCAAGTCACTTTACCCTCCATTGCCTTGGAAGAAAAGGCTGGTCTCCATAAGTGGATGCAAATCTTCTGGCTGGTGGACCTGAGGAGGGCCTTAAACCCCTCAGCTTACAAGTATACATATTTCTCTGCAGGCCATGGAAGCTATAGTCGCATTGACTATTTGCTGGGGGACTCTGCTTAGGCGGACCAGATGGAAGGGGGCCAAAATCTGCTCCATCACTGGACTGACCACACACCACTATGGGGGTCCATTGAGACCCCGCCTTGGTCATTCCGGCAGCTTAACGTTAATCTGTTAAAGGGGGAGTAGGTCCTTAAGGGGTTGGAGGAGGCAATAGGAGACTACATGACACTGAATGATAATGGGAAAGTGAATTTGGGGACCCGGTGGGATGGTCTTAAGGCAGTTGTGAGGGGACAGCTGATTCAATGGGGGGCAAGAAAGAAGAAAGAGAAGGCAGCACATGCAGCACCTTGAGGAGCAGGTGACAGCATTGGAACAGCAACATAAAAGATCAGGGGACAAGAGAGTGCAGGCTCAATTGGAGACTGCCTGTCTGGCACTTAAGAAGACACAGGTGGAGTGGGTCTCCTTTCAAGTACAAAGAGTTCACCAAGTATACTATGAGTTTGACAATAAACCAGCACAATATTGGCTAGAAAGATTCATGAACGAGAAAAAGCAACCACTGTTATTAAATTGAAAGGTGAGCGGGATCACTTGCTGTATAAGAGGAATAAAAATTCAGAACCGTGTCGCCTACTTTTATCGGGAGCTTTGCACTCAGGAGGACAGGATATCCCAAGCGAGGATTAGAGAGTACCTTCAGGACAGTGAAGGGATGCCCAGTTTAGAGGAGGAGGAGTGGGAGGTGTTAGAGGGGGAAATTAGCAGAGAGGAGTTGGGTAGGGTGATCAAGGGGCTAGCCTCGGGTAAGGCGCCAAGGCTGAATGATTTTACAGGAACATTTTATAAGAAGCTGGCATTGTGTCTCGTCCCCATTCTTCAGAGTGTTTAATGGGGTTCTTAGGGGGAGGAGCCTCTTCCCTCCTTGTTGGGACAGGCGGCTATCATGGTAATTCCAAAATCTGGGAAGGACCCCACTTTGTGTGGGTCTTATTGACCCATCTCGCTACTTAATATTGATGCAAAAATCCTCACGAAGGTGCTTGCTAATAGGTTGAGACCCCTGTTGGCGAAATTGATCCACCCATACCAGACATGGTTTATCCAGGGGCGACAAACAGGGGATAGCATCCGGCAGATACTCTAATTGTTGTAGCGGGCACGCAAGGAGGGGCAGGAGACCATGTTGTTGGCCAAGGATGCAGAGAAGGCCTTCAGCAGGGTCCACTGGGACTACCTGTTTGGGGTCTTGGAGCGGGTGGGCATAAGTCTGCATTTCATGGCTTGGGTCCCTGTGCTGTACCGTAACCCTTGGGTGGTAGAGCGAGTTAATGGAGGGTACTCTTGAGTTCTTCCAGCTGGGACGGGGCACTCAACAAGGCTGTCCACTGTAGCCCCTCTTGTTTGCACTTGTTATGGACCCCTTGGCTTGTAAAATTAGGGCCAATGGAGATATTTGGGGGGGGGGGGGTTCAGATAGAGTGTGATCAGCGCAAGATTGTGCTTTTTGCGGATGATACCCTGTTTGAGCTCACCCGCCCTTTTCTTTCCTTACTAGTCCTACTACAGGGACTTCGGCACACTTTCAGAATTTAAAATCAATTGCGATAAGACAGAGGCTTTTAATGTGTCTTTGGGGAGCTCCGAGGAACAGTGTAACTCTCTCCAGTACCTGGGCATGTTTAACCTTTTCTGTGGGTGGGATGTATCAGGCAAATTCTCCGGAAACAAGCAGGAAGTCAGTCCTCAGAAATGGGTGATGTCGACACTGACAGAGCCCACACAGATCCACTCCCCGGCTTTCAAAGAAAGCTTTTGGGAGTTACACTACTCATGTGCGGTCACCTTCCTGCCCAAAGATGCCATCAGTCTTAGTTTTCTTTTTCTGCGGAGCCCTGCAGACATGCTGTCTGTGCACCCCAGACAAAGTTGATTTTTTTTTCACTATTTGTCAGTATTTTTTCTCTGTTTTCTACCAGGTCGGTTTGATCACCTTTCAGCTGCCTGAGTCCTTCGCCACGGCGTCGTGGTTTTTGCTTGGATACCCTTTCTTTTTCCTTTTATTTTTGGCCTGTGGGTTTTTTGCTTGTGGCATAGCTGGTCAAAACGTTGGAATTTAATCTCCGGGGCTCGTTTTTCCTGCTACGTCTTCGACCAGCAGATTTAAGCAGTGTGACAAGTGCAACCGCACTATGTCCCACATGGACCGTCACAGTACCTGCATTAAATGCCTCGGGGCGCACCACAACGTGTCTTCCTACCTACTCTGCCTCTTGATGTCAGCTAAGATCTGGAAGGAATGCGAAAGGCAGCAGGGGTAGCTGTTTGGTAAGTTTGCCTTAGGATCAGCATTGAGGGTGGAATCCCAGCCTGTGACGTTGGCATCGGGTGACTCGGTATCATGTGCCCGGGCTTGATCAGAGCCCCAAGGTCATCAGGCATCAAAGTCGTCCTCAGAGGACCTTCCCCGCGTGTCAAGAGCTTTGTTGAAGCCGGTCGAAGTTCGAATCTGGCCCGGGGAATAAGACCTCAGGGACCCCAGGCAAGGAGTCCCCGACCCGACGCTAGTGATGACAGCCGTGAGCGCCCTTTGAAACAGCCCCAGCAGAAAGAGTCATCCACAGAGTCAGAGGATTGCATCGGTAACACTATTACCGATGGTAACACTATTACCATCAGTAGTTACCCTGCCAGGGACCCGACACCAACCTCGACGTCCTCAAGGCCAGCGCACATTGCTGTGGAGCTGTCTGGCTTTGAGGCCAAGATGATGGCCCTGGAACACAGCTTTGCTCCATTCCTGGAGGCACAGCAGGGCCAAACTCCTGGTCATTCCGGATCGTTGGGGCCTGTCACGAGACAGTCCTTGACAAGGACCTCCATGGAGGATGCTCCTTCCATCCTCGGGTGGTTAGCCCGATTAATGTCAACGTCGTCGGTGACTAACTCGACACATGATGTGGTGCCAGTCATGGCAACGCAGGAGTTCCCAATGCCGGGAGTTGTCGGTTCGACGACTGCAGGGCACTCGCTGATTCCTCCGGCTCCAAGTCGGAGTGGCAGATGGAAGAGGAGTCTCCCAACACCATCCTCCACCAGGACATCTCCTCTGACCCATCTCAACCACATCATCGGTGGAGATCACCTCCAGAGGATCTGGCCTTTCTGGAATTTGTGCGGACGATGCCCCAGGCACTCGTCTTAGTGGTGGTGCCCAAGGACGAGCCGTGTACTAAGGATCTCAAGATCCTCCAGCATGAGGCTCCTCCTTGGGAGGCACTGACGGTGCCCCTGCCCCCCATCCTCAAGAGGTTGTTGTTCAGGATGCCGATTGTGAACCGTTGACTCGATTTGCAGTATTGAGTCGGCCAGAGTCCCAGCCTCCGGAAAACACAACTGCCACACAAACTCCATGGTTTGGAGTCTGCTATGCATTGCATTAAAAGCCAAATGACACACTCCTTGGTGCCCCCCGACAGGGAGGCCTGTACCATGGATGCTTTTGGCAGAAAGTGTTTCCAGGGTTCCATGCTCAGCTCGGATCCAGGCATACCAGCTGTACATAGGCATGTACCTGAGAGACATGCAAAGAAGCTTGCCGGGTTCTCAGCTGGTTTATCAGATGAACCCCTTGAGCACTTTAGGGCCCTGGTGTCATCGGTCAAGGAGTGCTCCAAATTTCAAACTTGAGCAGCCTTCAATGTCTTTGAGTCGATGGCTGAGGTAGCTGTGGTGGGTATTAGTGCCCGTTGCCTTGCCTGGCTACAGTCCTCCGACATGGAGTAGTGGGTTCAGGACAAGATGGCCGACGTCCCTTGGCAGGGAGAGAACCTCTTTTTGGCAAACCCATGACGGATAAGGCCGATGAGCTGGAGAAGGAATTTATGACCAGACAAGGCTGTCCAAGAAAGTGTCTGAACCTTCCTGCAGGAAGACCTTGGGGAAAAAGCCCTTCCACCTGAAGTCTAAGAAGGCTTTCGGGAACTTCCCCAAGTTTCAGGTCTACCACGCTCCCTCTCAGGGGCAGCAGGCCAAAGGCCAGGGACATGGCCCCCGTAAGCCAAAGGCCCCCAAACAGTGCCCTAGCTGCAGCCTTGGGTGAGCTTTTGACTCCTTGGGCATAGCCTCCCTCCCCTAGGAGGTACCAGGCCCAAGGTTCATGGGAGGAATGCTAGTCCACTTCGCATACTAGTGGCCCAGCATTACCATGGACACCTGGATATTGCAGGTGGTCAGGGAGGGATATCTCCTCCACTTCACCCAGTTACCTTCTCCCTTTTTCCCAGGGAATTACCCATGGACCCCTTGCACAGAGGGCTTCTGCTGAAGGAACTTGAGTTTTTGCTCGAGGATGAAGCAGTGGAGCCCGTCCCCCAACTTTTTCAGAGCCAGGGATTTTACTCCCGCTACTTCCTGGTCCCCAAGAAAACAGGGGGCTTACATAAGAACATAAGATATGCCATACTGGGTCAGACCAAGGTCCATCAAGCCCAGTATTCTGTTTCCAACAGTGGCCAATCTAGGTCATATGTACCTAGCAGTTTCCCCAAGAGACACAAGTTCCACAATGCTTGTACTGCGTCAAGCATTGATATCTTCGGTCACTTCTTAATAATGGTTTATGGACCTTTCCTCCAGGAACTTGTCCAAACCTTTTTTAAACCCAGCTACACTAACAGCCTTTACTACATCCTCCGGTAACAAATTCCAGAGTTTGATTACACGTTGAGTGAAAAAATATTTTCTTTTATTAGTCTTAAATAGTTTACCCTGTAGCTTCATTGCATGTCCCCTAGTCTTTCTATATTCTGATAACGTAAACAATCGATCTACGTTTACCCATTCTACTCCGTTCATTAATTTATAGACTTCTATCATATCTCCCCTCAGCCGTCTCTTTTCCAGGTTAAAGAGCCCTAACCATCCAGGATCTGCGGGACCTCAACCGCTTCCTAGTCAAGGAAAAGTTCAAGATGGTATCTCTTGAAACCTTGATGCCTTACCTTCTGCAGGAAGATTGGCGATGCTGCTTGGATCTCATAGATGCTTATACCCACTTCCTGATCCATCCAAGGCACCATCAGTACCTCTAATTCATCAGCGACAGACAGCTTTATCAGTACAGGGTATTCTCTTTCGGCCTAGCCTCGGCTTCTTGGGTATTCAAGAAATGCCTGGCAGTCATGGCCACTCGCCTCAGATTCCTAGGGGTTTTCATCTTCCTCTACCTGGATGATTGGTTTATATGAGCCAGCTCACCAGAGGAGGTGCGCAACACGATGCAGCACACCATAGGGCTACTCCAGCACCTGGACTTCTTGGTGAACTTCCCGAAGTCTCACCTACTTGCCCACCCAGTGTTGGAGTTCATCGATGCCCTACTGGACTCCACTCAGGCAAGAGCCTTCCTGCCACTGGATCGGGCGCAGCACCTCACTGCCCTACGCAGGAGGTGCAGGGCAGCTCACTGGTGACAGCAAGGCAAATGCTCTACCTCTTGGGGCACATGGCATCCACTGTCCACATAACTTCTTTTGCCCACCTCTGCATGTGTAGTCTCAATGGACGCTCAGTACCCAGTGGTCACAAGCTTCAGGCTACCTGGAGGGTCACATCCAAGTCATGCCGGCCTTAGCAATATCTCTGGCCAGGTGGCAGGACTCCTTCAACCTCAGAGCCACCTGCCCTTCCAGGCTCCACTAATGCAACACATTCTTATGACAGATGCGTCAAGTTGGACTGGGGAGCCCATTGTGATCACTTGCAGTCACAAGTCCAATGGTCACCAGAGGAAAGTACCTTGCCGATCAACCTGCTGGAACTCAGAGCAGTCTATCATGCCTTATGGATCTTCCAGGATCATCTGGAAGGACAGGTAGTTCAGGTCCAGATGGATAATCGGGTGGCAATGTACTACATCAACAAGCAGGGAGGTACGGGCTCATACCACCTCTGCTGGGAGGCGGTGCTCCTCTGGAACTTCGTGGCAGGGAAGAACATATCCCTCAAAGTGGTGTACTTGCCGGGCCAGGACAATGTACTGGTCAACCGCCTGAGCCGAGTCCTCCAGCCCCATGAGTGGAGGTTGAAATGGGCCGTGCTAGAGGAGGTCTTCCAGTGCTGGGAGACCCTGGAAATTGACCTCTTTGCCAGTCTGGAGAACTCGCAGCTGCCACACGTCTGCTCTCAGAGGCCTACCCGGAGGCGGTAGAAGGCAGATGCCTCCCTCCTCCCCTGGTCCCGGGGCTTCCTGTATGCGTTTCCACCCACACCCCTGATGCCTTGGCCCCTTTTCAAAATCCAAGCAGAGGCAGCCTCAGTCATCTTCATTGCACCCAGGTGGCACAGGCAGCCCTGGTTCCCCCTTCTTTGGCAGCTGTCCCAGCAGGACCTATTGCCATTGGGGAGCGCTGCAGATCTGCTGTCTCAGGAGGAAGGGATGCTGCGGTACCCCAACCTTCAGTCCCTTGCCCTGACAGCCTGGATGCTGAGAGGCTAGCTATTGCATATCACTGCCTTGCCGAGTTGGTTGACGATGTCCTGCTTGCCTTGTGTAAGAACTCCGCGCAGAGGGCTTATGCCTTTAAGTAGCACAGGTTTTCCCACTGGTGTGCAGAAGATCTTAACCATTCTCCTGCACAATGCCAGATATATTACGATATCTCTTGCATCTTTTTGGGGCTGGCCTTAAGTCCAACATGGTCATAGTGCACCTCTGTGCCATCTCAGCGCATCACCACACCGTGAATGGCCAGACTATGTCAGTGCACCCCATGGTGGGTCGATTTATGCGAGGCCGCCTCCTCTCCTGGCTCCCGATCTGTCCACCACCAGTGATGTGGGACCTCAATGTGGTTCTGGGGAAGCTCATGCCTCCACCCTTCAAACCCCTAGCTACCTGCCATCTCAAGTACCTTTCTTGGAAGATCCTGTTCCTGGTGGTGCTCACCTAGGCCAGGCATGTGAGCGAACTGCAGGTGCTGGTGGCACACACACTCTACTCCTAGGTTCTACAAGAACAAGGTCATCCTTTGGATGCATCCTAAATTCTTGCCAAAGGTTGTCTCTGCATTCCATTTGAATCGGAAGGTGGTGTTACCCATCTTCTTTCATAGGCCTCATTCCTCAAGGGTGGAGGCCTCCCTATACACACTGGACTACAAGTGTGCATTGTCCTTTTACATCCAGAGGACACAGCCTCATTGCAGCTCATCACAGCTCTTTGTCTCATTTGATCCCAATCTCTGGGGGTCGCAGTCTCCAAGTGCACCCTCTCACGATGGGTGGCCAACTGCATTTTCTTCACCTATCAGCAGGCTGGGCTCTTTCTGGAGCATCATGTGACAGCTCACAATGTGCGTGCCATGGCAGCCTCAGTGACAAGCCTGCGTTGGTGCCCTTACTAGACATCTGCCAGGCCACCACCTGGTCCTCGGTGCATACTTTCGCTATGCGCTGCTGTTTGGAAGAGACCTCCCAGAGGGATAGCGCCTTCAGCCAGGCCGCAGTCTGTCACCTCTTTGGGGAATAGTGCAACCCCTTCCCTCCAACCCGTGATGTCCAGGCTACCGGAGTGGGGATTGCATCTTCGATGTTGCTTCTGCAGTGTCAGACTTCCAGCCAACCAGCACCTCTGCTGCCCTTTACAGTCTGCTTTTTGGGTCGCCCATGGGTTATGGTACCGGGACCTACAAGGAGGGAGGCATTTCAGAAATTACTTTACATGGGAGCCTGAGAGCATGATGTTGGGAGAGTGTTTTGAAGAGAAAGAATGGGAACAAGCGTGCTTGTGAATTGGGCATCAGGCACTTTCCATACCTGTTCGGGAGACATCCTGCAAGCTGTTGATGCAGTGGTACTATACTCCTGATTGCTTGCACCAGATGATTCTCCAGGTTATGGATTGTTGCTACAGAAATTGTGGAGCCCGAGGGTCTATGAACCATATTTTGTGGTATTGCCCAGAAATGGTTTGCTACTGGGAGAATCTAAGGGAGCAGATACAGAATATTTTCAGGTGGACATGCTTTTTGCTTGTTGGGGGTATGCCTTGAGGAGCTGCGGGCAAGGTGGACTCACCCCATTCAAGCTTGCATCCAGAAAGAACAGAAGCATATTGCGTGGACCTGGGAAACAGCTGCACGCCATGGACATGGAGGCGTGGAAGAGTCGACTGAGGAAATTGGTCCTGATGGAAAGACTGGCTGCAGCCAGGTGCCAATGGAGTAAGAAATTTAACTGCCATTGGCAACCACTTTTGAACTTCTTAGCAACTGAGATGCCTTCCATGGAGGGAGGGGGGAGAGCGGGGCTGGTTTGGGGGGGAAGAGTATATTTGAAGAAATATAATTGTATTGGAGAGTTCTGAATGTTGTGTTCCAGATTGACTGTTCTGTTTCTAATCTCAATAAATATTGAAAATATATTTTTTAAAAAGTATAAGAGTAGGAGACATGCCATGAAGTTACAAGGTAGTACATTTAAAACAAACAGGAGAACATAAGAATATAGTAACTACCATACTGGATCAGACCAAAGAGTGCCAAATCCAGGTCCTAATACTTATCCTCAGGGATAAGCAGTGTTTTTCTCTCAGCCTACTTTAATAATGGTTTATGGACTTTTCATCCAGGAATTTGTCCAAACCCTTTTTAAATCCAGCTACACTACCTGCTTTTACCATATCCTTTGGCAATACATTGAGAGGGAAAAATATTTTCTCTCTCATCTGTTTTCCCCTTGTCTTTATACTTTTTGAAAGAGTAAACAATTAAGTCACATTTACCCATTCAATTCTACTCAGGATTTCATAGACTTATATTGTATCTCCCCTTAGCAATCTCTTCTCCAAACTGAAAAACCCTAGCCCCTTTAGCCTTTCCTCATAGGAGAGTTGTTACATCCCCTTTATCATTTTGGTCGCCCTTCACTGTACCTTTTCAAATGCCGATATATCTTTTTTGAGATGAGGAACCCAGAATTGCACACAATACTTGGTGCAGTCACAATATGGAGCGTTAGAGAGGCATCATGATATCCTTGATTTTATTCTCTATTCCTTTCCTAATGATTCCTAACATTCTGTTTTGCATTTTTGGCTGCCGCCACACACTGAACAGAAGATTTCAATGTATTGTCTACAATCTCACCCAGATCCTTTTCCTGGGTGGTGGCTCCTAATGTGGAACCTAGCATTGTGTATCTATAGTTTGGGTTACTCTTCCCTACATGCATCACTTTGCATTTGCCCACATTAAATGTCATCTGCCATTCTATGTTTCTATTTGGATGCACGGTCCCGCAATCTCACAAGGTCCTCCTGCAATTTCTCATAATTCACATGTACCTTTTCTAATGCCGCTTTCCTTATTGTCTCTCCAGTCCAGTCCAGTCCAGACGTGTGGATTATGCACGCCTACCACCAGCTTGATTTTGTTGTCACGGTACAAAGGGGTCTATGCAGCCTCGCTCTCACCAGTATTTCTCAGTCTCCAGCAGATGGAAGTTGTTCATCCTATGCAGTCTGAATTGAATGGGAAAGTAGATAAGGAAGGGGCTCTTGACAGCTATGACTGGTAGCAAGCCCTGGGTGCAGAACCTGATGGTTCCAGGTCCCCTCCCCCTCTTCCCCACTACCTCACATCCAGAGCAGTTTTGGAGGAAAGCCTGTCTGAATGAGGCCTCGCTCTCTGCTTCTCCATTGGATCGGTCAAGGTAGGGCTGCAGACAGAAGCGTTTAAGATTAAAAAAAAAATTAAAGAGGAGAAATCAATAAATTAAATACGAACCACCAGCGGGAGTCATAGGCCCACATCCCCTTGAGTGGGGAGAAGGCTAATTGGCAAATGCCAATGTTTTCCCCGGTGGGGGTTTGCCTGATAGTCTGCTGCAGTTTGGAGTGAGCTGTTCTGTTTCCCCTGGCATCCGCATTTGTTTTCTTTCTTTGATTTTTGTCTTTGAGATACAAAGCATTGTGTCTCCTTCAAGGGGGAGGGGACATTGTTAGTGCTCTTCTGTTTCTGGCGGAAAGGGCTGCCGGAGGTTTCTTCAGCAAAACAGGGACAGTTTCGCAAACAGTGGATATCACAAAACCCCCCCAAAAAGATGACTCAGTATAATAAAACAAGTCAGAGCGGGCAGTTTGCGCGGCCCATCCACATTTGTGTGGGGGAAGGAGTTTTTGGCCCTTCCCTCCATCTTCTTGTCTGTGTTTCTCACTCTTGAGCCAGGCAGGGCTCAGGCATCAATCGTACTAAAAAAAAACAAAAAACCCATAGAAAAGAAATGAAGAGCTCTGATCAATAGTTGGACTGGCTGCAGCAATTTTCCATTATATGGCTGCCCCTGTGCTGTTAGCTCGGTCGGGGAAGGGGGGGAGCTGAATCGTTTTTCCATTTGCTGGGATACTCTTTGGTACGAATGGTGGCCATTTTTCAAGCTCTGGAGCGTGGGGGGCTTCCCGACTGAAATTTCAGGGGATCCTGCCATGGTGTACCAGACGGGCTGGCTGGCTTGCCTACTACGGGGAATGGCTAATCCATCTCCTATGTTCCTTATCGTTCCTCCAGTTCAGTCCTCTACTTCTGGGTTGTCAACCTCCTCCTGCAGCTTGGAGACTGGCATGTCAGAAACGTGACATCACTGGATATATCCTGCTGATCTCTCTCCTCAACTCCAGTGTGACCAGTCTCCATGCAGCAGGAGGACGTGGAGAGCCTTAGTGGAGGCTCTCTGGAGAAACGAATAAGGAGCTAGATAGTGTAGTAGTAGTTGGTTAGATTTTAGTATAAGCATTTTGGCTACTTTCCCTTTAAAAAAAAAAAAAAAGGAGAAAGGTTAGTTTAGGAGGTATGGTGTTCTTGCTCCCTGCCTGCCTGAAGAAGTAATTTTTTTTGAATTCACGAGTGGTGGTTGATTCTGCGGTGAGTTACGGTTTCTCTCCCCCCAGACTCTACGGGGGAGAGCACCGACGCCAGCGGGACTCCCCTATCTGGTCTGCGGTACTGTCTATCCGCGGCTCCGGGGGAGACAGCCCGGGTGGCTCTGCAGTACTGCGGGGAGGTCAAAGCAGTCCTGCTCAGCTCAGGAAATCGGCTTCGGTTACCGCGCAGACCTGACCGGTAGGCAGTTCACCAGTTACAGGCTGCGTTGGGAGGACGGAGGCTTGGTGGAAGTCCGCTGCTTGACTGTGCCTTAGTTTGGTGCCCTTTTGAGTTCTGGAGCTCTTGGCGGCCATTTTCCTGACCGCGGAGCAGCTGCGTTGCAGGCACGGAGCAGGGCAGCATTGAGGTACCGTGTTATTTCTCACTTTCTTTCCTTTTTATTTCATTTGCTTTCCTTTTTTATTTTAGTTCGTTGTTCATTTTGGTAAATTTGTTTGTTTTTCGGCGTGAAACGGCGTTTCTAGAGCGGGCGTTTCCTTTTAAGGGGGGTATTCCTAGCTCGGGAGTCTGAGCTTCGGGAGGGAAATTGTTACCTTCCTTTAAGTGGCTCTACGTTGTGTTTTAAGATAATGCCTCTTGCGGTTACAAAAAAAAAGACTGATATATTAAAAAAAAAAAAAATTAACCGAAAAGGGAAAGTGCTGATATCATTTAGCATTCAATCACACAGTCCGCGGCTTGCCTGTTATGGCGGCTCGTCTGCAGTGTATTGTTTGTGGCACCCGGAGGGGCACGGTAGCCGAGTCAGGTGTGTGCCGTGGCTGTGCATCCCTTTCCTCCTCTGTGTAACAACAAATGGACCTTAAAGCGGCTCCAGAGGCGCTGGGTGCTCCGGCGGAGGGGGTAGTAGCTTCTCCGCCACTTCCTGCGCAGGGGTCGACGCTGCAGGAGGGCTCGGGGGCCCTCTGCAGCTGGGCTGGCCGCGCAGGCGACGGATCTTGGAGATTTTAGCCCTGATTTCGTTTTATTGATGCATAAGGCCTTTTGTTTGAAGCATCAAGGAAAGGTGCCGGGCCTCTTGCAGCCGGCCGGCTCTTCCCAGCAATTGGAGGTGGCAGATGAGATAGGGATCCTCCAGCCCCTAAGAGAGCGAGAGCACGGGCTTTGACATCTGCGAATGGCAACTAGGCAGATGTTGAGGATATGGAATGGGAGCAGGAGGAGGGTGATCGGGATCTGGAAGAAGGGGAGATTCATGCACCCGAGGATCAAGCGAAGATTATTAGGGTCTTCCGTAGAGAAGAGCTTATGGCGTTGATCACGGAATCTATGCAGATGCTGAATCTCGCCACTCAGTTGCTGGCGGAGGAAGAGGTGGAAGATCCGGTTATTCAGGCGGTTCAGCAGACACAGGTGGTGTTTCCGGTACACCGAGTAGTCGACCAAATGATCCAGGAAGAATGGGATCGGCCAGAAGCGGGACTTCGAGGCATATGGACAATGAATAGGCTCTATCCTCTGGCCGATAAGGAGAAAGACAGGTTCTGGGCTCCGTGGGTAGACGCGGTGGTTTCAGCGGTTACAAAAAAGACTACCATCCCGGTGGAAGGCAGTGCTGCCTTGAAAGATGCCCAAGACTGTAAAGTTGATGGATTGCTAAAACAGACATTTGAGACGGACTCGCTGTCGCTGCAAGCCTCCATCTGTGGGGCTTGGGTGGCCAGGGCGTGTTTGCGATGGATCCAGCGACTGCGGCAGTCGCCGCACTTGGATCTGGAGGAGATCATGGAGCTCAGGCGTTGGGCGTCTGGAGTCTGGAGCAGCGTATTTAGCAGACTGCATTATTTATTTTATTTATTTATTTATTACAATCTTTTATATACCGCGCTATTTGGTATCAGCGCGGTTCACATACAACAACATCAACAGAATAACAGGCTATTCCGTGTTTACAGCAAACAGTTATATAAACTTGGGTAACATAAGGTTAACTTATTACAAACATGATTATATAAAAGGTATTATGATTTGATCAGAGCGCTTGCCAACAGCACGGCGTCCGTGGTGGCCGCCCGTAGGTCAATGTGGTTGCAGAATTGGGCGGCAGATGGTCCTTCCAAATCTCGCCTTAGCAAGCTGCCGTTTAAAGGCAGTCAGCTATTTGGAGAGGATTTGGATATGTTGGTAAAGGATCTCAGGGAGTCCAAAACGGGGAGACTCCCGGAGGATAAGCCGATACAAGGGAGGCCCGGTCAAGGCTATAGGGGTCAGTTTCGGGATTTCCGGAGATTTCGTTCGTCACGGTTTGGAACTTTCCAGAGGGGTCGCTTCCCGTTTCGGGCCCAGGGGTTCCGGGGGGCCAATAGAGGTTTCTCCTCAGGCCCCGCTTCCGCAAATCGCAATGAGATGAGGCAGGTCCCAGCGGGGGGGCCTCCCATAGGTGGGCGGCTGCGGGAGTTTCTCTCTGCTTAGACCCTCATCACCTCCGACCAGTGGGTGTTGGAGATAATTCGGCAGGGATATGCCCTGGAATTGGCGTGGCCCGTGTGGGATGCCTTCGTCGTGTCTCCCTGCAGGGGACCCAAGAAGGTTCTTGCGATCCGTGCTACCTTGGACCGCCTTATCCAGCTAGGGGCGGTCGTGGAAGTTCCGAGAGCAGAGTACGGCGTGGGTCGGTATTCCATTTATTTTGTGGTGCCAAAGAAGGGTGGAATGTTGTGGCCCATTTTAGATCTAAAGGGTGTGAATCGTTGTCTGCGGGTGCCGTATTTCCGAATGGAAACCTTGCGTTCGGTCATTGTGGCAGTGCGTCAGGGGGAGTATCTGACGTCGTTGGATCTTATGGAGGCATATTTGCACATTCCTGTCAGGGAATCGCATCAGAAATTTCTGAGGTTCGCCTTTCCCTGGGGTCACTATCAATTCCAGGCTTTGCCCTTCGGTCTGGCAATGGCGCTGCGAACTTTCACCAAAATTATGGTGGTAGTGGCGGCGGCGTTGCGCAAGGAAGGGATTCTGGTGCATCCGTACCTCGACGATTGGTTAATTCGGGCCAAGTCCGAGGCAGAGAGCGTTCGAGTGACAAGTCGAGTAGTGGAGTTCTTGCAAAATCTTGGCTGGGTAGTCAACCCGGCCAAATGTCGTCTAAAGCCCTCTCAGGATCTCGTATCTGGGGGTCCGGTTTGACACAAAAAGGGGGCAAGTCTTTTTGCTGCTCAAGAGAGCACAAGCTCTGAGGGGGCTGATTCTCCAGTTCAGGTCCATTCCGGCGCCGTCCGCATGGTTCTATCTTCGGGTGCTGGGAACGATGGCAGCAACTCTGGAGGCGGTGCCGTGGGCCAAGGTGCATATGCGGCCCCTACAAAGAGCGCTTCTTCGGCGCTGGTCGCACCAGTCCGATCCGTTGAGCAAGCGGCTTCCGTGTCCAATCAAGGTCAGACAGTCTCTTCAGTGGTGGCTGCGTCAGTCATCGTTGGCAGCCAGTATGCCGCTGGAAAAGCCGGCCTGGCTTCCATTGTTGACGGATGCAAGCCTGGTGGGTTGGGGAGCCCACTGCGGATCCAGGTTCGTGCAGGGTCGGTGGTCTCCTCTGGAGGCGTCCTGGTCGATCAATCGCCTGGAACTGCGAGTGGTCGCCGAGGCCCTTCAGGCGTTCGAAGAGGTGGTGCGAGGTCGCCCAGTTCGGGTCCTCTCTGATAACTCGGCGACGGTGGCTTACATCAACCGTCAGGGCGGCACAGGGAGTGCTGCAATGGAGGAAGAGGCGGACGCGTTGTTCACTTGGGTAGAGAGTCGGTTGCCGGAAATCTCGGCAGCGCACATAGCAGGAAAGGACAATGTTCAAGCGGATTTCCTCAGCTGGTTTCGGGTGGAGGCCGGAGAGTGGGAGCTACATCCCAAAATCTTTGCGCAGATAGTAGCTCGCTGGGGGCCGCCAATAATAGACTTAATGGCAACCTTCCGGTCGGCAAAAGTCAGCAGGTTCTTCAGCAGAAGACAGGAAAGAATGTCGGAAGGCATCGACGCGCTGTTGCATCAGTGGCCGTCAGCGGGTCTTCTGTATGTATTTCCTCCGTGGGCGTTAATAGGTCGGGTGATTCAGAAAATCGGAGCTCATTCGGGGAGAGTGCTTCTGGTGGCGCCCGACTGGCCGAGGTGACCTTGGTACGCAGACCTCGTGAGGATTCTAGACGGAGAGCCCTGGCGGCTGGTGGCGCGGGCGAATCTTCTGCTGCAGGGTCCTCTCTTTATGCCGGAAGTGGATCGGTTCTCGCTTATGGTATGGCCATTGAAAGGGCCAGGCTAATGAAGAAGGGCTATTCGGCGGCGGTTGTTGCTACGCTTCTTTGAGCTCCGAAACCGTCCACTTTGCTGGCGTATGTGTGGGTCTGGCGGATATTTGAGGATTGGTGTTCCAGGCATCAGCTGCGGGCTTCTTCGGTGGCCATTCCATCTGTCTTAAGTTTTCTACAGGACGGTCTTGATAAGGGTCTTGCGGCCAGTTCCTTATGCGTACAATTGGCGGCCCTTTCCTGTTATCGCAGTAAGATTCAAGGGATGCCGCTGGGAACTCATCCTGATGTGGTGCGTTTTCTGAAAGCGGTATCTCGGTTGCGGCCGTCGCGTAGGGTGTTGGTTCCCCCTTGGGATCTCAACCTCGAGTTGGTAGCATTAGGCAAGCCGCCCTTTGAGCCCTTGCTTCAGGCTTCGGTAAAGGATTTGACATTAAAGACAGTGTTTCTGGTGCTGATTTGTTCCGCTAGGCGTATTTCGGAATTGCAAGCGTTGTCATATAGGGAGCCGTTCTTGTCGTTCTCGAGGGAGAAGGTGGTGCTGCGGATGGTTCCATCGTTCCTGCCTAAAGAGGTGTCTGTCTTTCATTTGAATCAGGTAGTAAGCTTGCCTGTCTTGGGCGTCCTGGACGGCGGCGAGCGGGATCATAGTTTGCGTCGCTTGGATGTCAAGAGAGTCTTGAGACAGTATTTGAAGGTGACGAAGTGTTTTCGCGAGTCAGACCGGCTGTTGTGTAGTTCGGTGGCATACGCAGAGGTGAGGCAGCGGCTAAGGCTTCTATTGCTCGATGGATTCGGGAGGCCATTGCCTCCGCCTATCTGCTTCAGGGTCGGTCCGTGCCTGCAGGTTTGCGGGCGCATTCCACCAGAGCGCAAGCCTGTTCCTGGGCGGAGCACAGTTTGGTTCCACCAGGCGACATTTGCAAGGCAGCGACTTGGTCGTCATTGCATACGTTTAGCAAGCATTACCGGCTGGACGTCACAGCAGCTGAGGACGCTCGTTTTGGGTCGGCCGTGCTGTCTGCCGGCTGGAAGGGTCCCTCCCAATGAGAACTGCTCTGGCACATCCCAGAGGTAGAGGACTGAACTGGAGGAATGATAAGGAAATGATAATTACACTTACCTGGTAATTGTAGTTCCTTGAATGACGACAGTTCAGTCCTCCATCCCACCCAGAGTCCTTTCCGGAGGGGTTCAACAGTACAAGCCAGAACAGAGATTTTACAGGTAGGTCTGTTCTATTGTTGAGTCTTTTATCCTTCATTCTTTCTATGGCAGTGAAAGGCGTAAGAAAGCCTTGTTGGAATTGTGGAAATGTTTTATAGGAAGTTAGACTAGGTTTTGTTTGGTTTTAGCTACTTATTTGTTGCTCCTTTGAGTCTGCTTTGTTAGTAGTTCACACTGCAGTTGAGGAGAGAGATCAGCAGGCTATATCCAATGATGTCACGTTTCTGACATGCCAGTCTCCAAGCTGCAGGAGGAGGTTGACAACCCCTAGAGGTAGAGGACTGAACTGTCGTCACTCAAGGAACTACAATTACCAGGTAAGTGTAATTATCATTTTGTCTTTCAGTGAGTGGAAATCTTTGCCAAACCTAAGGTATCTTTTACCTAAATAAATAAAAGAAAGTAAAGAGAATGGTGTCAGATTTCTTAGGTTACTAGTCATAGGCTTTTAGTTGCCTGGTACTGTATTTGCCTGGAATGTTTATATTCTCCTAGCTATGTTGCTTAGCCTTATTTATGTTTTTTCCAGTGTTTTGGGGGTACACCAAGCAACTAGGGGGTTTGTTGGTATGGTATATTCTGCTATTTGTTGCCACAGGCACCTTATGGTGGGGGTCCCTTTGCCTAATTCAGTTAGTTCCATCATACTGAGTCTTCTTGACCCTTGGATTAAAGGATAAGGGGATTGGTTTCTTTTCTGGCCAATGTTGCCACGCTGGCTTGTATCTCTGAGCTTCCTTCAGGAATTTTGTTTCAGGCAGCTATTCGCAGGGACCTGTGGTTCCTATAGCTAAGTTTGGGACGGTCTTGCCTTGAGGTGGCTCATAGTTTTGCTTCATTTCTTTATGAGGGGCACTAATTTCTCATAACGCTCGTCTTGGTGTTTCGGCGGTCTCTGTCAACTTTGCGTTTGCTTTTCAGCTCTGTTTACTTTTTGCTTAAGGCATTAGGTTTTTTTTACTGGCCACTTACTGGCTGATACGGCTAGGATGTCTGTGCTTTGTATTGTAATCAGCTCTTCAGTACAGCAGTTGCCAGTCTCGGGCGGCGCACCTGCAGGTTATGGCACCTCCGCATTTTACAAAAAGAAAAAAAAAAAAGTTATAAGACACAGGCGTTTATTTTTTTTCTGGTCTGGTGTCAGTTTAGTGCTCTGTTATTCTTGGTTACAGTCTAGTGGGCGCAGGAGGCACTGTAGTGTGCTGCAGTCCGTGTCTTTTCTTTGGTCTGCTGTGTATTCTCCGGGACAAGCAGGAAGTCAGTCCTCACACATGGGTGACATCAGCACCGACAGAGCCCATGCGGTAGCATCTCTCCTGCTTTCAAAGAAAGCTTTTGGGAGATGCACCATGTATGCATGATCCACTTCCCGCCCAAGGGTGCCATCTTGCCTCAGTCTCCTTTTTTCCACGGAGCCCTTCAGATGTTGTCCAGTTTTCCCCCGGAAAAAGTCAGATTTTTTTGTATTACTTTATGTCCAGTTGCATAGGTTCCTTTCCGCCCCCGAGCCAGCTCGCCTCAGTGTAACTCCTCGGGTCCGTCTCATTGTTTTTTTCATTTTTCATCAAGGTCTTCCTCGACCGGCGTTCGAGCCCTTTTCCACCCGAGGACCGAGGACCCCTTAACGGTGGGGACCCCTTTTTTCCGATGACCTCCAGTGGCTTCAAGAAATGTGACAGATGCAGCAAAATGATGTCGCTCACCGACCTGCATGACTGCTGCCTCCGGTGCCTTGGGCTGGAGCATGATGACTCTGACTGCGAACTCTGCAGAACTATGACCTCAAAAGCCCTAAAAAGTCAACATCAGCAGAAGGAAACATTTTTCCAGAAGTCCGACTCCACGCCGGAGTCTCCAGTGACGCCACGCTCCAGGATCTCCTTCCAATACCTCGGTGCCTTGTTAAGCCAGAGCCTCTTCAGAGTCATGTGGCCATGGTTCCTCCAAGCAGAAATCCTTGGAGGTGGAGTGCAAGAAGAAGAAACCCTCGAAGACTGCCTTGGAGGATGGATCTGGGAAGAAGATGAAATTCCACCGCAGGTCCTGCAGTCCCAGGCATGAGTTCGAGGAGTCGGGGCAGGAGCGGCCCTCCAAGCTGCCCCGCAAGGAGTCATCGGCACCTGCCGACCAGCCGCAGACCTCTAAGGCAATCCTCAATGAGGACACCCCCTCGACAATACCGATGCCAGGACCAAAATCTTCATTGCCTGCGTCAGTGGCTGCAGAGCCAGGTGGCATGGAGATCAGAATGACAGCCCTAGAGAGCAGTATATCTGCCCTAGTGGCCATGCAATGGGTGTTTATGTCCGGCTCGTCCGGTTCCTGCACCCTGACAATGGGACCCTCGACATTGAGGGCTTCCCTGGACATCACATCGCTCCTCGAGCACCGTCTGCCTCGGGAGAGCCCCTGGCATTGGACGAGGTTCCGGTCCTCTTCCTCAGGATACCGGTCCACCCCGGCGAGCACCCACAGCTCAGACTGCAGATCCTCCGGGGGTCATTGACCACCTGCCATGGACCTCAACCGAGGGGATTGGGCAGCATAGGACATACTAGGACTTTGAATCCAAGGAGGGAGGAGTGGCTCAGTGGTTGGGACAGGGCTGGAGGACCAGGGGTTCAATTCCCACGTAGGGACAAGTAACCTCAGGCCGAAGGGACTGGGGTCTCTAGTCCCATGGCCACTCCTTGTGGCCTTGGGCAAGCCACTTAATCCTCCATTGCCTCAGGTACGCTTAGACTGTGAGCCCTTCAGGGACAAGAGAATAAAAAGTGCCTTTTAGAATATATCTGTAAAACGCTTTGACCCTGTGAAAAGTGGTATATAAGCACAGCTAAATTAATTAATTAATCTGAATGGGAGACCGAGGACGAAGAGTCCCCCGGACACGAGGTGACATCTAGATGTGCCCTCGGACCCATCTCCTCCAATGACCTGGCATTGGTCCCTGCCCAAGGACGTCACATTCCTTGATTTCGTCAGGGACAAGCCCAAGTCTCTCAATATTGAGACCAAGGCCAAGGAGAACTTGCGCACTGAGGAAATGGAGATACTCCAATATGACCTGTTCTCCTGCTCAGTGCAAGTGGTACTCCAATACCTGCTCCACCTTTCACAGGTGGGATTGAAATCTAACTCAGAGTACACCTGAGTGCCATCGCAGTGCATCACACCTCCATCGAGGGGAAATCCCTCTCGACTTTGCCCCTTGTGTCTCGGTTCCTACAGGCCTCGTTATCCAAACCCTCTGTCCGCCCTCCAGCGGCAGAGTGGCCCCTTAATGTGGTGTCCTCACAACTCACTAAGCCTCTGTTTTGAGCCTCTGGCCACCTGCCACCTACAGTACCTCTCCTGTAAGGTTGCCTTCCTGGTAGCACTCACATCAGCTCGCAGAGTCAGCGTGTTCCAGGCCTGATGGCAGAGCCTCATTATACGAGGTTCTACAAGAACAGAGTGGTGCACCGCACACAGCCCTAGTTTCTGCCAAAGATGGTGCCCCCATTCTACCTCAGTCAGGAAGTGGTGCTCGCCACCTTCTTTCCCAGACCTCACACCAGTAGGATGGAGACTGTTCTCCATACTCTGGATTGCAAGAGAGCCCTGTCCTTCTACCTGCAACAGACTCAGGGCCACCTCAAAGCTCAACAACTTTTTGTATCTTGAGACCCCAGCCATCTGGGGCTCCCAGTGACTAAGCAAACTCTGTCCACTTGGGTGGCGGACTACATTACCCTTGCCTATGAGCAAGCGGGGATCTCACTGGACCAGAGAGTCATAGCGCACCGCATCAGGGCTATGGCTCCTTCCGTGGACAATCTGAGTTCTGTTCCCATAACGGAAATCTTCTGGGTTGCCACCTGATTTTCGGTCCATACCTTCGCAGCTCACTGCTGCCTGGAGAGAAAGTCCTGATGGGACAGTGCCTTCGGCCAAGCCATACTGTAATCTCTTTGGGGTGTAGGCAACTCCTGCCTTCCAACCCTTCTGTTTTCAGGCTACCGGATTGCTGGTTCTCTGCTGGACACCTGGGTTTTGTGAGGGTCTGTCTTAGGGATTCAACTGTTGCTGATCATGACTTGCCTTTGCAGTTCGCCATGCCATTTTTACATGTTCTCAGTAGCCTGTAGCTGGGCAGTCCCATATGTGAGGATTGACTTCCTGCTTGTTCCTGGAGAAAGCGCAGTTACTCACATGCAACAGGTGTTCTCCAGGGACTGCAGGAATCAGTCCTCACTACCCTCCCTCTTCCCCTTGGAGTTGTTTCTTTACCATCTTTTATTTTTTGCCATCTTAGCTATGTCATTGAACTGAGGCAAGATGGCACCCTTGGGCGGGAAGTGGACCACGCATGCGTGGTGCATCTTCCAAAGGCTTTCTTTGAAAGCTGGGGAGATACTTTCGTGCGGGCTCCGTTGGTGCCGACATCACCCATATGAGAGAACTGATTCCTGCTGTCCCTGGAGAACATCAGTTACAGGTAAGTAACTACACTTTCTCTGGTGCAGGTTCAGCGTGAGGGACATGCTGACAGGTTGGGGCTGGATGGCCCTCCAGTCCTCAGTGCTTACTGACTGATCCAGCTAGGATGTCTGCTTTGTATTGTAATCAGCACTGCAATTTCTTCCATCATGAGGGTTCTGGTAGATATTTAGTGCCCCAGGGATGCAGCTGGTAAAATGCTCTCAGCCACAGCTCTGGTTCACATCCTGCTTGGCTGGGTGGTACAACTGAATATTAAAAAAAAAAAAAAAAAAAAAAAAATCAAATCTGCTTAGGGATCACTGTGGCACCTTACATGCCCAGTCTTCTACAGTTTAGTGATCTATCTATGCTCCATTCATGTGTTTTTCATGTGTGTTCACCTATGAAGCACATCTTGGTGGAGAGTCTCAGAGTTCTTCTGTTGGTAATGTGCGCGTTATTTTTATTTTATTTGGTGTATTTCTCATTCTCTAGAACAGCTAGGGGGCCGTAGCCCTTTCGGATAGGTGGCGGCTCCTGTTTCTCAGTCATTCCTGTGTGTGTGTAGGGGTTATTGTTACTGAATGTTCGGACCTTTACATGTCCTCTATTCAGGTTAAAAGTCCTTGTAGGAGGTGGTTGGCATCATCAGTTAGGTCTAGGATCTTTGTCCAGAACTTTGCGTCCAATATCGGTAGCGAGGCTTTTTCTTTTCACAGTCCAGGTGTACCTTTCAGCCGAGTACTGGCAACATATGGTGGTTGCCTTGTTGTATGGAGGGAGGCAATCTTTTGCTTCTGTCCAGTAGAAGATGGGCTGACAGAAAGGATTCTCTGTGTCTCTTCCTGGGGCTGTTAGGTACTGATAGTGTCAAGTGACAGTCTACCATTGCTAAGCTCTCTGTCTTCATTTGTAGTTGGAGTTTGTCAGCAATGCCTTGTGGCTTAAAGGTATGTGGAGAAGACCTTGGTTTCTTGCTTCTGTTTCAAGCAAAGGAATTGTCCCTGAAGGGGGATGTGATGCTTCCTTTTATTTGCCTTATGTGCCATCTAGCTCAGTGTAGCTGTCACAAGTTCTCTTGGGCTGCTGAATAGCCCAATGGATAAAGGCCAAAGTAAATGGATAAGTAAATGAATGAGGGGGTAGTAGACTCCTACAGGTTCATGTTCTTCCAAAGGGAAGGCAGTGGTGATCCAATGTATGAGGATTGAAGGAAGGCCCTGCCAGGTGTTCATAGGTCAAGGGGAGCTTGAGGGCTCTTCTTTTTCTCTCTGGATGTCCAAGTAGGTTCTTGGAGCTATGGGGGCTGTAGGTTTCTTCGTCCCCAAGAGTGCCACGGTCAGGGTTGTGGCAGTGCCCAGTAGGGCTTCTTTCCTTTCAGTAGATGCCAATTCTGTATACCCTGGCAGTGGAGATCTCAGAACCATTGGGGCAGAATCATCACATGGCAATAAATTCCATTCCCAAGGTGAAGAGCATGGCGGACCGCTTTGGCTGCTTGATGTTTGCAAAGGGCTGGAGTGGCCATAGCATTCTAGATGTGGTGGCTCTGAGCCTATGATTCACAGGTCTGTTGTCTATGGAGATGGTTTTTGTGGTTGTTAACCGGCAAAATTGTAATTCAAAGGTCCAGTTTTTCTCATCCCTGTTTGCATTTGGTGGGGGATGTCAGTCGCAGTAGGTGACAGCCTCGAGCTCCGCTATGTGCCTTTGAACTATTTCTTAGGAAGTCATGTGGTGCTTCAGATGGACGGTCTGAAGGTGGGGGCCTTAAGCTTTATAGTTCAGCTGACGCTGTAGATTGCAGACCAACCATGGTTGCCGGCTTACAGGTTTATATGTTTACTTTTAGGTTTTCCCTTGCACAGAGGGGCAAAGGTTAGTGAGGCAGAATTTCCTTGAACTTGAAGTCGATTTGTATTGAATGCTATCCTTTCGCTTCTCTATTTTAGAAAGTTTTGAGCATTACCCTTATGTTTATCTGTTGTAGATAGCGATGATGGCGCCTTGTTGCTGAGGCATGTTGACGTGGCTCGGCTGTAGCGCTGTGGTAGTCTGTTCTTTTGAAAGAAGTAGTATCTCTGCAGCTTGGACAGTGGCAAGCTCTCTTCCTTCCCTCAACTTGTGAAGTGGAATAAGTGACTGTCTGTCTTACAAAAAAAAAGAAGGAAATTCAGTGCTTTATAGGGCGTCTAGACTCTTCAAAGCAGTGATTTCAGAATCTACACCCTCTAGTACCTTTTTGGTAGCATGTAGCTCAAGGTCCCTAGTTGTGGAGTGTCCTCTGTTCAGTTGGTCTTTGGTCCTCCGAGTTTGGCCTGGAGATCTCAGAGTTCATACCTATCTTGAAGTGTTCTGGCTCATTCAGATCTTGGCAAGTTCCAAGCTCCTTAAATTTTCCTTACATTCTCCTTAGCGCTTTCATCGTCTCTCAGGGATACAAGATTTTTCTTCTTCTACAGGCAAGTACCTGTTATAGTTACCTTCAGTGTCTGCAGGATATGTCTCTTGGCAGCAGCTATATTTTGTGGATACTCTCTGTTCTGGCATATGTTTCCAGTCTCGAGCTTCCTTTCCTGCGGGCCTTGTTGCTTGGTGTAGTCTGTACTGGTTTCCCAGGTGGACTGCTTTTCAGGGCACGGAGGTCCTGGTCTGATGAGTAAGGGTGGTGAAGGCAACTGCCTGGGTCGGCGGGACTTCGTCAGCAGAGCCTAGCTAAGGTTTAGGTACATTCTTCTTTGCCTCTTATTGACATTTCAAGCCTCCAGCGTGGAGGTTGAGATATTCTAAGACTTCAGGTCAGGCTCTTCTCTTTCCCTCCCCATTGTGGGGTACTGCTTTGTTACATCCCACGCATCTGGACTGGACTGGAGGGATGGTAAGGAAGGTGAAATTAGGCCTTACCTGCTAATTGTCTTTCCTTGAGTCCCTCCAGTTAAGTCAAGGACCCACCCTATATTCCTTTTTTTGGTCCCAGCCTTCTGTATGGGAGATGGTTTTGCTGGCAGAAGCCAAACAATACTCTGCTCTGTTCATAGTTTCATTATAGGCTCTCAGTTGTTTTCAGCTTGGTGCTGGTGCATGACTTGGAGTTTACAGCCTTGGGAGCGTTGCTCTCTGTCTCCTATTCTTCATACTCAGCGGTGAGTATGTTGTGAGGATTTTGCATATATTATTTTGGCACTGGTGAATCTGCTTTGTTACAGAAATACTGACAAATCAAGCTGGTGGTTCTCAGTCTCCATCTGCTGGTAGGCGTGCATAACCCATGTGTCTCAACTGGACTGGAGGGACTCAAGGAAAGACAATTTAACCAGTTTTCTATACTGCCTTATCCTTCAATCAAAGCAGGTTTTTTGTTTTTTTTTAATTATTTATTTATGCATTTTACAATAAATCAAGCAGAAAAACTTGTACAGAACAACAATACTTGCAGTAATAAGCAAAAAAAAAACAGTTAATACAGGAAAATAAAAAATGCAAGGATCATAATTAGTCCTCAAAACTTGGGGGAAGCGATATTCACAAACATTTTAGAAGAATAATATTAAACAAGAAAATACAGGTGAGGGCAGCGCTCCAAGGGCTACAAAACTTCGACGGACTCAGGTTTCAGGAGTAGAAGCAACTAACAGATGAGAATTCAAAAAAGCAGAAAGATCAGAAGGAGAAAAGAATACATACTTCTGCGCTTTAAGGGTAATTAAGCACTTACAAGGGAAGCGAAGGACAAACGTGGCACCAATAGAAAGCACCCCAGGTTTTAACAGAAGAAAAGCCCTTCTCCGTTTCTGAGTCTACCGGGCAACATCTGGGAACAGTAACACCTTTTTACCGTAGAACAAAACAGAGCGTTTCTTATAGAAAAGCTTCAATAGCCATTCACGATCAGAAGAAAGAGCCAATGTGACAAGCAAAGTGGAAACGGCTAAGTCCTCTTCCTTAGGGGTCGACCAAAGTGCTGAGACGTTAAGAAAATCCATGTCCAAGGTCCCTTCAGAAACTTTCCGTTCCCTTTTCCCCAAAGGGAGATAATAAATCTTGGAGACAGGAGGAATCAGATCCGGAGGGACCAACAAAACCTCTTGAAGGTATTTTTTAAACGTTTCCAGCGGTGCAACCCCAGGGATAACAGGGAAATGTAACAAACAAATGTTTGAAATACGAGCAGCATTCTCTAGAGACTCTATTTTAGCATGCAATACTGTATTATCTTTGACTAAAGAATCAGTTAGAGTCTTAACAGCACCGACCTGCTGGTCCGAGGAAGCCTGCTTCGAAATAATACCTTCCAAGGCAGATGGAATTGAGCAACACGCCGCTTCATTAACAGCAACGCGGTCTGAAAGTACAGTGAATTGTGTTGCAACCATGGTGGAAAGGTTGGATATAGCATCCCAAATACTGTCGAGGGTGACTGACGCAGGACGAGGCAACCCAAAAGCAGCAAAAGAAGATGTGGATGAAACTACATGAGATTTAGCCAACGAAACTTCATGTGCCTCCACGGCTGTAACTGTGCCCCCGGTTGCAGGCGAAGAAGACAACTCCGGGGCACCAGGAGCCTGCATATCCTCCACTTGACGTCGAGCACTCACCAGCAGCGAGCCCCGCTCAGAGGACGACACCACTTCCTGAACAGGCCGCGGGACGTCCGCACTCAGCGACTGGGCAGCAAGAGGTCTGGGAGGTTCCGGGGGAAAACGTCCGTCCGGGGAGAGCGTGGTGTCCAGAGCGGAGGAAGCCGAACTGGAAGATTTCGGCGTCTCCAAGCTCTCTCGAATCCCCGACTTCTGCTCCTTGGATAACCGGACAAAGCGGTCCATGGGCCCTTCCGCAACAGGTAAAGGCTCCGCGGGAGGAGCTTTAGCTTTACCCTTCCTCTTAGGCATCGTCGCCGGTTAGATTTCCACTGCCGCCATCTTAGATAGACCACTCCCCCCTCAATCAAAGCAGTTTACATTATGTAATTACTACAAACAGGTACTGGATATATTACCTTGTCCCCAAAAGGCTCACAATCTGTATGTACCTGAGGCAACAGAGGATTAAGTGGCTTGCCCAAGGCCACAAGGAGTGCCTGTAGGGCTAGAAACCCCAGTCTCTCCGGCCTGAGATTGCTGTCCCCAGGTGAGACCTGAACCCCTGGCCCTCCAGCCTTAAGTACTGTGTCCTAACCACTAGGCCACTCCTCCCTAGCAGGTAAGGCCTAATGTCACCATATCTTTTTTGAGATGAGGAGCTCAGAATTGCACATAATACTCAATAACCAGGACAGTGTTCAGAGATTTTATTTTCTTCTTTATGTCTTCAGTGAAATGGGCTCTCATGCTATATATGACAAGCAGTGCTTTCTGTCTCTCGAAAAATCCATCCGGCTGCTTACTACTACTACTACTCATCCATCCATCCTTTCTCATTCACATCAACAACAACATTGATTGGTAGAGATTCACATGGCATTGTCTTCCTTTTGAATATAATCAGAGGCATAGTAGGCCAGCACCACTGTAAAATGTGTCTTTTCGTGTCCGGTGGTTCTAATATTTATTGTTCTAACCCTATTTTGACTGACCGTTCTCCCTAATGGAATGTCGAAGGTTAAGGGAACCTCATCCATGTTAATTATGAAGTCCGATGTCACTATGTATGCAATGATTTCTTTCTTTACGAATTCCCTGAAATTCCATACTTTTATCCAAGAAATCAGCGGGGAGCTGCTGATACATGGTTGTTCTTTGTCTTATGTTTAATTTGTTTCTTAGCATGAATGACCAACCTTGAATCTCTCTATATTCATTTCCCTGGCAATATGAGCTACTTTGAATTGCACATGCACAGTGGACAGTTCATGGCTCTGGCCCCCCTCCGTTGTACAATGAACTGAAGCAGACGTGCTTCCAATTCAGGCCATCATGCTTTGTGGCCGCGATTTGCCTTCTTGCTGAGTTTCATCAAGGTTTATTTTCCCTGCATCTCCCTCCAGTCTCTTAACTAATTTCTCATTTATCCCAAAAGTTCACTCAGTGGCTCTGTTGCCATGTTGTTCTGCGTAATGAATAACTTTCAATTTGAATTCCATGGTGTATGAGTTCCATGCTTTTGGTATCACCATTTTCCATGGGGTTAAAGATAACATATTTTGGGTAACTGAAATTCGTCCCATATGCTATTTGTGAGTATAGTAAAAGTATGTACCAATCTGCTGATCTGCTTGCTAGCATTTCTGTGTAGAGTAGAGGGCCCAGGGAGAAAGACCGTCCACTGTGCAGTTGTGAGTATTTATATCCGTTTCGAGGGGGCATGTTCCACCATGTAAATTTCTTAGATAAGTCGCTCTGGTGTATAGGTTGTAGCATCGTTTCCGGATGTAAAAAAACCACAATTTATAATCCAGGAAATACGGCAGTCTCTCAGCTATGGCCTTGTCCTCCCTGAGGTACCCTTTTAACCCCTTTATCATCTAATGGTCTGACTCCTTCTCCCGACTACTTGCTGCAGTTGTATCTGAAAAAGGCTTTATTGTGAGCTTTTGTTTCTGTGACAGGTTTCTTTTCAAATTCTCTTTTTACCTTCCTTATCGGTGCTTTGCATTTAACTTGCCAATGCTTATGCTGTAGCCCAGGGGTGGGCAATTCTGGCCCTCGTGCACCACAATCCAGCCTGGTTTTCATGATGTCCCTAATGAATATTCATGAGATCTATTTGCATCCACTGCCTTCCATTGTATGGAAATAGGTCCATGAATATTCTTTAGAGACATCATGAAAACCAGGCTGGATTGTGGTGCACGAGGGCCGGAATTGCCCACCCCTGCTGTAGCCTATGTTCATTATTTAGTTCCTTTTTCTATTTCCACCTCACATTTTAATCACGATGACTGTCATTTGGCCTTCCTTCAACTTTTCTTAATGCATAAGATACATCTAGTCTAAGCTTCCAAGATTGTATGTTTAAACTGCTTCCATGCCTGATATAAATTCGAGTTTTTTGCAGCTGCTCCTTTTAGTTTTTTCTAACCATTTTCCTTATTTTATCAGTCTCCCTTTTGAAAATGAAATGCTGACACAGTAGATTTCTTTTGTATACTCACTTCGGTTATTAAGTCAAATGTGATCATATTATGATCATTAGTGCCAAGTAGTCCTAACACAGTTAACTTTTGTACCAAATCATGTGTTCCAAAAACGGACTAAATCTAAAATAACTCCTTCTCTAGTCTGTTCCTGAACTATCTGCTCCATTAAGCCATCATTTTATTTCATCTAGGAACTTTAGCTCCCTAGGGTTTCCTGATATGACGTTTATCCAATCAGTATTGGGGTAGTGGTGGTTGATTTTAAGTGCCATCGAGTCTGTGTTGACTCATGGCAACCCTCTGGATAGTTGTCCTAAACTGTGTTCAGTCTGCAGTCAGGCGGCTAATTGCTGGATAGAATCAAAAACTATTATAGGAAGAACAAGATTGGCTTTCCTAAAATGACATTAATTAAAGAGAAAATTCAGTCCTCGAACTGGAATGCTAAAAGATGCTCAAGGATCAATATTGAATGATGCTGAAAAGATTGAGACAAGGTGAAAAGAATACGCAGTCATTATACCATAATGAACAAGTGGACCAATAGCTATTTCAACCTGTACCTTATTATCAGGAACCAATGCTGATGAAAAAGGTTGAAGCATCTTTGAATATTGGGGTTATCACCCAATATTATTGTGTTGCCAGTTTTGTTATCTTCCCTAATTTCTCATAACATGTTATCACCTGTCTACTCAATCAGTCCAAGCAGATGGAGTAAACCACTACCACTATTATTTTCCCTTTAACACATTGAATTTCTATCCATACAAATTCAATGGCACATTTTTGTTTCCTGCAGAACTTTTGTTCTATTTAACTCAATGCTGTCTTTAACATACAGCCCCACTTCTCCATCAGTTTGATTCATCCCACTACTGCGATATAATTTTTACCCTAGTATCACGGTGCCCCATTGGTTATCCTCCTTCCACTATGCTCCAAGATGCCTATTATATCTGTCTTTTCATTTAATGTTATGTATTCTAACTCTTCCATTTTCTTTTTTATATTTATAGCATTTATATGGAGACATTTCAAGGGATGTTTGTTTACAACCCAGGGATAATTTGCAAACTTTCAGTTATTCTACTCTTTATTTAAAGGCACCTGGTCTATTTTAGCCTTTATTGCAACCTCTTATCAGGATGCCCTAATTTCCCTATTTTGATGGTATCCTTCAAACATATCTTACTCCAGACCATGTGCTCCTGAGTGATTATTGGCTTTTCCCCATGTTCTTGTTTAAAAACATAGTCATTACAGAACACGAACTAGACTCTCTGCACACCCAAATTTATGATCCCAACTTGAACTGTAATTTGCCAGAGGTAATATATCTTTCTGTACATAGTTTGTATATAGTTTCCCATGTTATCTCCAAGTTACTGACCCTGTTATAATGTAAGCAAAGGATTGTTCTAATGCGAAAATTTGTTATCTGTAAACCGCGCTGATACCAAAAAGCGCGGTATATAAAAACTGTAAAATAAATAATAAAAATAAATAAATAAAAAAAGCTGCTTTGTATCCTTTTTGAACATTAGTGCCAGCACTCAACATATACTATGTTCCTTTTCGTCCCTCTCAGTCCAGCCCCGCACCTCTGGGTAGTGTACCTCTTCCAGCAGCTTGGAGACTGAGTATGTCATCCTTTTGATGACACTAGTGTACATATGTAGCTGGCACCGCCTACCATCCCCAGTATGCTCAGTCTCCAAGCAGCTGGAGGAGGTAGTAAGCCAGGGTGCTGGACTCGCTGAAGAGACAACTAAGGAGATAGGTTTAGTTAGAATTTGCTTTTTATTTCCCCTGTTAAGGTGCAGGTTTCTTTGTTTTTAAAGGCAGAAGAAAAAAAATCAGAAGGAACAGAGAGAACCCGGGGGACAACAGAGCTGAGGGGAGGATATTCCTTCTTCCCCCTCTCCCCCCAGGATTTCGGGGATGGGGAGTTCTGTGGGGGCCTTCCTCAGTCCGAGACTTCTGGTGGCTCCCGAACCCGTTATCAGGTGAGGAGCCACCGCAGGGGCTTCAGTTGATTGACAGAAGTGAAAGCTGGCAGCCCCAAGTCGCCCCCCTCAGTGCTGAAGCTGGGAAGGAAGGCTGAGGGCGAGGGGTAGAAAAGCCACACGGCAAAGAGGCTCCAAGGTAAGAGTGGCAGGGGGGAGGACAGCAGGAACCCCTAGCAACTGCCGGAACACAAGGAGACAGAGAGCGGCCTGCAGCTGCATGTTTAGGTGCCTGCAGCAGCGTGGGAAACTCCCCCCGCTGTGTTTAAGTGCGATTTCTTCTTTTTCAGGCCCGAAGTGTTTTAACCCCCCCCCCCCACTGTGTTTTGGGTGCCTGGGAGAGGCAGCCACTGGAGAATAAAGCAGGACAGAGCAGCTTCTTCCTAGGGGGCCATTTGCAGTTTCTTTTTAATTTCAGTTAATTAGATTTGATTTTATTTAAGTTCAAGTACTCTAGTACTCTGTGTCTGAGCCCATGGAGGTGCACTGTGCTAAGGATCCTTTTACCTACCCAGGTACAGATTGAGGGCATTCCTGGGGAGTTTCCCCAGCCCTTCCCACCATGCTGACCAGACTGTAGTGCCTGGTATAGGATGTTATCAAGGGGGGTGAACTCCATTTAATCCTTAAGCATTCCTTGTATTATACAGCTCAAAACCTATTCAGTGCACAATGACTTGATGCAGACCTGTGGAAAAAGCCTATCTAGATATGCCATTGTTGCTGGGCAGATTTCAGAGTGCTGTTGTGCCTGGTCAGGTGATGTAAGTAACAGTTGGTTCAGACATTGTGACTTTCTCCTGAGAAGGGTCAGATAAAAAGTCTGAAACAAATAAATGAAAGATAAGTGGGGAAAAAGCGCTGCATATAGTTTTGTAGCAGCTGCAGTTTTGTTCTGTGGAAAACAGGAAGTACCTGCATACAAGAAACATATGTAGCTAGAATGATAGTCACAGTCAGTGGATAGGACGCAAATGAAATCCTTTCATCTGTCTATGGTCAGTGAGTAATCTGACATGATCATCCCTTGTCTCATCCCAAATTATGTACCTATAAAATTTGTAATATTGCTTGTAAGGGAAACTGTATTCCCTTGTAGCCATTTGTAGTACTTAGAATAAAAACATAAACTTTACTCAGAGAAAGTGTCAGTTTGATTGGATCAGTGCAAGGTCCATTTCATATCTTTAAGGTACAACACTGAAGCCCATCTAAAAATCCTCAAGATATGTGGTCCCTGATGGGGTGTTGTCTCGGAGGCAGGCATCTGCCTAGACTGCACGCAAGAGGCTAAGTCATTGGAGCAGGACCTGCAGGATGACACGAGGCAGGAGACTCCCTCCCTGTTGCAAGAGATCTTGGAGGTGGGGGGTGCCATGCTACCTTCAACGGATCTGGCCCTCGGTCCCTGCACGATGCCCGTACTATCCACCCCTCAAGCCCAGTGAGCAATAGGGCTCCCAGGGGAGTTCTCACCGGAGTTTGTCTTACTTTTGCATAAGGCGTTTTGCCTGTGTCAACAGGGCTTGGCATGCAGCTCCTCAGTCCCAGATCACAGGGCTAAGAGGGTGTCGAACGCAAAAGAGCACGAGTCAGCAGCAGTGGCATCTAAGCGGACTAGAGGCTGAGAGGAGTGGCAGCAATCGCCATCGTCAGAGGGGCTGGATGGAGAAGACCCTGACACAGAGCTAGATCTGCAGGAGGAGTTGGAAGAAGGAGAGGTCCCAGAACAGGAGGATCAGGCCCGGGTTGTTTGGGTTTTCTGCCAGGAGGAGCTACCGTTGCCCATCCTTATGCTTATGTTTATGCAATTTCTTGATATACTGCCCAGGCCAAAGGGCATCAAAGCAGTTTACAATCACTACAAACAGGTACTGATATAATCCCTTGTCCCGAAAGGGCTCAAATTCTATGTGTACCTTGGAGTTCCTCAAGGCCCTGAATATACCTGCTAACCTCCCAGCAGAGGAAGAGGCAATGTAGAATCTGCTGTTCTAGGCGGTGCGGAAATCGCAGAAAGTCTTCCTGGTACATGGAGTAGTAGGACAGATGATCCAGGATGAGTGGGATCTGCCAGGGACCGGTCTTAAAGGGGGTGCAATCCATGACACGCCTATACCCGCTGCGGGAGCAAGAACAAGAGCTCCTTCGATCGCCCGAAGTGGACACAGCGATGTTGGTGGCAGTAGAAGAGACCTGCAACTAAGAGCCGTGGAACCAGTTCAACGAGACCAGTATGTCTGTGGTCGATACTCCATGTATTTCGTGGTGCTCAAAAAGGAAGGTTCCTTTCGCCCGATTCTCAACTTCGAGGGCATGAACCGCTGTCTCTGGGTCAGTACTAGTGGTGGTAAGAAGCGGAAGGTTTTTGGCATCTCTCGATATCACGGAGGCATATTTGTATATTCCCATCCATCCAGAACATCAGCAGTTTCTCGGCTTTGCGGTGCCAAGGGGCCATTTCCAGTTTGAGTGTTGCCCTTTGGTCTGGTGACCACCTCCGTACTTTCACCAAGGTCATGGTGGTGGTGGTAGCAGCTCTCCGCAAGGAAGGGGCTCTCGTCCACCCGTACCTAGATGATTGGCTGATCTCTAGGTGACGTCCAGGGACAATAGCGAAAGAGCAACAGTGCGGTTGGGAGAGTTCCTTCAAAATCTTGGTTGGGGGTGTCAGCCTGGCCAAAAGTCAGTTACGGCTGGCCCAGGAGCTAGAGTATTTGGGACTGTGCTTTGATACCCGCATGGGAAGGGTTCCTGCCAGATTGCCGGGCGCAGGAGCTACAACAGTGGATACGGCAGTTCCTGAAGATGGCAAGACCATCAGCGTGGCATTATCTGCAGGTTCTTGGGACCATGGTGGCCACTCTCGAGCTAGTCCCATGGACAAGGGCGCACATGCAACCACTGCAGAGGGCTCTGCTCCATCAGTGGTCCCATCAGAGTCAACCCCTGTCCCAAGTACTCCCCTGCCCGCAGAGCACCAGGAGAACCCTCAGTTGGTGGCTGCATGTGGGGAGCCTGGAAGGAGTCCCAGTGTAGGTTCCGCTGATGACCGATGCCATCCTGTCAGGTTGGGGAGCCTATTGCGGAGGATGCTTTGTTCAGGGAAAGGAGTCCGCCGGAGCCCCTGTGGTCGATCAACAGGCTCGAGATGCGAGCGGTGACCTTGGCGCTAGAAAATTGCAGGGGAAGGTGATCCAAGTCATCTCGGACAATGCGACCACGTTGGCTTACGTCAACTGGTAAGGAGGCACGGGCAGTGTAGTTATGGAGGAGTAGGAGGCCGAAAGACTGTTCAGATGGGCAGAGATTCATCTCCAGGCGTTATCGGTGGCGCACGTAGCGGGAGTCAACAATGTGATGGCAGACTACCTCATCCGAATGTGCGTGGATCCCGGAGAGTGGCAGCTCAGTCAGGTGGTGTTCAAGCAGGTGGTCTGCCAATGGGGCATACCGGTCATGGACCTAAGGGCAATGTTCAAGTCAGCTAAGGCCTGTAGGTTTTTCAGCAGAAGAAGAGAGGATGTCCAAGGGCCTGGATGCTCTAATTCAGCAGTAGCCCGAAGAGGGTCTTCTCTGTTTTTCCCCCGTGGTAGCTCATAGGCCAGTTAGTGCAACAGATAGAGGGCACTGGGGATTAGTAATTCTGGTGGCAACGGACTGGCCAAGGTGCCCATGGTATGCTGACCTGATTTGGATACTTTTTGCAGTCCAGCAGAGAACCGCATGGAACTCATTGAATGATAATGCGAGTGCCTTAATGTCTCAAATTTTCTCCATCGGTGCCTTTTTAGATCCGCATATGGAGTTTCCTTTTGTAGAATGATTAAGGGAGACATTGTGATGGTTGGTGTGTATGTTTACATGGTTTATAATTTATGGTGAGTGATTACATATTTGAGTGCCTTGATGTCTTACATTTCTTTTACCGGTGCCTTTTCAGACGTGCCTATGGAGTTTTACTTTTGAAGAATGATTTAGGGTGACATTGTGATGATTTTCTGGTCCGAATTGAAAATCCATTTTGAATGAATTCCTGATGCGTTTGTGAAGAGATGTTTTCAGAAAGGGGAGACATCAGCATTATGATATCTAAAGTGTTTTGTAACGTTTAGTTTAATGCACAGTCATTGATAAGAAACATTTAAAAGTTCCTTTTAATGTAACATCATAATTGATAGTTGGAGTTTTGTATGAATTTAAGATATGTTATTAGGTGTTTTGTGATTTACAAATTATATCAATAGTATACGTATTAATAGTAGACTGATTGTCACTATGAAATATGTTGCTTTCAATGTAGGAAGATGATGGAAAGTCGTCTTTGATAATTATTTTTTAATGTTATAAGTGTATCGATAGTATTAGTGTCGACATAAGTAAGAATTTTTGTGGGGACTTCTACACTCTTGAATGTGTTATTAAATGTAATATTTTGACATAAGTAGCATTTATATATGCAGTATTAAACAATTATTATAGTAATGTTTTTTGGATAATATTAAAATATTTTTGTACCATACTGATTATTTTGTTACTTGTATATGTGATATCATAATTTGTTATGAATAGATATTTATAGAGTTATTGAGTGTATTCTTTGCATTGTGTTTTTAATATATATATGATTCGGATACTGGCAGATTGACTGGGGTGACTAACGGTTCGGAAGGACCTCTTGAAGCAGGGGCCGCTTCACATGCCCCAGGTGGATCAATTCTCTCTTACGGTATGGCTCTTGAAAGGGCGAGGTTGAAGAAGAAAGGATATTCGGGCTCGGTGATAGCGACCTTGCTACAGGCCCAGAGGAAGTCTACAAACTTGGCATGCATCTGTGTAGGGCGCATCTTTGAATCATGGTGCAGAGAGAGGCAGGCGTGCCCTTCCACTGCCTCCGTCCTGGACATCTAGGCATTCTTGCAATCCGGTTTTGATAAGGGTCTAGCCGCCAGTTCCTTGAGGGTGCAACTGGCGGCAATTTCCGGTTATCATGGGAAAGTCCATGGGGTGCCATTGGGTACATACCCAGACGTGCTGAGCTTTCTAGGGGCAGTGACCCACCTCCGTCTGCCGAAGAGGGCAGTGGTACCACCTTTGGATCTCAATCTGGTGCTTTCGGCACTGTCTGGAGAACCCTTTGAGCAATTGAGTCAAGCTTCTCTCAAGGATTTGACTCTGAAAATGGTATTCCTGGTGGCGATTTGCTCAGCATGTAGGATTTCGGAGTTTCAGACCCTGTCATGCCAGGAGCCATTCCTTTCCTTCTCCAAGGAGAAAGTGGTCCTGCATCTGGTACCTTCATTTTTGCCCAAGGTATTGTCAGCATTTCATGTAAATCAGGCGGTTTCCTTACCAGCTCTGGCGAGCATGGATGGGGGCGAGAACGCGGATGTGGGCGAGAGCATGGATTTGGGCCCTGCCACTCCACAGCTGTGCCACCTGGATGGTAAAAGAGTCCTGCGAAGGTATGTGAAAAGGGCATCGTCCTTTCGGAAATCGGATAGTCTGTTGGTTCTGTTTGGCGGGCCATACAAAAGTGAGGCGGCAGCTAAGGCCTCCATTTCCATATTGTGATAAGGAGAGTGCAGCCCAGCCAGGGAAAAGTGAAAAAAGGAAGAATTTTTCCTCTTTGCGGGGGATGGACACACAGGATCACATAGTCCACAGCAGGAACCTGGAGAGAAACCTAGAGGACAGACCTAGCTGGAAGTCACGCCCACACTCCAGGTCAGCCACAGACAGGAGTGGGAGGTACAGAAGGGCGGAGCCAGGAAGGGAGTTGCCCTGCTCAGTGTTTGAAAGGGAGCAAACACTAGAGATAGAGTCGGTTGGAGAGTTGGTTGGAGGGCTGGTTCAAGAGGTGGTTCAGAGTGCGGTTGGAAGCATGGTTGGAGAGCTGATTCAGGAGTTGGTTCAAGTGCTGGTTGGAAGCATGGTGCGAAGCATGATTGGAGATACAGTTCCAGTTGCAGTGGCAGTTGTTGCCGGAGTTGCAGTCCAGGCCTAAGTGGGAGTTGCAGCTCAGGTTCCAGTCCTGGTCCCAGAAGGTACAGAGGGAACAGCCACCATACTCAGCGCGGTAGCCACCAAGGATATAGGGAAGGTTCCAGGGGGAGAACCACCTACCCTAGCAAGAGAGTGGGAAAGTGTTACCACAGGTCTCTGCCCTACGCTGAGGCAGAGGGAGTCCTGACTGGCCAAAGCTCTAACCAGGAGAATATTGCACAAGAAGCCCAAGGTAGGAGAAGGGAGGCAGCAAGGCCTTCTAAGTATGTTTATTCTTCTGACTCTGATGAAACTGTTATACCGCAGATAACACAGCACAAAAAGAAATGTTGTACCAGGAAGGTTAAGCAAGAGCAACCCATAGGAGACCTGCCTAGAGCAGGGAAGGCAAGAAAGTGGGAGAGGTTGTTTAACCTGTTAAAAAGTCTAAAGCAGAAAGTTCCTGAGCGGTACCTAGCAGAACCCTGCTACAGCTCAGCAGAGAGTATGGACATTGAAGCCAAGGAGGCTGAGGTAAATTCAAATGTCTCAGAGATGGAATGTGATGCCTGCACTAAGGTAAATTAGTGTGAGCCAGAAACACTTGATATTGGAATTCACTGTTTTGTTTTGGACATTTGTTACTGGAGAAGTATCCACTATTTTCTTTTGTCTGGAGAGTACATGTGTTTGGGAGAAATTGTATCCACTTACCTGCAAGGAAGCTGAATAAATTCCTGTGCGCTTTATAAACCACTCGGCCTCATCATTCCTTACACAACTACAACCCTAGGAAATAGAAGAGGTGATCACCCGTCCCTACTAGGCGGCCGCCTGGTAGGGGCGCGAGCGTCACAGGTGGCGTAGTTTTTTGGATCCAGCATTCCAGCGGTCAAGCAGAGCATCTCCAAGCCGTACCTTTGGACGGAAAGACCCCGGAAGGACGCTGACCGACCAGGGAAGACGGAAGAAAAGTCCGGAGTGGAGTCAGATCGGGAGTGCTGTGACTGGTGGTAAAGCTGAGACCAGCATCAGAATCAGGTAACCCGTAGGCTAGAAGGGGTAGGCCTGGATTCTGGTGTAAGGGAGGGCCACCAGGTACCCACTAGAAGTGGGAAGGGAAAAAAAAAAAAGTGCTGCACTTTGTGTGTGTTTTTTTTGTTTGTGTTGCAGAGATCGCAGTCCAAGATGGAGACCGCGGATGTGTTGTCGTGGGTGGCCGACCAGTTCGCCAAGCAGAGGGAGATGGCAGCGGTGAGCCAGGAACAGGCAGCTGCCATGCTTCGGGCTCAGCAGCAACCCCTGTTGGAGATGATGGCACGGTGGATCCGGACCCAGGAGGAGGCAACCAAGGCAGCACAGACTGTTCCAAGGACACAGCCTGTTGGTACAGGTTGGGAAGGACTGGGTTTGGCACCTTTTTCATGTGGACGCTTAACTAAGGAGGATAACCTTGATGACCACATAGAAGCCTTTGAAAGGATAGCTGTGTTGGCTCAGTGGCCAAAGGAACAACTAGCTATGAGGTTTGCTACTACCCTTAGCGGTGAGGCATTAGCAGCCTATAGGGAAATGCCTGTTTTTATTTATTTATTTTTTATTTATTTAGTAGATACTTATATACCGCTACTTCCAGCGATCAGCAGCGGTTTGATTACAAGTTTGGGATTTGTCAAAAAATCATGACAGAAAGTTTGGGGCATAGATAGAGAGAACAGGGGTAATACACAGCACACATATTAGGGTCTATATTTAGACCATAATTACTATCACAATCGATTATATATTTATACAAGCAATTATACATTTACACACGCGATTATCCGACATCTATGTACAGTTTTACATACAGCTATTCACTCTCTTTTATCTTCTTGGCCTTACTTATGTATATAGTGACAATTGAACAGGTGAGCAGTTGTACATACAGCTATTCACTCTTTTTATCTTCTTGGATTTACATCTGTATATAGTGACAATTGAACAGGTGCGTCTTTAATTTTTTTCTGAAATCGGTTATGTCTTTAATTGCTCTCAGCTCGTGTGGGAGCTGGTTCCATAAAGTGGGGGCAGAGAAGGAGAACGCTCTGCGACTAGTACTGACTTTTACGTGCCTAATGCTGTTTGGGACTATTAGTGTGTCTGAGTTTATGGTTCTCCTGCTTCTGGTGGTAGGTTGTATGGAGATCAGGGTGGAGAGGAATGAGGGGGCCAGGTTTTGAATTAACTTGAATGTCGTTACCAATGTTTTGTATTGAATCCTGGCAGCAACTGGGAGCCAGTGCAGTTCCATCAATACGGGTGTGATATGCTCAGTGACGCTTGTTCTCATGATGATCCTTGCTGCTACGTGTTGTGCCAGTTGTAATATGTTAGTGGTTTTCTTTGGTAGACCCTGCAGGATGGCGTTGCAGTAGTCAAGGTGGGGCATGATGAGTGCTTGTGCAACTGATCGGAAATCACACGAATCCAGTACATTCCTCAGGGGTCGTAGTACTCTAAGCTTGTGAAAGATGGCTTTGTTGGTGTTGCTGAGGTGTTTTTCCATTTTCAGTTTGCTGTCGATTGTGACTCCTAGATATTTTATTTCTTCCTTCGAGTTGTAAGTATTATTGCACAGTGTGATTGCTGGAGGTGGTTCAAAGTCAATTCTACTGGACATAAACATTACTTCAGTCTTCTTATGATTAATTGACATGTTGTTTTGCTTTAGCCATCCCAACATCTCTCCCATGCAGGTTTCAAGCTGGTTGTAAATCGGGTTAGTGGTCTCTAGTTGGGTGTACAACATGATATCGTCTGCGTATATGTGGTAGTTGATGCCGTATTTCCTGAATATTTCACTGAGGGGCTGCATGTAAATGTTAAAAAGTAGTGCCGAGAGTGCCGAACCCTGTGGTATGCCTTGGGTTTGGGTGAAGGCTTCGGCTTTTTCTCTGTTGAATTGGACCTGCGGTTTTCTGTCCGTTATATAGGAGGAGAACCATTTCAAGGTGGTTCCTAAGATTCCAATTGATGCCAGCTTGTTAAGGAGGGTTAGGTGATGGACAGTGTCGAATGCAGCGGAGATGTCGATGAAAATGAGGATAAACATTTTCTTCCTGTCTTCCAGACCCTTAAGGAGGTTGTTAAACAGGGCCAAAAGAAGGGTTTCGACCCCATGGTTTTTCCTGAATCCGTATTGCTGTTTGTCCAGTGTTTCGTTGTCATCAAGGTGCTCTTGCAGTTGGATGAGGGCTGCTTTTTCAATGATCTTTGCTAAAAAAGATATGCTGGAGATTGGGCGGTAAGAAGATGGGTCTTCTTTGTTTAGCGAGTTGTTTTTTAGTATCGGTCTAATTATAGACTTTTTGAGTTGGTTAGGCATGATTCCTTGTGAAAGTGATTGGTTCACAATGTGTGAGACTTGGTGGCCAATGTCCTTTTTTGCTGCTTTGATCCAGGTAGCTGGGCAGGGATCAAGCAGGGAGGTGGTGGTATTGATACTGGTTATTATTTCAACCGCCTGTAACATTGATTGATGATTATGAGCAGGTGAAGAAGGCCATAAAGGATCGAGTGGGGTTAAGTCCCTCGGTCTATAGAAGGTCTCTAAGGGCGTGTACACTGAAAGAGGGTGAAACACCCCAGGCTTTGTATCATAGGATAAAAGGAGCCTAGTCTGTAAGTGGTTGATACCTGAAAAGAGTAATGTAGATTTCATTATTGATTTGATCATTCTGGAACAGTTTACTGAAGCTGTCCCTACAGAAATGCAAAGTTTCCTAGTGATGCAAAACTGTAAAAAACACCCAAGAAGCCATTGCGTTGGCAGAGTGCTTTCTGGAGGCCCAGAAGTTGAGCCTAAAGAAAGAGGGCGTTTTTAGGAGGACAGGATTACAGGCAGAGAATTCAGCCTTTGTCAGACATCAGGCAGATAAGAAAAATAGGCCCATGGAGGAAAGATTTAACCTCCAGAGAAAATGTTTTTCCTGTGGTGAGCCAGGTCACCTCAAGAAAAACTGCAGAATAAAGAAGGCTTTTGTAGCAGCAAATCCCAAAGAGATAGGTGAGGGATTCCTCCTATCAGTAGAGGTGGAAGGGATACCAGCAGAGGCACTTCTAGACTCAGGGGCTAGTCAGTCCATGATTTCTAGCAAATTATGGAGAGAGATAGAAGCCCAGAGGCAGCACTCCCAAGAGTCCTCAAGGGGGCACGTTAAGATTAGGTGTGTTCATGGGGCTACCTCCACCTACCCGCTTCAAAAGATTAAGATAAAGGGTTTAGGTAGTGGAGGGGCTGTAGCCGTGGCAGTAATACCTAGACTTCCTCATGATATAATACTGGGCCGGGATTGGTCCCAGTTTAGGAAAGGGGTGGAGGAGGAGTTGAAAGCGAGGACAAGCCTGGTAACCACACGCACCCCCACAAATCCTTCAAAGGAGAGTAAGGGCAGGAATGTTGTCCCTCCCAGAATGGGTACAGGAGGAATAGTGCCTGCTCCCCTATTTGGGAAAAGAGTAGATGCGGGAAGGTCAGCAGTCACCCAGAGGGAAATACAGACACCTAAACAGAAGTTTGTTATCAAGTTCTGTAGGATCACCCCTGAAGCTAGGATTCCCAAGCGGGCCACTGAACAGGCTGCTGGTCTCGATCTACATAGTGCTGTAGAGGTAGTTATACCTAAGCAAGGGAAGGCCATAGTCAACACCGGACTGACGGTGGGAATACCACCGGGGTGTTACGGAAGGATCGCGCCCAGATCTGGCCTCGCCCTCAAAAATTTTATAGATGTAGGTGCAGGGGTCGTAGATCCGGATTACAGGGGGGAATTGAAAGTCCTCTTGTTTAACTTCTCTCAAGAGAACTTCAAGGTGAATATTGGAGACAGGGTGGCACAATTAATTTGTGAAAGGGTAGGCTTTCCACCCGTAGAGGAGGTGGATGAGCTCTCCGCCACCACCAGGGATTCCAAGGGATTTGGGTCCACAGGCATAGCCGCAATAGAGGGGCTAACGGCCTGTGGTGTTAAAGAGGAAGAGGATGATTTAGGACCCCAACTGGGAAAAGGCAGAGCAGATCCTGTTTATAGGATTGGGGAAAGACTCTCTTGGAGTCAACAAAATTTGTTGACCAGGGTATTAGAGGGCTTCTCGGACGTCCTTACCCCAGTGCCAGGGGAAACGGAGCTGGTGGCACATGAGATTGTGACACCGCACGGGGAGATAGTGCGCCAGCGACCGTATAGACTCCCAGAGGCAAAGCAGAGGGAGGTAGTGACCCAAATAAAGGAAATGTTGAAGATGGGCGTGATTGAAGTCTCCAAGAGCCCTTGGAATAATCCAATAGTCTTGGTCCCTAAACACGACGGGTCTATGCGTTTTTGCATAGATTTCCGTAAGGTGAATGACATCTCACGTTTTGACACGTACCCTATGCCACGGATTGAAGAGATCCTGGATAGGCTAGGGCAGGCCACTTACTTGACTACTTTAGATTTAACAAAGGGGTATTGGCAGATTCCCCTCACCAGGGAATCTAGGCCAAAAACTGCGTTCAGCTCCCCTATAGGGCTCTTTCAGTTTCGCCGGATGCCTTTCGGGCTCCACGGAGCCGCCGCAACCTGTCAACGGCTGGTTGACATGGTCCTGCGCCCACACCAGCGATACGCAGCGACCTATATGGACGATATCGTTGTCCATAGTTCATCTTGGAATGAACATCTGGTCCAGGTTAAGGCAGTGTTGGGGGCATTGCGGCAGGCAGGTCTTACCTTAAATCCCGCTAAGTGTATGTTTGGGGCCTCGGAGGTGAAGTACCTGGGTCACCTAGTAGGCCAAGGTAGGGTAAAACCTCTCTTTGACAAAGTGGAGAGTGTGAAGAGGTTTCTGAGACCTGTGACCAAAAAGGATCTTAGGAGCTTTTTGGGATTAGTGGGGTATTATAGACGATTTATCCCACATTTTGCAGCCAAAGCGGCAGGGTTAACTGAGATGCTTAGGAAGAACGCCCCTAATCAGTTACGCTGGGATCAGGAGGCGGAACAGGCCTTTGGGGAATTAAAAGAAAAACTCTGTGAGGCACCTGTATTAAGGGGGGTGGATTTTAACCTACCTTTTATTATTCAGACAGATGCGTCGGAGACAGGCCTAGGGGCTGTGATGTCTCAAAAACAAGAGGGGTCTGAACACCCAATAATGTTTTTAAGTCGCAAGCTGACGCCTCCAGAGAAAAAATATTCCATCATTGAGCATGAGTGCTTAGCAATACGGTGGGCCATAAATGCACTGCGATTTTATTTAACGGGGAGGAAGTTTTTACTTGTGACCGATCACGCCCCGCTTAAATGGCTACATAAAATGAAGGACAGTAATGCCCGGTTGACAAGGTGGTATATGGCCCTGCAGGAGTTTGATTTTACCATAGAGCACAGGGCCGGGAAACTCCATACAAATGCTGACGCCTTATCTCGTATTACGTGCTGTTAGCGGGTTATGGCGCCACCCCGTAATAGTCTAAGGGGGGGAATATGTGATAAGGAGAGTGCAGCCCAGCCAGGGAAAAGTGAAAAAAGGAAGAATTTTTCCTCTTTGCGGGGGATGGGCACACAGGATCACATAGTCCACAGCAGGAACCTGGAGAGAAACCTAGAGGGCAGACCTAGCTGGAAGTCACGCCCACACTCCAGGTCAGCCACAGACAGGAGTGGGAGGTACAGAAGGGCGGAGCCAGGAAGGGAGTTGCCCTGCTCAGTGTTTGAAAGGGAGCAAACAAACACTAGAGATAGAGTCGGTTGGAGAGTTGGTTGGAGGGCTGGTTCAAGAGGTGGTTCAGAGTGCGGTTGGAAGCATGGTTGGAGAGCTGATTCAGGAGTTGGTTCAAGTGCTGGTTGGAAGCATGGTGCGAAGCATGATTGGAGATACAGTTCCAGTTGCAGTGGCAGTTGTTGCCGGAGTTGCAGTCCAGGCCTAAGTGGGAGTTGCAGCTCAGGTTCCAGTCCTGGTCCCAGAAGGTACAGAGGGAACAGCCACCATACTCAGCGCGGTATCCACCGAAGATATAGGGAAGGTTCCAGGGGGAGAACCACCTACCCTAGCAAGAGAGTGGGAAAGTGTTACCACAGGTCTCTGCCCTACGCTGAGGCAGAGGGAGTCCTGACTGGCCAAAGCTCTAACCAGGAGAATATTGCACAAGAAGCCCAAGGTAGGAGAAGGAAGGCAGCAAGGCCTTCTAAGTATGTTTATTCTTCTGACTCTGATGAAACTGTTATACCGCAGATAACACAGCACAAAAAGAAATGTTGTACCAGGAAGGTTAAGCAAGAGCAACCCATAGGAGACCTGCTTAGAGCAGGGAAGGCAAGAAAGTGGGAGAGGTTGTTTAACCTGTTAAAAAGTCTAAAGCAGAAAGTTCCTGAGCGGTACCTGCTACAGCTCAGCAGAGAGTATGGACATTGAAGCCAAGGAGGCTGAGGTAAATTCAAATGTCTCAGAGATGGAATGCGATGCCTGCACTAAGGTAAATTAGTGTGAGCCAGAAACACTTGATATTGGAATTCACTGTTCTGTTTTGGACATTTGTTACTGGAGAAGTATCCACTATTTTCTTTTGTCTGGAGAGTACATGTGTTTGGGAGAAATTGTATCCACTTACCTGCAAGGAAGCTGAATAAATTCCTGTGCGCTTTATAAACCACTCGGCCTCATCATTCCTTACACAACTACAACCCTAGGAAATAGAAGAGGTGATCACCCGTCCCTACTAGGCGGCCGCCTGGTAGGGGCGCGAGCGTCACAATATGGGTCAGGGAGGCAATCACGTTGGCATACATCTTGAAGAGTAAATTAGTACTGGCGGGGTTGCGGGCGCATTCCACGAGGGTTCAGGCAGCCTTCTGGGCAGAGTATAGTTTAGTTCCACAGGTGGAGATCTGTAGGGCGGCATACTTTTCTCTGAGCATTTTCACCTGGATGTCCAGGCGGTGGGGAACGCTCGTTTTGGATCGGCAGTGCGTCAGGCTGGTTGTACAGGTCCCTCCCATTAGTTTAAATGCTCTGATACATCCCAGAGGTGCGGGTCTGGACTAGAAGGATGATAAGGAAAGACAAATTATACTTACCTGCTAATTGTTGTTCCTTGAGGAACTCCAGTCCAGTCCCGGAACCCTCCCTGAGTGCTTTCTGTGATAATCTGTGCACACCCCAGTCCTGAAGCTGGTTCCCTTGGTAGAGGAAGTGGCCAGGGGGAGCCAGGGAGGGGGGGTGTAATCAGCGTTTGGGGGGCAGACCAAAAGAGCTGTTGGTTGCTCACTCCTCGCCGGTTGGAGTTGCTCAGGTGCCCAACAGGTAGGCCTCCCCATCATAGAAACATAGAAACATGATGACAGAAAAAGACCACAAGGCCCATCTAGTCTGTCCTTCCATAACACAACTACAACAGTCCACTTTTTACCTTTAGAGATCCTCTGTGTTGGTCCCATGCTTTTTTGAATTCAGTTACTGTCCTCATCTCTACCACCTCCACTGGGAGACTATTCCACGGATCCACTACTCTTTCCGTAAAGAAATATTTCCGCATATCACTCCTGAATCTATCTCCCTTCACCCTCATCCCATGTCCCCTCGTAGCAGAACTTGCTTTCAATTGAAAGAGGCTCTCTCCCTGAACATTTATGCCACGGAGGTATTTAAACATCTCAATCATATCACCTCTATCCCGCCTTTCCTCTAAAGTGTACATATTAAGATCCTTAAGTCTGTCCTCATATGCTTTATAATGAAGCCCATTAATCATTTTAGTAGCAACCCTCTGCACCGACTCCATCCTGTTCACATCCTTTTGAAGGTGCGGTCTCCAGAATTGCACACCATACTCCAAATGAGGTCGCACCAAAGACTTATACAGAGGCATTATCACCTCCTTTTTTCTGCTAGTCATTCCTCTCCGTATGCACCCAAGCATCCTTCTAGCTTTTGCCGTCGCCTTTTCTACCTGTTTAGCTACTTTAAGATCATCAGACACAACCACGCCTAGGTCCCGCTCTTCTTTAGTGGACAAAAGTACTTCACCTCCTATACTGTATTGCTCCCTTGGATTGCTGCAGCCCAAATGCATGACCTTACATTTTTTAACATTAAATCCCAGCTGCCAAATTCTAGACCATTCGTCAAGCTTAGCTAGATCCCTCATGTTATCTACACCTTCCTGGGTGTCTACTCTATTGCAGATTTTGGTATCATCCGCAAAGAGGCAAACCTTACCCGACAGCCCTTCCGCTATATCACTAACAAAGATGTTAAAAAGAATCGGACCAAGGACAGATCCCTGGGGCACACCACTGGTAACATCCTTCTCCTCAGAGTGAGCTCCATTTACTTGTACTCTTTGTCGCCTCCCACCCAACCAATTTCTAACCCAAGCAGTAACTTTAGGGTCCATCCCTAGGGTGCTCAGTTTGTTTATAAGTCGCCTGTGAGGAACAGTGTCAAAGGCTTTACTGAAATCTAAATACACCACATCTAGAGCTCTCCCTCGGTCCAACTCCCTGGTCACCCAGTCAAAGAAATCAATCAGATTTGCCTGACAAGACCTGCCTCTGGTGAATCCATGCTGCCTCGGATCCTGTAATCCGCTGGACTCCAGAAACCTCACTATTTTCTCATTCAGCAGCGTTTCCAATAATTTACTCACCACTGAAGCTAAACTAACCGGCCTGTAGTTTTCAACCACATCCTTACTTCCGCTTTTGTGTAAAGGCACCACATGAGCCTCTCTCCAGTCCTTTGGCACCACTCCCGACTCCAACGAGGCATTGAAAAGGTCAGTCAGTGGAGTTGCTAGAACGTCCCCAAGTTCCCTCAGTATTCTAGGGTGTATCCCATCCGGTCCCATCGCGTTGTCTACTTTAAGTTGAGCTAGTTTCTCACGAACACAGTCTTCTGAAAATTGTTCAAGATGTCCCTCGCTTCTGTTCTTATTTGTGGGTGTTTTCTGAGGTCCTGCTCCTGGTTCTTCATCTGTGAACACAGAACAAAATATTTGTTAAGCAATTCCGCTTTATCCTTATCAGCTTCTACATATTCCCCCCCCTGCACCCTTGAGTCTGACAATACCACTTTTGCCCTTCCTCTTCTCACTAATATATCTGAAAAATGTCTTATCCCCCCATTTTATTGCATTGGCTATTTCCTCCTCCTTTTGAATCTTTGCCTTCTTGACTACTTTGCTAGCTTCTCTAAGTTTTTCCAAATACAGATGCCTGTCTTCCTCTCTCTGTGATCTCTTGTATTTCATGAAGGCCTCCCTCTTTTTCTTCACTTTTTCAGCTACTTCCTTCGAAAACCATAGCGGTCTCCTGTTCCTTTTGCCTTTATTTGCCATTTTAACAAAAAGGTTGGTTGCCTTTAAAATACCCCCTTTCAGTTTTGCCCACTGTTTTTCTACATCCCCCAGCTGTTCCCATCCCACTAACGACTCCCTGAGGTATTGGCCCATCTTCGCAAAGTTAGTCTTCCTAAAGTCTAAGATCTTCACCTTGGAATGGATTCTAACAGCCCTAGTCCTAATACTGAACCACACCTTCTGGTGATCACTGGATGCAAAATGATCTCCCAGTACAACATCAGAAACACTTTCACCATTGGTAAGCACCAAGTCCAGTATGGCCCCTTCACGTGTGGGGTCTGTTACCAATTGCCTGAATAGTTCTCCCTGTAGAGAATCCAGGATCTCCTTACTTCTAGATGATACTGCAGCAGGAATGTGCCAATCAACATCTGGCATATTGAAATCTCCTAGCAGTAGCACTTCCCCTTTCCTAGCAATGCTGCGTATGTCTTCAATTAACTCTCTGTCCACCTCTTCCTCTTGTGAGGGAGGTCTGTATATCACACCAATGCAAATAGATTTCTCTTTCCCTCTTTCTAGTTTAACCCACAATGCCTCCTCTCTCCCTTTTAAGCTCTGTAATTCCAAAGCTTTAATAGTAGTTTTTACATATAGTGCCACTCCTCCTCCCCTTCTTCCTACCCTGTCCTTTCTGAATAAAGTATAGCCAGGTATAGTTACATCCCAGTCATGGTTTTCTGTGAACCATGTTTCTGTAACTGCCACTAAATCCAAGTCAGCCACTCCCACCAAAGCTTCAACTTCAGGGATCTTATTTCCCATGCTACGGGCATTAATACACACTGCTTTCCATATGTTACCCCTGTTACCCATTTCCATAAAGGTATTTAATGTATCACCTACCTGGGGGCTTTCACTTACCTGGGGGCTTTCTTCACCCATCCCCAACGAATCTAGTTTAAAGCCCATGGAGGGGGTACTAATTTATTTAGATATAGAAGTGTTTGATGATTGTTTAACTACTTATTTGTTGCTCCTCTGAGTCTGCTTTGTCAGTAGGTACTGAGGCTGGTAGGTGGTGCCAGCTGCATATGTACACTAGTGTCATCAAAAAGATGACATGCTCAGTCTTCAAGCTGCTGGAAGAGGTACACTACCCAGAGGTGCAGGACTAGACTGGAGTTCCTCAATTAGCAGGTAAGTCTAATTTTTCTTAACTTTGCATGATCCAGTTGTAGATGAATTTTGGAGGGGAGTTTGGGTGGCACATACTAGGAAGAGAGAAGCTTTCATTTTTTTCAGAATTTCAAAAGATTTAATTAAGAGCATACCTGAAAAGGAAGAGAATTCTACCACCTTGGCACTGCTCTTGCTCGCCAACAATCTTTGGCATCAGCTTCACAGAAGAATACTTAATTGACAACCTTGAAAAGACCACAAAGTTCTCATAGGCACATTCCATTGCAAGCAGTCCAGTAGGTCCTTGGGCCTCTGATTGTAGAGCACCTTAAAGTTTAGGATCATCAACTTGAACTGCTCTTGTTCTTTTACTGGCAATCAATGAAGCATAGGCAACACAGGTTGAACATTTCTCTCATCTGTTTACTCCAATTAATATCCTAGCTGCTGTATTTTGAACAACCTGTAACTTAAGGTTTTAGCAGGTAATCCAACATAAAGAATATTTTACAGTTTCCATAACTGAACGCAATACCCCTTCATCGAAATGTGGTTTAAGATGCTTTACTAAATATAGCATATAGTAAGTGAGTCCTCACATATGGGTATCATCGGTACCGACGGAGCCTGCGCGGGAATGCTCCCCAGCGTCCAATAGGAACGCTTTTGGAAGCATCCCTCAGCACATGCGCGCTGCCTTCCCGCCTTTCCAACTGTCCCTCTTCAGTCCTTCGTTTTCCGCGAAGCCGACAGGACCTATTCCCTGTCACCGCAGAAAATTCCATCTTTAAATTTCTTTCTTGTGGTCGCGTTTGCCTACAGCACGACGCCTACCGGTACCGCCGGTTCTTTTCTTTTCTTCTCTTCAAAAACCCCCCCCAAAAACTTTGACTGTTTCTTTTCAGAAACTTTCCTCTTTGGTGCTAGGCGCCATTTTGGGCATTAGGCCCCATTTTCCTAAATCATGGAAAAGCCAACTAGTGGTTTTAAAAAATGTACTAAATGTGGCGGTACCATCTCCGTCACTGACACCCATGATTGGTGTCTAAAATGTTTAGGACCTGACCATTCTCCAACTGAATGTCTCTCCTGCGTGGGGATGACCAAAAGAGGAAGACAGAACCGGGCCGCAAAACTTGGTACCCTCTTTTCTTCAGATGCCAGATCCATTGCATCGACATCGTCAAGGGCCTCTTCTTCCTCCCATGGATCTCAGGTGACTAAACATAAAAGCCGGTCCTCAAAGGGTAGCTCTCCTGCTAAGCATCGAGAGGTCATTGGCATTGCCCTTGAGGGAACCACACCGGCAAAACAGCCCCGGCGGGAGGCTTCGGCTTCCAAAGCATCGATGGGGCTTCAGGATGTTCTCGAGGCCTCAACCTCGTAAGAACTACCTATGCCATGCTCAGGGGTTCCGGACGTCCTTACCGGTACCAACACCCAGGCATCGGCAGCGTCGATAGACCAGAGATTCCTCGCTATCGAGTGCAGTATCGCAGCCCTTCTCTCGGGTGCGGACCACCGGTGCCGACACCGATGCCGGTACCGACACCGGCGATGCCAGTACCGACCCCGGTGGGAACTCTTCCCATGCCATCTCTGGCTGGAGTGGACAAAGCGGTACTGGGTCACCTCGGTACCGACTTCAATCAGTACCGGGATCGTGCTTTGCAAGAGCATCGGGTCAGGAATACTTTGATTCCTCTGATTCCGAAGACTCTGACAATTCTGCTGGCACTAGAGGGCTTCTCCTAGAAAATCCCTCTTCTCCCCATGCAGAATGTCACCTCCAGAGGACATGTCATTTCAGGATTTCATCCGTGATATTGCCAAAGGTCTTTCATAGTAACATAAGTAACATAGTAAATGACGGCAGATAAAGACCAGCATGGTCCATCTAGTCTGCCCAGCAAGATGGCAAGAGTAGGTGCACCTGTCGCTCTGTGCAGGCCACCCCTCCCCATGTCTTTGTTTAGGGGTAAACCCACCACTCCAGTTAGGACACCCCTATTTGTTGAGACGTTATATATTTGTTGAGACGTTATATGGTTCAGAAGTTAGATGGTACCGTTTATTTTGTTTTTATCCTATTGCTGTAAAGGGATCCACTGTGTTTGTCCCATGCCTTTTTGAATTCCGTCACCATGTTTGCCCCCACCACTTCCATCAGGAGGGTATTCCAAGCATCCACCACCCTTTCAGTGAAAAAATATTTCCTGACATTGCCCTTCAATTTACCACCTTGCAGCTTCATGTTTTGCCCTCTAGTTTTACAGTTTCCCCGTCTTTGGAAGAGGTTTGTTTGTTCATCATTTCTCTTTAAGTATTTAAAGGTCTGAATCATATCTCCCCTGTCCCTCCTCTCCTCCAAAGTGTACATATTTAGGTCTTCAAGTCTCTTCTCATAAGGCTTCTGACGCAGGCTCCAAATCATTTTGGTTGCTTTCCTCTGAACCGTTTCCAGTCTTTTTACATCTTTTGCAAGATACGGTCTCCAAAACTGAACACAGTATTCCAAGTGAGGCCTCACCAATGACTTATACAGTGGCATAAGTACCTCTTCCTTTCTGCTGGTAATCCCTCTTTGTATGCAGCCCAACATCCTCCTGGCTTTTGCCACCGCCTTGTCGCACTGTTTTGCCTCCTTGAGATCATCAGAGATAATCACACCAAGGTCTTTCTCCTGAACCGTGCACACCAACCTCTCGCCCCCTGTCGCATACATTTCCCTTGGATTTCTGCTTCCCAAGTGCATGACACTGCACTTTTTCGCATTAAATCGTAGTTGCCAAGCATTAGACGAGACTTCCAGCTTTTGTAGATCTTTCCTCATGTTAACCACTCTCTCGGAGGAGTCCACTCTGTTGCAAATTTTTGTGTCGTCTGCAGAAAGACAGACTTTTCCATTCAGTCCTTCAGCAGTATCACTCACAAATACATTGAACAGTGCCGGGCCCAGGACCGGACCCTGGGGCACCCCGCTAATCACCTTCCTCTCATCCGAGTGAACTCCATGTACAATCACCTTCTGTCGTCTGTCATTCAACCAATTTCTAATCCAGTTTACAATCTTGGGACCCATCCCCAAGCTACTGAGTTTGTTGACAAGCCTCCTAAGAGGAACAGTATCAAAGGCTTCGCTGAAATCCAGGTGGATGACATCCATCGCATGCCCCTGATCTAGTTCCTTGGTCACCCAGTCAAAGAACTCAATCAGATTTGTTTGGCATGACCGTCGTTCGGTAAAACCATGTTGTCTCGGATCTTGCATCCTGTTAATTTTGAGAAAGTTCACTATTCGCTCTTGCAGGAGCGCCTCCATTACTTTTCCCGCCACCGAGGTAAGGCTCACGGGCCTGTAGTTTGACACTTCTTCCCTGTCACCACTTTTGTGTAGAGGTACGACATCAGCCATTCTCCAGTCCTGAGGAACCTCTCCTGTTTCCAAGGATCTGTTGAAGACATCCTTTAACGGTCCTGCAAGAACCTCTCTGAGCTCTTTCAGTATCCTGGGATGTATCCCATCCGGTCCCATGGCTTTGTCCACTTTCAGTTTAGCAAGTTATTCTAACACCTCGTCTTCTGTGAATGGTGTGGTATCTACTTCATTCCCATTGTTATATTTGGGAGTCACAGCTGGTCCATCTCCAGGATCTTCTTTAGTAAAAACAGAGCAGAAGTATTTGTTTAGCAATTTTGCTTTTTCAGTGTCACTTTCCACGAGTCCTTTCCCAGCACTTTTGAGTCCTGCAATTCCAACTCTGATCTTCTTCCTTTCCTGAATATACCTGAAGAAAGTTTTGTTGCCACCTTTAACATCTTTAGCCATCTTTTCCTCTGCCTTTGATTTTGCTATCCTTATTACTCTTTTAGACTCTTTGAGTTGGATCCTGTATTCATTTCTGTGTTCTTCTGTTTGCAAGCTTTTGAATTTTGCGAAAGTTGTGTTTTTTGCCTTTATTTGAGCAGCCACCTCTTTGGAAAACCAAATAGGTTTCCTTCTCCTCTTGTTTTTATTTACTTTTCTTACATATTTATTGGTTGCCCCTTTTATTGCCACCTTTAGTTTAGCCCATTGCAATTCCACTTCCTTTATCTCCTTCCACCCCGTCATCTCCTCCTTTAAGTACTCTGCCATTTTATTGAAGTCAGTGTATTTGAAGTTTAGGACTTTGAGCTTGTTATGATTGGCCTGTACCATGGCTTTTATCTCAAACCACACCGTGTGATGGTCGCTGTTGCTCACAGGGGCACTCACGCAGACATTCGACACACTATCACCGTTTGTGAGCACTACAACCAGCGTTGAGCTTTCCCTGGTTGGTTCCATCACCATTTGTCTAAATAATGCATCTTGGAGAGCATCCACAATTATTTTGCTTCTTTCCAGATGTGCAGAAGGAGTAATCCAATCCACATCAGGTAGATTAAAGTCACCCAATATGATCGCTTCCCCCTTTGTTGCTATCTTGGCACTATCTATAATCAATTCATTATCTCTCTCTTCAATTTGAGTCGGAGGTCTGTAGACTACAGCAATATGGATGACAGTGCCATCTCCTCTTTCCAATGTAATCCAGAGTGCTTCTTCTTTTCCCCATGTCCCCTGCATTTCAGTAGCTTTAATATTGCTTTTGACATACAAGGCTCCTCCTCCTTTTCCATTTTCTCTGTCTCTTCTGAATAGATTATAGCCAGCTATGGCTATATCCCAATCATGTGATTCATTAAACCATGTTTCTGTAATGGCCACAATGTCCAAATCCGTTTCCACCATTAGGGCTTCCAGGTCTGGAATTTTGTTGGCTAAGCTTCGAGCATTTGTGCTCATTGCTTTCCAGCATTTTCCTGGCTTGTGTGTATTTTGCATTGATTTTGTTCTGCCCTCTTCTTCCCACATGTTTTTGATGTGGGGTTTAAAAGTGTGGCTGTGTCTGATGATGATCTGCTTTTGCTAGGGGTGGCGTGCAGATGTTGACCTTCCACATCCGTCACCCCCTTTTCCTAGTTTAAATGCATATCCACATACTGCCTGAATTTTTCACTTAGGATTCTTTTCCCTGCGACAGAGAGATGTAGTCCATCAGCACAGTATAGTCTCTAGTTGGTCCATCTGTTGTCCCAGTTGCCAATAAATTTGAATCCTTCTTGTTTGCATCAGGTCTGGAGCCATGTATTAAAGCTGTTAATGCGATGCAGCCTTTTTGTCCCCTTATCAAGAACAGGTAGAACTTCTGAGAATGCAACAGTGTTAACAACGTGCTTGAGTTTCTTTCCCAGAGATTGGAAGTCCTTTTGGGCTGTAGAGGCACTGTTTCTAGCCAGGTCGTTTGTGCCTAAGTGGATAACAACATCAAATTTGGAGTGTTCACTTTTTGCGCTAAGTAATTCAACAACTTGGTTTGTAGAATTACTTAGCGCAAAAGTGAACACTACTTCAATCACAGTAGCTCCTGAGGAGGAACCCTGAGCGAAGGAATTGGAAATCCTCCAATATCCTAAGGCTCCTAAGGAGGCAGCTACTCTGCCTATCCATGAAATTCTGCATAGCTTGATGCTCACAATGTGGGAGACACCTCTGACTACTTCTCCTCACTCTAGGAGACTTGATACTATGTATCGAGTTCCACCATGAGAGGTGGAGATATCAACAAGACCATTCCGAGACTTGAGCAAAAGTACATTTTTCATTTAAACTCTTTGTCTCCAGCAGGTTTGAACCTAGAGACAGATCTGTCAGTTTTTCTTTGAATTATAGGTATTGTGTGGGCTCCCTGTTTCCAAGGCACATGCGTACCGCTTCATTTTACTATTCCTTCCTCTTTTTTAGGACAGCTTTGATTCTCCGGTTTATGTGTCTCCCAGCCTTCTCATCTTCATTATGGTACATCATTACAGGTTAGTTTATTATCATTTTATTTTTGCAGCAATTATGATTTGGATTGGTAATACCATGCATTCCACAGTTCTTTTCCACATTTCTTATGATCTGTTGGATATGGTGATACATGTTTTTTGGTGGTCATGGTACATGCCCCATTCAGTATTTTAATTATTCGTTTGTTTATTTATTTATTTATGGCAATATACTTTTAGTATTCATCAATTTATTTATGGTTTTATGTATTTAATAACCTCTGCATTTTATGACCTTAGTGCTGTTATTGCTATTTACGGTATGGGTTGTACCCCTTTAGTCGGTTCAAGTTTTTAATGGCTTTTTAATTTATTTAATCTGTTAGGAACGCATATTTTCAAGTGTCATATTTGTAATTTGCCATTATTGGATTGTCCTTCTAATTTATTTTTCATTTCTCCCATCCCGTTCTTATGAATTTCACCTATGTGTCTGAGTTGTTTTATGAGGTATATTTCCCCTGTTATTCTTCAGAGGCTTTTATTATAATGAACAATTGTTTGGAGCCGGCAGTAATATAAAGTTTTTATGGGTAACACGAACCTTTCAGGTTCGTTTTTGTTTGCTTTTAACCATAATAGTTTCTATTTATTATTCTGAGGATCATATCGGACCACATCTGCGTGTTAGTTACAATGTTTTGAATTCGTTTTTATTGTTTTCATTTTTAATTATATGCATCCCGCCAATGGAGGCTCCGCCCCCTTCTCTTGTCTCATAGCACGCATGTGTGGGCGTTCTTCTCCCCTGCTGCACGTCGATTGTGCGTTGACGGCAGGTTCTCGGAGGTATGTTGCCTTCCTTTTAACTTTTTATGCTTTTTACTTTCCACATTCCGTCTCTGCAGAGCTTGATACATTTTCATTATCCCTCGTATTGTGCCTTTCAATTTTACATTTTGTAATGGAAACGTTCTTTTCGGCGATGTTTAACATTTTTCAGGTCAGACTGCAAATACCAGCGTGTCACCACTAATAGCCACTTCTAGGTGTTATGATTACATGGCTTCTTATGTTTCACAGCTTCCGAACATACAGTCAGTTTATATATGTTGATATACTTTTGGGCTGCCCTTTTTATACATTCATATGCTGCTGCCACTGCCGATTCTTGACACTATATGGTCCGAACAACAACTTATTTGAAATGTTCTTCCACATCGTTTGGTTCACTGACTCACCCCTATTGTTTTTAAATATTCCTCTTTTCCTTTTTGTTATAAGCCATGGTTGCATTTACTCTTGACATTTGCACATATCCTGCCTCATGTCCTCCTCTTGTGTTTTTTCTTGTTAGTTTAGTGACATTTTGCTAGTCATTATTTGTCATATGTTCCTATTATTTTAACTGCATTCTTTATTGGCATTTTATTACATATCCTGTTTTATGTCCTCCTCCTGTGTTCTCCTTTTTAGTTGGTTAGTGGAAAATTGTCAAGTACAATTTTTCATATGTTTTTTAATTGTACCTTTTATTTTTTAGCTTTAGCATATAATTTACATGTTAGCACAAACAGTGTGAAGTTACATTCACTTTATGAACTGCAACAGAGGTTAGTATTTTAATTTCATTTATGCACATTTTATGTTTGGTCACTAGCACTTATTTTGATTCCAGCATATGTATTTATGGTTATATGATTGTTTTTATGCTCTTATACACATATTTTTTTACATATTTATTGTTTTGTTTTATGTTTTTTATTTATTAGTGTTTGTAATGCTTTACTGTAGGATGTCTTGCTTGTTCCTTTATTGTCTTTATAATGAATATGTTTATGTTTTTAGTTTTCGCCTGGCTAGCCCCTGACGAAGGGTACGAAACACGGCCTGTGTCGGGCGGCCGTTTGGTTAATAAAGGATTCTGTCTTTCCGTTTCACTCACGCTTGTGACTGTGTTTTTCTGTGTTCAGCGTGATTTGTGCTTTTGCGGTGTTGTTCGAGTTCCACCATGTCCTGGATTTCAGAAAACTCAGCTGCCACACCATTGAGTGGTAGTGGAATCAGCCATGCGTAGGATGAAAAGTGCAACGAGGCATGCATCCAATCCTCCAGGTCGTGAATGCAGGACTCTGGATGCTTTTGGCCGCAGAACTTTTCAAGCTTCCATGCTTTCAGCTAGGATCAGTTCATACATCCTATATATGGGAATGTTCCTTAAAGAAGTCACAGGAGACTTGGAACTTATGAGCCCATTTCTCCCAGATGATAAGAGACAAGATTTTCTTGCTCTAGTTAAACATGCTCAAGATGTCTCCAAGTTTGTAAATCGTGCAGCTTTTGATTGCTTCGAATGCATCAGCAGAAGTTCTGCTATTGCCATTGGCGCACGACGGATTGCCTGGCTGCAGGCATCAGACTTTGAGACTTGGGTACAGGACAAGTTAGGCAACATTCCTTGCACGGGGGAGAATCTCTTCGGCAAGAACTGGCAGGAAAAGGCTAATGAGTTAGATGCTGACAATTCTACCTTAGATAGATTGTCAAAGTCTACAGCCACTCCAGCCAAAAGAAAGCCTTATAAAAAACCCTCTTTTAGCAAAAAGAGGAAGTTTTATCCTTCCTATACCCAGCAGACTCAGACTCCAGGTCAGGTTGCCCAAAAGGGACAACCTAGACAGCAAAAGAAACCAAAAGGGCCGAGAGCCCAACCAGCTCTCCAGTTTCAGCTCCCTCAAGGGCTTTGACTCCTTCCTAGAGAGCTTTGCCTTCCTACCTCTGAGGGGTCCCCAACCCCCCAATATTCCGGGCAGGTTATGCCACTTTTTCAACAGATGGCATCAGATAACAGCAGAAGATTGGACTTTGTCCATTGTAGGAGAGGGGTACAAACATCATTTTCACAGCATACCCCCTCCTACAATTCTAAAACAATTTAATTACAAACCTCTGCAGACAATCTGCTAGATCACAAGGTCTCCACACTTCTTGTCCAAGGGGCAATAGAGGAAGTACCCATTTTTCAACAGGGGACAGGGTTCTACTCCCCCTATTTTCTTATTCCAAAGAAAACAGGGAGACACAGACCCATTCTAGTCCTCAGAGAATTGAACAAATATCTGTTTGCGAGAGAAATTCAAAATGATTTCTCTAGGAACTCTTCTGCCATACCTTCAAAGCCAGGATTGGCTTTGCTCTCTAGACTTAAAGGATGCATACACTCACATTCTCATCCATCCAGATCACAGGAAATTTTTACGTTTCCTTTTCAGGGGAAGACATTTCCAGTACAGGGTTCTTCCTTTTGGTCTGGCTTCAGCATCAAGGGTGTTCACGAAATGCATGGCAGTAGTAGCCGTATTTTTACGAACCCTGGGGATTTTTGTCTTCCCTTACTTAGACGACTGGCTCATTCGAGCCTCCACAGTTGCAGAGGCCAGCACTGCACTGTCCCGTACAATACGAATCCTCCAATACTTGGTATTGGAAATCAACTTCCCGAAGTCTCAACTAGTTCCTTCCCAATGCCTAGAATTCATAGGAGCCTGTCTGGATACCAGACAGGCAAGGGCTTTCCTTCCACAAGCCCGGTGTCTTCGCATTATGCAGCTAGCTTCCCAAGCAGCAGGCAAATCCTCCCTCACGGCTCAGGAACTACTGCAGTTACTGGGACACATGGCATCCACAGTTCATGTAGTCCCATATGCTCGCCTCCACATGCGAGCAGCTCAGTGGACCCTCTCCACACAGTGGACACAGGCCACGGGTCATTTGTCGGACAAAATAACAGTCTCTCAACGACTAATTTTGTCCCTCCATTGGTGGCAATCACTAGAAAATCTGACAGTGGGGTCTCCTTTCCATCAACCCCTCTTTCAGGCCACCCTAACAACAGATGCATCACAGGTGGGTTGGGGAGCTCACCTGAATCATCTCTACCCAGAGCACCTGGACTCCACAGGAGGTAGATTTACACATAAACCTCCTGGAATTAAGAGCAATTTATTTAGCTCTTCGAGTGTTCCACGCCCAGCTCAGCTAAAAGACAGTCCTAGTCCAGACGGACAATCAGGTAGCCATGTTCTCTGTGAACAAGCAGGGCGGAACGGGCTCTCTGTCGTTATGCAACGAAGCTTTACAACTATGGGCCCTTGCCAGAGAGCATCAAATTCACCTTCTAGTGGTATATCTTACAGGCATTCAAAACCTTTGGGCAGACAAACTCAGTCGAGTGCTGCTGCCTCACGAGGGTCACTCCACCTAGATCAGGTGGCAAAGATATTTCATTTCTGGGGCACTCCAGACATAGACCTCTTTGCAAGTCCACTCAATGCCAAACTTCCCTGGTTCTGTTCCAGGATTCCAGCACACAACTGTCAGGCAAGGGATGCCTTCCTCCTTCACTGGGGTCAGGACTTCCTTTATGCCTTCCCACCCATTCCTCTCATCCCCAAAACACTCTTCAAGCTTCAGAGAGACAGGGGTCGCATGATTCTCATAGCACCACGATGGCCACGCCAAACGTGGTATTCCCTGCTTCTGCATCTCTCTCAAGCGGCAGCTCTGGAGTTAGGGCATGCTCCAGATCTCCTTTCTCAAGAGAACAGGATGCTATGGCACCCGAATCCCCAGTCCCTGCACCTCACGGCCTGGTTGCTGAAGGCTTAGACCTCCAGGATTTCAACCTGTCCCAGCAGGTAAAAGATATCCTTCAAGCTTCTAGGAAACTTTCCACAAGAAGATCTTATGCCTTCAAGTGGAAACGTTTTACTATATGGTGCTCCAAGAAGGGATTAAACCCCCTGGTCATACCCTTAGAATCGATACTAGAGTATCTCCTTCACTTATCGAATTCTGGGTTAAAGACCAATTCGGTAAGAGTCCATCTTAGTGCAATTGCAGCTTCTTATAAGCCTCTAAATGGACAACCAATTTCCTCTCATCTATTCCTATCGAGATTTATGAGAGGCCTTTTATTAACTAAACCTCCCATCAAGCCACCACCGGTGGCATGGGATCTAAATCTAGTTCTCGGGCAGCTCATGAAGCCGCCTTTTGAGCCTTTAGCCACTGCAGCCCTTAAGCTTTTGACCTGGAAGGTCATCTTCCTAATTGCAATCACCTCTGCCCATCGCATCAGTGAATTGCAAGCTTTAGTGGCTTTTCCTCCTTATACTAGGTTTCATCATGATAAGGTTGTTCTTCGAACTCACCCACTTTTTATGCCAAAGGTGGTTTCGCCTTTTCATTTAAATCAATCAATTTACCTTCCTGTATTTTTTCCGAGGCCTCACGCCTCTAATGCAGAAAGGAACCTTCATACTTTGGATTGTAAAAGGGCCTTGGCCTTTTACATACAAAGAACACAGCAACATAGAAAGTCCTCACAACTTTTTATAACTTTTGACCCTAGTCATTTGGGACTTCCAGTCTCCAAAAGAACGTTATCTAAATGGATTGCCCAATGCATATCCTTTACTTATGAGAGTAAGGGTCTTCCTCTTCAGGACCATGTCACAGCTCATAATGTGAGAGCCATGGCAACTTCTATGGCTAATCTCCACTCTGTGTCTATCGATGACATTTGTCGAGCAGCCACCTGGGCTTCGGTACACACCTTCACAGCCCACTACTGCCTAGATAAAGCCTCCCGTCGGGATGCCTTCTTTGGCCAAGCTGTTCTTCAAAATCTCTTTCAAACCTAAACCAAATCCTACCCACCAACCCTGGTGGGATGCCAGAGATCCATGGGAGGAAGGATTCTCACCTTCGACATTGGTACCTTCCTGGGGCTATCTCCCTGGCATCTTCAGCTAGGGAGTCCCCATATGTGAGGACTACATTCCTGCTTGTTCCTGGAGATAGCGTAGTTACTCACCTGTAACAGGTGATCTCCGGGAACAGCAGGAATTTAGTGCTCACAACCCACCCACCTCCCCTAGGAGTTGTCTCTCTCTCTTTGTCTCTTTCCTCTCTCCCTCTATCCTTTCACTCAGCTACAAACTTAACTGAAGAGGGACAGTTGGAAAGGTGGGAAGGCAGCGCGCATGTGCTGAGGGATGCTCCCAAAAGCGTTTCTATTGGATGCTGGGGAGCGTTCCTGCGCAGGCTCCGTCGGTACCGACGATACCCATATGTGAGGACTAAATTCCTGCTGTTCCCGGAGATCATCTGTTACAGGTGAGTAACTACTCTGTACCTCTGAATTCTTTATCAAGTCTTTCTGGGCATGATGACCCTGAAATAACTCGGACAAATCAGACTCCCCAAATCATAAGAGCTCCATCTTACCTCCATCAGGGGTAATTTTATAAGGGAGCGCCTGTTTTGGTGCTTTTTTTAGTCATTTTCACCAGTATGTGGTCTCATATAAAATACTGAGTAGCATAATGTTGCATACTTTGCTGGTAGGTGTGCCTAGGAGTGTGGTTTGGATGGATGCACAAGTACCCGCATAGATTATAAAAAGCCTTAATCTGCATTTGTACATGTATAACGTAAGCATGAGCATTTACTGCTGTTCACTACGGCATTTAAGGTGTGTTTTCTGTCATTTATAAAATAATGCCCAAGTACATGCCAAAAAAACCTCTTAAACTAGGTGCCCCCTGTTAAAATTACCCTCCTTAAGCGTAGACCCACTGGATCATAGTAAACTTGCTTGAGATGCAGTTTCCTATTTATGTGGTCAGCACCTCATCTTTCAACCTAAGTTCATTAATTGTGATTGTTTTTCCCTCAGTATAATAAAGAAGCTATAAAATTTGGCAAGTTCCTTAAGGACAGTGATGCAAAGAGAAGGCAGGCAATACAAACATATCAACGTGACCTCAAACAAAATGAGATGAAACGGAAGGAGATAAATGAACTCACCCAGCAGTTGGGGGAGCTGAGAATAAGGTATGCATCCAACTCACTAAATCCATATTAAAAAATATACAGATATGGTCCCACTTCAGAATAAGAAATTGGTTAATGCCAGAGGGTTATGAGGGGCTGAATTTTTTTTCCATATATGGTGAGAGTACTCTGTCACATGCTGTTATTGGTTTGCTTATGTGAGCCTGGAGTAAGAATAGACGCCTTAGCATAAAATTTAGCATGCTACTTAACAACAACTGTTTTGGCTGTGGTTTGCTGAGGCAGATACCAAATTTAAGCAGTACTGGTGAGGCTAATACTGAAATTGTTACTGGTGGCCAGAATGCCTTGGTAGAAAGATGGAAATCTGCTGTTATTACTGTATTAGATTGTTTGGACGATATGTGGCCTATGAATAGATAATGGAAACTAACTGCCCTGGTCAGGGATAGATAAAAAGGGCTCAAACAAGAGTGGGCCCCATTTGTACAAGAGAAATGAACTGGGTCTCTTAATGCCCTTTTATGTGGTATACTCCTGCTCATGTGTTACAAACATAGGAGCAGGGCTAGTTGACAATCCCCCTTCATTAAGGTTGAGGATGTTTCAGCATATTTGATCGATTAATGAGCCAAAATTGCTCTCTGAACGAGATAAGGAATCATTCAGAAAACAAGTGAAAGCTCATTCCTTATCATCCCTCCAGTTCAGTCCCACACTTCTGGGTAGTGTACCTCTTCCAGCAGCTTGGAGACTTGGAGACTGAGCATGTCATCTTTTGAGGACACCAGTATTAATGCAGTTGGCACCGCCCATCAGCTCCAGTATGCTCAGTCTCCAAGCAGCTGGAGGTGCTGGACTCACTGAAGGGACAACTAAGGAGCATAGTTTAGCTTTGGCTTTCTTTAATGTCTTTAATTCCTTTAAGCGCCTTCATGGCCATGGGCTGTTTTTATTTGGTTAATTAAAGTTTTAAAAAAATTAAAAAAAAAGAAACCTGCAGAGAAGTGCGGAGGAGTGAACCCCCCCTCCCTCCCAGGTTTTCGGGGGCTAACCTACATCCCGGGCCACTGGCGGCTCCCAAACCCGTCATCAGGTGAGAAGCCGCCAAGCAGAGATAGCACAGAACCGGCAGGCAATTCCCGGTGGGCCCCTCGATGCCAAAGCCAGTGTTGCAGGCTGAGCACGAGGAAGGGGAGAGAGAAAAGAGGAGCGCACAGGCGGCCCAAGGCACCAGGAGAGAAGAGGCAATCTACAGAGGTAAACGCTGGTGTCTGGGACTTGCTTGAGGGCCGGGCAGTGGAAGCGCAGTAAACTTCGCCGGAAGCCTGGTTTGCTAGTGACAGGGGATTATTTCAGATGCATAGGAAAAAGAGACGCCTCTTTCTCTCCCTTGTGGCTTGGCACTATGAGTTGCTTCCCCACATAGATTTTTCTCCCACGATCTGGTCGGGGGTAAAATGGAGACACAGCCTAGGCTCCCCTAATTTAAAAAAAAAGGGGGGGGGGGTTTACAGCAATAGAATTGATGCCTGTTTTAAGCTGTTTTATATTATTTTAATTTCTCTGATAGGGGGGTCTCTCTTTAGCCTCAGATAGGATCAGAGGCAAACCTAGAGCCAGTCCACGGATTTTTCAACCATGCTGGCCAGACCGCAGTGCTTGGTATGTGGGACCCGGCAGAGGGTGGTCTCAGACGTAGGCATTTGTCGCAGATGTGTGCAAGAGGCCACCTTGGTGGAACAGGACCTGCAGGACAAGGCAAGGCAGGAGAGGACTCCCTCTTCAACTTGGACCTCCCAAGTTGAAGAGGGAGTCCTCTCCTGCCTTGCCAGGGAGCAGGAAGTCATCTCTCGTGGTGGCAGCGCAGAACCTACTGAGTCCTGTACCTCACAGGACTCAGTAGGTTCTGCGCTGCCACCACGAGAGATGACTTCCTGCTCCCTGGCCATTCCCGGACCCTCTGCATCACTGAGCCTGGGAGATGTAGGGGTCCTGGGTAATTTCTCACCAGAGTTGTCCTACTTCTCCATAAAGCGTTCTGTTTGCGCCAGCTGGGATCAGTGGGCTGTTCCTCAGAGCCAGAGCATGGTACCAAAAGGACAGCAGACATGAAAGAGAGCAAGCCGGGGACATTGTCTTCAAAGAGGGCTAGATCCTCTGAGGAGTGGCAAGGGCAGTCTCCATTGTCTGAAGGGCCAGATGGAGAGGGCCTGGAAACAGAGCTAGATTTGGAGGGCGAGGACCTGGAAAAAGGAGAGATCCCGGAACAGGAGAATCAGTCTCGGATTGTACGAGTGTTCCACCGGGAGGAATTGCCGGTGCTTATTGTGGAATCCATGAAGGCCCTTAATATGCCCACTAGCCTATCAGCAGAAGACGTTCCAAGCGGTTCAGAAGATGCAGAAGGTTTTCCCAATGCATAGAGTGGTCAGGCAGATGATCCAGGATGAGTGGGATCTGCCAGAGGCTAGCCTTAGGGGAGGTGCGGACCATGATGCGCCTGTATCCGTTACCAGATTAGGATCGCGAGCTGTTTCAGTCCCCTAAGGTAGATGCGGCGGTTTCGGCAGTTACCAAAAAGACGACTATCCCGGTTGAAGGTAGTGCGGCGCTCAAGGATGTCCAGAATAGGAAGTTGGACACCTTGTTAAAGCAGGCCTTTGATATCAACACCCTCTAGCTGCTGGCTTCCATTTGCAGGGCCTAGGTCACTAGGGCCTGCCTCCACTGGTCGCAACAGGTTCAACAACTGGGGGAGTCGGCGACGGACCAGTCAGGGGAGGCGGCCAAATATTCGGAAGCAATCTTTCATGCAGATATCCACTACGATCTCATTAGAGGACTCTCTAAAAGCATGGCCTCTGTGGTAGAGGCTCACCACTACCTTTGGCTACGAAACTGGGCGGTGAACAGTTCCTTAAAGTCCTGCCTCAGCAAGCTGACCTTTAGAGGGAAACTTCTTTTCGTTGAGGAGCTAGACAAGTTGGTAAAGGACTTGGGAGAATCCAAAGGTGGACATCTGCCCGAGGATAAGCAGTTGCAGAGCCGCAACCCGCCCGCAGCTCGAGGCCAGCCACAGTACTTCAGGCCTTTTCGTACAACACCCTTTATCCCTTACCAGAGGGAAAAATTCCCCTCCAAAGGACAGGGGTTTCAAGGTTTTTGAGGCACAGGCAGGGGATTTGCCACCACATCATCCTCGGGACCCAAGAAATCCCAATGAAACAAGGGGGGCCCAGGTGGCGTGCAGTCCATGGGAGGTCAGCTCTGGGAGTTCTACCCTGCCTGGGTCCAGATCACATCTGACCAATAGGTACTAAAAGTCATCTGGGAGGACCATGCCCTCAAGTTGGCTCATCCAGTGGGCAACTCCTTTGTCCAGTCTCCCTGCAAAGCGCGAGGCAAAGCAGCAGCAGTAAGAGGCACTTTGACACGGCTTCTGCAGCTAAGGGCCATGGTGCCTGTTCCCTGAAACCCGTACAGATGCGGTCGGTACTGCATTTACTTTGTGGTGCTCAAAAAGGAAGAATCCTTTCGCCCGATTCTCGATCTCAAGCGAGTAAACCATTGTCTGTGGGTTCCGCATTTTGGAGACATTGGAATCCGTCATAGTAGCAGTAAGAAGCGGGGAGTTTTTGACATCTGTTTGTTGTTTATTAAAACATTTTTTTATACCGCCCAATACCAGTGGCGTCTGGGCGGTTCACAAGTTCACACTTATTCGGCATGACTTTCTGACTTTCGTTATAGGAAGTGATATGCCTGATTGCATCAATGACCTTACAAATATTCTCAACAGATGAGCCAGTCCAATGCTTCAATAACTCCAATCACTTAAAGACAACTATAATCTACTAAATAAGATATTCCAACTGTGGCTCGGCTGGACTCTTCCGTTGTGTAATAACTACATTGATCCCGACGCTTGCCTCAGGTACCAATCCTGCGTTTCACATCAATGGTTCCTCAGGGGATCCTGTACATACTTTCATTAATGTGCGCAAATGCTGCCTGCGTTCAATCTCTGTAACACGACCCTCTTCATCAAATTTATTCACAATCTTCCTCTCGGGTCGAGAAAAACGCCGCGCATGCGAAGTACTCCGCAAACCTCCATATTTAAATACCCCGCTGATCCCTTCGTGACGTATAACTCCTCCCATCACTCCTCCCTTCCTGGGAATGTCAATTGCAAACCCCCTCTCTCTCTTTCAAGTTTACACCTCGCAGAAAACCAATCTTACGCTAAATGGCGCGATTATCTATACCATTATCGCTTGGATGTCCAGGTGGCGGGAGATTCCTGTTTTGGATCAGCAGTGCTTCCGGCCAGTCTTTCAGGTCCCTCCCATTAATTTAACTGCTCTGTTACATCCCAGAAGTGCGGGACCGGACTGGAGGGACGATAAGGAAGGAGAAAGTAGACTTATCTGCTAATTGTTGCTCCTTGAGGAACTCCAGTCCAGTCCTGGATCCTCCCTGAGTGCCTGCTGTATGATAATCGGTTATGTGACCCTGGTCCTGAAACTGGGTTCCTTGGCAGTGAAAGAGGCCAGGGGGGCCGGGCGATTAGAGGGAGGACGACATTGGGGGCAGATTGAAAGAGCTGTCTATCTCACTCTCAATGCTGGATGTTGCCGCCCAGGGGTAAGCCTTCTCATTCTGGGGGGGGGGAGGGGAATTCCCCCTCCAGTGAGGGGGGCATAGAGTTGTTTGTTCATGTTTAACTACTAATTTGTTGCTCCTATGAGTCTTCTTTGTCAATAGGTTACTGGGGCTTGTGGGCGGTGACAGCTGCATTAGTACTGATGTCTTCAAAAGATGACATGCTCAGTCTCCAGGCTGCTGGAAGAGGTACACTACCCAGAAGTGCAGGACTGGATTGAAGTTCCTCAAGGAACAACAATTAGCAGGTAAGTCTAATATCTCCTTTTTTTTGGTCAGCATGTAATAGCTGAGTTTATGATGGTCATTGTTTTAGATAACTTGGAAATTTGTTTTACTGTCAACTGTAATGTTATATGTGTTAAGATGATTGCAGTATTTAAGAATGTTTCTTACATTTTTATGTACATTACCTAGGACTGTATTGCAATAGGCAGTTAATAAATAAGTTAAATAATAAAGTCTAGAGTGGGTGTGCATATTTCCATTCTCTGGTGAAACTGTTAGCACTGATTTTAATTTTAACGCTGCCAAAGTGGTTTGCTGCCACGACCACAGGCCATATTCGGGCCATGACATTGAATATCCGGGTTGCCCTGATTGCCAGGAAGCTAACCGGGCAGCAACAATATTTAGCCACTGCAATATTTAGCCACTGTGCGGTTAGCTTCATCAGCGAAAGTTAGGCCAGCCTTTACTGCATCTGACTTTTGCCATGTTGCAATTACTGGGGAGGGGCTCAATATCGCTGCTAAGAGCTTCACCAGAGAATGGAAATGTACATACCCAGGTCTCTTTTCTCTTGACATCAAAAGAGACCCAATTCATTTTTCCTATATAAATGGGATCCACTCTAGTTCAAGTCCTTCAGATTATCCCTGACTAAGGTAGTTATACATATATACACACAATATAAATATATGGCAAAACATTTATAAACAGCTGATAAAAAACATCATAAAAGGAAAGATTTATGAAGATTCTGAGGAGGTTCTGATCGTTGTTCTTGGCCCAACATAAGAACTGGTCATAGATAAAGATACACCTGAATTTTCAAAATCGTATGTAATCGAGATTTGAAGAAGGAATCAGTGGGTCTTGCACGTTTGTGCAGGGCCTAAATTTTTAGATAATTCTTATATTGATCTAGAGAACCCAGTTTTAATCAAGACCGGTAAGACTACTGGAACACTGTGTCACAAACTGGGAACTCTCCAAGGAATGGAAGGTTTAGTATAATGGTTAGAATATTGTCTTATGGACTGGAAAACTCCTGGGACACAAGTTCATTTCTACTAATGACAGTGACGTTTATCCTCCTTTACCTCTATTTAGTCACTGGAAATTGATTACACCTAAAACTAACAACATTACCATAACTTTCATTTGGAAATTTGATGCAGTCCAGTCACCATAGATACACCTTGAGGATGACTATATCCTTGTCTTTGTAGTGTTTTGATAAAATGCACTGGGACTCTGTTTTGGTGAAGTGTTTTTGGTTAATTAGAATTATTAATATTTTAATGCAGTAAGACGTTTGGTAAGCAAGATCACACCTTTAATTCTAAGGTCATTCCAGAACACCAGTTAGCTTCTCTGATATCCTCAGATTTGTCGAATGAGTCTTCCTCACATTGAAATATGCAGTCCTTTCAAGATACTGACAAAGCACATAGATAAAATCAAGTGAGCATGAATGGACATTCATCCAGATTTTTATTACATCTACCTACAGGCAAAAAATGCTGCAAAAATTGGTTGCAAAATACAAAATTTATGAAGACTACTTATTGAAAGTCATTGATCATGTGCCTAAAAGTACGTACCTTCTAAATTCTCAGCTAAATTACTTATTTATTTAACATTTCTTTTATGCCGCTTTTCATAGAGTCAAAGCGGTTTACAATAAACGTGGTTTTGCGATACATTAAACTTTAAAACAGTGAACAATAGGTTGAACTTTGGGGGCATAAGTAAACATCCTGAGAAAATAATGTGAACAGTAGGGAGTGTCATTATCTTTTGCAGTTTGCATGCGTTCGACATTTAGCTACATGTTGTGGGAATATTTATATACATAGTTAGGGTATGCTGTGGTTCACCCATGGGTGGGTTGTGTGGTTGTTAACTGTCATGGGTGGGGGTGGGGATTGTCTAGAGGGGCGTGGGGTTAGTCTGAGGGAGTTGTTCTGTTTGTTATGGTGGGAGGAGGGGGAGGAGGGTTGGGGGATGGTTATTGGGTGGGTAGACTGGGGCAGAGGCGGTCTTCATTAGGTGTTGGTTTTGAAGTATTCCAGAAAGAGGTGGGTTTTTAAGTTTCTTGCGGAACTCTGCTATGTCATTGGTGGATCTTAGCTTGTCCAGATGTGCATTCCAGATTGATGGGCCATATAGGGAGAATGTCCTATTGCATAATGCTGTACCAATTGTGCTTTGCATAGATTTCTTCTGGAGGAGATGAGGTTAACATGTAAGTGTATGCAGTGCACAGTAGATACATTACCATTATTAATGCCTTTGGATCCTCTGCACAAGACTGCCCTTCAGAACAAACTGGTTTGAGTGTCCTTTAATTTCCCTCATCAGAAATCCATCAAGGAGCATGGCGAGGGGGAGGGGGTTACTGGACAGGAATAACTAACAGGATTGGCATGTGTTAGGAAAAAATGCTGGTGGGGCTCTCCCCTAGAAGTCTGCTGACCTGAAATGCTCCTGTTCCTCGAGCTCCAGACTTGTCAGACAAATTATTTCATGCCTTAACACTGTTGCAAATGTCTTCTCTGGACTATGTTCTGCCTGACAAACTCATTTAACAGCTGAGACATAAGCAGGGATCCGGAGGCTCTAAACTCTGTCTCTTTAGCTGTTGTCATTGTACCAGAGACAGTCTTGTGGGGTGGAGAAGTAGAGTAATGGTTAGAGCAACAGGCTAAGAATCAGGCTGAATCCCATTGCTAATCCTCAGGTACAAACTGATGGGCTGATGCAGAAAAGCTTAGCATGGCATTTTTCTGGCGCTTTTCCTGTGCTAGGTTTGCTCTCCAATGCAGAAAGCTAATGCTGGAAAAACACCAAAAAAACAACTGCGCTAAATTGCAGCACACCTGGCATGCACATCGCTGCATAATTAATTGTGCCCAATGTAAAAAGCTGCTCTGAAACTTAACAGTTTGTTACACTGTTTTTTAATGCTGGATCTTCACGCCAGCTTTGGGCAGGCATAAAGATCCAGCCGGGAGCAAAAATATCATCTGAGATGAAGTTTGGGGGGGGGGGGGTTCAGGGCCCCTGGGCTACCAGGGATTTTTTTTTGTTTGGGTGGGTGGAGTGGGGAGATCGGGACCACCGGGCCACAAGAGATTTTGTTTCTGTCAGGAGTTTGGTGTCCAGAGGGAGGGCATTGGCCCCCAGACATTGTGTCGATGGCATCGGGGGCTTCCCCAATGCCTGGATCATCTGAAGTGAAGTCTGACCCTGTTTCTCTGGGGCAGCATGACCAGCTTGTTCCGACGTCTATGCGCATGTGTTTGGCTTGCACTCCCAGTTTAATGCTGACTTCCTGATCGTCCCTCCAGTCTGGTCCCAGAATGTCTGGGTTGTCAACCTCCTCTAGCAGCTTTGGAGACTGAGAAACTTTATTCTTGTGATGTCATCGGTATATAAGGCCTGGCTCCTCCTCTTCACACCAGTTTAACAGTCTCCAAAGCAGCTAGGAGGGTGGTGGGCCCAGGAGATTCCGGGGCTCACTGGAGAAACGATTGAGTAGGGGGTTCGGATTTTAAAAGATTACTTTAAAAAAAAAAAAAAAAGAATTTGGGTAAGGGGCACTCTAAGAAACTGCTCGGGAGTGGTTCCTTAACTGCAGAGCCGGTTGCAATTCACGGCTGCCCTTGCCCTGAGGTCCTCTGCTCTCCTCCGTCTTCCTTTTTGGGGTAGGCAAGCACAGCGGTTTGTTGGGTTTTTTTGCTCATCTTGTGGGGGAGAAAGGACTGGCGCCCGTAATCCGTTCCGGTGAGCAGGGAACGGATCCGGGGAATGCCTGGCTCAGCACGTGCAGAAGCCTTGCCTGCCAGCGCTTAGAGCCCTTCCCCCGCGGGCCCTGAATTGAGGGGCTCTGCTCAGAGACAGAACAGAGAGTACCTTTGCAGCCGCAACAGGAGCCAGAGGTAAGCGGCAGGTTTCGGCGGGAATCGGCGGCGTGAATAGGACAGGCCAGACCACGTGTGCCTGGGGCGGGAAAAAGGCCCCAGCTTGCACTGTCGGGTTTTAGCGCCCTGTAGCTTCGGCTGTGAGCCTCGTTTTCGGGGGCTTTCTTCATGAATCACCTGGGGGGGCGATTCTGAGGGGCTTCCAGTAAAAAAAAATAAAAATAAATAAAAAAAAAATATATATTTTTTTTAGTGCCTTGTTAGCGTTTGGTTCAGCATGCCATCCAAACAACAGTATCTCTTGTGTGGAGCTAAACGGAGTTCGGTTTCCCCAGAGGGTGTCTGCAGGGGTTGTGCTCCGGAGTTGGAGGCCAAGGAGTTCGTCCCTGCAGCTGAGGAAGCAGAACCAGAGGTTTTGGAGGCAGTGCCAGAGCCCATTATCCCATCTCTGTCGGTTGCGGAGCCTGGGCTGGGTGCCACTTTGGGGCCCGATCTTCCCCTTACGCAGCAGTCGGTGGGGGGCAGTTTGGCGTCCATTTTCTCGACGGATTTCATGGCCCTGCTCCAAAGGACTTTAGCTAGCTCTAGTGGGGCGCAGGCGGCCGGTACCTCTGGGGCTGAGTCGGGGCACAAGAGGCCAAGTTCTGCCTTCTCGGCAGGTGCGTCGGGCGTCTGTGCTAAAGTGGCTAGGTTGGAAAGGGATCCCATTGATCAGTCCGTGGTGTCAGAGGACTTGCGTTCTGAAGATGGTCTAGGGGATCTAGAGGAAGGTGAAATTCGGGAGCAAGAGGATCAGGCGCGGGTGGTCCGTGTTTTCCGCAGGGAAGAACTCGCGGCGCTTATAGCAGAGGCGCTCAAGGCACTTAATATGCCGGACGTCGGTCCGGCTGAGGATGCTACCCTGGAGGATCCCTTGTTGCAGGCGGTCCGGAAGACTCAGAGGGCCTTTCCGGTGCACAGGGTGTTTAAGGAGATGATTCAGGAGGAATGGGATATGCCGGAGGCTGCCCTTAAAGGCGCTAGGGTTATGTCGCGGTTGTACCCGCTGATGGATCAAGATCGAGAATTATTTAAGGCCCTGAGAGTGGATGTGGCCGTTTCGGCAGTGACTAAGAAGACTACTATCCTGGTGGAAGGTTTCGCGGCTCTCAAGGATGCGCAGGACAGAAAATTGGAGTCTTTGCTGAAGCAGGTCTTTGAGGCTAATGCCTTATCTTTACAGGCTTCTATTTGTGGAGCCTGGGTGGTGAGAGCCTGTTTGCGCTGGGCGCAGCGAATCCAGGGGGACGATCCCGTAGAGCCAGCCGAGGAGGCGGCTAGATTGGAGTCCGGAGCGGCGTATCTAGCGGATATTCATTATGATCTGATCTGGGGGTTGGCAAAGAGCATGGCGTCAGTGGTCGCAGGTCGCAGATGCCTTTGGCTGCGCAATTGGGCAGCGGATAGTTCGTCTAAAGCTAGGTTAAGTCGGCTTCCCTTCCGCGGTAAACTGCTCTTTGGTGAAGATTTGGAAAAGTTGGTGAAGGAGTTAGGAGAGACTAAGGGTGGACGGCTGCCAGAGGACAAGCAGAAGCAGAGCCGTTCTGTTCCCGGGCCTCGGCAGCAACAGCGTGACTTTCGGCGGTTCAATCTGCCTAGGAGCAGTCAAGGGCTGCGCGGCCGTTTCCCTGGTCGTTCCCAGCGGTTTCGGGGGTTTCGAGGAGCGAATAGGGGATTTGCTGCGACGTCCTCATCCTCCACCTTTAAAAAGTCGCAATGAAATGAGGAAGGTCCAGGAGGAGTTAGTTCCCGTAGAAGGTCGGTTGCGGGAATTTTATCCGGCCTGGGCCCAGCTCACGTCTGCTCAGTGGGTCTTGGAGGTGGTTCGCGATGGTTATGCCCTGGAACTGCAGCATCCGGTAGCCGATGCTTTCGTGCGGTCACCGTGCAACGCCCCTGCGAAGCGCGCGGCAGTTCGGGAAATGGTACGGCGGCTTCTGCATCTCGGAGCGGTGGTACCGGTTCCTCCCGACCAAGTTAGGTTGCGGTCGATACTCCATTTACTTCGTGGTGCCGAAGAAGGAAGGCACATGGCGACAGATTCTGGATCTGAAAAAGGTAAATCGTTCTCTGCGCGTGTCTCATTTTCGCATGGAAACCCTCAGATCAGTCATTGCAGCGGTCAGGACGGGGGAGTTTTTGACATCCCTAGACCTATCAGAGGCATACCTGCATATTCCGATTCGGCGGGAGCATCAGAAATTTCTCCGTTTTGCAGTACCGATGGGCCATTTCCAGTTTCAAGCACTCCCCTTTGGGTTGGCGACTGCTCCGCGCACCTTCACCAAAGTTATGGTGGTGGTGGCGGCAGACTTAAGAAAGGACGGGGTGTTGGTGCATCCGTACCTGGACGATTGGTTGATCAGGGCGAAGTCCTGAGAGGAGAGTGTGGCAGCTACGTCCAAGGTAGTGACCCTGTTACAGAGTCTGGGTGGTCAATCTGGCGAAAAGCAAGTTGACACCGACGCAAAACCTGGAATACCTGGGAGCGCGGTTCGACACAGGAGTAGGACGCGTGTTTCTGCCTCAGCAACGAGCACTAATGCTCTGAGATTTGGTGCGTCGTTTCCTCGGTCTACGGTGTCCCACGGCCTAGGAGTATCTGCAGGTGTTGGGGACGATGGCGGCGACCTTGGAGACGGTGCCGTGGGCTCGGGCTCACATGAGACCATTGCAGAGGGCCCTGTTGCGCAGGTGGTCGCATCAATGAGATTCTCTGGGTCAGCGGTTGTCTTGCCCTCTACAGACTCGCCAGGCGCTCCATTGGTGGTTGCGGCCGGGAAGCCTGGAGAAAGGCATGTGCTTGGATGCTCCCAGATGGATTTCCCTGATGACAGATGCCAGTCTTTACGGTTGGGGGGCCCATTTTCAGGGACACCTGGTTCAGGGCCAGTGGTCCGATCTGGAGAAGACGTGGTCGATCAACTGGCTGGAGCTGCGGGCGGTAGCGTTGGCACTGCGGGAGTTGACTCCTTTTGTTCAGGGGAAGGCCATTCGGGTCTTCTCGGACAATGCCACGGCGGTAGCTTATGTAAATCGTCAGGGTGGCACCAGCAGCGTAGTGCTGGAGGACGAAGCGGAGAGTTTGTTAGAGTGGGCGGAGACCCATCTCGTGGCTTTGTCGGCAGCGCATGTCGCAGGGGTGGACAATGTGGAGGCCGATTTCCTCAGTCGCGTGAAGGTAGACCCGGGGGAATGAGCCTTGCATCCCGAGGTGTTTGCGATATTGGTGCGGCGCTGGGGTCTTCCGGTGATGGATCTCATGGCGACCTTTCAATCCGCAAAGGTCGATCAGTTCTTCAGCAGACGAAGGGAGCGCATGGCAGAAGGTTTAGATGCTCTCATTCAGGAGTGGCCGGAGGAGCAGCTGCTGTATGTGTTTCCCCCGTGGGTGTTAATCGGTCGGGTACTGCAGCGCATCGAACGACACAAAGGGCGCGTGGTGCTAGTCACGCTGGATTGGCCGCGGTGCCCATGGTACGCGGACCTAGTACGACTTCTGGTGGACCGGCCTTGGAAGCTCCCCGTCCGCAGGGATCTTCTCACTCAGGGACCTCTGTGCATGCCCCAGGTGGATGGATTCTCGTCTACTTCTTTGGCGTATGTCAGGGTGTGGCGTATCTTCGAGGCGTGGTGTGCGGAGAAGAACTGTGTGCCGTTGCGAGCCTCGGTGCCTCAGGTGCTGTCTTTTTTGCAGGATGGTTTTCAGAAGAGGCTGGCGGCCTCTTCTTTGAAAGTGCAGTTGGCAGCATTTTCCTGTTATAGGGGTAAGGTGTGCGGTGTTGCTCTTGGGTCTCATGTGGATGTTAAGCGTTTTTTGAGGGCGGTCTCGCTGCTATGGCCGCCATGTCATAGAGTATTTCCGGCATGGGACCTGCCTTTGGTTTTGGACGCCTTGGGGAGGGCACCGTTTGAGCCCTTAGTGGAGGCGTCTTTGAAGGATCTTACGCTGAAGGTAGTGTTTTTGGTAGCGGTGGCTTCGGCGAGGCGGATTTCGGAGTTGCAAGCGCTGTCTTGCAGAGAGCCTTTTCTGTCTTTTGGCGAATCTAAAGTGGTTTTGAGACCTGTTCCGTCCTTCCTGCCAAAGGTGGTGTCTGCTTTTCATGTGAATCAAGTTGTGTCCTTGCCAGTTTTTCGAGAAACGGGTAAAGGTCCGCTGGCGCAGCATCTGCATCGCTTGGATATTCGGCATGCTTTGAAGAAGTATATTGCGCGCATGGCATCCTTCCGTAGGTCGGACAGACTTTTTGTGTTATTTGCAGGGGCAAGGAAGGGAGAGGCGGCTTCCAAGGGTTCCATTGCTAGATGGGTGAAGGAGGCTATCGCTTCGGCTTACATGTTGCGCGGCCGTCCGATTCCGGAGGGTCTGCGGGCCCATTCCGCGAGGGCGCAGGCAGCATCGTGGGCGGAATGTAGTTTGGTACCAGCAGTAGAGATTTGTAAAGCGGCGACGTGGTCGTCTCTCCATACTTTTGTGAGGCATTATCGTCTCGATGTTCAGGCGGGCAGGGACACCTGTTTTGGTTCGGCAGTGCTTCAGGCTTGGCTTGCGGGACCCTCCCGTTGTGTGTAGTTACTGCTGTGTTACATCCCAGACATTCCGGGACCAGACTGGAGGGATGATCAGGAAGAGTAAATTAGGCTTACCTGCTAATTGTAGTTCCTGGAGGAACTCCAGTCTGGTCCCGGATCCCGCCCGGGTTCAAGGATACGCTGGGGCCTGAAGCAGGAGCAGTATTACTGGTAAGCAGTCTTTTGTCTTTGTCTTCGAGAAGCGGGGAACAGAATAGCGGGGGTCATTTCCTGGTAAGGAGGGTCATCTTCATGTGCCTTCCACGGCGGTGCTCAGGAGACCTCAGGACATGCGAGCAGTAGTTTGCAAAAAAAAAAAAAAAGAATTACCACTACTCGTTAGTATTTCACTTTTTGTACATAGTTCGGTCCACGGACCTTTGCAGTTCACTGGGGGGAATTAGTGGGGGTTTGTATTTCGCTACTTACTTGTTGCTCTGGTGAGTCTGCTTTGTCATTAGATAAACTGGTGTGAAGAGGAGGAGCCAGGCCTTATATACCGATGACATCACAAGAATAAAGTTTCTCAGTCTCCAAAGCTGCTAGAGGAGGTTGACAACCCAGACATTCCGGGACCAGACTGGAGTTCCTCCAGGAACTACAATTAGCAGGTAAGCCTAATTTACTCTTTTTGCACACTGGATAATTTGCATAGTGCATCCCAGCACAAAGAGTCAGCATCAAACTTGCGCTATGAAACCCTGTGCTAGAGCTTTAAGCACTGGGCTCTAATGCAGGGTTCCTGCATTGGCCTATTAGTTTGCAAGCCGTCCAAGGGATAGGAACTTCTAAGAAAAGACATGAACTAAATCCAGATCCCCTTTGCCTTTATACAGAGGATCCACTGTGTATGTGTTACAGATAAATCACACTTTAGTAATTTGTTCTTAAGCAAGCAGCATTAACCAAAATAATATAAATAGCATAGATGACATTCCCATCATGCACAGTCATAAAGTGCCCCTGCATCTTTTGATATTTATATTTCATTCTGGAGAATATATTAATGCTTATAGTTTGTGTTTTTGAAATTCTTGCTACTTACCCACACTGGAGGTAATTTTGTAAGAAGGTGCAGAACGTTACACACCATCTATTTTATTTACATTTGTGGTCAGCATTATTTTAGGTATGTTGTATACAATATCTTAAGAAATAATTGGAAATATTCCAACTGTATGTCGTCATAATATTTTAATAGTATGTTCAAAGCTATACAACCAAAAAAAAATGTCTGTGCAAATTAGGCGTAGTAATTTCCCAGCCGGTCTAGGTGATTTGCTCCTCTTTAGTTTATCAAATAGCTGTATTACATCTTCTGGGTTTATTGAGATTTGTTTCAAGTTTCTCTAGTACATCACCTTTACATGTCATTTCTGGAGTGGGTAACTTCCCTGTGTCATCTTCAGTAAAGATCAAAGCAAAGAATTAATTCAGTCTCTCTTCTATGGCCTTGTCCTCCCTTAGTGCCCTTTTTACCTTTCACTTATCTAATGATTCAAATATTTTTGGTCAATTAAAGTTTCCTTTCTTTTTTATGGCAGTTCTGCCCCCTTAGGTGCTGGGGCTTCAACCATGGGAACTTTCTCATTTTTTACCGAGTCATTTGATTTCACTGTGGCTGTTTTTCTGGTCAATATGTCCCAGAAACTTGACAATAGGTTAAGAAGTGTTCTCCGTGAACAAGCAGGAAGTCAGTCCTCACATATGGGTGACGTCAGCACCGACGGAGCCCTCGCAGAAGCATCTCCCCAGCTTTCAAAGAAAGCCTTTGGGAGATGCTACCACGCATGCGTGGTCCCTTTCCTGCCCATGCTATCTTGCTGAGTCATAGCTAGAACGGACAAAGAAAATGGCAAAAAAAATAAAAATACAGCAACTTCATGGGGAGGAGGGAGAGGAGGGAGGGTTGGAGGGTTGTGAGAACTGATTCCTGCTGTCCCTGGAGAACACCAGTTACAGGTGAGTAACTATGCTTTCTCCGGAAACAAGCAGGAAATCAGTCCTCACAAATGGGACTCTCTAGCTACAAGCTACTGCGAACCTGTAGAAAACCACAGTCAAGCAGTGAGCAGCAGCACGTGAGTCCAAAGGTAGACTCTGAAAAGACCCCAGTGTCCAGGATGAACTATCAGTCTGGTAGCCTGAACAAGAAGGGTTGGAGGGTAGGAGTTGCCTAGATCCCCAAAGAGATTACAGAGTACAGCCTGGCTGAAGGCGCTGTCCCGTTGGTACTCCCTCTCCAGGCAATAGTGAGCTGCAAAAGTGTGGACTGAGGACCATTTGGCGGCCTGGCAGATGTCTGTCATGGTGAAAGAGCGCAAGTTTGCAACCGTAGTTGCCATAGCCCTGATGCTGTGTGCCATAACCCGGCGCTCCAGCGGGAGCCCTGCCTGTTCGTAGGCAAGGGCAATGCAGTCTGCCACTCAGGTGTACAGGGTCCATTTGGTTACTGCCTCCCCCAGCCGACTTGATCATAGGAGATGAAAAGCTGGGAGGCTTTGTGGTGGTCCTGGGTATGCTGCAAGTAGAAGGACAGGACCCTCTTACAATACAAGGTTTGGAGGATGGCCACTGCCCTGTTGGCGTGAGGCTGTGGAAAAAAGGTGGGGAGCACCACCTCCTGACTGAAATGGAATGAGGACACCACCTTCGGAAGGAATTTAGGGTGTGTGTGAAACTCGACCCTATTCTTATAGAACCTGGTGTAGTGTGGCTCTGCCATCAAGACTCGAAGTTCGCTAACCCTGGGAGTAGATATGAGTGCCACCAGGAAGACAACCTCCCATGAGAGGGACCAAAGGTGGCAAGAAACCAGGGGTTCAAATGGCAGCCCAGTGAGCTGTGATAGTACCACATTAAGGTCCCATTCCGCCGGAGGTGGGCGGATGAGGGGCATCAAGAACAAGAGGCCCCATAAGAAGTGGATAACAAGGGGCTGCGCATTGAGGGTTTGCCCTTGATAAGGTAGTGGTGCGCTGAAAGAGCACTCAGGTGCACCCTGATGGAGTTGGACTTGAGTCCAGCCTGCAAGAGATGAAACAGGTACTGCTGCACTGTCTGCAGTGGGCAGGAGAACAGGTTGACCCATTGTTCTGTGCACCACACCAAGAATCTGCGCCATTAGAAGGCATAGCCCTGCCTTGTGGAGGTCTTATGAGACGCTAGGAGAACCTCCTCCACCCCCCTCGGGAGGTTGAAGAGAGCCATGGCTACCCGTTCAGCAGCCATGCTGTTAGCACCAGAGACCCCAGGTTGAGGTGAAGGAGGGAGCTGTCCTCCTGAGTCAGTAATCCCGGGCAATTCCCCAGAGGGACCGGGGGCTCCATTCATAAGCAGAGCAGCAGCAGGAAATAAGGCTGCCTGGGCCACCAAGATCAGCGATGCCTTGTCCCGGTGGACCTTGAAAAGGGTCTTGGCAACCAGTGTCATGGGTGGGAAGGTGTACAGGAGGCCCCCCGAACTCGGAATGAGGAAAGCATCTGCTGACACCCAGGACAGATGAGCCTGGCGAGAGCAGAAGCGGGGCAACTGAGCATTGGCTGGGCTGGCAAAGAGGTTCACTAGTGGGGTGCCCCAGAGGCAGAAGAACCGTTGGGCTGCTCTGGGTTTAGCTGCCATTCGTGTGCTCAGTCTATCCACCAGGGCATTGTCCTGGCCCGGCAGGTACACCGCCCTCAGGAGCATTCCTTGACTGATCGCATATGAGCAAAGGGCTATTGCCTCCTGGCAGAGGGTGTAAGACCCTGTGCCTCCCTGCTTGTTCAGGTAGAACATTGCAACCTGATTTTACATCTGGACCAGCACAGACTGTTGCTGTAGGAGGTGGCGGAAAGCTTTGAGCGCCAGGAGTATGGCCCTGAGTTTCAGTAGGTTGATCTGTTATCGACTGTCTGCCCTGGACCAGTTGCCCTGCATGCAGAGGCTCCTGCAATGGGCACCACAACCCCATCAAGGAGGCATCTGTGGTGAGGACCCGCTGGGACACTGGGTTCTGGAAAGGCATGCCTGTTTGTAGGTGCTGTGTGGCTTTCCACCAGCTGAGCGACTCTGCCAGCGGGCGGGTCATGCATACCCTGTCCTGAAGCTGGCCCATGGCCTGTGTTCGCTGGGAGCAGAGGCCCCACTGAGCTACCCCCTTATGAAGACGGGTGTTGGGGACAACATGGACTGTCGATGCCATGTAGCTGAGTAGATGGAGCAGGGAGCAAGCCGACACAGAGCGGTGGCGCTGTGCATCTGTGGTCAAAGCCACGAGGTGACTTGCTCTATCTAGGGGGAGCAAGGCCTTGGCCTAGAGTATCCAGTCGAGCCCCTATGAACTCCAGATCCTATATAGGTGTTAGGTGGGACGTGGGGTAGTTTATCACGAACCCCAGGTGTTGTAGGACACCCTGTACTGGTAGTGGTCGCCCTTGACCATGAATCTGAGGTACTTTGTTTGGCTGGGATGAATGAGGATGTGGGTATATCCAAGGAGCATAGCCAGTCTCCCTGCTGGATGTATGGCAGCAGAGTTCCAAGGGAGAGCATCTTGAACTTCTCCCACACCAGGAATTTGTTTAGGTTTTGCAGGTCTAGGATGGGCCTTGGGCCCCCGGTTCATTTTGGGACTAGGAAGTACCGTGAGTAGAACCCTTTGCCCCTTTAGGTAATGGGGTACTGGTTCCACGGCTTTGTCCTGCAGTAGCAGGGCCCGGTGCAGGGGAGTCCGAGAGGGCTCTCCTGGGAAGAATGGGTGAGGCGTCTGATCAGGTGGAGAAGGTAGCCTTCTCTGACTACCTGGAGTGCTCAAGTGTCGGCGGTGATGGAAGGCCACCATTGGGCAAAGTGGACCAGACATCCCCCTGTGGGCAGCTGATCTCCTGAGGGTGGAGAGGCTATGACCCAGGAGTCAACTCCCCCCCAGGCTGTGCTAGAGCTGGCACTGGGGGTTTGGGGCCCTTCTGTTCGCGGGGGCCCTGACCTCCTTTGGCATGGTAGCCCTGCTGAGGAGCTGGAGGAGCTTGATACTGCAGGTAGTAGTCTTCTTGGAGAGGGTAGCAGTCTTCTTGCTGATATGCTGTGCTATGGAGAGAATCTCTTTGTAGAATAAGTTGAAGAGAAGGCTGGCTTCATTGAAAAGCAGCACGTCACCCTTCAAAATCTCTCATTGTGCATGTCTGAGCCAGCCTCGTCTCACAGAAAGTACCAAGGTGGCTCCCAGAAAAAGACCTCTTATTCTTGTAGGTGTAGGTACTTTCCTAGACCCCAAACTTCCCAAACAAAACAGACTCCTCGATCACAAGCAAAGCGGGATAATCCTTGGAAGCCACAACTGGCTCCTCAGCCAAAGCCTGGGTTGACTAGTTCCTTCAAATCATAGCTACTCTTCCAGTAAACTCTCCTGTCGGAGGGAGGCTCACTCTTTTTACCTAAAGATGGCCCCTTGTAACCTCAGACACTTGGATTTTTCCAATTGTCCAGAACAGTTACAAATTACATCTATTTGACATTCCTCCAAATTGCCCCCGAGGGCTCATTACATCAACCTTCTGCATCAGGAGCTACTTCAGAGAGAAATCACCGCCCTCTTGACAGATCTTGCAATCAAACTCGTGCACATAGCAAAGAGGGTGAGGGATTTATTCCAGGTATTTCATGGCCTCCCAAGAAAATGTGGGAATTCCGTCCCATCCTAGACCTAAGAGATCTGAACATGTATCTTGTCAAAGAAAAGTTCAGAATGATTTCTCTAATCACCCTACTGCCCTATCTGCAAAAAAGGAGATTGGCTATGCTCTCTGGATCTAAAGGATACGTATACCTACATATAGATACATTCCACTCTCAGGAAGTATCTCAAATTCGTCCTGGGGGGGACATCACTTCCAATACTGGGTATTGCCTTTTGGCCTAGCCTCAGCACCCCATGTCTTCATGAATGCCATGTGGTTATAGCAGCTTACCTCCGGACACTGGGGGTGTTTGGCTGATCAAGAGTACCAGATCAATTTCTTGGAGTTAAGAGCTTTCTCCAGGACCAAGCAGGAAGTCAGTCCTCACATATGGGTGATGTCGGCGCCGACGGAGCCCTCGCGGAGCAATTTCCCCAGCTTTCAAAGAAAGCCTTTGGGAATTGCAGCGCGCATGCGCGGTCCCCTTCCCGCCCAAGGGTGCCATCTTGCTCAGTCTTCTTTTTTCCGCGGAGCCCTACAGACGCTGTTTGTATTCACCGCTGAAAAAGTTGATTTTCTCAATTATTATTTATTCTTTTTCGGTTCGACGCCGGATCCTTTTTCCCACCCGGACCCGCTACGCCGGTATCGTGTCCGTTTCTTTATTTTTCAGTTTTTTGTCCTTCGTGACAAGCGTTCGCGCCATTTTTTTCCTTTTCACTGGCAGCCCTGTCTTTTGACCTCGCAGGGGCCCTTTTTCCCTCGATGGCTGCCAGCGGGTTTAAGAAGTGTGATCACTGTAAGAAACTCATGTCTCTTACCGACACACACGGCTGCTGCCTCCGCTGCCTCGGACCCGATCATGACCCGATGATCTGTGGTCCGTGTGGCAAAATGTCCTCAAAAGCGTTGAGGAGTCGGCAGCATCAGCGAGAACGAATCTTCTCTGACTCCGCGTCCGGCCGGGCCCGGACCTCGTCAGAGTCTTCGACGTCCCGGGACTCCAGTCCTGAGTATCGTTGGAGTTCCTCTGAGCGGGGGTCTCCTACCAGGGAACATCATAGGAAGAAAAAACCCACGAGGGCGGCGTCGGCGGACGCTCCTGGTTCCTCGAGGGCCAGGTCGCATAGCCCCGACAGCCGTCCCGGGTCCTCTGAGTCGGAGAGGCCTTCGAAACATCCTCGTCTCGAGATGGAGTCGCCTGGACACGTGAGTACTGTGGTCCTCGTGGACTCGCCTCCGAAGGAGCTGACGTCGGGCCCGACGCTGTCGGGGCCCGAGTCAGGGGCTGCTGGGTCTCCTGAGCTTGGACTCAGGTTGACGGCCTTGGAGAGCAGTTTAGCTGCCTTCATGGACCAGCAGCGGGCATTGATCGCTGGCCTTGCCAATGCGTCTGCCCCGGCCACCGGGACGTCGACGTCCAAGTCGACCCTGGAGACCGAGCCGATCCTCGAGTCCATCCGAGCTCGAGTCGATCCTCGGTCGCGGTCTCCCTCGGCCTCCCGTTCGGGACCGAGGTCGTCGACGCCGACTCCTTCGGCGTCGGAGCAGAGGGCATCGGTGCCCGCCCGACCGGAGCCACTCGAATCCTCCTCCGCGGAGTCCGACTGGGAATCGGAGGACGAAGAATCCCCTGGTAGTTTTCGGACTCGGTGTGTCCCCTCGGACTCGCCCGAGTCCGAACCTCGGAGACGGTCCCCCCCCAGTGGACACCCGGTTCTCGGATTTCGTGCGGGATATGGCCAAGGCCTTGGCATTCCCCGCGGATCCCGAGGAGGAGCCTCGAGCCGAGGAGCTCGATGCCCTCCAGTATGATTCTCCCCCGAAGGAGGCCTTTACTGTACCGGTTCCTCCGATGCTGGAACGACTTCTCTTCCACATGTGGGAGAACCCGGCGTCGGCGCCGGTGTTAAGCAAGCGGGTCGATTCCATTTATCGAGTCCGCAAGAGCCCCGGCTTCCAAAAGGCACAACTACCGCACCATTCCATGGTGGTGGAATCAGCCATGCATAGACTCAAGAGTCAAAAAATACACTCCTCGGTGCCTCCCGGCAGGGAGGCCCGGAGCCTGGATGCCCTCGGTAGAAAGTGTTTCTAGGGCTCTATGCTTGCTTGTCGAGTCCAGACCTACCAGCTCTATATGGGCATGTATCTCCGAGATCTGGCAAAGGAAATTGCCGGGTTCTCGGCTGGTCTCTCCGAGGAACCTTTGCAGAGGTTCCAAGCCTTGTCCACTGGGATTCGAGAGTGCTCGAAGTTTATCTCTCGGGCAGCCTACGATGGCTTTGAAGCATCGGCTCAAGTAGCCGGAGCCGGCATCGGTGCCCGCCGACAGGCTTGGCTTCGGTCATCCGACCTCGAGCCTTGGGTCCAGGACAAGTTGGTCGATGTCCCCTGCAGAGGTGAAAACCTCTTTGGCAAACCCATGGCTGAAAAGGCTGCACAAATCGAGACCGAGACTCTGACCAAAACTCGGCTGTCCAGAAAAACCTCTGCCCCTTCTCAGAAGAAGAAGGGCTCGGGGAAAAAGCCCTTTTACCCGAGGAAGGCGGCTGCCTATAAATACTACCCTCAGTATCAGGCCTCAGCAGCTCCCCAAAAGGGTCAGCAGGCCAAGGGACGGGATAATGGGTCCCGTAGGCAGCAGGCCCCCAAGCCCACTACACCGGCCCCTACTCAGCAGGGTGGGGGTTTTTGACTCCATCAGCATAGCCTCTTCCCCTCAGCTGGTTTCTCTCAGCACAGGAGGCCGGCTGGTCCACTTTGCCCACAGGTGGTCAGCCATCACATCAGATACCTGGGTACTTCATATAGTTCAGAAAGGCTATCTTCTACACTTTCACCAGATACCTCCCTCCTACTTTCCAGGGGAGCCTCCAAGACTCCCTCTGCACAGGGACTTACTCCTTCAGGAGTTGGCAAGTCTTCTTCAGGAACAGGCTGTGGAACCGGTGCCCCACCACCTGAGAGGTCACGGCTTTTATTCCAGGTACTTTCTGATACCAAAAAGAACAGGAGGCCTCAGACCCATCCTGGACTTGCGAAACTTCAACAAGTTCCTGGCAAGGGAAAAATTCAAGATGCTTTCCCTTGGAATCCTGCTGCCCTACCTCCAGCGGGGAGACTGGCTATGCTCCTTAGATCTAAAGGATGCCTATACTCACATCCTTATTCATCCAGACCACAGGCAATATTTCAGATTTGTTGTGGGAGGAAATCATTACCAGTACAGGGTCCTGCCCTTTGGCCTATCCTCCGCCCCACGGGTTTTCACCAAATGCCTGGCAGTGGTGGCGGCCTATCTCAGACTTCAAGGCCTTTTTGTGTTTCCATACCTGGACGACTGGCTCATCCGGGCCCAGTCTTCCCAAGAAGCCACTCAAGCCACTCATCGCACTGTGTCCCTGCTCCAGCACTTGGGCTTTGTCATAAACTTCGCAAAGTCCACTTTGCTCCCCTCTCAAGATCTCGAATTCATCGGCGCAAGGTTAAGCACTCTTCAGGCGCGGGCCTTCCTGCCTCTGGACAGGGCCCACAGGCTCATGAATCTCGCCAGCCACTTTCACAGCAATTCCCTGGTCTCTGCCAGGCAATTTCTGAGACTGCTCGGCCATATGGCTTCCACGGTCCAGGTGACCCCCAATGCCCGCCTGAACATGCGACCTGCCCAGTGGTGCCTTCGCACTCAATGGCATCAGGCCACGGGGAGCCTGACGGACTCGGTACAAGTCTCGGACCTGCTGGTCTCTTCTCTGCGATGGTGGCTTCACCTGCCAAACCTAGTGCTGGGAGTGGATTTTCAATCTCCTCCTCCTTCTCAGGTACTAACAACCGATGCTTCTCTCCTGGGATGGGGAGCACATTGCCAAGGGACATGTACTCAAGGCCTCTGGACTCCTTGGGAATCTGCGCAGCAGATAAACTTCCTGGAGCTCAGAGCCATCCGCCTAGCTCTGAGAGCCTTCTCCCACCTCACTTCTCACCAGTCTGTACTGGTCCAGACGGACAATCAAGTAGCAATGTTCTACGTGAACAAACAAGGAGGCACAGGCTCCTTCCTTCTCTGTCAGGAGGCACGACGGCTGTGCTCTTGGGCAGTCGGCCACGGCATATTCCTCAAAGCGGTCTATCTCCCAGGTCAAGAAAATTACCTGGCAGACAAACTAAGCAGGATTCTCCAACCACACGAGTGGAGATTGGATCCATTAGTGGTTCAGCAGATCTTTCTCAAGTGGGGATTCCCCACCTTGGATCTGTTTGCCAGTCCTCTGAACCGGCAACTACCCAGATTCTGCTCTCGACAACCGCATCCTCTCAGAGTAGCGCCGGATGCTTTTCTGATTCCATGGTCCACAGGCCTCTTGTATGCCTTTCCTCCCATGCCGCTGGTGTCTCGAACGCTCTTCAAAGTTCTCAGAGACAAAGCCTCGATGATCCTAGTGGCTCCCCGGTGGCCGAGACAACCTTGGTTCCCGCTTCTAATGCAGCTGGCGGTGGACACTCCTCTTCCTCTGGGGTTTCAACCCGATCTCCTGACACAAGACCACGGGTCTCTCCTACATCCCAACCTCCGGTCCCTTCATCTGATGGCCTGGCTGCTGAAAGGGTAGTCCTTGCTCCCCTCCTACTGCCTCGGGAGGTGGAAGAGGTCATCTTGGCCTCCAGGCGGCCCTCCACCCGGAAGTCCTACGCTCTTAAGTGGCGTCGCTTCTCCGTGTGGTGTGTTCAGCAGTCTGAGAATCCCTTCTCCTGCTTGGTGGCGGTGGTCTTGCAATATTTGCTTTACCTCTCCAATCTGGGTCTTAAGTCCAACTCTGTCAGAGTCCACCTCAGTGCTCTCTCTGCACATCACGCATCGGTAGATGGCAGGCCTCTGTCCAACCACCCTTTGGTGGCTCGTTTTCTCCGAGGCCTCCTTCTGCTTAAGCCTCCTTTGCGTCCACCAGCCCCTGAATGGGATCTGAATGTGGTCTTGCAGCGGATTACCTGTCCGCCCTTTGAACCTATGGCTACCTGCCCTCTTCGTTTTCTTTCTTGGAAAACCTTGTTCTTGGTAGCCCTTACCTCTGCTAGGCGTGTTAGTGAACTGCAGGCCCTAGTGTCTGATCCTCCTTACACTAGGTTCTACAGGAATAGGGTGGTCTTACGGACTCACCCTATGTTTCTTCCAAAAGTGGTTTCTCCTTTTCATCTCAACCAGGAGGTGGTTCTTCCGACCTTCTTTCCCAGGCCGCACTCCAGCCGGGCTGAAATGGTCCTGCATACCCTGGACTGTAGGAGGGCCTTGTCCTTCTACCTTGACCGTACACGGGAGCATAGGAGGGCTGTTCAGCTCTTCGTTTCTTTTGACCCCAATAACTTGGGGCTACCTGTCTCCAAGCGTACCTTGTCCATCTGGGTAGCTGACTGTATCGCCTGGGCTTATGGGGCAGCCGGCCTCTCGTTGGAGGGTCGAGTCACAGCTCATCGTGTTAGGGCGAAGGCTGCGTCAGTGGCACACCTCCGCTATGTTCCGTTGGCAGACATCTGCCAGGCTGCTACTTGGTCTTCAACCCAGACTTTTGCGGCACATTACTGCCTGGAGAGGGAGTCCCGCAGGGACAGTGCTTTCGGTCAGGCAGTGCTCCATAATCTCTTTGAGGTTTAGGCAACTCCTACCCTCCGGCCCTGGTGTTGGGCTACCGGTCGGGGGCGTTTTCAGAGAAGATTCCTTCCTTCTATTCTGCTGAGCTAGAGGGAGCTCATTTTTGTGCTTGAGGTCTCCGGTAGCCTTAAGCTTGGGAGTCCCATACGTGAGGACTGACTTCCTGCTTGGTCCTGGAGAAAGAGTGGTTACTCACCTGTAACAGGTGTTCTCCAGGAGCAGCAGGAATCAGTCCTCACAACCCTCCCTCCTCCCCTTGGAGTTGCAGTCCTAACATTTCGTTTTTGCTAATTTTTTTGCTGTCTTTTAGCTATGTCATCAGACTGAGCAAGATGGCACCCTTGGGCGGGAAGGGGACCGCGCATGCGCGCTGCAATTCCCAAAGGCTTTCTTTGAAAGCTGGGGAAATTGCTCCGCGAGGGCTCCGTCGGCGCCGACGTCACCCATATGTGAGGACTGATTCCTGCTGCTCCTGGAGAACACCTGTTACAGGTGAGTAACCACTCTGTAGCACACGCGCCAAAGGCTTTCATCATTGTTCTGATTCAAACCAACAATCAAGTAGAAATGTTCTACATCAACAAGCAGGGAGGAATAGGATTGTTCCTCCTGTGTTGGGAAGCAGTCAGGTTGTTGAAATTTGCCATTGCCTATGGAATGGACTTGAGAGCCAATACCTACCAGGCAAACAAAACACCCTGGCAGACAGGCTGAGTTGAGTCCTCCAACCGCACAAATGGACACTGCACAAGGAAGTTGTAGCCCTCATCTTTCGGAAATGGAGCACCCCTTCGGTAGATCTGTTTGCGACGCCTCAGAATGCCCAAGAAGATCAGTTCTGCTCCAGAGTAAGATCACACAGCAGACTAGCCTCAGATGCCTCCTGCATTGAGAGGAGGATCTTCTGTATGCATATCCTCCAGTCCTTCTCATTGCAAAGACCCCTCTGAAGCTCAAAACAGACAGAGACACAATTATTCTTATTGCTCCCTACTAACCCAGACAATCTTGGTTTCCTCTCCTGCTGCAACTCAGTAGTCAGGAACAACTCTGGTTAGGCCATGCACCATACTTGGTATTGCAGGAGAAAGGAATAATGTTGCACCCCAACATCAAGTCCCCTGATCCTCACAGCATGGATGTTGAAAGGCTAAGGTTGCCCAAGCTCAATCTGCCAGCTGGTGTGACCGATCTCCTTTTGGCCTCCATTGATAAAATCCTATTCATGCAAATGGAAGAGGTTTGCTGTCTGGTGTGAGGACCATTCCCTAGATCCCTTTTCCTGTCCTACGCAAAAACTGCTTGAGTATCTTCTACACCTCTTTGAGTTGGGCCTTGTCCAACTCCGTTAAGGAAAGTCCATCTCTGTACAGCCTTTAGTCGTTCACTTTATGCGAGGTTTGCTTCTCTTGTAACCTCCCTACAAACCTCCTACAGTGTCTTGGGACCTCAATGTGGTTCTTGCACAGCTGATGAAAGCTCTTTTTGAGCCATTCAGTTCCTGCCCTCTGAAGTTTTGATCTGGAAGGTTTGCTTTTGGTGGCAGTTACTTCAGCGCGCAGAGTGAACGAGCTTCAGGCTTTCGTAGTTCATCCATCTTACATCAAATTCCAACATAAGAGAGTGGTCCTCCACGCTCATCCTAAATGCCTTCCAAAGATGGTAATGGATTTCCATCTTAATCGGTCAATTGTCCTAACAACATTTTTCCCAAAACCTCATGCCCACAAAGGGGAAACTGTGTTATACATGTTGGACTGAATCTATCCCCTTTCACCCTCATCCCATGTCCCCTCGTAGCAGAGCTTGCTTTCAATCAAAAGAGGCTCTGCTCCTGTGCATTTATGCCACGGAGGTATTTAAATATCTCAATCATATCACCTCTAATCCCGCCTTTCCTCTAAGGTGTACATATTAAGATCCTTAAGTCTGTCCACATATGCTTTATAATGAAGACTACTGACCATTTTAGTAGCCACCCTCTGTACGGACTCCAGCCTGTTTATATTCTTTTGAAGATGCGGTCTCCAGAATTGCACACAAATGAGGTCGCACCAAAGACTTATACAGAGGCACTATCACCTTCTTTCTTCTGCTGGCCATTCCTCTCCCTATGCACCCAAGCATCCTTCTGACTTTTGCCTTCACCTTTTCTACCTGTTTAACTACTTTAAGATCATCAGACACAATCACGCCTAGGTCCCGCTCTTCTTTAGTGGACAAAAGTACTTCACCCCCTATACTATATTGCTCCCTTGGATTGCTGCAGCCCACATGCATGACCTTGCATATTTTAACATTAAATCTCAGCTGCCAAATTCTAGACCATTCTTCAAGCTTAGCTAGATCCCTCCTCATGTTATCTATACCTTCCTGGGTGTCTTTCACCCTCATCCATTGTCCCTTCGTAGTAGAGCTTGCTTTCAAACGAAAGAGGCTCTCCTCCTGTGCATTTATGCCCCGGAGGTATTTAAACATCTCAATCATATCACCTCTGCCCTGCCTTTCTTCTAAAGTATACATATTAATGTCCTTAAGTCTGTCCTCATATGCTTTATAACCGAGACCACTAACCATTTTAGTAGCCAGCCTCTGCACCACATGCTCATAAAGGAAAGAGAACATTGCACACGTTGGCCTGCAATAGAACCTTGGCCTTTTGTTTGGAGCAGACTAAAGCCCATAGAAATTCTGCCCAACTTTTAGTTTATTTTGACCCCCGTAGAATAGGGGCTACCATCAACAAACATACTCTTTCAGTTTGACTAGCCGATTGCATCTCTTTTGCCTACACTTAGGCAGGTCTGACACTTGAAGATCATGTCATGGCTCATAACATCTGAACATGGCTGTGTTGGTGGCCCACTTACAGTCAGCTCCATGGAAAAGATTTGCAAAGCTGCAACTTGGACTTCTATCAAGACATTAATATCTCACTACTGTCTGGAATGGGACTGTAAGGCAGATGCTTATGAACCAAACAACATGGACTTCTGCTACTTAGGCCTCAGACCTGCTGATGCCTCTGAAGCTGCTGCTTGCCAAATGTTTGTGTATGGACACAGAAGACTGTTGTTTCCTGCCTTGTCTATGTGCAAATAACTTGCTTTCCAGGCTTTTCCAATCCGCAGAACTCTCGTGCTGGCCTTGAAATTGGCAGTATTGTATAGGACTGCATACCAACTTCTGCATTTTGTTTCTCATCACGGATGCTACTGTGCATGAAATCACCTCGTGATGGCTGTTTACTGATTCGTCCAGACCCCAGAGGAACTTCGTGCCACCCAATCTCCAAGGTGTGCATTCATCGAGATAAGGATTCAGGGTGAGAAATAAGAATATATGCACAGAAGAGCATTTTCTTTTTCTTTGCCACCTAATGTGCTTTGCTACTTGCTCTAGCACAAGGAGACTGTGTCACCTATGGCTTTCCATTAACAGTGTATTTCCTCCTATCACCCAATGAAATTCGCCTGCAACAGCAGATGCCTGCGTTGCCAACTTATCTGCCTACTTTGACATTTGCTGCTTTGGAATCTGACTCAGACCCTGTGGTGTCCCTCACTACAAGCAGAGCTGAAGATATTAGTTTTTGCTTCCTCCAGTGATAGGGATCTAATTAATTATCTCTATTTTGTGCTGCCAGTTGTAGGAAAGGCCATGTGAAATTTGGCTATGAGTTAGTGATTTATTAGTGTTTGCATAAGAACTGCTATTAGTTGCTACGAAACATCCATGACCTCAGTCATTAGTATTAGCCATGTGATTACTCTTTTTATAGCATAATTAAATCCTAATATATAATCATAGAACCTATCTCCTGTTGCCACTCATTGCCATTAAGTCTTACAGAACTGAAAAAAATGTCTAAAGAGTTTCCCCTAGGCATAATCAGTGAGCTATATTTTATCTTATCTGTCTGCTTATAGCCTTACAAAATGGAACCTCATCAGTGGGATGTCAGTCGTTGAATATTTTAGCCATTTTTGATGAGTTCTGTAATTGTGAATTATTGGCATGGTGCATGGTATGCCTGCAGATTTTATTAGAGTGCATTCCACTATACTGACTGGTATATTCACCTTAAATCAAAAGATCCTTATGGAACTTTTAAATGAGAATGCTTCTGGGTTTCATGTATTTAAAAATAAGTTACAGGAAGACTTGCGACATATGCAAGAATTGTCTGAGCAATTTCTTAATGATTTACACTGTACTCGGAGATGGTTACGTGAGGTATGTGCTAGAATTTGTGTCTTTGAGCATGAAAGACCACAGCTCTTGTCACAATTGATTGAGGCAGAGGATAAACTGAGAGATCTCTTGCAGACTGCCAGAAATGTATTTACTGTAGCTGCTAAACAGCAACGTTTGCGACAAGGCAGGCTTATGCAGAAATGTATCCTCTGTCTGCTCAAGAAGACTGATGAAGCTGTTTGTGAACATGATGCTTTGGCAGAACTAAGGGTTCTTTTAAAAAAAAAAGATTCAGTGCTATAGGTATGAACTAGTCTTTGGAACAGAAACAAATCTTCTTTCAAAGGCAAATTCATGATTTAGTGGACAGGAAGACACACCATAGATCTGTATATTTCTTATCTGAATTACGGCAATTAAAACAGCAGTATACTGATCCTGAAGTTACTTGTTTTCTGAAAGGTAAATCAGCAAGAGCCTGCTTTTAATTCTTTACTGCCTTTAACAGCTGCAGATAAGGGGAAATTTGCAGACTGTTTTATGGAGGAGATTACCCTTGGGCAGGTTAACTCTGAGAAAACCCCCCTCCCACCTCTCTCATGTCTACATACTGAAATAGAGAGTTACACATTCTCTCCACTGACCCTGCCAGCTCAGACTTGTTAGCCAGAGATAAAACAGAACTTTTCCAAGTGGATTTTGCCAATCTGTTTTATAGAATCTGTTCAGGGATTAGAATCCAGCTCCAACCCCGCAGGCCTCTTTTTATATTGTTCTGTGTTGCCTCATCGTTTTTTCGGTTGTGTCAGTTTTTTTTAGAAAAACGAAGCTATTTGATTCTTTTTTTTTGCTCTTTATTTTCAAGTATTTCAGAGCTATTTGATTCTTAATTATCTGCTAGTTGCAACACCTTGTTCCCTTTATTTGTTTACAAGGCATCCGGTAGCTAGGGAATCCCATAAATGTCCACTGAGAAAATAAAGTTACTCACCTGTAGCAGGTGTTCTCTGTGGACAGCAGGATAAGTCCTCACAACCCAGCCTCCTCCCTTTGGAGTTGCATTTGGGTGTTTGCTGGTAACCACATTGTGGAAATGAGGTACAGCGATGGCTGGCGGGAAGGTGTGTACAAGTATAGAGTGACTGATCTAAAAGATTCTGAAAGGAGCTGAAAGAGGCTCTCATGCAAGGCTTCATCACTGATGTCACCCATATATGAGAACTTATCCTGCTGTCCACAGAGAACACCTGCTATAGGTGAGTTAACTTTGTTTTATTCCCAATGCAAATTACTGTTAGTGTTAAAAAGGTGATTGAGAGAAAAACTAGAACGCATCGCCATGATAATCTTCAGAGGTCTGCTGCATCATAAATAAAAGGTCTCCCTTCCTGCTAGTGCATGAATATGGATTGGTTCATTCAGTGATAGGAAAGGAAGCATTTAGTTTCAATCTTTTTTATTAATTTAACAAAGACCTAAAACACTCATTAAATATGACCAATAATCACACTGCATAACATTATTAACCTATAGCTAATATACAGCTACAATACCTACAAAACAATACAAAACCACCAGGTTAATCCTTACCCCCTCCCCTATCCCCCATCCACAGTGCCCTTCTTGCCCAAGAACCCCTTTGACTCACTTCCACATACCTAACCTTGGGGGAAGACAGCATTCAAATCAGCAGCCACCTCCCACGTCCCATGGTCATTCACTGCAAACACACCTATGCACACACAGATCCCATTCGCCTACAGTGAAAGTTAATTCCATATCCTCTATCCCAATCTAATCATACCTTCCCACAGACTGTCTGTCGAGAGCCAATTTATATATTCAGAATTACACTTCTGATGGGCGATGGAAGACTGAAAATGAATGGCGATCAAATAGTAAATCATTCCGGGGACAATCTCCCCTTTTCTTTGGCTGTCATCCTTTCCATCTCCATCATGCCACTGAGCAAACGATGGTACATTCTCACTAACACAGATAAGTAATAGTTTCCAAATAGATAGATATCTTCTGTTAGGCCTAGTGGTATCCCCAGTAAATTTCTCAAATAGGAACATACCTTCTTCCAAAGCCTCTGTATCTCTTCACAGAACCCGAAACAATGGGCAAAGGTACCTTGTTTTTTGTCATACATTTTACAGGTATCAGTCCCCACCATACTCACCGTTTGTGACTAGACCTTGTGAACATATAACCTTCACACAAATTTAGAGTGTATTTCCTTTAAAACCACACATTCCAAGAGAGGGGTGCACGTCCGGAAAGAGAACTGTAAAAAGTTAGAAAAAAAACCCGATCCTTATGCCAGTGAGCAGATAACACCTCTACACTACTACGATCCGGAGCAGGAAATAGGGCCTTATGGATTACTGCCCAAATCCTTTTAAAATAAATCTGGTTCTTGCATCCTTACTCTGAATATAGGGCTTGATATTTAGCTAGCTGCTGCCGCTGAACTTTAGACATGGATATTCAATGCCGGGGCCATATCTAGGCTCTGGCATTGAATATATCTGGGTTGCCTGGATTGCCATGAAGCTAGCTGGGCAGCAGCGATATTGAGCCGCTGCCTGATTAGCTTCAGCTGTGCCTGATTTTGCTGCGCTGCAATAACTGGGCAGCGGCTAAATACCACCACTGCCTGGTTATTACTGAGCGCCGCCCCTGGAATACCCCGATGCTAGCCAGTTAGCATCGGGGCATGCAGCAGCTATTTAGCGGCACTAACTGTGTTAATAGCACTGAATATCCCGCCCAAGGGGATTAACACAGTTAGGAGGTCTGCTAACAGCGGTAATACCTTTCAGTATTGGGTCCAAAATGTTTAGGAAGGTGCTTATTCATACACACACACAGAGTGTTAAAATTTAAAATCAGAATGAACAGCTTCACCACAGAGTGGAAATGCACTCTTCTCTTGACATTAAAAGAGACCCAATTCATATTTCCCCTATAAACGCGACCTATTCTGGTTCGAGCCCTTCATATCTATCCCTGACCAGGACTCATATGAGATCATTCCGAGTCGTGAATAGCGGGGATGGACATTCCACTATTCGGCTCCCTCTGCTTCCCTGGCTAACCTGTACGAACAAGGTATTTGTACAGGGGGGCGAGAAAGGGGCAGTGTGGAGGTAGTGTTCGGATGGCCAGTGGGCAGTCCGCGGCCCCTGACGTACAGGGCTGATTCTGATGTCGGTCCTGTACGTCTGGGGCCGGCAGACAGAACGGGGAACTTAGGAATACGTTTCCCTAGACGGGAGGAGATGGCAGGTCCAGGGCATGTCAAAGTATGGGTGGGCCACGGAAGGTTCCCCGCAGCCCAACCCTGGCTTTGGGAGGCCATATCGGGGGTTGGGCTGCGGGGAATGAATCCAGTCGGCTGTGGCCGGGGATCGCAGCTCCATTTTGGCAACTGGACGCTATGGCGCCACAGTTCCATTCAGAAACCTTGACTGAGCTAGCCAGGTAGAGGCCTGTACATGCAGGTCGCCTGGAATCGGATCCCGGCCTGCACATACAGGACTAGTTGCGATTCTGATCCTACAGGGCTAGACATGCCCTGTGGGATCAAAATCGCGTCTGCCTCTGTGCGTCAGATTCCGATCGGGTGCACAGGGGCCTGGATGTCCCAATTGGAATGGGGTCCATAGTGTCTTGCCTGAATATAACAAAATAAATCTTTATGCTCTAAGTCAAAATGCTGTCAGAAGTTTATATATGAGACTAGTTCCTACCTCCCCTCTATCTTAAAGGCTCAAACCGGATCAATCCCCTGAGTAGTCCACCACTGTAACACTTTAGATTGCAACCCCGGGGGAAAATACATATTGCCTAATAGTAGAAGTAACTCCTCCACTGCCCACATATCTCCCTCCAGGCCTCTTTTGGTGCTTACGAAGAAAAGTATGTTATACCAACCACTCAGGGGTCTCAATGAGAGCACAACTACTGGTGTCCTTAAAAATATCATTTATATGGGGCAGAGGGAGGAATAGCCTAGTGGTAGAGCAACTACCTAGTACCCAGAAGATCAGGGGTTCAATTCCCACTGGCACTCCTTGTGACCTTGGGCAGGTCACTTTATCCTCCATTGCCTCGGAAGAAAAAGCTGGCAATCTACTTCCAGTGATACATTGCCATGAAAACCCAGAGGTAGCTCGGTCGCTATGAGTCAACACTGACTCGATGGCACTAAAAATAAAAAAATGGGGCACTATGCAGGCTAAGTTATAGGCCCGCATATTCAGAAGTTGCAGGCCACCCTTCTCCCTTTGCTCAATTTGCCCTTTGAAGGAAATATGTTTTTTTCCCCTATCCAAACAAATTTTAACAATTGCTCAAGCTGGGTCTATTCCGTAAGATCCCTATTGTCATCTGTTGCATGACATAGAGCCACTGAGGTAGCTCTTTCATTTTAAATAACGTGATTTTTCCTCGCAGTAGAATAGGCATTTACCCTCAGACTCTTGAACGTGCTCTTCTGTTTATGTATTTATTTATTTAACAAATTTTCTATACTGCTTTATCTACTAATCAAAGCAGTGTACATACAACATAATTAGATAACATTTACATATAACGTTAAACAAACAAGCAAGTCAATAAATAACTACCGGAGTAACATTCCAACAGTGCAAATATGGAAAATACAAAGTAACATTATTAAATTGCTAGCATGTTTAAGCATAAGGAGGTAAAGTGTAACGTTATACATTCGGGAGTGTAGAAGTCTTGTCCGTATCTGGTGTGTCAGTAAGTGTGGCGAGTCATTAGTGTATTGATAGCGCTGGGGTAGGTTGATTGAGAGAGGATCGTACCACTGCTAAGTACCGGAGCCAAAGTGGTCTGTGAAAAAGTGTGTCTTGAATTTTCATCGGAATTCCATGATGGAATCTAAAAGTCGCAGTTCTAGGGGTAGAACGTTCCAGATAGATGGTGCAGACAGGGAAAAGGCTTGTGAGGATATGGAGTAGGTGTATTTGGTTATGAGTTGCGGCATGCTTAGTAAGTTTTGGGATTCTTTCCTTCTGGCCCTGGTGTTGGGAGCTGTCTGAATTAGTGATTAGAGATTGTGTGCCAAGGCGTTGTGAAGTATCTTGAATGTGGTTAGAAGCACCTTTTATTTTATTTTATTTTCATGTGACTTGGCAGCCAATGTAGGTGTAATAGGATGGGAGTGATGTGGGTTCTTCTTGGAGTTCCTGTTATGGCCCTGGCTGATGCCATTTGAAGAAGGTGTAAAGTTTATTTATTTTTTATTTATTTACATTCTCTTATATACCGTGCTATTCTGCATCAGTGCGGTTTACATTGAATAAACTGAAATTACATTGAACAGGGCATTATAACTTGGAGATAACTATTTTACAGGGAACATGGGCTATGGAGGGTTAAGTGGCGTGCCCAAGACCACAAGGAGCACCTGTGGGACTAGAAACCCCAGTCCTTACGGCCCAAGGTTGCTGTCCTCTAGTGGGATTTGAACCCCTGACCTTCCGGCCTGAAGTACCTTGCCTCCAACTACTAGGCCACTCCTCCACTCCACATAATATATCCTAGTCTCCCAAAAGTTGCTTTTGGGAGACTAGGATATATTATGTTACAGTAGTGCAGGATTGGGGTGATAGGTGCTTGGCAAATGTCTCTGAAGTCAGTGTGAATGGGTAGGGGGCAGAGGTTTATGTTTATGTTTATGTTTATTGCAATTTGATATACCGCTCAGGCCAGAAGGCATTAGAGCGGTTTACAATACTAAATCATTCAAGGAAAGTAGGAAAAGAACGCCATTTATATGATAGGACAGATTAAAGGACAGAGACAGTCATACAGGCAAGATAAAGAGATATACATTGAACAGTTACCACAATAAGTAAGCATGGACAGTCCAACCAAAGCTATCAATGTAACTTCCAGCAACAGACGCCACGGACCAACGCCTAATACCCTCATTTTATGATTTGCTGCTTTGATGATGCTTTTTATATGGGCATGGAAGTTTAGGCTTTGTTCGAGAATTACCCTGAGGTACCTTACTTGATTTTTTAATTCAATAGTTTCATCAGATAGAGAGATAGGATAGCTGGTGGTGAGAAGGATGGGTTCTTTATGATGTGGAGGGCTTCTGTTCAAGTTATGTTGATTGAGCCATTGTGATATTGATTTAAAACATTGTGTTACTGATGTATAGTCAGGGTTGCTTGTAGAAAATGTTGTGTAGATCAGAATATCATTGGCGTATATGTGGTATAGGATTTTGTGATTCTGGATTATTGTGCATAGTAGTTGTAGAAATAGGATGTACATAGTTACCCTGTTGAACCCTGTATAATGAACCTGTTTATTGTGAGTCCAGTAAGGACCTTGCCTACACTGGACAAATGCGTTGCTTGTAAACCGCGCTGATTTCAAATAGTGCGGTATAAAAGAAACATAAATAAATGATAAAGAACAGTGAAGACAAAGAAGGCTTTGTGGTAGACCTTGGTTTTATTTTAAGGGGGAGGAGTTGAATGGTCCTACTTTTACTTGCTGGCATCTGTCCTGGAGGTGGGATTGGAACCACTCCAAGGTTTTGTGAAGCAGACCAATTGCACAGAGTTATGATATGAGATTATGGTGGTGTATTGAATCAAATTCTGCGGAAATATCCAAAAATACGAGAATAAAGCCTTGTGTTAATTGTTCTGTTCCTTTCACTAGGTTATCTAGGAGAGAGGTGATTATGGTCTCAACTCTGTGATACGGTCTGAATCCGTGTTGCTGCCAGTCAAAGAGTGCGTGGTTGTCTATGTAGTTTTGCAACTGTGTCTGTACTGCTTTTTCAGTGATATTGGCAATAAACGGAATGTTGGATATAGGTCTGTATGAGGTTGGACCGTTAGGATCTAATGTGGTGTCTTTTAAGAGAGGCCTGATAGAGGAATATTTGAGATTCTTGGGCATGTAGCCAAGGTGGAGGGATGACTGGACTATTTTGAGGATCAGCGGGTTTAGTTCTTGTCTGGCAATTTTGATTTATGAAACTGGGCATGGGTCAAGGGGAGAAGTCATGGTATTGAAGTTTATTATGATGGCATCTAGCTGTTCAGCCGAAATATTGTCGAATGCATCCCAAATGAACCTGGGTGTGGTCTTTCATGGATGTAGAGTTGCTTAGTTTGTTTTGAAGAAACTAAGCAAGAAACTAAGAAACGTGTGGGCATAGGTCAGTGTCTGCTTTTTTCAAGGTGGGGTCCTTTAGGAGGTGTCTGGTTATATCAAAGAGTTCCCTGGGTCGATTTAGTGAGGATCTAATAAGCTTTGTGTGGTAATCTTTTTTCCATGCATTGGTCAAGAAGCAGTACTCATTTTGGGCAGTGACATATGCTATTTGATGGTTTGGGTCTTTGGTGCGTCTCCATTTACGTTCTAGTTGCCGTAGCTGGCATTTGAGCTTCCTTAAGTTGGATGAGTACCATGGGGCTCTGCTGTTTTCTGACGATGTCTGTGATGTGAGGTATCAAACATAGGATGAGATGGTGGAGTTCCAGTTGTTGATTATGGAGTCGAGGTCCAGAAGATCTCAGTTCATAAGTGGGTTGAGTTTATTTAGAAATGGTTGTCAAAGGCTTGAAATCTGCATATTTGATGGGGTGGCACTGATATCTGTGCTGGAGGTGTGGGGGAGATAAAAGTATATGATGTAGTAATTTGACCATGGGATAGGCGTTGTTTGGGGTTGGGGGAGGGATTGTTGTTGTAGCCAGCTGGTGGGAGTGAAAATGAGGTCCAGGATTCCACCTCTTGTGTGGATTGGGTTTGTGATGATTTGTTGGTATTCGAGGGCTTGTATGGCATCTATGAAGGAGGAGGCCTGCCTGCTGGGTATGGTGGGTAGATTCATGTCACCTAATAGAATGAAGTGCCTGTTGTTTGAGCTGCTCATGCATGTTTTGTGAATGAGAAGTGAAAGGTCCGTAATTTTTGAAGAGGGTGATCTGTAGGTAAGGCAGACTGTTAGGTGCCTGTTGGAGAATGTGAGAAGGTTGAGTTCATCTGAAGAGATAGCTTTGATTGTTCAAAAGTGGAGATTGTCTCTTGTAATAATACACCTCCTCCTCTCCTTGTTGCTCTAGGACAGCTGAAAAGGTTGTAAGTTGGTATGGAAAGTTGATTGAGCAGGACGTTATCAGACTCCTTAATCCATGATTCTGTTATGCCCATTATGTCAATGTGGTTGCCTCTAATGTAGTCTAATATTGTGGGGATCCTGCTGCGGAGAGAATGTGCATTAACTAAGGCACATTTAATTGACATTTTACAGGCAAATTCAGTAGATAAGTGGTGTTCAGTGTTGGGTGGTTGAATCCTGATCAGGTTAGTGGGGTATCTGTAGCAGTGTTGATAGGAGCTGGTGCTTTTCAGTTGATGTATAATAGGTATAGAACATACATTTGTGTTTGTTGCTGCTATGGATATTATCAAAGTGAAAGTCAGTAGCATGGTAAGGAAAAATGCTTGGACCAACATGGTATATAACTGCAGCTCAGCTCAGCTGGAATTCTTTGATAATAGCATCCTTTATTGTGTTGGGGAGCAGGTGTATGCACGTGAAAGAGAGCAACGGTGTACACTCTAGAGCTTCTGAGCAGAGGTACAGTTGATGGACTTACCGTGGGGAGATGCCCTTTACTGTGCTTTAAAGGACTGATGCAACTGGGGGAAGGGTTTACCTCCGCGTGGCGATCTGCTGCCGGGGCATTTCCTGCTTGTGATTGGTGGCATCGGGGTTGAGAGTAGTAAGACCAGGAGGTGAAGAAAGTATAAAGGCCCTCAGGGGATGCTGCAGTCTGCTCGGCTTGTCTGGGTATGTGCTAACAAAGGTTTGATATTATGTTCATATATCATCAAGGATACTTATGTAATTGAATCAACAACTATCTGAGCTTGTTTTCCACCCACTTCAAAGGAGACATTCCCCTCCAGTTATCTCTAACTTTTCCACCCACATTCAACACCTACTGCTGTTGATACTCAGTCCCAAAAACCTCCCACATTTCTCAATAAGACTAAGTGCACCAACAGTGATGCTTTCATGTCTGCCAGGCACAAGAGCAAGTCGTCTGTGAACGCACTCAATTTAACCTCCTTCCTCTCCAGCCTGGGATCTACCACCACTCAAAACTCCCTTACCGCCTGCGACAATGGCTCAAGCATCAGGACAAATAATAATGAACATTGGGCGTCCCTGCTGGATACTCCATCTCAAACTAAAGAGCTCAGACACTGCACTCCTCACCAAGATACATGCCTGTGGTTGATTATAGAGAACTTGAATCTGTCTAAGAAACCCAAAGTATTGCAGCACCGGTAGCATATATGTCCATGAGACCCTGTCAAACACCTTTTCAGTGTCAAAACTTACTAAAAGTAGTGGCGGGTCCATTGCTAACACCAGTTTAACTATATCAGTTGCCACTCCCCTCCCTTGCGCAAACCGTACCCGCTTGGGCCCCATCATCTTGGGAAGGATTCCCTTCAATCTGTTCGAAAGGATCATAGCCATTAACTTAACATCGTAATTATTCAGGGAAATCGGCCTATAATCCAATGGATCTCCTTTCCTGGTCTCAGGATTTATTTATTTATTTAGTTGTATTTATATATTGCCTTTCACTGGGTCAAGGCAGTTTACATCGAACAAGAGAGAAAATACAATGTAACAGCATCTTCAGCTATATACTACATGCAGTTGATACATAAGAGTTTATAACTATATACAGTTTTAAACTATGTACACTATATAGATTTAGATTATGTGCAGGTGCATTCAACTGGCCTATGTTAAGGGGGTGAAATGCTCGGTGAATAGGTGCGTTTTCAGATGATTTCTGAAGGTTTTGAGATTTGTGATGTTTCTGAGATAGTCTTGGAGAGTGTTCCATATAGAGGGTGTGTACAGTAGGAATGTTTGTTTACATAATTGCTGGTTAGATTTGGTTCTAAGGTGGAGGATGACCAGGGTGTTCATAGAGGAGATCCGTCTAGATCTGAGTTGCTTGGTGATCTGAAGAAGTTTGAGTAGGTGTGTGGGGGAGTCTGTGTGAATTGCTTTGTGGGTTAGGGTGAGAGCTTTGAATTTTATTCAGCTCTGTAATGGGAGCAAGTGGAGCTGTTTGAGTATAGGAGTGATGTGATCCTGTCTTGTCGCTGCTTAGAGGGTCCTTGTTGTTGAGTGGAGAGCTGTTTGCAATGGGATGAGTATGGACTGTGGCAGGCCTTGGTAGATAGCATTGCAGAAATCCTGGTGGGGTATTATAGATGCTTGCAGGACAGTCTGGAAGTCTGTCGGTTCAAGGAGTAGTCAGAGGCATTGTAGTGTCTTTGTTTTGAAGTAGATTGTCTTGGTGATTTTGCTGATGTGGGCTTTTAAAGTGAGGTGTTGATCAAGGGTGATCCCTAGATATGGGACATCAGTCTGGGTTTTGATAGTGGTGGTGTTCAATGTTATAGTGGGGGATGAGACAAAGATGGTATCTTTTGTATGTAGAGGGCCTCCATTTTGTTATAATTGATTTGAAGGTTGTTGTCTTTCAGAGTTATCACTGTTTGGCACATGTCCTTGGGAAATAGCCCTGTGCCGAATACCTCTACATACATCTCTGCCAAGGCTAGAGTAACCTGCAAACCTAACATTTTATAAAACTGTGCTCCATACCCATTTGTGGTCACATGCCTTGACCCTCCCTACTTCCATTCCACCTGTGCCAACAGCTTTTCTGACTTATTGTCATACCTATAAAAGTGGTGCTTATAATACTGAATATTCATGACTGCCCTACTTTGGAGCAAGGTATTTAACAATGCATTACTTGCCTTTTCAATTGCAATGACTTTTCCAATTGCAAAATACTTTAGGGAATCATATGATACACAGCAAGGGGGAAGGACATGGTTAGCTAGAGCTCCCAATTCGGGCCTCTTAATCGGCTAGAAATCAGTGCTTATCACCCCAAATCCCTCTAAACAACTATCATGGCAGAGCGTGGGCAGCGGCGTGCTGTGGGAGCCGCAAGAGCAGAGTATCGCCAGCGGGGTATGCCCCAAAAGTCACTGCGCGCTCAGAAAACAAAAGTCCAGGGCTCAGTGCACATAATGGCCACCAAGCATCTGCAGACCGGCCTGGCGAACACAGGGGAGCTGGCTGCATAGATTTCGAAGGTGGTCTCCACAGCACTGGAAGTTCACCTTAACAAATTTCAATCAATGGTGGACGACATAAAGGAGCGGTTTGAGGCTCAGCTCCACAGGCTCTCAGGAGGTGGAGCAGAGGGTCATGGCGCAGGAATCACTGACCAAATGGATGGCAGTGCAGGTCATACAGGTAGCAGCAGGGCAACAGATTCTTGACTACTTAGACGAGCAGGAGAATCGCGCCTGCCACATCAACCTCCATGTTGTGGGCCTGAGCGAATCCTTGCCTGAGGCACAGCTGTACCATTTCTTTGAAAGCTGGCTCCCAATGGCCTGGGGGTTGCAGGCAAAGGGGCTGACCTGGCATTGTGAGCAGGTCCATCACATGGGGCCATGAGGGGAGGTAGGCTCCAGGCTGCGATCAGCCATTGGCCGCTACCTCATCTGGATGGAAAAGGAGAAGATTCTGCGGGCCTACAGGCAATGAAAAACACTGGAATATGACAACCGGAGAGTTTTACTATTTAATGAGTATTCAAACAGAGTGGTGATGAAAGGCAGCGAGTTCACACTCATTTGCACAGGTCTCCATCAGTGGGTATCAAGTTTGCCCTTATGTCCCCCCACAAGCTTCGGGTCACAGATGTTGCCTGTGTGGGTAAGGCGCATGGAGGAGCATCAATTGAAAGGGGCGCTTCGCGACTTCCTTTGGCATGGGCATAGGGCATGAATTATCTATGCCAAATTTATTTTACTGTCTGAAATAGGGGGAGCGGGGCTGCCGGATGTGCAGGTGTATAATGTAGCGGCCTTTATGCGATGGATCCACAAGGCTTTCAAGCGCAAAGCGTGGAATGCATCACTGGGATTGTTGGCGAGCTGGAGCCAGCTCTAGTAGCTCATAAATCTTCATCATGCCAAGCTTACCTTGCAGGTGGCAGAGTTTGGGACATTTATCGCTCCTTTACGCAAGGTGTGGGGTGGTGGGCTGCAAAGGGACGCACTAGTTGGCGGGTAATCCCCTTCCTCCAGGTAGTGGGGAATCCTAGCTTTGAGCCGGGGGTAGGGCGATCTCAATTTGAGAAATGGGAGGCAGTGCACCAGCTGGACTTTGGCCAGTTGGTGCAGTGGGGTCACGGGTCCTTCCCTTCTTTTGAAGTTTGAGAGGAATGCTTGGTCTTCCATCTTCACACCATTTACATTATCTTCACGTCCACCACTATTGGCACCAGCTGCATGGCACATACCCCAGGGAATTAGTAGCTACAGGAGGAGAGGAGGATCTGCAAAACCTGGCTCTCCCCGGTGGAACATGCTATCTAAGTGGAGTCATATGCTCCAGGACATGCTAAGTACCCACTGTTTAGAGAGGCTGGCACACCTATTGGCTGAGAACACCAACGAAGATATCCAGGTGGAGTACCTGGATCGTTATTTTCAGCAAATCCCTGTGGTGACGTACAGCGCTCGCTACTGGGAGATGCAATATCAAATTCTGCACCGGAGCTATCTCCAGGAACAAGCAGGAATGAGTCTTCACATATGGGTACCTCGGTACCGACGGAGCCTGCGTGGGAACGCTCCCCAGCTTCCCAAAAAGGAAAGCTTTTGGGAGCATCCCACAGCGCCTGCACGCTGCCTTCCCGCCTTTCCTAACCGGCTCTCCTCAGTTCTTCTTTGCCGCGGAGCCAGCAGGTCGAGCCCTGTCACCGCTGAAGAAGTTCTTTATTTTATTTTATTTCTTTGGTCGCGTGTCTGCCTTCCCCGACTTCGGACCGGTACCGCTGGTCTTTTCTTTCTTTCTTTAAAAAAAAAAAAATCGATATTTTTTCCTCACTTGGTGTATTTTTCTTCTTAGGCCTCAGGGCCCACAAGAAAATTTCCCTCATGGAAAAACCAGACTCCGGGTTCAAAAAATGCACTAAGTGTAGCGGTACTATTTCTGTTACAGATACCCATGAATGGTGTCTTAAATGTTTGGGTCCTGAACACTCCATTCCGGATTGTCCGTCCTGCTCTCTAATGTCTAAACGGGGGTTACAGAACCGAGCAGCTAAGCTCCATGTGCTGTTTCCCGTTGATACACCGGCGGTAGCATCGACATCTTCCAGGTCTTCTTCTCCTGATGGATCTCAGGTAACCAAACATAAACCTAGCAGGTCCTCGAAGGGTAGATCTCCCTCTAAGCATCGAGATGCCTCCGGGCTTGCCCTCAAGGATCCTGCGCCAGCAAAACAACCCCGGCGGGAAGCTCCAGCTTCCAAAGCTCCTCCTATGGGGTTTGTGATAAGGAAGCTTATCATAGCTCAGGTAGGAGCTATAGAAAAGATGATGTGACTCTGAACAAGCAACCTGTCAGTTCTGGTAGAAGCAAGAAAACAGAGTTTTCACGTAAAAGACTACCAGTCCCAGAATGCACCAGGTTTCCAGCAGCCATGAGAGGGGCTGAAGTGAGAGAATGTGTGTGCAATCAAGAGAGCTATGAGGTAATCCCTAAGCACTCATCTCAAAGGGCAGGGCCTGATTCAACACAGCTGCGCTGTGTTAGGGAGCAGCACACATTAGGAAAGAATAAGAATAGAGATTGTTCTTCAGGAAACAGTTTCAGCAACAGTTTCAAGAACGGCTTCAGCAAAAGCCACGCAGATAGAGAGAGAAGGAAACTCTCTGGAAGGAAGAGAAGAAAGGCCATTGGAAGGTCTGGGAGATTCCAAGGCAGTACTCATACTGGGAGGTATTCCAAAAGCCAGCAGAGTCCATTGGACTGGATTCAGCCAGAGGAATGGAGTGGCAGAGATAGGAATCACCAGTGGCTACCTGGAAGAGAGAAGACTGCACGTGGAAGGGACTTTCAGACCAAGGCCAGAAGGTATGTGAGAGAAGATCCAGTGTCCAGGGATCAAGATTGGAAGGCTGGACATCAGAATTGGATTACATATTGGCCAGGCTATACAGAGAGAAATAATGATAGCAGGAGAGGCTCAGGTATGAACACTGATCCAGACCCTATCTATAATAGAGAATGGCAGCAAGGGAATAAGCATTCTCATGATAGTGCCTTAATGAAAGACTCATCTGTGCCAATGTATGATATTGACCCTATGATTGTTGATGCAGGGGGAAATACAGCAGATGAAACTATTTACATGGACTGTTCTTTATCTAAATGCTATTGCTAGTTTTCTATGAGCAAACACATCAGCCATCACAAAGAAACCTAACTTTGTTCTTTATTTCCACTGCAAGCAGCTCTTAAAGCAGGATTTGGGCTCACACAGTAGCAGCCAGCCAGCTAAAGGCTTTCAGCTGGTCCATGGATAGTAATTAGGGCTGCACCTGATTGTGTGTGTGAGCAAGGGAGAATCACTGCTGAGATCAGCGTGGAAAATAAACAGAAGTTAACCTAACCAGCAAAGTTTATTCTTTACTTTGTGCCTTTGTATTTGGTAATTACTTGCTAAGAAAACATTAGCTAATTGCCTGACAAGTTGAAGGTTGTTTTCTGGTTTACTTTGTGACTTTTTGTTATCCCTTTAAACACTGCAAGCAAGTAACCTCATTTATAGTGCTATCAAGCATACATGTGCTGGGTGAATTAAACCCCATCAATAAAAGAAGTATTTTATTGATCTTACCACTTGGTTTCACAACTCAAATTATTGTCATCAGCTGTGTTTGGGAGTGAATGAACTACAATACCCACAATACCTTGCAAGAATCATATGAATATATGCATCGTCAAGATGGTGTAAGTTCTCACCCTAGGCAGCCGTCTGACAGGTTACAGGTTGACTCTGTTAGAATGCTCTGGGGTACTGGCACAATCTCCCAGTACCGACTTCCAGGCATTCATGGCGTCGATGGATCACAATGTTCTGTCCATGCAGCAGGCTATTTCGGCCTTCATTCAAGCTGCGACGCCGCTGGTACCGAAACAAACTCCGTTCTCGGTATCGGCTCCGGTACCAGTACCGGCACCGGTACCGGTACTGACTGCATCGACATCGACCAGGATACCGACTGCAGCGGTTCCTTGTCCAGGGCTGCTTACCGGTACCGGGGACGCCCGATGTTGATACTGCTCGATACGCGTATCGAATATTGGAAGAGCACCCTGACAGGCGATACTTCGATTCCTCTGATGATTCTGATACATCAGACGAGTCTCCTGAAGTATCCATAGCCCTTCCTGAAGAGCCTTCTTCTCCAAAAAGACGAATGTCTCCTCCAGAAGACTTGTCCTTTCAAGACTTCATAAGAGAAGTAGCTAAAGGACTTTCTATTTCAGTAACTTCTGAATCAGAGCCTAGAGCTAAAAAATTGGATATTTTAGGCTATTCTAGAGCTCCTAAAGAGGCGGTCACCTTACCAATTCATGAGATTCTTTATGAACACATGATTGATCTATGGGAGACTCCTCTCACTCTCTCTCCTCATTCTCGTAGATTGGACACTATGTTTCGTGTCCCTCCTTGTCCTGGATTTCAGAAAACTCAGCTTCCTCACCATTCCATTGTGGTGCAGTCAGCTATGAAGAGGATAAAGAGTACAAAGAGACACTCTTCTGCTCCTCCAGGAAGAGAATGCAGGACTTTGGATGCCTTTGGTAGGAAAATCTTCCAAGCCAGTATGCTTATTGCCAGAATCAACTCATATAGCCTTTACATGGGTATGTTTCTAAAGGAAGTTGCACAAAAACTGCACACTTTCCTCCCTTTTCTTCCAGAGGATAAAAGGGAGGAATTCCTCATTTGGCTTAAGCATACCCAAGACATTTCAAAGTTTTCCAACAGGGCAGCCTTTGACTCCTTTGAAGGTGCCAGCAGAGCCTCAGGCATTGCCATAGTTGCTCGCAGAATTGCTTGGCTCCAGGCTTCTGATTTAGAGCCCTGGGTTCAAGATGGCTTAGGTTTTCACCTGTACAGGGAAGATTTCCTATTTGGCAAAGAATGGCAAATAAAAGCCACTCAAATGGATGCAGAAAACTCTGCTCTGGATAGACTTTCAAAGTCAACCTCCATTCCTGCCAAGAAGAAGCCTTTTAAAAAGTCTCTCTTTAAAAAGGGCAGATTTCCTTCTACTTCTGGCCAACAATCTTCTACAGGTCGCTTTGCCACTAAGCGTCAGCAACCTAAACAGGCCAGGCCTAAGCCTACAGGGGCTGCTGCAACTCAGCAGACCCAACCTCCTCAGGGTTTTTGACTTGATGCTAGAGAACTTAGCCTTTCTGGCTCTAAAGCAGCCAGAGCCTCTCACCATTTCAGGAAGGTTGGCTCATTTTGCTCCCAGATGGGAGCAAATAACATCAGAGCAGTGGACCCTCTCCATCATAAGAGAGGGCTACAAACTTCATTTTTCAGACCTTCCTCCCCACACCATGGTGAGACATTTCAATTCTCCCACATCTCTTCTCGACCTTCTAGGTCAAGAGATAGCTACCCTTCTTGCCCAAGGGGCAATAGAAGAAGTTCCTCTTCTGCATCAAGGGTCAGGGTTCTACTCCCCCTATTTTCTCATTCCAAAGAAGACAGGGGGATACAGACCCATCTTAGATCTCAGAGAATTGAACAAATTTCTATGCAAGGAGAAGTTCAAGATGCTTTCTCTGGGCACTCTCCTTCCATACCTTCAAAGTCAGGATTGGCTTTGTTCTCTAGATCTCAAGGATGCGTACACTCATGTCCTCATCTATCCCTCTCACAGAAGGTTCCTACGGTTTCTTTTCCAAGGAAAACATTACCAATACAGAGTTCTTCCTTTCGGTCTGGCCTCTGCTCCAAGAGTGTTCACCAATGCATAAGAACATAAGATATGCCATACTGGGTCAGACCAAGGTCCATCAAGCCCAGTATTCTGTTTCCAACAGTGGCCAATCTAGGTCATACGTACCTAGCAGTTTCCCCAAGGGACACAGGTTCCACAATGCTTGTATTGGTTCAAGCATTGATATCCTGGGTCCCTTCTTAATAATGGTTTATGGACCTTTCCTCCAGGAACTTTCCAAACCTTTTTTAAACCCAGCTACACTAACAGCCTTTACTACATCCTCCGGTAACAAATTCCAGAGTTTGATTGCACGTTGAGTGAAAAAATATGTTCTTTTATTAGTCTTAAATAGTTTACCCTGTAGCTTCATTGCATGTCCCCTAGTCTTTCTATATTCTGATAAGGTAAACAATCGATCTACGTTTACCCGTTCCACTCCGTTCATTAATTTATAGACTTCTATAATATCTCCCCTCAGCCGTCTTTTTTCCAGGTTAAAGAGCCCCAACCTTTTTAGCCTTTCTTCATAGGAGTAGACTTCCATCCCCTTTACCATTTTGGTGGCTCTTCTCTGAACCTTTTCTAAAATCGCTATATCCTTTTTAAGATACGGCGACCAGAATTGCACACAATATTCAAGGTGCGGTCTCACCATGGAACGATATAGAGGCATTATAATATCTTTTGTTTTATTTTCCATTCCTTTCCTTATCATACCTAGCATTCTATTTGCTCTCTTGGCCGCCGCTGCACACTGGGCCGAGGGTTTTAACATGGTATCCACAAGGACGCCTAAATCTTTTTCCTGGGTGGTGGTTCCTAATGTGGAACCTTGCATCGTGTAACCATAGTTTGGGTTGTTCTTCCCTAGGTGCATAACCTTGCACTTCTCCACATTAAATTTCATCTGCCATTTTGATGCCCAGTCTTCCAATTTATCAAGATCCTCTTGCAATTTTCCACAATCCTCCTGGGTTTTAACAACTCTAAATAGTTTTGAGTCATCAGCAAATTTGATAACCTCACTCGTTATTCCACTTTCCAGGTCATTTATGAATATGTCAAAAAGCAGCGGACCCAGCACAGATCCCTGGGGTACACCACTATTCACCTTTCTCCATTGGGAAAATTGGCCATTTAGCCCTACCCTCTACTTTCTATCTTTTAACCAGTTCCTGATCCACAGTAGTACACTGCCTCCTATCCCATGACTCTTTAGTTTGCCAAAAGTCTCTCATGAGGGACCTTGTCAAAGGCTTTCTGAAAGTCCAGATACACAATATCAACCGACTCACCTTTGTCCACCTGTTTATTCACTCCTTCAAAAAAACATAACAGATTAGTAAGACAAGATCTTCCTTGTCTAAAGCCATGTTGGCTGTCTCCCATTAGGTCATGACTATCTACATGCTGAGTAATTTTATTCTTTATGATGGTTTCTACCATTTTTCCCGGTACTGATGTCAGGCTCACCGGTCTGTAGTTTCCCAGATCACCCCTCGAACCCTTTTTAAAAATTGGTGTTACATTGGCGATCCTCCAATCCTCAGGTATTAGAGATGATTTTAATGATAGTTCACAGATTACTGATAGCAGGTCTGCAATCTCAAATTTCAGTTCTTTCAACACCCTTGGATGTATACCATCCGGCCCAGGTGATTTGCTACTCTTCAGTTTATCTAATAGTTGTAAGACATCTTCCCGATGTATCGATATTTCCTTCAATTCTTCCACACCTTTAAATACCACTTCAGTCATGGGTAACATCCCTACATCTTCCTCAGTAAAGACCGAAGCAAAGAATTCATTCAGTCTCTCCGCTATCGCCTTGTCGCCTCTTAGTGCTCCTTTAACCCCTTTATCATCTAATGGACCAACTGACTCTCTCACAGGTTTTTTGCTACGAATGTACTTGAAAAGGTCTTTATTTCGCGTTTTTGCTTCCGCAGCAAGCTTCTTCTCAAATTCTCTCTTTGCCTGCCTTATCAATGCCTTGCATTTGACTTGCCAGTGCTTGTGCTGTTTCCAGGTTTCATCATTTGGCTCTTTTTTCCATTTCCTGAAAGATGCTTTTTTGGCAACAACAGCCTCTCTGACCTCACCTTTAAACCATGCTGGCAGTTTTTTGGACTTCCTTCCACTTTTCTTAAAGCGTGGAATACAGCTGGTCTGGGCTTCCAAGATAGTATTTTTCAACAACACCCAAGCTTGATGTACGTCTTTAACCTTTGCAACTGCTCCTTTTAGTTTTTTCTTAACTGCTTTCCTCATTTTATCATAGTCTCCCTTTCGAAAGTTAAAGGGTAGTACTGTGGATTTCCTTACTATCCCTCCTCCACTAATTAAATCAAAGGCGATCATGCTATGATCACTATTGCCAAGTGGCCCCAACACCCTTATCTCTTGCACTACATCTGGTGTTCCACTAAGGACTAGGTCTAATATTGCTTCCCCTCTGGTTGGTTCATGAACCAGCTGCTCCAAGAAGCAGTCATTTAGTTCATCTAGGAACTTTATCTCCCTAGCATGTCCTGTTGTGACACTGACCCAGTCGATGCCGGGGTAATTGAAATCACCCATTATTATTACTGCACTGTAACTATTGCTAGCTTCCTTGATTTCTTTGAGCATTTCATCATCCATTTGTTCATTCTGGCCAGGCGGACGATAGTACACCCCCACTGCCATCGCCTTCCCCTTTTTACATGGAATTTCAATCCATAGAGATTCTACAGCAAATTTTGTTTCTTGCAAAACTTTAATCCTTTCTGACTCAATGCCCTCTCTAACATAGAGCGCAACCCCTCCACCAATTTGATCAGCTCTATCATTTCGATATAGTTTGTACCCAGGTATCACAGTGTCCCACTGGTTGTCCTCCTTCCACCATGTCTCTGATATTCCAATCATATCTAACCTCTCGTTTAGTGCTATATATTCTAACTCTCCCATCTTGTTTTGTAGACTTCTAGCATTTGCATACAAGCATTTTAGAGACTGTATTTTATTCATATTAATTTGGCTATTGGTAGACATGGGTAATTTGGGATCTTTAAGTTCTGTCTGCTCCATACTAGAGGGCATTTGGGCTACTTTACTCTTTTTTGGAACCTCTCTGCTTTTTGTAGTATCCTTCAAGGATACATTCTTCCGAACCATGCGCTCTTGGGCGACTGTCGGCTTTCCCCTATTATCTAGTTTAAAAGCTGCTCTATCTCCTTTTTAAAGGTTAATGCCAGCATTTCTACGAACTCTGGGAATATTTGTCTTCCCATACCTGGACGACTGGCTCATTCGAGCTTCATCTCAGTCAGAGGCCCAGAATTCCTTGAACCGCACAAGGTGCATTCTGCAGTATCTGGGACTTGTGGTAAACCTCCCAAAGTCTCAGATAACCCCTATTCAGTCCCTAGAATTCATAGGGGCCTGGTTGGATACCACTACTGCAAGGGCCTACCTTCCTCAGGCCCGTTGCCAACATCTAGTGCAGTTAGCCTCCCAGATTCAGTCAAAGAGCCACTTAACTGCCCGGGAGATGCTACAACTGCTAGGCCACATGGCTTCCACAGTGCATGTGGTACCCTATGCTCGCCTACACATGAGAGCAGCTCAATGGACTTTGTCCACCCAGTGGACTCAAGCTTCAGGTGCTCTCTCAGACCAAATAGCAACCTTCAAACGTCTCTTTTGGTCTCTCCAATGGTGGATGTCCACTCAAAATCTGTTGCTGGGGTCCCCCTTCCAACAGTTGTTGCCCCAAGCAACCCTCACAACAGATGCCTCCCAAACAGGTTGGAGAGCCCATCTACAGGACCTCTCCACCCAAGGCATTTGGTCCCCACAGGAGACCTCCCTTCATATCATCCACTTGGAGCTTTGAGCAGTTTTTCTAGCTCTCAAGGTCTTTCATACCCTCCTCAGCTACAAGACAGTCCTCATTCATACGGACAATCAAGTAGCCATGTTTTACATAAACAAGCAAGGAGGAACTGGCTCTCTGTCGCTTTGCAACGAAGCTTTAAGATTGTGGGCCTTCGCCAGAGAGCTTCAAATCCATCTCCTGGCAGTATACCTCCCAGGAGTCCAAAACTCTTGGGCAGACAGACTCAGTCGAGTTCTGCTTCCACACGAATGGTCCCTGCACATGGATCAGGTACTCAAAATCTTCCAAGAATGGGGAACCCCGGACATAGACCTCTTTGCAAGTCCGTGGAATGCCAAACTTCCCCGATTCTGTTCCAGAATTCCGTGTCAGGGAGTTCAGGCCAAGGATGCCTTCCTCCTCCATTGGGGTCAGGGCTTCCTGTATGCATTTCCACCCATTCCCTTGATTCTCAAGACTCTGTTCAAACTCCAGAGGGATCAAGGATCTATGATCCTCATAGCTCCACGCTGGCCACGCCAAGTGTGGTACCCTCTACTTCTACATCTCTCCCAAGTCCCCTCTCTGGACTTGGGAGCTGCTCCAGACCTTCTGTCCCAGGAGGAAGGGACTTTGTGGCACCCAAACCCCAAGTCCCTACACCTCAGAGCTTGGTTACTGAAGGCCTAGACCTTCAAGACTGGAATCTTTCTCAACAAGTGAAGGATATCCTCCATGCTTCCAGAAAACCTTCCACTAGATGTCCACCAGGCGTTCTTATGCTTTTAAATGGGAAAGGTTTTCCATTTGGTGTGCTGAAAAGGGTCTTGACCCTCTAGCACTACCTTTAAATTCTCTTTTAGACTATCTCCTGCATCTTTCCAATGCAGGCCTTAAAACAAATTCAGTAAGAGTCCATTTGAGTGCTATTGCAGCATCTCTTAAGCCCATCAATGGACAACCTATTTCCTCTCATCCTCTCATTGCAAGATTCATGAGAGGCTAACTTTAACTAAACCTCCCATTAGGCCTCCTCCGGTGGCATGGGACTTAAATTTGGTTCTTGGTCAGCTCATGAAGCCACCTTTTGAACCCTTAGCCACTACCTCCTTGAAATTCCTTTCATGGAAGGTTATTTTCCTCATTGCAGTTACTTTAGCTCGCCGCATCAGTGAACTACAGGCATTAGTGGCTAATCCACCTTATACAAGGTTCCATCATGATAAGGTAGTCCTTAAGACAAATCCACACTTTATGCCTAAAGTGGTCTCACCTTTTCATCTTAATCAAGAGGTATATTTACCTGTCTTTCTTCCAGCTCCTCATGCATCCAGTGCAGAGAGGAATCTTCATACTCTGGATTGTAAAAGAGCTCTTGCTTTTTAATTACATAGGACACAGCAGCATCGAAAGTCTTCCCAGCTTTTTGTTGCTTTTGATCCTTCTCATTTGGGATTTCCAGTCTCTAAGAGAACACTGTCCAATTGGATTGCTCAGTGTATTTCTTTCGCCTACCAGAGTAAGAACCTTTCTCTGGAGAGCCATGTCACAGCTCATAATGTGAGGGCCATGGCCACCTCTATGGCTCATCTAAATTCTGTGTCTATCAACCAGATCTGTCGAGCAGCCACCTGGGCCTCGGTTCATACCTTCACAGCCCATTACTGCTTGGACAAGGATTCCCGCCGGGATGCCTTGTTTGGTCAGGCTGTCCTCAGACACCTGTTCCATTCTTAAACAACTCCTGCCCTCCTTCCCTGGGTGGATGCCTGAGATCCATAGGAGGACGCAGACCCTTTCCAGGGTCTCATATCCTTGGGGATCTCCTAGGCATCTTAGCTAGGGAGTCCCCATATGTGAAGACTCATTCCTGCTTGTTCCTGGAGATAGCACAGTTACTTACCTGTAACAGGTGATCTCTGGAAACAGCAGGAATAAGTCTTCACAACCCTCCCACCTCCCCTAGGAGTTGTATCTCTTTTCTATCTTTCCTTTCCTCTCTCTCTCTATTGTCTCAGCTTTAAACTCGAACTGAGGAGAGTTGGTTAGGAAAAGAGGGAAGGCAGCGCGCAGGCGCTGTGGGATGCTCCCAAAAGCTTTCCTTTTTGGGAAGCTGGGGAGCGTTCCCGCGCAGGCTCCGTCGGTACCAACGTACCCATATGTGAAGACTTATTCCTGCTGTTCCCAGAGATCACCTGTTACAGGTAAGTAACTGTGCTATCTTACCAGGGAGAGGGGGGCTAGGCTAGGGGTGTGGGCTTTGGGTCTTTGTGTCGGGTGGGGGAGGAGACCTTTTGCCATGCTTTTCTCAAATGCCCCAAACTCACTGAATTCTGGGGCAAGGCACTTGGGAGACCTCATAGGCAGAACAATAGAGTGGGCTTATGGACTGTTGATGCTGGGCATTAAGGAACCCTTGAGGGACCAGAAGGTCCACAAGGCCGAAAGCAAATTTGGTACTTTTCACCTCCCAAATTCCCACCAGGACATTCTGCAGGACTGGATGGGTAACAGGCAGCCATCCATCTAGCAGTGGGTGAGCCAAATGCACAACTTGGCACAAGCAGAGGGATATGTCTACAGAACTTCCAAGACACCTCATTGGTCTAGATATAAATGGTTTTGGAATCAGTATAGGGCAAAATTCCCTAGGAGGGAGGGAGGGAGGGGGTAGGGAGGGTGAGGGAGATGGGAGGCTAGGGAAGGCGGGAGAAGGTTGGGTGTTATGGGGAATCGAGACCAAACATATATTGTGGCCTCCAATGGACCGTTTTCCCCTTGTTGTTGGTGTTGATTAATTTGATATTGTTGCTGCTATTATTACTCTTGTTGCTGTGATGTGGCACTCTGTATGTTTTGGATAAGGAAATAAAGGTGAAAAATATACTGTAATTAATATACCTGTTATGCTTAGCAATTATAGTTCCTCTAAGAACCTCCCTTCCTGCCTTCCAATATAAAGTCCGGTTATCTTTATGGATCCAATTGTGCAAATCACGTTCCACCAATTGTTGTTTTAAATATTTCTTGAAATCCTCATCCAAATAAGCTGGAAATCTCCATCCTCTCCATGTATCCATTTTACCTTCCCAATCCAACCATCCATCTCATGATCCAAGACCATAATCTGTTCAATTTCTGTCCTTGTCACCTGAGCAAACCCATTTGAGGAAACCAACAGGTAGTCCAAACGGGACCATGTCCCATATGCCCTTGGTAAATGCATGTAGTCCTGCAACTTGGGGTGCAGTGCATACCACACATCTACCAAGTCTCCCATTCTACACAAATAAGATACTCCTTTTGTTTTCCAACCCCCCCCCCCTCCAACTTTGTTCTCCAAACCCCCCCCCCCCCCCCACTTTGTTCTCCAACAGACCTATCCTGCTCTGGATCATGAGGGCAATCAAAATCTTCCACTAGAATGACAGTACCTTGCGTTTCCACTATTACCCTCATCAATATCTTCTGGAAAAAAAACATGCTCATATTCATTGGGCAAATCACTTAAACCTCCATTGCCTCAGAAAACTCCAAGTTATCAATGTCCCTGTTTAATGTACACTACCATGTAAACCACTTTGACTGAAATGATAAAGTGGTATAAAAAAACCTGTTAAATAAATAAATAAAATAAATGAAGGGCATAGATATTACCTAGTAAAAACAACTCATTAGAAATAAACTGGCCATTGGGATCAGCCTCCCGTTCTAGTACTTCAAAAGGCATACCATTTCTCACCAGTAGGAACATAAGATATACCATACTGGGCCAGACCAAGGGTCCATCAAGCCAATAGTGGCCAATTTAGGTCACATGTATCTGCCAGGTTCTCAAAAGGTACACAGATTCCATGCTGCTTGTCCAGTGGATAAGCAATAAATTTTCCAGGTCCTCTTTAATAATGGTCTATGGACTTTTTCTTCCAGAAACTTGTCCAAACCTCTTTTAAATGCAGCTACACTAACAGCTTTTACTACAGCCTCTGGTAATGAGTTCTAAGGTTTGATTATGCGTGGAGTGAAAAAATAGTATTAAATATGCTAGATTGTAACTTCATTGCAGGTCTCCTAGTCCTTCTACTTTCTGAAGGGGTAAACAACCAATCTATATTTACCCATTCTACTTCATTCATTATTTTATAGACCTCTACCATATCTCCCCTCAGCTATCTCTTTTTCAAGTTGAAGAGCCCTAACCGTTTAAGTCTTTCCTCGTAGGGATATCCTTCCATCCCCTTTACTATTTTTGTTGCTGTTCTCTGTACCTTTTCTAATTCTGCTGCGTATATATCCTTTATCTCCAGGAACAAGCAGGAATGTAGTCTTCATATATGGGTATCGTCGGTACCGATGGAGCCTGCGCAGGAACACTCCCCAGCGTCCAATAAGAAAGCTTTTGGGAGCATCCCACAGTGCCTGCGTGCTGTCTTCCCACCTTTCCCAACTGTCCCTCTCCAGTTCTTCGTTTTCCGCGGAGCCAACAGGTCGCACATCCTGTCACCGAAGTAAAAATCCCTTCTATTTTTCTTTTTTGTGGTCGCGTCTGCCTTCCCTCGACGCTACACCGGTACCGCCGGTGGTTCTTCTTTCTTTTCTTCAAAAAAAAACCAACAACTTTTTTCTGGAGTCTTTCCAGTAATTTTCTCTCAGGTGCCACGCGCCATTTTGGGCACTAGGCCCAACTTTTCCTTCAGAATGGAAAAACCTGCTTCAGGTTTTAAAAAGTGTTCTAAGTGTGGCGGTACCACCTCCGTCACCGACACCCATGAGTGGTGCCTCAAATGTTTAGGTTCTGACCACTCTATTTCAGAGTGTGTTGCCTGTGGGATGATGTCGAAAAGGGGCTGGCAGAACCGAGCTGCTAAGCTTAGCACCCTTTTTCCCTCCGATGCAGCCTCCGTGGCATCGACGTCATGCAGGGCTTCGTCTTCCTCCCATGGATCTCAGGTAACTAAACATAAATCTAGCCGGTCCTCAAAGGGTAGATCTCCTTCTAGACAGCGAGATGCCTCTGGCATTGCCCTTGAGGGACTTTAACCGGCAAAATTGCCCCGATGGGAGGCTTTGGCTATCAAAGCACTAACGGGGCTCCAGGATGTTCTCGAGGCTTCAACCTCAGCAGAACTACTGGTGCCATGCTCTGGGGTACCGGACGCTTCTTCCGGTACCGATACCCAAGCATCGGCAGCGTCGATAGACCAGAGATTCTTGGCTATTGAACGCAGTCTGGCGGCTCTTCTCACGGCCTTGATGCCCTTGAAACCGCGTCAGACAATTCATTCGGTACCGGCACCGACTGCATCGACATCGGCAGGTATTCTACCGGGACCGAGTCATGCGTATCCATCCAGTATCGACAGGTCGGTACCAGACCACTCCGATGCCGACTTCGATCGGTACCGGTAACGTGCCTTGCACGATCACCCGGATCGGAGATACTTCGAATCCTCGGATGAGTCAGAAGACTCTGAAAGCTCTGCCGATACCCGAGTACTTCTTCCTGAGGATTCTTCTTCTCCTCAGCGTAGGATGCCTCCACCAGAGGATATGTCCTTTCAGGATTTTATCTGAGATGTGGCTCGAGGTCTTTCCATCACAGTAGCTCCTGAAAAAGAACCTAGGGCAAAGGAATTAGAAATCCTGCAATACCCTAAAGCTCCCAAGGAGGCAGCTACCTTACCCATTCATGAGATCTTGCATGCCTTGCAAAAAGGCATGCATCTAATCCTCCAGGATGTGAGTGTAGGACTCTTGACGCCTTTGGACATCGAGCCTTCCAGGCTTCCATGCTTTCTGCTAGGATCAGCTCCTATATTTTATATATGGGAATGTTCCTTAAGGAGGTCTCAGGAGATTTAGAGCTTATGAGCCCTCTCCTTCTTGATGATAAGAGGCAAGATTATCTCGCCCTTATCAAACATGCTCAGGATGTTTCCAAGTTTGTGAATCGTGCAGCTTTTGACTGCTTTGAGTGCATAAGCAGAACCTCTGCCTTGCCATAGGTGCACGTAGAATTGCCTGGCTCCAGGCATCTGACTTGGAAATTTGGGTACAGGATAAACTAGGGAATATTCCTTGCACAGGAGAGAATCTCTTTGGCAAGAATTGGCAGGAAAAAGCTAATGAGATAGATGCTGACAATATCACTGTGGATAGATTGTCTAAATCTACAGCTGATCCTGCGAGGAAAAAATCCTCTAAGAAACTATTCTTCAGTAAGAAGAAGAATTTTTATCCCTCCTATACCCAACAGGGGCATCGTTTAGGTCAGTCTCCCCAAAAGGGACAGCAGCAACATCCTAGACAAAGAAAGACAAAAGCAGCTAAGCTTCAACTGGCTCAGCAGACTCAGCCTCCACAGGCGCTTTGACTCCTATCTAGAGAACTTTGCCTTCCTGGCCCTGAATGGCCCAGAACCCTCCACCATACCAGGAAGGTTATGTTATTTTGCCCCCAGATGGGGTCAGATAACAGCAGAAAATTGGACTCTGTCTATTGTAAAAGAGGGGTACAACTTAATTTCCTCAGCATGCCCCCTCCTACAGTGGTAAGACAGTTCAATTCTCAGACCTCTCTCGATGACCAGTTAGGTCAAGAGGTCACTGTGCTTCTTGCCCAAGGGGCAATAGAAGTGGTACCCATTCCCCAACGGGTTACAGGGTTTTACTCCCCCTATTTCCTTATTCCAAAGAAAACAGGAGGACACAGACCCATTTTAGACCTCAGAGAATTGAACAAATTCCTGTTCAAAGAGAAGTTCAAAATGATTTCTCTGGGAACTCTGCTACCATACCTTCAGAGTCAGGATTGGCTTTGTTCTCTAGATCTCAAGGATGCGTACACTAAGAACATAAGAACATAAGATATGCCATACTGGGTCAGACCAAGGTCCATCAAGCCCAGTATTCTGTTTCCAACAGTGGCAAATCTAGGTCATACGTACCTAGCAGTTTCCCCAAAAGACACAGGTTCCACAATGCTTGTACTGGGTCAAGCATTGATATCCTGGGTCCCTTCTTAATAATGGTTTATGGACCTTTCCTCCAGGAACTTGTCCAAACCTTTTTTAAACCCAGCTACACTAACAGCCTTTACTACATCCTCTGGTAACAAATTCCAGAGTTTGATTACACGTTGAGTGAAAAAATATTTTCTTTTATTAGTCTTAAATAGTTTACCCTGTAGCTTCATTGCATGTCCCCTAGTCTTTCTATATTCTGTTAAGGTAAACAATCGATCTACATTTACCCGTTCCACTCCGTTCATTAATTTATAAACTTCTATCATATCTCCCCTCAGCCGTCTCTTTTCCATGTTAAAGAGCCCTAACCTGTTTCACCTTGCTTCATAGGAGTATCCTTCCATCCCCTTTACCATTTTGGTGGCTCTTCTCCGAACCTTTTCTAAAATCGCTATATCCTTTTTAAGATACGGTGACTAGAATTGCACACAATATTCAAGGCACTGTTCCCTCTAAGCTGTGCGCGTATGCGCGCGCACACACCTCGCCGAGCGAGCGCACATACTTTACAACAGAGCGCACAAAAATTACGGCTCTGATTCTGATAGAAAACAACACAGACGTCTTAAAATTTAAAAGTTATGATTGTAATTACTAGAAATTTCCCGCTTCATTTAGTAATCGTCTATTTTCATTTAATTTGATTAAAATCAATGTGGTGTACATACTGTATTCTGACGTGTAGTCACATTTTAAAGTATATAACTCAGAGTGTCGTTATGTGGCGCACAAAAATTTAACCTTCCTTCAAAAGCTGCACACAGCTGATATTTTATGCGCACACAGCTTACAGAAAATTAGAGGGAACATTGATTCAAGGTGCGGTCTCACTATGGAACGATATAGAGGCATTATAATATCTTTTGTTTTATTTTCCATTCCTTTCCTTATGATACCTAGCATTCTATTTGCTCTCTTGGCCACCGCTGCACACTGGGTCGAGGGTTTTAACATGGTATCCACAATGACGCCTAGATCTTTTTCTTGGGTGGTGGTTCCTAATGTGAAACCTTGCATCGTGTAACCATAGTTTGGGTTGTTCTTCCCTAGGTGCATAACTTTGCACTTGTCCACATTAAATTTCATCTGCCATTTGGATGCCCAGTCTTCCAATTTATCAAGATCCTCTTGCAATTTTCCACAATCCTCTTGGGTTTTAACAACTTTAAGTAGTTTTGTGTCATCTGCAAATTTGATAACCTCACTCGTTATTCCACTTTCCAGGTCATTTATGAATATGTCAAAAAGCAGCGGACCCAGCACAGATCCCTGGGGTACACCACTATTCACCTTTCTCCATTGGGAAAATTGGCCATTTAGCCCTACCCTCTGCTTTCTATCTTTTAACCAGCTCTTGATCCACAATAGTACACTGCCTCCTATCCCATGACTCTTTAGTTTTGCCAAAAGTCTCTGATGAGGGACCTTGTCAAAGGCTTTCTGAAAGTTCAGATACACTATATCAACCGACTCACCTTTGTCGACCTGTTTATTCACTCCTTCAAAAAAACATAACAGATTAGTAAGACAAGATCTTCCTTGTCTAAAGCCATGTTGGCTGTCTCCCATTAGGCCATGACTATCTACATGCTGAGTAATTTTATTCTTTATGATGGTTTCTACCATTTTTCCTGGTACTGACGTGAGGCTCACCGGTCTGTAGTTTCCTGTATCACCCCTGGAACCCTTTTTAAAAATTGGTGTTACATTGGCGATCCTCCATTCTTCAGGTATTAGAGATGATTTTAATGATAGTTCACATATTACTAGTAGCAGGTCTGCAATCTCATATTTCAGTTCTTTCAACACCCTTGGATTTATACCATCCGGCCCAGGTGATTTGCTACTCTTCAGTTTATCTAATAGTTGTAATACATCTTCCCGATGTATCGATATTTCCTTCAATTCTTCCACACCTTTAAATACCACTTCAGTCATGGGTAACATCCCTACATCTTCCTCAGTAAAGACCGAAGCAAAGAATTCATTCAGTCTCTCCGCTGTCGCCTCTTAGTGACCCTTTAACCCCTCTATCATCTAATGGACCAACTGACTCTCTCACAAATTTTTTGCTACAAATGTACTTGAAAAAGTCTTTACTACGCGTTTTTGCTTCCGCAGCAAGCTTCTTCTCAAATTCTCCCTTTGCCTGCCTTATCAATGCCTTGCATTTGACTTGTCAGTGCTTGTGCTGTTTCCAGGTTTCGTCGTTTGGCTCTTTTTTTTCCATTTCCTGAAAGATGCTTTTTTGGCAACAACAGCCTCTCTGACCTCACCTTTAAACCATACTGGCAGTTTTTTGGACTTCCTTCCACTTTTCTTAAAGCATGGAATACAGCTAGTCTGGGCTTCCAAGATAGTATTTTTAAACAACACCCAAGCTTGATGTAAGTCTTTAAGCTTTGCAACTGCTTCTTTTCGTTTTTTCTTAACTATTTTCCTCATTTTATCAGTGTCTCCCTTTTGAAAGTTAAAAGGTAGTACTGTGGATTTCCTTACTATCCCTCCTCCACTAATTAAACAAAGGTGATCATGCTATGATCACTGTTGCCAAGTGGCCCCAACAACCTTATCTCTTGCACTAGATCTGGTGTTCCACTAAGGACTAGGTCTAATATGGCTTCCCCTCTGCAATATGGTCACTCTGGTCACTCATGTTCTCATCCATCCAAGTCATCGAAAGTTCCTTCGATTTCTATTTCAAGGGAAGCACTACCAATACAGGGTTCTTCCTTTTGGCCTGGCTTCTGCACCAAGGGTGTTCACAAAATACATGGCTGTGGTGGCAGCATTTCTCCGCACCCTAGGAATATTCGTCTTCCCTTACTTAGACGACTGGTTCATTCGAGTCCCTTCAGAGCCAGAGGCCAGGGTTGCTCTCTCTCGCACAATGTGCATCTTTCAGTATTTGGGATTTGTCATAAACTTCCCAAAATCCAACCTTGCTCCCAGTCAGTCCCTGGAGTTTATAGGAGCTCTGCTGGATACCAGACAGACAAGGGCCTACCTTCTACAGCCCCGCTGCCTTTGCATTGTGCAGTTAGCTTCTCAAGCAGTGCTAAAACCTCACCTCACTGTTCGGGAAATGTTACAGTTGCTAGGCCACATGGCATCCACTGTGTATGTGGTTCCTTATGCTCGCCTCCATATCAGGGCAGCCCAGTGGACTTTATCCACTCAGTGGACTCAGGCGTCAGGTTGCCTGTCAGACAAAATAGCAAACTCAGATTGCCTTATTTTGTCCCTCCAATGGTGACAGTCACTCCAAAACCTTTTGGTGGTGTCTTCTTTTCAGCAACACCCACCCCAAGCCACTCTAACAACAGATGCCTCACAGGTGGGTTGGGGAGCCCACCAGCAAGGCCTCTCTACCCAGGGTACCTGGACTCCACAGGAGGCCTTTCTACACATCAGTCTCCTGGAACTCAGAGCAATCTTCCTTGCTCTTCGAGTATTCCACACCCAGCTCAGCTACAAGACACTCCTAGTTCAAACGGACAATCAAGTAGCTATGTTCTATGTGAACAAGCAGGGTGGAACAGGCTCTCTGTCGCTATTCAACGAAGCTTTGCGACTATGGGCCCTCGCCAGAGAGCATCAGATTAATCTCCTTGCGGTGTATCTTCCAGGCATTCAAAACTCTTGGGCAGACAGACTCAGTCGAGTTCTGCTTCCACACGAATGGTCTCTCCATGCAGACCAGGTGGCCAAAAGTTTTCTAATTTGGGGAACCCCGGACATAGACCTCTTTGCAAGTCCGCTGAATACCAAACGTCCCCGGTTGTGTTCCAGAATTCTGGCTCAGGGTTGTCAGGCTAGGGATGCTTTCCTCCTCCATTGGGGTCAGGAGTTCCTGTATGCCTTTCCACCCATTCCCCTAATTCCCAAAACCATGTTCAAGCTTCAGAGAGACAGAGGTCATATGATTCTCATAGCTCCACATTGGCCACGGCAAATGTGGTACCCTCTGCTCCTACATCTCTCTCAAGCTCCGCCTCTGGAGTTAGGATCTGCTCCAAATCTCCTTCCTCAGGAGGACAGGATGCTGTGGCATCCCAATCTCCAGTCTCTGCATCTCAGGGCCTGGTTTCTGAAAGCCTAAAACTTCACGGTCTTAACCTTTCTCAGCAGGTAAAGGATATCCTTTATGCTTCCAGGAAACCTTCCACAAGATGCTCTTATGCATTCAAGTGGAAAAGGTTTAACATATGGTGCTCGCAGAAGGGTCTTAACTGTCTTGCGATACCTCTCGAATCATTACTGGAGTATCTCCTTCATTTATCTAATGCGGGGCTTAAGACCAATTCGGTGAGAGTTCATTTGAGTGCTATTGCAGCTTCTTTCAAGCTTCTAAATAGACAACCTATTTCATCGCGAGATTTATGAGAGGCCTTCTTTTAACTAAGCCTCCCATTAAGCCACCACCGGTGGCATGGGACTTAAATCTGGTTCTTGGGCAGCTCATGAAGCCGCCTTTTGAACCATTAGCTACTACCTCTTTGAAATTCATTTCCTGGAAGGTCATCTTTCTTATTGCAATCACATCAGCACGTCGCATCAGTGATTTGCAAGCGTTGGTAGCTGATCCTCCTTATACAAGGTTTGTCCCCCGCAGCCCCCTCTGGTGGTGGCGTAGTGGTTCCACCGGGGCTGGGGAGCGCATAAGAATAGGGGTATTAGGGTTGGCCTGTTGCGAGGGTCATGAGGTAGCGGCCCTCTGTGCCAACCTCGTTGCCAACTTCCCAATAAAGCGACTTTCAGCCAAGTGTAGGGAAAAAGAAAAAAAGCATTTATTTCACCTTTACGCAAAATGGTTCAAAATATGCGGTTAAGACAATAACAGGGCTGTATCATTCCTTGTATCAGGTTCAACTCACACAAAACGTTCAAAATAACATTGTTAATCTTCACAGAAACTTAAAACATAAGGCATCCTGTATTCACTTCATACATTCTGTTGCTCCAAATAGCTTAAAGCTTTCCTACTGTACAATAAATACAATCCATGGGTTCAACTGCCTCATCAACCTCAGATTCCCCTGGCATCCATTCCATCTCTGAGGGGTCTGAGTCTGAAACCTCAGGAGGGTTGAATTCGGGCTTTCTGAAAGCATGCCACACTGTGTTCCAATGCTGGTTTGTCAGCTTGGGGCATCGGTTTTTGGCTATGGTATAGAACCCTGGCTGTTCATCTGCTACAGGTTTAAAAGTTCGCTTGTCCCAGCCTTTAGCATTACTAGCTTTCTTCTTGGAGAGATTATCTGTTACTTTTTGCATAAAAGTGTCCTTATCATACAGATAAAACTCATTCTTTTGTTTCTCTTTTGTGCTAGGTTTAGGCAAGCAATTGCAGGCAACAACTGTTTTACCTTTAAACTTCCTGCAGTCTCTTACAGGAAAGGCTTGAGGCCTAGCCTGATTGTCCTCCAATTCTTGCAGGCTCAAGTATTCCCTGTGGGTCTTAATTAATTCTTTGGAGTGGGGAGAAACTTCTCTGAGGCATGGCTGCAGCTGATGCGATTGTCCTTCACTTCCACCCCTGTGGCAGTTGGCTAATGGCCGCGCCCTCTCAGCTCTTCCCTGTTCCCCAGGCCTCGGAGTTTTCCATTCCTCCTTCAGGTTACTTCTATAAAAATCTTTAAAAGTACCTTTCTCTCCTTGGGTATTCTTTTCAGCTGGATATCTCTTTCTCAGATTGTGTCCCAGCCCTTCTCCCTGGATAGGGCTTTCTCTCAGGCTGGAAGGGAGAGCACCTCCTTCCTTGGCTGCTCTCTGCAGTGCTGCTCCTTCCAGTTGTCTCTGGCCTGCTCTCCGGCCTGCTCTTTGGCCTTCCTCTAGGCCTGCTCTTTGGCCTTCACCTCGGCCTGCTCTCTGAGTTACTCCTTGGCCTGCTTCTCGGCCTACTCTTTGGCCTGCTCCCCAAGTTGCTTCAACTCCTCGAGCTGCTCTGGGTCTGAGACCGACTCCCACTCTGTTTCTGACTCCGACGACTCTCTTTGACTCAGCTCTGTCCCTGCTTAAATCGGGACCAACTGATTCTAGGTCCTGCCCATAGAGGCGTGGTTCCTCTGCTTCCAGGCTGGCTCTCCTGCTCCCTCTATGTGGACCTTCAGGAAATTGCATGTGAAGCTTGTTTTTTTCAAAATTTAAAACTTTTTTTCTTTCTGCCAGAGGGTCCGCTGTATCACAGGTTCCATCATGATAAGGTAGTCCTTAGGACTCATCCACACTTTATGCCAAAGGTGGTGTCACCTTTTCATTTAAACCAAGCGGTTTACCTTCCTGTATTCTTTCCAAGGCCTCACGCCTCAAATGCAGAAAGGAATCTTCATACTTTGGACTGTAAAAGGGCTTTGGCCTTTTACTTGCAAAGGACACAGCAATATAGAAAGTCCTCTCAACTCTTTGTTGCTTTTGATCCTAGTCATTTGGGACTTCCAGTCTCCAAAAGAACACTATCCAGCTGGATTGCACAGTGTATTTCTTTTGCCTATGAGAGTAAGAACCTTCCTCTTGAAGGCCATGTCACAGCTCACAATGTGAGAGCCATGGCAGCCTCTATGGCTCATCTTCACTCTGTGTCTATCGACAACATCTGTCGAGCAGCTACCTTCACAGCCCATTACTGCTTAGACAAGGACTCCCGCTGGGATGCCTTGTTTGGTCAGGCTGTTCTTCAACACCTGTTCCATACTTAATGAACTCCTACCCACCATCCCTGGTAGGATGCCAGAGATCCATGAGGGGAAGTGGAGCCCTTTAACAAGGGCACACAACTTCTGGGGCCTTCTCCCTGGCATCTGCAGCTAGGGAGTCCCCATATGTGAAGACTACATTCCTGCTTGTTCCTGGAGATAGTATAGTTACTCACCTGTAACAGGTGATCTCCGGGAACAGCAGGAATTTAGTCTTCACAACCTGCCCACCTCCCCTAGGAGTTGTATCTCTCTATCTCTCTCTTTCTCTCTTTCCCTCTCTCTTTTGTCTCAGCTTTAAACTCAACTGGAGAGGGACAGTTGGGAAAGGCGGGAAGGCAGCACGCAGGCACTGTGGGATGCTCCCAAAAGCTTTCCTATTGGATGCTGGGGAGCGTTCCCGCGCAGGCTCCGTCGGTACCGACAATACCCATATGTGAAGACTAAATACCTGTTACAGGTAAGTTACTATGCTTTAAGACTAGGGGACATGCAATGAAGCTACAGGGTAACCTATTTAAGACTAATAAGAGAAAATATTTTTTCACTCAACGTGTAATCAAACTCTGGAATTTGTTACCGGATGATGTAGTAAAAGCTGTTAGTGTAGCTGGGTTTAAAAAAGGTTTGGACAAATTCCTGGTGGAAAGGTCCATAAACCATTATTAAAAGGGACCCAGGATATCACTGCTTGACCCAATACAAGCATTGAGGAACCTGTGTCTTTTGGGGAGACTGCTAGGTACTTATGACCTAGATTAGCCACTGTTGGAAACAGGATACTGAGCTTGATGGACCTTGGTCTGACCCAGTATGGCATATCTTATGTTCTTAAGATATGGTGACCAGAATTGCACACAATATTCAAAGTGTGGTTGCACAATGGAGCAATACAGAGGCATTATAATATCCTTTGTTTTATTCTCCATTCCTTTCTTTATGATTCCTAGCATTTCGCTTTCTTGGCAGTCGCTGCACACTGGGCAGAGGATTTCAACATATTATCCACAATGACACCTAAATCCTTTTCCTGGGTGTTGGCTTCTAATGTGGAATCTTGCATTTTCCATGAACAAGCAGGAAATAAGTCCTCACCTATGGGCGATGTCAGCAACGGAGCCCCACATAGAACACTCCCCAGTTTCCAAAGGAAGTTTCTGGGAGGTTTGCCATGCATGCACACCTGCCTTCCCCATCTGCCCAACGCATCTTCTTTTTTCCTCCAATCTTCTTTTTTCCACGGAGCCACTAGGATGTGTTCCTGCAGGCCAGACAAAAGTTTGAATTTCGTGCTTTGTGGCTGAGCTTTTGCTCGTTTTTTCACCTGCCTGTTGTCGGTTAGCCTTTTTCTTACCCTTTGGGTGTTTTCTTTTCTATACTTTTTTGTGCCTTTTGGTGTTTTCCCCCTTTGGTTTTTTTTTTTGCCACCCACGGCTGTTTTTCAGTTTGATTTTGCCAATGTGGTCTTTTTCGGCCTGTTAGCTGCTTTAAAAAAATGCACCAAATGTGGCAAGACCATTTCTGCCACTGACCGCCATAAATCGGTGCTTGCAATGCCTTGAACCCATCAACTAGTTAGCATCCTGCGAGCTCTGCTTGCAGATGATTTGTCAGTTGAAGAGTCAGGAAAAGCAGAAGATGTCTGTTTTTGGCTCATCTGATTCAACTTCCTCAGCTCCAACCCCCTCATTCATGCCTGAGGTGGCCAAGGAAAAAAGAGCAGAGGGCTCAGTCGGAGCAGTAGGGTTCGAGTGGAGAAAGGCAACCCTCTGCAGAGACTCTGCCTTTGTCAAAAGAGGAGCAGAAGGAGAAGATCAGTGTGCTGTGCCATCGCAGCCCCTCTTGGTGTGAGACAGACAGCGAGGGCTGGGAATGGCTGACCAAGCTTCCCTGGTGGGAGGACCCAACACAGATGGCAGAGTCCATTCCCAGTGCCCAGGGGGGCAGCCAAATGTCTCCCGTTGCTCCAATCATTGTGGAGTCCCCACCCGAAGATTCACCAATGATGTGTCCAGCTGCGGCATCGACATCCTCGTCAGTAATGGTTCTGGAGGAACGTCAGTGAGCCTTAAAAAAGCTCACGTGGCAACGGTGAAAGCCCTGCAGAACGCAGACTTCGTGGCACAGAGTGCATCATCACCTCACTCCTTCCAGCCTATCCTGGAGACCCATGCCCTGCCTGTTGCGGCTGTGACATTGGGTGGGAGATCAGTATTGATGCCGGTGGCTGGTGCCATCTCCCTCTCCAGCATGTCAGAGTCCGAGCCCCTAGGGCATCGCCATCGGCATGCCGGGCACAAGGGGGACCATAGACGTCCACTCTCTGCTGAACTGCAGAGTCGGTGCTCAGAGGAGACTTGACATTACTTCTGCTTCCTCTTGAAATCCGAATCGGAATGGGAAACCGAAGTCCAGGATCTCCTGTCCGACCTGTCCCCTCCTCCAGATTGGCGGAAGTCACTCCCGGAAAACATGTCTTTCCAGGATTTTGTTCAGGATCTGGCCAATGTCCATCTCCTTTTCTCTGGAATTGGAAGAAGAACTGAGGGCAGAGGAACCAGAACTTCTCTAATACCCCTCGGCCCCTCGTGAGGCAGTGATGGTCCCCATCCACCATGTCCTGCAGAGGCTGCTACTGTGGCTGTGGGAGGTGCCACTTACACTTCCGGCTATCAGCCGATGGTTCGACTCCCTGTACTGGGTCCAAAAAACCCCAGGGTTTGAAAAGTCTCAATTACCCCACATTTTCATTGTGGTTGAATCTGCCTTGAAGCATGCAAAGAGTGCCAAAATGCACTCCTCTGTGCTGCCCTGGATCCTGGCCTACCAGATTTACATGGCCATGTTCCTCAAGAATGTAATGCTGAACATCGAGGATCTTGCTTCCCTCATTCCTGAGGACTGCCACGAGTCTTTGAATCATTGTAGCTCAAGGCAAGGACTGCTCAAAGTTTATGTTCTAGGGGTGCCTTCAAAACCGCCAGTGGCAGCCATGAATATTGCCGTGCAGCATATGGCCTGGTTGTAGTCCTCTGCCCTGGAACAGTGGGTCTGGGACAAGATCGCCATTGCCATTAGTGGAGGAGTAGCCTAGTGGTTGGGGCAAGGTACTTCAGGCCGGAAGGTCGGGGGTTCAAATCCCACTAGAGGACAGCAACCTTGGGCCGGAAGGACTGGGGTTTCTAGTCCCACAGGTGCTCCTTGTGGTCTTGGGCAAGCCACTTAACCCTCCATAGCCCATGTTCCCTGTAAAATAGTTATCTCCAAGTTATAATGCCCTGTTCAATGTAATTTCAGTTTGTTCAATGTAAACCGCACTGATGCAGAATAGCGTGGTATATAAGAGAATGTAAATAAATAAAATATACACTTATATACCGCTACTTCCAGCGATCAGTAGCGGTTTGATTAAAAATTTGGGAGTTGTCAAATCATGACAGAAATGTTGGGGAAATATACACATAGCTTTGAGGGTATGGCACATCACACAGAATTAGGGACTTAAGGATTAGGCTTTACATATTTACATATTTACATTTTTACATATAACATTTCTACAGAGCAGATTTATGTTTCATTTGCTTTATCTGGTGTTCCACTGAGATTTACATCTGGTTGTAGTGACATTGGAAAAGATGAGTTTTTAGTTTCTTCCTGAAAGCACTAATGTCTTTGATTGCTCGTAGTTCATATGGTAGTTGGTTCCAGATGGTTGGGGCAGAGAATGAGAATGCTCTGCGGCTAGTACTGGCTTTTACTACTCTGATGTTAGTAGGAACTTGTAGTGTGTCTGAGTTGATAGTTCTCCTGTCTCTATTGTTTGGTTGCGTGTTGATAAGGGTTGAGAGGAATGATGGCGCTAGGTTATGTATGAGTTTGAACGTGGTTACCAATGTTTTATATTGTATCCTGGCAGCAATGGGTAGCCAATGTAGCTCGATCAATACAGGTGTAATGTGTTCAGCAATGCTTGTTTGCATGATGATCCTTGCCGCCACATTTTGGGCCATTTGCAGGATATTTAGCATTTTCTTTGGCAGACCCTGTAGGATGGCGTTACAGTAGTCCAAGTGAGGCATAATGAGTGCTTGCGCAACAGACCGAAAATCACAGGGTTCGATTAAATTCCGCAGGGGTTGTAGGACTCTAAGTTTGTGGAAAATGGCCTTGTTGGTTTTGCGCAGGTGCTTTTCCATCTTTAGTTTGCTGTCGAGTGTGACTCCCAGATATTTGATCTCATTCTTTGTGTTGTACGTGTTGTTACAGAGGGTGATTGTCGGAGGAGGTTCAAAGCTTGCTTTACTGGATATATACATCACCTCCGTTTTCTTATGGTTGATTGTCATGTTGTTTTGCTGCAACCATGCTAACATCTCGTACAGGCAGGTTTCGAGCTGCGTATACTTAGGGTCGGTGGTGTCCAGTTGTGTGTATAGCATAATATCATCTGCATAAATATGGTAGTTGATATTATGTTTTTTGAAAACGTCAGAGGGGCTGCATGTAAATGTTGAAAAGTAGCGCCGAGAGGGCCGATCCCTGAGGTATGCCTTGAGTTTGAGAGAATTCACAGATTACTAATAACAGGTCTGCAATCTCATATTTCAGTTCTTTCAACACCCTTGGATGTATAGCATCTGGTCCAGGTGATTTGCTACTCTTCAGTTTATCATATAGTTGTAATACATCTTCCCGATGTATCAATATTTCCTTCAATTCTTCCGCACCTTTAAATACCACTTCAGTCATGCGTAACATCCCATACAATATAATTACAGGTCCTATCAAAGCCACACAATGATACTTCATTTACTTAATTAACCATATTGCAGTACTCTTTTACTTAGCAATAACAAGGTGGAAAACAGACCTCAGAAAACTCAGCAAAACCCCAATTCTCACCTTCCAGCGGATTGAGATAAAGCAATGAGTTAAATACATCAATGGTCTGCTGTTACCTAAACCACCTTCCATAGACAGAGTTCAATGGCCATAAAACATTTCACAAACAAATCCTTATAACATTACTCAAAATTTATATATCATAATTCACAAATGATTTACAAATGGCACATGACCTCTGTCCTAAAACAGCAGACTAAAAAAACCCGACGCCCACTCAGACATCTTTTCTTGCGTTTTGCGTCAACTGTTTCAAGGGGATCAAACTGAAAAACAAAAAATATTGCTTAATATACATACCGCAAATCACGAAAAAAAACCTTTTATCCAAACTGAAACAGGATACTTTCTACTTACTTATCCAACTCAATCAAGATTATACCAAATCTCACCAGGAGGCTACAAACTGAATAACATGCATCATCACTTCTCCAGCTCGATCTTATTCACTGTTGATCGACCAACGCCAGGTATGGGTATTAAAGCTTCTCAAGCCCTTCCCATTATACACTTTACCCAATCCATTATACACGTCACCCAATCCTTACGGAGTCACAACACCTGACAAACTAAAACCCACATTAAAGATAGAGCTGGTACCTAATCAATTACACAATTAACTAATTAAAACAATTTAACCAATCCCCTTCCCAGAAGCGGATCTAATCCATATTCATCGTGCAAGAACATTGTAGAACATTGTTTGCTGCATAAACATATGTTTGCGGAGTTACAATGCTTTTGTATTGAGCGAGTGCTCTCTGGATCTGGACAGAAATCACGTGATCAGCATCTTTTATATAAAGAACAACGATGGATCTTTCGGTTAAGAACGACCTCACCTGATGGATTGAACTCAGGGATAGACTGGGGAGCTTGTGTATGATGCTCTTTAAAAGATTTGAATAAGGCTGTATAAATATATATTTCTTGCATGATGAATATGGATTAGATTCCCTTCTGGGAAGGGGATTGGTTTAATTGAGTAATGTTATAAGGATTTGTTTGTGAAATGTTTTATGGCCATTGAATTCTGTCTATGGAAGGTGGTTTAGGTAACAGCAGACTGTTGATGTATTTAACTTATTACTTTATCTCAATCCGCCGGAAGGTGAGAATTGGGGTTTCGCTGAGTTTTCTGAGGTCTGTTTTCCAGCTTGTTATTGCCAAGTAAAAGAGTACTGCAGTATGGTTAATTAAGTAAAGCCAATTATCTTAGTGGATAGGTAATATCCCTACATCTTCCTCAGTAAAGACTGAAGCAAAGAATTCATTCAGTCTCTCCGCTATCGCCTTGTCGCCTCTTAGTGCCCTTTTAACCCCTCAATCATCAAATGGACCAACTGACTCTCTCACAGGTTTTTTGCTACGAATGTACTTGAAAAAGTCTTTATTAAGCGTTTTTACTTCCGCAGCAAGCTTCTTCTCAACTTATCCCTTTGCCTGCCTTATCAGTTGTGTATTCCTTGGTTGGTTTGCACCATGAGAGTCATATTGTGACTCACAATGTCCGTGTGATGGCTACATCAGTAGCCAACCTCCATTCTGTCTCCGCAGAGGAGATCTGCAGGGCTGCGACATGGTTTTCGGTCCATACCGTCGCAGCCCATTACGGTCTGGATGGGGCTTCCTGATGGGACAGAAATTTTGGCCAGGCTTGCTCCGGCATCTCTTTGAGTCTTGAGGGTCAATGTCTGCCCTCTGGCCCCTCTGTTTGTCCAGGCTGTTGTTGTTAAGTGCCGTCAAGTCGGAGTCGACTCATGGCGACCCTCTGGATAGCTATCCTAAATTGTGTTCGGTCTTCAGTCAGGCGGCTCATTGTTGACAGACTGGTACCTGTAGCTGCTGTTATTGTATCGATCCAACTCATTGCTGGCCTTCCTCTTTTGCGTTGACCTTCTATCTTGCCAAGCATGATATCTTTCTCTAATGATCTCTCTCTCTTCGCATGATGTGTCCAAAGTATGAAAGTCGAAGTCTTGTCATGTGAGCTTCTAAAGAAAGCTTAGGTTTGATCTCCTCTAGTATTGACTGGTTTGTTCTTCGGGCAGTCCATGGTATACACAGTATTCACCCACCAGCACCATAATTCAAAGGCATCAATTTTCTACCTGTCTATTTTTTCACTGTCCAGCTTTCACATCCATATGATGTTATTGAAAATACCATGGCTTGAAGTCAAATATTTGTATGGAGAGAGACATCTCTGCTCTTGAGAATCTTATCTAGGTCCTTCATAGCCATTCTGCCAAGAGCAATGCGTCGTCTGATTTCTTGAATGCTTGTTGCTTCTTTATTGATAGTTGATCCAAGTAGGTTAAAGTTGTTCACAATTTCAATTTTTTTCTCCTTCAACGATGAATCTGTTGATTATGCAGTTGTCATGATCTTTGTCTTCTTTACATTAAGGTGCAGGCCCATTTTGAGACTATGTTCTTTGATTGTGAGAAGCAAATGTTTCATATCATCTTCACTTTCAGCCAGTAATGTGGTATCATCAGCATAGCGAAGGCTGTTGATGAGTCTTCCACCAATCTTCACACCTCTGTTGTCTTCATACAATCCTGCTTCCCTGATGATTTCTTCTGCATATAAATTAAACAGGTAGGGGGAAAGTATGCAGCCTTGTCTTACACCTTTGCTTATTTTAAACCATTCTGTTTTTCCTTGTTCTGTTTGAACTGTTGCTTCTTGATCAGTGTACAGATTGTGCAAGAGAACGATCAGGTGTTCTGGTATACCCATGCTTCTTAATGTGGCCCAGAGTTTCTCATGGTTTACACAGTCAAAAGCCTTTCTATAGTCGATAAAGCACAAATAGATATCCTTTTGGTATTCTTTAGTCTTTTCAAGGATCCATCTCACATCCGCAATGATGTCTCTCATTCCTCGCCCTTTCCTGAACCCTGCTTGCACTTCAGGTAGTTCTTGTTCCAGGTATGGTTGTAGACTCTTTTGAATAATCTTCAGTAGAATCTTGCTGGCATGTGGAATCAGAGCGATTGTGCGATAATTTCCACAGTCAGTTGGATCACCTTTCTTTAGTATTGGTATAAACACAGATCTTTTCCAGTCAGTTGGCCATGATGTTGTCTTCCATATTTCTTGGCAGAGCCTTGTAAGTACGGTAACAGCTGCATCAGATTGCTGTAATACTTCTATGGGAATGCTATCAATGCCTGGTGCTTTGTTCTTTGATAAGGCTTTCAATGCTGCTTCAACTTCTTCTTTCATCACCAATTGTTCCCGATCATAAGGTATAGGTTGAAATGGCTGTTGGTCCACTTGATCTTTATCATATAAAAACTCTATATTCCTTCCACATTTTCTTGATCTTCTCAGCGTCATTCAACATAGAACCTTGAGCATCTTGTAACATTCCAATTCGAGGCTGGAACTTTTTCTTTAACTCTCATAGCTTTAGGAAAGCCGATCTTGTTCTTCCTCTAATAGTTTCTGCTTCTATTTCCTTGCAAGTGTCATTGTAGTACTTTTCCTTGTCCTGTCTTGCTGCACGTTGGAAATCTCTGTTGAGTTCTGCCATTGTCTTTCTTTCTCCTCTGGCTTTAACTTCTCTGCGTTTCTGGGCAATTTTCAGAGTTTCTTCCATCATCCATTTTGGCCATTTTTACTTTTTCACCTTTTGTAGAGACTTCTTGCTTTCTTCCAACACATCCTTCTTGATGTCATTCCATAACTCTTCCGGAGCTCTGTCATTTGTATCTAAAGCAGCAAATCAATTTTGCAGGCAGTCTTTAAATTCTAGTGGTATATTCTCAAGGTCATATTTTGCTGTATTCATGAGTGGTTTGCTCTTTTTCAAATTTAGCTTGAGTTTGCTACTAGTAGTTGATGATCTGTACCACAGTCAGCTCCAGGTTTTGTCTTTGTTGATGTTACAGAGCTTTTCCATCGTTAACTTCCCCAGATGTAGTCAATTTAATTTTTATACAACCCATTGGGTGACGTCCATGTGTACAGTCGTTGCTTGTGTTGCTGGAAGAAGGTGTTTGAGATGAATAGATTGTTGGTCTTGCAGAATTCTATCAGTCTTTCTCCAGCTTCATTTCTGTTGCCAAGTCCATATTTTCCAACTACTTTGCCTTCTTCTTTGTTGCCAACTTTTGCGTTCCAGTCACCCGTAACTATCAGGATATCCTGTTTGCATGTTCTGTCAATTTCAGCTTGTACTTGTTCATAGAACTCTTCAATTTCATTCTCTTCTGCAGCTGTTGTTGGGGCATATACTTGAATTATAGTTGTGTTGATAGGCATTCCTCATAGACGAATAGAGATTAACCGTTCGCTGACTACATTGTATTTCATTACAGTTCTTGCAAGTTTCTTCTTTATTATAAATGCAACACCATTTCTTTTTTGTCTTTCATTTCCAGCATAGTAGACCATGTGATCATCTGATGCAAAGTGCCCGATGCCAGTCCATTTCAGTTCGCTGACACCCAACAGATCAAGTTGTACACGTTCCATTTCATTTTTGCCACCTACAACTTCCTTTGGTTCATGCTTCGTACGTTCCATGTTCCATTGTGTAAGACATCTTTACAGCTTCTGACTCTCATTTCATGCGCAGCTACATCAGCAGTCAGACTTCCCGAGGGCTTTGATCCAACCACATTATAAATGCTGGCTTTACTCTGAAAAGTCTTCAGCTCTTCCCTAGTAGCTAGTTGAGTGCCTTCCGACCTGGGGGTCTCATCTTCCAGCACCATAGCACAATTTATTTTGTTGTAACTATCCATTGGGTTTTCATGGCAAGATACAGAAGCAGATTGCCGGGCCTTTCTTCTGCGCAGTTTAAGTTTGGTGGTGTTGCCGTTGTCACAGAAATGTGATCCTCTGCCGTCAACACTATCCCATTCTGCTGCTGCCCAGAAGGGTGGTTTGTCTTGGTCTGGCACCTCAGCTGAGACCTGGCCATCTTGGGAGGCCCTGCCAGTAGTTTAACTACCGATAATTTAGCTCTCAGCATCACTGATGCACACAAGCCCTCACAGCATGACAAGCTGCAAACCAAGTGTCCAGGCTACCTGCTCAAAATTCCTTTGGTCAATGTTGACTGTGGATACTGCATTAGATGAATCCCTGGGTAGGACTACCTGTCTTGTCTTCCTGGCTTCTCCAGTTCTTGATGCCCAGCTGGGCTATTCTTTCTCCTCAGGTTCCAGTAGCCTGGAGCTTGGGAGTCCCATACGCGAGTGCTTATTTCCTGCTTGTTCACGGAGAAAGCATAGTTACTTACCTGTAGCAAGTGTTCTCTGTGACTAGCAGGAATAAGTCATCACAACCCTCCCACCTCTGAGGGGATTTGCCTTTTTGGCTCCTGCTATGTGATCATACTGGAGAATATGGCGCCGCAGTGGGCAGGGAAGGCAGGCGCGCATGCGCTGCATACCTCCCAAAGGATTCCTTTAGAAGCTGGGGAGCGTTCCATGCATGGCTCCGTCAGTGATGTCACCCATACGTGAGGGCTTATTTCTGCTATTCACAGAGAACACCTGCTACAGGTGAGTAACTACGCTTCGTGTAATTGTAGTTTGGGTTGTTCTTCCCTAAGTGCATAACTTTGCACTTGTCCACATTAAATGTTATCTGCCATTTGGACACCCAGTCTCCCAATTTATCAAGGTCCTTTTGCAATTTTTTACAATCTTCTTGTGTTTTAACAACTTTGAATAACACTACTGCTACTCCTTTCCTGGGTCCTAAAGAGGAACTCAGTGCTGTAGAGACCCAGTCCCTTTTGAATTTAACATGTTCAACCTCGCTCAGATGGGTTTCTTGAAGCAATGCTATGGATGCTCCTTTCCTTTTAAGGGCTTGAAATATTTTAGTCTGTTCGACAGGGTGACCCAATACTTCCAACATTTGAGGTAATCAAATGGAATTTAAGTGATACCTCTCTCTCCAACAAAGTCTTTCCCGCCATTTACCAGAAACAGTAACCTATTGAGCCGCCCATCTTTGACCCCTAAGGTTTGACCCAGGTTCTCCCCTATTACCATAAGACTCACTTTATAATGGTATCCTTGCCTACCTCCTCTTAGTGACACTGTGAATTTATCCTCCAACTCCCTTACCATCCTCCCTAGCCCCCACCCCCATCATTCTTCCCCACAAACATCTCTGCCACTCTCCACACTTGCCACAACATACTCTCATCATTTTGATCCCATAGGCGCGCCTCACTTAAACCACTTGGCCACACGCTCAATACAATACATCCTTCAGCCAGTATATACATTATCCCAATCTTCACAAATTCTGCAAAGCCAGCCAGCACATCCAAGCTGCCTCCTGCCCCTCTGTCCATTCAGCCAAGCACCGCTGACATGGACCAGAGCAAGACAAACAAACAGAGAGAAAGAAAGAAAGAAAGAGAGAGAAATGAGCAAAACAATAAAAAGTCTCTAAGAACTGTCCAGATCCAGTTGTTCACTTGTCATCCGTCCATGTCCCCTTTGATACCGTGTAGCTATTCCTCCACCTCACGACACCAGGACACTGTCCTCCTTTGGGAGAGAATGCATTAATTTTTTCACTACCACTGCCGACTCAGACTTGAGACGGACAATATACTTGCAATGTTGCCTGGCAGGCCAAAGTAAACTTGATCTTCCTTTTAAACAGCTTTGAGCAAGATGGTGCAAACTCCTTCTGACGTCCTGCTGCCATTGCCAAATAATCAATTCACCTTCTTCCTGAAAGCTTGCAAGGATCCAGGTAATTACCACCCTCGGCCTGTCTTAGGCCCATCTCGATGTGCGTGCTCCACGTGCATAGGCCTACCAAAAACTCCAGGCCCAGTTACCTCAGCAGCCAAGATTCGAACAACAAAGACAATGCAGCATCTGACCACGTCTCCGGTACTCCCATCAACCATACATTGTCCCTTTGTGACCGGTTTTCAAGATCATCAAACTTTGCTGCAAGAGCCTCTATCTGTACTCGCTGCCCTTCAAAAACACTATCATGCTTGGCCTCTGAGTCCTCCAAAGAAGACACTCATTGCTGCATCACATCAGTTCTTCGCCCGATCTCAAACATAGATTCTACCCATTACCTCCAGTTTTTGTAGCATCTGGTCAGACTTTGGTTCCAGCAGCTTGGCCACCTCTTGTGTCAGCTACTCCAAATTTGTATCTGCACTTTCCATATTTGACGAGATCGGATCACTACCTGCCATCCCTCCTGGCATGCTTCTGTTCCTTTTTTGCTACAGTTTTCATAGCAGGCTATGCTCTTTCACTGATTTCTGCTTTCACAAACATAAGCATTACAATTCTAGGTGACTGGTACCACTTTAGAGGGTGTCATGAAGTGGGTATCAATAAAGACGCAAACTTGAAAAGAAACCCTGTTTCTCAGAGAAATCTAGATGTGCAGTTACCTCAAGGCACAGCTAGAGGGGGCAGGAGTGATCATACAGGAGCTAATGAGCCTAAGAGAGCTAATGATTTGCACCTGGGAATGAACCCGGGAGTTTCAAAGGAAAGATTCCTTTATAAGCAGAAGCTGAATGCTAGCAAAGGAGGAACACCTCTATTGAGAGGAACACCTCTATTGGGAGGAACTCCTCTATTGAGAGGAACAGCTCCAGGAGAAGGACAGAAGAGAGGAACACCTCAAAGGAGAGGACAGAGAGAAGGAACAGCTCTGAGGGAAGGAGCAGCTCTAAGAGAAGAAGAAGGACTTGGAGAAAGAATCCTACCTGAGCAAGCCCAAAGGAACAGAGTTCACAAAGGTGGAGTTCAGAAGGGCCAGGCTAAGTGAGCAGCTGTTCAGAGGGAGTCTGCTGGAGAAAGCACTAAGGCTAGAGAGTGTGCCACTCCCTGTTCCCACAACGTTCCTGATTCAAAAGCAGAGAGACGTATCCAGAGAACCAGAGAGATAGGTTTGGAGGAAAGCCTGCAGTCTCTGGGAAATACTAGTCAGGTTTTACCAGGCACCAAAGGAAAAGCAGTTTCTGACAAAGCTAAAGTCTTATTGAAGCACAAAGTTGAATCCACACCAGGTTTTACCAAACTGCCAGAAAGCACAGCCCTGCCTAGAGCTTATCGGCAGAGAACCTGTTGCAGGAGAAACGTTTCTGGGAGAGAAAGCTCCACGGATTCAAACCACAGAGGCTCCAGGTATGAAAGCTTTATTCATGATACTGAATGCTTAACTCCTAGAGGTACTGCTAAAACAAATACTCAGTTTGCAAGGAAGAAGAAACCAGGGTGGTTTCAGAAAATTCCCAGAGAACTTAAAACACAGTCTTATTGGAGGCAAGAGCCTAGGGACACTTCACATAGACCTGTAGCAGACAGGGACAGTGATTACTCTGATGATGAATGTAGTGGAGCAGAATCCATGGAAATTGAATATATAAATGCTGTTCCCATTCCTCCACCAGAAGAAATGGATTGTGGTTTGTGCATGGCCACGAGCCTAGAATCTGTAGCCACTGTATAACTGAGAAGAGGTTTGTTTAATTCTTATTCTGTTGGAATGAAGTGAATTCCTCTGATTAACCCTTGCACTAATTGTGGAGTTTAACAATTAGTCAGCTTGTTAATACTGGTACCTTTTGAAACAAAGGACATTCTTTTGATTTCGCAATGTCTTATTTGAACCCTTGCACCGACGGGGAATAAAGCCTTGTTTTCCCTACACTTGGTTTGATTATTGAGCTCTCATAGGAAGCTGGAAATAAGTAAGACCATTTCGCCATTCGTGGACCTTACATTTCATCACGCTCCCTAAATAATTTCTATCGTGGAGCATGCCCATACTTCGAATGGTCACCAGGGGATGCCCTCACGACAAGGGGTAATCTTCCGATAATCACAAAGTTTATTCAGGGCAGCCCTGGGGCAGGCAGAAGAATATCTTCACCCACTCATGCCATCATGCGACCTCCTGGAAGGGAGGCATTTAAAAAAAAATGTTGGATTGGCTCCCCAACCGCCTTCCTCAAAAATTCCCTGGTAGACCAATGGGTTCCCAGGCTCTCCTGGCCCCTCAGATTCCTTTCCTCCTGATCCCAACCCCTGGGCCCCCTCCAGGGTAATCTGATCTAAGGCACCCCTGGCCGAGGCACCCTGAGTCTGGGAGGCCCTTGAATACAGTCTCTGATGCAGCGTGACCACCCCCAGACCAATAATACGTGATCTGGAGATATGTCCAGTGGTATCTCTCTTCATGTCAGTGTCTTGAAAAATAGCAGAACCGGACTGGTATTACTGTGTTGGGACATTCTGCTAGGAGTCATTCTACCTAATAAGGGAGTGCTTCCCTTATTTGGAAAGCATTACTGTATTTGGCAGACTGACTCCTAATGAGTTTATTTTATTTATTTATTTATTTAGCTAAGTTTCTATACCGCAAATCTGATAGTCAGGTTTACATAGAACAAAATGCCAAAAGTGGCATTTTTAATGATGCATCCTGACACACCGCTAAGGGTCAGATGCCACTATTTTGGAAGATGGCTGCACTGAAGGCAGGAGTGAATGGACATTGCTTCTGCCTCCTGAGTTTAGAGATGGATTGGGGGGAATCTGAGGAGATCCACATGGGCCAGTAGAGGGATTTTGGTGCCACCAGGGAGATGTTTTGGAGTGGAGAGTTGGGCATGGGAGGTTCAAGAACCCACTTGGGCTAACATATTTTTTTCTGGGGCCTTGGGGGGAGAAATGTGTGGGGTCCCAGGGCCCACTTGTGCCACCTTAGATGATGCTTCTACTTCTGTGCTGTAGCTTTACTTCAATCCTGAGCTACAGTAAAAATTCAGCACTATGAAAAGAGTAAAGAAACTATGCTAAACTTCAGCGTTTTTAAAATTTTTAACATTGAGAGTACTTTGATATTCAGCATTTTGCATCCCCTTTGCACTATCCTTCAGCACAGTAGTTTTACCACTGATTTTCCTGCATTAACAATTCTTGCTGCATCGGGAAAACCTTGCACTAAGGAATAGCATAGCTTACTGCATCAGTGCCTGAGTGTTTAAGGGTCCTGCCCACTGATAGTACAGTTCAGTCAGACGGGCACATTTCCATGAGAGGCAAGGGTTGGCCCCAGAGCTGATGCAAGGTAGGGGACGCCCTAGACCAACCTTCAGCCTTACGCCCCCCCACCTCCCATATTTTCATAATTAAACTGAACAATCATGATCATATGAACACCAACCTTCCAACAACTGTCCCACCAAAATGCATAATTGGACATCAGAGTTTTAAGCTGAAGGCTCTTTAAGTATGTGTGGCTGTCAGTATCTGTTTGATTTGACGGCCGCTGCTCTTTGCTGCCCTCTGTAAGCTGCTGCCTTAGGCAACCGCTTAGTCTTGTCTAATGGTTGGGCCGGCCCTGAGAGAAGCATGTTATATAGGCAGAAATATGAATTGTGGCCTTTTCCGCCTTATTTATTCTCTTTGCATGTGAGGTTTATGCCAACTTGACAGGTTAGGATTGGGCTATGCCAATGTTTGCTTCTTTTGTGCTTCTGTGTGGTTGAGTTTCAGCCAGTCACACAAGGTCCACATGCTGAACTGGTCAGTTGGATCAAACAATTCAAAGGTTACACAAGTGTAAAACACCTTTGGGCATTTTAATGCCTCTCTGGTTCAGGTAGAGAGGGTTTACAGGTCATAGCAACTCTTGTAACTTAAGCTCTGCTAGATCTTATCATAAAACACCTTTTCTGCACGGAGCAGTGGGTACACCCCTAAACAAAGGCATGGGGAGGAGTGATCTGCACGGAGCAGCAGGTGCACCTACTCTTGCCACCTTGCTGGGCAGACTAGATGGACCATGCTGGTCTTTATCTGCCATCATATACTATGTTACTACGATGTGCGATTCAGTATTAAATTACCAATATTTTAATTTTCTTTATGTTGTCATTTATAGTTGGGGCTTTTTTTTTGAGGGGGTGGTACTGAGTACTGGCACCTTTTTCATTGCCTGCTAAAATTGACTCCTAGCCTTACGTATTAATGAAAGAGCCCTGTATATGAGTACTGACACTTTTTCTGCTAGGAAAAATGCACTGGTAAATATACTTTTTACTATTAAAAATCACATTAAAAACAGTGAACTGCGATTTCAGTACAAAAGAAATTTCCTGTGCGGATATCCAGTTTAGTCCTCCACAATCGGGTACTGCCCCTCTCACTGCAGCCTGTAGACTGGACCAATCAAATCTTCTGTAGTACATATCCAGCAGGAGCTCCCAGAAGCCCCCCAGTGTGTCCAGTCTCGTTGCAGTGTGTAGACGTAAAAGTGTGTCCTCTGGGCACACTTAGTGACCTTTGCAGGAGCAACACTAGTTAGTTGTTTTTAGGGTTTGTTTTGGGGCATTTCTCTACTATTTTTGTTTTTGGTAGCTAGCTGTGCCTTTAAAAATAAGAAAGACAAAAGAAGCCTGTCTCCCTGGAGCTGTGCCACAGGAGACTAGGAGAAAGTCAGACCTGCTGGCTGCTGTTGCCTGCCTAGCACATTTTATCAGCCCTGGGTGAGCTTCCCCTAGACAGGACGGGGAATTGCCATACCTATAAGGCAGTGCCTGGTACTGGGAGATTGTGGCTGAATCTTCTGTTCCTGAGCTGGTAGGAGTTTGCATTTCATTTTTTCTTTCTTGTGTGCAATGCTCTGTCTGGGATGCCAGCGTTTCTGTAGGCTCTCCTGAGCCCATTTGGCAGTTTTTATTCAATCTGCTCGTGTGCCCTGTATTAGAGGGTCGTTTTATTTGTTTTCCATATTATTTGGTGTTTTTTATATTTTCGCGCCGTTTTTTACCGCGGGTGAAAAAGTGCGGCGGCCATTTTGGATTTTAAAAGTGCTTTTCCAGGCATTTTTGATCGCTGTGCACAGGTTCCCCTAGCGTTTTTGGGGTTCCTCTTTCTGGCGATTTTGCTCAGGGCCCCCCAGGGATCCTGGGATATATTTTGTTTCTTGTAAAAAAAAAAAAAAAAAAAAAAAAAGTTAAGTTACTTTTAAATCGGGGCTGATTTGCATAGGATTGCCCAGGTGGTGTGGGCTTTCCTGTGGCTGTCTTATTCTATTCCCCTGAGCAGAGGTGGCCTTGGGATGGCTTCCAAGCCCCAGTGTGTGATTTGTGGGTCCCGCAGGACGGCAGGGACTGACTCTGGCATCTGCAGGGGCTGTGCTGCAGTGCCCTCTGAGTTAGAGCAATCTGTGAATGTTCAGGAACAGGCTACCCCTGGGGATGCTTCTACTTCCGGGGACAGCGTTCTTCTCCAAGCATCCCTCAGTCTGGCTCGGTTCCTCCGGCCAGCGGTTCAGTGGCTGCGCTCCAGCAGGCGGCTGTTGCTGCCTCAACTATGGACTTCTCCCCTGATTTTGTACTCCTCATGCATCAGGCATTTCGCCTGAGCAGGTCCGGACAGTTGCCGGCTGTCTGGCCCCCCTCCCTCCCCTCGGGGTCCTTGGGGGCGGCTCAGTGTCCCTCACCGCCCGGGGGCAAGCGGCTTCGGTTGGGGGGACAAGAGCAGGACGCCCTGGGTCTCCTGGATTCCGAGGCAGAGGGCGATCCTGAGACTGAAGCGGAGGATTTGGAGGATGGGGAGATCCCTGGGCCGGAAGATCAGGCTCGGGTCATTCGAGTGTTCCGTAGGGACGAGCTGGTTCCTTTGGTCACGGAGTCCCTTCAGGCGCTAAACCTTTCGGCGGTGCGGTCCCTGGAGGAGGAGGGTCTTGAGGATCCTCTGATTCAAGCAGTCAGGGATGCCCAGGTGGTTTTTCCCATCCACCGCGTGGTGGATCAGATGATCCAGGCGGAGTGGGAGCACCCGGAATCCGGTTTGAAGGGGATTCGGACCATGAATCGGCTTTATCCTCTTGCTGACAAGGACAGGGACTTGTTCAGGTCCCCCCGGGTGGATGCTGCGGTCTCCGCAGTGACCAAGAAAACCACCATCCCGGTTGAGGGGGCGGCGGCCCTCAAGGACGGGCAGGATAAGAAGGTTGATAACTTGCTCAAGCAAACCTTCGATACGGATGCCGTGTCATTGCAGGCCTCTTTCTGTGGGGCTTGGGTGGCTCGGTCGTGTCTGCGGTGGTCACAGCAACTGCGCTTGAGCCCCGGACTAGACCAGCAGGGTCTGGTGGAGGTGACCCGGCTGGAGTCCGGCTCGGCTTACCTGGCGGATCTGTTTTATGATTTGATCCGCGCGTTGGCTAACAGTATGGCATCCGCGGTAGCAGCGCGCCGGTCCCTCTGGTTGCGCAGCTGGGCGGCGGACAGTTCTTCTAAGGCCCGCCTCAGTAAGCTGCCGTTTAAGGGCAGATTATTATTTGGGGAGGCTCTCGAGAAATTGGTAAAGGATCTCGGTGAGTCCAAAGGGGGCCGGCTTCCGGAGGATAAACCAAGGTCCAACCGGTCCACCTCGTCGGCGCGGGGATCCTTTCGGGATCAGCGCAGGTTTCGGCCCTCCCGCCAGTGGTCCTCGCAGCGGGGCCGGTTTGGAGCCCGTAGCCAAGGATTTCGGGCTTTCAGGGGAGCCGGCAGAGGCTTCTCCGCAGCCGGCTCTTCATCGGGTTCTTCCTTTGGACGCAAGCCACAATGACGCCAGGCAGGCTCTGGAGGGAGGACCGCTTGTCGGCGGTCGCTTGCGCGACTTTCTTTCCTCTTGGGCCCAAATAACGTCGGATCGCTGGGTGCTACAAATTATAGAGGAGGGTTACGCTCTGGAATTTGCGTTCCCACTTCCAGATTCCTTTGTTCTGTCTCCCAGCAGGGGCGAGCAAAAGACGAGGGACATCCGCGTGACCCTGGCTCGATTGTTAGCGCTGGGAGCGGTGGTTCCAGTGCCTCCCGTGGAAAGAGGCGCTGGTCGCTACTCCATCTATTTTGTGGTACCCAAAAAGGGCGACTCTCTGCGTCCGATTTTGGATCTCAAAGGCGTGATTCGCGCGCTCAGAGTGCCGCATTTCCGCATGGAAACCCTGCGGTCAGTCATTGTAGCGGTGTGAAAGGGGGAGTTTTTGACGTCCCTCGATTTTACCGAGGCCTATCTGCACATTCCGATACACCCAGCCCATCAGCGGTTTCTCCGCTTCGCGTTCCCGTGGGGCCACTTTCAGTTCCGGGCCATGCCGTTCGGCTTGGCTACGGCCCCGCGCACTTTCACAAAGGTGATGGTGGTGGTTGCGGCGGCCTTGCGCAAGGAGGGCATTTTGGTCCATCCTTACCTGGACGACTGGTTGATACGAGCAAAATCCGGTCGAGAGTGCCTGCGGGTCACGAGCAGGGTGGTAGCTCTGCTGCGATCCCTCGGCTGGGTGGTGAACGAAAGAAAGAGTTGTCTGCGGCCCTCGCAGGACCTGGAGTATCTGGGGGTGCGCTTCGACACTGCTCGGGGCTGGTGTGCCTTCCCGAGCGCCGCGTCCTGACGTTGCGGGCTCTTGTCCGACTATTTCGGGGGATGCCCGCTCCGTCGGCGTGGTGGTACCTACGGCTTCTCGGAACGATGGCGGCGACCTTAGAGGTGGTTCCGTGGGCGCGGTTCCACATGCGCCCGCTACAGAGGGCGCTCCTTCGTCGCTGGTCCAACCAGTGCGATTCCTTGCACAAGAGACTGCCCTGCCCGAAGGCAGTGCGGCGGTCGCTTCGGTGGTGGCTCTCCTCCGAGAACCTGACGCGGGGAATTCCCTTGGAGCCTCCTCTGTGGGTCCCCCTCACTACGGATGCGAGCCTAGTCGGCTGGGGAGCACACTGCGAGACCCGCTTCACGCAGGGGGTGTGGTCCTCGCAGGAAGCGTCTTGGTCGATCAACCGCCTCGAGCTTCGGGCGGTCCGACTAGCCCTGATGGCCCTGGAACCTCTGCTCCTGGGCCGGGCGGTCCGAGTCTGGTCGGACAATGCGACCACGGTGGCGTACATCAATCGCCAAGGGGGCACAGGGAGTGTGGCCCTGGAAACCGAAGCGACGGCCTTGTTCAGCTGGGTGCAGACTCGGCTGCCGGCGATCTCGGCGGCGCACATTGCAGGCGCGGACAATGTCCAGGCCGACTTTCTCAGCAGAGTGCGGGTGGACCCCGGAGAGTGGGAGTTAAATCCTCAGGTGTATGCGCAGATAGTTCGGCGGTGGGGTCCGCCCATCATGGATCTCATGGCGACCTTCCAGTCGGCCAAGACAAGTCGCTTCTTCAGCAGACGGCGGGAGCGGATGTCCGAAGGACTCGACGCTCTCATTCAGCCGTGGCCGACGTCCGGGATGCTGTACGTTTTCCCCCCGTGGGCCCTGATCGGTCGGGTCGTCCAGCGCATCGAGGGCCATCAGGGCCGGGTGCTGCTGGTGGCTCCGGATTGGCCCCGGAGGCCCTGGTATGCCGACCTCGTTCGGCTTCGAGACGGCGTGCCGTGGCGCCTTCCGGCGCTACCGGATCTTCTTCTTCAGGGCCCCTTGCGGATGCCCCAGGTGGCTCGGTTCTCGCTTACGGTTTGGCCATTGAGAGGGCTCGGCTGAAAAAGAAGGGTTATTCGCCCGCGGTGATTTCCTCCTTACTGCGGGCAAGAAAGTCGTCCACTTCTCTTACTTATGTTCGAATTTGGAGAATTTTTGAGGACTGGTGCTCCCGGCGTGGAGTTCGGGCGGCGACGGTCTCGGTGCCCGTCGTGCTCAGCTTTCTGCAGGATGGCTTCGAGAAGGGTCTCGCGGCCAGTTCCCTGAAGGTCCAGTTGGCCGCGCTCTCTTGCGATAGAGGCAAGGTTTTGGGCCGCCTTCTTGGCGCTCATGCGGATGTGCGGCGTTTCTTGACCGCCGTGTTTCATTTGCGGCCTTCCCGCAGAGCGGTGATTCCTCCGTGGGATTTGAATTTAGTTCTGCGGGCCCTGGCTCGGGAACCCTTTGAGCCCTTGCGGAGGGCATCCTTGAAGGATCTCACGTTGAAGACGGTTTTTCTGGTAGCCATTTGCTCGGCACGGCGCATCTCGGATCTACAGGCCTTGTCATGCCGAGAACCTTTCTTGTCTTTTCTGCGGAGCGGGTTGTGCTCCGTCCGGTTCCCTCCTTCCTGCCAAAGGTGGTGTCTCCTTTTCACCTGAATCAGGCAGTATTTCTACCAGTGATTTCGGCGGACTCGGTCGAGTCGGTGGACAAGGGGCTTCACCGGCTTGATGTGGGCCGCACGCTGCGTCGGTATTTACAGTCTACCGAGTCATTTCGGAAGACTGATCGGCTTTTTGTGCTCTTTGGGGGTGCACGGAAAGGGGAGGCGGCGGCTAAGGCCTCCATTGCTCGATGGCTTAAAGAAGCGATCGCCTCCGCGTATCTGTTGCAGCGGCGGCCGGTTCCGGAGGGGCTCCGGGCTCATTCTACTAGGGCTCAGGCGGCCTCTTGGGCGGAGAATGGTCTGGTTCCACCAGCGGAGATCTGTAGAGCGGCCACTTGGTCGTCTCTGCATGCTTTCAGCAGGCACTATCGCTTGGATGTGTCAGCGGCTCGGGATTCCTGTTTTGGTTCGGCGGTTTTGCGCGCCGGCCTACAAGGTCCCGCCCGGTCTTAACTGCTCTGTTACATCCCGATTGTGGAGGACTAAACTGGATATCCGCACAGGAAATGGAAATTACACTAACCTGGTAATTGTAGTTCCTGTAGGATCCAGTTTAGTCCTCCTTCCCTCCCGAATATCTGCATGATCTTGCGGCGCGCTATCCCGAGCGGGAGATTCTAAGATAGTTTTGCGTCCCGTTCGGACCTTAGCGGCAGTCGTGCTTATAGCTATGGCTCTTCCCTTTCTTTTGGGGTTCCGTAAGCTCCTTAGTACCTGGGGGGAGCTCTGTGTCAATTTAGGGGCGTCGATTCCGGCGCCGTGCAGTGTTCTGACTTCCTCGTTTGGGGAGGGAGTTGGTTATTCCAGGGGGGGAAGTACTAGGTTTAATGTTAATCTGATAATAATCTGATGTGTTGCTTCGTTCAGTATGCTTTGTTACTAGTACACTGGGGGGCTTCTGGGAGCTCCTGCTGGATATGTACTACAGAAGATTTGATTGGTCCAGTCTACAGGCTGCAGTGAGAGGGGCAGTACCCGATTGTGGAGGACTAAACTGGATCCTACAGGAACTACAATTACCAGGTTAGTGTAATTTCCATATATCTGCTACCTTGCAGATAAATCTTAAACATTTTTTGTAAGTGCAATAATATACATTTTCTGTCCTGTTCTGATCACAGACTATCTTGAGTATGGTGGGGACTCACCAATTAATGCAGTCATACAGAAATATGAAACTTTGTCAGCTACGAACAAGACCCTGCTAAGCCGCCAGATCTCACTGTCTGAAGACTATGAGAAGACCCAGCACAAGTTGGAGGATTTGCGACAAGAACACAATACTATGAAGCTCGTAATAGCACTTACATTGTTATGCATGTAGGGGGTCATTTTAAAAGCCATTTCCATAGCTTCCCTGCAGTCCAATACAAACTACTGGGTCTTCTCGCCCCTCTAGCAGATGGAGACTGAGAATTCCAGACTTTTTGTGATGTCAACACATAAAGGAGACCAAATTCCTCCCATTTAGCCTGTATCCTCAGTCAGAAGATGGGGGAAGAGCTCCATGTAGTCTGGGCTACATTGTTGGAAATTTCTGAAAAAAATAATTCAAAAGGAGACAGAAGGCTTTGGGGTTAAGAAGCCTCAATTAGGGACTGCCCCAGAGCTGCCGGAGGAGTGCTTGGAGCCTGTGAGGGCCTGAGCCCTCTGAGTCGAGGGATAGCCTCAGCCAGGAGGCATACCCAGTGGAGCCGGGTCTCTGCCTTCCTTTTTGTCAATAGTCGGCATCAGGCTCTGTCTTTGGTGGCAGAGCACTATCTGCGGTGGCTGACCCTTTAAATTCTTGCTTACCATCAGTTTTGCGGGAGCAGCTGCAGGAGCAGTCTCTCTGGGGTGGCTGCAGATGTAACCGCTTGCATCGAGGGCGCCGTTTATTGTAAGTACCTTAAGCTGTGGGGGTGGATGAAACTGGCTTCGGGATGTTGTTTTCGATGGCACAACTTGCTTCTTATGCCTTTTCATTTCAGGTGGCCTTATTTTCAGAGGTGGTTTCCTGCCTTTACAGAGATGAGTTAATGCCAGTGGGAAAGGCCATTTGTGTGGGCTGCGGCCTTTGCCGGGGATGGGTTTCTACTGTGGGGCTCTATCGGCTATGCAGAAAGACTGATCAGGAGGCTGGGGACCTTTTGCGTGGTTCCTTAGTCTCGGAGGGGGGGCTGTGAATGTTTCTCTCCTCAATGGAATAGAGCCCTCAGGGTCGGCTCAGGCCATGGTTCCCATGGTTTTGGCAGGAACTACTGCCATGTTCAATACAGACGCTCTGCCTGCAGGGGATGGTCTGGGGAGATGGGATTTGGTCCCAGTGGGCCAGGGGTCTCTTAAAGGGTGCTCCTTGGCGATGGGTGGGGTGCCTTTTTCACTGGACTTTGTCCTGTGGATTCACTAGGCCTGTCTCATGAAACAGGACCTGGTCGGGTGGCAGAAGTCTCTGGGGGCTAGCTTGGGCCCGGATAGAGCAAGGACCCTCAGAAATGCAGCAGGATGCACTGGTGCCTTGGGGAGACAGGGTCCTTGAGGATCCTGAGATCGACCACGTTTTGGAGCACTCCATGGGGTTGGATGATCCCTTGGAAGGACCATTAGGGCTTGAGACTGAGGGGTCCTCCATGGACCTGAAGGAGGGAGAGATTCCTCCGAGGGAGGATCCCAGCATCGGCCAGGAAGAGCTGGGGGTGCTAATTGCACATTCGTTGGTGGTTCTCAATATCCCATTTAAGTCTCAAGCTCTGGATCCTCCCCTGGAGGATCCCTTGTCACAGGGCATCTGCATGTCCGAGACAGCATTTACGGTCCACAGAGCCATCAAACAGATAATTGAGGCGGAGTGGGAGGTACTGGAGGCCAGGTTGCAAGGGGAGCGGGCAATGGCCCATCTGTACTCCATTTTGATGGGAGAGAAGGAGCTCCTTTGATTGCCGAAGGTGAATGCCTTAGATTCCACTGTCACCAAGAAGACCACCATCCCAGTGGAAGGTGAGATGGCATTGAAGGATGTCCAAGATAAGAAGCTTGAGACTTTGTTGAAGCGGGCCTTCAAAGTGAACGCTCTGGTGTTGCAGGCTTCGGTCTGTGGGGCTTACATGACCAGAACTTGTTTGCATTCGGTAAAGGTGCTCCCTGACTCAACACCGTGTCAGCCCAGAGTATGGCCTGCACAGTGGCGACTCATCGTTTGCTTTTGTTATGGAACTAGTCGATGGATGTGTCCTCAAAGATGAGGTTGAGTAAGCTCCCCTTTCGGGGGAAGCTCCTCTTGGGGGAGGCCTTGGAGAAGTTGCTGAAGATCTTGGGAGAGACCAAGCTGGCTAGGCAGCTGGAGGGCAAGCCCAAGACGGGAAAAACCTTTGCGGCTTCCAAGAGCCAGCCACTGGATTTTCATCATTTTCAGATGACCCTCTTTATCTGTACCAGTGGGCGAGATACCCCTCGAGAAGTCATCCCTATTGTGGGGGTAGGGGATCGGGCTGCAGATTCTTCTACGGATCTGGGGTCAGCACCAAGAAAGCCCAATGAGAAGAGGTATGCTCAGGCAGAGCTTGTGCTGGTAGGAGGGTGTCTGCGCCAGTTCTACTGTACCTAGGTCCAAATAACGTCAGACCATTGGGCTCTGGAGATCATTCGTGATGGGTATGAGTTGGAATTCGCTCGACCGCTCAAAAATGCCTTTCTACCTTCTCCTTGCAAGGCTCCAGACAAACGGGAGGTGGTCCAGACAACCATCCAACAGCTACTGCAGCTCCAGGCGTCATGCCAGTGCCTGCAGACCAATTATACTCCATCTCACCGGTCCATCTACCCCGACCACCAGGACCTCAACATCCAAGTTGACCCCGGAGGCCGAGCCGATCCTCAAGACTCTTCAGACTCGGGTCGATCCTCAGCCGAGGTCTCCCTCGACTTCCCGTTCGGGACCGAGGTCGTTGGCATTGGGGCAGTCGAGACCGAAGCCCTCATGGCCGGAGCCCATCGATTACTCCTCGGTGGAGTCGGCATGGGAAACGGAAGATGAGGAGTCCCCGGACACCCACCGAACCCGGTATGTCCCATCGGGCTCGCCGGGTTCCGAGGCTCGGGGAAGATCCCCCCCGGAGGATACCTGGTTCTTGGACTTCGTCAGGGACATAGCCAAGGCTTTGGCATTCCCAGCGGACTCCGAGGACAAGCCTCGAGCCGAGGAGCTCGAAGTCCTCCAGTATGACTTCCTTAGGAAGCCCTTACGGTACTGGTTCCTCCGATGTTGGAACGGCATGTGGGAGTCACTGGCATCAAGGCTGGTTCTCAGCAAGCGGGTCGATTCCATCTATTGAGTCCGCAAGAGCCCTGGGTTGCAAAAAGCACAGCTGCCTGCCGCACAACTCCATGTTTGTGGAATCAGCCATGCACAGGCTTAAGAGCCAAAAAACGCACTCATCGGAACCTGGACACCCTCGGCAGAAAGTGCTACCAGGGTTCGATGCTGTCATGCCGAGTCTAAACATACCAGCTGTACATGGGCATGTACTTGCGGGACCTGGCAAAGGAGATTGCCGGGTTCTCAACTGGCCTCGGCAGCGCTTCAAGAACTTGTCCACCGGGATTCGGGAGTGCTCGAAGTTTATGTCTCGAGCAACCTATGATGGCTTTTAGGCCTTGGCCAGAGTAGCCGCAGCCAGCATCAGTGCCCGCCACCAGGCGTGACTAATGTCATCGGACCTGGAGCCATGGGTTCAGGACAAGTTGGTCGATGTCCCTTGCCGGGGTGACAACCTCTTTGGCAAACCCATGACTGAGAAGGCTGCTGAAATCGAGTCCGAGTACTTGACCCGGACAAGACTCTCCAAGAAGACTTCTGCCCCTTCTAAACAGAAGGACTCGGGTAAAAACCCCATTTTCCCGAGGAAGGGTGCTGCTTACCCCAACTACCCCACTCAGCAGGCCTCTCCAGCTTGCCCACAGGGGCAGCAGGCCAAGGGACAGGGGCATGGCCCGCGTAAGCAGAAGACCCCCAAGCCTCCAGCCCCAGCTCCGACCCAGCCGGGAGGGGTTTTTTGACTGACAAAGCATAGTCTGTCTCCAACCAGGGATGAGGTCCTGCACAGGAGGAAGGCTGAGCCTGTACGCCCACAGGTGGCCAACAATCACCACAGATACCTAGGTCCTTCAAATAGTCCAAAGGGGCTGTTTGCTCCACTTCAACTAGGTACCTCCCTCCTTCTTTCCAGGAGAGCCTCTCAGATCCCCTCTAGACAGGGACCTCCTCTTGCAGGAGTTGGCCAGCCTTCTAGAGGATCAGGCGGTGGAACCGGTGCCCCACCACCTGCAGAGACAAGGCGGCTACTCCAGGTATTTTCTGATACCAAAGAGAACAGGGGGCCTCAGACCCATCCTCGACCTGCGAAACTTAAACAAGTTCCTGGTGAGGGAAAAGTTCAAGATGCTTTCTCTTGGAATATTGCTGCCTTACCTCCAGCAGGGAGATTGGCTGTGCTCCTTAGACCTGAAGGATGCCTACACGCACATCCTTATACATCCAGACCACAGACAATATCTCAGATTTGTAGTGGGAGGAAACCATTTTCAGTACAGAGTACTACCATTTGGCCTAGCCTCTGCTCCCAGAGTGTTTACCAAATGCCTGGCGGTAGTGGTGGCCTTCTTCAGGAACCAAGGGATTTTTGTCTTCCCTTACCTGGACGACTGGCTCATCAGGGCCCAGTCGCCTCAGGAGGGCCCAACAAGCCACAGCTCGCACTATGAACATACTACAGCATTTAGGCTTTGTCATAAATCAGGCAAAGTCCACTTTGCTCCCCACTCAAAACAGAGTTCATAGGAGCAAGACTAGACACCCTTTGGGCAAGGTCTTACCTGCCGGAGGACAGGGCACAGAGGCTTCTGGCGCTGGTGCACCAAGTCAGCCGCAAGTCTCAGATCTCAGCGAGACACTTTCTACGCCTCCTGGGCCACATGGCCTCCACGGTGCATGTGACTCCAAATGCCCGTCTCCACATGAGGACAGCTCAGTGGTCCCTCAGAGATCAGTGAACACAAGCCGCCGGACGACTCCGAGACAGGATCAGATGAAGGACTGATGAAGTCGTTGACGTGGTGGCTTCAGCCACCCAACCTGCTTGACTGAGTGCCTTTTTAGCCTCCCTCGCACACAAGAGTGCTGACAACAGATGCCTCCCTGCTGGGCTGGTGAGCCCATTGCGAGGATCATGCACTCAGGGGTTGTGGTCTCCTCAGGAGAGTACACACCAGATCAACCTCTTAGAGCTTCAGACGATTCGCCTAGCTCTTCAAACCTTCCGTCATGTTATTGCACATCAGTCTGTCTTGGTGCAGACCGACAATCAGGTAGCAATGTTCTACGTGAACAAGCAGGGAGGTACAGGGTCCTGTCTTCTATGTCAGGAAACACTCGACCTCTGCTCCTTTGCAATCCGGCAGGGTATGTCTCTCAAAGCAGTTTACCTGCCAGGTCAGGAGAACTTCCTAGCGGACAAGCTAAGCAGGATTCTTCAGCCTCACGAATGGCAACTGAATACGGAAGTGGCCCAGCCGATCTTCCACTGCTGGGGGCATCCGTCCATAGATCTCTTTGCCAGTCCGCAAAATCATCAATTGCCCAGCTTTTGCTCCAGACAGCCACACCCTCAGAGGGTGGCTGCAGATGCTTTTCTGATCTCCTAGTCAGGGGGCCTCATGTATGCGTTTCCTCCCACGCCTCTGGTGGCCCGGACTCTGTTCAGAATCCTTCGGGACAAGGCCTCTGTCATTTTGGTAGCCCCCAGATGGCCAAGACAGCCTTGGTTTCCGCTTCTCCTCCAGCTGGTAGTTGAGACTCCACTCCCTCTGGGGACGCAGCCCGACCTCCTGTACCAGGAGCAGGGCTCGCTCTTACATCCCAACCTCAGGTCCCTCAACCTGATGGCATGGCTGCTGAAAGGGTAGTGCTGGCGCCTCTCCTCCTACCTAAGAATGTTGAAGACGTGTTAGAAAACCCTTTCGCTTGCCTTGTACCAGTGGTGCTGCAGTACCTGCTTCACCTCTCAGAATTAAGTCTTAAGTCTAACTCTGTCAGGGTCCACCTGAGTGCTTTGTCAGCACACCACTCTCCAGTAGAAGGACAACCTCTTTCGGCTCACCCCTTGGTGTCCAGATTCCTTAGAGGTCTACTTCTACTAAAACCCCCAGTTCGTCCCCCGGCAACCAAGTGGGATTTGAATGTGGTCTTGGAGCAGCTTGCTCGCCCACCTTTTGAGCCAATGTCTACTTGCCATCTGCGCTTCCTCTCCTGGAAGGTGCTCTTCCTGGTGGCACTCACATCTGCCAGACGAGTGAGTGAGCTGCAAGTTCTTGTTTCGGATAGACCGTACACAAGGTTCTATAGGAACAGAGTGGTCCTTCGCACCCACCCCAAGTTCCTTCCGAAAGTGGTCTCTTCGTTCCACCTCAACCAAGAGGTGGTTCTTCCAACCTTCTTTCCCAGACCGCATGCCAGCCGGGCAGAGGCGGTCCTGCATACCCTCGATTGTAAGAGGGCGTTAGCCTTCTACCTGGAGCGTACGCGGGGGACATCGAAGGGCTACTCACCTCTTCGTCTCTTATGACCCCAGTAGGCTGGGTCTACCTGTCTCCAAGTGCATGTTGTCCACCTGGGTGGCAGACTGCACTGCCTGGGTGTACAGGGCGGCCGACCTCCCCTTGCAGGGTTGAATCACGGCCCACCGTGTCAGGGCTAAGGCCGCATCAGTGGCTCACTTCTGCTCTGTTCCCCTGGCAGACATCTGCCATGCTGTCACCTGGTCTTCAGGCCAGACCTTTGCAGTCCATTACTGCTTGGATAGGGAGTCCCGACGGGACAGTGCTTTCGGCCAGGCGGTACTCCGTATCTTATTTGAGGAATAGGCAACTCCTACCCTCTGGCCCTTTGGTGTCAGGCTACCGGAGGTGTTGAGTTCTCTGCTGAATTCCTATCACAGCTGCTGTGGCTCTTCTAGAGGGAGCCATTTTTAAGCTATGGGTTCTCGGTAGCCTATAGCTAGGGAGTCCCATATGTGAGGACTGACTTCCTGCTTGTTCCTGGAGAAAGCATAGTTACTCACCTGTAACAGGTGATCTCCAGGAACAAGCAGGAATGAGTGTTCACATATGGGTACGTCGGTACCGACGGAGCCTGCGCGGGAACGCTCCCCAGCATCCAAAAAGAAAGCTTTTGGGAGCATCCCACGCGCATGCGCACTGCCTTCCTGCCCATTTACTTCCCTCTCATCAGTTTTCCGTTTTCCGCGGAGCCGGCAGGACGTACTCCTGTCACCGCAGAAAATTCTTTTTATTCTTAGTTTTTTGTGGTCGCGTCTGCCTTCCCTCTACGCCACCGGTACCGCCGGTGCTTTTCTTTTTTCCTGAAGAATTTCTTCTTTTCTTAGAAATGTTTTCCTGTTTAGTGCCTGACGGTTTCTAGGACACTTTTAACATCTTTGTTAGTGATATAGCGGAAGGGCTGTCGGGTAAGGTTTGCCTCTTTGCAGATGATACCAAAATCTGCAATAGAGTAGACACCCAGGAAGGTGTAGATAACATGAGGAGGGATCTAGCTAAGCTTGAAGAATGGTCTAGAATTTGGCAGCTGGGATTTAATGTTAAAAAATGTAAGGTCATGCATTTGGGCTGCAGCAATCCAAGGGAGCAATACAGTATAGGAGGTGAAGTACTTTTGTCCACTAAAGAAGAGCGGGACCTAGGCGTGGTTGTGTCTGATGATCTTAAAGTAGCTAAACAGGTAGAAAAGGCGACGGCAAAAGCTAGAAGGATGCTTGGGTGCATACCGAGAGGAATGGCTAGCAGAAAAAAGGAGGTGATAATGCCTCTGTATAAGTCTTTGGTGCGACCTCATTTGGAGTATGGTGTGCAATTCTGGAGACCGCACCTTCAAAAGGATGTGAACAGGATGGAGTCGGTGCAGAGGGTGGCTACTAAAATGATTAGTGGGCTTCATTATAAAGCATATAAGGACAGACTTAAGGATCTTAATATGTACACCTTAGAGGAAAGGCGGGATAGAGGTGATATGATTGAGATGTTTAAATACCTCCGTGGCATAAATGTTCAGGGAGAGAGCCTCTTTCAATTGAAAGCAAGTTCTGCTACGAGGGGACATGGGATGAGGGTGAAGGGAGATAGATTCAGGAGTGATATGCGGAAATATTATCTCTAAAGGTAAAAAGTGGACTGTTGTAGTTGTTGTTATGGAAGGACAGACTAGATAGGCCATGTGGTCTTTTTCTGTCATCATGTTTCTATGTTTCTATGTTTCACTAGGCCTCTACCTTTCCATTATGGAAAAGCCAGCCACTATCCTTAAGAAATGCTCAAAGTGTGGTGGTACAGATATTTTTTCAGACACTCATACTTGGTGTCTAAAATGTTTAGGTTCTGACCATTGCCCTCTGGAGTGTCTCTCCTGCTGGAGCTCAAACAGAAGAAGTCTTCAGAATCTAGCACAACTCGATACCCGGTTCACATCGCTCTCGATGTCACCAGCTGGAATATCTTCTTCACAGGATCAGGTAACCAAACAAAAGTCTGTAAAGACTAGCCAGTCCTCGCGTGGTAGATCTCCTTCTCAGCATCGAGATGGCTTCGGCCTTGCCCTCGAGGACATCTTGGCAATAAAGCCCCGGCGGGAGTCTTCGGGCTCCAAAGCATTAACGGGGCTCCAGGTTGTTCCCAGGGTTCTTATCTCGATGAACATACCTGGGCCATGCTTGGTGGTTGTGGCCGCTGCGAGCGGTACCGACACCCCGGCATCGGCTATGGTGCTGGATGAAACACTCCTCATCGATGAACGTAGTCTAGCACTCTCGGCTACTTCGGTACCGCTAGAGTTGCTGCAGACCGTTCCTCGAGTATCGGCTTCGGTATCGGCATCGGCGTCGGTACCGTCCATGCATGCTTCGACAGAGTCGCTTCCCTCGATGCTGAGCCTGGAATTGATCTCTAGCATGGAGGATTCGGTACCGACTCGCCTCGGTACTGACCTCGGGCGGTACCGAAGACATCGCTTTAAAGAAAATCCGATGCTTCATCCTTTTAAGTCTTCAGATCCCGATGACTGGGATGAATCCATTGGTACCAAGGCTGATTTTTCTACAAGTCTAGCCTTTACCCCTCATTTTAGAGGGTCCTCCTCGGGGGAGATTTCTTTTCAAGCTTTTCTGCTTGATATGGCAAAGTTACTTGCCATTTCTATACCTGGTAAAGAATCCCTACCGGGGAATTCAGAGACACAGCAATTCCCCTGGATTCCAAAGGAGGTGATCGTGCTTCCTTTGCATCAGATCTTACTATATCTCCAATTAAGAATGTGGGAAACTCCTTTAACGGTATTCCCACATTCTAAGACACTTGACACTATGTACAAGGTGCCACCTTCTCCGGGTTTTCAAAAGACTCAACTTCCTCATCATTCTATTGTTGTAGAATCAGCAATGAGGCGTATTAAGAGTGCAAAGAAGCACTCTTCTTATCCACTAGGTCGTGAGTCTAGGACTTTAGATGCCTTTGGACGTCGATGCTTCCAGGCATCCATGCTTTCAGCAAGAATTATCTCATTTCCTGTTCGGTAATCCAGTTTAGTCCTCCAACATCGGGTAGTGCCCCTCCTCCTGCAGCCTGGAGACTGGACCAATCAAGTCTTCTGTAGTATATATGCAGACGGAGCTCCCAGAAGCCCCCAGTGTGTCCAGTCTCCTTGCAGCTTGCAGACTTCTGTGCCCTTTCTGGGCACACTAAGTGACACTTGAAGGAGCAACACTAGTTAGTTAGTTCTTTAAAAAAAAAAAAAAGAAAAAGAAAGGAGCATTGCCACAGGGGACTTCCTGGGGGAAGCCAGACCTGCATTGGGCTCCTGCCTTCCTGCCTGGGAATATCTGAAACCTGGGTTGAGCTCTCCCCAGGACTGTTCGGGGAAGAGCCATACCTGCTACAGCATTGCCTGTCACTTGGAGGAGTTGGCTGAGTTCCTTGCTGTTCCCTGAGCTGGTAGGAATTTTCCTTGCTTTATCTTTTCAGCTCTGTTGTTTTTTGCATTGTCAGAGGCTCTGTCGGCTCCCCTGGCTTCCGAATTGCACTTTTTCCTGATTTTTTTCGCTTGCCCTGTATTAGAGGGTCGTTTTCTTTCTTTTCCATATTATTTGGTTACCTTTGTATTTTCGCGCCTTTTTTTATTGTGGGTGAAAAAGTGCGGCGGCCATTTTGGATTTCTAAAGTGTGCTTTTTAAGGGCACTTTTTAACACTTGTGCACGGGTTCCCCTGGCATTTTTGGGGTTTCTTTTGCTGGCGATTTTGCTCAGGGCACCCCTAGGATTCTGGGGAGTATTTTGTTTTCTGTAAAAAAAAAAAAAAAAAAAAAAAAAGTTTTAAATTTAAAGCTGTACTGATTTGAATACGGTTAGTATTAGTAAATATCTCTAGGTTCCTTAATCTTGCTTCCCTGGACTGTTTTGAGTCTATTAGCAGAACTTCTGCTATAGCCATAGGAGCACGACGCATAGCCTGGCTCCAAGCTTCAGACTTGGACAGATGGGTTCAGGAAAGGCTGGGAAATACTCCTTGTACTGGTGAAAATCTCTTCAACAAGGAGGCTTTATTTTAAGCTAATCAGTTGAGCACTGATGCTATTACTTTCAGAGGTTTGTCAAAACTTTCTTCTATCCCAGCTAATAAAAAATCTCCTAAAAAGCTTTATTCCCCCAGGGGAAAAAGGTTTTATCCATCTTCTACCCATTCTGCAGATGTTTCCAAAGATGGGCAACATCACACCAGGCTAAGAAAATCAAAACCTCAACAGGCTCAGCAAACCCAGCAATCGCAGGGTTTCTGATATTTTATTCATGTTTTCTGTGTGAGGTTTACAACTTTTGAGCCTACTTCTTTTCAGCAGAAGCATCTAAAATTCATCTCATCCATGCTGAGATATCAGTCATATCTTGACTCAGTCCTCGACTCTGGGCATGAATCTCTTGCTACAAGAGAAATCTATCCTTCTAGCTCTAAGAGCTATTAAGTACTATCATACCCCAGAGATAACAGGTTTCTCCTTTTAAAACAAAAGGAGGACTAACAACTAACAACAGGGTGAGCTATACCCTTCACCTTGTCAGTTTCCTGTACAAGGATATCTCATACCTTTAACTGCAAGGGGACCCTATCTCTTCAAAGACTTACCAAATGGTAAGTCTTCTCAACTCTGTATTACTTTCTATCCCTCTTAGCCAGACATTCAGTCTCTAAGAGTACTACTAATCAACTGGAGGGCTTATTCTCTAAGCCATAGGATTTTCTTCAATACCTACTCCAGTAAGTAGTTTCCATACAGAGTTTTCTCCCTTTTTGCGGTTCATCTTCTTCTCACATATTTTTTTAAGGCAGCTTTTCGGACAGAAATTGGGTATCACTACTCCAAATTATGTCTGTCGGTCCTCCCCAATCTATAGGACCTTACTTTTTATGCTGCCTTACTAACACATAATTCCAAAAGAGATCCAGAACTCATTTGGACTATTTATTGTTGCAGGCATCAGGCCTGTCTACTATTCTTAGCCACCTTCAATTCTCTTTGGCTCCAACAGAATAGATTAGGTTGCACACTGGCAATTCAACAGCCAGATCTAAGCAACCTACAACATGCTCTCTGCAATTCTACAACAAAGCTCTGCAACTGTGGGCCTTTGCCAGAGAGCCTCAGAGCTACTCCTAATAGGTAGCGGCCAGATAGTTAAGAAGGGCTTCAGCTGGTAGACTCTGCCAGTCATGCTCCTACATGACTGTTTTTTTCCTATTCTTACCATATTCCTTAAAATTTCCTTTTATGTTTAAAGGTAACCAGGATTTAGACCACGTGAAAGCATAGAAAATTGCACAATTCCCTGGTTTGTTCCACTCTCACTGGAACCTCCACAACGGGGATGCATTTTTTTCACTGCAGTTGGTCCTTATTCACTACTTTCCTTCTAATTTCCTATACTTCATGGTAGCTTATGTTGAACAAGAGAACACATGATACTCATATTGCCCTCATAAAGAGGCAAACATGGTATCCCCTTATATTGCGTCTTTTTCTCCAGCTACTATTTGAAATTATAGAAGGATCCAGACTTGCTGTCTTAAGACTAAGGATCTCCTCTGCACTCATTCACGTACGTCTCGAGACCTGATTATTTCAGGGGCTAGATCTTTTCAAGAAGTCTAGTCCTATCCCTGTAAGTGAAGAACATAATACCAGTTTCCACGAAACTTTCTCTATAGTTCTTCCATATTTAACCAGACAGAGATTCTCCATCAATAATCTCAAGTAGGTCTTAATCCTTCTTGTTACTGCGTCAATCTCTATACAACATCTCACTTTGAAAGATTTGTTTACTGTCCATATTAATATTGCACCAGCATACCATAAAACTCAATGGACAACCAATTTCTATGGTAAATTAGGATATACCTTCTTTTACCGTTACCTTTTAGGTTACGTCACATCTGAAGCTCTACATGTAAGGTCATCATCATAAGTGACATCACTTACGAAAGACTTTTACTGATCTTCAAGAAATTGGAGGCTCAACGCCTAGTACAAATGTCTTTGTTTTTCATTGGAATAAAGGGGGTCTTAAAGACCTATTCCCTTTTTTTCTGCAAAGGGTATTTCTGCCTTTTCATCCAAACCAGTCAGATTATCTCCACTCTTCCCTAGGACCTTATTCTGCTCCAAGGACAAGAAGTTCAATTTTTTGGACTTTACAGAAGCTTTAGCTATTTCTCAAAAGTCCAACCTCATTGAACTCCCCCAGTACTTTCTTCTGGGGTTAGTTCTGGTCATGAGGGCTTCACATCTCTTCCTGTATTGCAAAATTTATTTTTTCCCTCTACTTCACATTGAGGGAATTTCTTTGAGGATAATGTACTGGCTCTCAGCCACAGACCCATATTACCCTCAACAAGTATTTTTGCAATATTTTTGAGTGAGATCCACATTAGAAAATTAGGACTCAATATTTTTCTAATATTTATGATTTACACAAGGACTCCCCTCTGGATACCTTGTTTAGTTAAGCTGTTCCACAGCATCTCTTTTTTCTAGTTCAACTCCTACCCTCCATCCCTTGGATGCCTGAGGTTTTGAGGGATAAGCATGGCCCATCTTTAGATTTGCAACATGCTGGGGCCTCCTCCAGGCATCTTAGCTTGGGAATCCCCATATGTGAAGACTCATTCCTGCTTGTTCTTGGAGATAGCACAGTTACTTACCTGTAACAGGTGATCTCTGGGAACAGCAGGAATAAGTCTTCACAACCCACCCACCTCCCCTAGGAGTTGTTCTCTCTCTCTCTTTTTTTCTCTCTAATTTGTCTACTTCCCTCCTTCGGTCTCAGCTACAAACCCAACTGATGAGAGGGAAGTAAATGGGCGGGAAGGCAGCGCGCATGCGCGTGGGATGCTCCCAAAAGCTTTCTTTTTGGATGCTGGGGAGCGTTCCCGCGCAGGCTCCGTCGGTACCGACGTACCCATATGTGAAGACTTATTCTTGCTGTTCCCAGAGATCACCTGTTACAGGTAAGTAACTGTGCTTTCTCCAGGGAGAGCAGGAATCAGTCCTCACGACCCTCCCTCCTCCCCTGGAGTTGCAGTCTTATCATTATTATATTTTGTTCATTTTGCCGTCTCTTTAGCTATGTCATTTGACTGAGCAAGATGGCACCCTTGGGCGGGAAGGGGCCGCGCATGCGTGATGCAATCCCAAAGGCTTTCTTTGAAAGCTGAGGAATTGCTCCACATGAGGGCTCCGTCGGCGCCGACGTCACCCATATGTGAGGACTGATTCCTGCTGTCCCTGGAGAACACCTGTTACAGGTGAGTAACTACATTTACCTGCTAATTTTCTTTCCTTTAGCCCTTCCAGTACAGTCCAGAACCCGTCCGATATTTCTTTTTTATTTGTTGAGCAAGCCTGGCGCAGGGTATCAGCTTTAAGGGTTTGCGTTTGCGTACTCACCGCAGGAGGGCACTGCTCCGGCTTTGTGGTTCCCTGGGGGGGAATTAGTGGGCGCTCGGCGGTCTGGGGTTCTCACAGGGTTTGTGTCATCCTCTCTGGTTGTATATAGTTTCAGGTATTAGTTTCCGGGGGAGTTTTCTGTGGAATGCTTATTGCATCTGCTTTGTCAATGGGATACTGGCTAAGTGGGAGGAGTTCGGTCTCCTTTATGTGATGACATCACGAAAAGCTTGGAATTCTCAGTCTCGATCTGCTGGAGGGGGGAGAAGACCTGGTAGGACTGGACTGGAGGGACTAAAGGAAAGAAAATGAACAGTTAAAGTCTAATTTTCACCTTGCACGCATAAAAAGGAAGTTTATGCATAGAAATGGCTTCTTTTAAAATTGTCTGGAATATACTTTGTAAAAGTTTTTATAACCATCTACATTTTTTACATTTTGCTGTCATATAAAATATATTTTAAAATTCATCACAATAGAAATTTGATTTACTGAAGTACACAACTTACTTCACAATTTCAGCATGAAAGAACAATGAAAGGTATATTCAACAACTAGAAATTAAAATGTCAGGATTGAATAAATCTTCATATCCCTTGATGAACATTCCCTCTAAGCAATGTATTGATGCATGGGAGTTTTCCACTGCTGTGCTGTCATTGGAGGGTGGTGCAATGCAGTCATGCTTAGAATTGCAAGATCTGGACCTGCCTATCTTGCTACCTGTTTGTGCCTTGCGATTCTAAGCATGATTGCATTGCACCACCCTCCATCAGCAAGAACACCAGTAGAAGACTCCCACACAGCAACAAACTGCTTAGCAGCAACACTGCCCTTGATCCCCTACTTGGTGGATGCCTCTTTTGCAGCAGTAACAGCTCTGAGTCATTTAGTATAAGCATCTACTAACTTTACACACTGGGATGATGTAGTGTTTGCCTATACTTTTGACAGAATAGCTTAAACTCTTTCAAGTTGTTTGGGGTTATCTGGACTGAAGTCTTCAAGTCTTGCCATAGATTTTATATTAGATTCAGGTGTGGCTTTTGCCTGGGCCACAATCCTTGTACTCTCATATACTAAGCAAAAAACACTTTATTCTGCCCCTTCATTGTTACTTCTGTTTTTTGCTTAGGATCATTGTACTGCCGAAAAGTGAATCTCCTCACCAGATCCAGGTTTATGGCACACTGGGACAGGTTTTCCTCTTGTACTTCTGAACCGTCCATCTTGCCCTCATTTTTCATAAATGTCCTTGTCTCTACCACCACAAAGCATCCCAATTACGTAGTGCTGTCACCACTATGCTTTATTGTAGAGCTGGTGTTAACAGTGTGTTATGCTGTGTTTGCTTTGTGACATACTTACCCACTTAGCCTTGAGACCAAAAAGTTCCATGAGACCATAAAGCTTTCTTCCATATGCTTGCAGTGTCCTATAAAGTTTTTTTGCAGATGCTATGCAGCTTATCATATGGCTTTTCTTCTCACTCTCCCATACAGGCTGTGTTTATGGAATAATTTTCAGCCATGATACTTTTTTATTGGACTAACCTCTACTGTATCTTTGACAAGCTTTCGAAAGTTTATCCTCTCGAGTCAGGGAAGACTCAATACTGTTACACTGGGTTTAAAGAGTACAACTTCATCTAAGTCTTAGGTTGTCTGGATATATCATTACAGCTCAGTGGAAAGGAGTGGGAGGATAGACAGGAACACTTTACAGTTCATAGGCCCTAAATCTGATAAGCCAATGTCTCTATTGAATCCTTTTCAGTGTTTGATCGTTTGAATCTAGTTTCAGTGTTTGATCATTCTAATTTCAAAAGTTTTTTGTTCCTGTCTGCTACTGAAGTTTTCTTTTTAAGTAACTGTATTGTAAGATCATTAAGGGAGCGATCTTCATTTGAGAAATGTGTTCCCCTAATGGGCTGTCATTTTTTTTCTATAATAATTTATGGTATGTCTATGAAGATTCTATGTATCCCAATTTTTTTAGCTTGTTTCTCCAGTGTAGCACCCCTCTTCATATTTTTTGCATTGGATCATATTCACTACGTTCATACAAAAACATGAATTTTAAGCCTTTTATTTTTAATATCTTTCTTGGGGGCAGTTTCTCCAAATGGGTTAGTTTTGCACATGCCATAACAGTACATACCTTAGGCAAGTAATTTTACCTTCCATGGCCTCGGGTGAAAAGGCCTGGCAATCTACTTCCGGTCATAACTTGCCAAGAAAACTCAAGGGCTGCTGGATTGCCAGGAGTCAGCACTGACTTGATGGCACTTATAATAAATAACAGCAGTGAACTTCACTCCTAAGCCAGGGTATGTGGAGTATGATCTCAATCTTTCAAATTTACTGCCAGTGCCCACCATAGTACTTACATTGTGTCAAAAGGCTTTCTTCTGGAGTTCATAAGTTCATAGGCAACTTGTCAAAGTGTGATTGGAAATTTATCTTAATCAGGCCAGCTCTCAATATGATGGGAAATATTTCTGTATTTTTCTGCCACATTTTCTTGGTCTCTGACTGCATTTCTTGATACTTGAGGATCTTCTTCACACAATTTGCAGAATAATCCCTTGGAATCGACACCTCTATTATCAATGACATTTGGATGTTTTTCTTCTTTAGCACTATGTCAGTTTTCCTCGCATCTAACTTCTTATCTGTCAGAATGAGAATGTGTCACATTATCTCTCCGTAATTTTCTTAGGGTCATGACCCTGGTGCTTTTCGAGTAGAGCAATGTTGTAGTGTTTACAAAGTTTCTAGTGGATGAGGTGTGCCACTTTGTTTTGCCTTTCTGTATAGACATTTTCTGTCATCAGAACTTCGCAACCAGCTACAAGATGAGTGACCATTTCCAACTCTTTCTTACAGAATCTTCTTATGTCTATTTTATCAATTTTCATCAGTGCTCACTATGAACCATCTCATCCGTAATCCACTATCCTGGGCTGCAACTATCAATCTTTCATCCTCAGGTTTTAGTTCCCCTCAGATTGACAAATGGCTCCTAGAGTAGTTCTTTGTATGCCCCATTGTATTTATGCCTTTGCCACTTGTTCCTCGTTTGTTGATCTGATTGTTGAAGATTTTTTTCTCTTGTTTTGCAAATTCTGTTTCATTCCCTATGTATACTGGTGGATTCTCATCCATTCCTTCTGCTTGTTGGAATGCCTGTCCTAGTTTAATAATGGAGATGGATTCTGGTCATTTACTTTCATATTGCAACACATTTCATGCATTTGGGCTCATTGATGCTGCTAAGTAGGCCTGAAAGCCTATGATGGTTTCTCTCTATGTATGATCAGTTTCTGTGAGGCCCATTCCTCCTTCACTCTAGGGATGTACAGTCTCAGCATTCCACCTCTTGGGCATGTAGGAGTTTTCTTGTTGTACATCCAGTTTTTCAAGAAATTTCAGAGGCCAGTCTACAATTCCAACGTTTACAGTATATGAGAGTACAAGGATTGTAAGTCACTTGAACAGTCATTTTTTTCCCAGTCTCAGCGGGTTAATCTAAAGCCTCACAATGACCACCTTCAGCAGTTTTTTTTTTAACCTACAGTTACTGACTTTTGTCACCTACCTACTCACTCTTATAGGCGGAAGCCTAGGGAGCTTCAGTGGGGCCTCTTCTTAATGTAGCCGGGACTTCACAATGCCCCCTGGGATCTGTAGTCCCACTAGCTAATCAAAAAGGTAGTTGTGAACGAGTAGCCAGGCTTTTTCAAAGAGGTATTTTATTTCCCTTCCGGGTGAACGTTTGCACATAAGAATCAAAAGAAATAAACCATATTTTTCTGGTACAAATGAAAATGAACTACTGGTAACAAAAAGGTGCTTATCTTCAGCCAATCCAAAAAGGTAAAACAGTCCTTGTACTTTACACAAGTGAGTTTTTCAAAATCCGTTTCCCTAAACAGATTTCTGTTTTAAACAAATCAGCATAGAGAGGAAATGTTATCTGAGAACATTAGTGCACACTCCATTTGGAACGCCTCAGGACTTTCCCCACAAAAGTCACATTCCATGTCCTCATAGTTTTCCCCGTAGCTATCTTCAGAATGATTGTAACTCACATCATTGTTGCAAAAACCCTCCTCTCCTTTCCAAAGGCTTCTCTCCCCCTATCAGGGTGAATTGGAAGGTTACCGTATATAGTGGAGTTTTCCTCCAGAGGGCCACACACTCCTAGCTGTGTGTATGGGAAACTCTCCCTTTCAAAGTTCCCTCTATTACAAGGAATTAGCCTATCCTTTGGCTCGGTTCCCTCGGAGCTTTCTGAGCACGGAAACTTATCGTGGCTTTTTCCCCAGGCAAGCCTTCTACTCCCTTTTACAGTATGCTTCTCTTTGGGCAGGTAAATATCCTTTTGATAATAGTTACTGCCCTCCCGGTACCTGTTCTCAGGGAGACTTCCTCTCACAGGTTCCTTCTGTCTGCCTGCATGAATACCTCCGTGGCACCAACCACCTGGTTCTTGTTCAGTGCTACCCAGCACCCTGTAACCAGTCTCTGGTATTTTCTCAGCTATCTCCTGTGGAACACTGCTTGAACCTCCGTGTGAAGTTTTTCCTTTAGTTTCCAAAACAGCTCTGGCAAACTCCTGCTTAGCTCCTCTAAGCTCCTGGTTAGCTCTCTTCCTAGAATCCTGGTTAGCCCTCCTAGGATCCTGGTTAGCTCTACTACTGACAAACTCTGAGTGAGTTTTATCTGCGTCACTCCTAGTGTTCCGGTGAGCTTGCCCTGCCCTCAGCTGCCTCTCATCAGCTAATATGCTATGATGTAATCCCCTACTAGGGCGTGCTCCTACACCTGGTGCTTTTGTTTTTGCTGGTTGCTCATAGCAACCCTGATCCATGTGCTCTGAGCTGTCACTTTTAGACCTGCTCAGCTCTGTTTTTCCTATTTCCATAGGCATATTCTGATCTACCCCATGACACTTTGGAGGAACAGGCTGATCAAGGCAGTGTCTTGGTTGGTTCCAAACTGTTTCCACTTTACAGTGATTGGCCTAACAGTGCCCCAAGAAATATTCAAACACCCTGAAATTTTCTTATAGCCCTCCCCAAATCTGTATCTTTGAATAACTTTATCTGAGTGTTTTTAGCAGCTCCGTGTTTGGCATGTTTAGACCTTTGCTTCAAATTCACTTCACACCACAGTACCAATTTAATTCTTCATCCAGGTGTATTTGAATCCAATTCAATACAGTGAGTAGACACAAGTGGGCTCTTTTTGACTTCTTATGGACTTTATTAAGATCCTTTTTGGAAACGGAGCTAATCTGGGTTTGAAAAGGTATGAAAACGTATACAACTATGATTTTTTTTGTTTTTTATTCTGAATTTCATTTTGATTATTTCTGTAATTGTTCTTTCATGATGAACGTGAAAGTGTAAAATATATTGTGTTACAAGCACTTACTTTAATGCATTTTGAATTGCACTTTGTAAGACAGCAAAATATGAATAATGTACATGGGTATTAAAACGTGCATAATGTCATTTTCATGCATACTTTTACCTGGGGCAGGATTTGAATTTGAGTGCATACTTTTCAATTTTCAAAAGTAGGCAAACAACCTTTGTGCATACTAAATTGCTGTGGGATAGCTTTTAAAGGGAAAGTGTACACATACTCTCCCTTAGAAAAATTAGTAAAGTTGGGAAAATCAGTCAGGCGGATGATGTCATCTGAGGATACCAAGACAGACTGGCTCTCTGAGCCCAGAAAGAATCAAATCTTTCCAGGCATGTACAGGAGTTCCTGTCTCATGACTTTTCTGCTCTGGCTCTTCATTCTTTTTTCAAGAGATGTAAGCAACTCTCCTGGGATAGAGGGTTGTGCTGTTTGGCTGATTTGTCCTGCAACCTGTGTTGCAGGTAAGCAGCTTTGCTTTCTTTGTCACCAAGCAGGATAAATCAGCCACATAGGTGGGGGCCAGTGTTCCCTCAAAGCTACACAGGAGTCCTCCACCTACGCTGCTGCCATTGGGGACAGGTGCTGCAATATCACAGCACCTCCCCTCGCCAGTGGCAGCATGGTTAGAGGATTCCTGCATGGCCTTGAGGAAACATTGGTGGGGATTCTTAGAACTGTGTAGTTCTGTTGAAATGTGTGCTTTTTTGAAAACGTTCAATTCCCACTGGCACACCATGTGGCCTTGGGCAAGTCACTTAACCCTTCATTGCCTCAGAAGAAAGGCTTGGCAATCTGTTTCCAGTCACACCTTGCCAAGAAAACCCAGGAGCTGCTGGTCAGCAGGAGTCAGTATTGACTCGATGGCACAAATTGCATTTGCATTGGGAATACTGTCATAGAGGTCAGTTGACATCATTGTTTTGAAGGGCAGATTTATATACTGATCTAGGACCACACTGAGGCCCCATGGGACTGTTGGTTTGGAGTCTGCTATAGCCCTTTCGTAAATCTGGACATTGGTTTGTCCTCTTCTTTTGGTGATATGCTACAATGGTGCTCAGATCCACCAGTGTGAGGCCAGAAGCTGAAAGATAAGTAATGTAGGAACTGTATAGAAGAACATATGTAGAGATCCATCTTTTGTTCACAATACTATATTCCATATTGTTGAGCTAGACCAGCCCAGACAAGTGGGTTATATTCTCCTACCAGCAGATTGGTGGAGACAAAGAACCAATGAAAAGCCCAGGTTTTCATGACATCATTCCCATGCCTCTATTGACCTCCGCCACCAGAGGTCCCTTCAGTATGTCTTTGTCTCCAGCAGATGGTGAATGGATTTTCTCCTCTCTGAAGAAAATCTGAAGAATTGAGAGTAAGAGAGTGATAAAAATGCTGACAGACCACTGTGAGCCACTCATCGTCTTCTAGGGGATTTGTGGTGGCTGTGCCCCCTGGTGTTGGGGGCTCATTTCTGAGAGGAGAGCTTCCAGACTTCGGATTGTCCTCCCTGGAATTCTTTCATTTTGCAGCAAGCCTGGTCCTTCTAGTGTGGAAATTAAGACTCTGCGACTTCTGGGTGCCCCCAGGTGAATTCCCATGCAGGGCAAGCGAAGAGTAGAGGTCCTGTATGTTTGATTGCCCTTGACTAAGCGTCCCCGGCATGGGGCACCCCCTGAGATTGGGACCAGCTGGGAGCTGTCCGAGATTTTGACTATGACTTGGATTCAGATGACTTGGTGCTGGCTGACGTGGATGCAGAAGTATTCTCGCCTTTAGAAGATTGTGAAGAGGCCAGAGTGATCCACCCATTCCAGAAGGAGGCGTTGGCTGCATTGTTTTGCCAGGGTCTCATCCACCTTGAACTTGACGGATGCTTCCGCCACAGAGAGGGGACAAAGGTATACCCTTTCCTTCAAGGGGTACGAAAATCCACTACTGTCTTCCTGTTTCTGGATGTGATCAAGGATATGATCCGGTCAGAGTGGGATTCTCTCGACCTCCTACCTAAAGGATTAAGGGTGTGTAAGAAGATCTCCACTCTCCCGCAGGAGGAGTGCATTGCGTGCTTTGGCATTCCTAAGGTGGATGCACAGGTCACAGCGGTTACCAGACGAACCACAATTCCTGTGGAAGGCGGATCGGCCTTAAAGGATTTTCTGGACCATAAGGTGGCGTCGTGATAGAGGAGCCAGTTCGCCAGGGCAGCGGCTATTCTGCAGCTGGAAGTATGCACCAGCCTGATGTCTTGAGCCCTGCTCCAGTGGATCCATTCTCTTCCACCGAATGGTACTTCCCCTCTTTTGGAGTCGGCTACGGCTTTCCTTTCTGATGCCATGCATGACTTGGTACATTTGGTAGCCATGGATGGTGCCCTGACGATGGTGGCATGGCGTTGACTATGGGTCCGGCACTGGGCAGCGGACACATCTTTCAAAGCCTAATTAGCTCAACTTTTTTTTTAAGGGGAAGCTTCTGTTTGGAGCCACTTTGGAGAAGCTGGTGAAGGACCTGGGTGAGACAAACCTTACCGCCTTCCAGAAGACAGGTCCAAAGGGACTGTGAAGCAGGCTGTTGCCCCTTCTTGTCAGCCTCCGCCCACCCACTGAGTGTGCGCTAGCCAGATTCCCAGGGGTCTCAGGACTCTCATCGTTATCGACCTCTGCTTCTGGGCTTCAGGCTCAGTCTTGGTCACCCTGAAATGGACCTAATGGCGACCCGCTTCAGTGCTGAAGTTTGCTGCTTCTTCAGTTGCCACATGGAGATGGGCATCGACACCCTGACCCAGCCTTAGCCAAATCAGCACCGGCTGTACGTGTTTCCTCCATGGCCCTTGGTGGGTTATGTGATTCAGTGAATAGAATGCCACCAAGGCAGGATTGTTCTGGTGCCACCGGATTGGCCAAGGAGAGTGTGGTTCAGAGAACTGATGTGCCTCCTCTACGGTTGCCTCGGTCTCAGACCTAGTGCAGCAGGGACCGATCGTCCTGGAGGTCCCGGTTCCCTTCTCAATTATGGCTTGCCTCTTGAAAGAGACGGCTAGCACATAAGGGTTACTCTCCAGCGGTGGTCTCCACTCTGTTTGGAGCCTGGAAGAGGTCTACCAAGCTAGTATACTTGTGGATCTGATGCCTCATTGAGCGATGCTTCGGCACTCGGCATTTGGTTCCTGGGGTGGCCAAGCTGCTGTCTCTGTTGGCCTTTCTACAGGATGGCCTCGAAAAGGGCCTTTCCCTTAGATCCTTGAAGGTTCAAGTAGCAGCTTTGGCCTGTTTTCAAGGACTGGTGGCTGGCTTGCACTAGGACATCTCACACTTTCTCCAGGGGTTTCGGCATCTGTGTCCTTCCCTCCGGTCTATGGTCTCTTCCTGGAACCTGTGTCTGGTGCTTAGGGCCCTGATAGCGGCGCCCTTTGAGCCATTGAAGTGCGCTACTTTAAAGGATTTGACACTCAAGAAGGTCTTCTTGGTTGCGATTGTTCTGCAAAACTGATTTCCAAGCTGCAAGCTCTGTTTTGTGAGATCCTTATCTTTCCTTTTCAAAGGAGTCCATTTCCATTCAGCCTGTGCCTTCCTTCTTGCCTAAGGTGCTTTCTCCCTTTCACGTGAACCAGGTGGTATGCTTGCCCTCCTTCTCTAAGGAGTAGTGTCAGGGGAAGGATAAGGATCTTCGCCTTGTGGTTGTCTGAGGGTGCTTCTCCGGGACTTGGAGATTATGAATTCCTTCCATAAGTTCAACCATCTTTTTGTGACGTTTGCTGGCCTGTGCAGGGATGGCACATTGGCTAAGTCAACTTTGGGGCACTGATGAAGAAGGCCTTTGCCTTGGCTTATCTGTTACGGAACCGGCTGGTTCTGGATTGGTGCACCCAATCTACTCGAGCACAGGTGTCCTCTTAGGCAGAGCAGAGCTCAGTAGTCCCTGCAGACATTTATTAGGCAAAAAAACCACAAGGAGAGCAAACACTCTCACAGCACGTAGCAAGAACACAACAAAGTGAGTGGTGTACGAAGGTCACAGGTGCTTTATTAGATAAAAGCCCCTACACGTTTCAGCAAACACCTTCTTCAGGAAGTACACATCCTCAAAGAAAATATGAAAACACAATTAAAAACCATAAACTAAACTCACACTCAACAAATATAAAAGTCAGCTGATACAATAAATAAATAAATATTACAATAATAAAATATTTTAAAAGAAAACCATAAGGTGAGGTACACACCAGTAAACCAAAAACATATCTAAACCCCCAACTTGGATAAAAGAGAGAGGGAGAGAGAGAGAAATGAGAAGAAGCTAAAACGTGTGCCATCAAAATATGTGGTAAATCGATACTTACAAAGGCACACTGTGAGAGCTATATCTTTATAGGATCCAGTAGCCTATGGAATAAAACACACTCTGCAATAATGAAGCAAAAAGCAAATTACAGCACTATACCAGTACCACGAGGAGTGAATACCATAATGCCTAAAAACACTAATGTTAAAAGCAAAAAAGCTATAAAGACAGTATATTTGACCATGAATGCAGAGTGGGGGGGGGGCAGAGAGGCTTAATGTGTATTATTATGGTTCCCCTCTGTTAGCAGCAACATACATGGAGTCCGAGCCAGATTTAAAAATTACGGAACTCCATTTTTACCTATGGAAGGGAAAACAATGAAGGTAAACCAGCCACAAGCTTGCACTTAAGTGAAAGTGAAAAAGAACATTGTAAAACATACTCATAATCCTACACAATGCTATAAATAACACAGTGGCTGGTCACAAAATAATCCAAAAATTCTGGATGTCAGCATTGAAACCCAGGATTTTCACCCCACTGAAATTTTGTATCAGAAGTGTGAAATAAGAAAACTTAGTATATGTTGTAGGACTGCTCTGCATGAAGCATGCAACGAATCAGCCAAAATATAACTAAAAAATAAAGCATCTTAAATCAAAAATATAACCTCTAAGAACGCTAAAGCTGTGCCGGCCACAAACATGTGTAAAAGTGAAAGTAAAGAGATATTGTAAGACGTGATCCTTACCCGGTATAAATAACTTGTAACGCTGTAACTTGTCACACCGGCATCAGAATGATTCTAAACACTACCATTTGTGATCTACCCGCACCCTAATGGCCACCCTAGGCGGGCGCCTAATATAGGGCACGTCACCTCTTTATTTTTGTAGTTGTGGGTTCTCATATAAAAATGAAAGTCCAAGAGGCTTTAAGGCTAACACAGGAAATTTATTGATTTTCACTGCTTCTCCAAAATAGAGCTTGTGTACAGCTCATCGCAAAACAAGAAAGTAAAAAGGATTTCTTCTCCTGATACAATTAACTTCAGTTACTTCCAGACTTCATGAACAAAGGCTTCATTACTTCTCCTAGCCTCTTTAACACAAGTGCTAGTTTGCCTTGCTAAAACTTCTTCACATACAAGCACTTTCTGGCTTTATTCCAGGAACATTTCTAAAAGGAAACAAGGCTTTTAAAACACAGTCCAGCCTGTTTACACCTTTCAACTAGCAAAGGCAGCTGTTTGAGCTTTCCCCTTTCCAGGGCTCAAACGCTTGTCTTATAACATAGAGCACATTCCATTGGGCATTCACATTCACTGTCAGAAGGATAACTTCCTATTTCCATATCTTCAGTGTCTGGCTCTTGTACATCAAGATTAAAACTCCTCCTGGTAATACCTGGCTCTGCACTTTCTAAAAGTTTAAGAATTTCCTTCCAACCAGAGGTTTTCCTGTCTCTAGGCTGCTTAGCACATACTGGCAATTCTTTCTCTCTCCATGAGTGGCTTAATGCTTTCAGCTGGTTTAACTTTCTGTTAGACAGAGGGTTACTCACGGTTCTCCTGTTATCAGATGGGTTTTATCCAAGCCTTTGGCTTGTAGTAAAACTGTCCTCATTCAAAGGTCCCTCCAAAGGAAATCTCCTGCCTCCAGGTTCCAAAGCAAACCTCCCTGCTTTGTGGCTTGTTCCTTTGAATACTCTAGCAGTTTCCTCTAAGGCTGGGCTGTCCTGGAAATACCTCTCACTTCAGATACCCGAGAGCTTTTTCCTCCCTCCAGCACGTTAGGATTCCTGCTCCGTTCTGAGTCTCCAGTAGCTCCTCCCCTGGGAACTCCCTTCTTCCTGTAATGCTGCTTCTCAACCTCAGCATTAGCATCGGCATCAGAGTATGCCTCAGGAAGCAAGCTGAGCTTCAGACTTTCCTCAACACTGTCTGAACTCTCTGACTCAGCTCTCTCCACTCTGTGTCTGTGTTCCATGTGCTGCATGTGCTCCGTCTGTTTCATCTGTTACTGCTCCTTTCCTTTTGTAATCCCCTGGGAACTCCCTTTGCACGTGTCTGAGCAGTGATCACGTGCTGCTTCCCCAGCTGGTCTTCATTAACCCTACAGCTTGTTCCTAAGCTGGGGCGTGGCCTGCAGCTATTCACTAGGTGAGTTTTTTCCTGTTCCAAAACATTTTGTGTTTCATATCCCCGCCTGCTGCTTCTCTCCCTTAAGGTAAAAGTGTGCTCTTTTCCCTTTCCTAAGGGCTTGAGGACATTTTGGCCATCACACATTATATCACGGGCTTTTCTATGCACTTTGATTTCGTGCCACAAAAGAGGTCAAAAGTATCTATTTCTTGCATACATTTTCCAAAACTGTGTTGCTAATGAGAATTTTAGAAAACAGCCCAGACAGAATAAAATAATAAGTGTTCACATTTTTTTAAACAAAAAAAAAGAGGGGAACGTGTGTACAGATGCAGATTATAACAGGAGCAGCCACAAATTGTTATTACGTTCCTCAGCCTCTAGTTTTAAAGCTATGACAATGTTCCGAAAGCAAAGGGTTTTGCAAGCTGCTCTGTCTTCTTCCTACCCAGTGGAGTTGTAGCTTAGATACATCCCACTTGTCTGGACTGGTCTAGCAGGACGATATGAAAGGTTGACATTTTACTTATCAGTTAATGCCCTTTCCTTCAGTCCTGCTAGACTAGTCCAGGGCTTGCCCTGTTCTTCTGCTGCGGTACCCTTGGGTCTGCTCTGATTTTTATACTTGTCTCTATTGACAGCCTCTTTTATACTTTCCTGCACATAGTTCCCTACTGTTGATTACTCATTGTTGCCCAAGGTTGAGGTTGTGTGAGGCTTACCATGTTTCTCCCATATGCTTTCGGACAAATACTGAAGAGACCTCTGGTGGCTGAGACAAATAGAGGCATGGGAATTATGTCATTAAAACTTGGGCTTTTCATTGGTTCTTTGTCTCCACCAATCTGCTGGTAGGGGAACACAACCCACTTGTCTGGACTAAGACTCAAGGAAAGGACATTAACTGTTAACTGGTGGATTCTTTTCTAGCAGTTATTAAGATATCCCTACTTTCTCCAGGAACACGCAGTCAGTCCTCACATATGGGTGACATTGGCGCCAATGGAGCCCTCGTGGAAGCATCTCCCCAGCTTTCAAAGAAAGCCTTTGGGAGATGCCACCACACATGCATGGTCCCCTTCCCACACAAGGGTGCCAACTTGTTCAGTTTCCTTTTTTCCACGGAGCCCAACAGACATCTGTCTTTTTTCCCCGGAAAAAGTTGATTAATTCATGTGAAAAAACTCTTTTTTTTTTTTTTTTTTTGTTATTTGGTTGCGACCGGTCCCTTTCCTGCCTCCGAGCACACTTGCCCCAGCATTGCGTTTTGGAACCACTCTAGGTTTTTTCCCAGGCACAGTTCACGCCTTTTTCCATCTGCTGGCCGCTCTGAGGATCTTTAAACTTGCCGGGGTACTTTTCCCCCCCAATGGCCAGCGGGTTCAAGAAGTGTGATTGGTGCACAAAAAACATGTCACTTACCAATACACACAATTGTTGCCTCTGGTGTCTAGGGGCCAACCATGATCTGGAGGTCTGCTCCCTCTGTAAAAAGATGTGCACGAAGGCCATCCAGCATCGTCAGCAGAAGCAGGACGATATCTTCCACAGGTCTGACTCTACCCCACATGGGTCCTTAGAATCGCATAATGTCCCCATGGCACCTGACCGGGACCACAGACACTGACAAGAATTCTCCGGAGCGGGAACACAAAAAGAAGAAAAAATCCTCAAGGACCTCATCCCAGGACTTTCATGCTGGGCAAGTCTCGCGCCAGGTCATGAAGCCTGTAGAGGGAATTCAAGGAGCGGGAGCAGCTGGCTAAAGTTCCCTGAATGGACGAGGATGCTTCCAGCGACAGGTCCTGGACCCCTGAAGCCTGTCTCATTGAGGGCTTCCTCTCCTCATCGATGCTGGACCCAGTGATCCTGATGTCCACATCGAAGGCTGCACCTCCTGAATGGGAAACCAGGATGATGGCATTGGAGCATAGTCTTATTGCCTTCCTCACCACACAGCAGGTGCCGATGCCTGGCACTGCTGGTGCACCCGCAAAGACCAAATGGACCTCGTTACCAAGGATTCCCCCAGTTGCCAAGCCGATCCTCATAAGCCCGAAGCTTCGAGTCTATCCTCGGCAAGGGTATCGATCTCTTTCCCGCTCCTTGGGAGCGAGATCCTCCCCGGCGAGCATTGATGGCTCTGGCCATGTAGCTGCTGCGGGCTACCAGGCCCCCCAACCTGGATCCTGCACTCCAGGCCCGGTCGACTGCCAAGTCCTCCACTGACTACTCCGACTAGGAGTCCAAGGATGAGGAATCCCCAGAGACACGGAAGCACTGCGACCTCCCATCGGACCCAACTCCCCCAACGTCACGGCATCAGTCCCTGCCTGAGGACACATCGTTCCTTAAGTTTGTCTGGATATGTCAAAAGCTTTGTCCTTTACCACGGAGTCGGAGGAAGACCTTAGTATGGAGGAACTTGAAATCCTCCAACACAAGGCTGCAACTGTCAGTTCCTATCTCCACCATCCTCGGGTGGCTCTGCATGTGGGAGAAGCCAGTGTCGGTATCCATAGTTAGCTGATGCCTGGACATCATATGCCGAGTTCAGTGGGGCCCCGGCTTCCAAAAGTTGCAACTGCCACACACCTCCATCGTGGTGGAGTCAACTATGCGCCAGCAGAAGAGCCAGAAGATACACTCCTCCGTGCCTCCGGGCAGGGAGTCCCACGCCCTCAACACCCTTGGCCGCAAATGCTACCAGTGCTCAATGCTGGCCTGCTGAATCCAAGCTTACCAGCTGTGTATCAGCATGTATCTTCGGGACCTGCCAAAGGAACTCACAGGTTTCTCAGCAGGCCTTGGAGGGGATCATCTCCAGCGGTTCCAAACCCTCAAAGTGCATCTGGAAGTGCTCAAAGTATATGTCTTGAGCTGCCTACGACGGCTTTGAGTCAAATGTGAGGTTAGCTGCCGTGAATATCGGCGCTCGATGCCAGGCCTCGCTCTAGGCGTCAGACCTCAAGCAGTGGGTCCAAGAGAAGCTCCTTGACGTTCCCTGCCTCAGTGAAAACTTATTTGGCAAGCCGATGGAGGAAAATGGGCGAGATTGAGACCGAGTAACTCACGAGGACTTGACTCTCCAGGAAGACCTCCACATTCCCTAAGAAGGAACCACAGGGGAAGAGGCCCCCATTCCAGAGAAAGGGCCAACCTTACCATGGCTACCCACACTATCAGGCTTCCCAGACTCCACAGCAGGGTCACCAAAGCAAGGGAGCGGGCCAAGGCACTCGCAAGTCTAAGGGCTTCAAGCCCCAGACCCCGGCTCTTTGACTCCCTGAGCATGGCCTCTCCACCCTCAGGGGAGCAGCTACCAACAGCGGGGCATCTAGTACACTTTGCCCATCGGTGGCCTGCTATCACAACCGACTCCTGGGCACTCCAAGCTATCTCCAGCACATGGATCAGACGCCCTTCTTTCTTTCCAGGAGAGCCCTCTCGGACTCCCCTGCACCAGGCCGTGCTACTACAGGAACTTGCAGGCCTCCTCACAGACAGAACCGTGGAACCAGTACCCCAACACCTCAAGGGCAAGGGATTCTACTCCCGATACTTTCTGGTCCCAAAAAGAACAGGGAGCCTAAGGCCTATCCTAGACTTGCGAAACTTGAACAAGTTCCTGGTGCGGGAGAAGTTCAAGATGCTCTCCCTTGGAACATTGCTGCCTTACCTCCAGCAGAGAGACTGCCTATGCTCCTTAGACCTAAAGTATGCTTATACACACATCCTCATTCATCCCAACCACAGGCAGTACTTAAGATTCATGGTTGGGGGCAACCACTACCAGTAAATATTAACAGAGTAAATGACGGCAGATAAAGACCAGTATGGTCCATCTAGTCTGCCCAGTAAGATGGCAAGAGTAGATGCACCTGCCGCTATATATTATATTGCTATTCATCCTTTTTATCTCCTCTCCTCATGTTATATGTAAACTGCCTTGATCATTGGAAAGGTGGAATATAAACCTTCCAAATAAATAAATAAATTAATTAAAATATCGTCTAACTCCTATTACAGGCTCTTTCTTTTTCCATTTTGCTTTTCTTCTTTCTCCTGTCCTCCTCATTCCTTGCCTCCCCTCATTCTGTCTTTCCCTTCCATCCTAGTTTTGTTTATTTGCTCACCTGCAAGCACACACAGATCGCACAGCCTGACCTGCCAACGCCATCAAGCAAGCACCCGATCCCGCCTCCGCCACCTCCTCAACAACAGAGATCACCAGTGTGGAGGTAAGCATCTCCCGCTGCTGGCGTGCTCACAGCAACATCCTTCTGGATCTGGGCACTCTGGGCTTAAATTTGACTGCACCTTAGGCACCCTGCACCTAAGGGCCTTGCCAAAGGGTCCTTTGGCGTGGCCCTTAGTTGGGAACCTCCACTGGACCTCCTCCACACACACAGCTGTGGCACAATCAGAAAAACAGAGGACGCAGATACAACACACCACCAAGCCTCAGAGTACTACCCTTCGGTCTAGCCTCTAAACCAAGAGTCTTCACCAAATGCCTAACAGTGGTGGCTGTCTACCTCCTCTCCAAGGGGCCTTCGTCTTCTCATACTTGGATGACTGGCTCGTAAAGGGGACAGGGCCACCGAGAAGCAACAGGCCATGGCCCACACTATCAGTGTCCTACAGTATCTGGGGTTCGTGATAAACCACCCCCAAGTCCCACCTCACTCCAACACAGGACCTGGAGTTCATAAGGGCTCAACAGGACACTCTTCAGGCCAAGGCCTTTCTCCCCTTGGACAAGGCAGGTCGCCTTGTGGCTCTGGCCACCAAGGTGCAACACCGCCACATAGTGTCGGCATGATCCAGGCTCCACCTGCTGGGCAACATGGCATCCACAGTCCATGTTGTTCCCAACGCCCACCTTTACATGCAGGCAGCCCAGTGGTGCCTCCATTCCCAATGGACACAAGCCATAGGCCGGCTCCAGGACAAAGTTTTAGTGACCCAAAAACTAGCGGAGTCACTCGACTGGTGGCAGGCCATACAGCACCAGCAGCAGGGCATGCCCTTTCAGCCCCTAAACCCCAAGAGGGTCCTTACCACGGATGCCTCCTTTCTGGGCTGGGTTGCCCATTGCGAGAAACTCCGTACACAGGGCAACTGGTCCCTAGTGGGAGAGCCAGCAGCAGGTCAATCTCCTGGAACTCAGGGCCATTTTTCTGGTGATCAGGGCCTTTCACCACCACCTGCAGCACCAGTCTGTGCTGGTCCAGACAGACAACCAGGTTGCGATGTTCTACCTGAACAAACAAGAGGGCACAGGGTCCCACCACCTCTGCCAGGAGGCAGTAGCCCTCTGCTCATATGAGATCACCCAACGAATGCTCCTCAGAGCAGTGTACCTTTCGGGCTGGACAGTGCCCTAGCAGACAGGCTGAGCAGGCTCCTCCAGCCACATGAATGGTGACTAGATTCCAGTGTGGCACAGCAGCTCTTCCAACTCTGGGACATCCTGAGTCTGGACCTCTTTGCCAGCCTGACCAATGCTAAGCTGCCATTCTTCTGCTGTTGCCAGCCATACCTGGCCCGAGTAGCAGTGGCCACCTTTCTCATCTCGTGGTCGGAGGGCCTTCTGTATGCCTTCCCTCCCATGCCACTAAACGCCCAGACCCTCTTCAAGGTCCTGCAGGACAAGGCCTCTCTGATCCTGGTGGCCCCGCAGTGGCCCAGGCAGCCTTGGTTCCCCCTGTTCCTCCACTTCACAATGGAGCCCCTGGTCCTACTGGGGAATGCCTGAGGGCTACTTACTCAGGAGGAGAGCTCCTTTCTCCATCTCAATCTGGGGTCCCTGACATTAACAGCATGGCTGCTGAATGGGTAGTCTTGGCCCCCTTCAACTTCCCAAGGGAGGTGAAGGAAATGGTCCTGGCCTCTCATAAGAACTCCACAAGATGGACCTATGCCTTCAAGTGGCGCAGATTCTTAGTGTGGTGCGCAGAGCAGTGGATTGACCCTTTCTCTTGCCATGTGCACACAGTGCTGCAGTACTTGCTTTACCTCTCACAAGCTGGACCAGTCCAACTCTGTCAGGGTGCACCTGAGTGCACTCTCAACCCATCATCATTCTACGGAGGGTAAACCCCTCTCTGCTCAGCCTCTCATTACTTGGTTCATGTGGGGCCTTCTGCTCTCTAAGCCTCCCATCTGCCCACCCCCGGCAGAATGGGACCTCAACGTGATCGTGATGCAGCTCACGAAGCCGCCATTTGAGCCTCTGGCTTCCTGCTGTATGCATTACCTCTCATGAAAGGTCGTCTTCCTGGGCGCGCTCACCTCTGCCTGCAGAGTCAGCGAACTTCAAGCCTTGGTGGCTGAGCCACCCTACACCAGGTTCTGTAAGAACAGGGTTGTGATTCGCAGCCACCCTAAATTCCTTCCGAAGGTGGTATCTGCATTCCACCTCAATCAGGAGGTGGTGCTCCCCTCCTCCTTCCCATGGCCCCATGCTGACAAGGTGGCAGTCGTTCTCCATAGTCTGGATGGTAAGAGGGCCCTGTCCTTCTACCTGCAGCTTACGCAGGGCCACCGCAAAGCCTCACAGCTTTTCGTTTCCTTTGACCCCAGTCACCTGGAGGAGGCTGTTACCAAGCGGACCTTGTCCATCTGGGTGGTGGACTGCTTCGCCTTCACCCACGATCAGATTAGAATGTCGATGGAGCGCTGGGTCACGGCACACAATGTCAGTGCTATGGTGACCTTTGTTGCGAACTTGCTCTCCGTCCCTATGGCAGACATCTGCCGGGCCACCACCTGGTCCTTAGTTCACTCCTTTGCAGCTCACTACTGCCTGGAGAGGGTCCTGATGGGACAGCATCTTTGGCCAGGCCGTACTCCATAATCTCTTCAGGGTCTAGGCAACTCCTACCCTCTGACCCTTCTGTGTTCGGGCTACCGGAGTGATGGTTCTCCCTGGACTCTGGTGTCCTAGTCTCTCCTCAGACTCACTTGCGGCTGCTCATGGCTTGGCCGTGTTTTTCTACAAGTTCCCAGTAGCCTGTAACTAGGGAGACCCGTATGTGAGGACTGACTTCCTGCTTGTTCCTGGAGAAGGCATAGCTACTCACCTGTAACAGGTGTTCTCCAGGGACAGCAGGAATCAGTCCTCACAATCCTCCCTCCTCCCGCATGGAGTTGCTATATTTTGCCATCTTCTTTTGTTGGCTCTAGTTATGTCATTTGACTGAACAAGATGGCACCCTTGGGGAGAAGGGGACCACGCATGAGTGGTGGCATCTCCCAAAGGCTTTCTTTGAAAGCAGGGGAGATGCTTCCACGAGGGCTTTGTCGGCACTGACATCACAAATATGTGATATAGCGGAAGGGCTGTCGGGTAAGGTTTGCCTCTTTACAGATGATACCAAAATCTGCAATAGAATAGACACCCAGGAAGGTGTAGATAACATGAGGAGGGATCTAGCTAAGCTTGAAGAATGGTCTAGAATTTGGCAGCTGGGATTTAATGTTAAAAAATGTAAGGTCATGCATTTGGGCTGCAGCAATCCAAGGGAGCAATATAGTATAGGGGGTTAAGTACTTTTGTCCACTAAAGAAGAGCGGGACCTAGGCGTGGTTGTGTCTGATGATCTTAAAGTAGCTAAACAGGTAGAAAAGGTGACAGCAAAAGCTAGAAGGATGCTTGGGTGCATACGGAGAGGAATGGCTAGCAGAAAAAAGGAGGTGATAGTGTCTGTGTATAAGCCTTTGGTGCGACCTCATTTGGAGTATAGTGTGCAATTCTGGAGACCACACCTTCAAAAGGATGTGAACAGGATGGGGTCGGTGCAGAGGGTGGCTACTAAAATGGTTAGTGGTCTTCATTATAAAGCATATGACAGACTTAAGGATCTTAATATGTACACCTTAGAGGAAAGGCGGGATAGAGGCAATATGATTGAGATGTTTAAATACCTCCGTGGCATAAATGTTCAGGGGGAAAGCCTCTTTCAATTGAAAGAAGTTCTGCTACGAGGGGACATGGGATGAGGATGAAGGGGGATAGATTCAGGAGTGATATGCAGAAATATTTCTTTACGGAAAGAGTGGTGGATCCATGGAATAGTCTCCCAGTGGAGGTGGTAGGGATGAGGACAGTAATTGAATTCAAAAAAGCATGGGACAAACACAGAGGATCTCTAAAGGAAAAAAGGGGACTGTTGTAGTTGTTGATATGGAAGGACAGACTAGATAGGCCATGTGGTCTTTTTCTGTCATCATATTTCTATGTTTCTATGTTTATCCCCCAGCTGATGTTGAGTGCACTTCATGCCAGTTGTTTGAACTGGACCTTCTTGATTAGAAAAGACACAACTTTGTGTTATCGTCCATGGTAAAGAGGTTTATTGATGGAATGCCCCAACAAGAGGAAATGTTGCGGAAATCAGGTGGTTGAGCACCTATTCATGTGAATTCAAGTTTGTCCACTATTATGTTGTCTTGTCCAGGAACATAAATTGCTTTTTGGAAAGTTTTGTGCCATATCACCCAATTTCAAATTTTCATTGCCTTCTTGTATAGAAGGTAGGAATCCATGCCTTCCTGCTTGTTTTTGTAGTTCATGGCTACTTGAATGTCAGTGGACTTATCCCTGAGATCCTTCATGAACATCTCTAGAGCATTAAAAATAGGCCTGAGTTTAAAAACATTGATTTGCACTTGTTTCTCACTTATGACTAGAAAGAGAGTCTGAGCTCTGCATACTTTCTTGGACACATCCATGGTTAGTGTGATGCTTTGGATGAAGCAAATGGCCAAGAGTTAGGTTGTGGATTGACTCCTACCAATTTAAGGATCTTTTAGCCTTTGAAAAGAGGCAGATTCTGCAAGACGGAATATGGTAAAATTTATTTGACTGGAATTTTAATGTCCATTGTAAAGGCTATATGTGAAGGCGGGTATGAGGGGCCACCTGAATTGTGAAAGTTAAACGACTGAGGCGAATTATTATAAAATGGGCTGTTACTTAAGCTGTTGGTCTGCACTTGCCAAGCCCAGTCTTTGGAAAGAGACATGTGCCCTGCACTCTGATATGCCGGATAGGCTATCAGATCAACTTGTAATTGATAAGGAAATTTAATCTTTTGAGGAGGGCTATAATGGTCTGTAGCATTTACCTAACAATCATGGGAGAGGCTTTCTTCACTGGTGAATTGTCTAGACAAGGGAAGACAAAAATCTTCTTTTTTTTTGAAGGTAAGTTACTACTACTGCCAAACATTTTGTAAAGATTCTTGGGATCTACTAGGTACTTGTGATCCAGGATGGGGAGGAATCCAAGATGGCCAGGGAGTTCATCTTGATTTTTCCTTTGAGCAGGAATGTGTTTAGATCTAAGATGGGTCTCTGGTCTGCCAACTTCTTTGGAATGAAGGTAGTATCTTGAGTGTAAGCCTTTGCTTCTGGTGATAATTTCACCACGCTCTGCCATAGTAGATGGTGGATCTCTTTCTGGAGAATTGGGGTATGCTGAGTGTTTGATGAAAGACATAGAGAGCACCGGTAGCCCTGGCAAATTATAGTAAAGACTCACGTGTCTGTGATCATGTGAGTCCAAGGATCTCTGTGGTAGAAGAGCCTCATCTCATTCTTGAAGCCAAAGCAGAAGAATGACTGGTAGAACCTCCAGAATATTTGGACATAGTCCTCTTTGCTCTGCTGGTGATTGGGAGATATAGGCAAAGCCAAGATAGAAGAACAAAATTCCCTGGTTTTCAGTGCCTTGGTGACATTTTCCCACAGTTCTTTAAATCGTATAAAGGGCTGAGACAATGCTAATGTTTTTAATGAGTGACCACTGTCATCTTTTGCCTGCAGAAGCAATGCTTCAATCCTGTCGACATGAAGAGGAAACAAGGTCAAATTTCTTTTTGGAATCCATTGCTGTTGCTCTTCGTTATCTCTGAAATTATTTTAATTTTTTTTCTCCTGATTTCATTTTACTTGTGCAATGAGGAGAGATTCAGAAGATGTCCAGATGGGTACAGAGATGAGAAAAGATGGAGGAGCCAGAACAAAATGGGAATTCCATGCATGCCTGGAAAAAAAAACCTCCTATTTTTTTCTGGGCTCTCAGTCACTAAATCTAAGCACCCTTAGATTACATTGCCTTCTATAGCTGATTCGGTCTTGCCAAAGGAGAAGTAAAACTATCCTCATAATTGTTTAGTAGAGGGCTGTGGTGCAGATACAGACCTGATAATGGAGACCACTGCTCTTTTCAGCAGCACTGTAAACTTGCCATGTGTGTAGCGCTATTTTTATAACAGTAATTTGCACTGCATCTTAAAATTACCTAAAAAAATCTTGTCTATTTGGGTGAGGGAAGGGGGTAAGGATATCAATCACACTGCTAGGCCTGACTGAAGACCGAACAGAGTTTAGGACAATACATCAACTCAACGGCACTATCATGGAAGCCTTGGTGCCATCAGGCCCTGCAGTAAGCTGTGAGCATAGCTCAGAGCAACAGCAGAAAACTAATGTAGAGTTGCCAAGTAACCCAGTTTCAGGAAGGAGACTTTGTGGCTAGTCCTGGTTTTGAACCTACATGCAAAAGCAGTGTGGCTTTTGTAGTCCCTAATTCTACTCTTTTGAATCAGTGCTGCAGGTCCCATAATGCATTAGGATGGGATTGTCAGAAATCCAGGACTGGCCCAACATCTTCCTGGAACTTGGCAGCTTGGTGAATAATTTTTAAGCACTGATTTTGCTCCTTTCACTATGCACACCTATGGTAGACAAATGCAGACAGGTGACTTTTGAATCAGCTGTTTTATATTCCCTTTAGTAGTAAGCCTGTTTCCTTTCTTGCTCTTTTGCCTAATAGTCAAAGAGCACACACAACATTTTGGGCCATGTTTACTACCCCCCACCACTCTCCCATCACACCTACATCTTTTCCTCTGACAAACTCTCATGTCCCTTCCTCACTAGTCCACACCCTCTAGTCCTCAAACCTCATAACTAAATATACCACCTGACACTGCCAACCACACAAAAAAACAATTCCCGCACCTGCCACACCACACTCTCCCTCACTCAGCCTTGCCACCCACTTATAATCGTGCCATCCACACACTCATTCAGCCCCCACCACCCCTCAACCCCCTCTTATCTACTCACACACGGATACCCCAGCCAGGTACTCCGTCAATGCAAGCAGTGTTCACCTGCTGGTTTATATGGCACTTACTGTGGTGCCAACCTTTTACTCATATCTAAAAGTTGCAGTTGTGCTAAATGTGATGCTTTTTTGCTTTGTTTGAAAGTGCTGCCATCTTCCTTGTGGAGCCATGGAGCGGAATATAAATCTTCACACTTCAGTGTCTCCAGTGCCCATGCCATACTAGTGAAGTGCTCCTTGTATAGAGAGAGAGAGAGAGTCACTAGCTTATGTTCACGTTCACCTTCTCTAGATGCTGACCAGTGATCTTTCACAGCTTCAAATGAAATACGACAGAATTCAGGAGACAAACAAGCAGTTGGAGCTGAATGTTAATCTCCTCAGAGGTCACTTCCAACACCAGGTATGATGCAGCCTTCACTAGAGATTTTGGTTTTACTACTTTTAGGCGCTGATTTTATAAGTAGCTGTGTGAAGATTTACGCATGTTAAGTCACCTATTGTCAATGACGTGTGTGCATGAATGAGCATTTATACATGTATTTTAGATGGTTGCTGTTCTGTAAGCATGCACAGGGTGGAGTTTGGGCAAAGCACAATTTTACATATGTAAGTTAGAAAATACTATAACATATGTGCATGCTTGAAAAATCTGAGTGCAGGCATTTGCACCTATTATAGAGCAGATATAAGGGCTCATACGTAGTTTGCATGGGTCTTTCACCACTTTGCCCCTGTTTTGTAAAGCAAAAGACGTGCGTACTTCACTATATGGAATAGGCCTCAAATATGTGCATACTAAAATGCTTTAACTCCACAGGAGTTCTTGAAATTATCCGCATTATGTAAATCAACATTTCAACACCCCCTACTGCTTTTTCTGGGCTTTGCTGAAGTAAGTGAGGCCTGAAAAACAAACAGCAGGGGGAGCATACTGGAACATGTATGTGCACATGCTGGAATGATACGTGGTACATTAGAACAATCGGAAGTTCTGCTGAGAATAATATCGGTGTTCAAAGACATTGATATTATTGTGAGAAGAACTTCTGAGCAGAATGATATTGTTCTTATGTACTACCAGAGTAAAATTTGAATCTACACGCCGTGCTTTTTTTTTTTTACCTAGCTCCAGCCTTGTGGATTTGCCTTCCCACACATTTAAGACTTGAGTCTTCCTTTGCGCTTTTTAAGCTTTTCCTGAAGGCTCATCTCTTCACCCAGGCCTTCAGGATCACTTACTTTTTCTTCACGTTCCTATTTTTAATGGAGTTTCATTTCTGTTTTTATTTAGTGTTTTAATTTATGTTTTATTTGTTAACTTTTTTATCATTGTAAACCACACTGTATGTGCTGTCAAGTGCAGTATATCAAGAACTAATAAACCATAAACTACATGTGCACAGGACATTGATGCTGTTATGTCAGACACCTGTGCACATGTGTCTGGCTTCTTGTCCTGGTTTAGTGCAGACTTTTTGTGTGCAATTTATTTGCACGCTGTTTACAGCATGACTGCACAAAACGTCTGCGCTAAACCTGCATTTGGAAACCCTGTGCTAGAGCTTTAGCGCTGGACTCCAACACAGGTTTTCTGCATCAACCTGCTAAGCTCTCTGGGGACAGGAAAATACAGCCTGAATGTAACTCACCTCGAGCTAAATCCAAATCCCTTCTCTTTTTTCAACCTTTGATGCTTCCACCTGTCCTCAGATTGCTACTGCCAACCATCCTTGGCACACCCCCTTCTGCTGCCCACATTGTGCTCCCCCTCCTGAGGCCCTGCTGCTGTCCCGGGTTGTTGGCACTCCCTCCCCTAGTGTGAGGAGTCTTGGCCAGCTATGCATGTGAAGAGTGCTTGCTGCTTCTTCCCATACAGCTTTTCAGGACTGCCCTGCTGCTTTTCAGTAGAGCAGAAGTGTGGTACTTGGAGAGATTGCCTGATAAGGGGTGTAGATGTATACAGCCCAGCAGTGTTGGCCTGAGAAGAGGCAGCAGTGGAGGTCACACTGACTCTGCGAGCATTCCTGGGTATGATGTGCAGTAATTAGCTCTCAGTGGTACAGGGTTTTCTCCAGAAACCACATGAGAAGAGATCCAAGGATCTAAATATGTCTAACTTAGAGGAGAGGAGGGACAGGGGAGATAAGATACAGACATTTAAATATCTGAAAGTTCTTAATGACAAAACAACCCTTTTCTAAAAGGGGGGTGTGGGTAAGCTGCAAGGAGGTAGGAGCAATGCCAGGAAATAATTTTTCATGTAAAGGGTGGTAGAATGCCCTCCCATAAGAGGTGATGAAGACAAAAAAAGGTAATGGAATTAAAAAAGGAATGAGATAAAGAGGATCCCTGAAAGTCAAGAGGATGGAAATGAAGCATTGGGCACTTCAGGTCAAAACGGGTGAAATGACTTTTTTAATTTCTAAGAAGACATAGGAGGTAATCTGCATGGAGCAGCAGCTAGAGCTCTAACTATCTTACTGGGCAGACTAGATGGGTTATTTTGGTTTACTGCTATCATTTACTATGTTACTGAAATGAACAAGGCAGCCTTGGTCAGCATTACAAATGCTGGAATATGAAAAGAAACTTGTACAGCTATGGCCCCCTAGTGGAGAACTATATGTAAACACTAAGTCTCCACAAAAGGGGCTACTTAGAACATCACTTAGTCTTAGGGGCATGTTCACTAAAGGCTGCACCAGTAGAGCACAGTCGGACCAACCATTAGGCAAACTAGGGTGGCATCTTTTGGAGGATGGCAAAGATCAGGACATTCAAAGCTGAACAGTAGATTGACACTCATAGAGGCATAAGGCTTGTCTAGGGTGCCAACACTGAACCAACTCTAGGGCTGGTCCTGAGCGTGATTGTGATGCAGTCAGTGCAGAGACCTTCTCTAATGTTTGTGGGTGTGTGCCTCTGGCTCTCATGGGCGTACTTAATGCCACCCACTGAAGTGGTATTAAGTGCATCCACGCTAATGGCAACAATTATGGTTAACATGCGCACCCATAAGGCCTGAGCTAACTGCGATGTGATCGACGCTCGTTTTATGTCCCTAACCCACCCTGTCTCTACCCCCTAATGCACTAACTAGTTAGCGCTGGGTCACCAGCACAGCACAAAGAGCGCATGCTGAACGTCATGCTACCCAGTGGCACACTTTTAGTAAACCTTCCTCTTACAGCCTCAAAGGTATATGTAGTACTGTACAGATAACACATAAGAAGCAATCCTACTCTATGGCGATTACAACCTAGTCAAGACAGACAAGACAATACAAATTATGTTTAGGCTAAATCAGAGAAAAGAGTATGTGTCAGGGTGACTGAATAGGAGGGGATTGAGTGAGCACATGTGAACCTGTTTGTCTTAAGGAAGTCAGAGCTAAATTTCTATGCATGCAGTAGGTAAAACCAGGACTGGCTCAGCATGTTGACCTGTACATGGTAGTATGTGTGCTCTCATAACTCAGATGTCCAAGAGATCTGTCCATTTTGTAACTGAAAAGACAAAGCACTAGATTTATGCAAATATTTAATATGATTCCACTTACTCCTAACATAATGAGACAATCTGTAAATATTGCTCTTACACTTCATTCTTGTATGGAGTGCTTCATCAGTAAAAATCAGGAAGCATCATCTTCTGATTTGGACATATACAGTGATGCAGGGCTCTAGTAGCTATAATGGTACTAGAGTTTCATAGATTGTAGTATCTCTTTGTAGGGCCCATTTAAAAAAAATCTTCTGTAGGTGAGTTTTTGAGCCCACAAAGATTAATACAGTAACTATTTATCTGCCAAACTAGTTGGCAGCAAGTTTAATAATTTTAATATTTCAGAAATAAGAGCCATACATTTTTTTAACTAACTACTAAAAAGCCTGTTTAAGGATGGTCTAATGGTCAATGCCTTGTAGGGAGATCTGGGTTTCAGCTCAAGTCCTCTATTCCAGCTGGTTGGGGCTGGGGTTGCCGTGAAAGCAGTCCTCACAGCCCCTGATGAGAAGGGGATGAGAGAATCAGTTATCACATAATGATGGTCTCCATATTGTCCCTCCAGTCCAGTCCAGACTCCTGGGTTATGTTCCAGTTCCAGCAGATGGAGACTGAGCCTATCATACTTCTGTGATGTCACAGTATAAGGGAGAATAACTACCCCCCCCTTAAGTCAGTATGCTCAGTCTCTTGCAGGTGGAATGAGCTCAGTGCAGGTGGGCTGCACTGAAGGGATATTGGACATTTAAAAAATTTTTTTGATTTAGAGCAAGTTTGGCAGAGCAGTTAAATGGGGGGGAAGATAGTTCTTAGCCAGTTTTGAACTCGCTGGTCAGTGACAACTAACTCCCTCCTGGGAATCTTAGGCCATTTAGTCAGCTGATCGCCATGGGAGAAGAGGGGGTTTCTACAGGGTCCCATTCAGTCAGGCTTTCCATTTCCCCTCTTATCATCCGGCACATCAGTGGCTAGTTGTGAGGTGCTGTCTCTTTAAGCAGGCTCGAAGGATTCATTCCCTGGTGGCTACGGAAGCACGATGGTAGTGGCAGAGTTCACCATCGGGGGTAAGTCAGTAAATCTGCGGTGTTCGGTGATGGAGGACTTGGGGCTGGTCTGTGTTGTTCTGAGCCATCGGGAGGGTTGCTTTGTTTTGGTGATACATGAGTGTTCAGCCGCATTGACCAAATCAATCTGTGCAGCGTGTGGAGCACATCAGGGCCACCTCTCCAACACAGGTTTTTGCTGCGGCTGCGAGTCAGAGGACCATGCCACTAGCAAGGAGCTCCGGGGGGGGGGGGTTGATCTTGAGATAGACTCCTCCTCCTCCACATAGAAATGGTGTGCAGTCTTCCTCGGCTACAGTTCCTGTGGTTTTGGCAGGAACCGTGGCCATTTTGGATTCTTCTGCTCCGGCATCTTATAATGGGGCTGAAAGGCAGGATTCAGCTCCCACACTCCCCCAGAGGCCAGAAGGACAGTTGTGGCCCAACAGAGGAAACATGCTTCAGAGCGGGAGACAGAGGGGCATCCTTTCTCTCCAGAGTTTGTCTTGCTGATGCACAAGGCCACTTGCTTGAAGCAGGGCCATGGAAATGCAGGGAGAGCTGTTTCTGCTGCTCCTTGTTTGGCCAAAGAGCTTTTGTTGGGCTCTGTAGCTGCGGTCCCCGTGGATGAGGAGAAAGACCTGGAGCAAATAGATCTGCTTTTGGATCAAGCATCTGACCCCTCAGAGGACTCCTTGGAAGGTCCCACTGGTTGGCGGGCTTCAGGGGTTACTGTGGACAGAGGACAGTGAAATCCCCCATGATAAGGACCCCTCCATTGTCTGGGTATTCCAGCAAGAGGAACTGCCACAACTCATTGCACAGTTCTTGGTAGCGTTGAATATTCAGCAACCCTATGTACAACTCTATTTACAACCCATCTGCAAGATAATCCAAAAACATAACATTTTTTAACAAATATATGCAGATGATGATATATTGTACACTTCACGAGACACCAACAGTCCTGTTGTTGTTATTGTTAAGTGCCGTTGAGTCGGTGTCCACTCATGGTGACCCTCTGGATAGTTGTCCTAAATGGTGTTCGGTCTTCAGTCTGGCGGCTCAGCTGCTGTTATTGTATCGATCCATCTCACTGCTGGCCTTCCTCGTTTGTGTTGACCTTCTAGCCAAGTATGATGTCTTTCTCTAATTATCTCTCTCTTCGCATGATGTGTTCAAAGTATGAAAGTCGAAGTCTTGTCATCTGAGCTTCTACAGAAAGCTTAGGTTTGATCTCCTCTAGTACTGACTGGCTTGCTCTTCGGGCAGTCCATGGTTTACACAGTATTTGATGCCAGCACTGTAATTCAAAGGCATCAATTTTCTTCCTGTCTATTTTTTCACTGTCCAGCTTTCACATCCATATGATGTTATTGAAAATACCATGGCTTGAACAAGTCGAATCTTTATATGGAGAGAGACATCGCTGCTCTTGAGAATCTTGTCTAGGTCTTTCATAGCCATTCTGCCAAGAGCAATACGTCGTCGGATTTCTTGACTGCTTGTTGCTTCTTTATTAATAATTGATCTAGGTAGGTTAAAGTTGTCCACGATTTCAATTTCTTCTCCTTCAACGATGAACTTGTTGATTTTGTCAGTTGTCATGATCTTTGTCTTCTTTACATTAGGGTACAGGCCCATTTTGAGACTATGTTCTTTGATTGTGAGAAGCAAATGTTTCAGATCATCTTCACTTTCAGCCAGTAATGTGGTATCATCAGCATAGCGAAGGTTGTTGATGAGTCTTCCACCAATCTTCACACCTCTGTTGTCTTCATACAATCCTGCTTCTCTGATGATTTGTTCTGCATATAAATTAAAGAGGTAGGGGGACCTTTGCTTATTTTAAATCATTCTGTTTCTCCTCCCGAGTTCCTAGGTGCCCGCGCTGAGAGCTTTGGAGCCATCTGGGCTGGAGTCCAGAATGGCGGTCTTGAAGCACAGCTTGTCTGCCTTCATGGACCAGCAGTGGGCATTGATGTCTGGCAAGGCCGGGTTCCTCCACCTAGACTACCGGACCCTCAATGTCGAGGATGTCCCTTGTAAGCCGAGCCGATCCTCAAGGCCATATGGCCCGAGTCATTCCTCGGCTGAGGTCTCAATATGGGTCCCATTCGATGGGACCGAGATCTCCCCAGCTAGCATGCATGACACTAGCCGAGGAGCCTTCAAGGGGCTTGGACCGGGCTTGGGCCTGGAGCCCTCAGGTTGCCCTCCCCTCGAGTCTTCCATTGATTACTCGGAATGGGAGACTGAGGACGAGGAGTCCACTGATACTTGTTGCTGCTGTGATGTTCCCTCAGACCCGTCCCTGTCCCTCTCCAAGTCTCGATGCTGGTCCCCGCCCAAGGACATGGCGTTCCTTGACTTTGTGTGGGACATGTCGAAGGCTCTAGTGTTCCCAATGGAATCAAGGAGGACCCTCATACAGAGGAGCTAGCAGTCCTCCAATATGAGACTCCACTGAGGGAATCGTTGACGGTGCCCATCCCGCCCATCCTGGAACGGCTTGTGCTTCGCAAGTAGGAAACATCAGCAACGGTGCCCATTGTGAGCAAGTGGCTCGACTCGATGTATCGAGTCCGCCGGAGCCCTGGCTTCCAGAAGGCACAGCTGCCGCAAAGCTTCATGGTGATGGAGTCAGACATGCGTCGGCTGAAGAGCCAAAAGACGCACTCCTCGGTGCCCCCAGGTAGGGAGGCCCGCACCTTGGATGCCCTTGGCAGAAAGTGCTACCAAGGCTCGATGCTCATCGGCTGGATCCAGACCTACCAGCTGTACATGGGCATGTACCTGAGAGACCTGGCAAAGGAGCTCACTGGGTTCTTGGCTGGTCTCTCCGAGGAGTCTCTACAGTGGTTCAGGAACCTGTCCAAGCTGTTCGTGAGTACTCTATGACTCAAGCAGCCTACAACAGCTTCAAGTCAGCAACTAGAGTAGCCACAGCGGGCATCGGTGCCCAACGCCAAGCCTGGCTACAGTCTTCCGACCTTGAGCAATGGTTTCAGGACAAATTGGTCAATGTCCCATGCCAAGGGGAGAACCTCTTTGGCAAACCCATTACGGAGAAGGCTGCCGAGTTGGAGACCCAACTCGTGATGAGGACCAGGCTTTCCAAGAAGACTGCTACCCTTCCCTGATGAAAGGGCTTGGGGAAAGGGGCTGCTTACAAAAACTACCCACATTTCCATGCCTCCTCAGTTCCCCAGCAGGCTAACGGACAGGGGCATGGCCCTCGTAAGCAGAAGGCTCCTAAGCCCCAGGCATCAGCTCTGGCCCAGCCTGGAGGGAGCTTTTGACTCCTTGGGCATAGTCTCTCTTCCCCAAGAAGGACAGCAGCCCACAGGTGGCCAACCATCACCACTGATTCCCGGGCACTCCATGTGGTCAAGGAGGGTTACCTTCTCCACCTGGCACAGACACCGCCCCTTTCTTCCCAGGAGAGTCCCCCAGGTCTCCACCGGGAGTTTCTACTACAAGAACTCGCAGACCATCTTGAGGACACAACAGTGGAACCAGTACCCCATCATCTCAGGGGCAAAGGATTCTACTCCAGGTATTTCCTCGTGCCAAAAATACTACAACATCTACAACCCTTCCTATCTAATTAATGACTTCCGTACAACACTCCAAGCGATGGTATGCCCTCACTTAGAGTCACATACCGCCTGCAAATGGCACAGTACACAGTTGCTTGTATCATCGCTCAAACTCCAATACGTGAACACATCATCCCAATATTGAAACAACTCCACTGGCTACCAGTAGCCAGCAGGATAAAATTAAAAAACCTACACATCACCTTCAAGATCCTGCAGTCTGGCTCTACTACATACTTACGAACTCTCCTCCAGACAACACCAGAAACCACAGCAAGGAGAATTCACTCCAAAAACTCCCTGGCTCTACACCATCAGAATACACAAAATGCACCTGGATTGTGACACTCCCGGAAAATATAAGCACCACTACAGACCCTCAAGCATTCCACAACTCCTAAAGACATTCCTATTTAAATAATACTTTGAGGAACTAGTAACCTGATTAACACTCTGAACACCACAAGATATATCTAGTTATATAGTCACCCCTACTGCTAACTAGACTATATCTGAGCCAGTTGTAATTATATACCCAAGTCTTCACCCTGTATATGTTCCTATTTATACAAATATATGTTTCTTACAAATAGTTACAATTACTATTTATTGTAAATAGTTACACGGGATTAAGGTTACACTTGTTACCACACAGGTTAATTGTTACATGTAATTGTTCTTGGTTCTATGTAAACCGCTTTGATTCCAGATAAAGCTGTATATAAAATCACATAAATAAATAAAATGGGTCCTTCAATGGCACCCAGGAGCCGGAGGTGCCATTGAAGGACCCCTTTACTCCAGGGGTTTAGGCAGTTGAAGACAGCCTTTTTGATCCATCGGGCTCTCAAACAGATGATGGAGCTCGAATAGGAAGTGCCCGAGGCGGGCTTACGAAGGGGGCAAGCGATGGCTTGTCTGCATCCCGTTCTGGAAGCTGAGAAATATTTTCTCAAGGTTCCCAAGGTGCTTCAGAGTGGGAGACAGTGTGGCATCCTTTCTCTTACTAGTCATTGCGGTTAGTAAGACAACTACTATCCCTATGGAAGGAGGTGCAGCCCTCAGAGATGCACAGAACAAGAAATTAGAGGCTTTGTTGAAGCAGGCGTTCGAGGTGAATGCCTTGGCGCTCCAAGCTTCAGTATGTAGGGCGTATGTGGCAAGTTCCTGCATGTGGTGCCCACAGGCTCCTCCAGAACTGGCCAAGTTGGAATCAAGTTGTGCGTTTCTGGCAGATGCCTTTTACGACCTCCTGAGGGCTTCTTTCAAAGGCATGGCTTCCGTAGTACAGCACGCTATTTTTTCTGGCTCCACAGTTGGTCGGCGGATGTCTCATCAAAGGCCCACTTTAGTAGGCTCCCATTTAGAGTTAAACTCTTTGGCGAAGCCTTGGAAAAGCTAGGGGAGGCCAAGCTGGCCCGGCTCATGGAGGATAAACTGGAAGGTGGGAAGGCAGCTTCCGCGGTGAAAGGCCAGTCTAGGGATTTCTGTCAATTTAGATCAAATTGGTTTGCCCCTTGCCAACAAGGCAGATACCCCGCCCTGGGGCAGTCCTTTCTAGGCATTTGTGGAGGTGGACAGGGATTCTATTCCAACACAACCACCGGTAACAAGAAATCCCAATGAGATGCAGGGGGCTCAGGTGGAGACTGTACCAGTGGGCAGCAGGCTGCACGACTTCTACTCTACCTGGGTCCCAATCACATCCGACCAGTGGGTCCTCAAGATCATTTGTGAGGGCTACACGCTGGAGTTCGCATGGCCTCTGTATTGCCCTGAAAGGTCCCAGGAAAGCTGCAGATGGTCAAGAACACTCTGCAGTACCTACTGCGGCTTGAGGCAGTGGTGCCAGTCCCCCAAAGACCAGCTAGATACCAGTTGTTACTCCATCTACTTTGTGGTGCTCAAAAGGAAGGCTCATTCCAGTATGGGCATACCTTCAGGTCCTGGGGTCAATGGCAGCAATGCTAGATCTGGTGCCATAGGCACAGACTCACATGAGACTGTTGCAGAGGTCGCTCATGTCATGATGGTCTCTGCAGGTTCACTTGCTGTCCAAAAAATTGACCAATCCTCCAGAGGTCCAAGCCAGTCTTCAGTGGTAGCTGTATTCACCAAACCTTTTGGCAAGAATGCCTTTGGAGGCTCCGGAGTGGACAGCGATGACAACTGACACCGATATCTTGGGCTGGGGAGTGCACTGCCTAGCTCAGGTGACCCATGTGCAGTGGTCGGAGGAACAGAAGCAGTGGTCCATCAACCGTCTGGAGATGCAGGCGGTGTTTCTGGTGCTCCGAGCTTTCCAGTCGCTCATCTGGTGGAAAGTGGTGCGCATGTTCTCAGTGAACACCACGAAGGAGGCCTACATCAATCATCAGCGAGGCACAGGAAGCATGGTCCTGGCAGAGGAGATCATGCTGCTTCTTCAATGGGAGGAACTGCATTTCCTGGCACAGTCAGCGGCACAAATGGCAGGAAAGAAAAACATCCAAGCTGACTTACTCAGCTGCCAATGGTTGGATCCCGGGAAGTGGTCTCTGGAGGACTCTGTGTTTCAAGTGATAACGTGGTGGTGGGAGATGCCAGTGATGGATCTCATGGCATCTGTGGCAAACGCCAAGACCTCTCGCTTTTTCATTCGACACCAGGAGAGAATGCCAAAGGGCCTCGGTGCCCTGACACAGCCCTGACCATCGGAGGGGCTTCTTTATGTCTTCCCATCATTGTCGCTCATAGACAGACTGATTCATAGGATAGAGGCACACCGTGGCTCGGTGATACTGGTGGCGCCAAACTGGCTTCGGAGACCCTGATATGCGGACTTGACGGTGGGGAAGGCTTGCCCAACCTATCGCAAGGCCTGATTCGCATGCCTCAAGTGGATTGATTCTTGCTTATGGTCTGGCTCTTCAAAGGGTACGGTTAAGGAAGAGGGGATACTCTTCACAGGCGATTTCCACCTTGCTGCAGGCTTGTAAGTGGTTCACCTCTCTGTCGTGTGTGAGAATGTGGCGGGTGTTTGAAGATTGGTATGCTCTCTCAGCATCTATCCCGCAGATTTTGGTGTTTCTGCAGGCTGGAGAAAAAAGGTCCGGCCCTCAGTTCTTTGTAGGTGCAGGTGGCCGCATTGATTTGGTACTCATGGGCGTGTGCAGGGGGTCTCCCTGGCAGCGCACTCAAATGTAGCCAGGTTCTTATGGGTGGTGAAGCAGTTTCAGCTGTCAGTGGCTCCGGCCTGGGATCCCAGTCTGGTCTTGTCCGTGTTGGTGGAGGGACTGTTTGAGCCTTTAAGGGGTGCGACCCTCAAGGTCCTCACCTTCAAGGTTTTAGTAGCGATTTGCGTGGCTAAGCATATCTCGGAGTTGCAAGCCTTCTCCTGTTGGAAGCCTTTTCTCTTATTTGCCAAGGAGAAAGTGGCTGCGGCCTGTACCGTCCTTTTTGCCCAAAGTGGTTTCCACTTTCCATGTGAACCAGGCAGTATTCCTGCCGGCGATTCCTGACTCAGCAGACCGGCAATTGCAGAAGCTGGATGTCTACAGAGCACTTCGTCGGTATCTTCAGCAAACGGAGGCTTTCCATAAGTCAGACCATCTATTTGTCCTCTATGGTGGATCTCAGTGTGGAGAGGCTACCTCTAAGGCTTCCATCTTTTGCTGGATGAAAGAGGCAATTTCTTCAGCGTAACATATTCAGAAGAAGCCACTTACGGGCTCACTCTACCAGAGCACAGGTGTCTTTCTGGGCCGAATTCAGTCTCGTGCCTCCAGCAGAGATCTGGTCGTCTTTGCATATGTTTGTGCACTACTATTGGTTGGACATGCAGGCATGGGGGGGAAGCGTGGTTCAAGACGTGGGTTTTACAGGCCAGCCTCACAGGTCCCTCCCTCTCTTGAATACTGCTTTATACATCCAGGAGTCTGGACTGGACTGGAGGGACGATATAGAAGGTGAAATTAGCCCTTACCTTCTAATTTTATTTTCTTAAGTCCCTCCAGTCCAGTCCAGAACCCGCCCTCTAAGAGTTTCTGGGCGAGGCTGCCTGGTGTGTTGCTTAGAAGGAGAAGCCAGTGGCCCATTTGGGCATCAGACAACACTGGAGATTTTTGGTTTCCCAGTGGGGGATTGGTTGCTGGCAGACTTTCCTTCAAAAGGATGTTTGAACCTGAAAGGGCATCTATAGATGGTTTCTGCATTTTCAGTTTTAATATTCTGCTTTGCCATATGCTACTGACTTAAGGGGGGGTAATTCCACTCCCTTATACTGTGACATCACAGAAATCTGATAGGCTCAGTTTCCATCTGCTGGAACTGGAATACAACCCAGGAGTCTGGACTGGACTAGAGGGTCTCAAGGAAAGAACATTAGCAGGTAAGGTCTAATTTCACCATTTAAGGGGTTATTTTCTAAAGCTTTTTTCGTCCGTATATGTCGCGTATAACGTTATCCCTGTATACATGTGCGCACAGTGACAAGAATGTGTATACTTGTGCTTTACCCAGGTGTAGGCATGTTCGGGGTACAGCACAGTGGGAGTCAAGATTTTCATGCGTTCCTTATAAAATATGCGCGCTTGTGTGTATTTTACTCACATACATTGACACCAACTTATGAGCTGGTGTAAATGTATGTGGCATCCTTATAGCGTTGATTTCTGCATTTTGTGGGCAATTTTATAAAGACACATAGGCACTACATGGCCTCCCAACTTGTTATAAAATGACCCTCTTAGTGGTCAAATTTAGCACCCATGATTGCAAAATAGGAAAATTGCAGAAGGAGCCCTACCAAATGGCCCTTAGCAGAAGACTGTTGCTGAAATGACTGGTCTAAAGCGAGCTGGTTGAGAGATATTAACTAGAGGAAAAATACCTTTGCATATGAAGGTTTATGATGTCAGATCCCTCCCGTGGTTTGATTGACCTGGAAGCCCAAAGGAGCAAAATAAGAAAATAAAGCTTGTTTTATTATTTTGAGTTTTTATTTGTGTGTTAAGAATCTGTAAGTTCTCCAGGACCAAGCAGGAAGTCAGTCCTCACTTATGGGTGACGTCGGCGCCGACGGAGCCCTCGCGGAGCAATTTTCCCCAGCTTTCAAAGAAAGCCTTTGGGAATTGCAGCGCGCATGCGCGGTCGTCTTCCCGCCCGAGGGTGCCATCTTAGCCAGTCTTCTTTTTTCCGCGGAGCCCTACAGACGTCCCCGTCTTGTCCCCGTGAAAAAGTCGATTTTCTTCATTATTTTATCCTTTTTCCTTCGGTTCGACGCCGATCTTTTTCCCGCCCGGACTCGCGACGCCGGTCACGAGTCCTCTTACTTTTTTCGGTTTTTCTGACTTTGTCAGCTTTCGTTTTCGATTTTTCCCTGGCAGCCCGGTCCTTTGACCTCGCAGGGGCCCTTTTTCCCCCGATGGCTGCCAGTGGGTTTAAGCGGTGTGGTCAGTGTGACCGAAATATGTCACTAACTGACACACACGACTTTTGCCTCCGCTGCCTGGGCCCGGATCATGAGGAAATGATCTGTGGGCCCTGCAGCAAAATGTCCTCAAAGGCGTTGAGAAGTCGGCGGCATCAGCGTGAGAGAATCTTCGCTGACCCCAGCCGTACCCGGACCTCGTCGGAGGCCTCCGCGTCGAAAGGCTCCAGCTCGGACCGTCGCCGGAGTTCCTCCGACCGGGGTTCTCCCTCCGGGGACCATCGTCGGAAGGTGAAACCCGCGAGGGCGGCGTCGGTGGATGCTCCTGGTTCCGCGAGGGCCAGGTCACATAGCCCCGACAGCCGCCCCGGGTCCTTGGAGAAGGAACACATCCCGAAGCGGGTAAGTCCTGTGGTCCTTCTGGACTCGCCTCCGCGACAGCCGACGTCGGGCCCGACGCCGTCGGGGCCCGAGTCGGGGGCTGCTGGGTCACCTGAGCTCGGACTCAGGTTGACGGCCTTGGAGAGCAGACTGTCTGCCTTCATGGACCAGCAGAGGGCACTGCTCGCTGGCCTCGCTGGCGCCGCTGCCCCGACCGCCGGGACGTCGACGTCCAAGTCGACCCCGGAGACCGAGCCGATCCTCGAGTCGATGAGAACTCGAGTCGATCCTCGGTCGAGGTCACCCTCGGCCTCCCGTTCGGGACCGAGGTCGCCGACGCCACCTCGGCGTCGGGGTGGCTGGCGCCGCGCCCTGCCCGGGCCGACCCCACCGAGTCCTCGTCGGAGTCGGTCTGGGAGTCTGAGGAGGAAGAGTCGCCTGATTCTTTCCGGACTCGGTGTGTCCCATCGGACTCACCGGAGTCCGAGCCTCGGAAGCAGTCCCCCCCCGGAGGATGCCCGGTTCTCGGACTTCGTTAGGGATATGGCCAAGGCTTTGGCCTTCCCTGCGGATCCCGAGGAGGAGCCTCGAGCCGAAGAGCTCGACGCCCTCCAGTATGACTCTCCCGCGAGGGAACACTTTACTGTACCGGTTCCTCCTATGCTGGAACGACTACTCTTCCGCATGTGGGAGAGTCCGGCCTCCTCGCCGGTCCTGAGCAAGCGGGTCGATTCTATCTATCGAGTCCGCAAGAGCCCTGGCTTTCAAAAGGCACAGCTGCCACACCATTCCATGGTAGTGGAATCGGCCATGCATCGTCTTAAGAGCCAGAAGATGCACTCCTCGGTGCCTCCTGGCAGGGAGGCCCGTAACCTGGATGGCCTTGGCAAGAGGTGTTTCCAGGGCTCTATGCTCGCATGTCGTGTCCAGGCTTACCAGCTATACATGGGCATGTATCTCCGGGATCTGGCTAAAGAGCTAGCCGGATTCTCCGCTGGTTTGTCCGAGGAACCCTTGCGGAGGTTCCTAGCCTTGTCCACTGGCATTCGGGAATGCTCAAAGTTCATGTCCCGAGCAGCCTATGATGGCTTTGAAGCATCGGCTCGAGTGGCCGCAGCCGGCATCGGTGCCCGCCGACAGGCTTGGCTTCAGTCGTCAGACCTTGAGCCCTGGGTGCAGGACAAGTTGGTCGATGTCCCCTGCCGAGGCGAAAACCTCTTTGGCAAGCCCATGGCGGAAAAGGCTGCGCAAATTGAGACTGAGACTCTCACCAGGACCAGGCTTTCTAGGAAGAACTCCGCCCCTTCCCAGAAAAAGAAGGGCTCGGGGAAAAAGTCCTTTTACCCGAGGAAGGCGGCTGCCTACAAACAATACCCCCATTATCAGGCCCCTGCAGCTCCCCAACAGGGCCAGCAGGCCAAGGGACGGGGTAACGGGTCCCGTAGGCAGCAAGCCCCCAAGCCTGCACCACCAGCCCCTGCTCAGCAGGGTGGGGTTTTTTGACTCGCAAAGCATAGCCTCTCCCCCCCCGCTGGTTCCTCCCAGCACCGGAGGCCGGCTGGTTCACTTCGCCCACAGGTGGTCCAGCATCACCGCAGATGCCTGGGTGCTTCAAGTCGTGCGGGAAGGTTATCTTCTCCACTTCCACCAGGTCCCTCCCTCCTTTTTTCCGGGAGAACCTCCACGACCCCCTCTGCACAGGGAATTACTCCTTCAGGAGTTAGCAGGTCTTCTGCAGGAACAGGCGGTGGAACCGGTGCCACACCACCTGAGAGGTCAGGGGTTTTATTCCAGGTATTTTCTAATACCAAAGAGAACAGGGGGCCTCAGACCCATCCTGGACTTGCGCAACCTCAACAAGTTCCTTGTGCGGGAGAAGTTCAAAATGCTTACCCTTGGAATCCTTCTGCCCTACCTCCAGCAGGGAGATTGGCTATGCTCCTTGGATCTAAAGGATGCCTACACGCACATCCTCATCCACCCAAGCCACCGCCAATACCTAAGGTTTGTGGTGGCAGGAAATCATTACCAGTACAGAGTACTGCCCTTTGGCCTGTCCTCCGCACCGCGAGTCTTCACAAAATGTCTCGCGGTGGTGGCGGCCCATCTCCGGCTTCACGGCCTCTATGTCTTTCCGTACCTCGACGACTGGCTCATCAGAGCAGCGTCCGCTCCGGAGGTCACCAACGCCACTCGCCGCACGGTGACTCTCCTGCAGTACTTGGGCTTTGTTATAAACTTCGCAAAGTCCACTTTGCTCCCCTCACAGGATCTCGAGTTCATCGGCGCAAGGCTGCACACTCCTCAAGCACGAGCGTATCTACCGCTCGACAGGGCTCAACGGCTCATGGACCTAGCCGACCGTTTTCGCAGCCAGCCCCTGGTCTCCGCCAGGCGTTTCCTGAGACTGCTCGGCCATATGGCTTCCACCGTCCATGTGACCCCCAATGCCCGCCTGAATATGCGGCCTGCTCAATGGTGTCTCCGCCAGCAGTGGCGACAAGCCACAGGCGGCCTAGCAGACCTGGTGCGCGTCTCCGAGCCGCTGATCTCGTCTCTTCGGTGGTGGCTTCGGCAGCCGAACCTGATATTCGGAATGCCTTTCCAGTCACCTCAGCCAACCCGGGTGCTGACCACGGATGCATCCCTCCTGGGCTGGGGAGCACATTGCCAAGAGGCGCGTACTCAGGGCCTCTGGACCACGTGGGAGTCTGCTCAGCAGATCAACTTCCTGGAGCTCAGGGCGATCCGCCTGGCTCTCAAAGCCTTCTCCCACCTGACTTCTCACCAGTCCGTCCTTGTCCAGACGGACAATCAAGTTGCCATGTTCTACGTGAACAAGCAGGGGGGCACGGGCTCCTTCCTCCTCTGCCGGGAGGCACAGAAGCTCTGCTCTTGGGCCGTCAGTCACGGCATTCTCCTCAAGGCAGTTTATCTCCCGGGCCAAGAGAATTGCCTGGCGGACAAACTCAGCAGGATCCTCCAGCCGCACGAGTGGCGTCTGGATCCCTTGGTAGTTCAGAAGCTCTTCCTAAAGTGGGGCCTCCCCACGGTGGATCTCTTTGCCAGTCCTCACAACCGGCAGCTTCCTCGCTTCTGCTCTCGTCTGCCACACCCCCTTCGGGTTGCAGCGGACGCTTTTCTGATCTCATGGTCGGGGAGCCTTCTGTACGCTTTCCCTCCCATCCCGCTAGTCTCTCGGACTCTCTTCAAGGTGCTCCGACAATGCCTTCATGATCCTGGTGGCCCCTCGCTGGCCCAGACAGCCATGGTTTCCGCTCCTACTGCAATTAGCGGTGGAGGATCCATTCCCTCTGGGGGTACAACCGGATCTCCTCACTCAGGATCAGGGGTCTCTACTACACCCCAACCTCAGGTCTCTCAACCTCATGGCCTGGCTGCTGAGAGGGTAGTCCTTGCTCCCCTTCTCCTGCCGGCGGAGGTGGAGGAGGTCGTCTTAGCTTCGCGACGCCCTTCTACCCGCAAATGCTACGCCCTTAAGTGGCGTCGCTTTGCCGTCTGGTGTACCCAATAGTCTCAGGATCCCTTCTCCTGCCCGGTGTCGGTGATCTTGCAATACTTGCTACACCTCTCTAATCTGGGACTTAAGTCCAACTCCGTCAAAGTTTACCTCAGTGCTCTTTCGGCACATCATGTGCCGGTGGACGGTAGACCTCTCTCCAGCGACCCTCTCGTAGCGAGGTTTCTCCGAGGTCTCCTTCTACTTAAACCACCTCTGCGCCCGCCAGCGCCTGACTGGGACCTGAATGTGGTTTTGCAGCGGATCACCTGTCCGCCTTTTGAACTCATGGCTACCTGTTCTCTCCGTTTTCTGTCTTGGAAAACACTGTTCTTGATAGCCCTCACTTCCGCTAGACGCGTAAGTGAATTGCAGGCCCTCGTGTCTGATCCCCCTTACACTCGGTTCTACAAAAATAGGGTAGTCCTACGGACTCACCCAAAATTTCTTCCAAAAGTGGTCTCCCCTTTTCACATCAATCAGGAGGTGGTACTTCCAACCTTCTTTCCCAGACCACACTCCAGCCGAGCTGAAACAGTCCTCCATACCCTGGACTGTAGAAGGGCTTTGAACTTCTACCTTGACCGTACGCGGGAGCACCGTAAAGCTGCTCAGCTTTTTGTGTCTTTTGACCCCAATAAATTGGGGCTCCCGGTCTCCAAGCGTACTCTGTCCATCTGGGTTGCGGACTGTATCTCTTGGGCTTATGGGGCAGCCGGACTCTCCTTAGAAAGTCGGGTCACGGCTCATTGCGTTCGGGCAAAGGCTACGTCAGTGGCTTACCTCCGCTCTGTTCCGCTGGCAGACATCTGCCGGGCCGCTACTTGGTCTTCGAGCCAGACTTTTGCGGTCCATTACTGTCTCGAGAGGGAGTCCCGCAGGGACAGTGCTTTCGGACAGGCAGTCCTCCGTAATCTCTTTGAGGTCTGAGCAACTCCTACCCTCCATCCCGGATGTGGGCTACCGGTGGGTGATAATTCAGCGAAGATTCTTTCCTTCTGTGCTGCTGAGCTAGAGGGAGCTCATTTTTGTGCTTAGGGTCTCCGGTAGCCTTGAGCTTGGGAGTCCCATAAGTGAGGACTGACTTCCTGCTTGGTCCTGGAGAAAGCGTAGTTACTCACCTGTAACAGGTGTTCTCCAGGAGCAGCAGGAATCAGTCCTCACTACCCTCCCTCCTCCCCTTGGAGTTGCAATCGTCTGCTTATGTTCTTTTTGCAAATTTTTATGCTGTCTTTTTTAGCTATGTCATCTGACTGGCTAAGATGGCACCCTCGGGCGGGAAGACGACCGCGCATGCGCGCTGCAATTCCCAAAGGCTTTCTTTGAAAGCTGGGGAAAATTGCTCCGCGAGGGCTCCGTCGGCGCCGACGTCACCCATAAGTGAGGACTGATTCCTGCTGCTCCTGGAGAACACCTGTTACAGGTGAGTAACTACGCTCTTTCTCCATCATCCTAGGTCCATTTGCTATATAATTATGTAAAACCTATGATGAACATTCACAGTTTATGCTTTGGGTTCTTACAGAGTGTAGATCTAGCCAGCTTGTTGCTGTCCATTGCTAACCTTGGTGAACAATGCCATATGCCACATTATGGCCCTCTGCAAAACCTTAAATTGTTGCCAAAACTCGACATGATCAAGGTAGGTAACATCGTTTCTGTATTGCTCCCTTAGAAGCAGAGCACTGTCACTGAACTGATTTAAGTGGAATGATGAGATGAAATCCTGGTCAGGACTTCAATGAAACCTTTGTTGCCAGAGCAAACCAGAGTGATTCATTTTAGATATTGACAAAGACCAGAAGACTAGAATCAAGAGTAGTAGATAAGAGGTAGCTGAGTGCTGAGCTGTTAAGTTACCCAGTTCCAGGAGAGAGACTTTTTGGCCAGTTCTAATTCTGAACTTACAAAGTAGTGCAGCATGGAATTTGTAGTCCCTGATTCAACCCACTGAAATCAGTGCTGCAGGTCCCATAATGCAACAGGGAAGGGTTTGTTAGACATCCAGGACTGGCCTAAAATGTCCCTCCTGAAAATGAGTAATTTGCCATCTTTGTGACTGTTACATGTTTTTCTGTAAGTGAAGAAGCAAGGAGATTAATGTGCTATGCTTGGAATTCAAGACCTCTGCTGCCTGTGTGTGAATTCTCCCTTAATGCCCCTTCAAAACAGGGATGTGACAGGAACCAGATCAGTAAAACTGAGGCCTGTGGTATCCTAACAGGAACCAACCAGACAAAGTCTCTACCGCACCAACTCATTCTGTTATTATCTGTCTATGATGTGTCTCTTTCCTTTGCTAGGAATTTATTTTGGAAAAAATGAATGTTGAACAATTAACTTCACAACTTGCTATGGACGCAAATCAGAGGAAGAAAATTGGAGCCAGCAAAGAAATGTTGAAGAGCAAAGTTGCATCAGTTGGTGGCACTGGTACTGTTCAGACCCAGCAAAACATTTGTAAAATATGGAACCCCCAAATGTGACATATGTGTTTACAAATGTGTTTACAAATGTGTTTACACAGGAAAACTAGTGGTACAATTGGTAGCTTTTTGGCACTGTAATTTTGAAGCTTTGTCTTATTTGCATTGTATCTGCTATTTCTTTCATTTTTAAATATGTGAGAGATCCCATTCATTCTTATTGCCAGTGCTACATTAAACATAGTACAGTCAAACCTCGGTTTTCATGATTAATCCGTTCGAAAAAGTCTGACTAAAACTGAAACGTATGAAAACTGAAGCAATATTTCCCATAAGAAATAATGTAAATCCAATTAATCCGTTCCAGACACCCAAAAATATTCACAAAAAATACATTTTATAGAGAATAACTATTTTTACATACAGAAAACAATGAGAAATAAATATAAATGACTAATGAAATGGATAAATGAACATTTAACATCACTGAAAGCAAGCTAAGTACAGTACTGTACAGTACAGTACGTTAACATCTGGCCTTAGCCACCCCTGACAAGCTGCTGTGCCCAGCTCTCTTCGGAATCACATTGAATTCAGTCCATTAAAATACCTTTACTTTATCTGCTCAATGCTTCAGAATGGCAGAAAATCTTAATGATATAGCTTCAGACGTACCCTGCAAGAGAAAGAACTGCCTCCCACATTCATGCAACATCTCCTGCTTATGTTGACAGCTTTTCTTCCCTGCTACCGGGACAAAATCTCAGTCAAAAGACGTTGAAAACCGAAGCAATGCATGAAAACCGGGACAAAATCTCAGTCAGAAAAGACGTTGAAAACCGAAGCGTATGAAAACCGGGGCAAATGAAAACCGAGGTTTGACTGTATTTGTATGCAAACGCAAAGACAGTCCACCATACCTAGCTTCACACAAAGTGCCCCTTAGGATCCCCTTGGCCAAATCACTTATAATTCCAGAGGCTTTCCACCGGCGTGGGCTTCCTGACATTGCCATGACATGCATTTTGGACAGTGATTTACCTATATTGCCGACACCTGGGTAAGATGTCTTACGTGGCAGTATCCATCTGAAAACATTCCTGCATCTCTGAGTTTGCTCGAAGTACCAGCAAGCGAAAAAGCTGGGAAATAAGGCTAGAGCAGGAACCCTTTCCCCTCGGCTGGATGCCATGTAAACAGCCACAGGAAGTTTTCTGTGAGAAAAAACGGCAGTTGCACTTACAGTACAGTTGTCAAGTGAATACCACCATGGAAACTGCAGGGTAAATGGGGCCAAGCTATGTGCCTGGGAGCCTGTGAAAGAACAGCAATTGCTACAGAGGAGGAAGAAGAGAAGCACTAAGGCAGATGCTAGAGAGTAGAGAACACAGCTCATGCCCCTCAGTTTAAGTGAAATACATGCTGGGCCCAGTTTTCTAAGGTGGCAGCTGTTGTAGACTTCCTGTTGGCCTGACTTTAAAATGCATTAAGGTGTGTTCTTTCTTAGGGGTGCATCTTTTTTTCTTCTTTGTGGCTTTTATTTTGGTGCTGTCTGCACCCTGGGAAGACCTTTCTGTGGGCCGAATGCTAATTACTGCCCAATCCTATGAAAATAAATCTGTTGCTCTTACCACAAAGCCAGTGTAAGGTTTACCTGGAAATAAAAAAAGGTTCATAAAAGCAATATTTCCTGGAGCATTTTTTAAATAAGAGTGGAAGAGTCCTTGTTGTAGATGGAATGTTTTAGAAAGTCAGCTGCTTTATTCAGGAGTGGCCTAGCCCTAATGGCCAGAGCATAAGGCTGAGAAATACTGTCACATAACTGTACTGTCTAAATGTTTACACGTACCCTAATGTTAAATGTAACCCTCCAATTGTGTTGTGACGTGACCACCTTGATTGAAGGAAAAGGTGGCATATAAATCTGTCTAAATAAATAAATAGGGAAGCCAGAGTTTAAATCCTGCTGACACTCCTTGTGACCATGGGCAAGTCATATCACCCTCCATTGCCTCAAGTACAAATTTAAAGCTAGAGTTGCTAAAAGGCCTACTGCACTAACCCATGTTAACATGCATTATTTACCACAAGTTCCATTTTATGTAACAGGACCTATTACTAATAATGTGCATTAATGACATTAGCATGCCTCAGGCAAAATTCCACATCAGGCAAATCCTTTCTATCTGTGCCCTTCTCTTCCACTGACAGCTCTAGACTTCATTCATTCTACCTTGCTGCACCATATGCCTGGAACAGACTACCCGAGTCAGTGCATAAAGCTCCATCTCTGGGCCTATTCAAATCCAGGCTAAAAACCCACCTCTTCAAGGCTGCTTTTGGAGCCTGACTGTTTATTCTCTTGTTCATCAGCCATGTATAAAAGCCATCTCTAGTCCCCTGTTTGTGTTTCTGTCTTGCATAGATTATAAGCTATGAGCAGAGACTGTCTCTCATGTGTAGAAGTACAGCTCTGTATATGCCTCGTAGTGCTATACCAATGATAGGTAGTACTAGTGCACTTCAGTAAATCTAGCGCTTAGATTGTAAGCCTCCTGGAGACAGGAAAATTCTTCCTTCTCCTCAACTGGTGCTACTAATAATATAGTAACATAGTAGATGACGGCAGATAAAGACCAGCATGGTCCATCTAGTCTGCCCAGCAAAGTGGCATGAGTAGGTGCGCCCGCCGCTCCGTGCAAGTTACCCCTCCCCGTGCCTTTGTTTAGGGGTGTACTCACTGCTTCGTGCAGGTCACCTCTACTTGTTTAGATATCAGAGATGAAAAAGGTATAAGCTAAATTCAAATCCAAGGACATCTAGTCCCTTTAGGGACCTGGCACATCCCATTTGACTTGTATGTAAGATGGACAGTATTAGAATGCTTGAACACTTTTTGTCCAAGTTGATTTTACCTGTAAGTTTGTGTGCCAGTGCATATTGTAAACCAGTCTGTGACTGATTTTACTGGAGTTCCTGTGTACATTTGGTGACTGATTTTGCTTGAGTTCATTTCTGTATTATTTACCAGGAATGCTGGCCCAGTAATAAGATATTCCAGATCACGGTACTGGTACGGTAATGTAAGACCAGGAACAGTCTGGCTAAACAGCTACTGAAAAATTACAATAAACAAATTGGAAAGCGCACACTTACAGTGGAACACAGTGGTATGTTTCTTTTTTCTGTGTTGACAGACTGACACATTTGTGTGTAGGGCTCTGTGAGGAGGAGCATGGTGAAGTGTACTTTGGTGGGGTGGTGGGGGGTGGGATGGAGATGTATGTGGTGAGTGTGTATATATTTTTGTGAGAGGGATGACTGTGGGAAGGGATTTATGTATGTGTCTGTAGAGAAGGTGTGTGAAGGGAGGTGTGCCATAAATCCCCATATGCTCTTTTTTCCCCTCTCTGCTTTCTACCCCTGTCTCATCCCTTTTGCCTACACCTTCTTTTTTCCCTTTTTTCTTACTCTCATCTTCCCTTCCCTTCCATCCCCTCTCACCCTCCTCTATTTCCTTCCCTTCCTTTTTCTCCCCTCTCAACAGGCAGAATTTCTCTTCTATCATCAGAAATAGAGAGGTTCGCCAGTACGGGGGTCTTTCATGTGCTGCTGCATGGGTCTCTCCCACTCACAGGGGTTGGGTGCTCCACCAATATTGTAACTGTTGGCCGCACCGCTGCATGCATCTTGACTCCTCAACTTGCTATTCAGTCTGCGTGGCTGCTCCAGTAAAGGTGTATAGTTGTGCTTGCACATATCATGCAGTGCTCACAGATAGACCGATAAACTCTTGATGACGAGGACTTTTGTTGAAGCAAAGCATGCCAAAATTCAGCATGGCCATAATTTAATCTTTGTGTTCCAATTTTACATCACTTTGACTGTTTCTTCATCCAGAATATGAATATGTTCTTCAGATTGTTTTTCACCTGGCAAGTTAACTGGTGAGCATTACAGGTGAATTGTTTCCAAGTCTTGCAAATTTTGGTATTACCATCTAACTATGTGCTCTTCCTCTTCCTCTAATTTCTCCTCGATCAGCCATTGTCTGTACCGAGCCAAGCCTCTTCTTTTCTATTGTCTTATCCTTCAAGTTTAGCTTTACATGATGCTGGATCAAGGTCAACAGGCTCATATTTGTCCTTGTTAATAGAACTTTAGTGTGATATAGCTAGGCATGGTTTTTTGACATAGCTCAAGGTTAACATGGGTAGGTCCTTAGGCATACCAGTGATTAGGAGAGAAGCACAGGAGGGGATCCAAATCCTAGGTCCTTTGCCATTGCGTCCCCTGCCTTCTCGTCCTCTTCCCCTTCCCATCCTCCCTCCTGCATCTTCTTCCTGATTTCTTTTCCTCCAGAATTCCCATGACCCTTTCCTAGCTCCTGACCCTTCTCCCTACTACTATGCCCTTATCCCTCCTACTCAGTTCCTTGATTCCTTATGAGGAACTTGTTCAAGTATGGATGGGGCGGGGGAGGCAAAAGAAAGCCCTCCCAACAATGTCAGAAGCCAGCTGCTCAAGCCCTATGGACTGGCACATAACCTCTAGCCTATTTGTTTATGCTGCAGCTCGGGGAAGAGGAGAGCATTTCCTGGAGGAATCTGCAGTATCCTTAAGCTCCAGCAGCCCTGCCCCACTGCCTCTGTCTTTGTGCCAGCTCAAAGAGTGTCATGGTGAATGCAGCAGGAGCTGTCGGCAACTAGAAATGTGTGGCCAGTGAGGGATCTACCAGGTCCCTGAATGTTTCATCTGTCAGATCAGCAGTACCAACTAAGATAATTTCCATACCCAGAGCATTGGTTCCTCTCCCGAAGTCTATACCCAGCATTGGAGCTGGTGGACCAGGACTTCCTAGTGCAAAAAGGTAGCCCTGGAGGACATTTGGGGGTCTTTGTCTGGTATAAGAACATAAAATATGCCATACAGGGTCAGACCAGAGATCCATTAAGCCCAGTATCCTGTTTCCAATAGCAGCCAGTCCAGGTCACAAGTACCTGTCAGGTTCCCAAAAGGTATACAGATTCCGTGCTGCTTGTCCCAGGGGTAAGCAGTGGATTCTTTTTAATTGTGGTTTATGGACTTTTCCTCCAGGAACTATTCTAAACCTATTTTAAACCCAGACACACTAGCAGCTTTTACTACATCCTCTGATAGTGAATTCCAGAATTTGATTATGCGTTGAGTGAAAAAATCTTTTCTCTGATTTGTCTGAAATGTGCTATATTGAAGCTTCATTTCACATCTCCTAGTCTTTCTACTTTCTGAAGGAGTAAACAACCAATCTGCTTTTACCTGTTCCACTCCATTCATTATGTTATATACAGTATCTCCACTCAGCCATCTTTTTTCCAAGTTGAATAACCCTAAGCTTTTAAGCCTCTCCTCATAGGGGTAATCCTTCCATCCCCTTTACCATTTTCGGTCACTCTTCTCTGTACCTTTTCCATTTCTGTTATATCCTTTTTAAAATATGGCAACCAGAATTGCACACAATATTCAAGATGCAGTCGCATCTTGAAGCGATACAGAGGCATTATAATCTCTTTAGTATTATTTTCCATTCCTTTCCTTATGATTCATAGCATTCTATTTGCCTTCTTGGCCGCTGCTGCACACCGGGCAGAGGTTTTCAATGTATTATCCAGATCCTTTTCCTGGGTGGTGATTCCTGATGTCGAATCTTGCATCCTGCAACCGTAATGTGGGTTCGGAACTTTGCACTTGTCCACATTAAGTTTCATCTGCCTTTTGGAGCATAGTCTTCCAGTTTTTCAAGGTCCTCTTGTAATTTTTCACAATCTTTTTGTGTTCCAGTATCTGAATAATTTTGTCATCTTCAGATTTGATCATTTCACTTGTTAGTCCCATTTCCAGATCATTTATAAATATGTCAAAAATCACTGGGCTCAGCACAGATCCCTGGGATATATATGGTCCCTCAGACAAGCCTCCTCTGGGGCAATTATCAAGCTCCAACTGGATAAGCATGCTTCAATATCCTTAGACATGTGGAATCCTGGACCGACAAAGGTAGTGAAACTAAGACTTCTGTTATCTATCATGATAAGACAAACCTTTTATCCTCAACATCAGAATTCTTGTTTGTTATGCTCGTTGCCTGTTTTTTGGATTTATTCACACCTAATGCAGATGATATGCTAGCGCATCGCCATGTTGAGTTTTTAGGTACATTTTACTTAAGTGATAGTGCCTGTTCTGGAGGGTTCATTCATCTGTCTGTTCATTTGTCCATCCATAAACATTTGTTTGCGCCTGGGGGGATGATGGCAGCCGCCCAGGGGAGGTGCGGGGCGGCACAGCAGTACGGTGGCCCGGAGGGCAGCCCGAAGAGGTCTGCCTAGAGCAGCAGAGACCCTTGGGCTGGCCCTGGTTACCACCATACCCCTTACCCATTCATCCCTTGCTATCCTACTGAGACACACTTTACCATGGCTGTTCCCCCAGTCTGAGTCCCTCACGCAGACATGACGGAGTTTGTGAATGGAAGAAAGGGGACTGTGTTATTGTTGCATGGCTGACCAAATTGTGTGTTTACATTAAAATGTCTTTTATAAATTAATGTTTATTTAATATTCTTATTGTGATTTTTTTTTCTACTGCAGTTCTTTAATCTCCATTTAGTTTGCCTTTTGGGGATTTTCTGGACTTTGACTCTAGAATAACAGATTCAATATTTGCATGTATAATTGTTTCATTATCTAATTCATTATCTAATAATATAGTGACCTAATAGTGCCATAAAAAACAATATTAAGACACTGTATGGCCTTGCCATGTGGTTATCTACGCTACGGCATAACCTACTTGTTTGTTTCTGCTTCATGGTTAGTATGTTTCTCTGTTTACTTTGTTGCCCTGATAAAGGGTGGAGACAATTTGTGGTAAATAGAAATTATACTTACCTGGTAATTGTCGTTCCTTGAGTGACGACAGTTTAGTCCTCCACCTCTGGGTTGTGCACCTCCTCCTGCAGCTTGAAGACTGGGCATGTCAAGGTCGTGACATCACTGGATATAGCCTGCTGGTATCTCCCATCAGCCTCCAGTGTACTATTGACAAAGCAAACTCAAAGGAACAACAAATAAGTAACTATACCATAACTTTAAATAACTTCCCATTCCTCAACCGGAGGAGCCTTTTTAACCGTATCCGTCTTATATTTTCTTTTCTCTTTTTTTTTTTTAACTTTACATTCATGTCCCCCCTATGCAAACACGTTTCCTATACCATCACCTCGTTTAAATAAGAAAAAAGGAAGAAAGAACAGAGAGGGATACTCACTGCGATCTAGAAACTGAAAGGATCTGTCTACTCCTTGAGATTGATGCTCCACTCCGCCTGAAAATAAACTCTGAAGAAATCACACCCCTGGGCGGGAATGAGGACTAAACTGTCGTCACTCAAGGAACGACAATTACCAAGTAAGTGTAATTTCTATTTCCTTATCGTTCCTCCAGTTTAGTCCTCTACCTCTGGGATGTAACAGAGCAGTAATCATTGGGAGGGACCTATCCAGCCAACTCACCACACTGTTGACCCGGAACAGGCATCCTTTACTGCCAAAACATTTAGGCAGTAGTGGTTACTGAGGAAATGAAGAGACGACCTGGAAGCTGCTCTACCCATCTCCCCTGGTGGAATGACACAGTGATTCACCCATGAAGCTGCTTGTGCCCTGGTAGCAAGAGTCAGAAACCCCCCGGAATCATACAACCTTGCCACCAGAAAGCTGAGGCAACCACCGCCTTAACCCAGTACGAAATGGCCGCCTTCGCTGCTGCTTCCCCTTTGTGGGGACCTCCAACCAGCACACAAAAACAAAGAAACGAACGCTGCACCCTGCATTTAATGTTCCTATCGGCGTAAGCTACAAATAAAAACCTCCCCTTCCAGAAAAACCGAGAACTGGAAGAGAAACCAATAGGCTCAGGAGAAAAATCAGATATCACCTTTTGGAAGGACGACAGGACTGCTCGCAAACACCACCCTCTATCCAGAAAGGGTGAAAACGGCTCATGACATGACAATGCCTAAAACTCCGAAACTCGTCGCGCCGAACAACGAGCTATCAAAGCTACTGTCTATAACAGCAAATCCTTTACCGACGCCTGGAGTAAAGAATCAAAGGGCTCTTTAGCTAACGCCTCTAAGGCCCAATCGGGATCCCCCGGCAGCACCCGAACTCTCCTTGAGGAGCGCAGTCGGATCCCAACTTAAGGAAATGCTACACATCGATCCAAACACCTAGCGCTAGTCCCTTCACAGAACCTCTACAGCCGGAAACAGTCGCCTGCTGGATCCTCTAAGGAACTGGCCGCTAGTTCCTTCAGACACTGTCCTGCAGAGAACTCAGACCAAGGATACAGACACCTTTGTCGCCCGGACTTGCCGCCGTGAACAGCAGCCTTCCAAAAGGCGCTAAGCACGGACCTATGTAGCAGAAGCAGCCTGCCTCCTTGCTCTCAACAAGGTGGCGAAGACTGCCGCAGAATAACCCTTCTTCTTCAGCCCCGCCCATTCAAAGGCTAAACCGTAGGCAGGCACCGATCCACCTGAGACATTCGTCACGGACCTAGCCACAGCAGAACGTCCGCTACCGACAACTTCTAGGAAAAGCCTGTTGAGTAGGCGAATGAGAAAAGCCTAGTACGGCCGTCTCGTCCAACCGGGTGCTACCAAGAGTACCTTTCTCCAAAAGCCTCGATATGCCAACTAGTTGCCCTATGAGAGCCCACGGGGAAAGGACAAGACAAAGACTTAATTGGGAGCTTACTGACCCCCGACTTGGACAAACCATCAGCTGCCCCATTCCTCCACCAGAGAGACCTCCGGGTGAACCCCAAGGAAGCCAATAATATTAGCTAGCGCTTGAATTAAGCCATAATGCACATTTGCCCCATAAAGCAAATCAGGCTCTAGTCAATTCAACTCCCTGATCCTTTCCTGTTCCAGGCGAGTAGACTGCCGTAAACACTGCGACCACATGAAGCATGCTCTCGCCTCCCCAGGCTCTACAAATGGGAGCTTGTAAGGCCAGAGCATTGCTCCCAACGATCGCTTCAGTGAACCATCTACTTTCCTATCTTGCGATAAAGAAGATTGCTAGGGCTCTCTTCCATACAGTGAGTCCACACCCCCTGGTAGTACAAGGTGTGCACTGTGCACCCACCCACGTAGTACCCACCCACGTAGTACCCAGGCCTGCCCCTGCTTAGCCTCAAAATGTCAATCAAGAGCAGGCGAATTCAGGACAGCTGAATACTTTTTTTTTTTTTTTATAAAGACACCTCTTAACCAAAAATTCCTTCAGCATATGTTAAGAGACGCTCTTTCCGTGCCAACAATATGAAGTAGAAAGAACTCCCAAACACAGGCATACTAATCCACGGCCTTCCTGCTAGAGTAACGCCCCATTCCGTCTGACTGCACATAGATGGACTTTATATTTTAAGTTCAACTAGCACCTGGTGATATGAAATACAGCTCTCATTCCGCAGTGGCAATTGAGTCAGCAATGAAGAAGCCGAGAAACTGCAGACCAGTTCCCATTATACCACCTGGTAAAGACTCCACTTTTAGACCACTGAAGCAAAAAAGCATGCGAGAGTGCCTTGTGTCCTGTCAGTAGCTGATCGAATTGAAGTGATTCAGTGTATGCAGGGCATTGTCCAGAGAACGCAAGGCCCCTCCTCCAGGCTAACTCCACATTCACAGTCTAAACCGGCAGTCACCTTGGCTGATGCCGATCAGCGCGGAAGCCATCTTGTAAGCCCAGCATATGAAGTATGCCTACTAGAGTCTGAGCCGCTGCCATTGCTGCTAGAGAACTAACCTGGCTGCGTGCTTCTGGCCCCCCATTAAGGCATTCGCTGAACATTAGCAGAGACTCTCCATACTGGAGAACCTCTGATAAATGGAATGGGAGCATAGATAGCTTCAAAGGCCAGAGTTCTATTTTGCAACGTCTCTCCGCTGAGCTGCCTTTTCCATATGTAAAATTAAACCACATATAGCCAAAATTAAGACATTACAAATCTACCGTAAAATCTTATAATTTGGGCAAAGCCAAACTAAACAGGAACAATTTTCCATTGAGAAACCACACAACTATAAAAACCCCTCTCATGACATAATGCTTATGGCAGAGCATTCCACATCTGTGGACTGGCCATGGCGCTCACCCAAGCACCTGTTACACTCGTCCAAGAGAGTTATCACCGTAATTCCTTTTGACTTGAATATGTTTACAGCGGATCATAGCGCTATATCACAGCAGCTAAGCCAAAATATTACCCTGCCATATAAACCGACTTTAACGCTTTATAGGACCTTCTATGGATAGCGGAAGGAGATTCTTGTAAATCAACATAGCTATGCCCCTTTTTCTTTTCTTTTTTTTTTTTTTTTAAAGTATAGGACTCCAAAAACCAAGTTTCCGCCAACTCCAATGAAATCAAAGCAGATCAGCTAAAATTACCCAAACTGCTCCTATAGCTTTGCAAGAAGCTACCAGCCCCCGCTGCACCCAGTTGTCCTTCCCCCCTTATCCTGGGGGATTCTGCATTGCAGGAGGCGTTGCACACCCCCTGCCAGCCTGCTGCGTCTGCCAGGGAGCTGAAGAGCAAAATAGAAAGTAGAACCCCTGGAAGCAAACAGTGTCCCGTCCTTGGGATTCAGGACACAAAAGGTAAAAATCAAAAGTAAAATCAACAGTGTTAGCTAAAAATGAACAAGGCTAAATCTCACTAAAGCGAGTTTCTTTTTATTTTTGAAATCCCACCAAAGTCCGTGGGACCCAAGCTTTCGAACACAGCCCCTAATGCTGTGCATTAACCACAACCAGAGAAATGAAATGAAACCCTGCTCTAGTAATAGATGAGAATTTCCTGGGAAGGGCATGCTAAGTGTTGCTATGAAATACACAGGCACCTCCCCCGGCCTTCCTGCAGTCAGAGAAATGGCAGTGGAATACACCGACCACCTTGCAAATGGAGGTCTTAGAGGTTGCTGCCTGTGTGAACCTGATGAGTAATATGATTTTGTATTTTACCAACCCCCCCCCCCGCCACAGGGATGGGGGCACTGAATACTATATGTGATTCATGAGCAGCGCTGCCATTCGGCGGCCTTTAGAGCACCAGAGCCAGACCAATGATACAGAAGTTAAGAGCTTTAAATCTCGGTCATATAATCCTGATTTCAGAACATTACAGCTGCTCTGTGGCATTTCTTTCCTGACTTGCAGATAATGGCTGCATACACACAGTCATAGAAAGGCACTATTGAGTGTACCAGCTGCCCTCTGGTGGCCATAGACCGTAGCACAGGCACTTCTTGGTTGATAGTTTAACTGTCAGTCTATTTTTTTTATATCCTAAGGTTTCCTAAACCTGTCCCTGTGAATTTTGGGCAACTTTCACTATAGAATACATAAAAGCACACTTCCAGGCTGTCCCTCCTTCCAACTACAAGTTAGGGCTCTGCCCTTGAACCTAAAAGCTGGCAATTTGCCTAATATCCTGGGACTTAACAGCTGCTCCTCAGAGACATGATTAGGAGGGAAAGAACATGTGGTATCAGGGATCAATGCCAAAACTGCTGTCCTATTTTTAAGTTTATTCTTATTTATTTTATAAAGAGGATTGACAACAGTCCCCCTTAAGGCTGAGGAACCCCCTGAGCCTCAAAAAAAACCCCTACAAACAAAAGAAAGAAACAAACACTAGGCCCAAAAATCTAGCTATTCTGCCTGTTGTTTTCCTCACACAGGCAGCTCACTGCAACTCTCACCATGCGGTCCAAATACCTAGAGAGGAAATGGCCGCCCCTTCGCCAATGAATTTTGGCGCCAAGAACAACAGCCGCTGCAAAAATGAGGCCTCAGGAGACCGACCGAGCCCGAAGGCCTTACCTGCAGGGCAGAAAGCCACACAGCCTGCTCCTACCACCTTGAATTCCTCCGATCCTCAAGCCGCGCTGATGCGCCTGGCAGTCGCAGCAAGGATCGCTCAGCCAGTTCCACAGAGTAAAATTAAAATCCCGCAGCAACGGAGAGGCTCCATCTCACACAGCTTCAGTGTGGCTGTACGGGTCCCGGAGCTCTCTCCCGTACCATCAAGGGAGAGAGATCCGCACCGGCAAATGCCTGCAGCAAGTGAAAATAACTGAGAAGGAGGGAAGGCGAGAGCTGCTACTAATTTAAAGAGCCAGGCTCAAATTTAAAATTACTGTAAATAAGGAAATTTGCTCCTAACTAAAGGGAACTAATCCCTGATTGCCAATTAACCAAAGGTAACTGGATTAAAAGTAAATTAAAGGTAAAAATCAAAAGTAAAATCTGAATAGAATTTGTCACACTAAATGCTCCTTATCTGTTCCCCCCCAAGTGAGCCCAGAAGCTAGGCTCACTATGTCCTCCTGCTGCAAGGAGACTGGACACACTGGAGGCTGATGGGAGATACCAGCAGGCTATATCCAGTGATGTCACGACCTTGACATGCCCAGTCTCCTAGCTGCAGGAAGAGGTGCACAACCCCAGAGGTAGAGGACTAAACTGGAGGAACGATAAGGAATACAGTATTTGTGTTCACAAGTAGAAAAATTAAGTTTCTTATTTCTGCTGCATCAGTGTAAGGATAGCACTAACTTGCTCTAGGTTTTGATTCTAGCTTAGACTCCTGCTCTCTGCACTGAGTGCTGAGAGGGAAAGCCGGAGAAACTTGGATATTATCTGCCGTTATATACTATTGGGTCTATTCTGTCCCACGAATAGACCCCATAGTATATTCGGCCCCCGGCCGGCTCTGTCAAAAGCCTCCCTGTACAAACAAGGATTTTGTATGGGGAGGCTTAGGGGCAGGAGGGGGCATTGCGGAGGTGTAGTTAGGGCAGGTAGTGGGCGATCTGCGACCCCGGATGTACAGGGCCGATTCTGAAGCTAGCCCTGTACATCCAGGGTCGGCAGACTGGACAAGGGATGGCAGGCCCGGGCAGCGCAAATAAGGTGAGGGGTGAAGGGAGTTCCCCGCAGCCCGACCCTGGCCATTGAAGGCCAGATCGGGAGTTGGGCTGCAGGGAAAGGAAAGAGTAGTCGGCGGCCGGGGATTGTGGCTCCTGAATGGATGCCATGGCACCGCGGCTCCATTCAGGATTCTGACTGAGTTAGCCAGGCCTAGCTGTGTACATGCAGGCTGATCGGAATCAGACCCTAGACCCGATTCTAATCCTGCAGGATCGGAATCGGGTCTACCTCTCTGTGTCCCAATTCCGATTGGGTGTACAGGGTCTTGGATGCACGCTACTATGTTACCAAGTTGGCTCTGATTCAACTGCATAAAAATTAGAATTTTCTGGATCACCCAGGCTCGTCCATTTCTTGTTGGGTAGGACTTTTAATATGAATGAACAATAAGTAGCTTTTTTAGCTCTTTTTGATGAGCTGATGCTGATTTTTTTAAGATAAGATGGCTCCCCATTTTATTCTCATAAGAAGTCATATGTAGTGTGAGTATCCAGCGCAGTAATCATCTTTATCCAGACTTGTGAGGTGGATCAAAAAAGGAACTCAAAACTAAACTTCGGATGTCATAGATACAAGCCCTGGTTTGGATTTAATTTGATTGCAGGCAGCAATACCTCAAGGGTGCAGCACTGCCAAGTTACCCAGTTCTGGAGGAAGATTTTAGGCCAGTTCTGGATTTCTGACAGTACTAGTCTGATACATTATGGGGCCTGCACCACTGATTTCAGTGGGTACAATGAGAGACTACAAATTCCACAATGCTTTGAGATGCAAGTTCAAATCCAGGACTGACCAAAAAATCTCCCTCCTGGAACTGGGTAACTTGACAGTTCCGAGGATGCTGAGCTGCACTAGATTCAGCTCTCCTTACTTCTAGCTTTGATAATGGCCTCCTAATACCTAATTGCAAATAATTTGCATCCTGTTTCAATAACCAGGTTAAGTGTGAAACACGTAGGCTATTTTAGCCTGCATATATTGCACCAGTTTCTAAAGGGAAACAACTCCTGTCATTTACCTTGTAAAAAGGAACAGGTGCAAAGTACACACGTTAAAACCACTGGTATACTTTTACATCTAGCATTTCTGTGGGTGGCTGAACAAGGGCAAAATAGTGTGCACGCTTTAAGAAATCCCATGAATGTCCATTATATTACTCCACTAACCTAAATGTCCATGGACATGCTGCCTTTTAGTGCAGCTAAAAGCAAGGGGCGCCATGCATTTAGCCACATTCAGGGAGGACACTTTTTTAAATTATATTAAGATGTTTATATTCCATTAATTAGGATTTATTAACCACCTTTGTGGTGTAGAATTGGTCTCCCCTGACAAGGACAACTTACACTATAATAGCAACATAACAATAGCAAAATGACCCTATGTCAACATAATAGACAATTAGAACATTGAGATAAATTTGGAGATAGGCAATAATACACAGCAATAATATACAGTGTCAGTAATGTACAGCTTAAACAGCACAGTAGAACAGTCAACATAGGATACTCACAATGGCAGTTTAATACAAATGGACCACTCCCGGGGACATCGGATATGTGGCAACTGTTCTATTTGTGAGGTCTCTAAGGAGGTTACTGTGTTTAATCATAAAGGTGAGATGTACACTATCAAAAGCTGTACTATTTGTGACTCTAGTTTTGTTGTTTATCTTATTCGATGTCCTTGTGGATTGGTGTATATTGGTAAGACCATTCGCCCTCTTAGGCTTAGGATAAGTGAGCACAGAAGTCAGGTACGTTGTGGTCGTAAGGAAGCCCCTATCGTAAACATTGTCTGGATGTTGGACATGTGTTTGCTGATTTGTGATGCTTTTGTATTGATCAGGTTCTGAATGGAAGCAGTGATCAAGATAGGGAGTAGCTTTTGGGGCGGCGAGAACAACTGGATTTTTTGGCTTGATTCAGTAGCCCCTGGAGGGTTGAATGCTCAGATTGAGTGGAACATTTGTTATTGAAAGGTTGGGTGAGTTGGTCATTCCGTGTGAGTCCGTTTTGATAAGTAGTTTTGGTTTTGCTGAGCAGAGCTATTTGAGTGTGATCTTTAGTGTCATTGAGCTGTGGAAGTAAAATTACATTTGTTCTGTGTTCCAGTGTTGTGTTTTTTATGCCAGTGTGATTTTGTTTTTTGGACCTTTTTGGTGATTGGCTAATGCTGATGTCATGTAGGTGTGGTGGGTATGTATAGGAGTGCACATGTGCGGCGTTTTTTCAATGTTTGCGCATTTGTGTGAAGGATGTGCATATCGTGCATGGCTACCTATGAGCTGTTCTGTGAATGTATAGGTTTGTGTTTTTGCATAAAGTTCTGGATTGCTGCTCTTTGGGGTTTTTTGCTGCCATTATCTTCTTATGATATCTATTGATTTTATATGGTTGTTCTCTGTTCTCCTCTACAGCATTTGAAATCTTCCCTTGAGAAAAGCACATGGTGAAACGCCTAGCCGGCATCGTTGATGGCATTGGGGGTTGCATAAGAATGACTGACTGACAACTAAGGTTTTGTTTTTACAGTTGTTTGGTTGCTATGAGACTGAGGAATTATATAAGATAAGTGTGGTTCCTTATCATCCCTCCAGTCCAGTCCCGCACCTCTGGGTAGTGCACCTCCTCCAGCAGCTTGGAGACTGAGCATGTCATCTTTTTGATGACACTAGTGTACATATGCAGCTGGCAAAGCCCACCAGCCCCAGTAAGCTCAGTCTCCAAGCAGCTGGAGGAGGTTGTGAGCCAGGGTGCTGGACTCACTGAAGAGACAACTAAGGAGATAGGTTTAGTTAGAGTTTGCTTTTATTTCCCCTGTTAAGGTGCAGGTTTCTTTGTTTTTAAAGGCAGAAGTGTAAAAAAAAAATCAGAAGGAACAGAGAGAACCCAGGAAACAACAGGGCTGAGGGGAGGATATTCCTTCTTCTCCCTCTCCCCCCTGGATTTCAGGGGGGGGGATTTCTGTGGGGGCTTTCCACAGTCCGAGACTTCTGGCTGCTCTCGAACCTGTTATCGGGTGAGGAGCCGCTGCAGGGGCTGAAGTTGCTTGACAGGAGTGAAAGCTGGCAGCCCCGAGTCACACCCCTCAGCGCCGAAGCCAGGAAGGAAGGCTGAGCACGAAGGGTAGAAAAGCCATGCAGCAAAGAGGCTCCAAGGTAAGAGTGGCGGGGGGAGGACAGCAGGAACCCCTAGCAACCGCCAGAACACGAGGAGAAAGAGCGGCCTACAGCTGCATGTTTGGGAGTCTGCAGCGGTATGGGAAACTCCCCCTGCTGCATTTAGGCGCGATTTCTTCTTATTCAGGGACGCATGTGTTTAACCTCCTGCTGTGTTTTGGGTGCCTGGGAGAGGCAGCCACCAGAGAATAAAGTAGGCCCTCTTCCTATGGGGCATTTGCAGTTTCTTTTTAATTTCAGTTTCAGTTAATTAGATTTTGGTTTGGTTTTATTTTATTTTAGTTCAAGTACTCTAGTGTTCTGTGCCTGAGCCTGTGGAGGTGCACTGTGCTGGGGATCCTTTTACCTAGCCGGGTACAGATTGAAGGCATTCCTGGGGAGTGACCCCAGCCCTTCCCACCATGCCGGCCAGACCGCAGTACCTGGTATAGGATGGTATCAAGGGGCGTGAACCCCACTTAATCCTTAAGCATTCCTTGTGTTATACAGCTCAAAACTGATTCAGTGCACAATGACTTGATGCAGACATGTGGGAAAGGCCTAATCAGATAGGCTATTGTTTGTTGCTGGGCGGATTTTCAGAGGACTGTTGTGTTAGGTCAGGTGATGTAACTGGCACTTAGTTGAAACATTGTTGCTTTCTCCTGAGAAGGGTCGGATAAAAAGTCAGAGATAGAGATAGAAATAAAGATAAGTGTAATAAAAAAGTGCTGCATATAGGTTTGTAGCAGCTACAGCTCTGGGAAAAACAGGAAGTACCTGCATACAAGAAATGTATGTAATTTGAAAGCTAGTGAGTCAGTGGACTGGACACAAATGAAATCCTTCCATCTGTCTGTGGTCAGTGAGTAACCTGACATGATCATCTCTTGTTGCTTAGCCCAGATTATGTACCTATTAAATCTGTAATATTGCTTGTAAGGGAAGCTGTACTCCCTTATAGCCATTTGTAGTATCAGAAGAAAAACGTAAACTTTACTTGGAGAACGTGTCAGTTTGATTGGATCACAGCAAGGTCCATTTGATATCTTTTAAGATACAACATTGCAGTGCAATCTAAAAATCCTCAAGATATGCAGTCCCTGATGTGGTGTGGTCTCGGAGCCAGGCGTCTGCCTAAACTTTACGCAAGAGGCTGTCATGGGAGCAGGACCTGCAGGATGAGATGAGGCAGGAGAGTCCCTCCCGGTTGCAAGAGACCCTGGGGCGGGGGCGCCATGTTACCTTCAACGGATCAGGCCCCCGGTCCCTGCACGACCATCCCCTCCTTGAGCCCAGGGAGCAGTAGGGCTCCTGGGGGAGTTCTCACCAGAGATTTTCTTACGTTTGCAGAAGGCGTTTTGCCTACCAATTGGCTCCTCAGCCCCAGAACACAGGGCTAAGAGGATGTTAGACGCAAAAGAGCACGAGTCAGGAGCAGTGGCATCTAAGTGGGCTAGAGGCTTGGAGGAGTGGCAGCAATCGCCGTTGTCAGAGGGGCTGGATGGGGAAGATCTTGACACGGAGCTAGATCTGCAGGAAGAGTTGGAAGAAGGAGAGAGCCTAGAACAGGAGGATCAGGCTCTGATTGTTCGGGTTTTCCCCCGGGAGGAGCTACCAGTGCTCATCTTTATGCTTATGTTTATGCAATTTCTCAATATACTGCCCAGGCCGAAGGCCATTAGGGCGGTTTACAATCACTACAAGCGGGTACTGATACAATTCTTCGTCCCAAAAAGGGCTCACATTCTATATGTACCTTGGAGACCCTCAAGGCCCTGAATATGCCTGCTAACCTCCCGGCAGAGGAAGAGGCGCTGTAGGATCCGCTGTTCCAGGCGGTACAGAAATCGCAGAAAGTCTTACCACTACATGGAGTAGTAGGACAGATGATCCAGGATGAGTGGGATCTGCCGAAGGTTGGCCTTAGAGGGGTGCAATCCATGATGGACCTATACCCGCTGCCAGAGCAAGAACGAGCTCCTTTGATCACCCAAAGTGGGCACAGCGATGTTGGCAGCAGTTGAAGAGACCTTGACTTGTCTCCTGCAGCTGAGAGCCATGGAACTGGTTCCGCGAGACCAGTACGTCTGCGGTCGATGCTTCATGTATTTCGTGGTGCCCAAATGGAAGGTTCCTTTTGCCCAATTCTCGACTTCGAAGGCATGAACTACGGTCTCCGAGTACCGCATTTTCACAGTAATAATGGCGGTAGGAAGCAGAGATTTTGGGAGATTCTCGATCTCGCAGAGGCGTATCTGCACGTTCCCATCAATCCAGAACATCGTCAGTTTCTCCGCTTTGCAGTGCCAAGGGGCCATTTCAAGTTTCGAGCGTTGCCTTTCGGTCTGGCGTCCACCCCCCATACCTTCACCAAGGTCATGGTGGTGGTGGCAGCGGCAGCTCTCCACAAGGAAGGGGTTCTCGTCCACCCATACCTAGACAATTGGCTGCTCCAGGCGATGTCCAGGGATGATAGCGAAAAGACAACAGCACGGGTGGGAGAGTTCCTTCAAAGTCTCGGTTGGGGTCAACCTGGCCAAGAGTCAGTTACGGCCGACCCAGGAGCTAGAGTATTTGAGAGCGTGCTTTGATACCTGCGTGGGCAGGATTTTCCTGCCGGTTCGCCGGGCGCAGGAGCTACAACAGTGGATACGGCAGGTCCTGAAGATGGCAAGACCATCAGAGTGGCGGTATCTGCAGGTTTTGGGGACGATGGTGGCCACTCTTGAGCTAGTCCCATTGGCAAGGGTGCACATGCAACCGCTGCAGAGAGCTCTGCTCAGTTGATGGCCCCATCAGAGTCAACCCCTGTCCCAAGTACTCCCCTGCCCGCGGGGTGCCAGGAGAGCCCTCAGTTGATGGCTGCATGTGGGGAGCCTGGAAGGAGTCCCCAGTGTGGGTTCCTCTGATGACCGATGCCAGCCTGTCAGGTTGGAGAGCCCATTGCAAAGGACGCTTTGTTCAGGGACAGGAGTCCGCAGGAGGCCCTGTGGTCGATCAATAGGCTCGAGATGCGAGCAGTGACATTGGTGCTAGAAAGTTTTGAGCCATGGTTGCAGGGGAAGGTTGTCCAAGTTCTCTCGGACAATGTGACCATGGTGGCTTACATCAACCGGCAAGGAGGCACAGGCAGTGCAGTCCTGGAGGAGTCCAAGAAGCTGTTTGGAGGGGCAGCAATTCGTCTGCAGGCATTATCAGCAGTGCATGTAGCAGGAGTTGACAGTGTGACGGCAGCCTACCTCAGCTGAGTGCGCATGGACCCCAGAGAGTGGCAGCTCAATCATGAGGTGTTCAAGCAGGTGGTCCGCCGATGGGGCACACCAGTCATGGACCTAATGGCAATATTCGAGTCGGCCAAGGCCTGACGGTTTTTCAGCAGAAGAAGAGAGGAAGTCCAAGGGCCTGGATGCTCTAATTCAGCAGTGGCTCGAAGAGGGTCTTCTCTGTTTTTCCCCTTGGGCGCTCATAGGCCGGTTAGTGCAATGTCTAGAGGGGCACCGGGGATTTGTAATTCTGGTGGCACCAGACTGGCCGAGATGCCAGTGGTATGCTAACCTGATTCGGATACTGGCGAATTGACTGTGGTGGCTTCCGGTTGGAAGGACCTCTTGACACACAAGCCACTTCGTATGTCCCAGGTGGATCAATTATCGCTTACGGCATGGCTCTTGAAAGGGCGAAGTTGAAGAAGAAAGGTAATCGGACTCGGGGATAGCAACCTTGCTACAGGCCCAGAGGTGGTCTATGAACCTGGCATGCATCTGCGTAGGGCGCATCTTTGAATTGTGCGGAGGGAGGCAGGCGCGCCCTTCCACTGCCTCTGTCCCGGACATCTTGGTGTTCTTGCAATCCGGTTTTGATAAGGGTCTAGCTGCCAGTTCCTTGAGGGTACAACTGGCATCGATTTCTGGTTAGCTTGGAAAAGTCCACAGGGTGCCGTTGGGTACACACCCAGATGGGCTGAGCTTTCTAGGGGCGGCGACCCACCTGTGTCTGCCAAAGAGGGCAGTGGTACCGCCTTGGAATCTCAATCTGGTGCTGATGGTGCGGTCTGAGGAACCCTTTTAGCCACTGAATCGAGCTTTCCTGAAGGATTTGACTCTGAAAATGGTATTCCTGGTGGCAATTTGCTCGGCACGCAGGATTTCGGAGCTTCGGACCCTGTCATGCCAGGAGCCATTCCTTTCCTTCTCCAAGGAGAAAGTAGTCCTGTGCCCGTACCTTCATTTTTGTCCAAGGTGGTGTAAGCATTTCATGTAAATCAGGCCATTTCCTTACCGGCTCTGGCAAGCTTGGATGTGGGCAAGAGCGGATATGGGCTTTGCCACTCCACAGCTGTGTCATTTGGATGCGACGGTATGTGAAAAGGGCTGGAGATCGGACCGTCTGTTGATTCTGTTTGGCGGGTCGCGCAAAAGTGAGGTGGCAGTTAAGCCTCCATTTCCAGATGGATCAGTGAGGCAATCACACCTGCATACATCTTGAAGGGTAGAGCCGGTGGTGTTGCAGACGCATTCCATGAGGGCTCAGGCAGCCTCATGAGCTATAGTTTAGTTCCGCCGGTGGAGATCTGTAGGGTGGCATATTTTATCTGAACATTTTCGACTAGATGTCCAGGTGGCGGGGACGCTTGTTTTGGATCAGCAGTGCTTCAGGCTAGTTGTGCAGGTCCCTTCCATTAGTGTTTAACTTCTCTGATACATCCCAGAGGTGCGGGACTGGACTGGAGTGACGATAAGGAAAGAGAAATTAGACTTACCTGCTAATTGTTGTTCCTTGAGGAACTCCAGTCCAGTCCCGGAACCCTCCCTGAGTGCTTTCTGTGATAATCTATGCACACCCTGATCCTGAAGCTGGTTCCCTTGGTGGCAGAGGTGGCCAGGGGGAGCCGGGGAGGGGTGTGTAATCATTGTTTGGGGGAGGGGCAGACCAGAAGAGATGTCAATTGCTCACTTCCCGCTGATTGGAGTTGCTCAATGGCTCAACAGGTAGCCCCCCCCCCCATTCTGGAGGGGGGGACGGGGTATCCTTTCCAGGGGATGGAGGGGGTACTAGGTTTTTTTAGACGTAGAAGTGTTTGTTGCATGTTTAGCTACTTATTTGTTGCTCCTCTGAGTCTGCTTTGTCAATAGGTACTGGGGCTGGTGGGCAGTGCCAGCTGTATATGTATACTAGTGTCATCAAAAAGATGACAAGCTCAGTCTCCAAGCTGCTGGAGGATGTGCACTACCCAGAGGTGCGGGACTAGACTGGATTTCCTCAAGGAACATCAATTAGCAGGTAAGTCTAATTTCTCTTTTTTTGCATTTGCATTCTGATATATACCGTGTATTTGTGATATGTCATATGCTCTAGATGAGAATAGAGATTTTCCAGGAGTTTTTTCTGGCCATTGATGTTTGTGGGAAACTTTTGGTGGTTATGCCTGTTGTTTTAGCTCTAAACCCTAGTGATTCTGAGGCCTTTTTCTCCTCACTGTTTGTTTTTGTATGGAATATTTGTTCCAATTGAAGATTGTGTATATGTAGAGTGAACTTTTTTCCTTTTTCAGTTCTGTTTTTTTTCACTCTGATATTGACCCTTTATTAGTACTGTGAATGTCACAGCAGGACATGCTAGGGAGATAAGGTTTTTAGATGAAATAAATGACTGCTTCTTGGAGCAGCTGGTTCATGAACCGACAAGAGAGGAAGCTATTTTGGACCTAATCCTTAGTGGAACAAAGATCTAGTGCAAGAGATAAGGGTTTTGGGGCCACTTGGCAACTGTGATCATAGCATGATTGCATTCGATTTAATAAATGGAAGAAAGACGGCAAGGAAATACACAGTACTACTGTTTAACTTTCAAAAGGGAAATTATGATAAAATGAGGAAAACAGTTAAGAAAAAACAAAAAGGAGCAGCTGCAAAGGTTAAAGATTTGCATCAAGCATGGACGTTGTTTAAAAATACTATCTTGGAAGCGCAAACCAGATGTTTTAAGAAAAGTGGAAGGAAGGCCAAAAAACTATCAGCAATGCTTTAAAGTGAGGTCAGAGAGGCTGTTATAGTGGAAAAAAGCATCTTCCAGGAAATGGAAAAAGGAGCCAAATGGCAAAAATGAGAAACAACATAAGCACTGGCAAGTTAGATGCAAGGCATTGATAAGGCAGGCTAAGATATCATTTGAAAAAAGCTTGCTGTGGAAATGAAAATACATAATAAAACCTTTTTCAAGTACATTTGTAGCAAAAAACCTGTGAGAGAGTCAGTTGGACCATTAGATGATAGAGGGGTAAAAGGGACGCTAAGGGAAGACAAGGCCATAGCGCCTTGACTGAATGAATTCTTTGCTTCGGTTTTTACTGAAGAAGATGTAGAGAAATTACCCATGCCTGAAATAGTAATTAAAAGTGATGTATCAGAAGAATTGAAAGAAATGTTGATAAACTGAAGAGTAGCAAATCACCTGGACTGGATAGTATACATTACGAGGGTATTGAAAGAACTGAAATATGAGATTGCAGACCTACTATTAGTAATCTGTTAACTATCATTAAAATCATCTGTAGTACTTAAAGATTGGAGAATGGCCATTGTAATGCCAAATTTTAAAAAGGGTTCCAGGGGTGATTCGAGAAACTACAGATTGGTGAGCCTGACGTCAGTACCAGGCAAAATGGCAGAAACCATTATAAAGAAAAAAATTACTCAACATGTAGACAGTCATGGTTTAATGGAAGAAAGCCAACATGGGTTTATATTTTTTGAAGGTGTGACTAGGTAGATAAAGGTGAGACGATTGATATAGTGATCTGGTTTTTCAGAAAGCCTTTGACAAGTCCCTCATGAGAGACTCTTGGCGAAATTAAAAAGTCATGGGATAGGAGGCAGTGTACTATTGTGGAATGGGAACTGGTTAAAAGATAGAATGCAAAGAGTAAGACTAAATGGCCAATTTTTGCAATGGAGAAATATGGAGTAGCCCAGGGATCTGTGCTGGGCCCGATGTTATTTAACATATTCATAAATGACCCGGAAATAGGAATAATGAGTGAGGTGATCAAATTTGCAGATGACACAAAAGTTGTTAAAACACAAGAGGATTGTGAAAAATTGCAAGAGGACCTTTATAAACTGGAAGACTGGACATCCAAATGGCAGATGAAATTTAATGTGGATAAATGCAAAGTTATGCACCTAGGAAAGAAGAACCCAAGCTACAGTTACACGATGCAAGGTTCTACATTAGGAACCATCACCCAGGAAAATGATTTAGGCAACAGTGTGGATAATACATTGAAAGTGTAGTTACTCACTCGTAACAGGTGTTCTCTGGGGACAGCAGGAATCAGTCCTCACATATGGGTGACTTCGGTGCTGACTGAGTCCTTGCAGAAGCATTCCCCCAGCTTTCAAAGAAAGCCTTTGGCAGATGCCACCATGCATGCGTGGTTCCCTTCCCACCCACCCATCTTGCTCAGTCAGATGACATAGCTAAAAGAAGACAAAAATAAAATATGGTAAAGAAGCAACTCCAAGGGGTGGAGGGAGAGTTTGTTAGGCTTGATTCCTGCTGTCTCTGAAGAATACCTGTTACAGGAGAGTAATTACGCTTTCTCCAGGAACAAGCAGGAAGTCAGTCCTCAAGCCTGTAGGAAAAAAACACGGTCGCCCTCAAGGGGAGTCATGAGCAGCAGCAATTGAGTCCGCAGATACAGAATGCGGTAGGACCCGTGTGTTCGATGGAAACCAGCACTCCGGTAGCCTGAACACAGAAGGGTCAGAGGGTAGGAGTTGCCTAGACTGCGAAAAGATTATGGAGCACAGCCTGGCCGAAGGTACTGTCCCGTCGGGACTCCCTCTCCAGGCAATAATGAGCTGCAAAGGTATGAATTGAAGACTAGGTGGCAGCCCGGCAGATGTACATCATCGGGACAGAGCGCAGGTTTGCTATGGAGGCCACCATGGCCCTGACAAGGTGCACCGTGACTCGGCCGTCCAGTGAAAGCCCCGCCTGCTCATAAGTGAGGCTGATACAGTCCGCCACCCAGGTAGCTAGCATACGCTTGGTTATCGCTTCCCCCAGCCTACTCGGTTCATATGAGACTAAAAGCTGAGAAGCTTTACAGTGGCCCTGGGTACACTAAATGTAGAAGGACAAGGCCCTCTTACAGTCCAAGGTGTGGAGGACAGTCTCCCCCCTACTGGCATGAGGCCTCGGGAAGAAGGCGGGGAGCACCACCACCTGGTTGAGGTGAAAAGGCAGTATCACCTTCGGAAGGAATTTGGGTTGTGTGCGAGCACAACCCTGTTCTTGTAGAACCTGGTGTAAGGCATCTCCACCACCAAGGCTTGAAGCTCACTGACCCAGCGAGCAGAGGTAAGTGCAACCAGGAACACCATCTTGCACGAAAGGTATCGCAGGTGGCAAGTAGTCAGGGGCTCAAAAGACGGGTGAGTAAGTTGCGCCAGTACGACATTAAGGTCCCACTTGGTCGCCGGAGGGTATACCGGGGGTTTCGATAAAAAAAGTGCCTTCATGAAGCGGGTCATCAATGGCTGGGCCAAGAGAGGTTTGCCATCCACTGGATGGTGATATGCCGCCAGGGCACTGAGGTGCACTCTGACGGAGTTTGGTTTGAGTCTGGAGTGCAAGAGATGAAAAAAATACTGCAGGACCAGCTGCACCAGACATGAGAATGGGCTAATCCCATGCTCTGTGCACCAGACTGAAAATCCGCAACACTTGAAGGCTAATGCTTTCCTGGTGGAAGACATGGGAAGCCAGCAGGATCTCCTCCACTTCCTCCGTTGAAAGGGGCTAGGGGTCGCCCTTTCATCAGCCATGCTGCCAGTGACAGGGACTCCAGATTGAGGTGCAAGAGAGAACCCCCCTCCTGCAACAGGATCCCTGGGGAACTCCCCAATGGGATGGGAGACTCCACTAACAGCTGGAGGATAATGGGAACCATGGCTGCCTGGGCCATTGGAGGGGCTATCAGGATCAGTGAGGCCTTGTCATGGAGAGTCCTGAATAACATTTTGGCAATTAGTGGGATGTTTGGGAAGGCGTACATGAGACCTTCCGACCATGAGAAAGGCATCTGCCGCCACCCAGGAAGAGTGGACTTGCCGAGAGCAGAAGCGGGGCAACTGGTAGTTGTCTGGGCTGGCAAAGAGGTCTATTCGTGCTTCCCTCCAGAGGTGGAAGAGCCGACTGGCCACTCTGGGGTCCAGCTGCCACTCGTGCAGCTGGAGCATCCTGCTTAATCTGTCAGCCAGTGCATTGTCCTGACCTGGCAGGTATACTGCCCGTAAGAGTATGCTCTGATGGACTGAATAGAAGCAGAGGGCGCAGGACCCCATGCTCCCCTGCTTGTTCACATAAAACATCACCACCTGGTTATCTGGATCAACACGGGTTGGCAATGTAGACGGAGGCAAAAGGCTCGGCAGGTTAAGTGTATTGCCCGTAATTCCAGAAGGTTGATCTGCTGGTTGCTCTCGCTCTGCAACCAGCTGCCCTGGATGCGATGTTCCTTGCAGTGGGCCCCCATCCCAGCAGGGAGGCGTCCGTCGTGAGGATCCTTATGGGGCACTGAGTCTGGAAGGGCATTCCTGCCTCAATGTACTGGGGATTTTGCCACCAGGTCAGGGGTTTCACCAACTGGCGGATAACTACAATTCTGTCATGGAGACAGCCTGTGGCCTGCGTCCACTGGTCCCGAAGGCACCACTGTGAGGCCCTCATGTGGAGGCAGGCATGTGGGGTGACATGGACCATGGAAGCCATGTGTCCGAGTAGGCACAGCAGGAGCCGAATGGACACCGAGGGATGGCATTGTATGTCCAGGACCAGAGCCCTGAGCCGGGTGGCCTGGTCTCCTGGAAGGAAGGCCTATGCCTGGGGGGAATGTCTAGACTTGCCCCTATGAACTCCAGGCACTGTGCTGGGAGGAGGTGGGACTTGGGGTAATTTATTACAAACCCCAGATTTTGCAGGACCTGGATGGTATGTGCAGTTGCCTGCTGCACTTCTGAGGCCGTGTCTTCCTTTATGAGCCAATTATCCAGGTAGGGGAAGACAAACACCCCCTGGAGGCAGAAAAAGGCAGCCACAACTGCCAGGCATTTGGTGAAAATCCTTGGGGCGGAAGCCAAGCTGAAGGGCAGCACCCTGTACTGGTAATGACTGCCCCCCACCATGAACCTCGGGTACTGCCTGTGGTTGGGGTGAATGAGGATGTGTGTAAACATACTTCTTATCCAAGGAGCATAGCCAATCTCCCTGCTGGAGGTAAGGCAGCAATGTTCCAAGGGAGAGTATCTTGAACTTCTCCCTCACCAGGAATCTGTTCAGATTCTGCAGGTCGAGAATGGGCCATAGGCCCCCTGTTCTTTTTGGTACAAGGAAGTACCTGGAGAAGAACCCCTTGCCTCTGAGATGGTGGGGAACTGGTTCTACCGCTCTGTCCTCGAGAAGACCTGCCAGTTCCTTCAGTAGAAGGTCCCGGTGAAGGGGAGACATGGGAGGCTCTCCCGGAAAGAAAGGGGGATATGTCTAGGCCAGATGGAGGAGGTAGCTCTCCTTGACCACTTGGAGTACCCAAGACTCAATGGTGATGGCTGGCCACCTCTGGGCATAGTGAATGAGACATCCCCCTGTGGGATGCTGACCTCTTTGGGGTGGAGAAGCTATGCCCAAGGAGTCAAAAGCTCCCCCATGGTTGGGCCAGGGCCGACACCTGGGGCTTGGGAGCCTTCTGCTTACGAGGGCTATGCCCATGCCCCTTGGCCTGCTGATCCTGCTGGGGAGCCGGGGAGGCCTGAAAAGGTGGGTAGTTTCTGTAAGCAGCCCCTTTCCTCAGGAAGAAGGGCTTTTTACCTGAGCCCTTCTGTTGGGGAGGAGCAGCGGTCTTTTTAGAGAGCCTGGTCCTCGTCATGAACTCGGTCTCCAACTCGGCAGCCTTGTCAGTCATGGGTTTGCCAAAGAGGTTCTCTCCTTGGCATGGGACATCGCCCAATTTGTCCTGAACCTGGTGTAGCCAAGCCTGGCGTCGGGCATCAATGCCCGCTGCTGCTACTTGAGTCACCGACTCGAAGCCGCCATAGGCTGTTTGAGACATAAACTTGGAACATTCATGGATGGCTTTGACCAGGTTCTTGAAACCCTGCAGGGGTTCCTCGGAGAGACCAGCTGAGAACCTGCTGAGTTCCTTCGCCAGGTCTCTCAAGTACATGCCTGGATCCGGCCAATGAGCACCGAGCCCTGGTAGCACTTTCTGCTGAGGGTGTCCAGGGTGTGTGCCTTCCTGCTGGGGGGCGCCGAGGAGTGTGTCTTCTGACTCTTCAGGTGACGCATGGCCGACTCCACCATCATGGAGTTGTGCGGCAGTTGTAACTTCTGGAAGCCCGGGCTCCGGTGGACTCGACACATCGAGTCGAGCCACTTGCTCAAGATGGGTACCGATGCCAGTGTCTCCCATATATGGAACATTAGCCATTCCAGGATGGGAGGGATGGGCACCATGAGCAATTCTCTCAGGGGGGGCCTAGTATAGGAGAATTTTTAGCTCCTTCATCCAAGGGTCCTCTCCGATTCCATTGGAAACAGTAGGGCCTTTGACGAAGTCAAGGAATGCCATGTCCTCAGGCGGGGACCGATGCCAGGACTCCGAGGGAGGGGAGTCTGAGAGGACGTCGCGGTGGCGACAGGTGTCCGGCGACTCCTCGTTCTCCATTTCCCAGTCAGAGTAGTCCATCGAGGACTCAAGGGAAGGATGACTCATGGGTCCCAGGGCTGATCCCTGCCTGCAGCCCTCAGAGGCCCTATGGCTGGTGCCGAGCACAATGGCTGGGGAATATCTCAGCCCCGTGAGATCGAGAAGCTTGGCCGAGGATCGACTTGAGGCCAAAGGACCTCAAGGATCGGCTCGGCCTTTGGAACTTCCTCAATGTTGAGGGTCCAGTGGTCTGGGCGGAAGAACCAGTGGTACCGGACCACAGCGCCCACTGCTAGTCCGTGATGGCAGACAAGTTGTGCTCCAGGGCCACTATTCTGGACTCCAGGGGGAGTCCTCGATGAGGATGGTGTTACGCGACTGAGGCTGGCCCGAAAGAGAGTCCTTCTGGGGGACCTTCGCAGATCGCTCTTTCTCAGATCCCTCGGACGAGTGTCTAGGACTGCGGGATCTGGCTTGGGACTTACCCTGCCTGTCTGAGCCATCCAGGGATGCCACCTTCCCTCGAGGAAGACCCCCTTTCTAAGGAAGCACGGCGTCGGTCGGGGTCCATAAGGCTACCCGGGGATTCGGAGGAGGCATTGGCCTTTGGAGGTACTGGGGACTCTGGGAAAAACGTATCGTGCTGCTGCTGGCAGCTCTTGAGGGCATTGGTGGACATCTTCTTACAGAGGCCGCATGCTGTGGGGTTGTGGTCTGGTCCCAGGCAACGAAGGCAGTAGTCTTGTGTGTCAGTTAGGGACATTATTTTGGCACACCAATCACGCTTTTTTTCTCCCATGGCTTCCAGTGGTTCAAAAAAGTATCCCAGCAAGGTCGAAGACCTGAGGTGCCGCCAGTTGGAAAAAAAGGGCATGAAGGAGGAAAAAGGACTATGAATCTGAGACTCGATGCTGGGGCAGTGGGCTTGGGTGGTGCGAAGAGGATCGATGCACTACCAGAGGAGAGTATCAAGAGCCCAGGTTCTGTTGCCAGGTGCGGGGTGGAGCAGGAACATTCAATTATGCTTCTGAGTGGAGGAGTAGCCTAGTGGTTAGAACACTGGCTTGGTAACCAAGCAACCATTCTCAGACAAATTTATAGTATCTCAATAATACACCAAGTGGATACTCAAACCTATGATGTGGATTGTGTTTTCTATGCAACCTCTTTGATTATGACTCCATGTAGTAAGTTTTGTAAATAGTTTACCCCTGTTATCCAAGTTTTCGTTCCTTGTTATATGTAAACTCATACATGTTAACTGTACTGAGCATTTTGTTCCATGTAAACCGCGCTGATGCTGAATAGTGCGGTATATAAGAGACTGTAAATAAATAAAAATAAATAACCAGGGTTCAATTCCCACTAGCACTGCTTGTGGCCTTGGGCAAGTCACTTAACCCTCCATTGCCTTGGAAGAAAGGCCTGGCAATCTACTTCCAGTGACACTGCCAAGAAACCCCAGGAGCTTCTGGGTCACCAGGAGTCAGGACTGACTCGAAGGCACACATTGCATTTTTTTTTTGCATCATTCTATGGCACGACTGCACCTTGAATATTATGTGCGATTCTGGTCACCATATGAGGTGTGATCAAAAAGTATCAAGACTTGTACAATAACACAAGAAGTATAATACTGACAGTTATTGCACTCAGTCTCCTTCAAAGTAGTCCCCTTCTGATAAAACACACTTCCTCCAGTGTTCCTGCCTCTGCTGGAAATAATTTTGAAATGCCTCTTTTGTTGTGCTGTGAAGCTGCTGTGTCGCATTTTGCTTAATGGTCTCCAAGTCATTGAATCTCCTTCCTTTCAGTGGTAATTTCAGTTTTGGAAACAAGAAAAAAAATCACAGGGTGTGAGGTCAGGTGAGTACGGAGGCTGACGGACTTGCTCGATTTGGTGTTTGGCCAAGAACTGCTGGACAAGATGTGATGCATGAGCTGGGGTGTTATCCTGACGAAGCAACCATTCATCATTCCTGTGCAACACTGGCCTCTTACAACGAACTGCATCTCTCAAACGAGTCACTCACTGTAAATCTGATGAACTGCTTTTACACTATACCAAACATCATGTGATTAAAAAAAAGTGCAGGTGTGCTGCAGCCACACTACACTCTGCACATGCAGAGCACATAACTAGGTCACTGCATACTTAATAGCATTGTGGTGTGACATATTGTTATATAGCTACACAAGTCTCGATACTTGTTGATCACACCTCATATCTTAAAAAGGATATAGTAAAATTTGAAAAGTTACAGAATAGAGCCACCAAAATGGTGAAGGGGATGAGAGAATATCCCTATGAGGAAGGGCTTGAAAGGTTAGGGCTCTTCAACTTGGAAAAAAGACGGCTGGGGGGAAATATGATAGAGGACTTTAAATTAATGAATGAAGTAGAACAAATAAACATAGATAGATTGTTTACTCCATCAAAAAGTAGAAAGATTAGGGGGCATGCAATGAAGCTACAAAGTAACCCATTTAAGAGTAATAAGAGAAAATATTTTTTCACAACATAATCAAACTCTGGATTTCATTACTGGAGGATGTAGTAAAAGCTGTTAGTGTAGTTGGGCTTAAAAAAGGTTTGGACAAGTTCCTGGAGGAAAGGTCCATAAATCATTATTAAAGAGGACCCGGGAAATAAACTGCTTACCCTAGGACAAGCATTGTGGAACCTGTGTACTATTAATGCTTAGGAATTACAGAGCTTAAAAGGGAGAGAGAAGGCATTGTGGGTTAAACTAGAAAGAGGAAAAGAGAAATCTCTCTGCACTGGCGTGATATACAGACCTCCCTCACAAGAGGAAGAGGTGGACAGAAAGTTAATTGAAGACATACGCAGCATTGCTAGGAAAGGGGAAGTGCTACTGATAGGGGATTTCAATATGCCAGATGTTGATTGGCACATTCCTGCTGCAGTATCATCTAGAAGTAAAGAGATCCTGGATTCTCTACAGGGAGAACTATTCAAGCAATTGGTAACAGACCCCACACGTGAAGGGGCCATACTGGACTTGGTGCTTACCAATGGTGAAAGTGTTTCTGATGTTATAGTGGGAGATCATTTTGCATCCAGTGATCACCAGATGGTGTGGTTCAGTATTAGGACTAGAGCTGTTAGAATCCATTCAAAAGTGAAGGTCTTAGACTTTAGGAAGACTAACTTTGCCAAGATGGGCCAATACCTCAGGGAGTCGTTAGCAGGATGGGAACAGCTGGGGGATATAGAAAAACAGTGGGCAAAACTGAAAGGCGATATTTTAAGGGCAACCAACCTTTTTGTTAAAATGGTAAATAAAGGTAAAAGAAAAAGGAGACCGCTATGGCTTTCGAATGAAGAAGCCGAAAAAGTGAAGAAAAAGAGGGAAGCCTTCATGAAATACAAGAGATCACAGAGAGAGGAAGACAGGCATCTATATATAGAAAAACTTAGAGAAGCTAGCAAAGTAGTCAGGAAAGCAAAGATTCAAAAAGAGGAGGAAATAGCCAATGCAATAAAATGGGGGATAAGACATTTTTCAGATATGTTAGTGAGAAGAGGAAGGACAAAAGTATTGCCAGACTCAAGGGTGAAGGGGAGGAATATGTAGAAGCTGATCAGGATAAAGCGGAATTGCTTAACAAATATTTCTATTCTGTGTTCACAGATTAAGAACTATGAGCAGGACCTCAGAAAACACCCACAAACAGGAACAGAAGCGAGGGAGATCTTGAACAATTTTCAGAAGACTGTGTTCATTAGAAACTAGCTCAACTTAAAGTAGACAAAGTGATGGGACCGGATGGGATGCACCCTAGAATACTGGGGGACGTTCAAGCAGCTCCACTGACTGACCTTTTCAATGCCTCGTTGGAGTCGGGAGTGGTGCCAAAGGACTGGAGAGAGGCTCATGCGGTGCCTTTACACAAAAGCGGAAGTAAGGATGTGGTTGAAAACTATAGGCCGGTTAGTTTAACTTTGGTGGTGAGTAAATTATTGTAAATGCTGCTGAAAGAGAAAATAGTGAGGTTTCTGGAGTCCAGCGGATTCACCAGAGGTAGGTCTTGTCAAACAAATCTGATTGATTTCTTTGACTGGGTGACCAGGGAGTTGGACCGAGGGAGAGCCCTAGATGTGGTGTATTTAGATTTCAGTAAAGCTTTTGACACTGTTCATCACAGGCGACTTATAAACAAACTGAGCACCCTAGGGATGGACCCTAAAGTTACTGCTTGGGTTAGAAATTGGTTGGGTGTGAGGCGACAAAGATTACAGGTAAATGGAGTTCACTCTGAGGAGAAGGATGTTACCAGTGGTGTGCCCCGGGGATCTGTCCTTGGTCCGATTCTTTTTAACATCTTTGTTAGTGATATAGCGGAAGGGCTGTCGGGTAAGGTTTGCCTTTTTGTGGATGATACCAAAATCTGCAATAGAGTAGACACCCAGGAAGGTGTAGATAACACGAGGAGGGATCTAGCTAAGCTTGAAGAATGGTCTAGAATTTGGCAGCTGGGATTTAATGTTAAAAAATGTTAAGGTCATGCATTTGGGCTGCAGCAATCCAAGGGAGCAATATAGTATAGGAGGTGAAGTACTTTTGTCCACTAAAGAAGAGCAGGACCTAGGCGTGGTTGTGTCTGATGATCTTAAAGTAGCTAAACAGGTAGAAAAGGCGATGGCAAAAGCTAGAAGAATGCTTGGGTGGATACGGAGAGAAATGGCTAGCAGAAAAAAGGAGGTGATTGTATAAGTCCTTGGTGTGACCTCATTTGGAGTATAGTGTGCAATTCTGGAGACCGCACCTTCAAAAGGATGTGAACAGGATGGAGTCGGTGCACAGGATGGCTACTAAAATGGTTAGTGGTCTTCATTATAAAGCATATGAGGACAGACTTAGGGATCTTAATATGTACACCTTAGAGGAAAGGCGGAATAGAGGTGATATGATTGAGATGTTTAAATACCTCCGTGGCATAAATGATCAGGGGGAGAGCCTCTTTCAATTGAAAGCAAGTTCTGCTACGAGGGGACATGGGATGAGGGTGAAGGGAGATAGATTCAGGAGTGATAGGCGGAAATATTTCTTTACACAAAGAGTGGTGGATCCATGGAATAGTCTCCCAGTGGAAGTGGTAGAGATGAGGACAGTAACTGAATTCAAAAAAGCATGGGACAAACACAGAGGATCTTTAAAGGAAAAAGGGGACTGTTGTAGTTGTTGATATGAAAGGACAGACTAGATAGGCCATGTAGTCTTTTTCTGTCGTCATATTTCTGTTTCTACCTTTTTGGGAACTTGCCAGGTACTTCTGACCTGGATTAGCCACTGTTGAAAACAGTATACTGGGCTTGACAGACCTTGGTCTGACCCAGTATTGCATTTCTTAGGTTCTTGTAACCTGCCTTAAGCTACTACTGAGAAAGGTGTGAATTAAATCCAAATCCAAAATCCATTATCAGGCATAATGTGAAGTAATACAAAACTCTATGAAGGTCATTCAGGACCTATAGAGCAATTCTACCATATTATAAAAGCACTAACTTCCAAGAGTCGCACAGTAAGGGCCGTACGTAAGAAATGGCAGCATTGTAAACACTGTAGTGCCCACTAGAACATCAATACACCAAGTGGGAAAACCAAATAAACCAGATTAGTAGATTGATCCTACAAAGACATTCAGTGCTAACGGAATATCTGGCCTCTTTCACACACACGAATCACAAATAGACCCTCAACCAAGTATAGAATAAGTAACCACAAACTAAAAATAGAAATATTAAACTCAAATTCCAAGAAGCCAAAGTCCTTATGCAGTGCAATACCAGAGAAATAGACATAATGATGCATTTTTCCCTGTACTGTGCAAAATATAAAGATAACATATGTAAATTTAAAAAACTGACATATTCCAATCACTAAATTAAAAAGAAAATTATTTTTTCTCCAGGACCAATCAGGAAGTCAGTCCTCACATATGGGTGTCATCGGCGCCAATGAAGCCCCAGCGGAGCATTTCCCCAGCTTTCTATGAAAGCCTTTGGGAATGCAGGCACGCATGCGCGGTTCCCTTCCCGCCTAAATGTGCCATCTTACCTCAGTCTCTTTTTTTCCGAGAAGCCCACCGGACGTGTGTCCTGTCCTCCCGGTTAAAAGTAGATTTTTTTCGGCGATTATCGCTATTTTTTCTCCTGGTTCGACGCCGGTTCCCCTCCCGCCGGGTTCGGTACACCAGTATCGAGCCCGATTCTTCTTTTTCGGTTTTTGCCCTTCGTGGCTGGCGTTCGCACCCTTTTTTCAGTTTTTCCCTGGAAGGCCGGTTCTTTGACCTCGCGGGGACTCTTTTTTTTCCCCAATGGCTTCCAGTGGTTTTAAGAAGTGTGATCGGTGTAAGAAATTAATGTCTCTCACCGACACACACAACTGCTGCCTTTGATGCCTCGGCCCTGATCACGACCCTAAGTCGTGCGGGCCATGTGGGAAGATGTCTTCCAAGGCACTCCGAAGTCGCCAGCAGCAAAAAGAAAGGCTTTTCTCGGACTCAGCCTCCAGCCGGGCCCGGACCTCGTCTGAGGCCTCGACATCTCGGGATTCCGATCCCGAGCGCCGTCGAAGCTCCTCGGACAGGGGGTCCCCCGACTGGGAACGGAAGAAGAAGAAGCGGCTCGCGAGGGCGTCGTCGCAGGAGGTCCCTGGCTCCTCGAGGGCCAGGTCTAAGACGCCCGACCGTCGCCCCGGGCCCGTGGAACAAGAGAAGCCTGCCAAAGTTCTTCGCATGGAGCCGGAGTCTGCTGGACACGTAAGCCCCGGAGTCCTCGAGGACTCTCCTCCCAGGGAGTCGACGGTGCCGGGCCCGAGTCGGTGGCTGCTGCGTCTCCCGAGCTGAGTCTCAGGATGACAGCCTTGGAGAGCAGACTGTCTGCCTTCATGGAGCAGCAGCGGGCACTGATGGCCAGCCTGTCTGGCACATCTGCCCCGACCACCGGGACATCGACTTCGAAGTCGACCCCGGAGACCGAGCCGATACTCGAGTCCATCATGGCTCAACGTCGACCTCGGTCGCGGTCTACCTCGACCTCCCATTTGGGACCGAGGGTGTCGACGCCGGTGCCTCCGGCATCGGGGCGGGTGCTCCAGGGCCCCGCGGGGTCGGACCCTGAATCCTCCTCGGACGAGTCCGCCTGGGAGACGGAGGACGCGGAGTCTCCCGATACATTCAAGACTCGGTGCATCCCGTCGGACTCACTGCAGTCTGAGCCCCGGAGTAGATCCCCTCCGGAGGATACTTGGTTCTTGGAGTTCGTCCGGGATATGACCACTGCCTTGGCATTCCGGCGGACCCCGAGGAAGAGCCTCGAGCTGAAGAGCTCGAGGCGCTGCAGTATGACTCTCCTCCGAAGGAGGCCTTTACTGTCCCGGTTCCTCCGATGTTAGAACGGCTCCTCTTCCATATGTGGGAGGCACCGGCCTCGGCGCCGGTTCTAAGCAAGCGAGTCGACTCGATCTATCGACTCAGAAAGAGCCATGGTTTTCAGAAGGCACAACTACCACACCATTCTATGGTTGTGGAATCGGCCATGCATCGTCTGAAGAGCCAGAAGATGCACTCCGCGGTGCCCCTTGGCAGGGAGGCCCGAAACCTCGATGGCGTTGGTAGAAAGTGCTTCCAGGGCTCGATGCTTGCTTTCCGTGTCCAGTCGTACCAGCTGTACATGGGCATGTACTTGCGGGACCTGGCCAAGGAGTTGGCCGGGTTCTCTGCTGGACTCTCCGGGGAACCTTTGCAGAGATTTAAGTCCTTGTCCTCGGGGATTTGGGACTGCTCGAAGTTCATGTCAACATACATACAGTACATGTTAACATACAAAATTCTTCTCATAACATTCAAGATCATCAATAACATAGCCCCCATGACACTCAGGGATCTCATCACCCCTACCCCGAACAACAGAACGAGGAGGACAACAACAGACAACATGTTGATCATCCCCAAAGACTCCATAAAGTGCACCCAAACAACCAGGAGAAGAGCCTTTGCCTTCTACGCTCCAAAATGCTGGAATGACCTCCCACCGGAAATAAGATCAATCAAAGACCTCATTCAGTACCGGAAGGCAATCAAACACCACATCTTCCTTTTACACTTTGCACAAGCATCTACTCCACCCTTGGTCAACACCTCCCAACCCCCACAATCTCTCCATCCACTACATAAACAAATGGTCTGAAGTAATAGCAGCACTGCCCACTAGTATTTTGTGAAGAACCCGGCCAAGATCAAATCGTATGCTTTGTCAATATGTATATAGTTACCCTGTATCTGCTCCAAGTTTTATCCCCTGTTACAATGTAAGCGCAAAACAGTCTTGACTAAATTGTGCAACCTTTGTTAATTGTAAACCGCACTGATAACAAATAGCGCGGTATATAAAAGATGCTAAATAAATAAAATAAATAAATGTCCCGTGCCGCCTACGATGGCTTCGAGGCTTCGGCCCGAGTTGCGGCAGCCGGCATCGCGGCTCGACGCCAGGCATGGCTGCAGTCATCGGACCTCGAGCCATGGGTTCAGGACAAGTTGGTCAATGTCCCTTGCCGAGGTGAAAACCTTTTTGGTAAGCCCATGACCGAGAAGGCCGCTCAGCTCGAAACAGAGCACCTTACACGGACAAGGCTGTCTAGGAAGACCCTCTGCCCCTTCTCATAAAAAGAAGGGCTCGGGTAAAAAGCCCTTTTACCCGAGGAAGGGCACTGCCTACAAACAGTACCCTCAATATCAGGCTGCCCAAGCTGCACCCCAGGGTCAGCAAGCCAAGGGGCAGGGTAATGGGCCCCGTAGGCAGAGGACCCCCAAGCCTCCGGCCCCTGCTCCCACTCAGCAGGGTGGGGTTTTTTGACTCCTTGAGTGTAGCCTCTCCATCCTGCTCTCCCAACCCTGCACAGGAGGTCGCCTCGCCATTTTTGCCCACCAGTGGCCCCTCATCACTGGGGACAATTGGGTGTTGGACATAGTTCACAAGGGCTATGCACTGCATTTTCACCAACTGCCTCCTCCTTACTTTCCAGGGGAGCCTCCAAGGCCTCCCCTGCACACAGATCTTCTCCTTCAAGAGCTTCAAGGTCTGTTGGTGGACAGGGCGGTGGAGCCTGTGCCTCCCCACTTGCAAGGTCACAGATTCTACTCCAGGTATTTCCTGGTGCCCAAAAGAACCGGTGGCCTTCGACCCATTCTGGACCTCAGGAACCTCAACAAGTTCCTAGAGAAAGAAAAGTTCAAGATGCTTACTCTTGGAACCCTTCTGCCCTACCTCCAGCAGGGAGATTGGCTATGCTCCTTAGATCTAAAGGATGCGTTTACTCACATCCTCATTCATCCAGACCACAGAAAGTACCTCAGGTTCATTGTGGGAGAAAACCATTATCAGTACAGAGTGCTGCCTTTTGGCCTCACCTCCGCTCCCAGGGTCTTTACCAAATGCCTGGCTGTGGTGGCGGCCTACCTGAGAAATCAGGGAATCTTTGTCTTCCCCTATCTGGACGACTGGCTCATCAGGGGTCAGACGTGCCAGGAGGCCAGACAAGCCACCCTCAGAACTATTGCTCTTCTTCAAAGCCTGGGGTTTGTCATAAACTTCGCAAAGTCCACTTTGCTCCCCTCCCAGAACTTGGAGTTCATAGGAGCAAGGCTGGACTCTCTGCTGGCAAAGGCTTTCTTGCCAGAAGACAGGACCCAAAGGCTGATAGCCTTGGCAAATCAGTTTCTCAGCAGGTCACTGGTCTCCGCCAGACTCTGCCTGAGGCTGCTTGGCCACATGGCTTCGACAGTACATGTGACCCCCAATGCCAGGCTCCATATGAGGCCTGCACAGTGGTGCCTTCGGACTCAGTGGTCACAGGCCACAGGCAGCCTCAGAGACAGCATAAGGGTGTCCAGACAATTTCTGCACTCCTTCAACTGGTGGCTGCACCCACCCAATCTACTGAAGGGGGTACCTTTTCAGATTCCTGGGTACACGTTGGTACTGACCACAGACGCCTCCCTGCAGGGCTGGGGAGCTCATTGTCTAGGCAAGTGCACCCAGGGCCTGTGGTCTCCTTGAGAAGCTGCACAGCAGATCAATCTCCTTGAACTCAGAGCTATTCGATTAGCACTCAAAGCTTTCTCCCCTACCCTGGCTCATCAATCTGTCCTGGTTCAGACAGACAACCAAGTAGCCATGTTTTATGTGAACAAACAGGGCGGGACTGGGTCCAAAATCCTTTGTCGGGAGGCTCAGGACCTTTGTTCATTTGCCCTCAAGCACAACATGCTCCTCAAGGCTGTGTACCTTCCAGGCCAGGACAACTACCTGGCAGACAGATTAAGCAGAATTCTGCAGCCCCACGAGTGGCAGCTGCATCCTTCAGTAGTTCAGAAGATCTTCCTAAAATGGGGTCTCCCTTTGGTAGATCTCTTTGCCAGCCCAATGAACAAGCAACTGCCAAAGTTCTGCTCCAGGCAACCGCATCCTCTGAGAATAGCAGCAGATGCTTTTCTGATTCCATGGTCTCAGGGCCTCCTGTATGCGTTTCCTCCCATGCCCTTGGTGGCCCGAACTCTCTTCAAAATTCTTCAGGACAAGGCCTCGGTCCTGCTGGTGGCTCCCAGGTGGCCGAGACAGCCTTGGTTTTCTCTTCTGCTTCAACTGGCGGTGGATCCTCCACTGCCTCTGGGGTTGCAACCCGACCTTCTCTCACAGGAGCAGGGTTCCCTTCTGCACCCCAATCTCAAAGCTTTCAATTTGATGGCCTGGAGGCTGCAAGGGTAGTTTTGGCTCCCTGGGGCCTACCTCAGGAAGTTGAGGAGGTTGTCCTAGCTTCTAGGAAACAGTCCACTAGGAAAACCTATGCTCTCAAATGGAAAAGGTTTTCTGTGTGGTGCCAGCTACGTACAGAGGATCCTTTCTCCTGTACTGTGCCAGTAGTGCTTCAGTACTTACTGCACTTATCAAATCAGGGACTTAAGTCCAATTCTGTTCGGGTCCACCTCAGCTCTAGCAGCTCACCACTCACTGGTGGAGGGACATTCTCTGTCAGGTCACCCCTTGGTGTCCCGCTTTCTCAGGGGCTTGCTTTTGCTCAAGCCTCCAATCCGTCCTTCTGCCCCTGAGTGGGAGTTGAATGTGGTCTTGCAGCAACTGACTCGCCCACCTTTTGAGCCGATGGCTACTTGTCCACTACGCTTCCTCTCCTGGAAGACACTCTTCCTAATAGCCCTTACCTCGGCTAGGCGAGTGAGTGAGCTTCAGGCCCTGGTCTGTGATAGGCCTTACACCAGGATTTATAGGAACAGGGTAGTCCTCAGGACTCATCCAAAGTTCCTCCGAAAGGTTGTCTCCTCCTTCCACCTTAACCAGGAGGTGGTTCTTCCAACATTCTTCCCTAGGCCTCATGCAAGCCAGGCTGAAGCAGTCCTGCATACCCTGGACTGTAGGAGGGCCTTATCCTTCTACCTTGACCGTACGCAGGGGCATAGAAGGGCTACTCAGCTCTTCGAATCTTTTGACCCTAATAAGTTGGGGTTAGCTGTGTCCAAGCGTACCTTGTCCATCTGGGTGGCTGACTGTATCACCTGGGCTTACAAGGCGGCTGACCTTCCTTTGCAGGGTCGGGTCACGGCCCACCATGTCAGGGCAATGGCTGCCTCAGTGGCTCATCTCCGCTCTGTGCCCTTGGTAGACATCTGCAGGGCTGCAACTTGGTCTTCAAGCCAGACCTTTGCGGCCCATTACTGTCTGGAGAGGGAGTCCCGTAGGGACAGTGCTTTTGGCCAAGCAGTACTCCGGAATCTCTTTAAGGTTTAGGCAACTCCTGCCCTCCTGCCCTCTGTTGGGCTACCGGTGGAGGTTGTGTCGTTGAAAAGCCTTTCTTTCCTGCTGGGACTAGAGGAAGTTCTCTTGTTCAGCCTGGGTTCCTCGGTAGCCCAGAGCTAGGGAGTCACCCATATGTGAGGACTGACTTCCTGCTTGGTCCTGGAGAAAGAGTAGTTACTTAACTGTAACAGGTGTTCTCCAGGAGCAGCAGGAATCAGTCCTCACAACCCTCCCTCCTCCCCTGGGAATTGCAGTTGTACATTGTTTATTTTTACATTTTTGTGTGCTGTTCTTAGCTATGTCATTTGACTGAGGTAAGATGGCACCTTTAGGCGGGAAGGGAACCGCGCATGCGTGCCTGCATTCCCAAAGGCTTTAATAGAAAGCTGGGGAAGTGCTCTGCTGGGGCTTCATCGACGCCGATGACACCCATATGTGAGGACTGATTCCTGCTGCTCCTGGAGAACATCTGTTACAGGTGAGTAACTACTCTTTCTACCTTTGTTGTCTGGTCATTTAATTTTTCTACTCGGGTTGGTCTCAGTCACTGGTTTCTGCTTTTCTCTGCCTTCTCTTTCGAGGGGCTTCTGTCCATGTCATTTTCTGTCTCCTCCTGTTTCTTTACTTCCTCCACTACATCCCTCTCTGACATGGAGCTTTCTTCCATTTATTTTTCTGCCTCTCTGTCCAGTCAGATTTCAGTCATTCTCACAATCCAGTCCTCAGTTTCTCTCTTTTACCTACATCTACCTACAGCTTTCCATCTTTCTTTCACCCTGGCCCTCCCATTTCCCTTCCTTTTATTCCTCAGTTTTTCTCTAACCCTCCCTTTTCTCCCTACTCCTTCTATCCAGCATCTGTTCTCCTCTCTCTCCACCTTCTTTCTACCCAGTATCTGTTCTCTCTACCCCAATTCCATTCAACATCTCTTCTCTGACCCTGCCATCTTTGTTGTCATCTTTGATGTCTCCCTAGCCCCACCCCTACACCCATGTCCAGCATCTCCCATCAGTCTCCCTACTCCCCCATGTCACCTTCCCTTCATCCTATTCACCCCCTCTGCTCCCAGCATCTCTCTTTTGTGTCTCTAGTCTTCTTGTCCTCATCCCCGAGCCAGCATATTCCTCTGCCACCATACACCCCCTCCTGTATCCATCCCATCCTCAAGCCATCATGTCCCCTTTCTTTCCTTATCCCCAATCCAGAATCTCCTCTTCCCCCCCCCCATGGTCTTCCTTCACCCCCACCTGTCCCTGTGAACACCCCCACCCCAAGCTATGCCTCTTTTCTTTCCCTATCTCTAATCCAGCATTTCCTCTTCCCCCCCACCTGCTCAGGATCTTCCTTAACCCCCTCAGCCCAACATTTTCCTTCAGCATCCCCTTCCCCTACCTCCCCACTGTTGTTACCACCACTTCATAGCAGGACTTATCACTTGTGGACCTCAGCAGCTACAAAAAACCACAAAACAGGTGTGGGCATGTTGACTCCATCTGTGCTACCGCTGCTATCTGTGTTTATCTATCCCCCTAAACAACAGGACATATATGTCAGGGGGAAGGACCGGCAGAACTAGCAGTGGCACACATGGAGTCTATGTCCCTGCATCTGTTTTGTGTTTTTTTGCCGCTACCTACAACTGACCGCGGCTTCATTGTAAAGCCGCAATCCCCGGCACCGGCACAGGAAACTGCTTTCCCTGCAGCCCGACCCCCAATCCAGCCTCCCAAGGCCAGGATCGGGCTACGGGGAATTTCTTCTGCCCCCTGCCGCCTCTTTTGAGCCCCGGGCTGCTGACCCCTGCAAGATCGGGGAACTTATTCCACCTCAAAGGTGGAATAAGTTCCCCATCTAAGCCATTGGTTCTGGACGTACAGGACCGACATTGGAATCAGCCCTGTATGTCCAGGGCCGACGACCGCCCACCCTACCTCCACCACTAATCTACCCCTTCCCCGCCCCCATCTAACCTTCTCATAGAACCAGAGGGGAAGTTAGACGCCAGCAGGTAGGGCACGGATAGCGGGGATGGCATCCCGTTGGGACGTCCATCCCCGCTACTCCTGGCACAGAATAACCCCCTTAGCCTCCAAGCCTTTTATATGGGGCATCTATGGTGGACACATCTAAATGCATTCAGCATAGTTACTCACCTGTAACAGGTGATCTCCGGGAACAGCAGGAATTTAGTCTTCACATATGGGTATCGTCTGTACCGACGGAGCCTGCGTGGGAACACTCCCCAGCATCCGATAGGAAAGCTTTTGGGAGCATCCCACAGTGTCTGCGTGCTGCCTTCCCGCCTTTCCCAACTGTCCCTCTCTCTAGTTGAGTTTAAAGCTGAGACAAAAGAGAGAGGGATAGAGAGATACAACTCATAGGGGAGGTGGGTGGGTTGTGAAGACTAAATTCCTGCTGTTCCCGGAGATCACCTGTTACAGGTGAGTAACTATGCTATCTCCCGGAACAAGCAGGAATGTAGTCTTCACATATGGGGACTCCCTAGCTGCAGATGCCAGGGAGAAAACCTTAGAAGTTGTGTGCCCCTGTGAAAGGGCTCTACTTCCCTCCATGGATCTCTGTCATCCTACCAGGGATGGTGGTTAGGAGTTGATTAAATATGGAACAGGTGTTGAAGAACAGCCTGACCAAACAAGGCATCCCGGCGGGAGTCCTTGTCTAAGCAGTAATGGGCTGTGAAGGTATGAACTGAAGCCCAAGTAGCTGCTCGGCAAATGTCGTCAATAGACACAGAGTGAAGATGAGCCATAGAGGCTGCCATGGCTCTCACATTGTGAGCTGTGACATGGCCTTCCAGAGGAAGGTTTTTACTCTCATAGGCAAAAGATATACACTGCGCAATCCAGTTGGACAGTGTTCTTTTGGCGACTGGAAGTCCCAAATGGCTAGAATCAAAAGCAACAAAGAGTTGAGATGACTTCCTATGTTGCTGTGTCCTTTGTAAGTAAAAGGCCAGAGCCCTTTTACAATCCAAAGTATGAAGATTCATTTCTGCATTTGAGGCATGAGGCCTTGGGAAGAATACAGGAAGGTAAACCGCTTGGTTTAAATGAAAAGGTGACACCACCTTTGGCATAAAATGTGGATGAGTCCTAAGGACTACCTTATCATGAGGGAACCTTGTATAAGGAGGATTAGCCACCAATACTTGCAAGTCACTGATGCGACGTTCTGATGTGATTGCAATAAGAAAGATGACCTTCCAGGAAAGGAAGTTCAAGGAGGTAGTGGCTAATGGTTCAAAAGGCGGTTTCATAAGTTGCCCAAGAACCAAATTTAAGTCCCATGCCACCGGTGGTGGCTTAATGGGAGGCTTAGTTAAAAGAAGGCCTCTCATAAATCTCGCTATGAGAGGATGAGAGGAAATAGGTTGCCCATTTAGAGGCTTGAAAGAAGCTGCAATAGCACTCAAATGAACTCTCTCTGAATTGGTCTTAAGCCCTGCATTAGACAAATGAAGGAGATACTCCAGTAATGATTCCAGAGGTATCGCAAGAGGGTCAAGACCCTTCTGCGAGCACCATATGGTAAACCTTTTCCACTTGAAAGCATAAGAGCGTCTTGTGGAAGGCTTCCTGGAAGCATAAAGGATATCCTTTACCAGCTGAGAAAGGTTAAGACCGTGAAGTTTTAGGCTTTCAGCAAGCACACCCTGAGTTGCAGAGACTGGGGATTGGGATGCCACAGGATCCCGTCCTCCTGAGAAAGGAGATCTGGAGCAGATCCTAACTCCAGAGGCGGAGCTTGAGAGAGATGTAGGAGCAGAGGGTACCACATTTGCCGTGGCCAATGTGGAGCTATGAGAATCATATGACCTCTGTCTCTCTGAAGCTTGAACAGGGTTTTGGGAATTAGGGGAATGGGTGGAAAGGCATACAGGAAGTCCTGGCCCCAATGGAGGAGGAAAGCATCCCTGGTCTGACAACCCTGAGCCCCGATTCTGGAACAGAACCAGGGAAGTTTGGCATTCAGCGGACTTGCGAAGAGGTCTATGTCCGGGGTTCCCCAAATTTGGAAAATTTGGCCACCTGGTCTGCAGGGAGAGACCATTTGTGTGGAAGCAGAACTCGACAGTCTGTCTGCCCAAGAGTTTTGAATGCCTGGAAGATATACCGCAAGGAGATGAATCTGATGCTCTCTGGTGAGGGCCCATAGTCGCAAAGCTTCGTTGCAGAGCGACAGAGAGCCTGTTCCGCCCTGCTTGTTCACATAGAACATGGCTACTTGATTGTCCGTTTGAACTAGGACTGTCTTGCAGCTGAGCTGGGTGTGGAATACTCGAAGAGCAAGGAAGATTGCTCTGAGATCCAGGAGATTGATATGTAGATAGGTCTCCTGTGGAGTTCAGGTACCCTGGGTAGAGAGGCCTTGCAGGTGGGCTCCCCAACCCACCTGTGAGGCATCTGTTACAGTGGCTTGGGGTGGGGGTTGCTGAAAAGGGGACCCCACCAAAAGGTTTTTGGGTGATTGCCACCATTGGAGGGACAAAATAAGGCGGTCTGAGTTTGCTATTTTGTCTGACAGGCAACCTGACGCCTGAATGGATAAAGTCCACTGGGCTGCCCTCATATGGAGGCGAGCATAAGGAGCACGGTGGATGCCATGTGGCCTAGCAACTGTAACATTTCTCGAGCAGTGAGGTGAGGTTTTAACACTGCTTGGGAAGTTAACTGCTGTTGGGATATTCTGGCTTAGGAATAGGTTTTGCCTTATGTGCTGTTTGTGACTATAATCCTGCCGCCTGTGGCTTGCACGAGCACCCTGTATGAATAGCACAAGAAGACAGAGCATTTGGGCTATCCAAGAACAAGAAGGTGTCTGTGGCCTAGTACAGTCTGGAAGAAACCTCACTCTGCATAGGAATATGCGGTGTTAGGCCCAGAAAGCAAATACAGGCCAAGCCAGGAAATAATTAACAGAAAAACAAAATAACAAATCTAATGAGAGGTAGATAGTAAGAAAAGGAGCTGAGTCCGGCCCTAATCCCATAGATTGTCTCATTAGACAAGAACCCCCTGTTGAAGCTCTTAATAATAGATTGTTCTGAAAAAGAAAAAAAAAAGAAAAAAATGGGAAAATTCTCCTTATCTGGGATGCTCACAGACCAGAGAGGGCGACAATTAGATCACTTGAAAAGAACTAGTCTTGTTACATAACACTGTACACATCAATTGTAATTCTGGAGCTCTGGACTTCTGAAGCCACGGGAGTGTGAGGGTTGTTTTCCTTGAACATTGCCGGCCACCTGGCCAGTGTCCTGGCTGTGTTTAATGGATAACTGCCCCTATATGTCGCCTGATGAACGATAGCTAATTGTCTGTGCAACAGCTGGCTGTTTTCAGCAGGATAAGATGGGTGCTTGTTTCAGTTAGAGAGAGAGAGCAGAAGAAAAGAACACACAATACTGTTTGTACTATTCTACATAAATTGCAAACAAGCTTGAACCAGTCCAAAAAATCACACAAAAGTCAGCATTATGCAGTTGCAGTAGGGGTCGCTGTTGTCCACAAGCACAGCCAACATCACTGAAGAGCCAGTTCAATTTGTTGTGCTGCATCGGATCTTAAATAACTTCTTATCAGAATGTCTTTCACTCGCTCCACTAATCCAGCTGCCTGAAGTCTATAAGCACAAACAAAAGAATGTTGTACCCCCCCCCCCCCTTTCTTGGATTGCTGCTTGCACACAACAGCCAACCCTGCTTCTAAAACAATTTAAAAGTAGTATTGTGGAAAACAAATGGTCAACAAGCATAACAGTGTGAATAAACAGTGTCTCTGTCCCACTAATGCAGCACAGAGCTCAACAATGCAAAGTAATTCCCTTGAATCTTACAGTTTGGGGAAACATTCAAATCAGAGTTACAGCCAGCCTTGAAGTTATCTCTAGCAAAATAAACAGTAGGTCTCTTTTCTGACTTTCAAAGCAGCCGTGAGTTACTATGTGGCTGAAGAAAAGACAGAGCAGTCGTAAAACCAAGGGTTAAAATAAAACATTGTTTGAGAATGTTAAATCCTAAATAAATATAGTTACAGCTCTTCTGGTTGTTTCTGTAATTTATGAACAATAATTATGTCCTCTATGAGGTGCTTGCCATAATATATCCCTTTTTTAATTTTAATTTTTTTTTCAATAGCACATGCAGTCAGAACCAAATATATACATATTTTATTTAATTTATTTAACATTTATTTAACATCTCTTATATACCGCACTATTTATAATCAGCGCGGTTTACAAAGAACAATAAAACATCAGATAAGATACATATTATCTGTTTTTTACATGGAACAGGAACAAAAACTTGGGTAACCGGGGTAATTATTTACAATGAGTAATATATATATTTATATATATATTTATATATATATTTCAAAGATAAAATCCAAACACGATTAACTTCTTATTCACTCAGGATTTAAATCATTCTCAAGTTGCAATCTGGTAACTACTGGCTCAGGATGCCACATTGTCCTTCAAGGTTCTTAACCTCTACCTTCAAGGTCAAAGGAAAAATGGAAGTAGTTTCCTTAATTTTTCTATCTTTCTTGTTTGTATCAGTCAGATTTTAGTAAAGAACTCTAAGCAGTTCTATTCGGGGGACCATAAAAGCTAATTAAGAAGGCATAAATTTGGGTGAGTGTGGAGGAGGGAGGAGTGGCCTAGTGGTTGGGGCAAGGTACTACAGGACGGAAGGTCAGTGGTTCAAATCCCCCTAGAGGACAGCAATCTTGGGCCAGAAGGACTGGGGTTTCTAGTCCAACAGGTGCTCCTTGTGGTCTTGGGCAAGCCACGTAACCCTCCATTGCCCATGTTCCCTGTAAGTATTAGTGTATGTGTCTCATATCCTGTCATGTTAAATGTATCCCCCAACCGCTTTGACCCGGTGAAAAGCGGGATATAAATGCAGCTAAATAAATAAATAAAATAAATACAGAGCTAAACCAGGCACTTCCAGAAGGGAAACGGCAGCACTGGTACATACTGCTTTAAAAGCAAAGGAACTATCAGGTAGTATTGTTTGAATTATTTAATTCACTTGTTTGAATGCAGTTGTATCATTCGGCTTCTTCTTTTACGTAAATAAACTTGCTTGACGTAACTTGGCAAGCAATTCAATGTTGTTTTGTTTTATTTTTCCATTTAAGTTACTAACTTCTATCCTTCCGTCAAACACCTAATTTTTCTTAACCTTTGTCACATGACACAAATCCACACAGTTTATGAAATATGTAAAGACATCACTGCACAATGCGAAGGCAGCGGGCCTGTGGAAGGTAGGCCCTTGTCTGTCTGGTATCCAGCAGAGCTCCTATAAACTCTAGAGATTGAGTGGGAGCAAGGTTGGATTTTGGGAAATTTATGACATCCCAAATACTGAAGGATGCGCATTGTGTGAGAGAGAGCAACCCTGGCCTCTGGCTCTGAAGGGGCTCGAATGAGCCAGTTGTCTAAGTAAGGGAAGACGAATATTCCTAGGGTGTGAAGAAATGCTGCCACCACAGCCATGCATTTTGTGAACACCCTTGGTGCCGAAGCCAGACCAAAAGGAAGAACCCTGTATTGGTAGTGCTTCCCTTGAAATAGGAAGCGAAGGAACTTTCGATGAGTTGGATGGATGAGAACATGAGTGTACGCATCCTTGAGATCTAGAGAACAAAGCCAATCCTGACTCTGAAGGTATGGCAGCAGAGTTCCTAGAGAAATTATTTTGAACTTCTCTTTGACGAGGAATTTGTTCAATTCTCTGAGGTCTAAAATGGGACTGTGTCCTCCTGTTTTCTTTGGAATAAGGAAATAGGGGGAGTAGAACACTGTACCCTGTTGTAGAATGGGTACCTCTTTATTGCCCCTTGGGCAAGAAGCCCAGAGACCTCTTGACCTAACTGGTTGTTGAGAGAGGTCTGAGAATTGAACTGTCTTACCATTGTAGGAGGGGGCATGCTGAGGAAATGAAGCTTGTACCCCTCTCTTACAATAGACAGAGTCCAATTTTCTGCTGTTATCTGACCCCATCTGGGGGCAAAATGACATAAATTTCCTGGAATGGTGGAGAGTTCTGGACCATTCAGGGCCAGGAAGGCAAAGTTCTCTAGATAGGAGTCAAAGCCCCTGTGGAGGCTGAGTCTGCTGAGCCAGTTGAAGCTTAGCAGCTTTTGTTTTTCTTTGCCTAGGTTGTTGCTGCTGTCCCTTTTGGGAAGACTGACCCAAACAATGCACCTGCTGGGTATAGGAGGGATAAAACGTCGTCTTCTTACTGGAGAATGGTTTCTTGTAGGATTTTTTTCCTTGCAGGATCTGCTGTAGATTTAGATAATCTATCCAAGGTGATATTGTCAGCATCTATCTCATTAGCGTTTTCTTGCCAATTCTTGCCAAAGATATTCTCTCCTGTAAGGAATATTCCCTAGTTTATCCTGTACCCAAAGTTCCAAGTCAGATGCCTGGAGCCAGGCAATCCTACATGCACCTATGGCAATAGCAGAGGTTCTGTTTATGCACTCAAAGCAGTCAAAGGCTGCACGATTCACAAACTTGGAAACATCCTGAGCCTGTTTGACAAGGGCGAGGTAATCCTGCCTCTTATCATCAGGAAGGAGAGGGCTCTTAAGCTCTAAATCTCCTCTGACCTCCTTGAGGAACATTACCATATATAATATATAGGAGCTGATCCTAGCAGAAAGCATGGAAGCCTGAAAGGTTTGATGTCCAAAGGCATCAAGAGTCCTACACTCACGTCCTAGAGGATTAGATGCATGCCTTTTTTCACTCTTGATCCTTCTCATAGCCGATTCCACCACCATGGAATGGTGTGGTAGCCGAGTCTTCTGAAACCCAGGACAAGGAGGAACTTGATACATGGTGTTGAGTCTTTGAGGAGATGTGGTTAGAGGTGTTTCCCACATCCTTAACATGAGATCATGCAAGATCTCATGAATAGGTAAGGTAGCTGCCTCCTTGGGAGCTTTAGGGTATTGCAGGATTTCTAAATTTTTTGCCCTAGGCTCTTTTTCAGGAGCCATTGTGATGGAAAGACCTCGAGCCACATTTCGGATAAAATCCTGAAAAGACATATCCTCTGGTGGAGACATCCTATGCTGAGGAGAAGAAGAATCCTCAGGAAAAAGTACTCTGGTATCGGCAGAGCTTTCAGAATCTTCAGACTCATCCGAGGATTCAAAGTACCTCCGATCTGGGTGATCGTGCAAGGCACGTTACCGGTACCGATCGAAGTCGGCATCGGAGGGGTCCGGTACCGACTTGTCGATGTTTGTTGTTTTTGTTAAGTGCCGTCGAGTCGGAGTCGACTCATGGCGACCCACTGGATAGCTATCCTAAATTGTGTTCGGTCTTGAGTCAGGCGGCTCATTGTTGAAAGACTGGTACCCGTAGCTGCTGTTATTGTATCGATCCATCTCATTGCTGGCCTTCCTCTTTTTCAATACCGGATGGATAAGCATGACTTGGTCCTGGTAGAATACCTGCCAATGTCGATGCAGTCGATACTGGTACTGGAGTCGGTGCCGGTACCGGTTGAATTGTCTGAAGCGGTTTCAAGGGCATCGAGACCGTGAGAAGAGCCGCCAGACTGCGTTCAGACTGCCGATGCTTGGGTATCGGTATCAGATGAAGCAGCCGGTACTCCAGAGCATGGCACTAGTAGTTCTGCCAAGGTTGAGGCCCCGAGAACATCCTGGAGCCCCGTTAGTGCTTTGGAAGCTGAAGCCTCCCGCTGGGGCAATTTTGCCGGTGAAAGTCCCTCAAGGGCAACGCCAGAGGCATCTCAATGCTTAGAGGGAGATCTACCCTTTGAGGACCGGCTAGATTTATGTTGAGTTACCTGAGATCCATGGGGGGGGGGGGGGGAAGACGAAGCCCTGGAAGATGTCGATGCCACAGAGGCTGCATCGGAGGGAAAAAGGGTGCTAAGTTTAGCAGCTCGGTTCTGCCGGCCCCTCTTCGACATCATCCCACAGGCAACACACTCTGAAATAGAGTGGTCAGGACCTAAACATTTGAGACACCACTCATGGGTGTCGGTGACGGAGATGGTACCGCCACACTTGGAACACTTTTTAAAACCCGAAGAGGGTTTTTCCATTTTAAAGGAAAATGTTGGGCCTAGTGCCCAAAATGGTCCGTGGCACCTGAGGAGAAAATACCTGGAAAAGACTCCAGAAGAAAGATTTTTTGTTTTTTTGGAAAAAAAGAAAGAACCGGTGGTACCAGTGTAGCATCGAAGGAAGGCAGACGCGACCACAAAAAAGAAGAATAAAAGGGAATTATTTTCTGCAGTGACAGGATGTGCGACCTGTCGGCTCCACGGAAAATGAAGAACTGGAGAGGGACAGTTGGGAAAGGCGGGAAGGCAGCACGCAGGCACTGTGGGATGCTCCCAAAAGCTTTCCTATTGGACGCTGGGGAGCGTTCCCGCGCAGGCTCCGTCGGTACCGACGATACCCATATGTGAAGACTACATTCATGCTTGTTCCTGGAGATTAAAACTGACGTGTTTCCGCCCCATTCCATAAGATAAACGTCTCCATTTACATACCAGAAAAAGGGGTGTGAAGAATAAAGCCCCTGGACATGTGCATGGAGATGGGTGAGTTCAGAAAGAGGAAATTAGACTTACCTGCTAATTGTAGTTCCTTTAGGAACTCCAGTCTAGTCCCGGAACTCTGGGTTGTGTCCATCCTCCAGCAGCTTGGAGACTGAACGTCATCTCTTTTTGTGATGTCACTGGTATATCCATTCTGGATCCGCCTCCTGCCACCAGTTTCCTATTGACAAAGCAGACTCAGCGGAGCAACAATTAAGTAGAATGAACCGTAACAACCTTGTACTAACTCATAACCAATTATAGGGGACCCGGCCTAGCCACCTGTTGCCCCTGCGTCCCCCCGGCTGACCACTAATTCGAAGAGCCGCCTTCTCCCTTCTTTGGGTGTATGAGGGTCCCGTTATACCCCACCCCCATTGACACTATAAAAACATTGTCTTACCGGTTAACGCATCGTGCTTCTGGCCTTCGCCTGCAACCAAACAGGGAGGGATACGGGACTAGACTGGAGTTCCTAAAGGAACTACAATTAGCAGGTAAGTCTAATTTCCTCTTCCTTATCGTCACTCCAGTCTAGTCCTGGAACTCTGGGTAAGTACCAGAGCAGTAAAGGAACAGCTCATTGGGAGGGACCCGCTAGACAAGCATGAAGCACCACCGATCCAAAACAGGTATCCCTTTCTGCCTGCACATCCAGATGGTAATGCTTAACAAACGAATCCAGCGATGACCAGGTGGCTACCTTACATATCTCCACCACTGGTACCAACTGGAACTCGGCCCACGATGCGGCTTGAGCCCTCGTCGAATGAGCTTGAAGTCCCTCTGGGACCTCTCTGCCCTTCAAAATATAGGCCGATGCTATTGCTGCCATCTGGCTATGGAAGCCTTAGAGGCTGCTTGGCCTTTCCTAGGGCCACCAAACAGCACAAATAGCCTATCCGATCTACGAAAACCCGCAGTTCTACACAGATAAATCTTTAATGCTCGACGAACATCTAGTCGATGTAACCTACCCATTGCCGCTCCCGAAACACCGGAAACGAGACCGCCTGATTGACGTGAAACGCCGATAGCATCTTCGGCAAAAACGATGGAACGGTCCTTAACACTACCTTGGAGTCATAGAATAACAGAAAGGGCTTCCTGCAGGAAAGGGCTTGCAACTCCGAAATTCTGCGAGCCGAGCATATAGCTATCAGGAAAACTACCTTCAATGTAAGGTCCTTCAACGACGCCGCCGATAAGGGCTCAAACGGCTCCTTCCCTATTGCATCGAGTACAAATGGCAGGCTCCAGCTGGGCACACCCTGCCTACACGGAGGCCGAAGCAGAGCAACTGCCCTCAAGAATCGCCTGACGTCCGGATGAGAAGCTATCGACTGCCCCCGAATCTTACCTCTATAACACGTCACGGCCGCCACCTGCACTTGTAAGGACGAGGCTGCTAACCCCTTGTCCAAGCCGTCCTGCAAGAAGACCTGGTTCCCTGCGGAATAGAGACCCGCAACGGCTCAAACCACCTGCCCGCACACCAAGCCTCGAACACTTGCCAAATCCGCACATAAGCCAGAGATGTAGACCTCTTCCTGGATTTCAACAGAGTGGTTATGACGGGAGCAGAGTAACCTTTGGCTCCTAGCCTAGCCCTTTCAATAGCCAAGCCGAAAGAGAGAATCAATCCACTTGAGGCATGCGCAGGGACCCTTGAGACAGTAGATCCTCCCACAGGGGCAGACGCCACGGCGTTTCCACTATGAGTCTCTGCAAATCCGCGTACCAAGGTCTCCTTGGCCAATCCGGAGCTATAAAAATCACCGTTCCCCTGTGACGCTCTATGCGTTGCAGTACCCTTCCTATTAACACCCAAGGGGGGGAACACGTATAGGAGCTGCTCTTCCGACCAGGTCTGCATAAGAGTATCCAGGCCATCCGACATCCTTTCTCTTCGTCTGCTGTAAAAGCGCACAACCTTTGCCGATCGAAACGTTGCCATAAGATCCATCACCGGTGTCCCCCACTGGCCCACTAACAGCTCGAACACGTCCTGATGAAGCACCCATTCGCCTGGGTTTACCTTCACTCGACTCAGGAAGTCGGCCTCCACATTGTCTACTCCGGCCACATGCACTGCCGATAGCGCCAGAAGATTCTCCTCGGCCCACTCTAAAAACATATCTGCCTCCACTCCCATGGCAATACTGCTGGTGCCGCCCTGCTGATTGATTATAGGCCACCGCCGTGGTGTTGTCAGACAGCACCTGAACGGCCTCGTTGTGCAGAGATGCTTGAAACACCCGAAGAGCCAGGCGCACCACTCTCAGCTCCAGTCTGTTGATGGACCAGGACTTCTCCAATTCGGACCACTGCCCCTGTGTGTAATGACCCTGGTAGTGAGCTCCCCAACCTGCAAGGCTGGCATCCATTGTCAGAGGCAACCAGGAAGGCGCCTCCAATGGCATCCTGCTGTTGAGTACTTCCGGCTGGATCCACCATTGTGAAGCCTGTCGCGTCTCCGAGAGCCAAGGCAGCTTTCGCGACAACGGGTTGTGCTGATGAGACCACCTCCTGAGCAATGCCCTCTGTAACGTCCTCATCTGTGCCCTTGCCCACGGGACCAGCTCTATCGTTGCCGCCATGGTTCCAAGAAGCTGCATATAATGCCACGCCGCAGGGGTAGGCCTGGCCAGGAACTGTCGAACTAGCGACCTCAAACCCTCCGCTCGCTGTCGCGTTAGAACCACTTTTCCCGCCTCTGTATCGAACAAGGCTCCCAAGTACTGCAGACGTTGAGACGGGACTAAGTTGCTCTTGGACATATTGACCACCCAACCTAGATTCTGCAGAAGTGCTACTACCTTTGCAGTAGCCGCCTCGCTCTTGACGTTGGACTTTGCTCAGATCAACCAATCGTCCAGATATGGGTGTACGAGGACGCCTTCTTTCCTTAGTGCTGCTGCTATTACTACCATCACTTTGGTAAACGTCCTCGGCGCTGTCGCCAACCCGAATGGTAACGCCTAGAACTGGAAGTGCCCCATAGGCACCGCAAACCTGAGGAACCTCTGATGCTCCTTTTGAATCGGAATGTGAAGGTACGCCTCCGCCAGGTCCAGCGATGTCAGAAACTCCCCCTTCCGGACTGCCACTATCACAGACCAAAGAGTCTCCATACGGAAGCGGTGAACACGCAGGCACCGATTTACGCCCTTGAGGTCCAGAATTGGTCGAAACGACCCCTCCTTTTTGGCACCACGAAATAGATGGAGTATCGACTGGACCCGCATTGGTCTTGAGGCACTGGCACTATTGCTTCCAACTCGAGCAACTTTTTTACCATCTCTCTCACGGCGTTGCACTTGACCCGTGACTTGCACGGTGACTGAACAAAGAATTCTCTTACTGGGTGCTGGAACTCCAACGCGTACCCCTCGCAAACGAGCTCCAACACCCACTGGTTGGAAGTAATCTTGACCCAGGGAGGGTAAAACTCCCGCAGCCAACCCCCTATAGGAACCAGGCCTGCCCGGATCCTCCTGATCTCATTGAGACTTTCGGGAATTCGCGAAAGCAGTCGAGGCCCCAAAACCCCTTCCTGCTCCTCGAAAGCCCCGAAACCCTTGGCTTCTACCCGGAAATCTCCCTTGGGACGCTTGACTGAATCTCGTATACCGAAAGTGCCTAAACTCCCTCTGCTGCCCCCTGCCAGAAGAAGTAGGCCGTCCTTGCTTCTGCTTATCTTCCGGAAGCCTGCCACCTTTAGACTCCCCAAGATCCTTTACTAACTTTTCCAAATCCTCTCCAAAGAGCAACTTTCCCCGAAAGGGGAGTTTGCTCAATCTAGACTTCGAGGAACCATCCGCTGCCCAGTTGCGCAGCCACAGGTAACGCCTCGCCGCCACTACCGATGCCATGCTCTTTGACAAGCCTCGAATGAGGTCATAGTGGACATCCGCCAAATAAGCTGTCCCCGACTCCAATCTTGTTGCTTCTCCTGAGTCTTCCCCATTCTGATCTCCTTGTACTCGCTGAGCCCAGCGCAGGCAGGCTCTAGCTACCCAAGCTCCTGGACTGACAAGGCATTAACCTCAAACACCTGTTTCAACAACGAATCTAATTTCCTATCTTGAGAATCCTTGAGCGCCGCACTCCCCTCTACCAGGATGGTAGTCTTTTTAGTGACTGCCGAGATGGCCGCATCCACCTTAGGGGACTTAAACAGCTCCTGATCTTGATCCACCAGGGGGTAGAGTTTACCCATCACCCTGGAGCCTTTGAGCGCGGCCTCCGGCAAATCCCATTCCTCTTGAATAATCTCTTTAATCACTCTATGCACCGGGAAGGCTCGCTGGGTCTTTCTAAACACCTGCAGCAATGGATTTTCCAACGTCGCATCCTCTGCCGGCATATTCAGCGCCTTTAGCATCTCAGAGATAAGAGCAGGCAATTCGTCCCTTCTAAACACTCTTACGACCCTTGCCTGATCCTCTTTGTCCGTGATCTCTCCTTCCTCCAACTCATCTTCCATGTCCAAGCCGAGTTCTCCCTCATCCGACAGAACCCCCTCAGAGTCCACGTACCGTTCCTGCTGCTCCTTGTCCATCCTGACCTTCTTAGCCGGACTGACTGGCCTCTCCGCAGCCAAAGGAGTCCCCGGTCTCTTAACTCCGTGGGCCTCTTCTACAGAACTCGCAGCATGCTCCTTCCGCTGGCTCCCAAAAACCTATTGGATGAGAGCCACAAATTCCGGCAAAAAAATGCCCACCAAACCCCCTGACAGGGCCGCCAGCGAGGCTGGGAGATCTGTGGCCGAGGACGGCCCCGCTACGGGCTCTTCCACGCTCACAGACTACTCCTGCACGCTGGAGGGCTCCTTTTGACCCTCAACCCCCTCCAAGTCGCGCTCCATTGTAGTAGCCAGCTGCGTGCACTTCTTACAGACCCCCGTGTCCGCAGAAGTCCCCCTCCTGGAGCCGCAGAGCAAACAAATTGGCTTGGAAGACATGCCCCACAGCCTATTTGAGGAACAGCTTCCCTTCTTTCTTCTTTTTTTTTTGAAAATAACGTAAAAGCTAGCCCTGCTCCTTCAGGACCCCCTCCGAGGCTTAAAAAAGCGCTGTAGCCGCAAAAACTAAGCTTCCCGCACAAGCTCCGGAGCTCCTGCAGCCTCTGCTAACCGTTCAGCGCTTCCTGCGCTGAAGTCACATGGCAGGGCCCAAAAGCAGCCTCTCAGTTCACGCCTTACCTCCGCTGCCCCAGCAGCTGCTAGACGCACCATCTTTTTCTCTCTCTCCCTCTCTCTTCACTCTTCCCGCTCCACCAACACAGTTCTCTTCTAGTGTTGGGAGCAGGACGAGGCTGACCGGCAAAGCGACCCCTCTGACACTGCCTTCCAGAGGCCTTGCCGACCCCGTTCCACCAGCGCGCTCCATCAAACGGGCCAGGAGCAGGATTACCACCCCGTGTAAACACTTAGTCAGCCAACGCTGATCGGAGGCCAGGTCTCTGCTCACCGCACACACTGCTGACAGCGGTGGAAGCAGGAGACCCACCCCTAAGCAGGTAACCGCCGGTTTCCCGCCGCCTGAATGTCTTCACAGCGCCGCCAGGCAAACCATCTGCTGGCGCTGACTGACTGCCTCAGCGGCTCACCCTTGATTCAGGTGGCTCCTGCATCACCCTAAAGAGGCAAGGCAAGTACTAAACAAAAGACCCCAAGAACAAATAACCGGGGGGGGGGGGGAGATGAGGGAAAGGAGGGAGAGGAGGGAGAGGGGCCCTGAGGGGCCAGGAGATGAGGAGATCTCCCTTGTAAAAATTAAAATTAAAACACCTCCCCCCATTTTGTGCCTTTCCTTCTCCCCTAAACACTGCCTATATCTCCTTAATTGTCTCTCTGTCAAGCCTGGAACTCCAGGCTCCTCAATCCTCCAGCTGCTTGGAGACTGAACAAACTGGTGGCAGGAGGCGGATCCGGAATGGATATACCAGTGACATCACAAAAAGAGATGACGTTCAGTCTCCAAGCTGCTGGAGGATGGACACAACCCAGAGTTCCGGGACTAGACTGGAGTGATGATAAGGAATGTTCATATACGAAATACAAACATGACAGGACCTGGCAACATAGATATGCTAGTGCCAGTATTTCCAAACCTGTACCACATACATGTGCAGGCCAGCCATTTTTAAAACAGAGATGTGCAGCAGCACGGCAATACACAAAGAGCTCTCAATATTTACCTGCTATAATTTTCTGAGGAGGAGTAGAATATTGGGGAATTGATAGGATATTCCCCTATCATCCCTATTATCAAGAGATGGCTGGAATGAGTATTTTTGCAATGCTATTTGTGCTGAGGGGCAGGGCTAAATATGGATATGCCCGCTGATGGATCTACATGTATGATACCATTGTGAAGTTGGAGATGCATGTGGATCTTTTTTGGACTGCCCTAGACATGCCTCCAGCACGCCCCAGTGTGACCTGTACATGAATGGAGCAGACGTGCAAATTCGGGCCTTTCTAAAACGTCTTTTAGATCTGATTTGCATATGTGAATGGTTGTTTTCACGTATGCAAATAATGAATAGGTAAAGGAGGTTAATTGGCTTATTTAGAGGCACATTTCAAATGGGACGTCCAAGCCAGAGCATCTGAAAAGAAAGGCAGGTACGTCCAAGTTCAGGCACAATTCCAGAAACATGGACCTGCCTGATATGCACATGTATCAGATGTCTATATAGACGTCCCCAGGAGAGCATTTCAGAACAAATGACGTCTAGTAGCATAATGGTTAGTCACTTAAGAGCTGGGTTGCCAGAGTTCAAATCCTGGTGTGGGACTCTGTAATCTAAATCTAGTCACTTAATTCTCTGTCTTCTCTACACACTCTGGATGCTTTTGGTCAAAACATACACTTTCTTGATGCCTATTCATTCCTGGAGCAGGTCGGGTCTGCTGCTTCTGGGATCTATTGCCCCCATTCTAGACACACCTCTGTCACACCCCCGTGCCTACTTAAATGTCCCCGTACTGGAGACATCTGCGTATAGCATTTGTGCAATGATTATGGAGACATGTCCATGATTTTGAAATCCACATGCATGTCAGTGGGCATCCAAACCACTACTAAATATTTTAGAATGACCCTCTTAGCCTTCTCTAGAATACAACATGTTTGTGGCTCTGGAGGATGCCTATCCCAACCTTAGATTCTTATAGTGAACATCTGTAACTCTTAAATTCAGAAGTGATTTATATATTTATTTATTTATTTATTTATTTAGACAGTTTTGTATACCGCCTTATCCTTCAATCAAAGCGGTCATAACACAATAGGAGCTAGTGGTATGATCGCTGTGTTATTTAGCATAATTAAGGTCAACAAACAAGTTGCAGATCAGACCTTTTTACTGGACTAACAAATTTGAAGGCCATTGTAGCAATCAAATGTTAACATGGAGTTCAACATATTCATTATAGAGACATTTTCCATACATGTTAATTTCCTTTTTCTTGATTCCTACTAGACCTGCCCAGATGAGTGGGTTATGCTTCCCAGCCAGCAGATGGAGGCAGTACAGAACAATTTTCAGTGACATCATCAACTGTATAACTGGTGGTGCAGCACTGAGACTTGTCAATATGACACTTCCTAAGCAGAAAGTGTGACTGAAAAACTCTGAATAAATATTTAACCAGAACAACAATAACTTTTAACAAGAAATCCTTGGCTGTCTTACCATACTTGATTCAGCATAAGGCACTGATACTTAAAATATTGAGAACAGGCTGCAGGACTCCTCAACCAGTAGGCAAAGTCCTCCCAGGGTGAATCCTGGACTGGTCTGTTGATGCTGTTAAGTGCCATCGACTCATGGCCACCCTCTGGATAGTTGTCATAAACTGTTCAGCCTTCAGTCAGACAGCTCATTGTTGATAGAATGGAATCCATAGCTGCTGTTATTGTATCAATCCATGTTATTGCTGGCCTTCCTCTTTTTTTGCATTGACCTTCAACCTTGCCAACATTATGTATTTTTCTAATGTTCTCTCTTTTGGAATGATGTGTCCAAAGTATGAAAGTCTCTAAGTCTTGTCATCTGAGCTTCTAGCAGAAATCAAAGAAAGGAAATAAACAGGTATGGAAAATTTGTCCTTCTTTATCCTCCTGCTAGACCAGTCCGGCAAGTGAGACATATCCAAGAAGTTAGGACCCAGGGTAGAAGATGACGTTACAGACATGAAATGCTCTGCCAGAGATGCCATCCATACTAGCTCCCACCTACAATCTGTAATGCTTAAACAAAGATGCTCAGGAATGACCAATTAGTTTCCATACAGATGTCTTCTGGAGACACTATGGTGGGCTTAGCCCATGAGGGAGCTTACACTCTAGTGGAGTGGGCTCTGATCCCTTTCGGCACTTGTTTTCCACACAAGAGGTAGGCCAAACTAATAGCTTCTTTAGTCCAAGGGAAATTGAGAACTTGACTGCTGCCTGTCCTTTTTTTGGAACACTGAACCAAACAAAAAGATGATTCAGCTGGCGGAAAGGATTAAAAAACTCCAGATACTTCTCTAATGCCATCCTTGTGTCCAATACAGATAGTAAGGGGTCTTTTCATAGATTGTGCCCCAAGAAGGAGAGGACCATCATATAATAAACAAGAAAGGAAGAAAGCCCCTTTGGGAGAAAGGATGGTTCTGCCCTCAGAGAGGGCTGCTGTTGAGATGACCAGAAAAGGCTCCCTACAGGACAGGGTCTTTACTTCTGACATCTCCCTAGCGGATACAATAGTCACTATGTAGACCACCTTCAGGGTTATATTCTTGAGAGAGCCCCCCCCCCCCCCGAAGAAGCTCAATTGGGGGGAGGGGGCTTTCAGCGCACTCAACAACATAGAAGGACTCCACTGTGGAAGAATCAGACACAGGGGTGGATGGATCTGTTTCACCCATTTCAGGAAGAGGGACACATCAGCGAGTACTGCTAAGAGCACCCCCTGAACTCTCACCCAGTAGCATGCAATGGCCACCACCTGAAACTTGAGGCAATTCAGAGCTAATTCCTGCTCCAATTCAGCCTGTAAGAAGGTCAAAACAGTGATTACATCCACCCTGAGAGGAACATTACCTATTGAAGACTTTCCAGACCATGACTTCGACCAAAGATGTAGAAGTCTTCTGGACCTTAAGGAGAGCTTCAACAACTGCCCCAGAATATCCTTTCTTAGCTTTTGCCTCTCAAGGGCCAGGTCTTAAGTGAGAAGGAAACAGGATCCACCATGACCAGAGGGCTCTGCCACAGAAGTCCCCTCTCCTGTGTTAACAACAGAGGAGGCCCCACTAGCAGACCCAAGAGATTCACATACTATGGCAGGTGTGTCCAAGCCAATGCCACTAGAATGGCCAAGCTTGGTTAAGACCAAATTCTGTGCACAGAATCCGACTCGCCTAGGACCTTGATGGAAAGACATGGAGGTTCACCCCTGAAGGTAGGGCACTCAACCCCGCATCTCACAGATCCTTGCTGCTGCTGAAAAATATACATGGCTGTGACATTGTCTAAGAGCACTGACTGCCTTGCCCTCTAAAAGGGTCCGAAACCTCTCCATGACTAAATAAATCACCCTGACCTCCAGCCTGTTGATTGACCAGGAGGCCTCCTGAGCTGAATGTTGTTGTTGTTAACTGCCATTGAGTCAGTGCTGACTCATGGCGACCCTCTGGATAGTTGTCCTAAACTATGTTTGGTCTTCATTCAGGCGACTCATTGTTGATAGAATGGTATCCATAGCTGCTGCTGTTCTATCAATCCATCTCATTGCTGGCCTTCCTCTTCTGCATTGACTTTCAACCTTGCCAAGCATGATGTCTTTCTCTAATGGTTTCTCTACCAAAAGAGACTGCTACTGCTGGAAAGAAATCTACATATGCGAACATACGTCAGCGAGGTAGACTTCTTCCTAGCCCGAAGCAAAGTCGCGATCACTGCACCAGAGTATCCTTTCTTCTTTAGCCTCGCCCTTTCAATGGCCAAACCGTAAGCGAGAACCGATCCACTTGAGGCATCTGTAGTGGACCTTGCAGTAACAGATTCTCCGATACCAGCAACCTCCATGGCTCCCCGTCAAGCAATCGGATGAGATCGGCATACCACAGATGCCTTGGCCAGTCCGGAGCCACCAGCAGTACTCTTCCTCGATGAGCCTCAATATGATGTACCACCCGACCTATGAGCGCCCACGGGGGAAATACATATAGCAGACCGGTCGTCGGCCATCTTTGCATCAGCGCGTCGATCCCCTCCGACATCCTCTCTCGTCGTCTGCTGAAGAATCGACCCGCTTTTGCTGACTGAAAGGTTGCCATCAGGTCCATAATTGGCGTACCCCACCTGCGAACCGCTTGCGCAAACACGTCCGGATGCCAATATGTGCTGCTGAAATCACTGGCAATCGAAGTTCTACCCAAGCGAACAGCGCTTCCGCCTCTTCCTCCATGGCTGCACTTCCTGTGCCGCCCTGCCGATTGATGTATGCCACTGTCGCTGAGTTGTCCGACAGCACTCGCACCGCCCGTCCCTTTACCTTCTCTTCAAACTTCTGCAGTGTGAGGAAGACCGCTGTCAGTTCCAGCCGATTGATTGACCATGTGTTCTCTGGAACGGACCAAATACCCTGCGTGAAGAATTCTCCACAATGTGCCCCCCATCCTGCGAGACTTGCATCTGTCAACAATGGGAGCCATTCCGGCTGCTCCAGAGGCATCCCGGCTTCCAAAGATCCCAGTAGTAGCCACCAGCACAGCGACTGTCGAACCTTGAGGGGACAGGGAAGTCGTTTGCTCAATGAGTCGTTCTGATGTGACCAACGGCAGAGCAGTGCCCGCTGCAGAGGTCTCATATGATACCTGGCCCATTGTACTGCTTCCAAAGTTGCCGCCATTGTTCCTAACAATTGAAGATAACCACGCCGAAGGCGCCTGAGCAGCTCTGAACTTGTGTACCAATTGTCGAAGGATTTGAATCCGGCGATCCGGTAGAAACACCCATCCCTTCTGAGTGTTGAAGTGTATCCCCAAATATTCGAGATGTTGGGACGGCACCAAGCGGCTTTTGGTCGGATTGACCACCCAACCCAGACTCTGCAAGAACTTCACTACCTGGTCTGTGACTTGAACACTCTCGGCCTTGGATTTCGCTCAAATTAACCAATCGTCCAGATAAGGATGGACGAGAATTCCTTTTCTTCGCAACACCACCGCTACCACCACCATGATCTTGGTGAAGGTTTGCGGCGCTGTCGCCAAACCAAAAGGCAACGCTCGGAATTGATAGTGCCCCCAGGGTAAAGTGAAGCGCAGAAACCTTTGATGAGCTGTTCTGATCGGGATGTGTAAATATGCCTCCGTAAGATCGAGGGACGTCAAAAACTCCCCTTGGTGCACTGCTACAATGACTGACCTTAACGTTTCCATCCTGAAATGCGGTACCCAAAGACAACGGTTGACCCCTTTGAGATCCAAAATAGGTCTTAGAGTTCCGTCTTTCTTTGGCACCACAAAATAAATTGAGTATCGACCCATGCCGTAATCTGTAATCGGTACTGGTGTTATCGCTCCTAGTTGTAACAACTGATCTAAAGTATTGCGGACCGCTAAGGTTTTCTACTGACCTTTGCAGGGAGACATTACAAAGGAATCTCGAACCGGTTTTGCAAATTCTAGCGCGTAACCTTCGCAAATTATTTCCAAAACCCACTGATCTGATGTTATTTGGGTCCAGGCAGAAAGAAATTCCCGAAGTCACCAACCTATCGGTTGACTTTCCACCGGGACCCGCCTCACTTCATTGAAGTCTCCTAGGTGTGGCTGCTGAAAAGCCTCTGCCTGATCCACAAAACCCCTGGGCTCTCAAAACAAACCTTCCTCTATGGAAACCCCCCAGGCGAGAAGTTCAAAATCTTCTAAAATCTCTAGACTGACCCCGAAAGGCCTGCGGGGCTTTACCCAGTTTAGGCTTATCCTCCGGGAGATTACCTCCTTTCGACTCCCCTAAGTCCTTAACCAACTTATCAAGGTCTTCTCCCAACAACAACTTTCCCTTGAACGGGAGCTTACTGAGTCGCGATTTAGAGGAGCCATCGGCCGCCCAGTTTCTCAACCACAGGGACCTGCGGACGGCAACCAAAGAAGCCATGCTATTATCTAGGACTCTGATCAGGTCATAATGAACATCTGCCAAATAAGCCGACCCTGACTCTAATCGATCCAGCTCACGCAGACTTTCCTGCTCCAGCTGCGAAGACTGCCTCATCCTTTGCGACCATCTGAGGCATGCTCTTGCCACCCACTCTCCACAAATGGAAGCCTGTAATGACAAAGCTTCGGCTTCAAAGGATTGTTTCAATAATCCATCCATTTTTCTGTACTGTGCATCCTTTAAGGCCGCACTTCCTTCCACCAGAATCGTGGTCTTCTTGGTCACTGCTGACACAGCCGCATCAATACGTGGAGACCAAAACTTTTCCTTGTCTTTATCTGCCAATGGATATAGTCTATTCATAGTCCTAATTCCTCTCAACCCTGTTTCCGGTTGGTCCCATTCGTCCTGTATCATCCTGTCTACCACCTGATGGACAGGGAAGACTACTTGGGTCTGCCTGACGGCCTGGATCATAGGGTCCCCGCCACTTTCTTCCTCCACAGGTTGTTCCGTAGCGAAATGAAGTGTCTGCAGGGATTCCAGCAGCCTACATCCAGTGATGTCATGTTTTTGACATGCCCAGTCTCCAAGCTGCAGGAGGAGGCGCACAACCCAGAGGTAGAGGACTAAACTGTAGGAACGATAAGGAAAATTATGTGCAATTCTGGTTGCCATATCTTGTATGTGTGCCTGTGTATTCTTGCTTGTGTGTGTAAATGCTTGTATGTATCTATCTCTTCAGGCACAGCTGTGGTCACCAATATTGGCACCCTTCCAGTTCAACCACTTCGGGATAGATTCCGACCCACGCTTAGCGGGGATATATGTCCCAGTCGGACGTATAATCCCCGCTAAATGCCCTATTCTAGCCACATAGCTTCCCGCACGTACAGCAGAGATGTGCGGGGAGCTCTGTATGAGGGCAGGAGGGGCGGGCCGAGGGAGGGCAGACTGGAGGTGTGACCCTTAATCTGGACATATAGTGCCTATTTCCTGTTTCTCGGAGGTGGAATAAGTCCCCTCCAATGGACAAGGAGAGTAGGGGAGGAGAGGGGGGGTTCCCCGCAGCCCAATCCTCGCTGGGCCGATCGGGGGTTGGGCAGTCAGGAAAAAGGATTTTGGTGTTGTCTGGCAATTGGGGCTCCTGCATGGAGCTGCGGTGCAATGGCGTCCTGTCGCCATGGCACCGTGACTCCATGCAGGAGCCCAGGCTGAGCTAGCCAGAGAAATACCTGGATGTGCTGCGGGATCAGAATCGGGTGCAAATTTGGCCCATCCAGATTTTGGACATCCAGACAGGCCCCGATTGGAATTGGCCTTCACATGTCCAATATCTCCTAAAAAAAGGTGGCCGGTGAAATGGCCTTGGATTATATACGCACATTTGACACATAAGAATCAAATAAAACAAGATGAATTTAAAAAATGAAATAGTAAGAAATGGTATAAAAACTGAGACATTGCCAGGACATGATTATTCAACAATATAACAATGCCAGTTGAAGAATGAAGATCAATATACTCGTCCAAATAGACAGCTTCACTCTACTAATCATCAAAAATTGGGTTCAGGATACTTATTAAAGAGAAAAGGATCTCAGAACCAGCAAGCTCATCGTCTAGGCATATACTATCTTAGCCACAGTCATATGTTCAGGACATCAAGATTCCTAAAATGCTCCTTATAGGTTTTTTTTAAGCTAGTTATTTTATTAGCAATAGCACTTTTTCAATTATTTTATTTAAACAACTTAATGCTTTCTCGCCCACAGAACATTTCTCAAAGACTGCTTATCATCCTTTTCATATCCACAGCCACTGACCACAGGTAACGAATCACCAAACTTAGCTGCAGTGAAGAGAATGATTATTGGCACCCTTATAAACAATTCAAATCAGTTTGGACAGAAGAACCACATTCCCAGTGCTGTAAAGTTAGACACACCTATTATCAGTACTCACATGACTTGAATCAACCTATAAATGATGGCTCTAATGTTTAATATGGTCACATTCACTCCCTGTTCAGTTTTTACAATGGTGAAGACGAGAGCTGCCTGAGACTGTCAGAAAAGCCAAGATCATGGGTCTTCCAGCAGGACAATGACCCAAAACATGCATCCAAACATACAAAAGACAGGTTAAAAGGGAACAAATGGATTGTTTTAAAATGGCCAGCAATGAGTCCTGATCTCAATTCAATCGAGAACCTTTGCAGTGAGCTGAAATCTCACACTGGTAAAAGGAATCCTGGAAACATTCACGAACTGGAACAAATTACAGTTGAAGAGCGGGAGAAACTACCAGCAAACAGATGTACGAAACTTATAGATGTCTACAAGAAACGTTAGGAGACTGTCATCACTGCTAAGGGTTGTGCAACCAAATATTAGTGAAGGGTACCATTAATCCAGGTCATATTTTGCTTTTTTCTCAGAAATGACTACTTCTAAGTTATACAGACATCTTTTTATTGTTGCGTACCTTTGAACATACTATTAAAATATTATGATGACATATAGTTGGAACATTTCCAATTATTTCTTAAGATATTGTACACAACATACCTAAAATGCAAGGGTGCCAATACTGTTAATCAGAACTGTATGTGTGTGTCTGTGAGCAGGAACTGTTTGACAGGTACACATACCATCAACCAACAGGCAAGTCTGTAGCCACCCTGATCCTTCCGGGAAGAGGCAGGTGCTACTCAAACAATGGGGAGCAGAAAGACCAGTGATCCAACAAGTTTCTCCAGGAGATGCATGTGCACCCTGGCCCAGCTCTGGGGTCAAAGCCATTGACCTCAGAAGCTGGAGATAATCTCACACCCTGAGAGCTGCCTGAGATAAAACCTCCCTGAGTTCTGACAGATTTCAAAGGCTTGCTGGAAAAGTAGGCTTTAAGCTGTTTTCGAAAAGCCCAAAAATCGTCAATTATTCTCATATTGGCTGGTTACTTATTCCATAAGGAGGGGCCTGCTGTTGAGAAAGTGCTCAACTGTAGCTTGCTAATTAGCACCTTTTGAAAAGATGGAACATTACCCTCTGATCTAGGTGCCCGAGTAGGTTAATATAATCTAAGGACTGTAAAGGCAAGCTGGAGCTGCATAATATAAAGCTTTATGAATTATCGTCAGAAGCTAGAACTGAACCCTCCATTTAAGTAGAAGCCAATGCAATCTTGATAATACTGGTGATATGTAATCAAATGTATTGGTGCTAGTTATCATCCTGACAGCCCTATTTTGTATTACCTGGAGGGGATTCAGAGGCCTTTGGTAAGCTCACATAAAGCACATTACAATAACTGAGATATGGCATAATCGGTGCCTGTACAATGGTTTAAAAATTATCTGACATCAGATATACCTTAAGCTTCCAAATTATATGTAATTTAAACAATGCTCTCTTAGTTCTTTAATTTGATAATCCATAGCTAGCATTCAAAATGGTATGGGACAGACATAGTGGATCCCTTTATAGTGTAGCGGCAGAGCGCAAACAATCCAATAATACCAGGAGTCTGTTAAGAAGGTCCAAATCATTTATTTGTGCACAAGACTCAAGCAGAATCACATTCAAAATGGCTGAGCAATGGTTTCTAGCAAAACAACAACTTTTATACCTTTCTTCTCCATTCTGTACATAGGCAAACTTTTCATTGGTCCCGGTAACCCTTCATGCTCCATCTATTGGTCCCGGTACCACTACGTAGTCATCCAATGAGGACCTTGGTCTGGGCTCAGCACCTGGTTGCCCCCCTTACAGTCCCCATTACAATGGACAGTTCTTAGACTCTTGATACAATTCTCCTCCAAGGTCACTTAGCTAACTAGAACATGTGGGAAAGCAGGGCACTGTAACCCTTCTCTCAGCAGAATTAATTAGTTCACCGAAGCTTTCACACTCTTATCAGTACCAATTAAAGCTTGTTTTTCTATCTTTTGTAAGTTTCGATTCTGCTTAGCTATGCTTGGTTATGCTTAGTTAGGTTTAGATTCTATGGAAGCAGCATTGGGGGGGGGGGGGTTTCACTCCTCTGGGCCTAACCACAGGCTTTACTTACAGGTCAAGCTGCTTAGGCCTGTCTGTTTATTTCAAGCAGCATGGATCATAGGCCTTTGCCTACCATATTCCCCCCTTTGATTAATCTCACCCTATTTTCAATAAGGTGTGAGAGTTAAATCACTCAATTACACTGGAGTCGGATTACGACCATACATGCTAGGATTAGGGTGCCATAAGGCTAAATTCTTAGTGGCAGTCTTGCGTTCTACGGTATTTTCAATAACACTATTAATGGAGCGCATACAACATGGGATTATACATGGTAACAACAGAAACAAGACTACAAAAACTAATATTATCATAGCAAAAGTAGTAAGTCCCCCCAGGCCAGAGAAGATAGATTCGAACCAGTTAGGTATCTTAAGACCATGCCAGGTCTGTACTGGCACATAAGCTTGCTTTCGCATGTTTTCAGCAATCTCTTCAACTACTTGACCTTTGTCATCTATCTTCAAACAACAATTGGTTAAATTCAACTTACCACATACTCCTCCTTCAGCAGCTAATAAGTAATCTAGTGCCAAGCGATTCTGATATATTGCAGTACGCATTTGTGTGCTTTGTCTAGCTAAAAGTGTAAGTGCTTGGCTAGTCTCATTAGTAATTAGTTCAACTACTGCTTGTAAGCGTATGATACGGTTTATCATATACACAGGGGTCCGGTATCCCCAAGTGCCATCTTGCTCCCAAGTGGCGGGTCCATAATAGGCAATAATTCTCTCAGGTGGCCAATCTTCCCCTTCCCATCGCTCCCACTTGCCTATCTTCAAGGCTGCTCTTTTCTGTCTCTTTGTATAGACTGGGTAACCTAATTGTTCTCCATGTTCTGTGGGTAACAGAAAGAAAGAAGGTTGGATGGTTCCTAAGACACATGCCCCTCCCCAGTGAATAGGGAGTTGAGCATATGCTTGGGTTCCACAGATCCAATATAAGCCAGGTGGGGTTTGCCAGGCATGAGGCTGGGCGAGATTAGTCCATAAATCGGCAAGCTCAGGGAATTTCGCTAATGGGTTGGTAGGTTCAGGTTCATTAACTCCTGACCACCAAGACGTCTGTTTCGTGGTGTCATTATAAAACTTCTGGCTAAGACAGACAAGCTGTCCTACTTTCAAGGTGAACTGGGGTCCAGTCCGAGCATAACACAGACGTCCTACTATTGGGTGTGCTAATACCCATTCACTGGTGGTCTTATGCAATTCAGTATGATTGTAAGCTATTGAGTAATTCAATTCTTGGGTCTCCCAGGACCACTGATCACCCATACTAGTTCCTCCGCAGAAGTAACAATCTGAAATGTGGAGACTAGATACGACTGCTCCAGCTAACTCTAAGAACAGATTTTGTGACGGATGGGGAATGTCAAACTTGTTTACATGCATAGCTTCATAGAAAGTATTATGTATATGATACCGTGATGAACGATGGGCCTGGGTATTCAGTCTTATGTATACAATGGTTCCGGGATCTGACCCAGTGCCCGCAATGCGTAGTCCAAATTTATATCCTTGCTTCCAGGCACTAGGGTTTATTACGTGTAACTCTAATGGGTTGCAGGCGCCCTTTTTACATTTTTCTGGATTCTTTAGATGGGGCTAAAACAGGGCTGCCATTCGATTATCCCTGGTATTCTCTACCATACCAGTTTTGCATGTAGCATAGAACACACATTCCCACTTTGGACAATAGTAGTCTTTAACTGGTGCTGTGCTATATTCATTTGCTAAAACTCGTTTACCTGTACATGCCCCCCACCCGGTGGTTCCTTCTGGACACATATACTTATGATCATAATAATATGCTTTTTCCCAGTTAGCACAATGAGACCGACCATCTCTATTTATAGCATTGCAAGCATCAAAATACAAAACAGCACCCTTTGTAGGGTCAGTGAGTGGGGGTGTGGCATTAAGTAAAGCTCCATCTGCATCATCCCATCATATTTCTAGAGTATAATAGGATGGGTTCTGATATGGGTTAAAACAAACTTTAGTATTTCCCTTAGTACAAACATTCAGTTCAGTGGTGTTGTATATACACCGGCTCACTGTACCAGTACAGGTATAGTAAGAATGATAAAGCAAAGTCTGAGTTACTTTCATTCCAGTTCGAGTGGAAGTTATGCAGGCAGTGCATGGGGGTAAAGCAAGAACAAGTTCAAATCCCCCCAGGCAGGCAACCAGGACAAAGTAGAAACAAAGATACATGTTGATTGTAGTCCTTCTGAGTCTCCGTTGGGAAATCTTGACCTTGACATTCACTATCTTTTGGCACAATGCTGACCCGTTTGCTAATAAAGCAATTCAACGGGTCAGCATTGAAGATCCTCAAGGTTCTGATGTATGCCAACTTACCAACCGCAGTTGGCCTGAAGAAAGTCTGTGATGGCACAGTTATTCAATGAAGAAAACAAATGTCTCTGCTGTATTGGGAACAGCAATCCTCTTCGAAAGACTTGTCAGTTATGCAATACCGTAGTTCTTAGGCGGCCCAGAGGAACTCTAGGCCGCTGGTTGCCGCCTCAGGGTGAGTCGCAAAGGAATATCAGGATGCTGCACTGCTGTCCATTGATCTGGTTCTGGAACTGCTGCTGGCTTGACTCTGCTATGATGGATCCAAGATTCGATTTCTGCGACCTTGACAGCTGTTGGTGTAGACAGGATAACGGTGTATGGTCCCTTCCAATGAGGTTCCAGCGGTGTCTTCTTCCAATCTTTGATCCACACCGAGGTACCAGGCTTGTAGGGATGCAAGGATTCCGTCAAGTTGATGGGTAAACTGGTCCTGTATCCACGCATGAAGAGTCTGCAGAACAGAACTAAGAGTTAGGAGTTCTTGTCTGGTTATCTCTGAACCAATTTGTGTCAAACTCCCTTTTACCCCCTGCACTATTGGTGGGGGCCTACCATACATGACTTCAAAGGGAGAAAATCCTGATGATTTCACAGGGGCTGAGCGTATTCTAAGTAAAGCTATTGGGAGAACGTGGGGCCACTTCAGGTGGGTCTCCTGACATAGCTTAGACAACTGAGATTTCAGAGTGCGATTCATTCGCTCAACTTTCCCTGAACTCTGGGGTCTGTATGCAGTGTGTAGCTTCCATTGTATCTGTAGGGCATTTGCTAACTGTTGGGTAATCTGAGATACAAATGAGGGCCCATTGTCTGACCCTATTACTGCAGGGATTCCATATCGGGGGATAATTTCTCTCAGCAATACCTTGGTGACCTCTCTGGCCTTTTCAGTCCTGGTGGGAAAAGCTTCTACCCACCCAGAGAAGGTGCAAACTAAAACTAACAAGTAACGATATCCACTGACTTTTGGCATTTCAGTAAAGTCTATTTGTAGGTTGTGCATAGGGATTACACCACCAGACTGAGCTCGGGGTGGCGGTGTAGGACCCTGTTTGGCATTGTTCTTTGCACAAGTTACGCACTGGCGAGCCACTGAGGCTGACAAGGCTCCCAACACTGAAATGCAAAAATGGGGTCTGAGTGCTTTTTCCATTGCATTTTTCCCATAATGTGTGGCTTGATGGAAGGCCTTTACAAAGGCGGGTCCCAATGACTCAGGGATCACTATTCGCCCTGGAGGTTGGCTACCCTCTGCTGGTGGCAGCTCAATCCATCCATCTTTCAGTACCCCCTTTTCTGTAGTGCAATAATAGTCCAACTCCCTTGTGGTGTATCGTGGCGTCCACAAGTTGAGGGGTACTGGAAACAATGCTGCTTGTACTGGTGTTGCTTGTGGTGAAATTTGGCCTATCATGGCTGCTTTTCGCGCTGAAGCATCAGCAAATCTGTTTCCTTGGGCAACTTCTCCTTTTCCTGTTTGGTGTCCTCGGCAGTGCATAACAGCCACTCATGCCGGGGCCCATACTGCATCTAGTAACATTAATATTTCTGGGCCATACTTAATTGATTTGCCTCCAGAGGTAATGAGTCCTCATTCTTTATACAGAGCTCCATGAGCATGTAAGGTTGTGAAAGCGTACTTTGAGTCTGTATATACGTTCAACTGAAGTCCAGCACCTAGTACTAGTGCCCTTGTTAGCGCTATCAATTCTGATTTCTGTGCTAATGTTCCTGAGGCAAGAGCTGATGATTCAATGACTTTCTCCCGGGTGACTACTGCATACCCGGCACAGCGTCGTCCATTGATGATAAGGCTGCTTCCATCCACAAAATAAGTCTGGTCAGGGTTCTCTATGGGTACATCAGTTAGATCAGGTCGACTTGAAAACACAGTGTCCATGACTTCCATACAGTCATGTTCTGGTGGGTCCTTGCTGATTGGTATCAAGGTGGCTGGGTTTAAGACATGGCTCACTTCCAATTGTATCCGAGGATTTTCGCATAACATGCTCTGGTACTTCAGCATTCGAGAATTAGTGAACCAGTGGTTTCCTTTCTGTTCCATAAGGGCAAGCACAGCGTGTGGTACTGTAACGCGCAGGTTCTGTCCTAAGGTGAGTTTGTCTGCTTCACTCACTAACAATGCTGTGGCTGCCACAGCTCTCAAACATGGTGGCCATCCTTTGGCTACAGTATCCAACTGTTTTGATAAGTATGCTACGGGCCGCTCCCAATGTCCCAATGTCTGAGTCAACATTCCCAGAGCGTTCCCTTGCATTTCATGTACAAATAAATGAAAAGGCTTCTGGACATCTGGTAGTCAAAGTGCTGGTGATGACATTAACGCTTCCTTCAAGGCTTTGAAAGCTTCATCTTGATCAGGTCCCCACTCTAGTGGTGATTTCTCTTCTCCTTTGGTGTCGTCATATAGTGGTTTAGCAATCTGAGCAAAGTTGGGTATCCATATTCGGCAGTATCCTGCTGCTCCCAGGAAGGCTCTGACTTGTCTCCTGGTAGTTGGGGTTTGGATACTGCACACAGCTTCTTTTCTTTCTGGTCCTAATTGCCGGCTTCCTTTGGTCAGCCGGAACCCCAGGTACTTTACTTCTGTTTGGCATAGCTGCGCTTTTGCTCTGGAAACTTTGTATCCAGCTTCATCTAGTAGTTGTAAAAGGTCATTTGTGGCTTGTACACATTCACTCTCTGAGGTGGTAGCTATCAACAAGTCATCCACATACTGAAGAAGCACTCTTTTCCCAGGGGTTACAGAATAACTTGAAAGGTCTTGGTTCAATACTGCACTGAAAATGGTGGGTGAGTTCTTGAATCCTTGAGGCAATCGTGTCCAAGTGAGTTGGCCCCGTCTCCCTGAGACAGGGTCCTGCCATTCAAAAGCAAACAACAATTGGCTAATCGGGGCTAATCGTATGCAGAAAAAGGCATCTTTCAAATCCAGGACAGTAAAGTGGGTAGCTTCAGCAGGTATCAGTCCTAAGAGTGTATAGGGATTTGGCACAACTGGATGTATGGTTTCAACTGCTTCATTCACTCTCCTCAAATCTTGTACTGGGCGGTAATCACCTGTCCCAGGCTTCTTGACTGGCAGGAGAGGCATATTCCATGGTGATTGACATACTCTGAGAAGGCCATACTCCAGCAATCTTAGTAAATGACGATGGATGCCCTCAATAGCTGGTCTTGGGAGTGGGTATTGTTTAACATGTACTGGTGCTGCTCCAGGCTTAAGGGTCACAATCACTGGGGCTATGTGTTTGGCTAGACCTGGTGGGTTACCTTCTGCCCATACTCCAGGAGGAGCCATAATGTTGGCTGGCATGCTGAAATTGGTATCAGGAACTGGTTTAGTACTGTAATATCTCCACTCTTCTTCTCGGGGGACCGTAAGCACCATGAGTCCTGCAGGCTTTGAGTTTACAGTCATTTGCATTTCTCCTTTCTCAGTAAAGGATATTTGGGCCTGCAGTTTGGCTAACATATCTCGTCCCAGTAATGGCACTGGGCACTCAGGCATATAAAGGAATTGGTGTACTATTTGCTGTCCTCCTAATTCACATACGCGGTCTTTTAGAAAAGACTTGGTGGCTTTGGTGCCAGTTGCTCCCATAATAGTAACTGCTCTCGTGGACAAGGGAGCTATTTGCTTATCTACTACAGCAGCGTTTTTCAACCACTGTGCCGCGGCACACTAGTGTGCCGTGAGATATTGTCTGGTGTGCAGTGGGAAAAATTCCAATTTCATCCGTAACATGTGGCCTCGGCTCACAAATTAGGGTTGCCAACCGGCCGGTTTTCAGCCGGCCTGGCCAGTTTTTCCATGGCCAGGCCGGCTGCCAGCACAGTTGTAAAACCGGCCATTGAAAAGGCGGTTTTTTGCTCTGGCTCAAGATCGGGAGCGGCCAGAGCAAAAAACCGGCTTTTGTGCCGAAGTCCGCGGCGCGAACGCGATCGCGATTCCCTATAGCAGTGCAGCCGCTGGTTCTGCTTTGTACAGAGCAGCGGCTGCACTACACTTACATTGAAAACTAAAGAGAAACTGTGTCAGGAGCCCTCCGATCATGCAGAGCCCGAGGAAGTGATGTCATGGGGGCGGGCTCCTCACAGGCTGTCTTTCCTTTTCAAATTAACTTTAGCTGCAATAAAGTTAATTTGAAAAGGAAAGACAGCCTGTGAGGAGCCCGCCCCCATGACATCACTTCCTCGGGCTCTGCGATGCCCGGCGGGCTCCTGACACAGTTTCTCTTTACTTTACAATGTCAGTGTAGTGCAGCCGCTGCTCTGTACAAAGCAGAAGCAGCGGCTTGGGCAGAGGGGGGGGGGGGTGTGTGTGAGTGAACCAGCAAGGGGGGGGGAGTGTGAGTGAACCAGCAAGGGGGGGGGAGTGTGAGTGAACCAGCAAGGGGGGGGAGTGTGATTGAACCAGCAAGGGGGGGGGGGCGATGGTGTGATTTAACCAGCAGGGGGGGGGGGTAAGTGAGTGAGTGACCCAGCAGGAGGGGTGAGTAAGTGACAGGGGGGTGGGTGAGTGAACCAGCAGTGGAGGGGGGGGTGGTGTGAGTGAACCAGCAGGGGAGGGGGGTTGGTGTGAACCAGCAGGGGAGGGGGGTTGGTGTGAGTGTTGTCAGACGGCTGCCTAGGGTGAGAACTTACACAATCTTGACGATGCATATATTCATATGATTCTTGCAAGGTATTGTGGGTAATGTAGTTCTTTCACTCCCAAACACAGCTGAAGACAATAATTGAGTTGTGATACCAGTGGTAAGGCCAATAAAATACTTCTTTTATTGATGGGGTTTAATTCACCCAGCACAAATATGCTTGGTAGCAATATAAATGAGGTTACTTGCTTGCAGTGTTTAAATGGATAACATAAAGTCACAAAGCAAATCAGAAAACAACCTTCAACTTGTCAGGCAATTAGCTAATGTTTTCTTAGCAAATAATTACCAAATAAAAAGGCACAAAGAAATGAATAAACTTTGCTTGTTAGGTTAACTTCTGCTTATTTTCCACGCAGATCCCAGCAGTGATTCTCCCTTGCTCACACACACAATCAGGTGCAGCTTTAATTACTATCAATTGAGCAGCTGAAACCCTTTAGCTGGCTGGCTGCTACTGTGTGAACCCAAATCCTGCTTTAAGAGCTGTTTGCAGTGGAAATAAAGAACAAAGTTAGGTTTCTTTGTGATGGCTGATGTGTTTGCTCACAGAAAGCTAGCAATAGCACTTGGATAAAGAACAGTCCATGTAATCAATAGTTTCATCTGCTGTATCTCCCCCTTCATCAATCAGCATAGGGTCACTATCATACATTGGCACAGACGAGTCTTTCATTAAGGCACTATCATGAGAATGCTTATTCCCTTGCTGCCATTCACTATTATAGATAGGGTCTGGATCAGTGTTCATACCTGAGCCTCTCCTGCTATCATAATTCCTCTCTGTATAGCCTGGCCAGTATGTAATCCAGTTCTGATGTCCCGCCTTCCAATCTTGATCCCTGGACACTGGATCTCCTCTCACATACCTTCTGGCCTTGGTCTGACAGTCCCTTCCACGTGCAGTCTTCTCTCTTCCAGGTAGCCACTGGTGATTCCTATCTCTGCCATTCCATTCCTCTGGCTGACTCCAGTCCAATGGACTCTGCTGGCATTTGGAATACCTCCCAGTATAGGTACTGCCTTGGACTCTCCCAGACGTTCCAATGGCCTTTCTTCTCTTCCTTCCAGAGAGTTTCCTTCTCTCTCTATCCGCTTGGCTTGGCTTCTGCTTCTCGAGAAGATGTTGGTGCTTGAGCTTGAAGCTGTTGCTGTATCTGTCTCTGTAGCTCTCTCTGAGGCTATTATCTGTAGAATAAGCTCTATTCTTATTCTGTCCTAATGTGTGCTCCTCCCTAACACAGCGCAGCTGTGTTGAATCAGACCCTGCCCTTTGAGATGAGTGCTTAGGGATTACCTCATAGCTCTCTTGATTGCACACACGTTTTCTCACTTCAGCCCCTCTCATGGCTGCTGGAAACCTGGTGCATTCTGGGACTGGTATTCTTTTATGTGAAAACTCTGTTTTCTTGCTTCTACCAGAACTGACAGGTTGCTTGTTCAGAGTCACATCATCTTTTCTATAGCTCCTACCTGAGCTATGATAAGCTTCCTTATCACATACCCCCCTGCTTAAGTTATTACGGACTGGTTTTACTGGTGAAACTTCTTCTCTACAGTCCGTAATACGGGAAAGTGCATCCGCATTCTTGTGTAACTTCCCGGCACGATGTTCAACTTGGAAATCAAACGCCTGTAAGGCCATGTACCAGCGTGTCAACCTGGCATTGTGGTTCTTCATTTGCTGCAACCACTTAAGTGGGGCATGGTCCGTGACCAACTGGAACTTTCTCCCTGTAAGGTAAAACCTTAACGCCTCCACTGACCACTTGATAGCCAAACACTCTTTTTCTATCGTGGAATACTTTTGTTCAGCCGGTGACAACTTCCTGCTCAGGTACATCACAGGATGCTCCTCCCCATCATGGCACTGGGATAGGACCGCTCCTAGCCCTACATCCGATGCATCGGTTTGAACCAGAAAGGGTTTCTTGAAGTCTACTTCTTTCAGTACCGGTCCTGTACACAATTTTTCTTTTAATACTGAAAACGCTTTTTCAGCTTCTGGTGTCCACTTTATCTGGTTTGGACAATTCTTTCGCAGCATATCCGTGAAAATGGCACTTTTCTCTGCGAATTGCGGTATAAACCGGCGGTAGTATCCAATAAGTCCTAAGAAACTTCTTAGTTGTTTCTTTGTTGTTGGAGGAGGAAAATTCCTGATGCTATCTATTTTGCTTAATAGAGGTTTAATTTTTCCTCTTCCCACTAGGTGGCCTAGGTATTTTACCTCCCTATTTGCAAAGGCACACTTCTTCGGGTTTAAAGTGATTCCCGCTTGCTTCATGGAGCACAAGACTGCCCTGATCCTCTTCAAATGCTCCGCCCAGATGTTACTATGGATTATGACATCATCCATGTATGCAAAAGCATAATTTTGGTGGGGTCGAAGTACCTGATCCACTAACCTTTGGCAGGTAGCCGCTGCTCCATGCAGTCCGAAAGGCATCCTCTTGAACTGGAAAAGGCCAACGGGGGTGCTGAACGCAGTCTTCGGCTTCGACTCCCTGGTGAGAGGGATTTGCCAATATCCTTTTGTCATATCAAGGGTGGTTAAGTATTGAGCCTGTCCCAGCTGGTCTAACAGCTCCTCAATTCTTGGCATTGGATATGCATCAAAAACTGATATGGCGTTTACCTGCCGGAAGTCAATACAAAATCTTAAGGATCCATCAGGCTTCGGCACCAGGACTATGGAGCTATTCCAGGGACTCTTTGACTCCTCTATTACCCCCATGTCCAACATCTCCTGGACTTGTGCCACTACCTCCTGTCTTTTGGCTTCAGGCAAGCGGTATGGCCTTTGACGAACCAATTTCCCAGGTGGAGTTATTATTTCATGGGCCACCAAATGGGTCTCCCCAGGTATGGGTGTCAACACATCTGGGAATTCCTTAAGCAACTTCCTAATTTCTTCCTGTTGTACCATTGTCAGGTCCTCACCTATTTGGGGCTCTGATTTTTCTTTACAATCAGATACCTGGGGTCCCAAGTCTTCCTCTTCACTCACCTCCCTCTCTCGGGCACAGGTGGCAGCTAAGCTTTTAACCCCTTTGACATCAGTAGAACCAAAGCCTTTGGCTCCACGTTCAGAATTCTCTAGGGATGTGACCTCCTCCACAGGTGGAAAACCCAGCCTCTCACAAATCAATTGGGCAATTTTGTCTCCTGTCTTCACGTGATACTCATTCTGTCCAAAGTTAAACAACAGAACTTTAATATTGCCCCTGTAATCGGGATCAATTACTCCCGCACCCACATCAATGAAATATTTAAGGGCTAATCCGGACCTTGGGGCTATTCTCCCATAACATCCAATAGGTATTTCCACTTGGAGACCGGTGTCAACCAGGGCTCTCCCTTGGCTAGGTACAGTCACATTTTCTATGCTGCACAGGTCAAACCCAGCAGACTGAGGGGTTGCCCGCTTAGGAGCTTGGGCCTTCTCTGAGACCTTGTGGTACTTTAGGACGAATATCTGCTTTGGGGTAGCTTGGTCTTCTGGACGCTTAACCATCTTTTTAGCTGGGGTCTGAGGACTTCCAAATAAAGGCCCGGGAGCTACTACCATTAAGCCTTCTCCCTCCTTCTTTCCTAGTCCTTCCACTAGACCCTGCTTAAATCTTGGCCAGTCTCTTCCTAGAACCAAATCAAAGGGTAGCCTAGGCACCACTGCTAACAGGACTTCCTCTTGTTTCCCTAGGCACTTAACCTTTAGCCTATAGGTGGGATATGATGATGCAGCACCATGAATGCATCTGATGTGAACTTGGCTTTCAGGGGTTCTAGGCACAAATCTTTCTTGGGCCTCTATCCTCTTCCAAAGCCTTTTTGACATCATACTCTGGTCTGCCCCAGAGTCTAATAAAGCATTTGTGGTAATTCCCTGCACATCAACCATCAAAAGAAATCCTTCCTTGGGCTGTTTTAAATCCAGACCCATTAAACTAGTGTGTGTCTGGCATCTCTTCTCTAAATGTCCCAATTTCCCACACTTGAAACATTTCTTTTTATTCCACTGTGTCATCTGGTTTGATACAGTACATTCATTTTCAGAAACATTCTTAATTATTCTCTTTTCTGATACAGCACATCTAGCCTCAGCATCCATCTTTAGAGGGCCATCCATTCTATGGCAAGCCTGCGTGGCTTCCAAGAATCTCTCTGCTAGCATGGTTGCCTCTCCAAGATTTTGGCAATTTTGCTGTATAAGAAAAACATTCAAATCTTTAGGTACCCCAAGCATAAATTGTTCCAGCATTATAATATCTAATAACATTTCTACTGTCTTTTGCTCAGGCTCCAACCATTTTACAGCTAAACTTCTGATTCTCTGACTCAGAGCCCTGGGTGTCTCACCCACTTTCAATGTAACAGCTCTAAACATTCGCCTATACTCTGAAATAGACAACCCTAGGCGATCTCTAATAGCTGCCTTTACATCCTTATAAATCAAAGCCTGGGCTGCTGGCATTGCTCTGTAAGCTGCTAGTGCCTCACCAGTTAATGAGGCTGCCAGCCTTATTGCCCACTGGGTCTCTGGCCATGCTAAAGCCTGTGCCACTCTTTCAAAAGACTCTAGAAAATCATCAACATTATCATCTGGAGTTAATTTCCCAAAATTAAATGCCCCAATCCCTTGATTGAGTCCCACATTGTTCACATGTGGTGTACCAGTACTAACTGCTGGTCTTGCATCTGTTCCACTTTGGCTCTGCAGTTGAACTAGAGCTTGCACCAGATCAAGCACTGGTTTCTGCTGTTCCATTAAGGCCTTCATAGCAGTGTCCTGGGCCTGCTGTGATAGCTCCTGCTGCTTACTAAATTGGGCTGCCATCCACTGAGCCATCTCCCTCGGATCCATCTTGACCCCTGCAAGAAATAAAGAAAAAAAAACCAAAGTGCAGCACCTTCCAACCAGGTGTGGTTTTTTTCAACCTTTTTTTTTTTTTTCAATTACCCCCTGTGCTTACACACATCCACCACTAGACATGCCCAGGTACATATTACCTTGTCTCAGTGATGAATCCAGCTTTGCACAGGGTCTTTTCATCTGGGACAGCTTCCTGGAACAACCACTTCTCCTCCAAAGTGCAGATGAGGGAAAAGAAATCTTCTTTCAGCTTCAAACTTGAATTTTATTTGTAATCCACAGCAAATAAATCCTCTTGGTGCAAAAGCAATCCGAAAAACTACGCCATTTGTCAGACGGCTGCCTAGGGTGAGAACTTACACAATCTTGACGATGCATATATTCATATGATTCTTGCAAGGTATTGTGGGTAATGTAGTTCTTTCACTCCCAAACACAGCTGAAGACAATAATTGAGTTGTGATACCAGTGGTAAGGCCAATAAAATACTTCTTTTATTGATGGGGTTTAATTCACCCAGCACAAATATGCTTGGTAGCAATATAAATGAGGTTACTTGCTTGCAGTGTTTAAATGGATAACATAAAGTCACAAAGCAAATCAGAAAACAACCTTCAACTTGTCAGGCAATTAGCTAATGTTTTCTTAGCAAATAATTACCAAATAAAAAGGCACAAAGAAATGAATAAACTTTGCTTGTTAGGTTAACTTCTGCTTATTTTCCACGCAGATCCCAGCAGTGATTCTCCCTTGCTCACACACACAATCAGGTGCAGCTTTAATTACTATCAATTGAGCAGCTGAAACCCTTTAGCTGGCTGGCTGCTACTGTGTGAACCCAAATCCTGCTTTAAGAGCTGTTTGCAGTGGAAATAAAGAACAAAGTTAGGTTTCTTTGTGATGGCTGATGTGTTTGCTCACAGAAAGCTAGCAATAGCACTTGGATAAAGAACAGTCCATGTAATCAATAGTTTCATCTGCTGTATCTCCCCCTTCATCAATCAGCATAGGGTCACTATCATACATTGGCACAGACGAGTCTTTCATTAAGGCACTATCATGAGAATGCTTATTCCCTTGCTGCCATTCACTATTATAGATAGGGTCTGGATCAGTGTTCATACCTGAGCCTCTCCTGCTATCATAATTCCTCTCTGTATAGCCTGGCCAGTATGTAATCCAGTTCTGATGTCCCGCCTTCCAATCTTGATCCCTGGACACTGGATCTCCTCTCACATACCTTCTGGCCTTGGTCTGACAGTCCCTTCCACGTGCAGTCTTCTCTCTTCCAGGTAGCCACTGGTGATTCCTATCTCTGCCATTCCATTCCTCTGGCTGACTCCAGTCCAATGGACTCTGCTGGCATTTGGAATACCTCCCAGTATAGGTACTGCCTTGGACTCTCCCAGACGTTCCAATGGCCTTTCTTCTCTTCCTTCCAGAGAGTTTCCTTCTCTCTCTATCCGCTTGGCTTGGCTTCTGCTTCTCGAGAAGATGTTGGTGCTTGAGCTTGAAGCTGTTGCTGTATCTTTCTCTGTAGCTCTCTCTGAGGCTATTATCTGTAGAATAAGCTCTATTCTTATTCTGTCCTAATGTGTGCTCCTCCCTAACACAGCGCAGCTGTGTTGAATCAGACCCTGCCCTTTGAGATGAGTGCTTAGGGATAGCTCTCTTGATTGCACACACGTTTTCTCACTTCAGCCCCTCTCATGGCTGCTGGAAACCTGGTGCATTCTGGGACTGGTATTCTTTTATGTGAAAACTCTGTTTTCTTGCTTCTACCAGAACTGACAGGTTGCTTGTTCAGAGTCACATCATCTTTTCTATAGCTCCTACCTGAGCTATGATAAGCTTCCTTATCACAGTGTTTGATTCCTATTCAAGAGAATTACTTTATATATAGTCAATATAGGCACAGAGGTAAATTTTTTTAACATTTTCTAATGGTGGTGTGCCTCGTGATTTTTTTCATGAAAAAAGTGTGCCTTTGCACAAAAAAGGTTGAAAAACACTGTACTACAGAATGTTCTGCTCCAGTATCAACCATAAAGTCCATGAATTGGTCCCCTATCTTTAAACAGACCATAGGCTCCTGGGGACCTAAAGCGAATTCGGAGCCCGGTCTGTCCTAATCTGTTTCATCTAAATCATAGTCCGTTGCGGTTGCAACTCCTTCTATGGCCTCCTCTCTTTCCTGTTGGAAATGTACTCGATTTGTCCCTCTGCGATTCTGTGATCGGCCTCTCTCCCTCTCTCTCCGAGGGGCATTTTCTTCTTCTTCGTGTGAGGCGTCTTCGAGTTGCGGGCATGCATTCCTCCAGTGTCCTCCTTCCTTGCAATAAGCGCATTGATTTACGCCTAGCAGGGGCCGGCTATCTCCTCGGCCCCTTCCTCTTCCTCTGCTCCTCCAATTAGGGAAACCTCCCCGTTTCTGTTCAACTAAAGCGGCAGCCAAAAAATTGGCTTTCTTCTTCATTTTACGCTCACTTTCTTTCTGTCTTTCATTATCACAGTTCACAAACACTTTCTGGGCGACTTCCATTAGCTGTGACGTATTCATGCCCGCAAACCCTTCTAACTTCTGTAATTTGCGTCTAATATCTGGTTGGGACTGGCTGACAAAAGCGGCGTTCACCATGCATAGGCTTTCGGGTGCAGCTGGGTCATAGGGAGTATACATTCTATATGCTTCAGCTAATCTCTCATAGAATACTGCTGGGCTTTCATCTACGCCCTGGATAACTTCGGCTACCTTGGAGAGGTTCATGGCTTTCTGACCCCCCTTTCGCAGGCCTTGCATAAGGCCTTGACGAAACCGGGCTAGGGATCTGGATCCGTCGTCGGTGTTTGGATCCCACCGAGGATCTTCATTGGGAAACTCTTTCTTTGCTGCTTCGCGGTTATCTATTCCTTCTCCTCCCGCTACTAGGGGATTGTCTGCTAACCAATTGACAGCTGCTCGCAAAATTCTCGTCCACTCCTCAGTAGTAAATAGAGTGGACAGGAGTTGACGGCAATCTACCCAAGTAGGCTGGTGGGTTTGCATAATTGTATTCATTACTTCTGTTAATTCTTGGGGCTTATCAGTATAGGAAGCATAATGCATTTTCCAATTCAACAAATCAGTGGTGGAGAAGGGCACATAAACTAGACTGGTGGGTCCTGTAGGGCTGGTACCCCTGCAATTCTACATGCAAATCTCCGGCCTGCTCAGCAACTCAAGCCTGAACCAAACTGAACAGACAAGATGGATTCTTCACTACACTTTTGCTGTGTTCAGCTGCTAACCTGACCTCCAAGCAACTGCTTGTGCAGCGTTTCTAAGTGTGCATACATACAGAAGCTATTGTCCGTGGCTAATTCACTGCCCACATGCAAGAACATCTGCTCCTCTGGTGCTTATCTGTAGCTAGTTCTACTGGCCTTGGACACTTGTACATGCCCAGAAGTTACATACTGTTGCTTCTGCATGACTTCTTACTATGGATCCTTTGTTTGCAAGAAGACGCCCATCATCTACCTCCTGATTCGCTGAGAACACCTCAGACTGCCTGGTGCCAACCAATCATCGGACCTATGACGGAGTATTCTTACAGAGAATAATGCAATCTACGCTGGAACTCTAGTAAGAGTTGGGGGCTTGGTCCACCTGTATATACAGACTTCAGCACCGGTCCCTTCCGGCTGTGCACTGCGTACCTGATTCCTGCGACCTGAGCCTTCCGCCAGACGGCCACTACGTGTGGGCTAGGCCGTCCTCCGAAGGTCTGAAATAAGACTTTTACAGATACCTCCGGTTCGGACTTTGTGGCTCGCCTCTGACTGGGCTGGAGCCTGCCTTAGCTAGGAGCTGCCTCCTTGGACTGTGCTGTTCCTGAGTGCCCGACGGAGCTAAGGTACTGGCTTATCTCTCCTCTCCTGGATGGGCAAGGGGTTAGCAATATATTTCTTACTTTTCCTCAGTGCAGAGCGAATCAGTGACGTCTGGTTACTAATTAGTGATTTATTACGTTGTCCAATTGTACATCTGTATTATAACAAATTTCTACCTCATGTTTCTAATTAGCTATATGTGTGTTTGTATATTTTTCTACCTGGTTGCCTATAATAAAGTCTAATATATATCTGCAGACCAGACTTCTTTCGTGGCTCATTGCCAGAATAACTCACCGAACTTTGGGCTGGGTATTAGTAGCTATTCCCCCTGGACAACAGAGAGTCTAACTTATTTTTCTGCTACTAATAATCCCTACATAATAATGGTGTCTCTTCCAAGGGATGAGTCTTTCTGAATGAGCTATGTCTCTCAGAATTTGTGTACTATTTCTGGATTGTCCTATTGTGGTCCAAGCAGCTGTTTATGCTGAGGTTTGTGGCTAGAGAGGTGTCTGTTGAGACGGGTTTGGAACCCACATTACAGGATCTCTGAATGAGTTGCGTCTTACTGAGTCAGCGTAATTCTAGCAGCTATTCCTGTGTTTGTAACGATGGTTCACACAGAGGGCTGGGTGGATCAGGTTTCCGCTCTCAGGAAGCGGAATGCTCTGGATCAAACGGAATTGCAATTTCTGACAGTTTGTAGAACTGAACTAGCCGCCCAGACCAGGAGACTAACAGATGTCGCTGCTCTTTATGAGCGACGTGAGAGTGCTTTGATAGCTGAGTTAAATGCAGCAGAGACTGCTATAAATGTAGCGACACAGCGAACGGCTAGTCTCCAGAGAGAGCTAGCTGTTGCACGTCAGGAATGTGGGCAGGAAATACAGAGAGTTAACCTCGAAATCCAGCAATTAAGAGCTGATTGTTTTGAATTGGCCTGTGTGTCTACCTCTCAGAGTAATGAGACAGAGTACAGGGATAATTTGATCCCTCTAGGCTTCTCAAATTACCGGAGGGTAGATGACGGCAGTATGCCACTGGAAACCCTGCCCAGTGTAGAAAGGCAGCTTTTCCAGAACAAAGTCAGTTCTCTCCCATCAGCGCATGAGCACAGGAGAGAAACAGGGCGGAGTGAAACACCCTACTCTCGACCCCTCCCCATACAGGGAGCGGTGAAGGGGGGGGTGGGAAGTCCCCCTAGTGATGGCAAACTGTACCAGCAGCGACCACCAGAGGGAGCTGAAGGCAAGCGAAATCCTCCATGCTCCCGTGTCCTGCAAGGAAAACAAACAAATGAAGGTGCTTCTGTCGCCCAATTGCAAATTATTAAGACCTTGCGGAGCATGGTCACACCTTTTGAGAAAACTGGTCGTGCCACCATAAATGAACATTTAGCTGCAGTCAAAGATGCCTTTCGGGCACTGAACATTACCAGGTGGGAGGACATGGTTCTGTATCTTCCATGGTCCTTTGATGTACCCTGTCAGCAGTTTATCAGGGCCATGGCAGACGATGAAAAGAAGGACATCGTCATCTTTGAACAGGCACTAAAGAAACATTATGGGCCATACCCTGATGATATCGCTGCAAAGCAGGCAGCATTTAGTATGACTCATAAGGAAAATGAAACACCCCGAGAGTTTGCTTACAGACTTAGGCAGACCTTCTTCCAGAGTGACCCTTCTTGGGAAATGATAGAACACCATCAGGAGTTTCGTAATCTTTTCTGTCAGTTGCTCCTTCCATCTATTAAGCCTTATATGTCTGACAAGCGTCACGAACCCCTGTCACGTGTGATAGAACATGCTGAGTGGATTTGGGAAGCTGTTCCTAACATGAGAGCCACCAATTGTGGCAGCACAGTAAAGGCTCCGAGCAAAGCCAAGGAGCCAAAACTGAGTGTTAGTGCTGTAAAATCTACCCTTTCGTTGGAAAGTAACTCTTCTCCTTCTGCTCCACAGAATCCTCCCAGGCCACCCCAGAATAACCAGTCATCTGGGTCTAAGCAGCACTCTGGGAATCAGCGTTTCACTCCGCAGAACCGGAACTGGAAGAGAAAGCCCGGTTTTGACAAATTCCAGGAGCTGGAGAAGAGAATAAGCGAGTTGACAGATATGATGAAGGCTACCATTGCATTCAGCTCCTCACAGGAGGCTTCTGCTAGTAGTGCGCCACCTAAGCCACGAGCAAAGCCTCAGAAGCCAGAGGAGGAACTGGTTGACTCCTCTTCTCCTTCTAATGAGACTGAATGACAAACTGACTTTGTTTCTGTCCCACAGGTCACTTTTGCACAGGTGCAGCCAGTTCAGACATCCAGACCAGCTGGAGATGCCACCCCTTGGACACAGAGTGACAGTCCTGCAATGGACAGCGAGGGTCCAGCCTTCGACACCATCAGGAAGCACAAGTACTTTCTGGGTAAACTCAAGCCAAAAGGACAGAGGTACACTGTTCCTGTTACAATTCAGCAGGCTTTTCTCTGTGAGGGCCTGATAGATTCAGCCTCTGAGGCTACCCTGCTTACCTCGACTCTCTTTGATAGACTCTGCTTCCTTGGGGAGTCAGAGGACCCTACACGTCACACCCAGTGATTTGTCACTCGCAGCTTATGGAAATCAGCCCATAGAGTCAATGGGGCAGGTCTGGCTTAACCTCCAAATTGGAAAATTACAGGTGAAACATCCTGTCATCATTACTAAGTGCCCTGGGGAAGAATTCTTGATTGGCAATGAGCTCCTGAAACGGTTTCGCCCCATTCTGGACTACGTCCAGGAAGTGATCTGGACACAGGTCACACATCCCATACCTTATGCTAGGGTAAAACATGACAGCAGAGTCAGTGGTCCTTGTTCAGTGGAACGCACAAACAAGTCCATCAGGATTAATTTCCAGAGGTCAGCTGATCCCCAGATCCTTCAGCTCCAGTATGAAAGGGCTGGAAATGAGGATCAGGGCATCAGCGACGTGGTTGCCATTGCAGTAGGTTCAGTAGCTAACATTGTCCTTGATACTGACTGCCTGCAGATATTCCTGAAGGAACCTGTGGAAGATTGTGAGGTGCAAACCCCTCCTCCATCCCATCCCTGCCTAGATCACCCTACGAGACTGACGGACATATTCTTGGCTGAGAAAGGTCCCTTTATATCTGTGCAGTTGGGCATGTCCCAAAAGGAAAGGGCCTACCTATTACCCCACTGTGACCACTCCCTCATCAGTGAGACTCTTTTCTATCGGCTCAAACAGCTTACCCTTGATTGGGTAATGGGAGCGAAGACTTCGTTCCAAGTGCCTGGGGAAGGGCTTAAGACATTAATGGGCTACTGCAATCTCCCCTTGCAAGTTGGGGTCAAAGGTTTTCGGCACACCTTCTCCATCATCAGAGGACTCGAGGTGCCCCTCTCCTTAGGCTCAGATTGCCTTGTTCGACTGGGAACTTATGTGGATTTTGTGAACAACATCCTCTGGAGTAGGATGGAAGGAGATCCGGTGGATTTCTCTGGTGCCCACCCATCCCTACGGGCTGGTCAGACAATTCCTCAAGTCTGTGAAGTGGTCAGTGCAGAAGACACCCACATACCTGGGAGGGTACAGGATTGTCCCCTGCCGATACAGGTGACCCGAGGACATGTGGTCTCAGACAACTTGGTCTTCTTCAGTCCAAATTCCTGTTTTGAGGAGCTGGGCCTAGCCATGGGTCCCATACCCTGCATGGAGGCCACAGCTCCCTCCTTACACTTATTTCTCACCAATCCACACCCAGATCGCATTCACCTTGTGAAAGGCGAACCCCTGGGATTCCTAGTGGGAGAATCGTTCCCAAGTGTGGAATTGAGTCTCCAGATTATTGGGGAAGCCCCTGTTTCCTGGAATATCTGTGAGGGGGGGGGAACTCCTGCGTGTGTCCGATCCTCACCCCGAGGCCTCCTCACCTTAGAGTTTGTCTGGCCACATAGTGCTGTGACCTCTCAGGTGGACCTCGAGTCTGACCATCTGATTTTGTCAAGTAAACTCGATGAGGCTGTTAGTTCCCTCACCCACCGGGGGGGGAGCCCCATGCTGTCCAAGCCATCCAGGTCTCCTCTCTCCAAGATGAGATTGAGGAGAAGGTTGAAATACCCTCCAACAAACCTGTTCTGGGATTTGACGAAATGGTTGCGGGAAAACTTGCTGAAGCAGACGCCTGCACTGATGAGTCAGAAAAGGCCCAATTAAAAGAACTGCTGTACCGTCACAAGGACCTGTTTGCCACTGACACCTATGACTGTGGTCTCACCGACCTACATGTCACCCGTATTCCTACGGATCCAAACAGTAAACCCGTCTTTGTGAGGCAGTATAAAATCCCATTGGCCTCCTATGAATCCGTTCAGGAAATCATTAATTCCCTGGAACAAAAGGGAATTATACGTCAATGCAACAGTACTTACAATGCCCCACTGTGGCCTGTCATCAAGAAGGATTCTAGCTGGCGCTTAGCTTTGGACTATCGCCAGCTTAATAAAAAGGTACCTCTATCCAGATGGCCTATGGCACATCTGGAACAGAACTTAGCCACCATCAAGGGCGCAAGGTACTTTACAAGCCTGGATCTGGCCTCAGGATTTTGGACTATACCTGTCCATCCAGAAGACCAGCACAAGCTGGCTTTTACCTTCGGTAGGCGACAATATACTTGGAATCGGACACCGTTTGGTTATTTGAATGCCCCAGCAGACTTCAATATTTTCCTGCATAAGGCTTTGCCTGATGCTGAGACTAGAGGCACCCTCGTCTATGTAGACGACATTCTGGTGAAGAGCGCCAGTTTCACTGACCATTTGCAAGAAATAGAGCATATTTTCCAGCAACTGAAAGCTGCGGGAGCAAAGCTGTCCTTGTCAAAGGGCCAATGGTGCCAGAAATCCCTCAATTATTTGGGTTACGAAGTTTCTGCTGAGGGACTGCGGCCTCAAAGGAAGAGAATTGCGGCCTTGCAACAACTCAAACGTCCGACCAACGTGAGTGAGCTGCGCTCATTCTTGGGCATTTGTAATTATTCACGCCAATTTGTGGATCAATATGCGGAGATTTCCCGACCCCTGGTCAAACTCCTCAAAAGAGATGAACCTTGGGCATGGAATCCCGACCAAGAGGCAGCTCTAGAAGAGCTGAAGGCGGCTTTGAGTCGAGCTCCCTGTCTTGCCTATCCAGAGAGTGGCAGAGAATTCTTCGTGGAACTAGGTTTCACCGATCACTCTATGAGTGCTGTTCTGTACCAGATGCATGACACAGATAGGAAAGTTATTGCCTATGCCAGCAAAGCTTTAACGGAAGTGGAGAGGAAATACTCTGACTGTGAGAAATCCTTGTTGTCCACAGTCTGGGCCCTCCAATATTTCCGCAGTTATATCCAAGGTGAGAGGCTGGTTGTTGAGACTCATCACCAACCCATCAAGTTCCTAGGCAGTGATCGGATTAAATCGGGACAAGTGTCAAACAGTCGCATTGTCTCCTGGACCTTAGCACTTCAGGGCTGGCCCCTAGAGGTAAGGTATACGCAAAACCGCAAGGATGCCGCCGCACAGGGCCTGGCTGAATTGCACGATTGCACTGCCAGAGAACCTTTAGTGGGTAATTTAGACACCGAAATGGAGTCATGTACGCCTGAGCCTTCTCGTCATTGTCCTTATGATGAGAACCTCTGTAAAGGCTACCCCAAGGTGTATGTGGACGGTTGTGCTTACCGTCGAGAGCCTGACCATGAACTGGTAGCAGGTATAGGTGTAGTTTGGAACCAGAACCACCCTTGTGAACCCTTCAAGTACCGTCTGGGTACCAAGACTAATCAGTATGCAGAGCTAGCTGCAGCCCTGGCAGCTCTCCAGTCCGCTGCTCAGGGAGGGGTTCACACCCTAACCATCTGTACTGATTCAGACTACGTCCGACAGAATTTTGTTTCCCACTTACCCATTTGGAAATCTAACAATATGCTGAATTCCAAAGGGAAACCTGTCAAACATGCCGGATTGATTCTGGCCTTGGACAAGGTAGCTCATGAAAATGACATGACCATCTACTGGAAGAAAGTGAAAGGTCATTCCCATGTTGATAATCCTGACAAGATTGGAAATGATCTAGCTGATCAGCTTGCCAAGGAGGGTGCTGTCTCTGGAGACCTCTGGCAGTTGGAGGCTCCCGAGACCAATGGGCTTCGAATTGTGACGGCGGTTACCCGGCGACAAGCTCAATTATCCACCATGCCCCCTGTGGTTCAATGGTGTGGCGAGAGCACAGATCTCGACCTCGTGCAAGCCCAGAAGCAAGATCCTACTCTTGGACGTTTCTACCTTTTTCTGCAGAACCCCCAGAAACACGCATTAACTCTGGAAGATTGTCAGGATGATGAGGAACTGAGGATCCTCTACATCTCCAAGGACATGTTCCATCTCCAGAAAGATCTGTTGATACGGACGAGTAAGCATGGTATTGTGCAATGGGTGGTACCTCGGGCCTTCCGAGGAGTTATGTTACAGCACGCTCATGATGAACCTTGTGCCGGTCATAGAGGTGACCGAATAACCTATGAAACGTTGAAACAAGTGGCCTACTGGCCCCACATGTACCAAGATGTCCAATTGTATACTAAAGGTTGTCTGACCTGTTGCAGATTTCTACCTGCGGCTCCTTCTCATAGAGCTCCTCTGAGAAACAGAGGTCTGACCATGCCTTGGTCTGATCTCTAGATTGATTGGATCAGCCCCGTGCCCCGATCCTCTCGAGGCAACAAATATATGTTGACAGTTACCTGCTTATTTACTAAGTGGGTCGAGTGCATCCCAGCACCCCACTGTACCGCCGAGACCACGGCCACCTTGTTGTTAAACCATGTTTTCAGCAGGTGGGGCCTCCCCATGCGAGTGGAATCCAGCCAGGGTTCCCACTTCACGGGACAAGTCATTAAGCATCTGTGGAAGGTACTAGGTGTGAAGGCCAAAGTCCACATTGCTTATCGTCCACAATCCTCTGGACAAGTGGAGAGAGCAAACAAAACTATCATCAGTATCTTGAAAAAGTATGTTTCTTCCTCTGGGAAGGACTGGGACATCAAACTGCCCTTGGTCCTGATGGCTATCAGAGCCACGCGTCATCGTGCTACTGGTGTGTCCCCTTTTGAGATGATGACAGGTAGGGACATGGTTTTACCCCTTCATCTTCTTTACAGGACTAATGATGTGAATCTCGCTGCTGCCACAACTGCTCATGAATATGTTGCCCATTTAAGACAACACTTGCAAAGTGCCTTTGCCTTTGCCCAAAAGAATTTGGACACTGCTGCTAGGGGTAGGAAGGCCTACTATGATTTGAGGACTACCTCTAACGAATACCAGATTGGCGATAAGGTATTCTACTACAATTTTGGTAAAAATAAGGTCAAAGACTGTAAATTTCTACCTAGCTGGAACGATCCATTTCCTATTGTGGATAAAGCCTCCCCTGTTGCTTATCAAATTCGAATGAAGTCAGGTACTGAGAGGGAAGGCTCCCTTAAATGGGTCCACATTAATCAGCTTAGACCGTGTCATCCCAGTAAGCTCCTTCCTGAAGAACCTCTTGCTGAAGTGAGTGATTCTAACCTTGAGGCAGCATAGCCTGTTTGTTTTATTTTACAGATGGAGTCCCGAACTTTGAAGGTCCTGTTCCTGATTTTGATGTTAGCGGGATCCGAGGTTGCCAGATTGATTGAGCCTGGCCCACTTTCTGGTGTCGTGCTACAGGATGCGCCTGGTTTCCTGATTACACAGTCCCAGACTGTCACACAGAAAGTTTTTGTGTCCCTAGATCCCTGATTAATGTTGGTACTTGGTCTGAGAATGTTTATCTACGGGTCGACACTCCCGAATACCTCGCTTACCACTATGATGATCCACGTCTATACCTGGTACCTAATCTCGGCATGTGCCAACGCTCTAAAGACATTCATTGGTTGTGTCCTGGTAAACCTTTCCTGAAGGACACTTCTACGGCTCTTTGTGGGTTGTCTGCTGAAAATGTGAAAGAACACTGTAAAGTTACCATGACCAAGTATGATGACTTTTCAGAGACGAAAGTTGCTGTTGTCAACAATGTTTGGCTGGTTAGTACCCCTTTGAGTGAACTCCTGGTCACCATGAATAAACATGACATTCATAATAGAGTTCCTCTACCCTGCAATGTTTGCTTGATTGATGTTCCCAAGAACTCCATTGTTAATGTTGGTGGAGTTTTCTTGTTTTATCTAGATGCTGACCCTGTTTCGACAGAGCTCCAGATATTGGATGTGTTTCGCGGTCATGAGATTGACTTCACTGCAGCCTTGACCTATCTTTTGGACTATAAGGACTCTCACACAGTTGAACTGTCTATTGACCAGGACAACCTTGCCATTGCTGATTATAACTTTGATTTACTTGATGTGGACATTTTACAACCTGATTTTCTGTCACATGTCATTGTGCCTGGTCTTTTCTTTCTGTTGGTGCTCCAGTTCCTTATCTCTTTGTATCAACAGAGACAGATTCGTACTCTTCGTCGCTCTATTTTTATTACATTGCTAGCTCTCTGACTGGGAGCTCTTAAAAGGGTTTTGTGTATACTTTTTAAAAGCAAGGTTACTTACATTTTTGCTGTTTTAGGGGAACTTTACTGGAGCACAGTAGGTTGCTGAACTCTGTAACCTCCTCAGATTCAGAAACTGCTAACACCTAATCAGGAGTTAGTGGGCCTGTTTCCTGAGTGCAGTTGAAGCCTGCATAAAAGGCTCCTGTGCCCTGCCCTTTTGAGGCTTTCCTAACCAGGGCTCCACACATCAAACAGTAAGTAAGGATTTGAGGGTTTCTTTGTTTGGTTTTTTTTTTATTACATTGCTAGCTCTCTGACTGGGAGCTCTTAAAAGGGTTTTGTGTATACTTTTTAAAAGCAAGGTTACTTACATTTTTGCTGTTTTAGGGGAACTTTACTGGAGCACAGTAGGTTGCTGAACTCTGTAACCTCCTCAGATTCAGAAACTGCTAACACCTAATCAGGTGTTAGTTCCCTCCCTACCCACCCCGGCACCCACCCACCCCTAGTGAGCAGTCTTGCTTTATAGGGCACCTCCCCCTTTAGCAAATCACAGTGAATTGGACCAGCACATATTGAATATAATTAAAGAGATTTAACTGCTTTTTCTCTGAAAGGACAGCTGCGAAACCAGCTGGTACTTGGTAGATCTCTCTCTTTTGCTTTAACAGATACCTAAGCTCCACAAACAGAACAATGGCTGGGAAAAATCATATTGCTAAAACTGTTGCCCCCGTTACAGCTCCTGCCTCGGTCCAGACAGAGGTCCTAATGCCAGTTGAAGAACCGGTTCCATGTGCAGGGTGCCTGCATGCTGAAGCTCTGAGGAAACAAGTGGAGGAACTCAGAGAGGAGGTGGCGAGGCTGAGGAGCATTCAAGACAGTGAGAAGTACATTGATGAGATGCTTCTTGCAGCAACCAGGCTCTCCAGCACAGGAGAAGATGGGTGCCAACAGAATGTCGATGGTTGGACAACAGTCACCAGAGCCTGCAAAATCACCAATCCAACTTCTCCAGCCCTTGAATTGAAGAACCATTATGCAGCCCTGGAAGTGGAGGAGGTGAAAGCATCCCTGGAAAGGGAAGAACCAGAGTTCAAGTACCCCATAGTTGCGGAATCAGTGACCAGAAGGAAACGAAGGGTAGTGGTTGTTGGAGACTCTCTTCTGAGGGGTACTGGGGCGTCCATCTGCCGACCAGACTTGATGTCCAGAGAGGTGTGCTGTCTGCCTGGTGCCAAGATCCAAGATGTTACAGAGAGTTTGCCGAGACTCATCAAGCCCACTGACTATTACCCAATGTTGCTAATCCATGTTGGAACAAATGATACTGCCAGGTATACCTCGGAACGTATCAAAAGTGACTTCATGGCTCTGGGACAGAGGGTGAAGCAGTTAGGTGCACAGGTGATGTTCTCTTCAATCCTCCCTGTTGAGGGTAAAGGCCAAGGCAGAGAGGCTCGCATCCTGGAGATGAATGCATGGCTGCGTGGATGGTGTCTTCGAGAGCATTTTGGTTTCCTAGACCATGGGATGCTGTTCCAAGGGTTGCAGAGCAGAGATGGCATCCATCTGTCCAAGAAAGGTCAACGCATCTTTGGTAGTAGACTGGCTAATCTACTGAAGAGGGCTTTAAACTAGATTCGTTGGGGATGGGTGAAGAAAGCCCCCAGGTAAGTGAAAGCCCCCAGGTAGGTGATACATTAAATACCTTTATGGAAATGGGTAACAGGGGTAACACATGGAAAGCAGTGTGTATTAATGCCCGTAGCATGGGAAATAAGATCCCTGAAGTTGAAGCTTTGGTGGGAGTGGCTGACTTGGATTTAGTGGCAGTTACAGAAACATGGTTCACAGAAAACCATGACTGGGATGTAACTATACCTGGCTATACTTTATTCAGAAAGGACAGGGTAGGAAGAAGGGGAGGAGCAGTGGCACTATATGTAAAAACTACTATTAAAGCTTTGGAATTACAGAGCTTAAAAGAGAGAGAGGAGGCATTGTGGGTTAAACTAGAAAGAGGGAAAGAGAAATCTATTTGCATTGGTGTGATATACAGACCTCCCTCACAAGAGGAAGAGGTGGACAGAGAGTTAATTGAAGACATACGCAGCATTGCTAGGAAAGGGGAAGTGCTACTGCTAGGAGATTTCAATATGCCAGATGTTGATTGGCACATTCCTGCTGCAGTATCATCTAGAAGTAAGGAGATCCTGGATTCTCTACAGGGAGAACTATTCAGGCAATTGGTAACAGACCCCACACGTGAAGGGGCCATACTGGACTTGGTGCTTACCAATGGTGAGAGTGTTTCTGATGTTGTAGTGGGAGATCATTTTGCATCCAGTGATCACCAGATGGTGTGGTTCAGTATTAGGACTAGGGCTGTTAGAATCCATTCCAAGGTGAAGATCTTAGACTTTAGGAAGACTAACTTTGCGAAGATGGGCCAATACCTCAGGGAGTCGTTAGTGGGATGGGAACAGCTGGGGGATGTAGAAAAACAGTGGGCAAAACTGTGTGGTACCGCAGAGCCTATTCATGGAGAAAAAAGGGTTTTAAATCCTGAAAAAAGATTTTATCATCAGCTGCAATATTATGAGGAGCCCAATAGAGGGAGCAGGAGTGACCTTTCAAGGCCCAGAGAACTGCACCTCAGAGCTGATGAGGTAATGCAACCTAACAGCCAATGGAGAAAAGGGGGAGTTCCCCTGAAGAAAGGCTGGGAACTTGAAAAGGAGGAACTAGGACAAGTTAAAAGCAGACCAGGGAGAGAGAGACCAGGGAGAGAGAGACCAGGGAGAGAAAGACCAAGGGGAGGCATACCAAGGAAGGCCTACCAAAAGGAGGCATACCAAGAAGAGGCTTATCAAGGAAAAGCAGACCACGGAGAGTCACACCACAGAGAGCTTCTGGAAAGGAACCAAGAAGGAGAGCACCATAAGGAGTGTCCAGAGCACCAGAGAGGAAGGAGTTCCTGGCAGGAGGGCATAGTGAATCCGAGGCCACAGAGTTCCAGGAGTCCTTGGTTGAGAGGTACTGGAAAGAAAGGCACAAGGGGAGAAATAAACCCCAGAGTTTGGTGTGAAGAACCGGCAGCAGTAAATACAAGACACAGTAAGCATTATCTGAGCAAGGATGAAGTCTTTGCTGCAAATGGTAATATTCCTTATTCAAATGGTAAAAGGTGTGAATGTGAGAGAGTGGTGACTCTGCATGAAGGCCAGCTGGAGTGTGAAAAGCCTACTGCTCAAGACAGGCTGAACTACAGCAGGACCAGGCCATGGGACTCAACTAAACAAGGTAAAATACCTTTTTATTCTGATAAGCAATACAAGTTAAGAAGACAGGAAACACAAGATACTGGAGTATATCCTCCCTATCAAACTGTTGGTGAAACAGGGCACAAGCCCTTGGTAAAAAGACTGTATAACATAAGGCAGCCTGCAAGGGGAAGTAACTGCCATAACAAACACTCACATGGGCGCGGCCCTGACTTGAATGCTGAACATTGGAAGCTAGTAAAGGTGTTATATGAGAAACCTCAGTACACTCCTCAAGAGTTTACTGACACTGATTCACAGCTGTCTGATACTCAGCCCATGCAGGTGGAATTCAACGAAGACCCACCTGAAACCCCGATGGACTGTAGCTACTGTCAGGCAGGTAGCCTAAGGTCTGTGCATGAAACATAAAATAGTGAACAGTAGTGAATGCCTGTAAAGTTTGTTTATGCCAAGTACTGTGAAGCAACAGTTAAACAAAGCAAGTGTGAATATATTTTCTTTTTGTTGCCTGAAGCAAGGTTTCTTTCAGTTGGATGAAGTAGTCTCCCATAACTTGAACCATTGTGCTTAAAGGAAAATAAAGCCTTATTTTCCCTACATTCTGGCTAGTGTGTTCTCTTGAACTTTGGCCCCCGGTAGGTCCTGGGAACATTACCAAGACCTCTTACAGAAGGACCAAATTCAAAATATATAAAAAAACTCTCATGTCCATCTGACCTGCCCATACCAACCTTGGCCTCTGGGGCGGCAGCATGACATGAAAATGGCGTAGTTGGCAGGATGTTTTGTGGAGCCTACGTCCAGCCTACAGAGAAGAAGCTTGAGCTATAGGTCTCAAGAAGAAGAAACGGAAAAAAACCCACTTGGATTACAAAAAAAAAAAAAAAAACAAACCCGGAGTGGAGCAGTCAAATCCGGAGCGGATTGGAAGAAAATCCTGGAAAAGAGAAATCCGGTATCCAACTGTCGGCGGAGAATCGCGGAACGACAGCGACGTATACTGTTCCAGAGCTGATTCTACACTGTCATCAGGTAAAACGTAGATATACCTGAAAAGTGTAGGATACCGAGGAGAGTATAGAGAAAAAAAAAAAAAAAAAAAGGTTTAGGAAAGGAAATTTTCTTTGTGAAAGAGCCACACTTGGTTGTGTTTTGTTGTTTTGTTTCCTTACTACAGATTACCATGGATCCCAAAGAAGTATGTGCGTGGATGGCTAATCAATTTGACAAGCAGGCGGAACTAGCGCTGCAGAACCAAGCGCAAGCGCTGAAAGCCATGCAAGAACAACAGTCACCTCTTCTGCACACATTGGACAAATGGTTAACCCAGCAGAAGGAAGAAATAGCAAAGAAGGAAGCGGAACTATTGCGAGCCTCTGAACTCCATAACACAGAGTTGGGACAATGGTCATGTAGTGACCTGACAATGGGAAAGTTAAGCCCCAGTGATAATCTGGATGATTTTCTGGATTCATTTAGCAGAATAGCAAAGTCAGCTCGGTGGCCGACTGAACAGTGGGCAGTCAGACTAGCTGCATCCCTGACGGGAGAGGCTCTAGCCGCCTACCGGTCGATGCCTCCAGCTTTAGCAGACAATTATGATGAGGTAGTAATGGCAATTAAAGATCACCTAGGTCTCACCCCATTTGCTTATAGGAAATTGTTTAGAGCCACTATGCTTAACCCAAATGAAACTCCGAAAGCCTTGGGACATAGAGTAAAGAGCTTGGCGTACAAATGGTTACAGCCTGAGAGAAAGAATATTGAAACTCTCATGGACGCCATAATCTTAGAACAGTTTCTAAATGCAGTACCGAGTAGAGTGCAAAATTTTATAATTCTTCAGAATTGCTGCACTACTACCGAGGCCGTAAGCCTAACAGAGAGATATCTTGAGGCAGAAAAAGTGTCCCAGCCAAAGCTAGCGGTTCCTAAAATGCACTTAGGGATGGAAGCTAGGAGGGTAGATGGTTCCTCCAGACCAATGTATAGCCCTAGGAGTAATTATGACCCTAAGGATGTGGAAACTGTAAGACGATGTTTTTCATGTGGTAAGAAGGGCCATATAAAAAAGGAATGTTATTCACGTGTTGCATTAGTGGGAGAAGTCCCAAAGACAACAAAAGAAGGTTTTGTGTTGAGAGTAAAAATACACGGAGTTCATGCTAAGGCACTTCTAGATTCAGGAGCGGACCAATCCATGATGTCCAAACAGCTGTGGTCTATGATCCAAGACCAAGGATGGTCCGTCCCTGAATGTCCAGAAGCGCAGGTCAAAATTAAATGTGTTCATGGATCAGCTACAAGCTATCCCGTGTACAAGCTGTGGGTTAAGGCATGGGGAATGAGAAAGCAAATGTTGGTAGCCGTGGTCCCAAGATTACCGCAAGAGCTGGTTTTGGGTCGCGACTGGCCGCAATTTAAAAAGACTCTGAGAGAGGGTTTATCTCCTCAGACAGTCATGAATTCCACCTGCAGTAGGCATGAGCACACGGGTAGTCCTGAGCCTACTGATCGCCTTAGCACCCAGCGAAGCAGCCTAGCGGCAACCACTAACTCCATGGTCCCTAGCCCGCTCTGGGGAAAGCCAAAGAGAGGCCTGATAAAGGAAACACCGGAGGCGCCTAAGAAATTCGTGTTGAAGTTCTGTAAAACTTCGGAAAAGGCCCGTAGTCCCCAAAGAGCATCAACACAAGCAGCAGGCTATGATCTCCATAGTGTGGAAGACCAGGTCATCCCGAAGCAGGGGCGGAAGCTAATTAGCACTGGAATACAAGTGGAAATCCCTCCAGGGTGTTATGGAAGGATAGCACCCCGGTCAGGATTGGCTGCCAAACACAGCTTGGATGTAGCCGCAGGGGTCATCGACCCTGATTATAGGGGAATAGTAAAAGTTCTCCTGTGCAATTTTTCTAAAGAAGATTTCGTGGTTCAGGTTGGGGACAGAATAGCGCAATTGATTTGCGAGCGAGTCGGGTTCCCCAGCTTGGAAGAGGTCACCATGCTCACTCCCACTAGCCAAGGTGCAGATGGTTTTTTGGTTCTACGGGGAAGGCAGAGCTAGAAGGACTCATGGCCATAGGGAGTGATTTTCCTGAAGAAGACCTGGGCCCCCATGTGGAAGACCACAAGGAGGACTCCGTGCCGAAAATCGGGGAGGAACTCTCATTGAGCCAACAGCACGACTTAACCCAATTGTTGGGAGCTTACAAGGATGTTTTAACCTCGATACCGGGAGAAACGTCACTGGTGGCTCACGAAATACTCACACCCCCAGGCAAAATCATCCGGCAACGGCCCTACCGTCTGCCGGAGGCAAAAAGGCAGGAAATTATTAAACAAGTGGATGAAATGTTGAAAATGAATGTCATCGAGGAGTCGCATAGCCCCTGGTGTAGCCCGGTCGTTCTGGTACCTAAGCCAGATGGCTCGATGCGTTTTTGTATCGACTTTCGCCAATTAAACGCTGTGTCTACGTTCGATGGCCTATCCCATGCCTCGTATAGAGGAGCTACTAGACCGGCTTGGACAAGCGAAGTTTTTGACAACATTGGACATGACAAAAGGGTATTGGCAGGTCCCTTTAACACGGGATGCCAGACCAAAAACTGCCTTCAGTACGCCCTTGGGGCTATATCAATTCCGCAGAATGCCATTCGGTCTGCACGGGGCAGCCGCCACCTGTCAACGTTTGATGGATATCATCCTGAGGCCATACCAAACGTTCGCAACCGCTTATATGGACGATGTAGTGATCCACAGCGCCACCTGGGCGGATCATCTCCACCACATACGTACCATATTAGAAGCAATGAGAAGAGCGGGCCTCACTTTAAATCCAAAAAAGTGTACTTTTGCGGCAAAAGAGGTCAAATATCTGGGTCACCTCGTGGGCCGGGGAACAGTGCGACCTCTACGAGATAAAGTAGAAAGTGTGAGACAATTTCCCGCTCCCCAGAATAAAAAACAATTACGAAGCTTCCTGGGCCTCATCGGGTATTACCGACGTTTTATACCCCATTTTGCGGAGGAAAGCAGTCTCTTCACGGGGATGCTGCGGAAAAACGCCCCGAACCTGCTACAATGGTCGCCGGAAGCGGAGACAACGTTCCAACGCCTGAAGGAAAGGTTGTGTAGGGCCCCCATACTACGAGGAGTAGACTTCCAGCAAACCCTTCCTATTGCAAACGGATGCCTCCGAGACAGGCTTGGGTGCTGTTCTGTCTCAAATACAAGAGGGAGCAGAACACCCCATTATGTTCCTTAGCCGGAAACTTTCGGTGGCTGAGCAAAAATATGCCACTATAGAGCGAGAATGTCTCGCCATTAAATGGGCCATTGAGGCGTTACGATTTTATCTCACAGGAAGGAAATTCGTTCTCATAACGGATCACGCCCCATTAAAATGGTTACATACCATGAAAAATGACAATAACCGATTAACCAGATGGTATATGGCTCTGCAACCCTACGATTTTCGGGTGGAACATCGAGCGGGCAAACTACATTTCAACGCCGACGCCATGTCACGAATTCCGTGCTGTGTGAAGGGGGCTTCACCAGCCCGTCATATTTTAAGAGGGGGGATATGTGGTACCGCAGAGCCTATTCATGGAGAAAAAAGGGTTTTAAATCCTGAAAAAAGATTTTATCATCAGCTGCAATATTATGAGGAGCCCAATAGAGGGAGCAGGAGTGACCTTCCAAGGCCCAGAGAACTGCACCTCAGAGCTGATGAGGTAATGCAACCTAACAGCCAATGGAGAAAAGGGGGAGTTCCCCTGAAGAAAGGCTGGGAACTTGAAAAGGAGGAACTAGGACAAGTTAAAAGCAGACCAGGGAGAGAGAGACCAGGGAGAGAGAGACCAGGGAGAGAAAGACCAAGGGGAGGCATACCAAGGAAGGCCTACCAAAAGGAGGCATACCAAGAAGAGGCTTATCAAGGAAAAGCAGACCACGGAGAGTCACACCACAGAGAGCTTCTGGAAAGGAACCAAGAAGGAGAGCACCATAAGGAGTGTCCAGAGCACCAGAGAGGAAGGAGTTCCTGGCAGGAGGGCATAGTGAATCCGAGGCCACAGAGTTCCAGGAGTCCTTGGTTGAGAGGTACTGGAAAGAAAGGCACAAGGGGAGAAATAAACCCCAGAGTTTGGTGTGAAGAACCGGCAGCAGTAAATACAAGACACAGTAAGCATTATCTGAGCAAGGATGAAGTCTTTGCTGCAAATGGTAATATTCCTTATTCAAATGGTAAAAGGTGTGAATGTGAGAGAGTGGTGACTCTGCATGAAGGCCAGCTGGAGTGTGAAAAGCCTACTGCTCAAGACAGGCTGAACTACAGCAGGACCAGGCCATGGGACTCAACTAAACAAGGTAAAATACCTTTTTATTCTGATAAGCAATACAAGTTAAGAAGACAGGAAACACAAGATACTGGAGTATATCCTCCCTATCAAACTGTTGGTGAAACAGGGCACAAGCCCTTGGTAAAAAGACTGTATAACATAAGGCAGCCTGCAAGGGGAAGTAACTGCCATAACAAACACTCACATGGGCGCGGCCCTGACTTGAATGCTGAACATTGGAAGCTAGTAAAGGTGTTATATGAGAAACCTCAGTACACTCCTCAAGAGTTTACTGACACTGATTCACAGCTGTCTGATACTCAGCCCATGCAGGTGGAATTCAACGAAGACCCACCTGAAACCCCGATGGACTGTAGCTACTGTCAGGCAGGTAGCCTAAGGTCTGTGCATGAAACATAAAATAGTGAACAGTAGTGAATGCCTGTAAAGTTTGTTTATGCCAAGTACTGTGAAGCAACAGTTAAACAAAGCAAGTGTGAATATATTTTCTTTTTGTTGCCTGAAGCAAGGTTTCTTTCAGTTGGATGAAGTAGTCTCCCATAACTTGAACCATTGTGCTTAAAGGAAAATAAAGCCTTATTTTCCCTACATTCTGGCTAGTGTGTTCTCTTGAACTTTGGCCCCCGGTAGGTCCTGGGAACATTACCAAGACCTCTTACAGAAGGACCAAATTCAAAATATATAAAAAAAACTCTCATGTCCATCTGACCTGCCCATACCAACCTTGGCCTCTGGGGCGGCAGCATGACAACTGAAAGGGGGTATTTTAAAGGCAACCAACCTTTTTGTTAAAATGGTAAATAAAGGCAAAAGGAACAGGAGACCGCTATGGTTTTCGAAGGAAGTAGCTGAAAAAGTGAAGAAAAAGAGGGAGGCCTTCATGAAATACAAGAGATCACAGAGAGAGGAAGACAGGCATCTGTATTTGGAAAAACTTAGAGAAGCTAGCAAAGTAGTCAAGAAGGCAAAGATTCAAAAGGAGGAGGAAATAGCCAATGCAATAAAATGGGGGGATAAGACATTTTTCAGATATATTAGTGAGAAGAGGAAGGGCAAAAGTGGTATTGTCAGACTCAAGGGTGCAGGGGGGGAATATGTAGAAGCTGATAAGGATAAAGCGGAATTGCTTAACAAATATTTTTGTTCTGTGTTCACAGATGAAGAACCAGGAGCAGGACCTCAGAAAACACCCACAAATAAGAACAGAAGCGAGGGACATCTTGAACAATTTTCAGAAGACTGTGTTCGTGAGAAACTAGCTCAACTTAAAGTAGACAAAGCGATGGGACCGGATGGGATACACCCTAGAATACTGAGGAAACTTGGGGACGTTCTAGCAACTCCACTGACTGACCTTTTCAATGCCTCGTTGGAGTCGGGAGTGGTGCCAAAGGACTGGAGAGAGGCTCATGTGGGGCCTTTACACAAAAGCGGAAGTAAGGATGTGGTTGAAAACTACAGGCCGGTTAGTTTAACTTCAGTGGTGAGTAAATTATTGGAAACGCTGCTGAAAGAGAAAATAGTGAGGTTTCTGGAGTCTGGCAGATTACAGGATCCGAGGCAGCATGGATTCACCAGAGGCAGGTCTTGTCAGACAAATCTGATCGATTTCTTTGACTGGGTGACCAGGGAGTTGGACCGAGGGAGAGCTCTAGATGTGGTGTATTTAGATTTCAGTAAAGCCTTTGACACTGTTCCTCACAGGTGACTTATAAACAAACTGAGCACCCTAGGGATGGACCCTAAAGTTACTGCTTGGGTTAGAAATTGGTTGGGTGGGAGGCGACAAAGAGTACAAGTAAATGGAGCTCACTCTGAGGAGAAGGATGTTACCAGTGGTGTGCCCCAGGGATCTGTCCTTGGTCCGATTCTTTTTAACATCTTTGTTAGTGATATAGTGGAAGGGCTGTCGGGTAAGGTTTGCCTCTTTGCGGATGATACCAAAATCTGTAATAGAGTAGACACCCAGGAAGGTGTAGATAACATGAGGAGGGATCTAGCTAAGCTTGAAGAATGGTCTAGAATTTGGCAGCTGGGATTTAATGTTAAAAAATGTAAGGTCATGCATTTGGGCTGCAGCAATCCAAGGGAGCAATACAGTATAGGAGGTGAAGTACTTTTGTCCACTAAAGAAGAGCGGGACCTAGGCGTGGTTGTGTCTGATGATCTTAAAGTAGCTAAACAGGTAGAAAAGGCGACGGCAAAAGCTAGAAGGATGCTTGGGTGCATACGGAGAGGAATGGCTAGCAGAAAAAAGGAGGTGATAATACCTCTGTATAAGTCTTTGGTGCGACCTCATTTGGAGTATGGTGTGCAATTCTGGAGACCGCACCTTCAAAAGGATGTGAACAGGATGGAGTCAGTGCAGAGGGTTGCTACTAAAATGATTAATGGGCTTCATTATAAAGCATATGAGGACAGACTTAAGGATCTTAATATGTACACCTTAGAGGAAAGGCGGGATAGAGGTGATATGATTGAGATGTTTAAATACCTCCGTGGCATAAATGTTCAGGGAGAGAGCCTCTTTCAATTGAAAGCAAGTTCTGCTACGAGGGGACATGGGATGAGGGTGAAGGGAGATAGATTCAGGAGTGATATGCGGAAATATTTCTTTACGGAAAGAGTAGTGGATCCATGGAATAGTCTCCCAGTGGAGGTGGTAGAGATGAGGACAGTAACTGAATTCAAAAAAGCATGGGACCAACACAGAGGATCTCTAAAGGTAGAAAGTGGACTGTTGTAGTTGTTGTTATGGAAGGACAGACTAGATGGGCCTTGTGGTCTTTTTCTGTCATCATGTTTCTATGTTTCTATGCATCCTGTACCTCTGCTGCCTGCCATGCGTCTGCAGGATTTGCTGGAACGTCACACTCTTGAATAGTGTCACCATTGTTCTTAATGGAGTTGTCTCTTTCCTCATAGATAGCGTGTGTTTTTTTTTTTTTACTACCACGTTTACACATTGCTTCTCATTACATTTGAGTGGTCATCTTGTTACACTATCTCAGTATTTTGGTTACGCGATATACTCTTGAGTTTGAAGTTAACATGCATTATTTTGATTGCATTGCCGTGACTGTATCTATGTCATTTTATTTTAACTTCTTTTATTGCTTGAGTATATTCACTGTATTATTCCTCATGCAGTATTGCTTTCATGCATCTTTTGTGCTTGATGTATTGTCCACTTCTCATGCATTAGTCAATCATTTGTCATTTGGTTCTGACCTGCACGGTAGTACTGCTAGTTAGGCTTTGTACGATGGAGTGTACTCCCTTGTAGCATCCTCCATCTTACAAGGGGGGGAGATGTAGGGCTGGTAGCCCTGCAATTCTACATGCCAATCTCCGGCCTGCTCAGCAACTCAGGCCTGAACCAAACTGAACAGACAAGATGGATTCTTCACTACACTTTTGCTGTGTTCAGCTGCTAACCTGACCTCCAAGCAACTGCTTGCGCAGCGTTTCTAAGTGTGCATACATACAGAAGCTATTGTCCGTGGCTAATTCACTGCCCACATGCAAGAACATCTGCTCCTCTGGTGCTTATCTGTAGCTAGTTCTACTGGCCTTGGACACTTGTACATGCCCAGAAGTTACATACTGTTGCTTCTGCATGACTTCTTACTATGGATCCTTTGTTTGCAAGAAGATGCCCATCATCTACCTCCTGATTCACTGAGAACACCTCAGACTGCCTGGTGCCAACCAATCATCGGACCTATGACGGAGTATTCTTACAGAGAATAATGCAATCTGCACTGGAACTCTAGTAAGAGTTGGGGCTTGGTCCACCTGTATATACAGACTTCTGCACCGGTCCCTTCCGGCTGTGCACTGCGTACCTGATTCCTGCGACCTGAGCCTTCCGCCAGACGGCCACTACGTGTGGGCTAGGGCGTCCTCCGAATGTCTGAGATAAGACTTTTACAGATACCTCCGGTTCGGACTTTGCGGCTCGCCTCTGACTGGGCTGGAGCCTGCATTAGCTAGGAGCTGCCTCCTTGGACTGTGCTGTTCCTGAGTGCCCGACGGAGCTAAGGTACTGGCTTATCTCTCCTCTCCTGGATGGGCAAGGGGTTAGCAATATATTTCTTACTTTTCCTCAGTGCAGAGCGAATCAGTGACGTCTGGTTACTAATTAGTGATTTATTACGTTGTCCAATTGTACATCTGTACTACAACAAATTTCTACCTCATGTTTCTAATTAGCTATATGTGTGTTTGTATATTTTTCTACCTGGTTGCCTGTAATAAAGTCTAATATATATCTGCAGACCAGACTTCTTTCGTGGCTCATTGCCAGAATAACTCACCGAACTTTGGGCTGGGTATTAGTAGCTATTCCCCCTGGACAACAGAGAGTCTAACTTATTTTTCTGCTACTAATAATCCCTACAGTCCCGCTACTATCTGGTTCTCTTCGTTCGTTACGGGCATTCCCGGGACCTGCCGTAGTGGCATTACTTTCTTGATAGGGCCCCTCTTTCTCAATTTAGGCTTTGTCTTAGATTTCTTACTTGCAACGGATGAACTGGTACTAACAGCTGATTTTACACTTTCAGTCTCGCCCCGGGAAGATGTCCCTTCTTCCTCTTCTTCTTCTGACTCAGAATTCTCCTCAGTCTCTAACTGATCAATCTCTTCAGGGGGTGGGTCATCTAGCTGAGCTTCTGGTGGGTCAATGAGTGAAACTCGCCGGTCCCGGGGGCCTGCCGCGGGACGCGGTGGTACTTTTACTGGTGCTGAGCTTGGGGCAGTCTAGTAACAACTTCCGGGGACTCGGGATCAACATAAACAGACTTCTTTTCTATCCCTGTCTTCTGTGTCTGTTCTGTCAGCGCTACCATTATTCTACACTGTTCTTCATAGCAGCGCTGAGCCCAAGGGGGTGGGCTTTCGCAAATACTTAACCAGGAATCTATATAGGGATACTGGTCGGGGTGCGCTGCTCGCACCTTCCGATGAACTGACTTAATAATTCCTATGTTAAATGTTCCATCTCGGGGCCACATGGGGTCTAAGGTGGGCCACTCCCTAGTACACAAGCGTTGCAATCGTGACGCAGTCATTTTCATCCCATAATCTCCTGAATATCCTTCATTAAAATACTTAATCATACATTCTAGTGGAGTGTGCACAGTAGACCCCGCCCCTCCCATATCGATGTGTGCGCGCAACAACAAACAGAAGGGAAAAGGAGAGCGGACCGTGGGTGAGGGGTCCTCACGGCCCTAGAAACATTTAAGGGAAACAAATAACAAGACAAGACGACAGTCGCTTCCTCCTTTTTACGACCTGGACGCGGTCGCCCAGCCAGGAACTGCGTGACTCAGGAGTCCGCCTTCGCTTGGTCTGTGTCACCAGACATCTCAACCACACTTCATTCACACAATCATGCTAGCAACGTACTCCCAAACAAGCCCAATCCTGTCTATTCTGACTAGGCTATACCAAAGTTTTATACAAGTTATGCCGGCTTTTTCCAAGTTCCAAGAAGACGATAGTTTCACCCCACGAATACACTATGCAAGGTTAATCGGACCGTCTTGAGAGGGGATCAGGCTCTCTTATCAAAATTCCAAGTTCCAAGTTACAAGTGGCCAGTTACTAGTTCCAAGTTACAGACTGCAGTTCTGACTCATCTGTCTAGACATACCAAAAACTATACTCACCGGATCCGGTCCCCGTTCCCGAGCAAGCGCATGAGTTGGACCTCGGACTCCCCTCACGGGTTCGAGGTGTTGGCTCCGACCGGGTCCAGCACCCGCCGAGGCCTGGCCCAGCTCCCTCCGATGCAACTGGACCGGTGGCGCCTGGGAGCCGAGCCCACGTCGGAAGGGCACGAGCCCGGCAGGACCAAACCTATAGAGGCGGAAAGTCGTGGTATATCAGCTCGCATACCCTCTACTCACCACACGTTCCCGGCCAATGCACCAAGAATATGTAGCGGCAGAGCGCAAACAATCCAATAATACCAGGAGTCTGTTCAGAAGGTCCAAATCATTTATTTGTGCACAAGACTCAAGCAGAATCACATTCAAAATGGCTGAGCAATGGTTTCTAGCAAAACAACAACTTTTATACCTTTCTTCTCCATTCTGTACATAGGCAAACTTTTCATTGGTCCCGGTAACCCTTCATGCTCCATCTATTGGTCCCGGTACCACTACGTAGTCATCCAATGAGGACCTTGGTCTGGGCTCAGCACCTGGTTGCCCCCTTTACAGTCCCCATTACAATGGACAGTTCTTAGACTCTTGATGCAATTCTCCTCCAAGGTCACTTAGCTAACTAGAACATGTGGGAAAGCAGGGCACTGTAACCCTTCTCTCAGCAGAATTAATTAGTTCACTGAAGCTTTCACACTCTTATCAGTACCAATTAAAGCTTGTTTTTCTATCTTTTGTAAGTTTCGATTCTGCTTAGCTATGCTTGGTTATGCTTAGTTAGGTTTCGATTCTATGGAAGCAGCATTGGGGGGGGGGGGGAGGTTCACTCCTCTGGGCCTAACCACAGGCTTTACTTACAGGTCAAGCTGCTTAGGCCTGTCTGTTTATTTCAAGCAGTGTGGATCATAGGCCTTTGCCTACCACAATAGCACTGAATCAAATATAACACCCATGTCCCTTACCTATTGCTTAATATAATATGGTCATCTTCTTTAACTGAACACTTTTTGGAGGCAAAAGTACTGCGTTCTTACCGAGGTAAACAGTTTCATCAACATTAGTGGAGTGGAGGAGTGGCCTAGTGGTTGGGGCAAGGTACTTCAGGCCGGAAGGTTGGGGGTTCAAATCCACTAGAGGACAGCAACCTTGGGCTGGAAGGACTGGGGTTTCTAGTCCCAAAGGTGCTCCTTGTGGTCTTGGGCAAGCCACTTAACCCTCCATAGCCCATGTTCCCTGTAAAATAGTTATCTCCAAGTTATAATGCCCTGTTCAATGCAATTTCAGTTTGTTCAATGTAAACTGCACTGATGCAGAATAGCACGGTATATAAGAGTATAAATAAAAATAAAATTAAATTAAGGCTCAGCTTATTTGCTGACATCCATGTTCTTACTGTTTTCATAGATAAAGAAAGTGGGATGCTACCGCAGCTGGCAATATTCCTATTTATGAAGGGAAGTGGAGAACTATGGGTGGAGGGAGAGATGCTGCATCATGGGAGAGATGTCAATGATCTCTTACTTATTGCTCCAGTCCTAGCAAATGGAAGGATTTAAAGACTTGTGGGGACCAATGTGTTAGTCCAGTAAAAAGGCATCTCGTATTAATTTTGTTGACCTTTTACTTCTCTATAGGGATTAGAAAACAAATAATGAGCACAAGAGACTTAAAAAAAGACCCCTCCTAAGAAAAACCGAAGTTGCAGAAACCACACTAAAGGTCACGTTTTCAACCTCAAGATCACTAAAGCCAATAAACGGGGCCTACAGCCTGTACCAGTAGAGCTGCGCCGTTGCTTAGGAGCGTGCAAACCCGCCCACTTCCGGGTGACGTCCCGCCGGCTCGATTTCTGATTGAGCCGCGTGGTTGTCGCTGAGGAGAAGGTGTAGTTGGCTGGTGCCCGTGGCCGTTTCCTTGGTGTTTAAATGGCGGTCCAGGGCCATCACGGGCAGGCAGGAACGGAGCGCGAGAGGGCGTTCGTTAACCGGTGTATCTGAGGTGACCGGGCTCCCTCTGTGTGACCACCTGCGGGCAGCATGGTTAGTGCACGCGGGAAGCTATCGACCACCCACCTCCCTCTATCAAAGTTTAAAGAAAAACGTTTCGAAAAGGGAACGGGATGGAAGTCGTTGGCTACCTAAATCTGTTCTTTCCTAACATTTGGCTCGTTCTCGCCCGCGCTTGCGGCAGCGGTGCGGCTTCGTTTCAGAGGTGATGTAGAGTCGGGGAGGAGGTACAACCTTCGTTTCTAGACTAGAACTAAAAATTAGCTACCCATATTTTAAAGAGAGAAAGAGCAGCTATAGATGCCATTTTATCTCTGTAACATTTAACTAGCTAATGTTTAATTCTAGAAATGAAAGTTGTACTTCTCCCTACTCCACCTCTGAAACGAAGCCACACTGGTGTGTTTACAGCAGCCCTGAGCGCGGCCAGCGTAGCAGCAGCTCAACTCCAGAATAGCTGCCTACGAGATGGGGGGAAGGGGATTCGTTTTTTGCTTTATTTTAGCTTGCTCCTTTTCCCATTGATGTATTTTATCCATTTCTTATCAGCCCCTCCACTACTCTCTTCCAAGCCCCTTAATTTTGTTTTCTGGCAGTACAAATGCTAAGCAGTAGTTCTAACAACCTGCTGGGACCCTTCCAGTCCTTTGCAGTTTGGGGAATAAATAAAACCAGAAACAAATGGTGCAAATGAAGCAATGTTAAATGCTCTAACATACCCTCACTTGGTTTGTGTGCTGTGGGGACCTGTGTGCCTCATTGATGCTGAGAGCTAAGCTATAGGTAGCTTAACTACTGTCTCCCAAGATGGACAGGTCTCAGCTGAGGTGCCTGACCACGATAAACCACCCATCTGGGTAGCAGCAGAATAGGATGGTATTGACGGCAGAGGATCACATTTCTATAACAACTAGGGCTGCCAACTGGCTCCAGATGCGCCCGACAGGTTCGATCCAGTCCTGGGTTTACATCATTGTATGCAGGGATATGTAGTTCTGATTTCTCCATTGCACTCCATAAGAAAAGGAAAATTACAAGTAACTGCATGCAATGTGGTAAACCCAGGCATGGAGCAAGCCACTTGGCAACCCTAGTGACAATGGCAACAACACTAGAATTAGCTGCGCGGAAGAAAGGCATGGCACTCTTCTTCCTTATCTTGCCATGCAAACTTAATGGATAGTCACAACAAAACAAATTGCACTATAGTGCTGGAAGAGGAGACCCTCAGGTGGGAAGGCACTCAACTGGCTACTGGGGAGGAGATGAAGACTTTTCAGAACCAGAATGTATGATGTGGGTAGATCAAAACCCTCAGGAAATCTAACTGCTGATGTAGCTGTGCATGAAATGAGAGTCAGAAGCTGCAAAGATGTCTTACATATTGGGACATAGAATGCACAAAGCATGCGCCAAGGGAAGCTGGAGGTGGTAAAGCATGAGATGGAACGTGTACAACTGGATCTGTTGGGTGCCAGCGAACTGAAATGGACTGGCATTGGGTACTTTGCATTTGATGATCACATGATCTACTATGCTGGAAACAAAAGACAAAGTAGAAATGTTGTTGTATTTATATTCAAGAAGAAACTTGCAAGAACTGTAATGAAATACAATGCAGTCAGTGAATGCTTAATTTCTTTTGTCTGTGAGGAATACCCATCAATACAACTATTTCAGGTATATGTCCCAACAAAAGCTGCAGAAGTGAATGAAGTTGATGAGTTCTATGAGCAAGCACAAGCTGAAATTGATGGAACATGCAGACATGATATCCTGATAGTCATGGATGACTGGAATGCAAAACTTGGCAACAAAGAAGAAGGCAAATAGATTGGAAAATATGGACTTGCCAATAGAAATGAAGCTGGAGAAAGACTGATAGAATTCTGCAAGACCAACGATCTATTCGTCTCAAATACCTTCTTCCAGCAACACAACAACTTTACGAATGGACTTCGCCCAGTGGATTGTACAAAAATCAAATTGACTACATCTGTGGAAGTCAACGATGGAAAAGCTCAATAACATCAACAAAGACAAAACTTGGAGCTGACTGTGGTACAGATCACTAACTACTAGCATGCAAACTCAAGCTAAACTTGAAAAAGAGCAAGCCACTCACGAATATAGCAAAATATGACCTTGAGAATATACCCTGGAATTTAAAGACTGCCTGCAAAATCTATTTGCTGCTTTAGATACAAATGACAGAGCTCCAGAAGAGTTTTAGGATGACATCAAGAAGGTTGTGTTGGAAGAAAGTGAGAAGCCTCTACAAAAGATGAAAAATCAAAAACGGGCAAAATGGATGACCGAAGAAACTCTGAAAATTGCCCAGAAACGCAAAGAAGCTAAAGCCAGAGGAGAAAGAGAGGCAATTGCAGAATTCGTCAGAGATTTCCAACATGCAGCAAGACACGACAAGGAGAAGTACTACAATGGTGCATGCAAGGAAATAAAATCAGAAACTATTAGAGGAAGAACAAGATCAGATTTCCTAAAGCTACGCTAGTTAAAGAAAAAATTCCAGCCTTGAATTGTAATGCTACAAGATGCTCAAGGATCCATATTAAGTGATTCTGAGAAGATAGAGCCATTATACCATGAAGATCACGTGGATCAATAGCCATTTCAATCTGTATCTTATGATCAGGAACCATTGGTGATGAAAGAAGAAGTCAAAGCAGTATTGAAAGTCTTATCAAAGAACAAAGCACCGGGTATTGGTAGCATTCCCATTGAAGTATTATAGCAATCAGATGCAGTTGTTACAAATTTCCTGGCAGAGCCTTGTAAGTATGGTAAGACAGCATCATGGCCAACTGGCTGGAAAAGGTCTGTGTTTATACCAATGCTAAAGAAAGGCGATCCAACTGACTGGAAATTATCACACAATTGCTGTTATCTCACATTCTAGCAAGATTCTATTCAAGATCATTCAGAAGAGACTACAACCATACCTGGAATAAGAACTATCTGAAGTGCAAGCAGAGTTCAGGAGACGGTGAGGAATGAGGGACATTATTGCGGATGTAAGCTGGAACCTTGAAAAGACACAATAATACCAAAATGATATTTATATGTGTTTTATAGACTACAACAAGACTTTTGACTGTGTAAATCATGAGAAACTCTGGGCTACATTAAGAAGCATGGCTATACCAGAACACTGAATAGTTCTCTTGCACAGCCCTTACATTGATCAAGAAGCAACAGTTCGAACAGAAGAAGGAGAAACAGAATGGTTTAAAATTAGCAAAGGTGTACAACATACGTTCCCCTTTCCTGTTTTATTTATATGCAGAACAATTCATCAGAGAAGACAACCAAGTTGTGAAGATTGGTGGAAGACTCATCAACAATCTGCTGATGATACCACATTATTGGCTGAAAGTGAAGATGATTTGAAACATTTGCTTCTCAAGATCAAGGAATATAGTCTTAAAATGGACCTGGCAAAATCAGTAAGTTCAGTGAGGTTGATGGAGAAGAAATTGAAATAGTTGACAACTTTAACTTACTTGGATCAACAATTAATAAAGAAACGACAAGCAGTCAAGAAATCCGATGAGGCATTGCTCCTTGGCAGAATGGCTATGAAGGACCTAGACAAGATTCTCAAGAGCAGAGATGTCTCTTTCCATACAAAGATTCAACTTGTTGAAGCCATGGTATTTTCAATAACATCATATGGATGCAAAAGTTGGACAGTGAAAAAATTAAACAGGAAGAAAATTGATGCCTTTGAATTATGGTGCTGGCAACAAATACTGTGTATACCATGGACTGTCTGAAGAACAAACCAGTCAGTACTAGAGGAGATCAAACCTAAGCTTTCTTTATAAGCTTAGATAACAAAAAGACATGCTTGGCAAGGTAGAAGGTCAGTGCAAAAGAAGAAGGCCATCAATGAAATGAATTGATAGTGCCATCCATAGCTGCTGTTATTGTATGTCAACAATGAGCTGCCTAACTGAAGACCAAACACAGTTTAGGATAACTATCCAGAGGATCCCCATGAGTCGATGCCGACTCGATGGCACTTAACAACAACATTCTTCGTCATAAAAGTGATTTTCTCCTTGATGCTGTTTCCTTACTACAACACGTTCATATGGATATTTTTTTAATGTGTTTAGAAGGTTTCCATTTAAAAAGAAATATAAATCTGATTTCCATATCGTCCTGCTAGACCAGTCCAGACAAGTGGGTTTTGTTCCCTAACCAGCAGATTAGTGGAAACAAAGAACCAATGACCAGTACAGGTTTCAATGACATCACTCCTATGCCTCTATTTGCCTCACCCATCAGAGATCTGTTCAGTATTTCTTTGTCTCTAGCAGATGGTGGATGAATTTTCTCCTCTTTGAGAGAAAATCTGAAGAAAAGATTGATTAAATGCTCATGAATGACCGCCTTGAGGGTGACGCTCTCACTTGAGCGTAACGTGGGAGGCTCCACTGTACTGTAGTCTTTTCAGTAGCCATAGGAGGAAGGAAAATTGGTTCAGCTCCACACACTTATCATAATAAGAGCCTGTTGAGCAGTCAGAAATTAGAAGGATCTGGAAGAGTGCAGCAGCCTCTCACAACCTCAGCGTCGCCATCCTCCTCTGTTTCCCCCCTGCTCTCTCCTGAAGATTGCAGAAGGTTCTGAGAGTGATCTGCTTGCCAGCCACCTTAAACGCAGTGCTGCAAAAGCCAGTGAAATAATATTAAGGGAGTAGAGCTGAGCCTGGTGTGGATCCTCTGCCTGGGGCTCTCAGGGTCCTTCGTGGGGGCTCCCGACTCTGTCTGTGAGGGATGCAATTTGGGATAGACCGCTGAGGACTGTTGGTGCAGTGAAGGGGTATCCTGCCATTTTCTGCACACATTTATAGCATTTTCTCTTATTGTGTGCCTGGGGGTCACCTGTTCTGTACGCATGTTTTGACCCTAGCACCTGTAATGCACATTGCAGTAAAGGTGCAGTTAATACGTGCCTTTGGGCTGCCACAGCCTTTGCACATGCTGTTGTGATACTTGTTTTAACTCTGTCTTCTTCCAGGAAATGTTTGCGGGCAGTTTCTCCAAATGGTTTATTTATGCACATACCATGACAGTCATGAACCTCGTTTCTAAGCCAGGGTATGTGGTGTATGATCTCAGTCTCTCAAATTTACTACCAATGCTCGGCATAGTACTTGCATCATATCAAAGAGAGCCTCCTACCAGAGTTTGTAAGATGTAACATGTATGGGTAGTTTGTTAAGATGTGCTTTGAAATTCTTCTATATCAAGCCTGTGACACTCAACATGATGGGAAATATTTCTGTATCTTTCTGCCACATTTTCTTGGTCTCTGACTGCATTTCTTGGTATTTCAGGATCTTCTGTCTCTCCACATGATTCAGAGTAGTCGCTTGAAGCCGACACCTCTATTATCAATGCTGTTCTAGTGTTTTTCTCCTTGTTTGCTCTGTGGCAAGTGAGGTGCCTCTTCTCTGGATTCTGGACTTTGCTCTTCTTGAATGGTAACTTCTGAAGTGTCCCTAGAGGGCCTGCTTCCTCTCTCTCAGCCAGGGGGTGCAGTTAGTCTGGCCTTGCCTGCCTCTGGGCAGGAGGTGATGGATGGCGCTTTGGGTAAGGATATCCAGCTGGCCAGAGGGTCCAATGACCATGCTGTGAGCCGCTCCTCATCTTCTAGGAGGTCTGCAGAAGCTTTGCCCCCTGGTGTTGAGGGAGTCATTTCCAAAAGGGGGAGCTTCCAGACTCCAGATTGTCCTCCCTGGAATTCTTTTCTTTTTTTATAGCAGGCCTGGTCCTTCTGGCGTGGAAGTTTGGACCCTGTGGCCTCTGGGTGCTCCAGGGTGCAATCTCATGCGGGGCAGGCGGAGAGTGGAAGCCTTCTTTGATTGCCTTTGGCTAGATGTCCCTGGCATGGGGTGCCCCATGGAGATGGAGAACAGCTAGGGGCTATCCGAGATTTTGACTATGACTTGGATTCAGATGACTTGGTACTGGGCTCTGACGTGAATGAAGAAGTACTCTGGCCTTCATAAGATTGTGAGGAGGCCGATGTGATCAGCCTGTTCCGGAAGAAGGAGCTGGTGGCTTTGATTGCGAGGGTCTCATCCGCCTTGAACTTGACAAAAACATCCGGCATGAAGCAGGAGCCAAAGGTACACCTGCTTCTTCAAGGGGTACAGAAATCTACTACTGTCTTCCCGTTCCCAGATGTGATCAAGGATATGATCTGGTTGGAGTGGGACTCTCCCGACTGCCCGTCCCCCTGGTTAAGCGGGGCAAGGGCAGATACTCCATCTATTTCATGGTGCCCAAAAAGGATGGTTTCTTCCTGACCATTCTGGATCTCAAAAGGATCAATGATCACTTGCACATTTTGCACTTCCAGATGGAAACCTTGTGCTCTCTGATTCAAGCAGTGCATTGAGGGGAGGTTTTGGCTGAGGCATATTTTCATGTCCCAATCCCAGCGAATCAGCAAAGGTAACTGCATTCTTTTGTGCTTGGCTCTCACTATTAGTTCGCCACCCTCCATTTCGGGGTATCCACCGCCCTGAGGATGTTCTCCAAGATCATGGTGGTGCTGCAGTGCTGAGGGCTCATCCAGGCCCGTTCTTTTTCAGAAGAGTCTTGGGTGGTGTCCTTTTTGGAAAACCTCGGCCAGTGATCAGTCAGGGAAAGAGCCAGCTGCTACCTTCCCAGTCGCTGAAGGTTTTGGGAACACATTTTGACACTTGAATAGGCAGTGTTTTCCTTCTGGAAGAGAACGTTAAGACTGTTGGATTGCCTGGTAGCGTCCTCTGTACAGCAGGCTTCCAGAATCTGGGATTATCTTCAGCTTCTTAGATTGATGGTGGCGATCATAGAGATGATGCCATAGGCGTCTGCTCACGTATGACCACTCCGGAAGTCCTTGCTTGCTCGGTAGTCTCCAAGTTCTCAGTTCGAGCACAGGCTTCCGCTCCCGTTGATGATGAAGTTCAGCCTGCAGTGGTGGCAGCAGCCCTGCCATCTGAGGAAGGGCATGCCGCTGGATGATTTCTCCTGGATCCTTCTGATGACGGATGCTAGTTTCTAGGGCTGGGGAGCCTGTTGCCAAGACCATATGGCCCAAGGCAGTTGGAGCCACAGGGAAGTGGTATGGTCCATCAACTACCTCGAGGCGAGGGCTATCAGGTTGGCTCATCTGTGTTTCCGGCCACTAGTCGAGGGTCGGCTGGTTTGAGTGCTTTCAGACCGCCATGGCAGTGGCTTATGTCAATCGGCAAGGTGGTACTAGGAGTGCTGGGGTAGCTCTGGAGATGGCTATCCTGAGCAGAGAAGAACCTCCTAGATTGTGCAGAGAAGAACCTCCTAGCCTGGTTGGCTTAGCACATTGCTGGGGTGGACAAGTGGAAGTGGACTTCTTAGCCGGCACTCTCTGGAGAATGGGAGTTGCCAGGAGGCATTTCAGTTGATTCTGTGCTGCTGTGGTCACACCAAAATGGATATGATGGTAACGCACTCCAACGTCAAGTTTGCCACTTATTCAGTTGCCGCAGGGAGAAGATTCTGAGGCCTTGGCCAAGTCAGCACCCGCTGACATGTTTCCTCTGTGGCCCCTGGTGGGGCATGCGATTCGGTGAATAGAAGGCCACCCGGGTAGGATTGTCCTAGTGGTGCTGGATTGGCTGAGGAGAGCATGGTTTGGAAACCTGATGCAGCTCCTGCAGACACGTCCTCTTTGGTTGCCTTCGCCTCGGGGCTTATTGTAGTAGGGACCGATCATCCTGGAGGACCCAGTTCCCTTCTCACTTATGGTTTCACTCATGAAAGGAAATGGTTAGTGCATACGGGACGCTCTCTGGCGGTGATTTTCCACTCTGCTCAGAGCCCAGAGGAGGTCTACAAAGCTAGCATATGTGCAGGTCTAGTGCATTTTGAATGATGGTGTGTCACTCGGCAGTTGGTTCCTGAGGTGGCCAAGGTCCCATCTTTGTTGTGTTTTTCTACAGGATGGCCTGGAGAAGGACCTTTCTGTTAGCTTCCTGAAAGTTCAGGTGACAGCTTTGGCCTATTTCCGAGGTCCAGTGGCTGATAAGTCTCAAACCTTCTCCAGGGGGTTCGGCTTCTGCGTCCTCCCCTCTAGTCTGTGGTCCCTTTCTGAGATCTTTATCTGGTGTTCAGGGCCCTGATGGCAGCGCCCCTTGAACGTTGAAGCGCACTACTTTGAAGGATTTGACACTCAAACTGGTCATCTTGATCGTAATTTATTCTGCAAAATGGATTTTCCAGCTGCAGGCTGTGTCTTACTGAGATCCTTAACTATCTTTTTCGAAGGAGACCATTTCCATTCGGCCTGTGCCTTGCCTAAGGTGATTTCTCCCTGTCATGTGAACCAAGTTGTCTGCCTACCCTACTTGTCTACGGAGTAGTGTTGGGAGAAAGATGCAGATCTTCGCCTTGTGGATGTCCAGAGTGTGCTTCTCCAGTACTTGGTTACAAATTCTTTTTATGAGTTCGATCATCTTTATGTGCTATTGCTGCCCCCACAAGGGTGACGCGGTGGATAGGTTGTCTTTGGGGTGCCTGATTTAAGGAGGCCATTGCCTTGATGTATCTGTTACGGAATGGGCCAGTTCCGGAGGATTTGTGCATCCATTCTACCCAAGCACAGGCATTCTCATGCGCAGAGCAGAGTTTGGTAGTCGGGCAGCATTGCGGGCATCACTTTCCACTTTTGTCAAGCATTATTGCTTGGATGCCCATGTGAGGGCGGACACGACTTTTGGCTCAAGGGTTTTGTGAGCTTCTGTGTCTTCTTCCCACCCAATGGAGTTGTAGCTTTGGTACATCCCACTTGTCTGGACTGGTCTAGCAGGACGATATGGAAGGTGATATTTTACTTACCAGTTAATGTCCTTTCCTTGTGTCCTGCTAGACCAGTCCAGGGCCCACCCCTGGAACTGTATTTGCTCTGTTCTTCTGCTGTGGTATCCTTCAATCCGCTATGAATTTTATTCTTGGCTTTGCAGATTCATCTTCTATTGACAGCCTTGTTTATGCTTTCCTGTACATAGTTCTCTACTGTTGATTACTCATTTTTTGCCCACGATTGCAGTTGTATATGGCTTGCCATGTTTCTCCCATATGTTGTGGGATGAATACTGAAGATACCTCTGTTGGCTAAGGCTAATGGAGACAAATGAATGATGTCATTGAAACCTAGGCTTTTCATTGGTTCTTTGTCTCCACCAGTCTGCTGATAGGGGAACACAACTCACTTGTCTGGACTGGTCTGTTGTTAAGTGCTGTCGAGTCGGTGTCGACTCATGGCGAATTTCTGAATAGTTGTCCTAAATTGTGTTCGGTCTTCAGTCAGGCGATTCATTGTTGACAGACTGGCACCCGTAGCTGCTGTTATTGTATTGATCCAACTCATTACTGACCTTCCTCTTTTGTGTTGACCTTCTACCTTGCCAAGCATGATGTCTTTCTCTAATGATCTCTCTCTTCGCATGATGTGTTCAAAGTATGAAAGTCAGTCTTATCATCTGAGCTTCTAAAAAAAGCTTAGGTTTGATCTCCTCTAGTACTGACTGGTTTGTTCTTCAGGCAGTCCATGGTATACGCAGTATTCGCCGCCAGCACCATAATTCAAAGGCATCAATTTTCTTCCTGTCTATCTTTTTCACTGTCCAACTTTCACATCCATATGATGTTATTGAAAATACCATGGCTTGAACGAGTCAAATCTTTGTATAGAGAGAGACATCTCTGCTCTTGAGAATCTTGTCTAGGTCCTTCATAGCCATTCTGCCAAGAGCAATGTGTCATCGGATTTCTTGACTGCTAGTTGCTTCTTTATTGATAGTTGTCTGGACTGGTCTAGCAGGACTCAAAGAAAGGACTTTAACTGGTAGGTAAAATGTCACCTTGGTTTTTTTTTTTATTATCCCTTATCCCCCCCCTCAAAACAGTTGAAGATTTAAATACAAAAAAAATATACAAGTATAGCAAGAAACCTTATTGATGATAGAACTCGTACTCTCCCCGTTTTGTAATGTTTATCTTCTTTGCTGACGGTTCATGAGTTAATGATTGGGAATGTAGGTAAACAAAGTTGAGGGTGAAGCAAGAGAGAGACCTGCAAAAACATTTTATAGGAGTAGAATTTTGCTTCCATTAAAGTTAAATGATAACTTGATCCTGAAACTTGGGCAACATTTCAGATTTTTAATAGCCTTCCAGTTTTTACTTGCTGTCTAAATTAAATGTGTTTTGCAGTATTTGTCTTATGATAGTTTAGAAAACCGCATGCAAAATAATGAATTCAGTTTTAAGCATTGTAAAGTTTTTTTCGAAACATGGAAACATGTTGAGACCTGAAAGTCAGTTAACATATCTATACTTAAAATGTTTTTAGATTATCCTAAATTAGACTTGTGTGAATAAAGCATTAATAGCTGGTTCAATCTTCTGTCTAGAAGCATGATGGTACTCTTAAAAAAAAAAAAAAAACCCAAAAAACAACAGATTAGGCCCATACTTAGAAGCAGAGTGGACGTGGCAATTTATTGTTCAAAATAATTTTGATCCAATAAGGGCTACATAATTCACAATACAGTTAAAACCACAAGCAGTTTTCACTTCTTCCATGTTTCTGAAGTTATTCTCCCTTTGAGTTTGCTATTATTTTACATTTAAAACTTCCTGAATTCTATATCTTCAGGAAGAATACAGTTGTAATTAGTCGTTTTCACATACCTGAAAGAATGTTACCAGCATAATTGGCACAGCCTAACCAGAGATACTCAACTGGATCCAGAAGCAATGATAGGATGGCATCAGGACCAGACCAATCATTAGGCAAACGAGGAAGTTGCCTAGGATGCCAGTTTTTTTGTTGGGAAGCGGGGGTTGTGGTGGCATCTAAACAACAGATTCTGACAGCCAGGATGGGCATAAGGCTTGCCTAGGTTGTCAACACCTTGAACCAGCTCAGGGGCCGACCCTAGGTGACATTGAAATCATGATTCATTATGATAGCAAGTCATTTTCTTGTTGCCTTCAGAGCTGAGTAACTCCCACTGTAATAGTTGTCACATGAATAGATTGATGCAGAAACCCTGCGCTCGCCCGTGCTAACGGCAGTGGACTTTGATGCATCAAGCTGTAAAGATACTTGGCTGATATTCCTTATCCTGCTAGACCATTCCATATGAGTGGGTTATGCTCCCTAGCCAGCAGTTGGAGGCAGACTAAGGGATGTCATCACTTGTACATCTGCTGGTGAACATGCTGGAGACAGATGATATTGACAAGGTGTGTAGAGTGGTGCAGCAGTGCAGATAGGCATGTTCCCCCTGGCCCAGATGATGGTCTTGTGGCCTGATGATTGAGAACTCTAGACTCAACATTTTGTTTGGAGCCTAGGCATGCTCTTGTCTCCTTGAGCCGACAGCTTCCTTGTGTCCAGCACTGTTGCCCTTGGGTTCCATGGATGATATCTTTTTATAATAAGCAAACCTCAAAGAGGCTAGTAAAATAAATCAATATGTACTGGCAAAACTATCACTCATTCAGTATGTATTGAAACAGTGGTTGTGCAGAAACGCTCTACTCCTCTTAGAAACAAAAACAAAACAACTGGAGGAAAAAAAGACTTCAGTAAATCACTTAAAAGTGACACAGCAGCTCACTTATGACAACCAAGAACTGATATGGGCCAGAAACAGCTCATCAATGCTGTCAATCCTCAACATCATAGGTCTACAGTTAATCAGTAATTAGGAATGTTAACAGACCAGATCTAATCAATAGTCTGTGTTACTGATTATTGATTGTCTGGTCTGTTAACATTACTAATTATTGATTGGAGGGCTTTTTTTGTAGATCTGTGATGCTGAGTATTGATAGCATTGATGAGCTGTTTCTGGCCCTTATCAGTTCTTAGTTGTCATAAGTGAGCCGTTGCATCAGCTTTAAGTGATTTATTGAGGTCTTTTTTCCTCCATTTGTTTTGTTTTTGTTTCCAAGAGGATAGAGCCTTTCTGTACAACCACTGTTTCAATATATATTGAATGAGAGCTAGTTTTGCCAGTACATATTGCCCTTGGGTTCCAGCCAGTGACAACCCAAGGGTTTCTGCCAATTAGGCAGACCCTCCATGTCGCCTCCCTCTTCTCCATGCGCTGAAGCAGCTGAACTGCCGCTTCAGTGCTGTGTTGGGCTTTAAAGTGCCCACGCACTCACGGCCTACTGCTGCTGCCCCCCTCCGATGTGACTTTCTTGGAGGAGGAAGGGGTGGCAGGCTAGAACTACGTGCACACGCATGGACGTTTTAAAGCACACCGCAGCGCTCAACACAGCAGTTTAGCTGCTGCTTCTAGAGAGGATGTTAGCGATGCCACCCTCCTGGTTCTGCTGCCCTAGGCGACTGTCTAGTGGATGGGCCGGCCCTGTTTCTAGCACGGGTGGACTGGGCTGGATAGGAGGACCTCTGAGGGGAATCAGTAAGTCTGGGCCCAGGCCCCCCTTCCTTTGTGCTGTCCTTTATATGTGTGTCTGTTTTTTTTTTTTCCTTATCGTCCCTCCAGTCCAGTCCCGCACCTCTTGCAGCAGCTTGGTGACTGAGCATGTCATCCTTTTGATGATAACAGTACAAATAGAGTGGGGACTGCCCCCTATCTTCAGTATACTCAGTCTCCAAGGAGGTAGTGAGCCAGGGTGCTGGACTCACTGAAGGGACAACTAAGGAGCAGTGTAGCTTAATTTTTTTTCCTTGATCTTTCTTTATTTTACCAAGTCTCTTTACTGAAGAGCAGTTTATTTGCCTTTATTCACTGACAGCAAAAACAACCCAAAAAATAACAGAGGACAGAGAGAACCCCCCCCCCTTGGTGAGCGGGGTGAGGCTGTGCAGATAACCGGGGATCTGCCAGCTCTCGAACCCTGCATGGGTGAGGCATCGTCTGACAGATTCAGCACTAGCATGGCAGAGCAGACGATCCCTGGAGACCCCACGGCGCTGAAGCCTCAGGTTCCCGGCTGAGCGCGAGCAGCACTCCAGCATCTGCTCAGTTCAGTATAATTGGGGGTTATTGGGCCCAGGTTAGGCATTCGGTGTCCATGGCTAGTTAAAAGGCCACAAGAGGAGAGAGCATGTGTGATGGTTGCATCAGAGGCCTGTTTTCCTGCCGGAGGCCTGCACTCGTGTAGTGGATCTTTGGGACTGCGTGGGAAGGAAAGGGCCCGTTTCTCTGTCTTTCTCAGTGGTTGCTATCTCCTTGTTGCCTGTTGCGGGTTCCCCTAGCTAATCTGGAGGTGCCCTTTTTACAGTGGTATGACTAGACTAGGGGAGCCAGCACACCTTCATTAGGGGGAAAAAAAAAGAAAATCAGTCACAGTGCTTTGTCCTTTTCTGGCATGTGGTGCCCATGGGATATTTCCAATTTTGGTAGCTGCTGTTCGTTCTCACAACGGCACCATGCACTTTCACTAAGGTCATGGAGGTGGTAGTGGCAGCGCTACGCAGGGAAGGTGAGCTAGTGCATCCGTACCTCATCAACTGGCTCATTTGGGCAAAGGAACAACGAAACATAAGGTCTGTGAGACAGAAAACCAGGCTTTTAATTTGTCAAACCAAAGCCCAACCAAGGGCCTTCCTCAGGGGGTGCAAAACCTCGAAATATAAAATAAACAATTAATAAAAATACATATACATAAAATCAAGGATACAAGAACCCATTAAAACATAAAACCACAATACATAAATAAATGAATAATAAGAGTAAATGGCTGATCATAGATACAAATAAATAAGCCTATAAATAAATAAAACCACAATATAATAAATAAATAAAAATTATTGTACAATATACACATGACTAAGGTATTAAATGTGTGAAGGAATAAAATCGTATGGACATTAAGCACTAAAAGGGAGAGGAGGACCAAGGAACACAGAAGGAACTGTTACCTGGAATATAGCTGACCACATGTATAGCAAAGTCACAAAAGTTATACTGCAATTGTGTCAATTGCGTAATACAATTGTTATTCGAAAAAGAGCCGCTAGGAAATAACATAATGGACCTAGTCATTAATGGAACACCAGATCTAGTGCAAAGAGAGTGTTGGGGCCACTTGGCAATAGTGATCATAGCATGATCACATTTGATTTAATTAGTGGAGGAGGGATAGTAAGGAAATCCACAGTACTACCTTTTAACTTTCAAAAGGGAGACTATGATAAAATGAGGAAAATAGTTAAGAAAAAAACTAAAAGGAGCAGTTGCAAAGGTTAAAGACTTACATCAAGCTTGGGTGGTGTTGAAAAATACTATCTTGGAAGCACTGTTCCCTCTAAGCTGTGCGCGTGTGCACGCGCACACACCTTGCCAAGCGAGTACACATACTTTACAACAGAGCGCACAAAAATTACGGTTCTGATTCTGATAGAAAACAACACAGACGTCTTAAAATTTAAAAGTTGTTGTGTATTTATGTTTTTCACAAGTTCTACAATATTTTCTAGTGCAATCAGTGTGGTGTACACTGTATTCTGACGTGTAGTCAAATTTTAAAGTATATAACTCCAAGTGTCGTTATGTGGCGCACAAAAATTTAACCTTCCTTCAAAAGCTGCACAGCTGATATTTTATGCGCACACAGCCTACAGAAAATTAGAGGGAACATTGCTTGGAAGCCGAGACCAGCTGTATTCCATGCTTTAAGAAAAGTGGAAGGAAGTCCAAAAAACTGCCAGCATGGTTTAAAGGTGAGGTCAGAGAGGCTGCTGTTGCCAAAAAAGCATCTTTCAGGAAATGGAAAAAAGAGCCAAACGACAAAACCTGGAAACAGCACAACCACTGGCAAGTCAAATGCAAGGCATTGATAAGGCAGGCAAAGGGAGAATTTGAGAAGAAGCTTTCCGCTGAAGCAAAAACTTGAAATAAAGACTTTTTCAAGTACATTCGTAGCAAAAAATCTGTGAGAGAGTAAGTTGGTCCATTAGATGATAGAGGGATTAAAGGGGCACTAAGAGGCGACAAGGCAATAGCAGAGAGACTCAATGAATTCTTTGCTTCGGTCTTTACTGAGGAAGATGTAGGGATGTTACCCATGACTGAAGTGGTATTTAAAGATGCGGAAGAATTGAAGGAAATATCGATACATCGGGAAGATGTATTGCAACTATTAGATAAACTGAAGAGTAGCAAATCACCTGGGCAAGATGGTATACAACCAAGGGTGTTGAAAGAACTGAAATATGAGATTGCAGACCACCTATTAGTAATCTGTGAACTTTCATTAAAATCATCTGTAATACCTGAAGATTGGAGGATCGCCAATGTAACGCCAATTTTTAAAAAGGGTTCCAGGGGTGATCCAGGAAACTACAGACCAGTGATCCTGACGTCAGTACCGGGAAAAATGGTAGAAACCATCATAAAGAACAAAATTACTCAACATGTAGATAGTCATGGCCTAATGGGAGACAGCCAACATGGCTTTAGACAAGGAAGATCTTGTCTTACTAATCTGTTATGTTTTTTGAAGGTGTGAATAAACAGGTGGACAAAGGTGAGTCGGTTGATTATAGTGTATCTGGACTTTCAGAAAGCCTTTGACAAGGTCCCTCATCAGAGACTTTTGGCAAAACTAAAAATCATGGGATAGGAGGCAGTGTACTACTGTGGATCAGGAACTGGTTAAAAGATAGAAAGCGGAGGGTAGGGCTAAATGGCCAATTTTCCCATTGGAGAAAGGTGAATAGTGGTATACCCCAGGGATCTGTGCTGGGTCTGCTGCTTTTTGACATATTCATAAATGACCTGGAAAAGGGAATAACGAGTGAGGTTATCAAATTTGCAGATGACACAAAACTTTTTAAAGTTATTAAAACCCAAGAGGATTGTGGAAAATTGCAAGAGGATCTTGATAAACTGGAAGACTGGGCATCAAAATGGCAGATGATATTTAATGTGGACAAGTGCAAAGTTATGCACCTAGGGAAGAACAACCCAAACTATGGTTACATGATGCAAGGTTCCACATTAGGAACCACCACCCAGGAAAAAGATTTAGGCGTCATTGTAGATAACATCTTAAAACCCTCGGCCAGTGTGCAGCGGCGGCCAAGAGAGCAAATAGAATGCTAGGTATCATAAGGAAAGGAATGGAAAATAAAACAAAAGATATTATAATGCCTCTATATCGTTCCATGGTGAGACCGCACCTTGAATATTGTGTGCAGTTCTGGTCGCCGTATCTTAAAAAGGATATAGCGTTATTGGAAAAGGTTCAGAGAAGAGCCACCAAAATGGTAAAGGGGATGGAAGGATACTCCTATGAAGAAATACTAACAAGATTAGGGCTCTTTAACCTGGAAAAGAGACAGCTAAGGGGAGATATGATAGAAGTCTATAAATTAATGACCTGAGTGGAACGGGTAAACGTAGATCGATTGTTTACATTATCAGAATATAGAAAGACTAGGGGACATGCAATGAAGCTACAGGGTAAACTATTTAAGACTGAGTAAAAAAATATTTTCTTTTATTAATGTGTAATCAAACTCTGGAATTTGTTACCAGAGGATGTAGTAAAGGCTGTTAGTGTAGCTGGGTTTAAAAAAAGATTTGGACAAGTTCCTGGAGGAAAGGTCTATAAACCATTATTAAGAAGGGACCCAGGATATCTATGCTTGACCCAGTACAAGCACTGTGGAACCTGTGTCTTTTGGGGAAACTGCTAGGTACGTATGACCTAGATTGGCCACTGTTGGAAACAGGATACTGGGCTTGATGGACCTTGGTCTGACCCAGTATGGCATATCTTATGTTTTATATCGGCTAAAATATGTTAAAACAATAAAGTGAAGAAATGCTGTAATACCAAGGCCTATGCAGCTGAAAAATACTTTACATCATAAAATTAAATAAGTATTTTGAAATGTGTAAGATTAATAAAGACAGTAGAAAAAACACATGCCTTCTATGTCAGCGACAAGGAGCAGTGAACAGTGAAAAAACAGCAGTGGTAACAGAGACCGGCATTTAAAAGGGGATTCCCGCCAAGGAGGAGAGGGTCAAAGGTCAAGGCAAACAATCATAAAGTGATAAAAGATGATTATAATTGAGGTCAAGGTACTACAAATGTCATGGTAAATATATGAAAAAAGAAAACCATTTCTAAAAAAATAATTAAGTAAAGAAGTTGAATGGTTCTGCACACTGTGTCACATAGTGGTACTGTTTGCCACATATCTAGGGAAACCTCGGCTAAGAAAAACCAACCTAGAATGCAAGGGATCCTTAGGGCAGAAGAAAAAGGATTATATTCAAAAAGAGAAATTACACAAAAATATAATGTATCTGTTTAATCAAGATGTGAATGCAAATCAAACCCTAGGTACCGAATAGAAAGAAAAATAAACACACTATTCAGTTGTCCAAAAATAAATATGTGCTTGATTAAGCAGTGCTTGGAGACATATACACCTAAAATATTATACAGACACTGAGATCTACTTTGTGTATATATCTATGCGATCTAACCCCCATGAAAGTGGGTATGATCCTATCATGCTACACTGAGATGCATCGGAACTAGTATGCTGTGGTTAAAGGTACAGGAATAAAAAATAGAAGAACTCCTCTCAGTATAAAGAACTTAATAACCCAAGAAAAGATGAAAACTGATAGGGGAAAACAGAATATATATCAAAACTAAAGAAATGTATTAGAATGTATATAAAAAAACTGACTAAAAAGGAGGGGAGAGCAACTATATTAAGGTAATAAAACAAACCAACCAATACTTAAAAAATGATCTGTAGTCAAGACTAGCCTATCCACGGAACATTAATGTAATGTGCACCTGCAGTGATGTAAAACCACATTCTTGCACAATAATGCCTTGTATACTCAAAACATATGAAAAGAAATCCAAAGTGAACAAAGTATTTTGGTTAAAAATTAAGAGTTACATTAAAAACCAAAAGTCATAAAAAGGCGGAAAACCATTGCAATCAAAATGCTTATGGGGAAACTTCATATGGCTCATGTGTATTAAAATGTATATTTAAAAAAAATAACAATATATGAAAAAAGATGAGGAGGTACATCGATGTGTCAAAAAAAGATATTTATGTAAAAATTGAATAAAAGAGTGAATAAATAACAAGTAAGCAATAAATAAATGTATCAGTACATAAATAAATAGGTAGGGGGAGGGGAGAGAAAAAGGGGGAAGGGAGGAAGGAAGGAGGGAGGTGAAGGGGAGAAGGAGAGGAAAAGGAGGGAAGGAATGGGGAGTAGGGAAGGAAGGGGGAGGGAGGGGGAGAGGGATGGGGAGGGGGAAGGAGTAGGGGAGGAAGGAGGGGAGGGAAGGGGGAAAGAAGAGGGGGGAGGAAGGGAGAGTGAGGTGGAGTGGGAGGGGTGAAGGGAAGGGGTAGAAGGGGAGTGAGGAGGAGGTGGGAGGATGAAAGGGAGGGAGGGGGAAAGGGGAGTGGAAGGAAGGAGGGAGGGGAGGGGAATGGAGTGGGGGGAAGGGGAGGGGGAGAGGGGGAGGGGGGGAGAGGGGGAGGGATAAGGAAAAGGGAAGGAGGGAATGGAGGGAGGAGGGGAATGGGAATGAAGGGGGGAGGGGAATGGGGCGTAGGGGAAAGGAGGGGAATGAAGGGGAGTGGGGGAAAGGGGAGGGGAATGGAGGGGGGAAAGGGGAGGGGAATGGAGGGGGGAAAGGAGGGGGGAAAGGAGGGGACTGGTGGAAAGGGGAGGAGGGGGAAGGAGGAGAAGGGAAGGGGTAGGAGAACGGGGAGAGGGAAATAAGGAAGTGGGGAGGGGAGAGGGAAATAAGGAAGTGGGGAGGGAGAGGGAAGAGGAGAGGGAAAGAAGGAAGGGGGGAGGGGAAGAGGGGACGGGGGAAGGAAGAGGAGGAAAAGGGAAGGGATAGGATAAAGGAGAAGGAAAGAAGGAAGGGAGAGGGAAAAGGAAGAGGGGAGGGGAGAGGGAAAGAAGGAAGAGGGAGAGGAATGGGGGAGGATGGAGGGGGAAAGAATGGGGAGGGGGAAGGAGGAAAGGGGGAGGGGAATGGAGGAGGGAGTGGGAAAGAGAATGGGGAGGGGTAGGAGGGAAGAGGAGAGGGAAAGAAGGGAGAGGGAAAGAAGGAATGGGGAGGAGGGAGGGGGAAAGGGGAAAGGGGAGGGGAAGGAGGGAATGGGAGTGGAGTAGGGAAGGGAAAGAGAATGGGGAGGGGTAGGAGGAAAGGAGGGGGAAGGAGGGAAAGGGGAGGGGTAGGAGAAAAGGGAAAGAAGGACGGGAAAGGGGAAAGGGAAGAAAGGGGGGATGGGGAGAGGGAAAGAAGGAAGAGGGGAGGGAAAGAAGGGAGGGGGAGGGGAGAGGGAAAGAAGGACAAAGGGGAGGGGAAATGGAGAGTGGGGGAGAGAAAGAAGGGAGAGGGGAGGGGAAAGAAAGGTGGGGGAGGGGAAAGAAGGAAGGGGGGAAGGAAGGGGAGTGGGGAGGGGGAAGGAAGAGGAAGGAGGGAAAGGGGAGGAGAGGAGGGGAGAAAGGAAGGAGGGGAGGGGAGAAGGGAAGGAGAGGAAGAGGAGGGAGGGGAATGGGGGAGGGAGGGGGAAAGGGGAGGGGAATGGGGGAGGGAGGGAGGGGGAAAGGGGAGGGGAATGGGGAAGGGTAGGAGGAAAGGGGGAGGGGGAAGGAGAGAAGGAAAAGAGGGGTAGGAGAAATGGGGAAGGGAAAGGAGATGGAGGGGGGAGGGAAAGAAGGAAGGAGTGTGGGGAAGGGGGAAAAGGAGAGGAGAGTGGGGGAGGAAGGAGATAAGGGGGAGGAGGGGGATAGGGAGGGGGAAAGGAGGGTAGGGGAAAGAAGGAAGGGTTGGGGAGGAGGGAAAGGAGGACGGGATGAAAAGGGGGGAAGGAAAGGGGGAGGGGAAAGGGGGAGGAGGTCCTTGTCTGTGCGCACCAGTCTCTTGCCCCCTATCGCATACAATTCCCTTGCCCCCTATCGCATACAATTCCCTTGGACTTCTGCATCTCAAGTGCATGACACTTACACATCTTCACATTAAATCTTAACTGCCAAGCATTAGACCATTCTTCCAGCTTTTGTAGATCTTTCCTCATGTTCCTCACTCCCTCGGGAGTCCACTCTGTTGGAAATTTTGGTGTCATCTGCAAAAAGACAGACTTTTCCATTCAGCCCTTCAGCAATATCACTCACAAATATATTGAACAGTATCGGTCCCAGGACCGAACCCTGGGGCACACCACTAATCACCTTCCTTTCTTCCGAATGAGTTCCGTTTACCGTCACCTTCTGTCGTCTGTCAGTCAACCAATTTCTGATCCAGTTTACTATCTTGGGACCCATCCTCAAGCTGTTGAATTTATTGATAAGCGTCCTATGAGGAATAGTATAAAAGGCTTTGCTGAAATCTAGGTAGATCACATCCATCGCATGCCCTTGATCTAGTTCTCTGGTCAAAGAACTCAATCAGATTTGTTTGGCAAGATCGTCCTTTGGTAAAACCGTGTTGCCTCAGATCATGCAACCTGTTGGTTTCGAGGAAGTCCACTTCGCTCTTTCAAGAGCGCCTCCATTACTTTTCCTGCCATCAAGGTAAAGCTTACTGGCATGTAATTTGTCATTTCTTCCCTATTACCACTTTTATTTATTTATTTAACAAGCATTTCTATACCGCTCTTTCCCATGGTTCAAGTGTGGTTTACAAGGTATGGAGAGGTACATACCTAGTCATTTTACATAAAACAAATGTAACTTTTACAGATAACAACTAAATACTTACTATTATTACTACTATTACTATTAATATTTACTAAATACTTACAATACAGATTACATTGTATGCTTGGGCTGTAAACAAACTTTTACATTATTATATTAGTAGAGTGTGGAGAGGTAACAATGTGCAGGGTGTAATATTTGTTTGCAACAGTATTAAACTAGATTTGTAGTATAAGCCTATGAGTATAAAATGTTATCCTGTGTCTCTTTGCATATCTTGGTTAGTTTGTGTAATGGTGAATAGGTGTAAGGTGGTTAGTTTGTGTAAGGTGAATAGGTGTGGTTTTAGTTTTTTTCGAAATTCCTTAATGTCAGTCAGCTGGCGTATGTCATCTGGTAGATCATTCCAGAGGATAGGGGCTGAGTGAGAGAAAGCTCTATTATTGGTAAGTTTTTTTAGCTTTTGTATATTCTCTTGGTATTGCTATTTTATTTATGTTTCTACTCCTTTGTGTGCGTTTAGGAATTTCCATGTTGATTAATGTATTAAGGGCAGATGGTGCAAGATTATTTACTAATTTGAAGGTAGTCACTAGTATTTTGTATTTTATTCTGCAGTAAATTGGTAGCCAATGTAGCTTAGCTAAGATAGGTGTAATATGTTCTATATCTCTTACTTTTGTGAAGATGTACCACATCAGCCCTTCTCCAGTCCTGTGGAACTTCTCCTGTCTCGTGGAACTTCTCCTGTCTCCAAGGATTTATTAAAAACATCCTTTAAAGGCCCTGCAAGAACCTCTCTGAGCTCTTTCAATATTCTGGCTGTATCACATGTAGTCCCATAGACCTGTCCACTTTCAGTTTTGCAAGCAGTTCTAACACATCATCTTTTGTGAATGGTGTGATATTTACTCCATTCCCATTTATATACAGTCAAACCTCGGTTTTCGTATGCCCTGGTTTTCGTACGATTCGGTTTTCGTTGACTTTTTTCTTCAAGATTTTGTTTCGGTTTTCGTACGTTGTCTCGGTTTTCGTACAGCATTTTACCCCCCCCCCCCCGTACCTGCCATGGATTAGCGTGAGCCAGCGATCTCCCACGGAGCTTGAGCCAGCGATTCTGCGGGACCTCTGGGGAGCCGAGGAGTTCAACGCTCCAGCGTGGCCTGCCCGAAACTGCTTCCTGCCCCGGACTCTCCCCCGATTGACGTCTGCCTGCTGCCTCTTCCCCTGCACATCCCTTGAACCGGGACAGGAGCTGGTGACCGAATCTGCTTCTCCTTGGCGGCCCAGTCTCCCGCCGGGGCCCCTGCCCTCCCGATTGGATTCTGGGTGTCCTGCAGGCCTGCACACGCGGCCTCTCCTTGAAACCTTGCAGTCTGCAGCTGCAGGCTCCTGCTGGCACAGCCCCACGCTGTTCTCTGACTCTCACCTGTGTCAGGCTGCTACCTTAGGGGGGCCGGAGGCAGCCTAAGACTCTCTGTCCCACTGTTTCTCAACTGCCTGCTGCTTGGCTGACACTGCCTCTCCACCTCTCCCGACACTGTGTAGGAGTGGCTGCCCTACAGGCTGGTGTGACTTCGGGCACTGTCCTCTTTCTGGTGCCCTTACTTTTGCTGACATTGGCACTACCTCTCCTGACACTGTGAGCTTGGTAACTGGGTGTGATGGCTGCTAAGTTAAAAGGCAGGCTGGAGCCCCGATTGTGCAGACGGCCAAGATGGCTGTTCCCACCTCCGCTGCTGGTGGTGATTGCTCGATCCCCAGAGGGGAGAGCAGCTGGAGCTGGCTGGAGTGCGTCCCATATGCCAACAAAAGTCTTCAATAAAGGTAAAAGTGATGTTACATGCTCATTTATCCATTTCATTAGTCATTTATATGTATTTCTCATTGTTTTCTGTATGTAAAAAGATAGTTATTCTCTATAAAATGTATTTTTTGTCAATATTTTTGGGTGTCTGGAACGGATTAATTGAATTTACATTATTTTTTATGGGAAATCTTGCTTCGGTTTTAGTCCGTTTCGGTTATAGTCAGACTTTTTTGAACGGATTAATCATGAAAACCGAGGTTTGACTGTATTTGTCATAGGTGGTCCAGCATGGATTTTCTCTAGTGAAAACAGAGCAGAAGCATTTGTTTAGCATTTTTGCTTTTTCAGTGTCACTTTCCATGAATCCGTTCCCAGCACTTTAAGTCCTGCAATTCCACCTCTGATTTTCATCCTCTCCCGAATATACCTGAAAAAGGTTTGTTGCCACACTTCACATCGTTAGCCATCTTTTCTTCTGCCTTTGAATTTGCTATCCTTATTTCTCTTTTTGTCTCTTTTAGTTTGATCTTGTATTCATTTCTGTGTTCCTCTGTTTGCAAGCTTCTGAATTTTGTGAAAGCTATGTTTTTTTGCCTTCATTTGTGCAGCCACTTATTTTGAGAACCAAATAGGTTCCCTTTTCCTCTTGTTTTTATTTACTTTCCTTACGTATTTATCTGTTGCACCTTTTATTGCTTCCTTTAGTTTAGCCCATTGCAATACCCTTATCCCCTCCCACCCTACCAACTCCTCCTTCAGGTACTTGTCCATTTTATTGAAGTCAGTTCTGTTCTTAGCCTGCTTCCAAGGCCTATGACTACCTGGGGTCCCATGGGATCAATCCTAGAGCCTGTACGTTGTTTCAGGGCACACATGTGCCCTCTGCAGGGTCATTTTCTGGCACACTCGTATCCCTGCTCCTGGTTATTTGATTATAGCCTTCCCTTCCCCCAGGGGTTCAAGGAGCAATTGGTCTGATGGACAGGATTGTGCCTTGGAGGCTGTGGGGTAGGTGAGGGTTATCACAAGCGCACTGTCTGGGGGAGTTCATTCAGGGATGTTGGTACCCCTCAGTAAACCACCTGGTTGATCACTAGGCTGGAGGCCACAGCAATCTGCCTGACCTTGGCGAGATTTTGATCTTTTCTGGAAGGCAGAGCAGTCAGACTGTTATTGGAACAAGCAAGGCGACACTTGCAGCACTGCAGTGGAAGATGAAGTGGCAGAATTCTGTTGATGGCCAGAACGTCATCTGATTGCTCTGTTGTCAGCTCACATAGTGGGTGTCAACAATGTGCAGACCAAACTCTTGAGTTGGAGGCATAGAGTTGGGGGGGGGGGTAACCTGCATGGAGCAGTGGGTACAACCCTAAACATAGGCATAGGGGGGATGACTTGCATGGAGCGGTGGTTATAACCTCTCTAGCTACCTTACTGGGCAGACTAGATGGACCATACTGCTGTCGTATACTATGTTACTGTGGAATACAATGGATCACTGCAAATAGAAACTAAAGCCTCACATATTCAACCTCATAGTGAGGAGGGTGGGGCCTGCCAGTATTGAACCTGATGGCCACCCAGAGGAATGCCAAAGTGGAGATTTTTTCAGTTGCAGGAACGATCTGTGGGTGGCAGACTTGGATGCCCTGCTTCAGGAGAAGCCTTGGGGGGGGGGGGAGGGGAGGGGATTCCTGTATGTCTTTCCCCTATGGTCCTTGCCTACTGTGCAGAACTTGATCTCATCTGGGATTGGTCATTCTAGTGGCACTGGACTAGTTGCACTAGCCCTGATACACAGATCTCTTGAACTTGTTGGCAGCGTCCCCTCTATTGCTGCATCAGAAGAGGGGTCTTCTGCAGCAGGGTCCCCTGGTCATGGAGATTCCATTCCCTTCTCACTTACAGCCTGGCTATTGAGGCATAGGCTGTTGAAGGTCTATTCTGGCGCAGTAGTTGACACCCTTCTGAAGGCCCAGTGTCTCTACTTCCTTGGCTTATGTGAGTTTGGAGGGTTCTCAATAAGTGGTGTTCCTCTTTGGCCCTTAATGCCAGGAAGGCAGACATAGTTGCCATATTGTTCTCCTTACATTCCTTTTTGGACCAGGGGTTACCCTGAACTCTCTCAAGGTTTGGGTGGAGGCCCTCAAATGCTACTATGGGCATATTCAAGGAATGTCCTTGGCAATACATCCCAATATGTCTCACTTTCTTGAGGGTATGAAGCAGATCCTTCCAGCCATAAGGTCGTTGGTCCCACAGTGGGACCTTTTTCTAGTGTTGAAGGCATGAATGGTCTCCCTTTTGTAAGGCTTTTCTCAAGGATTTAACCCTGAAGGTGGTATTCCTGGTGGCTATTGACAGGTGGCTGTCAGAGCTACAGGCCTTGTCCTCTAGGGAATCTTTTCTGGTCATTACAACAGATTCTCTCTGTCTGTCTCCCTTTCTCCTGAAGGTGCTGTCTTCCTTTCATCTTAATCAAGACTGTGATCCTGCCCTCTTCCTTAGATGAGGATCTTTGGTGAGACCTCTCACTATGTTTGTTGGAGTGAACACGGCATTAGTGTGAAGTACCTGGAGGTTGCTAATTCCTTCCATTGATCAGACTATCTCTTTGTTCTTTTCAGTGTTCTGAGGAAAGGACAGGCCATGGACAGGTCCTTGAATGCCCACTGGATTAAGTAGGCTATTAGTTCAGCCTCCCTTCAATGTAGGAAGTGCATACAGAGGGCATTGGAGCTCACTCCATCAGGGCACCAACCACCTCCTGGGCAGAGTATGCATCGGTGTCCTCTGAGGATAAATATAAGGTTGCCTGGTTATTTCTGATCACCTTTGTGAAGCACTACATGTTGCATATGGGAGCTGCAGCAGATGGCACCTTTGGCAAGGCAGTTCTGTTCAGAGCATTGTCTTCCTCTGACCCTGGGTCCTGGTGGCTTGGGTATGTCCCACTCATCTGGACTGGTCTAGGAAGATAAGGTAGGTGAAATTGATATATCTAATCATTTTTTCTTTGAATCTGCTAGACCATTCCAGGATCCATACTGGATGACTTCTCCTACAGGTTTGGGAGCCCCGCTGCCTCTTAATTGTATCTGTGTCTGATGCAGAGTCAGTTATGATAAGAGAACTAACAGTTTGTTCAAAATTGATGTTTAATATTTTTCTGAGTTTTTCAGCCTTGCCTTTTGTTTGGGAAATGTCATACTGGCTTCTCAGTGCTGCACTAGTGGATATACTAGAGTTGAAATAACACAGGTACACTAAAAACATTTTTTTTTAAACTGCCTCTAATGTTTCGATTGATTTTTACGTTTTTTGGTGCGCTGAATCCAAATCTGGTAACCAATTTGCTCCATCACGTACAGATGTTTTGCTACATTGGGTTAGCAGTTTGAGGTGAACGTTTCAGATTGAGTGCGATCGAGATAAAAGTTTCTTGGATGAATTCTTTATACTAATTGTTTAGTAGTTATTCAAATAAGAATAAAGAAAATTGTAACAAGGCAGCACATAAGAATAGAGTAATGTCAACAAAACACACCGTGATGGTAGCAAAATTGTCTGCACTTAAAACAGCCACATACATGTGCACAAACATTGAGCATATAAGAGCGAGGTTAGACACAAAGCAAAGCAAAGAAATGTGCAAAAAATGTTGTACAGGTATGTATGTAAGAATAGAAAACGCAAACCGCACCATTGCAATACTGTCAGACGGCTGCCTGGGTGAGAATCTTCACAGTCTTGGCAATGCATATATCTATATGATTTGCAAGGTATTGTGGGCAATGTAGTTCATTCACACCAGACACAGCTGCTGACAATAATTTAGTTGTGCTCTTGGGTAAAGCCAATAAGATATTTATTTATGGGGTTATTTCTCCCAACACAGATATGCTTGGTAGCACATAAATCAGGTTACTTGCTTTCAGTGTTAACTTGGAAAAACAAAGTCAAAATCAGGAAAACAACAAATGAAAAGCCACAAAGCAAGAAAAAAACTGTTCTTTTCAGGTTAACTTCTGATTACTTCCCACATAGATTCAGAAATGATTCTCTCCTAGCTCACAAGCAATTAGGTAAGGCTTAATTGCTAGCAGTTATCCAGCTGAAACCCCTTAGCTGGCTTGCTTTCTACTGTGTGGGTCAAATCCTGCTTCAGGAGCTTTTCTGAGTAGATTAAAGAACAAGTTTATATTTCTTTGTGATGGTTGCTGTACTTTGTAACAGAAAGTTACCAACGGAGTTTAGATAGAGAGCAGTCCATATAAACAGGATCTTCATCTGCTATTATTCCCCCTTGTTCAACAAGCATGGGTTCAATATCATGGATTGGCACAGATGAATCTCTCAATGGAGCACTTTCAGGAGAATACTTGTTTCTCTGCTGTCTTTCAAGGTTATAGCTAGGGCATAGATCAGTGTTCATACCTGAGCTTCCATTGCTGTTAGAGTTTCTCTCTATATAGCCTGGCCAGTATGTAGTCCAGTTCTTATCTCCAGCCTTCCAATCCAGATCCCTGGACACTAGATCCCTCTTCACATACCTTCTGGCACGGGTCTTAGGGTCCCTTCCACGTGCAGCCGTCTCCCTCACAGGTAGCGTCTGGAGATTCCTAGCTCTGCAGCACCATTCCTCTGGCTTTCCCCAGTCCAATGGTGTATGCTGGCCCTTGGAATACCTCCCAGTATACGTACTGCTTTGGACTCTTCTAGACCTCTCAAAGGCTTTTCTCCTCTTTCTTCCAGAGGGTTTTTTTCCCTCTCTGTCCGTCCGGTTTGGCTTCTGCTTCTGATAATTCTTCAGATGAAACTGAGGATAATTCTCTGGATATCCAAGGTGATCATGAAGATCATGAAGATGGACATCTGTAGAATAAACTCTACTTTTGTTCTGCTTAGATGAGTGCTCCTCCCTAATACAGCGCAGCTGTGCTGAATCAGGCCCTGCCCTTTGAGATGAGTGCTTAGGGATTACCTCATAGCCCTCCTGATTGAACACACGTTTCCCCACTTCAGCTCCTCTAATGGCTGTTGGAAACCTGGTGCATTCTGGGACTGGTAGTCTTTTATGGGAAAATTCTGTTTTCTTATTTCTACCAGAACTGACAGGTTGCTTGTTCAGAGTCACTTCACCTTTTCTATAGCTCCTTCCTGAGCTATGATAAGCTTCCTTATCACAATACATGAAGACAAACACCCGATGGTGTGAAAATAAAATTCTAATAAATGAGATCCGACACTGTGGTAATAACTAGCAAATTTTTATTTCAAAGTTTAGTAAAAACACGATATTTGTCAACACAGTTTAGATTTTAAAGTCATTCTTGGGTCAATCAATCTCCTGGTGGGCCCATTTCTTCTTCCCCCGAATGCTTCTCTTGGTGCGCTGCTTGGCGTATTTTTCATCTGGGGTTTCCCGCAGCAGCAACCAGCAGAAATCAGCCATCATAGTGGTGTTCCATCTTCCTTGGTACCTTCTCTCTGCGTCTTTGATGTCCTGGTGAAACCTTTCACCTTGTTCTTCACTGTACGCCCCCAAGTTTTCGGGGAAGTAGTTCACATGGGAGTGCAAGAAATGGACTTTCAGGCTCATGTTACAGCCTTGTTCTTTGAAGGCATTGAGCATCCTGGCAACAATATCCTTATAGTTCTCATCCCGCCTGTTCCCCAAGAATTTGAGAACAACATCCTTGAAGGAATCCCAGGCTTCTTTTTCCTTCTCAGACATCGTTTCAGCGAATGCTCCATCTGAAATGAGTTTCCTTATATCAGGGCCAACAAACACTCCTTCCTTTAGCTTTGCTTCAGAAAGTCGGGGGAACTTTGAGCAAAGGTACCGAAAGCACTCACCATCTTTTGGAAGGGACTTGATGAATTGTTTAATGAGACCCAACTTAATGTGGAGAGGTGGTAATAGAATTTTATCATGAGGTACCAAGCTCTCATGAAGAACATTTTTCTCACCGGGTCTCAAATACTCCCGAATTGGCCAGTCTTTTTTCCCCCGGTGTAGGTCGCGGGCCCGGCTATCCCACAAGCAAAGGAAGCAGGGATATTTGGTGAAACCGGATTGCTGCCCTAATAGCATGGATAGAATTTTAAAGTCACCACAAATCATCCACTTATGCTCATCATAACGAATCTTCTGAAGAATCAGGGCCAAATTCTCGTATTTTTCTTGGAGAATAACAGAGTGAGCAATAGGAACTGAAGCGAATGTGTTGCCGTTATGAAGAAGAACACCTTTTATACTGTCTTTTGACGAATCAATGAACAGCCGCCATTCAGCAAGATCATACTTGAGTTTAAACTTTTCCATCACTCCGTATATATCGTTGCAAAATACCAAATCTTCCTCTTTGCTGAAATACTTCAAAAATTGTGTCTCGCGGTTGCGGTACCAATAAAAAGTTGTTCCTGGTGACAATAGATTTTTCTGTTTAAGCCAAGAACCTAGCAGTTGGGCAGCATCTTTTGGGAGTCCTAAATCCCGGACTAAATCATTCAATTCAGCTTGAGAGAAAAGTTCAGGTTTCGGATCTGGTTCAGTTTCAAACTCGGAAGTATTGGACTCATCGGGAAAAGCCATCTGATGAGTCTCATCATGATCAGAACCCCTACATCAGAACCGTCCACACAAATATGATCCAAAGATTTTGGTGGTTCAGGCACAGGTACTTCGTTGCTATGAGGCATAGGCCTAATTGCTGAGGGAAGGTTGGGGTAACTTATTACGTTCTTATTTTTTAAGTTGTATCCCTTCACAATGCAAGAGCAAAAATAGCAGTCACTGCTGTGGTCTCTTTGTTCACGCCACATCATAGGTATTCCGAAACGAAATGCTTGTTTTTTACCTTTCATCCATAAGCGTAGATCTTCCTCACATGTCTTGCACACTTTGTGAGGAGCCCACGGTTTGTCTTGATCGCCTAACTTCAAACCGAAATAGGCGAAATATACTTTTTTAATAAGTGCAGAAATGTTCCTCTGCCGCTTTTTCACGGTATATTCCCCACAAATAAAACAAAAACTGTCCGGAGAGTTGACGCAACCTCTGGCTCTGTGAGCCATCACAAATACACAGCACTGCAAACTACAACTGTAGTGAACCACTTCGGAATAAAGCTGGATTACGACTGAGCAAACAAAAGGTAATAATGAACTTGCAAGAAACTGAAATTTGACAGGAACGTTCATGTCGCATGAAGCGAGGCGAACAGGAAAGAACATGCGCCAGCGCGAGTACTGGATTTAGCCCCCCGCCTCCCAATTGTCCTGTTAATGTATAAAATGAATACAAAACACTCTAAAATATCATGAGGGAGTGTTTCTAGTTAGTTAACCATTACAACCTCTATTTTGGGCCAAGAAAATAAACTGCAGTCGGCTAAAAAGAAATTATGTGAACATTCCTTATATGGGTAAGAAATCTAATTTTGCAAGAAAACGTGACGTGAATGAACATTTTGGCTATTTTTCCTGGATTCAGCACCCCAAAATCTATAGGAATCAGTTGCAAAACTGGAGGCAGTTTTTTGGTAGTGTACCTGTGTAATTGAAAGTTGCTCTGGTTTGCCTTTAGTATAGCTGGGGAGCATAACCCACTCCTCTGGAATGATTTAGCAGGATTCAAGGAAAGAAAATTATTAGCTATATAAATTTCACTTTAAAGTCAGCCAACTAAGCAGAAGAACATCTGCTTTTCATTAGATCTGCTTTATCCTATCCACTTCAATAGGTCAGGTTAAATGCCAATTTAGCTCTAAAACAGTACTATCTACCTTAAGAAGGACTGTGGTTTTATGCCATTATTTGGGTATCATTGTATCAAGATAATTGTATTCCTTCCACAGCAATACCTATGCAATAGGCCACTGATGAATGTGACATTTGCAAGACAGCTTCAGAATGATGAAGAAAATACAGTAACTCTGAAATTTAGAATTTTCTCTTAAGAGAATGTAATACTAGTTTACTTGGTTGAAATGTTATTCATAAGAGAAGGCTTTATTTAAGGGCAGCACAAGTCTTCTCTGAAGTGATTTGAAAACACCACTAGGCCAGACCATAATATAATGCATGCTTGGCATTGCCATGATCAGGTTATCTGTTTTTTCTTAATCTTCTTTTTTTTTGTAGAGTGATTATGACTTTCCCTTACACTTAATATCAGAAAGGTGTGATATTTCAACAGTTCTTGATGAACGTCCTGAAGATGAAATATTCCAGTGGAAAGTTAAGGTAGAATGGTTACTTTGTTTTAAAATCTTCCTAATAATGTAAGAAGTAAGGATCATAACTGATGAAAATCATGGATGTGGGCCAGCTCCATCACAGTGATGCGTACTGCCATGCATAGGAACATGGACTGAGTTTTTGGCTTAGTTTCTGCCCCCTGGACATCTGGGACTGGGGATGCTGTTGAGCCCTTTAAGGGGGGGGTGAAGGGGTGAGGAGGCAAGGAGAAGTTGCTTGGCCGTGAGGTGTTAATACTACATGATCCACCACTGGCTAATGTTTGCGGGGTTTAGGAAGGAGTCCTGTTTTATGGCTCCCAGCCAAGAACTATCTCTACAATGACTGAACTAGAGTAAGTTGAAAGGTGGTATAAAATAGAAAAGATTAAAAATGCTTCTTGGAGCAAAAACTGTTTAGCAAACTAAGCATTGTCGTGAAAAAAGATAAAGTTTCATTTTCTTAACATGTTTTTGTTCTACTTACATTTCTGCAAAAAATATAGCGCACAATAGTAAAATTCTGCATACTTTGTCAAAATGCAATACAGAAAGTTATCACTCAGAGATGCTAAACTTCTAATTTATTTATTGTTTTGCAAGATTCATACATGCACTGTGAAAGTACATCAGAAAGACTAGCCCCTCTTCCTAGCTCTTCTCGTCTTCCACCCTTATCTCCTTTCTCTAGGCTTAAATTCTTTCTCCCCCACTCCCAAGCCGCTTCCTTGTCTTCCCCAACTTCCTAACATCTATCACTTCAATTTTGGCCGATGTGGCTATCTATAGCTCATGCAGGGTAAGCCTTTTCCAGCTTGCAGGCGCTGACGTTGTTACCTTCAGACACACATGCTGATGCTGCTGCTTCCTTCTGCTTCTGGCCCACTGTTATGAACAAGCCCAATCCCTTGCAAAATTCTGCATGAAAAATACAAAATTCCTGCAGGAGTATATTTGGTATGAGGCAGGCCTTGACAGATTTTCTTTGGATTTATGAGCCAGCCTAGAAATCTAGTTGCCAGCAACTGTGAGACACCCCTCCGCTCCTCCCCATCTCCATTGAAGTTGAGGGCTTGGGGGGGAGGGCTGAGATTTCTTCTGGGATGTAGAGAAATTCCTTTATTTAATAAGGTGTTTCCACCTGTTCTATGCTCAAGGGAAACAAGAGCTTAGTATAGGGCTATAATGCACAACTGTGGGCCACTGGTAGATGTAAAGTACACAACCAGCTGCCCCCTCCCTTCACTCTGTTATCACCCAGCTTCTCTCTACCTTTCCCGCCTCTCCTGCCTTCACACACACTCTCTTGCTCACTCTTTCTTTCCCTCACCCTGTCATCCATCACCCATTCTGCTTGTTCATTCTCTTCTCCTCTCCTTCACTCTATCAACATCCAGTCTTGCACTTGCTCTCTCCTGCCCCTGCACTCTGCCGTCCCCCCAATCTTGTACTGACTTCCTTGCTATCTCTTCCCCAACAGTCTGTCAACACCATCTTACTTCCCTCCCCAAACACTAAAATCAACCACATACAACCCAGTTAGCACTCATCACCCAGCAAGCCAATGAGCCACCTTTCCAGCCAGCCCTCACTAACCAAAAATTAAGTCAGCCACTTCCAACCAGCCCTCATTATCCAGCAAGCTGGTCAGTCTCCTCCCTTCCCCAGCTGTCATCCAGCCTCGCCCCCCTGCAAGCCAGTCAGCCTGCCCCTCTCCTCACAGCACTACTGATCCTCATCTGGATGGCTGTGACTGCCTCTTCTCTGCACTCTGCAGCTGTGTGAGTTTGAGCTACGTAGTCCAGGAGCTATTGTATTTTCTGATTTTCAAGTCTCATGAGGCCAGCAAGATACATTCTACACTGCGCTGCTGAGATTCACACAAAGCCTCGTGATGCAGGCGGAAGAAGCTCCTCCTCTAGCAGTAGTTGCAAAAGCGACTGTGAGAGAAGCGCCTTTTTTTTAAAGGGCCACTAAAATCCTAGACACCAGAAATGTTTTAGTCACCATGGCAACCTAGCACCTGGGATTTGTTGAGCTCTGGTATGAAGCCATTGTTAAAATATTACAAACATCCATTAAATTGACTGGCTTTTGCACAGAGCTGCCATCTATTACTACAGCCTCATTAATCAGTTCAGGCCTTTAGTGGTCGACATTTACTGTGTTTTCACTTTATTGTAGAACTTTTAAAACTTTATAATAGCTATTCCATATTATCCTGCTAGATGAGTCCAGACAAGTGGGTTGTGTTCCTCTACCAGCAGATTGGTGGAGACAAAGAACCAATGGAAAGCCCAGGTTTCAATGACATCACTCCCATGCCTCTATTTGCCTCAGCAACCAGAGGTCCCTTCAGTATTTCTTTATTTCCAACAGATGGTGGATGGATTTCCTCCTCTCTAAAGAAAATCTGAGGATTGAGAGAAAAGGATTGATTTAAACGCTTGTGAACGACCACCTTGAGAGTGATACTCTCACTTGTGTTTAACGTGGGAGGCTCCAGTAGACTGAGGTTTTTTCGGTAGCCATAGGAGGAGGGAAGATTGGTTCAGCTTCATGCTCTTTATCATGATAAGAGCCTGAAGAGCAGCCAGAATTTGGAAGGATCTGAAAGAGTGCATCAGCCTCACACAACCTCAATGCCCCCTCCCTCCTTCTCTGTTCTCCCCTGCTTTCTCCTGAAGATTGTAGAAGGTTCTCAAAGGGATCTGCCTGCCAGCCACCTTAAACACAGTGCTGCCAAAACCAGTGAAACAGTATCATGGGAGTAGAGCTGAGCTCGGCATGGATCCTCTGCCTGGGACTCTCAGGGGGTGAGTACCAAGGCTTGATCTCGTCATTGTCCTTTGTTGGCAGCTCCCAATTCCATCTGTGTGGAACGCAATTTGGGGTAGGCTGCTGATGACCATTAGTGGTGTGTTCTTCTTTTATGCGCCTGGTGGTCACACAGTCTTCGCTGCAGTCTGCGTTCCGCCCTAGCAGCTCCAGCATGTGTTCCTATCCTAACGCCTGTACCATGCATTGCAGTAAAAGCACAGTTAATGCACGCTGCAATTAAAGCGCAGCCAATGCACGCCGCAGTAAAAGCACAGTTAATACACGCCTTTAGGCCGCCGCAGCCTTAGTGTGCATTATTGTAACATTTATTTATTTATTTAGCAATGCTTATATACTGCTTTTCACCAGGTCAAAGTAGTGTACATTCAGGTACAGTATCTTTTAAATATATTTTATTGATTTTTCCATAATGCATTAGGTTACAAGCAAATAAAGCAAAAACTAACCACAAAGATTGAACACATAAGGAAAAAGAAACAAATCATTATAGTCCACAAAATGAGGAGAAGCAACCCCAAAAAGAATACACAGAGCATGAGGAAATCACAAGGAGATTAAGCTCCATATTTGCAGCCAAAACAAAACCCTATGTATCCGCTCTACCATCCTCATAGAACCGTATCTTTCTTGCTAGGCAGAACATTCTCGAACTGAAGTGTATCAAAAAACACATATCTAACCCCCTGGAACGATAACAAACATTTACAAGGATATCGCACAAAAAAAGAAGCACCAAGAGCCAATACACGAGATTTCAGGGCCAAAAAAACTTTTCTCCGAGACTGTGTAGCTCTCTCGACACATCTGGAAACAACTGTATAGGGGCCTCACAAAAGGAAATATTTCTATTCTTAAAGTACTCTTTAAACACAGAGACTTTATCACTATCTGAAACAAAAGTCACAAGTAATGTAGCTCTAGTAGGGATATTATCCTGGGTGTCCTCCAGGAACTCAGTTAAATCAAGCCCTGGAGATAACTGCTGTTGGCTACCAGCAACAGACCACTCATTAGAAACACCCCGACCAGAAAGGTAATACAACTTAGAAATAGAAATAATGTCAGCATTAGGCAATTTTAATATCTCACAAAAATATTTCCATAATAAAATCTCTGAAGATAACAAATGACACATTGGAAAATTCAAAAACCTAATATTCTTAGATTTGACAACATTCTCATACATCTCCAGTTTACAATTAAGCAACAAATTATCCTTCATTACAGCTATCTGACCTGCCTGCAAGGACTGACACAGAGATTCACATTTAGGTAATTGAATACAAAGTAAATTCACCTGCTTCTCTACCTGAGCCAACCCTGCCACCACGTCTTGCGTGAAGGAGCAGAGTTGGGTCACCGTAGAAACTAAAGTACGCTCAGTCCGTGTCACCACCCTCCAGATATCAGCCAGGTAGACCTGTGAATCCAAGATCTTCGTGGCCTCAGCCGGAGGGGGAGTCCATATTACTGGTATAAGAGATCTCCCCACAACCGCTGGGGCACTCTGTTCCAATAGAGAACCTCGGGTTGAGTCAGCAGGAGTAGATCCCAAAGGAGGGGGGGGGGGCGGAGTACGGGCAACAGAGCTTAAGGAAGCCCCTACAGAAACCTCTGAAGGGGAAACCACAGCTGAATGTGAAACAGCCCCAGAAATAGGCAGGACATGTCTATCCATAGAGCCATTCACCACAGATATCAGTGATGCTGCTTTCTTCTTCCGTTTCCCCATGAGTAGAAGTCACATGCACTGCTTCAAAGGTGCTTCCGTGGTGCTCCAAGGGGCCTAAAATGCCCTTGAATTGCGTCCCTTAGATGCGCGCCACCCGCGTGCGCTCACCAGCGCAGAACAGACCAGGAGATATTAATACAATGCGGCAAGGACCCTGAGGGTGTTGGGGCCATCCTGCCCACAGCCTGCCTCTCTGGTAACCTGTGGCTAACTGCAACAGCTTCTCCCAGCTCAAAGCACTCCCGACTGAGGTTTTAAAGCCCCCGAGGATGTCGGAGCTGTCCTGCCCACAGCTTGCCGCTCCGGTGACCTGCAGCTGCCTGCAACAGCTTCTTCCCTCAGGTACATTACTTATTTCCCTTGTCCCCAAAGGGCTGATCTACATTTTGTACCTGAAGCAACAGAGGGCTAAGTGGCTTGCACAAGGCCACAAGGTATGCCTATGGGACTAGAAACCCCAGTCCCTCCAGCCCAAGGTTGCGGTCCTCCAGTGAAATTCAAACTCCTGGTCTGAGGCATCTTGCACCAACTACTAGGCCACTCCTCCCTCTACTTGCCTGAACTCTCTATGTCTTCTTCCAGAAAACATTGTTTGACCTGTGGCAAGCGAGGTGTCTCATATCTGAATTCTGGACTCTTCTCTTCTTGCATGGCAGTTAGAGAGTCTGCTCCCCTTCTTTCAGCCGGGGGATGCGATTAGTCCAGCCTTGCCTGCCTCAGGGCAGGAGGTTACGGATGGCACTATGGGTAAGGATATCCAGCCAGCCGGATGATCTGGTAACTGCTTTTAGCCATTCCTTGTCCTCTAGAGGATCTGTGGCGGCTGTGCTTCCTGGTGTTGGGGGGTCATTTCCAAGAGGAGAGCTTCCGGACTCCGGATTGTCCTCCCTGGAATTCTTTCTTTTCTTCAGCAGGCCTGGTCCTTCTGGCATGGAAATTCAGACCCTACAGCCTCTCTGTGCCCGCAGATATAGTCTCATGTGGGGCAGGCAGAGAGTGGAAGCCCTTTTTGATTGCCTTTGACTAAGCATCCCCAACATGGGGGCCCCCTGGAGATGGGGAACTGCTAGGAGCTGTCTGAGATTTTGACTATGACTTGGATTCAGATGGCTCAGTACAGGGCTCTGACATGGATGTAAAAGTACTCTCGCCTTCAGAAGCTTATGAGGAGGCCGTTGCCATCCGCCAATTCTGGAAGGAGATTTTGGTGGTGTTGATTGCCAGGGTCTCATCCGCTTTGAACTTGAGAGATTCTTTCGGCATGGAGCAGGAGCCAAAGGTACACCCGTTCGTTCAAGAGGTGTGAAGCTACTCTCTTCCCATTTCCAGATGTGACCAAGGATATGATCCAGTCGGAGTGGGACTCTCCTGTTTCCCTGCCTAAAGGGTTAAGGGTGTGTAAGAAGATCTGTAGGAGTGCATTGAGTGGTTTGGCATTCCCAAGGTGGATGCGCAGGTTATGGCGGTTGCCAGACAGACCACCATTCCTGTGGATGGCGGATCAACCTTAAAGGATTTTCTGGACTGTAAGGTGGATTTGTGATTGAGCAGCCAGTTTTGTCATTGTGGCAGCTATTCTGCAGCTGGTGGTATGTACCAGCCTGATGTCTTGAGCCCTGCTCCAGTGTATTCATTCTCTTCCTCCGGATGATACTACCCTTCTTTTGGAGTTGTCTACAGCCTTCCTTTCTGATGCCATGTATGACCTGGTATGTTTGGTGGCCACATATGGTGCTCTGACAATGGTGTCACAGCATTGGATTTAGATTTGGCTCTGGTGCGAGGCAGCAGACACATCTTCCAAAGCTTGGTTGGCCCAAATGTTTTTTAAGGGGAAGCTTCTGTTTGGAGCTGATTTGGAGAAGCTGGTGAAGAACCTCGGTGAGACAAGTCCAAGAGGCCTGTGAAGCAGACTGGTGCCCTTTCTCGTCAACCTCTGCCTGTCCACTGAGGGCACGCTGGCCGGATTCCTGGGGGTCTTAGGACTCTTGTCATTGCCAACCTGGAAAACCATTTTTCCCCCTCTGCTTCAGGCTCATTCTCGGTCCTTTCATGGAGCGTGCGAGCCCAGGGACTGTCTCTTCCAGAGGAGGATCCTCCCAGGCTGCACAATGAAGGTTTTGGGGCTCATTCCCTGGTTTCTTCAGTTGGAGGCAGGTTTCACCTCTTCTTTCAAAAATGGCCTTTGGTTACTAAGGTTCTCCAGGAACAAGCAGAAAGTCAATCCTCACTTAAGGGTGACATCGGCACCGACGGAGCCCACACGGAACAAATCCCCAGCTTTCAAAGAAAGTCTTTGGGATTGCTGCCATGCATGCTTGGTCCCCTTTCCGCTGAAAGGTGCCATCTTGCTCAGTCTCCCTTTTTCCGCGGAGCTCTTCAGACGCACGTCCTCGTCCCTCGGAAAACGATTTTCGTGATTCGGATGTTTTTCCGGTAGCACCGGTCCTCTTCCTTCCCTCCTTTGCCCCTGCTTTGGCTGTGGGCTAGAGGACCCCTCTTTTTTTTTTTTGTCTCTATATAGTGTTTTTCTTTCGGGCCTTTTTTCCCCCGACTGCTGGCCTCGAGGATTTTTGACCTCGCAGGGGCCCCTTTGGCCCCCATGGCCACCGGCTTTAAGAAATGTGACAGATGCTCCAAAAATATGTCTCTCACGGACACCCACGACTGCTGTCTACAGTGTTTGTGGGCTGACCACAATCCGGAGCTCTGCTTGCTTTATAAGAAAATGTCTGCTAAGGCCCTGCTCAGCTGCAAGCAGAAATCTGACGACATTTTCCGCAAAGCAGCCCCTGGATCCCCGGTGGCACCTTGCCCTACCAATCCACCGCTTGCAGGGTCCCCCATAGTGACCCCGCGCCCCAGGCGTCACTCTGATCAGGGAGCGCCCGATGTGGAATGGAAAAAGAAGAAGACAACCTCAAAGTCACTGTCGGGGGCTCTGGACAAGCACGAGCGGTCTTGCACTCGCTCACTTAGCCCCCCTCCCCTGGTGTTCCCGAGAGTCAAACAAAGAGCGGCCTCGAAAGGTACCTCATACAGACACGGAGGCCACCGGCAGTGGCACCCGGTCTCCTGAGGGTTGTCCCGGCGAGGACCCCCTCTCCTCCTCCATGTCAGGCCCGGTAACCCCGGCGTCTGCATCGCAGGGACCCACTCCCGAGTCGGAGTCCCGTATGCTGGCACTGGAGCACAGTGTTTCTACCTTTCTCACTGCCCAGCAGGCGCTTTTGCCCAGCACGGCTGGCTTGTGCCCCAAGACCAAGGGTCACCCGACCAGGGTTCCGAAAATTGCCTTGGAAACCCTTGAGAGCCACGGGCCTCGTGAGGATCCTCGGCACCAGTCTTGCTCGCTGTCCCGTTCCTTGGGGGCAAAGTCTTCCAGATCCAGTGCCTCCGGCTCCAAGCGGGCCTCGGTCTCAGGCTTGGAATCGGACAGGGACACTTCCCCGGATACCCGCGTCCACAAGGATCTCCCCTCTGACTTGTCCCCACCTGCCTCGCAAAGGCGGTCGCCTTCCGAGGACACCTCTTTCCTGGCGTTTGTGTGGGATATGGCTCGGGCCCTCAATCTGCCGATGCAGACTAAGGAGGAGCCAAGAGCAGAGGAACTTGACATTTTACAGTATGAGTCTCCACCCAGGGAGTCTCTTACGGTTCCGGTACCGTCCATCCTATCCCGGCTGCTTCTTCGCATGTGGGAAGCACACGCCTTGGTCCCTATTGTCAATGAAAGACTCGATGCCATGTATAGAGTCCAGTGCGGCCCGGGGTTTCGGAAGACTCATCTTCCTCACACCTCCATGGTAGTCGAGTCCGCGATTCGGAAACAGAAGAGCCTGAAGTCGCACTCTTCGGTCCCACCTGGTAGGGAGTCCCGTGCCCTCAATGCCCTCGGGCACAAGGCTTACCAGGAATCTGTGCTGGCGTGCCGCATCCAGGCATACCAACTATATATGGGTATGTTCCTTCGCAACCTCGCCAAAGAGCTCAGTGAGTTCTTTGCGGGCCTTGGTGGGGAGCACCTTTTCAGGTTCCAGACACTCCTGAGGACTGTCGCAGACTGCTTGAAATACCTTTCCCGTGCCACATATGACGGGTTCGAGTCTTCTGCCCGTGTAGCAGCGGCTGGCATCGATGGCTGGCGTCAGATCTTCGGACCTGGAGCAGTGGGTCCAGGAGAAACTCCTAGATGTCCCCTGCCTCGGCGAACAGCTGTTCGGCAAGCCCATGGAGGACAAGGCAGCCGAGATCGAGACGGAGTTTGTGACTCACACCCATCTCTCTCGCAAAACCTCCTCACTCCCACGGAAGAAGCAGCACACCAAAAAGCCTTTCTTCCAGAGAAAAGGACTCCCCTACCGGGATACCCACCATACCCACCTACCTCTGTGCTGATGACCAGCGCTCAGGGAAAAGGGGGTACCCAGGGTCACCGGAAACCCAAGGGGCCCAAGACCCAGCCACCAGCGCTACCCCAGCCAGCCCCATGGTTTTGACACCAAAAGCATAGCCTCTCTCCCCCCCCCCCCCCCCGGGATGCTTCCACCTGTGGAAGGACGCCTGTCCCTTTTTGCGCCCAAATGGGCGGCTATGACATCAGACACCTGGGTCTTGCAGGTGATCTGGGACAGGCATCATCTTCATCTAGACAGATTCCCTCCTCCCTTCTCCCCAGCGGAACCTACTCGGCTTCCCTTGCACCAGGTTTGCTTACAGCAAGAGCTGAATAACCTCCTTGGTCAGCAAGCGGTCGAAAGAGTTCCGCCGCACCTCTGGGGTCAGGGGTTTTATTCCCGGTACTTCCTCATTCCGAAGAGGATGGGGGGCTTGCGCCCCATCCTCGACCTCAGGAATCTGAACAAATTTCTGGTGCAGGAGAAGTTCAAAATGCTACCCCTTGGCGTCCTGCTGCCCTACCGCTGGCAGGACGATTGGCTATACTCCTTTGATCTCAGAGACGTTTATGCCCACATCCTCGTCCACCCCAAGCACAGGAAGTACCTGCATTTCAGGGTGCAGGGAGAGCACTTCCAGTACAAAGTGCTCCCCTTCGGGCTCGCGTCTGCCCCACGAATCTTCACCAAGTTCCTGTCAGCGGCCGCAGCGCACCTCCTGCTGCAGGGCATATCCGTCTACCCTTACCTAGACGATTGGCTCGTCTCAGGCACATCAGCAGAGGAGGCTCACCTCTCAGTGTTGCGCACGGTCCTCCTCCTCGAGCACCTCGGTTTCCTGATCAACTACTCCAAATCCCACCTCACACCGGTGTGGACCCTGGAGTTCATTGGCACTCTTCTCGACACAGAACATGCGACCGCCTTTCTTCCTCGAGCTTGCGCGGATCAGTTCCGCACTCTGGCTGACGAGGTCCAAGGCTGGCCCAGGGTCTCAGCGCGGACCATGCTGCGCCTCCTGGGGCACATGGCCTCGACTGTCCATGTCGTCCCCCATGGCTCGCATGCACATGCGAGCGGCCCAGTGGTGCCTCAGAGCGCAATGGACCCAAGCCTCGGGCTGCCTCCTGGACCCCGTCTGGGTGTCTTGCAGCCTAGTCGAATCTCTAGTTTGGTGGCAGGGCCCCCAGAGCCTTCTTTGGGCGTGCCCCTCCAGACTCATCCGCAGAAACTCATCTTGATGATGGATGCCTTGCTGTTGTGCTGGGGAGCCCACTGCGACCACCTCTGCACATGGGCGGTGGTCACCAGAGGAATCTCGACAGCAGATCAACCTGCTCGAGCTTCGAGCGGTCTGGTTGGCCTTGAAGGTCTTCGAGTACCACCTAAAGGGCAGGTCGGTGCTTGTGCAGACCGACAACAGAGTCGCAATGTTCTACATAAACAAGAAGGGGGGCACGGGCTCCCACCTCCTCTATCAGGAGGCAGTCCTCCTCTGCTCCTTCGCAGTGCATCGGGGCATGACCCTATGAGCTGTCTACCCCCTGGGCCAAGACAATGTCCTCGCAGACAGGCTCAGCAGGCTTCTCCGCCCGCACGAGTGGCGTTTGAGTCCAGAGGTGGGTACTTCACCTGTTCCGCCTCTGGTGGACTCCGTCCATGGACCTGTTCACCAGCCCAACGAATGCGCAGTTCCCCTGCTTCTGTGGGCAGATACCACACCCGAGCAGGGTGACCCTGGATGTGTTCCTCCTGAACTAGACCCTGGGCTTCTGTTTGCATTCCCCACCACTCCTCTCATTGCGAGGACCCTTCACAAGATCTAGCGCGACCGAGCCTCGGTGATTCTCGTGGCGCCTTTGTGGCCTCGACAACCTTGGTTCCTGCTTCTGCTCCGGCTCTTGTCAGAGCCTCCGGTTTACCTGGGTAAGTTCACTTGAACTTGGTCTCGCTATCTCTGACAGCCTGGCGACTGAACGGGTCTCTCTAGCCTCGCTGTACCTCCCAGTGGAGATCGAGGACGTCGTCCTCGCATCGAGGAAGGACTCAACGAGGCGGGCCTATGCCCTGAAGTGCCAGCGGTTTTCGATCTGGTGCTCCGAGCTCCAGATCGACCCATTCTCCTGCTCCACTCCTTTGGATCCTCCAGTACCTTCTCCACCTCTCCCAGGTGGGACTGAAGTCCAACTCTGTCAGGTTTCACCTGAGCACCATTTCAGCCAACCACTTGCCCCTCAAGGGTAAACCCCTCTTGAGCTAGCCTCTGGTCTCCCACTTCATACGGGGCCTCCTGCTGTGCAAACCCCCCATCCAGCCTCCCTCGGCAGATTGGGACCTGAACATCATGCTCATGCAGCTTGACGCAGCCACCCTTTGAGCTGATGGCAACGTGCACGCTCTGGCACCTCTCCTGGAAGGTGGTTTTCCTGGTGGCACTGACCTTGGCGCAGTGAGTCAGCGAACTTCAAGCCCTCATAGCCGAAGCCTCCTACACCAGGTTTTACAGGAACAGGATGGTCTTTCGCACCCACCCCAAGTTCCTAATGAAGGTTGTCTCGGATTTCCACTTCAATCAGGAGGTGGTTCTGCCGACCTTTCTTCCCAAGACCTCATAGCGATTGGGCATCGGAGGTTCTACATACACTCGATGCAAGAGGGCTCTCGCCTTTTACCTGCAGTGCAACCATGGTCATCACAAGTCTGACCGGCTCTTCATCGCCTACGATTCCAAGCACCTGGGGCTGGCAGTCACCAAGCGTACCCTCTCTATCTGGGTAGCAGACTGCATCGCCTTTGCCCAGGCAAAGGCGGGTGCCCCGCTGGATTGTCGGTTTAATGTGTACGGCGTCCATGCCAAGGCGGCGTCGGTGGCTTCGCTGCGCTCAGTGCCTCTGATGGACATCTGGGCTGCAATCTGGTCTTCAGTGAATACCTTTGCTTTGCACTGCTGCCTAGAGAGGGAGTCCCACCGGGACAATGCCTTCGGCCAGGCTGTACTCCGTAGTCTGTTCAGGGTATAAGCCACTCCTGCCCTCTGACTCTTCTGCGGCTACTGAGAGCTTCGCTCCGAGGGCCCAAGGATTCGGGCTTCCTTCGGACATCGGCTTCTGCGAAGGCATTTTTGGCTTACAGGTTCGATAGCCTGTAGCTGGGGAGTCCCATGAGTGAGGACTGTCTTCCTGCTTGTTCCTGGAGTAAGCATAGTTACTCACCTGTAACAGGTGTTATGCAGGGACAGCAAGAATCGGTCCTCACTACCCTCCCACCTCCCCTTAAGAGTTGCCATTTTTATTTTCTTCCCTTGCCATCTGCTGAGTAGGGCTCCAGCTATGGGACTTGACTGAGCAAGATGGCACCTTTGGGGGGGAAGGGGACAACGCATACGTGGCAGCAATCCCAAAGGCTTTCTTTGAAAGCTGGGGATTTGCTCCACGCGGGCTCCGTCGGTGCCGACATCACCCATAAGTGAGGACTGATTCCTGCTGTCCCTGGAGAACACCAGTTACAGGAGAGTAACTACGCTATCGTGGGGTGCTAGACAACATTCAATTTGGCTATGTAGTGGAATGCAAAGAGCCGATTCTGGATGCCTTCATCATCTCCCCTTGTGGGTCTGCGATCAAGTGTGCCGCTGTGCAGATCACCTTGAGGAAATTGCTGCGCCTAAAGGCAGTGATGCTTTTCCTGCCAGACAAGTGGGGCTAGGGCAGATACTCATTTTTCTCCGGGACCAAGCAGGAACTCAGCCTTCAATTATGGGTGACATCACCGACTGAGCCTGCGCGGTAACTCTCCCCAGCTTTGGGAGATCCACCACGCATGCGTGGTTGCTTTCCCGCCCAAAGGAGCCATCTTATCTCACTCTTTGTTTTGCCGTGGAGTCCCTCAGATGTTTATATGCACCCAGGAAAAAGGTATTGTGGTAATCTGTTGTATTTTGCTTTTCTTCATTTTTTTCTTTTTTTCGATAGTGTACAGTTTGCCTTTTCCATTTGCCTCAACATTGTGGGGTTTTTTGGGTCCTTCTCTCTGTTTTCTTCTGTGCATGGGGTTTTTTTCTCGTGCCCTTCTGATCGGGTCACTGGAGTTTGATCTTGCTGGACTCATCTTTCCAGCTATGTCCACGATTGGTGTCTTTAAAAATTGCAGCAGCTGTGCTAAGACCATGTCCAGCACAGACCGCCATTGCTACTGCCTTCAATGCCTCAGGGTCGACCATTTGTCTCCAGATGACAAGCAAAGGGCATAAGAACCGCGAAAGGCAGCAGGAAGTGCTGTTTAACCACAAGTCCTCGGTTCTCGCATTAGCATCGGAATCAATGCCCCCGTAGGCTGCGGCAGAGGCCTCAAACTAGCGCGGTGACTGGCTCTCTCAGAGCCTCGGGGTCACGGAGCTTTGGACTGGCAACTCTCCATCGAGGACCGTCCCCGGAAGGACTAGACTCCGTCCCATTCATCATCGACAGGCAAGTCCCACGGACATTGGCACCACAGTCCTTGATGCGAGGGTGATGGCTGGGAGCAGCCCTCGAAGTTGCCCCGGTGGGAGTCATCTTCCATGCCTTTGGAAGACCAGTGTAGAGCTTCTGAACCCATCACCATCCAGGAGTCTCTGCCAGTGGAACCGGTGGCGGGCCCGATTCCTTTGGTGCCGGCGTTGGAGGCTATGGGACCTTCTCTCCTGGAGGAGAGAATGGCCAGCTTGGCTGCCTTCCTGGTGCAGCGGAAGGCCCCAGTTCTGGGTACCTCCGGTTTCTCGGGGCCGGCGACAGCTCTTTCCACCACGGTTGCATTGCCTTCAGCGGTACAGCTGAGTCTTGAGCAGCACGCCCTCAGGGTCGATTTCAAAGGTTGCTCAGGTCTCCATCAGGGCACTGGGTGTCTCCCCAAGCGCTTCAGGTGCAGAGTGCTGGGAACCCCGAACCCTGTCAACGCCACTTCCTGGACATCAGCAAGATTCCCGCCGATCCTTTGACTTCCTCTCCAAGTAAGACTCGAAGTGGGAGATACACGACGAGTCCCCGGACACAGCACGGTACAGGGATGCTCTTTCAGACCTCTCGCCTCCGCTGGAGCGTCGATGGTCCCTTCCCGAGGACCTTTGTTTCCTCGACTTTGGGACATGGGGAAGGCTCTGTTCTTCACCATCGAGGCAGAGAAGGAACCTCATGTAGAGGACCTTGAGATCCTCCAATACCCTTCCCCTCCCAAGGAGGCTGTCACCATCCCGATGCCCCCTACCTTCGAGCGCCTCTTGTTCAGGATGTGGAAAACCCCAGTTATGGTGCCCATAGTGAGCCGGCGGCTCGATTCTATGTATTGAGTCCCCAAAAGCTACCACACAATTCTTTGGTGGTGGAATTGGCCATGCGGCTGCATTAAGAGCCAGAAGAAGCCCTCCTCGCTGCCCCCGGGTAGGGAGGCACACACCTTGGATGGCTTTGGTAGGAAATGTTATCAGGGCTTGATGTTCGTGGCCCGTATACAGTCTTAGCAGCTGTACATGGACATGTATGTGAGAGACCTGGCAGGGGAGCTTGCCAGGTTCTCGACTAGGCTCTTTGACAAACCTCTCCAGCGCTTCAAGACCCTGGTATCCATGGTGGAGTGCTCCACATATGTTACTCATGCAGCTTACAATGGCTTCAAGTCCATGGCTCAGGTGGCTGCTCTAGGCATTGATGGCATGGCTGCAGTCCTCTGACTTGGAGCAATGGGTTCAAGACAGTTGGTCAATGTCCCCTGCCAGGGAAACAATCGCTTCAGCAAGCCCATGACGGAGAAGGCCACCGAGCTGGAGACGGAATTGCTCACCAGAACCAGGCTCTTACAGAAGACCGCTAACCCTTCCCGATGGAAGTTTTTGGGGAAAAAGCCCTTCTACCTGAAAAAGAAAAAGGCCTATGGGAGCTACCCCCAATATCAAGCCTACCAGGCACTCCCACAGTTGCAGCAGGCCAAGGTCCAGGGCAGGACCCTCGTAAGTCTAAGACCCCTAAGTCCCAACCAGCGCCGCAGCTGCAACCTGGGGGGGGGTGCTTTTGACTCCAGGACCCCATAGCCTGTCTTCCTCCAGATGGTCCCTCTTCACAGCACATCGGAAGGCGGTTCACCTCTTTCACCCACTGAGTCCTGAAGGACATGAAGGAGAGCTACCTTCTTCACTACAAGCAAGCTCCCCCTCCCCCCATTCTTTCTGGGGGAGCTTCCTCTGGGTACCCACCATCAAGAACTTCTTCGAGGAGAGTTCCGTGCTCTCCTTGCAGAAAAAGCAATGGAGTTGGTCCCTCAGCCTCAGGTGGGTTCTACCCCTGCTACTTTCAGGTTCCTAATAAAACAGACTGCTTTCATCCCATCCTCGACCTGTAGGATCTGATCTGCTTGTTGGTGCTAGAAAAGTTCTAGATGGTGTCCCATAGAATGTTGCTGCCATACCTCCAATGGGGAAACTGGCTATGCTCTTTGGATCTCAAAGATGCCTACACCCACGTTCTGATCCACCCCTTGTACTGGCAGTATCTCCGTTTCATCATCGGAGGGTGTCACTACAAGTACAGGGTGCTCCCCTTTGGCTTCGCATCAGCCCCCAGGGTCTTCACAAAGTGCTTGGCAGTGGTCACCACCTTCTTGAGACTGCAAGGGGTTTTCGTCTTCTCCTATTTGTATGACTGGCTGATCAGGGGAGGGTCGCCCTGCGAGGTTTGGCAGGCCGCCCAACGTACCACCCAGGTGCTGGAGCAAATGGGCTTCGTCATCTACTATCCAAAGTCCCACCTGCTGCCCTCTCAGTGTCTCAAGTTCATCAAGGCCTTCCTAGACATGCCTCAGGTCTGGGCTTTCCTTCTGTTGGACCGGGCTCAGCACCTGACATCACTGGCCCGGAAAATCCAGGGCTGCTGAATGGTCTTGGCCCAGCATATGCTCTGCCTCCTGGGGCACATGATCTCGATGTTTCATGTCACACCCTGTTCCCATCTCCAAATGCAACAGGCCTAGTGGACGCTCTGTACCCAATGGAAGCAGGCAACGGAGCACCTAGTGGACAAGGTCTGCGTGACCTCGCTCTTGATGATCTCCCTTGCCTGGTGACAGCGACTGGAGAATCTCTTAGCTGGACTTCCCTTTCAGGCTCCAGCGCATCAGCAAGTCCTCACCACAGACATCTCCAAGCTTGGCTGGGGAGCCCACCTCGGTGGCCTCTGAACCCAAGGTCTGTGGTCGAAGGAGGACAACCTCCATCAGATCAACTTCCTCAAACTCTGGACGGTGTCCATTGCCCTCCGAGTCTTTCAGTGACAGTTGTCCAATCAGGACATCCTCATCCAGATGGATAATCAGGTCATGATGTTCTGTATCAACAAGCAGGGTGGCAGGCACTGTTCCCTCTAAGCTGTGCACGTGTGCGCGCGCACACACCTCGCCAAGTGAGCGCACATACTTTACAACAGAGCGCACAAAAATTACGGTTCTGATTCTGATAGAAAACAACACAGACATTCTTAAAATTGAAAAGTTGTTGTGTATTTATGGTTTTCACAAGTTCTACAATATTTTCTAGTGCAATCAATGTGGTGTACCTACTGTATTCTGACGTGTAGTTAAATTTTAAAGTATATAACGCCGAGTGTCGTTATGTGGCACACAAAAATTTAACCTTCCTTCAAAAGCTGCACAGCTGATATTTTATGCGCACACAGCCTACAGAAAATTAGAGGGAACATTGGTGGCAGGGGCTCGTACCTCCTTTGTTGGGAGGCATTTCGGCTCTGGAGGTTCGCCATTGCTCGGGGCATGCTCCGGGCAGTGTACCCCCCGGGACAGGACAAAGTCCTGGCGGACAAACTGAGCAGAGTGTTGCAGCCTCACAAGTGGGCCCTGAATCCTCAGGTGGCCATTGACGTCTTTTGAAAGTGGGGGACACCGGTGATGGACTTCTTTGCCATCCCCTCCAATGTCCACCTGCTGTGGTTCTGCTTCAGGATTCCCTGCCACACTTGGCTTGTGGCAGATGCCTTTCTCCTGAGTTGGAGCGAGGATTTCCTCTATGCGTATTTTCCTACTCCCTTGGTGGCCAAAGCCCTCGTCAAGATCCAGATAGACAGTGCCTCAGGGCCTCGGTGATCCTCATTGTCCTGTGTTGGCCCAGGAAACCGTGGTTCCCCTGCTGCTCTATTTCTCGAGGGCGCCCCACTTCCCCTCGGCTGCACCCCTGATTTGCTGTCACAGGAGGAGGGCAGCCTCCTGCATCCCAACCTCAGATCTCTGGCCCTCACTGTGTGGATGCTGAACAGATAGCTCTTTCTCAGTTCAACCTCTCCAGAGATGTAGAGGGTGTTCTCTTCTCTTCCCAAAAGGACTCCACCAGATGTGCTTACACCTTCAAGTGGCACAGATTCGCCGTCTGGTGTGTGGCTAGATGATTTAACCCTTTTTCCTGCTTGGTGCAGGCGATACATAACTACTTCCTGCACCTTTCCCATGCTGGTGTAACGTCCATTTCCATTCATGCACCTGAGCGTACTGGCAGTGTCCCATCATCAGATGGACGACCCCTGTCAGTGCATCCCTCATCTGCCGCTTCATGAGGGGCTTTCTTCTCTATTGGCCCCCGATTCATCTGCCTACGGTGGCTTGGAACCTTAGTGTGGTCCTTGAGAAGCTCATCGCTCCCCATTTGAGCCGCTCGCTACCTGCCCCCTCAAGTTTCTTTCCTGGAAAGTCATTTTCCTGATGGTGCTCACGTCAGCGCACAGAATCAGAGAACTGTAGGCGCATGCTCCGTATACCAGGTTCCACAGGAATAGAGTGGTTCTCCACACTCTCACCCTGTTTCTTCCTAAGGTGGCCTTGCCTTTTCATCTCAACCAGTCGGTGGTGCTCCCCAACTTCATTCCCACGTCTCACGCTAATAGGGCTTTGGCGTCTCTCCATACTTTGGATTGCAAGCGGGCGCTGGCCTTCTACCTTGAATGGATCAAGGGCCATTGCTGTTCGCCCCAGCTGTTTATGTCTTATGACCTGAACAGGCTGGAACTGACTGTCTTTAAGCACACCCTTTCCAACCAGGTGGCTGACTGTATCTCTTTCACATATGACCAGGCTGGGCTGCCCTTGGAATGTCATGTTATGGTTCACAATGGCCAGGCCATGGTGGCATATGTGGCTAACCTGAACTTTGTCTCCATACTAGAGATCTGCCAGACCGTGAACTGGTCTTCGTTCTATGCCTTTTAAGCCCACTACTGCCTGGATGCAGATTCCCGGCTTGACAGTGTCCTTGGCCAGGCCATACTCCAGCACTTCTTTGGGGATTAGTGCAACTTCTTCCCTCTGGCCCTTCTATCAGTCCAGGATACTGGAGAGTCGATTCCTTGCTTGATGCTGGAACCGCTTGCTGACTCTCGGAAACTTTCATCGCTGTTCCGCTGTCATTCACGGTTTGCCTTTTCAAGTTGCCTGTGGTTTTTACAGGTTTTGGTAGCCTGTAGCTAGGGAGTCTTATAAGTGAGGACTGACTTCTGCTTGGTCCTGGAGAAAGTGTGGTTACTCACCTGTAGCAAGTGTTCTCGTTACAGGTGAATAACCACGCTTTCTCTGGGAGTAGCAGGAATCAGTCCTCACTACCCTCCCTCCTCCCCATAGAGTTAGCTTTTTCTTTTTGGGCTTGATTAAGCTATGTCATCATACTCGGGCAGGATGGCTCCCTTGGGCAGGAAGGCGACCACACATGTGTGGTGGATCTCCCAAAGACTTTCTTTGAAAGCTGGGGAGAGTTACCATGCAGACTCCTTTGATGTCACCCATAAGTGAGGACTGATTCCTGCTGCTCCCGGAGAACACCTGTTACAGGTGAGTAACTGCCCAAAAGGATGGTTCCTTCTAGCCCATTCTGGATCTCAAGGGGGTCAACGAGCACTTGTGCGTCCTGTGCTTCTGGATAGAAAGCCTTGAGCTCCGTGATTCAAGCACTGCTCTGAAGGGAGTTCTTGGGTGCTTTGGATCTGGCTGGCGTATTTTCATATCGCGTTCTGGGTGGACCAACAAAAGTATCTGCATGTTGCAGTGCTTTGCTCTCAGTTTGCCACCCTCCCTTTCGGGCTTTCCCAGGTCATGATGATGGTGGCTGCAGTGACAAGGGATCTATGTCCTTCTTAGAGAGCCTCAGCTAGGTGATCAGTCAGGGAAGAGCCAACTGTGACCTTCTCAGTCCCTGGAGTTTCTGGGAGCATGTTTCAACTCTCAAGTGGGCAGAGATTTCCTGGCAGAGAAGATTGTCAAAATCTGTTGGATTAGCTGGCACTTTTCTGTGCACAGCAGGCTCCCAGAGTCTGGGATTCTCTTCAGCTTCTCGGATTGATGGTGCTGTGGGCATACTCACATGCGACCACTCCAGTGGTCCTTGTTGACTCGGTGATCCCCAAGTTCTCAGAAGTTCAAGTGCAGACTCCCGTTCCTATTGATGGTGAAGTCCAGTTTGCAGTGGTGGCAGCAGCCCTGTCATCTGAGGAAGGGCATGCCACTGGATGATTTCTCCTAGATTCTCCTGTTGATGGATGCCAGTCTCTCAGGCTGGGGAGCTTGTTGCCAAGATCGTAAGGCATAAGGCCGTTAGTACCGTAGTGAAGTAGTGTGATCCAAACAACCGCCTCAAGGTGAGGGCCATCAGGTTGACTCTTCTGCGTTTCCAGCCTCTGGTCAAGGACTGGGCTGTTCGAGTGTTTTTAGACAATGCCATGGCGTTGGCTTGTCAGTCGGCCAGGCGGTATGAAGAGTGCCGAGGTAACTCTGGAGATGGCTTTTCTGTTGCCTGGGCGGAGAAGAACCTTCTAGCCTTGTCAGCTCAGCACATTCCAAGGGTGGACAATGTGGAAATGGACTTCCTTAGCAGTCACTCTCTGGCTCCTGGAGAGTGGGAGTTAAGTCAGTCAGGAGGTGTTTCAGTTAATGGATCTGATGGTGACCTGCTCTAGAACCGAAGTTTGTTGTTTCTTCAGTCACCATACAGAGATGGGGTCCAAGGCCATCGACGTTGTGACCCAGCCTTGGCCATGTCAGAACCAGCTGTACATGTTTCCTCTGTAGCCCCTGGTGGGGCATGTAATTTGGCGTATCAAACGCCATCTGGGCAGGATTGTTCTGGTGGTGCTGGATTGGCCGAGGAGAGCGTGGTTCAGCTCCTACAGGCGGCGCCTCTTTGGTTGCCTCCGTCTTCAGGGCCTATTGTGGCAGGGTCTGATTTTTCTGGAGGACCTAGTTCCCTTTTTGCTTATAGCTTGACTGCACATGAGGGTTATTCTTTGTGGACAAGCAGGAAGTAAGTCCTCACATATGGGTGACTTCTCCACTGAAGTCCATATGGGAATGCTCCCCAGCTTCTATTGGAAACTTTTAGGAGGCTCCACTGTGCCTGCCTTTCTGCCTGCCGCTGCATCACCATCTTCTCCAGTCTTCATTTTTCTGCGGAGCCTTATGGATGTTGTTTCGGTCCTTTGCCAGTAAGCATTGTGTTTTCCTCGTTTGGAAGCCTTCCAGTATCGTGTTAGTGCCTGTATCAGTTGCGTCGGTTCTGTTGATCGCGGTTCTTTCATTGGTTCCAGCGCTTATCAGTAAAGTTTAAATTTTCTCTGTTTTCTCTGTGGCCTGACCGGATCCATAGTCACCATTGAGCTGTTTGATTTAGCCATGGTCATCTTCCTGGACATGTCTCGGAAACCAGACAGCAGGTTCAAGAAGAGCACCAAGTGTGGTGGGACCATCTCTGTCACCGGGCATAACTTATGCCTCCAGTGCCTGGATTCCAATCACCAGCCCTCTTCTTCCAATTTGCGTTGCCAGATGACAAGGGGTCAAGAGAAACAAAGAGAATCCCTTTTTGGCCAGAGATATGATTCAGTGTCTTCAGCACCACCATCAGTCTCAGTGACTTCCCAGGAATCCATCAACATGGAGAAGTTCTCGGGTTCAATTGGAGTCGAGCACCTGCAGTGCCCTGGAGCATCGGCCATTGGTCAGTCTCTGCCTGGAGTCGAGAGAGAATTGTGTCTCGTCTCCATCTGAGCACCGGGCAAAGGCCCCTCAACCTCCAGGGCTTTGGCGGGGCACTGACCGGCTCTCAACAGATGAGGCCATGCTGATACCACTGCACAGATGCTGGAAACATTGGTCAAAGCTGCTCAGGCCCCAAGGCTTTTGGAATCAGCAGCCAAGGAAGAGTACCTCCTTCAGGCACTCAAAGTTCGCATTGCATCATTGCTGGAGAAACAGCTGGCTGGTGCCTCGGTACCTGCGTCATTGTCATCGAGCGTTGTGCAGCTGATCCCCAAGATGCATGCTCTGCCTGCAGAGGCATTGATGTCGGGGAATCAAAGAGATCTAAAGCTGATTTGGCAGCAACAGCCTCTCTGACCTCACCTTTAAACCATGCTGACAATTTTTTGGACTTCTTTCCACTTTTCTTAAAGTGTTGAATACAGCTTTTCTGGGCTTCCGAGATAAATAGTATTTTTAAATAACACCCATACTTGATGTAAATCTTTAACCTTTGCAACTGCTCCTTTTAGTTTTTCTTAACTATTTTCCTCATTTTATCATAGTCTCCCTTTTGGAAGTTAAAAGGTAGTACTGTGGATTTCCCTGCTGTCCTTCCTCCATTTATTAAATCAAATACGATCATGCTATGATCACTATTGCCATGTGGCCCCAACACCCTTATCTCTTGCACCTTAGCTTGTGTTCCACTAAGGACTAGGTCCAAAATGGCTTCACCTCTTATAGGTTCATGAACCAGCTGTTCCAAGAAGCAGTCATTTATTTCATCTAGATTCTTTATCTCCCTTGCATGTCCTGCCGTGACACCCAATCGATACCGGGGTAATTGAAATCACCTGTTATTATTACTGTGCTGTAATGTTTGTTAGCTTCCCTGATTTCTTTGAGTATTTCATCATACATTTGTTCATTCTAGCCAGGCGGTAAATAATATACCCCCACTGCCATTGCCTTCCTCTTTTTATATGGAAGTTCTGTCTATAGAGATTCTACAGTGTGTTTTATTTCCTGCAAACTTTTAATACTGTGTGTCTCAATGCCCTCTTTAAGATAGAGCGCAACCCCTCTACCAATTTGATCTACTCTATCATTGCAATATAGTTTGTACTGACTTGCAACACAGCACCCTCCCTTTATGCACCAATACTTTGGAACTCCCTGCCTGAAAGTATAAAGACGTTCCTATTCATGGAACTACTATGCCAACATTACTTGACAAACACCTTTTAGTCTTACCTTACCCTGTCCCCAACCACATCATATACCCTATCTCCTTCTCCTCCAAAAACTCTTAATTTAACCCTATGATGTAACCTTAAGGTCCACTGTTCCATTGTATAATATTGCTGTACAATAGTTCTCCTAAGTTCATATGTTATATGTATATTTCTCCAACTTCAGTGTCCCTGTTCAATGTAAAGTTGTTGAACTGTAATGTATACCGCCCTGAATGGAATATAGGGCAGTATAAAAGACCTGTTAAATAAATAAAATGAATGTCCTTCCAGGAGTTCATGAGGGATATGGCAAAGGCTATCCCTTTTCACTGGAGAACGAAGAATGAGCCCAGTGCGGAGGAGTTGGAGATTCTCCAGTACTCCTTGGTCCCAAAGGAAGCAGTGTCAGTGCATTGCACCCTACAAATGAAAATGTGGTAGAACCCTCTCACTGCCCCCAGTCATTTGGAAGCTTGACTCATTGTATAGAGTTCAAAAAGCTCCTGGATTTGAGAAGCCTCAGCTTTCACACCACTCCTTAATGATAGAGTCCTCCCTTAAGAGAATTAAGAGCACCAAGACTCATTCCTCAATGGCCCCAGGTTGGGAGGCTCGGACGTTTGACTTCTTCGGACGGAGGTGCTTCCAGAACTCCATGATTGCAGCTCGCGTACACTCTTACCAGCTTTACATGAGCATGTTCTTGAAAGATATCATGCGTGATCTCATCCACTTGTGCCAGTTCCTCCCCCAAAGAAATTAGAGAGCTGTTGTGCCTGGTGGGTCACGGCAAGGGCTGCTCGAAGTTCCTCATCCAGGCAGTCTACGATGCCTTCAAGACCGTGTCTAGAATTGCTGCAGTGGGCATTGGAGCCTGCAGGCTTGCCTGGTTTCAGTCTTCTGACCTGGAGCACTCAGTGCAAAATAAGCTTGTAGATGTGCCCTGCCAGGGAGAAGAACCTCTTTGGAGAGCAAGTGGAGGAGAAGACGGGTATCATAGAGATGTTACTTATCACCCTCACCAGGCTTTCGAGACGCACATCCGAAACAGCTGCCTTATCACAGGAGGTATGAAGAAGAAGTCTTACTTTCTGTGTCGATGCAGATACTTCCCTGCTCCTCAAACCTCCCAGCCAAAACCGCAGGCTCCTTGCCCGCAGCATCGAGAAAAGTCTCAAAATGCCCAGCCTGCCCCACAAACAAAGCCAGGTGCGGGGTTTTGACTGGTTCCTCCAGAACATAGCCAGTCTGCCAGTGTCCACAGGGGAGCCCTCCAGGGGGGGAAGGCTCACTTTTTTTGCCCACAGATGGCTCCTTATAACTTCGGACTCGTGGGTGCTGCAGATAGTTCAAAGCGGCTACATATTGCACTTCACAGAGCTACCACCACATTGCCCTCCGAGGGCGTATCCTCTTGACCCTCTGCATCTAGACCTACTTCAAGGAGAAATCTCTGCTCTTCTGACCAATCTCGCCATCAAGTCCAATCTGCTATTGTGGCATGGGTGGGTATTTTACTCCAGGTACATTGTGGTACCCAAAAAGATGGAGGGTTCCGGTCCATCCTGGACCTCAGAAACCTCAACACCTTTATGGTGCAAGCAAAGTTGAAGATAGTATCTCTAGATGATCATGTCACAGCTCACAACGTCTTGATTCTACCCTTTCCCTCCACCCTCGCCAATCTGGCTTTCGTCCTGGCCACAGCACTGAGACTATTCTTCTGGCACTTCTCTCTGAGATTCACCGCTCTCACGACCGAGGTGACCTTTCTCTGGTTGTATCTCTTGATCTGTCTGCTGCCTTTGATGTTGTTGATCACCGCACCTTTCTCTCACGCCTGTCCGACTCGGGTGTCTCAGGTACAGTTCTACAGTGGTTTCGGTCTTTTCTTTCCTCACGTTCCTTTGCTGTGCATATGGGCTCTAACGTCTCACCTTCCTTTCTGCTGCAATGTGGTGTTCCTCAGGGTTCCATCCTTGCCCCCCTTCTCTTCAATGTCTTTCTTGCCCCTCTCGCCTTGCTCATCCAACAAACTGGAATTTCTGTTTATATCTATGCCGACGACATTCTTCTGGTCCACCACACCTCCATTTCTGCACCCAATCTTTCTCCACTCAACGACTGCCTTGATCTCGTTGCCTCCTGGTTCACGCGAAACTTTCTTCACGTTAATCCATCCAAGTCCACTGCGATCTGGTTCTCCTTTCGTAACTCCCCTCCTGATCTGTCACCCACTATGTCCGGCCAACCCATTCCTCTTGTCTCTACCCTACGCTATTTGGGGGTCACCCTGGATTCCTCTCTCTCTTTCCACAAACATATTTCCTCTGTGGTGCATTCCTTCTTCTTCCATCTTCGTAGAATTAGATCCATCTGGCCTTTTCTTTCCTCTTCTGCTGTCACTACTCTCATTATGTCTCTTGTGATCACTCGCCTGGATTACTGTAACTCTATCTTTGCCGGTCTCCCCTGCCACCAACTACGTTGTCTCCAGCTAGTCCAGAATGCTGCCACCCGCTTGATTACATCCTCTCCCGTTACCGCCCATATTACTCCCTCTCTCTTCTCTCTACATTGGCTTCCAATCAAGGTTCGTTTTATCTATAAACCTCTCACTATTACCCATAAAGTCCTACATACCAGTACCCCACAATACCTGGCCGATACTATCTACCTCCAGCCTGCCCCACGTTCTCTCCACTCTGCACACGGTAACCGTCTCTTTCTTCCCTCTCCCTCTCAGGCCCACCTCGAGCTTACCCGACACTCGCATTCTTCTTCCTCAGTCCTGCCCTATGGAACTCACTCCCGCACTCTCTTCGTATCAAATTGTCCTTCCTACACTTTAAATCACTTCTCAAGACACACCTTTTCTGTCAGGCATTTGACCTTCCCCCGCCCGTTGATGGCTCTGGCCCTCCCCAGTCCGACCCCCCTCCATAGAGAACTCAGACATCACCGATCACAACTATTTCCCCCCGTCCTGTTCTCCAGACCCTCTTACCTCTTCTTTCTCTATCCTATTCTACGACACACTTTTTTTCTCTTTCCTTTCCTGTCTGATATTGGCGTTCTTTTTCCTTTTCTGATGTTTTCCTGCAGCCACCACTTTGTTTTATTGTACACTGCCCTGACGCTTCGGCAAGGGCAGTTTATCAAGTCTTGCTAATAAAGAATAAAGAGCCATGCCTGCATCGGTGGCCACCTTGCACTTGGTCACCATGGAAGAGATCTGCAAGACTGCAATGTGGTCTTCTGTGCACACATCACATCTTACTACTGTCTGGATGGGGATTCCCAACATGACAGTAACATTGGCCAATTAGTACTGTGGCATCTGTTTGGAGATTAGAATCCAACTCTATCCTCCCAAAGCCCTTCTGTCCTTCCAGGCTACCAAAAAAAAAAAAAAAAAAGTGGCGAAAAAACTGAATCGGATGAGTTCCTTTTGTGAATTGTCACTTCTATACATAATTGATTCTCCAGTTCTTGGTTCAAGTTTGCCCCAAGTGGTCTTCTCGGTGTCCTCCTCGGTTTTCGGTAGCCTATAGATTGGGAATCCCGTACGTAAGGACTTCATTCCAGTTTGTCCATGGAGATAAGGTAGTTACTCAACTGTAGCAGCTGTTCTCTGTGGACAGCAGAAATAAATCCTCAGAACCCTCCCACCTCCCCGAGGAGTTGTCTTCTGCTACAGCTTTGTTATCAGACTGGAGAAGATGGTGGCAGGCAGGCAGGAAGGGAAGGCATGCAGGTGCGGGGGAGCCTCACAAAAACTTCCAATTGAAACTGAGAAGCATTCCTGCGTGGGGCTCCATTGGAGACATCGCCCGTACGTGAGGACTTATTCCTGCTGTCCATGGAGAACACCTGTTAGAGGTGAGTAACTACCTTCTCTCCAGTGGTAGTCTCCATTCTGCTCGGAGCCCAGAGGAGGTCTACCAAGCTAACATATGTGCAGATCTGGTGCCTCTTTTGAACGATAGTGCGGCACATGGCAGTTGACACCTGAGGCTGCCATTTCTGTTGGCCTTTCTAGAGGATAGCCTGGTGAAGGACTTTTTCCCTTTGCTCCTTGAAAGTTGAGATAGCAGTTTTGGTCCGTTTCTGAGGTCCGGTTGGCAGGTAAATCTCTAGTCTTACACCCAGATGTTTCGTGCTTTCTCCAGGGGGTTCAGCATCTGTGTTCTCCCCTCTGGTCTGTGATCCCTTCCTGGTATCTGTGTCTGGTGCTCAGGGCCCTGATGGTAGCGCCCTTTGAGCCATTGAAGTGTACTACTTTAAAGAATTAAATTTCAAAACTGTCATGTTGGTGGAGATTTGTTACAGAAGGTGGATTTCCAAGTTGCAGGCTTTGTCTGGCCAAGATCCTTATCTGTCTTTTCCATTAGGCCTGTGTCTTCCTTCTCCCTTTCACTTGGACCAGGTGGAGTTGTGTAGGAGGAAGGATAAAGATCTTCACCTTGTGGATGTCCAGAGGGTGCGTCTCTGGTACTTGGAGGTACAGATTCCTTTCTTAAAGTTCAAGCATCTTTTTGTGCTGCTTGCTGGCCCATGAAAGGGTGATGTAGCAGCTAAGTCGACTTTGGAGTGCTGGATTAAAGAAGCCTTGCATTGGCGTATCTGTTACGGAACAGGGCAGTTCCCGAGGGTTTGTGCGTCCATTCTACCCAAGCACAGGCATCGTCATATGCAGAACAGAGTTCGGTAACCCCTGCAGACATTTGTCGGGCAGCATCGTGGGCATCACTTTCCACTTTTGCCAAGCATTACCGCTTGGATACCCACGCGAGGGCGGACATGGCCTTTGGCTCAATGGTTTTGTGAGCTGCTATGTCTTCTTTCCATCCAGTGGAGTTGTAGCTTTGGTACATCCCACTTGTCTGGACTTGTATAGCAGTAAGATATGCAAAGTAACATTTTACTTGCCAGTTAAAATGTCCTTTCCTTGAGCACTGTTAGACCAGTTGGGCCTGTCCCTGGAACTGTATTGCTATGTGTTTTTATACTTTTAAACTAGAATTGAAGAATTGAAGGAAATATTGATACATCGGGAAGATGTATTACAACTATTAGATAAACTGAAGAGTAGCAAATCACCTGGGCCGGATGGTATACATCCAAGGGTGTTGAAAGAACTGAAATATGAGATTGCAGACCTGCTATTAGTAATCTGTGAACTATCATTAAAATCATCTCTAATACCTGAAGATTGGAGGATCGCCAATGTAACACCAATTTTTAAAAAGGGTTCCAGGGGTGATCCGGGAAACTACAGACCGGTGAGCCGGACATCAGTACGAGAAAAATGGTAGAAACCATCATAAAGAATAAAATTACTCAGCATGTAGATAGTCATGACCTAATGGGAGACAGCCAACATGGCTTTAGACAAGGAAGATCTTGTCTTACTAATCTGTTATGTTTTTTTGAAGGAGTGAACAATCAGGTGGACAAAGGTGAGTCGGTTGATATTGTGTATCTGGACTTTCAGAAAGCCTTTGACAAGGTCCCTCATGAGAGACTTTTGGCAAAACTAAAGAGTCATGGGATAGGAGGCAGTGTACTATTGTGGATCAGGAACTGGTTAAAAGATAGAAAGCAGAGGGTAGGGCTAAATGGCCAATTTTCTCAATGGAGAAAGGTGAATAGTGGTGTACCCCAGGGATCTGTGCTGGGTCCGCTGCTTTTTGACATATTCATAAATGACCTGGAAAGTGGAATAACGAGTGAGGTTATCAAATTTGCAGATGACACAAAACTATTTAAAGTTGTTAAAACCCAAGAGGATTGGGAAAAATTGCAAGAGGATCTTGATAAATTGGAAGACTGGGCATCAAAATGGCAGATGAAATTTAATGTGGACAAGTGCAAGGTTATGCACCTAGGGAAGAACAACCCAAACTATGGTTACACGATGCAAGGTTCCACATTAGGAACCACCACCCAGGAAAAAGATTTAGGTGTCATTGTGGATACCATGTTAAAACCCTCGGCCCAGTGTGCAGCAGCGGCCAAGAGAGCAAATAGAATGCTAGTTATGATAAGGAAAGGAATGGAAAATAAAACAAAAGATATTATAATGCCTCTATATCGTTCCATGGTGAGACCGCACCTTGAATATTGTGTGCATTTCTGGTCGCCGTATCTTAAAAAGGATATAGCAATTTTAGAAAAGGTTCAGAGAAGAGCCACCAAAATGGTAAAGGGGATGGAAGGATACTCCTATGAAGAAAGGCTAAAAAGGTTAGGGCTCTTTAACCTGGAAAAGAGACGGCTGAGGGGAGATATGATAGAAGTCTATAAATTAATGAACGGAGTGGAACGGGTAAACGTAGATCGATTGTTTACCTTATCAGAATATAGAAAGACAAGGGGACATGCAATGAAACTACAGGGTAAACTATTTAAGACTAATAAAAGAAAATATTTTTTCACTCAACGTGTAATCAAACTTTGGAATTTGTTACCGGAGGATGTAGTAAAGGCTGTTAGTGTAGCTGGGTTTAAAAAAGGTTTGGACAAGTTCCTGGAGGAAAGGTCCATAAACCATTATTAAGAAGGGACCCAGGATATCAATGCTTGAACCAATACAAGCATTGTGGAACCTGTGTCCCTTGGGGAAACTGCTAGGTACATATGACCTAGATTGGCCACTGTTGGAAACAGAATACTGGGCTTGATGGACCTTGGTCTGACCCAGTATGGCATATCTTATGTTCTTATGTTCTTATGTACTTGGCTCTGCACATTTGTTGTCTACTGACCGCCTTATGTTTATGCTTTCCTGTACATAGTTCTCTGCAGTTGATCACGCATTGTTGCCCATGGTTGAGGTTGTGTAAGGCTTGCCATGTTTCTCCTATATGCTTTGGGATGAATACTGAAGGGACTTCTGGTAGCTGAGGCGAATAGAGGTATGGGAGTGATGTCATTGAAATCTTGTTTTCTATTGGTTCTTTGTCTCCACCAATCTGCTGATAGGGGACACAACCCGCTTGTCTGGACTGGTCTAGCAGGACTCAAGGAAAGGACATTAACTGTTAAGTAAAATGTCACCTTATATATTATTTATTTAAAGTTTTTTATATACCATCTTTCTACAATTCAAGACAGTTTACAGGGAACTCAACATAACAATGCGGATACATCTGTTTTACATAAAACATTTGAACAAAAATTTAACAGTTGACTGTGAAGCTGAAAGCGGCAACTAAGTACATTAGGTGGGGGGTGGTGGGTGCAGGGGGGGAATTGAGTGTGTGGTATTAGTATATTAGTATAAGTACAATAGAGATCCTGAAGTCCATGCATAATTTCCAGATAGAGGATAACAGTCAACAAACAAGATGCTGGTGATATCTTGTTACTAGACTAACTTAGATGCATCTGATTAACCTTTGAGAACTGTGCTGTCCATTATGTCAGTGCATAGAAAGGAAGCATAGCTCTCGAACTATAAAATATTTCTTCCTTCTCATTTGATCTTTATTTCTATGTATCCAAGTGTACTAACACAGGAGGCCAACTATGTGATTAACATATAATGAGAAATTGATCTGAATGCCCATTTTAGATAGGTAATGTAAAGGGGAATTGAGACATATAGAGGCAACTATGCACATCCTAACCTGGATTTTATGAAAGCCTTTGCCAAATGGCAGGGTCTTTTGTAAGTACCTAGATGGATGTTGGCAAATACAAGACAACTTAACCACAGTACCATCAGATTACTGCAAGGATCAACACTACCATTTTGAACCTTGAACCAAATGAAGCAGGAGTGACTGTGTATTGCTCCTGCTCCCCCTAGACTACCAGGAATTCCCAGAATGAGCCAAGGGTGGGGGGCGTGAACTGTGGTGGTGTTATTGTGTGAGGTAAGAGACTGTGGTGATGAGGATGGTTGTAGTGCTGTTGACCTTTGCATCTGCTCCTTCAAACTGGCACTTGTACATGCCTCAGGACATGAACTTAGCCCAACTATAAGCAAGATTGTCAACCATTCCTTCTCAACTGGATCCTTCCCCCAGAGCCTCAAGCATTCATCCATCCGCCCCCTCCTGAAGAACAGCAAGCTAGACCCAACAAAAGTCGAATCTTTTAGACCTATCTCTAGCATCCCTCTTCTAGCAAAAATCATGGAAAAAGTAGTCCAGCGACAAATACAACAACATGTTGACTCAGAAGCTCCCCTGGACCCCTCACAACATGGTTTTAGAGAAGAACATGGTGTTGACACCCTCCTCACAACCCTCTTCAATAACCTAATCATAAGCATCGACAATATCCATCAAGGGTTCATTCTCATCTTTCTTGACATAGCTGCCGCATTTGATTCAGTAAACCACAATACTCTCCTACAGCGCCTCAGAGAAGGGTATTCAAGGTCTAGCCCTGAATTGGTGCAAATCTTACTTATCTGATAGACAGCAGCAAGTCAGAACAAGAGAAGCAACATCTGATTCATTCCCACTTAAACAAGGTGTCCCTCAGGGTTCCTCCTTGTCCGCACTAATGTTCAATATCTATATGCAGCCAATCTGTGATGTGATACGTACCTTCAACATTCAATGTCTAGCATATGCGGATGACATCCTGATGTATGCTGCATTCAACGTAAAACAACCAGATTTTACATCAATAGTTCATTGCTTCGAAGCTGTATCAAACTGGCTCCTCAAACAGAATCTACGTATAAATCACAACAAAACAGACGTCCTATTCGTAACACGGAATCCAACATTCATACCCCCTGCCTCATTACAAGTAAACAACATTGAGCTGAAGGCACAACCCACAATCCGATACTTAGGGATTACATTATATCAGCGGCTTGATATGTCAGCACACATCAAGAAAGCAACAAACTCAATTTACCAAAAGATTCGATCCCTACGTAATCTCCGACCTCTTCTCGACTACTCCGATTTCCGCACTATCTTCCAAGCCCTGGTACTACCACACCTGGATTTACCACACCTGGATTTTGCCAATATCATACTACACGGTCTCCCACAATCTACTCTAAATCCCCTCTGTCTGGCCATGAATGCAGCCGCGAGAATTCTCGTAGGTGCTCCACGCTCAGAGCACATAACTCCAATACTGAAGAGTTTACACTGGCTACCCCTCCAGGCCAGAACCCTATATAAAACCCTGGTCATGACTTTTAAAGCTGCAAAGAGCCCATCCCTATCACCTATCAGCAATATGATACATGTCACTCCAACAAACAGATCCAGGAGATCTGCTGCATTGAACTCCATTGACCTTCCGAAACTCCTTACGAAATGCTCTAAATCAACAGCCTCTAGAGCCTTCTCACTGTTTGCACCCAGAGCCTGGAATGCCCTTCCACCCGAAATTAGAGCCATCACTAGTCTCACGATATTCAGAAAGGTCTTAAAACATCACTTGTTCCTAATATACTACCCTGAAGCAACTCCGATTGAACATAGCCCGCATGTTGATCTTGCCCTCTTGACCCCGGTGGAAAATGGCTAATCATGATGGTTCATACTTGCATACTTTACCCATTCTGTATTTATACTGTACTATAATTATATCTATTTACCACTACCATGTAGTTAACCAAAAATGCCATGTACATAGTTAACCCTACTTTCCACCACGTTTTTTTTTGTATATAGTTAACCCGCCAAGTTTTGGACCCTGTTCATTGTAAAAAACCAATGCTGACTGTATCATTGTGTTTAAATTTGTTCATTTGTAAACCACACTGATTAAAAGCGCGGTATATAAGAAATAAAAATAAATAAATAAATGTGTAAAGGTTGACATCCACACTTTTTGGCCATCACATATATTCCCCTTGTAAAATGGAGAATACGTACACGTCTTTATTTTTGGCCTACCAAACCACATTCCCGTGAAATCTGTGTATGGCATAGATCTCCACTATTTGTATGTGTTTAGAGGCCGCCATTTACATTTGAAAATACAGTTTTATAGATTAAGAAGGTTGAAGTAATTGTGTGGTTTAAAACCAATGAAATTATTCTTGGTGGTTTGTAATATGAAAGCTTGTTAAAATTAACATAAATGGCACCATGTAAGTGAAAACTGCTGAACTTGTCACTACTTGTATAGATTTTATTAGATTTTGCTGTTTTCTTGAACTTTAAATTTCCTAATATAAATCATTTTTATATTCACATTTACCTAAGGACACTCTCTAATCAACTTGTGTTTTTGTGTATTAAGGATCTCAGTAAAAGATACTCTTCAATTAGAAAAACCCTTGGCGATGGAAACTGTTTTTATCGAGCATTAGGCTATGCTTACTTGGAGTCTCTTCTTGGAAATACCAGAGAAATACATAGGTATGCTTTTAATAAACTTCTGGATGATTTCACTACAACATTTGATTTGCTGCACTGTATAACTTATCTAATGGACTCTACCAAAGTGTTGCATGGTTATTTCTGTTCAGTCATTCTCTTGTATGGACTGCTTCCTTTATATTTAAACCTACTGTTTGTCAGTGGCATAAATTACATCCAAGTAGCCCCTGCAGTCTAGGAAGGAGGTAGCTCGCTTGCAACCACTCTTGGATTTTTTGAAGTAGCTCTTTGCACTGTGAGCCCTCTCTGAAATTATTTGGGGTCCTTAATTTAAATGTATGCCACTGATATTTGCTATATAGAAGTGTAGAAATTAGTTTAAAACACATTACCCAAAATGCATTGGTAACACTGAAATGTTGGGGGTGATATTCTTGGAGGGATATTTTCAAACGAATGTGGCTGGCTAAGAAATTAACTGCGTGGACCTAGCAGGCCAAAATTGACCCTCAGAGTGGTCAGTGAGCATTCTGGGAGGCAGAGCTGGGATGGAGTGGGGCTTAATAAATTTGTATATGTGTTGAGGGGTCCAGTGATGTCACCATCCAAGATGGCAGCAGCTATGTGAAGCTCCCGAGGTCGGGAAGATAAGATCCCCAATCAGCAGCCTGAATGCCCGAATTAAGCTGTAAAAAGTATCAGTGTTTCCCTGTGGAGCGAACTAGTGAGTGATGGTGCAAAAAAAATCGAGCCCGGATCTGAAAACCTTCGGGTTTAAGGTGACCCCAGGGGCAGCGGGAACCAGAGCTAAGATGGCGCCGAATGGAGTGGCGGGGGAAGAGAAAAATTCTTCGACAGGAGCCCGCGTGCCAGGAGATGGTGAGTTAAGCTTGTTGAAGGAAGAGTTGAAAGAGTGTTTCGGGATGATCCGACAAGACCTGGCCAATTTCAAAGCAGAAGCAAAAATGTGGATTAGAGAGCTGAGCGATGATATCCATGAGCTTGGACAACGGGTTGAGTCCATGGAGCAGAGAATAGAGGAGCACGAGGGGCTTCTAAATTCTGTGAAAGAGAACAACGACCTGGCAAAAGCAGAAATGGGAGAGCTATGGTCAAAATTAGAGGACTTGGAGAACAGGACGCGTTGCTTGAATATGCGCTTGAGAGGCATCCCAGAGAAAGAGGGCACTTTCAACTGCAAAGTACTGGTGGAACAATGGTGTAAGGCCATATTAAGACAAACTGAAGTACCAATGGAGAATTTATGTTTTGATGTAGTCAGAGCACATAGAGCTTTAGGCCCAAAGCGAGATGGCTTGCCAAGATACATTGTAGCGTATTTTCATGATTTCAGTACAAAGGAGGCGGTTATGCAAGCAGCGCGCAAAGTGCTGTGGGAGGATCAACCAGTGGAACTGTATGCTGACATTTCGATAATTACCATAAGAAGGAGAAGAACCTTTAAAGATATTACAGCACAGTTAAGAGAAGAACTTATCCGCTACAAGTGGCTTTTTCCCTTTGGACTGCAATTCAGTATTATGGGAAAGACCACCACTGTGCATACCATAGAGGAAGCTATCAAAGGAATGGAGATGGCAGGATGGTTGGAGCTACCGGACGTCCCGGTAGGGAAAGAAGCGGAGCAGAAGAGGTTGGGGTTTGTGAGTACGGAGTGACAGCGAGCAACGTAGGGGAGCTGACATTTGAGATGCTAGAAGCCCAAAAATGTCAAGCACCTGGGAGATACCTGATCATGGACTTTGAAGATAATGTAAAGCGGGTGTTTGGTGGGGGGTGAAGTGGAGGGGAAATGGCGGGCATTTTGTGCTTTGTATGCTAAGGGCAAAAGAATGTGTAATAATGGGGGAGTAAGGTGTAATGTTGATCTTGGTAGTGACCCACACCTTATTGGAGTGGAGAGGGGTGGAACCTTCTGGAAAATTGAAGGGAGGGTTGGGATGGGGGGCTGGTGGGAGGAAGAGGAAGGGGGTGAGGGGGGAGGAGGAGGGAGGGGGCCTCGCAGGCTGGAAAGAGTAATCTTCTTGGGAAAGTATGGCAGGTCATACAAGACATGACTTTAGAGTGGTATCCTTGAATGTAAGGGGCCTCAGCTCTGAAAGAAAGCGACAGTTATGCTATAAAGAAGCATTTAGGCTGAATGGTGATATAATTTTAATACAAGAAATGCACCTAATGGGAGGGGAGAGCGGAGGATGGTAAATAAAAAAATTTCCAAACCAATGGTTTGCATCCAACCACCATGAGAAGAAGAAAGGAGGGATTGGAATATTTATAAGTGCGAGAATTCAGTGCCAATGTCTGGAAGTGAAAAAATAAGATATAGTGTATCTGGAATTTCAGAAAGCTGACAAGGTCCCTCATCAGAGACTTTTGGCAAAACTAAAGAGTCATGGGATAGGAGGCAGTGTAATACTGTGGATCAAGAACTGGTTAAAAGATAGAAAGCAGAGGGTTGGGCTAAATGGCTAATTTTCCCAATGGAGAAAGGTGAATAGTGGTGTACGCCAGGGATCTGTGCTGGGTCCGCTGCTTTTTGACATATTCATAAATGACCTGGAAAGTGGAATAACGAGTGAGGTTATCAAATTTGCAGATGACACAAAACTATTTAAAGTTGTTAAAACCCAAGAGGATTGTGGAAAATTGCAAGAGGATCTTGATAAATTGGAAGACTGGGCATCAAAATGGCAGATGAAATTTAATGTGGACAAGTGCAAAGTTATGCACCTAGGGAAGAACAACCCAAACTATGGTTACACAATGCAAGGTTCTACATTAGGAACCACCACCCAGGAAAAAGATTTAGGTGTCATTGTGGATAACATGTTAAAACCCTCGGCCCAGTGTGCAGCGGCAGCCAAGAGAGCAAAAAGAATGCTAGGTATCATAAGGAAAGGAATGGAAAATAAAACAAAAGATATTGTAATGCCTTTATATCGTTCCATGGTGAGACTGCACCTTGAATATTGTGTGCAATTCTGGTCGCCGTATCTTAAAAAGGATATAGCGTTATTAGAAAAGGTTCAGAGAAGAGCCACCAAAATGGTAAAGGGGATGGAAGGATACTCCTACGAAGAAAGGCTGAAAAGGTTAGGGCTCTTTAACCTGGAAAAGAGACGGCTGAGGGGAGATATGACAGAAGTCTATAAATTAATGAACGGAGTGGAACGGGTAAACGTAGATCGATTGTTTACGTTATCAGAATATAGAAAGACTAGGGGACATGCAATAAAGCTACAGGGTATTTAAGACTAATAAAAGAAAATATTTTTTCACTCAACGTGTAATCAAACTCTGGAATTTGTTACCGGAGGATGTAGTAAAGGCTGTTAGTGTAGCTGGGTTTAAAAAAGGTTTGGACAAGTTCCTGGAGGAAAGGTCCATAAACCATTATTGAGAAGGGACCCAGGATATCGATGCTTGACCCAGTACAAGCATTGCGGAACATGTGTCTTTTGGGGAAACTGCTAGGTACGTATGACCTAGATTGGCCACTGTTGGAAACAGGATACTGGGCTTGATGGACCTTGGTCTGACCCAGTATGGCATATCTTATGTTCTTAAGATAAGGGAGGCAGATATTAAAAATTAAGATGTTTGAGCAGGTCTATACAATAGTGAATGTGTATGGCCCTAATTATGCACAAGGTGACTTTTATGAAGGGTTGAGATCCATTTTAATTAACTTTAATGAAGGGCATTTGATAGTGGGGGGGGGGGGGATTTCAACTTAACAGTTAACCCCGAATTAGATTCATCAAGGGGACGAGTGGGGGGTTCAGCGAGGCAGAGGAAAAAATTTAAATCTTTTATGAGGGATTTGGGTTTGGTTGATGCTTGGAGGGATATGCATGGGAGGGAGAAGGACTACATGTTTTATTCTTCGGTGCATGGGTCCTATAGTAGGATTGATATGTTGCTGGTTCATAAGGATCTGATGACCTCGGTAGTGGGAAGTAATATTGGTGAAAGCTCCTGGTCTGATGATGCACCAGTGTGGGGGGATTTTAGAGACCCAGCTGCTAGTAGGGGGAGGGTCAATGGAGGTTAAATGAGGCTTTATTAGAAACACCAGGGGCTGTTCAACAGATCTTGGACACCATTTTGGAGTATCTGCAGTTAAACAATAATGGGCAATGCTCGATGGGGGTAGTATGGGACTGTTTAAAAGCGGTGGTCAGTGGGAAATTTATGGAATTAGGATCTCAAGAAAGAAAAAGAGGCTAAAAAAGAAGAATTGAGGGAACGTACGAGAATGTTGGAGAAACGACGAGAACAGGGCCAGTTAAATAAAGAGGATAATAAAAAAATAACGAGCATTAAACAGCAGCTGAATGAAATGGAACTAGGGAAAATTAAGTTTGCGCAAGAGAAGCTTCGGCAAATGCATTTTGAGTATGGAAATCAACCAAGCAGATTACTAGCATATCAGCTGAAAAAAATGCAGGTGTGGAATTGTATTCATAAAATAAGAGATAGATATGGGAAGGAGCTGAGGCAAAGAGAAGAGATTAAGGAGAGGTTTGTGGAGTTCTATAGGGAACTATACACACCCGAAGAGGCAGTAACCCATGTGAAGATACAAAAATACTTAGAGGGAATACAATTGCCTAAAATTGGGGAGCAGGAGAGCCTCATTATGTCTAGGCCTATTACTGACCAGGAAGTACTGGGGGTAATTAAGGAGCTGCTATTGCATAAGGCCCCGGGAAGAGATGGATTCCCCAATAGATTCTATAAGGTTTTTGCACTGATTTTGGCCAGACCCTTAGCTAGTTTATATAACCTAATGGGGAGGGAAGAATCTTTGCCCCCGACGATGAGGATGGCGGGAATTACTGTAATACCTAAAGAGGGGAAAGATCCTACTCAATGTGGGTCTTATCAGCCAATCTCCTTACTGGGATCTGATTTGAAATTTTTTTCTAGAGTACTGGCCAATAGATTAATTTCATATATGCCCCATCTAATTCATATGGATTAGTCTGGGTTTATACCTGGTCGACAAGCATCAGACAATTTAAGGAGGGTCCTTAATGTTTTCTGGAATGGCAAGAGTAGGAAGGAAGAACTGTTGTTGTTGGCATAGATGCAGAGAAGGCATTTGACAGGGTGTCCTGGCCTTTTTTGATCCAGACCCTGGGAAAAGTGGGGATAGCTGGTAGATAGAGTGGATGAGTGCTTTGTATAAGAACCCTCAAGCGGCTCTGCGGATCAATGGAGAATACACGGAGGCCTTTGGGCTTATGCGAGGGACCAGGCAGGGTTGCCCTTTGTCTCCTCTGTTGTTTGTATTAACGATGGAGCCACTAGCCCAGAGAGTAAGAGACTTGGGGGAGATTCAGGGGTTGAAATGGGAAAGGGGGGAGAGTAAGGTGTCCTTGTTTGCCAATGATCTATTGTTTATCGTTACATCCCCAGAGCAAACGCTGAGCGCTCTGATGAGTGAGCTGGAGAGTTTTGGGGAAGTTTCTGGGTTTAAAATGAATGCATCTAAATCTGAGATTTTAAATGTATCCATTCCTGATAGAACAAGCAAAAAATTGAAGAAATTATTCCCCTTTAAGTGGGCTAAGAGAAGCATATGCTATTTGGGTGTCCAAGTAACACCAGTGATCTTCGATCTGTTTGCAGCGAATTATATTCCTCTAGAGGGCAAGATTAGAAGAGTTGGAGGGATGGTGGGAGGGGGGGGGGGGGGGGGCTGAAACTGACTTGGTCAGGGAGGATAGCAGCGGTAAAAATGATAATATTGCCTAAGCTGCTCTTCTGGTTTAGCACATTGCCGGGGGCTGTACCAGGGGGATTCCTAAGAAAGAAGCAAAGAGTGCTGTGGAAGTTTATCTGGGGAGGTAAAAGAGCGAGAGTCCCCAAACACATTTTGATAATGAATAAAGCAAAAGGAGGTATGACTATTCCAGACTTAGGAAAATAGTGCTGCGACGTTAAGGGCGGTTTTGGAATGGGGACTACACGACGCACAAGATGGGTTCAAATGGAGAGGATGGCCTTAGGAGTACCATCATTGAGAGAGGCTCTGTGGATTCCCTGGGGACATAAGATGGTGACAAGGTGTGATAACCCATTCGTGCAAGTAACTTTACAATTATGGTTCCAGTGGCAAACGAAGTGGTTGGGAGAGGGATATATGACTACAGGTGTCCCCCAAAGGGGCAATTGTGAATTCTCTCCTGGGATGAAGGGTGGGTTTGCTGAGAGATGGGCTAGAAGTAATCTGTGTTGTGTGGGTCAGTTCCTGGAAGGGTGTAAAGTTAGATTGTTTGAAAAAATTAAGGAAGAATTTTCATTGAGGAATTCAGATTACTACAACTATGTTCAGGTGGTTAACTGTATCCAAAAGAGAATCATTCCGGGTTTGAGGGAGGAAATAGCTCCAGTCGAGCAGTTGTTTCTGAGAGATAAGGTAAAGGTAGTATCACACAATTATATGAAATCATGTTCACGTCTAAGACTGAAAAAGAATCATTCCAAAAGAAATGGGAAGCAGACCTGGGGCTGGTTCTGTCGGAGCAAGCCTGGAATGGGATTTATGCCCAGAGATATAAAGGTCTGTTAGCTAGCAATTTAATAGAACATAGCTATAAGATCATGTATAGGTGGTATGTGACGCCAGATGTAATTAAAAAAATATATGGGAAGACAAGTGGTCTCTGTTGGCGGGAGTGTGGGGGTCGAGGAACTTTTCTCCATACATGGTGGCTATGTCCAAAAATACAGGTGTTTTGGAGTGAAGTTTTCCAGACTCTGGATATTATGATGGGAAAGGTTGTTAGGGTAGATCCAGGGGTGGCGTTATTGGGGATACATAGAAAGGGAAGGAAAAAAGAAAAGAGTGATCTCATTAATTTGGGTTGTTTGGCTGCTTGGTTGGAAATTGCTAAGAAATGGAGGCAAAGTGGACCGCCGCTGCTGGGTGACTGGGAAAGAGGAATGCACCGTATATATTTGATGAGCAAGTTGACAGCCCTGAAACAAGAGAGAATAATACAGTTTGAGAGGATATGGTCTAAATATTCTGCCTGGTTACTTATGGTTTAATTGTGGAAGGTGAAGCAAGAGGAGAGATGATTGAATGTAATTATGTGTTAAACAGTTGCCTGTAAGGGGGGGAGGGGGTGGGGAGGGTGAGGGGTTGGTATAAACAGGGGAAAAAATACTGAGTCATGGGAAAGAATAGGGGGACAATGGTAATATATTCTGTGGAATGGGAATAATTCCATGTGGGATGAATATTGTTCTTGTATTGTTGCGATGTATGCCACTGTGATGTATTTTCCTGTGACAAAAATAAAAAATTAAAAAAATATTTTTGTATATGAGTTCTCTGTTGACAGAAGGGGAATGCAGCCATATTGGATAGTATTATCTTCCAGGTCAAACCGATGTGTGGCATATTCTTTCAGTTTAAGAAGTCCCTCCTTCTAAAGCCTCTGAGCATTCTCATTCTCCACTATATAAGCTGTGGCTTCTTCTCCTCCTCCTTCCCTTCAATCTGTCCCATAGCTATTTGTTATTATACCTATTGGAGGGGAGGGAAAGTGGCAGCATTCACTTGTCTTTGGTGAACCCCTATCATAGATGTGCAATTCTACTTTCCCTGCAACAAGCATGGGGAATGCAGGCACAACAGCTGGTAATCCAGTGGCATACCAAGGGCAGGATGGTGGTTGCGGCCTGCCCTGGGTGCTGGTTGGGAGGGGGATGCATCCCCACCAAGTCCACTTTTCTGAGGCAGCACGACAGACTTACCTTAAAGCCGGTGGCTTGTCAGGCTGCCTCCAATTCAGGCTCATTGGTTCTAAGACTTTGGCCTGGAAGAGGAGAGATGATGGGCCTGGATTAGAAGCAGCATAGCAAGCCACCTGGCTTTAAAGGTAAACTTACCGTGCAGCCTGGTGGGCGGGGGGTCGGGAATGCAACTGGGTGAATCTCAATGTTTAGGGTCATCTCCTTGAAGTTCATAATGTTAATGACCTAGGACAGGGGTCGGCAACCCGCGGCTCCGGAGCCGCATGCGGCTCTTTCTCACCTTTGCCGCGGCTCCGGAGCACACTGCCGGCTTTAAACGTCGCGTTATGGGCTCCCTGTCAGCTCCCTCCATTATTCTGCAGCCGCGGTTCCCTGTCTCTTAGGGAACCGCGGCTGTGCTTTTAAAATCATATCGGAGCCCTTCCTGTCTTGACGGGCTCCGTGCAGCATTGTCCAGCCTCTAAAGGAAGTTTTGGAGGCGGAGGGACAATGCTGCACGGAGCCCGTCAAGACAGGAAGGGCGCTCCGAGATGATTTTAAAAGCACAGCCGCGGTTCCGTAAGAGGCAGGGAGCCGCGGCTGCAGAAGCAAGGGAGGGAGCTGACATGGAGGGAGGGAGCACAGATATGAATGGATGGTGAGATGGGGGGAGGGGGGGGGCTAGGCTGGACATGGAGGGGAAGGGAGCAGATATGAATGGATGGAGGGAGGGGGGCTGACATGGAGGGATGGAGGGGGCTGACATGGAGGGGAGGGGGGAGGGATGCTGATATGATTGGATGGAGGGAGGGGGCCTGACATGGAGGGATGGAGGGGATGGGCTGACATGGAGGGAGGGAGCAGATATGAATGGATGGAGGTGAGGGGGGCTGACATGGAGGGATGGAGGGGTGACATGGAGGGATGGATGGGGGCTGACATGGAGGGAGGGAGCAGATATGAATGAATGGAGGGAGGGGGGCCTGACATGGAGGGATGGAGGGGGTGACATGGAGGGACTGGCTCGAGGGGGGGCTGACATGGAGGGATGGAGGGGGCTGACATGGAGGGAGGGAGGCTGATATGAATGGATGGAGGGAGGGGGGCTGACATGGAGGGGGCTGACATGGAGGGAGGGGGGCTGACATGGAGGGAGGGAGCCAGTATGAAGCGAATGGATAGGAGGGGGGGGCGAGGGGGGCGGACAGGGAGCGATGGACCGAGGGGGGCTGACATGGAGGGATGGATCGAGGGGGGCTGACATGGAGGGAGGGAGCAGATATGAAATGAATGGCGGGAGGAGGGGGGTGGACATGGAGGGATGGATCGAGGGGGGGCTGACATGGAGGGATGGAGGGGGCTGACATGGAGGGCGGGAGCAGAGCAGATATGAAGTGGATGGAGGGAGGGGGCTGACATGGAGGGAGGGAGGCTGATATGAATGGATGGAGGGCAGGGAGGGAGGGGGGCCTGGACATGGGGGGAGGGGGGCTGACATGGAGGATGGAGGGGGGGGGGGCTGCTGACATGGAGGGATGGAGGGAGGGGGGGGCCTGACATGGAGGATGGCAAGGGGGGCTGACATGGAGGGAGGGGGGGCTGACATGGAGGGAGGGAGCAGATATGAATGGCGATGGAGGGAGGGGGGCTGGACATGGAGGGATGGAATCGAGGGGGCCTGACAGGCCCTGAGGGATGCATGGAGGGGGCTGGAACATGGAGGAGGGAGCAGATATGAATGGATGGAGGGCGGGGGGCTGACATGGAGGGATGGATCGACGGGGGGCTGACATGCGAGGGAGGGGGTGCAACATGCTGACATGGAGGATGATCGAGGGGGGCTGACATGGAGGGATGCGAGGGGGCTGGACATGGAAGGAGGGAGCAGATATGAATGGATGGAGGGAGGGGGGCTGACATGGAGGGAGGGAGCTGATATGAAGGGATGTAGGGGGGAGGGAGGGGGGCTTGGACGACATGGAGGGAGGGGGGCTGACATGGAGGGATGGAGGGAGGGGGGGGCTGACCATGGAGGGAGGGAGCTGATATGGGATGGATGATGGGAGGGAGGGGGGCTGACATGGAGGGAGGGAGAGCTGATATGGATGGAGGGAGGGGGGCTGGACATGGAGGGATGGAGGGGGCTGTGACATGGAGGGAGGGGGGCTGACATGGAGGGATTGGGGGAGGCGCGGCTGACCATGGAGGGAGGGAAGTATTGATATGGATGGAGGCGAGGGAGGGAGCGGGGCTGACATGGAGGGCTGGAGCACTGGTAATGGGGTTGAGGGGACGAGCACTGGAAATGAGCTGATAGGGAGGCTAGGATGCACACGACTGGTAATGATGCTGATGGGGGGTTAGAGGACTGGTTGGGCTCTGATTAGGGGAGGCTAGCACTGGTAATGGGGTTGAGGGGGGGATTAGCACTGGAAGCGAGCTGATTGGGGGGCTTTTGAGCTGGCATGGGCTGATTGTGGGGAGGGGAGGATGAGATAGCTGCTGGCCCTGGAAGATAACTGGGGGCTAAGGCTAAAATGGGCGAATGAGGGGATGGGAGAATGGCTCTGAACTGGATCTGAGAGGGGCTGCCATGGTATTTGTACTAGAAGAAGGACTGGTCAGTGGGGAAGGAGAGGGGGACTGGAAGGAAATGGACACCAGTGGCAATCATGGAATGCAGGTGACATTGGAATTTTCGAGGTACTGGGAGTGAGGACTGGAAAGGGGCCTGATATTGGGGAGGTTACTGGGACTGGAAATAGGCTGATGGAAAGAAGTGAAGAAAACGAAAAGAAGAGATAAGAATCATGGCACGCGGATGGACCAGTAGACCAACAGAAAGAGAGCTATAAGAGATAGGACAGGAAAGCAGAAGCCTCAGATCGGGAACCAGCATGATCAAAGAAATAAATTGTGGTCAGACAACAAAGGTAGAAAAAATAATTTATTTCATATATAGTGATTTGACTACAAAAATCATCATAATTTTGAAAATCAAATATTGTTACTTTCTTGTGTTATAGTTTCTGGCGTATTTTTTTTTGGTGTGCGCTGAAGGAAGAGGGCTAGTCTTATACGGCGAGTATAGGCCAAACACCTATATTTTAACAGGAAAAGTAGGGGGCGTCGTATATAGCAGTAAGGTAAGAAACAATATATGCAGTGTTAGATTTGTTTTAAATGTCGCAATGGTTTTGCGGCTCCCAGTTTTTTTTTTCCCTTCGGAAACGGGTCCAAGTGGCTCTTTATGTCTTAAAGGTTGCAGACCCCTGACCTAGGACATAGTGTGAGTGGTGGAGATGTTCATAGGTAAAGAGATTGTGGAGTACTGACTGCCCAAAAATGCTATCCTGTTGCAGCTTGGTGTCCAGGCAATAGTGTTTGGTAAAATTGTGAATAGAGGATTGAGCAGTTACTTTGCAGATGTTTGTAATGGAGTTGGAGCAAAGATTTGCAGTCAAAGTTGCTGTGATTCTAAGGCAATGTGTGTTGAGAAGTCTTCTGTGGTGCCTTCAGGAGGGTATGGCAGCAATCCAAGGAATCCAGTATCTTTGGTGCCTTCAGGAGGGTATGGCAGCAATCCAAGGAATATAGAACTGACTCTGGTTTAGGGAAGTACTGTAGGTTGGCGGGAATATGGATTATTTAAGATGAAACTCTGAAACTACCTTTGGCAGGAATTTAGGATGGGTGCAAAGGATTATCCTGATATGGAGAAATTGTATGTAAGGGGAATAATGCATTAGGTCCTGCAGCTCACTAACTCTTCTTGCAGAGGTGATGGTGACTAAAAATAGTTTTCCTATATAGATACCTTAGGGAGGCTTCCTCTAGCAGTTCTGTCAGAAAATTTAAGCCTCATGATGGTATTGGTTCTTTCAATGGTGGCTTCACATTCATGAACCCTACAACTTACAACATTCGCTGATGCTGTGATATTGATTTGCTTTCTGTTTTGTCTTGGTAATTTGCTAGTATTGAGAGGTGAAGTTTCCCTGAGGTAGTTTTGAGGCCTGACTTAGAAAGATGCTATAGGTAATTCAGTAGATCCATAACTGGTCAACTGAAAGATCAAGATGATTTGCTAAACTCCAGAGAGTGAATCTTCCAATTAAGGCAGTGTGATTTCTTGAAAGAATCTTTCTCTGAGGCTAGAATATCATCCCATACTTCCCTGAATATGGGCAATTATTTGATACTCAATATCCATGCCGTCAGGGCAAATGATCGAAGGCTAGGTTATAGTAAAGTGCCCTCTTGCTGCATCAGAAGTTAAGAGCTCATCCCCAACATCATAGGTTGCTCTGCTGCAAGGGAAAGTAGGAGGGAGAACTAAGGTTGATGTGGCCAATATGAAACCACAAGAATGACTTCTGCCTTGTCCCACACCATCTTCTAAAACACATGTGAGATGAGTGAAAATGGTGGAAAAGTATATAGGAAACCTCTGCTCCAGAACAGAGAGAATGATTCATACATGAGCCTGTGCTTTGCTGATCCGATGGAGCAAAAAGGGATGATTCTTGTTTTCCTAAGGCACAAAGAGATCCACCATTGGCACTCTCCATCTGATTGAACTACCAAATGGTCTAGAAACTATGGCATAAAGAATCTGCAATTTGATTATTGTTGCTTGGTAGTAGCCTTGTAGGTCAGTATGCATGTCTCAAGCAAGGTCCCAGATTTTCAAAGCTTTGTGGCATAGATGGAAAGATCCCCCCACATCCCCTTTGCTTATTAATGTAGAACTTGGCTACATGATTGTTGGTTAGGATAAGGATGGTTTTTCTTAATTGCAACCTAAAAGCCTGGAGAGCATACAAAATTGCACAGCGTTCTAACAGGTTTGTGTGCAAACCTACTTCTCACTGTTTCCATGCCACCTGTGTATGCAAGTGGGCTAAATGTGCACCCTATCCATAGGAGAGTGTACCCGTTGTAAATGTGACTTGAGGTTGTGGCACTTGAAATAGGCAGCCAGTCTTTAAGTTGTGAAGGTCTTCCCACCAAAGAAGGCTTTTCTTTATTAAAGAAGGTACCAGGATTCTTTTGGAAGGCAGTGTGTTGCTTACAGTGGAGCTTGATTTGCTACTGAAGATTTTCTTGTGCCATCTTACGGAGCGAATTACACTTAAGGGCTTGTTTACAAAGCCGCGGCAGCGGCTTCTGCCAGATAACGAAGCTCGGCCCCATTGAATTCAATGGGACCGCGGCTCCAATATCGGGCAGAAGCCGCTACCGCAGCTTTGTAAACAAGCCCCTTAGTTTCTGCCATGTGCCCTAATAGTCTTGGATGCTTTGGGCTAAGGCTGATTTGGTCCTGGAAATCGTTGCAAAGCAACATGAAATTCTCAAGCCTCCCTTTCAGAAGGTAAGCTTTTGCTGCCACTGTGTCTATGCTTGCCCTGGAAGATGCTATGCATCTGCTTGAGCTTGGCCTTTACTTTGTTGATGAAGAATCCTAGGCTTTGTAGAGTGAATATGGTCATTCCTAAAGTGTCTGTGACTTCTACTAGCATGAAGTCTGACACAAGCTAGTTGTTGAGGTAAGGGTTATCCAAACAGGTCATAAGAACTGCGTTTGCGAAGACCATGGGTGAGGGAAAGGTCAAATGGTAGGTCTAGATACTGAAAATGGCAGTTTAGAAATGTAAAAGCAGGAAACACCACTTCTTATCATCCTGCTAGACCAGTCCAGATGAGAGGGTTATGCTTCCTTGCTAGCAGTTGAAGGCAGACTTACTTTCAGTGATGTCATCACTTGGTATATCCTCTGGTGCATCACTGAGAGAAGCAAGTAGTTTTTGCCTCCAGCAGGTGGAAAGATGTGTGGACTGGTGCAGCAGTGCAAATAGGCCTGACTCTCCTGACCCACAGAGCAATGATCATTTTGATTGAGTGGAGGAGTGGCCTAGTGGTTGGGGCAAGGTACTTCAGGCCACTAGAGGACAGCAACCTTGGGCCGGAAGGACTGGGGTTTCTAGTCCCACAGGTGCTCCTTGTGGTCTTGGGCAAGCCACTTAACCCTCCATAGCCCATGTTCCCTGTAAAATAGTTATCTCCAAGTTATAATGCCCTGTTCAATGTAATTTCAGTTTGTTCAATGTAAACCGCACTGATGCAGAATAGCGCGGTATATAAGAGAATGTAATAAATAAATAATAATAAATAAATTGAGTCTGGAAAGGCCCAGCATTGCTTGGAGCATGAGTTTGCACATGTCTCTTAAAACTGGTAGTCGCCCTGTGTCCAATACTGTTTTCCATAGATTACTAGCACTTGCTGGGGCCTGATGAGGAGCAGCAGGACCCCAAGGGGGCCCCTGAGTGGGTTGGTAAGTTGGGCCAGGCCACCCTTCCCTCTTGCTGTCCTTATCTGCATGCTATTTGGAGTGGAGGAGTAGCCTAGTGGTTATGGCAGCAGCCTAGGTCTAGAAAGACCAGGTTTTAAATCCTACTGGTACCCCTTTTAGGTTTTGGCAAGTCACTTAACCCTCCACTGCCTCAGGTGCAAACTTAGATTGTGGGACAGGGAAATGCCTACTGTACCTGATTGTAACTTGCCTTGAACTACTACTGGAAAGGCATGAGCTAAATACAAATTTTTCTGATTGCCTAACCCCCCCCCCCCCCACCCAGTGGTTTCAATGGGCAGTTTTTGGATCTCTGCTGTGTCTAATAAAGCTGCTTAAAAAATAAAAATAGAAAACCAAGGCCTTGATTGGCAGCTGGGCCTCCAGGGTTTCCGTATTCGGATCTCCCCAGTCAGCCCGATAGGCCTTGGGATGCCTATTTTGGAACTCCCTTTTTGCTACAGCCCTGCTTCTTTCTTTGGCACATTTTGTGTTGCAGTCTTTCTTAAAACTTTGCTACTGCAGTGTTTAGCTGTACGGCTTGATGCATAAAGTTACCAGATGTCTCAAATTTTCTGGGATTGTCCTTGATTTTGAGGTAGTGTCCTAGACTCCATGTGCTATTACCACCACCTGTCCCCGATTTCACTGAGGACAGAAGCAAAGGACATTCTCCATGGAGACGCAGGACATAAGCCCTCACATATGGGTGATGTCATCCGACAGAGCCCATGCAGGAGTAATTCCTAGCTACTTCTCGAAGCTTTTGGGATCCTCCTCTGCACATGTGGGTACTCTTCCTGCATGCTTCCACAGTGCCATTTTCCCTAAGTCCTCATCTTTCTGCGGAACCCAAAGGGCGCGTCAAGACTGGTTCTTCAGTTGGTAATTTTTGGGGGTATTTTTCCACCTTTCACGGCATTTTTTGCTACCTGCCTGCCATCATGTGTTTTTTTTCTTCTTTTGTCTTTCTCTTAGTAACTCCTTAGCTAGACTTTCCGACCATTTAAAGTTTCCTTTTTTTTTTCCTCTGCACCTAGCTTCCTCCTCATTCCTTGGAGGTTGAATCCACCCTTAAGAACTCCAAAAGTTCCAAGACTCACTCCTCAATGCCCTGGGAAGGGAAGCTAGAACGTTGGAGTCTTGGGAGAATGGTTTGCCAGAGCATGGGTGTAATTTGACTGCTTCTTTTGGAGGGGGCAAAGGGTGGGTGGCACATTTTTTGGCAGTTTAAGAGTGTTGGGGCCATTTGGCAATAGTGATCATAGCATGATCACCTTTGATTTAATTAGTGGAGGAGGGATAGAAAGGAAATACACAGTACTACCTTTTAACTTTCAATAGGGAGACTATGATAAAATGAGGAAAATAGTTAAGAAAAAGCTAAAAGGAGCAGTTGCAAAGGTTAAAGACTTACATCAAGCTTGGGTGTTCTAGAAAAATACTACCTTGGAAGCCCAGGCCAGCTGTATTCCACGCTTTAAGAAAAGTGGAAGGAAGTCCAAAACACTGCCAGCATGGTTTAAAAGTGAGGTCAGAGAGGCTGTTGTTGCCAAAAAAGCATCTTTCAGGAAATGGAAAAAAGAGCCAAACGACGAAACCTGGAAACAGCACAAGCACTGGCAAGTCAAATGCAAGGCATTGATAAGGCAGGCAAAGGGAGAATTTGAGAAGAAGCTTGCTGCGGAAGCAAAAACGCGAAATAAAGACTTTTTCAAGTACATTCGTAGCAAAAACCTGTGAGAGAGTCAGTTGGTCCATTAGATGATAGAGGGGTTAAAGGGGCACTAAGAAGCAACAAGGCGATAGCAGAGAGACTGAATGAATTCTTTGCTTCGGTCTTTACTAAGGAAGATGTAGGGATGTTACCCATGACTGAAGTGGTATTTAAAGGTGCGGAAGAATTGAAGGAAATATCAATACATCGGGAAGATGTATTAAGATAAACTGAAGAGTAGCAAATCACCTGGGCTGGATGGTATACATCCAAGGGTGTTGAAGGAACTGAAATATGAGATTGCAGACCTGCTTTTAGTAATCTGTGAATTATCATTAAAATCGTCTCTAAAACCAGAAGAATGGAGGATCGCCAATGTAACACCAATTTTTAAAAAGGGTTCCAGGGGTGATCTGGGTAACTACAAACCGGTGAGCCTGATGTCAGTACCGGGAAAAATGGTAGAAACCATCATAAAGAATAAAATTACTCAGCATGTAGATAGTCATGGCCTAATGGGAGATAGCCAACATGGCTTTAGACAAGGAAGATCTTGTCTTACTAATTTGTTATGTTTTTTTGAAGGTGTGAATAAACAGGTGGACAAAGGTGAGTCGGTTGATATAGTGTATCTGGACTTTCAGAAAGCCTTTGACAAGGTCTCTCATCAGAGACTTTTGGCAAAACTAAAGAGTCATGGGATAGGAGGCAGTGTACTACTGTGGATCAGGAACTGGTTAAAAGATAGAAAGCCGAGGGTAGGGCTAAATGGCCAGTTATCCCAATTGAGAAAGGTGAATAGTGGTGTACCCCAGGGATCTGTGCTGGGTCCGCTGCTTTTTGACATATTCATAAATGACCTGGAAAGTGGAATAACGAGTGAGGTTATCAAATTTGCAGATGACACAAAACTATTTAAAGTTGTTAAAACCCAAGAGGATTGTGGAAAATTGCAAGAGGATCTTGATAAATTGGAAGACTGGGCATCAAAATGGCAGATGAAATTTAATGTGGACAAGTGCAAAATTATGCACCTAGGGAAGAACAACCCAAACTATGGTTACACGATGCAAGGTTCAACATTAGGAACCAGCACCCAGGAAAAAGATTTAGGCGTCATTGTGGATACCAGGTTAAAACCCTCGGCCCAGTATGCAGCGGCGGCCAAGAGAGCAAATAGAATGCTAGGTATCATAAGGAAAGGAATGGAAAATAAAACAAAAGATATTATAATGCCTCTATATCGTTCCATGGTGAGACCGCACCTTGAATATTGTGTGCAATTCTGGTCGCCATATCTTAAAAAGGATATAGCGTTATTAGAAAAGGTTCAGAGAAGAGCCACCAAAATGGTAAAGGGGATGGAAGGATACTCCTATGAAGAAAGACTAAAAAGGTTAGGGCTCTTTAACCTGGAAAAGAGATGGCTGAGGGGAGATATGATAGAAGTCTATAAAGTAATGAACGGAGTGGAACGGGTAAACGTAGATCGATTGTTTACATTATCAGAATATAGAAAGACTAGGGGACATACAATGAAGCTACAGGGTAAACTATTTAAGACTAATAAAGAAAAATATTTTTTCACTCAACGTGTAATCAAACTCTGGAATTTGTTACCGGAGGATGTAGTAAAGGCTGTTAGTGTAGCTGGGTTTAAAAAAGGTTTGGACAAATTCCTGGAGGAAAGGTCCATAAACCATTATTAAGAAGGGACCCAGGATATCAATGCTTGACCCAGTACAAGCATTGTGGAACATGTCTTTTGGGGAAACTGCTAGGTACGTATGACCTAGATTGGCCACTGTTGGAAACAGGATACTGGGCTTGATGGACCTTGGTCTGACCCAGTATGGCATATCTTATGTTCTTATCTTATGGTTATCTTTAAAAAAACACCAGATGACTAGGAAGCCAGTATATCAAACAGGCGAGGAATGAGTTGGTGCCACTGTTCCCTCTAAGCTGTGCGCATGTGCGCGCGCACACACCTCGCCGAGCGAGCGCACATACTTTACAACAGAGCGCACAAAAATTGCGGTTCTGATTTTGATAGAAAACACCACAGATGTCTTAAAATTTAAAAGTTCTTGTGTATTTACGGTTTTCAGAAGTTCTACAATATTTTCTAGTGCAATCAATGTGGTGTACATACTGTATTCTGACGTGTATTCAAATTTTAAAGTATATCACTCCGAGTGTCATTATGTGGTGCACAAAAATTTAACCTTCCTTCAAAAGCTGCACACAGCTGATATTTTATGCGCACACAGCCTACAGAAAATTAGAGGGAACATTGGTTGGTGCTCATGAAACTCAGAGGGAGCATTCAGTGGCTATATAATTAAAATGCAGCAAAAATTGTAGCTATTTAATTATTTAGCCTGGCACTCTAAGATTAAAAATACTGACATCTATCTATCTATCTATCTATCTATCTATATCTATATATATGTTATGCAAAAAACAAAGGAGATGTAAGGTGCTCATATGTCAAGGGACAAAAATTAAAAGAGAACTACAGCATAGTTTCTAACACCAAAATAAAATTATAATTAATTTAACTAATTTTATTATCTCCAGGAACAAGCAGGAATGTAGTCATCACATATGGGTATCGTCGGTACCAATGGAGCCTGGGCGGGAACGCTCCCCAGCGTCCAATTAGAAAGCCTTTGGAAGCATCCCACAGCGCCTGCGTGCTGCCTTCCCGCCTTTCCCAACTGCCTTTCTCCAGTTCTTGTTTTTCTGCGGAGCAAGCAGGTCGTTGTTCCTGTCACTGCAGAAGAATTCTTCTTTCTTTCTTTCTTTTTTGTGGTCGCGTCTGCCTTCCTCGATGCTTTACCGGTACCGCCGTTTTTTTCTTCTTATTTTCTGTTCTAAAAAAAAATATATATATATACTACGTTTTTTCCTATTTTTCTTCAGGTGCACGCGCCTTTTTGGGCCCTAGGCCCAAAAACGTTTTCTTATAATGGAGAAACCTGCCTCAGGTTTCAAAAAGTGCACCAAGTGTGGCGGTACCATTTCCGTCACTGACACTCATGAATGGTGTCTAAAATGTTTAGGTCCTGACCACTCCATCACGGATTGTATGTCCTGTGCCATGATGTCTAAAAGAGGTCGGCAGAACCGAGCTGCTAAGCTCAGTACCCTGTTTCCCTCTGATGCAACTTCGGTGGCATCGACGTCTTCCAGGGCTTCCTCTTCCTCCCGTGGATCTCAGGTAACTAAACATAAGTCTAGCGGTCCTCAAAGGGTAGATCTCCTTCTAAGCATCGAGATGCCTCTGGCGTTGCCCTTGAAGATTCTGCACCGGCAAAATTGCCCCGGCGGGAGGCTTCGGCTTCCAAAGCATTATCGGGGCTCCAGGATGTTCTCGAGGCCTTGACCTCGGCAGAACTACTGGTGCCATGCTATGGGATACTGGCGGTCTTCTCCGGTACCGACATCCAGGCATCGGCGGCGTTGATAGACCAGAGATTCCTGGCTATGAGCGCAGTCTGGCAGCTCTCCTTGCGGCATCGACGCCCTCGGAACCGTGACAGACAATTCAGCTGGCACCGGCATCGGTACCGGCACCGATAGCATCGGTGTCTGCTTTGCCGGTACCCAGTCATCCGATGCCCTTCGGTACTGATACCCCGGTACCAATTACTCCCGGTACCGACTTCGGTCGGTACGGGTATCGGGCTCTTCAAGAGCATCCGGACAGACGGTACTTCGAGTCCTTGGAAGAATCTGAGGATTCTGATAGTTCTGTCGATGCAGGAATGCTCCTCCCAGAGGTGCCCTCCTCCCCTAAGCGCAGGGTGTCTCCTCCAGAGGATATTTCCTTCCAGGATTTTATCAGGGAGGTGGCTCGGGGTCTGTCCATTACTGTGGCCCCTGAAACAGAGCCAAGAGCCAAGGAGTTAGAAATTCTACAATATCCCAAAACTCCTAAGGAGGCAGCTACCTTGCCCATTCATGAGATTTTATATGATCTCATGTTAAGGATGTGGGAGATACCTCTTACCACCTCTCCTCATTCTCGCAGACTGGATACTATGTATCGAGTCCCTTCTTGTCCTGGTTTTCAAAAGACTCAGCTTCCTCACCACTCTATTGTAGTGGAATCAGCTATGAGAAGGATCAAGAGTGCAAAGAGGCATGCCTCTAACCCTCCAGGACGTGAGTGCAGAACCCTGGATGCTTTTGGACGTCGTGTCTTCCAAGCTTCCATGCTTTCTGCCAGGATCAGTTCCTATAGTCTCTGCATGGGAATGTTCCTGAAGGAGGTCACAGATGATTTAGAAGCTTTAAGTCCTATTCTTCCTGAAGAAAGAAGACAGGATTTTCTCACTTTGGTCAAACATGCCCAAGATGTTTCTAAATTTGCCAACCGTGCAGCTTTGACTGCTTTGAGTGCATAAGCAGAACCTCGGCTATTGCCATAGGTGCACGTAGAATTGCTTGGCTCCAGGCATCTGATCTAGAGCTCTGGGTACAAGACAAATTGGGAAATATCCCTTGTACTGGTGAGAACCTGTTTGGTAGAGATTGGCAAGAAAAGGCCAATGAGATGGATGCTGAAAACTCCACCTTGGATAGATTATCCAAGTCCACTGCTGATCCTGCTAGAAAAAAATCTTTTAAGAAACCATTCTTTTCTAAGAAGAAAAGATATTATCCTGCCTATGCTCAGCAGGCACGTTTGGCAGGTCAGTTTGTCAGGAAGGGTCAGCAACCACCCAAACAGAAGAAAGCAAAGACTGCTAAGCCTCAGCCGGCCCAGCAGTCTCAGCCTCCACAAGGCCTTTGACTTTCAGCTAGAGAACTTAGCCTTCCTGGCTCTCGGGGAACCAGAGCCTTCCACCATTCCAGGAAGGTTATGTCATTTTGCCCCCAGATGGGGGCAGATAACAGCAGAGCATTGGACACTCTCCATCAAAAGGGAGGGGGTACAAGCTTCATTTTTCAAGCACGCCCCCTCACAATAATAAGGCAGTTCAATTCTCCAACCTCTCTCACCGACCTGTTAGGTCAGGAGGTCGCTATCCTTCTTGCCCAAGGGGCAATAGAAGAAGTACCCATTCATCAGCAGGGTACAGGGTTCTACTCCCCTTATTTCCTTATCCTAAAGAAAACAGGGGGTTACAGATCTATCTTAGACCTCAGAGAATTGAACAAATTCCTTGTCAAGGAGAAATTCAAGATGATTTCTCTCGGATCTCTGCTGCCATACCTTCAGAGTCAGGATTGGCTTTGTTCTCTAGATCTCAAGGATGCGTACACCCATGACCTCATCCATCCAACCCACTGAAGGTTCCTTTGGTTCCTTTTTCAAGAGAAGCACCACCAATACAGGGTGCTTCCTTTTGGCCTGGCCTCAGCACCAAGGGTGTTCAAGAAATGCATGGCTGTAGTAGCAGCATTTCTCCACACTCTAGGGATATTCGTCTTCCCCTACTTAGACGACTGGCTCATTCGAGCCCCAACAGAGTCAGAGGCCAGGACTTCTCTATCCTGCACAATGCGTATCCTTCAGTATTTGGGGCTGGTAATAAACATCCCAAAATCCAGTCTAACTCCCACTCAGTCTTTAGAGTTCATAGGGGCTTTGCTGGATACCAGAAAGGCAAGGGCCTATCTCCCCCAGGCCCGTTGCCTTCGCATGGTGCAGTTAGCTTCTCAAGCAGTGCTAAAACCTCATCTCACTGCTCGAGAAATGTTACAACTACTAGGCCACATGGCATCTACTGTGCATGTGGTTCCCTATGCTCGCCTCCATATGAAGGCAGCCCAGTGCACTTTATCCACTCAATGGACTCAGGCACCAGGATGCCTGTCAGACAAAATAGCAAACAAATCGCCTTATTTTGGCCCTCCAGTGGTGGAAGTCCACTCAAAACCTGTTGCTGGGGTCCCCTTTTCAGCAATCCTTACCCCAAGCAACTCTCACAACAGATGCGTCTCCTATGGGTTGGGGAACTCATCTGCAAGACCTCTCCACCCAAGGCACCTGGTCTCCACAGGAGACTCATCTACATATCAATCTCTTGGAGCTCAGAGCAATCTTCCTTGCTCTTCGAGTGTTCCACACCCTGCTCAGCTACAAGACAGTCCTCCTTCTTATGGACAATCAAGTAGCCATGTTCTATGTGAACAAGCAGGGGGGGAACAGGCTCTCTGTCGCTTTGCAACGAAGCTTTTCGACTGTGGGCCCTCGCCAGAGAGCATCAGATTCATCTCCTGGCAGTGTATCTTCCAGGCATGCAAAACTCTTGGGCAGACAGACTCAGTCGAGTTCTGCTTCCACAAGAGTGGTCTCTGGATGCAGACCAGGTGGCCAAGATTTTTCAAATTTGGGGAACCCCGGACATAGACCTCTTTACAAGTCCGTAGAATGCCAAACTTCCCCGGTTCTGTTCCAGAATTCCGGATCAGAAGGCTCAGGCCAAGGATGCTTTCCTCCTTCATTGGGGTCAAGACTTCCTGTATGCTTTTCCACCCATTCCCCTAATTCCCAAAACCCTGTTCAAGCTTCAGAGAGACAGAGGCCATATGATTCTCATAGCTCCACATTGGCCATGGCATGTGTGGTACCCTCTGCTTCTACATCTCTCTCAAGCTCCCTCCCTGGAGTTAGGGTCTGCTCCAGATCTCCTATCTCAGGAGGATGGAATGTTATGGCATCCCAATCCCCAGTCTCTGCATCTCAGGGCTTGGTTGCTGAAGGCCTAGATCTCCATGATCTTAATCTCCCTCAGCAAGTAAAGGATATTCTTTTTGCTTCCAGGAAACCTTCCACAAGACGCTCTTATGCTTTCAAGTGGAAAAGGTTTACCATATGGTGTTCGCAAAAGGGTCTTAACCCCCTTGCGATACCTCTGGAATCATTGCTGGAGTATCTCCTTCATTTATCCAGTGCAGGACTTAATTCAGTAAGAGTCCATTTGAGTGCTATTGCAGCTTCCTTTAAGCCTCTAAATGGACAGCCTATTTCCTCTCATCCTCTTATTGCAAGATTTATGAGAGGCCTTCTTCTAACTAAGCCTCCCATTAGGCCACCACCGGTGGCATTGGACTTGAACCTGGTTCTTGGGCAGCTCATGAAGCCACCTTTCGAACCTTTAGCTACTACCTCCTTGAAATTCCTTTCTTGGAAGGTTATCTTTCTCATTGCAATCGCATCAGCACGCCGCATTAGTGAGTTGCAAGCGCTAGTAGCTGATCCACCTTATACAAGGTTCCATCATGACAAGGTGGTCCTTAGGACTCATCCACACTTTATGCCAAAGGTGGTCTCGCCTTTTCATCTGAACCAAGCGGTGTACCTACCTGTGTTTTTTCCAAGGCCTCATGCTTCAAATGCAGAGAGGAATCTTCATACCTTGGACTGTAAAAGAGCTTTAGCCTTTTTAGCTGAAAGAGAAAATAGTGAGGTTTCTGGAGTCCAGCGGATTACAGGATCCGAGGCAGCATGGATTCACCAGAGGCAGGTCTTGTCAGACAAATCTGATTGATTTCTTTGACTGGGTGACCAGGGAGTTGGACCGAGGGAGAGCTCTAGATATGGTGTATTTAGATTTCAGTGAAGCCTTTGACACTGTTCCTCACAGGCGATTTATAAACAAACTGAGCACCCTAGGGATGGACCCGAAAGTTACTGCTTGGGTTAAAAATTGGTTGGGTGGGAGGCGACAAAGAGTACAAGTAAATGAAGCTCACTCTGAGGAGAAGGATGTTACCAGTGGTGTGCCCCAGGGATCTGTCCTTGGTCCGATTCTTTTTAACATCTTTGTTAGTGATATAGCGGAAGGGCTGTCGGGTAAGGTTTGCCTCTTTGCAGATGATACCAAAATCTGCAATAGAGTAAACACCCAGGAAGGTGTAGATAACATGAGGAGGGATCTAGCTAAGCTTGAAGAATGGTCTAGAATTTGGCAGCTGGGATTTAATGTTAAAAAATGTAAGGTCATGCATTTGGGCTGCAGCAATCCAAGGGAGCAATACAGTATAGGAGGTGAAGTACTTTTGTCCACTAAAGAAGAGCGGGACCTAGGCGTGGTTGTGTCTGATGATCTTAAAGTAGCTAAACAGGTAGAAAAGGCGACGGCAAAAGCTAGAAGGATGCTTGGGTGCATACGGAGAGGAATGGCTAGCATTTGGAGTATAGTGTGCAATTCTGGAGACCGCACCTTCAAAAGGATGTGAACAGGATGGAGTCGGTGCAGAGGGTGGCTACTAAAATGATTAGTGGGCTTCATTATAAAGCACACGAGGACAGACTTAAGGATCTTAATATGTACACCTTAGAGGAAAGGCGGGATAGAGGTGATATGATTGAGATGTTTAAATACCTCTGTGGCATAAATGTTCAGGGAGAGAGCCTCTTTCAATTGAAAGCAAGTTCTGCTACGAGGGGACATGGGATGAGGGTGAAGGGAGATAGATTCAGGAGTGATATGCGGAAATATTTCTTTACGGAAAGAGTAGTGGATCCGTGGAATAGTCTCCCAGTGGAAGTGGTAGAGATGAGGACAGTAACTGAATTCAAAAAAGCATGGGACCAACACAGAGGATCTCTAAAGGTAAAAAGTGGACACTTGTAGTTGTTGATATGGAAGGACAGACTAGATAGGCCATGTGGTCTTTTTCTGTCATCATCTTTCTGTGTTTCTACTTACAAAGAACACAGCAACATAAAAAGTTCTCTCAACTCTTTGTTGCTTTTGATCCTTCTCATCTGGGACTTCCAGTCTCCAAGAGAACACTGTCTAACTGGATTGCTCAGTGTATTTCCTTCGCCTATCAGAGTAAGAACCTTTCTCTGGAAGTCCATGTCACAGCTCACAATGTGAGAGCCATGGCAGCCTCAATGACTCATCTGCACTCTGTGTCTATCGACGACATCTGTCGAGCAGCCACTTGGGCCTCGGTTCATACCTTCACAGCCCATTACTGCTTGGACAAGGACTCCCGCCGGGATGCCTTGTTTGGTCAGTCTGTTCTCCAACACCTGTTCCATACCTAATCAACTCCTACCCACCATCCCTGGTAGGATGCCAGAGATCCATGGGGGGAAGTGGAGCCCTGTTCAGGGACACACATCTTTTGGGGTCTCTCCCTGGCACCTAAAGCTAGGGAGTCCCCATATGTGATGACTACATTCCTGCTTGTTCCTGGAGATAGCATAGTTACTCACCTGTAACAGGTGATCTCGGGGAACAGCAGGAATTTAGTCCTCACAACCCACCCACCTCCCCTAGGAGTTGTATCTCTCTATCTCTTTCCTTTCCCTCTCTCTCTCTCTTTGTCTCAGCTTTAAAACTCAACTGGAGAGAGGCAGTTGGGAAAGGCGGGAAGGCAGCACGCAGGTGCTGTGGGATGCTCCCAAAGGCTTTCTAATTGGACGCTGGGGAGCGTTCCCGCGCAGGCTCCGTCGGTACCGACGATACCCATATGTGAGGACTAAATTCCTGCTGTTACAGGTGAGTAACTATGCTTTAGTGTTAGAAACTGCACTATGGTTCTCTCTTTTTCTTTTAGATCATCTAGTTGTGCCCAACAAAACCCCTCCTCCAACAGTAGGTGCAGAGCAGAACTAGGCCATTTCACCATAGAACCCAACATAAAAGAAAAAAAATCTAATTCTGGTGTCGCCTCATTAACAGCCTCTCCAGTACCAGGCAGATTGTGAACTAACACAAAACCCTACAAAAGTCACTGAAGACCTATGAAGCAAATATACCATACCATAACGACACCAGCATCTAAAATTAACATTATAAGGAGCCTAGCCAGAAAAGAGAAGCACCATAAATATTGCAGTGGGCCTTAGAACATCCTTGCACCTATTTGGAAAACTGAATAAGACAGATTACTATAGATCCTAAATTGATTCTTCATGTTAACAGAACACATGGTTTCGGTCATACAGGCAAAACACAGTTAGACCCTCACCAAGTACAGAATAAATTATAACAAACTCAAAGTAGAAATATGTAGACAAAATTAAATTGAAACCCCATCAACCTAGGCTTTGCATGCAGTGCACCACAAGAAATAGATGCAATGATGCATTTCCCCCTGTACTGTGCAAAATTTAAAGATGGCATATATAAGATCCAAAAACTGACATTTTCCAATTATGAAACTGAAAATACATTCTTTACCTTTATCGTCTAGCTATTTTATTTTTCTAATTGTCCTGGTCCTGGTATCTGTTTTCTGCATCCTCTGTCTTCTCTTAACTCTCTTCCAGAGTTTGCAATCCACCTGCCGCTTCTCTTCACTCCTGTCACTTGCTCCTCTACATCTATCTCTGACGTTGATCTTTTTCCTTTCAGCTTTCTTCCATTTATTTTTCTCTCTTTTATCAAAATTAGATTTCATTTCTCTTTCTTATATCTATTTCTTAATTGACCTCTTTACAATCCTCTCACTCCATCTCTCTATCCTTTCCCAGTCACTTATTCCCCAGTCTTTAGCTAACTTTTTCCTTTCTCTTTCTGTCTTCCACCCTCCCTGTGTTCGCATTTATCGCCTTCTCACCTGTCCTGTCTTGTCTCTCCCTCTCTCCTCAGTCTCGCGCCTCTCTCCTTTTTCTCATCCTATCCCCTGATGTCCAGCGTTCCCTCTGTCTCCCTCACTCTGTGCCCAGCAATTCCCCAGTTCATCCCAGCTCATGCCCAGTATCCCCCCTCTCCCTTCATGCCCAGCATCCCCATGTCCAGCATCTGCCCTCCCCCACTTTATGTCCAGCCTCTGCCCTGTATTCCCCCACCTCATGTCCAGTGTCTGCCATTTATCCCGCTAGGACCCCTACCCTGTGTTCAGCATCTGCCCTCCATCCCTTTATGGTCCCTACCCCAGCCTCTACTCCCCACCCCATCTATAGGCTCAGCTCCCGATCTCTCTAAACCCTCTAACATATGTATGGCATATACCCCCACTCCATATCCACCATCTGCTCGCTTTCCCCTTATATTCCCCACCCTATGTCTTTACTCCTCCAGCATCTGTCCACCACTCCCTACCTGTGTCCTGTATCTGCCTTTCACCCACTGTACTGTGTGTCCAGTATCTGGCTTCAACCCCTCCCTTTGTGTCTAGCGTCTGCCCTGTGTCATCCCCTCCACACTTCCTATTTAGCATCTTCCCACTGCCCCCCGCCTCATGTACAGCATTTGCCCAGCATTTCCCTTCCAGCCATTCCACTCCCCCCTTGTGGCTGTCTGCCCAGCATTTTCCTTCCAGCCATTCCTTGTGTCCATTTGCCCAGCATTTCTCTTCCAACCATTCCACCTCCCACTTCGTGTCCATCTACCCAGCATTTCCCTTCTGGCCATTTCACCCCCCCCCCCCCTTTGTGTCTATTTGCCCAGCATTTCCTTTCTGGCTGTTCCACCTCCCTTGTGTCCATCTACCCAGCATTTCTCTTCCAGCCTTCCACACACACTCCTGCTCCTCCACCCACGCCGCCACCATTGCTTTTTCTGTGCCTGCCACGGCAGTGACAGGCTGGCCTCCAATTAAAAAAAAACCCAAAAAAACCCACAGGTATAAGCACTTCCTTGCTATGAAGGCTGGTCTAATCCCTCCCCTTCTGACACAAAGCTAGCTGAGACACCTCTGAAAGAGAATGGGCTTGGATGAACCATAGCGCCGCAGCCACCACCCCCATAACCTTAGAAAATGTCCTTGGCAGTGGAGAGTCCAAATGGGAGGGCGACAGACTAAAGGGGAGAGCCAAGCACGGAAAAACACAGATTCTTTGCTGATCCCCTGGATCAGGATATGAAAATACGCCTCGGACAAATCCAGAGGTACCAGGAATTCCCCTCAGCATACTGCTTGAATCATGGAAAGCAAAGTTTCCATCCAGAAAACCATGATACGCAAGTGTTCGTTGACACACTTGAGGTCCAGAATGGGGGAACAGGCACCACTGCCTTCAGGCGAGGCAATTTGTCCAAGGTGATCTGAATAGCGGCCCTACTGTTCCGCAGATCAAAAGATGAAAGCGGACAGGATCAGCTCTTTGCATTCCAGGAAAAGCCGTACTGAATGGGGCAAGCACCCAGTGATCCTTGGTAACCTGGGCTCATTCCTGAAAGAAGAGGCGAACCTTGCCCCCAACGGAAAGAACCAGGCCCTCAAAACTTCATTGTGCCTGGATCTGAAGGTTGCATATAACCACATACAGATACATCCAATTCGTTTTTGGGGGACACCACTTCCAGTAACGAGTTGTGCCTTTTGGCCTAGCCTCATTACCTCAGATCTTTATGAAATGCCTAGAGGTAGTAGCAACTTACCTTTGCATGCTGGTAGTGTTTGTCCTTCCCTATTTGAACAATTGGCTGATCAAGCGTACCATTCAGGAAGAAGTGCAAGAATCAATATGGTTGACCATTCGGGTGTTGGAGCTATTAGGGTTCATCATAAATTAACTGAAATCCCATCTACAGTCCTCCTAACAATTGGAATTCATAGGAGCTCTGTTTGACATGACTCAGGTGAGAGCCTTCCTCCTGCATGACAGACTTCACAGATTGACAGTGATAGTTCGAGAGACTCAAGTGAGTCAGTAGGTCACAGCTCACAAGATGTTAACTGTACTGGGACACATGTCCTCTACAGTACATGTAACACCCTTCGCACGTCTCCAAATGAGACAGGCTCAGTGAACTTGGTGGACCCAGGCCACAGGTCAACTCAGTCTTTGCAGTAGTCGATGATTCATCAGAATTTGCTCAAAGGTCTCCCTTTTCAAATTGCTCTACCACAAAAAATAGTGCCTTTTGGGAACTTGCAGTACTTGTGACCTGGATTGGCCACTGTTGGAAAAAAGATACTGGGCTTGATGAATCTTGTTCTGACCCAGTATGGCATTTCTTATGTTCTCCTGTGTTGGGAAACAGGTTATGAAAATTTGCAATCTCCCATGGGATGGACAAAGAGCTACATATCTACCCAGGTAAACAGGATACTCTGGAGACAGACTAAGTCAAATCCTTCAATATATAGCACAGAATGAACAGCAAGATATAATTGGTATCTCAGAGACCTGTTGGAAGGAGGATAACAAGTTGGACACTGTGATACCAGGTTACAAACTATATATTATTGATAAAGTAGATCACATAGGTGGAGGGATGGTGCTGTATGTTAAAGAAGGCATAAAGTCAAACAGGGTAAAGGTTTTTCAGAAAACAAAATATACTGTAGAATCTCTATGGATAGAAATTCCATGTAAAAAGAGGAAGAGAATGGCAGTGGGGGTGTACTACTGTCCGCCTGGTCAGAATGATCAGACATGATGAAATGCTAACAAAAATTAGGGAAACTACAGTTTACAGCACAGTAATAAAGAGAAATTTCAATTACCCCAGTATTGACTGGGTCCATGTTACATCAGGCCATGCTAGGGAGATAAAGTTTCTAAATAAAATAATTGACTGCTTGATGGAGCAGCGTGTTCAGGAACCGATACGAGGCAAAGCTATTTTAGACCTAATGCATAGTGGGACGCAGGCTCTAGTGCGTGAGGTAACTGTGTAGTGATCATAATGTAATCACATTTAATTTAATAAATGGGAGGAGGATAACATGGAAATTTACTGCGCTAGCATTTAACTTTCAAACAGGAGTCTATGATAAAATGAGGAAAATAGTTAATAAAAAATTAAAAAGAGCAACTGCAAAGGTTAAGGGCCTGATAATCAACTGGGATGGCTATGTGCTGCTATGGCACATAGTCATCACTGCCAACCTCTAACCCCGGATATTCAATGCCAGGGTCATATGTGGCCCCGGCTTGAAATATCTGAGATCACTGCCCAGTCTCGAAGGCCACAGTGTTATTGCACTGCTAACTGGTTAGCTCCCGCAGGTAAAACTAGGCCAGCTTTATGCCTCGCCTAGATTTACCCGCAGGTTGCTAACCAGGTAGCAGTGTAATATTGTCACTACCCAGTTAGCAACTGTTGTCGCCCACGACACACCTCAGAACATCCACGACACCCCCGATGCTAAGCTGTTAGCTTTGGGGCATATAGCGGCATTATACCGTGTAAATGCCTTTAGAATACCGGGCCCTAAAAGTATGCATTAGGCCTGCGCATTATTTAAAAATATTAGTTTGGAAGCCCAAACCAGATATATTCCACGCTTTAAGAAAGTTGGAAGCAAGGCCAAACAGCCAGCATGACTTAAAGATGAATTCAGAGAGACTGTTATATCTAAGAGAGAAACCTTCAGAAAATGGAAAAAAAAAGCCAAATGATGAAAACAGGAAACAACATAAGTACTGGCAAGTTAAATGCAAGGCACTGATATAAGGCAGGCAAAGAGAGAATTTGAAAAGAAGCTTGCCGTGGAATCAACAGTGCATAATAAAAACTTTTTCAAGTACATTCATAGCAAAATACTTGTGAGAGAGCAAGTTCACCCATTAGATGATAGAGGGGTAAAAGAGAGCACTAAGAGAAGACAAGGTCATAGCAGAGAGACTGATTAATTATTTGCTTCAGTCTTTACTAAAGAAGATTAGGAAACCTACCCATGCCTGAAATGATATTTAAAGGTGATGTTATCAGAAGAACTGAAAAAGCCTCCATAAATTGGGAAGATGTAATATAGTTATTTGATAAACTAAAGAGTAGCAAATCACTTTGACCAGATGGCATACATCCCAGATTGATGAATGAATTCAAATATGAGAATGCAGACTTAATTTAATCTATGAACTGTTATTAAAATCCTCTGTAGTACCTTAGGATTGGAGAGTGGCCAATGTAATGCCAATTTTTAAAAAAGGGTTCCAGGAGTGATCTGGGAAACTACAGACCAGTGAGCTTGATGTCTGTATCAGGCAAAATGATAGGATTATAAAGAACAAAATTACTGATCATGCCATTTCTTAAAAAGGATATAGTGTTATTAGAAAAGCTACGAGAGGAGCCACCAAAATGGTAAAGGGGATGGAAAGATACCCCTATGAAGAGAGGCTAAAAAGGTTAGGGGAGGCTGAGGGGAGATATGATTGAAGTCTATTTTTATTTTATTTATTTATTTATTTACATTCTCTTATATACCACGCTATTCTGCATCAGTGCGGTTTACATTGAACAAACTGAAATTACATTGAACAGGGCATTATAACTTGGAGATAACTATTTTACAGGGAACATGGGCTATGGAGGGTTAAGTGGCTTGCCCAAGACCACAAGGAGCACCTGTGGGACTAGAAACCCCAGTCCTTCCGGCCCAAGGTTGCTGTCCTGTAGTGGGATTTGAACCCCCTACCTTCCGGTCTGAAGTACCTTGCCCCAACCACTAGGCCACTCCTCCACTCTATAAATTAATGAATGGAGTGGAACGGGTAAACATAGATCAATTGTTTACGCCATCAAAATATAGAAAGACTAGGGGGCATACAATGAAGCTACAGGGTAATCTATTTTAAGACTAATAAGAGAAAATATTTTTTCACTCAACATGTAATCAAACTCTGGAATTTGCTACCAGAGGATGTAGTAAAAGCTGTTAGCATGCAATGCATGCCTTCGATTCAATCCTGACTCCTGGCGACCCAGAAGGCTCCTGGGTTTTCTTGGCAGTGTGACGGGAAGTAGATTGCCAGGACTTTTTTCTGAGGCAATGGAGGGTTAAGTGACTTGCCGAAGGCCACAAGGAGTGCTAGTGGGAATCGAACCCTGATTGCTTGCTTGGTTACCAAGCCAGTGTTCTAACCACTATGCTACTCCTCCACTCCCACATAGCTAGGTTTAAAAAAGGTTTGGACAAGTTCCTGGAGGAAAGGTCCATAAACCATTATTGAAGGGGATCCAGAATATCCACTGCTTGACCCAATACAAGCATTGTGGAACCTGTGTCTTTTGGGGAAACTGCTGGGTACTTGTGAACTAGATTGGCCACTGTTGGAAACAGGATACTGGGCTTGATGGACCTTGGTCTGACCCAGTATGGCATAACTTATGTTCTTATGTTCATAATTGTCTCACTAATCTCTTACATTTTTTTGAAGGTGTGAATAAACAGGTAGATAAAGGTGAGCCGATTGATTATAGTTTACCTCGATTTTCAGGAAGCCTTTGACAAGGTCCCTCATGAGAGACTCTTGTGGAAATTAAAAAGCCATGAGATAGGAGGAAGTGTACTGTTGTGGATTTGGAATGGATTAAAAGATAGAAAATAGAGAGTAGGGCTAAATAGCTGATTTTCTCAATGGAAAAAGGTAAATAATGAGTATCCCAGCGATCTGTGCTAGCCCTGCTGCTCTTTAACATATATAAAAAAGCAATATTAAAGCTATAGAATTACAGGGCTTGAAAGGGAGTGAGGAGGCACTTTGGGTTAAACTAGAAAGAGGAAAAGGGTAATCCATTTGCATTGGTGTGATATACAGATCTCCCTCACATGGAGAAGTGGACGGGGATTTAATAGAAGCAAATGCAATGTGTGCCTTCGAATCAGTGCTGACTCCTGGCGACCCAGAAGCTCCTGGGTTTTCTTGGCAGTGTCACCGGAAGTAGATTGCCAGGCCTTTCTTCCGAGGCAATGGAGAGTTAAGTGACTTGCCCAAGGCCACAAGGAGTGCTAGTGGGAATCGAACCCTGGTTGCTTGGTTACCAAGCCAGTGTTTTAACCACTAGGCTACTCCTCCTAATAGAAGACATATGCAGTATTGCCAGGAAATGAGAAGTGCTACTGATAAGTGATTTCAATATGCCAGATGTTGATTGGCACATTCTCCAGGACCAAGCAGGAAGTCAGTCCTCACATATGGGTGTCATCGGCGCCGATGAAGCCCCTGCGGAGCATTTCCCCAGCTTTCTATGAAAGCCTTTGGGAATGCAGGCACGCATGCGCGGTTCCCTTCCCGCCTAAAGGTGCCATCTTACCTCAGTCTCTTTTTTTCCGTGAAGCCCACCGGACGTGTGTCCAGTTTTCCCAGTTAAAATTAGATTTTTCAGCGATTTTTGCTATTTTTTCTCCCGGTTCAATGCTGGTTCCCCTCCCGCCGGGTTCGGTACACCGGTATCGAGCCCGATTCTTCTTTTTCGGTTTTTGCCCTTCGTGGCTGGCGTTCGCGCCATTTTTTCCATTTTTCCCTGGAAGGCCAGTCCTTTGACCTCGCGGGGACTCTTTTCTCCCCGATGGCTTCCAGCGGTTTTAAGAAGTGTGATCGGTGTAAGAAACTAATGTCTCTCACCGACACACACGACTGCTGCCTTCGGTGCCTCGGCCCCGACCACGATCCTAAGTCGTGCGGGGCCTGTGGAAAGATGTCTTCCAAGGCACTACGAAGTCGCCAGCAGCAAACGGAAAGGCTTTTCTCGGACTCAGCCTCCGGCCAGGCCCGGACCTCGTCTGAGGCCTCGACATCTCGGGATTCCGATCCTGAGCGCCGTCGAAGCTCCTCGGAAAGGGGATCCCCCGACCGGGAACGCAAGAGGAAGAAATGGCTCGCGAGGGCGTCGGAGGAGGAGGTCCCTGGCTCCTCGAGGGCCAGGTCTAAGACCCCCGACCATCGCCCCGGGCCCGTGGAACCGGAGAAGCCTGCCAAAGTTCCTCGTGTGGAGCCGGAGTCTGCTGGACACGTAAGCCCCGTAGTCCTCGTGGTCTCTCGTCCCAGGGAGCCGACATTGGGCCCGGTGCCGCCGGGGCCCGAGTCGGTGGCTGCTGCGTCTCCCGAGCTGGGTCTCAGGATGACAACCTTGGAGAGCAGATTGTCTGCCTTCATGGAGCAGCAGCGGGCACTGATGGCCAGCCTGTCTGGCGCATCTGTCCCGACCACCGGGACATCGCCATCGAAGTCGACCCCGGAGACTGAGCCGATACTCGAGTCCATCGTGGCTCGGAGTCGACCTCGGTCGCGGTCTCCCTCGACCTCCCATTCGGGACCGAGGGCGTCGACGCCGGTGCGGGTGCTCCAGGGCCCCGCAGGGTCGGACCCCGACTCTTCCTCGGACGAGTCGGCTTGGGAGACGGAGGACGAGGAATCTCCTGATACCTTCAAGACTCGGTGAGTCCCTTCGGACTCACCGCAGTCTGAGCCCCAGAGTAGATCCCCCCCGCAGGACACCCAGTTCTCAGAGTTCGTCCAGGATATGGCCACTGCCTTGGCTATTCTGGCGGAACCCGAGGAAGAGCCTCGAGCTGAAGAGCTTGAGGCGCTACAGTATGACTCTCCTCCGAAGGAGGCCTTTACTGTCCCGATTCCTCCGATGCTGGAACGGCTCCTATTCCGTATGTGGGAGGCAGCGGTCTCGGCGCCGGTTCTTAGCAAGTGAGTCGATTTGATCTATCGACTCCGGAAGAGCCCTGGTTTTCAGAAGGCACAGCTACCACACCATTCCATGGTTGTGGAATCGGCCATGCATCGTCTGAAGAGCCAGAAGATGCACTCCGCGGTGCCTCCTGGCAGGGAGGCCCGAAACCTCGATGGCGTCGGTAGAAAGTGCTTCCAGGGCTCGATGCTTGCTTGCTGTGTCCAGTCCTACCAGCTGTACATGGGCATGTACTTGCGGGATCTGGCCAAGGAGTTGGCTGGGTTCTCTGCTGGTGTCTCCGGGGAACCCTTGCAGAGATTTAAGTCCTTGTCCTCGGGGATTCGGGACTGCTCGAAGTTCATGTCCCGCGCCGCCTACGATGGCTTCGAGGCTTCGGCCCGAGTTGCGGCAGCCGGCATCACGGCTCGACGCCAGGCATGGCTGCAGTCATCGGACCTCGAGCCATGGGTTCAGGACAAGTTGGTTGATGTCCCTTGCCGAGGTGAAAACCTTTTTGGCAAGCCTGTGGCCGAGAAGGCCGCTCAGCTCGAGACAGAGCACCTCACACGGACAAGGCTGTCGAGGAAGACCTCTGCCCCTTCTCATAAAAAGAAGAGCTCGGGTAAAAAGCCCTTTTACCCAAGGAAGGGCACTGCCTACAAACAGTACCCGCAATATCAGGCTGCCCAAGCTGCCCCCCAGGGTCAGCAAGCCAAGGGCCAGGATAATGGGCCCCGTAGGCAGAGGACCCCCAAGCCTCAGGCCTCTGCTACCACTCAGCAGGGTGGGGGCTCTTGACTCCTTGAGCGTAGCCTCTCCTCCACTGCTCTCCCAACCCTGCACAGGAGGTCGTCTCGCCCTCTTTGCCCACCAGTGGCCCCTTATCACCGGGGACAGTTGGGTGCTGGAGATAGTCCACAAGGGCTATGCCCTCCATTTTCACCAACTGCCTCCTCCATACTTTCCAAGGGAGCCTCCCAGGCCTCCCCTGCACACAGATCTTCTCCTTCAGGAGCTTCAGGGTCTGTTGGTGGACAGGGCGGTGGAGCCTGTGCCTCCCCACTTGCAAGGTCACGGATTCTACTCCAGGTATTTTCTGGTGCCCAAAAGAACCGGTGGCCTTCGGCCCATTCTGGACCTCAGGAACCTCAACAAGTTCCTAGTGAAGGAAAAGTTCAAGATGCTTACTCTTGGAACCCTTCTGCCCTACCTCCAGCAGGGAGATTGGCTATGCTCCTTAGATCTAAAGGATGCGTACACTCACATCCTCATTCATCCAGACCACAGAAAGTACCTCAGGTTCATTGTGGGAGGAAACCATTATCAGTACAGAGTGCTGCCTTTTGGCCTCACCTCCGCCCCCAGAGTCTTTACAAAGTGCTTAGCGGTGGTGGCGGCCTACCTGAGAAATCGGGGAAGCTTTGTCTTCCCCTATCTAGATGACTGGCTCATCAGGGGTCAGACATGCCAGGAGGCCAATCAAGCCACCCTCAGGACTATTGCTCTTCTACAACGCCTGGGTTTTGTCATAAACTTTGCAAAGTCCACTTTGCTCCCCTCCCAGAACTTGGAGTTCATAGGGGCAAGGTGGACTCTCTCCTGGCAAAGGCATTCTTGCCAGAAGACAGACCACAAAGGTTGATGGCCTTGGCAAATCAGTTTCTCTGCAGGTCCCTGGTCTCCGCCAGACTCTGCCTGAGGCTTCTAGGCCACATGGCTTCGACAGTGCATGTGACCCCCAATGCCAGGCTCCATATGAGGCCTTGCACAGTGGTGCCTTCGGGCTCAGTGGTCACAGGCCACAGGCAGCCTCAGCGACAGAATAAGGGTGTCCAGACCATTTCTGCACTCCCTCAACTGGTGGCTACACCCACCCAATCTGCTGAAAGGGGTGCCTTTTCAGATTCCAGGGTACACAGTAGTGCTAACAACAGATGCCTCCCTGCAAGGCTGGGGAGCTCATTTTCTGGGCAAGTGCTCCCAGGGCCTCTGGTCTCCCTGGGAAGCTGCACAGCAGATCAATCTTCTCGAACTCAGAGCTATTCGATTAGCACTCAAAGCTTTCACTCCTACCCTGACTCACCAGTCTGTCCTGATCCAGACAGACAGCCAAGTTGCCATGTTTTATGTGAACAAACAGGGCGTAACCAGGTCCAGGATCCTTTGTCGGGAGGCCCAGGACCTTTGTTCTTTTGCCCTCAAGCACAACATGCTCCTAAAGGCTGTGTACCTTCCAGGCCAGGACAACTACCTGGCAGACAGATTAAGCAGAATACTGCAGCCCCACGAATGGCAGCTGCATCCTTCAGTAGTTCAGAAGATCTTCCTAAAATGGGATCTCCCTTTGATAGATCTCTTTGCCAGTCCAATGAACAAGCAACTGCCAAAGTTCTGCTCCAGGCAACCGCATCCTCTACGGATAGCAGCGGATGCTTTTTTGATATCCTGGTCTCAGGGCCTCCTGTATGCGTTTCCTCCCATGCCCTTGGTGGCCCGAACTCTCTTCAAGATTCTTCGGGACAAGGCCTCGGTCCTGCTGGTGGCTCCCAGATGGCCGAGACAGCCTTGGTTTCCTCTTCTGCTTCAACTGGCGGTGGATCCTCCACTACCTCTGGGGTTGCAACCCGACCTTCTCTCACAGGAGCAGGGTTCCCTTTTGCACCCCAATCTCAGAGCTCTCACTTTGATGGCCTGGAGGCTGCAAGGGTAGTTTTGGCTCCCTGGGGCCTACCTCAGGAAGTTGAGGAGGTTGTCCTAGCCTCTAGGAAACAGTCCACTAGGAAAACCTATGCTCTCAAATGGAAAAGGTTTTCTGTGTGGTGTCAGCTACGTACAGAGGACCCTTTCTCTTGTACTGTGCCAGTAGTGCTTCATTACCTACTGCACTTATCAAATCAGGGACTTAAGTCCAATTCTGTTTGGGTACACCTCTCAGCTCTAGCAGCTCACCACTCTCTGGTGGAGGGACATTCTCTGTCTGGTCACCCCTTGGTGTCTCGCTTTCTCAGGGGCTTGCTTTTGCTCAAGCCTCCCATCCGTCCTCCTGCCCCTGAGTGGGAGCTGAATGTGGTCTTGCAGCAGCTGACTCGCCCACCTTTTGAGCCGATGGCTACTTGTCCACTACGCTTCCTCTCCTGGAAGACACTCTTCCTGATAGCCCTTACCTCGGCTAGGCGAGTAAGTGAGCTTCAGGCCCTGGTCTGTGATAGGCCTTACACCAGTATTTATAGGAACAGGGTAGTCCTCAGGACTCATCCAAAGTTCCTCCCAAAGGTTGTCTCCTCTTTACACCTCAATCAGGAGGTGGTCCTTCCAACATTCTTCCCTAGGCCTCATGCAAGCCAGGCTGAAGCAGTCCTGAATACCCTGGACTGTAGGAGGGCCTTATCCTTCTGCCTTGACCGTACGCAAGGGCATAGAAGGGCTACTCAGCTCTTCGTGTCCTTTGACCCCAATAAGTTGGGGTTGGCTGTGTCCAAGCGTACCTTGTCCATATGGGTGGCTGACTGTATCACCTGGGCTTACAAGGCGGCTGACCTTCCTTTGCAGGGTAGGGTCACGGCCCATCATGTCAGGGCAATGGCTGCCTCAGTGGCTCATCTCCGCTCTGTGCCCTTGGTAGACATCTGCAGGGCTGCAACTTGGTCTTCAAGCCAGACTTTTGCGGCCCATTACTGCCTGGAGAGGGAGTCCTGTAGGGGCAGTGCTTTTGGCCAGGCAGTACTCCGGAATCTCTTTGAGGTTTAGGCAACTCCTGCCCTCCTGCCCTCTGTTGGGCTACCGGTGGAGGTTGTGTCCTTGAAAAGCCTTTCTTTGCTGCTGAGACTAGAGGGAGCTCTCTTGTTCAGCCTGGGTTCCTCGGTAGCCCAGAGCTTGGGAGTCACCCATATGTGAGGACTGACTTCCTGCTTGGTCCTGGAGAAAGAGTAGTTACTCACCTGTAACAGGTGTTCTCTTGGAGCAGCAGGAATCAGTCCTCACAACCCTCCCTCCTCCCCTTGGAGTTGCAGTTGTACATAGTTTATTTTTCATTTTTGTGTGCTGTTCTTAGCTATGTCATTTGACTGAGGTAAGTGAAGGAATGAATAAACGGGTGGACAAAGGTGAGTCGGTTGATATTGTGTATTTGGACTTTCAGAAAGCCTTTGACAAGGTCCCTCATCAGAGACTTTTGGCAAAACTAAAGAGTCATGGGATAGGAGGCAGTGTACTATTGTGGATCAGGAACTGGTTAAAAGATAGAAAGCAGAGGGTAGGGCTAAATGGCCAATTTTCCCAATGGAGAAAGGTGAATAGTGGTGTACCCCTGGGATCTGTGCTGGGTCCGCTGCTTTTTGACATATTCATAAATGACCTGGAAAGTGGAATAACGAGTGAGGTTATCAAATTTGCAGATGACACAAAACTATTTAAAGTTGTTAAAACCCAAGAGGATTGTGAAAAATTGCAAGAGGATCTTGATAAATTGGAAGACTGGGCATCAAAATGGCAGGTGAAATTTAATGTGGACAAGTGCAAGGTTATGCACCTAGGGAAGAACAACCCAAACTATGGTTACACGATGCAAGGTTCCACATTAGGAACCACCACCCAGGAAAAAGATTTAGGCGTCGTCGTGGATACCATGTTAAAACCCTCGGCCCAGTGTGCAGCGGCAGCCATGAGAGCAAATAGAATGCTAGGTATGATAAGGAAAGGAATGGAAAATAAAACAAAAGATATTATAATGCCTCTATATCGTTCCATGGTGAGACCGCACCTTGAATATTGTGTGCAATTCTGGTCGCCGTATCTTAAAAAGGATATAGCGATTTTAGAAATGGTTCAGAGAAGAGCCACCAAAATGGTAAAGGGGATGGAAGGATACTCCTATGAGGAAAGGCTAAAAAGGTTAGGGCTCTTTAACCTGGAAAAGAGACGGCTGAGGGGAGATATGATAGAAGTCTATAAATTAATAAACGGAGTGGAACGGGTAAACGTAGATCGAGTGTTTACGTTATCAGAATATAGAACGACTAGGGGACATGCAATGAAGCTACAGGGTAAACTATTTAAGACTAATAAAAGAAAATATTTTTTCACTCAACGTGTAATCAAACTCTGGAATTTGTTACCGGAGGATGTAGTAAAGGCTGTTAGTGTAGCTGGGTTTAAAAAAGGTTTGGACAAGTTCCTGGAGGAAAGGTCCATAAACCATTATTAAGAAGTGACCGAAGATATCAATGCTTGACCCAGTACAAGCATTGTGGAACTTGTGACTCTTGGGGAAACTGCTAGGTACATATGACCTAGATTGGCCACTGTTGGAAACAGAATACTGGGCTTGATGGACCTTGGTCTGACCCAGTATGGCATATCTTATGTTCTTATGTTCTTAAGATGGCACCTTTAGGCAGGAAGGGAACCGCGCATGCGTGCCTACATTCCCAAAGGCTTTCATAGAAAGCTGGGGAAATGCTGCGCAGGGGCTTCATCGGCGCCGATGACACCCATATGTGAGGACTGATTCCTGCTGCTCCTGGAGAACATCTGTTACAGGTGAGTAACTACTCTTTCCTGCTGCAGTGTCGTCTAGAAGTAAGAAGATCCTAGATTCTGTACAGGGAAAACTATTCTGGCAACTGATAACAGAACCCACACTTGAAGGGGCCATACTGGACTTGGTGCTTATCAATGGGAAAAGTGTTTCTGATGTCATAGTGAGAGATCATTTTGCAGCCAGTGATCACCGGATGGTGTGGTTCAGTATTAGGACTAGGGCTGATAAAATCCATTCAAAGGTGAGGGCCTTAGACGTTAGGAAAACTAATTTTACCAAGATGGGACAATATCTCAAGGAGTTGTTAGCGGTATGGGAACAGCTGGGAGATGTAAAAAAGCAATGGGCAAAACTGTAAGGTGATATTTTAAGGACAACAAACCTTTTTATTAGGTAAATAAATGTAAAAGGAAAAGGAGTCCGCTATGGTTCTCAAAAGAAGTAGCTGAAAAGGTGAAGAAAAAGAGGGTGGCTTTCATAAAATACAAGAGATCACAGAGAGAGGAAGACAAGCATCTATATTTGGAAAAACTTAGAGAAGCTAGCAAAGTAGTCAGGAAAGCAAAGAGACAAAGAGAAGAAGAAATAGCCAGTGCAATAAAATCAGGGGATAAGACATTGTTCAGATATGTGATTGAAGGAAGTGCAAAAGTGGTATTGTCAGACTCAAGGGTGAAGGGGAGGAATATGTAGAAGCTAATGAGGATAAAGCAGAATTGCTTAACAAATATTTCTGTTCTGTGTCAAAGATGAAGGGCCAGGAGGAGGACCTCAGAAAACACCCACAAATATGAAGAGAAGTGATGAGGATCTTGAACGATTTTCAGAAGACTGTGTTCGTGAGGAACTAGCTAAACTAAAAGTAGACAAAGTGATGGAACCGGATGGGATATACCCAAGAATATTGAAGGAACTTGAGGACGTTCTAGCGGTGCCACTGACTGACCTTTTCAATGCTGCTTTAGAGTTGTGAGTGATCCCAGAGGACTGAGTAAATTATTGGAAACTGCTAAAAGGGAGGATAGTGAGGTTTCTGGAGGCCAATGGATTGCAGGATCTGAGGCAGCATGGGTTTACCAGAGGCAGTCTTGTCAGACAAATCTGATTGATTTCTTTGACTGGGTGACCAGAGAGTTGGACCAAGGGAGAGCTGTAGATGTGGTGTACTTAGATTTCAGTAAAGCCTTCGACACTGTTCTGCACAGGCAACATATAAACAAACTGAGCACCCTAGGGATAAACCCTAAAGTAACTGACTGGGTTAGAAATTGGTTGAGTGGGAGGCGACAAAGGGTACAGATAAATGTAGCTCACTCCAAGGAGAAGGAGGTTACCAGTGGTATGCCACAGAGATCTGTCCGTGGTCCTATTATTTTTAACATCTTTATTAGTGATATTTGTGAAAGGGCTGTCGGATAAGGTTTGCCTCTTTGTGGACGATACCAAAATTTGCAATAGACTCCCAGGAAGGAGTAGATAACAGGAGGAGGGATCTAGCTAAGCTTGAAGAATGGTCAAGAATTTGGCAGTTGAGATTTAATGATAAAAAATAAGCAAGGTCATGCATTTGGGCTGCAAAAATCCAAGGGAGCAGTACAGTGTAGGGGCGAAGTACTTCTGTCCATGAAAGAAGAGTCAGACCTTGGCATGATTTTCTGATGATCTTAAGGTGGCTAGACAGGTAGAAAAGGTGATGGCAAAAGCCAGAAGGATGCTTGGGTGCATAGGGAGAGGAATGGCCAGCAGAAAAATGGAGGTAATAGTGCTCTGTATACGTCTCTGGTGCAATTTCATTTGGAGTATTATGTGAAATTCTGGAGATCACACCTTCAAAAGGGACCTAAGCAGGAGGGAGTCCGTGCAGAGAATGGCTACTAAAATGGTTAGTGGTCTTCGTTATAAAGCATATGAGGACAGACTTAAAGATCTTAATATGTATACATTAGAGGAGATATGATAGAGACGTTTAAATACCTCTGTGGCATAAATGCACAGGAGGAGAGCCTTTTTCGATGGAAGGCAAGCTCTGATATGTGGGGACATAGGATGAGGATGAAAGGGGATAGATTAAGGAGTAATATGCGGAAATATTTCTTTACAGAAAGATGCATGGAATATTTTCCTAGTGGAGATGGTAGAGATGAGGACAGTATCTGAATTCAGAAAAGGATGGGACAAACACACAAGATTAAAGAAGAGGACTATAGTATTTGATATGGAATGGCAGACTAGATAGGCCATGTGGTCTTTTTCTGCCTTTATGTTTCTATGTTTTTATATTTATAAATAACCTGAAAATGTGAATAACGAGTGAGATGATTACATTTACAGATGATAACAAAATTATTCAAAGTTGTTAAAACACAAGAGGATTGTGAAAAATTGGGAGACTGGGCATCCAAATGGCAGATGAAATTTAATATTGACAAGTGCAAAGTTATGCACTTAAGGAAGAAACCCCAAACTACAGTTTCATGATGCAAAGTTCCACATTAAAAATCACCACCCAGGAAAAGACTCTAGTCGTCATCGTGGATAATATGTTGAAATCCTCTGCCCAGTGTGCAGTAGCAAAGAAAGTTAATAGAATGTTAGGAATCGTAAGGAAAGGAATGGAGAATAAAACCAAAGTTATTATAATTCCTCTGTATCGTTCCATGGTGTGACCGCACCTTGAATATTATGTTCAATTGTCGCTATATTATAAAAAGGATATAGCAGAATTAGAAAAGGTACAGAGAAGAGCCACCAAAATGGTAAAGGGGATGGAAGGATATCCCTATGAGGAAGGCTTAAAAGGTTAGGGATCGTCAACTTGGAAACAAAAGACGACTAAGGGGAGATATTATAGAGATCTATAAAATAATGGAGTAGAATGTATAAAGGTAGATCAGTTGTTTATTCCTTCAAAAAGTAGAAAGACACACATTGAAGCTACAATGTAGCCCATTTAAGACTAATCTGAGAAAATAATTTTTCACTCAATGTGTAATCGAACTCGAATTTGTTACCAGAGGACCTAGTAAAAGCTGTTAGTTTTCTCTTTTTTTTTTTTAAGTGCTGTCAGGTCAATGCTGACTCCTAGTGACCCAGCAGCTCCTGGGTTTTATTGGCAAGGTATGACTGGAAGTAGATTGTCTGGCCTTTTCTTTTGAAGCAGTGGAGGAGAACCAGTGGGAATTGAACCCAGATCTCTTGGGTACTAGGCTGTGGCTCTAACCACGGGGCTGCTATTCCACTCTTAGTTTAGCTGGGTTTAAAAAGGGCTTGAAGAGATTCCTGGAGGAAAAGTCCCTAAACCATTATTATAGAGGAGCAGGGAAATCCACTGCCTACCCCGGGATAAGCAGGTCCACAAAGAAACACAACCACACTCGTAAACCATCAGGGAAACACAAAACAAGTGAGGTGTGAAGTAAAGCCCTTGAGAAGAGGGGTTACATGAGCATAGTGACACTGGCGGAAGATAAGCCATGCAGCTGAGTTTTGAACAGATTGAAGGGGAGAGAGATGATTCGGAGGGAAATCAGCAAGGAGCAGGTTACAGTAGTCAAGGCGGGAGGTGACTAATGAATGGATAAGGGTCGTAGTAGTGTGAATAGAAAGGAAGAGACAAATTTTGTTTATGTTATAGAGAAAGAAGCTGCAGGTTTTAGCTATTTGTTGGATGTGCGCAGGGAAGGAGAGAGTAAAGTCAAAGATGACCCAAGGTTGTGAGTTAGGAAACGGAGAGGAGTGTAGTGTCACCCACAGAAATAGAGAAAGGAGGAAGGGGAGGTGGGTTTAAGGGAAAAGATAAGGAGCTCAGTTTTGGCCATGTTCATTTTCAGATGGTGGTGAGACATCTAGGCAATAGTGTTGGATAAGCAGCCAGAGATCTGGGACTGGATTCCTGGAGAGATTTTAGGCGCAGATATGAGAGTTGTCAGATAAAGATTGTACTAAAATCCATGGAAGGAAATAAGTGCATCAAGGGACTGGGTGTAGAGAGAGAAAAGTAGAGGTACCAAGACAGAGCCCTGAGGTATACCAACTAAAAGCAGGATGGCAGTAGAGGAAGATTCACCAGAACATGCACTAAAAGTGCGATGGGAGAGAGAAGAAGAAAACTAGGACAGAACAGAACACCTAAATCCAAGTGAGGACAGGGTATCGAGGAGAAGGTGGTGATTTGCGGAAATATTTCTTTATGGAAAGAGTGGTGGATCCGTGGAATAGTCTCCCAGTGGAGGTGGTAGAGATGAGGATATTATCTGAATTCAAAGAAGCATGGGACAAACACAGAGGATCTCTAAAGTTAAAAGGGGGACTGTTGTAGTGGTTGATATGGAAGGACAGACTAGATAGGCAATGTGGTCTTTTTCTGTCGTCATGTTTCTATGAATCTCCAGGAACAAGCAGGAATGAGTCTTCACATATGGGTATCATCGGTACCGATGGGGCCTGCGCGGGAACGCTCACCAGCGTCCAGAAAGAAAGCTTTTGGGAGCATCCCACAGCGCCTGCGCGCTGCCTTCCTGCCTTTCCCAACCGCCTCTCTCCAGTTCTTCTTTTCCGCGGAGCCAGCAGGTCGTGTTCCTGTCACCGCTGAAGAAGTTCTTTATTTTCTTTTATTTCTTTGGTCGCGCGTCTGCCTTCTTCGACGTCGGACCGGTACCGCCGGTCTTTTCTTCTTTCTTCTCTTAAAAAAAAACAAAAAAAAAACAAAACCTACCGTTTCCCACTTCTGTGCATTTTTTCCTTTTGGGCCTTAGGCCTAGAAAAATTTTCCTCATGGAAAAGCCCGCTTCCGGGTTTAAAAAGTGCACGAAGTGCAGCAGTACTCTTTCTATCACCGACACCCATGACTGGTGTCTAAAATGTTTGGGTCCTGACCACTCCATCACCGATTGTGAGTCCTGTTCCATGATGTCTAAAAGAGGTCGACAGAATCGAGCGGCCAAGCTCAGTACCCTGTTTCCCTCTGATGCAGCTTCGGTGGCATCGACATCTTCCAGGGCTTCTTCCTCCCTTGGATCTCAGGTAACCAAACATAAGTCCAGCCGGTCCTCGAAGGGTAGATCTCCCTCTAAGTATCGAGATGCCTCCGGGCTTGCTCTCGAGGATCCCGCACCGGCAAAATTACCCCGACGGGAAGCTCCGGCTTCCAAAGCTTCATCTATGGGGTCACAGGTTGACATCGATGGCGTGGCCTCGACCGATCACCTGTTGCCATGTTCTGGGGTACCAGTGGTTTCCACTGGTACCGACATCCAGACATTGGTTGCGTCGATGGATCAGAATATTCTGACCATGCAGCGTGCCATTACGGCATTCATACAAGCTGCGACGCCGCCGGTACCGCAACAAACTCCGTTGTCGGTACCGGTTCCGGCACCGGCACCGATATCGATTGCATCGACATCGGCTTCGGTGTCGACTGCAGCGGTACCCTGTTCTGTGATGCCCATCGGTACCGATCACTCCCGATGTCGATACCACTCGGTACGCGTATCGGGCTCTGCAGGAGCATCCAGACAGGCGATACTTTGATTCCTCCGAAGACTCTGATGAATCAGAAACTTCTGTCGAAGCATCGGTAATCCTTCCTCAGGAGCCCTCTTCTCCAAAAAGAAGAATGTCTCCTCCAGAAGACTTGTCTTTTTAAGACTTCATTAGGGAAGTGGCCAGGGGCCTCTCCATTTCAGTGGCCCCTGAATCAGAGCCTAGAGCCAAGAAATTGGATATTTTACATTCTACAGGACCAAGCAGGAAGTCAGTCCTCACTTATGGGTGACGTCGGCGCCGACGGAGCCCTCGCGGAGCAATTTTCCCCAGCTTTCAAAGAAAGCCTTTGGGAATTGCAGCGCGCATGCGCGGTCCTCTTCCCGCCCAAGGGTGCCATCTTAGCCAGTCTTCTTTTTTCCGCGGAGCCCTACAGACGTCCCCGTCGTGTCCCCGCGAAAAAGTTGATATTTCTTCATAATTTTATTCTTTTTCCTTCGGTTCGACGCCGGTCTTTTTCCCGCCCGGACTCGCGACGCCGGTCACGAGTCCTCTTCTTCTTTTCGGTTTTTCTGACTTAGTCAGTTTTCGTTTTCGGTTTTTCCCTGGCAGCCCGGTCCTTTGACCTCGCCGGGGCCCTTTTTCCCCCGAGGCTGCCAGTGGTTTCAAGCGGTGTGGTCAGTGTGACCGAAATATGTCACTAACTGACACACACGACTTTTGCCTCCGCTGCCTGGGCCCGGATCATGAAGAAATGATCTGTGGGCCCTGCGGCAAAATGTCCTCCAAAGCGTTGAGAAGTCGGCGGCATCAGCGGGATAGGATCTTCGCTGACCCCAGCCGTACCCGGACCTCGTCGGAGGCCTCTGCGTCCAAAGGTTCCAGCTCGGACCGTCGCCGGAGTTCCTCCGACAGGGGTTCTCCCTCCGGGGACCATCGACGTAAGGTGAAACCCGCGAGGGCGTCGTCGGTGGACGCTCCTGGCTCCGCGAGGGCCAGGTCGCATAGCCCCGATAGCCGCCCCGGGTCCTTGGAGAAGGAGCACCTCACGAAGCGACCTCGCCTGGAGTCGGAGCTGCCTGCTCGGGTAAGTCCTGTGGTCCTCCTGGACTCGCTTCCGCGACAGCCGACGTCGGGCCCGACGCCGTCGGGGCCCCAGTCGGGGGCTGCTGGGTCACCTGAGCTCGGACTCAGGTTGACGGCCTTGGAGAGCAGACTGTCTGCCTTCATGGACCAGCAGCGGGCACTGCTCGCTGGCTTCGCTGGCGTCGCTGCCCCGACCGCCGGGACGTCGACGTCCAAGTCGACCCCGGAGACCGAGCCGATCCTCGAGTCGATGCGAACTCGAGTCGATCCTCGGTCGAGGTCACCCTCGGCCTCCCGTTCGGGACCGAGGTCGCCGACGCCGACTCCCTCGGCGTCGGGGCGGCAGGCGCCGCGCCCTGCCCGGGCCGACCCCACCGAGTCCTCGTCGGAGTCGGTCTGGGAGTCTGAAGAGGAAGAGTCGCCTGATTCTTTCCGGACTCGGTGTGTCCCCTCGGACTCACCGGAGTCCGAACCTCGGAAGCAGTCCCCCCGGAGGATGCCCGGTTCTCGGACTTCGTCAGGGATATGGCCAAGGCTTTGGCCTTCCCTGCGGACCCCGAGGAGGAGCCTCGAGCCGAAGAGCTCGACGCCCTCCAGTATGACTCTCCCGCAAGGGAACACTTTACTGTACCGGTTCCTCCTATGCTGGAACGACTACTCTTCCGCATGTGGGAGAGTCCGGCCACCTCGCTGGTCCTGAGCAAGCGGGTCGATTCTATCTATCGAGTCCGCAAGAGCCCTGGCTTCCAAAAAGCACAGCTACCACACCATTCCATGGTAGTGGAATCGGCCATGCATCGTCTTAAGAGCCAGAAGATGCACTCCTCGGTGCCTCCTGGCAGGGAGGCCCGTAACCTGGATGGCCTTGGTAAGAAGTGTTTCCAGGGCTCTATGCTTGCGTGTCGTGTCCAGACCTACCAGCTATACATGGGCATGTATCTCCGAGACCTGGCTAAAGAGCTAGCCGGATTCTCCGCTGGTTTGTCCGAGGAACCCTTGCGGAGGTTCCTGGCCTTGTCCACTGGCATTCGGGAATGCTCAAAATTCATGTCCCGAGCAGCCTATGATGGCTTTGAAGCATCGGCTCGAGTGGCCGCAGCCGGCATCGGTGCCCGCCGACAGGCTTGGCTTCAGTCGTCTGACCTTGAGCCCTGGGTGCAGGACAAGTTGGTCGATGTCCCCTGCCGAGGCGAAAACCTCTTTGGCAAGCCCATGGCTGAAAAGGCTGCACAAATTGAGACGGAGACTCTCACCAGGACCAGGCTTTCTAGGAAGACCTCCGCCCCTTCCCAGAAAAAGAAGGGCTCGGGAAAAAAGTCCTTTTACCCGAGGAAGGCGGCTGCCTACAAACAATACCCCCATTATCAGGCCCCTGCAGCTCCCCAACAGGGCCAGCAGGCCAAGGGACGGGGTAACGGGTCCCGTAGGCAGCAAGCCCCCAAGCCTGCACCACCAGCCCCTGCTCAGCAGGGTGGGGGTTTTTGACTCCTTAAGCATAGCCTCTCCCCCCCCGCTGGTTCCTCCCAGCACCGGAGGCCGGCTGGTTCACTTCGCCCACAGGTGGTCCAGCATCACCTCAGATGCCTGGGTGCTTCAAGTCGTGCGAGAAGGCTATCTTCTCCACTTCCACCAGGTCCCTCCCTCCTATTTTCCGGGAGAACTTCCACGACCCCCTCTGCACAGGGAATTACTCCTTCAGGAGTTAGCAGGTCTTCTACAGGAACAGGCGGTGGAACCGGTGCCCCACCACCTGAAAGGTCAAGGCTTTTATTCCAGGTATTTTCTAATACCAAAGAGAACAGGAGGCCTCAGACCCATCCTGGACTTGCGCAACCTCAACAAGTTCCTCGTGCGGGAGAAGTTCAAGATGCTTACCCTTGGAATCCTTCTGCCCTACCTCCAGCAGGGAGATTGGCTATGCTCCTTGGATCTAAAGGATGCCTACACGCACATCCTCATCCACCCAAGCCACCGCCAATACCTAAGGTTTGTGGTGGCAGGGAATCATTACCAGTACAGAGTACTGCTCTTTGGCCTGTCCTCCGCACCGCGAGTCTTCACAAAATGTCTCGCGGTGGTGGCGGCCCATCTCAGGCTTCACGGCCTCTGTCTTTCCGTACCTCGACGACTGGCTCATCAGAGCAGCGTCCGCTCTGGAGGTCACCAACGCCACGCGCCGCACGGTGACTCTTCTGCAGTACTTGGGCTTTGTTATAAACTTCGCAAAGTCCACTTTGCTCCCCTCACAGGATCTCGAGTTCATCGGCGCAAGGCTGCACACTCCTCAGGCACGAGCGTACCTACCGCTCGACAGGGCTCAACGGCTCATGGACCTAGCCGACCGTTTTCGCAGCCAGCCCCTGGTCTCCGCCAGGCGCTTCCTGAGACTACTCGGCCATATGGCTTCCACCGTCCATGTGACCCCCAATGCCCGCCTGAATATGCGGCCTGCTCAATGGTGTCTCCGCCAGCAGTGGCGACAAGCCACAGGCGGCCTAGCAGACCTAGTGCGCGTCTCCGAGCCGCTGATCTCGTCTCTCCGGTGGTGGCTTCAGCAGCCGAACCTGATATTCGGAATGCCTTTCCAGTCACCTCAGCCGGCCCGGGTGCTGACAACAGATGCATCCCTCCTGGGCTGGGGAGCGCATTGCCAAGGGGCACGTACTCAGGGCCTCTGGACCACGTGGGAGTCTGCTCAGCAGATCAACTTCCTGGAGCTCAGGGCGATCCGCCTGGCTCTCAAGGCCTTCTCCCACCTGACTTCTCACCAGTCCGTCCTTGTCCAGACGGACAATCAAGTTGCCATGTTCTACGTGAACAAGCAGGGGGCACGGGCTCCTTCCTCCTCTGCCGGGAGGCACAGAAGCTCTGCTCTTGGGCCGTCAGTCACGGCATTCTCCTCAAGGCAGTTTATCTCCCAGGCCAAGAGAATTACCTGGCGGACAAACTCAGCAGGATCCTCCAGCCGCACGAGTGGCGTCTGGATCCCTTGGTGGTTCAGAAGCTCTTTCTAAAGTGGGGCCTCCCCACGGTGGATCTCTTTGCCAGTCCTCACAACCGGCAACTTCCTCGCTTCTGCTCTCGTCAGCCACACCCCCTTCGGGTTGCGGCAGACGCTTTTCTACTCTCATGGTCGGGGAGCCTTCTGTACGCTTTCCCTCCCATCCCGCTAGTCTCTCGGACTCTTTTCAAGGTTCTCCGAGACAAAGCCTTCATGATCCTGGTGGCCCCTCGCTGGCCCAGACAGCCGTGGTTTCCGCTCCTGCTGCAATTAGCGGTGGAGGATCCATTCCCTCTGGGGTTACAACCGGATCTCCTCACTCAGGATCAGGGGTCTCTGCTACACCCCAACCTCAGGTCTCTCAACCTAATGGCCTGGCTGCTGAGAGGGTAGTCCTCGCTCCCCTTCTCCTGCCGGCAGAGGTGGAGGAGGTCGTCCTAGCTTCGCGACGACCTTCTACCCGCAAATGCTACGCCCTTAAATGGCGTCGTTTTTCCGTTTGGTGTACCCGACAGTCTCAGGATCCCTTCTCCTGCCCGGTGTCGGTGGTCTTGCAGTACTTGCTTTACCTCTCTAATCTGGGACTTAAGTCCAACTCCGTCAAAGTTCACCTCAGTGCTCTTTCAGCACATCATGTGCCGGTGGACGGCAGACCTCTCTCCAACGACCCTCTCGTAGCGAGGTTTCTCCGAGGTCTCCTTCTACTTAAACCACCTCTGCGCCCGCCAGCGCCTGACTGGGACCTGAATGTGGTTTTACAGCGGATCACCTGTCCGCCTTTTGAACCTATGGCTACCTGTTCTCTCCGTTTTCTTTCTTGGAAAACACTGTTCTTGATAGCCCTCACTTCCGCTAGACGCGTAAGTGAATTGCAGGCCCTCGTGTCTGATCCCCCTTACACTCGGTTCTACAAAAATAGGGTAGTCCTACGGACTCACCCAAAATTTCTTCCAAAAGTGGTCTCTCCCCTTTTCATATCAATCAGGAGGTGGTACTTCCAACCTTCTTTCCCAGACCACACTCCAGCCGAGCTGAAACGGTCCTCCATACCCTGGACTGTAGAAGGGCTTTGAACTTCTACCTTGACCGTACGCGGGAGCACCGTAAAGCTGCTCAGCTTTTTGTGTCTTTTGACCCCAATAAATTGGGGCTCCCGGTCTCCAAGCGTACTCTGTCCATCTGGGTTGCGGACTGTATCTCTTGGGCTTATGGGGCAGCCGGACTCTCCTTGGACGGTCGAGTCACGGCTCATTGCGTTCGGGCAAAGGCCACGTCAGTGGCTTACCTCCGCTCTGTTCCGCTGGCAGACATCTGCCGGGCCGCTACTTGGTCTTCGAGCCAGACTTTTGCGGTCCATTACTGTCTCGAGAGGGAGTCCCGCAGGGACAGTGCTTTCGGACAGGCAGTCCTCCGTAATCTCTTTGAGGTCTGAGCAACTCCTACCCTCCATCCCGGATGTGGGCTACCGGTGGGTAATAATTCAGCGAAGATTCTTTCCTTCTGTGCTGCTGAGCTAGAGGGAGCTCATTTTTGTGCTTAGGGTCTCCGGTAGCCTTAAGCTTGGGAGTCCCATAAGTGAGGACTGACTTCCTGCTTGGTCCTGGAGAAAGCGTAGTTACTCACCTGTAACAGGTGTTCTCCAGGAGCAGCAGGAATCAGTCCTCACAACCCTCCCTCCTCCCCTGGGAGTTGCAATCGTCTGCTTTACTTTTTTTGCAAATTTTTATGCTGTCTTTTTTAGCTATGTCATCTGACTGGCTAAGATGGCACCCTTGGGCGGGAAGAGGACCGCGCATGCGCGCTGCAATTCCCAAAGGCTTTCTTTGAAAGCTGGGGAAAATTGCTCCGCGAGGGCTCCGTCGGCGCCGACGTCACCCATAAGTGAGGACTGATTCCTGCTGCTCCTGGAGAACACCTGTTACAGGTGAGTAACTACGCTATATCCTAAGGCTCCTAAAGAGGCAGCTACTTTACCAATTCATGAGATCCTTTATGATCACATGTTGGGCATATGGGAGACACCTCTCACTATCTCCCCTCATTCTGGTAGGTTGGACACCATGTACCGTGTTCCTCCTTGTCCTGGCTTTCATAAGACCCAGCTTCCTCACCACTCTATTGTGGTGGAGTCTGCTATAAAGAAGATAAAGAGTGCAAAAAGACACTCATCTAATCCTCCAGGAAGAGAATGCAGAACCTTGGATGCTTTTGGCCGGAGAATTTTCCAGACCAATATGCTTGTTGCCAGAATCAACTCCTATAGTCTCTATATGGGGATGCTTCTAAAGGAAGTTACAGATCATCTGCAAACTTTATCTCCTTTTATCTCAGAAGATAAAAGGGAAGAGTTTCTCACCTGGCTTAAACATGCCCAGGATGTTTCCAAATTTTCCAACCGTGCAGCCTTTGACTCTTTTGAGTGTGCCAGCAGAGCCTCGGCTATTGCCATAGGTGCACGCAGAGTTGCTTGGTTACAAGCTTCTGATTTGGAACCCTGGGTCCAGGATGGATTAGGAAATCTTCCTTGTACAGGTGAAAACCTTTTTGGCAAGGATTGGCAAGCAAAGGCCACTCAGATGGATGCTGAGAATTCTGCCTTAGATAGACTTTCAAAGTCTACTTCTGCTCCTCTGAGAAAAAGGTTATTCAAAAAGGCTTTCTTTCCCAAAAAGGGGAAATATTATCCTGTTTATGGTCAGCAGGCATCTTCTGCAGATCGTTTTGCTGCAAAGCGTCAGCAACAACCTAAACAAGCCAAGCCTAAGGCTGCAAGGACTGCTACGGCCCAACAGCCTCAGCCTCCTCAGGGCCTTTGACTTACATCTAGAGAACTTAGCCTTTCTGGCTCTAGAAGAACCAGAGCCTCTCACCATTCCAGGAAGGTTAGCCCACTTTTCTCCCAAATGGGAACAAGTCACGGCAGGCAAAATCTTGGGATAATGGACCCATATTGGCAGTTGAACATTTATCTTTATCTTTATTTGTGGAACTTGATGTACCGCCCTTACCAAAAGGCGTCAGGGCGGTGTACAATGCAAAGTACAAAAAAAGATGGCTACAAGAAAAGAAGGGGAGAAGGAACGCCATTATGAGACAGAAAGGAGAGGAGGAAAGGAGAAAAGAGCTACAACAACAACAGCAGCAGCAGCAATAAAAAGAGAGACCAATGGAGTTGGGTGAAGGGTATTTTAGCCCTGAGTCAGCGGAGGGTGGACACCCGACGGGGGAGGATCCGGGGCACCAGCAGGGGCAGGGAGGTCATAAGCCTGGCAGAATAGGTGGGTTTTAAGAAGTGATTTGCCCCCAGTTAGAACCTCACTAGTATTCCCATTGCATAATAATGGTTGATATCATCCAATACTGTGCCTCCTGAAGAGGGAAGCTAGATGTGTGGATTAGACATAGCTTAAGGAAAGAATGCTGGAAAGTTTCCAATTCCATTCTTTCTCTTTTCTTTTTGATTTTTGAATGTAAATCGCTCTGTTTGCTTGGTGGGCTGAAAAAGGGTCAAATCTAATGACTGAATAAACTAAGCTAAAAGAAAGGGCTGGGTTTTAAGGCATCTATTTATTTATTTATTTAAAAGCTCTTTTATACCGTGCTTTTCAACATCAGTGTGGTTTACAGTTAACAATTCTTGCAAGAGACAATGAGAAATGCCTAGTGCTACATTGAACAGGAACTTGGATCAGTAACAGGGAGAAGTATTTACACACTCAGCTAGCCCAGCTGTAGCAGAGAAACTATTTACAAGTTCGATGTTAGGCCAGACTAATTGATTTGCTACAGAAGTGGATTGTTGCTTCTTTTCCTGCGGCCTTTGTCACTGTGAGTATATCTGCAGTATGACGCTGCAGTGGTAATCTGCAGTATAGTTGGTAGCATCTCTGGACAGTAGCATTGTTGGAAAAAATTGCTGTGTGTGTTTCTTATAGATGACTTGCTGTCCTCTGCGATAGGAGAGCTCTTGGTCCATGGCACAGTTATCCTTGATTTGCAAAACTGCGTCTCCTGGGTGATCATGTAAATCTTGTAGACCCAAAGCTGGTAACCACGTCATCCTTTGCGCCCAGTGGCTATTGCTGCAGTACAGGAAGCTGTATCATAGACATCATATGGTGTCTTGGCAAGATGAAAAAGACACTCTTGAATGGAAAGGTTTTGTGCTAGTTGCTCCTGGGTGACTTTAGATCAGCGGTTCTCAACCTGTGGGTCGCCGTCAGCCTCCATCCATCCCTCCCTTCCCTGCCCCCTCCTCCCCTCTCCCTGTCTGCCTGCTCCCTGTCTCTTAGCGAACCGCGGCTGTGCCTGCGAAACCGTTGCAGAGCCTTCCCGTCTCTCGACGGGCTCCGTGCAGCATTGTCCCACCTCCAAAGGAAGTGATAAACTACTTCCTTTGGAGGCAAAGGACAAAGGGAAGAGACAGGGGGACATACTGGACAGACGGGGGATAAATGCTGGACAGAGGGGAGAGACAGTGCGGGTTAGGATTATAATGGGCAGATGGGGGGGCTAGGACTGGTAATGGGTTGATTAGGGAAGGCTAGGACTGGGAATGGACTGATCAAGGGGGGGTTGGGACTGGTAATGTGCTGATAGGGGGGTAGGACTGGTAATGGACTGATGGGGGGCTAGCATTGGAAATGAGCTGATCGGGGAGGTTAGGACTGGTAATGGGCTGATGGGGGGGGGGGTAGGACTGGTAATGGGCTGATTAGGGGAGCCTAGCACTGGTAATGGGGTTGAGGAGGGACTAGCACTGGAAATGAGCTGATTAGGGGAGGCTAGGACTGGTAATGGGCTGATGGGGGGTAGGACTGGTATTGGGCTGATTAGGGGAGGTTAGCACTGGTAATGGGGTTGAGGGGGGACTAGCACTGGAAGCGAGCTGATTGGGGGGCTTCGACTGGGAATGGGCTGATTGTGGGGAGGGGAGGATAGAGCTTCTGGCCCTGGAAGAAAACTGGGGGCTAAGGCTACAAATGGGCTGATACGAGGGGAAGGGAGTGGATCTGAGAGGGACTGCCATGGTATTTGTAGTAGAAGGGACTGGTCAGTGGGGAAGGAGGGGGACTGGAAGGGATTGGACACCAGTGGCAGTCATGGGAATGCAAGTTGACATTGGAAGGTACTGGGAGTGAGGACTGGAAAGGGGCTGATACTGGGGAGGGTTACTGGGACTGGAAATAGGCTGATGGAAAGAAGTGAAGAAAAGGAAAGAAGAGATAAGAAATGGCAGATGGACTATAGACCACAGAAAGAGAGCTAAGAGAAGACAGGAAAGCAGAAGCCTCAGATCAGGACCAGCATGATCAGAGAATAAATTGGTCAGACAACAAAGGTAGAAAAAATAATTTTATTTCATATTAGTGATTTGACTACAAAATCATCATAATTTTGAAATCAAATATTGTTACTTGTTATTGTGATTAGTTATTGTGGTTTAAATAAGTAAATTTTATAAATAAAAACATATTGCAAAGGCCTATAATATATTAATAATTCAACAAATGATTACAGCGACAATGCATTAACAGTAAAGGAAGAGAGATGCATTTGATTTTATAATTGGAGGTCACCACAAGTTGAACAATGGTAAAAGGGGTCACGGTACAAAAAAGGCTGAGAACCACTGCTTTAGATGGTAATTTTGGTATCAGTAGTTTGCTGCATTAACTTGTGGTGGTAATGATGCATCTTCAACTGATGAACCAGAATCCTCATGGTTGATATTGCACTCTGGTAATCATTTGTACTTAATTATGAACCTTGCCCAGGGGCAATACTGCTGTCCAGCTTTGCTGTTTTCAATCTTATGAGATCTACCTCAGACTACTGACTGGTTGAGGAACGTGGGAATGGCCATAGCCTGGTGCCATGCTAACTTTATACTTAGATTCTAGGCATCTGGAGGATGATGCACAGGGAGTGCTAGTGTTTCCTTGGCGTCATAATCAGCCTGGAAGGCCCCCTGTAGATTTTGGAGATTCAGGCAGTCCCAGTTCCAATATCCTAGGCATAGGCCTGGCCCAAGGGTTTCTGCTGGCCCAGGCAGAAGCCCCAGCCATGCCACCTCGCCCTGCATGCTGAGCCGCGCCCCCTGTGCTGAGCCATACTACCACCCCCCGCTGCTGCTGATTCTGGGGGTAGGGCAGGACTCGGCTCAGCGGCAGGCCATGTGCTTCGGCGCACACAGCCTGCTGCTTCTGATCTCCCTCCGACAACTTTGGGGGTTTGAAAGCGGCAGGCCATATGTGCCAAATCACATGGCTTGCTGCCGAGCCTAGCTATCCCCCCTCTGCTGCTGAAATCAGCGGCAGTGGGGGGCAGCACGGATGGGGGGCATCAGGCAACAATGGCCTGCTGCCCACAGAGGTCTGCTGCCCTAAGCAACTGTCTAGTGGACAGGACGGCCCTGCCTAGACACTGTCAGCAGAAATTTGTGATGCAAGTTGTTAACCAGTTCTCCCCTGCCCCCCCCCCCCCTCCCGGAAAGTTCTTCAATTGGAACATATTGAGTTGAGTCCTGAGACTCCTGCAGAACATAAGCTTCAGGCTCTTAGTTAACAGTTAACGCTGCTGGCTGAACTGGCCACCTCAGGGTTCTGATGGGTGACAGCAAGGTCTGGGGAGGACCACCCATACCCTGTGGTGAGGGGGAAGGATGGTCAAAAGCAGGGTGGTGGTCAGTGCTTATCCCCACGTCCATGCGTTTCTCCCCCCCCCCCCCCCATTAGCTTGATGAGCTGAGGTGCTTGGGGCTAGTTCTGTTTTGCTCCATGTGGACAAAAGTAGCAGTGGTTTCTTTAAGCGCTCTGGAGAACTGGCCAGCCTCTTACCATTGTGTGTCTGTCCTGCCACTTTAGATATGTTGACTTGCTGGCCTGGTGTTACTGCAATCCTCTCTCTCTTGCATGGAACACCCCTTAGCAGCTTTGTGGTCTCTCTCCAAGGAGCCTTTGAGTTGTCTGTGTTCTGCTTCTGCAAGGGGCAGGACCAGATGGCATAGGAATATCATCATGGAAGAACAGTCTGCTTCAGTGGGCTGCATGCTCTAACATTCTGAGCTGCTCTTATTAGCGTGAGCACGTGGATGGCCAAGCAGTTTCAGTTGTTTCTTACCCTCCTCCTCCAAGGGTGCCTTTTCCTGACCAATGAGAAGGGGGACGTGTCTCTCTGTTGCAGCATCTGTGCTCCTTGCAAGTACCTGAAATGGACCCAGGGAGAGGGCTGCAGTTGAAGTGGAATGCTGCACTGCCATTTGAATGTTCCTTTTTGGGAAGGAGGAGAACTGCAGCTGGTCTGGTGACATAAAAAGGACTTGAAGGGAAGGAGATTTCTGTCATTGTCATTCCAGGCTTGATCCAGCCAATAGCATATCTCCTCGCTTGTCTCCTTTTGGAAGGATCCCACTAGGATAAAGATCAACTGTTGGAATAGAGGGTTGATCCATCTGACCTTTGGATCCACACTTTTTTCTTCTTCTGTTTCTTCCCTGTTGTTCTATCCCCTTCCCCTTGCCCCATCTCCAATTTCTTCATCATCATCATCCTTTGTCCTTCAATGCTCATTTCTCCAGTTGCTTGGTTACTTCATTAACAGAAGCAACTCCAACATCCTTCTCTATTTCCTGTTGTCCTGACTCTGTTTTGCTCTTTATCTTCTCTTTTTTTCTTCTTGGCAGCCTCCTTGGTATCCAATTCCCTGTTCATGTGAAGTTTCCCAGGTATGTCCACCGGTGCCCCCGAGATTCTATTCGCTGAACACCACCAGGGCCTGCTGCTTCCCTTCCAAGCATGTCATCTTCCCGCACAGAGAACATGAAGACCATAGCTTATATAGAGGACACTGAGCATGCTCTGCGGCTTTACAAAGAAGGGCTTCCAAAGCTGGAAGAACAGGCGAAACTGGTGTGCAGCATGGAGGATGACACCATCCTGTTAATGGGAAAAATCTGACTAGCAGTGAAATTTCAGTTACATTCAGCTGTGTTGTGCAGCTATTGTGTATAAAGGGCTAAGGCAAATCTAACCAGATGTTTAGCTAGCTAGCTTGGGTGAATTTGTTTTTAGTCACAGTCTAACATAGCCGATATCTTGCTGCTGTTTGTGGTATGGAAAATAATTGCTTTCAGTGTCTAGAATGTTCAACTCAACAATATGACAGCTGACCATAATTTTTGTTTATACATGAAATAAGAATAAACAACAAATGTTCATCTCAAATTGACATCACTGGAGTGGAGGAGTAGCCTAGTGGTTAGAGCAGTGGGATGAAGACCAGGGAAGCCAGGGTTAAAATCCTACTGATGCTTCTTGTGACTTTGGGCAAATCGCTTAACCCTCCATTGCCTCAAATACATAATGCACCTGAATGTAACTTTCTTGAACTACCTTTCTCAATTACCATATTTTTTTGTCTCTAGTATGATTTTACAATGATGAACAAGCATGAGTAGTCATTAGTACAATTCTAATTTCTTTTTAGGTTTAAGGAGATTGTGATAAAAGGCAAAAATGAACTTGTATCTGCTGGATTTGATGAAAGTGTATTTGGTAACTATTTTAATGCTGTAAGTACCCAGCATGAATGTGTGTTTTCCTAAATCATCTGATATTATACTGTTTTAACTATGTGAATATATTGCTCAGCAAGTTCCTCATTAAAAGGACTATTTTACCATGTAAATTAACTTGTATCCCTTTTTTCATTCCTGCAGAGACTGCAGAAATGCTGCTTTATTAATCATGCCTCTTTCCCATTTTGACCACCTTGGGATATTCAGATATCAGTATTTCTTAAATATATTTGTTTAAGGGAAGTGTCTATGCCTGTTGAAGATGCTGTTTAATAAGATCTAGTTTTAAAAATAAACTTTCAGCCTTGGTTCCATTGGACAAGGGGTTCACAAAATCGTATTGATGTCTGTATGTATTGGTGTGGAAATGCTGTGTATGTTCTCCTTAACTTGAAAACAATTTAAAGTATAAATCTGAAATTTTGAGGCTGTTTGGGGAGGATTTTAAATGTGTATGTTGGAGTTTTTTGAATGTTTATGCTTTTGATACTTGAGAAGTAATTTTATGTGAGAAAGAAATGCCTGTGATGGAAGAGAACTAGAACAGAGGCTCTTTAGAAATTTGATTTTTCTCCTTGTATGATGTGCTTTTTTTTTTTTATCAAGTTCATCAATTAGCTTCTTGTTTGTCATGATAAATTTTTTCAGTTTTTTAGCGTGATTGAACTTATTGAAAGAAATGGTTCAAGTACTAGCCTCCTCCGAGCCTTCAATGACCAGAATTGGTCAGACTGCATTGTCCAGTATCTTCGGTTACTGACTTCAGCATTCCTGAGGAATCGCGCAGACTTCTTCCAGCATTTTATTGATGATGGACTGTCTATCAAAGACTTCTGTACACAGGTTTGTTTTCGTATTTAATCCATTTCAATAGAAGAGATGCGAAAGGGGTAATTTTTTTATAAGAACCTGAGCATGTAGAACACTGTTGTTGTTTTGTTGTCAAGTCAACGCCAACTCCTAGCAACCCTGTGGATATTTGTGGCTATCACCTGTTTTTTTTTTTTTTTGACAAGGTGTGACCAGCAGTAGATTGCCAGGCCTTTCTTCCGCACAATAAATCTACAGCACCTGGTATTCCAAGATGGTCTTCCATCCAAATACTAATCAGACCTGACTCGGCATAGCTTCCAAGATCAGATGAGATCAGGCTCACTCAGTGCTTATAAAATTGCCCCAGAGCATACACATGTAAAAATAGGTGCTAGCATAACATAGTGTCTGCTTTTTCTGTGCAGATAAGCAGGATGAGACAGCCACACACTGGTGACATAATCTGATGGGGCAGGAGTGGGTTAGCTCTCACAGAGCTCAAAAGAGCCAGGATAAGGGCTTGGCTAGCATATACTAACCACGCCTACCACAGTGCCTGCCTGTTTCTACCCTCATATTTTCATCTACCAAGGCTAATGGATGCGTCCTCTTTGCTCCTGCTCTCTTAGAACAAAATGCCAAGAAAAAAGCATTTCAGCACTGCTACTCTCAGTCTCGAGAAGAAAAAAGAAACCCATCAAAGACCTCCTCCACAGTGCTTCCTCAAGTGTGCTATCTACCTTGACTACTCCATAGCTGATCTCATACTGGGTTGTAAAAAAACACCCAAGTTGCAGGAAGAAAATAAATTCCATGACCACCTGCGAACCCTGCGTTTGATGCCTTCGCTCTTCCCATGAAGTTGAGTCCTGCCTGCATGGCATCTAGATGTTCCTGAAGGCTAGCCAATCCAGGGACCATATCCCTCAGGACATCATCTCTGGCCATGCCTCCACAGAAAGGCCCCCACTTCTCTCCAGAATTATCTTTCTGCTGTGACTCTCCTTAGTCTGGCTTATAGAGCTCCTCCTTCTCCAAGACTCTCTCTAGCCTATCATGGTGCAACTATGAACATCCATGCTCCGGTTCCTCCCTTAGCGCCAAATAAAGTTTGTAACCATGGTGCGGCCTTCACAAGAAAGGTAAGACCCCATCTGCAATTCCAAAAAAGGATGGTCATATAACACTGGGCCCTGGGGAGGCTCTCACAAGACACTCCCCCTTACCCCCGCTCTAAAGACAAAAACAAATTGCTTTTAAAATCTCTGTGCTGAGGACTCTGAGTGCATTGATCCCTGAAAAGACCATCAAGCCAATGATAAACATGGAGAAGGAATCACACAGGTGTGATTGCAGCATGGACTCTTGATCCAGCCATCCGAAATGGGTAAGCAGCTGCCCCTCCTCTCTAGATAAAATTAGCACTGCAGATCCTCAGGCAGGCGTCCTAAAGAGGTGACTCTTCTCCTCCTGCTCTTACATTTGTACCCCCTTATACCAGCTACAACCTCCACACCTCACCGTCTGTTCTTTGATCTCTTCAGTAAATTTATGGCACAAGATCTCCTGCCTCTAAAGCCCATGAACTGTTAACCACCACCACCTGCAAAGACCCCTAACAAGGTAAGGTCACCCTTGCCTCCATCCCTGCACTGTCCCTAACCAGTATTTCCCTTGGACAGTGACAATGAGAGTCCCATCCCCAGAAACCTACCATCAATCCCCTATACAGTCACAGTTTTACAAACACTTGTTTTTCTCATTAAACATCAAGAAGTCACATCTCTCGTGCATGCAATCGCTGACATTCATAGGTATTGACAGACAACGCTATTATGAGCTATCTCCAGGAACAAGCAGGAATGTAGTCTTCACATATGAGTAACGTTGGTACTGATGGAGCCTGCGTGGTAACACTCCCCAATGTCCAATAAGAAAGCTTTTGGGAGTATCCCACTGCACCTGCGTAGCTGCCTTCCTGCCTTTCCAGCTCTTCCTCCTCAGTTCTTTATTTTCTGTGGAGCCGACAAGAAGCAATTCCTGTCACCGCAGAAAAATTGTCCTTTATTATTTTTTTGTGATCGTGTCTGCCTTCCCGTTGATGCTGGTACCGACCCCTGTCGGTGCATTCTTTCTTTCTTTCAAAAAAAAAAAAATTCTGTGAAGGAAGGAATATTTTATTCCTTCAGGTGCACAATGCCATCTTAGGCCTAGGCCTGTCCTTTTGTCTTTGACAAAATGGAAAAACCATCCAGTGGTTTTAAGAAGTGTTCCAAATGTGGCAGTTCCATTTCGGCCATAGACACCCTTGTCTGGTGTCTGAAATGCTTAGGACCGGATCATCAGCCATCAGAATGTCCTCTCTGTAGGAAGATGACAAAGAGAGGCCTACAGAACCGAGCTGCGAAGCTGGGCACCCTCTTTGCTTCCGATGCAGTCTCTAGCATCAACGTAATTGAGAGCTTCATCTTCCTCCAAGGGATCACAGGTATCCAAACCTAGGTCTTTGAAGACTGGTCGGCCCCTCAAGGGTAGATCTCCTTCTAAGCATCGAGATGCCTCGGGCGTTGCCCTGAACAGGGACACACCAGCCAAACAACCCCAGCAGGAGAATCTTGCCTCCAAAGCCTTAGTGGGGTCCCAGGATGCTCCCAAGGCCTCCACCTCTGGAGAGCTCCTGATGCCATGCTTAGGGATCATGGCCTGCATTTCTGGTACCGATACCCAAGCATTGGAAAGCTCCATGGGTCAACATATCCTGGCCATCAAGCGGAGCTTAGCGGCCTTACTGGCAGCCTCTGTACCGGTAAAGCCTTTACAGTCGATCCCTCAGGCTTTGATACCGGCTCCGGTACCGACACAGCCTGAATCAGCTTTTTTGCCGCTTACCACGCTACCGCCTATGCTGGCTTTCAAATCCGTTTACAGTACCGAGATTCCGGCACCGCAACCTCCGGCCACCGTTTTTAATCAGTACTGAGTACGTGCAGAGCAGGAACACCCTGCCCGTTGATTCTTTGAGTCTTCGGCCTCCAATTTGTCAGATGATGAATCTGCCGATACCTGGGACATGAGAACTATCCTGGAAGACCCATCTCTGTCTCCACAACATCGCCTGTCCCCTCCGGTGGACACGTCTTTCCAAGATGTTATTCAAGATGTTGCTTGGGGTCTGTCCATAATAGTGACATCGGAGAAAGAACCTAGGGCTGAAGAACTTGAAATTCTTCAGTACCCTACAGCTCCGAAGGAAGCTGCTACTCTCCCTATTCATCGCATACTTCATGACCTTATGCTTTGTATGTGGGAGACACCCCTTACCATCTCTCCAGATACCCGACGACTCAATGCCATGTATCGGGTACCAGAATGTCCTGGTTTTCAAAAGACACAATTACCGCACCATTCCATGGTGGTGGAATCGGCAGTGTGTTGAATAAAGAATACTAAGACTCATTCCTCAAACCCCCCCCAGGGAGGGAATCGAGGACCCTCGACACCTTTGATCAATGCTGTTTTCAGGCCTCCATGTTATCGGTCAGGATCAGTTCCTATGTACTGTATATGCGTATGTTCCTTAGAGAGGTGGCTAGGGATTTGGAGCGGCTCCTCTTCTCTCTGATGACCAGAGGACAGATTATCTCACCCTTGTAAAGCATGCTCAAAATGTTTCAAAATTTGTTAACAGGGCAACCTTTGACTGTTTTGAGTGCATCAGCAGAACTTCATCTTTCTCCAGGACCAAGCAGGAAGTCAGTCCTCACATATGGGTGACATCAACGTCGATGGAGCCCCTGCGGAGCATTTCCCCAGCTTTCTATGAAAGCCTTTGGGAATGCAGGCACGCATGCGCGGTCCCCTTCCCGCCTAAAGGTGTCATTTTGCTCAGTCTCTCTTTTTCTGTGAAGCCCGTCGGACGTGTGTCCTAGTCCTCCCGGAAAATAGTTGGATTTTTTTGCGGTTTGACGCTGGTTCCCCTCCCGCCGGGTTCGGTACACCGGTATCGAGCCTGATCTTATTTTTTCGGTTTTTGTCCTTCGTGGCTGGCGTTCGCGCCCTTTTTTTCTTTTTCCCTGGAAGGCCGGTCCTTTGACCTCGCGGGGACTCTTTTTTCCCCGATGGCTTCCAGTGGTTTCAAGAAGTGTGATTGGTGCAAGAAACTAATGTCTCTCACCGACACACACGACTGCTGCCTTCGGTGCCTGGGTCCTGACCACGATCCTAAGATCTGTGGACCATGTGGAAAGATGTCCTCCAAGGCGCTTCGAAGTCGTCAGCACCAAAAGGAAAGGCTTTTCTCTGACTCGGCCTCCGGCCGGACTCGAAACTCGTCTGAGGCCTCGACATCTCGGGAGTCTGATCCCGAGCACCGTCGGGGCTCCTCGGACAGGGGGTCCCCCGACCGGGAACGAAAGAGGAAGAAGCGGCTCGCGAGGGCGGCGTTGGAGGAGGTCCCTGGCTCCTCGAGAGCTAGGTCTCGGACCCCCGACCGCCATCCCGGACCCGTGGAACAGGAGAAGCCACAAAAAGTACCTCATGTGGAGCTGGAGTCTGCTGGACATGTAAGTCCTGTAGTCTTCGTGGACTCGCCTCCCAGAGAGCCGACGTCGGGCCCGGCGCCGCCGGGGCCCGAGTCTGTGGCTGCTGAGTCTCCTGAGCTGGGTCTCAGGCTGACAGCCTTGGAGTGCAGATTGTTTGCCTTCGTGGAACAGCAGCAGGCACTGATGGTCAGCCTGTCTGGCGCATCTGCCCCAACCACCGGGACATCGACGTCGAAGTCGACCCCGGAGACCGAGCCAATACTCGAGACCATGAAGGCTCGAGGTAGACCTCGGTCGCAGTCTCCCTCGACCTCCTGCTCGGGACCAAGGGCGTTGACGCCGGTGCCTTCGGCATCGGGGCGGGTGCTCACAGGCCCCGCGTGGTCGGAGCCCGATTCATCATCAGACGAGTCCGTCTGGGAGACGGAGGATGAGGAGTCCCCCGACACCTTCCTAACTCGGTGCGTCCCATCGGACTCACCGCAGTCTGAGCCCCGGAGTAGATCCCCCTCCGGAGGATACCCGGTTCTCGGAGTTCGTCCGGGATATGGCCACTGCGTTGGCTGTCCCTGCGGATCCCGAGGAGGAGCCTCGAGCTGAAGAGCTCGAGGCTCTCCAGTATGACTCTCCTCCGAAGGAGGCCTTTACTGTTCTGGTTCCTCCGATGCTGGAACGGCTCCTCTTCCGGATGTGGGAGGCACCGGCCTTGGTGCCGGTTCTAAGCAAGCGGGTCGATTCCATTTATCGACTCTGGAAGAGCCCTGGTTTTCAAAAAGCGCAGCTACCACACCATTCCATGGTGGTGGAATCGACCATGCATCGTCTCAAAAGTCAGAAGATGCATTCCGCGGTGCCCCCTGGCAGGGAGGCCCGGAACCTGGATGGTTTTGGTAGAAAGTGCTTCCAGGGCTCGATGCTTGCTTGCCGTGTCCAGTCTTACCAGCTGTACATGGGCATGTACTTGCGAGACCTGGCCAAGGAACTGGCCGGGTTCTCTGCTGGTCTCTCCGGGGAACCCTTGCAGAGGTTCAGGTCCTTGTCCTCGGGGATACGGGAATGCTCTAAGTTTATGTCCCGCGCTGCCTACGATGGCTTCGAGGCTTCGGCCCGTGTTGCGGCAGCCGGCATGGCGGCCCGACGCCAGGCGTGGTCGCAGTCATCGGACCTCGAGCCTTGGGCTCAGGACAAGTTGGTCAATGTCCCTTGCCGAGGTGAGAACCTTTTTGGCAATTCCATGACCGAGAAGGCCGCACAGCTCGAAACCGAGCACCTCACGAGGACAAGGCTGTCTAGAAATACGTCTGCCCCTTCTCAGATAAAGAAGGGCTCGGGTAAAAAGCCCTTTTACCTGAGGAAGGGCACTGCCTACAAACAGTTCCCACAGTACCAGGCCTCCCACGCTCCCCCACAGGGTCAGCAGGCCAAGGGGCAGGGGAATGGGCCCCGTAGGCAGAGGGCCCCCAAGCCTCCGGCTCCTGCTCCTACTCAGCAGGGTGGGGGTTTTTGACTCCTTAGGCATAGCCTCTCCATCCCTGCTCTCCCAACCCTGCACAGGAGGTCGACTTACCCTGTTTGCCCACAGGTGGCCACTCATCACTGGGGACAGTTGGGTGTTGAGCATCGTCCATAAGGGCTATATGCTACACTTCCAGCAGCTGCCTCCTCCATACTTCCCAGGGGAGCCTCCAAGGCCTCCCCTACACACAGATCTTCTCCTTCAGGAGCTCCAAGGTCTGTTGCGAGACAAGGCAGTGGAGCCTGTGCCTCCCCACCTCCAGGGTCAAGGGTTCTACTCCAGGTACTTTCTCGTACCAAAAAGAACCGGTGGCCTCCGGCCTATCCTTGACCTCAGAAATTTCAACAAGTTCCTAGAGAAAGAAAAATTCAAGATGCTTACTCTTGGAACACTTCTGCCCTACCTCCAGCAGGGAGATTGGCTATGCTCCTTAGATTTAAAGGATGCGTACACTCACATCCTCATTCATCCAGACCACAGAAAGTACCTCAGGTTCATTGTGGGAGGAAACCATTATCTGTGCAGAGTACTGCCTTTTGGCCTCACCTCCGCCCCCAAGGTCTTTACCAAATGCCTGGCAGTGGTGGTGGCCTACCTGAGGAATCAGGGTATCTTTGTCTTCCCCTATCTGGACGACTGGCTCATCAGGGGTCAGACATGCCAGGAGGCCAGACAAGCCGCCCTCCGAACTATTGCTCTTCTTCAAAACCTGGGGTTTGTCATAAACTTCGCAAAGTCCACTTTGCTCCCCCCCCCACCCAGAACTTGGAGTTCATAGAGCAAGGCTGGACTCTCTGCTGGCAAGGGCTTTCTTGCCAGAAGACAGAGCCCAAAGACTGATAAACTTGGCAAACCAGTTTCTCAACAGGTCACTGGTCTCCGCCAGACTCTGCCTGAGGCTTCCTGGCCACATGGCTTCGACAGTACATGTGACCCCCAATGCCCGGCTCCATATGAGGCCTGCACAGTGGTGCCTCAGAACTCAGTGGACACAGGCCACAGGGAGTCTCAGAGACAGAATAAGGGTGTCCAGACCATTCCTGAACTCCCTCCGCTGGTGGCTGCACCCACCCAATCTACTGCAAGGGGTGCCTTTTCAGATTCCTGGGTTCACAGTGGTGTTGACCACGGATGCCTCCCTGCAAGGCTGGGGAGCTCATTGTCTGGGCAAGTGCACCCAGGGCCTGTGGTCTCCCTAGGAGGCCACGCAGCAGATCAATCTACTGGAACTCAGGGCTATTCGTTTAGCCCTCAAGACTATCTCTCACACCCTGGCTCATCAGTCTGTCTTAGTTCAAACAGACAACCAAGTAGCCATGTTTTATGTGAACAAGCAGGGCGGCACTGGGTCCAGGCTCCTTTGTCAGGAGGCACAGGACCTTTGCTTGTTTGCTCTCAGGCACAACATGTTCCTCAAGGCTGTGTATCTCCCTGGCCAGGAAAACTACCTGGCAGACAGGTTGAGCAGGATTCTGCAGCCCCACGAATGGCAGCTCCATCCCTTAGTGGTTCAGAAGATTTTCCTGAAATGGGGACTTCCATCCATAGATCTGTTTGCCAGTCCATTGAACAAACAGCTGCCAAGGTTCTGCTCCTGGCAACTGCATCCTCTGCGGCTAGCAGCAGATGCTTTTCTGATTTCTTGGTCTCAGGGCCTCCTGTATGCGTTTCCTCCCACGCCCTTGGTGGACCGAACCCTATTCAAGATTCTACAGGACAAGGCCTCGGTCCTGCTGGTAGTTCCCAGATGGCCGAGACAGCCTTGGTTCCCACTTCTGCTTCAACTGGCAGTGGATCCCCCACTGCCTCTGGGGTTGCAGTCCGACCTTCTCTCTCAGGATCAAGGTTCCCTTCTGCACCTAAATCTCAGCGCTCTCAATTTTATTTATTTATTTATACATCTTTTCTATACTGCCACTTCCAGAGATCAGATGGCATGATGGCATAGAGGCTGCAAGGGTAGTTTTGGCTCCCTGGGGCCTATCTCAGGAAGTTGAGGAGGTTCTCCTATCCTCTAGAAAGCAGTCCACTAGGAAAACCTATGCCCTGAAATGGAAAAGGTTTTCTGTGTGGTGTCAGCTACGCACAGAAGATCCTTTCTCCTGTGCTGTACCAGTAGTGCTTCATTACCTACTGCACTTGTCCAATCAGGGACTTAAGTCCAATTCTGTTCGGGTCCACCTCTCAGCTCTAGCAGCTCACCACTTACTGGTGGAAGGACATTCTCTGGCGGTTCACCCCTTGGTGTCCTGGTTTCTCAGAGGCTTGCTCTTGCTCAAGCCTCCAATCCGTCCTCCTGCTCCTGAGTGGGAGTTGAATGTGGTCTTGCAGCAACTGACTCGCCCACCTTTTGAGCCGATGGCTACTTGTCCTCTCCGCTTCCTGTCCTGGAAGACACTCTTCTTGGTAGCCCTAACCTCGGCCAGGCGAGTGAGTGAGCTTCAGGCCCTGGTCTGTGACAGGCCTTACACCCGCTTCTATAGGAACAGAGTAGTCCTTAGCACTCATCCAAAGTTCCTCCCAAAGGTTGTCTCCTCTTTCCACCTCAACCAGGAGGTGGTTCTTCCGACATTCTTCCCTAGGCCTCATGCAAGCCAAGCTGAAGCAGTTCTGCATAGCCTGGACTAGGAGGGCCTTATCCTTCTACCTTGACCGTACGCAGGGGCATAGGAGGGCTACTCAGCTCTTCATATCTTTTGACCCTAATAATTTGGGGTTAGCTGTGTCCAAGCGTACCTTGTCCATCTGGGTGGCTGACTGTATCACCTGGGCTTACAGGGCGGCTGACCTTCCTTTGCAGGGTCGGGTCACGGCCCATTGTGTCAGGGCAATGGCTGCCTCAGTGGCTTATCTCCGCTCTGTACCGTTGGTAGACATCTGCAGGGCTGCAACTTGGTCCTCAAGCCAGACTTTTGCGGCCCATTACTGTCTGGAGAGGGAGTCCCGTAGGGACACTGCTTTTGGCCAGGCAGTACTCCGGAATCTCTTTGAGGTTTAGGCAACTCCTGCCCTCCAGCCCTCCGTTGGGCTACCGGTGGAGGTTCTTTCAGTGAAAAGCCTTTCTTTGATGCTGGGACTAGAGGGAGTTCTCTTGTTCAGCCTGGGTTCCTGGTAGCCCTGAGCTTGGGAGTCACCCATATGTGAGGACTGACTTCCTGCTTGGTCCTGGAGAAAGAGTAGTTACTCACCTGTAACAGGTGTTCTCCAGGAGCAGCAGGAATCAGTCCTCACAACCCTCCCTCCTCCCCTGGGATTTGCAGTTGTACATAGTTTATTTTACATTTTTGTGTGCTGTTTTTTAGCTATGTCATTTGACTGAGCAAGATGGCACCTTTAGGCGGGAAGGGGACCGCGCATGCGTGCCTGCATTCCCAAAGGCTTTCATGGAAAGCTGGGGAAATGCTCCACAGGGGCTCCATCGACGTCAATGTCACCCATATGTGAGGACTGATTCCTGCTGCTCCTGGAGAACACCTGTTACAGGTGAGTAACTGCTCTATCTGCATCGGTGCATGCAGGATTGCTTGGCTACGAGCATCAGATTTTGAACAATGGGTTCAAGATAAGCTGGGTAATGGCAAGGATTGGCAGGAGAAAGGCCTCTGTTAGAATCCGAGAACACCACTCTTAATTAGACTATCCAGATCTACAGCCAAGCCAGCTAGGAAAAAGGCAGCAAAAAAAGCTTTTTTCAATAATAATAAGTACTATCCTTCTTACACTCCTGCTGTGCAGTGTCAACACCATGCTCTTCAGAAGGGCAGCAGCCATCAAAAGAGCAAAAGAAGGCTCACTCTTAAGTCTCAACCACCTCAACAGACCCAGCCTTCTCAGGGTCATTGACTCCTTTCTGGAGAACATAGCCGTTCTGCCTCTGGAGATTCCAGATCCCATCCACATTCCCGGCAGACTCTGCCACTTTGCTCACAGGTAGCACCTTGTCACATCACAGCAGTGGACACTGTCTATTGTATGGGAGCGGTACAAGCTTCATCTACAAAGTTTGCCCCCCTCTGACTCCTCCAAGAGAGTTCCACTTTCAGCCCCTTCTTACTGCTCTTTTGCAAGAGGTCACTTCCCTTCTCTTCCAGGCTGCAATAGAGGAGGTTCCACCATCTCTGCAGGGAATGGGCTTCTATTCTCCATATTTCCTCATCCCAAAGAAAATAGGAGGATACAGGCCCATTCTGGACCTCAGAGAACTGAATAAGTACCTGATATGGGAGAAATTCAAAATGATTATCCCCTATCTCCAGAGTCAGGATTGGCTCTGTTCTCTAGATCTAAAGGAGGCATATACTCACATACTTATTCACTCACAGCACAGAAAGTTCCTGCGCTTCATGTATCAATAGAGTCCTGCCTTTTGGTCTCGCCTCTGCCCCAAGAGTCTTCACAAAGTGCATGGCGGTAGTAACCACATTCCTAAGGACTCTTGGGATATTTGTCTTCCCTTACTTAGACGACTGGCTCATTCGAGTAAACATCTCTCTAGAGGCCAGTCTGTCCCTGTCTCGCACCATGCAAGTATTGCAACATTTGGGATTTGTGGAAGATTTATTAAAGTCCCAACTCGATCCCTCTCAAACACTAGAGTTCATAGGGGCTCTTCTGGACACTCAGTAATCAAGGGCATTTCTGCCCCAACTCCATTGTGCTTGACTCATTCAGTTAGCATCTCAGGCATGTCTCAAGAACTTTCTCACTGCTCGAGAACTGCTACAACGTCTGGGTCATATGGCATCAAGAGTGTATGCCGGTTCCCTATGTTCGTCTACATATGCTCAATGGACACTGGCTTCCCAGTGGTCTCAGGTATCGGGTCGCCTGGGAGACAAGATAATGGTCTCTACCCAACTAATCTCGTCTCTCCAGTGGTGGCAATCCCCAGAAATCCTCCTGGTAGGGTCACCTTTTCAGATGCCAGCACATCAATGTACCCTGAATACGGATGCGTCCAAATTGGGCTGGGGAGCCCATCTGGACAATCTCTCCACTCAGGGGCTTTGGTCTTATCAGGAGTCACAACTCCACATAAATCTGCTGGAACTCAGAGCCATCCACAATGCTCTCAAAGTGTTCCAGGACCATCTTCACGCATGCCACCCCCTGCAAAAGCAGAATAACATCAGAAACAGCCACACTTTTAAACCACACATCAAAAACAAGTGGGAAGTAGTGGGCAGAACAAAATCAATGCAAATTACACACAAGCCAGGTAAATGCTGGAAAGCAATGAGCACAAATGCTCGAAGCTTAGCCAACAAAATTTCGGACCTGGAAACCCTAATGGTGGAAACAGGTTTGGACATTGTGGCCATTACAGAAACATGGTTTAATGAATCACATGATCGGGATATAGCCATAGCTGACTATAATCTATTCAGAAGAGACAGAGAAATGGAAAAGGAGGAGGAGTAGCCTTGTATGTCAAAAGCAATATTAAAGCTACTGAAATGCAGGGGACATGGGGATAAGAAGAAGCGCTCTGGATTGCGTTGGAAAGAGGAGCTGGCACTGTCATCCATATTGCTGTAGTCTACAGACCTTCGACTCAAATTGAAGAGAGAACGAATTGATTATAGATATTGCCAAGATAGCAACAAAGGGGGAAGCGATCATATTGGGTGACTTTAATCTACTTGATGTGGATTGGATTACTCCTTCTGCACATCTGGAAAGAAGCAAAAAAATAGTGGATGCTCTCCAAGATGCATTACTTAGACAAATGGTGATGGAACCAACCAGGGAAAGCTCAACGCTGGATGTAGTGCTCACCAACGGTGATAGCGTGTCGAATGTCAGTGTGAGTGCCCCTGTGAGCAACAGCGACCATCACACGGTGTGGTTTGAGATAAAAGCCATGGTACAGGCCAATCATAGCAAGCTCAAAGTCCTAAACTTCAAAAACACTGCCTTCAATAAAATGGCCAAGTACTTAAAGGAGGAGATGGCGGGGGTGGAAGGAGAATAAGGGAAGTGGAATTGCAATGGGCTAAACTAAAGGTGGCAATAAATGGGACAACAGATAAATATGTAAGAAAAGTAAATAAAAACAAGAGGACAAGGAAACCTATTTGGTTTTCCAAAGAGGTGGCTGCTCAAATAAAGGCAAAAAACACAGCTTTCGCAAAATTCAAAAGCTTGCAAACAGAAGAACACAGAAATGAATACAGGATCAAACTCAGAGTCTAAAAGAGAAATAAGGATAGCAAAATTAAAGGCAGAGGAAAAGATGGCTAAAGATGTTAAGGGTGGCGACAAAACTTTCTTCAGGTATATTCGGGAAAGGAAGAAGATCAGAGTTGGAATTGCAGGACTCAAGTGCTGGGAAAGGACTCGTGGAAAGTGACACTGAAAAAGCGAAATTGCTAAACAAATACTTCTGCTCTGTTTTTACTAAAGAAGATCCTGGAGATGGACCAGCTGTGACTCCGAAATATAAAAATGGGAATGAAGTAGATACCACACCATTCACAGAAGATGAGGTGTTAGAACAACTTGCTAAACTGAAAGTGGACAAAGCTATGGGACCGGATGGGATACATCCCAGGATACTGAAAGAGCTCAGAGAGGTTCTTGCAGGACCGTTAAAGGATGTCTTCAACAGATCCTTGGAAACAGGAGTGGTTCCTCAGGACTGGAGAATGGCTGATGTTGTACCTCTACACAAAAGTGGTGACAGGGAAGAAGTGACAAACTACAGGCCCGTGAGCCTTACCTCGGTGGCGGGAAAAGTAATGGAGGTGCTCCTGAAAGAGCGAATAGTGAACTTACTCAAAACCAACAGGTTGCAAGATCCGAGGCAACATGGTTTTACCAAAGGATGGTCTTGCCAAACAAATCTGATTGAGTTCTTTCACTGGGTGACCAAGGAACTAGATCAGAGGCATGCAATGGATGTCATCTACCTGGATTTCAGAAAAGCCTTTGATACTGTTCCTCATAGGAGGCTTGTCAATAAACTCAGTAGCTTGGGGATGGGTCCCAAGATGGTAAACTGGATTAGAAATTGGTTGACTGACAGACAACAGAAGGTGATGGTACATGGAGCTCACTCGGATGAGAGGAAGGTGATTAGCGGGGTGACCCAGGGTTCGGTCCTGGGCCCGGCACTGTTCAATGTATTTGTGAGTGATATTGCTTAAGGACTGTACTACCTTTTTAACTTTCGAAAGGGAGACTATGATAAAATGAGGAATATAGTTAAGAAAAAACTAAAAGGAGCGGTTGCAAAGGTTAAAGACTTACATCAAGCTTGGGTGTTGTTTAAAAATACTGTTCTGGAAGCCCAGACCAGCTGTATTCCACGCATTAAGAAAAGTGGAAGAAAGTCCAAAAAACTGCCAGCATGGTTTAAAGGTGAGGTCAGAGAGGTTGTTGCTGCCAAAAAAGCATCTTTCAGGAAATGGAAAAAAGAGCCAAATGACGAAAACTGGAAACAGCACAAGCACTGGCAAGTTAAATGCAAAGCATTGATAAGGCAGGCAAAGCGAGAATTTGAGAAGGAACTTGCTACAGAATCAAAAACACGAAATAAAGACTTTTTCAAGTACATTCGTAGCAAAAGGGCCTGTGAGAGAGTCAATTGGACCATTAGATGTTAGAGGGGTAAAAGGGGCAGTAAGAGGAGACAAGGCGATAGCGGAGAAACTGAATGAATTCTTTGCTTCGGTCTTTACTTTGGAAGATGTAGGGATGTTACCCAAGACTGAAGTGGTATTTAAAGGTGATACTGCAGAGGAATTGAGAGAAATATCGCTACACCGGGAAGATGCATTACAACTATTTGATAAACTGAATAGTAGCAAATCACCTGGACCGGATGGTATACATCAAAGACTGTTGAAAGAACAGAAATATGAGATTGCAGACTTGCTATTAGTAATCTGTGAACTTTCATTAAAATCATCTGTAATACCTGAAGATTGGAGGATCGCCAGTGTAACGCCAGTTTTTAAAAAGGGTTCCAGGGGTGATCCGGGAAATTACAGACCGATGGGCCTGACGTCAGTACCGGGGAAAATGGTAGAAACCATCATAAAGAACAAAATTACACAGCATGTAGATAGTCATGGCCTAATGGGAGACAGCCAACATGGCTTTAGACAAGGAAGATCTTGTCTTACTAACCTGATATGTTTTTTTGAAGGTGTGAATAAACAGGTAGACAAAGGTGAGTCAGTTGATATAGTGTATCTGGACTTTCAGAGAGCCTTTGACAAGGTCCCTCATCAGAGACTTTTGGCAAAACTAAAAAGTCATGGGATAGGAGGCAGTGTACTATTGTGGATCGGGAACTGGTTAAAAGATAGAAAGCAGAGGGTAGGGCCAAATGGCCCATTTTCCCAATGGAAAAAGGTGAATAGTGAAGTACCCCAGGGATCTGTACTGGGTCCGCTACTTTTTGACATATTCATAAATGATCTGGAAAAGGGAATAACTAGTGAGGTTATCAGATTTGCAGATGACACAAAACTGTTTAAAGTTGTTAAAACCCAAGAGGACTGTGGAAAACTGCAGGAGGATCTGGATAAATTGGAAGACTGGGCATCCAAATGGCAGATGAAATTTAATGTGGACAAGTGCAAAGTTATGCACCTAGGGAAGAACAACCCAAACTATGGTTACACAATGCAAGGTTCCACATTGGGAACTACCACCAGGAAAAAGATTTAGGAGTCATCGTGGATAACATGTTAAAACCCTCCGCCCAGTGTGCAGCGGCGGCCAAGAAAACCTATAGAATGCTAGGTATCATAAGGAAAGGAATGGAAAATAGAACAAAGGATATTATAATGCCTCTGTATCATTCCATGGTATGACCGCATCTTGAATATTGTGTGCAATTCTGGTCGCCGTATCTTAAAAAGGATATAGCGTTATTAGAAAAGGTACAGAGAAGAGCCACCAAAATGGTAAAGGGGATGGAAGGCTACTCCTATGAAGAGAGGCTAAAAAGGTTAGGGCTCTTCAATCTGGAAAAGAGACGGCTGAGGGGGAGATATGATAGAGGTCTATAAATTAATAAATGGAGTGGAACTGGTAAACGTAGATCGATTGTTTACGCTATCAGAATATAGAAAGACTAGGGGACATGTAATGAAACTACAGGGTAAACTATTTAAGTCAAATAAGAGAAAATATTTTTTCACTCAACGTGTAATCAAACTCTGGAATTTGTTACCGGAAGATGTAGTAAGAGCTGTTAGTGTAGCTGGGTTTAAAAAAGGTTTGGACAAGTTCCTGGAGGAAAGGTCCATAAACCATTATTAAAAAGGGACCCAGGATATCAATGCTTGACCCAATACAAGCATTGTGGAACCTGTGTCTTTAGGGGATACTGCTAGGTACGTATGACCTAGATTGGCCACTGTTGGAAACAGCATACTTGGCTTGATGGACCAAGGTCTGACCCAGTATGGCATATCTTATGTTCTTATGTTCTTATGACTGAATGGAAAAGTCTGTCTTTTTGCAGATGACACAAAAATTTACAACAGATTGGAATCCCCCGAGGGAGTGGTTAACATGAGGAAAGATCTACAAAAGCTGGAAGACTGGTCTAATGCTTGGCAACTATGATTTAATGCAAAAAAGTGCAGTGTCATGCATTTGGCTAGCAGAAATCCAAGGGAAATGTACGAGATAGGGGGCGAGAGGTTGGTATGCATGGTTCAGGAGAAAGACCTTGGTGTGATTATCTCTGATGATCTCAAGGTGGCAAAACTGTGTGACAAGGCGGTGGCAAAAGCCAGGAGGATGTTGGGCTGCATACAAAGAGGGATTACCAGCAGAAAGGAAGAGGTGAGGCCTCACTTGGAATACTGTGTTCAGTTTTGGAGACCATATCTTGCAAAAGATGTAGAAAGACTGGAAACTGTTCAGAGGAAGGCGACCAAAATGATTTGGAGCCTGCGTCAGAAGCCTTATGAGAAGAGACTTGAAGACCTAAATATGTACACTTTGGAGGAGAGGAGGGACAGGGGAGATATGATTCAGACCTTTAAATACTTAAAGAGAAATGATGAACAAACAAACCTCTTCCAAAGACGGGGAAGCTGTAAAACTAGAGGGCATAACATGAAGCTGCAAGGTGGTAAATTGAAAGGCAATGTCAGGAAATATTTCTTCACTAAAAGGGTGGTGGATGCTTGGAATGCCCTCCTAATGAAAGTGGTGGGGGCAAACACGGTGACAGAATTCAAAACGGCATAGGAAAAACACAGTGGATCCCTTTACAGCAACAAGATAAAAACAAAATAAACGGTACCATCTAATTTCTGAACCATCTAATGTCTCAAATAGGGGTGTCCTACATGGAGTGGTGGGTTCACCCCTAAACAAAGACATGGTATGGGGTGGCCTGCACAGAGCGACAGGTGCACCTACTCTTACCATCTTGCTGGGCAGACTAGATGGTCCATGCTGGTCTTTATCTGCCATCATTTTCTATCTTCGATTCTGCACAGTTCTAGTCCAGACGGACAATCAAGTAGCCATGTTCTACTTGAACAAGCAGGGTGGAATGGACCCTATGCAATGAGGCCCTGCATCTGTGGGCTTTTGCCATTCAGCACCACATTCAACTTCTTGTGGTGTATCTTCCAGGCAAACACAATGTCTTGGCAGACAAACTGAGTCGAGTCCTTCTACCCCATGAGTGATCTCTCCATGTAGACAAGGTCGCTCATGTTTTTCAGATCTGGGGAACCCCAGAGGTAGACTTGTTCGCAAGTCCTCAGAATGCCAAACTTCCTTGCTTCTGCTCCAGGACTCTTGCACTGGACAGTCAGCAGATGGATGCTTTTCACCTCCACTGGGGTCAAGGCTTCCTTTATGCCTTCCCACCCATTCCCCTCATTCCCAATACTCTTTTCAAGCTCCAGAGAGACAAGGGCTACATGATACTCATATCCCCATGCTGGCCACGACAACCGTAGTATCCTCTCCTCCTACGTCTGTCTCGGGCTCAACCTGTAGATCTGAGATCTGCTCCAGATCTCCTCTCTCAGGAGGAAGGGATGCTGCTCCATCCCAATCTGCAGTCCCTACCTCTTACAGCATGGCTGCTGAAAGCATAGCCTTCCAGGACTTTAACCTCTCTCAACAGGTAAAATATATTCTTTTAACTTCTAGGAAGCCTTCCACAGACGCTCCTACGCCTTCAAGTGGCATAGATTCTCTCTCTTATGTTCGCAGAGGGCGCTTAACCCCCTTTCAGCTCCGGTGGATGCATTACTTGAATATCTTCTCCACCTGTCTTCCTCTGGACTCAAAACCAATTCGGTAAGAGTACACCTAAGTGCAATTGTGGCTTCTCACATGCCTTTAGATGGTCAGCCCATCTCTTCTCAGCCGCTTGTAGCATGCTTCCTGAGGGGTCTTCTATTAAACCTCCCATTAAGCCCCGCCAGTGGCATGGGATCTTAATGTTGTTTTAGGACAGCTTCTCAAGCTGCCCTTTGAACCTCTAGCCACTACTTCTCTGAAGTTTCTCACCTGGAAGATCATCTTCCTTATTGTCCTCACTTCTGCAAGACGCATTAGTGAGCTCCAGGCTTTGGTGGCTGACCCTCCTTATACACGATTCCACCATGATAAGGTAGTCCTTACTTTATGCCAAAGGTGGTCTTGCCCTTCCATTTAAACCAGTCAGCTTACCTCCCTGTCTTTTTCCCTAGATCTCATTCCTCTAGGGCAGAAGCAACCCTTCACACTCTGGATTGCAAACGTGCCTTGACTTTTTATCTACAGAGAACTCGAGAGCACAGAAAAGCTTCCCAGCTTTTCATCGCCTTTGACTCGAGTCACCTGGGATTGCCAGTATCCAAGTGAACTCTCTCCAGATGGATAGCAGATTGCATCTCCTTTGCTTATGAAAGTGCAGGACTCTCTCTCGAGGGTCATATCACTGCACATAATGTTCGGGCCATGACTACCTCTATGACAAATCTACGCTCTGTAGCGATTGATGAGATATGCAAAGCAGCAACTTGGTTTTCTGTCCACACTTTTGCTGCTCACTATTGCCTAGACAAGGACTCCCGCCAGGATGCCTTGTTTGGCCAAGCTATTCTCCAGCATCTCTTTCAGACTTAGATCAACTCCTACCCTCCATCCCAGATTTCGATACCAGACATCCTTGAAGGACATATGACCCACTTAGTTATGCCTGTGCTTCACAGCTCACTCTGAGGTCATCTCTCTGGCATCTCCGAGCTAGGAAGTCCCATATGTGAAGACTACATTCTTCTTTGTTCCTGGAGATAGTGTAGGAGTTGTACTTTTCCTCCTCTTCTCCTCTCCTCTCCTTTTATCTCGGCTACAAACTCAACTGAGGAGGGAGAGCTGGAAAGACAGGAAGGCAGCTACGCAGGCGCAGTGGGATACTCCCAAAAACTTTCCTATTGGACGCTGGGGAGCGTTCCCACTGGGCTCCGTCGATACAAACGTTACCCATATGTGAAGACTAAATTCCTGCTGTTCCCAGAGATCACCTGTTACAGGTGAGAAACTACGCTTTCCTTACTATCCAACAAGTGACCATAACTTCTGTGGTCCATCTGGTTGCTGTCTCAGTCACCACCAAATTATTCCTTTGCCTTCTGGACCATTTTGCAGGGGCCACGCATATTCACTAACCATTCTTAACATGCACCACCTGCAATGGAAACCTACAAAAGCATTGGAACCAACACACCCAACTTTTATCTCATAAGATCACTATCAACCCCTCCATTCAGAAAGCCCTGGCTAGTGGATAAATCAAGACAATCCATTTCACAGCAGACTGTTAAATCAACCTCAGCTGCAGCTAATCCTGACAACAGATGCGTCCAAGTGGGGCTGGGGAGTCCAATTCCTATGTCCGTGAACAAAGGAGACTTGGTTATTTTATTTTTATTTAATAGGCTTTTTATTCCGCTTTATCATTTCAATCAAAGCGGTTTACATTGTAACTTAAACTTAGTAATGTACATTAAACAGGGACATTGATAACTTGGATTTTTCTGAGGCAGTGAAGGGTTAAGCGACTTGCCCAAGTCATCACATCAACTTCTTGGAGCTTGGGGCCATTGAATACACTCTCTGAGTGTTCAACTCATGAATCTTAGACCAAATCACTGTGTTCCATTCCATTTATTCATTTAATATACAGCCTCTCACAGAGCATTAGGCGGGTCACAATTAAAATGTAGATAAAAATCAAAATTAGTAACATAAACCTACATTCAAAATACAAAAACCAAATCAATAACTATCTTTTTACAACTAAAATAGTTCTCTGATATAGTCAAATAACTAAGAATTAGTTTTCATAAAACTGACCCCGAACTTATTGTCAAAGTTAATTAGAGTTATTCAGGGACCAAAATAACATTCAACTAAGCCTTCACTTTTTTCCTAAACTGCAAATTACTCAGCTGCCTTTAAGTTTTGAGACAATAAGTTCCAGAGAGCCGGGACTGTAATAGGCAAAGGCTGTCTTATGAGTAATATAGTTAAATATACTTGCGATGTTGAAGGTCATAAGAGTAACTTCTGTTGAGAGGATTTTAGTTGGCACCCAGGAATATGATCAACCAAATGTCACAAAATTTTGAGGAATGCCCTTAAACAAAGCTTTCTCCAGGAACAAGCAGGAAGTCAGTCCTCATATATGGGTGATGTTGGTGCTGATGGAGCTCAAAGAAAACCTTTGGGAGATGCCACCACTTATGCTTGGTCCCCTTCCTGCCTAAGGGTGCCATCTTACTCAGTCTTCCTTTTTCTGCGGAGCCCAACAGTCATCTTTTTTCTTCCCTTGGAAAATAGTTGATATTTTTGTGCATAAAACTGCCCTTCTTCTCCGGTTAGCACCGGTCTCTTTTCTGCTTCCGAGCCCCATTGCCCTGGCATCGAGCCTTGGAACTGTTTTTTGTCCAGCGTGGTTTTGTGCCCTTTTTCTAACCGCTGGCTGTGTCGAGGGTCTTCGACCTCGCAGGGGTCCTTTTTGCCCCAATGGCCAAGTGGGTTCAAGAATTGTGGTCGATGGGCAAAGAACAGGTCCCTAACCAATACACACGACTGCTGCCTCCGGTGTCTAGGTGCCAACCATGACCCCAAGATTTGCACCCTTTTCAAAACGATGTCTGCGAAGGCCATCCAAAGCTGTTGGTAGAAGCAAGGTGACATCTTTCACAGGTCAGATACTGCCCCGGTATCTCCGGTAGCCTCGTGCTGTAAGGCCCCACATGGATCCTCTGAGTCATGTAAAGCCTCCATGGCACCCGATCGGGTCTGTGGACACTCCGACAAGGGTTCCCTGGAGTTTGAGAAGAAAATAAATCCTTGAGGACCTTATCCTGGGAATTGGACAAATAGGCAAGTCCCATGCTAGGTCCCACAGTTCCCGGAGGGTATCTGAGGAATCGGAGTGGCCAGTGAAGGTGCCCAGAACAGACGCCGAGGCCTCCAGTGATGGATCACCATCCTCCGAGGCCTGTCCCGTCAAAGACTCCCTCCCCTCACTGACGATGGACCGGTCACCCCAGTGTCTGCGTCAAAGGATGCAACTCCTGAGTTGGAAGCCAGGATAATGATATTGGAATGCAGTGTGTCACTGCCTTTCTCGCCTCACAGCATGTATCGATGCCCAGCCCCATCGGTGCTTGCACTGAGACCACAGGGACCTTGACATCGAGGACTCCCCCGGGCTGCCAAGATGATCCTCAAGAGCCCTGAGCCTCAAGCTGATCCTCAGCAAGGGTCTTGATCCTGCTCCCAGGCCTTTGGAGTGAGATCTTTCCTGGCAAGCACTTGGGCTCTGGCCAAGCAGCCGCTGTGGGTCACAGAGGACCCGACCCGAGCCAGACGCCTCAAGCGCCATCCGGTCTTGAGTTCTCAACGGACTACTCAGACTGGGAGTCCAAGGACGAGGCTTCTCCGGAGACGCATAAATACTGTGATTTCTTCTCGGACTCCTCTCCCCTGGTGTCGCGGCGCTGGTCTCCACCCAAGGACACATTCATCGAGTTTGTCTGGGAACATGGCAAAAGCCTTGTCTCTCACCGCAGAGTCGGAAGAGGACTCTCACACAGAGGAGCTTGAAATCCTCAAGTATGAGGCTTCACCTAAGGAGGTCCTGACAGTCCCTGTCCCCACCACTCTCAGGTGACGCCTCCTTCGGATGTGGGCGACACTGGCATCAGTGCCTGTAGTTAGCTGACACCTCAACACCATGTACTGGGTCCAGCGGGGCCCCGACTTTCTGAAAGCGCAACTACCACACATCTCTATAGTGGTAGAGTTGACCTTCGCTGGCAGAAAAGCCCAAAGACTCACTCCTCTGTGCCCCCAGGCAAGGAGTCCCGCGCCCTTAACACCTTTGGGTGCAAATGCTACCAGATCTCGATGCTGGGGTGCTGAATTTAAGATTACCAGCTGAATATCGGCATGTATCTCCAAGACCTAGAAAAAGAACTTGCAGGTTTCTCGGCGGGTCTCAGTGGAGATCACCTCCAGCAATTCCAAACCCTCAAGAAGTGTGTGAGGGAGTGCTCGAAGTCGATATCTCGAGCTAACTATGATGGTTTTGAGTCCAACGTGAGGGTGGCCACTGCAGGCATCTGTGCCCGACGCAAGGCCTTGCTCCAAGCATCAGTCCTCGAGCAGTGGGACAAGGTGAAAGTCCTCAATGTCCCCTGTCTCGATAAAAACCTCTTCGGAAAGCCAATGGAGGATAAGGCGGTGGAGATTGAGACCAAGTTCATCACAAGGACTCGGTTCTCCGGGAAGACCTCCACCCTTCCCAAGAAGAAACCATCAGGGAAGAGGTCCCCTTTTCATAGAAAAGGCCAACCTTACTGAGGCTATCCCCAGTACCAAGTCCCCCCAGACCCCGCAGTAGGGTCACCAGGGCAAGGGAGCAGGCCAAGGCCAACGCAAGCCTAAGGGATCTAAGCCCCAAACACTGGCTCCTGCCCAGGTTAGGATGGGGTTTAGACTCCCTGAGCATAGCCTCTCCTCCTGGGGGGAGCAGCTGCCAACAAGGGGGCGTCTGATCCACTTTGCCCATCGGTGGCCGGTCATAACCACCAACACCTTGGCCCTCCAGGTGGTCAGAGAAGGCTACCTCCTTCACTTGGACCGGACATCTCCCTCTTTCTTTCCAGGAGAGCCCCCACAGACTCTCCTGCACCAGGCCCTGCTACTGCAGGAACTCGCAGGCCTCATCAGTGACGGAGCACTGGAACCAGTACCTCTCCACCTCAGGGGCAAGTAGTTCTACACCCTTTATTTTCTGATCCCAAAAAGAACAGGGGGCCCAAGACCCATTTTGGACTTCTGAAACCTGAACAAGTTCCTGTTGCGGGAGTTCAAGATGCTCTCTCTTGGAACATTGCTGCCCTACCTCCAGCAGGGAGATTGGCTATGCTCCTTGGACCTAAAGAATGCTTACACCCACATCCTTATTCATCCCAGTCACAGGCAGTACTTAAGGTTCATGGTCGGAGGCGATCACTACCAGTACAGGGTACTATCCTTCGGCCTATCCTCCACACCAAGAGTCTTCACCAAATGCCTGGCAGGGGTGGTTGCCTACCTCGATCTCCAAGGGGCCTTCATCTTCCCAAAGCTGGATAACTCGCTCGTAAAGGGGGACATGGCTACTGAAGTGCAACAGACCACGGCCCGCACCATCAAAGTCCCGCAGCATTTTGGGTTTGGAGTAAACCACCCCAAGTCTCACCTCACTCCAGTGCAGGACTTGGAGTTCATAGGAGCTCAACTGGACCCTCCAGGCCAGGGCCTTTCTTCCCTTGGACAGGACAGATCGCCTTAGGGCCCTGGCCATTGAGGTGCAACACCATCACACAGTGTCAGCGCAGTCTATGCTCCGCCTTCTGGGCCACATGGCATACACAGTTCATGTGGTTCCCAATGCCCACCTTCACATGCGGGTGGCTCAATGGTGTCTCCGCTCACAGTGGACTCAAGCTACTGGCAGGCTCCAGGACAGGATCTTACTGTCCCGTCAGCTAGCAGAGTTGCTAGACTGGTGGCAGGGCACACAGCACCTACAGGAGGGCATGCCCTTCCAGTTCACAAATTCCCAGAGGGTTCTCACCACGGATATGTCCCTATTGGGCTGGGGTACCCACTGCGAGGAACTATGCATGCAGGGCAACTGGTCCATAGCAGAGAGCCAGCAACAGATCAACCTGCTGGAGCTCAAGGCCATTTTTCTGGCAATCAAGGCCTTCTACCACCACCTGCAGAATCAAATGGACAACGAGGTTGTGATGTTTTACCTGAACAGGCAGGGGGTCACAGGGTCTCAGTGCCTCTGCCAGGACAGGGAATGCTCCTCAGGGTGGTCTACCTGCCGGGCCAAGACAGTGACCTCGCGGCTAGTAGACAGGCTGAACAGAGTCTTCCAGTTGCACAAATGGTGACTAAACCCCAGGGTGGCACAGCAACTCTTTCAACTCTGGGGAACCCCAAGTCTGGACCTCTTCGCCAGCCCGACCAATGCTCAGCTGCCCCACTTCTGCTGTCCCCAACTGCATCCATCGTGGGTAGTAGCGGATGCCTTCCCCATCTCATGGTTGGAGGGCCTTTTGTATGCCTTCCCTCCTACGCCACTAATCACCCAAACCCTCTTCAAGGTCCTGTGGGACAAGGCCTCCAGATCCTGGTGGGCCCTGTGGTAGCCTGGGCAGCCTTGGTTTCCCCTGTTTCTTCTCCTCTCAATGGAGCTCCCTTTCCCTCTGGGGAACGCCCCGGGGCTACTGACCCAGGAGGAGGACTCCCTTCTTCACCCCAACTTGGGGTCCCTGTCATTAACAGCATGGCTGCTGAACAGGTAGCCTTAGCACCCTTCAACCTCCTAAGGGAGGTAGAAGAAGTTCTCCTGGCCTCTCGCAAGAACTCCACAAGATGGGCATATGCCTTCAAGTGGCATAAATTCTCAGTATGTTGTGTAGAGCAACAGGTTGACACGTTATCTTGCCAGGTGCATACGGTGCTACAGTACTTGCTCCACCTTTCACAAACCGGACTCAAGTGCAGCTCCATCAGAGTGCACTTGAGTACGCTCTTGGCACACCATCATTCCATAGACGGCAAACCTCTTCCTGCGCAGCCCCTCATTACCTGATTTATGCAGGGTCTTCTGCTCTCTAAGCCCTCCCATCTGCCCACCCCCAGTAGAATGGGACCACAACCTGGTTATGACGCAGCTCACCAAGCCGCCTTTTGAACCTCTGACTACCTGCCATTTGCATTATCTCTCCTGGAAGTTCGTCTTTCTGGTGGCTCTCATCTCTGCCCGCAGAGTCAGCGAGCTTCAGGCCTTGGTGGCCAAGCCACTTTACAGCAGTTTCTACAAGAATAGGGTCATACTTCGCACCCACCCTAAATTCCTTCCAAAGGTGGTATCTGCCTTCCACCTCAATCAGGAGGTGGTGCTCCCCACCTTCTTTCCATGGCCCTACACCGACAGGGTGTCAGCCATTCTCCGTACTCTGGATTGTAAGAGGGCCCTGTCCTTCTACCTGCAATATACCCAGGGCCACCGCAAAGCTTCACAGCTTTTCGTTTCCTACAACCCCAGTTGACTGGCAGAGGCTATTACCAAGCAGACCCTGTCCACCTGGGTGGCAAACTGCATCGCTTCCGCCCACGATTAGGCTGGGCTCTTGTTGGAGTGCCGGGTTACGGTGCGCAACATCAGGGCTATGGCAACCTCAGTTGTGACACTATAAAGAGATCCTCACAGAGACGTGCTTCAATTGAAAAGTAGTCCTCAAATCACAAGAAAGCTAAGTAGTATACTATTCTAAACCGTGCGATGTCATTGAGAGTTCATGCCTAGACGGCATAAGTACGAAGCGGATTGCTGAAGTTTTGAAAAAAGTTACAACTTGAGTATGCTACATAAGGAACTGTTTGGATACAAGGTGTTTCTTGTGATGAGTGCTATAGTTAAAATCCAATAAAAACGGCGAAAAGTTTTAAATAAAGGTCCTTGATGTTCCAAAGACACCATAACAGTAGACGTAAGTCTCTTGGTGGCTTAAGTTCTGAGACCTGTTTTTCGCTGGTTACTTATTGGTTTTGTAGTGTGAATTTGAAACCTAATTTTCCCAAAGTTTTGTTTGTATTGAACGTATCCCGCTTTATAGTGACAGTACGCGTTCAGAAACTGACCATTTCTAGTAACCTCAGTTGTGAGACTATGCTCTGTCCCTATGGCAGATATCTGCCAGGCCGCCACCTGGTCCTCAGTTCACACCTTTGCAGCTCACTACTACCTGGAGAAGGAGTCTCGACGGGACAGTGCCTTCGGCCAGGCTGTACTCCATAATCTGTTCGGGGTTTAGGCAATTCCTACCCTCCGACCCTTCTTGTTCAGGCTACTGGAGCGGTGGTTCTCCCTGGACACTGGGGTCAGAGTCTTTCCTCAGACTTGCTTGCAGCTGCTCACGGCTGGGCCATGTTTTTTCTGCAGGTTCTCGGCAGCCTGTAGCTAGGGAGTCCCATATGTGAGGACCGACTTCCTGCTTGTTCCTGGAGAAAGCATAGTTACTCACCTGTAACAGGTGATCTCCAGGAACAAGCAGGAATGAGTCTTCACATAATGGGTATCGTCGGTATCGACGGAGCCTGCGCGGGAATGCACCCCAGCGTCCAAAAGGAAAGCTTTTGGGAGCATCCCACAGCGCCTGCGTGCTGCCTTCCCGCCTTTCCTAACCGCCTCTCTCCTGTTCTTCTTTTCCGCGGAGCCAGCAGGTCGTGTTTCCTGTCACCGCTGAAGAATTTCTTATTTTCTTTTATTTTTCTTTAGTCGCGTGTCTGCCTTCTCGATTCCGGACTGGTACTACTAAAAAAAAAAAAAAACCTTTTACTCTCTTCATTGCATTTTTTCTTCTGGGGCCTTAGGCCTACAGATATATTTTTCCTCATGGAAAAACCCACCTCCGGGTTTAAAAAGTGCACGAAGTGCAGTAGCACTATTTCTGTCACCGACACCCATGACTGGTGTCTAAAATGTTTAGGTCCTGACCACTCCATTGCGGATTGTGAGTCCTGTTCCATGATGTCTAAAAGAGGGTTACAGAATCGGGCAGCCAAGCTCAGTGTCCTGTTTCCCTCCGATGCAGCTTCTGTGGCATCGACGTCTTCCAGGGCTGCTTCTTCATCCCATGGATCTCAGGTAACCAAACTTAAATCTGGCCGGTCCTCAAAGAGTTCATCTCCCTCCAAGTATCGAGATGACCCCGGGCTTACTCTAGAGGAACCCACACCAGCAAAATTACCCCGGCGGGAGGCTCCGGCTTCCAAAGCACTACCTATGGGGTCACAGGTTGACATCGATGGCTCGGCCTCGACCGATCACCTGTTACAATGTTCTGGGGTACCGGTGCTCTCCAACGGTACCGACATCCAGACATTGGTGGCGTCAATGGATCAGAATATCCTGACCATGCAGCGTGCCATCACGGCATTCATACAAGCTGCGACGCCTACGGTACCGCAACAAACCCCGTTGTCGGTACCCGTACCGATTCCGGTACAGGATCCGATTCCGGTTCCGATACCAGTACCGCTTGCATCGACGGCAGCGGTACGCTATCCAGTGATGCCCATCAGTACCGACACGGTACCGATTACTCCCGATGTCGATACCTCCCGGTACCCGTATCGGCCTTTGCGAGAGCATCCAGACAGTCGATACTTTGATTCCTCTGAAGACTCTGATTCTTCAGAGGCCTCAATTGAAGCATCGGGGATCCTTCCTCAGGAACCCTCTTCTCCAAAAAGGAGAATGTCTCCTCCTGAAGATTTGTCTTTTCAGGACTTCATTAGGGAGGTGGCCAAAGGCCTGTCCATCTCAGTGACCTCTGAAACTGAACCTAGAGCCAAAAAATTAGATATCCTTCAATATCCTAAGGCTCCTAAAGAGGCAGCCACCTTACCAATGCATGAGATTCTTTATGATCACATGTTGGGCATATGGGAGACTCCTCTTTCCACCTCCCCTCATTCCAGAAGGTTGGACACCATGTATCGTGTTCCTCCTTGTCCTGGTTTTCATAAGACTCAGCTTCCTCACCACTCCATTGTGGTAGAGTCTGCTATGAAAAAGATCAAGAGTACAAAGAGGCACTCCTCTGCTCCTCCAGGAAGAGAATGCAGAACCCTAGATGCCTTTGGCAGGAAAATCTTCCAGGCCAGTATGCTTGTAGCCAGAATCAACTCCTACAGTCTCTATATGGGGATGTTTCTGAAAGAAGTTACAGATCATCTGCAAACCTTATCTCCTTTTATGTCAGAAGATAAGAGAGAAGAATATATCACCTGGCTTAAACATGCACAGGATGTATCCAGGTTTTCCAACCGTGCAGCCTTTGACTCTTTTGAGGGGACCACTAGAGCCTCGGCTATTGCCATAGGTGCATGCAGAGTTGCTTGGTTGCAAGCCTCTGATTTGGAATCCTGGGTACAGGATGGTCTAGGTAACCTTCCCTGTACAGGTGAAAACCTGTTTGGCAAAGATTGGCAAGCAAAGGCCAACCAGATGGATGCTGAAAATTCTGCTTTAGATAGACTTTCAAAGTCTACTACTGCTCCTTTTAAAAAGAGGTTGTTCAAAAAGGGATCTTTCCCAAAGAAAGGGAAATTTTCTTCTTATGGTCAGGCCTCTTCTCAAGGTCGTTTTGCTACAAAGAGACAGCAACAACCAAAACAGGCCAAAACCCAGGCTGCGAGGACTGCTACGGCCCAACAGCCTCAGCCTCCTCAGGGCCTTTGACTTTCCACTAGAGAACTTAGCCTTTCTGGCTCTAGAAAATCCAGAGCCCCTCACCATCCCAGGAAGGTTAGCTCACTTTGCTCCCAGATGGGAACAAATCACAGCAGAGCAGTGGACCCTCTCCATCATAAGGGAAGGGTACAAACTTCATTTCTTAAACCTTCCTCCTCACACCATGGTGAAACAGTTCAATTCTCCAACATCTCTCCTCAACCTTCTAGGTCAAGAGATTGCTACCCTTCTTGCCCAAGGGGCAATAGAAGAAGTACCCCTTCTTCAACAGGGCTCAGGGTTCTACTCCCCCTATTTTCTCATTCCAAAGAAAACAGGGGGCTACAGACCCATATTAGATCTCAGAGAATTGAACAAGTTTCTATGCAAGGAGAAATTCAAGATGACTTCTCTCGGAACTCTCCTTCCGTACCTCCAGAGTCAAGACTGGCTTTGTTTTCTAGATCTCAAGGATGCGTACACCCATGTTCTCATCCATCCAACAAACAGAAGTTTCCTTCGGTTCCTTTACCAAGGAAAGCACTACCAATACAAAGTGCTTCCTTTCGGTATGGCCTCTGCTCTAAGAGTGTTCACAAAATGCATGGCAGTAGTAGCTGCATTCCTACGCACTCTAGGAATATTCGTATTCCCATATCTGAACGACTGGCTCATCCAAGCTCCATCCCAGTCAGAGGCCCAGACTTCCCTAGCCTGCACAAGGCGTGTTCTTCAGTATCTGGGACTGGTAATCAACGTTCCAAAATCCCATCTTACCCCCTACTCAGTCTCTAGAGTTCATAGGGGCCTTACTGGATACCACAACTGCAAGGGCCTATCTTCCCCAGGCCCGTTGCCTACGCTTGGTGCAGTTAGCCTCCCAGATTCAGTTAAAATCCCATTTAACTGCTCGAGAGATGTTGCAACTTTTAGGCCACATGGCATCCACGGTGCATGTGGTTCCCTATGCTCGCCTTCACATGAGAGCAGCTCAGTGGACCCTATCCACCCAATGGACCCAGGCATCAGGTTGCCTGTCAGACAAAATAGCAACCTCCAGTCGCCTATTTTGGTCCCTCCACTGGTGGAAGTCCACTCAGAATCTGTTGCTGGGGTCCCCCTTTCAACAGGTGTTACCCCAAGCAACCCTTACAACAGATGCCTCTCCAAAGGGTTGGGGGGCTCATCTATGAGATCTCTCAACCCAGGGCATCTGGTCTCCACAGGAGACATCTCTTCATATCAACCTCTTAGAGCTCAGAGCAATCTTTCTGGCTCTCAGAATCTTCCACACCCTGCTCAGCTACAAGACAGTCCTCATCCACACGGACAACCAGGTAGCCATGTTCTACGTGAACAAGCAGGGAGGGACTGGCTCTCTGTTGCTTTGCAACGAAGCTCTGAGATTGTGGGCCTTCGCCAGAGAGCATCAAATCCATCTCATGGCAGTGTATCTTCCAGGGGTTCAAAACTCTTGGGCAGACAGACTCAGTCGAGTTCTGCTTCCGCACGAATGGTCCCTCCATGGGGACCAGATAGCCAGGATTTTTCGGATTTGGGGTACCCCAGACATAGACCTGTTTGCAAGTCCGTGGAATGCCAAACATCCCCGGTTCTGTTCCAGGATTCCATGTCAGGGAGTTCAGGCCAGGGATGCCTTCCTCCTTCATTTGGGGGCAAGACTTCCTCTATGCCTTTCCACCTATTCCCCTCATCCCCAAAAGTCTGTTCAAGCTTCAGAGAGACAAGGGGTCTATGATCCTCATAGCACCACTTTGGCCACGCCAAGTGTGGTACCCTCTACTTCTGCATCTCTCTCAAGCTCCCTCCCTACACCTGGGGTCTGCTCCACATCTCCTCTCCCAGGAGGAGGGAACCTTGTGGCACCCAAATCCTCAGTCTCTTCATCTCAGGGCCTGGTTGCTGAAGGCCTAGACCTTCAAGATTTACACCTTTCTCAGCAGGTGAAGGATATCCTTCATGCTTCCAGAAAGCCTTCCACCAGACGTTCATATGCTTTTAAATGGAAAAGGTTTTCCATTTGGTGTGCAGAGAAGGCTCTCAACCCTCTTGCAATACCTTTGAATTCTTTACTAGACTATTTGCTGCATTTATCCCATGCAGGCCTTAAAACAAATTCAATCAGAGTCCATTTGAGTGCTATTGCAGCATCCCTTAAGCCTCTCAATGGACAACCTCTTATAGCAAGATTCATGAGAGGCCTTCTTTTGACTAAACCTCCCATTAGACCACCTCCAGTGGCATGGGACTTGAATCTGGTTCTTGGCCAGCTTATGAAGCCACCCTTTGAACCCTTAGCCACTACCTCCTTGAAATTCCTTTCCTGGAAGGTTATTTTTCTCATAGCAGTCACCTCAGCTCGCCGTATCAGTGAGTTGCAAGATTTAGTGGCTAATCCTTCTTATACAAGGTTCCATCATGACAAGGTAGTCCTCAGAACTAATCCACACTTTATGCCTAAAGTGGTCTCGCCTTTTCATCTGAACCAGGAGGTGTATTTACCTGTCTTTTTTCCAGGACCTTATGCATCAAGTGCAGAGAGGAATCTTCATACCCTGGATTGTAAAAGAGCACTTGCTTTCTACTTACAAAGGACACAGCAACATAGAAAGTCCTCTCAACTTTTTGTTGCTTTTGATCCTTCTCATTTAGGACTTCCAGTCTCCAAGAGAACTCTGTCTAATTGGATTGCTCAGTGTATTTCCTTCGCCTACCAGAGCAAGAATCTTTCTCTGGAGGGCCATGTCACAGCTCACAATGTGAGGGCCATGGCAGCCTCTATGGCTCATCTTAACTCTGTGTCCATCGACCAAATCTGTCGAGCAGCCACCTGGGCTTCGGTTCATACCTTCACAGCCCATTACTGCTTGGACAAGGACTCCCGCCGGGATGCCTTGTTTGGTCAGGCTGTTCTCAAACACCTGTTCCATACCTAATCAACTCCTACCTTCCATCCCTGACAGGATGCCTGAGATTCATGGATGCAGGTGGAGCCCTTCCCAGGGACTCACAATCTGGGTGATCTCCCAGACATCTCTAGCTGGGGAGTCCCCATATGTGAAGACTCATTCCTGCTTGTTCCTGGAGATAGCACAGTTACTTACCTGTAACAGTTGATCTCTGGGAACAGCAGGAATAAGTCTTCACAACCCACCCACCTCCCCTAGGAGTTGTATCTCTCTATCTTTCCTTTCCTCTCTCTCTTTTGTCTCAGCTTTAAAACTCGAACTGGAGAGAGGCGGTTAGGAAAGGCGGGAAGGCAGCGCGCAGGCGCTGTGGGATGCTCCCAAAAGCTTTCCTTTTGGACGCTGGGGAGCGTTCCCGCGCAGGCTCTGTCGGTACCGACGATACCCATATGTGAAGACTTATTCCTGCTGTTCCCAGAGATCACCTGTTACAGGTAAGTAACTGTGCTTTCTCCAGGAACAGCAGGAAGCAGTCCTCACAACCCTCCCTCTACCCTTTGGAGTTGCTGTATTTTGCCATCTTCTTTTGTTGGCTCTAGCTATGTCATCTGACTGAGTAAGATGGCACCCTTAGGCGGGAATAGGACCACGCATGTGTGGTGGCATCTCCCAAAGGCTTTCTTTGAAATCTGGGGAGATGCTTCCATGGGGGCTCCGTATGTGAGGACTGATTCCTGCTGTCCCTGGAGAACACTTGTTATAGGTGAGTAACTATGCTTTATGAACTTTGAATTTCAGTCTGCCTGAACTGGAAAACCAGTATAAATTACGCAAAATAGGAGCAATGGAATCACAAAACATAGCTCTTGTGAACAGCCTGGCTGCTGTATTTCAAATCCATATCAGTTGCTTAAGACTAGATTTTGGTAGTCCATACTACAAAGAATAACAGAGTAGGCTAATCTAACAATGGACAATCTGTCTGAGATAACCACATAGCCTTTTATTTTGATCGGTTTAATGCTATTCTTCAGGAACAAACAGTAAGTCAGTCCTCGCATATGGGTAACATCTGTGCCGACGGAGTTCGTGCGGAGCATTTCCCCAGCTTTCAAAGAAAGCCTTTAGGACATGCTACCATGCATGCATGATTCACTTCCTGCCCAAGGGTGCTATCTTACTCAGTCTCCTTTTTTCCACAGAGCCCAACTGACCTCTGTTCTGTTTCCCTGGAAAAATCCTTGCTAATTATCCTTAAAATAGTTAGTTTCCCGGTTTGCGTATCGGTTCTTCTTCCTGCCTCGAGCTGGCACCATTACAGACGCTGTTCTCAGCTCTCCTTGTCTTTTTTGATCGAGGCTTGCCTCAACCAGCATTCGTGTCCTTTTTCACCACATGGTCCCCCATATAGTTCCCTGGGGTGGTTTAGTGAAGCTAGAATGAGTTTGGAGTTTGGCTTTATTGACAGTATCCTGATATTATTTTAGCCTAGACATGTAGGCCGTACGATTGTGGGTGGATTTAGAGCAACGCCATCTTCTCTCAAGCTGCCGGAGTATTTGTTTGGAGGCACATTCCAAGTTGGCCGCCCAAGCCCCTGTGCACCGGATTGGAAGTGGGACGCACAGAGGCAGACCCGATTCTGATTGCATGGGGGGACTAGACGTGCCCCGCAGGATCAGAATCAGGTCTGGGCCTGTATGTGCAGGCCGGGACCTGATTTCAGATCGGCCTGCACATACAGGCCGCTGCCTGGCAAACTGTCAGGCTCCTGAATGGAGCTGTGGTACCATGGCGTTCTGTTGCCATCAATCCATTCAGGCGCTGTGATTCCTGGCAACGACCACTTGTTCCTTTCCCCGCAGCCCAGCCTCCGATCTGACCTCCCATGGCAAGGGTCGGGCTATGGGGAACCCCTGCACCCCTCACCCCACTTCTGCTGCCCGGGCCTGCCATACCCCGTCCGGTCTGCCGGCCCCAAATGTTCAGGACCAACCAAAGGGACTGATAAGAGGGTGGGAACTGGGCGTTGCGTGCTTGCGAGAGTGTGTTTAGAAATGTAAATGAGGTCCAGGAAGCTTCCCTTCTTGTGGGTGGGTTCATTAATAATCTGAGTGTATTCCAGTGCCTCCATGGGTTTTGCGAGCTGCTGAGTCTTCTTCCTGCCCAGTGATTAGATTGGAAGCTCTGACGAGCAGGAACCTTCTTTTATATGTATCTGAGGCAGAGGAAAAGATGGCTAAAGATGTGAAGTGTGGCGACAAAACTTTCTTCAGGTATATTCGGGAAAGGAAGAAGATCAGAGGTGGAATTGCAGGACTGAGAAGTGCTGGGAATGGACTCGTGGAAAGTGACATTGAAAAAGCGAAATTGCTAAACAAATACTTCTGCTCTGTTTTTACTAAAGAAAATCCCGGAGAAGGACCACCTGTGACTCCCAAATATAAAAATGGGAATGAAGTAGATAACACACCATTCACAGAAGATGATGTGTTAGAACAACTTGCAAAACTGAAAGTGGACAAGGCCATGGGACCGGATAGGATACATCCCAGGATACTGAAAGAGCTCAGAGAGGTTCTTGCAGGGCCATTAAAGGATGTTTTCAACAGATCCTTGGAAACAGGAGAAGTTCCTCAGGACTGGAGAATGGCTGATGTGGTTCCTCTACACAAGAGTGGTGATAGGGAAGAAGTGACAAACTACAGGCCCGTGAGCCTTACCTCGGTGGCAGGAAAGGTAATGGAGGCGCTCCTGAAAGAGCGAATAGTGGACTTTCTCAAAACCAACAGGTTGCAAGATCCAAGGCAACATGGTTTTACTGAAGGACGATCTTGCCAAACAAATCTGATTGAGTTCTTTGACTGGGTGACCAGAGAACTAGATCAGGGGCATGCGATGGATGTCATCTACCTGGATTTCAGCAAAGCCTTTGATACTGTTCCTCATAGGAGGCTTATCAATAAACTCAGTAGTTTGGCGATGGTTCCCAAGGTGGTAAACTGGATTAGAAATTGGTTGACTGATAGACGACAGAAGGTGATGGTAAATGGAACTCACTCAGATGAAAGGAAGGTGATTAGCGGGGTGCCCCAGGGTTCGGTCCTGGGCCCGGCCCTGTTCAATGTATTTCTGAATGATATTCTGAAAGAGTGAATGGAAAAGTCTGTCTTTTTGCAGATGACATGACAATTTGCAACAGAGTGGACTCCCCTGAGGGAGTGGTTAACATGAGGAAACATCTACAAAAGCTTGAAGAGTGATCTAATGCTTGGCAATTAAGATTTAATGCAGAGAAGTGCAGTGTCATGCACTTGGGAAGCAGAAATCCAAGAGAAATGTACGTGATAGGGGGCGAGAGTTTGGTGTGCACTGATCAGGAGAAAGACCTTAGTGTGATTATTTCTGTAGATCACAAGGTGGCAAAACAGTGCGACAAGGCGGTGGTAAAAGCCAGGAGGATGTTGGGCTGCATACAAAGAGGAGTTACCAGCAGAAAGGAAGAGGTACTAATGCCACTGTATAAGTCACTGGTGAGGCCTCACTTGGAATACTGTGTTCAGTTTTGGAGACCATATCTTGCAAAGGATGTAAAAAGATTGGAAACTGTTCAGAGGAAGGCGACCAAAATGATTTGGAGCCTGCATCAGAAGCCTTATGAGAAGAGACTTGAAGACCTAAATATGTTCACTTTGGAGGAGAGGAGGAATAGGGGAGATATGATTCAGAGCTTTAAATACTTAAAGAGAAATAATGAACAAACAAACCTCTTCCAAAGACAGGGAAGCTGTAAAACTAGAAGGCATAACATGAAGCTGCAGGGTGGTAAATTGAAAGGCAATGTCAGGAAAGCATAGTTAAGCACCTGTAACAGGTGATCTCTGGGAACAGCAGGAATTTAGTCTTCACATATGGGTATCGTCGGTACCGATGGAGCCTGCGCAGGAACGCTCCCTTCCGTCCAATAGGAAAGCTTTTGGGAGCATCCCACAGCGCCTGCTTGCTGCCTTACCGCCTTTCCCAACTGTCCCTCTCCAGTTGAGTTTAAAACTGAGACAAAGAGAGAGGGAGAGAACGAGAGAGAGATAGAGAGATACAACTCCTAGGGGAGGTGGGTGGGTTGTGAAGACTAAATTCCTGCAGTTCCCGGAGATCACCTGTTACAGGTGAGTAACTATGCTATCTCCAGGAACAAGCAGGAATGTAGTCTTCACATATGGGGACTCCCTAGCTGCAGATGCCAGGGAGAAGGCCCCAGAAGTTGTGTGCCCCTGTGGAAGGGCTCTACCTCCCTCCATGGATCTCTGGCATCCTACCAGGGATGGTGGGTAGGAGTTGATTAAGTATGGAACAGTTGTTGAAGAACAGCCTAACCAAACAAGGCATCCCGACGGGAGTCCTTGTCTAAGCAGTAATGGGCCGTGAAGGTATGAACCGAGGCCCAAGTAGCTGCTCGACAGATGTCGTCGATAGACACAGAGTGAAGATGAGCCATAGAGGCTGCCATGGCTCTCACATTGTGAGCTGTGACATGGCCTTCAAGAGGAAGGTTCTATCTCCAGGAACAAGCAGGAATGTGGTCTTCACATATGGGTATCGTCGGTACCGACGGAGCCTGCGCGGGAACGCTCCCCAGCGTCCAATTAGAAAGCTTTTAGGAGCATCCCACAGCGCCTGCGTACTGCCTTCACACCTTTCCCAACTGCCTCTCTCCAGTTCTTCGTTTTCTACAGAGCCAGCAGGTTGTCGTTCCTGTCACCGCAGAAAATCTTTCCCGTTCTCCTTTTTTGTGGTCGCGTCTGCCTTCCCTCAGTGCTATACTGGTACCGCCGGTTCTTTCTTTCTTTCTTTTCAAAAAAAAAATATATGTTTTTTTTTCCAAACCTTTTTTCTTCAGGTGCACGCACCATTTTGGGCCTTAGGCCCAAAATTTCCCTTACTATGGAAAAACCCGCCTCGGGTTTCAAGAAGTGCACCAAGTGTGGTGGTACCATCTCCGTCACCGACACCCATGAGTGGTGTCTTAAATGTTTAGGTCCTGACCACCCCATCTCGGAGTGTATGGCCTGTGCCATGATGTCCAAGAGGGGTCGACAAAACCGAGCTGCTAAGCTCAGCACCCTTTTTCCCTCCGATGCAGCCTCTCTGGCATCGACGTCTTCCAGGGCTTCGTCTTCCTCCCATGGATCTCAGGTAACTAAACATAAGTCTGGCCAGTCCTCAAAGGGTAGATCTCCTTCCAAGCATCGAGATGCCTCTGGCGTTGCCCTTGAGGGTTCTGTACCGGCAAAATTGCCCTGGCGGGAGGCTTCGGCTTCCAAAGCATTATCGGGGCTCCAGGATGTTCTCGAGGCCTCAACCTCGTCAGAACTACTGGTGCCATGCTCTGGGGTACCGGCTGCTTTCTCCGGTACCGATACCCAGGTATTGGCAGTGTCAATAGACCAGAGGTTCCTGGCTATTGAACGCAGTCTGGTGGCTCTCCTTGCGTCATCGACACCCTCGGAACCGCGTCAGACAGTTCAACCAGTACCGGCACCGGTATCGATACCGGTACCGACAGCATCGGCATTGTCCCCAGCACCGACTTCAGTCGGTATGGGTATCGTGCTCTACAAGAGCATCCGGACAGAAGGTTCTTTGAATCCTCGGAGGAGTCTGAGGATTCTGACAGCTCCGTCGGTACCGGAGTACTTCTCCCCGAGGAGCCTTCCTCTCCCAAATGTAGGATGTCTCTTCCAGAAGATATCTCCTTTCAGGGAGGTGGCTCGAGTCTTTCCATTACTGTGGCTCCTGAAACAGAGCCCCAGGGCAAAGGAGTTGGAGATTCTACAATATCCCAAGGCTCCTAAGGAGGCAGCTACTTTGCCTATCCATGAGATCTTACATGATCTCATGTTAAGAATGTGAGAAACACCTCTTACCACCTCTTCTCACTCTCGTAGACTGGATACCATGTATCGAGTACCTCCGTGTCCTGGCTTCCAGAAAACTCAGCTTCCTCACCACTCTATTGTAGTGGAATCAGCTATGAGAAGGATCAGAAGTGCAAAGAGGCATGCCTCTAATCCTCCAGGACGTGAGTGTCGAACTTTGGATGCCTTTGGACGTCGTACTTTCCAGGCTTCCATGCTTTCTGCCATGGTCAGTTCCTATATTGTATATATGGGAATGTTCCTTAAGGAAGTCACAGGAGATATAGAGGTTTTGAGCCCTCTTCTTCCTGAAGATAAGAGGCAGGATTTTCTCACACTGGTTAAACATGCCCAGGATGTTTCTAAGTTTGTCAATCGTGTGACCTTTGACTGTTTTGAGTGCATAAGCAGAACCTCTGCCATTGCCGAAGGAGCACGTAGAATTGCCTGGCTCCAGGCATCCGATTTGGAGCTCTGGGTGCAGGATAAACTGGGCAATATCCCTTGTACAGGTGAGAATCTATTCGTCAAAAATTGGCAAGAAAAAGCCAATGAGTTGGATGCTGACAACTCCACTTTGGATAGATTATCCAAAGCCACAGCTGATCCTGTAAGGAAGAAATCTTTCAAGAAACTATTCTTCTCAAAAAAGAAGAGGTTTTATCCCTCTTATTCTCAGCAGGGACGTTCTGCAGGTCAACCTGTCCGAAAAAGTCAGCAACCATCTAAACAAAGGAAAGCAAAGACTGCTAAGCCTCAACCGTCTCAGCAGTCTCAGCCTCCACAAGGCCTTTGACTTCCATCTAGAGAACTTAGCCTTCTTGGCCCTCAATGGACCAGAACATTCCACCATTCCAGGAAGGTTGTGTCACTTTGCCCCCAGATGGGGGCAGATAACAGCAGAACATTGGACTCTCTCCATTATAAAAGAGGGGTACAAGTTTCACTTTCTCTGCATGCCCCCTCCCACAATGGTAAGACAGTTCAATTCTCAGACCTCTCTCATCAACCTGTTAGATCAAGAGGTCACTATGCTTCTTGCCCAAGGGGCAATAGAAGAGGTACCCATTCCTCAACAGGTTACAGGGTTTTACTCCCCCTATTTCCTTATCCCAAAGAAAACAGGGGGACACAGACCTATTTTAGATCTCAGAGAATTGAACAAATTCCTGTTCAAAGAGAAATTTAAGATGATTTCTCTGGGAACCCTGCTGCCATACCTTCAGAGTCAGGATTGGCTTTGTTCTCTGGATCTCAAGGATGCGTACACTCATGTTCTCATCCATCCAACTCACAGAAAGTTCCTTCGGTTTCTTTTTCAAGGAAAGCACTACCAATACAGGGTGCTTCCTTTTGGCCTGGCCTCAGCACCAAGGGTGTTTACGAAATGCATGGCTGTGGTAGCAGCATTTCTTCGCACTCTAGGAATATTCGTCTTCCCCTACTTAGACGACTGGCTCATTCGAGCCCCATCAGAGTCAGAGGCCAGGATTTCTCTATCTTGCACAATGCGTATCCTTCAGTATTTGGGTCTGGTCATAAACATCCCAAAATCCAGCATAACTCCCACTCAGTCTCTAGAGTTCATAGGAGCTTTGCTGGATACCAGGAAAGCAGGGGCCTATCTTCCCCAGACCCGTTGCCTTCGCATGGTGCAGTTAGCTTCTCAAGAGGTGCTAAAGCCTCATCTCACTGCCTGAGAAATGTTACAACTACTAGGCCACATGGCATCTACCATGCATGTGGTTCCTTATGCGCGCCTCCATATGAGAGCAGCCCAGACAAAATAGCAAACACAAATCGCCTTATTTTGTCCCTCCAATGGTGGTAGTCCACTCAAAACCTTTTGGTGGGGTCCCCATTTCAACAACCTTTACCCCAGGCAACTCTCACAACAGATGCTTGCTTCACCAATGGGTTGGGGAGCTCATCTGCAAGACCTCTCCTCCCAAGGCACTTGGACTCCACAGGAGACTCATCTACACATCAATCTGTTAGAGCTCAGAGCAATCTTCCTTACTCTGCGAGTGTTCCACACCCTGCTCAGCTACAAGACAGTCCTCATTCATACGGACAATCAAGTAGCCATGTTCTACATGAACAAGCAGGGAGGAACAGGCTCTCTGTTGCTTTGCAGCGAAGCTTTGTGACTATGGGCCCTCGCCAGAGAGCTTTAGATTCATCTCCTGGCAGTGTATCTTCCACGTATCCAAAACTCTTGGGCAGACAGACTCAGTCGAGTTCTGCTTCCACACGAATGGTCTTTACATACAGACCAGGTGGCCAAGATTTTTCAAATTTGGGGAACCTCGGACATAGACCTCTTTGCAAGTCCGTTTAATGCCAGTCTTCCCCGGTTCTGTTCCAGAATTCCAGCTCAGGGCTCTCAGGCCAGGGATGCTTTCCTCCTTCATTGGGGTCAAGACTTCCTTTATACCTTTCCACCCATTCCCCTGATTCCCAAAACCCTGTTCAAACTTCAGAGAGACAGAGGCCATATGATTCTCATAGCTCCACATTGGCCATGGCAAGTGTGGTACCCTCTGCTTCTACATCTCTCTCAAGCTCCCTCTCTGGAGTTAGGGTCTGCTCGAGATCTCCTGTCTCAGGAGGACGGAATGTTATGGTATCCCAATCCCCAGTCTCTGCATCTCAGGGCTTGGTTGCTGAAGGCCTAGATCTTCATGATCTTAACCTTTCTCAGCAAGTAAAGGATATCCTTTATGCTTCTAGAAAACCTTCCACAAGACGCTCTTATGCTTTCAAGTGGAAAAGGTTTACCATATGGTGCTCGCAGAAGGGTCTTAGCCCCCTTGCGATACCTCTGGAATCATTACTGGAGTATCTCCTTCATTTATCCAATGCAGGACTTAAAACTAACTCAGTAAGAGTCCATTTGAGTGCTATTGCAGCTTCTTTCAAGCCTTTAAATGGACAACCTATTTCCTCCCATCCTCTTATAGCGAGATTTATGAGAGGCCTTCTTCTAACTAAGCCTCCCATTAGGCCACCACTGGTGGCATGGGACTTAAACCTGGTTCTTGGCCAGCTCATGAAGCCATCTTTCAAACCCTTAGCTACTACCTCATTGAAATTCCTTTCTTGGAATGTTATCTTTCTCATTGCAATCACATCAGCACGTCGCATCAGTGAGTTGCAGGCACTAGTGGCTGATCCTCCTTATACAAGGTTCCATCATGATAAGGTAGTCCTTAGGACTCATCCACACTTTATGCCAAAGGTGGTCTCGCCTTTTCATTTGAACCAAGCGGTCTACCTGCCTGTGTTTTTTCCAAGGCCTCATGCATCAAATGCAGAAAGGAATCTTCATACTTTGGACTGTAAAAGAACTTTAGCTTTTTACTTACAGAGAACACAGCAACATAGAAAGTCCTCTCAACATTTTGTTGCTTTTGATCCTTCTCATCTGGGACTTCCAGTCTCCAAGAGAACACTGTCCAACTAGATTGCACAGTGTATTTCCTTTGCCTATCAGAGTAAGAATCTTCCTCTGGAGGGCCATGTCACAGCTCACAATGTGAGAGCCATGGCAGCTTCAATGGCTCATCTGCACTCTGTGTCTATCCACGACATCTGTCGAGCAGCCACTTGGGCCTCGGTTCATACCTTCACAGCCCATTACTGCTTAGACAAGGACTCCCGCCGGGATGCCTTGTTTGGTCAGGCTGTTCTTCAACACCTGTTCCATACTTAATCAACTCCTACCCACCATACCTGGTAGGATGCCAGAGATCCATGAGGGGAAGTGGAGCCCTTTAACAAGGGCACAGAACTTCTGGGGCCTTCTCCCTGGCATCTGCAGCTAGGGAGTCCCCATATGTAAAGACTACATTCCTGCTTGTTCCTGGAGATAGCATAGTTACTCACCTGTAACAGGTGATCTCCGGGAATAGCAGGAATTTAGTCTTCACAACCCACCCACCTCCCCTAGGAGTTGTATCTCTTTATCTCTCTCTCGTTCTCTCTTTCCCTCTCTCTTTGTCTCAGCTTTAAACTCAACTGGAGAGGGACAATTGGGAAAGGCGGTAAGGCAGCAAGCAGGCGCTGTGGGATGCTCCCAAAAGCTTTCCTATTGGACGCTGCGGAGCGTTGCCATGCAGGCTCCATCGGTACCGATGATACCCATATGTGAAGACTAAATTCCTGCTGTTCCCGGAGATCACCTGTTACAGGTGAGTAACTATGCTTATTCTCATAGGCAAAATAAATACACTGTGCAATCCAGCTGCACAGTGTTCTTTTGGAGACTGGAAGTCCCAGATAACTAGGATCAAAAGCAACAAAGAGTTGAGAGGACTTTCTATGTTGCTGTGTCCTTTGCAAGTAAAAGGCTAAAGCCCTTTTACAGTCTAAAGTATGAAGATTAATTTCTGCATTTGAGGCGTGAGGCCTTGGGAAGAATACAGGAAGGTAAACCGCTTGGTTTAAATGAAAAGGTGACACCACCTTTGGCATAAAGTGTGGATGAGTCCTAAGGACTACCTTATCATGATGCAACCTTGTATAAGGAGGATCAGCCACCAACGCTTACAATTCACTGATGCGACGTGCTGATGTGATTGCAATAAGAAAGATGACCTTCCAGAAAAGGAATCTCAAAGAGGTAGTAGCTAATGGTTCAAAAGGCGGCTTCATGAGCTACCCAGAACCAGATTTAAGTCCCATGCCACTGGTGGTGGCTTAATGGGAGGCTTAGTTAAAAGAAGGCCTCTCATAAATCTCGCTATGAGAGGATGAGAGGAAGTAGGTTGTCCATTTAGAGGCTTGAAAGAAGCTGCAATAGCACTCAAATGAACTCTGACTGAATTGGTCTTAAGCCCTGTATTAGATAAATGAAGGAGATACTCCCGTAATGATTCCAGAGGTATCGCAAGAGGGTTAAGACCCTTCTGCGAGCACCATATGGTAAACCTTTTCCACTTGAATGCATAAGAGCGTCTTGTGGAAGGCTTCCTGGAATCATAAAGGATATCCTTTACCTGCTGAGAAAGGTTAAGACTGCAAAGTTCTAGGCTTTGAGCAACCAGTCCCTGAGATGCAGAGACTGGGGATTGGGATGCCACAGCATCCCATCCTCCTGAGAAAGGAGATCTGGAGCAGATCCTAACTGCAGAGGCAGAGCTTGAGAGAGATGTAGGAGCAGAGGGTACCACATTTGCCGTGGCCAATGTGGAGCTATGAGAATCATATGACCTCTGTCTCTCTGAAGCTTGAACAGGGTTTTGGGAATTAAGGGAATGGGTGGAAAGGCATACAGGAAGTCCTGTCCCCAATGGAGGAGGAAAGCATCCCTGGCCTGACAACCCTGAGCCGGAATTCTGGATGAGAACCGGGGAAGTTTGGCATTCAGTTGACTTGCAAAGAGGTCTGTGTCCGGGGTTCCCCAAATTTGGAAACTTTTGGCCACCTGGTCTGCATGGAGAGACCAGGGGCAGCTCAATGCAATCTGCTGCCTGAGGCAAAGTATGAAATGGTGCGCCCCCCCCCCCCCAATCTTAAAGTGGGTGGGGCTTTTTCAGAAATCCAATCAGAGACTGAACCGAATCAACCAAAAAGCTGATTAGATTATATGGAGGAAATGCAAGATGTTTGCACACAGAGCCGTATCGAGCTGCAATCGTACCCTCTGCAACTTGCAACTCGGGCACATGCCCCCTTCTTCCCCCATACCTCTGTCCAGCACTGCCTACTCTTTCCCTGCTGCTGCCGCCCTCTGTTTTTTTCATGGTGGCGCCAGCAGCAGGGAACGAGCAGGCAGCGCTGAACGGAGGTATGGGGAGGAGGATGTGGCATGCGCCCAATCTAAAAGGCAACGACACTTTAAACAGATCTGTCCCTCCCTATTCTGACATTGCAACAGAGGAGGGAGGGACCAGACCTGCTTAAAGTGCTGCGAAAAGGCTTGGGGGGCACATTTTGGCTGCCTGCTATTGTTCTGTCAGCGGCGGCAGGGCAACAGCAGACAGCCGAAATGTGCCCCCCAAGCCTTTCCGCCTGTGCGGCTGCACCGCTTGCACAGGTCTAGGTACGGTCCCGTTTGCACATCAAGGAACTAAAAGCAAGAACCAACAGCACAGTTTATAAAACTAAATTAGAACTCATTTTTATTTTGTTGTTATAAACTGTGTTATGGTTCTTGCTTTTTCTTTTTCAACATATATTTTTCATCCACAGTAGGTAACCCCAAGAAGCCAGAGTCCACATGCAGTGCAACATCAGATAAATAAGAGATGCAGTTCCCCAATACTGTGTAAAATATAAAAATAGCACAAAGTCCAATCACAAAAATTAAATAAAATTATTTTTTCTACCTTTCTTGTCTGACCATTATATTCTCTGATCATGCTGGTCCCGATCTGAGGCTTCTGCTTTCCTGTCTTCTCTTAGCTCTCTTTCTGTGGTCTATGATCCATGGTCCATCTGCCATTTCTTATCTCTTCTTTTGTTTTCTTCACTTCCTTCCATCAGCCCATTTCCATTTCCAGTAACCCTCCCCAGTATCAGCCCCCTTTCCAGTCCTCCCCTCCCAGTACCTTTGAATGTCAACCGCCTTGCATTCCCACGACTGCCACTGGTGTCCATTCCCCCTCCTTCCCCACTGTCCAGCCCCTTCTATTCCAAATACCATCCCAGATATCAGCTCACGTCCACTCTGTGCCACCCACCCAGTCAGCTCCCTTCCAACCTCCTCCCCATTACCCAACCACCTACCACTCCCATCCCCAAGTGTCATCTCCCTTCCAGTCCCCCGTCAGTACATCCCAGGTGTCAGCTCCTTTCCAACCCCCTCCTTACCCTGGTAGACCCTCTCATTATCTGCTCCCTTCCAGTCCTACCATCCTACCACATCAGCCCATTTGTAGCCCTAGGGCACTCTCCTCTCCTCCCCCATTAGCCCATTTCCAGTCCTAGCCCCTTTCCAGTCCTAGCCCCCCATAGCCCATTACCAGTCCTAACCCTCCCATCAGCCCACTTCCAGTCCTAACCCCCCATCAGCCCTTTTCCAGTCCCAGCCGCCCCCCTAGCCCATTACCAGTCTTAACCCCCCCATCAGCCCACTTCCAGTCCTAACTCACCCCCATCCAGTCCTAACTCACCCCCATCAGCCCATTTCCAGTCCTAGCCCCACCCCATAGCCCATTACCAGTCCTAACCCCCCATCAGCCCATTTCCATTCCTAGCCCCCCATAGCTCATTGCCAGTCCTAGCCCCCCCCCATAGTCCATTACCAGTCCTAACCCCCCCCATCATCCCATTTCCAGTCCTACACCCCCCTCCTATCCCCTCCATTAGCCCAGGAAAACTTTAAAAGAAAAAAACAGCTTGCTGCTGCCGCCGTGGCAGCGGCAGAATCAACTGTCTCCCGCGGGGCCCCCGCCCGTCCGGCAGAGCCCTCCCTCCATCACTCTCCTCGGCGTGGCTTTCAGGACCGCAAAGAGAGGGTTTCCCTCTCGCGGTTCTGTTAAGTCGGCCGGGGCTGATGCAGGAAATGCCTGTTCCCATCAGCGGGAAGACAGAGGCAGGCCAGAGGGCAGCAAAATCTAAAATTAAAACAGAGCAGGAGAGTGCCGCCCCCTGGAAACTGCCGCCTGAGGCCACCGCCTCAGTTGGCCTCATGATAGAGCCGCCCCTGGGAGAGACCATTCGTGTGGAAGCAGAACTCAACTGAGTCTGTCTGCCCAAGAGTTTTGAATGCCTGGAAGATACACCGCAAGCAGATGAATCTGATGCTCTCTGGCGAGGGCCCATAGTCGCAAAGCTTCATTGCATAGTGACAGAGAGCCTGTTCCACCCTGCTTGTTCACATAGAACATGGCTACTTGATTGTCCGTTTGAACTAGGACTGTCTTATAGCTGAGCTGGGTGTGGAATACTCGAAGAGCAAAGAAGATTGCTCTGAGTTCCATGAGATTGATGTGTATATAGTCCTCCTGTGGAGTCCAGGTACCCTGGGTAGAGAGGCCTTGCAGGTGGCCTCCCCAACCAACCTGTGAAGCATCTGTTGTTAGAGTGGCTTGGGGTGGGGATTGCTGAAAAGGAGACCCCACCAAAAGGTTTTGGGGTGACTGCCACCATTGGAGGGACAAAATAAGGTGATCTGAGTTTGCTATTTTGTCTGACAGGCAACCTGACGCCTGAGTCCACTGAATGATAAAGTCCACTGGGCTGCCCTCATATGGAGGCGAGCATAAGGAACCACATGCACGGTGGATGCCATGTGGCCTAGCAACTGTAACATTTCCCGAGCAGTGAGGTGAGGTTTTAGCACTGCTTGGGAAGCTAACTGCACAATGCGAAGACAGTGGGTCTGCGGAAGGTAGGCCCTTATCTGTCTGGTATCCAGCAGAACTCCTATAAACTCCAGGGACTGAGTGGGAGCAAGGTTCGATTTTGGGAAGTTTATGACAAGTCCCAAATACTGAAGGATGCGCATTGTGCGAGAGAGAGCAACCCTGGCCTCTGGTTCTGAAGGGGCTCGAATGAGACAGTCATCTAAGTAAGGGAAGATGAATATTTCTAGGGTGCGGAGAAATGCTGCCACCACAGCCATGCATTTTGTGAACACCCTTGGTGCAGAGGCCAGGCCAAAAGGAAGAACCCTGTATTGGTAGTGCTTCCCTTGAAACAGAAAGCGAAGGAACTTTCGATGAGTTGGATGGATGAGAACATGAGTGTACGCATCCTTGAGATCTAGAGAACAAAGCCAATCCTGACTCTGAAGGTATGGCAGCAGAGTTCCTAGAAAAATCATTTTGAACTTCTCTTTGAACAGGAATTTGTTCAATTTTCTGAGGTCTAAAATGGGTCTGTGTCCTCCTGTTTTCTTTGGAATAAGGAAATAGGGGGAGTAAAACCCTGTACCCCGTTGGGGAATGGGTACCTCTTCTATTGCCTCTTGGGCAAGAAGCACAGTGACCTCTTGACCTAACTGGTCATCGAGAGAGGTCTGAGAATTGAACTGTCTTACCATTGTAGGAGGGGGCATGCTGAGGAAATGAAGCTTGTACCCCTCTCTTACAATAGACAGAGTCCAATTTTCTGCTGTTATCTGACCCCACCTGGGGGCAAAATGACATAACCTTCCTGGTATGGTGGAGGGTTCTTGGCCGTTCAGGGCCAGGAAGGCAAAGTTCTCTAGATAGGAGTCAAAGCCTGTGGAGGCTGAGTCTGCTGAGCCGGTTGAGGCTTAGCTGCTTTTGTCTTTCTTTGTCTGGGTTGCTGCTGCTGTCCCTTTTGGGCAGACTGACCTAAACAATGCCCCTGTTGGATATAGGAGGGATAAAACTTCTTCTTCTTACTGAAGAATGGTTTCGTAGAAGATTTTTTTCCTCGCAGGATCAGCTGTAGATTTAGACAATCTATCCAAAGTGATATTGTCAGCATCTATCTCATTAGCTTTTTCCTGCCAATTCTTGCCAAAGAGATTCTCTCCTGTGCAAGGAATATTCCCTAGTTTATCCTGTACCCAAATTTCCAAGTCAGATGCCTGGAGCCAGGCAATCCTACGTGCACCTATGGCAATGGCAGAGGTTCTGCTTATGCACTCAAAGCAGTCAAAAGCTGCACGATTCACAAACTTGGAAACATCCTGTGCATGTTTGACAAGGGTGAGATAATCTTGTCTCTTATCAGGAAGGAGAGGGCTCATAAGCTCTAAATCTCCGGTGACCACCTTAAGGAACATTCCCATATATAAGATATAGGAACTGATCCTAGCAGAAAGCATGGAAGCCTGGAAGGTTCGACGTCCAAAGGCGTCAAGAGTCCTGCACTCACATCCTGGAGGATTAGATGCATGCCTTTTTGCACTCTTTATCCTTCTCATTGCTGACTCCACCACCATGGAATGGTGTGGCAATTGAGTCTTCTGAAACCCAGGACAAAGGAGGCACTCGATACATGGTGTCGAGTCTTCGAGAGTGAGTAGGTGTGGTTAGAGGTGTTTCCCACATCCATAACATGAGATCATGCAAGATCTCATGAATAGGCAAGGTAGCTGCCTCCTTGGGAGCTTTAGGGTATTGCAGAATTTCTAATTCCTTTGCCCTAGGCTCTTTTTCAGGAGCCACTGTGATGGAAAGACCTCGAGCCATATCTCGGATAAAATCCTGAAAGGATATATCCTCTGGTGGAGACATCCTACGCTGAGGAGAAGAATCCTCAGGAAGAAGTACTCTGGTATCGGCAGAGCTTTCAGGGTCTTCAGACTCATCTGAGGATTCTAAGTATCTCCGATCCGGGAGATCGTGCAAGGCACGGTACCGGTACCAATCGAAGTCGGCATCGGAGTGGTCCGGTACCGACCTGTCAATACCGGATGGATACGCATGACTCAGCCCTGGTAGAATACCTGCCGATGTCGATGCAGTTGGTGCCGGCACTGGAGTCGGTGCCGGTACCGGTTGAATTGTCTGAAGCGGTTTCAAGGGCATCAAGGCCGTCAGAAGAGCCGTCAGACTGTGTTCAATAGCCAAGAATCTCTGGTCTATCGACGCTGCCGATGCTTGGGTATCGGTACCGGAAGAAGCGGCTGGTACTCCAGAGCATGGCACCAGTAGTTCTGCCGAGGTTGAAGCCTCGAGAATATCCTGGAGCCCCGTTAGTGCTTTGGAAGCCGAAACTTCCCGCCGGGGCAATTTTGCCGGTGAAAATCCCTCAAGGGCAACGCCAGAGGCATTTCGCTGTCTAGAAAGGAGATCTACCCTTTGAGGACCAGCTAGATTTATGTTTAGCTACCTGAGATCCATGGGAGGAAGATGAAGCCCTGGAAGACGTCGATGCCACGGAGGCTGCATCGGAGGGAAAAAGGGTGCTAAGCTAAGCAGCTCGGTTCTGCCGGCCCCTTTTCGACATCATCCCACAGGTAACACACTCTGAAATAGAGTGGTCAGGACTTAAACATTTGAGGCACCACTCATGGGTGTCAGTGACGGAGATGGTACCGCCACACTTAGAACACTTTTAAAACCCGAAGGGGGTTTTTCCATTCTGAAGGAAAAGTTGGGCCTAGTGCCCAAAATGGCGCGTAGCACCTGAGAGAAAATTACTGGAAAGACTCCAGAAGAAAGTTTTTTTTTCTTTTTGAAGAAAAGAAAGAAGAACCACCGGCGGTACCAGTGTAGCATTGAGGGAAGGCAGACGTGACCACAAAAAAGAAGAATAGAAGGGATTTTTTTCTGCGGTGACAGGATGTGCGACCTGTCGGCTCCGCGGAAAATGAAGAACTGGAGAGGGACAGTTGGGAAAGGCGGGAAGGCAGCACGCAGGCGCTGTGGGATGCTCCCAAAAGCTTTCCTTTTGGACGCTGGGAGCGTTCCCGCACAGGCTCCGTCGGTACCGATACCCATATGTGAAGACTACATTCCTGCTTGTTCCTGGAGATATACTTTTTTCACTGAAAGGGTGGTGGATGCTTGGAATACCCTTCCGATGGAAATGGTGGGGCAAACACAGTGACAGAATTCAAAATAGCATGGGACAGACACAGTGGATCCCTTTACAGCAACAGGATAAAATCAAAATAAACTGAACCATCTAATTTCTCAACAAATAGGGGTGTCCTACATGAAGCGGTGTGTTCACCCTTAAACAAAGACATGGGGAGGGGCGGCCTGCACAGAGTGGCAGGTGCACCTACCTACTCCTGCCATCTTACTGGGCAGACTAGATGGACCATACTGGTCTTTATCTGCCATCATTTACTGTGTTACTATGTATAGTGCTGCATATATTTTGTAGTGCTATATAAATGATTAATAATAGTAGTAGTAGTGGAGTTGTAGTTTTGGCATATCCCACTTGTCTTGACTGGTCTAGCAGGACGATTTGGAAGGTTTATGTTTATTAGATTTGATATATCGCCCTTTATATAATAGCAGAGCAGTGTACAATTGCAAAAAGTCAAAAGAACGTCCAATGGCCAGGAATGCAGGTGGGCTCGGGAAGGGAGGTTAAGACGGATTATGTGGATTGACCAGAGGGCACAACTGGGAGTGTGAGATTGAATGAGGTCCGCCAGATATTGAGGGGTGCGTGTGTAGAGAACTTGGTGCACGAGGGTAAGGAGCTTGAAACGAATACGGTGGTCTACAGGTAGCCAGTGAAGGTGAAGAAAGAGAGGAGTAACGTGGTCAAAACGAGTAGAGTGGGTGAGCATGTGGCTACCGTGTTTTGAATGCGTTGAAGCCTATATAACTGGGATTGAGGGATACCAGCAAGGACAGAGTTACAGAAATCAAGGCGGGAGATGACGAGGGAGAGTACAAGAGTGGTGAGGGCTTGAGTAGTAAGAAAAGGATGAACAGCGCGGATCTGATGGAGGTAGAAGAAAGAAGTTATAGTGACATTTTACTTACCAGATAATGTCCTTTCCTGAGTCCTGCTAGACCAGTCCAGGGCCTGTCCCTGGACTTATATTTGCTTTGTTTTTCTGCTGCGGTACCCTTTGGTCCGCTATGATTTTTCTACTTGGCTCCGCAGGTTTATCTTCTACTGACAGCCTTCTGTTTATGCTTTTCTGTAGATAGTTCTCTACTGTTTGATTACTTATTGTTGCCCATGTTGAGGTTTTGTGAGGCTTGCCAGGTTCTCCTATATGCTTTGGGATGGATGCTGAAGAGACCTCTGGTGGCTGAGGCGAATAGAGGAATGGTAGTGATATCATTGAAACCTGGGCTTTTCATTGGTTCTTTGTCTCCACCAATCTGCTGGTAGGCAGGGCCAGCTCGTTCATTGTGCGAGAATGTTGTATGCATAGGGCCCCGCACCATATTCATTCCGCACATGGTTTGCAGGGCCAGCTCGAGGCCCCATGCTCACCTTTGCACAGCCGCTGGAGTGAAGAGTGGCGTGCTCCTTCACTCTGGCAGCTGTGTTCTTGTGAAGCATGCTGAGTGCCGGGAAACAGGAAATGCCCTTTAACCTCCGGCACCAACAGGCTTCATGAGAATACAGCTGCCAGAGTGAAGGAACACACCGCTCTTCACTCTGGCGGCTGTGCCGAAGTGAGCCGGAGATTCAGGCTTCCCTAGCTCCCTCTGAAGATGGTCAGACAGGTGCAGGGCTTTTTTTTTGGGGGGGGGGGGCTAGGATAAAGCTGGAAATGGGCTGATGTGGGGCTAGGACTGGAAATGCGCTGACTGGGGGGGGCGGGATTTGGACTGGAAATGAGCTGATGGGGAGCTAGGACTTCAAATGGGCTGATTGGGGGCTAGGATAGGACTGGAAATGGCTGATGGGGGGCTAGGATTGGAAATGGGCTGATGCGGGGGCTTTGACTGAAAATGGACTGATGGGTGGCTTGGACTGCAAATGGGTTGATGGAGGGCTAGGATAGAACTGTAAATGGGTTGATTGGAGGGGAGCTTGGACTGAAAATAGACTGATGGAGGGCATGGACTGGAAATGGGTTGATGGGGGGGCTAGGATAGGACTGGAAATAGCTGATGGGGGACTGGGATTGGAAATGGGCTGATGGGGGGGGGGCTAGGACTGGAAATGGGCTGATGCAGAGGGATGTGAGAATGGGACTAGAAGGGAGAAGATGCTGGTTGGGGCTGGAACTAGAAGGGTGCTGATTTTAGGGGAGGACTGGCTGCGGCTGGGGGAGTGAGGATGGAGAGGGGAAAAGATATTTTGAGTGGGAGGGAAGAAAAATCTATGATTGGCTGGGTATTGGGAGAGTGGGGATTGAGGATGGAAAGGTGAAATTTGAATGGTTGAAAAAGGAATAAAGAAAGAAATGGAGGAAAGAGCAAAAAGGGAAAGATCAGTATGTTAAAGCAGATGTAGAAAGAGAATGGAAGAAAAACTAGAAGAGAGAAGAAAGGACAAATTGACAGCAGACAATGGAGAGTTAGCAGAAGACACAAAGAAAACAAAAGAAAGTGACTGGAACAATTGCAACTAAAAAATAAAATGTCCAAACAACAAAAGGTAGAAAAATACTTTTTAATTTTGAATTTATTAACTGGAATATGTCAGCCTTGGGAAATGTGCATCACTAACGTCTTTGCGTTTTGTTTAGTACAAGAGGAAATTAATTTATAGTTTTATTTCTCCAGTGTTGTTGTATATTCCAAGTTTGACTTTTGGGGTTCCCAATTTAATTATTGTCTTCCTATTTCAAAATTGCGATCCCTTGTTCTTTGTTTGGTGACAGTCTATGTTCTGCATTTGTAACCAAGCTGAGGTATTCTGTTCATGTAGTTTCTATTTGACAGTGCCACTTGTTCTCTTTCCCCAGTAGGAGATGTATTGGTTTAATATTTGCAGTGTTGCCTTTTGATAGGTAGGGTGTTTGGTAGTTTGTGATAGGTAGGGTTTGGTGCTCTTGTGATACGGCGGGTTTGGTATGGGTTCTTGAGAAAGAGCTATGAAGAGGCAAAGCTTGAAACACGTTGCAGTACACGATTGAGGATTTGGGACTTGGCAGCTATACTCAGCGTTAACCTCAGTTAAGTAAAATGGGGAGATAAGAAGTTTCAGTTTGCTATTTTGCTGCCATAGTGTGGTGTGATGTGTATACCACCTTCTTTTTTTCATATCGTTGCAGGAGAAGAGTTTGTTTAACCGCGGAAGATCGAAAGGAATTGACACACAGTAATTTTTCAATTACCTTTAGATTGGTGTAGTATAGTTGAAGTTTTTAGTGGGAGCATTCTTGTGGGTGCTTTTCCCGTGTTGGAAGGTTGGTTTTCAGCTTCTTTTAAACATTGATTAAAAAGGAGGACCCACTACAGGAGAGGGAAACCTCTCTTGGTGGGTGATCTTACAAAAATGTTGGTAGGTTCTTAGATAGGCATGGGAAGGTAGGATTTCAAGCAAATTTCACCTTAATTTGAGGATGATATAGTGGTGATTTTTTGGGTCTTATATTTCATGTGTTCTTAATGGGCAGTGTTTATAATACTTCCTAATGTGCCTGGCGGTTGGCACTAGAGTATAGTAATGTAGAAATCTGGTAGTTTTTCTTTATCCAGACACATAAAGAGGCATGTTTTCTAAAAGTTTGCACATATTAAAATTATGCAAATATTTATGCAAATGAGGTCCCTTATGCAAAAGAGAAACCGCAGTGAGTCTCCGCACATGGCCCCGCATCCCCCTTGGGCCGCCCCTGCTGGTAGGGGAACACAACTCACTTGTCTGGACTGATCTAGCAGGACTCAAGGAAAATACATTATCTGGTAAGTAAAATGTCACCTTAGAGTCCTCTGCTTTGACTAGAGTCACCAGTTGTGGTCGATTCAAACTGCTTGTTGGTGGGAGAAATCATAGTTGCTTATCTGTAATGAGGGTTCTCAGTGGACAGCAGGTAAGTCAATCACACTAACCCATTCGCCTTGTCATCCTAGAATGAGCATGCCTACTGTTTGAGAACTTGCTGAGTGTGCTGTGGTAAGGGGATGGCTACCACATGCTCAAGACCTTTTCCTGGCTTTTCTGAACTCTGGGAGAGCTAATCCATTCTTGGTGCCATCGGATGATGTCACTAGTGTGTGGCTGTCTTATCCTGCTATCCATGGAGAGCCCCTATTATTGCTCTTTTTGATATATACATAGGTATGCCTGGAGGTGGAAAATGGGAGGAACAGGAGTGCTAGTTCTTACTGCCACATATATAGATAGTTATGCCGGTCAACTCTGGCAGCTCTTGGCAACAATTATATAAACAAATATATAGTTGGTCACTTTTCTGAGTGAGTACTTCAAGTAACGCAGATAAAGGTAAATTCACTCAATATTCACCATAAGAAACTCAAAACTTATGCATAGTTATATCAAGACTTTAGTATGTGTGCAAAGGTCTCAGACTAATAGCACTTTAATTTGGACCAGAATAACGTCCTATCATTGTGCTAATTAACATCAACGACCTTCAAAAGTGGAATTAACATGTTCTTAGTGAGAGGAACTTCACCCAATAAGTTTTTATAAAAATACTTAGCTCTGTTTGGCTCACTCTTCTTTGGGTTACCTTCTCACAAGTTCAAATAGATCCCAATGCCTTTTTTGAGGCGCCCATGCGTTTCACTAAAATTAGTTTCTTCAGGGGATAACCAATCGCCACCTAACAGTAAATAATAAAAAATAAAACATAAGTCAATAACATAATACCCGTTCCGTGTTTCATATTAAATATATTCCACTCTCTTACATAAAACCACAAATTGGAATCAAACCTATTTATCAATGCTGCATACGTATCCAGAAGCCGAGCTATTTCACCACATTGGGATTTACCCCTTCTCGCCCAGGCTAGAAACGCCCTGCATGCAAACTATAATGACCCACCTCATTTAAAGAACCATTCTCCTCCCTCACCTACGTGGATCAACCCCCATAACGTCCTACGTCTTCGACGTATGCAAACTAGAGAGGCACACATTAATATCTTAACACAATCACTCTTTTCAACTATGTCAAAGTCTTCAAATGATACTCCTCTCTCCCGATCATATCACCAGTTGTCTACTGTATCGAAATACTATTATGACTATATGCCTTGTATTTTCTTTAAATTCCCAAGTAGCTTTAAATGCACGCCGACCATTCAATCATCGCATTGAGCCCCCAAGGAGTTATTGAATTCAAAGCAAATATCCATCGTTGTTCCTTGATTAATAGGACTTGTTCCAACATTTTTCCCATTGTCCCTGAATCCACCTTATCGATGCAAAAACCGCAATTGTTCAAAAATGTGTCCTTTATTTAGGCAATGCTGCACCAATGGCGCCTCTTTTATTCTACATTTTAAACGGCTCTGATGTTCTCTTATCCTTATCTTAAATGATCGAATGGTTTTTCCCACATAGATCAGTTCACATGGGCATTTTATTACATATATCACATTTGATGACTCACAAGTTGTATGCCTCTTCAACTTGTGGGATACTCCATTCTACACAAAGGACTTTATTTCCACAGTGACGTCACAAATATCACAATTCCCACATTTTCTGTGTCCTATCATGTCACCAGATGTTATTAAGGACTTAACCGTTCTTTAATATTACTACTCCTATGCCAGACACACCGTATTCTTTTATTCGTTAATCCTGGAACTGTTTGAAGAACGTTACTGTGTTTTCTCACAATCCTTTGTATCTCAGAGCTCAATGGAGAAAAACGGATAATCAAATTAATCTGGTCAGAGTCCAGTATGTTCTGACTGTTGTCTTTTCGGGCCTCGAGCAACAAATCCCGATCATTATATAAAGCCCTAGAATATGATCGTTTGACCACTCTTTTCGGATACCCTCTCTCTTGGAAGCTCCTCGCTAACTGCATCAATAAATGCTTAAATTCCGTTACGCTTGAGCAATTCCTTCTATACCGTAAAAATTGGGACAATGGGAGACTCTCCTTCAATTGCACTGGATGTGCACCCCCAAAGTGCAAAAAGTGTTACAATCAGGTTTTTTACAATGAACCGTCATCTCCCATTGTGCTCTACCCCTCAATATTAATAAATCTAAATATGTTACTGAATCTCTATGGTATGCATAGGTAAATGTTATGTTAGAATCACACTGGTTAATCCATTGAAAAAACTCCAATAATCGTGACTCGGTACCTTGCCACATTAAAAAACCATCATCGATATAGTGATACCATACTATGACATTAGCCTTATATGGAGATTGTGTTAACCATTGGTTTTCAAAAGTGCCCATATACAATTTCACTATCGACGGTGCGCACAAGGCCCCCATTGCTACTCCTGATATTTGTTGGTACACTACCCCTTCAAACATAAAATAATTCTGATAGATGGCTAAATATGCCAATTTCAATAGAAACACAATTTGCCTTTCTGAAAGATCTCCGCGATGATGGAGCGTTTGTTCCACTACATGAAGTGCTGCTGCCTGGGGAATATTAGTGTACAACGACACTACGTCCATGGTTACTAGTATAACATCCAGTGAGGTCACCCATTGAGCAAGACCGTGCAAAATTTTTAAAAAATGGGTTGTGTCCTTCACATAAGACGGAATTTCTTCCAATAATGGTCGCAAATATGAATCCAAAAAGGTAGAAACTGGTTCCAATAAAGTACCTTTAGACGCTACAATAGGTCTACCTGGTGGTTCCTGCAGGTTCTTATGAATCTTGGGAACCGAATACAATTTTGCCACCACTGGAGTTTTTACATTCAAGTAGTGATATTCTTTCATTGTAATTAAATGGTTCTCCAAAGCTTCCTGCGTAACTTTTTTAATGTCCACCTGCAAAGCTGTACTGGGATTTTCATTTAACAGTTTGTAGGTCGATTGATCCTGTAATTGTTTTAATGTTTCCGATACATAATATTCCCTATCGAGCACTACTACTGCTCCTCCCTTATCCGCACGTCTAATCACTATGTCTGTCCGACACTGTAATTCCTGCAGAAGCAGCATGTTCCACTTGTGTTAATTAATTGCTCTTTTTCTTACTCGATTGTTCCAAATTTTTTATATCTTTCAAAACTAATTCTTTAAAGACCAGTAATGCTGGATGAAATGGTCCAGGAGGGGACCATGTAGATTTCAAGGGTAATCTAACCCGACGTTGTTCTGGGCCCATCAGAGCCCGCATGTTCTGCACCTCTCCATCTTGCTCCAAAACTTGTGATGCAAAAAAAAATTTTAAATTCAATTTCCTCAACAACCGCTCAAAGTCGATCCGAAATTGAAATGGATCAAACTCAATAACTGGAACGAACGATAAACCCTTATTCAAAAGGCTAATAGATGCTGCTGATAATTGCTGTTGGGATACATTAACTACTAAATTAGTATCAAGTCCTGATTCCCCTAAGTCCTTCATTTCTTCCTCTGGTTCCGACATCTTTTTTCCTGCCCTCGTCTTTCTTCGTTTTTTTGTCTTTTTCCTCTCCATTGAGCTCCGTGATACAAAGGATTGTGAGAAAACATAGTAACCTTTTTTCAAACAGTTCCAGGATTAACGAATAAAAGAATACGGTGTGTCTGGCGTAGGAGTAGTAACATTAAAGAACGTTTAAGTCCAGCAATTTTGCGGCCGGTGAAGTCCTTAATAACATCTGGTGACATGATAGGACACAGAAAATGTGGGAATTGTGATATTTGTGACATCACTGTGGAAATAGCATCCTTTGTGTGGAATGGAGTATCCCACAAGTTGAAGAGGCATACAACTTGTGAATCATCAAATGTGATATATGTAATAAAATGCCCATGTGAACTGATCTATGTGGGAAAAACCATTCGATCATTTAAGATAAGGATAAGAGAACATCGGAGCTGTTTAAAATGTAGAATAAAAGAGGTGCCATTGGTGCAGCATCGCCTAAATAAAGGACACATTTTTGAACAATTGCGCTGTTTTTGCATCGGTAAGGTGGATTCAGGGACAATGGGAAGAACGTTGGAAGAAGTCCTATTAATCAAGGAACAATGATGGATATTCACTTTATTTATTTAGAAGCTTTTCTATACCGCGCTCTTTATTATCAGTGCAGTTTACAGATAACAATTTGACTCTAGGGCGGGAACAGAGCTGCCCTGAGTTTACATATAACAGGGAAGATAACATGGAGTTGAACTGGGGGAACTATGTACATTTAATGTACATAGTTCCCCCAGTTCTTTGAATGTACTTTGTATTCAATAACTCCTTGGGGGCTCAATGCGATGATTGAATGGTCAGCGTACATTTGAAGCTACTTGGGAATTTAAAGAAAATACATGGCATATAGTCATAATAGTATTTCGATACAGTAGACAGCTGGTGATATGATCGGGAGAGAGGAATATCATTTGAAGACTTTGACATAGTTAAAAAGAGTGATTGTGTTAAGATATTAATATGTGCCTCTCTAGTCTGCATACATTGAAGACATAGGACGTTATGGGGATTGATCCACGTAGGCGAGGGGGGAGAATGGTTCTTTAAATAAAAAATTTCCTGTCATGATTTGACAATTTCCAATCTGTAATCAAAACCGCTGCTGATCGCTGGAAGTAGCGGTATACAAATGTATACTAAATAAAATAAATAATAATAAAATAAATGAGGTGGGTCATTATAGTTTGCATGCGCGGCGTTTCTAGCCTGGGCGAGAAGGGGTGAATCCTGATATGGTGAAATAGCTCGGCTTCTGGATACGTATGCAGCATTGATAAATAGGTTTGATTCCAATTTGTGGTTTTATGTAAGAGTGGAATATATTTAATATGAAACACAGAACGGGTATTATGTTATTGACTTATATTTTATTTTTTATTATTTAGTGTTAGGTGGTGATTGGTTATCCTCTGAAGAAACTAATTTTAGTGAAACGCATGGGCGCCTCAAAAAAGGCGTTGGGATCTATTTGAACTTGTGAGAAGGTAACCCAAAGAAGAGTGAGCCAAACAGAGCTAAGTATTTTTATAAAAACCTATTGGGTGACATTCCTCTCACTAAGAACATGTTAATTCCACGTTTGAAGGTCGTTGATGTTAATTAGCACAATGATAGGACTTTATTCTGGTCCAAATTAAAGTGCTATTAGTCTGAGACCTTTGAACACATACTAAAGTCTTGATATAACTATGCATAAGTTTTGAGTTTCTTATGGCAACAATTATATAAAGGCATACCTGTGCGTATATTTACCTATGTGCTCTGTATATCCAACATAACTACACAGATACCCTTTTTTGTAAGAAACGGTCTGTGTAAGTGGATGGCACGGAGAGACCTGCAAGTAAGGATTGGGGGAAGGGGGGCAGACTAAGAACAGTGCAGTGGTACACTACAGCATAAAGGACAAGCGTAGAGAGAAACTGACTCCCCATTGCTTGAAGATTTTGTTACCTAGATAAATCAGCTCCTTTGCGCCAGCTATGGGGGCAAGATAACTCGACTCCAGTTCCATATGTAGAATTGCCACGTTTTGAATTTTAATCTAAGGGTTTTGGAGCAATAGGGGAAGAGAGAGGGATATGGTATTTATATTTTTTTCTTTCTCACCCTTGACTCCTGTCCTGCAACTGCTATCTTGTCTCTGAGGAGAAGAGGGAAGGGATTGCAGAGTTTAGTATTCAGTGTCCTGGATAAGCCACATTGTTTTCTCCTCCCTTTTACTTGCCTATTCTAAGCTATTCCAGCAATTTTCATCATCACCTTCAGTCATATATATGCTACTTTGCTTCTTTATAGAGCTATTAGCTAATGCCATGCATTCACCAACTCCTTGATGGAGGCAAATTCCATAGTCGCCTGGGATCATAGGCATTCTTTCCTCCTTCCCCCACCTCCTTTTCAAAAGGGGAGGTGTTTGGCTTATAATTGGCATCAGTGGGTGTTAATAGGACATATGGCCAATCATATTTTTCTCAAAATTCTGACTTGCTTGCATTTCTCAGTCTCTGAATATCTCTGTTGAAACTTTCAGGATGTGGAACCTATGGCGATGGAGTGTGATCATATGCAGATAACTGCACTTTCTCAAGCTTTAGAAATACCTCTTCAAGTAGAATATGTGGATGAAACTTCCACTGCAGTTAATCATCATAGATTTCCTGAATCAGCTATTCCTTCAGTGTATATGTTGTACACAAGATCACATTACAACATACTCTATAAATCTGAAGCATAGTTTTGCCATTTTTATCTTGTACTTTTGTAGCATGTTTTTATGTATTAAATAAAGATATTTTAATTTTCCTTAATGGTAATATTGCTTTTAATAAAAATTGTCTTCTGAAAAAATTTCTGTGAGAAAAATCATCTTACCTTTTATTTTCAAAAGGATTTCTCCTGTTGTGTTTGTGATAAGCCTTCTTGTAAGGGGATGAGCTTTATAATACTGTCATTTTAGTTGTGAAAATTTCAAACACAGCTTAAGCAATAAGAGTGAAATAATACAAGTTGAGAACTGTCCACTACATATTGGAGGTACTCAGGACCATCTCTTTAAGTACTTGTGCAGTAAGCTGCCACTATGATTAACTTTGAAACTTTTACCACAGAATTGGATGCATATTCTCTTGTCATCTTAAGAAAATATCTTTTTGTATGTGATACAAGGTGTGACAAAAAAGAAACAAGACTATCCCATAAATGTTTTATTACAAAATCTACAGAGAAATTATGCATTGTCCCCTTCAAAGTAATCCCCCAGAGTTAATGCACTTCTGCCATGTACAGAAGCACTCAATGAGGTCCCTCGTCACAGTGGCCTTGATCTCTTCTACAGAGGGGAAATGAGCTCCTCAAAGTATTAAAACAATTATGCCCTCTAGTCCACCTGCAAGACTTCCTAAGCATCATTCAAACCATAATCACACCACATTTTGACTTCGCCAACCTCTCCCTATTAGGCACAAACAACCAAAACATTAAAAGGCTCCAATTGGCCCAAAATGCTGTAGCCAGAACTATAATGAAGGTACACCCTTTTGAGCACATATCACCCTATCTAGCCAAACTGCACTGGCTCCCTATTCAATACAGAATAAACTATAAATTAATAATAACCACCTTCAAAGCATTAAATAACACTGCCCCAGCCACTCTAAATAGACTACTCTCTAAAGACACACCCCAATCCGCACATAGAAGAGGCAACACCAACAAAATAAAGATTCCAAAAGAGTCCACAAAAACAACCAATAAAAAAGCATTCTCCCATGCTGCCCCTATACTCTGGATCTCTCTACCTGATGAAATCAGAGCATTAACCAACCTTAAAAACTCACCTCTTTATCTCCCACTAGCAAATTCTCAACTCCTAAATGAAAAGGGATGATCTATATAACACTCTGAAACTAACACTGCAATGCTTCATATAGCTTGACCTTGACACTGCCTAATGATGTTGATACTGTCGAACTTAATGTACATAGTTAATTCTACATAGTTTAAATTGTACATAGTTCTCCAAAGTTAAAAGTTTAAAAAAGTTAATTTATTCATGTATATAATTCATATAATGTTCAATGTAAACAGAAATGCCATTCTGTCTCCTCAACTGTTATTTGTAAACTGCACTTGATCAACAGAAGGTTGCGGTATATAAAAGTTTGTTAAATAAAATAAATAAATAAATTGAGCACAGTCTTCAGCCTGGGGAAGAGCCAGAAGTCACATGGTACAATCCCACTAGAGGATAGCAACCTTGAGCTGGAAGGACTGGTGCTCCTAGTCCCACAGGTGCTCCTTGTGGTCTTGGGCAAGCCACTTAACCCTCCATAGCCCAGATTCCCTGTAAAATAGTTATCTCCAAGTTATAATGCCCTGTTCAATGTAATTTCAGTTTGTTCAATGTAAACCGCTTTGATATCATGAAAGGTGGTATATAAGAAATGTTAAATAAATAAATACAAGAGCTGTGGAATAAGGAGGGTGGTCAAGAGCTGTGATCTGTTTGTTGGTTAAGAACTGCCTCACACTGAGCACAGTGTGTGCAGGTACATTGTCATGGTGAAGCAGCCATGACTTGTCTCTCCACAGAGCCCGCTTTCTGCGCTGAACCCCGTCATGGAGGCGATTGAGGACCTGCTGGTAGAAGTGCTGGTTGACTGTCTGACCCTCAGACAGAAACTCATGATGGACCACTCCCTTCTGGTCAAAGAATGCAATCAACATGACCTTGATTTGGACATGTATGCCTTCTTGGGTCTGGGTGACAGTCGAGTCTTCCACTGCAGGCTCTCTCTCTCGCTTTCAGGGTCGTACTGGAAGACCCAATTCTCCAGGAACAAGTAGGAAGTCAGTCCTCACTTATGGGTGACATCGGCACCAACAGAACCCGCGCAAAGCAATTCCCCAGCTTTCAAAGAAAGCCTTTGGGATTGCTACCATGCATGCATGGTCCTCTTCCCACCCAAGGGTGCCATCTTGCTCAGTCTCCCTTTTTCCACAGAGCCCTTCGGACGCACATCCTCGTCCCTCAGAAAAGGTTTTCATTCCTCACCTTTTCAGGCTTATTTACTTTTTTTCTGATTGCACCGGTCCTCTACCCATCTTCCCCTTATGCTCTCCGGAGCTTTCAGGGATAAATTTTCCTAACTCTTTTCTTTTTGGGCTAAGTACCCTTTTTTCGGTCACTAACCGCTGGCCACAGGGGTCTTTGACCTCGCAGGGGCCGATTTTGCCACCGGGTTCAAGAAATGTGACAGATGCTCTAGGAACATGTCGCTGATGGACACTCATGACTGCTGTCTATGGTGTCTGGGAGCTGACCATGACCCTGAACTCTATTTGCTCTGAAAGACAATGTCTCTTACCACGGAACCACGTGCTAGGCAGCATTCGGACCTGGGGTCCCCCAAGGTGGAATGGCATAAAAAGAAGGCAGCCTTGAAGTCACTGTCTGGGGCTCCTGACAAGCGCGAATGCTCCCGCGCCCGGTCGCTTAGCCCTCTTCCGCGTTCCCAAGAGTCAGACAAGGAGCGGCCCCGCAAGGTACCCCGCAGAGAAATGGAGGCCTCCAGCGAAGGCGCCCAGTCTCCCGAGGGTTGTCCCAGTGAGAACCCCCTCTCCTCCTCAACACCCGATTCAGTGACCCCGGTATCAGCGTCCCACGCTCACGTGGGAGTCCCATATGCTGGCATTACAATGCAGCATTTCTGCGTTCATTGCTTCTCAGCAGCTGCTCACATCCAGTTTTGCTGACTTGTGCCCAGAGATCACAGGTCCCTCTCATGGGACACCAAAATCCATCCAGGAAACCCCCGATAGCCGCGGCTCCTTGACGTCGGTCTCGCTCACCCTCCCGTTCCTCGGAGGTGAGATTGTCCAGGGCTTCCAGCTCCAGATCGCCGACCGTCAGACAGGGCAAACCACCCAGCTCAGATCCCTCTACCGACTTCTCAGACTGGGAATCTGATGGGGACACCTCCCCAGAGTCCCATGCTCACTGTGATCTTCCGTCAGACCCTTCACTGCCTGGTCTCTAGCAGCGTTCACCACCCAAAGACACCTCCTTTCTGGTGTTTGTCAAGGATATGGCTCGGGCCCTTAACACTAGAAGCCCCAAAAGGTGTCAACTGATACATTTTCACAACGACTGCGTTTAGCATGAAATGCAGATGTGAATTAATTTGAAGTTACTTATTTGTTTGATACGTGCAGTATGTGACATCATTACATGACATTATTGTGTGTTTATTGGTTTGTAATTTCAGAGTAAAACTGGAAACAGTGATTGATTTAAAACCAAAATTTACTCTGTTACACAGGTATGTACAATGTCATGACTTTTGAACATACCCTAGAACAGGCCAACACGCCAGAACCTTTAGCATATCGCTTCCTCCCTGAAATTGTATTCATTTTTTTTCTACGATTCTATGTACAGAATGCCAAGACTTTGTAAGAAAACAGCAGTGCCTAGATGTGCTGGTGCAAAATCAGTTGATCTGTTGCCAGCTACCACTTCGATGCAGAAAACGAGAGAACTGCATCCATAGCGCATGACAGCAGCACAAGCACTTGTCAAGCTGCAAGATATTTTGGAAATTGACAGTGGCTCTGATTCGAGTAAATCAGATTCAAACGTTGACCTACATGTTACAGGTTGTGCAGGCACAGAGGATTCGACTGGTTCAGACTACAGCAGAAACACTGATGAAAGTGATGATTATGCTCATTATCCAATAATTGCCGAAAACAAGAGCAGGTCAACAGTGGTAGCAAAAGATGGGACTGAATGGAAGATCATGTCACAAGGTGAAAGCAGTGGCAGATTGCAGGCCCAAAATGCATTCACTGCTAAAAGTGGGGTTACTGCATATTGTAATGTTGAAACACCAGTGGATGCATTTAGATTGATTGTTGACCCCAGTTTTGTGAATCAGAGCAGGAACTGCACTGTGGAATACGCCCATTTATCAGACCCATTATGGGATATAGCCCAAGATGAAATAGATATGCCAGTCCCAGAAACGCTTCAAGAGGTTTCATGAATGCCAAAAACTTTCCAATTGATTTGATGTGGTCCAAAACTTATGGCTGTGCAGCATGTAGGCAAACAATATCACAAAATAGATACAAAGTAGTAAAGAAATTCATGCAATTTGATGTCAGAGGTTCACGGCAGGAAAGAGTGAAGTGTGACAAATTCTGCCTAATGACATGGGGGTGTTATCCAGATTTGTTGATAACAGTCAAAAGTGTTACATACCAGAAGAATCACTTACTGTAGATGAACAACTATTCCCAACAAAAAGCAGATGCAAATTCACACAGTACATGCCAGATAAATTTGGAATAAAGTTCTGGATCTTGGCAGAATTGCAGTCCAAATACTGTTTGAATGTGAAACCATATACTGGGAAAGATGAAAGAGTTGGCAGTTTAGGAACACATGTGGTCATGACTCTAATGCAGCCATATTATCAGCGAGGATAGAGTAGTTACTCCCCTGTAACAGGTGTTCTCCAGGAGCAGCAGGAATCAGTCCTCAAATATGGGTGTCATCGATGCCGATGAAGCCCCAGCAGAGCATTTCCCCAGCTTTCCATGAAAGCCTTTGGGAACGCATGCACAGTTCCCTTCCCGCCTAAAGGTGCCATCTTATCTCAGTTAAATGACATAGCTAAGAACAGCACACAAAAATGAAAAATAAACTATGTACAACTGCAACTCCCAGGGGAGGAGGGAGGGTTGTGAGGACTGATTCCTGCTGCTCCTGGAGAACACCTGTTACAGGTGAGTAACTACTCTTTCTCCAGGATCAAGCAGGAAGTCAGTCCTCACATATGGGTGACTCCCTAGCTCTGGGCTACCAAGGAACCCAGGCTGAACAAGAGAACGCCCTCTAGTCCCAGCATCAAAGAAAGGCTTTTCACTGACACAACCTCCACCAGTAGCCCAACGGAGGGCAGGAGTTGCCTAAACCTCAAAGAGATTCCAGAGTACTGCCTGGCCAAAAGCACTGTCCCTACAGGACTCCCTCCCCAGACAGTAATGGGCTGCAGAAGTCTGGCTTGAAGACCAAGTTGCAGCCCTGCAGATGTCTACCAACAGTACAGAGCAGAGATGAGCCACTGAGGCAGCCATTGCCCTGAAATGGTGGGCCGTGACCCGACCCTGCAAAGGAAGGTCAGCCACCTTGTAAGTCCAGGTGATACAGTCAGCCACCCAGATGGACAAGGTACGCTTGGACACAGCTAACCCTAAATTATTAGGGTCAAAAGATATGAAGAGCTGAGTAGCCCTTCTGTGCCCTTGCGTACGGTCAAGGTAGAAGGATAAGGCCCTCCTACAGTCCAGGGTATGCAGAACTGCTTCAGCCTGGCTTGGATGAGGCCTATGGAAGAAGGTTGGAAGAACCACCTTCTGATTGAGGTGGAAAGAGGAGACAACCTTTGGGAGGAACTTTGGATGAGTCCTGAGGACTACCCTGTTCCTATAAATTCTGGTGTAAGGCCTATCACAGACCAGGGCCTGAAGCTCACTCACTCGCCTAGCCGAGGTAAGGGCTATCAGAGTGTCTTCCAGGACAAGTAGCCATCGGCTCAAAGGGTGGGTGAGTCAGTTGTTGCAAGACCACATTCAACTCCCACTCAGGGGCAGGAGGACGGATTAGAGGCTTGAGCAAGAGCAAGCCTTTGAGAAACCGTGACACCAAAGGGTGAACCGACAGTGTCCTTCCACCAGAGAGTGGTGAGCTGCTTGTGCTGAGAGGTGGACCCGAACAGAATTGGACTTAAGACCTTGATTGGATAAGTGCAGTAAGTACTAAAGCACTACGGGCACAGTACAGGAGAAAGGATCCTCTGTACATAACTGACACCACACTGAAAACCTTTTCCATTTAAGAGCATAGGTTTTCCTAGTGGATTGTTTCCTAGAGGCTAGAACTTCCTCAACCTCCTGAGGTAGGCCCCAGGGAGCCAAAACTACCCTTGCAGCCTCCATGCCATCAAATTGAGAGCTTTGAGATTGGGATGCAGAAGGGAACCCTGATCCTGAGAGAGAAGGTCGGGTTGTAACCCCAGAGGCAGAGGGGGATCCACTGCCAATTGAAGTAGAAGTGGAAACCAGGGCTGTCTGGGCCACCTGGGAGCCACCAGCAGGCCTGAGGCCTTGTCCTGAAGAACCTTGAACAGAGTTCGGGCCACCAAGGGCGTGGGAGGAAAAGCATACAGGGGGCCCTGAGACCAGGGAATCAGAAAAGCATCTGCTGCTACCCGCAGAGGATGCGGTTGCCTGGAGCAGAAGTTTGGCAGCTGTTTGTTGAGGACCGGCAAACAGATCTATGGATGGAAGTCCCCATTTTATGAAAATCTTTGGAACTACCAAAGGATGAAGCTGCCACTCGTGGGGTTGCAGAATCCTGCTCAACCTGTCCACCAGGTAGTTCTCCTGGCCGGGTAGATATACTGCTTTGAGGAGCATGTTGTGTCTGAGAACAAACAAGCAAAGGTCCTGTGCCTCTCGACAGAGGAGCCTGGATCCAGTTCCGCCCTGCTTGTTCACATAGAACATGGCTACCTGGTTGTCTGTTTGAACTAGGACAGACTGATGAGCCATGGTTTGAGAAAAAGCCTTGAGGGCTAACCGAATAGCTCTGAGTTCCAGAAGATTAATTTGCTGTGCAGATTCCCAGGGAGACCACAGGCCCTGGGTGCACTTGCCTAGACAATGAGCTCCCCAGCCTTGCAGGGAGGCATCCGTCATCAAGACCACTGTGAACGCAGGACTCTGAAAAGGTACCCCTTCCAACAGATTGGGTGGGTGTAGCCACCATGTGAGGGAGTGCAGAAAGTGTCTGGACACCTTTATCCTGTCTTTGAGGTTGCCTGTGACCACTGAGTCCACAGGCACCACTGAGCAGGCCTCATGTGGAGCCTGGCATTGGGGGGTCACATGTACTGTCGAAGCCATGTGGCCAAGAAGCCTCAGGCAGAGTCTGGCAGAGACCAGTGACCTGCTGAGAAACTGGTTTGCTAAGTTTATCAGCCTTTGGGCTCTGTCTTCTGGCAAGAATGCCTTTGCCAGCAGAGAGTCCAACCTCGCCCTTATGAACTCCAAGTTCTGGGAGGGGAGCAAAGTGGACTTTGCAAAGTTTATTACAAACCCTAAGCTTTGCAGAAGAGCAATAGTTCTGAGGGTGGCTTGTCTGGCCTCCTGGCATGTCAGACCCCTGATGAGCCAGTCATCCAGATAGGGGAAGACAAAGATTCCCTGATTTCTCAGGTAGGCTGCCACCACTGCCAGACATTTGGTAAAGACTCTGGGAGCAGAGGTAAGGCCAAAAGGCAGTACTTTGTACTGGTAATGGTTTCCTCCCACAATGAACCTGAGGTACTTTCTGTGGTCTGGATGAATGAGGATGTGGGTATACGCATCCTTTAGATCTAAGGAGCATAGCCAATCTCCCTGCTGGAGGTAGGGCAGGAGTGTTCCAAGAGTAAGCATCTTGAACTTTTCCTTCTCCAAGAACTTGAGGTTTCTGAGATCCAGAATAGGTCGAAGACCACCGGTTCTTTTGGATACCAGGAAATACCTGGAGTAGAACCCTTGACCTTGTAAGGGGGGAGGCACAGGCTCCACCGCTCTGTCTACCAACAGACCTTGTAGCTCCTGAAGGAGAAGATCTGTGTGCAGGGGAGGCCTTGGAGGCTCCCCTGGAAAGTATGGAGGAGGCAGTTGCTGGAAGTGTAGTGCATAGCCCTTCTGGACTATGCTTAACACCCAACTGTCTCCAGTGATGAGTGGCCACTTGTGGGCAAACAGAGCGAGGCGATCTCCTGTGCAGGGTTGGGAGAGCAGGGATGGAGAGGCTATGCTTAAGGAGTCAAAAAACCCCACCCTGCTGAGTGGGAGCAGGGGCCGGAGGCTTGGGGGTCCTCTGCCTACGGGGCCCATTACCCTGCCCCTTAGCCTGCTGACCCTGAGGGGCAGCTTGGGCAGCCTGATATTGTGGGTACTGTTTGTAGGCAGTTCCCTTCCTCGGGTAAAAGGGCTTTTTACCCGAGCCCTTCTTCTTGTGAGAAGGGGCAGAGGTCTTCCTAGACAGCCTTGTCCTTGTAAGGTGCTCAGTCTCAAGCTGTGCGGCCTTCTCGGCCATGGGCTTGCCAAAAAGGTTCTCACCTCGGCAAGGGACATCGACCAACTTGTCCTGAACCCATGGCTCGAGGTCCGATGACTGCAGCCATGCCTGGCGTCGAGCCGCGATGCCGGCTGCTGCAACTCGGGCCGAAGCCTCGAAGTCATCGTAGGTGGCGCAGGACATAAATTTGGAGCAGTCCCGAATCCCCAAGGACAAGGACTTGAATCTCTGCAAGGGCTCCCCGGAGAGACCAGCAGAGAACCCGGCCAACTCCTTGGCCAGGTCTCGCAAGTACATGCCCATGTACAGTTGGTAAGACTGGACACGGCAAGCAAACATCGAGCTCTGGTAGCACTTTCTACCAACACCATCGAGGTTTCGGGCCTCCCTGCCGGGGGGCACCGCAGAGTGCATCTTCTGACTCTTCAGGCGATGCATGGCCGATTCCACAACCATGGAATGGTGTGGTAGCTGCGCTTTCTGAAAGCCAGGGCTCTTCCGGAGTCGATAGATCGAGTCAACCCGCTTGCTTAAAACTGGCGCCGAGGCCGGTGCCTCCCACTTCCGGAAGAGGAGCCGTTCCAGCATCGGAGGAACCGGGACAGTAAAGGCCTCCTTCAGAGGAGAGTCGTACTGCAGGGCCTCGAGCTCCTCGGCTCGAGGCTCTTCCTCGGGGTCCGCCGAGATAGCCAACGCGGTGGCCATATCCCGGACAAATGCCGAGAATCGGGTATCCTCCGAAGGGGATCTACTCCGGGGTTCAGACTGCGGTGAGTCCAACGGGACGCACCGAGTCTTGAATGTGTTGGGGGACTCCTCATCCTCCGTTTCCCAGGCGGACTCATCCGACGAGGAGTCAGAGTCAGGGTCCGACCCTGCGGGGCCTGGGAGCACCCGCCCCGACGCCGGAGGCACCGGACGGCGACCGAGGTCGTCCTCGAGCCATCATGGTCTCGAGTATCGGCTCGGTCTCCGGTGGTCGAGGCAGATGCGCTAGACAGGCTGGCCATCAGTGCCTGCTGCTGCTCCATGAAGGCAGTCTGCACTCCAAGGCTGTCATCCTGAGACTCATCTTGGGAGACGCAGCAGCCACCGACTCGAGCCCCGGAGGCGGCTCCCTGGGAGGAGAGTCCTCGAGGACTACAGGGCTTACGTGTCCAGCAGACTCCGGCTCCACGCGAGGAACTTTGGCAGGCTTTTGTTCCACGGGCCCGGGGCGACGGTCGGGGGTCTTAGACTTGGCCCTCGAGGAGCCAGGGACCTCTTCCGACGACGCCCTCATGAGCCGCTTCTTCCTGTTGCGTTCCCGGTCGGGGGACCCCCTGTCCGAGGAGCCATGATGGCGCTCGGGATCCGAATCCCGAGATGTCGAGGCCTCAGACGAGGTCCGGGCCCGGCCAGAGGCTGAGTCAGAGAAAAGCCTTTCTGCTGCTGGCGACTTCGCAGTGCCTTGGAAGACATCTTCCCATATGGTCCACACGTCTTAGGGTCATGATCAGGACCGAGGCATCGAAGGCAGCAGTCGTGTGTGTCGGTGAGAGACATCAATTTCTTACACCGATCACACTTTTTAAAACCGCTGGAAGCCATCGGGGAAAAAAGAGTCTCCGCGAGGTCAAAGAACCGGCCTTCCAGGGAAAAAGCAAAAAAGGGCATGAACACCAGCCACGAAGGGCAAAAAACGAAAAAGAAGAAACGGGCTCGATACCGGTGTATCGAACCCGGCGGGAAGGGAACCGGTGTCGAACCGGAGAAGAAAAAATAGCGGGAATCGCCGAAAAAATCAAACTTTTATCCAGGATGACAGGACACACGTCCGGTGGGCTTCTTGGAAAAAGAGAGACTGAGGTAAAATGGCACCTTTAGGCGGGAAGGGAACCGCGCATGCGTGCCTGCATTCCCAAAGGCTTTCATGGAAAGCTGGGGAAATGCTCCGCTGGGGCTTCATCGGCGTCGATGACACCCATATGTGAGGACTGACTTCCTGCTTGGTCCTGGAGAAACAATTTTACGATCGATAATTTTTTTTACGAGCCGTGACCTCGCTGTGAAACTATTAGAGAAGCGCACTTCGTTGGTCAGAACCATTTGTCTGAATTGCAGAGAACTACCATCACTTACAAAACTCAAACTGTACCAACCCAAGTTCTGTATCAATGACCGTAGTACAGTACCAGACGAAGCAGAAGAAGACTGTTGCCATTTTGTCGACTTTGCACAAAGATGCGATATGTGAAACCAGCGGCAAGCTGAAGCCTGAAAGTGTGTTGTACTACAACAAGAATAAATGCGGTGTTGACATGCTGGACTCAATGTGCCGTCAAATGTCCACCAAATCTGCATGTTGTAGGTGGACATTAGCCGTTTTCTTCAATATTCTCGACTTGGCGGCCATCAATGGCTGGATTATTTTCTGCAAGCAAACTGGTGTCACCATGCCAAGGAGACAGTTTCTTCACACACAGTCGGAGCAGCTGCGACAAACTTGTGCTTCTTGACGTTCATACTCCGAATCAATGCCAGCCACTGTTACGACAAACTGGCAAAGTGAGTAACATGTGCAGTCAAGGCCAACTGCAAACGAAATCACACTGTCATGCTGTGCGATAAATGCAAGCATCCAGTTTGCGGACAGTGTCTGTCGACAATCTGCGCCAGTTGCGCATAGTCTCTAAATGTACAATAGCAAACTGTACATGCTTATCCTGTTCGTTCGTTAACTGCCATGGATTCTGCAGTGACTTTTGAATTTGCAGTTACTTTTAAATTTAGTTAATACTGTTCTTATGTTAGTCATCGTAAGAAAACTTGTGAAAATCACTCAATTTTCTTGGTTGTGTCAATTGACGTACTTTGGGGCTTCTGGCTCATCTGTCATTAATTTTCGATGCACATATTTGAATATCTTGACCTTGCTAACAAAGTCATGAACAGAACTAACATGGTTCTGGCAGTGGCGCTGGTTTACAACTTCGAAGATGCAGTTGCGTCAATTGACGTATTTGGGGTTTCTAGTGTTAACCTGGTCACCCAGGCTGAGGAAGACCCATGTGCTGAAGAACTGGATATTCTTCAGTATTAGGCTCCACCCAGAGAATCCCTCACAATGCTGGTACTGCCAATTCTATTTCAGCTATTGCTCCGCATGTGGGAGGCCCCGGCCCCGGTCCCTATTGTGAGCAAGCGTTTTGACACCATGGACAAGGTACAGTGTGGTCCAGGCTTCCAGGTCTTCACTAAGTGCCTCATCGTGGTTGCCACTCATCTATGGCGCCAGGGCGTGCCTCTGTTTCCCTACCTCGACGACTGGCTCGTTACGGGCCCCAGTGTTGAGGAGCCCCGGCAAGTGATGTCACGCACTATCCTCCTCTTGGAGAGCTTGGGTTTCTTGGTCAACTACCCAAAGTCTCACCTTGAGCAGACTCAAGTTCATCGGGGTGCGCCTTGATACTCGGCAGGCCACCGCCTTGTTGCCGGTGGATCGCTCCACCTGCCTCCGAACCCTGGCGGCTCGCATCCAGGTCACTGCTTGGTCCATGCTACGTCTACTGGGCCACATGGTCTCAACCATGCATGTGGTTCCTCATTCCCACCTGCACATGCGGATGGCTCAATGGTGCCTCCGCACCCAATAGATTCAGTTCCTCTGGCACCTCAGGGACTCCATCAGGGTTCTCCTCGGCCTTTGCTTGTCCCTGAACTGGTGGCAAGACCCCCACAACCTCTTGCGGGGATTGTCCTTTCAGACCCCACAACACGAGGTGGTGCTGACCACAGACGCTTCCCTGTTAGGGTGGGGAGCCCATTGTGTGTCTCTGCACGCAGGGGCAGTGGTCACCTGAGGAATCCCGGCAGCAGATAAACCTTCTCAAGCTCCGGGCCATCCGGTGGGCCCTGAAGGCCTTCGAGGACCTCCTCAGCGGGAAGTTGGTTCCGGTACAGACTGACAACCAGGTAGCGATGTTCTACATCAACAAGGAAGGGAGCACGGGGTCGCACACCCTCTGCAGGGAAGCAGTCCTTATTTGCTCCTTTGCCACCCGGAGAATGTCCCTCAGGGTGACATACCTTCCGTGTCAGGAGAATGGCCTAGCGGACAGGCTCAACAGAATCCTTCACCACCACCCCCCCCCCCCCCATGAATGGCGCCTGGATACCAGAGTGGCAGGCTGGCTCTGCACTGGGGCACTCCAATGATGGACCTCTTTGCCAGCCCCCAGAACACAAAACTCCCTCGCTTCTGTGGCCTGGTGCCGCACCCGAGCAGGGAGGGCCCCGATGCATTTCTCCTGGATTGGTCCTCCAGTCTCCTATATGCATTCCCTCCCATTGTGAGGACTCTGTTCACGGTCCAGCAGGAAGGGGCATCGCTGATTCTCGTGGCCTCGGCAGCCTTGATTCCCGCTCTTGCTTCGGCTGTCGTCGGAGCCTCCAGTTCCCCTGGCCTCTGCCAGGGACTTGCTGATGCAGGAGGGTCGGGTACTGCACCTGAATCTATCCTCCCTATCCCTCACACCCTTTCAGCTGAACGGGTCTCTCTGGCCCTCCCGGAGGTCAAGGAAATCCTCCTTGCTTCGAGGAAGGACTCTACTAGGCGGGCTTACGCTTTTAAGTGGAAGCGTTTCTCCGTCTGGTGCTCAGAATACCAGCTCGACCCCTTCTCGTGCCCAGTTCAGTGGGTTCTCCAGTTCCTCCTTCACCTCTCGAGGGAAGGGTTGAAGTCAAACTCTGTCAGAGTTCATCTGAGCGCCATATCGGCTAATCATCTTCCTGTTGAGGGAAAATCTCTCTCGGGGCAGCCTCTAGTCTCCCACTTCATGCGGGGCCTTTTGCTATCCAAGCCACCCATCCGCCCTCCCCTGGCGGAATAGGACTTGAACATGGTGCTCACATAACTCACTCACCCACCTTTCGAACCGATGGCGACATGTTCGCTCCGGCATGTGTCCTGGAAGGTGGCCTTCCTGGTGGCTCTGACCTCGGCTCGCCGAGTCAGAGAGCTGCTGGCACCCCTTACCCCAGGTTTTATCGGAACAGGGTGGTCCTCCGGACCCATTCCGAAATTCTTACCCAAGGTCGTGTTGGCTTTTCTTCTCAACCAAGAGATAGTGCTCCCGACCTTCTTTCCGAGTCCCTATGCTTACCAGGCGTCGGCAGCTCTCCACACCCTCGACTGAAAGCAGGCCCTCACCTTCTACTTACAGCGCACCCAGACTCACTGCAAGTCTGGCAGGCTTTTCGTGACCTACGATCCCAATAGGCAGGGGCAGGCAGTTATCAAGCACACCCTCTCCATTTGGGTGGCAGACTGCATCGCATTCGCTCATGCGAAGGCGGGCGTTCCTCTAGATCGTCGAGTCACTGCTCATGGGTCCAAGCCAAGGCAACCTCGGTGGCCTCGCTGCGCTCAGTGCCCATGATAGACAGCTGCCGGACGGCAACCTGGTCTTCTACGAATACCTTTGCCGTTCACTACTACCTGGAGAGGGAGTCCTGCTGGGACAGTGCCTTCGGCCAGGCGGTACTCTGTAATCTGTTAAGGGTATAAGAAACTCCTGCCCTCCGACCCTTCTTCACGGCTACCAAGGGTTTTGCCTCGAGGACCCAAGGACTCTGGTTCTTTCGAGCTTCGGCTTATGGCCTCACGAGGCATTTTTTTGGTTACAGGTTCGGTAGTCTGTAGCTAGGGAGTTCCATAAGTGAGGACTAATTTCCTGATTGTTCCTGGAGAAAGCGTAGTTACTCACCTGTAACATGTGTTCTCCAGGGACAGCAGGAATCAGTCCTCACTACTCTCCCGCCTCCCCTGATGCGTTGCTATATTTTTGTCCTTCCCTTGCCATCTGCTGGTAGGGCTTGAGCTAAGGGACCTGACTGAGCAAGATGGCACCCTTGGGCAGGAAGAGGACCATGCCTGTGTAGTAGCAATCCCAAAGGCTTTCTTTGAAAGCTGGGGAATTGCTCCGTGGGGCCTCCATCGGTGCCAATGTCACCCATAAGTGAGGACTGATTCCTGCTGTCTCTGGAGAACACCTGCTACAAGTGAGTAACTATGCTGTCTCGTCTTCTGTGATGACTCAGCCAACGAACTCTGGATCTTCTCTAGCAAGTCTTGACCCGGTGCTCCTCCTGGTCGTCCGATAAAAACTTGGGCACCATCTTGGCACACACCTTCTGTATCCCCAGCTCCTGCATCAAGATGGTCCACACTCCCTGTTCAGGCTCAGCTCCTCAGCTATCATCCGCACTGTCAATCTGCGATCATTCCGCACGAGCTGGTTCATTCTGTCAATGTTCTCAGCTGTCTTTATCGTGGAAGGCTGTCCTGACTTGGGGTCATCCCTCCATCTCCTCACGGCCAGTCTTGAAGTGTTTGTGCCACTCGAAGACTCGTGGCCTTGACATTGCATCTTCTCCATAAGCCTGTTGGAGACACTCAGTTGGGTCCTTCTCCAACTTAACCAGAAATTTCAAGTTGATTCTTTGCTCCATATTTCTGCCACCTCCAGTTGTGTGACAAAGCGATGGAGCAGTCTGCTACAAAAAGACCTGAAAAAGAAAACCAGAGTGAGAGAGATGAAAAATATTACAGCAGAATCATGGTGAGATGTTGCACAACACAGTGACATAAGCGGTTAGCCAATTGGCATTGAGTCATGGGCATGGCTGCCACAGTCTCATTTCTTTTTTGTCACACCTTGTATTGGTGAATTTGCAGCTTTTTAGAAAACTATATCTAATACAATAACATGTTTTGCTAAATTGTACCATCAGCTGTCCTTACTGAACAGTTCTGTATCATTACCATGCCATGGCTGATGGTGAAGCACATTAATAAATCTGGGGCAAAAAAGGATTTTTTTTTATTTAAACCTTTTTCAATGGCTTAGAATAGGCACCTTAGAAACTGGGGGAATGTCAATCATTCTCTTAAAACTGAAATTTGTTGCTACGGTACAGGCACATACTATTTTCTAATTATAATGGATACTGTAGGCATATATACAGTATCAGCCTGATTCCATCCCGGATGTACATGCCCTCTGTACACCTGGTCTGAACTGTACATACAGAGGGCATCATGATTCTGATCCTGCGGGGCATGTCTAGCCCCATGGGATCAGAATCACGATCAGGTCTGTACGTGCAGGCCAAGACTGTGATTCAGCCCAGCCTGCACGTACAGGCCCTGCCCGACTAACTCAGTCAGGACTTTTAAAAGGACCGTAAGAGACTCCCAAGGCGGGGACGCATACTGTAATATGTTGAGTTCCTCTGCCCTCTGTTCTTCCTCAGCCTGCGTGGCCCGATAGAGGGCCCACGCCATGTCCTGCACGAACACCAGAAAGGAAATGTCCTCGGGAGGCAAACGTCTCTGGGAGGTGGGTGGGGATGGGTCCGAAGGAAGGTCCCTGAGGGAGCGGATCTCCGGGGAGTTATCCCCGTCCGACTCCCAGCCCAGTACTGGGAAAAATGGTAGAAACCATCATAAAGAATAAAATTACTCAGCATGTAGATAGTCATGGCCTAATGGGAGACAGCCAACATGGCTTTAGACAAGGAAGATCTTGTCGTACTAATCTGTTATGTTTTTTTGAAAGTGTGAATAAACAGGTGGACAAAGGTGAGTCGGTTGATATAGTGTATCTGGACTTTCAGAAAGCCTTTGACAAGGTCCCTCATCAGAGACTTTTGGCAAAACTAAAGAGTCATGGGATAGGAGGCAGTGTACTACTGTGGATCAAGAACTGGTTAAAAGATAGAAAGCAGAGGATTGGGCTAAATGGCCAATTTTCCCAATGGAGAAAGGTGAATAGTGGTGTACCCCAGGGATCTGTGCTGGGTCTGCTGCTTTTTGACATATTCATAAATGACCTGGAAAGTGGAATAACGAGTGAGGTTATCAGATTTGCAGATGACACAAAACTTTTTAAAGTTGTTAAAACCCAAGAGGATTGTGGAAAATTGCAAGAGGATCTTGATAAATTGGAAGACTGGGCATCAAAATGGCAGATGAAATTTAATGTGGACAAGTGCAAAGTTATGCACCTAGGGAAGAACAACCCAAACTATGGTTACACAATGCAAGGTTCCACATTAGGAACCACCACCCACGAAAACAATTTAGGCATCATTGTGGATAACATGTTAAAACCCTCGGCCCAGTGTGCAGCGGCAGCCAAGAGAGCAAATAGAATGCTAGGTATCATAAGGAAAGGAATGGAAAATAAAACAAAAGATATTATAATGCCTCTATACTGTTCCATGGTGAGACCGCACCTTGAATATTGTGTGCAATTCTGGTCGCCGTATCTTAAAAAGGATATAGCGTTATTAGAAAAGGTTCAGAGAAGAGCCACCAAAATTGTAAAGGGGATGGAAGGATACTCCTATGAAGAAAGGCTAAAAAGGTTAGGGCTCTTTAACCTGGAAAAGAGACGGCTGAGGGGAGATATGATAGAAGTTTATAAATTAATGAACGGAGTGGAACGGGTAAACGTAGATCGATTGTTTACGTTATCAGAATATAGAAAGACTAGGGGACATGCAATGAAGCTACAGGGTAAACTATTTAAGACTAATAAAAGAAAATATTTTTTCACTCAATGTGTAATCAAACTCTGGAATTTGTTACCTGAGGATGTAGTAAAGGCTGTTAGTGTAGCTGGGTTTAAAAAAGGTTTGGACAAGTTCCTGGAGGAAAGGTCCATAAACCATTATTAAGAAGGGACCCAGGATATCAATGCTTGAACCAGTACAAGCATTGCGGAACCTGTGTCTTTTGGGGAAACTGCTAGGTACGTACGACCTAGATTGGCCACTGTTGGAAACAGGATACTGGGCTTGATGGACCTTGGTCTGACCCAGTATGGCATATCTTATGTTCTTATGTACTGCAATGGAAATGTGGTTCTTCTGTAAACTGATTTGAATTGTTTATGAGGGTGCCAATAATCATGTCCTGACAAACAGGGAAACAGAGATGAACAATTTTTGTTGGAACCTTCACCACCAAGAATGCTGTCTTCTTGGTGGTGTTGCCGCAAATTGGACATGAAGGAATAGCGGAACGCAGTTGCGATTTTCTCCTCATTGGTTGGACCCTTGATCCTGACTACACTGCGTTGGCGTGGTGAAAGTTTGAAATCCTGAGGGTTATGGTATTCGCATGCTCCGCTACAGCTAAGTTGTCTTACAATTTCCCTATCACTATTTAAAGCTAATTTGATGTTGGGGGAGAGTTCTCTCAAGATCACACTATTGTGGTTTTTCCACTTAAAAAGATAAAATAGGAACGTTTCACCTCGAGAGGAAGTGAATTCTTCATGGTGAAGGTTCCAACAAAAATTGTTTGTTCATCTCTGTTTCCCTGTTTGTCTGGATTTACTTGTGGGATAGAGGATTTAGGTTTTGGTTTTGAATAATCATGTCCTGGCAATGTCCCAGTTTTATACTATTTCCTTTTTTAATTGGTCTTGTTTTATTTGATTCTTTTGTGTCTCAAATGTGTGTGCATATATAGTCACTTTTTTTTAGAAGATATTTGGCCATTAAGAGGTTGAACTGCAAGAGTGCCAATAATATTGACCACAACTGTATGCCTGGGTACAAATACAGAGTTTTCCCCCCCTAGTGGTACTGGCACAATATTGTCATAAGAAGCACCTGGAATATTTCTGTCTCCACATCTGCTGGTAGGGGAACAGAACCCACTTTTCAGGACAACTCAAGGGAAGGACATTATTGATTAAGTAAAATGTCACCTTGGTCGTTTTCTGCTAACCTTTCTATTGAGTCCATCTTCCTCCAGGATTAGCTGGAGATTACTTGGTGAGCATTTGCTTGCACAGTGCCAGTGCTACAAAATTCACTACCTCCAGACCTAAAATCAGAGAGTCCTTACATCAAATTGTAAGAGTAGCTTAAGAACTTGCAGTTGATATTCAGTCACCAGAGACAGGGTTGTTGTTTTTTTTTTTGTAAAGAATGACCTTGGCAGTTAAATAAAATGCACATATTGAGCACTACCATTCTGGAGAGTTGCAAGTACTAAATATATAGATAATGCAGTCTAAGGCAGCAATTGCATCTGCTGTCTGGATAACTTAGGACAGCAAAAAGGCTGTACTACGTTATCAGGAGGAGCAGAGTAGCCACGTAATGGTTGCAGCACTGGCTTGGTAACCAAGAGACCAGGGTTTGATTCCCACTGGCACTCCTTGTGACCTTGGCCAAGTCACTTAACCTTCCACTGCCTTGGAAAAAAAGGCCTGGCCGTCTATTTCATTACACTGCCAAGAAAAACTAGGAGCTGCTGGGTCGCCAGGAGTCAGCAGTGACTCGAAGGCATTCATTGCATTTTGCAAGTTATCAAGATTGCTGAATGAACATTATTGTTGGCTAGGTAATTACCACTGCAAACTGTTCATACTTTGCCACAGCAATATCTAAATATTTTACACTGAAAAATTGCCAGACAGATCCAGCCAGCACTACTTAACTGAATAGCAGGTGGTGTTATTTAGCTAAGTGCTTTTAAATATCAAACTGTTGACTTTTTTGTGCAGATCTTTGGTGGTTAGTTGTAGTCAGGACTTGGCCATGGTTACTGGAGTTGGATACTGTCCTCCTCAGCTGTAATCCTGATGTTGTACATCACTGTTGGTTTTGTCATAAAGCAGTATAGCAAATCTGTAATCTACTATTTAAGCATCTTATAATAATTCAATTTGAACTGGACTTAAGTAACTTAACAAGGGTAAAAATTGTAATGCCAGAATTTGTATTTTTCTGAATAAAAAGACATTAGGCTAAAATAAGTTGTCCAATCCTCTAATACATATCTTAATTGAAGCACTAACACAAAGCAAAAATTTCATTTTGAAGATTATATTTTTTTTTTATATACCATCTTTGTGATTTTCATCATTCAAAATGTACCAACTCAAGTATGAAGAAGAAAAGCCAAGAACAAGAAAGCAACTAAAATAAGAATAAAATCCCCCAACATATTACTGCAAAATTTACTCTACAAATATTTCTTGTCCAGTTGATTTCAAGTCACTTGATTTTTGGGCCTTTTTTTTATTTTTTTTTGTTCCGAGATAGTGCTCAATGCTGATTTCATCTTGGTCACCGGAAGAAGCGGCACAGACAACTTTCCATCCTGGGTTGGATATCTGGTCTTCATCAAATTTTTCAACAGTGATTGAGAGAGCAAACATTTGAGCTGCTTTTTCATTTTTTTTAGGAGCTTCTGCTTTTTCCTATCCTCCTCTTCATCTTGTCCGCCTTCAAAGTGAAAACAAAATGTCAGTAACTATGTACTCATTTTTGCTGTAACATTAGACCCTCTTCCTTGGAGTACATCCCTACTTTTCCTCAAAAGTTACATTACTTCAATTAAATGTCATTTGACTTGAATTCTAGAAATTTCACATCTTTCCTTCATCCTTTCAAAGACTTCATCTATTAAATATTATTTACAAACTTTGAAAGGATTTGATATACAGAACATAGCACCAAATAACTGAAAAAGGCTTGTAGCATGGAGGAATGGACATCACTCACCTGGATGGCCGTGTGAATCAGGAGTTCTGTGCCTGATCAGGGTAAAGGTAGATTTTAGAGCACAGTATAAACCCTACGTATGCCCTCCCAAAAGATCGCACAGAGTCTAGGGCAGCTTCTGATATCCTAGACTAGGAGCAAAGTGGTGGACTTCAAGAAATTTGCTTTTGCGGGCAATGAGAGAGAAAGCTTGTGCTGCAGTAAAAATGGCAGTGGTATCAGGTGTTAATGGAGAAAAGTTTAAAGATACTGTGACACAGGGCAAAGGTGGAGCAAATAACATGGAGCTTTTGCAAGCCTTTGAGAGAAAACGCAGGCACAGTTTCGAAAATTTAAGGATGGCATTGTGGAGGTCAAGAGTGACTTAAATAAGCTTATTCAGGATGGGTGCACTGATGTGTCTGAGCTAAGTCACAGGATGGAGGATGTGTGGCAGAGCACCAGGAGGAGCTGGGATCCATGTGACAAAGTGATAGAGTTGGCAGAGGCCAAGCTACAGTTCATGACTATATGTCAAAAAATTAATGCGTAGGAATAATTTATGTATCCGTGGTGTTCCAGACATCAGATTAGCATGCACAAGCTAAAGCCACAGCAATCACAATCTGCAAAGCATCAGGGAAACACCTGGTCACTGACTTGGAGACCAAGCTAGATTGCATGCAGGGGCAGTCCTGACCCAGTGTCCCAGGGACATAAAGAGTATGAAAGTCAAACACTGATTGCAATTAGTGTTTAAGCTCACACCTTTCCAGTAGTAGTTTAAGGCGAGGTATGTTCAGGTAGAGTAGGCATTTCTTGTTCCCAAAGGGCTTACAATCTAAGTTTGTACTTAAGTCAGTGGAGGGTTAATTGACTTGCCCAAGGCCACAATAAGAAGTACCAGTAGAATGTGAACCCTGGTCTTTCTGATCCCAGGCTGTTGTCCTAACCACAACTAGGATGAGACAATTGCATACCTTTGTTTGGGAGGGGAATCTAAAGTTGTGGTTTATGCAGACTTTCACATTACAAAAGAGATTTGAGTTTCAGGAAACAACTATATACTTTCAGAAGGAGCTGCATGGAGAAATAGCCTAATGGTAGAAGAATGGGCTGAGAACCAGAGAAGCCAAGTTCAAATCCCGCTGTTGCTCTTTGTGATCTTGGGCAAGTCACTTTACTTCTCCATTGCCTCAGGTACAAATTTAGATTGTAAGCCCTCTGAAGACAGGAAAATGCCTACTATGCCTCAATGCAACTTGCTTTTAATTTCTGAGAAAAGCATGAGCTAATTCTCAATCCCATTAAATATCAGTGGTGGTTCCCTTCTGGGCTTGCCTTAACAGTTAAGTGGAACGACTAGAACTGTTCGCATTGTGGAAGAAGCTGTGTGTACTTTTTAAGGAAACCAGTCTACAGGGCCTAGGAAAACAAATGGTGAGAATCTGGACGTTTAGATTGGAAACGGAGTGCATGGCAGACTAGGGTTAAGAAGCCTCGAAGATGTAGAAGGAGATGATTGGGTGGCAGAGACAGCTCTGGCAACAGTAAACCTGACTGAGGATGACAACTCTAGGAGTCATATTTTGGTCTGCTTATGATTGGGGGTTATCTGAGGCTACATGGCTCAGAAAACCCCAATCATAAGCAGGAACATGGCTGTGGTTGTATGGGAGTGGAAGCATAAGGTATCTGTGTGATAAGAGTGGTAGAATGAGAAAGGTTGGGGAGGAGTAAAGGGGTATGGTGTGGTAGGTTATGAATTTGGAAAGAAGGCTGAGCATGATACTTTGAGTGAGTTGGATGTCTGGTGGTATTGAATGCCAACTCGGGGGAGGGGATGAGTGGTCATTTTTCCTCCAAAGTAATACATCATAATTAATGGTGGGTGTTTTGGTAAGGGAAGGGGGTGGAAGATACTTTGGTGTAATATGAGGGGACGAGTGGAAGCCAATACATGTAAAGTATGACATTGAATATTTGTGGTTTGAACTCTGGTGCAATGAGAAAAAGAATGTTTAAGGAGTCAAACGGTCTAAACACTGATTTTTTTTTTATTTGTCCAAGAAACTCATCTGTGTCAGGAGGATTATTTGCTTAATGATAAACGGCTCCCCTATAAATATCTGGCTGCCAACTGCATGCAACAGAGGAAAAAGGATACCCACCCTTCCTTTTCTAAAAACATGTCAAGCAGAGGTGAAGGATAAATTGAGCAGGTATAACATTATTGATTCAGTGAGATTAATGACTTCCAGTCATGTTAGTTCAGATCTACACCTCAAATGAGTAGTTGAAGAGATTCTGGAGTACCCAAACTATAAATGCCATGATCATAGGTATGGAAGAGGTGGATGGGATATAAGCATCATATGATCATCGCTGAGGAATTCTTGGCTTCCGAACTAGAACTGGTTGTACATGTGTATACATGAGACAGATCCTTGGACGGAGATCCATAAATGTGTAGCTGCTGGAGGCAAGATATTGAAACTGGAATCCTTTTCAACAAGGTTTACCCCTTGAACAGCTATTTATTGTGTTGCTTAGCCTCATTTGACTACCCGCTCTGACCCCTAATGCAGGAGAGTTGCCGAAACTCAGCTGAGTCAGGTCTCTTGACACAGTCACAAACATTCGTTTGGACCTTTTGTTCCTTGTGTCTACCTCCATGTCTTGTTTTCTTGGTTCAACATGATTTTAGTGGATAGGACCATGTAAGGAAAACTATTATAGGTGGGACTGGAACCTATAGCCTGCTCAGACCATGACAATTAACGAAAGCTTACTGGAGAGGGAAGTTGTCGAGAGGTTCAACCAGAGAACAAAGCACACTTGCAAAGAACAGACCAGTCAGCAGCAAAGTGTAGGCCAAAACCCAAATTTATTGAGGGGAATCACTTAGAGAGCTTCAGGACCCGAAAGAGCCGTGTACTGGCACTACCTTCACTAGGGGTATGGGCATCTATATGTATAAAAAGCGGTGAAAAGCGGGATATAAATACAGCTAAATAAACAGTAAATTAAAAATATAAACATTAGTAATTACTAAGAACAATAAAAGGTTAAAAACATCAAAATGCATAGAAAGATATAACATAAATAGGTTATACTGGGAGAGCATCCTAAACAGTAGGGGCCCAATATTTGAAAGCTATTTACACGGTTTACAGAAGGTATAAAAAAATAAAAGTAAAGCATATCGATACTGTAAAATGTTAATACACAGCGTCAAAAACAAACACTACAAGGATAAAAAAACAAGCAATAGAAATAAATCATCTATATGTCAGTATAAATAAAAATGCAAGCAAGCCACAGGGGCTCAGAAAATATTACATAAATGGAGAATCATGAAGTTATCTGACATTAAACAACTTATAAGAGGGTACAGATGGAAAGAAGGAAGCACGTGTGATGTGAAAGGAATAGTAGCAGATGGATATTTACTAAAAACACAAAATTGTGTAAGATTGCAGAGCTATAATATGCCTGACCACAAGAAAGGTGACTGAATCATAATTGCTAAAATTTGTTATATGGAACATAGTAACGGGGCACCATAGTACAGTCTCTAATATAATCTTTTTGCCATTACTGTAAACATAATTTGGGAGCTCATTATAGAGAGAAAGTCAGTGTACCAAAGGAAAGGGTACAAAAATCATACTGTCTAGGTCCAGTGAGAAAGACCTTACTGCCCAAATCAGGAAGGACAGTAAAGCACTGCTACTGGCATTTTAAGGAGAGGCTTGGTGCGAACTTGCTAAGGTTGCCATGGTACAGAGGTAAACAAAGTAAAAGAAAAGGCATTCCAGCCAGAAAGAGTAGTTCTCCAGGACCAAGCAGGAAGTCAGTCCTCACTTATGGGTGACGTCGGCGCCGACGGAGCCCTCGCGGAGCAATTTTCCCCAGCTTTCGCAGAAAGCCTTTGGGAATTGCAGCGCGCATGCGCGGTCCCCTTCCCGCCCAGGGATGCCATCTTGCTCAGTCTCCTTTTTTCCGCGGAGCCCTACAGACATAGTTTGTTGTCGCCGCTGAAAAAGTTGATTTCTTAGTTTATTCTGTTATTTTCTCGGTTCGTGTGTCCTCTTCCCGCCGGGCCTCGCCTAAGGGGCCCGTTCACCGTTTTATTTTCTTTTTTCTCTCCAACTGGCGTTCCCGCCTGTTTCTCCTTCTTCCCTGGCAGCGCGGTCTTTCGACCTTGCAAGGGCTCTTTTTCCCCCCATGGCTGCCAGCGGGTTTAAAAAGTGTGATTGTTGTGTCAAACTCATGTCTCTTACTGACACGCATGACTGCTGCCTCCACTGCCTCGGGCCCGAACATGACCCTATGAGTTGCGGTCCGTGCAGCAAGATGTCCTCGAAGGCGCTAAGGAGTCGGCAGTCGCAAAGGGATAGAATCTTCTCTGACTCCGCGTCCGGTCGGGCCCGGACCTCGTCAGAGGCCTCGACGTCTCGTGGCTCCGGCGCCGAGCATCGTCGGAGTTCTTCTGAGCGGGGGTCACCCGGCCGGGAACACCGTCGGGAGAAGAGGCCCACGAGGGTGGCGTCGGAGGACGCTCCTGGTCCCTCGAGGGCCAGGTCGCTCAGCCCCGTCGGACGCCCCGGGTCCTCGGAGAGGGAGAGGCCTGCGAAGCTTCCTCGTCTTGAGATGGAGTCGTCTGGACACGTGATTGCTATAGTCCTCCTGGACTCTCCCCCGGGAGAACCGACATCGAGCCCGACGCCGTCGGGGCCCGAGTCGGCGGCTGCTGGGTCTTCTGAGCTTGGTCTCAGACTGACGACCTTGGAGCGCAGTATCACTGCCTTCATGGACCAGCAGTGGGCATTGATCACCGGCCTCGCCAGTGCATCTGCCCCGACCACCGGGACGTCGACGCCCAAGTCGACCCCGGAGGCCGAGTCGATCCTCGAGTCCATACGAGCTCGAGTCGATCCTCGAACTAGGTCTCCCTCGGCTTCCCGTTCGGGACCGAGGTCCTCGATGCCGGCCTCGGCGTTGGGGTGGAGGTCTCTGGCCCCCGCCCGCACGGAGCTCGATTCCTCCTCGGAGGAATCGGGCTGGGACACGGAGGAGGACGAGTCACCCGGTTCTTTTCAGACTCAGTGCGTCCCCTCCGACTCGCCCGAGTCGGAGCCTCGGAGGCGGTCCCCCCCGGAGGATATCCGGTTCTCAGATTTCGTGAGGGATATGGCCAAGGCTTTGGCCTTCCCCGCGGATCCGGAGGAGGAACCTCGGGCCGAAGAGCTCGAGGCCCTTCAATATGACTCTCCCCCGAAGGAGGCCTTTACCGTACCGGTTCCCCCGATGCTGGAGCAACTTCTCTTCCGCATGTGGGAGAGCCCGGCCTCGACGCCGGTGTTGAGCAAGCGGGTCGATTCCATGTATCGAGTCCGCAAGAGCCCCGGGTTCCAGAAGGCGCAACTACCACACCATTCCATGGTGGTGGAATCGGCATGCATCGGCTTAAGAGTCAAAAGATGCACTCCTCGGTGCCTCCGGGTAAGGAGGCCCGGAACCTGGATGCTCTCAGTAGAAAGTGCTTCCAGGGCTCTATGCTTGCTTGTCGAGTCCAGACATATCAGCTGTATATGGGCATGTATCTTTGAGACCTGGCGAAAGAAATTGCGGAGTTCTCGGCCGGTCTCTCCGAGGAACCTTTGCAGCGGTTCCACGCCTTGTCCACAGGGATTCGAGAGTGTTCAAAGTTCATTTCTCGAGCGGCCTACGATGGCTTCGAAGCATCGGCTCGGGTGGCCGGAGCCGGCATCGGGGCTCGCCGCCAAGCGTGGCTTCAGTCATCCGACCTCGAGCCATGGGTGCAGGACAAGTTGGTCGATGTTCCTTGCAGAGGTGAAAACCTCTTCGGCAAACCCATGGCCAAAAAGGCGGCGGAGCTCGAGTCGGAGACCCTCACTAGGACTCGCCTTTCCAGAAAGACCTCTGCCCCTTCACAGAAGAAGGGCTCGGGGAAAAAGCCTTTTTACCCGAGGAAGGTGTTTGCTTATAAGCAACACCACCCACAATATCAGGCTTCAGCAACCCCCCGTCAGGGGCAGCAGCCTAAGGGACAGGGTAACGGATCCCGGAGGCAGAAAGCCCCCAAGCCCGCTACGCAGGCCCCGGCCCAGCAGGGTGGGGTTTTTTTGACTATGCCCGCATAGCCTCTCCCCCTCAGGGGCCTTCGCCCAGCACGGGGGGCAGGCTGACCCACTTTGCCCACAGGTGGTCAGCCATAACATCCGATTCCTGGGTGCTGCAGGTGGTTCAAAGGGGCTACCTCTTACTTTTTCACCAGGTGCCTCCCCCCTACTTTCCAGGGGAGCCTCCCAGACCCCTCTGCACAGGGACTTACTCCTTCAGGAGCTGCAAGGTCTGCTTCAAGAACGGGCTGTGGAGCCAGTACCCCAACACCTGTGGGGGTCACCGGTTTTACTCGAGATACTTCCTGATTCCAAAGAGAACAGGAGGCCTCAGACCCATTCTGGACCTACGCAACCTCAACAAGTTCCTGCAGCGGGAAAAGTTCAAGATGCTTACCCGTGGAACCCTACTGCCCTACCTCCAGCAGGGAGATTGGTTATGCTCCTTGGATCTAAAGGATGCTTATACACACATCCTTATTCATCCGGACCACCGGCAATATCTAAGATTTGTGGTGGCAGGGAATCATTATCAGTACCGCGTACTGTCCTCCGCTCCCAGGGTATTCACGAAGTGCCTGGCAGTGGTGGCAGCCTTCCTGAGGCTTCAAGGCCTCTTAGTCTTTCCATACCTGGACGACTGGCTCATCCGGGCATCGTCTGCTCCAGAGGTTACTCAGGCCACTCAACGCACAATGGCTCTGCTTCAGCACTTGGGCATCGTCATAAACTTCGAAAAGTCCGCTTTGCTCCCCTCTCAGGATCTCGAGTTCATAGGGGCACGGCTGGACACTCTGCAGGCTCGTGCCTTCTTGCCTCTGGAACGGGCCAACAGGCTTATAGCTCTAGCCGGCAGGTTCAACAGCATGTCGCCGGTCTCTGCCAGACAGTTCCTGCAGCTGCTCGGGCACATGGCCTCCACGGTCCATGTCACCCCGAATGCCCGTCTACATATGAGACCTGCTCAGTGGAGCCTTCGCACTCAGTGGCATCAGGCCACAGGGAGTCTGTCGGACCTGATACAGATTTCCGACCGTCTGGTCTCCTCCCTGCAATGGTGGCTTCACCTGCCCAACCTGGTGCTCGGCATGACCTTTCAGTCTCCCCCGCCGTCCCGGGTGCTCACGCCTCACGTTTTGTCAGTCCGTACTGGTGCAACGGACAATCAGGTTGCAATGTTCTACGTGAACAAACAGGGGGGCACGGGCTCCCTCCTCCTATGCCAGGAGGCTCGGAGACTGTGCTCTTGGGCAGTCGGTCACAACATCCTCCTCAAGGCGGTTTACCTGCCAGGGCAGGACAATTGCCTGGCGGACAAACTGAGCCGGATTCTGCAGCCGCACGAATGGAGGTTGAACCCCACAGTGGTCCAGCAGCTCTTCCGCCGGTGGGGCTCTCCCACCGTGGATCTCTTTGCCAGTCCCCTGAACCGGCAGCTTCCCAGGTTCTGCTCCCGGCACCCGCATCCGCTCAGAGTAGTGCCGGATGCTTTCCTTATCTCATGGTCCACGGGTCTGCTGTATGCCTTCCCTCCCACACCACTTGTGTCCCGGACATTGTTCAAAGTTGTCCAGGACAGGGCTTCCGTGATCCTGGTAGCGCCCCGGTGGCCGAGACAACCGTGGTTCCCTCTGCTTCTACAGCTAGCAGTGGACACCCCTCTTCCTCTGGGGTTTCGGCCCGATCTCCTGACCCAGGATCAGGGTACTCTTCTGCACCCCAACCTCCGGGCCCTGCACCTGATGGCCTGGCTGCTGAAAGGGTAGTCCTAGCTCCGCTTCTGCTACCCCCGGAGGTGGAAGCCGTCGTCCTAGCGTCTCGGCATCCCTCCACCCGGAAGTCTTACGCCCTTAAATGGCGTCGCTTCTCGGTCTGGTGTTCTCAGCGATCTGAGGACCCCTTCGCCTGTTTAGTATTGGTGGTACTGCAGTATTTGCTTCACCTCTCCGATCTAGGCCTCAAATCCAACTCTGTCAGAGTCCACCGCAGTGCTCTCTCTCCGCGCACCATTCACCGGTGGAAGGCCAGCCTCTTTCCTCGCACCCCTTGGTGGCGCGTTTCCTTAGAGGCCTCCTTCTGCTTAAACCTCCGTTGCGCCCTCCGGCCCCTGACTGGGACCTCAATGTGGTTCTGCAAAGGCTTACCTGTCCGCCTTTTGAACCCATGGCTACCTGCCCTCTTCGTTTCCTCTCCTGGAAAACTCTCTTCTTGGTAGCCCTTACTTCCGCGAGGCGCGTAAGTGAGCTACAAGCCCTAGTGTCGGAGCCCCCGTACACTAGGTTCTACAGGAATAGGGTAGTCCTAAGGACCCACCCTAAGTTTCTTCCAAAGGTGGTCTCCCACTTTCACATCAACCAGGAGGTGGTTCTTCCGACCTTCTTTCCCAGGCCGCATACCAGCCGAGCTGAGTCTGTTCTGCATACCCTGGACTGTCGAAGAGCCTTGTCCTTCTACCTTGATCGTACGCGAGAGCATAGAAAAGCGGTCCAGCTTTTCGTATCTTTTGACCCCAATCGGTTGGGGGTACCTGTCTCTAAACGTACCCTGTCCATCTGGGTGGCCGACTGTATCGCCTGGGCTTACAGGGCAGCCGGCCTCTCCTTGGAGAGGCGTGTCACGGCTCATCGTGTCCGGGCGAAGGCTGCGTCCGTGGCTCATCTTCGCTCTGTTCCATTGGCAGACATCTGCCGGGCCGCTACTTGGTCTACAAGCCAGACCTTTGCGGCTCATTACTGCCTGGAGAGGGAGTCCCGCAGGGACAGTGCTTTCGGTCAGGCAGTCCTCCACAATCTCTTTGAGGTTTAGGCAACTCTTACCCTCCGGCCCTGGTGTTGGGCTACCGGCCGGATTCGTATTCAGAGAAGATTCCTTCCCTCTGTACTGTTGAGCTTGGGAGAGCTCTTTAGGCTTGAGGTCTCCGGTAGCCTTAAGCTTGGGAGTCCCATAAGTGAGGACTGACTTCCTGCTTGGTCCTGGAGAAAGAGTAGTTACTCACCTGTAACAGGTGTTCTCCAGGAGCAGCAGGAATCAGTCCTCACTACCCTCCCTCCTCCCCTTGGAGTTGCAGTCACTCTTATTGCATAGCTTTGCTATCTTTTTTGCTGTCTTTCCGCTATGTCATCAGACTGAGCAAGATGGCATCCCTGGGCGGGAAGGGGACCGCGCATGCACGCTGCAATTCCCAAAGGCTTTCTGCGAAAGCTGGGGAAAATTGCTCCGCGAGGGCTCCGTCGGCGCCGACGTCACCCATAAGTGAGGCCTGATTCCTGCTGCTCCTGGAGAACACCTGTTACAGGTGAGTAACTACTCTTTACTCACCTATAACAGGTGTTCCCCAGGAGCAGCAGGAATCAGTCCTCACATATGGGTGACATCGACGTCGACGGAGCCCCCATGCGGAGCATTTCCCCAGCTTTTTAAGAAAGCCTTTGGGAATACACTCACGCATGCGCGGTCCCCTTCCCGCCCAAAGGTGCCATCTTGCTCAGTCAGAAGACATAGCTAAAAGACAGCACAAAAAACACAAAAGAACTATATACAACTGCAACTCCAAGAGGAGGAGGGAGGGTTGTGAGGACTGATTCCTGCTGCTCCTGGAGAACACCTGTTACAGGTGAGTAACTACTCTTTCTCCAGGACCAAGCAGGAAGTCAGTCCTCACATATGGGTGACTCCCTAGCTCTGGGCTAACAGGAACCCAGGCTGAAAAATAGAGCTCCCTCTGTGAAGCCGCAGCATCAGGGAAAGAATTTTACTGAGAAGAGATCCCACCGGTAGCCCAACAAGAGGGCTGGAGGGCAGGAGTTGCCTAAACCTCAAAGAGATTCCGGAGTACTGCCTGACCAAAAGCACTGTCCCTACAGGACTCCAGGCAGTAATGGGCTGCAAAAGTCTGGCTTGAGGACCAAGTTGCAGCCCTACAGATGTCTGCCAACGGTACAGAACGGAGATGAGCTACTGATGCAGCCATTGCCCGGACACGGTGGGCTGTGACTCGACCCTGCAAGGGAAGGTCTGCTGCCCTGTAAGCCCAGGTGATACAGTCCGCCACCCATATGGACAGGGTACGCTTGGAGACAGGCAACCCCAAGTTGTTTGGGTCAAAGGAGACGAAGAGCTGAGTAGCCATTCTATGACCCTTAGTACGATCAATGTAGAAAGACAAGGCCCTTCTACAGTCCAGGGTATGCAGGACTTCCTCAGCCCGGCTGGCATGGGGCCTAGGAAAGAATGTTGGAAGAACCATCTCCTGATTGAGGTGGAAAGAGGAGACTACCTTCGGGAGGAACTTAGGATGAGTCCTAAGGACTACCCTGTTCCTATAGAAACGAGTGTATGGCCTGTCACAGACCAGGGCTTGAAGTTCACTCACTCGTCTGGCCGAGGTCAGTGCCACTAGGAAAAGAGCCTTCCAAGAAAGGAAGCGGAGAGGACACGTAGCCATCGGCTCAAAGGGAGGGCGAGTAAGCTGCTGCAAGACCACATTCAACTCCCACTCAGGGGCTGGTGGATGGAGAGGCGGCTTTAGCAAGAGAAAGCCTCTGAGGAACCGGGACACCAAGGGGTGAACCGATAAAGAGTGCCCTTCCACCTGTGAGTGGTGGGCTACCAGAGCAGAAAGGTGTACCCGAACAGAATTGGACTTAAGACCCTGATTAGACAAGTGCAGTAGGTACTGAAGCACCACTGGCACAGGAAAGGGTTCTCCTGGCATTGGTCACACCACAAGGAGAACCGTTTCCACTTCAGGGCATAGGTCTTTCTGGTGGATTGCTTCCTAGAGACAAGACCACCTCTTCAACTTCCTGAGGCAGGCCCCAGGGAGCCAGCACTATCCTTGCAGCCTCCAGGCCATCAAATTGAGAGTTTTGAGACTGGGGTGCAGAAGGGAACCCTGATCCTGAGAAAGAAGATCGGGTTGCAACCCCAGAGGGATTGGGGTGTCCACCGCCAGCTGTAACAGAAGCAGGAACCAGGGCTGCTTCGGCCATCTGAGGGCTACCAAGATGACCGAGGCCCTGTCCCTTAGAATCTTGAACAAGGTTCGGGCCACCAGAGGCGTGGGAGGTAACGCATACAGAAGGCCCTTGGAACATGAGATCAGGAAGGCATCCGCTGCGAATTTCGTGGGATGCGGTTGCCTGGAGCAGAACTGGGGCAGCTGCCGGTTTAGGGGACTGGCAAAGAGGTCGATGGATGGAAGTCCCCATTTCAGGAAAATGTTCTGAACCACCAACGGGTGCAGTTGCCATTCGTGAGGTTGTAGAACCCTGCTCTATCTGTCTGCCAGGAAATTTTCCTGGCCAGGAAGATAGACTGCCCTGAGCAACATATTGTGTTGAAGTGCAAAAGAGCAAAGGGCCTGTGCCTCCTGACACAGGAGCCTGGACCCCGTGCCCCCTTGTTTGTTCACATAGAACATCGCTACCTGGTTGTCTGTCTGCACCAAGACAGACTGGTGGGCCAGGTTGTGAGAGAAGGCTTTGAGGGCTAAGCGTATCGCCCAGAGTTCCAGCAGGTTGATTTGTTGCGTGGCCTCCCATGGAGACCACAGGCCCTGTGTGCACTTGTCCAGACAATGTGCACCCCAGCCCTGCAAGGAAGCATCGGTTGTGAGTACCACAGTGGAAACAGGTACCTGAAAAGGAATTCCCTGTAGAAGGGTGGGGGGGGGGGTGTAGCCACCACTGCAGGGAGTCCAGGAATGGTCTGGACACCCTTACTTTGTCTCTGAGGCTTCCTGTGGCCTGCCTCCACTGAGTTCTGAGACACCATTGTGCAGGCCTCATATTCAGGCGGGCATTGGGGGTCACATGCACTGTCGATGCCATGTGGCCCAGGAGCCTTAGACAGAGTCTGGCGGAAACCAGTGGGTTGTCTAGAAACTGGCTGTCCAAGTCCATCAGCCTTTCCACTCTGTCCTCTGGCAAGTAAGCCTTTGCTTGCAGGGAGTCTAACCGTGCCCCTATGAACTCCAGGTTCTGGGAGGGGAGCAAAGTGGACTTTGCGAAGTTTATGACAAAGCATAGTTGCTGAAGGGGAGGCACAGTACGGAGGGTGGCTTGCCTGGCCTCCTGGAGAGTCTGACCCCTGATGAGACAGTCGTCCAGGTAGGGGAAGACAAAAATACCCTGGTTTCTCAAGTAGGCCGCCACCACGGCCAGGCACTTCGTGAAGACCCGTGGGGCAGAGGTTAGGCCAAAGGGCAGTACCCTGTACTGAAAATGGTTTCCTCCCACCACGAACCTTAGGTATTTTCTGTGGTCTGGATGAATGAGGATGTGAGTGTATGCATCCTTCAGATCTAAGGAGCATAGCCAATCTCCCTGCTGGAGGTAGGGCAGCAGTGTTCCCAGAGTAAGCATCTTGAACTTTTCCTTTTCCAAGAACTTGTTGAGATTTCTCAAGTCCAGAATGGGCCGGAGACCTCCAGTTCTCTTTGGCACAAGAAAGTACCTGGAGTAGAAGCCCTGACCCAACAGGTGGGGAGGGACAGGCTCCACGGCCCTGTCTTGAAGGAGACTTTGCAGTTCCTGGAGAAGGAGTTCTCGATGCAGAGTAGGCCTTGGAGGCTCCCCTGGAAAGTAGGAGGGGGGTACTTGATGGAAATGGAGCAGGTAGCCCTTCTGGACTATGCTCAGTGCCCAAGCATCTCTTGTGACGAGTGGCCACTGGTGGGCAAATAGGACCAACCGACCACCTGTGCTGAGATGGGCCAGCAGAGGTGGAGAGGCTACGCAGTGGGAGTCAAAAATCCCCTCCCTGCTGAGTAGGAGCAGGAGCAGGAGCTGGAGGCTTGGGGGCTTTCTGCCTACGGGGCCCATGTCCCTGCCCCTTGGCCTGCTGACCGTGCTGGGAAGCTCGGGAGGCCTGATAGTGAGGGAAAGGTTTGAAGGCGGACGACTTCCTCGGGTAAAAGGCCTTTTTTCCCGAGCCCTTCTTCTTACGAGAAGTTTTTCTGGACAACCTTGTCCTTGTCAGAGTCTCGGTCTTGAGCTCAGCAGCCTTCTTGGCCATGGGCTTGCCGAAGAGGTTTTCACCTCGGCATGGGACATCGACCAACTTGTCCTGCACCCATGGCTCGAGGTCCGATGACTGTAGCCATGCCTGGCATCGAGCACCGATGCCGGCCGCCGCTACTCAGGCCGAAGCCTCGAAGCCATCGTAGGCCGCCCGGGAGATGAATTTGGAGCACTCCCAGATCCGAGGACAAGGTCTTGAACCTCTGCAAAGGTTCCCGGAGAGGCCAGCAGAGAACCCGGCTATTTCCTTAGCCAGATCTCGCAAGTACATGCCCATGTACAGCTGGTAGGACTGGACATGGCAAGCAAGCATCGAGCCCTGGAAGCACTTTCTGCCGATGGCATCCAGGTTCCGGGCCTCCCTACCGGGGGGCACCGCAGAGTGCATCTTCTGGCTCTTCAGACGATGCATGGCCGATTCCACAACCATAGAATGGTGCAGCAGCTGCGCCTTCTGGAATCCAGGGCTCTTTCGGACTCAATACATGGAATCGATCCGCTTGCTCAAAACCGGCGCCGAGGCCAGTGCCTCCCACATTCGGAAGAGGAGCCGTTCCAGCATCAGAGGAACCGGCACAGTAAAGGCCTCCCTGGGGGGAGAGTCATACTGCAGGGCATCGAGCTCTTCAGCTCGAGGCTCCTCCTCGGGATCCGCAGGGACAGGCAAAGTTTTGGCCATGTCCCTCACAAACTCCGAGAACCGGGTGTTCTCCAGTGGGACCTACTCTGGGGCTTGGACTGCGGTGAGTCCGAAGGGACACACCGAGTCCGAAAGGTATCGGGGGACTCCTCGTCCTCCGTCTCCCACGCAGACTCATCTGAGGAAGAGTCGAGGGGCTCCGACCGTGCGGGCTCCGGTAGCACTCGCCCCGACGCCAGGGGCATCGGCGTCAACGCCCTCGGTCCTGAACGGGAGGTCGAGGGGGACCGTGACCGAGTCCGGACCCAGGCCTTCATGGCTTCGAGAACCGGCTCGGTCTCCGGGGTCGACTTGGATGTCGACGTCCCGGTGGTCGGGGCAGATGCACCAGTCATGCTGGCCATCAGCACCCGCTGCTGATCCATGAAGGCAGACAGTCTGCGTCCAAGCTCAGGAGACTCAGCAGCCACCGACTTGAGCCCTGGCGGCGCCAGGCCTGACGTTGGCTACCTGGGAGGAGAGTCCTCGAGGACAACAGGACTTACATGCTCGACGGACTCTGGCTCTATACGAGGCACCTTAGGCGGCTTCTCCAGCTCCAAAGGCCTGGGGCGGCGGTCAGGGGTCCGAGACCTGGCTCTCGAGGAACCAGGGGTATCCTCCGACGCCGCCCTCACGTGTTTTCTCTTCCTCTTATGCTCCCGACTGGGGGACCACCTTTCAGAGGAACCCCGACGAAGCTCAGGTCAGACTCCCGAGACGTTGAGGCCTCTGATGAGGTCCAGGCTCGGCCAGAGGCAGTCAGAAAAAATTCTCTTCTTCTGATGCTGCCGGCTTCTGAGTGCCTTGGTGGACATCTTCCCACACGGGACACAGACCTTGGGATCATGGTCTGGCCCAAGGCAACGCAGGCAGCAGTTGTGTGTGTCGGTAAGAGACATGAGCTTCTTACAACGATCACACTTTTTAAAACCACTGGAGGCCATCGGGGCAAAAAGGGCCCCCGCAAGTTCAAAAGACCAGCCTTCCAGGGAAAAGAAAAAAAGAGCGCGAATGCGTGCCACGAAGGGCAAAAAAATGAAAAATAGGGATCGGGTCGATACCGGTGTACCGAACCCAGGCGGGAAGGGGAACCAGCGTCGAACCGGACAAAAGAGAGCGAAAATCGCAGAAAAAAAAATCTAACTTTTCCAATTGACATGGACTCACGTCCGTTGGGCTCCACGGAAAAAGAAAGACTGAGCAAGATGGCACCTTTGGGCGGGAAGGGGACCGCGCATGCATGGGTGTATTCCCAAAGGCTTTCTTAGAAAGCTGGGGAAATGCTCCGCATGGGGGCTCCGTTGACGTCAGCCATATGTGAGGACTGACTTCCTGCTTGGTCCTGGAGAAATGAAAAGTTTCATAGTAAAAGAAATATTCAAGACTACTATAAATCTCAAAAATTGCTTAAAATAAAATTTAAAATTAGATAAAACCAATATAGGGTTGTAAATGTACAATATAGTAATTTATAAAGAGCTTGTGCTAAAGGAGCAGCCGGCAGGGATACGGATCTGTCTATAAAACCGTGGAAGTTCTTATTAAGATTAGTTGTATACATTTCTCTTGACCAGAAACATGCTCTTCATGAATCATAAGGGAGCATAAAATTGAAAGGAAAATATGATGGAGTATAAACAATAAAATCATTAAAACCACCTTCAAAATCTGTAAACCAATTGAAGAATGACAATATAAAAAAATGGTCATAAGGTTCCAATTAAAAATCCTATATATAAAATGTGTAAAACTAAAAGGGGAAGGGTGAGGGGAGGAGGGAGGGAGGGAGGGGGATGGGTAAAGGAAAAGGGGAAGGGGGACTGGGGGAAAGGAGGGGGAGGGGGAGGGGAAGAAAAAAAGGGGGAGTAGGAGAGGAAGGCGGGTCAGAGGAGGGAAGGGGGGAGTAGGGAGGGGTGGGGGTATGAAATGAGGAGGAAGAGAGGGGACAAAAGGGGGAGTAGGAAGGGGAAGGAGGGGGAAGAGGGAGGGGAGCAGGGAGGGTGGAAGGGGAGAGGAGGAGAAGGGGGAGCAGGGAGGGTGGAAGGGGAGAGGAGGAGAAGGGGGAGAAGAGGGGCAGGGGGAAGAGAGGGGGAAAGGGGAAGAGAGGGGAAAGGGGAAGAGAGGAAAAGGAGGGGGAAGAGGAAAAGGAGGGGAAGAGGAAAAGGAGGGGAAGAGGAAAAGGAGGGGAAGAGGGGGAGAGGGAGGGTAGAAGGGGGAAAGGAGAGGATCAGGGGTGGGGGAAGAGGGATAGGGAAAGGGGGAAGGGTGGAAGGAGGAGAGGGGTAAGGGGTGTGGGAAAGAGGGGGACTGAGGAGGAGGAAGTGGATGGAGGGAGGAAGTGGAAGGAGGAATGTATTATATACTCAAAGTGACAGATGTGTATAATTAGAACCCATTACACAGCCACAGAGACTGCATATATTGGCCATCTTAAAGAGGAAATAATAAAAACTGGAATACATGCTGGATAAGACAGTGCTTCTTTGATAAATCACAAGAATAAAAAATAATGCTAAAAACAAAAGATTTAATAGGCACTAGCCAAACTTTGAGAAATAAAAACTAAGCAAAGTAAAAAATTAAGAATAAAAAAATAAAACAAATGCTAAAGGGGATGTATGTATGTGTACCCCTAAAAAACTTCAACAGCTACATTGAAAATCCACCAGCAACACAAAAACACAGTAAAAATGTATGATGAAAACAAAAACAAGATAAAAATGTATAATGAAAGCAAGGTAACAAAGCACAATACATCATGCACTTGTGATATATATACAATAAAAGGACGTGTGCAAAATAAAATAAATGCATTTAATAAAATCATAGACTTAAGGAACCAAAGGAAAGGGAGGAGGAAGAGAGGGAAAGGGGAAGGGGAAAGAAGGGGGGACATGGACAATTGAAAAATATATCACTCAAGGTGGAGAAGCACCTTATCCAGGTCAACTCCTCTCCAGTTAGCCTTAACTACTTTTAAAACAAAGAACTTTACATGTAGGATTTTTCATTGGAACCTTAGGGTTAAATCCACTAGTTTGGTCATAAAAACATCTTTTATATTTCCATTCTTCAACTGGTTTACAGATTTTTAAGGTGGTTTTATATTTTATCGTTTATGCTCCGTCATATTTTCCTTTCTCCAGGAACAAGCAGGAAGTCAGTCCTCACTTATGCATTTTTTCTTTACGGGCTTCGCACCCTTTTTCTTCCTCTAACCGCTGGTTGCGTGGGTCTTCGACCTCGCAGGGGCCATTTTTGCCACCGGCTTCAAAAAATGCAATAGATGCTCTGGGAACATGTTGCTTATGGACACTCATAACTGTTGTCTGCGGTGCCTCGGAGCAGACCATGATCCGGAGCGCTGTTCGCTCTGCAAGAAAATGTAACCTCTAAGGCCCTGCTCAGCCGTAAGCAGAAGTTCGAAGACATTTTCCAAAAGGCCGCCTCAGAATCCCCGGTGGCACCCTTGGTCGTCTCTCCCCCAGTGGGGTCCCCCCCTGCGGCCCCACGCTCTCGGCGCAAAAAGAAGGCCTTGAATTTGCTGTCGGGGGTTCCAGACAAGTGTGAGTGGCTCCTGCGCTCGGTTGCTTAGCCCCCTTTGGTGTTCCTGAGAGTCAGACAGGGAGCAGCCCCGCAAGGTGCCCCGCACAGAAGCAGAGACATCCGGAAAAGGCGCCCAGTCCCCTGAGGGCCGTACTGGTGTGGACCCCCTCTCTTCTTTGATGACCAACCTGGTGACCCCGGGGTCGGCGTCGCAGGGCCCCATGCCCGCGTGGGAGTCCCACATGCTGGCGCTGGAACACAGCGTGTCTGCATTCATTGCTTCCCAGCAGGCGCTCACGGCCAGCTTTGCTGACTCACGCCCAGAGACCATGGGTCCCTCGCGTGGGACACCGAAATCCATCCAGGAAACCCCCGAGAGCTGCGGGCCTTGTGAGGGTCCTCGACGTTGGTCTCGCTCGCCTTCCCGTTCCTCAGAAGCAAGGTCGTCCAAGGCCTCCAGCTCCAAGCAGGGACCGGCCATTGGACAGGGCGATCTGCCCGGCTTGGACTCCTCGACCGATTTCTCGGAGTGGGAGTCCGATGGGGACACCTCCCTGGAAACCCGTACCCACCAGGATCTTCCATCGGACCCCTCACTGCCCGCATTCCAGCTATGCTTGCCTCCCGAGGACACCTCTTTCCTGGTGTTCATTCGGGACATGACAAGGGCCCTTAACCTGGCCACCCAGGCTGAGGTGGACCCTCATGCTGAAAAACTTGATATTCTTCAGTACGAGTCCCTGCCCAGGGAATCCCTCACTATGCCTGTGCCTCCTATTCTATCTCGGCTGCTGCTCCGCATATGGGAGGCTCCCGCCTCGGTCCCCATCGTGAGCAAGCGCCTTGACACTATGTACAAAGTACAACGTGGGCCAGGCTTCCGAAAGACCCAACTCCCACACACCTCGGTGGTGGAATCGCATTCGTCTATACCATCCGGCCGAGAGTCACGAGCCCTTGATGCCCTAGGCCGCAAGGCCTACCAGAGCTCTATGCTCTCTTGTCACATACAGGCATACCAACTATACATCGATATGTTCTTGCGCGATTTGGCTAAGGAGCTCGTAGGTTTCTCCGTGGGCCTCGAGGAAGAGCCCCTCAATAGATTCGGCACTCTGCTAAGTCCATCACAGACTGCTCTAAGTACCTCTCCTGAGCCTCCTACGATGGGTTTGAGACATCGGCTCAGGTGGTGGCCGCAGGCATTGGGGCCCACCACAAGGCACGGCTCCAATCCTCGGTCTTGGAGCAATGGGTACAGGAGAAACTCCAGGATGTTCCCTGCCTCGGCGAGCAGCTCTTCGGCAAGCCGATGGAGGATAAAGCCACGGAAATAGAGACGGAGTTCGTCAGCAGAACTCGTCTCTCATGCAAGACTTCCATCTGCCTCGAAAGAAGCAGCCGGCCAAGAAGCCCTTCTTCCCTAGAAAGGGCCTCCAGTACCGGGCTATCCGCCATATCCGGCTACCCCCACGCTGACCATTCTGGCGCAAGGAAAATCTGGCCAAGGGCATCATAAGCTGAAGGGGCCGAAGGCTCAAACACTGGCTCCCCCACAACCCACTCAGGGGTTTTGGTGCCATCGACATAGCCCCTTGCCCTCCAGTGACGCAGCAGCCAGTGGGGGGACTCCTGTCCCATTTCGCCCCGTCATGGGCCTCCATCACCTCGGACACCCGGGTTCTCCCAAGTCATTTGAAACGGCTATTGCCTTCGCTTCGACAGGCTTCCACCTCCTTTCTCCCTGATGGAATCTCCACGACTCCCCCCCACACCGGCTTCTGCTGCAGTGAGAATTGCATTCGGTCCTTACCCAACGGGCAGTCGAGAAGGTCCCTCCGCACCTTCAAGGTCAGGGCTTCTATTCCCTGTACTTCCTCGTCCAAAAAAAAAAAGACGGTGGGGTCTGTGGCCCATCCTCGACCTCCGCAGGTTAAACAAGTTGCTGGTGCGGGAGAAATTCAAGATGCTATCTCTTGGTGTTCCTCCAGCAGGGCAATTGGCTATGCTCCTTGGATCTAAAGGACACTTACGCCCACATCTTAATCCACCCCCAGCACAGGCAGTATCTGTGCTTCAGGGTGCAGGGATAGCACTTCCAGTACAAGGTGTTCCCCTTCGGCCTCGCATCTGCCCTGCGAGTCTTCACAAAGTGCCTTGTCATGGTCACCACTCATCTTCAGCATCAGGGCATGCCTATCTTTCCCTACCTCGACGACTGGCTCATGATGGGCTCCTCAGTCGAGGAGGCTCGCTGAACAATGTCGCGCACCATCCTTCTCTTGGAGAGCTTGGGGTTCTTGGTCAACTACCCAAAGTCTCACCTCGAGCTGGTGCAGGTTCTCAAATTTATCGGGGCGCATCTCAAAACTCAACAGGTGACCGCCTTCTTACCGTTGGATCACGCCACCCACTTCCGAGCTCTGGCAGCTCACATCCAAAGCACCCCCCAGGTCACAGCTTGGACAATGCTACATCTCCTGGACCACATGGCCTCGACCGTGCATGTTGTCCCCCACGCCTGCCTGCACATGCGGATGGTTCAGTGGTGTCTCAGTGCCCAACAATGCAGCCAGTCCCTCGGACACCTCAGGGACCCCGTCAAGGTCCTCCCCGACCTCCGCTTGTCCCTGAGCTGGTGGCAAAACCCCGCAACCTTCTGCAGGGATTGCCCTTCCAGGTCCCGCAGCACAACATGGTGCTGATGACAGATGCTTCCCTGTTAGGGTGGGGAGCCCACTGCGGGCCACTATGCACGCAGGGGCAATGGTTACCCGAGGAGTCTCAGCGGCAAATAAACTTGCTCGAACTCTGGGCGATTCAGTGGGCCCTGAAGGCCTTCCAGGAACACCTCAGCGGGAGGTCGGTTCTGGTGCAGGCCGACAAACATGTGGCGATGATCTACATCAACAAGGAGGGAGGTACGGGATCATGCTCCTTCTGCCGGGAAGGGGACCTCATCTGCTCTTTCGCTGTTCGATGGAGGATGTCCCTCAAGGCGACCTACCTCCCGGTCAGGAGAATGGTCTGGCAGACAGACTCAGCAGAATCCTTCGCCCCCACGAATAGCGGCTGGATCCCAGAGTAGCAGACTAGCTGTTTCTCCGCTGCGGGATGCCGGCGATGGACCTCTTCGCCAGCCCCCAAGAACACACAGCTCCCCCGCTTTTGCGGGCCTGTGCCGCATCCGAGCAGGGAGAGCCCTGATGCATTTCTCCTGGACTGGTCATCCAGCCTACTCTACGCATTCCCTCCCTTCCCCTCATTGCGAGGACTCTTGTCAAGGCTCAGCGGGACAGGGCATCATTGATTCTCATGGCCCCCTAGTGGCCTCGGCAGCCTTGGTTCCTGCTTCTGCTCCAGCTGTCGATGGAGCCTCCTATTCCCCTGGGCTCTGCCCCGGGTCTGACGACACAGGAAGAAGGTCGGGTGCTGCACCCGAACCTAACATTCCTATCCCTCATGGCTTGGCGGCTGAATGGGTCTCCCTAGCCTCTCTAGCCCTTCCGAAGTCAAGGAAGTTCTCCTCGCTTTGAGGAAGGACTCCACTAGATGAGCCTAGGCCTTTAAGTGGAGACCGTCTGGTGATCGGAGCACCAGATCGACCCCTTCTCATGCCCCATTTGATGGGTCTTCCAGTACCTCCTCATCTCTCAAGGGAAGGGCTGAAGTCGAACTCTGTGAGGGTACACTTGAGCGCCATCTCGGTGAATCACCTCCCCATCAAGGGAAAACCTCTCTTGGGGCAGCCGTTGTTCTCTCGCTTTATGCAGGGTCTTTTGCTCTCCAAGCCACCCATCCTGCCCTCCCCTGGCAGAATGGGACCTGAATGTGGTGCTCATGCAGCTCACTCGTTCACCTTTCGAGCCAATGGCGATGTGCTCGCTCCGGCATCTGTTCTGGAAGGTGGCCTTCTTGGTGGCGCTGACCTCGGCCCGCTGAGTCAGTGAGCTCCAGGCACTCATGGCTGATGCTCCTTACAACAGGTTTTACCGAAACAGGGTGGTCCTCCGTACCCACCCCAAATTCCTGCCTAAAGTCATCTTGGACTTCCATCTTAACTGGCAGATAGTCCTGCCGATGTTCTTTCTGAGGACTCACGCTGACCAGGTGTCGACAGCTCTCCATACCCTCGACTGCAGACGGGCTCTCGCCTTTTACTTGCGGCATACCCAGACTCATCGCAAGTCTGGCTGGCTCTTCGTGACCTACAATCTCAATAGGCTGGGGCAGACAGTTATCAAATGCACCCTCTCTGTTTGGGTGGCGGACTGCATCGCTTTCGCCCATGCGAAGGCAGGCGCCCCGCTGGATCGTCGAGTCACCGCACATGGGGTCCGGGCCAAGGCGGCCTCGCTACACTCTGTGCCCCTGATGGACATCTGCCAGGCGGCAACCTGGTCTTCCACGAATACCTTCGTTGTCCACTACTGCCTGGAGAGGGAGTCCCGCTGGGACAGTGCCTTTGGCCAGGCTGTACTCCGTAACCTGTTTGGGGTATAAGCAACACCTGCCCTCTGACCCTTCTTCACGGCTACCGAGGGCTTCACCCCGAGGACCTGAGGACTCTGGATTTGGCTTCTGCTCACAGCCTCGCAGAGGCGTTTTTTTGGTTACAGGTTCGGTAGCCTGTAGCTGGGAAGTCCCATAAGTGAGGACTGACTTCCTGCTTGTTCATGGAGAAAGTGTAGTTACTCACCTGTAACAGGTGTTCTCCAGGGACAGCAGAAATCAGTCTCCACTACCCTCCCGCCTCCCCTGATGAGTTGCTGAATTTTTGTCCTTCCCTTGCCATCTGCTTGGTAGGGCTCGAGCTAAGGGACTTGACTGTGCAATATGGCACCCTTGGGCGGGAAGAGGACCACGCATGCTCCCTCTCTACCCCCCTTTCCCTCCCCCCCCCCCTTCTCAAATTTCTTCTGCTCCCGTCTGTCCTGTCCATTTGTTTTGGCATTCTTTTTATTTCCAAACTGTGTTTTTATTTTTAATTTTACTTTTATTGTACACCGCTCTGATGCCCCGTCACCAAGGGCGGTATATCAAGAACCAATAAAGATAAAGGCTTTCTTTGAAAGCTTGGGAATTGCTTCGTGCGGGCTCCATCGATGCAGACGTCACCCATAAGTAATGACTGATTCCTGCTGTCCCTGGAGAACACCTGTTACAGGTGAGTACCTACACTTTCGGTTCTATGCCCCCTTGATTCACAGACAGTGTGTTTCTGTTCAAGAGAAATTTATAAAACTATTCTTAATAACGTCCATGGTTTTATAAACAGATCTGAATCCCTGGCAGCTCCTACTCTAGCACAAGCTCTTTATGAACGAATATACATTTACAACCCAATATTGGTTTTATCTAAGTCAAAATTTTATTTAGAGCAATTTTTGAGATTTATAGCTAGTCTTGAATATTTTTTTTTATTATGAAACAGTTTTCATTTCTGGCCAGAGCGCATTTTCTTTTACTTTGTTTACCTCTGTACCATGGCAACCTTAGCAAGTTTGTTAAAATACCAGTAGCAGTGCTTGCCTGCCCGTCCCGATTTGGGCAGTAAGTTCTCTCTCACTGAACCTAGAGATGGTATGATTTTTGTAACCTTTCCTTTGGTACACTGGCTTTTTCTATATAACCGGCTCCCAAATTATGTTTACAGTATATGACAAAAAGTTTATATTCAAGACCAGGGCTGGCCCCAGAATTGGCCCAAAGTGTTGAAGCCCTAGGAGAACCTCAAGCTTTACACCCCCCCCCCCAACTGTCAAAATCTATTATTTAACTTTCAATGGCCTGATTTTGCTGCCTTCCATACACTGCTGCCCTTGGCGACCACTTAGTTTGCCAAGAGGTTGGGCTAGCCCTTTTCAAGACTGTGCTATCTATGGTGCCCGTTACTTTGTTCCGTATAACTAATTTTAGTGATTACAACAATTGGGTCCTCTTTCTTGCAGTCAGGCACATTATAGCTCTGCATTCTTACACAGTTTTATGTTTTTAGTCATTTTATTATGTTTCACTTAGTTCTGTTATTTTAAATTATGTGCAATAGTTTAGTTTTTACAGTAGGGTCCATTTGAAATCAGACATGTCAGATATATAATTGGCTCTTGCTCCTTTTCTTATTCCTAGTTCAGTGCCTCTTTGGAGTCGGGAGTGGTGCCAGAGGACTGGAGAGAGGCACATTTGGTCCCTTTACACAAACGTGGACGCAAGGATGACACTGAGAACTACAGGCTGGTTAGTCTAACCTCTGTGGTTAGTACATTATTGGAAAGGAGAGAATAGTGAGGTTTCTGGAGTCCAATGGATTTCAGGATGTGAGGCAACATGGATTCACCAGAGACAGGTCTTCTCAGACAAATCTGATTGATTTCTTTGACTGGGTGATCAGGGAGTTGGACTGAGGGAGAGCGCTATATGTAATGTATTTAGATTTCAGTAAAGCCTTTGACAGTTCCACACAGGCGACTTATAAACAAACTGAGCGCCATAGAGATGGACCCTACACTTACTGATTTGGTTAAAAATTGGTTGGGTGGGAGGTGACAAAGGGCACAGGTAAATGGAGCTCACTCTGAGGAGGTGGTGGTTACCAGTGGTGTGCCGCAGGGATCTGTCCTTGGTCCAATTCTGCTTAATATCTTTGTTAGTGATATTGTGGATGGACTGTCGGATAAGGTTTGCTTGTTTGCGGATGATACCAAAATCTGCAATAGAGTAGACACCCACGAAGGAGCAGATAACATGAGGAGGGATCTAGCTAAGCTTGAAGAATGGTCTAGAATTTGGCAACTAAAATTTAATGCTAAAAAATGCAGGGTCATGCATGTGGGCTGCATAAATCCAAACGGAGCTGTACAGTGTAGGGGGTGAGGTACTTCTGTCTACAAAAGAGCGGGACCTGGGCATAACTGTCTGACGATCTAAAAGTAGCTGAATAGGTAGAAAAGGCGACTGCAAAAGCCAGAAGGATGCTTGGGTGTATAGGGAGAGGAATGGCCAGCAGAAAAAGAGGAGCTGATAATGCCTCTGTATGTGTTTCTGGTGCAACCTCATTTGGAGTATTGTGTGCAACTCTGGAGACTACACCTTCATAAGGATATAGGCAGGTTGGAGTCAGTGCAGAGGATGGCTACTAAAATGGTTAGAGAGTCTGTTATGAAGCAGATGAGGACAGACTAAAAAATTTTAATATTTCTCCAAGAACAAAGCAGGAAGTCAGTCCTCACATATGGGCGAAGTCTGCACCAAAAGAGTCCACACAAAACATTTCCCCAGCTTTCAAAGAAAGTCTTTGGGAATGCCACCACGCATGCGTGGTCCCCTTCCTGCTCAAGGGTGCCATCTTGATCACTCCCTTTTTCCGCGGAGCTCTTTGGACGCACGTCCTGTACCTTGGAAAAAGTCTCCAAAATGTCTCTCTTTAATTCCGGTCTTCTGGTCCTCTTCCCGCTGTTCCCAGTGCCCATGCTTTGGCAGCGGGCCCCGGGAATTTGTTGTTTTCCATTTTTTTTCATTTTCTTCTTGACCAGTGTGTTTTTACACCCTTTTCAACCGCTGGCTGAGCTGAAGGTCTTCGATCTTGCGGGGATCCTTTTTGCCCCCATGGCCTCCGGTTTCAAATAGTGTGACAGATGCTCCAAAAATATGCCATTCACGGACACCCATGACTGTTGTCTTAGATGCCTAGGAGCTGACCACAACTTGGAGCTCTGATCCCTTAGCAAAAAGATGTCCTCCAAGGCCATCCAGAGCCATAAGCAGAAACTGGTTGACATTTTCCGCAAGGCGGCCCCGGTGTCCCTGCTAGCTTCCCGCTCCACCGACCTTCAGCCTCTGGGGTCTCCCACGGCTGCTCCGCGGCCCTAGCACCACCCTGAGCAAGGGTCCCCCGAAAGGGAACGGAAAGCAGCGGTAGCGGCCTTGAGGACCCTGTAAAGGGGGCTCCGGACAAGCATGAACGTTCTCGCACTCAATCACTCAGCCCTTCTTGGCAGTCCTGAGTTGGAGAAGGAGTGGCCTCGAAAGGTACCTCACAGGGATACGGAGGCCTCCGGTGTTGGCGTCCGGTCTCCCAAGGGTTGTCCTGGTGAGGAACCTCCTCTATTCCTGACCTGGTCACCCCAGCGTCAGTGTCGCAGGGCCCCACTCCCGAGTGGGATGCCTGAATGCTGGCACTGGAGCACATCGTTTCTGCTTTCCTTGCTGCCCAGCAGGCGCTGATGCCAGTCCATGCTGGCACGCGCCCTGAGACCTCAAGGGCGATGCCTGTAATGGCTCGCCAGACCGCTGTGACAAGCCCCGAGAGCCAGGGGCCTCATGAGGGATCCTGGCAGAGATATTGATCTCCATCCCAGTCTTCGGGTCTGAGAACTCTTGAGCTAGCACCTCCGGCTCCAGGCGAGCTTCGGCCTCGAGAGCCCAGTGCAAGGCCCTATTCAAGCAACCTAGCTCCAAGTTTTCCTTGGAATTCTCGGGCTGGGAGTCCAAAGGGAACACTTCCTCTGAATCCCGGGTTCATTGGGACCTCTCCTCAGATCCTTCCCTGCCGGTTCAGAAGAGGTGGTCTCCTCCCGAAGACACCTCCTTTCTGGAGTTTGTGCGGGACATGGCTCGAGCCCTAGTGCTCTCCACACAGTACGAGGAAGAGCCCCGTGCGGAAGAATTTGATATTTTACAATACAAGGCTCCACCGAGGGAATTCCCCGTGGTCCCGGTTCTGCCCATCCTAGCCTGGCTGCTCCTCCACATGTGAGAGACGCCCGAGTCTATCCCTATTGTCAGCAAGTATCTGGACACCATGTATAGAGTCCAGCGAGGGCCCAGCTTCCTCATACCTCGATGATGGTGGAGTCTGCCATGTGGAAGCAAAAGAACCCAAATACTCAGTCTTTGGTCTTGCTGGGTAGAGATTCCCGTGCCCTCTATGCCCTCGGGCGTAAGGCATACCAAGGCTCCATGCTGGTGTGCTGCATCCAGGTTTACCAGCTGTACATAGATATGTTCCTTCGTGACCTCGCAAAGGAGCTCGGAGGTTTCCAGGCAGGCCTCGACGGCAATTACCTCCACTGTTTCCAGTCCCTCCTAAAGTCAGTGGGGGACTGTTCAAAGTACCTTTCTCACGCTGCATGACAGCTGTGCTCACGTAGTGGCTGCTGGTATTGGGGCCAGGCGGCAGGCCTGGCTCCAGTCCTCGGATCCCGAACAATGGGTCCAGGAGAAACTGCTCGATGTACCATGCCTGGGCGAGCAATTGTTTGGCAAATCGATGGAGGACAAAGCAGCGGAGATTGAGACGGAGTACGTAACCTACACCCGTCTCTCCCAAAAGACTTCCTCCCTCCCGCGGAAGCAGCAACAGGGCAAAAAGCCTTTCTTCTAGAGGAAGGGTCTCCCCTACTGGGGCTACCCACCTTACCCTCTGGCGCTGGCTCCGCCCCAGGGCAGACAGAGCAAGAGCGACCATCAGGGTTCGCCTAAGCCAAAGGGTTCCAAAAGCCAGACCCTGGCACCGGCCCAGTCGGCCCTGGGCTCTAGGCACCAGATGCATAGCCGCTCGCCCTCTGGCGACTCAGCTACCGGTGGGAGGGCACTTGGACCACTTTGCTCCCCAATGGGAGTCTGTCGCCTCAGACACATGGGTTCTTCAAGTTGTCTGGGAGGGTTACCTCCTTCACCTGGACTGGCTTCCTCCATCCCTCTGCCCCACGGAGCCTCATCGGCTCCCTTTGCAACAGGGTCTTCTTAACCTCCTTTGAGGAGTGGACAGTGGAAGTAGTCCCGCTGCACCTCAGAGGTCGCTTAGTCTACTCCCAATACTTCCTTGTGCCAAAGCGGATGGGCGGTTTCCGGCCCATCCTTGATTAAAGAAATCTCAACAAATACCTGGTGCGGAAGAGGTTCAAAATGCTCTTCCTTGGCGCCTTGCTGCCCTTCCTTCGGCAGGGCGACTGGCTATGCTCCTTGGACCTTCAGGATGCATATGCTTACATCCTCCATCCATCCCAAGCACAGGAAATTCCTGCGTTTCAGGGTGCAAGGGAACCACTATCAATACAGGGTGCTTCCTTTCAGCCTGGCGTCTGCCCCATGAGTATTCACCAAATGCTTCACGGTGGCCGCAGCCCACCTTCAACTGCAGGGCACCTTTGTCTATCTCTACCTAAACGATTGGCTCTTTACAGGGGGCACGGCTGACGAGGTGCAGCAGGCTATGGCCTACACTGTCCACCTCCTCGAGCACCTCGGCTTTGTGGTCAATTACCCGAAGTCACAGCTCACTCCAGTCCAATCCCAGGCGTTCATCGGTGCATGCCGCGACACTCAGCGGGCAACAGCCTTCCTTCTCCAAGAGAGGGCATACCGCCTCTTCGCTCTGGCATCCACGGACCAACGCCATGATGCGGTATCAGCCCGGGCGATGCTCTGTCTCCTCGGCCATATGGCCTCAATGGTTCATGTCGTCCCCGATGCCCGGCTGCACATGCGGGCGGCGCAGTGGTGCCTTCGGGCTCAGTGGTCTTAGGCAACAGGTCGCCTCGATGGATGCCTGGAACAGCAGAAGGCATGCCATTTCAGGCCCCACAACATGATGTGGTCTTGAGCACGGATGCCTCACTCATGGGCTGAGAAGTCCACTGTGGCGAGCTCCACACGTAGGTGACTTGTTCCCTGGAGGAGTCCCGGCAGTCAAACTCCGGGCGGTCCTCCTCGCCCTCTGGGCATTCAGGCACCGCGTTCACCACAAGGTGGTGCTTGTCCAGACAGACAACCAAGTAGCAATGTTCTATATTAACAAGCAAGGAGGCACTAGCTCTTACAGCCTCTGCCTGGAGGTGGTAGCCCTGTGGTCCTTCGTGTTTCACCAGGGCAAGCCCAACGGGCCACCTATCTCCCGGGCCAGGATAAAGTCCTGGCAGACAGATTAAGCCAGCTCCTCCAGCCGCACAAGTGGCACCTCTTCCCGCAGACGGCGCAGCGGCTGTTCCGGCATTGGGGGACTCCGGTCCAAGACCTCTTCGCCAGCCCAGCGAACTCACAGCTCTCACGGTTCTGCGGCCCGGTTCCATACCCGAACAGGGAAGCCCCCGATACTTTCCTCCTGTCATGGACGTACAGCCTCCTGTATGCGTTCCCCCCATCCCACTCATAGAGCGAACTCTCCTCAAAATACAGTGGGACAGGACCTCTGTGATTCTCGTGGCCCCACAGTGGCCTTGACAGTCCTGGTTCCCGCTGCTGCTCCGCCTCTCATTGGAGCCTCCAGTTCCCCTGGGCGATGCGCCAGGCTTGTTGACGCAGGAGAAAGGTCTGCGACTTCACCTGAATTTGAGGTCCTTATACCTCACGGCTTGGTGGCTGAGCAGGTCACTTTAGCCCCTCTTCATCTCCCGGTGGAGGTCGAGTACATACTGTTGGCTTCATGTGGGACTCGACTAGTAGGGCTTACACTTATAAATGGCATCGGTTCTCTGTGTGGTGCTCGGCGTTATGGGCCGACCTGTTCTCTTGCCCCACACACTTGGTCCTGCGGTGCCTGCTCCATCCCCCGCAGGTGGGCTTGACGTCCGACTTGGTCAGGGTCCACTTGTGTACTATCTTAGCTAACCACCACTCTGTCCGATCAACCACTGGTTTCCCACTTCATGGGTGGGCTGCTTCTTTCCAAGGCCCGCATCCAGCCACCTCCGGCGGAGTGGGACCTCAACTTCATCACTAGTTGACAGTGCACATAGCAATCAGTAGTAAAGCACAGTTACTTACCTGTAACAGGTGATCTCTGGGAACAGCAGGAATAAGTCTTCACATATGGGTATCGTTGGTACCGACGGAGCCTGCGCAGGAACGCTCCCCAGCGTCCAATAAGAAAGCTTTTGGGAGCATCCCACAGTGCCTGCGTGCTGCCTTCCCGCCTTTCCCAACCGCCTCTCTCCAGTTCGAGTTTTAAAGCTGAGAGAGAGAGGGAAGGAAAGATAGATAGAGAGATACAACTCCTAGGGGAGGTGGGTGGGTTGTGAAGACTTATTCCTGCTGTTCCCAGAGATCACCTGTTACAGGTAAGTAACTGAGCTATCTCCAGGAACAAGCAGGAATGAGTCTTCACATATGGGAACTCCCTAGCTGCAGATGCCAAGAGAGACCCCATAGTTGTGTGTCCTTGAAAAGGGCTCCACCTCCCCTCCATGGATCTCTGGCATCCAACCAGGGTAGGTGGGTAGGAGTTGATTAGGAATGGAACAGGTGTTTGAGAACAGCCTGACTAAACGAGGCATCCTGGCGAGAGTCCTTGTCCAAACAGTAATGGGCTATGAAGGTATGAACCGAGGCCCAGGTGACCGCTCGAAGATTTGGTCGATGGACACAGAGTTTAGATGAGCCATTGAGGCTGCCATGGCCCTCACATTGTGAGCTGTGACATGGTCTTCCAGAGAAAGGTTCCTACTCTGGTAGGCGAAAGAAATACACTGAGCAATCCAGTTGGACAGTGTTCTCTTAGAAACTGGAAGTCCTAAATGGGAAGGATCAAAAGCAACAAAGAGTTGAGAAGACTTTCTATGTTGCTGTGTTCTTTGTAAGTAAAAGGCGAGAGCTCTTTTACAATCCAAAGTATGAAGATTCCTCTCTGCACTTGATGCATGAGGTCCTGGAAAAAAGACAGGTAAGTATACCTCTTGATTCAGATGAAAAGGCGAGACCACTTTGGGCATAAAGTGTGGATTGGTCCTGAGGACTACCTTATCATGATGGAACCTTGTATAAGGAGGATTAGCCACCAAGGCTTGCAACTCACTGATGCGACGTGCTGAGGTGACTGCAATGAGAAAGATAACCTTCCAAGAAAGAAATTTCAAGGAGGTGGTGGCTAAAGGTTCATAGGGTGGCTTCATAAGCTGGCCAAGAACCAAATTTAAGTCCCATGCCAATGGAGGTGGTCTAATGGGAGCTTTAGTTAAAAGAAGGCCTCTCATGAATCTTGCTATAAGAGGATGAGAGGAAATAGGCTGTCCATTGAGAGGCTTGAGGGACGCTGCAATAGCACTCAAATGGACTCTTACTGAATTTGTTTTAAGGCCTGCATGGGATAGATGCAGAAGATACTCTAGTAACCTACTCTAGTAACCAATTCAGAGGTATTGCAAGAGGGTTAAGACCCTTCTCTGAACACCAAATGGTAAATCTTTTCCATTTGAAAGCATAAGAACGCCTAGTGGAAGGCTTTCTAGAAGCATGAAGAATATCTCTGACTTGCTGAGAGAGATGAAAAACTTGAAGGTCTAGGCCTTCAGCAACCAGGCCCTGAGATGGAGAGACTGGGGGTTTGGGTGCCACAACGTTCCATCTTCCTGGGATAGAAGATCTGGTGCAGAGCCCAATTCCAGGGAGGGAGCTTGAGAGAGATGCAGAAGTAGAGGGTACCACACTTGGTGTGGCCAATGTGGTGCTATGAGGATCATGGAACCTCGGTCTCTCTGAAGCTTGAAAAGTGTTTTGGGAATTAGGGGAATGGGTGGAAAGGCATAAAGGAAGTCTTGACCCCAGTGAAGAAGGAAGGCATCCTTGGCCTGAACTCCCTGACACGGAATTCTGGAACAGAACTGGGGAAGTTTGGCATTCCACGGACTTGCAAAGAGGTCTATGTCCGGGGTTCCCCAAATTCGAAAAATCCTGGCTAACTGGTCCATGTGGAGGGACCACTCGTGTGGAAGCAGAACTCGACTGAGTCTGTCTGCCCAAGAGTTTTGAACGCCTGGAAGATATACTGCCATAAGATGAATCTGATGCTCTCTGGCAAAGGCCCACAGTCGCAAAGCTTCGTTGCAAAGCGACAGAGAGCCAGTCCCTCCCTGCTTGTTCACATAGAACATGGCTACTTGGTTGTCCGTGTGGATGAGGACTGTCCTGTAGCTGAGCAGGGAGAGATCTTGCAGATGAGCTCCCCAACCCACTGGAGAGGCATCTGTTGTAAGGGTTGCTTGGGGAAGTGACTGCTGAAAAGGGGACCCCAGCAACAGGTTTTGAGAGGACTTCCACCACTGGAGAGACCAAAAAAGGCAACTGGAGTTTGCTATTTTGTCTGACAGGCAACCTGATGCCTGAGTCCATTGGGTGGACAAAGTCCATTGAGCTGCCCTCATGTGAAGGCGAGCATATGGAACCACATGCACGGTGGATGCCATGTGGCCTAAGAGTTGTAACATTTCCCGAGCAGTTAAATGGGACTTTAACTGTATTTGGGAGGCTAAAGGCACCAAGTGTAGGCAACGAGCCTGAGGAAGATAGGCCCTTGCAGTTGTGGTATCCAGGACAGCCCCTATAAACTCCAGAGACTGAGTAGGGGTGAGATTGGATTTTGGGATGTTTATTACCAGTCCCAAATACTGAAGGACACGCATTGTGCAGGTTAGAAAAGTCTTGGCCTCTGACTGAGAGGGAGCTCGAATGAGCCAGTCGTCCAGATATGGGAAAACGAATATTCCCAGGGTGCGTAGAAATGCAGCTACTACTGCCATGCATTTCGTGAACACCCTTGGTGCGGAGGCCAGACCGAAAGGAAGCACCCTGTATTGGTAGTGCTTTTCTCCAAAAAGGAACCGAAGGAACCTTCTGTGTGTTGGATGGATGAGGACATGGGTGTACGCATCCTTGAGATCTAGAGAACAAAGCCAGTCTTGACTCTGAAGGTATGGAAGCAGAGCACCGAGAGAAATCATCTTGAATTTCTCTTTGAATAGAAATTTGTTCAATTCTCTGAGATCTAAGATGGGTCTGTAGCCCCCTGTTTTCTTTGGAATAAGAAAATAAGGGGAGTAGAACCCTGTGCCTTGCTGAAGAAGAGGTACTTCTTCTATTGCCCCTCGGGCAAGAAGGGTGGCAATCTCCTGACCCAGAAGGTCAAGGAAAGATGTTGGAGAATTGAACTGTTTCACTATGGTGTGAGGGGGAAGGCTTAAGAAATGAAGCTTGTACCCTTCCCTTATGATAGAGAGTGTCCATTGCTCTGCTGTGATTTGTTCCCATCTGGGAGCAAAGTAAGTCAACCTTCCTAGAATGGTAAGGGGCTCTGGTTCTTCCAGAGCCAGAAAGGCTAAGTTCTCTAGCTGCGAGTCAAAGGCCCTGAGGAGGCTGAGGCTGCTGGGTCATGGCAGGCCTAGCAGCCTTTGATTTGGCCTGTTTAGGTGGTTGCTGACGCTTTGCAGCAAAACGACCTGCAGAAGATGCCTGCTGACTATAAGCAGGATAGTATCTTCCCTTTTTAGAAAAAGATGTCTTTTTGAACAATCTTTTCTTAACAGGAGCAGAGGTAGACTGAAAGTCGATCCAAAGCAGAGTTTAGAACATCCATCTGATTGGCCTTTGCTTGCCAATCCTTACCAAAAAGGTTTTCACCTGTACAAGGGATATTTCCTAATTCATCTTGTACCCAGAGCTCCAAATCAGAAACTTGTAACCAAGCAATTCTGCGTGCCCCTATGGCAATAGCCGAAGCTCTGCTTACACACTCAAAAGAGTCAAAGGCTGCACGGTTGGAAAATTTGGAGGCATCTTGGGCATGTTTGAGCCAAGTGAGAAACTCCTGCCTTTTATCCTCTGAAATAAAAGGGGTTAAAGTCTGCAGATGATCTGTGACTTCTTTTAGAAACATTCCTATATAGAGACTATAGGAGTTGATCCTGGCAGCTAGCATAGAAGCTTGGAAAACTCTTCGGCCAAAAGCATCTAGGGTCCTGCATTCACGCCCTGGAGGATTAGATGAGTGTCTCTTTGCACTCTTTATTTTTCTCATGGCAGACTCTACCACAATAGAGTGGTGAGGAAGCTGAGCTTTGTGGAAGCCAGGATAAGGAGGGACACGATACATGGTGTCTAGCCTGCGAGAATGAGGAGAGGTGGTAAGAGGTGTCTCCCACATCCTCAACATGAGATCATACAGAATCTCATGGATAGGTAAAGTAGCTGCCTCTTTAGGAGTTTTAGGATATTGTAAAATATCTAACTCCTTGGCTCTGGGTTCTGACTCAGGGGCCACTGTGATGGAGAGGCCCCTAGCCACTTCCCTAATGAAGTCTTGAAAAGACAAGTCTTCTGGGGGAGACATTCTTCGTTTAGGAGAAGGCAGCTCCTGAGGAAGAAGTATCGATGCCTCGACAGAACCCTCAGAGTCATCTGAGTCTTCAGAGGAATCGAAGTATCACCTGTCTGGATGCTCCTGTAGAGCCCGATAGCCGTACCGAGCATGACCGGTATCGGGAGTAACCGGTACCGGTTCGGTACCGATGGGCATCATAGGACAGGGTACCGTTGCAGTCGACACCGAAGCCGATGCAATTGGTACCGGCACCGGGAGTGATGTCGGTGTCGGAGCTGGTACCGACAACGGGGATTGTTGCGGTACCGGAGGCGTCGGAGCCTGTATGAATGCCGACAGGGTGCGCTGCATGGCCTGAATCTTCTGATCCATTGATGCCACCAATGTCTGGATGTCGGTACCAGTGGGAGCCACCGGTACCCCAGAACACGGCAACAGGTGATCTGTCGAGGCCGAGCCATCGATGTCAACCTGTGACCCATAGATAACGCTTTGGAAGCCGGAGCTTCCCGCCGGGGTAATTTTGCCGGTGCGGGATCCTCGAGGGCAAGCCCGGAGGCATCTCGATGCTTGGAGGGAGATCTACCCTTCGAGGACCGGCTAGATTTATGCTTGGTTACCTGAGATCCATGGGAGGAAGAAGCAGCCCTGGAAGACGTCGATGCCACCGAAGCTGCATCAGAAGGAAACAGGGTACTGAGCTTGGCTGCTCGGTTCTGCCGACCTCTTTTAGACATCATGGTACAGGACATACAATCCGTGATGGAATGGTCAGGCCCCAAACATTTTAGACACCAGTCATGGGTGTCGGTGACAGAAATAGTACCGCCACATTTTGTGCACTTTTTGAACCCGGAGGCGGGCTTCTCCATGAGGAAAAAGAAAAAACAAAAATTTATAGGCCTAAGGCCCAAAAACTGAAAATGCACAGTGAAGAAAAGATAAATTGATTTTTTTTTTTTTTGAAAGAAAGAAAAGAAAAGACCGGTGGTACCGGTCCGACGTCGAAGAAGGCAGATGCGACACAAAAGAATTAAGAAAAAATAAAGAACTTCTTCTGCGGTGACAGGAACACGACCTGCTGGCTCCGCGGAAAAGAAGAACTGGAGAGAGGCGATTGGGAAAGGCGGGAAGGCAGCACGCAGGCGTTGTGGAATGCTCCCAAAAGCTTTCTTATTGGACGCTGGGGAGCATTCCCGCGCAGGCTCCATCGGTACCGACGATACCCATATGTGAAGACTCATTCCTGCTTGTTCCTGGAGATACTATACAATTCAATCACTTGCAAGTAATTTTATAATATAGCATCTAGGTGATGTGCCTTTTCACACAAGTACTTTACACCTATTTTATAAAGTCAAATACACATGTACGTTAAGGCATAATCATTTATAAAAGCCCTAGAGCTGGTTTAAAATGACCATGCCTACTTTTCACAAATTTACAAAGAATTTTATAATTTATGCGGAGAATTGTTCACTCCACCCGTGTGCGCACCCACAGTGAATGTGTGCACGAAGCAAACAATGTGCATACTTTCACGCTAGTCAATATTGACACAAGACTCAGCACCGGTGAGCCTGACACTTGTACTGGGCAAAATGGTAGATACCATTATAAAGAATAAAATTACTGAACATATAGACAGTCATGGTTTAATGGGAGAAAGTCAGCATGGATTTAGCCAAGGAAAGTCTTGTCTTACTAATCTGAAAGTGTGAATAAACAGGTAGACCAAGGTGAGCCGGTTGATATAGTGTACCTGGATTTTCAGAAAGCCTTTGACAAAGTCCCTCATGAGAGATTCTCGTGGAAATTAAAAAGTCATGAAATAGCAGGCAATGTACTATTGTGGATCAGGAACTGGTTAAAAGATAGAAAGCAGAGAGAATAGGGCTGAATGGATATTTTTCTCAATGAAGAAAGGTGAATAGTGGAGTATCCCAGGGATCTGTGCTGGGCCTGCTGCTTTTTAACATCTTCATAAATGACCTGGAAATGGGAACAAGTGAGGTGATCAAATTTGCAGATGACACAAAATTATTCTAAGTTGTTAAAACACAAGACGATTGTGAAAAACTGCAAGAGGACCTTGATAAAGTGGAAGACCGGACTTTCAAATGGCAGATGAAATTTAATGTAGACAAGTGTAAAGTTATACACTTAGGGAAGAACACCACAAATTATGATTACACAATGAAAGGTTCCACATTAGGAACCACCACCCAGGAAAAAAAAAATGTAAGTGTCATCGTGGATAATGTATTGAAACCCTCCACCCAGTGCGCAGCAGCGGCGGCAGCCAAGAAAGCAAATAGAATGCTAATAATCATAAGGAAAGGAATGAAGAATAAAATCAAGGATATTATAATGCCTCTGTATCATTCCATGGTGCGACTGCATCTTCAATATTGTGTGCAATTCTGGTTGCCATATCTTAAAAAGGATGTAGCAGAATTAGAAAAGGTACAGAGAAGAGCAACCAAAATGGTAAAGGGGATGGAAGGATACCCCTATGAGGAAAGGCTTAAAAGGTTAGGTCTTCTCAACTTGGAAAAGAGATGGCTGATGGGAGATATGACAGAGGTCTTTAAATTAATGAATGGAATGAAACAGGTAAACGTAGATCGGTTATTTACGCCATCAAAAAGTAGAAAGACTAGGGGACATGCAATGAAGCTACAACGTAACCTATTTAAGGCTAATAAGAGAAAATATTATTTCACTCAACGCGTAATCAAACTCTGGAATTCGTTACCGGAGGATGTAGTAAAACCTGTTAGTGTAGCTGGGTTTAAAAAAAAGGTTTGGACAAGTTCTTAGAGAAAAGGTCCATAACCATTATTAAAGAGGACATGAGAAATCCACTGCTTGCCCCGGGACAAGCATTGTGGAACCTGTGTGCTTTTCGGGAATCTGCCAGGTACTTCCGACCTGGATTGGCTACTGTTGGAAAAGGATACTTGGTGTGACCCAGTAAGGCATTCCTTATGTTTTATGACACAATAGGCAGGCAGAGCTCTAGATTCTCAATGTGTGGATGAGGGCTTTAGATTTGTTAGGAATTGGGCAACATTCTAGGGAAAAGGGGGCCTTTTTGGAAGAATGGCCTCCCACCTTAATCAGAGTGCAACCAGGCTGCTGGCATTAAAAGGAGATAGAGAAGTTTGTAAACTGGATAATGAGAAAAATCAATCACACAGGAGTGCATGGTTCAGAATAATGTATCTCTGAAGGATACTTCCAAAATAGGGAGCTTAGGGCATCCCAAGAGATAGGTCACAATAAAAGTATAAGTAGACCAGGTGCCTTTAAGTAAAAATCATACAGATTTGAAAGATTTCAAATTATTCCTGTCAACTGATAAGCAGATTGTCAATATGAATAAAAAACACACTTTGAAATGCCTGTATATAAAAGGTTAGAAGTCTAAAAAAAGATGGTAAAGTTAGAATACATAACAATGAATGAAGAGATAGATATAATTACCATCTCAGAGACTTGGTGGCAGGAGGATAACCAAGGATTCACTGTGATACCAGGGTACGAATTATTTCACAATGACAGTGGAACAAATTCATGAAAGGAATAGTGCTGAGTCTTGTGTCAAACAGGATGAACATTTTGCAAAAAACAAAATGCACTATGGAATCTATGGATAGAACTTCCAGGTGAGGAGGAGGAAAAGAACAGGGTATACGACTGTCTGCCTGGCCAGAATTAAGAGACAGATGATGAAATGCTAAAAGAAAGTAGAGAAGCTGGTAACAATGTAATAATGGGTGATTTCAATTTCCCCAGTATTGACTAGGTTGATGTCACATCAGAACATGGCTAGGGAGATAAAGTTTCTATGAAATAAATCACTGCTTCATGAAGCAGCTGCATCAAAAATGGTCATGAGGAGGAGCTACTCTGGGCCTAATCCTTAGTGGAAAACCGGAACCAGTGCATGAGGTAATTATGATGTGACCACTTGGCATGGTTTCCTAAAATTCTGTGTATGTTGCAGATGTTGCCACTGCAATTGTTGAAGGAGGACATTAAGATGTTGGAGAGGGAAGCTAGTGCTTTCATCTGAAGGGGAGAGACCTCTAATCCCCTTTGATCGGCTGAAAGGAGGATGGTCACTTGGGGGAGTGGGGGTGCCAAATCTGTAACTTTATGGTGTTGCATGTGGTTTGCGTCATCTGTGTGATTGGTTGGCCTCCACCTCTGTGATTACTCAACTGGAGATGGAGGAGGATTGCATTTCTCCACTGAGTGTGTGATCGGTATTACATGTGTTAGTCGAAGTCTCCCCTTCCTGGCCTAGCAATTGTAACATTTCCCGAGCAGTGAGGTGAGGCTTTAGCACTGCTTGGGAAGCTAAGTGCACCATGCGAAGGCAGCGGGGCTGTGGAAGACAGGCCCTTGTCTGTCTGGTATCCAGCAGAGCTCCTATAAACTTTAGAGACTGAGTGGGAGCTAAGTTGGACTTTGGAAAGTTTATGACAAGTCCCAAATACTGAAGGATACGCATTGTGCGAGAAAGAGAAATCCTGGCCTCTGGCTCTGAAGGCTTTGTCTTCCTGGCCATTCAGGGCCAGGAAGACAAAGTTCTCTAGATAGGAGTCAAAGCCCCTGTGGAGGCTGAGTCTGCTGAGCAGGTTGAGGCTTAGCAGCTTTTGATTTTCTTTGCCTAGACGGTTGCTGCTGTCCCTTTTGGGCAGACTGACCTACACGATGTCCCTGTTGGGTATAGGAGGGGTAAAACTTCTTCTTACTGAAGAATGGTTTCTTGTAGGATTTTTTCCTTGCAGGATCAGCTGTAGATTTAGACAATCTATCCAGGGTGATATTGTCAGCATCTATCTCATTAGCTTTTTCCTGCCAATTCTTGCCAAAGAGATTCGCTCCTGTGCAAGGAATATTCCCCAGTTTGTCTTGTACCCAAAGTTCCAAGTCAGATGCCGGGAGCCAGGCAATCCTACGTGCACCTATGGCAATAGCAGAGGTTCTGCTTATGCACTCAAAGCAGTCAAAGGCTGCACGATTTACAAACTTGGAAACATCCTGAACATATTTGACAAGTGCAAGGTAATCCTGCCTCTTATCAGGAAGGAGAGGGCTCATAAGCTCTAAATCTCAGGTGACCTCCTTAAGGAACATTCTCATATATAATATATAGGAACTGATCCTGGCAGAAAGCATGGAAGCCTGGAAGGTTTGATGTCCAAAGGCGTCAAGAGTCCTACCCTCACATCCTGGAGGATTAGATGCATGTCTTTTTGCACTCTTGATCCTTCTCATAGCTGATTCCACCATCATGGAATGGTGTGGTAGCTGAGTTTTTTGAAATCCAGGACAAGGAGGAACTCGATACATGGTGTCGAGCCTTCGAGAGTGAGGAGAAGTGGTTAGAGGTGTTTCCCACATCCTTAACATGAGATCATGCAGGATCTCATGAATAGGTAAAGTAGCTGCCTCCTTGGGAGCTTTAGGGTACTGCAGGATTTCCAATTCCTTTGCCCTAGGCTCTTTTTCAGGAGCCACTGTGACGGAAAGACCCCGAGCCACATCTCGGATAAAATCCTGAAAGGACATATCCTCTGGAGGAGACATCCTACGTTGAGGAGAAGAATCATCCTCGGGAGGAAGTACTCTGGTATCGGCAGAGCTTTCAGAGTCTTCAGACTCATCCGAGGATTCAAAGTATCTCCGATCCAGGTGATCGTGCAAGGCACGATACCGGTACTGATCGAAGTCGGTGTCGGAGGGGTCCGGTACCAACTTGTCGATACCGGATGGGTAAGCTTGACTCTGTCCCGGTAGAATACCTGCCGATGTCGAAGCAGTCGGTACCAGTAGCAATATCGGTGCCGGTACCAATTGAATTGTCTGAAGTGGTTTCAAGGGTATCGAGGCTGTGAGAAGAGCCGCCAGACTGCGTTCAACAGCCAAGAATCTCTGGTCTATCGACGCTGCCGATGCTTGGGTATCGGTACCGGATGAAGCAGCCGGTACCCCAGAGCATGGCACCAGTAGTTCTGCCGAGGTTGGGGCCTCGAGAACATCCTGGAGCCCCGTTAGTACTTTGGAAGCCGAAGCCTCCCGTCGGCGCAATTTTGCCGGTACAAGTCCCTCAAGGGCAACGCCAGAGGCATCTCGATGCTTGGAAGGAGATCTACCCTTTGAGGACTGGCCAGATTTATGTTTAGTTACCTGAGATCCATGGGAGGAAGACAAAGCCCTGGAAGACGTCGATGCCACAGACGCTGCATCGGAGGGAAAAAGGGTGCTAAGTTTAGCAGCTCGGTTTTGCCGACCCCTCTTTGACATCATCCCACAGAGTGAAATAGAGTGGTCAGGACCTAAACATTTGAGGCACCACTCATGGGTGTCGGTGACAGAAATGGTACTGTCACACTTAGAACACTTTTTAAAACCCGAGGCGGGTTTTTCCAAGTTAGAGGGAAAATTGGGCCTAGTGCCCAAAATGGCGTGTGGCACCTGAAGGAAAAAGTAGCTGGAAGAAATTCCAGAAGGGTTTTTTTTTTTTTAAAGGAAAGAAGAAACCGACACTACCAGTGTAGTGTCGAAGGCAGGCAGACGCGACCACAAAAAAAAAGAATAAAACGGGAATATTTTCTGCGGTGACAGGATGTGCGACCTGTCGGCTCCGCGGAAAACGAAGAACTGGAGAAGGACAGTTGGGAAAGGCAGAAAGGCAGCATGTAGGCGCTGTAGGATGCTCCCAAAAGCTTTCCTACTGGACGCTGGGGAGCGGTTCCCGTGCAGGCTCCGTCGGTACCGACGATATCCATATGTGAAGACTACATTCCTGCTTGTTCCTGGAGATTGCTTTACTACTGGTTAAAAAGACAATAGTGGGCTAGTAACGTGATGGTGGAGTAAGAGACAGACGTTTCTCCTGGCTCTCCCATCCCTATCAAAAATAGTGCTGCACAATTCAATCGTATCATCTCCCAGCGGATCGCTGCTATGGCCAGCAAACCCAAGCAGTGTAAACCAGTAAAAAAAACGGCAGAGGCAGCAGTGAAAGCTGCAAAAACACGGCAACATGACAGAGTGTCTGACCCAGCAAGATGGCAGTAGCACGGGAGACCTGATGGTGCTCCCGATGGGAAAAGAAGATGATGGGAAGCAAATGCAGCAGTAGATCCATTTAAAGGGGGAGCCTTGGACAGACGTGACTCCCCTGAGACAGAAGTCATACTAGCAACAATAAAGGCTAGTAATGGGGAACTTCTGGGAAAACGTTCAGAAATTCAATCAGACCTCAAGGGGGTTCGCTCAGAGCTACAAGCCATAACCACCCGGCTAGACAAGGCAGAAGCCCAGATCTCTAAAGGTAAAAAGTGAACTGTTGTAGTTGTTGTTATGGAAGGACAGACTAGATAAGTCATGTGGTCTTTTTCTGTCATCATGTTTCTATGTTTCTATCTCTGGCACAGATGGCGACTTGTTGGCAATAAAAAAAACAGATTCTGAGGCACAACAATTAATAAAGGGACTGGTGGCAAAGATAAATGATCTGGAGAATAGATTAAGGTGTTCTAACCAGAGGATTATGGGTGTAAGTGTAGAGGACTTTGTGGAAGGCCTGCATGGGGACTTGTTTAAAGATCCACTGCTCCCTATATCATTAGTAGTGGAACAAGCATCATTGGGTTCCTGGAGGCACGCTCCTACCCCCATTGTGGCCAAGTTACTGAACTATTAGCATCAGAAGAGGATCCTCAACCAGGTGCGCAAGGGTGAGCGCCTTACACTACAAAGGGTCCAAGATATGGCTTTTTCCAGATTACAGTGCTGAGTTGGATAAGCATTGGCAGACATTCCGAGAGGTGAGAAAGACTGTACTCGCACAATATTCCTATATGGCAAGAAGAGACTATCTTCTTTTCAAACTCAAAGGAAGCTAAGAAATATTTGCAATTGCACATTCCAGAGGACCAAGACCCCTCCCCCCCCCCCTTGGGACACAAAAAACTACAACAGGAGGGAGAGAGGTGCCAAATCACCGTGCTGGGCTGCGTCTGCCCAGAGAACTGGGGAACTGCATCAGAAAGTGGTGGAGACATTTGCTCACAGTGGATGAGGAAGTAAATGCTCCAAACTGACTAGTATTAGCTAAGTGGGCCAGGTCTGGCACTACATTTTGCCTGATTGGGATACTGCAAACCTTTTTGCCCTTTGAGACAAGCACTTTACAATAGATATTGCAAACTATTTAAAGTAAGTGAGTACGAGTGCAATTGTGATGGAACAGACGTATGGTGGCTGGTGGGGGGGGGGGGGGCAAGTGGGGAGATGTTCTCTCCAATGGAGTGTGTAGAATTCCAGCTGATACTCCCATGAGAGACTGTTCTGGGGAGTTCAGTCTAAGGATGGTGACTGGCATTTATCCACAAACGAGGAGCTGAAGGAGTGATTGGGGATTCCTGCAGCACTGAAGGAGCACCCTGGCTCATACCACTGGGTTATCTCCTTGGTCCCGTCTGGAGGACGGCCTCCTAGAAGCCTGCAAAAGGCTACAGTCTTCTTGTTTGTTGTTATTTGTTTTGTGTGTCATCCTGGGGATGGCTGGTTAGGGGGAGTAGGGGGTTGGAGAAATGGGGGGTGGGGTGGGGGGAAGGGACACTGAGACCAACAGATGGTAAAGATACTTTCAAAAATTAACTTAATATCTGTGAATCTGAGGGGCTTACAGACTGACCGCAGGAGGAAGATGGTTCTAAAGGAACAGGGCCCCTGAAGGTGGATATATACTTATTAAAGAAGACCCAACTGGCTGCTTCAGATGTGGGGCAGGTATGAGATACTGCACTCCCCAGGATGGGTTAATAGTGCACAGTAGCTATTATACTCTGAAGGGGGTTCATTGAAAAAGTAATTAATAAGTAGAACTCCTCTCAGGGTCGTAACCTGGGAGGGGAAGTACAGGGAGCGGGCCATTTGGTGAGCATTATTAATGTTTACGCACTGAATAAGGATCAGATTCATTTCCTTAGGGAAACATTCTGGTCAATGGATGGTTGGACGTTACCGACTATCTATGGGCGGTGGGATTTTAAATCTTGTCCCACAAAGAGTGGTGGATAGATCATCTGGGAGAGGGGGAGAAGGGAAGGGGGGATCTTTGGGCTCCTTAGTTAAAGCACATAAGCTAATAGACATTTAGAGGGTAAGGAATCCTGGCATTCAACAATTCAGATGTTACTTGTTAGCCCACAGCTTACACTCTAAGATTGACTTGTTTCTCCAGAGCCCAGTTCTCTGTCCTCTAGTTATGGAATTCTCAATTGGAAACATTGTGTGGACTGACCATGCTCCGATATGCTTGTTGATAGCCTCAGCAATGGGCAGAGTGGTAGCTATTAGGCCCTGAAGGCTAAACACATCATTGCTATCAGACCCAGGGGTGGTCAAAGAAGTAGACAGGGTTATTCGAGATTACATGCGGAAGAACAATGCACCCTTTGGGATGCATGGAAAGTGATTGTAAGAGGCACTCTGATAGAGCTGGGGTCAAAGAGGAAGAAACAATGCCTGCAGCAGCGAAATACACTGGAGGGGGAACTCCATAGACTGGAACTCAAGCACATGAGGGGTTTGTCTAAGGAGGAAATATTAATGTTAATTCGGGGGGAATTGAATGCTATGCTTATGGGAAAGCTGGAAGTGCTGCTTAAAAAGACAATACAGACTTTCTATTACAGGGGAGGGAAAATAGACAAATGGTTAGCCTCCACATTAAAAAAAAAAAAAAAAAAAAAAAAAAAGAGACAGGCACAGACAACTTGAATATTGTGTGCAATTCTGGTCACCGTATCTTAAAAAGGATATAGCGTTATTAGAAAAGGTACAGAGAAGAGCCACCAAAATGGTAAAGGGGATGGAAGGCTACTCCTATGAGAAGAGGCTAAAAAGGTTAGGGCTCTTCAACCTGGAAAAGAGACGGCTGAGGGAAGATATGATAGAGGTCTATAAATTACAGTAATGAATGGAGTGGAACGGGTAAACTTAGATCAATTGTTTACATTATCAGAATATAGAAAGACTAGGGGACATGCAATGAAGCTACAGGGTAAACTATTTAAGACAAATATGAGAAAATATGTTTTTTACTCAACGTGTAATCAAACTCTGGAATTTGTTACCGGAGGATGTAGTAAAGACTGTTAGTGTAGCTGGGTTTAAAAAAAGGTTTGGACAAGTTCCTGGAGGAAAGGTCCATAAACCATTATTAAAAAGGGACCCAGGATATCGATGCTTGACCAGATACAAGCATTGTGGAACCTGTGTCTTATGGGGAAACTGCTAGGTACGTATGACTTAGATTGGCCACTGTTGGAAACAGGATACTGGGCTTGATGGACCTTGGTCTGACCCAGTATGTCATATCTTAACTATTTTGCAAATGAGAGACCCTAGAGGACAGATCTGCTCTCATCAGGAGGGCATCAAGCAGGTGTTTTTACAATTTTATAAGAAGTTGTATTCATCTGAAGTATCTGAGAGCTCGATGCCACCTGGGGAGTACTTGAGGGAGAGGGTGATTACTCAACTTCCTCTAGAGAACTCTGAGTGGATGGACAGGGCAATATCTGAAGCAGAGCTTAGGGAAATGATTGGAGGTCTCCCAAAGGGAAGGCCGCTGGACCTGATGGGTTCCCTCCAGAATTCTATCAGACATTTCTGGAATCCCTTCTCCCACTGCTCTGTCAGGTCCTAAAAGGGGTCTTGAAGACCGGAGTGATACCCCCTCCCTTTCCTAGAAGCACACACTACCTTAATTCTTAAGCAAGGCAAATGACCCCTGGATCGTGTAGACCAATTTCTCTACTTAATGCAGATGCAAAAATACTAGCAAAGGTGTTTGCACAGAGATTGAACCACTTGATGCTCTCTCTGGTACACAGGGACCAAACTGGTTTCAATAAGAGCCGTAATTCGTCTGATAATGTTCATAGGATATTAGACCTTGTACACGAATGCTCCCTTCGACCTGAGGAACTGGTGTTAGATGCCGAAAAGTGGTCATTTTTCTTGCGTGCTCTGGAGGCATACCATTTTGGCTCTGGCTTCATTAGGGTGGAACTTTGTATCAATGGTTCCCTCTCACCAGATTTCCAGCTGGCAAGAGGAATGCGACAAGGATGCCAGCTCTCACCTCTACTTTCTGCACTCCCTTAGGGATGTGGACGTGAGGGGGGTTTGGGTGGGAAGGACGGAACACAATGTGGCGCTGTACGCAGACAATACCCTGCTGTTCTTGTCAGACCCTGACTGATCCTTAGCAGAGTTCGACGTGGAATATAAGAAATTTGCGGTGGTGTCAGGCTATAAGCTAAACGTGGGAAAGTCAGTTCTCCCCCCCTTTCAATATAGGATGAGCGAGAGAGAGCAGGAGTTAAAGCAGCAATATTCATTTCACTGGGAAAACGAGTCTTTGTCCTATTTAGGGGTTTGCATTCCTTGTCACCTGGATAAGATTTTTGCCTTACATTACCCCAACCTGTTAAAGAAAGGTCGGAGAGGATTTAATTAGATGGAGTTTTCTTCCCTTCTCTTTACTAACAAGAGTGAATGTTATAAAGATGACTGTTCTCCCCCAATTCCTGTACTTTATCATGATGCTCGCCTGTTTAATTCCGGAGACCTTCTTTGGGAACTTCCACAGACAAAATTAAATTGAGCATACTCATGTGTCCTAGAGGCAAGCGAGGTCTGGGTTTACCCAATTTCAAATGGTACTACTGGGTGGCCCAAGTTAGAATGATGTATTGTTGGTGGTCTCATAACGCTAACCAGTACTGGATAGCATTGGAGTCCCCCCCAAGTGAGTCCCACACATAGGGAGTATCCTGTTTCTGGGCAGTACTGGATGGGGAGAACTTGTGCAGGAACACCCAGTGGTGAAGAACACATTGACTGTACGGGATCGGGCAACACATAGGATGGGCTTTTCAACACAGGAGTCATGGTTAGCATTCTTCTTGGACGAGAGGATCTTTCCCCTCGTTGCTGTAGATCTGCGCAGATTCCATTGGATGGAGAGTAATGGACTCAAAGTAGTAGATTTCATACAAAAAGGACAGTGCCTGACTAGACAGGAGATAATAGAGAGGTGCTTGACTCAGACCCCTAGTATCTTTTCGATACTACAACTGGAACACTTTTTGATGACACACAAGCAATATTTCGGGGCTCCGCACTCACTGGAAGGTTTCTTTATGGGACAGAGGAAGAGCATGGGATATCTTGCGCAGATATACAGACTGTTGGCCAGAGTCCATCCCCCTTCTCTTCATTACCAACGGAGATGGGAGAGGGACCTCGGTAGGGAATGGTCTGAAGAACAGTGGGCTAAACGTTGAGAAAACACTGCGGGATTGTCCTTTTCCCTGACTCACCTAGATTCTCAATATAAACTTACACTTAGAATATATTTAATTCGGAGGAAGATGTGGAGGATGGGCCTTAGCCCCTCAGCAGTATGCTGGAGGAAATGTGGAGAAACAGGAATGCTCATACATGTAATGTGGGCCAGCCCCTTGATATAGTCTTTAGGGCAGACGTACTCAGGCGTAGTGCCTATCTAACAGGCCATCATTTTACAGCTGACCCAGCACTGATGCTTTTGCGCTATACAGACACCCCTGAGTAGACATATTTAAATAGGTCAAGGCTTGCTGGGTTTCAGTTCCTTATTTCATGAGTGAATATACAGTAACTGATATATTAATACATTGTAACACACCCCTATTTTTTGTCAGAAGTTATTGCCTTGAGAGATTGCTCCCTCTTGAAGCGTGACTTCCCTTTTAATCAATTTTGTGGTAACCTAACCACTTCATAAAATATTGTGAAATAATTGCATTCAAACTCAATGCTATATCACAATAAACTCTTCACCTGAAAACCAGCCCAGTGGGCCTCTTCTAAACAGCCGAGAGTTTTCCCCTGCTTGTAACTAATTCTGCAGATCACAGCAAACACAGCACTGCGTTTAGAGCCACGCTCTCATTTCTGGCCCTGTTTCAACACTTAAGATTCTGCAATCAGCATATACTCATCTTTATACAGCGTCCAGCCATGGTAGCTTGTTCTTTTCAACGCTTAACCCGAAGAAATGTTCAATTTCGCACTCTTCTTGTGACGGACACTTCCGTTAATGCAGTTTGTGATGATGAAGGCAGTGCAGAGGTTATAGAATGCCAGAAAAATGAGCCCTGTGCCTTTAAAACCGAGAGCATTCAGTGTTTCCCTAGCAACCAGGAGCTTCTGACTCATAGCACAGTCACGATTAAGCCACGCCCACTTCAGCACGTCAGAGCTAGAGTGCCTAGCAGTTCCCACGTGTGCTGGGAAAAAGGCGTGGTCCCTGAAAGAGAGCAGCTTAAAACTCCTGCGTGTGAGAAAGTTACTAGCACCGGCAAAGAGAGAGGCAGCACCGGCACTGGCAGAAGGACTAGTACTGGCAGAAGGACTAGCACTGGCACTAGCAGAGGCAGAACTAGCAGAAGAAGGAGCCTGCAAGAAGGAACTCCAGTAGAGGAACTACAGGGGAGTTGGTTGCAGAGCTGGCAGCAAGCAAGTCCAGTGGAGGGACGACAAGGGAGTCTGCAAGGAAGGCACAGACTCAAGGGAGGAGTGCACAGACCCCAGCAGAGACTCGAGGGAAGTTTCAGCAGTCAGCAGGAACAGAGACAGAAAGGAAGTTTGCCACGAGAGAGAGGAGTGCATACAGAGAGAAAGCAGTCTGGCTTTACCTATGAGAGAGGGAAGCTACCAAACGGCTCTCCACTAAGGCAAGTGTCTCTTCCTGAGTTTCTACCTGTAAGGAAGCTAAAGGATTTAGTTCCTGAGAGGAGAAGTAATTATAAAAGCCAGAAAGATTACAGCAGTAGAAATAATACCCTGTCTACATATCAGTTACCTCAGTTATCTGAAGAGATAGAGCAGAAACAGATTCTGGTGGAGAAACTGAATGATATGATTCAGAGACAAACCAGTCAGCTCATTAGCCAGGTACAGCCTGAAGAATACTATGAGGATGGCAATGAGGAAATGGAGATAGGCAGTTGCTGTGAAGATTACAATGATGACCCAGAGGAAATGCAATGCTCTTATTGTAATGCTGGAGAGCTAGAAGAGTGTTGAGTAAAACCCTCTGTGTGTGAATGAATGACGTAGCAAGGAATTGGCCTGAGTGAAGGTTACAGCACAGTGCACAGCTGAACATCGTTAAGCCAGCGTTTGTTCTGTGTGAAACCTGCAGCTAAAGGGAAAGCTCAGAGGAACATTTAAAAGCATTTCTGTATATAGGAGCTGTGAAAGGAACACTCTCTTAAAGAAGCTAAATGTGTCCAGGAGAAGCTTTATGTTTGAGCTGTGAAAGCCAAGTTCCTAAGAAGCTATTTTGCTGTTACCAATAAGACTGTGCATATATATTTTTCATACCTTTGTGTTGGAGAAGAATCCCACTGTTCTTTTCAGCCTGTTACTTGCTTATGGTGGAAAACCCACAAACACAACAAATAAAAATAATTCTCTGTTTTGCCTAAACCCTTGTCTACAACTACTTTGCCTAAGGAAGAATAAGTTTGAAACTACTTTGCCTAATGAAAGGATAAGTTAAAACTACATATCCCAGCAGCCCTCCTGGCAGCCATATTGGGAACTCTTATTCTTGGGCATCAAGGCGACTCCACCTGGTGTGCAGCTATATGCTCCACCAGTGGGGGCGACAGAGTGGCGTAGTTGCTACGGATCAGTGCTGAATACGCATGCGCAAAGGAAATTGTACAGCCGGTTCCAGAATCCACAGGACGCCGCCGACTGGAGGTACGAGTCGCGGAGACTGGGAGAGAGAGAGTCCAGACTGCGACTGATCCAGTGAGCCCAAGGTCCTGCGGAGACCCTACACTGCTGTTGAGTGAGACGCACCACCAGAACCAGGTACAGGGTATTCAGGAGGGTCATTGAGGATACCTGTACTGGGTGGGGCGGTTGGAGCAGGTAAAAGAGGGGAAGACACTGAGTGTTGGGTGCCACACTTGGGTGTTTTTTTTTTTCTCTCTTTGTTACAGTATGGCAAGCACCATTGACATGGAAGAAATTCTTAAGTGGATGGCGTCACAGTTCGACCGCCAGAAGGAGCTGTCGCTAGAGCTCCAGGAGAAGGCTGCAGTCCGGTTGCAGGCCCAACAGAAGCCGTTGGTGGACTTAATGGAGGCCTACGTGAGTAAGACGTCAGCGCCAGATCCACCCACCACAGGTTCTACAGGACTGGGGTTAGCCCAAGCTATTGGACTAGGGTCCAAGAACATGCTATACTTTGGTCAGTTAAAAGAAGGAGACAACTTGGATGACTTCTTAGAAGCATTCGAGAAGGTAGCTCGAATAGCTGGTTGGCCACAGGAGCAGTGGGCGGTGAGGCTGGCTGTTTCTCTATCAGGGGAAGCCTTAGCTGCCTACCAAGCCGTACCTACAACTTTGGCCAATGACTATTCTGAAGTCAAGAGAGCTATCAAGGATAGGCTGGGATTGACACCTTCTGTCTATCACCGACAGTTAAGGAATGCTAAGTTGGGTTCAGGTGAGACACCAAGGGCGTTTTATCACCGGTTAAAAGGGCTGGTATCCAAGTGGTTGGAGCCAGAGCGTAAAACAGTCGAGACAATGGTAGATGACATTGTTCTTGAGCAATTTCTAGCATCTGTTCCAGAAAGAATGCAAAGTTTTCTCATGTTACAGGGTTGTAATAGTGCACAGAAAGCTATAGCGCTCTCTGAGCGATTCTTAGAAGCTGAGGCTATGGCTAAGGATAAAACTGTGGCTTTTTACTAAAATGTCTGTTGTTGCATCAGATAGGGACAGAATGACTGGAAAGAATGATTGTGTTCCCACAGGTAGAAGAAAGCTTGTGAAGCGAGTGTGTTACCGCTGTGGTAGTGACCAACACTTACAAAAAGATTGCAAATTGAGGACAGCCTTAATTTTGAACAAATCTAATAAGGTTGGGGAAGGCTTCCTGTTAGATATTGCAGTACGAGGCTTGCCTGCAAAAGCATTGCTTGATTCGGGATCGGATCAGTCCATGCTGTCCAAAAGCTTATGGAAAAGGATAAGGGCCTTAGATTCAAAAACAACCTGTTCACCTGTAGCCACGGTAAAAATAAGGTGTGTTCACGGAACGTCGTCCACATACCCAGTTTACCATGTACAAGTGAAAGCCTTAGGGATAGAGAGAAAGATCCCCATGGCAATAGTTCCCCGATTACCACAAGAGGTAGTGCTCGGGAGGGATTGGCCTCAGTTCCAAAGCGGGGTACAAGGAGGTCTGGGAGTCAAGGAAGAAATGGTTTCTACCCGAACTCAGTCCAAAGCCCTAAAGACAGCAGAGGAAGAACCCATAAGAGGAGAGACAGAGAAACTTCCCTCTCATGATGGTTTGGTAAAGGTCCCAGTAGATAAGGTAAAAAAGCAAAAGGGGGAGAAGCGTCGTGAGCGACGGATTCATTCTCAAAGTGGAGAGGAGTTAATGGTTAAATTTCCTTCCTTCACAAAAGAGCAAGAAGCTGACCCTGCTCTTACCCAAGCATTCAAATTTGCCAGAGAGGGGCGAAATAGGTTGCCCAAGTTTTTAATAGTTCAAGGGGTTTTGTATCGGGAAAGCCTAGATCCCTTTACAGGGAATTCACGCAGACAGTTAGTAGTCCCGAATACATTACGGGCCTTTGTGATGAGAGTAGCTCATGGCCGACCGGAGGGGCCGCACAGAGGTATACAGAGAACTGTAGATCAGGTTTTGACCCAGTTCTACTGGCCTGGGGTCTACAGGGAGACCATAAGGTTCTGCAAGGCATGCCCTGCCTGTCCGCAGGTCACGTCAGTCAGATCTAGGGAGGTTCTCCAAGCTCATAGGGTTTGGCACAAGCACTTAACGCGTGCCTCACAGATGGCTGAAGGCGATTTAAGAGTGGGCCGACAGCATTGGAAGTCATATTTTGACCATAACGTTAAGCCGCATCAGCTAGCTACCAGTACCCAGGGTAGGCATGAGGAGGTTAGGAACGGTGATTGTAGGAGAATTACGTGCTGTGATGACAGTAGCACCCCTGCCCGTAATCTCTTAAGGGGGGGAATATGTGATGATGAAGGCAGTGCAGAGGTTATAGAATGCCAGGAAAATGAGCCCTGTGCCTTTAAAACTGAGAGCATTCAGGGTTTCCCTAGCAACCAGGAGCTTCTGACTCATAGCACAGTCACGATTAAGCCCCGCCCACTTCAGCACATCAGAGCTAGAGTGCCTAGCAGTTCCCACGTGTGCTGGGAAAAAGGCGTGGTCCCTGAAAGAGAGCAGCTTAAAACTCCTGCGTGTGAGAAAGTTACTAGCACCGGCAAAGAGAGAGGCAGCACCGGCACTGGCAGAAGGACTAGTACTGGCAGGACTAGCACTGGCACTAGCAGAGGCAGCACTAGCAGAAGAAGGAGCCTGCAAGAAGGAACTCCAGTAGAGGAACTACAGGGGAGTTGGTTGCAGAGCTGGCAGCAAGCAAGTCCAGTGGAGGGACGACAAGGGAGTCTGCAAGGAAGGCACAGACTCAAGGGAGGAGTGCACAGACCCCAGCAGAGACTCGAGGGAAGTTTCAGCAGTCAGCAGGAACAGAGACAGAAAGGAAGTTTGCCACGAGAGAGAGGAGTGCATACAGAGAGAAAGCAGTCTGGCTTTACCTATGAGAGAGGGAAGCTACCAAACGGCTCTCCACTAAGGCAAGTGTCTCTTCCTGAGTTTCTACCTGTAAAAAGCTAAAGGATTTAGTTCCTGAGAGGAGAAGTAATTATAAAAGCCAGAAAGATTACAGCAGTAGAAATAATACCCTGTCTACATATCAGTTACCTCAGTTATCTGAAGAGATAGAGCAGAAACAGATTCTGGTGGAGAAACTGAATGATATGATTCAGAGACAAACCAGTCAGCTCATTAGCCAGGTACAGCCTGAAGAATACTATGAGGATGGCAATGAGGAAATGGAGATAGGCAGTTGCTGTGAAGATTACAATGATGACCCAGAGGAAATGCAATGCTCTTATTGTAATGCTGGAGAGCTAGAAGAGTGATGAGTAAAACCCTCTGTGTGTGAATGAATGACGTAGCAAGGAATTGGCCTGAGTGAAGGTTACAGCACAGTGCACAGCTGAACATCGTTAAGCCAGCGTTTGTTCTGTGTGAAACCTGCAGCTAAAGGGAAAGCTCAGAGGAACATTTAAAAGCATTTCTGTATATGGGAGCTGTGAAAGGAACACTCTCTTAAAGAAGCTAAATGTGTCCAGGAGAAGCTTTATGTTTGAGCTGTGAAAGCCAAGTTCCTAAGAAGCTATTTTGCTGTTACCAATAAGACTGTGCATATATATTTTTCATACCTTTGTGTTGGAGAAGAATCCCACTGTTCTTTTCAGCCTGTTACTTGCTTATGGTGGAAAACCCACAAACACAACAAATAAAAATAATTCTCTGTTTTGCCTAAACCCTTGTCTACAACTACTTTGCTTAAGGAAGAATAAGTTTGAAACTACTTTGCCTAATGAAAGGATAAGTTAAAACTACATATCCCAGCAGCCCTCCTGGCAGCCATATTGGGAACTCTTATTCTTGGGCATCAAGGCGACTCCACCTGGTGTGCAGCTATATGCTCCACCAGTGGGGGCGACAAGTTTCACTTAAGTAAGTGAGACTGCATTAACGTAAGTGTCCGTCACAAGAAGAGTGCGAAATAGAGTAGTTACTCACCTGTAACAGGTGTTCTCCAGGAGCAGCAGGAATCAGTCCTCACTTATGGGGTGTCATCGACGCCAATGAAGCCCCAGCGGAGCATTTCCCCAGCTTTCCATGAAAGCCTTTGGGAATGCTGGCACGCATGCGCGGTTCCCTTCCCGCCTAAAGGTGCCATCTTACCTCAGTCAAATGACATAGCTAAGAACAGCACACAAAAATGTAAAAATTAAACTATGTACAACTGCAACTCTAAGGGGAGGAGGGAGGGTAGTGAGGACTGATTCCTGCTGCTCCTGGAGAACACCTGTTACAGGTGAGTAACTACTCTTTCTCCAGGACCAAGCAGGAAGTCAGTCCTCACTTATGGGTGACTCCCCAGCTCTGGGCTACCAGGAACCCAGGCTAAACAAGAGAACTCCCTCTAGTCTCAGCAACACAGTAAAGGCTTTGCAAGGACACACCCTCCACAGGTAGCCCAACCAGAGGGCAGGAGGGCAGGAGTTGCCTAGACCTCAAAGAGATTCCGGAGTACTGCTTGGCCAAAAGCACTGTCCCTACGGGACTCCCTCTCCAGACAGTAGTGGGCTGCAAAAGTCTGGCTTGAAGACCAAGTAGCAGCCCTGCAGATGTCTTGCAATGGAACAGAGCGGAGGTGAGCCACTGAAGCAGCCATTGCCCTCACACGGTGGGCTGTGACCCTACCCTGCAAAGGAAGGTCAGCTGCCTTGTAAGCCCAGGTGATACAGTCAGCCACCCAGATGGACAAGGTACGCTTGGACACAGGCCTCCCCAAGTTATTGGGGTCAAAAGAAAGGAAGAGCTGAGAAGCCTTCCTGTGACCCTGCATACGTTCAAGGTAGAAGGATAAGGCCCTCCTACAGTCCAAGGTATGGAGAACTGTTTCAGCCTGACTTGCATGAGGCCTAGGGAAGAAAGTAGGAAGAACCACCTCCTGGTTGAGGTGGAAAGAGGAGACAACCTTAGGAAGGAACTTAGGGTGAGTCCTGAGGACTACCCTGTTTTTATAGAACCTGGTGTAAGGTCTATCACAGACCAAGGCCTGAAGCTCACTCACTCTCCTAGCCGAAGTAAGGGCTATCACAAAGAGAGTCTTCCAGGAAAGGAAGCGTAGAGGGCAAGTAGCCATAGGCTCAAAAGGTGGGCAAGTCAGTTGCTGCAAGACCACATTAAGCTCCCACTCAGGAGAAGGACGACGTATGGGAGGCTTGAGCAGAAGCAAGCCCGAGAAACCTAGACACCAAAGGGTGCACAGACAAGGAATGGCCCTCAACTAGGGAGTGGTGAGCTGCTAAAGCAGAGAGGTGGACCTGAACAGAATTGGACTTGAGACCCTGATTGGACAAGTGCAGCAGGTACTGAAGCACTACTGAGACAGTACAGGAGAAAGGATCCTCAGCACATAGCTGACACCACACAGAGAACCTTTTCCACTTGAGAGCATAGGTCTTCCTAGTGGATTGTTTCCTGGAGGCTAGGAGAACTTCCTCAACCTCGGGAGGCAGGCCCCAGGGAGCCAACACTACCCTTGCAGCCTCCATGCCATCAGATTGAGAGCTTTGAGATTGGGATGCAGCAAGGAGCCCTGATCCTGAGAGAGAAGGTCGGGCTGCAATCCCAGAGGCAGAGGCATATCCACTGCCAGTTGAAGCAGGAGGGGGAACCAAGGCTGCCTTGGCCACCTGGGAGCTACCAAGAGGACTGAGGCCCTGTCTTGGAGAATCTTGAACAGTGTTCGGGCCACCAGAGGGGTGGGAGGAAACACATAGAGTAGGCCCTGAGTCCAGGGAATCAGAAAAGCATCTGCTGCTACTCTCAGAGGATGCGGTTGCCTGGAGCAGAAGATTGGCAGCTGTTTGTTCAGTGGACTGGCAAACAGGTCTATGGAGGGAAGCCCCCATTTCAAGAAAATCTTTTGAACCACCAAAGGATGTAGCTGCCACTCGTGTGGTTGCAGAATCCTGCTCAATCTGTCGGCCAGGGAATTCTCCTGGCCTGGAAGATAGACTGCTTTGAGGAGCATGTTGTGTTTCAGGGCAAAGGAACAGAGGTCCTGGGCCTCCTGGCAAAGGGGCTGGGAACCAGTCCCGCCCTGTTCGTTTACATAGAACATGGCTACCTGGTTGTCTGTCTGGATCAAGACAGACTGTTGTGCCAGGGAAGCAGTAAAGGCCTTGAGGGCCAAGCAAATAGCTCTGAGTTCCAGCAGATTGATCTGCTGGGACGCCTCCCAATGAGACCACAGGCCCTGGGTGCACTTGTCTAGGCAGTGTGCTCCCCAACCCTGCAGAGAGGCATCGGTGGTTAGTACCACTGTATGAGGTGGGATCTGAAAGGGCACCCCCACCAGCAGATTGGGGGGGGGGGGTGTAACCACTAGTTGAGGGAGGCCAGGAAACGGTGGGACACTGATCCTGTCTCTGAGACTGCCTGAGGCTTGTGACCACTGGGTCCGAAGGCACCACTGGGCAGGCCTCATATTGAGTCTGGCATTGGGGGTCACCTGTACTGTCGACGCCATGTGGCCCAGAAGCCTGAGACAGAGTCTGGCGGAGACCAGGGACCTGTGCAGAAACTTGCTGGCGAGGTCCATGAGCCTTTGTGCTCGGTCCACTGGTAAGAATGCTCTTGCCAGCTGAGAATCCAACCTTGCCCCTATGAACTCCAAGTTCTGGGAGGGGAGCAAAGTGGACTTTGCGAAGTTGATGACAAAGCCCACCTTTTTTTGGAGCAGTTCTATGGTCCTGTTGGTGGCCTGCTGAACTTTTAGGGAAGTCTGGCCTCTGATGAGTCAGTCGTCTAGATAAGGAAACACAAAGATGCCCTGATTTCTCAGGTAGGCTGCCACCACTGCCAGGCACTTGGTAAACACCCTGGGAGCGGAGGTCAGTCCAAAAGGCAGTACTCTGTACTGATAATGGTTTCCTCCCACAATGAACCTGAGGTACTTTCTGTGGTCTGGATGAATAAGGATGTGAGTGTAAGCATCCTTTAGATCTAAAGAGCAAGGCCGATCTCCCTGCTGGAGGTAGGGCAGAAGTGTTCCAAGAGTAAGCATCTTGAACTTCTCTTTCACTAGAAACTTGTTCAGGTTTCTGAGATCCAAAATGGGTCGAAGACCACCGGTTCTTTTTGGCACCAGGAAATACCTGGAGTAAAACCCGTGACCTTGGAAGTGGGGAGGCACAGGCTCCACCGCCTTGTCCAGCAACAGACCCTTTAGCTCCTGGAGGAGAAGGGCTGTATGCAGGGGAGGCCGGAAAGGCTCCCCTGGGAAGAGTGGCGGAGGCAGTTGGTGAAAGTGCAGGGCATAGCCTCGATGGACTATGTCCAGCACCCAACTGTCCTGGGTTATCAAGGGCCACTTGTGGGCAAACAAGGCTAGGTGGCCTCCTGTGCAGGGCTGGGTCTGCAAGGGAGTTATGGCTATACTCAAGGAGTCAAAAACCCCCACCCTGCTGAGTGGGAGCAGGGGCTGCAGGCTTGGGGGTCCTCTGCCTACGGGGCCCATTACCCTGGCCCTTGGCTTGCTGACCCTGGGGGGCAGCTTGGGCAGCCGGATATTGTGGGTACTGTTTGTAGGCAGTGCCCTTCCTCGGGTAAAAGGACTTTTTACCCAAGCCCTTCTTTTTATGAGAAGGGGCAGAGGTCTTCCTCGACAGCCTTGTCCTCGTGAGGTGCTCTGTCTCAAGCTGAGCGGCCTTCTCGGCCACAGGCTTGCCAAAAAGGTTTTCACCTCGGCAAGGGACATCGACCAACTTGTCCTGAACCCATGGCTCGAGGTCCGATGACTGCAGCCATGCCTGGCGTCGGGCCGCGTTGCCGGCTGCCGCTACTCAGGCCGAAGCCTTGAAGCCATCGTAGGCAGCGCGGAACATGAACTTAGAGCATTCCCGGATCCTCGAAGACAAGGACTTAAAACTCTGCAAGGGTTCCCCGGAGAGACCAGCAGAGAATCCAGCCAACTCCTTGGCCAGGTCTCGTAAATACATGCCCATGTACAGCTGGTAAGTCTGGACATGGCAAGCAAGCATCGAGCCCTGAAAGCACTTTCTACCGACGCCATCAAGGCTTTGGGCTTCCCTTCCAGGAGGCACCGCGGAGTGCATCTTCTGACTCTTCAGACGATGCATGGCCGATTCCACAACCATGGAATGGTGTGGTAGCTGTGCTTTCTGGAAGCCAGGACTCTTTCGGAGCCGATATATGGAATCGACTCGCTTGCTCAAAACCGGCGCCGAGGCCAGTGCCTCCCACATCCGGAAGAGGAGCCGTTCCAGCATCGGAGGAACCGGGACAGTAAAGGCCTCCTTCGGAGGAGAGTCATAGTGCAGAACATCGAGCTCCTCGGCTCGAGGCTCCTCCTCGGGGGTCAGCCGAGATAGCCAGGGCAGCGGCCATATCGCGGACAAACTCCGTGAACCTAGTATCCTCCGGAGGGGATCTACTCCGGGGCTCAGACTCAGGTGAGTCCGAAGGGACACACCGAGTCTTGAAGGTGTCAGGAGACTCCTCGTCTTCGGTCTCCCAAGCAGACTCGTCCGATGTCGAGCCGAGGTCCGACCCCACGGAGCCTCTAGGCACCCGCCCCGACGTCGATGGCACCGGCGTCGAGACCCTCGCTCCCGAACGGGAGGTCGAGGGAGACCTCTACCGAGGACGACCTCGAGCCGCAAGGGACTAGAGTATCGGCTCGGTCTCCGGGGTCGACTTCGAAGTCAATGTCCCGGTGGTCGGGGCAGATGCGCCAGACAGGCTCTCCATCAGTGCCCGCTGCTGATCCATGAAGGCAGACATTCTGCTATCCAAGGCTGTCAACCTGAGACTCAGCTCGGGTGACGCAGCAGCCCCCGACTCGGGCCCCGGCAGCGGTACTCGGGGAGGCGAGTCCACAAGGACAACAGGACTTAAGTGTCCAGCAGACTCCGGCTCCATGCGAGGAATTTTAGTTGGCTTCTCCTGGTCCACGGGCCCGGGACAACGGTCGGGGGTCTTAGACCTGGCCCTCGAGGGCTCAGGGACCTCCTCCAACGCTGCCCTCGTGAGCCGCTTCTTCCTCTTACGTTCCCGGTCGGGGGACCCCCTGTCCGAGGAGCTCCGACGCCTCTCGGGATCGGAATCCCGAGATGTTGAGGCCTCAGACGAGGTCCTGGCAGAGGCCAAGTCCGAGAAAAGCCTTTCACTTTGTTGCTGACGACTTCGGAGGGCCTTGGAAGACATTTTTCCACATGGCCCGCACGTTTTAGAATTGTGGTCCGGGCCAAGGCACCGAAGGCAGCAGTCGTGTGTGTCGGTGAGAGACATTATGTTATGTTACCCAAGTTTATATACCTGTTTGCTGTAAACACGGAATAGCCTGTTATTCTGTTGATGTTGTTGTATGTGAACCGCGCTGATATCAAATAGCGCGGTATATAAAAGATTGTAATAAATAAATAAATAAATAAATAATCTTCTTACACAGATCACACTTTTTAAAGCCACTGGAAGCCATCGGGGAGAAAAGGGTCCCCGCGAGGTCAAAGGACCGGCCTTCCAGGGAAAAAGAAAAAGAATTGGCGCGAGCGCCTAGCCACTAAGGGCAAAAACCAAAAAAAGAAAAAGGGATTCGATACCGGTGTACCGAACCCAGCGGGAGGGGAACAGACGTCGAATCCGAGGAAAAAAGCGAACTAACGCCAAGAAAAAACGCCTCTTTTCCGGGAAAAAAAGGACACACGTCCGATGGGCTTCATGGAAAAAAAAAGAGACTGAGGTAAGATGGCACCTTTAGGCGGGAAGGGAACCGCGCATTCGTGCCAGCATTCCCAAAGGTTTTCATGGAAAGCTGGGTAAATGCTCCGCGGGGGCTTCATCGGCGTCGATGACACCCCATAAGTGAGGACTGACTTCCTGCTTGGTCCTGGAGAATGACTATTTCTTCGGGTTAAGCGTCAAAAAGAACAAGCTACCATGGCTGGACGCTGTATAAAGATGAGTACCGTATTTTTCGCACCATAAGACGCACTTTTTCTTCACCAGAAAGTGGGAGGAAAAGTGCCTGCGTCTTATGGTGCGAATACAAGAAGTTGCAAAGCGGCAGCGGGTCCCCCCTCACCTTACCTTGTCCTCGGGAAGCCGATCTGTACAGGAGATGCATGCTGCTGCTGTGCTGTGTCACCGCCGTATGCTATTGGAGGATAGCATGTAGTAGGCGGTGTTACAGTACACAGCAGTGTGCATGCCCCTCACTCCAGTCTCGGCTTCTGAGGTAAAACTACACACGACACTACACTACACTACACTACATTTCCCAATAAACTGTCCCTTTTTTCCTTTCCATTGTCACTCTTTTTCTTTCAGTTGTGCAGGGGGGGCCGGGCGCAATATGGGGGGGGGGGGGCACGCTCGCACTCGCACTCGCAGCGAATCCGATCCGAGCCCTCCCCACCGTCTCCCGGGCGCGTACGGTAAATCTCTTCCTCACCTTTACTTCAGGAAGGCCGGGCTGCCTGGTACAAGGAAGCGGACGAGAGCGCGTCGTTTTCCCGCCCATCGGATCCAGGGAGGGCGGGAACATCCTCCTCCGCACCCCCTTCAGCTCTTATTGCCCACTGGTGGCCTAAGGGGAGGGGGAAGCCTCCAGGAAGGGAGCTTTGGCTGTGGCTTGGGTGCTCGCGGCGTCTCCTCCCCGTGCCCAGCCTCTCCTGCACAGCCCGGCATGGCTCCCTCCCCGAGTAGACCCCGCAAGCCCCGCTCCTCCGCCGCTGCAGCCGGGGAAGGGACGGCGGGCAACTGCGGGGCCCTGGCGCTGCTGCTGCTGCCTCCCCGCTGCCTGCTGCTCGTGCTGGGGGACGACGGTCGGGCAGCCCTCCAATGGCACCCCGCTCTCCATCATGGGCTTGATGCCGCTCAGCGAGTCCCTGCTGCAGCCCTACTTCCTGGACCTGCGGCTCTACGACACCGCGGTAAGCTCGGCTTTGCTGCAGCTTTCTCTCTTTACTTTTATTCCCCTTGCAAAATACCGGTATTTGCCAAATCAATGGCGTTTAAGATTTAAGATTTTGTTCAATTCGTTCCCACATGGGTAACCAAAACAACTGAACGTTAGGGCATTCCAATAACATATGGGAAAATGTACCCAGGCCATCTTTGCAAGATCAGCATACGGTACATTACCAGCCTTGCTGTTCCATTTAGCCTGTTTAACTGGAGTACGGTAATTTTATCTGCCAAAAAATAGAGCAACTGCGTAAGGGAGGCAGATTGAGACACTCTTATCAGTGAATCCCAGAATTTGGCCCAAAGTCGTGGTGCAGTCAATTTGCCAATCTCATGTTCTCAAATCCGTTCAATTCCAATGGGTCAGCAGTGGCTATGTTCACGGATTACGGTAATTTACCGTATATAACCTTGAAATGACCCCTGGTTCACCCGCCATCGAGGACATACCGGTATTCCTTGTCAGCTCCGCTTCCTCTGTCAAAGGAAACACAGCTATCTTGGATTTATTAACACAATGCTTTAACTGTATCCACTGGTAAAAACAAGAATTATGGTAGGAAGAGCAAACTCTTCTTGCAAAGCAGAGAAAGCTTTCCAATTGGAGTCTTGAAAAAGCTGGCCTAGCAACCAGATGCGTTGAGAATACCACGACTTCCATTTACCGTAACAGTCTTACCTTGAATTTTAAAATCTGAGTTACCGGTAAACCATATAGGGAGTTATCACTATGCATTTTATTACCGGTAGTTAAAAATTGATAGGCACGTTGTGTATCACAGATTACGGTAATAAAAATGCTGCCACCTGTTAGGTACCGGTATTTTCCTGCCCTGCTTTCCCCTTTCCCGATTGCTTGCAACATGTTGGAATTGCACGGGTACTACCGGTAAGTGGATTTGGCCTGAAAATTATTATTTTTCTCAAAAAGCAAATGTTAATATTCCCCTTAGATGTCATTGCTTCTGAGACAGGAGAGACTCAAAGTCGCAGAGTACCGGTAGATGTGAATGCACTTGACTGCTGTTTACCGGTGTTTACCCCCAGTGGTCAGACTTGCTATAGAAAAAGATCGGATTTGTTGCTGGTGATGCCTGGGCTGTTCATGTTTGATTTTTCTTTTTTTTACAACGCAGACTTGATTTTTGAGGTGCTGTTATCACATATCACATTGTGATCATGAAAAAAAGATTCTGGGGTGACAGGGAAGCAGAAATGCAGCCGTGCTTCTTATTTCAGCACAACGCAGTACTGCTGCATAGGTGCATGTTTACCGTACCTTCCCGGGCAGCTCTGGCATCTTAGCAAAGAGCAGGTGTTTTGTGGTTCCCTTTACAATATTGCCCGTATTTTTACGTATAAGATATACGGTAAAAATATCATCATCCGTTTTTGGGAATACGGTAGTCGCTATTTACAGTACCGGTAGTTTGCTTGCTGTTTTTATTTTATGTGAACGGGCAGTGAAATCTGGATATTTTCAGCTAGAGGGAGAGCCCGTGGTTTTGCAGAATTTCAGTTTTGCATCCTAGGTTGCACTGGCGGTAGTGAGAGAGATCTGTCTGTCCTGTGGTGTGTTTAGGTGATGCATACTACCTAATAAGGAATGGTGACAGAATGTCCCAGGGATCGACTTTGCTTTTGCTGATCTGTTGGGTGGACAGATTTGTGCTTTTGGTACCTAGAATGATGGAGAACAAAATATGACAACGCAAATGGTGATTGCTCTGTGAAAACGCAAATGGTTAGTGCTCAATAGTAATCATTGAAGAAATTATGGTACCGGTATACTGAAAGTTCCTTCATTTCTTGCAGAAAAATATTGTACCGTACTACTGTACCTCATTCTACAAAGATGCTGAAGCAGAAAAGAATAGCCTATAAAATTTCATACAAACTGGAGGTTATCAAATATGCTAAAGAGCATGGAAACAGAGCAGCGGAGAGGCATTTTGGGCCGCCTCCAACTGAAAAACAGATTAGAGAGTGGAGGAAACAGGAGGATCAGCTGCAAAAAGAAGACAAAAGCAAGCACACTTTGCGTGGGCATGCTGCAAAGTGGCCAGAGTTGGAGGTGGACGTGAAAGAATGGATCATGCTTCATCGCAATAATGGCTTCTCCGTCTCAACAAAAATGATCATTTTTGAAGCGAAACGCATTGCTAAAGAGAGGGGCATTCAAGACTTTACAGGATCACCATCATGGTGCTACAGATTCATGAGAAGATGTGGTCTTGCTATGCGTACCAAAACCAGCATTGCCCAAAAAATGCCCAAAGAATATGAGGCTAAAATTCTGTCCTTTCACAGTTTTGTTATCAAAGCCAGAAAGAAAAACGGCTTTGAAATTGGCCAGATTGGGAACATGGATGAAGTCCCGCTAACATTTGATGTGCCTTCTAATAGGACTGTCGACCTGAAGGGTGCCAAAACCATCACAGTGAAAACTTCAGGGCACGAGAAGACGCATTATACAGCTGTGTTATCCTGCTGTGCCGATGGCACCAAATTGCCACCCATGCTGATTTTTAAAAGGAAAACATTTCCAAAAGATGCCATTCCAAGAGGTGTTGTGGTACACGTCCATGAAAAAGGATGGATGAATGACAATGGCATGAAAATATGGGTTGAAAAGGTGTGGTCCAAACGTTCTGGAGGACTTCTGAAAAAACCTGCCCTATTAGTGCTTGACCAATTTAGAGCACATATTAGTGAACCAACCAAAAAGTGCTTCAAGGAAGTAAAGACCCATCTAGCTGTCATTCCCGGAGGTCTTACCAGCCAGTTGCAACCTCTTGATGTCTCCATAAACAAGCCATTTAAGGTCTTTATGAGAGAAGAGTGGAACAAGTGGATGGCTGCTGGTAACCATGATTTGACACCCACTGGACGAATGAAGAGGCCCACCATCACTCAAGTTTGCGAATGGGTGAAAAGATCATGGGACTCGGTGAAGGAAGAGATTGTTGTACAGTCGTTCAAAAAATGTGGCATTAGCAATGCCTTAGATGGAAGTGAAGACTGTATTTTATACGAAGACAGCGAAGAAAGTGATGTCAGTGATTGTGACCAAATGAGCCTCATGAATTCTGACTCTAGCGAAGAAGAGTTCTTGGGGTTTTCCGAAGACTAGAGTACTCAAACCTTTGTCTTTATGTGTTAATGACAGTGATAATGGTTCTTAATGCCACTGTTGACTGCTGTTCAGTTTATATGGTTCAAATATTATTCTGTTATACTTTATTAAATATTTTATTACACTATTTGGTTCAGAATATTTTTTTTCCTATTTTTCTCCTCTAAAAACCAGGTGCGTCTTATGGTCGGGTGCGTCTTATGGTGCGAAAAATACGGTATATGCTGATTGCAGAATCTTAAGCGTTGAAACAGGGCCAGAAATTAGAGCGTGGCTCTAAACGCAGTGCTGTGTTCGCTGTGATCTGCAGAATTGGTTACAAGCAGGGGAAAACTCTCGGCTGTTTAGAAGAGGCCCCCTGGGCTGGTTTTCAGGTGAAGAGGTTATTGTAATATAGCATTGAGTTTGAATGCAATTATTTCACAATATTTTATGAAGTGGTTAGGTTACCACAAAATTGATTAAAAGGGAAGTCACGCTTCAAGAGGGAGCAATCTCTCAAGGCAATAACTTCCGACAAAAAATAGGGGTGTGTTACAATGTATTAATATATCAGTTACTGTATATTCACTCAAGAAATAGGGTGTTGATATAGAATAGAGTGAAGGGTTTAGATATTTATATAGTTTAGGGTTTCAGTTCCTGGCAGTGAGGTTGTGTGTGGTGGACCGATGGAAGAGCCCAACCCAAAGCACAGTGGGGGGACTGGGTCAAAGAACTGCTTTCCCCGATGGAGATGGAGAGAGGGGTGGCTAAGGTGAAGGGGCAAATGGAGAAGTTTTGCAAAATTTGGGCTCCCTTGTAAAAGGCGGTAGAAAAGGGGTGGGATAAAGAGGGAATCTGATGACGTGCCCCACAGGGATAGCCTAGGTTCACTCAATAGGTGAAAAGGGAGCTATTATCTGACCAGTAGGATGGGGCAAGATTGAATACTACTTGCCCATCTCTTCTGATTAGGGGCCCAGCCTCTGTTACATCACCGCTACCAAAATAGAAAGTGGAAGGGTCTGCTCAGAGGGCATTTTCCTTCCCAGTCAGGTGCTCTGAAGTAGACTACTTCTGGATTGGTCCTCACCATATCATCCTTGTATTTATTTTATTTATTTATTTAGCTGTATTTATATCCCGCTTTTCACCGGGTCAAAGCGGTCAATTGGGAGATACATTTAACACGAGGGGATATGACACACATACGCTAATACTTACAGGGAACATGGGCAATGGAGGGTTAAGTGGCTTGCCCAAGACCACAAGGAGTACCTATAGGACTAGAAATCCCAGTCCCTCCGGCCTCAGATTGCTGTCCCCAGGTGGGACTTGAACCCCCGGCCCTCCGGCCTGAAGTACCTGGTCCTAACCACTAGGCCACTCCTCCCACTAGCCCCCTAGACCCATGTGGCAATATCCCCCCAGCTGGCTCCCTCCTTTACCTGCATTAGTAGTGTATTTCAGCTGTGCGTATTCATAATTCAGAGGTAACTTGGGCAGCAAACCCGAGTTGAAGGGAGGGGGGTATGTTCCTCAGGACAATGACTGTTTTACAGTTTTGGTTACATATTACTCTGTTATAAGTATATTGGTTGACAACATTTGTTAAGCTGATGTAATGCGTAATGATACTGGTCATGCCAAAATGCTTGTTGGGATGTAAATATTGGTTAGGAAAAAAAAATAAAAGAAAAATTAAACAAAAAAAGGGCAATACTGAAATTTTGGACGAGTAAGCTGCTGGCAGGAGCAGCGAACTAGCCTACTGGTTAGATCGACAGCCTATTACTCAAAGGGATGCAGTTTCAGTTCCCACTGGCACTCCTTATGACCTTGGGCAAGTCACTTTACCCTCGATTGCCTCAGAAGAAAAGGCCTGGCAATCTACTTCTGGTCATAACTTGCCAAGAAAACTCAGAGGCTGCTGGGTCACCAGGAGTTAGCATAGGGACATAAGATATGCCATACTGGGTCAGACCAAGGTCCATCAAGCCCAGTATCCTGTTTCCAACAGTGGCCAATCTAGGTCATAAGTACCTAGCAGTTTCCCCATAAGACACAGGTTCCCCAATGCTTGTATTGGGTCAAGCAGTGATATCCTGGGTCCCTTTTAATAATGGTTTATGGACCTTTCCTCCAGGAACTTGTCCAAATCATTTTTAAATCCAGCTACACTAACAGCTTTTGCTACATCCTCCGGTAACACATTCCAGAGTTTGATTACTCGTTGAGTGTAAACTTATTTTCTCTTATTAGTCTTCAACAGGTTACCCTGTAGCTTCATTGCATGTCCCCTAGTCTTTCTATATTCTGATGATGTAAACAATCGATCTACGTTTACCCGTTTCACTCCATTCATTAATTTACAGACCTCTATCATATCTCCCCTCAGCCGTCTCCTTTCCAGGTTGAAGAGCCCTAACCTTTTTAGCCTCTCTTCATAGCGGAATCCTTCCATCCCCCTTTACCATTTTGGTGGATCTTCTCTGTACCTTTTCTAATAATGTTATATCATTTTTAAGATATGGCAACCAGAATTGCACACAATATTCAAGGTGCGGTCGCACCATGGAACGATACAGAGGCATTATATCATCCTTTGTTTTATTTTCCATTCCTTTCCTTATGATACCTAGCATTCTATTTGCTCTCTTGGCCGCCATTGCACACTGGGCAGAGGGTTTTAACATGTTATCCACGATGACGCCTAAATCTTTTTCCTGGGTTGTGGTTCCTAATGTGGAACCTTGCATCATGTAACCATAATTTGGGTTGTTCTTTCCTAGGTGTATAAAACTTTGCACTTGTCCACATTCAATTTCATCTGCATTTGAATGCTCAGTCTTCCAATTTATCAAGATCCTCTTGCAATTTTCCACAATCCTCATGGGTTTTAACAACTTTAAATAGTTTTGTCTCATCTGCAAATTTGATAACCTCACTTGTTATTCCCATTTCCAGGTTATTTATGAATATGTTAAAAAGCAGCGGGCACAGTACAGATCCCTGGAGTACTCCACTATTCACCTTTTTCCATTGGGAAAATTGGCCATTTAGCCCTACCCTCTGCTTTCTATCTTTTAACCAATTCCTGATCCACAATAGTACATTTCCTCCTATTACATGACTTTTTAGTTTTGCCAAAAGTCTCTGATGAGGAACCTTGTCAAAGGCTTTCTGAAAGTCCAGATACACTATATCAACCGACTCACCTCTGTCTAGCTATTTATTCACACCTTCAAAAAAAACCATAGCAGATTAGTAAGACAAGATCTTCCTTATCTAAAGCCATGTTGGCTGTCTCCCATTAAGCCATGACTATCTACGTGTTCAGTAATTTTGTTCTTTATGATGGTTTCTACCATTTTTCCCAGTACTGACGTCAGGCTCACTCTAGTTTCCTGGATCACCTCTGGAACCCTTTTTAAAAACTGGTGTTACATTGGCCAATCTTCAGATATTACAGATGATTTTAATGATAGTTCACAGATTACTAATAGCAGGTCTGCAATCTCATATTTCAGTTATTTCAACACCCTCGGATGTATACCATCCCGTCCAGGTGATTTTCTACTTTTCAGTTTATCAAATAGTATACATCTTCGATATTGCTTGCAATTCTTCCACAGTATCACCTTTAAATACCACTTCAGTCATGGGTAACATCCCTACATCCTCCTCAGTAAAGACCGAAGCAAAGAATTCATTCAGTCTCTCCGCTATGGCCTTGTCCCCTCTTAGTGCCCCCTTTACCCCTCTATCATCTAATAGTCCAACTGACTATCACAAGTTTTTTTGCTAAGAATGTACTTGAAAAAGTCTTTATGTGTTTTTGCTTCCACAGCAAGCTTCTTCTCAAATTCTCTCTTTGCCTGCCTTATCAGTGCCTTGCATCTAACTTGCCAGTGCTTATATTATTTCCAGTTTATGTCATTTGGCTCTTTTTTCCATTTCCTGAAAGATGCTTTTTTGTCAACAACCGCCTCTCTGACCTCACCTTTAAACCACGCTGGCAGTTTTTTGGACTTCCTTCCACTTTTCTTAAAGCGTGGAATACAGCTGGTCTGAGCTTCCAATATAGTATTTTTAAACACCCATGATTGATACAAATCTTTAACCTTTGCAACTGCTCCCCTTAGATTTATCTTAACTATTTTCCTCATGTTATCATAGTCTCCCCTTTTAAAATTTAAAAGACAGTACTGCGGATTTCCTTACCGTCCCTCCTCCATTTATTAAATCAAATGCGATCATGCTATGATCACTATTGCCAAGTGTCCCCAACACCCCTTATCTCTTGCACCAGATCTTGTGTTCCACTAAGGACTAGGTCCAAAATGGCTCCCCTCTGGTCGGTTCATGAACCAGCTGCTCCAAGAAGCAGTCATTTATTTCATCTAGAAACCTTATCTCCCTAGCATGTCCTGCCGTGACACTGACCCAGTTGAAACCGGGGTAATTGAAATCTCTCATTATTACTGTGTTGTAACTTTTGTTAGCTGCCCTGATATCTTTTAGCATTTTGTCATCCATCTGTACATTCTGGCCAGGTGGACGGTAGTACACCCCCCACTGTCATTGCCTTCCCCTTTTTACATAGGATTTCTATCCATAGAGATTCTACAGTGTGCTTTGTTTCCTGTCAAACGTTTATCCTGTGTGACTCAACATCCTCTCTAACAGAGCGCAACCTCTCCACCAATCTGATCTACCCTATCACTGTGATATAGTTTGTACCCAGGTATCACGGTATCCCATTGGCTGTCCTCCTTCTGCCAGGTCTCCGAGATGCCAATTATATCTACTCTTTCATTTAGTGCTATATATTCTAGCTCTCCCATCTTATTTTTTCAGACTTCTAGCATTTGCATACAGACATTTTAGAGGTTGTATTTTATTCATATTAATCTGGTTAACAGTTGACAAGAGTAACTTGGAATCTTTCAGCTCTGTCTTCTCTGTACTTAAAGGTATCTTGGTTACTTTTATCTTTATTGGAACCTCCCTATCAGGATGATCTACCTTCCTTCTTTTGCTAGTATCCTTCAAGGATACATCCTTCCAAACCATGCGCTCTTGGACAACTATCGGCTTTCCCCTATTATCTAGTTTAAAAGCTCTTCTCTCCTCTTTTTAAGTGTTAATGCTAGAAGCCTGGTTCTACCTGGTTAATGTGGAGCCCATCCTTTTGGAAAAGCCTCTCCCTTCCCCAGAATGTTGCCCTGTCCCTAACAAATCTAAACCTCTCTTCCTTGCAACATCATCTCATCCACACAGTGAGACTCCGGAGCTCTGCCTGCCTTTTGGGCCCTGCGTGTGGAACGGGAAGAATTTCTGGGAATGTTATCTTGGAAGTTCTGGATTTCAACTTCCTACCTAAATGCCTTTTGGCCTCCAGAACCTTCCTCCCACATTTTTCTAGGTCATTGGCACCTACAATGTACCAAGACAGCAGGCTTCTCCCTCAGCACTATCTAAACCCTTGACTAGGTGGCATGTGAGGTCTGCTATCTTCACACCAGGCAGGCATGTTACCACGCGATCCTCATGATAACCAGCCACCCAGCTATTTACATGCCTAATGATCAAATCGACAACCATAATGGCTGTCCTAATCCTTCCTTCATGGGCACATGGCCCTGGAGAAACCACCTCGGTGCGAGAAGGTTTCACATAATCTGGAGGACAGGTCCTAGCTAAAGAATCTCTTCCTGCCACACCAAGGTGATGCTCTTCTTTCACGTGACCTCTGACCTCTCTCCTCCATGGTAACAGAGGCTGCCAGACCGGAGATAGGTCTTCAGTACTACATCCCTGTAGGTGTCGTCTATATCTCTCTCTGTCTTCCTTAGCTCCTCCAAGTCTACTAGTCTAGCTGCCAGAGATCGGACGCATTTCTTGAGAGCAAAGAGCTCCTTGTACCTGGTGCACACATTAAGACCCCTCACTAACTGGGAGAAAGTCGTACATGTGACACTCAATGCAAAAAAACTGGATAGCTGCCATCTCACTGCTGGACTGTTTTTTGCTTCTTAGTTTTAAGGATTTGTTTATATATTTAAGTTACTTACTTGAAGTTGCTAGGGATACATGTACCAATACCATTATACCAAATAAGTTTAAATGACTTTGTTCATCTTAGGTAAGGCTCTGAAATTAATTAATTTTAGGGCCTTAATCTATTCCTATGAGGATAACCAGCTGAACATGAAAGTGAATTTGACCACCTCTTTCCCTTTAATAGGTTTAAGAGCCTTTAAATCTAACATTATGCCTGGGGTCGGTGGAAGGGAAAGAAACACTTAGAAAAAGTTGGCTTGCTACACAGTACCTTGACCTGTGTTTCTAAGGTAATCTCTTAATTTCCTGAGTGATTCACAAAGCCCTTGGTTTGATAGAATGAGCCTATTAAATTGCCCCTTTGATCTGTCACTTGGCTTTAACACCTATTATAAACAATTTCACAAGTCTCTTGCCTTCTAAATGGAAGGCCTCTTTGTAGAGGTCTCTAGAAACAATTTCTTTCTTTCTACACAAAGAATGTTTACCTATTCTATCCTATTCTAAGCTCTGACTTAAAAACACTGAATTCTAAAATACACCAATTTATGAGCTTTAACCCAAATTATTCCCTTTTCCACAAGATTTAGATTATTTCCCAGCAGGTAAATACTTACAAGTGCAGATTTCTTTCCAGCAGTAGCAGTCCCTTTTGGTCCTTCAAGACTGAAAGGCTTTGTCGTGATTTAGGACATCTTTAGACGTGCAGATGGACATTGAAATCACAGAAGTGTCTCCAAAGCCATTCCACAAATGACATTTACAGATGTCTCCAGTGCAGGGACGTCCAAGTAGGTGAGGGGGTATGGTGGGTGTGTGTCTGGGGATGTGCAATGGACTTACATGTCCCTGCTCTATTTCAGGAATGACAGGGATGCCTGCAAGCACATCCACATTTAGACCTGTTGCAGGCACGAATAGGCATCAGAAAAGTGCTTGTTTTGGCCTTAAAACATCCAGAGAATGTAGGAGAAGATTGTGATTTTAGACTAGTCACCTAACTCTCCAAGACCCACACTGGGATTTGAAACCTTGCTACCCTGCTCCTAAACCACTACTTTAACCATTATGCTATTAGATGTCCATAGTTTTGCTAATATGCCGATAGTTCCTCATCAACACTCCAAGGTCAAACAGCTGGAATTTACAGTAATACTCATCAGAAAGGATTTCTTGGCCCACCTAGCTTGTCCTATTGCACCTACCTATGGGGGGTCACTATCGAAGTTTGTAGTTCCTTTTCCTTTCTGGGGCATTTTGCCCCATTTTTTTTCTTTTGTTTTTTGAAATGTTGTAAACCGCCCCGTTGTCATGGGGGGCAGTATATCAAATGAATAAATAAACAAACTGCAACTATATTAACCCCACCATCTGTATCTGTTTAAGCATGCCTAACCCAGTCGCTACTGAACCCCTCTCTAGTTATTTGGACCCCACAACTTATCCAGCATGTTATCTGGAATAAATAGTACCATCAGCGCTGGCTCTGGATTTCATCACTACAAAAAGTCTCTTATCTAGCCAAGTGCTTACCTGCTTTCCAACAGCAAAGGATATCTAGTCTATCTGCTTTACTTTTCAATATCTTCCTTCAACCTGTCTGCAAGATTTTCCAAAACTATGGCATTCGGTACCAACTATATGCAGATGATATGATGTGCTTCACCCCATTTAACCTCACTAACCCTAACTTTACTAAACTAAGTGAATGCCTAACCAGCCTAAAATCTTGGCTCTCCCAGCACAACCTCCTAATTAATCAATCCAAAACTGAGGTCCTTCAAGTATTTTCCAATCCCTCATACACCCCTCCTCCAACCCTCACCATTGGTGATCTCACACTCACTATAAAAAACCAAGTGAAATATCTTGGTATCATCCTCGATCAGAACCTCTCCTTCTCCGATCAAATAAAGAGAACCACCAATACAATATACGCAAAGCTGCATACCCTCCGGAACCTCAAACCTCTCTTAAGCCCTGGCTCCTTTCGTACTGTCTGTCAGGCCCACACAACCCCTTCGCTTGATTACTGTAATCTTATCTATCATGGCCTTCCCAAGAACACCATCCAACTGCTCCAACTAGCCCAGAACACGTTAGTGCAGCTTATAACCAACAACCCCAGACGATCCCATATTACAGCAGTCCTCTATGATCTCCACTGGCTCCCCATTCAATACCGAGCTAAATTCAAGGTCCTTACTCTTATACATAAAATTATCTCAAATGCGTCAGCTCCATGCCTCTCCCCACTCCTTGCCTTCTCCAACAACACAAGAACACACCGCTCCATTACTAAAAACCTACTGACCATCCCAACAACTAAAAGGCATTGTAAACAATCTACTAGCAACAGGACCTTCTCTCTATATGCTCCATCCCTATGGAATACCCTTTCTCACGAGCTGCGTAACTGTGCGAACCACTCTGAGTTCCGAAAGAAGTTAAAAACCCATCTCTTCTTTGAACATTTTTCCCTACCACCTTAGTACCTAACCCTCTACATCTACCTCCCCGCACATGCCCCCTCAAATTCTATAACACAACCATGTGTAGCCCTGTATATACATATGTAAATAGTTGATCATTGTAATTAGTTTATTTTGTTTATCTATGTATCCTTGTTACTTTGTTCTATGTAAACAGTTGAAACACACTGCCACGAAATGTTCTATGTAAACTGTCTTGATTTGTAGAAAGACGGTATATAAAAAATGTTAAATAAATAAATAAATCTAAAGAAAACCATCAGTGCTACACTTACCCATCAAGACATCATCATCAAGCTCCAGTTCCAATGCCTCAGCTGCTTGTTGGAACCAAGAGTTGTGCTGCTTCACTTTGTTTTTGTGGTATTCTACCTTCTCAATCTGCCTCGCCAAATTCACACGCTCCTTCATAAAAAGAGAATTGCTTTTAACCACAAGGTTCCTATTTCATGATGGGTATAATTACATGATATAAAGGTTCTTATTCAGAAGCTTTCACTATTAACATTTTGCAGTGTACCATGAAGACTGAGGCATAAATTATTGATAAAGAGCAATTCTAACTGTCTAACTTAGCAAACCATTTAATAGTGTCACAGAGCCTCTTGGGTACTTCTTCATCTTCTATTTCCACCAAGCCTTTCACGGACACAAATGCTGAGGACTCAAAAACCTCAGCTGTAAATCAGTACACAGCATACATGAATTTAAGGGCCCCTTTCACTAAAGCTCGCTAGGGGATTGCAATTAACACACCAAACACACATTAATTGCAAAGTCTCCATGTTCAACATGTGCTCCACTAAGGCAGGTCCACTTAATGACTCCCACAAAGGATTCGTTAGGTGAATACAAGTTAAGAATTGCATTGCTGCCAAGTGTGTGGCAATTGCTCTGAAACTAACTGTAATGTACTCTCCGTCTATTCCCCACCCCATCCTGTGATCGCTGATTGACATTTGTTTTAGCGTGTGGTGGCAGATATGCTTGCGTGTTAGTATTCAACTGTCATTTGCAGTGTGTTAAAATGCACATTAACCAGCCAATGGCCTTTGGAAAAAGAAGCCCCAAGTGTCACTACACCAAGGTCCTCTCTCACATACCAAATTATACTTTGTAAATAATTTTAACTTATTTGAAAAATATTTTGGGATATTTGAGTATATAAATTTGATTCTATGCAGTTTGTTAAAAACACACAATGAACCCACAAAGCAGGTTTTTTTCCTATGATTAATGATTACATTTTTTTGACCATACCATGCAAACGATCTGGAGAAAGTGTAGCTGTGACAGAGGGGTTTTTTCCTCTTCCTTTTATACATATACACAAATCAAAAATAATAAGAAAAATAAAAAAATGATTTTATATAATATGAGGGGTTAAGGAGTGGAGTGGAACAGCAGCCTAGTGGTTAGAACAAAGTCGTCATACCCAAGAGATCAGGGTTCAATTTCAACTGCCACTCTCTGTGACCTTGGGCAAATCACTTTACTCTCTACTGCCTCGGAAGAAAAGGCCTGGCAGTCTACTTCTGGTCATACCTTACCAGAGAAACCCAGGGGCTGGTGGGGCGCTAGGAGTCAGCATGGACTTGAAGGCGAAGGCAAAAAAAAAAAAAGGGAGGAGCTATTCTTGATTAATTTTTACAAACGTCATGTTATTGAAATAAAAATAGTCATTTATCATCAATTTTTATATGCTGAACACGAATATGACAGTGAAATTACATAAAGAACTAGAGACAACTTTGCAATCTACAAGAATTAATGTTTACATCACGAAATGCATGTCAATAGTAAATATAATAGGCCTTTGGTTAATACCTGTAAAAAATCAAGTCATAAACTACTTCTTAGATTTTTTCGCCTGTCTCTTGTACAGCTGTTCAGGAGCTTCTCTGGGGAATGTCCAGCAGTAGTCAGCCAGCATTGTAGTGGACCATTTTCCCTGGTATCTTTGTTCCATGGTTGCAATATTCTGGTGAAAACGTTTGCCCTGTTCATCACTAACCATACCACAGTTGTCAGGAAAGAAATCGAGATGGGAATCAAGGAAATGGATCTTTAGAGACATATTGCAGCCAAGTTTCTGATACTGCATCAGTATGTCTTCTACTAGTTCCTTGTAGTTTTCTGCCCTAACATTCCAGAGAAAGTTTGTTGACACTAGGCGAAAAGCATTCCATATGCTTGTTTCGCATCACTCTGCAGCAAGTTGTTGAACCGGTCATCTTTGAAGAGCTCTCGAATCTGAGGACCCACAAAACTCCCTCTTTAATCTTTGCTTCGTTGAGTCGAGGGAATTTTTCATGCAGGTATCGGAAAGCTGACGAAGTGCGGTCCATGGCTTTCACAAAGTTTTTCATCAAACCTAGTTTGATGTGAAGGGGTGGTAGCAGGATTTTGTGAGCCTCAAACAGAGCTGGGTGCTAGATATTCTTCTCTCCAACTGTTACATTTTGTCTGTGATTCTATGCCTTTCGCAAGTAGTGCCAATCCCTTGCTCGGCTATCCCACTCACATAAGAAACACATGTATTTTATATATCCCTGCTGCAGTCCCATTAAAAAGGGCAACTACCTTCGAGTCACCACAGAGGTGCCAGCTGTACTTGTTATAGTTAATGGAAGTCAGTAGATGCTTTAAGTTATCGTATGTCTCTCATGTGGACGGCATGCGCTACTGGAATAGATGGAAGACAGTTTCCATTGTTCAAAAGCACAGCCTTCAGACTCAGTTTCGAAGAGTCTATAAATAGTGTGGCAAGGTCAGCCATCCAGAGCATGGGGGAGGTGAAAAGCATAAGGAATTCACCTTAATCAAGGGGCCTTTGTTAGGTGTGCAGGGTCAGAAGGCCAGAGCCACGTTTCAAAAGCAGAAAAACCCCAGCTGGAATAGGTTTCAGGAAATGCTTGATAGAGTAAGAGGGGGAGCTTGCAAGCACGAGGACCAAAGCCCTTGCTCTAACAAGTGTACTGATTATTCTAAGTTCAGAAGGCAGGGAGATTACAAACACCTGGGAGAGAAAGAGGTGGGGTTGGATCCCAGTGAGTATAAACCCTGGTTAGATTATGGAGAGAGGAGGGGCACCAGGAGGAGCAGCGGAGGAAGCAAGAGAAGCAGCAGATGCAGCAGATGGGGAGAGGAACAGAGCCCAGAGCAGCAAGGACGATGGAATGCTGGAGAAGCCAGAGCAGGTGCTAACTCCTGGAAAAGGGCTGAACTACCTAGAGCTGAGAGAGTTGTTTTCCCTGAATCAGGTTGGAAACAGGGGTGGAAGCCAGGAAGTGGAGAAGCTTATAGACCACCAGAGAGATTGTCACTGAGCAGTCTGATCAAGTGAGTGAGCCAGAGCCCATGCAATTGGGAGAGCCAGAGCCAGAGGTGGGGGAAGAAGATATGTTTATGGATTGTTCTTTATGTCAAGCTTTAGAATTGAAGTGTTGAAGAAAAGCCAGCCTTGAAAGAATTGTTCCTCTTGCAAAGGTAATCTTAAGGCATTAGCAGTAAGGAGGTAAATTCCTGTGTGTTTTGGAAAGGGAATTTACTGCCACATAAGCTTGTAAAGGAAGCTGTGTTCATGCCTGATTATCAGCTGTGTTAGAACTCTGCAACAGCAAGAAAGCTAATTGGCTGCTTTAAGAGTTTGTGCTTTGCTCCTGTTTTATATGAAAAGCCTGCTAAGAGTTCTGAGGACATTTTGAATGATTATTTCATATTCACCTGGAAGTGCAGCCCAGAGAATTGAGGCTGAGTGAAGATAAACTGCCATAGGAGAATTAACCTTGTTTTCTTTGTGCTATGATTAACAAAGGACTATAAGGAAAGTGGCACACTGTTTTTGTGAAAAGGCTAAGCTTCTACATTTAAGAGGACTTTGAAAAGCCATTGTTGAGTTCTGTTTGTTTTTGCCACCAGTTTGCTGAACCTTAAGCAAAAGCCTATAATTTATCCTGTTAATGGAACCTTGAACCTGATCTATTCTCTTGTGTTTAAAATAAACCTTTTCTGTCATAAGCCTTACCCTCGGTTTGCCTCAACTACAATCCTTTTTACTTGAAGCATAAATATAGCTGATAGAGGAAGGATACATCAACCACCACACCCTCAACAACTAGAGACTAGTGGTTTTGGCGTTGTGCTTGTGACAACAGTCTCCAGTCTTGTGGGTCATGAGTGATTTTTAAGGCATTCATGAGGCTTTCAATATCGGAACAGAATACCAGATTACTTTCCTTTCTGAAGAAAGGCTCCAACTGCTGGTGGCGCTTTCGATATGAAATAATGTTGACATCTTATTCTAGAAGATTCCATTGTTGGAGTCTTGATCCTAGCAATTCTGCCTTGTTCTTGGATAAGTCCAAATCACGAACCAGGCCATTTAGTACTTCCTGTGTTATTCTGTGTGGCGGTGATAATGCATCTCAGTGAAAATCTGGGTCACTGCATGCTGACGGACCAGTAGAAGAACAGGTCGGCTCACCCTTGTCCTCATCAGATGAATCAAGAGAATATTCTGATGGAGATTCTGGAACAGGAAGTCCCTCACCATGTGGAACTGGTCTCAATGCAGACGGAATATTTGGGTAGACTATCTTCGACTTCTTTTGCTTCGTTATTCCGCTGGAAAGAGGAGGAACCAAGCAGAAGTAACAGTCATTTATGTGGTTGCTTGGCTCTCTCCACACCATGGGGACTGCAAACGGCATTGATGGTCTTTTGCAAGTGAACCACTGTAAAAGTTGTGTTGTACATGTAGTGCAGCATATATGCGGGGCCCAAGGCTTGTCTTGGTCACCAGTCTTGCATCCGAAGTAAAGATGATATGCCTTCTTCAGTTGAGAAGTGATACTTTTCTTCTGGTTGGCAAATGTCACTTCCCCACAAATGTAGCAGAAATTGTCAACGGTATTAACGCACTTTCGCGGCATTACTGTTCTGTATTGTACCTAAATGGCTAAAATTATATGATTAATAAAAGTTACATGTAACAGCAGCTTAAACCACCTCACACACAGTCTGAAATATTTTAAATGCTCACCCTTTCCGACTGTGTATAGTACACTGCTGACGTCAGATGGCTTCAGCAGCCACCTGGCAGTAGTATTGCATTGCATCAGAAAATGACACAATCAACTCTGTATGATGTAAGCATGCTGGTATTATGCAATGTGATGCAATATTACATCATTCAAGGCTTATTTGGGATTTTATTCATGTCCTACTGGATAAATTTACACGGTGAAATGTCAAAAATGAACTACATGCAATATCTTCAAAACAAGAGCCAATAATTTTTTTTTAATGGTACATTCGTGTTCAGCTCACCAAGATACTACAGATTATGGCCTTTTAAAGTCAGTAACGATTTCAATGTTGACCAGTGTTATGTGCCTATTTTCCAGATATTTTCTTTGACATAACCGATCAATTAAAAAAAAAAAGTAAGACTAAACTCAATCAAATTGAGACTCGGATATAATGGCAGTCATATAGACATGGTACACGGAAAACAATGACAGATGTATGTATACAAAGCTATCTATTCAGGAAAGACGTAGAAAGAAAGAGGAGGGGGGGGAGCTATATATAAAGTCTCAGAAGGCTTACGACAGGAGATGGCAGCCCTGTTGGGTTATTCTGAAATGAGGGAATGGAAAATCAATTTACATTGGCGTGATATAGAGACCTCCCTCACAGGCAGAAGAAATAGCAGATTAATTAGACACATTCACAATATTGGCATGAAAGGGGAAGTGCTATTGGGTAGCAGATTTCAATTTGCTAAATGTTGATTGGGATATCCTGGCTGCGGTGTCATCTAGAAATAGGGAGATCCTGGATTCTCTACAGGGAGGAATCTTCTGACAACTGGCAATGGAACCCATGCAGGAGGGAGAGATACTGGAATTGAGGCTTACAAATAGGGAAAGTGTTTCTAATATTGTAGTAGGTGATCATCGGTTAATGAGCTTCACAATACTAGAACATGGCTGGAGATGGTTCATTCAAAATCCAGAGTGCTTGACTTCAGGAAAACTAACTTTGCAAAGATGAGGGGAATACCTCAAGGAGCCATTAGCTTGATGGAAACATCTGGGGGAAGTTACGCATCAAGGAAAGAACAACTCAAACTATGGTTACACGATGCAAGGTTCCACATTAGGAACCACCACCCAGGAAAAAGATTTAGGCATCATCGTGGATAACATGTTAAAACCCTGCGCCCAGTGTGCAGCGGCGGCCAAGAGATCAAATAGAATGCTAGGAATCATAAGGAAAGGAATGAAGAATAAAACAAAGGATATTATTTATAATGCCTCCATATCATTCCATGGTGGGACCACACCTTGAATATTGTGTGCAAGTCTGGTCGCCGTATCTTAAAAAGGATATAGCATTATTAGAAAAGGTTCAGAGAAGAGCCACCAAAATGGTAAAGGGGATGGAAGGATACCCCTATGAAGAGAGGCTAAGAAGGCTAGGGCTCTTCAACCTGGAAGAAAGACAGCTGAGGGGAGATATGATAGAGGTTGATAAATTAATGAATGGCATGGAACCGTTAAACGTAGATCGATTGTTTACGCTATCGAAATATAGAAAGACTAGGGGACATGCAATGAAGCTACAGTGTAACCTATTGAAGACTAATAAAAGAAAATATTTTTCCACTTAATTTATTTATTTTATTTATTTATTTATTTTTATTTCTTATATACCGCGCTCTTTTAATCAGTGCGGTTTACAAATGAACAAATTTAAAAACAATGGTACAGTCTGCATTGGTTTTTTACATTGAACAGGGTACAAAAACTAGGAAGTAACAGGGTTAACTATATACAAAAAACTTGGATGTGAATAGGGTTAACTATGTACATGGCAATTTTGAGTAACTACATGGTAGATAACAGATAAAATTACAGTAAAGTATAAAAACAGTATGGGTAGAGTGTGCAAGTATGGATCACCAAGATTAGCCATTTTCTACCGGGGTTAAATGGGAAAGATCAGAATAAGGGCTATGTTCATTTGGGGTTGCTTCAGGGTAGTATATTAGGAACAGATGATATTTTAAGACCTTTCTGAATGTCGTGAGGCTAGGGATGGATCTGAATGCATAATCAAACTCTGGAATTCGTTACCGGAAGATGTAGTACAAGCTGTTAGTGTAGCTGGGTTTATAAAGAAGGTTTGGACACGTTCCTGAAGGAAAGGTCGAAAACCATTATTAAAGGGGACCCGGGAAATCTACTGTTTGCCCCAATACAAGCATTGTGGAACTTTTGTCCTTTGGAGAAACTGCTAGGTGCTTGTGACCTAGATTGGCCACTGTTGGAAACAGGATGCTGGGCTTGATGAACCTTGGTCTAACCCAGTATGTCATATCTTATCTTCTTATGTTTATTATCTCCATGAAACTAAGGACATAAGGAAGGCATCTCAATTGTAAAGGCTCTTGGATTTGGTGATGAACAAGTCATTGGAGACTTTGGCAAGAGCTGTCTTAGTAGAATGTAGAGGGCGAAAGCCAGATTGCAATGGATCCAGAAGGAACAGAGGAGAGAAAGTCAAAACAACGGCGGTGAACCACACACTCAAGTAGTTTAGAAATAAAGGGGAGGAGAGAGATGGGTCGATAATTAAAAGAACCAGTAGGATGAAGGGATGGTTTCTTGAGAAGAGGTGTAACCACAGCATGCTTTGAAGGCTGCAGAAACAGTTGCAGTATAAAGCGATAGGTTGAGGATATGACAGATGGAAGAGACAACAGTGGAGGAGATGGAGTTTAGTAAATGGGTGGGAATAGGATTAGAGGAGCAGGTAGTAAGTTTAGAGGAGAGATGTGTGGGTTTTTTCCTTAGTGATCTTAGAAAAGGAAGAGAGGCCGACAGAGGTTGAGGGAAGGATTTGGGAGTTAAGAGGGGATGGAGATGACCTGGGGAGTAATTTTGTGGACTTTGTCATGAAAGTAGTCAGCCAAGGTCTGGGCAGAAAGGGAAGGTCAAAAGTGGAGGCACTTTGAGAAGAGAGTTGAGAGTTGTAAAGAGACTGCGAGAGTCAGAGGCAAGAGGATTAGTCAGGTGGACATAATACCCTTGCTTGGTGAGTGCTATGGCAGACTGGAAGGAGGTAAGCATGAAATTGAAATGTAGGAAGTCTGCAAGGGTGCGGGATTTGAGCAAAAAGCACTCAGCTAAGTGGGCACAAGAACGTAGGTAATGGGTTAAAAGGACAACCAGGGCTGAGGTACAGTACATATTATAGGACATGAAGTGGAAGGAGCAAGAGCATCCAGAGCAGATGAGAGTACAGTGTTCTAGGAAGACAGATTCATCAATGGACTTAGATAGTGAGACAGCAGTGGAGAGAGCAGATAGATTTGATAGCATGAAGATTACTAAAGATACTGGAGAGATAGGGCAAGAGTGGGGTGTAAGGTGATGAAGAGTGAAACATAGCAGGTGATGGTCAGATAAGGGAAGAACTCGGGTGCAGAAATTTGAGGGCAAGCAGTTAGAGAAGACAAGGTCAAGGTAGTGGCCTAGCTGGTGAGTAGGGGCAATAGAGCATAGTTGGAGATTGAATGAGGTGGTAAGGGAAAGGAGCTTTTTAAGGCATGAGGGATTATCAATATGAATATTAAACTCCCAAGGAAAAGTGAGGGGGAATATGCATCCATAAAGAGGGACAACCTCGAGTCAGTGAGAAAAGTAGAGGTGGACTTATCAGGGGGTCAATAAATGACAGCAATTCGGAGAGATAGTGGAATAAAGAGGTGAATGGAGTGGACTTCAAAGGAAGGAAAGCAGTGAGACTGAGGTAGAAGGAGGGATTGAAATTGGCAGGAATAGGAGAGTAGAAACCCAACACCACCGACATTCACAATGGAGCGAAGTATATGGGAAAACTGGCAGCCCCCATGACAGAGGGAAGCAGGCGCGTCTTCAGGGAGAAGCCAGGTCTCAATTAGAGTAAGAAGATGCAGAGTATTAGCGAGAGAGGTCGTGAATGAAGGCGCGTTTATTAGAGATGGAGTGTGCATTCCACAAGGGGTATGAGAAAAGGGAGAGGGGATGGGGAAAGGAATCAGATTCGAGGGGTTGTGGTGGATCTACCCTGGGAGTGTGAAAAAAAGTTGAGGGGGCTCAGGGTTGGGATTGATATCCCCGATATGAAAAGGAGTAGGAGAGTGCAGGGGAGAGATGAGGGGGGTACAACTGTAATAAGAATGAGGCTCTTTCGGAGAGAGGGGAGATGGCTGAATGAGAGGAAGATGGTGAAGCTGAAGAGCACACGACATGGTAGAAGACGAGATGGAAAGAGGGATGAGGATGGTAAGGAAGGTGGTAAGGAGTAGGGGCTTGAGATTGTTGGAATGAGGGGAGAAGGTTAGGGAGTGTCAACAATAGGAAGAAAAAGTGATGTGGAGCCATTGGAATACAATAGAGGGGGGTATAGAAGTTGGAGGAGGTAAATGATGAATAGACAGGAAAGACGTCCCAGAGGACTAGATTGCAGCTGTGTGTTATACTAGCAATAAGCACAGGACATCTATAAGACAATATTAGCTGTGGGAGGGATAAAGAAAGTAGGAAGGTTAGCAAGGAACAACCAGCAGAAGATGGCACAACAGCTGAACAGAAATAGAAATAGCAACTGAGAAACACACTAATTAAAAAGATATAAATATATATATACAGTTGTGATCAACATTGGCATCCTTGTACTTCAACCCCTTAATGTCCAATATCTCCTTAAAAAAAAAAAAAAAAAAAGTGGCCAGTGAAATGGCTTTGGACTATATGTGCACACACATTTAACACACACAAGAAGCAAATAAAACAAGACCAATTAAAAAGGAAATAGTATAAGATCTGGGACATTGTCAGGACATGATTATTGGCATCATTATAAACAATTCAAATCGGTTTGAACAGAAGAACCACATTCCCACTACAGTAAAAATTAGATGCACCTGTGATCAATTGTCAGTACTCTCATGACTTGAATCAACCAATGAATGACAGCTCTAATGTTTAAAATGTCCACATTGACGCCCTATAAGAACGTAAGAATATAAGATATGCCATACTGGGTCAGACCAAGGTCCATCGAGCCCAGTATCCTGTTTCCAACAGTGGCCAATCTAGGTCATACGTACCTAGCAGTTTCCCCAAAAGACACAGGTTCCACAATGCTTGTATTGGGTCAAGCAGTGATATCCTGGGTCCCTTTTTAATAATAGTTTATGGAACCAGAAACTTGTCCAAACCTTTTTTAACCCAGCTACACCAACAGCTTTTACTACATCCTCCAGTAACAAATTCCAGAGTTTGATTACACACTGAGTGAAAAAATATTTTCTCTTATTAGTCTTAAATAGTTTACCCTGTAGCTTCATTGCATGTCCCCTACTCTTCCTATAATCTGATAATGTAAACAATCGATCTACGTTTACCCATTCCACTCCATTCATTAATTTATAGACTTCTATCATATCTCCCCTCAGCCGTCTCTTTTCCAGGTTAAAGAGCCCTAACCTTTTTAGCCTTTCTTCATAGGGGTATCCTTCCATTCCCTTTACCATTTTGGTGGCTCTTCTCTGAACCTTTTCTAATAACGCTATATCCTTTTAAAGATACGGTGACCCTGTTCCATTTTCACAATGGTGAAGACAAGAGAGCTGCCCGAGACAGAGAAGCCATTATCATCAAACTTCAAAGGGGTACAAGGTCTCTCCAGAGATCTTGAGATTCCTATGTCTACAGCTTGTAATGTTGTTAAGAAGATTTCTGCTCATGGAACTGTCAAGAGCCTCCCAGGACATGGTGGGAAGTGGAAAATTAATCCAAGAAGTCTTTGAAGGTTAGTGCAAACTATTGGAAAAACACCATGTACAACATCCAAAGAGCTTAAGGCTGACCTGGCACAATCTGGAGTGGTGGTTTCAACCCGCACCATATGCTGTGCATTAAACAAAGAACCACTTCATGGGCAAGGTCAAGGAGGGACCCTGCTGCTCAAAGACAGACATAAAAAGGCATGCCTATCTTTGCCCAAACCCACCTTGAGAAACCACAATCCTTCTGGGAAAACGTTCTGTGGACCGATGAAACCAAACTTGAGCTCTTTGGCTGTGCAGAAAAGCAATACATTTACAGTGAAGAAGTGAAGCTTCTAAGGGAAAAAACACCCTTTCTATAGTTAAATATGATGGAGGTTCCATAATGTTGTGAGGCTGTTTTGCTGCCTCAGGAACTGGAGGTCTGGAATGTATTAAAGGAATCATGAAGTCTTGAGGACTATCAAGGTATTTTGGAGTGAAATGTGCTACCTAGTGTCAGAATGTTAGGTTCAAATTGAAGGCCATGGGTCCTTCATCAGGACAATGGCCCAAAACATACATCCAAAAATACAAAAGAATAGTTGGTTAAAAAGAAAAAAAAACTGGTCAGCAATGAGTCCTGATCTAATCCAATCAAGAATCTTTGGAAAGAGCTGGGTATCTGCCATTGGTAAAAGGAATCCTTGAAACATTCATGAGCTGGAACAGATTGCAGAGTGAGAGAAACTACCAGCAGACAAATGTACGAAATGTGCAAAAGGCTGGAATCACGTGTGAGTTTTGCGTTTTTCGTACTTTCTAATGTGTTTTTTTTTTTTTTAATTTTGCGTTAGCCCAGCATATTCATCTTTCTACCACGTTAAAAGGGATACATTTGGCTATTAGAGTTGACTTTTTTGCATTCCTTGCTTCCAATTTAAATACTTTACAGACACTGGGAGACAGCTACTGCGATTTTTGTGGATCCTGCGTCAAAACTGGATCGAGATTATCCCATATGCACACGTTATTTCTGACCAATCAGGAGGCTGGTTTCACTAACCAATCACAATGCAGATATCTAGCCAACAGTGCAGCTATAAAAACGCACTGAATTTTTGAAATTCATACGCTTTCTGGATCAACCATGAAGATGACTCGGACCCTGATGTTGGAGGAGCGTGTTCGTGTGTCCTTAATGAGCGAGGAAGGATTTTCAAGCCGTCAGATAGCCAGGAAAGTGGGCTGCAGTCAGAGCGCTGTTAAGATTGTACAGAAAAAGAAAGAAATGGGTTCAGTGGTGGACAAGCCACGTGCATCAACATCATGCCAGGACCGTGCACTATGACGCATTTCACTGACTAATCGCAAGTTGACCTCTTCTCAGGTACTTCGAGAGTGATCAGACAAGAGTGAGGTCAGTGTCAGCTCATCAAGAGTTCATTGCCGGTGCCTGCAGTTTGGTCTCCGGGGCTGCAAAGCACGGAATAAGCCACTGATGACTGACATACAAAGGTGCAACTGGATCGTGTGGGCGAGAAAGCACTCAACCTGGTCGACTGAAATGTGGGAAAAGGTGCTATTCAGCGATGAAAGCACCTTCTGCCTGTTTGGTAACCAGGCCCACAACTATGTGAGGAGATTTCCTGGAGAGGAATTCAAGCCTAAGTGTCTCAACCTCACTGTGAAACATCCTTTGAAGGTCATGGTCTGGGGCTGCATGGCTGCCAGTGGTGTTGGACATCTTCACATCTTCGATGGAATGGTCAACGGGGCCAAATACATCACCATACTGCAAAAGTGCATGGTGCCATCAGCACACCAGCTGTTCCCTTGCCAGTTCCTGTTCCAAGATGACAATGCACCCTACCATCGCTCCAGACAGGTGATAAGCTGGAAGCAGCGGAACATCATCAAGTCAATGGACTGGCCTGCCCAGTCTCCAGATCTGAATCCAATCGAGAACCTGTGGCACAAGGTGGCCTTGGAAATATCCAAGAGGCATCCGACATCAAAGCGTGAGCTGATTGAGTCGCTCATTGCAGCTTGGAACCACGTTGTCACCAGCGATCACCTTGTCAGACTGGTTCATTCAATGCCAACAAGGTGCAGTCAGGTGATCAAGAATAAAGGGTGGCCCATCAAATACTGAGCCATCACTGACACATAAAAATGGCCTTTTTCAAGGCCACATACATTAATTGAAGGAAACCTGGCATGCGTCCATAATATTTTAAAGCATACTTACAATAATATATCGTTGGCCAACGATGTACATTACGCAATTTTCACAGAAAATCTATCAAACAGGACAACTATGGGAAACAAACTCAGAAAATAATACTAAACCAATACTAAACGTTGGCTCTAATAGCCAGATCTATCACTTATCATGAGATACACAGAAAAAGCCACTGGGAGGAAAAAGAAATTAAGATATAAGGTCACGAAGTTGAAAAAACGTCAAATTTACAAGTGATTCCAGACTTTTGCACACCACTGTAGATAGCTACAAGAAATCTATGGAGGCTGTCATAACTGAAAAGGGTTGTGCAACCAAATATTAGTGAAGGGTGCCATTAATCCTTTCCAGGTCATATTTTGTTTTTTTCTCTCTCAGAAATTACTACGTCTAAGTTGTACAGACATTAATTTTTTTTGTATATCTTTGAACATATTATTAAAATATTATGAGCAGACAGTTGGAATATTTCCAATTAATTCTCAACATATTGTACACAACATACCTGTTATCTGTAAACTTAAGACAGATCCTATTCTGTCTGAGTAAAATTTTGTTGTATGTAAACCGCACTGATAACAAAGAGCACGGTATATAAGAACTGTTAAATAAATAATAAATAAATAAAATACCTAAAATGCAAGGGTACCAATAATGGGGGCCACAACTGTATATAGACAAAGTGAGAACTTAAGACAAGCACAGTTAACAAAACAGTCTGAGTAAGCTAGGGTGCAGCACAGAGCTTGCAATGAAGTTATGCTCAGCACAGCAGAGGACATAGCCTCATTAAGATACCTCACATGGAAAACATTCTTCTTAGTCGCCATCACCTCTGCAAAAAGGATTAGTGCACTGCTATATTATCTTGCCTATATTCAACTTTTTCCACAATCAGGTTATTTGAATGCACCACAAGATTCTTCCCAAAGTTGTCTGAGTTGCACAGCAACAAGTCCATCATCTTACTGGCATTTTTTTCCAAGGGCAACTTCCAGAATTTCAGAATATTCATTACACACATTAAACTGCAGACATGCGCTCCTTTACTGAGGAAGATGTAGGGATGTTACTCATGACAGAAGTGGTATTTAAAGGTGATACTGTGGAAGAATTGAAAGAAATATCGATACACCGGGAAGATGTATTACAACTATTTGATAAACTGAAGAATAGAAAATCACCTGGACCGGATGGTATACATCCAAGGGTGTTGAAAGAACTGAAATATGAGATTGCAGACCTGCTATTAGTAATCTGTGAACTATCATTAAAATCATTTGTAATACCTGAAGATTGGAGGATGGCCAATGTAACACCAATTTTTAAAAAGGGTTCCAGGGGTGATCCGGGAAACTACAGACCGGTGGAGCCTGATGTCAGTACTAGGAAAAATGGTAGAAACCATCATAAAGAACAAAATTACTGAACATGTAGATAGTCATGGCTTAATGGGAGACAGCCAACATGGCTTTAGCCAAGGAAGATCTTGTCTTACTAATCTGTTTTTTTAAAGGTGTGAATAAACAAATAGACAAAGGTGAGTTGGTTGATATAGTGTGTCTGGACTTTAAGAAAGCCTTTGACAAGGTCCCTCAGAGACTTTTGGCAAAACTAAAAAGTCATGGAATAGGAGGCACTGTACTATTGTGGATCAGGAACTGGTTAAAAGATAGAAAACAGAGGGTAGGGCTAAATGGACAATTTTCCCAATGGAGAAAGATGAATAGTGGCGGGATCTGTGCTGGGTCCACTGCTTTTTGACATATTCATAAATGAGCTGGAAAAGGGAATAAAGAGTGAAGTTGCCAAATTTGCAGATGATACAAAACTATTTAAAGTTGTTAAAACTCATGAGGATTGTGGAAAATTGCAAGAGGATCTTGATAAATTGGAAGACTGGGCATCCAAATGGCAGATGAAATGTAATGTGGACAAGTGAAAAATTATGCACCTAGGAAAGAACAACCCAAACTATGGTTACACGATACAAGCATAGAAGATAAAATAGGGTAATTTTTTTTGGGTGAAAACAAATTGTTTCCAGAGACCTTTACAAAGAAGCCTCCCAGTTAGGAGGCAAGAGACCTGTGAATATTTCAAAATAGGTGTTAAAGCCAACTGACAGATCAAAGGGGCAAGTCAAAGGGCTTCCTCTATTAAACCAAGGGCTGTATGAATCACCCAGGGCACTGTGTAGCAAGCCAGATTTTACTAAGCATTCTTTCTCTCCAAACCTCCTCAGGCATCATCTTAGTTTTATATGCTCTCAAATCTTTGAAAGGGCAAGAGGTGGTCAAATTCACTTTAAGGTTAAGCTGGTTATCTTCATCAGGAATAGATTAATTTCAGGGCATTAATCTATCTTGAGGTGAACAAAGTCCTTAAACTTATTAGGATAGTTGTATAAGTATCCCAAGCAACATTAAGTAAACAACTTAAATAGCTAAACAAAACCTTAAAACTAAGATGCAGACATCAGTCCAGCAGCGAGATGGGGGAGGGGGGGGGGGGGCTATCCAGTTTTTTGCACATGTACGATTTTCTCTCAGTTGGAGAGGGGCCTTATGTCTGCACTAGGTGCAAGGAGCTCTTTGCTCTCAGGGAATGAGTCCAATCTCTGGAGGCTAGACTTGGAGGACCTAAGGAAGACAGAGATATATAGCACAGTTACTTACCTGTAACAGGTGATCTCTGGGAACAGCAGGAATAAGTCTTCACATATGGGTACGTCGGTACCGACGGAGCCCGCGCGGGAACGCTCCCCAGCGTCCAATCAGAAAGCTTTTGGGAGCATCCCTCAGCGCCTGCGTGCTGCCTTCCCGCCTTTCCAACTGTCTCTCCTCAGTTGAGGTTTATAGCTGAGACAAAGAGAGAGAGAGAGGAAAGGAAAGATAGAGAGATACAACTCCTAGGGAAGGTGGGTGGGTTGTGAAGACTTATTCCTGCTGTTCCCAGAGATCACCTGTTACAGGTAAGTAACTGTGCTATCTCCAGGAACAAGCAGGAATGAGTCTTCACATCTGGGGACTCCCAAGCTAAGATGCCTGGAGCCCTAGCATGTTGGAGATTGAAACATGCTACACCTCATATGGCCAGGCATCCTGAGGATGGAGGGTAGGAGTTGAAAAAGAGAGGAGCTGTAGAAAACAGCTAACCTAAGATAGGACTACAGGCAAGGAGTCCTTGTATGTATGATAATTATCATGAAATATATTGAAATGATCAATCACAATATGGACCTCACCTACTGGATTGCAGAAAGTAGAGAGGCTGATGGAGTCTACTGGGGATCCAGTAGAGGAATCTTCAAGGTGACCTCACTGAAGTGAAGGTGAAGGTCAAAATCTGGAAGTGACAGGTGACCCCAGGATTCAATTGGGGTAGTACAAAAACGGTAGGTCTTTAGTGGGAAGCTTTATGGAAAAAGCTGAAAACTCTTTTGGCTACAGAGTTACTCACAGTTAGGAGCAAAAGAGGAAGACTGACCGATTTGGACAAACTGGCCTAGTCCTTGAGGGAAGAAGGGGTATGGGAAAAAACCCATATTCCCAAAGAAAGGACAGATGTCTGAGGAGTTGAAACCTCAGATCTTTCCTAACTGGTGAGAGGTAGGAAGATATTGGAGCATGGAGCTTCAGGGATACCTAAACCTAGGGTTATGGTAGGAGCTGTCAGTACCACAGCAGTGGTTGTGTGCATAATACCCCAAACATACCGTGGAACAGTATGAACATGTGCAAAGCCCACTGTCTGGAACATATAGGAAGGTAAAACCTTTATGAGCATAGACAGTTAGAGAGATAAGTATGTAAATACATATCTACCTATAACGAAGCATCTTGACAGATACACACACACACACACATATATATATATATATATATATATATATATATGTGTATATATATATATATATATATATATATATATATATGTCTATAGTGGGATCTAGAAGGGCATAACATATGCACACGTAGCTGACAGACATATATATTGTGATACCGCAAGCCCTCTGATGCAAGAAAGGAAACTTTTAAATCTTGAAAAAAACAGGATTTGCCTGCAATTACGAGAAGGGACACATAGAGGGAGCAGGAGAACAAACCTGAAAGTGGAAGAACCACACCTCTATGGGCAGGACTCAGAAGCAGCTGCTCTGGATTTAAGTAGGAACAGAGCACTGCAAGAGAGAGAGCCAAGAGGGAGAGAGCCAAGAGAGAGAGAGCAAAGAGAGGCAAAGGTGCCAGGAAGGCAGTCAAGAGAGCCAGAAAGGCAACAGAGAAACCCCGAAGGGAAGAACCCAGAGGAGAAGCACAGGAGGAGGCAAGGAGCTTGGCAGAGATCTTCATGTGAAGAACAGGAGGCAGTGCCAAGGGAAGCTCCAGAGGCCAGACTCAGAGACCGAGGTGAGGTCACTGACAAACCCAGCAGAGCTAAAGGAAAGGAAGCTACTGGGAGAGCAGGCCTAGAGAAAGGCCACACACAACTTCAAGGGGCAGTATCACGGACTGCAGCCAAGGAAGGAAGTGCTTATCCCTCCGGTTGGAGAAGAAACCTTCAAGAGAAAAAAGGTACTTTTAAAAGCTTTTACAAAAGTAACTTGAAAGATAAAGGAAAAGTTCATAGCCTTGAGAGAAAGGATATACCTGGAGCACAAAACTCTCAGACTAGGCCTCAAGCCTTTTTCAAGAAGCCTAGAGAGGAACAAAGGGCTAGTTTTTATCTGGACAATAAGCACTGTTTTAAACCAGATATAACTGATAAGTTTTACAGGAAAAAGTTTAATGTTGCCAGAGAATGGAAGGAGCAAACTTTTAGTCCTGAAACAACAGCAAGCCCAGGGAGATATACTAGACCTAAAAGCCGACGCCCCAAACTACCAAGCCAGCACTGGGATACAGTATGGCAGGCTTTTAGGAAACCAGGTTTTAATATCCAAGAGATCTCAGAGACCTCAGTTTCAGATCCCATAGACATGGAATGGCTGCCAGGGGAATCTGAGAGCACTGAAGATATAGAATCAATGGAATGTGACTTTTGCACAAGAAGATATCTTTGAGTAAAAGGCAAACAAATCTAATGTGTGCAAATTGTACTGGAAAGTTTATGCTTTAAGTTGGTGAAGGAACCATGTTATTTTGAGTGTTTTGCTGACTCACGTTTTGATGCAACTGAATTTATGTTCTGTTACTCATTACCTCATATTTTGAATTTCTTCATGCGAAAAGGGGAAATAAAAGCCTTTTTGTACCCTACACTTGGCAAGAGTTACTTTTTAGGTTGTTGACTCTGAGGCTGACAATGTGACCTGCTATCCCATTGACCCTCACAACAGATCAACCCTGAACCTTTTAATTCTTATGCGCTCCCCAGCCCCTGTGGAACCACTACGCCGCCACTAGAGGGGGCTGCGGGGGACAATATCTATAGAGATATATGAATATATAGGTCTAGAATAAATGCCTGCAATTAAGCAGACAGAACTATGCATATAAGAACATTCACATGGGGGATGTGAAGAGGAAAGATTCATCTAATAACAAGAAGGTGGAACCTACTTGAGAAGATATATAGAGAATCTATTCCCCCTGGTTATGATGGTGCAGGAATGCTATCCAGTGAAATAACCAGGATGGTTACGTGAAAAAACAGAGGATATCATCAGTCTGTAAACAGCAAGTCCTGAGTCCTGCAGAACTCTAGCATGGTAAATGGACAGAAAACGCATAGAATGAGATACCAGGTTGACCCACTTGAGGGACAAAAAGTGGTATCATGTGTTTTTTAGTTAAATATGTGCTGTCCATGAAGGATTAGGATACCATGAGGACAAGCTGCAAGGTAAAAGGAGAATATTCCCTGTAGGAATTGGTCAACTCTTTAGACTTTCACATAGAGAAGGCTTATGTCCTTTGTTTTAAAAGGAGATAGTAGGGTGTGAAGAACCCTCACAGTCATGGGGCATGACTGAGGAAGCCTTTTTCAACCATGTAGGATAGTCATTAGAGAAAAAAACCCCATGCTCTCTAGCAAGGGCCCATAGTGGAAAGCTTCTCTGTAGGATTGCAGAGAGCATTATGCAGGAGAATTGGGAGATAGAACTGGCTGTTGGAAAAAACCAGCAGCCACGTCAACTATGCTGCCAAACCCAAAGGAATTGGAGATGGCAAGAATAGAAGATAGTGTGATAAGCCTGAAGTGATAAGGATTATCCAAGAAAGATGTATGCACTGTCTTGGAATCACTACCAAGGCCAGACAGAAAGTAGTGGAGGACAAGACTGGAAACTTGTGGAAAAGTACCAGTAGTCCAATCACTGGAACTCCTGCATGGGCAGCTGCTGAATAAGACAGCAGAGAGAATCTTTCTGTGTAAAACAGAAAGAACAGACAGAACAAGAGAAGAAATTCCTGTCCCTGTCTGATGAGCTGCCCAGGCAAAAGGAGGGAGTTTACTCAAGAGAAAAAAAACTCCACACTGGAATGGAAAGAAAGACTAGAAAGGCTAAAGAAGCCCTCCAGTGGTATGGTACCACTCTCACAGGGGAAACCCTGGATAAGAGGGTAGAGAAACAGGAGCTGAAGGGTGACTTACCATATGGTAAGTCTGTGGAAGGAAAAAATTCATGTTGGTACAGAAAATTATCATGGGATAGTTGTTAAACCTCTCTTCTTGGCAGGAAGAAGAGGAGAAACCTGTGACCCATAGACATGAATATCCTGACAGCTCAGCATACCTAGGAGCAACTGGATGTCCTGAGAAAAGGAATCCATGTGTAGAGTTTTGAATGAAAAACAGTGAAAAACGTCTGCTGAGAAGAAGTCAACTGTAGGTTGTAAACTCCAAGAGGCAGAAAACAGATTAATCAGAACCCTATGGTTGCTGGGTTTGTTTAGCCTGGCGAAAATTTGGATTCTTCAGACCAGGGCGATGTTTCCCCTGCTTGGGAACATCTGTATGATGGGCAGGAGTAAAACCTTCTCCTCCTAGGGAAAGAAGGTTTGGTAGGGCATTTCCTACCTACTGGGGAAGGAGAAGGCTTAGGATAGCCATCAGAAACAGGGAAGTCAGTAGACCACTGAGCAACCTGATGTAAAGACTCCTTATTGAAGAGATTTTCTCCAGTGCAAGGAGTATTACCCAGTCTTTGTTGTGCCCATTTGTTTAAGTCTGAAGCTTGAAGCCAGGCTCTACATCGTGCCCCTATGGCTATAGCAGAAGTTCTGCTAACAGACTCAAAAGAGTCTAGGGAAGCACGAGTAAGAAACCAAGAGATACTTTGAATATGACTAAGTAGTAAGGAATAGTCTGCAGTCTTGGGCTCTGAAAGAAAAGGAGTTAAAAGATATAATTTCTTTGTGACCTCCTGGAGAGATAGACTCATATAAAAAATATATGAGAGAATCCTTGCTGACAGCATGGATGTCTGGAAGGTTTGACGTCCAAAGGCATCTAGTGTCCTAGACTCACGACCTGGTAGGTAAGAAGAGTGCTTCTTCTTACTTTTCACCTTCCTCATTGCTGATTCCACCACAATGGAATGATGGGGAAGTTGAGTCTTTTGAAACCCTGGAGAGGGGGGCACCTGATACGGAAGATCAGTTGCTCTAGAAGGTGAGGGTACCCTTAAAGGTGCTTCCCACATTCTTAGAAGAAGATCCTGCAAGGAATGATGTAAAGGAAGCATTATGTTTTCCTTTTCTTCAGTAGAAACAGAGCCTTGTGTAGGATCATGGCCAGGGATAGGAACAGCAAGAGATCTTGCCATATCCAGGAGGAAATTCTGAAAAGAAGGATCTCCAAAGAGAACCGTCCCTGGACAGGCTAGACCTGAAGAACTAGCCTGGGCACCGGAGGATCTACTTGAGTATATAGGAATATAAGATCCTGCACGGTGCAAAAAAGGATCCTTAAGGGATGGATACTGGTACTGGAGGTCAGGACCTGTGACAGTCAGTACTGCATAGTCCATGCCAGGTATCGACTCCAAACTTGGTATAGAAAGGAGCGACCCTGGTGAAAGAAGCATGGAAGGAGCTGGCCCCGATACTACTGCGGATACCGGTACCGATACCGATAGCACTGTCGGAATCGAAGGCAACACCGACATCGGAGCAGTCATCGGTGGCAGCTCAATCGGTACCGAGGTAACCGAACGCCTTTGGTAATCACCCTCGGTACCAAGTGTCCGGTACTGGTAAGTAATGGTACCGAGACGTGTCGGTACCCAGTCTTCCAGACTAGAGATCGATTCCAGACTCGGCATCGAAGGAAGCGAGTCTATCGATGCATGTCTAGAGGGTACCGACGTCGGTGGTAGTATCGGCGTTGATGCCGATACTGGAAAGTCAATCTGGAGCATATCCACCGGTCCCGAAGGTACCGAGAAAGCCAGATGACGATCCCTGGTGAGGAGTGTAACGTCCAACACCAGTGCCGATGCCGGGGTATCGGTACCGCTCGAAGCGGATGCCACCACCGAGCATGGCTCAGGTATGTTCTGTAAGGAGTGAGCCCCAGGAACAACCTGAAACCCCTCATAGGCTTTAGAGACCGAAGACTCCCGCCGGGGTTTTGAAGCCAATGGACCCTCGAGGGCAAGGCCGGAGCCGTCTTCATGCTGTGCATGAGACCTGCCACTCGAGGGTTGGCTAGTCTTAACAGACTGTTTGAGGGTTACCTGATCCTGTGTAGAAGAAGAAACGGTCGGTGCCCTGACACTGGAAGGGAACCTGGTATCGAGGGAAACTCGATGTTGAAAATCTCTTCTCACAATACTGTGGCCCGAGGGCTCCGGAGGAAAACGGTCAGGACCCAAACAGGTTAGACACCAGTTTTTGGAGTCTAAAAATAGAGCTGTACCGCCACAGCTTAAACATTTCTTAGAGAAAGAGGCTGGCGGTTCCATGAGGGACATGGACAGGCCTAGGAGGCCTAAAAAGATTTAAGACAAAAAAACTGAGGGAAAATATTCCCTAAATTTCAGAAAAAGAAAAAAGAAACACCGGCGGTACCGGTGGAATCGGGGAGACAGCCGCAACCACAAGAAAACAAAAAAAAGAGTTAAAGAAGAATTTTCTGCGGTGACAGGACGACGTCCTGCCGGCTCCGCGGAAAAACAAAAACTGAGGAGAGACAGTTGGAAAGGTGGGAAGGCAGCACGCAGGCGCTGAGGGATGCTCCCAAAAGCTTTCTGATTGGACGCTGGGGAGCGTTCCCGCGAAGGCTCCGTCGGTACCGACGTACCCATATGTGAAGACTCATTCCTGCTTGTTCCTGGAGATACGAGACCTACAGGGACTTACTACTGAAGTCCCACCTCCAGTCTGGCAGCCTCTATGTTTCCATGGAGGAGAGAGGTCATGCGTCAGGAGAGGGTCATCTTAGTGTGACACAAAGTGATCCTGTAGCTAGGACCCATCCTCCAGGAGATGTAAAACCCTCTCGCACCAAGGAGGTTTCTCCAGGGACATGTGCCCATAAGAGAGATTATGACAGCCGTTATAGTTGGCGATGCCATCATTAGGCATGTAGTAAGCTGGGTGGCTGGTGGACATGAAGATCTCCTGGTAACATGTCTGCCTGCCTTGTGTGAAGGTAGCAGACCTCACGTGTCACCTAGACAAGGTGTTACATTTTGCTGGGGAAGAGCCTGCTGTCTTGATACATGTTGGTACAAATGACCTAGAAAAATATGGCAGGGAGGTTCTGGAGGTCAAATTTAGGCTTTTAGGTCGGAAGTTGAAATCCTGAACTTTCAGGGTAGCATTCTCAGAAATTCTTCCCGTTCCACGCAGAGGACTCAAAAGGCAGGCAGAGCTCTGGAGTCTTAATGCATGGATGGAGACAATAGTGCAAGGGAGAGGGTTTTGGATTTGTGAGAATTGGTCAACACTCTGGGGAAGGGAGAGGCTTCTCCAAAAGGATGGGCTCCACCTTAAGCAGGTGGAACTAGGCTATTAGCATTAACCCTTAAAAAGGAGATAGAGCAGCTTTTTAAACTAATAGGGGGAAGTCGACAGTCGCCCAAAAGTGCGTGATTTGGAAAGATACTAGCAAAAGACCGACGTTAAAGCACCCCAACAGAGAGAGTCCAATAAAGATAAAAGTAACCCAGATGCCCTTAAGAATAGAGCAGACAGAGCTGAAAGATTTCAAATTACCCCTATCAACTAATAACTAGATGAATATGAATAAAATACAGCCTCTAAAATGCCTGTATGCAAATGCTAGAAGTCTAAAAAAAATAAGATGGGAGAGTTAGAATATATAGCACTAAATGAAAGTTTAGATATGATTGGCGTTTCAGAGACCTGGTGGAAAGACGACAACAAATGGGACCTGGATACAAACTATATTGCAATGATAGGATAGATCAAATTGATGGGTTGCACTCTATGTTAAGAGAGGGCATTGACTCACATAGGCTTAAAATTTTGCAGGAGATAAAATACACTGTAGAAACTTTATGTATAGAAATTCCATATAAAAAGGGAAAGATGGTGGCAGTGAGGGTATACTACCAGCCACCTGGCCAGACTGAACAGGTGGATGATGAAATGCTAAATCAGAGAAGCTAAGAACAGTTACAACACAGTAATAATGGGTGATTTCAATTATCCCAGTTATCAACTGGGTCAGTGTCACGGCAGGACATGCTAGGGAGATAAAGTTCCTAGATGAAATAAATGACTGCTTCTTGGAGCAGATGGTTTATGATCTGACAATAGGTGAAGCTATTTTGGACCTAGTCCTTATTGGAACACAGGATCTGGCGCAAGAGATAAGGTTGTTGGGGCCACTTATCAGTAGTGATCATAGCATGATCGCATTTGATTTAATACATGGAGGAAGGACATCGTGGAAATCCCCTTTTAAATTTCAAAAGGGAGACTATGATAAAATGAGGAAAATAGTTAAAAACACACTAAAATGAGCAGCTGCAAAGGTTAAAGATATACATCAAATATGTGTGTTGTTTAAAAATACTACAAAGTATCTTGGAAGCTCAAACCATGCTTTAAGAAAAGTGGAAGGAAGACAGGCCAAAAAACTGCCAGCATGGTTTAAAGGTGAGGTCAAAGAGGTTGTTGAAGCCAAAAAAGCATCTTTCAGGAAATAGAAAAAGGAGCCAAATGACAAAAGCTGGAAACAATATAAGCACTGGCAAGTTAGATGCAAGGCATTGATAAGGCAGACAAAGACAAAGACAGGATTTGAAAAAAAAGCAAGCCATGGAAGAGAAAATGCACAATAAAAACTTTTTCCAAGTACAATCACAGCAAAAAACCCATGAGAGAGTCAGTTGGACCATTAGATGATAGAGGGGTAAAAAGGGCAATAAGGGAGAACAAGGTAATTTCGGAGAGACTGAATGAATTCTTTGCATCAGTCTTTATTGAAGATGATGTAGGGAATTTATCCATGCCTGAAATGGTATTTAAAGGTGATGTATCAGAAGAACTGAAAGAAATCTTGATTAACCGGGAAGATTTGCTACTCTTCAGTTTATCAAATAGTTGTAATACGTCACCTTGACCGGTATACATCCAAGTGTTGAAAGAACTGAAATATGAGATTACAGACCTTCTTATTAGTAATCTAGTCTGTCTGTTGAGGCCAAGCTAACATTTAATCCATTACCTATTTCTTCTCTGTCCTGGTGTTTCATCCAGCATTTTTCATTTTCCTGTCCCTTGCTTTACTTTCACTGAGTAACTAACCCCTCTCCCCTTTCTTCCTGAGGCTTTGATTAACCCTCTCTTCCTGTTTTGCTTCCCCACATATGCTGATTTCTCTCTGCCTCAGCATCAAGAAGCTGCTTACCAGCTTTGCTGCCAGTGGGGGTACATTTACCTGCCAGCCTGTGAGTCCTATGTGTGTATCAATATATATATATTTTATCTGTATCTGTATGTTTGTTCAGTTTTCTCCATTTGTTCCTGTTTCTGCATATCTTCATAATTTTTATCCCTCCCTCCCACACCTCTACCCACCCACCTCATGGCGTTCAGTCTTATAGCCATCTTGTGCTCATTATCACAATTATTCACACGTGCATCTAATCTCCTGTGATCTCTCTCCCACCTATCCTCCTGACTTCTGTTCTCCTCTCCATCTCTCTCTTTTACGGCTCATCATACTCCTAATTGTTTCCCCTCCTACCAAAACCTTCAAAACCCCGCCCCCATCATCTCCCTTTTATCATCCTCACTTCCCCCACCATCTTGTCCTCTACCTTATTAGCTCTTGGCTGAATGAGAGACAGAAAGTGGTGAAGCTCATCTCCTCTCTCTCTAAAACAATCTCACACCATGCCGTCTCCTCTCTGCCCCACACTCTTCTATTCCTTCTCTCCTCTGGAGATATTAACCCCAACCCTGGCCCCCCTAGACTTTTGTCACAATCCCAGAACAGATCTTCACGCAACAACTCAAATCTTATTCCTCTCCTTTACCCTTCCTCTCTTCCTTTAACATGTGCCTTGTGGAATGCACACTCCATCTCAAATAAACTTGCCTTTATTCAAGATCTCTATCTCTAATGCTCTTCATTTTCTTGATCTAACTGAGACCTGGCTCCTCCCAGAAGACATAGCACGAGTCACGGCTCTCTATCATGGCAGCTATCAGTTCTCCCACATGCTTCATCCTATTGGCCGTGGTGTTGGTGCTGAGTTTCATTCTTGACAATTTCAACCCCTCTTGCTGCCTCAGTCTCATTCCTTTCCCTCCTTTGAAGTCTACTCCATCCACCTTTTTACTCCACTACCTCTCCGGTTCGCTCTTATTTATTTATTGACCTCCTGACAAGTCCATCTCTACCTTTCTCACTGACTCGTGGCTTTCCTTCTTTCTGAATTCATCCTCCCCCTTCCTTGTTCTCGGGGACTTTAACATCCATGTCGATAACCCCTCTGAGACTTATGCTTTAAAGCTCTTTTCCCTTACCTCCTCATTTGACCTCCAGCTTTGCTCTACTGCTCCCACTCACCAGCATGGCCACTGCCTTGACCTTATATTCTTCTCTAATTGCTAACACTCAAACCTCTGTACCTCACTTCTTCCATTATCGGATCACCTCCTACTAAGCTTCACGCTTCATCACTCACTGCCTCAACTTCACCCTGTCTCCTCCAACCTCTTTAGAAATCTTCATGCTATTGACCCTTTGGCTCTCTCCTCCACTGTCATCACCTCTTTCCTCCACTATGTCATCCGAGTCTGTTGATGAGGTAGCAGCTTCCTATAAAGCTGCACTCTCCTCTGCTCTGGATGCTCTTGCTCTGCACATGCCACATCCTTTGAGGCGTACTATACCCCAGCCCTGGCTGTCTTGCACTGCCTGCTATCTATGTTCCTGTACCTGTTCAGCTGAGCATGCTTGGCTCAAATCCCGCACCCTTCCGAACTTTCTACACTTCAAATTTATACTTCTCTTTCCAGTCAACTATAGCACTCGCCAAACAAGACTATTATGTTCATCTGACTAACTCTTTTGCCTCTGATTCTCATCATCCCTTTACAACTCTCAGCTCTCTCCTCAAGGTGTCTCTGCCTCAGACTGCTCCTTCCCTTTCTGCCCAAACCCTGGCTGACTATTTCTAAGATAAAATCCACAAGATCACATTCCAATTCCCCACAATGTCAGGTACTTCCCCTCTTCCCCACTGAAAGTGTACTCTGCTCCTCCCCTCACCAGTAACAGCACCTGGGCTCTTGGGTAACGCATTTCCGCACTCAGAGTAATGAGAAAGAAGCAATAACCATTAATACTACAAATCACACACAATTGTATTATAAAAGAAACCAAAACTTTGGGAGAGAGAGTAAAGCTTGCACACCTGGTCTCTGACCACACATACTTCGGTCACTATTTTTATTGGTCAAAATTCCATTTCACAGCATAATTTCCACCTTATTTTTCTACGTCAAGCATCATGTATATTCATAATGTGCATCTCTTATGTCTCTATGTCGTAGGTCAAATCTTATTAGTATAGGTCATCAGGAGGAGACATACATGTATTCCAAGACATAACTTCTTAAACAATAATTCTAACACAAGCAGTTATCACATCTTTGTTTCAAGACTGAAGAGAAAGTTTCTTCCCTGCACTTACTGTATTATAAACAAATTTCTCTGTTATGTGAAAGTTCAGCATAGTTTTTCAGTAGTCTCTCTCAAGGTCATTAGCAAATAGGACCTGGAATGTCTGAGCTACTGAATCTGTGGTAACTCTTTCTGAGGGCTTTCAGTAATATAGTATTATTAAGTACCCTCACAGTGTACACAGCCCTGTACAGACAAGCTTCCTTTCACCCACTACCTCCGTTACCTTCTCTTCCTCTTCTATGATCTCTAAGGAGCAAAACCACACACCTTTTTTCCTCCTCCAAACTCAATACCTGCTCCTCTGATCCTATTCCCAACCGTCTCCTAAGCTCCATCTCCTCCATTGTTGTCGCTTCCATCTCTCATATTCTCAACCTATCGCTCTCCACTGCAACTGTCCCTGCAGCCTTCAAGCATGCTGTGGTTGCACCTCTCCTCAAGAAACTCTCACTAGACCCTACCTGCCCTATCGACCCATCTCCCTCCTCCCCTTCGCTTCTAAACTACTGGAACGTGCGGTTCATCGCTATTGCCGCAACCTTCTCTCCTCTCAAGCCCTCCTGGATCCTTTACAATCTGGCTTTCGTTCTTTAAATTCTACTGAAATGGCTCTTGCCAAAGTCTCCAGCGACCTGTTCATGGATAAATCCAAAGGCCTTTACTTTATCCTCATCCTTCTTGACCTTTCTGTTGCTTTTGACACTGCTGACCACAACTTTCTCTTTGCTTGGTTTTAAGGCTTCTGTGCTATCCTGGTTCTCTTCTTTCACCCATTGCTCTTTCAGTGTTTGTTCTGGTGGATCCTCCTCTACTGCTATACTGCTCTCAATTGGTGTACCCCAAAGATCTGTCTTGGGTCCACTCCTTTCCTCTCTCTATACCCAGTCCCTTGGCGCACTCATCTCTTCCCATGGTTTTCAGTACCTCTCAGATCTACCTCTTGACACCTGAAATCAGTCTGGCAAACCAGGTCAGGATCTCTGCCTGTCTTTCTGACATTAAGCAGCGGTGGGACATCCAAGCAGCAATGGCCAAAACTGAGCTTTTTATTTTCCCCCCTAAACCCGCCTCTCCCCTTCCTTCTTTCTCAATCTCCGTGGAAAACTCTCTACTACTCCTCGTCTCCTCAGCTCGCAACCTTGGGGTCATCAGATTCCTCTCTCCCCTTCTCCACACATTCAACTGATAGAAACGGCAGGTTTTAGCTTTCTCTGTCTCAACAACAAAACTCACCCATTCCTTTCTGAATACACTACTAAGACACTTATCCACTCCTTAGTCACCTCCCGTCTAGACTATTGTAACCTATTCCTTGCTCATCTCCCTCTGAATCATCTCTCTCACTTCAATCTGTTCAACACTCTGCTGCGTGGCTAATCTTCTGCCAGCCTCGTCATGCTCATATTACCCCTTTTCTCAAGTCACTTCAATGGCTCCCTATCTATTTCTAAATCCAGTTCAAACTTCTCCTGCTGACCTATAAGTGCATTCACTCTGCAGATCCTCCTACCATTCCTCTCTTATCTCTCCCTACACCTTTCCTCGGGAACGCTGCTCTTCTGGCAAATCGCTTCTATCTGAGACCTTCTCTTCTACTGCTAACTCCAGGACTTCGCTCCTTTCACCTTGCTGCTCCTTATGCCTGGAACAAATTACCCGAGTCTGTATGTCAAGTGGCTTCTCGGAACCTTTTCAAATCCAGGGTGAAAACTCAGCTGTTCACTGCTGCTTTCGGATCTTTTTTCACCTGATCTCCTTTGTGCTTCCTTACCATTCCCCCCAAGATGTATCCCATGTCTACAGCTACTGTGTTGTCTGTCTTGACTAGATTGTAAGCTCTGATGAGCAGGGACCTTCTTTTACATGTGTCTGTGCAGCACTGTGTATGTCTTATAGCACTATACAAATGTTCAGTAGTAGTAGTAGTAGTAGTAGTAGTAGTAATCTGTGAACTAATCATTAAAATCCTCTGTAGTACCGGAAGATAAGAGAATGGCCAATGTAACGCCAGTTTTTAAAAAAGGTTCCTTCCAGGGGTGATCCGGGAAACTACCGACCAGGGAGCGTGACGTTAGTACTGGGCAAAATGGTAGAAACCCATTATAAAGAAAGCATAGTTACTCACCTGTAACAGGTGATCTCCGGGAACAGCAGGAATTTAGTCCTCACATATGGGTATCGTTGGTACCGACGGAGTCTGCGCGGGAACGCTCCCCAGCGTCCAATTAGAAAGCTTTTGGGAGCATCCCACAGCGCCTGCATGCTGCCTTCCCCAACTGCCTCTCTCCAGTTGAGTTTAAAGCTGAGACAAAGAGAGAGAGAGGGAAAGAGAAAGAGATAGAGAGATACAACTCTTAGGGGAGGTGTGTGGGTTGTGAAGACTAAATTCCTGCTGTTCCCGGAGATCACCTGTTACAGGTGAGTAACTATGCTATCTCCAGGAACAAGCAGGAATGTAGTTTTCACATATGGGGACTCCCTAGCTTTAGATGCCAGGGAGAGACCCCAGAGGTTGTGTGTCCCTGTGAAAGGGCTCCACTTCCCCCCATGGATCTCTGGCATCCAACCAGGGATGGTGGGTAGGAGTTGATTAGGTATGGAACAGGTGTTGAAGAACAGCCTGATCAAACAAGGCATCCCGGCGGGAGTCCTTGTCCAAGCAGTAATGGGCTGTGAAGGTATGAACCGAGGCCCAAGTGGCTGCTCGACAGATGTCGTCGATAGACAGAGTGTGCAGATGAGCCACTGAAGCTGCCATGGCTCTCATATTGTGAGCTGTGACATGGCCCTCCAGAGGAAGATTCTTACTCTGATAAGCAAAGGAAATACACTGAGCAATCCAGCTGGACAGTGTTCTCTTCGAGACTGGAAGTCCCAAATGAGAAAGATCAAAAGTAACAAAGAGTTGAGAGGACTTTCTATGTTGCTGTGCTCTTTGCAAGTAAAAGGCTAAAGCTCTTTTACAGTCCAAAGTATGAAAATTCCTTTCTCCATTAGATGTATGAGGCCTTGGAAAAAACACAGGCAGTTAGACCTCCTGGTTTAAAAGAAAAGGCGAGACCACCTTTGGCATAAAGTGTGGATGAGTCCTAAGGACTACCTTGTCATGATGGAACCTTGTATAAGGCGGATCAGCTACTAGTGCCTGCAATTCACTGATGCGGTGCGCTGATGTGATTGCAATGAGAAAGATAACCTTCCAAGAAAGGAATTTCAATGAGGTAGTAGCTAAGAGTTCGAAAGGTGGCTTCATGAGCTGACCAAGAACCAGGTTTAAGTCCCATGCCACCGGTGGTGGCCTAATGGGAGGCTTAGTTAGAAGAAGGCCTCTCATAAATCTTGCTATAAGAGGATGGGAGGAAATAGTTTGTCCATTTAGAGGCTTGAAAGAAGCTGCAAAAGCACTCAAATGGACTCTTACTGAGCTAGTTTTAAGTCCTGCATTGGATAAATGAAGGAGATACTCCAGTAATGATTCCAGAGGTATCACCAGGGGGTTAAGACCCTTCTAAAAACAGCATATGGTAAACCTTTTCCCCACTTGAAAGCATAAGAGCATCTTTTGGAAGGCTTCCTGGAAGCATAAAGGACATCCTTTACTTGCTGAGGGAGGTTAAGATCATGAAGAACTAGGCCTTCAGCAACCAAGCCCTGAGATGCAGAGATTGGGGATTGGGATGCCATAACATTCCGTCCTCCTGAGACAGGAGATCTGGAGCAGATCCTAACTCCAGGGAGGGAGCTTGAGATAGATGTAGAAGCAGAGGGTACCACACTTGCCATGGCCAATGTGGAGCTATGAGAATCATATGGCCTCTGTCTCTCTGAAGCTTGAACAGGGTTTTGGGAATTAGAGGAATAGGTGGAAAGACATAAAGGACGTCTTGACCCCAGTGAAGGAGGAAAGCATCCCTTGCCTGAGAGCCCTGAGCCAGAGTTCTGGAACAGAACCGGGGAAGTTTGGCATTCAACGGACTTGCAAAGAGGTCTATGTCCGGGGTTCCCCAAATTTGAAAAATCTTGGCCACCTGGTCTGCATGTAGAGACCATTCGTGTGGAAGCAGAACTCGACTGAGTCTGTCTGCCCAAGAGTTTTGTATGCCTGGAAGATATATTGCCAGGAGATGAATCTGATGCTCTCTGGCGAGGGCCCATAGTCGCAAAGCTTCGTTGCAAAGCGACAGAGAGCCTGTTCCTCCCTGCTTGTTCACGTAGAACATGGCTACTTGATAGTCCTCATTCATATGGACAGTCTTGTAGCTGAGCAGGGTGTGGAACACTCGAAGAGCAAGGAAGATTGCTCTGAGCTCTAAGAGATTGATATGTAGATGAGTCTCCTGTGGAGTCCAAGTGCCTTGGGTGGAGAGGTCTTGCAGATGAGCTCCCCAACCCATTGGAGAAGCATCTGTTGTGAGAGTTGCCTGGGGTAAAGGTTGTTGAAATGGGGACCCCAGCAACAGGTTCTGAGTGGACTGCCACCATTGGAGAGACAAAATAAGGCGATTTGTGTTTGCTATTTTGTCTGACAGGCACCCTGATGCCTGGGTCCATTAAGTGGATAAAGTCCACTGGGCTGCTCTCATATGGAGGCGAGCATAAGGAACCACATGCACTGTAGATGCCATGTGGCCTAGTAGTAGTAACATTTCTCGGGCAGTGAGATGAGGCTTTAGCACTGCTTGAGAAGCTAACTGCACCATGCAAAGGTAACAGGCCTGGGGAAGATAGGCCCTTGCTTTTCTGGCATCCAGCAAAGCTCCTATGAACTCTAGAGACTGAGTGGGAGTTAGACTGGATTTTGGGATGTTTATGACCAGACCCAAATACTGAAGGATACGCATTGTGCAAGATAGAGAAGTCCTGGCCTCTGACTCTGATGGGGCTCAAATGAGCCAGTCGTCTAAGTAGGGGAAGACGAATATCTCTAGAGTGCGAAGAAATGCTGCTACCACAGCCATGCATTTCGTGAACACTCTTGGTGCTGAGGCCAGGCCAAAAGGAAGCACCCTGTATTGGTAGTGCTTTCCTTGAAAAAGGAACCGAAGGAACTTTCAGTGAGTTGGATGGATGAGAACATGAGTGTACGCATCCTTGAGATCTAGAGAACAAAGCCAATCCTGACTCTGAAGGTATGGCAGCAGAGTTCCCAGAGAAATCATCTTGAATTTCTCTTTGAACAGGAATTTGTTCAATTCTCTGAGGTCTAAAATAGATCTGTCTCCCCCTGTTTTCTTTGGGATAAGGAAACAGGGGGAGTAAAGCACAGTTACTTACCTGTAACAGGTGATCTCTGGGAACAGCAGGAATAAGTCTTCACATATGGGTATCATCGGTACTGACGGAGCCTGCGCGGGAACGCTCCCCACCATCCAGTAACAAAGCTTTTGGGAGCATCCCACAGCGCCTGCGCGCTGCCTTCCCGCCTTTCCCAACTGCCTCTCTCCAGTTCGAGTTTTAAAGCTGAGGCAAAGAGAGAGCGAGGAAAGGAAAGATAGATAGAGAGATACAACTCCTAGGGGAGGTGGGTGGGTTGTGAAGACTTATTCCTGCTGTTCCCAGAGATCACCTGTTACAGGTAAGTAACTGTGCTACCTCCAGGAACAAGCAGGAATGAGTCTTCACATATGGGGACTCCCTAGCTGCAGATGCCAGGGGAAGACCCCAGGTTGTGTCTCCTTGAAAAGGACTCTACCTCCCCCCATGGATCTCTGGCATCCAACCAGGGTAGGTGGGTAGGAGTTGATTAGGAATGGAACAGGTGTTTGAGAACAGCCTGACCAAACGAGGCATCCCGGCGGGAGTCCTTGTCCAAACAGTAATGGGCTGTGAAGGTATGTACCGAGACACAGGTGGCTGCTTGACAGATTTGGTCGATGGACACAGAGTTTAGATGAGCCACTGAGGCTGCCATGGCTCTCGCATTGTGAGCTGTGACATGGCCCTCCAGAGAAAGGTTTCTACTCTGGTAAGCGAAAGAAATACAATGAGCAATCCAGTTGGACAGTGTTCTCTTAGAGACTGGAAGTCCTAAATGAGAAGGATCAAAAGCAACAAAGAGTTGAGAAGACTTTCTATGTTGCTGTGTTCTTTGTAAGTAAAAAGCGAGAGCTCTCTTACAATCCAAGGTATGAAGATTCCTCTCTGCACTTGATGCATGAGGTCCTGGAAAAAAGACAGGTAAATATACCTCTTGGTTCAGATGAAAAGGCGAGACCACTTTAGGCATAAAGTGTGGATTGGTCCTGAGGACTACCTTATCATGATGGAACCTTGTATAAGGTGGATTAGCCACCAAAGCTTGCAACTCACTGATGCGGCGTGCTGAGGTGACTGCAATGAGAAAAATAACCTTCCAAGAAAGAAATTTCAAGGAGGTGGTGGCTAAAGGTTCAAAGGGTGGCTTCATAAGCTGGCCAAGAACCAGGTTTAAGTCCCATGCCACTGGAGGTGGTCTAATGGGAGGTAAAAGAAGGCCTCTCATGAATCTTGCTATAAGAGGATGAGAGGAGATAGGTTGTCCATTGAGAGGCTTGAGGGACGCTGCAATAGCACTCAAATGGACTCTTACTGAATTCGTTTTCAGACCTGCATGGGATAGATGCAGGAGATACTCTAGTAGAGAATTCAGAGGTATTGCAAGAGGGTTAAGACCTTTCTCTGAACACCAAATGGTAAATCTTTTCCATTTGAAAGCATAGGAACGTCTAGTAGAAGGCTTTCTAGAGGCATGAATAACATCTCTGACTTGCTGAGAGAGATGAAAATCTTGAAGGTCTAAGGCCCTCAGCAACCAAGCCCTGAGATGGAGAGACTGGGGGTTTGGGTGCCACAACGTTCCTTCTTCCTGGGATAGGTGGTCAGGTGCAGAGCCCAAGTCCAGGGAAGGAGCTTGAGAGAGATGCAGAAGTGGAGGGTACCGCACTTGGCGTGGCCAATGTGGTGCTATGAGAATCATGGTCCCTCAATCTCTCTGAAGCTTGAATAGTGTTTTGGGAATTAGGGGAATTGGTGGAAAGGCATAAAGGAAGTCTTGACCCCAGTGAAGGAGGAAGGCATCCTTGGCCTGAACTTCCTGACACAGAATTCTGGAACAGAACAGGGGAAGTTTGGCATTCCACGGACTTGCAAAGAGGTCTATGTCCGGGGTTCCCCAAATTCGAAAAACCCTGGCTACCTGGTCCATGTGGAGGGACCACTCCTGTGGAAGCAGAACTCAGCTGAGTCTGTCCGCCCAAGAGTTTTGAACGCCTGGAAGATATACTGCCAGAAGATGTATGTGATGCTCTCTGGCGAAGGCCCACAGTCGCAAAGCTTCGTTGCAAAGCGACAGAGAGCCAGTCCCGCCCTGCTTGTTTATATAGAACATGGCTACTGGTTGTCCGTATGGATGAGGACTGTCCTGTAACTGAGCAGGGTATGGAACACTCTGAGAGCTAAGAATATTGCTCTGAGTTCCAATAGATTGATATGCAGAGAAGTCTCCTGTGGAGACCAGATGCCCTGGGTGGAGAGATCCTAAAGATGAGCTCCCCAACCCATTGGAGAAGCATCTGTTGTAAGAGTTGCTTGGGGTAGCGACTGCTGGATAGGGGACCCCAGTAACAGATTTGGAGAGGACTTCCACCACTGGAGAGACCAAAAAAGGCGACTTGAGTTTGCTATTTTGTCTGACAGGCAACCTGATGCCCGAGTCCATTGGGTGGTCAAAGTCCAGTGAGCTGTCCTCATGTGAAGGCGAGCATATGGAACCACATGCACGGTGGATGCCATGTGGCCTAATAGTTGTAACATCTCTCGAGCAGTTAAATGGGACTTTAACTGTATCTGGGAGGCTAACTGCGCCAAGCGTAGGCAACGGGCCTGAGGAAGATAGGCCCTTGCAGTTGTGGTATCCAGCAAGGCCCCTATAAACTCCAGAGACTGAGTAGGGCTGAGATTGGATTTTGGGATGTTTATTACCAGTCCCAAATACTGAAAGACACGCATTGTGCAGGTTAGACAAATCTGGGCCTCTGACTGGGATGGAGCTCGAATGAGCCAGTCGTCCAGATATGGGAATACGAATATTTCTAGATTGCGCAGAAATGCAGCTACCACTGCCATGCATTTCGTGAACACCCTTGGTGCAGAGGCCAGACCGAAAGGAAGCACCCTGTACTGGTAGTGCTTTCCTTGAAAAAGGAACCGAAGGAACCTTCTGTGTGTTGGATGGATGAGGACATGGGTGTACGCATCCTTGAGATCTAGAGAGCAAAGCCAGTCCTGACTCTGAAGGTATGGAAGCAGAGCACCTAGAGAAATCTTGAATTTCTCCTTGAATAGAAACTTGTTCAATTCTCTGAGATCTAATATGGGTCTGTAGCCCCCTGTTTTCTTTGGAATAAGAAAATAAGGGGAGTAGAACCCTGAGCCCTGTTGAAGAATAGGTACTTCTTCTATCGCCCCTTGGGCAAGAAGGGTAGCAATCTCCTGACCCAGAAGGTAGAGGAGAGATGTTGGAGAATTGAACTGTTTCACCATGGTGTGAGGAGGAAGGCTTGAGAAATAAAGCTTGTACCCTTCCCTTATGATGGAGAGGGTCCATTGCTCTGCTGTGATTTGCTCCCATCTGGGAGCGAAGTAAGCCAACCTTCCTGGAATGGTGAGGGGCTCTGGTTCTTCCAGAGCTAGAAAGGCTAAGTTCTCTAGTTGCAAGTCAAAGGCCCTGAGGAGGCTGAGGCTGCTGGGTCGTGGGAGGCCTGGCAGCCTTTGACTTGGCCTGTTTAGGTGGTTGCTGACGCTTTGCAGCAAAATGACCTACTGAAGATGCCTGCTGACCATAAGCAGGATAATATCTTCCCTTTTTAGAAAAAGATGTCTTTTTGAACAATCTTTTCTTAACAGGAGCAGAGGTAGACTTTGAAAGTCGATCCAAAGCAGAGTTCTCAGCATCCATCTGAGTGGCCTTTGCTTGCCAATCCTTGCCAAAAAGGTTTTCACCTGTACAAGGAAGATTTCCCAATTCATCTTTGACCCAGAGTTCCAAATCAGAGGCTTGTAACCAAGCAATTCTGCGTGCACCTATGGCAATAGCCGAGGCTCTGCTTACACACTCAAAAGAGTCAAAGGCTGCACGGTTGGAAAATTTGGAAACATCTTGGGCATGTTTGAGCCAAGTGAGAAATTCCTGCCTTTTATCTTCTGTAATAAAAGGAGCTAAAGTCTGCAGATGATCTGTGACTTCTTTTAGAAACATCCCCATATAGAGACTATAGGAGTTGATTCTGGCAGCAGGCATATTAGCTTGGAAAACCTTTCGGCCAAAAGCATCTAGGGTCCTACATTCACGTCCTGGAGGATTAGATGGGTGTCTCTTTGCACTCTTTATTTTCCTCATGGCAGACTCTACCACAATAGAGTGGTGAGGAAGCTGAGTCTTATGAAAGCCAGGACAAGGAGGGACACAGTACATGGTGTCTAAGCTACGAGAATTAGGAGAGGTGGTGAGAGGAGTCTCCCATATGCCCAACATGAGATCATAGAGTCTCTCATGAATAGGTAAGGTAGCTGCTTCTTTAGGAGCCTTAGGATATTGCAAAATATCTAATTGCTTGGCTGTAGGCTCTGACTCAGTGGCCACTGTAATGGAGAGGCCCCTAGCCACTTCCCTAATGAAGTCTTGAAAAGACAAGTCTTCTGGAGGAGACATTCTTCGTTTTGGAGAAGCAGACGCCTGAGGAAGAAGTACCGGTGCCTCGACAGAAGCCTCCGACAGAGTCTTCGGAGGAATCGAAGTATCGCCTGTCTGGATGCTCCTGTAAAGCCTGATACGCGTACCGAGTGGGATCGACATCGGGAGTAAGCGGTACCGGTTCGGTACCGATGGGCATCATAGGACAGGGCACCGTTGCAGTCGACACCGGAGCCGATGTCGATGCAATCAGTACCGGCACCGGGAACGATGCCGGTGCCAGAGTCGGTACCGGCAACGGAGATTGTTGCGGTACCGGAGGCGTCGAAGCCTGCATAAACGCCGTTAGGGTGCGCTGCATGGACAGAATCTTCTGATCCATCGACGCCACCAGAGTCTGAATGTCGGTACCAGTGGAGGCCACCGGTACCCCAGAACACGGCAACAGGTGATCGGTCGAGGCCGAGCCATCAATGTCAACCTGTGACCCCATAGACAATGCTTTGGAAGCCGGAACTTCCCGCCGGGGTAATTTTGCCGGTGCGGAATCCTCGAGGCCAAGCCTGGAGGCATCTCGATGCTTAGAGGGAGATTTGCCCTTCGAGGACCAGCTAGATTTATGTTTGGTTACCTGAGATCCATGGGAGGAAGAAGCAGCCCTGGAAGACGTCGATGCCACCGAGGCTGCATCAGAGGGAAATAGGGTACTGAGCTTGGCTGCTCGGTTCTGCCGACCTCTTTTAGACATCATGGTACAGGACACACAATCCGTGATGGAATGGTCAGGACCCAAACATTTTAGACACCAATCATGGGTGTCGGTGACAGAAATAGTACCGCCACATTTTGTGCACTTTTTGAACCCGGAAGCGGGCTTCTCCATGAGGAGAAAAATATTCAGGCCTAAGGCCCAAACTGAAAATGCACAGTTGAAGAAAAGTTGTTGTTTTTTTTTTTTTGAAGAAAAGAAAAGACCGGCGGTACCGGTCTGATGTCGAAGAAGGCAGACGCGACACAGAAAAATAAAGAAAAAAATAAAGAACTTCTTCTGCGGTGACAGGAACACAACCTGCTGGCTCCGTGGAAAAGAAGAACTGGAGAGAGGCGGTTGGGAAAGGCGGTTGGGAAAGGCGGGAAGGCAGCGCGCAGGCACTGTGGGATGCTCCCAAAAGCTTTCTTACTGGACGCTGGGGAGCGTTCCCGTGCAGGCTCCGTCGGTACCGACGATACCCATATGTGAAGAGTCATTCCTGCTTGTTCCTGGAGATAACCCTGTACCCTGTTGATGAATGGGTACTTCTTCTATTGCCCCTTGGGCAAGAAGCATAGCGACCTCTTGATGTAACAGGTTGATGAGAGATGTTTGAGAACTGAACGGTCTTACCATTGTGGGAGGGGGCATGCACAGAAAGTGAAGCTTGTACCCCTCTTTTATAATGGAGGCTGTCCAATGTTCTGCTGTTATCTGCCCCCATCTGGGGGCAAAGTGACACAACCTTCCTGGAGTGGTGGAAGGCTCTGGGACCATTGAGGGCCAGGAAGGCTAAGTTCTCTAGATGAAAGTCAAAGGTCTTGTGGAGGCTGAGACTGCTGAGACAGTTGAGGCTTGGCAGTCTTTGCTTTCCTTTGTTTAAGTGGTTGCTGACCTTTCCGGACAGGCTGACCTGCCAAACGTTCCTGCTGTGAATAAGAGGGATAAAACCTCTTCTTTTTTGAGAAGAAAGAAATCTTTCAAGAAACCTTTCTTGCAGGATCAGCTGTGGCTTTGGATAACCTATCCGAAGTGGAGTTGTCAGCATCCCACTCATTGGCTTTTTCTTGCCAATTTTTGCCGAATAGGTTCTCCCTGTACAAGGGATATTTCGCAGTTTGTCCTGCACCCAGAGCTCCAAATCAGATGCCTGGAGCCAGGCAATTCTACGTGCACCTATGGCAGTGGCAGAGGTTCTGCTTATGCATTCAAAACAGTCAAAAGCTGCATGACTGACAAACTTAGAAACATCCTGGGCATATTTAACTAGTGTGAGAAAATCCTGCCTCTTGTCCTCAGGAAGGAGAGGGCTTAAAACCTCCAAGTCTCCTGTGACTTCTTTAAGGAACATTCCCATATATAGAATATAGGAACTGATCCTGGCAGAAAGCATGGAAGCCTGGAACATATGACGTCCAAAGGCATCCAAAGTTCTACACTCACGTCCTGGAGGATTAGAGGTATGCCTCTTTGCACTCCTGATCCTTCTCATAGCTGATTCCACTACAATAGAGTGGTAAGGAAGCTGATTTTTTTGGAAACCAGGACAAAGAGGGACTCGATACATGGTATCCAGTCTGCGAGAGTGAGGAGAGGTGGTAAGAAGTGTCTCCCACATTCTCAACATGAGATCACGTAAAATTTCATGGATAGGCAGAGTAGCTACCTCCTTAGGAGCTTTGGGATATTGTAAAATCTCCAACTCCTTAGCCCTGGGCTCTGTTTCAGGAGCTACAGTAATGGCCAGTCCTCGAGCCACCTCCCTAATGAAATCCTGAAAGGAAATATCTTCTGGAGGAGACATCCTACGTTTAGGAGAGGAAGGCTCCTCCGAGAGACGTATACCGGTACCGGCAGAGCTGTCAGAATCCTCTGAGTCCTCCGAGGATTCGAAGTATCGTCTGTCCGGATGCTCTTGAAGAGCCCGATACCCGTACCGACCGAAGTCGGTACTGGGGGGAATCGGTAACGGTGTATCGGCACCAAAAGGCATCGCATGACTGGGTGCCGGCAAAGCCGATACCAATGTCGATGCTATCGGTACCAGTACCGATACCGATATCGGCGTTGGTACCGGTTGAACTGCCTGACGCGGTTCCGAGGGTGTCGATGCCGCAAGGAGAGCCGCTAGACTGCGTTCAATAGCCAGGAATCTCTGGTCTATCGATGCTGCCGATGCCTGGGTATCGGTACCGGAAGCAGCCGGTACTCCAGAGCATGGCACCAGTAGTTCTGCCGAGGTCGAGGCCTCGAGAACATCCTGGAGCCCAGATAATGCTTTGGAAGCCGAAGCCTCCCGCCAGAGCAATTTTGCCGGTACAGAACCCTCAAGGGCAACGCCAGAGGCATCTTGATGCTTGGAAGGAGATAGCGGAGGCTTTCCTAAACAGGGGCTCTACAGATCAACCAACAGTAAGAATTTGAGGGTTATTTTATTATATTAAATTGCTAGCTCTCTGACTGGGAGCTCTTAAAAGGGTTTTTTGTATATTTTTAAAGCAAGGTTACTTACTTTTTGGTGCTTTAGTGGAACTTTCCTTGAGCACAGTAGGTTGCTGAACTCTGGTAACCTCCTCAGCTTTGGAAACTGCTAACACCTAATCAGGTGTTAGTTCCCTCCCTACCCACCCCGTCTCCCACCCACCCCTAGTGAGCAGTCTTGCTTTATAGGGCACCTCCCCATTTAACAATGCACAGAGAATTGGACCAGCACATTTTGAATATAATTAAAGAGATTTAACTGCTGCTTCTCTGAAAGGACAGCTGGGAAACCGGCTGGTACTTGGTAGATCTCTCTCTTTTGCTTTAACAGATACCTAAGCTCCACGAACAGAACAATGGCTGGGAAAAATCGTATCGCTAAAGCTGTTGCCCCCGTTACAGCTTCTGCCTCGGTCCAAACAGAGGTCCTAATGCCAGTTGAAGGACCGGTTCCATGTGCAGGGTGCCTGCATGCTGAAGCTCTGAGGAAACAAGTGGAGGAACTTAAAGAGGAGGTGGCGAGGCTGAGGAGCATTCAAGACAATGAGAAGTACATTGATGAGGTACTCTTCATATCAAGGAACAAAAACTTCTCTCCCCCCCCCCATCCTAAGAGTAAGAGATGCGGAGCTTCCAAGCCGTAATGCCATACGCTACCTCGGCATTACTCTTGACCAGCACCTGGATTTCAAGGAACATATAAAAAACATCACCAGGTCCATCTACAACAAAATTAGAACACTGAGACACCTCAAACCTATGCTCCCTGCTGACGACTTCCGAACCATCTTCCAGGCCCTCATACTACCGCATTTAGATTATGCAAACTTAATCTTGTACGGCCTACCAAAGAATTCTCTCAATCCTCTCCAACAAGCCATGAATGCCGCTGCACGTGTCCTCTGTGGTCTAGCCAGATCAGACCACATCACACCAATACTCAAGGATCTCCATTGGTTGCCGATATACTCCAGGCTAACATATAAGATTCTGCTAATAACCTTCAAGATTATCAACAACATCGCCCCCAATTCTCTCAAGGAACTTATCACACCTACTCCAAAAACTAGAACCAGAAGGACAACAACAGACAACACTTTGACTATTCCCAAAGACTCCATAAAATGCTCCCAAACAACCAGGAGAAGAACCTTCACCTACTATGCACCAAAATGTTGGAACGACCTCCCCCAAGAAATCAGAGCGATCCGTGACCTTCTACAATTCCGTAAAGCAATAAAACACCACCTCTTTCTGCTCCATTTTGCCCAAGCTGCCACCCCGACTCTAAGAAACCACCCCCTTCCCCTACTAAAGACTCCTACACAACATAAAGCTCAAGCCCCATGCAACATAACGCTCAAGCCCCTTCTCCTACTAAATACTCCTACACAACATAACGCTCAAGCCCCAAGCACTCACTTGTCAGCCCTGAAGCATCCTACGTACTTTCAGATCAAATATCAACTATGATGCCATATCTTTATGTATATAGTTTCATGTATTCCTCATCCATCCTGATATATGACAATATGTAAATAGTTTCCCATGTTCTCCAAGTTTTATTCCCTGTTATAATGTAAATTCAATCAATCAGTCTTCTCTGATCTGAAAACTCTTTGTTAAATGTAAACCGCACTGATAACAAATAGTGCAGTATATAAGAATTGTTAAATAAATAAATAAAAATAAATAAATAAATATATGAGATGCTTCTTGCAGCAACCAAGCTCTCCAGCAGAGGAGAAGATGGGTGCCAAAAGAATGTCGATGGTTGGACACAAGTCACCAGGGTCTGCAAAATCACCAATCCAACTTCTTCAGCCCTTGAATTGAAGAACCATTATGCAGCCCTGGAAGTGGAGGAGGTGAAAGCATCCCTGGAAAGGGAAGAACCAGAGCTCAAGTACCCCAAAGTTGCAGAATCAGTGACCAGAAGGAAACGAAGGGTAATGGTGGTTGAAGACTCTCTTCTGAGGGGTACTGAGGCATCCATCTGCCGACCAGACGATGTCCAGAGAGGTATGCTGTCTGCCTGGTGCCAAAATCCAAGATGTTATGGAGAGTTTGCCGAGACTCATCAAGCTCACTGACTATTTCCCAATGTTGCTAATCCATGTAGGAACAAATAATACTGCCAGGTATACCTCAGAATGTATCAAAAGTGACTTCATGACTCTGGGACAGAGGGTGAAGAAGTTAGGTGCACAGGTGGTCTCTTCAATCCTCCCTGTTGAGGGTAAAGGCCAAGGCAGAGAGGCTCGCATCCTGGAGATGAATGCATGGCTGCGTGGATGGTGTCATCGAGAGCGTTTTGGTTTCCTAGACCATGGGATGTTGTTCCAAGGGTTGCAGAGCAGAGATGGCATCCATCTGTCCAAGAAAGGTCAACGCATCTTCGGTAGAAGACTGGCTAATCTACTGAAGAGGGCTTTAAACTAGATTCGTTGGGGATGGGGGAAGAAAGCCCCCAAGTAGGTGATACATTAAATACCTTTATGGAAATGGATAACAGGGGTAACATATGGAAAGCAGTGTGTATAAATGCCCGTAGCATGGGAAATAAGATCCCTCATGTTGAAGCTTTGGTGGGAGTGGCTGACAGAAAACCATGATTGGGATGTAACTATACCTGGCTATACTTTATTCAGAAAGGACAGGGTAGGAAGAAGGGGAGGAGGCGTGGCACTATATGTAAAAACTACTATTAAAGCTTTGGAATTACAGAGCTTAAAAGGGAGAGAGGAGGCATTGTGGGTTAAACTAGAAAGAGGCAAAGAGAAATCTATTTGCATTGCTGTGATATACAGACCTCCCTCACAAGAGGAAGAGGTGGACAGAGAGTTAATTGAAGACATATGCAGCATTGCTAGGAAAGGGAAAGTGCTACTGATAGGAGATTTCAATATGCCAGATGTTGATTGGCACATTCCTGCTGCAGTATCATCTAGAAGTAAGGAGATTGTGGATTCTCTACAGGGAGAACTGTTCAGGCAATTGGTAACAGACCCCACACGTGAAGGGGCCATACTGAACTTGGTGCTTACCAATGGTGAAAGTGTTTCTGATGTTGTAGTGGGAGATCATTTTGCATCCAGTGATCGCCAGATGGTGTGGTTCAGTATTAGGACTAGGGCTGTTAGAATCCATTCAAAGGTGAGGATCTTAGACTTTAGGAAGACTAACTTTGCGAAGATAGGCCAATACCTCAGGGAATCGTTAGCGGGATGGGAACAGCTGGGGGATGTAGAAAAACAGTGGGCAAAACTGAAAGGGGATATTTTAAGGGCAACCAACCTTTTTGTTAAAATGGTAAATAAAGGTAAAAGGAAAAGGAGACCACTATGGTTTTCGAAAGAAGTAGCTGAAAAAGTGAAGAAAAAGAGGGAGGCCTTCATGAAATACAAGAGATCACAGAGAGAGGAAGACAGGCATCTGAATTTGGAAAAACTTAGAGAAGCTAGCAAAGTAGTCAAGAAGGCAAAGATTCAAAAGGAGGAGGAAATAGCCAATGCAATAAAATGGGGGGATAAGACATTTTTCAGATATATTAGTGAGAAGAGAAAGGGCAAAAGTGGTATTGTCAGACTCAAGGGTGCAGGGGAGGAATATGTAGAAGCTGATAAGGATAACAAATTGCTTAACAAATATTTTTGTTCTGTGTTCACAGATGAAGAACCAGGAGCAGGACCTCAGAAAACACCCACAAATAGGAACAGAAGCGAGGGACATCTTGAACAATTTTCAGAAGACTGTGTTCGTGAGAAACTAGCTCAACTTAAAGTAAAGTAGACAGAGCGATGGGACCGGATGGGATGCACCCTAGAATACTGAGGGAACTTGGGGACGTTCTAGCAGCTCCACTGACTGACCTTTTCAATGCCTCGTTGGAATCGGGAGTGGTTCCAAAGGACTGGAGAGAGGCTCATGTGGTGCCTTTACACAAAAGCAGAAGTAAGGATGTGGTTGAAAACTACAGGCTGGTTAGTTTAACTTCGGTGGTGAGTAAATTATTGGAAACGCTGCTGAAAGAGAAAACAGTGAGGTTTCTGGAGTCCAGCGGATTACAGGATCCGAGGCAGCATGGATTCACCAGAGGCAGGTCTTGTCAGACAAATCTGATTGATTTCTTTGACTGGGTGACCAGGGAGTTGGACCAAGGGAGAGCCCTAGATGTGGTGTATTTAGATTTCAGTAAAGCCTTTGACACTGTTCCTCACAGGCGACTTATAAACAAACTGAGCACCCTAGGGATGGACCCTAAAGTTACTGCTTGGGTTAGAAATTGGTTGGGTGGGAGGCGACAAAGAGTACAGGTAAATGGAGCTCACTCTGAGGAGAGGGATGTTACCAGTGGTGTGCCCCAGGGATCTGTCCTTAGTCCGATTCTTTTTAACATCTTTGTTAGTGATATAGCGGAACGGCTGTCGGGTAAGGTTTGCCTCTTTGCGGATGATACCAAAATCTGCAATAGAGTAGACACCAAGGGTGTGGATAACATGAGGAGGGATCTAGCTAAGCTTGAAGAATGGTCTAGAATTTGGCAGCTGGGATTTAATGTTAAAAAATGTAAGGTCATGCATTTGGGCTGCAGCAATCCAAGGGAGCAATATAGTATAAGGGGTGAAGTACTTTTGTCCACTAAAGAAGAGCGGGACCTAGGCGTGGTTGTGTCTGATGATCTTAAAGTAGCTAAACAGGTAGAAAAGGTGACGGCAAAAGCTAGAGGGATGCTTGGGTGCATACGGAGGGGAATGGCTAGCAGAAAAAAGGAGGTGATAATGCCTCTGTATAAGTCTTTGGTGCAACCTTTTTGGTGCGACCTCATTTGGAGTATAGTGTGCAATTATGGAGACCGCACCTTCAAAAGGACATGAACAGAATGGAGTTGGTGCAGAGGGTGGCTACTAAAATGATTAGTGGTCTTCATTATAAAAGCATATGAGGACAGACTGAAGGATCTTAATATATACACCTTAGAGGAAAGGCGGGATAGAGGTGATATGACTGAGATGTTTAAATACCTTCGTGGCATAAATGTTCAGGGAGAGAGCCTCTTTCAATTGAAAGCAAGTTCTGCTACGAGGGGACATGGGATGAGGGTGAAGAGAGATAGATTCAGTAGTGATATGCGGAAATATCTCTTTACGGAAAGAGTAGTGGATCCGTGGAATAGTCTCCCAGTGGAGGTGGTAGAGATGAGGACAGTAACTGAATTCAAAAAAGCATGGGACAAACACAGAGGATCTCTAAAGGTAAAAAGGGGACTGTTGTTGTTGATATGGAAGGACAAACTAGATAGGCCATGTGGTCTTTTTCTGTCATCATGTTTCTATGTTTCTACCCTTTGAGGACCGGCTAGACTTATGTTTAGTTAACTGAGATCCATGGGAGGAAGACGAAGCCCTGGAAGATGTCGATGCCACAGAAGCTGCATCGGAGGGAAAAAGGGCACTGAGCTTAGCTGTTCGGTTTCGTTGACCCCTCTTGGACAGCATGGCACAAGCCATACACTCGGCGATGGAGTGGTCAGGACCTGAACATTTAAGACACCATTCATGGGTGTCGGTGACGGAGATGGTACTGCCACACTTGGTGCACTTTTTGAAACCCGAAGCGGGTTTTTCCATAGTGGAGGAAATCTTTGGGCCTAAGGCCCAAAATGGCGCGTGCACCTGGGAAGAAAAGTTTGGAAAAATATAGAATATATATATATTTTTTTTAAACGAAAGAAAGAAAGAAAAGAGAACCAGTGGTACCGGTATAGCGGCGAGGAAGGCAGACGCGACCACAAAAAAGAAAGAATAAGGAAAACATTTTCTGCGGTGATAGGAACAATGACCAGCTGGCTCCGCGGAAAACGAAAAACTGGAGAGAGGCAGTTGGAGAAAGGCGGGAAGGCAGCACGCAGGCGCTGTGGGATGCTCCCATAAGCTTTCTAATTGGACGCTGGGGAGCGTTCCCGCGCAGGCTCCGTCGGTATCAACGATACCCATATGTGAAGACTACATTCCTGCTTGTTCCTGGAGATTAAAATTACTGAACATGTAGATAGTTATGGTTAATGGGAGAAAGCCAAAATGGATTTAGCCAAGTAGATTCTTGTCTTACTAATGTATTGTATTTTTTTGAAGATGTGAATAAACAGGTAAACAAACATGAGCCGGTTGATATAGTGTATCTGGATTTTCAGAAATTTTTTGACAAGGCTTTGAGGGCGAAATTAAAACGTTATGGGCTAGGAGGCAGTGTACTATTGTGGATAAGGAACTGATTAAAAATTAGAAAGCAGGGAGTAGGGCTAAATGGCCAATTTTCTCAATGGTGAATGGTGGAGTACCCCAGGGATCTGAGCTGGGTCCGCTGCTTTTTAACATTCGTAAATGACTTGAAAATGGGAATAACGAGTGAAGTAATCAAATTAGGAGATGACACAAAATTATTCAAAGTTGTTAAAACACAAGAGGATTGTGAAAAATTGCAAGAGGACCATAATAAATTGGAAGACTTGGCATTCAAATGGCAAATGGAAGTTAATGTGGACAAGTGCAAGGTTATGCACCTAGGAAAGAACCCCCCCGAACTAGTTACACAATTCAAGGTTCCACATTAGGAACCACCACACAGGAAACAAATTTAGGCGTCAATGTGGATAATACGTGGAAAGCCTCCACCCAGTGTGCAGTGGCGGCCAAGAAAGAAAATAGAATACTAGTTATTATAAGGAAAGGAATGGAGAATAAAGCACAGTTACTTACCTGTAACAGGTGATCTCTGGGAACAGCAGGAATAAGTCTTCACATATGGTACGTCGGTACTGACGGAGCCTGCGCGGGAACGCTCCCCAGCGTCCAATCAGAAAGCTTTTGGGAGCATCCCTCAGCGCCTGCGTGCTGCCTTCCCGCCTTTCCAACTGTCTCTCCTCAGTTGCGTTTCATAGCTGAGACAAAGAGAAAAAGAGGAAAGGAAAGATAGATAGAGAAATACAACTCCTAGGGGAGGTGGGTGGGTTGTGAAGACTTATTCCTGCTGTTCCCAGAGATCACCTGTTACAGGTAAGTAACTGTGCTATCTCCAGGAACAAGCAGGAATGAGTCTTCACATATGGGGACTCCCAAGCTAAGATGCCTGGAGCCCTAACATGTTGGAGATTGAAACATGCTACACCTCATATGGCCAGGCATCCTGAGGATGGAGGTTAGGAGTTGAAAAGAGAGGAGCTGTAGAAAAACAGCTAACCTAAGAAAAGACTACCAACAAGGAGTCCTTGTATGTATGATCATTATCATAAAATATATTGAAATGAACAATCACCATATGACGCTCACCTACTGGATTGCAGAAAGTAGAGAGGCTGATGGAGTCTACTGGGGATCCAGTAGAATAATGTTCAAGGTGACCTCACTGGAGTGAAGGTGGAGGTCAAAATCTGGAAGTGAGAGGTGACCCCAGGATTCAATTGGGGTAGCACAAAAACGGCAGGTCTTCAGTGGGAAGCTTCATGGAAAGCTGAAAACTCTTTTGGCTACAGAAGTATTCAGAGGTAGGAGCAAAAGTGGAAGACTGACCGATCTGGACAAACAGACCTAATCCTTGAGGGAGGAAAGGGTATGGGAGACCCCATACTCCCAGAAAGGACAGATGTTTGAGGAATTGAATCTGAAATCCACTGAAGATCCACCATGTCTTTCCTAACTGGTGAGAGGTAGGAAGACATTGGGGCATGGAGCTTCAGGGATACGTAAACCTAGGATACGGTAGGGCTGTCAGTACCACAGCAGTGGTTGTGTGCAGAATATCCGAAACATACTGTGGAACAGTATGAAGCTGTGCAAGCCCACTGTCAGGAACATACAGGAAAGTAAAAAACTTAATCAGAGAGATAAGTATAGAAATACATATCTACCTATAAGAAGTATCTGGACAGATACACATATCTATGTAGATATATGTGTATGTATATATATATAGATAGATATATATAGATCTATAATGAGATCTAAAGGGCATAGCATATGCACACTTAGCTGACAGACAGATACATCTACAGAGATGTATATAGGTATATATAGATATATATATAGATATATAGATATATATATATAGATATATATACCTGACTATATAGGTCTAAAGATAGATGCCTGCAACTAAGCAGACAGAGCTATGCATATCAGGACATTCACATGGAGATGTGAAGGGAAAAGATTCATCTAACAAGGAGGTGAAACCTACTTGAGAAGATATATAGAGAATCTACTCCCCCAGAGATGATGGTAAAGGAATGCTATCCAGTGAATAACCAGGATGGTTACGTGAAAAAACAGAGGATAATATCAGTCTGTAAACAGCAAGACTAGAGTCCTGTGGAACTCCAGCATGGTAAAAGGACAGAAACGCATAGAATGAGATACCAGGTTGACCTACGTGAGGGACAAAGGAGGTATCGAGCGTTTTCCAGATTTATATGTGCTGTCCTTGAAGGATTAGGATACCATGAGGACAAGCTGCAAGAAAAAAAAAAAAAAGAGTATATTCCCTGTAGGAACGGGATAACTCTTAGACTTTCACGTGGAGAAGGCTTATGTCCTGTTCCCTCTACTTTTTTTTTTTTTTTTAAAAGGAGATAGTAGGGTGTGAAGAACCCTCACAGTCATAGGGGATGACTGAGGAAGCCTTTTTCAACCATGAGGGATAGCCATTAGAGAAACTGTATGCTCTCTAGCAAAGGCCCATAGTGGAAAGCTTCTCAGTAGGATTGCAGAGAGCATTATGCAGGAGAACTGGTATGTAGAACTGGCTGATGGAGAAAACTCACAGCCAAGTCCACTACGTTGCCAAACCCAGAGATTGGAGATGGCAAGGGTAGAAGATAGTGTAAGAAGCCTGTAGTGAGAAAGATTATCCAAGAAAGATGTAGAAAACTGTCTTGGAATCACTACTAAGGCCAGACAAAAGTGGTGGAAGACAAGACTGGGACTTGTGGAAAAGTACCAGTAGTCAATTACTGGAACTCCTGCATGGGCAGCTACTGAATAGGACAACAGAGAGAGTCGGTCTGTGTCAAACAGAGAGAACAGACTGAACAAGAGAGAAAGCTCTCTCTGTCTGCAGAAAAGAAGGGAGTTTACTCAGGAGAAGAAACTCTACAGTGAAAAGAAAGACAAGAAAAGTCTTTCAATGGTATGGTACCACTCTTACAGGGGAAACCCCGGAGAAGAGGGTAGAGATAGAAGCTGAAGTAGGACTTACCGCATGGTAAGTCCCTGAAAGGAAAAAATTCATGCTGGTACAGAAAAACTATCATGTGATAGTTGTTAAACCTCTTTTCTAGTCAGGAAGAGGTGGAAGACCCTGCAACTTATAGACATGAAAATCCTGACAGTTCAGCAAACTTAAGAGTAAATGGATTTCCTAAGAATAGGAATCCCTGAGCAGAGTTTTGAATGGAAAAACAGTGAAAAACGTCTGCTGAAAAGAAGTTAACTGTAGTTATAAAAAGATTAATCAGAAACCTATGGTTACTGTGTTTATTCAGCCTGACTAGAGATTGGATTCTTCAGACAAGGGCGAGACGTCCCCTGCTTGGGAACATCTGAATGATGGGCAGGAGAAGAGGAAAACCTCTTTCGTTTAGGGAAAGAAGGTTTGGTAGGGCATTTCCTACCTGCTGAGGAAGAAGAGGGCTTGCATGCTTGGCATGAGACCTACCACTCAAGGATTGGCTAGTCTTAACAGACTGTTTGTGGGTTACCTGATCCTGTAGAGAAGAAATGGCCGGTGCCCTCACACAGGGAGGGAAAACGGTATCGAGGGAAACTCGAAATAGAGAATCTCTTCTCACAGTATTGTAGCCTGATGGTTCAGGGGAAAAAGGGTCAGAATCCAAACAGGTTAGACACCAGACATTGGAGTCTAAAAAGAAAACTACATTTCCACAGTTAAGGCACTTCTTAGGAGAAGAAGACTCCATGATGGAGAGGCCTTACAGGCCCAAAATATTTTAAGGCAGAAACTGAGGGAAAACTCTCCCTGAGTTTGAGAAAAAGAAAAGAAAAACCCCACCGACGGTACCGGTGGCGGCAGGAAAACAGCCGCGACCACAAGAAAACAAGAATTAAAGAATTAAAGAAAAACATTTCTGCGGTGACAGGAGGACGTCCTGCCGGCTCCGCGGAAAAACGAAAACTGAGGAGAGACAGTTGGAAAGGCGGAAAGGCAGCACGCAGGCGCTGAGGGATGCTCCCAAAAGCTTTCTGATTGGACGCTGGGGAGCGTTCCCGCGCAGGCTCCGTTGGTACCGACGTACCATATGTGAAGACTCATTCCTGCTTGTTCCTGGCAAGGATATTATAATGCCTCTGTATCGTTCCATGGTGTGACCGCACCATGAATATTGTGTGCAAATTCTGGTTGCCGTATCTCAACAAGGATATAGCGGAATTAGAAAAGGTACAGAGAAGAGCCACCAAAATGGTAAAGGGGATGGAAGGATACCCTATGAGGAAAGGCTTGAAAGGTTAGGGCTCCAACTTGGAAAAGAAACGGCCGAGGGGAGATTAGAGGTCTTTAATTTAATGGAGTGGAACAGGTAAATGTAGATCGGTTGTTTACACCATCAAAAATTAGAAAGACTAGGGACACACAATGAAGCTACAATGTAACCAATTTAAGACTAATAAGAGAAAACATTTTTTCACTTAATGCATAACTAGACTCTGTAATTCATTATTGGAAGTTGTAGTAAAAGCTGTTAGTGTTGCTGGGGTTTAAAAAAAAAAACTGGACAAAGAAAGGCCCATAAACCATTATTAAAAAGGACCAGGGAAATCCACTGCTTACTTTCTGGGAATCTGCCAGGTAGTTATGACCTGGATTGGCCACTGCTGAAAACAGGATACTGTGCTTGATGGACCTTGGTCTGACCCAGTATGGCATTTCTTATGTTCTTCTGAACAGCCTGGGAGGGGGTCCTCCTCTGGAGGAGACAGAGTCCCTGGGTCCGCATGCTCCATGAAAGGACTGAGAATGAGCCCAAAGATTCGGTAGATGGGTGGAGGCTGACGAGAAAGGGGCACCAAATCGCTTCACAGGCCCCTTGGACCTATCTTCCAGGTGGTGGTAAAATATTGTCTTGCCCAGGTCCTTCACAAGTTTCTCCAAATCGGCTCCAAAAAGAAGATTCCCCTTAAAAGCCGCTGCCCAGTGCCAAAGCAAAATCCAATGCCCTGACACCCTCGTCAGGGCATTGTGCCTGGCAGCCAAACATACCAGGTCATACATGGCATCAAAAAGGAAGGCCATAGCCACTCCAAAAGAGGAGTAGTATCATCCGGTGGAAGAGACTGAATCCACTGGAGCAAGGCTCAAGACGTCAGGCTAGTACATACCTCAGGTTGGAGAATAGCTGCTGCCTTCGCAAACTGGCTCCTCAACAACAAATCCACCTTACAGTCTAGAAAGCATAGTTACTCACCTGTAGCAGGTGTTCTCCGTGAACAGCAGGAATAAGTCCTCACATATGGGTGATGTCTAGAATTTGGCAACTGAATTTTAATGCTAAAAATTGCAGGGTCATGCATTTAGGCTGCAAAAATCCAAAGGAACTGGACAGTGTAGGAGGTGAGGTACTTCTGTCTACAAAAGAAGAACAGGACCTTGCTGTAATTGTATCTGTCCATCTTAAGTAGCTAAACAGCTAGAAAAGGCGACTGCGAAAGCCAGACGGATGCATGGGTGTATAGGGAGAGGAATGGCCAGGAGAAAAAAAGGTGGTGCTAATGCCTCTGTATAAGTCCCTGGTGCAACCTCATTTGGAGCATTGTGTGCAATTCTGGAGACTGCACCTTCAAAAGGATATAAGCAGGTTGGAATCTGTGCAGAAGGTGGCTACTAAAATGGTTAGAGGTTTTTGTTATGAAGCATATGACTTAAAGATCTTAATACATATACTTTAGAGGAAAGGTGGGATAGGGGTGATATGAGAGAGACCTTTAAATACCTCCGTGGTATAAATGCACAGGAGGGTCTCTTTCAATTGAAGGTAAGCTCTGCTACAAGGGGACATAGGATGTGAGTGAAAGGGGATAGACTCAGGAGTAATATACGGAAATATTTCTTTATGGAAAGAGTGGCAGATGTGTGGAATAGTCTCTCAGAGGAGGTGGTGAACACGACGACAGTATCTAAATTCAAAAACGCATGGGACAAACACAGAGGATCTCTAAAGGTATAAAGGGGACTATTGTAGTCGATATGGAAGGGCAGACTAGATAGAAACATGACAGCAGAAAAAGACCACATGGCCTATGTCTCTGACAGAACCCCACACTTGAATGTTCCCCTGCTTCTAAAGGAAACCTTTTGGAGGTACACAACGCATGCGTGCCTGCCTTCCCACCCAGCGCAGCACCATACTCTCCAGTACAATAACATAGCAGAATCCAAGAAGGCAACTCCGCAGGGAGGTGGGAGGGTTGTGAGGACTTATTCCTGCTGTTCACTGAGAACACCTGCAACAAGTGAGGAACTACACTTTCTCCATGAATAAGCAGAAAATAAGTCCTCGCTTATGGGACTCCCAAGCTACCGGAACCAGATGAGAGAAGCAGTCCAACCGGGCAATGAGAAATGGAGAAGTCAGGAAAACCAGAGGTATAGTCCCACCAAAGGACTCATCTGAATCAGTATCCTCAGCAGACATGGACCAGTGGGGATTTTGAGCAGGTAGCCTGGACAGACAGAAGGGTCAGTGGGTAGGAGTTGACTTTAAGACCCAAAGAGATGCCAGAGTACGGCCTGGTCAAAATTGCTGTCCCATCAGGAATCCCCACCCAGGCAGCAGTGTGCTTTGAAGGTATGGACTGAAGACCACATTGTTCTTTGTCTGTAGAGGAAATCTTCAAGGCTGCAGAGGTTGACGTGGCAATTGCATAGACATTATGAGTGCGACATGATCCTCAAGGTTCAACCCAGCCAGAGAATATGCATGAGCGATGCAGTCCGCTAGCCAGAGAGACAGCGTATGCTTCAAGATGGCGACACCCAGCCTATTGGGGTCAAATGAGATGAACAGCTGGGTAGATCGATTGTGCACCTTTCTGTGCTCCAGTTAGAAGGCCAATGCATGCTTACAGTCCAGCGTGTGAAAGGTTGCCTCACCATGGGGATTGAGGGGTACTGGAGTAGTTCCAAGTTCTTCCGCCGATTCCAGTGAAAAGGGGATGGCCTTGGCCTTGTTCCTAATGGAATCCTGGAAGAACATGTCCTCCAGGGGGTGACTTATGCCATTCAGGTGGAGGCAGCGAATTCCAAGAGGAAATCAAAATAGTGCAGAGTCTCCCCCTCCCGCCGGCTCCATGGTTTAGGGGAGGGAGGATACTGATGGCTCTCACGCCACCCAGCATGCCAATGGCGATGTCCTTGGGCCTCGGACTCCAATACACTGGAGAGGGAAATGACTCAGGCAACTGGAGTCTATACTGATCTCCCACCCGATGTCCCAACCTCAGCGGGCAGGGCAAGGGCCTCCAAGATAGGCTGGAAGAAGTGCAGTGACGACACGTTCCAAGCTGTGAAGCCTGCATTCCACAAGGCTTCCACTGTCACCAAATGAGCTTCTAGGCTCAAATGCATTCTTCTAGAATCGCCACCTGTGAGAGGCTGATGTCGCAGCCATCAGCATGGACACCTCAGGTGGGGGACACTATGACGACAGGTGCATCAGGAGACATCCAGCTGCCCTCCTGGGTACTAGGAGTGGACTCCGCTGTTCAGGTTGGATTCTCCTGCCAGGGAAGCTTGGCCAGCTGCTCCTAGCCATCGCTCTCTGCATCACGTCAATAAGGGCTGCAATGATGCTGCACCCAGAACTTCTCCCATTGCTCACCCTCTGATGTCAACAGGGTCTCTGCAAGGAATCTCCCCTCGCTGCTTGGGCCCCTCTGCTCTGACTGAGCATGCTGCTCCTTCCCCATGGCCACCTCAGGACTTTTTGCAGACATAAACTAAGGGGTCAGGGCTGAGGATGCTGAATCAGATGAGCCGAAGAGGGATGACTCCTGCTTTTCCCAACCCTTCAGCCCTCAGGATGTCATCATAGGATGCTGGCTTGTGGTCGGACCTAAGGCATTGCAAGCACCAATTATGTCGGTTGGTGGCAGAAATGGTCTTGCTACACTTAATGCATTTCTTAAAACCACTAGCTGGCTTAGACATGCCGAAAAACACTGCCTCGGCAAAGTCAAACTGAAAAATTGCCGTGAGCAGGAGACCAAAGGGGGAAAACCCCCCCACACAAAAAAACCTTAAAGAAAGGAAAACAGCTAACAGACAACAGGCAGAAAAGAAATAAAGAGAAAAAAAACCTGGCCGTGAGGGCCAGATAGAAAAACGTTTTTCTGGCTTGCAGGACACATCCTAGGGGCTGGAGAGTATGACGCCATGGTGGGCAGGAAGGCAGGCCCGAATGCACTGTGTACCTCCCAAAAGCTTCTTTTGGAAGCTGGGGAGAATTCCCACGTGGGGCTCAATAGGTGACATCACCCATATTTCCTGTTTGTTCACAGAGAAAATCTTTTAAGACGATCCACCTTCCACAGGAATGGTAGTCCATCTGGTAACCGTCGTGACCTGTGCATCTACCTTGGGCATACCAAACCACTCAACATGCTCCTTCAGAATAGCGTAGATGATCCTACATATCCTTAACCCTTTAGGCAGGAAGATGGGAGAGTCCCACTCTGATTGGATCATATCCTTGATCACATCCGGGAACGGGGAGACAGTAGTGGATTTCTGCACCCCTATAAGAAGTGAGTTCACCTTCAGCTCCTGCTCTGTGCCAGAAGTATCTGTCAAGTTCAAGGCGGATGAAATCCTTCAATCAATACTGCCAGTTCCTCCTTCCAGAATAGGCTGATCACTCCAGCCTCTTCACAATATTCTGAAGGCGAGAGTACTTCTCCATCCACATCAGAGCCCAGTACCGAACCATCTCCACAAGGAACGCGAGTCTGGATGCCGGAATCGACCCACTCCCCCATCAACAAAGCACCTGGCAAGAGGACGAAGGCGCCCTGGTACTCACCCGAGCTATGGAAATCCCTCCTCCAACTTAGACAGCTAGAAAGACGTTGGCGTCGCTCAAGATCACCTGAGAGCCACGAAGACTACATTGCTCATTTAAGCGGACACCGGTCATCAGTTTCAACCAGAATAAAGCACTACCACGCAGAAATATTACAACGCTCCATAAATAAACCACGCAAGCTTTTCAACCTCATTAAAACCTTAGCAAAAGAGCCCTCCCCTGGCCAATCAAACCACCTGGACCCACAGGAGTATGCAGACTACCTGCGAGCCAAAACAAGTCAGTCCAGCATACCCTCAAACATCTGCTCTCCAGATGGGGCACCCAAACTGACCCCCTCATCCTCTCCTCCACAAGCCTTAATAGAGGCCCAACAGATTATCACCACCTTCTCAACCCCAACTGAAAAAGATATCCAAAACATCATGAGCATAACCACCACCACCACAGCACCGAATGACCCATGTCCAGCATTCTGGATAAAAGCCCTACGGGCCGACCTTAGCCCATTCCTGACCAAACTTATAGGTATGTCATTCCTGACTGGAACCTTCCCCCAAAGCCAGAAACAAACAGCAATCAGACCGCTGCTGAAAAACAATAAATTGGACCCTGTAAAGATGGACTCTTATAGACCAATCTCGAGCATCCCGCTCCTAGCTAAAATTATGGAAAAGATAGTTCAATGCCAACTGAACCATCATATTGAGAATAACACATCCCTTGATCCCTGCCAGCATGGATTCCGGGAGTCACACGGCATAGAAACTCTGCTGACCACCTTACTCAGTATACTAACCATGGGCCTGGACAATAACAGAAAAGGTTTTGCTCTTATCTTCTTGGACATCGCTGCAGCTTTTGACTCCATCAGTCACGAACTACTCCTATCCTGCCTCACCGAGAAGGGAGTCCACGGCATGGCACTGGCCTGGTGTGCTTCATACCTGAATGACAGATGGCAGCATGTCCACTCTGGCTCCTCCATATCCACACACTTCCCATAAGAAGGGTGTGGATATGGAGGAGCCAGAGCGGACATGCTGCCATCTGTCATTCAGGTATGAATCAACAAGGATCATCACTCTCAGCCCTATTATTCAACGTTTACCTGCAACCCATCTGCACCCTCTTCCGATCCTTCAACATTAATTGCCTAATATATGCCGATGCCGTTCTGATGTACACGCCAATATCCACGGAGCATCCAGACCTCTCTCGGCTGTACCTGCTTTGATGCAGTCACGGATTGGCTATACATGCAGCAGCTCAAAATAAAATTTCAAAAAGACGGATGTCCTCTTCATCAGCAGAGACCAGACATTCACTCCGCCCTCATCACTGAAGGTACGTGATGCAGAACTCCTCACCAAGCCTACGATACGATATCTCGGTGTCACGCTAGACCAACATCTTAACATGAATGCCCAGATAGGCAACATGGTAAAGGCGATATACCACAAAATTCGGATGCTGCACCACATGAGACAGCTGCTAGAGCTGAAAGACTTTCGAACAGTCTATCAAGCACTAGTAATGCCTCATTTTGACTACGCTAATTCCATACTGCACGGCCTTCCGAAGAGCTCGCTCGCTGAACCCCTTGCAGCTTGCGATGAACGCTGCAGCCAGAATCCTGCATGGAGCATCTAGAAAGGACCATATCACCCCAGTCCTAAAACATCTGCACTGGCTCCCTGTCCACTGCAGGATTTCCTTTAAGATCTTAATGATGACATTAAAGGCCATCAACAAGTGCATGTCCATCTCCCTCTCAGACCTCGTCCAGACCACCCCCCTCAACAGGCTGAGGAGATCAGCCGCCACCAACACTCTGCTACTCGCAAGAGAAATCACCAAATGCTCAAAGGCTATGAGAAACCGAGCCTTTGCACTCTATGCACCTTTCTGCTGGAACTCCCTTCCACCAGACATCCGGGCCATCAACAACCTCCCCCAGTTTAGAATTGCACTGAAGCGCCATCTGTTTCTTCAATACTTCTCCAATTCAGATGACATTCCATAGCCACCCACACCCCATGCCCAAGCCAGCACCCCCAGAGTACCCACCCCATACACCTTTCAGATCACCTGTGAACCCTCCCTCTGAAACCGCCTCCCTGCGGATACTCGACACTAACCGAGATAACGATGAGATGTCCACTACCCTGCGACATACAACTAGAAGATATATAGTCACATTGACCTGTAAATAATGCCGAGCTGCATGTAGAACCTTGGCTACTAATTTGTACATAGTTTACCTGTTAGCCCTGTTTAAACACCCCGTTTATTGTAAGTCCAATGTAGACCTTCCTACATTGGATAAATATGTTGCCTGTAAACCGCACTGATGAATAGCGCGGTACAGAAAAAACTTTAAATAAAATAAAATAAATCAATCAATCTGAATTTCAGCCATAATCAAAATCTCAGACAGTTCCCACCTGTTCCCCATCTCCATGGGATGTCCCTCGCCGGAAACGCTTAGCCTGCCCCGCATGAGACTGCACCCGGGGCACCCAAAGGCCGCTAAATTTCCATGCCAGAAGGATCAGGCCTGCTGAAAAAAAAAAGATTCCAGGGAAGACACACTAAAGTCAGGAAGCTCTCCTCTTGGAAATGACCCTCCAACACCAGGGGGCACAGTCACCACAGACCCCCTAGAGTATGAGAAGTGGCTCCTAGGACAATCGCCGGAGCATCCGGCAGGTTGGATATCTTTACACATAGTGCCATCCGTCACCTCCTACCGAGGCAGGCAAGGCTAGACTAACTGCATCCCCCAGCTGAGAGGGAGAGAAAAGCAGGCCCTCCAGGGATGACACAGAAGCTGCTATGCAAGAAGAACAGAATCTAGAGATGAGGCACATCGCTTGCCACAGCTCAAACAACGTTTCCTGGAAGACGACAGAGTTAAGGCAGGTATCACAACAGCACGTGCTAGGGCCACAATAGCTCGAAAGGTGTGCATTAACTGCACTTTTATTGCAATGCGTGTTGGAGCTACTTGGGCAGAACACACGCTAGAACCATGCGACTGCCAGGTGCACAATAAGTAAAAACAGTAACAAAGCATGCAGAAAATGGCAGGAAACCCCCACACCGCACCAACATTCCACTCCAAATTGTGTCCCAGGAAGACCGAGTCAGGAGCCCCCAACAAAGGACAATGATGAGGCCAAGCCTTAGTACCCACACCCTGAGAGTCCCAGGCAGAGAATCCATGCCAAGCTCAGCTCTATTACCCTGATACCGTTTCACTGGCGTTTGCAGCACGTCGTTTAAAGTGGCTGTCAGGCAGATCCTTCTGAGAGCCTTCTGCAATCTTTGTGAGATAACAGGGAGGGGAACAGAGGAGGAGGGGAGTAGGTGCTGAAGTTCTGTGAGGCTGCTGCACTCTTCCAGATCCTTCCATTTTTTGGCTGCTCAACAGGCTCTTATTATAAGTGCATGGAGCTGAACCGATTTTCCCTCCTCCTATGGCTACCGAAAAGAATGCAGTCTAGTGGAGCCTCCCACATTGCATTTAAGTGAGAGAGTCATCCTCAAAGTGGACGTCCACGAACGTTTAATCAATCTTTTCTTCTCAAACTTCAGATTTTCTTCAAAGAGGAGAAAATCCATCTACCATCTGATGGAGACAAAGAAATAATGAAGGGACCTATGGTGGCAGAGGCGAATAGAGGCATGGGAGTGATGTCATTGAAACCTGGGTTTTCCACTGGTTTTTTGTCTCCACCAATCTGCTGGTAGGGGAACACAACCCACTTGTCTAGACTGGTCTAAAAGGACAATACGGAAACCAGGTTTCTGTAATGACCACAATGTCCAAGTCCATTTCCACCATCGGGGTTTCCAGGCCAAGAAATTTGTTGCCTAGATTGTGAGCATTTGTGCTCACTGTCTTCCAGCTGATTTTGTTTGGCTTGCTTCTATTCTGCAGGCCTTTTACTCCCGACTCCCCTTACTCTCTCTTATGATGTGTGAGTTAAGATGATGTCTCTTTCTATTTTCGCTGTCATTGTAATACTTTTACTGGCGGCAACATGCTGAACTTTTTACATTTGTCACTCTTTTCTCTAGTTTAAATGCCTGCCTACATATCAGAATTTTTCAACTAGGATCTTTTTTCCTACTACAGAAAGATGTAGATACCACCAAACAATCTCAATAAACTGGGAGTAAGACCTACACATTCAATCACAAAACATACTCCCCCATACAACCTCTATTTATAAACAATCTCAAACAGCACAGCTGAACAATGCAGAGAAACTCTTCAGATATTTAACTCAAGGACTCAGAGAGAGGGACAAACCCACTAACAAACAGTCCCGGCTATCTCATTCATGGGTCTCATCAGCACAAATCTAAGAAGATTACAGAAAGCAAATATTAAACACAGACACTTAGCTGGAAAATTTCTTGCCAAAACACCACAACATATCATTGTGTTTCAGGCTCTCCCAAGCCTTGCTTCAGGGGATAAACTAAAAGCAACGACCAGCCAGTATTACATCCTGAAAGAATAGCTGTTGTACAAACCGAAAAACACTCAATATAAAGCACTCAAACACCAGTCACTCCTGACTGATTACTTAATTAGCTAGCTAACTAATTAGAAGAAAGGTCAACTCTATTTCATTATTAAGACTAGTGGGTTCCAAAGAATCTAAAACAAAAGATTCTTTTCTGCTCTAGATAATTTAATCTACGTAGAGGATCACCCCCGCACCAATCAGTTATAACCTGATCAATTACTCTCTAGACAAACTGTGAAGCCTCATTCTTACATTCAACAAAATGAGAGACCATTGGAGCTGAAAGATTGCCGTTGGCAATGCTACTAAAGTGTTCATTTAACCGCTTGTGTATAGGTCGAATAGTGCTGCCAACAAAGTTTTGGACATGGGCAGATAACATAACAAGAAGTGCAAAGATGTCATATTGAGATCGGCATTGCTCATGGGTACAAGGGCCAGACCAATGTGATCCTACTAACGTAATAGCACACCAGCAACACTTACCATAGGCTACATGGGTCTCTTCAACAGGCAACAAGAGCTCCTTCTTTCAAATAGTTACTGATATTTTTGCTATACAAGAGTCCCACAGGGTTTTGCGCTCTCCTCCCTCCTTTTTAACATTTACATTAGACCCCTTTGTTACGTCATACAAAGGTTTAACATCTGCTACCAACTCTATGCTGACGACATAAGGATATTCACACCATTTCAGACCACCACCCCCGACTACTCCAATTTCACCGCCTGTTTCAAAGAGATTGTCTCCTGGCTACAGCATCATAATCTTGCGATCTACTTTAACAAGACCGAGATCCTTCATGTGACCAGAGATCCCAACTTTACACCACCTCCTGTCATCAAATTCGAGGACACCGAAATACAAGTTAAGTCTCAGATCAAGTACCTCTGAGTCACCCTGGATCATCAACTAAATTTCCAACCCCACATAAGGATCACCACCAAAAACATTTACTTTAAACTTCGAACTCTCCGCAACCTACCACCCCCTCCTCCCTCCTGACAGCTTCCGTGCAGTATGCCAAGCCTCCATCACACCATTGCTCGACTACTGCAACTCCATTCTCCAAGGGCTTCTGAAGGCCACTATTGCCTCCTTACAACTTGCCCAAAATACTGCAGCACAAACCATAGCCAGTCTCCAGACATTCCCATATTGAAATCTCGCCATTGGCTCCCTGTCGCATCCAGGATCAAGTTCAAAGTACTCGCCATCACCCATAGAGCACTCATCAATACCTCATCAGAGCACCTACAATCACTCATCAGAAGTTCTAACACCAAAGACTGCGCAGACAGAACGCACTGAATCTTCTTCTCCCTCCCACCCAGATACGCAAGAGATCACAATGCACATTTACTATGTTACTATGCTACATATACAAGATCCTTCAAATTCTATGCTTCCATCATTTGGAACCAGCTACCCCCCACATTACGGGACATTCAATCTCACAACCTATTCAAAAAAACACCTTAAGACATACCTCTTTGAAGAATACCACGGTGCATACTTTACAGCAAGCCCCCAGGAAGACCACCCCCCCATACCATCCTCATCACCCCTCCTCAAACACCTAAGGCTGTCCACCCCTCATTAATTTTCCCCACCCTTCCTTATCTCATCACAAGACCACCTCTATTATACCAGCCCAACTCATCTCTTCCCCCTTGCACAAGATCTCTGTAACATAGTTGCTAAGTTCTATCCTCCTGCATTTTCCCCTCCCTTTGTTCTTACTGCTCTAGTTAAAGTTGCCTGTATAAACACACTTTAACTGTTCCATGTAAACCGTTCCTTTTTGTTCTATGTAAACCGTTTTGTCTGGTAGAAAAACAGTATATCAAAACTAGTTAAATCAATCAATGTCTATAAGCAAAGCGAGAGGGATGTTGCGAAAGTCTTGTAGGGTGTGCCAATGATGCCTGATGTGTACTGCCATATTCTAATATGGCCACTCAAATTGCATGACTAAAGTCTCTCCTGAACCTCAGAGGACTGGGAGGTCTCACAAGGCAATAGCAGCCAATCTCTACAGGCATACTTAACTCTTAAATGTCCGCTTGATCGCAAATCGAGGATAACCATGCTGCAGCAACCGCTCCTGAAAATTTTAGTGAAAACTGCCAAAGTCATCAAAAGATAAACAAATGCGCTGCACGCATAGAGATGGACAATAGGCAAGCCTTCTTTAAGGCGCAGAGGGTGACCATTCTGGAAACGTAGAAGCGTATTTCTATTAATTGATTTCCGATAAAGAGAGGTAAACAATTTCCCAGATATTAAATACACAAGTACATCAAGAAACTCCCGCATATCTTAATAATGAAAACAAGTTGACTTCTCTGGTGATTAGTTAGTTAATTAAATAATTAATCAGTCAGGTTTGTTTGATGAGTGCTTTATATTCTGACGTGTTTTCCAGTTTGTACAACTGTTCTTTCAGGATGTAATACTAACTGGTTGTTGCTTTTAGTTTATCCCCTGAAGCAAGGCTTGGAAGAGCCTGAAACATGATATCATGTCAGGTTGATATGGCAAGAAACTTTCCAGCTGAGTATCTTTGTGTTTAATATTGTATTAAGATGTATGTCCTTGGTATGCTTTCTGTAATTTTATTAGATTTGTATGGATGAGACCCATGAATGAGATAGCCAGGATTGTTTGTTAGTTGGTTTGTCCCTTTTCTCTGAAGTTTTCTCTGTGTTGTTCAGCTGTGCTGTTTGAGACTGTAAATTGAGGTTGTATGGGGGAGTATGTTTTGTGATTGAACAGAAAGATGTAGAGCATCATTGTTGTTTCTGATGGTTCACTCTATTGCCTCAGCCACCTATATATATGAAGCCTTTATGCTTACACCAGGTTAGGATCCTAATATAAAAATAAACCTCAAATCTACTGGCAAAAAGTAAATCAAAATATACAAACCAGAGCTTAAATAAAATGCAATAAGGTACAGGAAATGTTGAAAAATATTTCAAATCATTCCACACTTATTCCATGGGAGAAAAAAAAAAAAAGATCTCAAATCAGCAAGCCAATGCAACGGCTCATTGAAAATGCAGCTGACATATATAGTGGCCAAACATCGACTCAAAAAGCTGCTCAGACCATACCATCACTGGCCAAAAACACTCCACATGGACTATTAACATTAAATAAATTATGTAATTTGTATACACTCTCAATCATGCATGAATCTCAATCACCAAGGACAACAACAACTGGGGACTTGCAAATGAGAGCATCAACAGGTTTAAAATGCAACCGATACTTAGCTACATCATTGGCTTCAACAATGTCCTAGCTCCAACGCCGGGCGTTTCACCAAGGCTGCGTCAGAGTTAGACTCAGCCCAATATTGCTATTCAGCACAACGCCACGAAAGCACTATGGAACAAGAGTGTCATGCAAAATAACATTTCCAGTAGCCCAAATGTCAAACACTATTCCAACAAAACACCAAAGGAAATTCCAAACAAACACCAAAGGAAGAGGTATAGTAAGATAGGAACACACCAAATAAAGTCCACAGAGGCTGAACTGCCCTCAAAGCCCTCTTCAAAGCACAAACCAGCAAAAAACGCCATTCATGCACTATTTAAGCAGATACACACCTGGGGAGTTCCACCCACAAAGGGAAGCCCCCTGACGTCACTCACAACCAATCACTCGGATAACCACAAATCAAAAAGAACATCCACCCTACACTCCTTCAGCTATTTTACACTATGGGGCATTCCATCTACAAAAAAGAAAAGAGGTAAAAAACCCAAATATCAGCACTATAACTAATCCAATCAAACAACTCTAATCTGGAAAAAGCCACATATGTTGAAAAACCGCCCACAATCACCCTCATGCATAGCTTTATCCAAAGCACTACCAGCAAGCCTTCCAATCCAAAAACTCATTGAGGCTTGTTTTAAGTTGAAAAATCCAAGATTGTTCACTACAGATCAATACAGAGTCATGATTACCACCTCTAATCAAAGGGAGAATATAGTTAATAACCCAACACTTGAAATCTGTAAACACATGATTATAAAGTTTACAATGATTCACCAGAGGGGCATTAGCAATACAATGTTTCAATTTGCTACAATGCTCCAAAAGACCAATTCTTAGCTGCCGAGACAACTTCCCAATATAGCTAGTCCATAGGGAGACACAATCATATAGAGTTAGACCACAAAATCCAAAAGGCAACTAGTAATCCATCACAAACTATGCTGCCAATTTCCATATTGAAAACTCTTAGGCACCATAATCCCACATACCAAACAAGAACCACATGCCTGATGTCCAGTAAAGCACAGTTACTTACCTGTAACAGGTGATCTCTGGGAACAGCAGGAATAAGTCTTCACATTTTGGTACGTCGGTACCGACGGAGCCTGCACGGGAATGCTCCCCAGCTTCCCAAAAAGGAAAGCTTTTGGGAGCATCCCACAGCGCCTGCGCGCTGCCTTCCCGCCTTTCCTAACCGCCTCTCCTCAGTTCGAGTTTTAAAGCTGAGACAAAAAGAGAGAGAGAAAAGGAAAGATAGATAGAGAGATACAACTCCTAGGGGAGGTGGGTGGGTTGTGAAGACTTATTCCTGCTGTTCCCAGAGATCACCTGTTACAGGTAAGTAACTGTGCTATCTCCAGGAACAAAGCAGGAATGGGTCTTCACATATGGGGACTCCCTAGCTAAAGATGCCTTGGAGATCCCCAAGGTTATGAGACCCTGGGAAGGGCTCTACCTCCTCCTATGGATCTCAGGCATCCATCAAGTGAAGGAGGGTAGGAGTTGATTAAGAATGGAACAGGTGTTTGAGAACAGCCTGACCAAACAAGGCATCCCGGCGGGAGTCCTTGTCCAAGCAGTAATGGGCTGTGAAGGTATGAACCAAGGTCCAGGTGGCCGCTCGACAGATCTGGTCGATGGACACAGAATTTAGATGAGCCATAGAGGCTGCCATGGCCCTCACATTATGAGCTGTGACATGGCTCTCCAGAGAAAGGTTCTTACTCTGGTAGGCGAAAGAAATACACTGAGCAATCCAATTGGACAATGTTCTTTTAGAGACTGGAAGTCCCAGATGAGAGGGATCAAAAGCAACAAAGAGTTGGGAAGACTTTCTATGTTGCTGTGTCCTTTGTAAGTAAAAGGCAAGAGCTCTCTTACTATCCAGAGTATGAAGATTCCTCTCTGCACTTGATGCATGAGGAGCTGGAAAAAAGACAGGTAAATACACCTGTTGATTAAGATGAAAAGATGAGACCACTTTAGTCATAAAGTGTGGATTGGTCCTAAGGACTACCTTATCATGATGGAACCTTGTATAAGGTGGATTAGCCACTAAGGCCTGCAGTTCACTGATGCGGCGAGCTGAGGTGACTGCAATGAGGAAAATAACCTTCCAGGAAAGAAATTTCAAGGAGGTGGTGGCTAAGGGTTCAAAAGGTGGCTTCATGAGCTGACCAAGAACCAAATTTAAGTCCCATGCCACCGGAGGAGACCTAATGGGAGGTTTAGTTAAAGTTAGGCCTCTCATGAATCTTGCAATAAGAGGATGAGAGGAAATACGTTGTCCATTGATAGGCTTAAGAGATGCTGCAATAGCACTCAAATGGACCCTTACCGAATTCGTCTTAAGGCCTGCATTGGAAAGATGCAGGAGATATTCCAACAGAGAATTCAAAGGTAGTGCTAGAGGGTCAAGACCCTTTTCAGTACACCAAATGGAAAACCTTTTCCATTTAAAAGCATAGGAACGTCTAGTAGGTGGTTTTCTGGAAGCATGGAGGATATCCTTCACTTGCTGAGAAAGATTCCAGCCTTGAAGGTCTAGGCCTTCAGTAACCAAGCCCTGAGGTGAAGGGACTTGGGGTTTGGGTGCCACAAAGTCCCCTCCTCCTGGGACAGAAGGTCTGGAGCAGCTCCCAAGTCCAGAGAGGGGGCTTGGGAGAGATGCAGAAGTAGAGGGTACCACACTTGGCGTGGCCAGCGTGGAGCTATGAGGATCATAGATCCTTGATCCCTCTGGAGTTTGAACAGAGTCTTGGGAATCAAGGGAATGGGTGGAAAGGCATACAGGAAGCCTCGACCCCAATGAAGGAGGAAGGCATCCTTGGCCTGAACTCCCTGACACGGAATTCTGGAACAGAACCGGGGAAGTTTGGCATTCCATGGACTTGCAAAGAGGTCTATATCCGGGGTCTATATTTGTGGTCTTTTTCTGTCGTCATGTTTCTATGTTTCTATGTTGTTGTTATGGAAGGACAGACTAGATGGGCCTTGTGGTCTTTTTCTGTCGTCATGTTTCTATGTTTCTATGTTTCTATGTTGTTGTTATGGAAGGACAGACTAGATGGGCCTTGTGGTCTTTTTCTGTCGTCATGTTTCTATGTTTCTGTGTTCCCCATTCTTTGAAGATTCTGAGTACCTGATCCATGTGCAGGGACCATTCGTGTGGAAGCAGAACTCGACTGAGTCTGTCTGCCCAAGAGTTTTGGATTCCTGGGAGGTATACTGCCAGGAGATGGATTTGATGCTCTCTGGCGAAGGCCCACAATCTTTAAGCTTCGTTGCAAAGTGACAGAGAGCCAGTTCCTCCTTGCTTGTTTATGTAAAACATGGCTACTTGATTGTCCGTATGAATGAGGACTGTCTTGTAGCTGAGTAGGGTATGAAAGACCTTGAGAGCTAGAAAAACTGCTCGAAGCTCCAAGTGGTTGATATGAAAAGAGGTCTCCTGTGGGGACCAAGTGCCTTGAGTGGAGAGGTCTTGTAGATGAGCTCCCCAACCTGTTTGGGAGGCATCTGTTGTGAGGGTTGCTTGGGGCAACAACTGTTGGAAGGGGGACCCCAGCAACAGATTTTGAGTGGACATCCACCATTGGAGAGACCAAAAGAGACGTTTGGAGGTTGCTATTTGGTCTGAGAGAGCTCCTGATGCTTGAGTCCACTGGGTGGACAAAGTCCATTGAGCTGCTCTCATGTGTAGGCGAGCATAGGGTACCACATGCACTGTGGAAGCCATGTGGCCTAGCAGTTGTAGCATCTCCCGGGCAGTTAAGTGGTTCTTTGACTGAATCTGGGAGGCTAACTGCACTAGACGTTGGCAACGGGCCTGAGGAAGGTAGGCCCTTGCAGTGGTAGTATCCAACCAGGCCCCTATGAATTCTAGAGACTGAGTAGGGGTGAGCTGAGACTTTGGGAGGTTTACCACAAGTCCCAGATACTGCAGAATGCGTCTTGTGCGGTCCAGGGAAATCTGGGCCTCTGACTGAGATGGAGCTCGGATGAGCCAGTCATCCAGGTATGGGAATACAAATATTCCCAGAGTGCATAGAAATGCAGCTACTGTTGCCATGCATTTGGTGAACACTCTTGGAGCAGAGGCCAGACCAAAAGGAAGCACCCTGTATTGATAATGTTTTCCTTGGAAAAGAAAACGGAGGAATCTTCTGTGAGATGGATGGATGAGGACATGTGTGTACGCATCCTTGAGATCTAGAGAACAAAGCCAATCCTGACTTTGAAGGTATGGAAGGAGAGTGCCCAGAGAAAGCATCTTGAACTTCTCCTTGCATAGAAATTTGTTCAATTCCCTGAGATCTAATATGGGTCTGTATCCCCCTGTTTTCTTTGGAATGAGAAAATAGGGGGAGTAAAACCCTGACCCTTGTTGAAGAAGAGGAACTTCTTCTATTGCCCCTTGGGCAAGAAGGGTAGCCACCTCCTGACCTAGAAGGTCGAGAAGAGATGTTGGAGAATTGAAGTGTCTCACCATGGTGTGGGGAGGAAGGTCTGAGAAATGAAGTTTGTAGCCCTCCCTTATGATGGAGAGGGTCCACTGCTCTGATGTAATTTGCTCCCATCTGGGAGCAAAATGAGCTAACCTTCCTGGGATGGTGAGAGGCTCTGGCTGTTTTAGAGCCAGAAAGGCTAAGTTCTCTAGCATCAAGTCAAAAACCCTGAGGAGGTTGGGTCTGCTGAGTTGCAGCAGCCCCTGTAGACTTAGGCCTGGCCTGTTTAGGTTGCTGACGCTTAGTGGCAAAGCGACCTGTAGAAGATTGTTGGCCAGAAGCAGAAGGGAATCTGCCCTTTTTGAAAAAAGACTTCTTGAAGGGTTTTTTCTTGGCAGGAATGGAGGTTGACTTTGAAAGTCTATCCAGAGCAGAATTTTCTGCATCCATTTGAGTGGCTTTTATTTGCCATTCTTTGCCAAACAGGTTTTCACCTGTACAGGGAAGATTTCCTAAGCCATCTTGAACCCAGGGTTCTAAATCAGAAGCTTGGAGCCAAGCAATTCTGCGAGCAGCTATGGCAATGCCCGAAGCTCTGCTGGCACCTTCAAAGGAGTCAAAGGCTGCCCGTTGGAAAACTTTGAAATGTCTTGAGTATGCTTAAGCCAAATGAGGAATTCTTCCCTTTTATCCTCTGGAAGAAAAGGGAGGAAAGTGTGCAGTTTATCTGCAACTTCTTTTAGAAACATACCCATGTAAAGACTATAGGAGTTGATTCTGGCAATAAGCATACCGGCTTGGAAGATTTTCCTACCAAAAGCATCCAAGGGTCCTGCATTCTCTTCCTGGAGGAGCAGAAGAGTGTCTCTTTGTACTCTTTATCCTCTTCATAGCTGACTGCACCACAATGGAATGGTGAGGAAGCTGTGTTTTATGAAACCCAGGACAAGGAGGGACACGATACATAGTGTGCAATCTGCGAGAATGAGGAGAGATAGAGAGAGGAGTCTCCCAAAAGTCAATCATGTGTTCATAAAGAATCTCATGAATTGGTAAGGTGACTGCCTCTTTAGGAGCCTTAGAATAACCCAAAATATCTAATTTTTTTGCTCTAGGCTCTGATTCAGAGGTTACTGAAATAGAAAGTCCTTTAGCTACTTCTCTTATGAAGTCTTGAAAGGACAAGTCCTCTGGAGGAGACATTCTTCTTTTTGGAGAAGAAGGCTCTTCAGGAAGGGCTATGGATACTTCGGCAGACTCCTCTGATGTATCAGAATCATCAGAGGAATCAAAGTACCGTCTGTCAGGGTGCTCTTCTAAAGCTCGGTACGCGTATCGAGCGGTATCGACATCGGGCGTCATCGGTACCGGCTCGGTACTGATGAGCAGCCCTGGACAGGGAACCGCTGCAGTCGGTATCCTGGTCGATGCCGATGCAGTCGGTACCGGTACCGGCGCTGGTGCCGGTAGCCGAGTCGATACCGACAACGGAGTTTGTTGTGGTATCAGCGGCGTCGCAGCTTGAATGAAGGCACTGATAGCCTGCTGCATGGATAAAACATTCTGATCCATCGACGCCATGAATGCCTGGAATTCGGTACCAGAAGGTTGTGCCGGTACCCCAGAGCATTCTAACAGGTGATCGGTCGAGGCCGTGCCATCGATGTCAACCTGTAACCCCATAGGTGGAGCTTTGGAAGCCGGAGCTTCCCGCCGGGGTTGTTTTGCCGGTGCAGGATCCTCGAGGGCAAGCCCGGAGGCATCTCGATGCTTAGAGGGAGATCTACCCTTCGAGGACCGGCTGGATTTATGTTTGGTTACCTGAGATCCATGGGAGGAAGAAGCAGCCCTGGAAGACGTCGATGCCACCGAAGCTGCATCAGCGGGAAACAGCACATGGAGCTTAGCTGCTCGGTTCTGTAAACCCCGTTTAGACATCAAAGAGCAGGACGGACAATCCGAAATGGAGTGTTCAGGACCCAAACATTTAAGACACCATTCATGGGTGTCCGTAACAGAAATAGTACCACTGCACTTAGTGCATTTCTTAAAGCCCGAGGCTGGCTTTTCCATGAGGAAAAAGTTCTTGTGAGGCCTAAGGCCCAAAGAAGAAAAATACACTAAGTGAGAGAAAAAATATATAGTTTTATTTTTTTGTTTTTTTTTTTAAAGAAAAGAAAGAAAAGACCGGCGGTACCGGTCCGGAGTCAGGGGAGGCAGACACGCGACCAAAGAAATAAAATAAAACAAAGAACTTCTTCAGCGGTGACAGGACTCGACCTGCTGGCTCCGCGGCAAAGAAGAACTGAGGAGAGGAGGTTAGGAAAGGCAGGAAGGCAGCGCGCAGGCGCTGTGGGATGCTCCCAAAAGCTTTCCTTTTTGGGAAGCTGGGGAGCATTCCCGCGCAGGCTCCGTCGGTACCGACGTACCCATATGTGAAGACTCATTCCTGCTTGTTCCTGGAGATCTGGAGATACCTCACACACCTTCCTAGGGACAGCTGGACTTTACAAATCATGTAAATTGTGGCCCCGGGAAAAAACAAGTCAGGGGACAAAATCCCTCAAACCAGATATAGTCCAAACAATATTAAAATGGGAATGAATGATAAAATGCAGATGTCGACTCAAAAGGTATGTACTTGAGAGTACTCGTTTACAAGCCTTCCTAACAACATCAGATGGATGCCCACATTCATTAAACACCAAAGCCAGTTTTTCAGATTGTTTCTTAAAATCTACCAATGAACTACAATTTCTTTGGTAACATAACTACTGAGAAAAAGGCAGTCCATTCTTCAAAGGGATAGGATGTGCACTATCATAATGTAAAAAATTATTCCTATCAGTAGGCTTCTTTATATACTGATGTTTGAAAACCTAATGGATCCTTTTGAACATGAACATCCAAAAGAGAGTTAGCAAATCTTTCATATGTGATGGAAAACTGAATATGAGGATCTAAATGATTCAACCAATGATGAAACTGCAACAAATCCTCTTCTGTACCTGACCATAAGGCAAACACATTGTCAATATACTTAGCCGACATACATAGGAAAGGTAAACCAGAATATCAGGAGCCCATGTAGACTCAAACAAGCCATATACAAATTAGCCACCGCCAGTGCCATCGTGACACCCATAGCTACACCAAAGCATTGCAGGCATATTCTAATAAAGAAGCTCGATGAAGATCTGACCTATTAAGATGATTCCACATTTGGGTAAGCACAGTCCAAGACAGTCTCTTCAACAACATCAGTAGAAAAAAATGGTAGGTTCCTTCAAAAGATCTTGAACATCTCTCTCAGAATAACACAGGGTATCCTGCCATAAGGGTTTCACAGATTCCATGGATGCAATCCTTTTACAAAAATAAACCTCAAAGCTACTGGTAAAAAGCAAATCAAAATATACAAACCAGAGCTTAAATAAAATGCAATAAGATACTGGAAATGTTGCAAAATATTTCAAATCGTTCCACACTTAATCCATGGAGAAAAAAAAAAAGACCTCCGAACAACAAATCAGCAAGCCGACTCAATGGCTCAGTGAAAATGCAGCTGACATGTATAATGGCCAAACATCTGTTCAAAAAGCTGCTCAGACCATACCATCACTGGTCAAAAAAACTGCATATGGACTATTAACATTAAATAAATTATGTAATTTGTATACACTCTCAATCATGCATAAATCTCAATATTATATGCACAGATTGTGCATTAAGCGTAGTCACTAAGGACAACAAAACAGGGGCAATGCAAATGAGAGCATCAATAGGCTGAAAATGCAACCAATACTTAGCAACATCATGGGCTTCAACAACTGGGTTTTTTTCCCCTCTTCTTTTTGGTAGATGGATTGCCCCATGGTGTAAAATAGCTGAAGGAGCGAAGGGTTGGATTTTCTGTTTGATTTGTGGTTACCTGAGTGATTGGTTGTGAGTGCTGACGTCAGGGGGCTTCCTTTTGTGGGAGGGACTCCCTGGGTATGTATCTGCTCAAACAGCACACGCATGACGTTTTTCGCAGATTGTGTTTTGAAGAAGGCTTTGAGGGCGGTTCATCCTCTATGGACATTTATTTGGTGTGTCCCTATCTTATTATATCTCTTCTTTTGGTGTTTTGCTGTGATAGTTTTTGAAATTTGGGCTTTTTCATGACTCTTGTTTTTATTTTTCCATAGAGCTTTAGTGGTGTTGTGTTGACTAGCAACATTGGGCTGAGTCTAACTCCCTGATGTAGCCTTGGTGAAATGCCCGGCATTGGAGCTAGGACACTGTTGAAGCCCATGACGTAACTAAGTATTGGTTGCATTTTCAGCCCATAGATCGATTTTTTTTCACCATCAAAATATAGAAAGACTAGGGGACATGCAATGAAGCTACAGGGTAACTAACCTATATAAGACTAATAAAAGAAAATCGTTTTTCACTCAACGTGTAATCAAACTCTGGAATTCATTACTGGAGGATGTAGTAAAAGCCGTTAGTGTAGCTGGGTTTAAAAAAAGGTTTGGACAAGTTCCTGGAGGAAAATTTCCATAAACCATTATTAAAGGGGACCTGGGATATCCACTGCTTGCCCCAATACAAGCATTGTGGAACCTGTGTCTTTTAGGGAAACTGCTAGGTACTTGTGACCAAGATTGGCCACTGTTAGAAATAGGATACTGGACTTGATGGACCTTGGTCTGACCCAGTATGGCATATCTTATGTTCAATGCCTCTGCTTTCTTGTCCTTGGTGACTATTGAGATTCATGCATGATTGAGAGCATATAAGAATTACATAATTTATTTAATGTTAATAGTCCATGTGGAGTTATTTTGACCAGTGATGGTATGGTCTGAGCAGCTTTTTCAGCCAATGTTGGTTTGTTATACTGATGTCTTTTTCCCATGGATTAAGTGTGGAATGATTGAAACATTTTGCAACATTTCCAGTACCTTATTGCATTTTATTTAAGCTTCCATGGATCAAGTTTGTATATTTCGATTTACACCAGATTTATGCCATATATTAAAGCTGTATGTATGATAGAAACAGAAGCATGACAGCAGAAAAATACCATATGGCCTATCTAATCTGCCCTTCCAAATCAACTACTATAGTCCCCTTTTTTCCTTTAGGGATCTTCTGTATTTGTCCTATGCTTTCTTGAAAACAGATACTGTCCTCACCTCTACTACTTTCACTGGGAGACTATTCCATGCATCTACCACTCTTTCCATAAAGAAATATTTCTGCATATTACTCCTGAGTCGATCCCCTTTCATCCTGATCCTATGTCCCCTTGTTGCAGAGCTTTTTCAGTCAAAAGATGCTCTCCTCTTGTGCATTTATGCCACAGAGGTATTTAAACGTCTATCATATCACCTCTATACTGCCTTTCCCCTAACATATACATATTTAAATCTTTGAGCCTGTCCCCATATGCTTTATAACGAAGACCACTAACCATTTTAGTAGCCACCCTCTACACTGACTCTGTCCTGTTTATATCCTTCTGAAGGTGTGGTCTCCAGAATTGCAAACAATACTCCAAATAAGATCGCATCAGACACTTATACAGAGGCACTATCACCTCCTTTTTTCTGCTGGCCATTCCTCTTCCTATGCTCCCCAAGCATCCTTCTGGCAGCCTCTCTTCTACCGCACCATGAACAGGTAGAACCTCTGAGAATGCTATAGTATTGACAACGCGTTTAAAGTCTCTACCAAAATTTGGAAATGTCTGCACTGTAGTGGTAAAGTTTCTAGCCAGATCATTTGTTCCCAGATGGATAACATCAAATTTAGAATCCTCACTTTCTTCATCTTATTTATTTAAAACATTTCTAGTCCATATTATCTAAATTCCTAGGTGGGTTACAGCCTTATACACAAAGTTACACACAAACAAATCAACTCAAAAATTCTGTTAAAAACACCACATCTTCCTCCCACATAACAAATCAGCCTACCACAGTAAAAGCTAACCTAAAAAAAGTAGGTCTTTAGCTTCTGAAATAAAAGAATGTATGAAATTATTCTGAACTCAGCAGGTAAAGAATTCCACAAATGAGGAGCAGCAACAAAAAATGCATGACAGTTGGCTGAAGATCTTGTTAGGCACTTGACCACGTTCTGACCCTGGAAGAGTGTGCCCAAGTTAATGCTTCTGATAAAGGAGTCTCCTAATAGTAAGAATTTTCTGTTTTGAGATTTCTTGACAATGCCTGGGGCATTTCTGGTACACATGGTATTGTTCTCCTTGTCTAAAGCCACTCCAGTTTCCATTAATGGGCCATCCCCATTTACCAAAGCAGAGAGGGCATTATGCAGGGGTAAACGATGGCACCAAAAGTTATTTTTGATAATGCATAAGATGGCACCACTTCTCTCTTTTGTGGTTTACAGTAACCAATACTAGGAAAATTTTGTGTGAATGGAGTTCATGAAATTTTACTTGACTTTTGTGTATTAATATTTTAATGTTTTGTATGTTTTTGTATTAGATATATTTAATTATTTGTTTTCTATGAAGAATCCCTCAAAATGTTCATTGCTACCACCTAGGACTTCTGTGATGAGCAGGTTTATAAATATTTACTTATAAATTTAAAATATTTACAGCCCACCGATTCAGCGTCCTCAGTGAGTAACAATTAAAAGATTCATGATTTACTAATAATGCACAGACATGAAGCAAAAATAAAACACACAGCAATAAAATAAATTACATAAAAACTACTTAATTGAGAACAGGACAGGAAACTAATCCACATGCAATTCTAATGCCATGTGAACATAAAGAGAGAAGAGTGTCTCAATTTGACCACTGCAGAAAGTAACTCAGAAGTTGATGAGTCTGCATATGAAAGCAATATTGAAGAAAGTGGAACAGTAATGGATAAAAATTAGGCTTAGTTCATCCAGCAAAGGATAAACTTTGAAGGATTTTCAATAAAGACTTTTTACACATACGTATGTGGTGTGACCATTCTCCACCGCTCTTTGTGGACTTGTTTGTGCTCTGCGGAGGTCTTCCTCCTGTTATTTTTTCCTGCCTTAGTTTATCCAACAACCCAAACTTTTACACACCCACAAGGGGCTGTAATACAAACCACTGTACAGTTACTTTTATGCACAAAGCTGGGAAGAGTGAAATTAGTTAAAGGCATGCACACTGTACACTTACTAACCCCTCCTGAAGGATTCAACAAGTATTTTTAATAGCTAAAGAGAAAAGGTGGTGGCAGTTGATGTGGTAGAAAAATCAAACCACTTTACCTTAATACCTATCATGCATTTTGCTTCGACTGGGAAAACTGGAAGCTCTTCATTCTTCTCCAGCGTCTTATAGATCCTTTTAAAATTGATTACATCATCTGGCCCAATCAAGAGCAAGCTAAGGCCTTGAGCTGTGGCTCGGGCAGTTCTTCCACTTCGGTGAACATAGGTCTCGGAGGTCCGTGGAACCTGTAAACAAATCCAGATTGTCTTGACACTCCATCACGCACTGACACAAAAGGAATCTCAAATCCACAATTAGAAAGCCTTTTTCACTACATGCAAAGCAGCTTCTAAAGAGGTCTACCACTAAAGGAAGCATGAACACTCATTTCCAGTATACTGAGCAAGCCATAGAATCACAGGTCACAGCTCTGAGGGACTTCAGTCTCTGCAGTACAGCAGTGAGCAAGTCCATGTAGCATATAGAAACATGGAACATGAGAAAATGATCAAAAGAAGGAAACATTACATATCTGATCATTTTCTTTTCTTGAATCCTGATAGAACAGTCAAGAGTGGGTTATGCTCCCTAGCAAGCAAGTGGTGGCAGACTAGGGCAACTTTCAGGGATGTCATTACTTGGTATATCCTCTTGTGCAGCACTGGGAGAAGCCAGTATAGCACTTCCCAAGCAGTAAACAAAACTGAAAATCAAAACAACTCAAACTACAAACGTTATTATCTCACAACTGTAATTTGAAACAGTCATTCCAGAGCATCCTGTTAGACCAGTCCAGACAAGTGGGTTATGCCCCCCTGCCAGCAGATGGAGAGAGAAATGATTAGAACGTCAGTGACATCATCACTGTTACTAAATCTGGTGCAGCTAGGGGCAACTTCCAGTTCTTTCCCTATCTCCAGCAGATGGTGGACATGTATTAGTGCAGTGAAGCTCATGGGCTCCTGGCAGCCACCCCGAAGGGCGCCTTCCAGTAGAGCCCAGTTGGTGGAGTTCTCCAGGACGTATTTTAGAATACCTCCCTCTGGAATTTTGGAAAGAGTAATTAGGCCTTACCTGCTAATTAGCATTCCTGAAGGAACTCAAGTCCAGTCCCTTTCCTCAGGGTTGTGCTCCCCTTCCAGCAGCTTGGAGACCGAGCACGTCATCTTTTTGATGACAATGGGGTGTAACTACCACTGGCACCTCCCACCAGCTCCAGTATCCTACTGACAAAGCAGACTTAATGGAGAGACAATTAAGCAGAAAAACAAACAAACCAAGTAACTATATCTAATTGAACAAACTCCCCAAATAGCACTTCCACCCTCCCCTGGAAAAGACTTCCCAAGGCGGAGGCGGCGGCTTACCTGACACGCAACTTGCCCTGAAACCTTGAGTTCCAAGGGCCTCCAGTCACGCTATTCCGCCATGCCACTGGAAATCCTTGGAAAGGAGCTTCTGCCACATTTCTTCTTCTCTTGAGTATCATCGCTTTGGGCTGGTGACACCTCATCCATACTGAAACATAAATCTGGGCGGGATCAGGGACTGGACTGGAGTTCCTTCAGGAATGCTAATTAGCAGGTAAGGCCTAATTACTCTTTCCTAAGCATCCCTCCAGTCCAGTCCAGTCCCTTTCCTCTGGGATGTAACAGCAGTTCAAGCCTGGGAAGGGCCTGCAAGACCAGACCAAAGCACCGCTCCCCCAAACTCGGCATCTCCTACCGCCTGAACATCCAAGCAATAATGCTTGGCAAAAGTATGCAGAGAGGTCCAAGAAGCCGCCCTACAGATATCCAGTGGCGGGACCAGACTGAACTCCGCCCACAAGGCCGCTTGGGCTCGTGTAGTGTGAGACTGGAAATCTACCATAAACGGGTCTCCCTCTCAGAATGTATGCCGAAGCAATGGCCTCCCTAATCCATCTGGAAATGGAAGCCTTGGCCGCCGCCTCCCCCCTACATGGTCCCCCAAACAAGATAAAACAACCCTTCCAATTTGAGAATGTCACCTCAGGGTGTCTCCTCAGCATCCTGCGAACATCCACTACGGCACAGTCGAGCAACGGGAGGCTCCTGTCCCTCCTTGGGAAGGAAGGAAGGAAGGAAGGAAGAGACACTGGCTGATTGACATGAAAAGGTGAGACCATTTTGGGCAGGAAGGAAGGCACTGTCGGCAAGACTACCTTCTCTTTGAAGGAGGACAGAAACGGAGGGCGACACGGAAGAGCCTGAAGTTCCGAAATGTGTCTAGCTGAACAGATAGCGATGAGAAATACGGTTTTAAGAGTCAGGTCCTTCAGAGTGGCATGCCCTACCAGCTCATAGGGTTCCCCCGCTAGAGCATCCAATACCAGATTGAGTCCCAGGGAGGGACCGACGACCACTATTGTGGGCACAAGCGCCTCACCGCTCTCAGGTACTGCCCAACATCCGGATGCTCTCCTAAGGTCTTACCTCGAATCTTACCCTGGTAACAAGAAATCGCTGCCAACTGTACCCGCAAAGAGTTGGCCGCAAGGCCTCTCTAATCCTGCCTGTAAAAAGTCTAAAACCTCTGGAACCGAAACTGCCATAGGCTTCTTTTCCTGGGCTGCACACCAGCCCTCAAAGATGCGTCAGACTCACATAGAAGAGGAAGGTGGTGCGCTTCCGAGTGTTCAGTAAGGTCACTATCACCGCCGCAGAATAGGCTTGCTTTCGCAGCCTTGCTCTTTCAAGAGCCAAGCCGTAAGCGAGAATCGATCCACCTGCGGCATCCGAACTGGGCGCTGTGCCAGATCGTCCCTCACCGGAAGCCGCCAGGGGCGATCTACCAGCAGTCGCATAAGGTTGGCATACCACGGATGCCATGGCCAGTCTGGGGCTATTAGAACAACCAACCCTCGGTGGGTCTCTACTTGTTGGAGGATCCTGCCTATGAGGGCACACGGAGGAAACACATACAGGAGCCCCTCCGTGGGCCACTTCTGAACTAGTGCGTCCAGGCCCTCCGACATTCTTTCCTTTCTTCTGCTGAAGAAGCGGCTTGCCTTGGCCGACCCCCAGCTTGCCATGAGGTCCATGATGGAAGACCCCCATCGGTTCACGACCTGCTCGAACCCTTCCTGGCAGAGCTCCCATTCGCTGTGATATACCATGAACCAGCTCAGGTAGTCCGCTGTGACCTTTTCTACTCCAGCTACATGTGCCAGACAAGGTCTGCAGATAGGCTTCAGCCCAATCCAGCAGAATCTCTGCTTCCTCCTCCAAGGAAGGACTGCTCATGCCACCCTGACGGTTGATATAGGCACCATGGTCACGTTGTCTGAGAGAACATGGACCGCTTTTTGATGGATCCAGCTCTTGAACAATCTGAGCGCTAGCGCCACCGTTCGCATTTCCAACTGGTTTATGGACCACTGGGTTTCCAGGGGACTCCAGTGACCCTGGGGCAAAGTGTTCTTCGCAGTGAGCCCCCCAACCTCCCAGGCTGGCATCCGTCATCAGCTGAATCCACTGAGGGGACTCGAAGGGCATGCCTTGCTCCAGACTGCCTGGCTGAAGCCACCACTCCAGGGCCCTCCTGGACACAGGGGGAAAGGGTAGCACCGTGGACAAGGGTCGACACTGATGAGACCAGCGACAGAGAAGAGACCACTGAAGAGGCCTCATGTGGGCCCTCGCCCAGGGCACTAGTTCGACTGTCGCTGCCATGGTCCCCAGAATCTGGAAATAATGCCAAGCGGAGGGCACCCTCCTGGCTAGGAAATGGCGCACCAGATGCCGTAACTCCCTCGCTCTCTGAACCGGCAAGAACACCCTGCCTCTGTGGGTGTTGAACCTTGCCCCAAGATACTCGATCTCCTGAGAGGGAACCAATCTGCTCTTGGTCAAAATTAATCACCCACCCTAGACTCCTCAGGAGATCAACCACCCTGGCCATTGCCTTTACACTTTCCTCCTTGGACTTGGCACGAATCAACTAGTCATTGAGGTACGTGTGGACTAGAACTCCTTCATTGCGTAGCGCCTTGGCCACCACGACCATGACCTTGGTAAAGCTATGAGGAGCTATTGCCAGACCCAACAGTAATGCCTGAAATTGGAAGTATCCCATTGGTACCGCAAAGCGCAAAAACTGCTGATGCGATGCATGGATGGTACTAAGAAGATACGCCTCGGTGAGGTCGAGGGACATTAGAAACTCTCCGTGTCACACTGCCACCATCATGGACCTCAGGGTCTCCATGTGAAAATGAGGTACCTAGAGACAACGGTTGACATGCTCCAGGTCGAGAATCGGGCAAAATGAACCCTCCTTTTTGGGTAGTACAAAATAAATAGAGTACCGACCGCAGCCGTACTGGTCTCTGGGAACTGGCATGACCGACCCAGGAACAGAAGCTGCGCTAGAGTTTTCTTCACCGCTGCGGTCTTGACTGGAGATCTGCATGGGGACTGCACGAACGATGGAGGGATTGGTCTTGCAAGTTCAAGGGCATACCCTTCTCGAACAACCTCTAGAACCCACTGATCAGAAGTGACCTGGGCCCAGGAGAAGAATTGCCGCTGGTAGCCCCCCCACTGGCAGAAATCCCGCCCGGGCCCCCATTACTTCATTGCGGCTTCCTAGGGCCAGAGGAGGAGGCACCAAAGCCCCTTCCTGCCCCTCAAAATCCCCATAAGCCCTGCCCTTTAGAGGAGAAGCATCCCCTATGAAAGGGCGCCAAACGAGCCAGCCGAAACTTCCAGGCCTCACGCGGCTGAGATCGCACAAGCATGGGGTTGCGATTCTGTTTCGGCCTATCCTCCGGGAGCCTGCCTCCCTTAGATTCTCCCAGCTCCTTCACCAATTTGTCCAGATCCTCTCCGAAGAGTAACTTTCCCTTAAAGGGGAGTCTGCCGAAGCGGGCCTTAGAAGAACAGTCTGCCACCAAATTGCGGAGCCAAAAAGTAATGACAGGCCATCATCACAGAAGCCATGCTCTTCACCAGGCTCCTGAAGAGATCATAATGGCTATCAGCGAGGTAGGCTGTCCCCGACTCAATTCTTGCTGCCTCCCTAGCCAAGCCCCTCGGAAGGTCACCGGGCAGCTGAAGCTGCTGAGACCAACGCAGGCAAACCTTGGCCACCCAAGCCCCACACACAGATGTCTGGAGAGCCAGGGCATTGATGTCAAAGGCCTGCTTTAATAAAGCGTCTAACTTCCTGTCCTGTGCATCTTTGCACTGCCCTCAACTGGGATGGTTGTCTTCTTGGTTACTGCCGAGACGGTGGTGTCCACCCTAGGGAACCGAAATAAATCTCTTTCTCCTGCTTCGGCAATGGGTACAACCATGACATAGATCATACCCCCCTTAAACTGTACTACGGCTGGTTCCACTCTTCTTGGATCATTTGCCTCACCACTCGGTGAACCGGGAACACTTTCTGCGACTTCCTAACCGCCTGAATCAAAGGGTCCTCTAGTCTAAAGCATCCTCTTCCACTGGAACGCCTGTGGAGATATTGAGGACCTTTAGGGACTCACTGATCAAAGCTGGCAACTTCTCCTGGTGGAAGACCTGAAGAATCCTGGCTTGATGCTCTGGAATCTCACCCTCTTCGAGCTCCTCCTCGTCCTCCCCCCATCTCCTGATCCGAGGGCTCCCCTTCCAGAGCCTCAGATAGAGTGGAGTGGCAAGCTCCCTCTTCTGCCAACCTTGTCCTTTTCAGTGGGACCTCTGCGTCTCCCGGCTCCCTGGGTTCCGCCCTTCGCTTTGGTTGGCACTTCTGCTCCACCACCTGATTGTGCGCTCCCTGTTGTCACAGTCAGAATGCCCTATGCAGCAACACCACAAATTCTGGCGAAACCCCACCACGCTCACACATCTTTTCTATGAGTCACTTATCACAGCATATTACTTTGCAGATAATATGTTCATGGTAGCCTTCACCAATTCACGAGCCCCCAATCTCTCTTCACCTAATAACTGTCTAGCTGCAATATCCACCGGGTGAGACTTAATACCTCTAAGACCTTTGCCACCTGGCTCACTAGCAGCACTACTGTTCCCTCACTTTTCCCCATCCTGGATGGCCAATCGATTCAGCTCTCTCCCTACCTGAAGCAGCTTGGATGTTTTTCTTGACTGTGAACGGTCCTTCAAAAAACAAAAGTTAGTCACGTAGTCCACTCCTCATTTCATGTATTGTGTCAATTCAGAGGACTTCATCACTTTCTGGATCCCGTAGCCCAGCACACACTTGCCCTCAGTTATAATATTTAGCGCCTAGAGTATTGTAATCCTGTCTATGCTGGACTTCCCCAATCTGAACTGAAACGACTGCATACCATAAAAAACATCACAGTCCGTATCCTCTGCTGTTCAGTTCAGGAAACTTTGACCACATTACCCTGCTTCTATTTTGACAATACTGGCTTCCTGTCCGTTATTGCACTAATTTCAAAATTCTCACCCTGACCCACAAGGGTTACAAACACTCCACCTACTTATCCTCTGATTTCCTTCCGTGCCCCAGTGCCCCAGCTAGAGCCCTGTGCTCAATTTATGACAATCGGATGGATGCTCCCTCCACCTCCCAGGCTAGGCCAGAAACCACCAGGTTGTGGTTGTCTTTTTCTTAGCTCCCATTCTTTGAAACACTCTCCCCATTGCCCTGTGCACCAAACCAACCTACAAATCTTTCAAACTGGCATTGAAAACACATGTTTAGTGAGACGTTCCAGGGTGAACCATACATAGTGTGATGGTGGGCCAGCATCTGCAACCTGTAACTCGTAACCCTTAGTCTGTAATCACTTCTCTTACTATTGCTGTCCTTTACCATTCCTATTTCTTTCATTTTAGATTGTAGTTCCTTTCCTGTATCTTCAAGCTTATAAAACTTTTATTGTAAACCGCTCTGCTGCAGATTGAAGGGTGGTATATGAAATCAAAATAAACTATCCCTACTTCCTTAGACTCAGCCTCTGGAGAAAAAGGATTTCTCTTCTGAATCCCAGACAACCGCTGTAGGTTATCAGACTGGGCTCCCAGAGGAATGGAAGGGCAAAGCAGGAGGGCGTAGCCTCCTTGCTGCTAGCAACAGAGGTACTTGAAGGCTCCAAGTAACCCTTAGGGGAGGCATGCTTCTCAGATCTTGCAAAGGGGGCTGCCGAGCAGCTAGTAAGGACTGAAAACAACCCATGAGCCATTTTGGAAGCTGCTGCACAAGCTGAAGAGCCCAAGAGGGCTTTCAGGAGCCCATGGGCTTGAGGTTGCAGCTGCCCACCACATCCCTCTCTGCAGGGCCCATGTCACTACTTGAAATAGCCACAGAGCCCGCTAATAAGAAAAAGACAGGGGTAGCACAGCAAAGGAACTAAACATGGCATCAGGCCATAGGCCCCTTGTGAAGGGTCCCAAACATGCCAAAAACACATGCCCCCAAGGAATCCTACTGAATCCCAGACAAAAGACTGCAGTCATGGGAGAAATCACTAAAGGTCACAGGCTGCCTTGGGTCAACTGGGGAAACCTGAGAAGGGCCATCCCAGCAGTCCTAAGAAACCTAGCTGCCAGACAAAATGAAAGGATTTTTTTTTAATGCAATTCAAAATTTAGAGGTGCTTTATTGCAAGCAGCAAGAGAGTCAAATACAGCCCCCATTTAAATCAACGGGGAAACAAAACGTTTCAGAAAAAAAAGACATTCAGCAATCACATAGAGGACAGAAAGAGGTAAGGAGGACCTAGGCCTAAAATTACCACTCCTCAGGGCCCCAAGTGTCTACTCTCCAGCCCACCAGGCATTAGGAACCCATGGGTAGCATCACTGGACATAGGACAAGCTGTCAGCTGAAGGAGACAGGAGCATACCCAAGCTCTGAGCAAATGTTGGGCCTACTAGTCTCATGCACACAGGTAATAGGACCATTGTCTAAGTCAGGGGAGACAGATTTATCTGCACTGCTACACCAATCCACACACCTTTCCACCTGGTGGAGACAGACAATACTGACTTATCTCAGTGCTACGCCAGAAGATATAACAAGTATTGACACCACTGAAAGTTGCTGTAGTCTGCCTCCACCTACTGACTGGGGAGCATAACCCACTCATCTGGATAGGTCCATCAGGATAAGGAATGGCCCATTTGGGTATATACTCTGTGAACTGCTACACAATAATCCCCGAAAGCTCTTGCCCAAGCTAAAGGCTTCAATGGCCAATTACCTGGTAGTGAATGACATGCTGCACATTTGGGATGTCCAGACCACGGGCAGCAACATCGGTTGTCAGCAGAACACAGCTGAAACAGAAAAGAAAATTCTCTCTTTAGCATCTCCTTGCAATTTTTTTCATTTAATTCAAAAGGAAGTCATCCTGTCTACGGTGGATAATGCTATAACATTTTCCCACCTTCCTCAGCAAGAATGCACTGACTATCTATTACCTTCCAGAGAATAAGTTGGTTTCTAATTCCAAATGCTGGTGGGTGAAGGGCATGAGCTGCAGCAGAATTAAAGGCATCACACTGCCAAGAAACGTGAAAGCAAGAAGAAAGCTGGAATCTACACAAGATGTCACCCCTGCACGAAAAGCTGTAGAATTTGACAGCCAAGAATCTGCTGTGTGCACTTCCAAGAAAATCTGATGAATAGCAACAGGGGGAGGAGGAGGAGAAAGAGCAAGTGTGGCTGCATTTTCTTTTTCACACAAAGAGATAGGAACTTCACACTTTCACTGCAATTTATGCTTTCAGGAAACACTTTTTCAGATATACCTCCCACAGAATTTCAGGTGCACAGAAGCGACATACTGTTCTACTGTGCCAATTAACTCACAGACAACATACTCCTATCAAAATGTTCCCTCTGCTCTCCAATCAAAGTTCTTCCCATTGGCAGGATATGTCATACTATAATACAGTATAAACTAACTTCACTATAACACAACACAAAAAACCAACTTACTTTTCTCGTTCAGCAAACCTTTCCAAGTTCTTTAACCTTTGCTTCTGGTGCATGTTGGCATGCAAAGGAAGTGGATTACAATCCAGTAAGGTGAGGAGTCCATTAAGCCGCTTTATACAGTCGATACTGTTTGCAAAAACCATTGTCCTTCCTGGGTACTGAAGGAGGAAATAATAGAGGTAGAAGTCTTTATCATCCCTCTCACAGTGAATAAGTGTCTCCGTCAGAGTCTCCACAGTGGCCTCTTTTCGAGTCAAATCGATCACTTTTGGTTTGCCCCTCACACCAATTTTTTGCATCAACTCATCAAGCTTTGATACCTTGTCCATCTTCTTGACATTTTTCTTTTGCAGAATCCGTATGGGAGCCTGGTGCACCAGTGTCAAGGTGGCAGAAAATACAAAGGTCTGCCTTTTTGGATTAAACTGTGCATCATTCAGCATCTCCAGCAGCTGAGACAGTTCTACAAAATGCCCTCGTTCCACCATTCGGTCTGCTTCATCGATCACAAGGCATCTGCCAAATTACAAACAGCATGCAGAAGTTAGTAAAACGCCCACCAACTGTTACAGAAGCTTATCCATCAGCTTCTATACAGGATGTTCAAATTGTAGGCAGCAAGAGCAATAGTAGTATGAATTTCTACAATGCATTTTCTCCAAACAAGATCCCAGTGAGCTTCAAAAAGATTAATACGGTCCCCTCTGGGGTGGAGGACCAGATAACATTTCTGATACTTGGACTGAATAAATGCTTCTAAAAGGGGAGAAATAGTAGAAAGAATCATGCTCTTGCTTTAAATCAACTGCATACAACGAAAACAAAAATTGTTAGGTGATTTCCTCAAAGTCAAAACCAGATCTCATGACTTCTCTTCATTGTAGTGGAATATTCTAATCAACAGGTCACACCACCTGTTCTGTAAGGTTATGATGTACATTGTTTGAAAGATACACCATCTTAAGAGAGTTATAATACTATAAATAGTAATTATTTCTTTTCATCCACCTGAACAGAACCTCTCCCTTTATCCATCTGCCTTGGAGAATTATCATGCATGGCCTGCAACAACATGACATCTTCCCCGTTCTGTGTAAGGACCAGACACTCGTTGACTCCCTGGGCAACTTCTGATGCCTCTCTTACCAACTCCTAAGATGTTAAGGGGAGATGGGCCACATCTGGTCACTGTAAAAACAATTCCTGGCTCCATCTTGCCTCTCAAGAATCACGCATGCTCTTTCAGCAGCAGTCTGAGCTTAAACTAGTCATGGGATCAAGATTCTGACAGAAATGCTGCACTTTTCCGCTTGACAGCATACAGCACCAACTACTGAGCATGCAGGCTGCCCTCCCCCCCCCCATCTCCACAAATCTTTGTCCTGCCTGCAGCCTTCTGGCAATGCATTTTCAAGTTAATCAGCAATTGTGCATAATTCGGTTCTCAATGCGTTGGCGGCTTTTACCTCAGCTGACGGAAATTGGAGAGGTGAGGATGCTTTTCCTTTATCAATTCCCACAGGCGGCCTGGCGTTGCTATCACAATTTCCGGCCTGCGATTCAGTACCCTGTGCTGTTTCTGAGGTGCCATTCCACCCACCACAATGGCAGTTTTAATACCTAGGATACAAGAGTAAAACAAAGCTTAAGGTTATGTAGCACATACAATGTCCAAATGCCAACAGAGCCTTCCTAAAATTTTACACACATTTTACCAACATAAATCAATCATTTATAAAATATTTCAAGCCAGTCATCATAAAAGTTGGCTATGACACATCCTGAAAGAGACATTTCCCCCCCCGGTCCCATTTTGGAGAGTTTAGGTAGTTCAGTACCATGCCAACATAGCCACCCTTTTAAGGCAATTGGCCTCAAATGTCTCTTTAAAGGCCCCATGCTATATTCAGGGTTTTTATGATATGGTGTCCATTACAGTGGAAAGTGTCAGATGTCTACTGCCAGTCAGAAGGTCCCACTGTCTGTACTCCTCTGCATATGCACCACTCAACACAATTTAATATCTTCAGGGAGAATGCTCATAGTTTCATTTTGAGCTGAATGTCGCAAATAATAAAATCATATCCATGAGCCTTGAATCTTAAAGCCCTCTGTTCCACAGAAAAAAATCAAAAATCTCATCTCCCTGACAGATCTTGTAATGTTGGTGTTCATAGACACTACATGTAAAAAGAGAAAATTAGAGCTTACCTGCTAATTAACTTTCATGGAGTCCCTCCAATCCAGCCCAGACAAGCGAGTTGTGTCCACCCACCAGCAGCTGGAGAGTGAATATGCAAATTTTTCAGTGACATCACCCTATAATCCCAGAGGACCTTCCCTCCTGTCACCAGTATCACACTGGCAAAGCAGTCTGAAATAACGCTACCAAAAACCTTACACCAACAATGGAACTCAGAAGAGCAGCAGGAACTGTTTGGCTATCATTCAACCAACCAGCCCCTAATGCCAAAAATATAACTGAACAAAATCAATCATATTGACAAAGCTGCTTTTTTTTTTTTTTTTTTAACCTCCAAGCCCCACAGTAGGATAGAACACCTAACTCCCGGCTACAGGGCATAGCTCTTTATCCTGCGCCAAGGACCTCTCTGTCACAGACATACCCCGGTCAGCTTGCGGCTCTGAACAGATAGAATCTCCCCCAGTGGGTTCTGAACTGGACTGGAAGGTAAGCTCTAATTTTCCCTTCATCCACATCCCTCCTATCCAGTCCAGGCAAGCGGAATGTACTGCAGCAGTACCTAACCATGGGAGGGACCCACAAGACCCACCCATAACACCTGAGCACCAAAACGCACCTCCTGCCCTGCTTGCACATCCAGATGGTAATGTTTCACGAACATATGCAATGAGGACCACATCGCAGCCTGACAGATGTCCCCCGCAGGTACCAAATGGACCTCCACTCATGAGGCGGCCTGAGATCTTGTGGAATGTGCTCGCAGTTCCACTGAGACTGCTCTGCGTTTAAGCATATAAACCGAGGCAATAGCCTCCTTAGTCCAGCGGGAGATGGATGTTTTAGAGGCGGCCTCCCCTCCGCCGAGGCCCCCCAAACAAGACAAACAGATGATCCGACTTTCAGAGGGACTGCATATGCTTCACATAAGCACGCAACGCACTCCTAACATCCAACAGGTGAAGACGAGCATCCTCACCCGCCTTTACGGACTTGGAAAACACTGGAAGAGTCACCGGCTGATTGACATGAAACAGAGACATCACCTTAAGGAGGAAGAACAGCACGGTCCAGAGCAACACTCTCACCTTGCACATCAGCAGAAAGGGCTACTGACAAGACAAGGTGTGCAACAACTCCAAAATGCACCACGTCAAGAAGATGGCCACCAAAAAGACCACCTTCAAGGTGAAATCCTTCAACGAAGGCAGCTTTAAGGGCTCAAAGCGTGAAGCCACCAACTCTGACAAGACTAGATTCAAGTCCCATGCTGGTACAACCATCCTTAGCGATGGCCTGACCCGACCACCTGCAGAAACTGAGACACATCTGGATAGGACGCCAACAGGAAACCTTGAATCTTTCCCTGGTAACAGGCTAAGGCTGTCACCTGCACCTTAAGGGAATTCAAAGCCAGTCCTTTATCCAAACTATCCTGCAGAAATGCCAAAATATCAAGAACTGAGGTGCAAAGAGGATGCAGATCATGTTGGTCACACCAATCCTCAAATACTCACCATACTCTGATATAAGGCAATGAAGTAGACTTCTGCACTTTCAGCAAATGTGGCAATCACCCTTGGTGTGTACCCTCATTTCATCAAATGCGCCTGCTCAAGAGCGAGAATCGATCCACCTGCAGCATCCTGATCGGCCCTTGGGCATACTAACATCCTGATCAGATCAGCATACCATGGGCACAGAGGCCAATCGGCCAAATGGCTACTAACACCATGTGACTGCTGTGCTGAGCAATGTGGTGCAACAGTTGCCCGATCAAGGCCCAAGGAAGGAAAACATATAGGACGCTCTCCTGTGGCCAGGGCTGCGCCAGAGCATCCAGTCCCTCAGACATCAGCACCAATTTTTAAAAAGGGTTTCAGGGGTGAACCGGGAAACTACAGACCGGTGAGCCTGATGTCAGTACCAGGAAAAATGGTAGAAACCATCATAAAGAATAAAATTACTCAGCATGTAGATAGTCACAACCTAATGGGAGACAGCCAACATGGCTTTAGACAAGGAAGATCTTGTCTTACTAATCTGTTATGTTTTTTTTTTGAAGGAGTGAATAAACAGGTGGACAAAGGTGAGTCGGTTGATATTGTGTATCTGGACTTTCAGAAAGCCTTTGACAAGATCCCTCATCAGAGACTTTTGGCAAAACTAAAGAGTCATGGGATAGGAGGCAGTGTACTATTGTGGATCAGGAACTGGTTAAAAGATAGAAAGCAGAGGGTAGGGCTAAATGGCCAATTTTCCCAATGGAGAAAGGTGAATAGTGGTGTACCCCAGGGATCTGTGCTTGGTCCGCTGCTTTTTGACATATTCATAAATGACCTGGAAAGTGGAATAACGAGTGAGGTTATCAAATTTGCAGATGACACAAAACTATTTAAAGTTGTTAAAACCCAAGAGGATTGTGAAAAATTGCAAGCGGATCTTGATAAATTGGAAGACTGGGCATCAAAATGGCAGATGAAATTTAATGTGGACAAGTGCAAGGTTATGCACCTAGGGAAGAACAACCCAAACTATGGTTACACGATGCAAGGTTCCACATTAGGAACCACCACCCAGGAAAAAGATTTAGGCGTCATTGTGGATACCATGTTAAAACCCTCGGCCCAGTGTGCAGCGGCGGCCAAGAGAGCAAATAGAATGCTAGGTATGATAAGGAAAGGAATGGAAAATAAAACAAAAGATATTATAATGCCTCTATATCGTTCCATGGTGAGACCGCACCTTGAATACTGTGTGCAATTCTGGTCGCCGTATCTTAAAATGGATATAGCGATTTTAGAAAAGGTTCAGAGAAGAGCCACCAAAATGGTAAAGGGGATGGAAGGATACTCCTATGAAGAAAGGCTAAACAGGTTAGGGCTCTTTAACCTGGAAAAGAGACGGCTGAGGGGAGATATGATAGAAGTCTATAAATTAATGAACGGAGTGGAACGGGTATACGTAGATCGATTGTTTACGTTATCAGAATATAGAAAGACTAGGGGACATGCAATGAAGCTACAGGGTAAACTATTTAAGACTAATAAAAGAAAATATTTTTTCACTCAACGTGTAATCAAACTCTGGAATTTGTTACCGGAGGATGTAGTAAAGGCTTTTAGTGTAGCTGGGTTTAAAAAAGGTTTGGACAAGTTCCTGGAGGAAAGGTCCATAAACCATTATTAAGAAGTGACCGAAGATATCAATGCTTGACCCAGTACAAGCATTGTGGAACTTGTGTCTCTTGGGGAAACTGCTAGGTACTGTCGCAACTCCCCTCCTACAGGCCAGTGGCTTAATAGCAGGGGCGACCGCTATATTTGTTTGACAGTGTCCTTTTACTATTTTTGCCAGCAAGGGTTGCTGGGATTTGTAGTTTTGAGAACACCTGGAACAAATTGTGTTGTGGCACGAGGGTCAATTTGAAACAGATAAATTTATAATAAGGGTTTTTCCTCTTCACAAGGGTTCATAGGTAAATAAAGCAAATAAGAATTCTTTCTTCTGAGTAACAGAAAGTAAGGGTAAACTAGAAAGCATGAAATAAACTGTTTTCTTCACAGTAACTGAAAACCTTTTAAACAACTTTGTCAGTACTTCAGCAAAGCTTGTTTCAACGGAGATCCAGTTTATCAGAATCACAGTATGAGCAATCCATCTGACAGCATTCTATATCATTAGGAACAAAAGGTTCTTCAACAATCATTTCTTCATTGTCAAAGCTACAGCACTGCTCTTGAGAGTTCCTATCAAGCACAGCTGAGCTCACGTCCTGCAACTGGTTTAGGAAGGTTCCCTGATCATATGCCGTGACAGTCTTTGGTTCAGGAGAATACTTGTTATGTAAGCTTTCTCTTATAGAACTTATATCAGCTTTTAGCCACTTCTCCAAAGCATTAGAATTAGAAGCATTTACAGCAGTGCTATCTTGGCATTGGCTAGCACTAGATTTTAACTGCTTTACTATCTCTTCTACCAGGCTTTGATTAGGAAGTGATACAGACGTACCTCTTTTGTCAGCACTGCTCTGTCTGTGTTGAGAGCTTTGTCCCTTCCCCCAGGGTAATAGCTTAGCCCTGTCTTCAGGTAGCTCATCAACAGACTTCAGCTTGGCTTTAAAGTAGTAAGGAATGAACCCACGTGAATCCTTCTTGCCTGAAGCTGGGTTTCCAGACCTTCCTGTCTGTTGGCTTGTGTGGCTGCTGCTGTGATTGTATCCTCTCTGGACGTTGTCTTCCTTCACGTCCTTCCCCGTGTCTGACCTCGTGTTCTCTGTATTTCCTGTGTTCCTCTTGTGCCTGTCTCCTTGTGTCTCTCCACGACTAACTTTGCTTCCACCCTTAAAGAGTGAATCTGAAGCTGGTCTCCAACAGCTTCCACGTGCAGGCACACCCACCTGATTAGTCAGCTGCCTCTTGTTAGAGCTGCCTCTAGCTCTTACGTCATAATCCTGACTGAGCTGCATTTTTTCTAAAGGCTTCCTGCTTCTATGGAAACCTGGCTTTTCCTGAGTTTTACCGCTAGAGGGCTCACTACTCTCCCATTCCATCATGTCAGAAGTGCTTTCTGTATCACAGTACATATGACCTAGATTGGCCACTGTTGGAAACAGAATACTGGGCTTGATGGACCTTGGTCTGACCCAGTATGGCATATCTTATGTTCTTATGTTCTTGGCACCTGCTGAAAAAGCAACTGACCTTGGTGTTGTCCGCGGTAGCCATTGGGTTCATGACCGGCATCCCTCAATGCCAAATGATCATTGCAAACACCGCACCTGCCAGACTCCATTCTGCCGTGTCTATGCGATACCTGCTGAGGTAATCCGCCTGCACGTTGTCCTTGCCAGCCATATGTACTGCCGACAAGGTGCTGAGATGGAGCTCTGCCCAGAGAATGAGCAGTGCCACCTCCACTATTAGTAGAGCGCTGCCCGTGCCACCCTGTCTGTTAATGTATTCCACTGCTGAGGCATTATCCGAGAACACACTCATCACGTGTGCTTCTAGTAACACGGCAAAATGTTGAATCATCATCCAAACCGCCATGATCTCCAGGCGATTGATGAACCAAGAGCTCTCTTCCACTGACTATGTCCCCTGCACCATCTGACCTAGGCAATGTGCCCCCCAGCCACTCAGACTGGCATCCATGGTCACCATTTACCCAATCCGGTTGCTCCAATGCTACTCCTCTCTTTAAGTTGCTGGCCTGCAACCACCAATGCAGAGCTACTTTGGTTTCCCTTGCACAATGAAGTCTGCGAGACAGAAGATGATATTGAAGTGCCCATATGGAGAGCAGAGACCGTTGTAGCAGTCGCATATGAAACCTGGCCCAGGGAACAAGGTCTAGCGATGACGCCATCAGCCCCAGGAGCTGCAGGTAATGCCAAGCTCTAGTTGTTTAGATATAAGAGATAGTAATCTTTATTTTGATTTTATCCTGTTGCTATGAAGGGATCCACTGTATCTGTCCCATGCCATTTTGAATTCTGTCGCTGTAGTTGCCCCCACCACTTCCATCAGGAAGGCATTCCAAGCATCCACCACCCTTGCAGTGAAGTAGTATTTCCTGACATTGCCTTTCATTTTACCCCATTGCAGCTTCATTTTATGCCATCTAGTTTTACTCTTCCTCGTGTTTGCAAAATATTTGTTTCTTCACTAATACTCTAAGTATTTAAAGGTCTGTATCATATCTCCCCTGTCTCTCCTCTCTTCCACAGTGTACATATTTAGGTCTTCAAGTCTCTTCTCGTAAGTCTTCTGACGCAGGCTCCAAATCATTTTGGTTGCCTTCCTCTGAACTGCTTCCAGCCTTTTTATATCCTTTGTGAGATATGGTCTTCAAAACTGAACACAATATTCCAAGTGAGTCCTCACCAGCAACTTGTACAGTGGCATTAGTACCTCTTCCTTACTGTATGCAGCCCAGCATCCTTCTGGCTTTTGCCACTGCCTTATCACACTGTTTCGCCACCTTGAGATCCTCAGAAACAATCACTCCGAGGTCCTTCTCCTGGTCCGTGCACACCAATCTCTCGCCCCCTATCACATACAATTCCCTTGGATTTCTGCTTCCCAAGTGCATGAAACTGCACTTCTTCACATTAAATCTTAACTGCCAAGCATTAGACCATTCTTCCAGTTTTTGTAAATCTTTCCTCATGTTCTCTACTCCCTCAGGGGAGTCCACTCTGTTGCAAATTTTCATGTCATCTGCAAAAAGATAGACTTTTCCATTCAGTCCTTCAGCAATATCACTTACAAATATATTGAATAGTACAGGTCCCAGGACCGAACCCTGGGGCACACTGCTAATCACCTTCCTTTCATCCAAGCGAGTTCCGTTTACAGTCTCCTTCTGTCGCCTGTCAGTCAACCAATTTCTGATCCAGATCACCACCTTGGGACCCATCCCCAAGCTGTTGAGTTTATTGATAAGCCTCCTATGAGGAACGGTATCAAAGACTTTGCTCAATTCTAGGTAGATCAGATCCATCGTATGCCCTTGATCTGAGTTCTTTGACTGTGTGACCAGAGAACTAATCAGATTTGTTTGGCAAGATCATCCCTTTGGTAAAATCTTGCTATTGGGCTGAGTTGACCACCCAGCCAAAACTCTGTAGAAATGCAATGACCTTTTGGGTCGCCGCCTAACTTTAGTCGCGTGACTTGGCATGAATGAGCAAAATACGGATGCTTTAACACTCCCTGCTTTCTCAGGGTGACTGCTGCCACCCACCATGACTTTGCTGAACATCTTGGACGCCGTTGCGAGACCAAAAGGTAGCGCCTGAAACTGAAAATTCCCCATCCAGGTTGCAAACCTGAGGAAGCGCTGATGATCTGGACATATGGGGATATGCAAGTATGCTTCGGTGAGGTCTAGGGCAGTTAGGAACTCTCCCTTTTGCATCATGACCATCACTGACCGTAGCGTTTCCATATGAAACCTTGGGACCTGTAAAGCCATATTTATGTGCTTGAGGTAGAGAATGGGCTGATATGACCCTTTCTTTTTGGGCTTCACGAAATAATCTATTTATCAACCTAATCCTTTATGTTCTGCAGGTACAGGCACCATGGCCTCGATTTTGAGCAACTGCTGCAGTGTTGCATGGACCGCTTGAATTTTGGCTGGTATCAAGCAAGGAAATAGTAAGAAACCACCCTTCAGTTGAAGGCGGAACTCGAGAGCATAGCCTTCGTGAATAATTTCCAACACCCACCGATCTGATGTTATCTGGACCCAAGAATGGTGAAGCATTGAAGACATCCGCCAATTCGCGCCCCAAATTCCTGAGCCCCCCCGTGTTTCATTTGTGGCTTTTTGGAGGAACTGGAAGCTACTACGTAATAACCGTGGGTGGACCCCCTGCCGTGAAAGGACTGTCCTCTGAAAGGGAAGTGACCTCTCTCAGTTGGAGGATGAAAACAGCGGAAGTCCCGTGCTCCTCCTTGAGACAGCCTGGCTGCCCCTGGCCCCATTGAGGCTTATTCTCTTGTAAATTACTTCCCTTAGAATCTCCTAGATCCTTAACCAACTCCTTCCGTGACTCCTTGAAGAGCAACTTGCCTCTAAAGGGCAGTTTACTCAAACTGATCTTGGAGGAAACATCCGCCAATCAATTCTGCAACCAGAGAAAACAGTGAGCCACGACTACCAATGTCATACTCTTGGAGGAGGAATGGACCAAGTCATAACAAAAATCTGATAAGTATGTCGTGGCCGATTCCAATTTAGGCACTTCCTCCGGTTCTTCCCTCGAATCCTGGAGTAATACCAGCAGGGCCCGATTCATCGCATGCATGCCTGAGCCACATAGGCTGCCGCAAGAGTGCCTCATGCCTCCTGTCCCGCCCTCCACTGGAATTGTAGCCTTTTTCATCATAGCCGTAACTAAGGTGTACATCTTAGGTGTATGAAACAACTCCTCCTTCGCTAGTGACACCGGATAGACACAGGCCATACAGAGGCCTGCAGAGGCAAAAATTAGAATGGGAGGTGAAAGATCAACCTACGCTAAATGATAATTACACTTATCTGGTAATTGTAGTTCCTTTAGTGACTCCAGTTTAGTCCTCCACCACTGGGTAGTGCACCTCCTCCTGCAGCTTGGAGACTGGGCATGTCAAAAAAGTGACATCACTGGATGTAGTCTGCTGGTCTCTCCCATCAGCCCCAGTGAACTAATGACAAAGCACACTCAAAGGAGCAACAAATAAGTAGCTAATATATTAACTTAATTACCTAAAAAACAGTAAAAGGATATCAATTTACTATGTAACACGGGATTCTACCCTAAACAGCCAGGCTTTTTCACTTGCGCCTTTTCGTTCTTCTCGAAGGAGAATCACAGCTAGAAAGAAAAGATTAGAAATATGCATACCTACTGGTAATCTCACACTTCCTCCACCTGAACCTCCACTGCTAAACACAACAGCCCGGGCGGGATTGAGGACTAAACTGGAGTCACTAAAGGAACTACAATTACCAGGTAAGTGTAATTATCATTTCCTTAGCGTTCCTCCAGTTTAGTCCTCCACCACTGGGATGTAACAGAGCAGTAATTATTGGGAGGACCCTTCCAGCCAGCGTTCAACACCGCCAACCCGAAAAGGGCATCATTCGCTGCAAGCACATCAAGCCGATAATGCTTACTGAAAGTATGAAGAGATGACCAGGTGGCCGCTCGACAAATATCCCCTGGCAGAACTAAACTGTGCTCCGCCCAAGACATCGCTTGCGCCCTGGTAGAATGCACCCGCAGCCCCGCAGGCACTGATCAGCCCCCAGAAGATAAGCCGAACTAATCGCTTCTCTAATCCACCGGGAAATAGACGCCTTCGCCGCCGCTTCCCCTTTGAGGACCTCCGAACACCACAAGCAGCTGATCCGATTTGCGGTAAGTCTCAGAAACCTTTAAATAGCGCTGCAACACCCGCTTTATATCCAAATGGCGCAAGTCCCAGTCCGACACGCTGTCCTCTAGCGAACCTAGCACTGGAAGGGACCCCGTCCGATTAAGGTGAAAAGGGGAAACTACCTTGGATAAAAAGGACGGTACTGGACGCAACACCACCTTTTCCCCGAGAAAAAGACAAAAACGTCTCTCTACAAGACAACACCTGTAATTCCAAAATGCGCCTCGCCGAACAAATAGCTACCAAAAATACCATCTTCAAAGTGAGATCTTTCACTGATGCTTTGTGCAAAGGCTCAAAGGGTTACTTGGTCAACGCTCCTAAGACCAAATTAAGATCCCACAGAGGCACCACGATTCTACGAGAGGCCGCAACCTGGTAACCGCTTTCAAAAAGCGCAACACGTCCGCATTGGCACCGAGTGATAGGCCCTGCACCTTGCCTCTATAGCGACAAAGCTGCTAACTGAACTCTCAAGGAACGGACCAAACTGAAGCGTGAGTGGATGGAAAGACAGAGTCCTTTATTGAGCCATAGGCTGCCCAACACAGGCCGTGTTTCGTCACCCTTCGTCAGGGGCTAACCAGGCATAAAAACTAAAATCATAAATAACAACCATTAAAACCATAAAAGAACAGACAAGCAAACGTACAAACCAACATTATATGCAACAATACTTAGTAACATTAAAACAATCAATATGCAAACTGATAAAATAAATAAAAATAAATAAAACCAACAAAAGTGCTCAGGAGCTCAAAACATCATAAGATCATATAAACACATGTAAATAAATAAATTAAATTACCAACCTCTGTTGAGGGCTCTTAAAAAAGTCTTATGGCAAGCTTTTGTAGGAAAATCTAAATAGACATTGGTACTAAAAGAACATAAATAGGATAGTTAAAAACATATTCCAAAAATTAATAGCTTAATGGTAATTAGATCTTACCTGCTAATTGCTGTTCCTGAAGGAACGACAGTCCAGTCCCTTCACTTCTGGGTTGCGTAACCCTTCCAGCAGCTTGGAGGCTGAGCCCATCTTTTTGGGGGATGGAGCGGTATAAATACCACTGGGACCACCCACCCACTCCAGTATTCGATTGAAAAAGCAGATCTAACAAACTCTTACTGGAAACTTAACTATAAAAAACTCAAACCTATGTAACAGGCATATATATTGAAAAATTTTTTTTTTTTTAATGGAAAACCAAGACGAGGAGGCCTGGGAATAGCCTGAGGAGATGTCTGCTTCTACCCGAGCCGGCTTCCTCCCGGACTTCTTCCTGCCGTACCGGAGCTACGGCCCCAACGATGCCTTGCCCTGAACCCGAGGTGTGAAACGGTTGCCGGAACGGGTGGGATCAGGGACTGGACTGTCGTTCCTTCAGGAACAGCAATTAGCAGGTAAGATCTAATTACCATTTCCTTATCGTCACTCCAGTCCAGTCCCTTCACTTCTGGGAATAGTACCAGAGCAGTTCACCCCTGGGAGGGTTCCGGCATACCGGACTGAAGAACCGCTAGCCCGAACCGGGCGTCCGCTGCACTCTGCACGTCCAACCTATAGTGCTTGGAGAAGGTATGCAGCGATGACCAAGTCGCTGCCCTACAGATGTCCAGCGGAGGTACCAGGGAAAATTCCGCCCAAGAGGCCGCCTGAGCCCTAGTGGAGTGGGCCCGCAGCCCCCCCGGAACCTGCTTCCCCTTCAGGATGTAAGCGGAGGCAATCGCCTCTCTGATCCACCTGGAGATGGAAGCCTTGGCCGCCGACTCCCTTTGTGCGGCCCTCCAAACTGGATGAATAGACGGTTGGACTTTCGGAATGGCGCTGTGCGCGAAAGGTAACGTTTCAAGATTCTCTGGACGTCTAGAAGACGCAGCCTGTCGTCTTTACCTATCTGCCCCTTAGACGCTAAGACTGGCAGGGTAACTGTCTGGTTCACATGAAAAGGAGAGATAACCTTGGGTAAAAAGGACGGTACTGTACGCAGAACCACCTTGTCCTTGAGAAAGGCCAGGAAGGGGGGCTGGGACGAGAGCGCCTGCAATTCTGAGACCCTTCTGGCCGAGCAAATGGCGACCAGGAAAACTGTCTTTAGAGTTAAATCCTTTAAGGAGGCTCTCTTCACTGGCTCGAAGGGTTCCCCGACCAAGGCACTTAGCACTAAGTTGAGATCCCAAGGAGGGATGACCGATCTCCGTTGCGGACGTAGCCGACTAACCGCTCGTAGGAACCTGGCAACGTCCGGGTGCGCCCCTAAGGGTCTGCCCCGGACCTTTCCTCTATAGCAAGAGATAGCCGCCAACTGAACCCGCAAGGAGCTATGCGCCAGACCCTTTTCGAAGCCTGCTTGCAAGAAGTCCAGAATCTCCGGAACAGAGGCCGAAAGCGGTTTCCGACGATGCTCCGCGCACCAAGCTTCGAAGATGCGCCAAACTCCTACATAAGAAAGACAGGTCGAGCGCTTTTTGGCCTTCAGTAGAGTCGAGATTACCGCTCCTGAGTAGCCTCGTTTTAGCAGCCGCGCCCTCTCAATAGCCAGGCCGTAAGCGAGAACCGATCCACGTGAGGCATCCGGACCGGACCCTGCCTCAGCAGGTCCCTTTTGAAAGGGAGCCGCCAAGGACGGTCGGCGAGCAGCCTGATCAGATCGGCATACCATGGGCGGCGAGGCCAATCCGGAGCTATGAGAATTACCAAGCCCTGGTGAGACTCTACCCGTTGGAGAACTTTCCCGATCATAGCCCAAGGGGGAATACATAGAGAAGACCCTCCGAAGGCCACTTTTGAGACAGGGCATCTAAGCCTTCGGACATCCTTTCCTTCCTTCGGCTGAAGAATCTGTCCACCTTGGCTGTAGAGAACCGTGCCATGAGGTCCATGACTGGGCAGCCCCAAAGGGCTACTATCTGGTTGAAGGTCTCTTGTTCCAGCTCCCATTCCCCGTGGTCTATCTTGCACCTGCTGAGGAAGTCGGCCGTGACGTTGTCCTCTCCCGCCACATGCTGCGCTGACAGAGCTAGAAGCCGGGACTCCGCCCACTGGAAAAGAGAGTCCGCCTCCTTCTCTAAGGCGCGACTGCTGGTGCCTCCCTGGTGATTGATGTAGGCCACCGCGGTGACATTGTCGGAGAGAACTCGAATAGCCTTTCCCTGCACTAATATCCTGAATGCCTTGAGAGCCAGAGTGACAGCCCGCAACTCCAGTCTGTTGATGGGCCACTGTGATTCCAACTGTGACCAGAGACCCTGGACGAACTGGTCCTCGCAGTGCGCTCCCCAGCCTGTCAGGCTGGCATCCGTCGTTAACAACAACCACTGATGGGGATCGAGGGGCATTCCGCGGTCCAGGTTCTTCGGGCACCTCCACCATTGGAGGGACTGCTTGGTCCGTGGAGCGCAAGGTAACTGCATCGAGAGGGGCTGATGCTGAGGAGACCAACGACGCAATAGCGCCCGCTGCAGCGGTCGCATGTGGGCCCTGGCCCATGGCACCACCTCTATTGATGCCGCCATAGTTCCCAGAACTTGGAGATAATGCCAGGCTGAGGGATTTCTTCTGGCCAGGAACTGCGTGATTAGAATCCTTAGATCTCTTGACCTTGACCGTGACAGGAACACCCTGCCCCTGAGGGTGTCGAATCTTGCTCCGAGATACTCGAGTTCCTGAGAGGGAGTCAACCTGCTCTTTGTCCGGTTGATGACCCACCCCAACTCCTCTAAGACCTGAATCACTCTGGCCGTTGCCGAGTGGCTCTCCGGAGCTGACTTTGCGCGGATTAGCCAGTCGTCCAAGTAGGGGTGTACTAATATGCCTTCCTTCCTTAGGAAGGCCGCCACTACGACCATTACCTTGGTGAACGTCCTGGGAGCCGTGGCAAGGGCAAAGGGCAGGGCCTGGAACTGAAAGTGGCCTCTTGGTACTGCGAATCTCAGGAATTGTTGATGGGACTTCCTGACCGGGATGTGCAAGTAGGCTTCCGTCAAGTCGAGGGAAGTGAGGAACTCCCCTCCTCTCACGGCCGCTATGACTGAACGTAGGGTCTCCATCCGAAAGTGAGGTACCCTGAGGCAGCGGTTGACTTGTTTTAGATCTAGGATTGGCCGAAAGGAGTCCTCCCTTTTCGGGACCACAAAGTAAATCGAGTACCGACATCCGTATTGGTCTGGGGGTACTGGAATTACCGCCCCTAAGTCTATTAGACGGGCAAGAGTAGACTCGATCGCTGCCCTTTTTGCTGAAGCTCCGCAGGGCGACTGAACAAAAGCCGGTGGGATTTGCTTTGCGAATTCTAGCGCATAACCTTCTCTGATCACCTCTAGAACCCATTGATCGGACGTGACCCGGGTCCAGGCGGGGAGAAACAGCCTCAGGCGTCCGCCTACCGGCCGTCCTTCCCCCTGGACCCCCGACACCTCATTGTTGCTTCCTAGGGCCCGAGAAGGAGGAGGAAGAGGAGGAGGAGGAAGCTCCAAACCCCCGACCTGCCCCTCGAAAACCTCTGAAACCTTGTTCCTTAGAGGGAAACCGGCCCCTGGAAAAGGGTTTGATCTGGCAGTCCGAAATCTACGCGTCTCCCTAGGCTGAGTGCGCACAGGGGCTTGGGAGCGGCCTAGTCTCGGTCTATCTTCCGGAAGCCTACCTCCTTTAGACTCGCCCAGATCCTTGACCAGCTTCTCCAGATCCTCCCCGAATAAAAGTTTCCCTTTAAAGGGGAGTCGACTTAGCCGCGCCTTCGAGGACGCATCAGCTGCCCAATTACGTAGCCACAGATAACGCCTAGCCGCCACCACCGAGGCCATGTTCTTGGCTAGGCTTCTGATGAGGTCATACTGACTATCCGCCAAGTAGGCTGCGCCGGATTCCACTTTGGCGGAGTTTGCCTGGATCTCGGCCGAAGAGTCCTCTGACTGAAGCTGCTGAGCCCATCTTAGGCAGGCTCGAGCTACCCAGGCTCCTGACACGGAGGCCTGTAATGCAAGGGCACTTACATCAAAGGCTTGTTTCAGGAGTGTATCCAGCTTCCTGTCCTGTGCGTCTTTTAAGGCTGAACTGCCCTCAACTGGGATAGTCGTCTTCTTAGTGACTGCCGATACCGCTGCATCCACCTGGGCGATTTTAGCAGTTCCTTATCTGACTCTGGGAGAGGGTATAGGCGGGACATGGCCCGGACTCCTCTTAGACTGGATTCTGGTTGGTCCCATTCTTCCTGGATCATCTGGCGTACTACTCTGTGGACCGGAAAGACCTTCTGGGATTTCCTAATGGCCTGTATTAAGGGGTCCTCCAATGCCTCCTCCTGCGATGGTACATCTGAGGCCACATTGAGTACTTTTAAGGATTCATTAATTAGCGCCGGAAGCTCCTCTCGCCTAAAGACCCTAACTATCCGAGATTGATCTTCTTCCGGGATCTCTCCTTCTTCCAGCTCCTCCTCATCCTCGTCCAAATCCTTCACCGAACCATCCTCCTCCGGAGTCCCCTGGGAAAAAGACGGTAGGAGGTCTTCCCCGTCCAGCCGCTGACGCTTAGAAGGGATGCTGGATTCTGGATTGATCGCCGCTAGGAGTCTGGATGATCTCTCTTCCCCTGGTGTGGCCACCTCATCTGCCCCTAGGCCCTGCTTGCGCAGGCAGTAGGCCTTATGGAGTAACAGGATGAAGTCAGGGGAGAAAAATTCTCCGTCCCCTCCTGCACTCGAGGGAGGGGGAGGAGGAAGCAGAGGAGGCGTAGGTAGCTCAGAGGGGGTAGAGACCGAACCCTGGGACCCCCCTTCCCCTACTAGAGGGTCAGATGATCCCTGGGAAGGCTGCAATATCTCCTGTTCCACTGATGTAGCCACTGCGGCGCAGCTCCTGCCGATTCCTGTCTCTGCGGAGGTGCCCCTGCGTGTCCCACATGAAGGACAGCGTGGCTTGGATGCCATGGGGAAAGATTGGGGCTTAACTTAGTAGGCCCTTACCACCCAAGCCCAATTTCCCTTAGGGCTCAAATCCTAACAAAACCCCCAGGAAATCTAAAGGGATTACCTTAACTAAAACCAATTGGTCTGCCCAAAAGATAATGGCGATTAAAAAATAAATCGAATAGACATCTAGCATGAAACTAACCAAAATACATCGAAAATAATAAAATAAAAATTAGATACAATTAGTGGCTAGCTCTCGTTTGTCTCCCTAAGGGAGGTACTTGCAGTTTGCAGATTGCCGATCCTGGGCCCGATGCTGAGAATCCCACCCGAGGGCTCTACACGTGGTAGGCCTCACCACGTGGAGCCTGCTCGGGGAAAAAAGACTCTGGCGTCTGCCTGCACTTCCCCGCTGCGACCGGTGCTGAGTCCTTAGAGAATCACGAGTGCGATTGCCGTCTGATCGCACCGTGAGAAACCGGGGTACCTCGTGGTTCTTCTCCGCGGTCAGTCGCGTCGGGCCGGGATGTAAGACTCCCCTCCGGTTGTCGTTGCAGCCTCTAGCGCTCAGCCACCTTCAGGGCTTCGGCGCGAGGCTGTTTTTCCCCCACGCCGGCAGAGCAAGGAGTGAAGGAAGCCGGGTAGAGCAGAGCACCTCCTCGCTGCTACAACCCAAGGCTTTGCTCTGCGAGCCGCGTCTGAGCTTGAGAAGGGGGGGGGGGGAGGGAGAACAATTCTTAAAGGAGCAGAGCCCCTAAAATCGCCAAATAAATAAAGGAAAATTACTGAAAGGTAAATTAAACACAAATTAAGTTAAAAATTAAGGAAACTAAGCAAATTAAAAGTAGGACTCCAGTAAGCCCCAGGCTTACGGAACCCTCCAGCTGCTTGGAGGCTGAGAATACTGGAGTGGGTGGGTGGTCCCAGTGGTATTTATACCGCTCCATCCCCCAAAAAGATGGGCTCAGCCTCCAAGCTGCTGGAAGGGTTACGCAACCCAGAAGTGAAGGGACTGGACTGGAGTGACGATAAGGAACAATTACACATAAATACATTAAATGAAAAGGTGGAACAAAGAGAGCGAGGAGGAAAAGGACAGGTCATAATGGAACTTAAAACTATCAATGAACCTAAACATAATAGAAACTAATACAGGAAATGTGTATTCCTAAAAGAGGCAGGAGTGAGTCAGGAAACCACTATCATAAGAAGTGGCTTAAAAAAGTGTGCTAATTGTAAATTACCATAACATATTAAATCCGTGTAAATTTGACATTAAAACTTGTGTTAGAAAAGGGGAAATCTAAGAGACTGAACTAAACGTATATTAATAAAAGTGTGTGGACACAGGGAAGTATCATATACCATTAGATGTGATATTTTCAACCGCGGGATCGCGGTATATGAAAAAATAAAATAAAGAAAGTAAAGCTACATATAAGCAAAATTAACCTATTTCTTTTTAGTTTTAGTTTTAATCCAAAATAAAGGACATGTGATCCCAACTTGGAGAAAATCAATAAAAACGTGTAGGGGGAAGTCTGGAAGCAAGAAGCCAGACCAAAATGATAATAACCCCATAAAAAGTATGACATTGAGTCTGACGATGTTTCAGAAAAATCTCAGGAAAAAACGAAAAAGTGCTGCTTGTAAGAGGAAACGATGCCGAACAATACGGCATATAAATAAATAAACATAAGCTAAAATGTAACTGTGTCAAGTGATAAAAAAACAACCATTTCACTGTAATCTTGTAAAACAAAGGATAACCATGAAGATAAGACATAAATAAAATGAGAATTAAAACCGAGGAGGTTACCTTAAAACAGCTACCGTCTGAAACCCATAGACCTGCAGCTAAGCAGGAAAGGACGCCAACACATGTGCTTATCAACTAAGAAAGGGGGGCGGAGTCAGCCGTTCGGCAGGAATGAAGCTAACAACCAGAATCCAGTCAAACTAAAAAAATACGCATAACTCTGAAAGGAACATATACATATATATTAAAATGCAAAACGCTGTGAGTCAACCGAAAAAATGTAATAAAACGAAATAAAATAGACATATACAGAAATATATTGCCGGGCCGATGTGAACCCCATAGGAATGGCTAATAAAGACAAACTATGTGAAATGTATCAATACATAAAATAAATAAATAAATTAATTAATTAAGATCACGAGGGTGTTAATAAAAGGTACCGATGCACAGGACACAGGTACCAAACCAGAGGATACCTCCTACTAAATCCACATACTGGAATCAAAGAGTGAAGAAGATAAATAAATAAAGCACACCTAAAAAATTAAAAAGCAAAGGACACATTTAAAAGGTTGAACATTGCCTCGCATTTGGTCATGTTTTTCAGGACTTACATTGGTCAGTTATTGATCATGTACCTATAGATCCCCGAGGTGGGGATCGTGTTAATAAGTTGCAGAGCTGCGAACAACGATGGATTTTCCAATTTCAGCGTTTGATGGCTGTTGATTTGAAGTACAGAAGGCAGCACTTGAAACAGGGCACAGACCCGAAACGTGCACGTCGTGCCTGAGCTTTTGAATTTCGTCGTTTATAATCCAGCTAAGTAGCGGAGTTTCTTTGATTTTACAAATATTGATTAAAAGGATGCAACCGAGTGGTGGACATAGTTTCAATACATGTTCCTTTCCTGTAACATCCAACAAAAAATATTTTTGAATGTTTTCACAGGGGTGTTTTGGTGGGTTTTTTGACACATTATTGATAGTTATCACCAAATTGTTTTTTGTTTGAGTAGTTATTTGGACCCAGGCAGGAAGGAAATCCCAAAGGCGCCCGCCTATCGAATTGCTTCCTACTGGGGCCCGCCTCACTTCATTGAATCTTTCGAGAGGTTCCTGTGGCCACCGATGCAAAACCTCTACTTGCACCATGGAACCCCCGAAACCCCTGGGCTCTAGGAGCAAATCGGCCTCTCTGAAATTCACCCAAGCGAGAAGTCCAAAATCTCCGAAAATCTCTAAACTGACCTCGCAACGCCGGAGAGGACTTTCCCTGCTTAGGCTTATCCTCCGGGAGCCTACCACCTTTCGACTCCCCGAAATCCTTAACCAACTTGTCCAGATCCTCTCCGAACAACAACTTTCCTTTGAAGGGAAGCTTACTGAGCCGAGCCTTAGACAAGCCATCTGCCACCCAATTACGTAACCACAGGGATCTACGGGCAGCCACCAGCGAAGCCATGCTGTTAGCCAGAGCTCTAATCAGGTCGTAATGCACATCCGCCAAATAGGCCGACCCCGACTCGAGCCAATTTAGCTCTTCCAGACTCTCTTGTTCCAGTCGCGGCAACTGCCGCAAGTTTTGGGACCATCGTAGGCATGCTCTTGCCACCCACATTCCACAAATGGACACCTGCAATGACAACACGTTGGTTTCAAAGGATTGTTTCAATAAACCATCCACTTTTCTATCTTGCAGATCTTTTAAAGCCGTGCTACTTTGCACCGGAATTGTGGTCTTCTTGGTCACTGCTGACACTGCCGCATCAATCTGTGGAGACCAAAACCGCGCTCTGTCATTCTCCGATAAAGGGTACAACCTGTTCATCGTCCGCATTCCTCTCAGTCCCGCTTCAGGCTGATCCCATTCTTCCTGAATCATGTGGTCCACCACCCGGTGCACCGCCTGGATAATAGGGTCTTCCCCTTCGTCCTCTTCCGCAGGCGGTTCCACAGTCAGCTTTAGCTTCTGGAGGGACTCTCTGACAAGTGCTGATAACTCCTCCTTTCGAAATATGTGAATAATCTTTGCCTTATCCTCAGGCTCCAGGATCTTACCTTCTTCCAGTTCCTCCATTCCTGTCTCCAGGTCTATGTCGGCGTTCTCCGACTCCCACCACTCTACTTCCGATGGCAAAGATTCGAGGTCTCAGCCTCTTAAAGGGCCTCAAGGAGCTGCCACCCGCCTCAGCGGAACTAGCCTGCTGAGGCAGTGTAGCCAGAGATAAGGATTCCGGCATTTTCCCCTGCTGTCTCAAACAAAACGCCTGATGCATAATTAAAACAAAGTCTGGACAGAAATCACCGAGTTGCGAGTCCGATCCCCCAGCCGCAGCCACACCCAAGGGCCCGCCTGGAGACTCCGAACCAGTTGCTGGCGTAACGGGCAGCAGAACCTCCCCCGCCGCTCCAGCCGAAGTCCCGAAAAGGTTCTGCCCCACCTTAACATCCATCTGCTGCTCCACGCTGATACAGACCACAATGCAGCCCCGACATATCCCAGAGTCAGCGATAGCTCCCCTGCGGGTACCACAGACTACACATTGAGGGCATGAAGACATCACTCCACTCCCAAACTGTTTTACAAGGGTCACAAAACTCCCCGCGTTGAAACACTGTTTTAGTTAGTTATTTACTTTCCCTTTTCTTTTTTTTTTTGGGGGGGGGGATCAGAGACAGTCCCAGCACTCACCCCAGGATGAAAGCCACCTTCTCCCCAAGTCAATTACACGTTAACTGCAACCGCAGCACTTACTGTGTCCTGCACTCTCAGCATTTCCCAAAACATACAGAGAGCCTCAGAACCGAAACGAAATCAAAGAGAACTCAAAGAACTCCCCCGAAATCAAAGAAATAAAATGAAATAAAATGAACGAATTGCAAAGAAATCAGAAAATAAAGTAACCCATGCGATTCTTGCCGCGCCTGCCCGCCACGCGGCCAACACGCCACTAAAATGGCCCCAAAAATGCTGCGCCGAGCCTCACACTGCTCCGGCGCTCTCTCTGCTTGTCGGCCCCAATTCACTACCCCCGAAACAATAATCACTCACCTCCTGAACCCTAGTTCATCTGCCGATGCAGCGGTGCTCCTGCCCGCGAAGCTCCGCTCACCCACACAGTGAACAGAAGAGCCTCCGACGAGCTCCCGCTGCCGGCTGCACCGACCAAGTCGGGTCGCGGCTGATCAAATCACCGCTGACCCACTGCTGCTGCCAAGTGATCTAGAGCTCTCCCCCGTCCACTCGAGGGGGAGAGATCTGACCTGCGTCTGAAAGACAGTAAGGGAAGAGAGACGAGAGACTTGTGTCTCTTGGGGAAACTGCTAGGTACATATGACCTAGTTTGGCCACTGTTGGAAACAGAATACTGGGCTTGATGGACCTTGGTCTGACCCAGTATGGCATATCTTATGTTCTTATGAGAGGCAGGAACCGGCAGCAAGGTACAGGCAGTTTTTTTGTTTTTTTTAAAGGGACAGTAACCAAATCAAGGGAAGAAAAAACAGAATACAAACAAATCAAGTAGAAACTAATCTATAGCTACTCTAACAGCTCCTTATTCGTTCCTCAAGTGAGCCCAGCACCTAGGCTCACTACGTCCTCCTGCTGCATGGAGACTTGACACACTGGGGCTGATGGGAGAGACCAGCAGACTACATCCAGTGATGTCACTTTTTTGACATGCCCAGTCTCCAAGCTGCAGGAGGAGGTGCACTACCCAGTGGTGGAGGACTAAACTGGAGGAACGTTAAGGAACTGCTGATTGTGTGCCCTCCATGTCTTCCTGTAGTTGCCGCAGTGAAAAGCATCTCAGCGGACTAAAACTGCTATTGCAAATTGATGCAGGTGCATTTAACACCACCCACCGAAAAGGCGGTAAGTGCACCCGCATCGAGTGCAATAGCGACAGCACATACTATTCACCTTCACACTAACCAGAATGTGCAGTCAATGTCAATTTTTCGCCCCAACCTACCCAAGTCCTTGGCCCATCATGTGCTAAGCAGTTACATGGGATTTTTACTGCACTGGCTGCTCTCTCACTTGGTAAGTTACTGCAATGCTGTGCCAACTGCTTAGCACACCTTTAACGTTAGAGCACTTTTGTAAACATGCCCCTTAAATGTCACTTGCCAAAATAGGATTGCTGATATTCTAGGAGACAAGAGTGTTCCCACTCTGTTTTATGTGTAACACTTCCATAAATGTTTACAGTGTACCCAGCATGATAGAGACCACCACCCCTAAAAATCCACTAATGGATAGCACTGTTTTAAATTTCAAAATTAGTAAGAGAAATAAAATCATGGCATATTGTATTTGATATGAATTTACAGACCTGTAAATTTGGCCACAGCATCAATATGATGTTTCACCTGGACAGCTAATTCCCTTGTAGGGGTCACAATCAGTCCTAGTAAAGGATGACTCTTGGCAGTCACTGTGTCAGTAACAAAATCAAACTCTATGTTTTTCAGCACCTTCACACAGCCTGTTAGAGGCGATTCTTCATCGCTTTCCTCTTCTCCCTGTCTGTAAATGCCGGCCATTGGATCTGAATTCCAATTCTTGGAATTCTCCTCATCTGTGGAGGTCAGAGTCACCTGCTGAAATGTCATATTGGTCATGTCTTTGTGAAGGTTGGTTTCCAGTCCTTCAGATACGCCTTCAGTTTTCTTCCACTTCAGGATTGAATGGATCATTGGGATTGCAAATGCAAGCGTTTTCCCACTTCCTGAAAATAGAAAGGATGCAGATTGTGAGCCCTTTGGGGACAAGGGAATGTATACAGCACCTGCTTGTAGTGATTGTAAACCGCTCTGATGCCCTTCAGCCTGGGCAGTATATCAAGAAATTGCATAAACATACATGCAGGATATATTTTTCTGCTATTAGTGCACAGGTGGGGGGGGGGAGGGCAAGAAATACCAAGTCTAAACAGAAGGAAATGCATCTGTAGATCTAGGTGCACACACTTCCAGGAACAAACTCTGTTCATTACCCCAACTCCAACTGGTCAGAGATGACTTTATGTTTCTGCAGATAAAGGTTTTTAACTTGTATAAAACCAGTCAGTCTGTTTTTATTTTTATAAATAAGGAAGTCTATATGACTCAATACAGAATTCTTTTTACTGCTTAACTGCCTAAGCGCGGCTCCCAGTTTTACAGTAAAGGTCACTCCAAGACAAACACAAACACAATCACTTCTCCTGTTCTGGTTAGGTTTTCAAAAGTAATTTTTCAGGGGCTAGTAAGAAAGGTATGCCTTTCTGCAGATCACTGCTTCCACAACTACCGGATTTCAATAACCTGATGCAGGGTCGATGAAGTGAGACCCGAAACGTGACTTGTAGTTATTCTGAATTCCTTGGCGGTTTGTAAGTTCGACAAAAGTTAAGTGTTTAAAAATTGTTTACTCATTTATAATCTTATTAAAAAAGAGAGGCCACAGTGGGGGGACAAATTCCATTCCGCCCACTTTGTCGGGGCAGCTCCAACAAAAAGATAACAGAAAAAGATAAATTCACTACAAGTCAGAATTTTTTCTTTAATTTTCAGTTGTATTCTGACACTGGGATTTGTTTTTTTGTTTCTGTAGATCAAGCAAAATATACACAAGATGAATACCTTAAATGGACTTGAAAAAATGCACAAAGATTTGATTCAAAAATCCAAGAGAGACATATGTAAGAGGTAAAGGACTGATGTGTTCCATACAGCAGAGGCTCCTGGGCGGGAATAATGTCTAAAACCTCAAGGTTCCCAAACAGTGGAAGAGCCACTAAAAAGTACAGTTACTTACCTGTAACAGGTGATCTCAGGGAACAGCAAGAATAAGTCTTCACATATGGGTATCGTCGGTACAGACGGAGCCTGCGCGGGAACGCTCCCCAGCGTCCAAAAGGAAAGCTTTTGGGAGCATCCCACAGCGCCTGCGCGCTGCCTTCCCGCCTTTCCCAACCGCCTCTCTCCAGTTCGAGTTTTAAAGCTGAGACAAAGAGAGAGAGAGAGGAAAGGAAAGATAGAGAGATACAACTCCTAGGGGAGGTGGGTGGGTTGTGAAGACTTATTCCTGCTGTTCCCTGAGATCACCTGTTACAGGTAAGTAACTGTGCTATCTCCAGGAACAAGCAGGAATGAGTCTTCACATATGGGGACTCCCCAGCTAGAGATGCCTGAGAGATCACCCAGATTGTGAGTCCCTGGGAAGGGCTCCACCTCCACTCATGAATCTCAGGCATCCAGTCAGGGATGGAGGGTAGGAGTTGATTAGGTATGGAACAGGTGTTTAAGAACAGCCTGACCAAACAAGGCATCCCGGCGGGAGTCCTTGTCCAGGCAGTAATGGGCTGTGAAGGTATGAACCGATGCCCAGGTGGCCGCTCGACAGATTTGGTCGATGGACACAGAGTTTAGATGAGCCATAGAGGTTGCCATGGCCCTCACATTGTGAGCTGTGACATGGCCCTCCAGAGAAAGGTTCTTACTCTGGTAGGCGAAGGAAATACACTGAGCAATCCAATTGGACAGAGTTCTCTTAGAGACTGGAAGTCCTAAATGAGAAGAATCAAAAGCAACAAAAAGTTGAGAGGACTTTCTATGTTGTTGTGTCCTTTGTAAGTAGAAAGCAAGTGCTCTTTTACAATCCAGGGTATGAAGATTCCTCTCTGCACTTGATGCACGAGGTCCTGGAAAAAAGACAGGTAAATACACCTCCTGGTTCAGATGAAAAGGTGAGACCACTTTAGGCATGATGGAACCTTGTGTAACCTAGTTCTGAGGACCACCTTGTCATGATGGAACCTTGTGTAAGGAGGATTAGCCACTAAAGCTTGCAACTCACTGATACGGCAAGCTGAGGTGACCTGAATGAGAAAAATAACCTTCCAGGAAAGGAATTTCAAGGAGGTAGTGGCTAAGGGTTCAAAGGGTGGCTTCATAAGCTGGCCAAGAACCAGATTCAAGTCCCATGCCACTGGAGGTGGTCTAATGGGAGGTTTAGTCAAAAGAAGGCCTCTCATGAATCTTGCTATAAGAGGATGAGAGGAAATAGGTTGTCCATTGAGAGGCTTGAGGGATGCTGCAATAGCACTCAAATGGACTCTGAGTGAATTTGTTTTAAGGCCTGCATGGGATAAATGCAGCAAATAGTCTAGTAAAGAATTCAAAGGTATTACAAGAGGGTTGAGACCCTTCTCTGCACACCAAATGGAAAACCTTTTCCATTTAAAAGCATAGGAACGTCTGGTGGAAGGCTTTCTGGAAGCATGAAGGATATCCTTCACTTGTTGAGAAAGGTGTAAATCCTGAAGGTCTAGGCCTTCAGCAACCAGGCCCTGAGATGAAGAGACTGAGGATTTGGGTGCCACAAGGTTCCCTCCTCCTGGGAGAGGAGATCTGGAGCAGACCCCAGGTTCAGGGAGGGAGCTTGAGAGAGATGCAGAAGTAGAGGGTACCACACTTGGCGTGGCCAATGTGGTGCTATGAGGATCATAGACCCCTTGTCTCTCTGAAGCTTGAGCAGAGTCTTGGGGATGAGGGGAATAGGTGGAAAGGCATAGAGGAAGTCTTGCCCCCAATGAAGGAGGAAGGCATCCCTGGCCTGAACTCCCTGACATGGAATCCTGAACAAAACCGGGGAAGTTTGGCATTCCACGGACTTGCAAACAGGTCTATGTCTGGGGTACCCCAAATCCGAAAAATCCTGGCTATCTGGTCCCCATGGAGGGACCATTCGTGTGGAAGCAGAACTCAACTGAGTTTGTCTGCCCAAGAGTTTTGAACCCCTGGAAGATACACTGCCATGAGATGGATTTGATGCTCTCTGGCGAAGGCCTATAATCTCAGAGCTTCGTTGCAAAGCGACAGAGAGCCAGTCTCTCCCTGCTTGTTCACGTAGAACATGGCTACCTGGTAGTCCGTATGGATGAGGACTGTCTTGTAGCTGAGCAGGGTGTGGAAGACTCAGAGCCAGAAAGATTGCTCTGAGCTCTAAGAGGTTGATATGTAGAGATGTCTCCTGTGAAGACCAGATGCCTTGGGTGGAGAGATCTTGTAGATGAGCTCCCCAACCCTTTGGAGAGGCATCTGTTGTAAGGGTTGCTTGGGGTAACACCTGTTGAAAGGGGGACCCCAGCAACAGATTTTGAGTGGACATCCACCAGTGGAGGGACCAAAAGAGGCGACTGGAGGTTGCTATTATGTCTGACAGGCAGCCTGATGCCTGGGTCCACTGGGTGGATAGGGTCCATTGAGCTGCCCTCATGTGAAGGCGAGCATAAGGAACCACATGCACCGTGGATGCCATGTGGCCTAAGAGTCGCAACATTTCTCGAGCAGTTAAATGGGACTTTAACTGAATCTGGGAGGCTAACTGCACCAAGCGTAGGCAACGGGCCTGGGGAAGATAGGCCCTTGCAGTTGTGGTATCCAGTAAGGCCCCTATGAACTCTAGAGACTGAGTAGGGGTGAGATGGGATTTTGGAATGTTGATTACCAGTCCCGGATACTGAAGAACACGCTTTGTGCAGGCCAGGGAAGTCTGGGCCTCTGACTGAGATGGAGCTCGGATGAGCCAGTCGTCCAGATATGGGAATACGAATATCCCTAGAGTGTGCAGAAATGCAGCTACTACTGCCATGCGTTTTGTGAACACTCTTGGAGCAGAGGCCAGACCGAAAGGAAGCACTTTGTATTGGTAGTGCTTTCCTTGGTAAAGGAACCGAAGGAACCTTCTGTGTGTTGGATGGATGAGGACATGGGTGTACGCATCCTTGAGATCCAGAGAACAAAGCCAGTCCTGACTCTGGAGGTATGGAAGGAGAGTTCCGAGAGAAGTCATCTTGAATTTCTCCTTGCATAGAAACTTGTTCAACTCTCTGAGATCTTATATGGGTCTGTACCCCCCCCCCCCTGTTTTCTTTGGGATGAGAAAATAAGGGGAGTAGAACCCTGAGCCCTGTTGAAGAAGAGGTACTTCTTCTATTGCCCCTTGGGCAAGAAGGGTAGCAATCTCCTGACCCAGAAGGTTGAGGAGAGATGTTGGAGAGTTGAACTGTTTCACCATGGTGTGAGGGGGAAGGTTTAAGAAATGAAGCTTGTACCCATCTCGCATGATGGAGAGGGTCCATTGCTCTGCTGTGATTTGTTCCCATCTGGGAGCAAAGTGAGCTAACCTTCCTGGGATGGTGAGAGGCTCTGGATGTTCTAGAGCCAGAAAGGCTAAGTTCCCTAGTAGAAAGTCAAAGACCTTGAGGAGGCTGAGGCTGTTGGGCCGTAGCAGTCCTCGCAGCCTGAGGCTTTGTCTGTTTTGGTTGTTGCTGTCTCTTTGTAGCCAAACGACCTTGAGAAGAGGCTTGAGCAAAACTAGAAGAAAATTTCCCTTTTTTTGGGAAAGATCCTTTTTTGAACAACCTCTTCTTAAAAGGAGCAGTAGTAGACTTTGAAAGTCTATCTAAAGCAGTTTTCAGCATCCATCTGGTTGGCCTTTGCTTGCCAATCTTTGCCAAACAGGTTTTCCCCTGTACAGGGAAGGTTACCTAGACCATCCTGTACCCAGGATTCCAAATCAGAGGCTTGCAACCAAGCAACTCTGCATGCACCTATGGCAATAGCCGAGGCTCTACTGGCACCCTCAAAAGAGTCAAAGGCTGCACGGTTGGAAAACGTGGATACATCCTGTGCATGTTTAAGCCAGGTGATGTATTCTTCTCTCTTATCTTCTGACATATAAGGAGATAAGGTTTGCAAATGATCTGTAACCTCTTTTAGAAACATCCCCATATAGAGACTATAGGAGTTGATTCTGGCTACAAGCATACTGGCCTGGAAGATCTTCCTGCCAAAGGCATCTAAGGTTCTGCATTCTCGTCCTGGAGGAGCAGAGGAGTGCCTTTTTGTACTCTTGATGTTTTTCATAGCAGACTCTACCACAATGGAGTGGTGAAGAAGCTGAGTCTTATGAAAACCAGGACAAGGAGGAACACGATACATGGTGTCCAACCTTCGAGAATGAGGGGAGGTGGAAAGAGGAGTCTCCCATATGCCTAACATGTGATCATAAAGAATCTCATGTACTGGTAAGGTGGCTGCCTCTTTAGGAGCCTTAGGATATTGAAGGATATCTAATTTTTTGGCTCAAGGTTCAGTTTCAGAGGCCACTGAGATAGACAGGCCTCTGGCCACCTCCCTGATGAAGTCCTGAAAAGACAAGTCTTCAGGAGGAGACATTCTCCTTTTTGGAGAAGAGGGTTCCTGAGGAAGGATCCCCGATGCTTCAATAGAGGCCTCTGATGCATCAGAGTCTTCAGAGGAATCGAAGTATCGACTGTCTGGATGCTCTCGGAGAGCCCGATACGTGTACCGGGGGGTATCGACATTGGGAGTAATCGGTACCGGGTCGGTACTGATGGGCATCACTGGATAGCGTACCGCTGTCGTCGACGTTGATGTCGATGTAAGTGGTACCGGTATCGGATCCGGTACCGGAATCGGTACCGACAACGGGGTTTGTTGCGGTACCGTAGGCGTCGCAGCTTGTATGAATGCCGTGATGGCACGCTGCATGGTCAGAATATTCTGATCCATCGACGCCACCAATGTCTGGATGTCGGTACCGGTGGAAACTGCCGGTACCCCAGAACATTGTAACAGGTGATCGGTCGAGGCCGAGCCATCGATGTCAACCTGTGACCCCATAGATAGAGCTTTGGAAGCCGGAGCCTCCTGCCGGGGTAATTTTTCCGGTGTGGATTCCTCAAGAGTAAGCCCGGGGGCATCTCGATACTTGGAGGGAGATATACTCTTTGAGGACCGGCCGGATTTAAGTTTGGTTACCTGAGATCCATGGGATGAAGAAGCAGCCCTGGAAGACGTCGATGCCACAGAAGCTGCAACGGAGGGAAACAGGGTACTGAGCTTGGCTGCCCGATTTTGTAACCCTCTTTTAGACATCATGGAACAGGACTCACAATCCGCAATGGAGTGGTCAGGACCTAAACATTTTAGACACCAGTCATGGGTGTCAGTGACAGAAATAGTGCCACTGCACTTCGTGCACTTTTTAAACCCGGAGGCGGGTTTTTCCATGAGGAAAATATATCTGTAGGCCTAAGGCCTCAGAAGCAAAAATGCACTGAAGTAAGAAAAGAGTAGGTATTTTTTGTTTTTGTTTTTTAAAAGAAAGAAAAAAGACCGGTGGTACCGGTCCGGAGTCGAGAAGGCAGACACGCGACTAAAGAAAAATAAAAGAAAATGAGAAATTCTTCAGCGGTGACAGGAAACACGACCTGCTGTCTCCGCGGAAAAGAAGAACTGGAGAGAGGCGGTTGGGAAAGGCGCGAAGGCAGCGCGCAGGCGCTGTGGGATGCTCCCAAAAGTTTTCCTTTTGGACGCTGGGGAGCGTTCCCGCGCAGGCTCCGTTGGTACCGACGATACCCATATGTGAAGACTCATTCCTGCTTGTTCCTGGAGATTGTATATTTCCTGCATAGTGTGCATCTATTCTACCAGGAGAAAAGGCTGGAAAAAAATCTCTCAAAAACATCCAGAACAGAACATTCTGTTGAATGATCAGGTATTTCATATCATCACTTGGCTGGCCCTCTGTCACCAGCATATTCCATAACCAAATGAATGCATATGCTGAAAGACTGTTCAATCTAGAACTATTTATATTAGAAAAAAAATTACATCTGCATCTACATTCTTTCCTCTTCCGCCTTGTCTACCCTACTTCTCTCTCTTGTTATGTCCAGGGTTGATTTTGCTAATTCTGTCCTTATTGGTTTGGCCTCCTCTCATTTATACCGTCTTCAAAGAATCCAAAATACCGCAGCCCGCCTTCTCTCTCACTCATCTCATTCTCACCATATAACCCCTCTTCTTATTCACTTACACTGGTTACCTGTTCCCTTCCGCTCTCAATACAAATTACTTACTTTGGTTCACAAGGCCCTCCACACCAACTCCCCACAATATCTAGCTGACTTAATCCACTTTCACACTCCCAGATATACCCCCCGCTCATTCCACTTAAACCGGCTCATCCTTCCCCCTCCTTCTGCTGCCCACTTACAATCTACTCGTTCTTCAGCTTTTTTCTTTATAGGTCCCGCATTATGGAATTCACTCCCTCTGCTATCCGATTAGAGTCTTCCCATTCAGCATTTAAACAGCAGCTAAAAACCCACCTCTTTTCCCTAGCCTTTAACCTCCCCACTTCTCCCCCCTCTCTATAGCCTTACTCCTCTCCTCCTACCCTCTCTTGCCCTTTCTGTCTCTCTTTTTTAAAATATGTAACTTCCTTTTCCTTTACTGGCTTTGCGCCCTATTTTTAATGTTTTTTATGCATTGTAAACCGCTCTGATTTTATTGTGAAGGGCGGTCAATCAAGTTTTATTAAACATAAACATAGGAAATTTTGAAGATAGAAGACCATTTATGTTATCTAAATTTTTGGTTGAGTTTAAAATTGGCAAGTTACTAAGAATTGAGTTTAAATTTTTACAACGTTTCAAATTATTTGGTGAATGTATCTTAATATTTTTTTTAATGCCATATGACGTATATATTTATAATAATTGTACCTTGCTTCAAATCTGTCTGAAGAGGCAAGTAATCAAATGCTACAAATAAATATGATTAAATCTCCTCTTAAATATACCAATGGATCCTAAAGAAACCATTCTAGAGAACATGATTTTTTTTTATCAAAGCTGCAATGTACAAGATGCCATCTTCTAAAATTAAGGGATAAGGAAATAATTTGGTCATATCTGCTAATTTTCTTTCCTTAAGTCTTTCACACCAGTCCAGAATAAGTGGGTTATATAAGCCCATCAGCCAACAGATGGAGACAGAACAAAAGCTTGTCAGCTCTGCCCTATATGGGATACCTGCAGTCACATGCTCCTCAGTATTTTCTGTAACAAAGCAGAAGACAAAATCTCCCACTAATCAGCAGACGCTCAAGGAGGGAGGGAACACTCATCTTCCCAATATGCAGCAGAAAAAAATCTGTAGAAACCTTTAAAAATGACGCCACCCAAGAAACTACCTACAACAAAAGAAGCAATAAAACTCCATAAAGAGCTATCGAAAGAGTTCGACAGAAAAGATGAAAAAAATTCATACCAAAGACAGCTGAGGATGGGCCTCTGGTCTGGTCAACGCAACTCAAAGGAAGAAAATTAGCAGGTAAGACCAAATTTTTCCTTCCATATCGTCTTACATCTCACTCATTTTGGACTCTCTCAGGGCAGTCAACTGTAAATATTCTTCCAGCAAGTTGTTACTATCCCAGGGAACCCCACCCCCCAAGATCAGAGATTCCAAAACCCAGGCAACCACAACCACATTGCTTTGGCAGAACCTTGATAGGAAGGCTCCCCCCCCCCCCTCGAGGTTTCACTACTCCGGAGAAGGAAGGAGGCGACCCAGGAAACCTGGAACCTGGATGGATATGCCCGCAAGGAGTTGATGGACAGGGAAGGAGAAAATAAATGAAAATTACACTTACCTGGTAATTGTTGTTCCTTTAGTGACTCCAATTTAGTCCTCCACCTCTGGGTTGTGTACCTCCTCCTGCAGCTTGGAGACTGGGCACGTCAAAATCGTGACATCACTGGATGTAGCCTGCTGGTCTCTCCCATCAGCCCCAATGAACTATTGACAAAGCACACTCAAAGGAGCAACAAATAAGCAGCTATCATATAAAACATTTTAACTCTATACTGAAATTGAACTTATAACTATTAACTGCGTAACATGAATTTCCCCCTAGGAAGGAGGAAACCGCCTTGCAACTTACCCTTCTGCCCAGAATTAGGAAACCACAGAGTAAGAATAGACAGAAACAGTTAGACAAGATCAGAGCCATGAAAAAATCCATTAATAATGACACCTACCGGTAGACTTGCACTTCTCCCAACTGAACCTCCACTGCCATAGAACCCCGGGCGGGAATGAGGACTAAACTGGAGTCACTAAAGGAACAACAATTACCAGGTAAGTGTAATTTTCATTTCCTTATCGTTCCTCCAGTTTAGTCCTCCACCTCTGGGATGTAACAGAGCAGTAATCATCGGGAGGGACCTTTCCAGCCGGCTCGCAACACCGCCGACCAGAAGCAAGCATCATCGCTGCCAGAACATCTAGGCAGTAGTGCTTACTGAAAGTATAAAGAGATGACCAGAAGGACACTCTACAGACGTCCCCCGGCGGAACTAAACTGAATCCCGCCCAGGAAGTCGCTTGCGCTCTGGTAGAGTGAGCTCGCAAGCCGTCGGAACTGCACGACCGTGCAACAGATATGCTGCTGCAACCACCACTCTAATCCATCTCGAAATGGACGCCTTCGCTGCCACTTCCCCTTTGCGGGGACCTCCGAATAACACGAAGAGACGGTCCGATTTGCGAAAGGTTTCCAAAACTTTTATTACGTATTGCCGTAACACATGTTTGATGTCCAACTGGCGCAAATTACGATCAGAAACGTTCCCTTCCATAGAACCTAGAGCTGGAAGAGAAACCGTTTGATTCAGGTGAAAGGCAGACACCACCTTTGGCAAAAAGGACAGAACTGGCTGCAATACCACCTTCTCTCCAGAAAAAGGACAAGAACGTTTCTCTACAGGACAACGCCTGTAACTCCGAAACGCGTCTTGTCGAACAGATGGCTACCAAAAACACGGTTTTTAAAGTCAAATCCTTTACCGACGCCTGGTGCAAAGGTTCAAAAGGTTCTTTAGTCAACGCCCCTAAGACCAAATTGAGATCCCACGGCGGAACTATGACCTTCCTCGAGGGTCGCAGTCTGGAAACTGCTTTAAGAAAAACACAAAACATCAGTATGAGAACCTAGCACAATTCCCTGCACTCTTCCTCTATAGCACGAAATAGCCGCCAACTGGACTTTCAAAGAACTACTTTAGCATGTAAAATGCTGAAATTAAAACCAATCAACCTACAACTACTACTAACAGCTCCTTATATGTTCCTCAAGTGAGCCCAGACCTAGGCTCACTACGTCCGTCCCACTCTTCTTGGATCATGCGGTCAACCACTCGGAGAATAGGGAACACTACCTGCGCCTGTCTCACCGCTTGGATGATCGGGTCTTCCACCTCTTTGTCTTCTGTTACCGGAGTCATAGCAAGGTTTAGTGTCTGAAGGGATTCCGTGATAAGTGCCGTCAACTCGTCCCTTCTGAACACCCTAATTATCCTTGCCTAATCCTATCTATTCCAAGACAACTACAGTCGAGGCTACACCGCGAGGAACAGCGCCTCTGATTCCTTTTGCATGGCCGCACTTCCTGTGCCCCCCTGCCAGTCTAGGGAAGCCCCTGTTATGAAAATGTCGAACAGCCCTCTTCCTGCCCGATCCGTCACGTCGGATTAGAACGCTTGAAGCGCCAGAGCTACTGCCTTCAGCTCCAACAATTAAATCGACCGATGGACCTCCTTTTTCACTCACATCATATGCAAAAAAATCCTTGCAATGGTCTCCCCAGCCTGCAAGACTCGCATCTGACAACATTGGGATCCACTGTGTAAGTTCGAGCGCTGTGCCCGCCGCAAGATCTCCTGGGACTAGCCCCCCCCGGTGAGGGGATCGTCTGACCTACGTGGTACAGGGGAGATGTTAGTTCAAAGAATCGTTCTGGAGCGAACATCGTGGTAATGAGCTTTGCGGGGAGCGCATGCGGGCTGGCCCACAGAACTACCTCCAGAGTCGCCACACACCTGTCATGAGTAGCCGAAGATAGCTCCAAGCCGGCGGCCCCGGATCCGCCAGAAACCTGCCTACTAGCTGTTGAAGAGCCTGACCTCTCCGTTCCGGGCGAAACACTGTTCTCCCTTGAACGTAGAACTGTACCCCTCTGCCCGCTAGGCCTTAAGACCGACTACAGGACTACTGAGTGCTTAGTCTACCCAGCTGAGACCCAGAAGAAACTTTACTACCCCGCTCGTAACCCGGACGCTCTCGGTCCTGGACTTTGTTCGACTCAGCCAATCGTCGAGGCCAGGGCGGTAGTAAAAACAATCCAGAGCAAGGCGAATTAGGACCCCTTCTTTCCGCGGAGCCGTCACAACCACCCCTGAAACCTCGGTGAAGATACACGGGGTCGGTGACAAACCAAGGGGCAACACTTGAAACTAAAAATGTCCCCACGGGAAGACAAACCTTAGAAACCTCTGATGTGCTGTCCTTATCGAAACGTGTAAGCATGCTTCCGTAAAACCCAGGGATGTTAAGAACTCCCCCTACGGAACCGCCAGCACTACCGATCGCTACGGTTCCAGTCAACAAGATGATGCTCCGATACCGCCATTTACTTCCCTGGGATCTAGAAGTGACGGGAGATCACCTTTCTTAGGAACCATGAAATAAGTAGAGTAGCACCTTACGCCGAAAAAATCCCTATGGGTCCGGCACAACTGCTCCTAACTGCAAGATACGATCCCAATCTTACCCAATTGCGGATGTTCTCCGTTACCCTTTGCAAGGGGACAGAAGAAGCGAATCCAGCACCGGGCGAGCAATTCTAGGGAATACCCTCGCCTATTACCTCTAACACCCATTGCTCTTCCGTTATCCGAGTCCCGGCAGACAGAAACTCCCAAAAACTTTGTCCTATCGACTGACCTGCCACCTTCGCCCGCCCTGCTTCAATGTGGTTTTCGGGCAGACGCGGCAAAGGTAGCCGAGGCTCCCCTTCCTGCTCCTTGAGAGCTCCACAACCCTTGAGCTCTGGAAGCAAATGTACCTCATTGGGTCACTCCCCACCGAGTGGTTACTCAGTGAGCATAGACAAATGGAGGGAACCATCTGCTTTCTATCTACCCTCTTTCTAACTGCGTACATTCCTTACATGCAGGTACCTCCTGTGTTCCCAAGAACTGTAGGTGCTACAAATCTATATGCAGTCTTTCCCCCCCCCCCCCCACACACACATCCAAATGTAAAGGCCAATCCAACCATTGGTGTACTGCCACCATTTACTGTCACCCTCTGCCATGCAGAGACACAACGAGTAACGGACCGGACGTGTCAACTCCAGCGTGTAACTTTCTCGGATTATTTCTAACACCCATTCGTCTGGCGTCATCCGGACCCAGACAGGCAGGCAGAAACTTTCGACGCCGTCCCTCCACACAGTTGGCTTCCCACCGGAGGAAACTGCACAAGGAAATACGCTCGATCAAGCATATGTCCAAGGCTCACAACTAGACCTCAAAGCCCTCATGGACCACTCCGAGAAGGGTATAAAACAGCTGGTAATAAGTCATTTCCCTTTAGGGGAGCTGCCCAGAAGTGGACTTATTACCAGCTGTTTTATACCCTTCTCGGAGTGAAGGATAAAAAAGAAAAAAAGGCGGACCTTCATCAATGGACCATTTCCATTTCTTTTTTATCCCCAAACGAGTCCTACTTGACCCAATACCCAACTACTGCTAACAAGAAAAGCAAGAACCAAAATTCAAAGACCCGTCACGAATATGCACCAAACATTTCGGTATCCAGCAGATAGCCGAATGTGGTATGGAACTGCCAGAAGCAATCTAAAAACTGTAATGAAATTCAAAACCGAGATCTTCGTTCCTGAACCTTTCCTTCATGCAGCCCTCAGACCCTTCATGACCTGCATGAAAAGTAGGAACTTCAACAAGACCTGTCAGCGGATCTAATGCATAATCTGTCTACAGTTGTAACAAGCAAGGCAGCAGATGCAATCTATAATAACAGGGCGCTGGTCATGAAGCGACCCCCTATTATATTCTTGCTTGAAACTCGCCTACTTAAAGAAGTTACTAGAGGCCTACTCCTGCACCTACCCTGATGTTACTCGTCAAGGGCGGTATCACATATTGAATCAGTTAACCCGATTGCTTTCTACTCTGCAGCAAGCTGTGCCACCATCCGATCTTCATGATGGACGCTGCGTTCGTGTCAAGAAAGGCAGCCACTCTGTGTGTTAAAAACTCCGCTTACCTTTTTCATGATCTTGCCACCTATCAATGTAAAACGTTCCCCCTTCTCAGTCATGGGCAGAAGAGTTCCCGGGATGCTCGGAATATCCTACCCTGAATCAACCCCTCTGTTCTCTGAATTAAAAAGGGTTGAACTAACCGTGCCAAATAAATGATTCACTGCTGTAAGGATGAACCAGCGATCACCCTATTGTCAGTGAAGAACGGTGACCACTCCTCACATGAAGGAATAATTGATGGCAATTATCCTCTTAATGCCGAAATGTTCTCATACAGGGGACCAAGATCTGAAAGTATCACTTGATTGGGGCTTTGTGCTATCAGGTTAATATAATTAGCCATTTAACTCCTGCAGAGAACTCATCAGCTCTGGTTTTCCACCTTCTGGTTTGCAAGCACGCCAAGGGTGCACATGTGCTTGTCCTAAATAACCTTACCTAGGTCATTCCTATGTAAACGCTAATGAATACCATTTTTTTTAAACTATAGTCATGTGTGAGCCTACGGCTCGCAAACCTATACTAACAAGGTTGAACTAATAAATAAGGAAAACACTAGCCAATTACACTAGAACAAATAAAAGCAACCTTAACTTTGCCTGCCGGCGAGCGCTGAGCTACACTAAGCCCCGATGTGATCTGAGCCGTGGCGGGCCGCCACGCAGCAACGCCTGCAGGTACAAAATGGCCGCCGCTGTTAGAAGCCCTGAATTGACGCCAAATACCGTTGCTTACACAAAAATGTATGTTTATCCGGCTCGCTGGTCGCTGACAGCGCAGACCCCGTGCATTAAATCCCCACTCTCCGACTCCAAAGGAAACTCTTACTGTGCCAGGCACCGCTCCATACAGGAGCGAGTGGCCAGCCGCAGAGCGTGCTCATCTTACTCTTGCCCCTCGCCCCGCCGCAGCGTGCAGCTCGGGACCGGCAGGGAAGCACGTTGTGTGCTGCAGGGCTCCCCTCCGTACAGTCAAGGAGGGGAGAACTGCCCAGGGAATCTGAACCATCACACAAATAACTAACAATAGAAAGAGTAGGCAGACAGCGGTCAGATCAAATCCTGCTACAGATTTTCTAGTGGCTATGCTTTAAAAAAAAATAAAAATGCATAGATAGGAAAATAAATTAAATTAAAATCTTAAACCAAAGAGCTACCCTAACTGCTCCTTATCTTTCCTTTTAGTGAGCCCAGCACCTAGGCTCACTACGTCCTCCTGTTGCATGGAGACTGGACACACTGGGGCTGATGGGAGAGACCAGCAGGCTACATCCAGTAATGTCACGATTTTGACATGTCTAGTCTCCAAGCTGCAGGAGGAGGTACACAACCCAGAGGTGGACTAAACTGGAGGAATGATAAGGAATCATGACCTTTATTCACCTGAAGACTTGGCACTGCAGAAACTGCCAACTAAAGCAGAAATGTCCTTTTGTGAAAGTTTACACCAAAATAGCTTCCCCTGGTTACTCTGGAGGAAGAGCTGTTATGCAATCAGGAGGAGGATGGAACCGATAAACCCTTGGTCTTCTTTCAAACTATGTCACTATAAGGAAGGAATGGCCTAATGGTTAGAACAACGCAAACCAGGAAACCCACGTCTCCCAATTCTTTGTGACCGTGGGCAAGTCCCTTTTATCTTCCATTGCCTCAGGTTCTCCATGCCAGTAGTGACCTCATCAGTGAGAGACCCCATATGGTTAACATACCAGAGGGACTCAGAAACTAAGGGTTGCTGGCTGACCAGAGATGCTGTCGTTCTGTATCTGTCATGCTGTGGCTTGTCTTTTCTGTGAAATCAGGGCTGCACCTTCACTTTAGTCATTGCCAGGCGATGATCTCCATGGTTAAAATGTTGGAGGGACTGCAGCATATCACTGCAGGAGCACAGAAGATGTGCAACAAAGGGGCATGCCCCTTTATGTGCGCAGTGTTTTTTAAATTTATGTTCTAGTTATTTTTGTGTCATTTTTTTATATGCATGCAATTAGGTTTGTTGTGATCATTCAGGAAGATCAATTGGTATTAGATAGCTGTCACTTGAGATGCCTCTATTAAGGTAGGGGCTGTTATAACAGTCTTGTACATGTTAAAAGGTCTCCTTCCATACTTATTTATGAGTTGCAGTGTACTGTGGCTAGTGATCATAGAAATGAAAATGTAAAATTGGGGTAAGCCTTTTCAAATGCACAGAGTTAGAAACAAAATGTCCTCTAATTAAGTTCATAAGTAACAACTATAGTCCAGATATATTAGAAGTGGCTGAAACCTGGGTAACTAAAACCGATGCTGCCATTGTTAAATGTATCCAGGTGGGCACAATTCATTATCAAAATGGGAGAGAGGGTGGCATTATGCTTATTTTAAGGGATCAGATAAAGTTATTAAATTGGTTTAACACTGCCTCAGAGGCTATTTTTGTTAAAAAGTAAAGCTTTTGGGAGATGTACAATTTACATTTCTCCTCAAAACATATATGACGACATAAGCACATTTTTAGAATAGTTGATGGCTCTTAATTGTGATTTTTCCTCCTTAATATTAATTGTGGATTTCACTTTGCATTATGATCAGCACAGTATTGAATCTTCTGTGTCTAATATGTTAGATAGTTTTAATGTGTTTAGTTTCCATCAATTAGTAGATTTTTCTATTTACACTAAAGCTCATACCCTTGGCCGGCTATTAACCCTCCATAGCCCATGTTCCCTGTAAAATAGTTATCTCCAAGTTATAATGCCCTGTTCAATGTAATTTCAGTTTGTTCAATGTAAACCGCACTGATGCAGAATAGCACGGTATATAAGAGAATGTAAATAAATAAAATGCAATGTCAGCATGATACTGTGTGATAGTTTAAGGTAAAATTAGGACTTATCTGATAATTTGCTTTCCTTGAGTCCCTCCAGTCCAGTCTCTTGACTTGTCACCCTCCACCCACAACTTTGAGATAGAGAATGCGAAATCTTGATGTCACACCATATAGGCAGCTGGCACCTCCCTTCAAGCTCAGTATTCTATCGACAAAGCAAGAACAAATACAGAACTACCAAAAAAAATAGCTTTCAGAACAAAAATCAACATCCTCTTGAGAACCGCCTTTCGCGGATGAGCAGCTCCCACTCCTTGTTTGTCACTTTCATCTGATGACTACATCAGTTCGCAAACTATAAGAATTCTACCTGCTTTCTTTTTTTCTATTAAAAGTCCACTAGACTCCACTGGGAACCCCAAGCTTAAGACAGCTTCAAATTACACCCCCTCCCCCCCCCGGCCCAACCTAATCTGATGTATTCTTCAGAGCAGAGTTTGCCATCTTAAACAGACAGACACCAGGGAGGGTTCTGGGCTAGAAATGGAGGGACTCAAGGAAAGCAAGTTATCAGGCAAGTCCTAATTTTCCTTTCCTTATCGTCCCCTCCAGTCTAGTCCAGACTCCTGAAATGTACCAGTAGTACTAACTCCGGGAGAGACCCATGAGCATGGCCTGAAACATCGCTGCTCCAAAACAAACATTCCCAGTCACCTGAACATTCAGGTGATAATGCCAGACAAAGGTACGAGTGCAATGATAGCTACTTCGCCGCCTAGCAGATCTCAAATGGCAAGACCAAACCGGCCTCCGCCCCTGAAGTGGCCTGCACCCTAGTTGAGTACACCCACAACCCCGAGGGCAACTCCCAACGCTCCAGAATATAAGCCGCTTCTATCGCCTCCTTAGTCCAGCGTGCAATGGAGGCCTTGGATGCGGCTTCCCCTTTCCACAGCCCTCCAAAAAGAAGTAACAGTTGGACTTACCAAACAACTCTATCCGAGCAAGGTACTTCTCAGCATGCTACGCACGTCCAGCCGACGGTCCGCCACCCTGGAACTACCACTTGCCATCAGATGACTTGGCAGAGTCATCGGATGATCGAAATGAAAAGCCAAAATGACCTTGAGTAGAAAGGAGGGCACTGGATGCAACACTACTTTCCCCTTAGACATCGTAAGGAACGGCTCCCTGCACGACAATGCCTGGAGCTCCAAGATCCTCCGTGCCAAACAAATAACTACCAGAAACACCATCTTCAGCGCCAAATCTTTCAAAGTGGAGTTCCCCATCGACTCAAATGGGACCTCCATTAACATTGATAACACCAGATTCAGGTCTCAGGACAGAACCAAGGACTGCACTGAGGGTCGCCCATGCTTTACCACTCTGTGGAACTGTACCACATCTGGATGGGCCCCCAGAGACTGACCTTGAACTCACCCTTGATAATAGCTGGGCGCTGCCCCCTGCACCCGTAAGGAACTACAGGCCAAAGCTCTCTCCAAACCCGCCTGTACGAACGCAAGAATCTCTGCAAGGGGTCAGCATCCTCATTCCGAACACCAGTCCTCAAACGCTCTCCACATCCATACGTAAGAGAAGGACATGGAGCGCTTATGCGCCTTCAACGGAGTCATAATCACAGGGGCCGAGTACCCTCTTTTCTTCGTCCTTGCTCTCAAGAGCCAAGCCTTGTGAAAATGTATCCACCTGCGGCATCAGAATGGGGCCCTGTAATAGAAGATAGGTAAGATCAGGAAGGCGCCATGGACGGCTGACCTTCAGTCAGAGCAGTTGGTGTACCAAGGCTGCCGCAGCCAATCCAGGGCTACAAACATCAAAAAATCTCACCACCACCACTGACCACAGCTGCTGAAGATAATGCGAGGCAGTCAAAACTGCCATCCACAGAAACTGCCGGACCCTCTGCGGGCAAGGAGACTCGACCCTTGTTGGTCTGAAAACGGGCCCTGAGGTACACTGGGGTCCTGGCTCAGCTGCAGGGAACTTGGGAAAAATTGATCATCCAGCCTAGCTGCTGCAGTCACTCGATTTGTGATTCTTCTACTCTCCTCTGGAGACTTCGTCTGAATCAGTCAGGCGTCCTCTCTCAATGTGGCTGCAATCACTACCATAACCTTGGTAAAGGTGTGTGGTATAGTTAACAATCCAAACAGCAACACTCTGAACTGAAAATGCCCGAACGCCACCGTGAACCTCAGAAATTGCTGGTGTTCAGGCCGGATTGGGATGTGCAGATAAGCCTGCATCAAATTGAGGGTCATCAGGAACTTGTTCTCTCTTACCGCCACAGACCAAAGAGTTTCCATCCCAAAATGGGGAATGTGCAATGCCCAGTTTGCTCCTTTGAGATCCAAAATGGGTCGATATATTTTGTCATTACCAAGAACACAGGCACCTATCGAGTATCGACCGTAAGTGCACTGGTCTGGTGACACCTCCACCATTGCTTCTAATTGCTGAAGATGTCCCAGGACATCCCAGATGGCCTCCATCTTCCATGGCCCCTGCAGAATGATCCGATGAAGGCGTGCTTGAGGAGTCAAGCAAACTCTAGCGCAAACACCTTGTAGGCAACCTCTAGCACCCACTGGTTGGATGTGATCAGGGCCCAGGCAGAGTAAAAATACCAGAGCTGCCCTCCAAACGTGATCACTCCTTCCCGGGACCTCTCGCTTATTGTGGCTTCTTAGTTGTAGAGGAGGGAGCAGGGTAGTAACCCCGACCGGTCCCTTGTGATCTTGAAAGGGCTTAGCCCAATTCGGGTAATGGCCTCTCTGGAAAATGAGCAAAAATGCACTGTCTGGAAGTGACAAAAATCCTGGGACCGGCCCCATGCAGGCACCACTGCCCTTACCAGCTTCGACTTATCCTCTGGGAGGCAGCCCTCCTTTAGTACCATTGAGTTCCTTTACCAGTTTATCTAGTGTCTTGCCAAACAAGAGCTTCCCTTTGAAAGGAAGTTTAGTCAAGTGTGCCTTGGAAGACCCATCGGCTGCTCAACTCTGCAGCCAGAGCAGCCAACAAGCCGCTACCACTGATGCTATGCCCTTGGACAAGGCTCAAATCAAATCATAAAAGGAGTCAGCTAGATATCCATTCGGTCCTACGCATCCTTGAAGGCTGCTCCACCCTCAACCGGTATTGTAGTATTCTTTGCCACTGACACCACTGCGTCCATTTTCAGAGTCTGCAGCAGCATCTTCTCCATATCCAATAAGGATACAACTGTGCCATGGTATGGACCCCTTTAAGCCTGCCTCTGGCACTTCCCATTCATTCATCAAGCATCATCTGTTTGATGACCCTACAAAATGGGAAAAACTGTCTGTGCCTTCTGCACCGCTTGAAACAAGGGATCTTCCAGTGGCTCATCCTCTGCCACCACCCCTTGCAGCACATTAAGCGCCGCCAGGGAATGGGCAATCAGCACCACCAGTTCTGCTCGCCATAACACCTGAACAATATGAGGGTTGTCCCCCTGGAGAAATTTTCCCTTCTTTCAATTCCGCCTGTGGAGACTTTCCCCATATATCCACGCCTCCTTCTTCTGGAGAGTCAGAACCCTCCAAGTGTATAGAGCCTGTGTCCTCCCACAGATCGGTAGGCAAACATTCTCTGTCAGCCTGGGGCTTCCCTGCGCCGCCAGCGAGCACAGTTTTCTGTCCATCACCTCTAGCCCTGAGGTGCTGTCTCCTACACCTCCTTCCCCAAACAAAAAGCATGGTGCATAAGGATGACAAAATCCGGGGAGAAGCCACTCCAGGAGGCCCCTGAGGATCCTTCTGTTGAAGTAAATGGCTTAGGTATAAACGCCACAGCCCCTCCAGCCTCTGCTCTCTGAGAAACCGGAGACTTGCCTGATCTGTCCCTTGTGGTTGCCCACCCCTTCCCACTAAGCCCACAGGGGAGGATTGTCCAGACGGGTCCAAGGCAGGCATGTCTTGCTTTCCCAAGGTCTCTCATATACCTGCCGGATTGTCTTCCACAGAGCGGGACTCAGCCACATTACTGCAGCAAAGACACATGGTTGAGAGGGAGCCCTGCCTGGCGCCGCAAGCCAAACATTTTGGCTTTGGCATATGTGCTTGTCTGTCACCTGCGCCCCAAAACAAACCGCAATTGCAAGGAAGGAAACATGCATCCGTCAGTAACCAGCTGCTGGTTTACTTCCTCTCACGCTGTTCCTGTGTTGTAGCAGTGCAGTCTGCCTCTCTCCCACCACGCGAGAAGTATAGGTTGCAGTGTGACAGTCACGTTGCGAGTCACAAGATGGCACTGGCACAGCTCTGTGCTGAGCTGCTGGCCTGCCAAAAATGCAGCCTTTCACTAGACGGTCAATTACTTGTCATCAGTTGCTGATCGTCGAGTCTGTGCCAAAGCGAGTGAGAGATGCCCTCCCTCACCGATCCACCAGCTGCAATTCACTCACTAACCCACTCTCTCCGGTCCAACCTGCACGGAGCCGAAGCAGGCAGAACAGAGTTTCCTACAGCTTACTGGGACTACTCTATTTGATCTACTCTATTTGACTACTCTATTTGATCTATTTGATCTACCCACATCAAGCTAATACACCCTACTATAAAGGATAACATTCAAAACTTAAATAAATAACACTCCACTCCTATGCCTTGCTACTCCTACTTGTATATAGTTACAACTGGTATGTTCTGCCTAATGTGGTACAGACAGTACTTCTGTTTAAATTGTTACACACTCTGTTATAGCTGAAATATCTTGATTAGTTGTTGAAATCACTGAATTATGCAAGTTAAGATGTTCTATGTAATAAGTTATAATGTTCAATGTTCTATGTAAAACAAACTCTGCTTTGTTAACTGTTGTTAATTGTACACCGCAACTGATCGCTGGAAGATGCGGTATATAAATAAGTGTTAAATAAATAAAATAAATAAATGGTCCCACAGACTCCTTGCCCGAATGCAAGATCGGGAACTGTACGGAGTGCTCAAAGCACAGACAGCGAACTGAGGTTCTCAAGCGGCACATTACTGTGCCTTGTGACCCTAACAAACATACATCCGTCCTTCCTTCCGTCATATGCCCAATTTAAAGGGCCAGTGTCCAAATTGCAAAAATCCTTTTAAATAACTCCTAACTCTAAATTCACATTCCTTATTACCTTTTCAATGGAGTCCAGACTATAGTGAACATCCCCCAAGCTGCTTGGAGACTGAGAATACGGAGCGTGAAGGAAAATGCTAGCTACCTATATGGTGTGACATCAAGACTTGGCATGCTCAATCTCCAAGCTTCAGGTGAAGGGTGACCACTAAAGAGTCTGGAGTGTACTGGAGGGGACATTAAGGAATGGCAGATTATCCTGGGGCTGATCACTTAGTTTCTTTACTGATAACAGTTTCCAATGCAGGTAACAGCACAAGTTGGAAATATAAGAACATAAGATAAGCCATACTGGGTCAGACCAATGTCCTGTTTCCAACAGTGGCCAATCCAGGTCATAAGTACCTAGCAGTTTCCCCAAAAAGACACACAGGTTCCAGAATGCTTGTAGTGGGGCAAACGGTGAATTTTCTGGATCCTCTTTAATAATGGTTTATGGACCTTTCTTCCAGGAATTTGTCCAAATTTATTTTTAAACCCAGCTACACTAACAGCTTTTACTACATTTTCCGGTAACAAATTCCACAGTTTGGTTATGCGTTAAGTGAAAATATTTTCTCTTATTAGTCTTAAGCAGATTAAACTGTAGCTTCATAGCATTTCCCCTAGTTTTTCTACTTTTCATGGCGCAAACAATCGATCTCGTTTACCTGTTCCACTCCATTATAGTCCTCTATCTTATCTCCCTTAAGCCGTCTCTTTTCCAGGTTGAAGAGTCCTAAGTTTTTAAGCCTCTCCTCAGAGGTATACCATTTTGGTTGCTCTTCTCTGTATCTTTTCTAAGTCAGCTATATCCTTTTTAAGATGCAGCGACCAGAACTACACACAATATTCAAGGTGCAGTCGTACCATGGAATGATACAGAAGCATTATAATATCTTTTGTTTTATTCTCCATTCCTTTCCTTATAATTTTCTAGCATTCTATTGGCCTTCTTGGCCACTGCTGTACACTGGGCAGAGGATTTCAACGTGTTATCCACGATGATGCCTAAATCTTTTTCCTGGGTGATGGCTCCTAATGTTGAACCTTGCATCGTGTAACTGTAGTTTGGGTTGCTCTTTCCTAGGTGTATAACTTTACCCTTGTCTACATTAAAATTGTATCTGCTATTCAGACATCCAGTCTTCCACTTTATCAAGATCCTCTTGCAATTTTTCACAATCCTCGTGTTTTAAGAACTTTTAATAATTGTGTCATCTGCAAATTTGATTACCTCACTCGTTAGACCCATTTTCAGGTCATTTATGAATATGTTAAAAAGCAGCAGACCCAGTACAGATCCCTGGGGTACTCCACTATTCACCATTCTCCACCGGGAAAACTAACCATTTACCCTTCCTTCTGCTTTCTATCTTTTAACCAGTTCCTGATCCATAAGAGTACACTGCCTCCTAACCCATGACTTTTTAATTTTGCCAAGAGTTTATTATGATGGACCTTGTCAAAGGCTTTCTGAAAATTCAGATAGACTATATCGACCGGTTTACCTTTGTTTACCTGTTTATTCACACCTTAAAAAAGAATGACAGAGATTAGTAAGACAACACCTTCCTTGGCTAAAGCCATGTTGGCTTTCTCACATTAAAACAAGACTATCTACACATTCAGTAATTTTGTTCTTTGTAATGGTTTCTACCATTTTCTCCTGTACTGACGTCAGGCTCACCAGTCTGTAGTTTCCCAATCACCCTTGGAACTCTTTTTAAAAATTGGCATTACATTGGCCATTCACCAATCTTCCAGTATTACAGATGATTTTAACTAAAGTTTACAGACCTACTTTTAGCAATTTGTGATCTTATATTTCAGTTCTTTCAACACCCTCTGATAGATACCATCCAGTCCAGATAATTTGCTACTCTTTACTGTAATACATCTTCCCAGTTCATTGATATTTCTTTCAATTCTTCCAATGCATCACCTTTAAATGCCATTTCAGTCATTGGTAACTTTCCTACATTATCTTCAGTAAAGACTGAAGCAAAGAATTCATTCAGTCTCTTTGCTATGGCCTTGACCCCTCTTAGGGCCCCTTTTACCCCTCTATCATCTAATGGTCCAACTGACTCTCACAGGTTTTTTGCTATGAATGTATTTGAAAAAGTTTTTATTATGCATTTTTGCTTCCATGGCAAGCTTTTTTTTTTTCAAATTCTCTCTTTGCCTGCCTCATCAATGCCATGCATCTAACTTGCCAGTGCTTATGTTGTTTCCTGTTTTTGTCATTTGGTTCCTTCTCCCATTTCATGAAAGATTTTTTTTGGCAACAACCTCTGACCTCACCTTTAAACCATGCTGGCAGTTTTTTGGACTTCCTTCAACTTTTCTTAAAGCGTGGAATACAGCTGGTCTGAACTTCCAAGATAGTATTTTTAAACACCCATGCTTGATCTATACTTTTAATCTTTGCAACTGCTCCTTTTAGTTTTTTCTTAACTATTTTCCTCATTTTATCAGTCTCCCTTTTGAAAATTAAAAGGTAGCAGTGGATTTCCTTGCTGTTCTTCCTCTATTTATTAAATCAAACTCAACCGTGCTGGGGCCACTTGGCAATAGTGATCATAACATCCTTATCTCTTGCACCAGATCTTGTGTTCCATTAAGGACTAGGTTCAAAATTGCTTCCCCTTTTGGTCGGTTCATGAACCAGCTGCTTCAAGAAGCTGCCATTTAGAAACATAGAAATATGACGACAGAAAAAGACCACATCTAGAAACTGTCTCCCTAGCATGTCTTGCCATGACACTGATCCAGTCGATACCAGGGTAATTGAAATAACCATTATTATTACTGTGTTGTAACTTTTGTTAGTTTCCCCAGATTGTTTTCAGTATTTCATTATCCATTTGTTCATTCTAGCCAGGCGGTCAGTAGTACATCCCTACTGCCATCGCCTTCCCCTTTTTACATGGAATTTTGATCCATAGAGACTCTGCAGTGCATTTTGTTTCCTGCAAAACTTTAATCCTGTGTGACACAATGCCCTCTCCAACAGAGTGCAACCCCCTCCACCAATTTGATCTACTCTATCAATGCAATATAATTTGTGCTCAGGTATCACAGTGTTCCATTGATTGGTATCTCAGAAACCTAGTGGACGGACGGATGGAGGACAATCATATCTAACCTCTAATTTAGTCCTACACATTCTAACTCTCCCATCTTATATTTTAGACTTCTAGCATTTGCATACAAGCATTTAAGAGGTTGTATTTTATTCATATTAATCTGGTTATCGGTAGACAGTGGTAATTTGGAATCTTTAAGCTCTGTCTGATCTGTAGTTAAGGGCATTAGGGTTACTTTTTTCTTTACTGGAACCTCTCTGCCTATATGCCCTAACTTAAATCTTTTGCTAGTATCTTTCAAGGATACATCCTTCTGAACCATGTGCTCTTGGGAGACTGTCAGCTTTCCCCTATTATCTAGTTTAAAAGCTGCTCTATCTCCTTTTTAATACCAGCAGCCTGGTTCCATCCTGGTTAAGGTGGAGCCCATCCCTTCGGAAAAGCCCCTCCCTTCCCCAGAATGTTGCCAGTTCCTAACAAATCCAACACAGTCTTCCTTGCACCATCATCTCATCCCCGCATTGAGATGCTGGAGCTCTGCCTGCCTTTTGGGTCCTGCGCTTGGACCAGGAAGCATTTCTGAGAATGCTACCCTGGAAGTTCTGGATTTTAAACTTCCTACCTAAAAGCTTAAATTGGGCCTCCAGAACTTCCTTACTAAACTTTCCTATACCAAGACAGCAGACTCCTCCCCAGCGCTATCTAAAACCTTGTCTAAGTGGCATGTGATCTTAGCATAACTAATATGAATTTAAATTATGAATCTTTTAGGGATACTTGAGTTCAATATAAATGAGGAGTTCTGGTTTGGGCATAAATGACCTCTTGTAAATCTGAGACACAAACTGCTAGCCACACCATTTCTGTTACTTCACATTTGCAAAGAAAGGGTCAGTGTTATGCTCCCTGGTTTAAAGAGCCTATTGGAGAGTAGAAGAGGCAGATACATAAGGCAGAAATGTGTTGGCGAAAACTTAGAATTCTTTTACCTCATCAAAACTATGTGTGTGCCAGTAAGATTCTGCTCAGAAACCTTACATTAATAATAAAATATGCACTGCATCATTTCAATGTCAGGAGTTGGTTGCAGTAAGTCAGGCAGCTAAGCTGACAATTCCTGCTAATCAATGTATGTCTGATCAGATCTTCTCTGAAGAGTTCACCACCTTTTCAAAAAGAATTTTTTTTTTTTTGCAAATAGTGGCTACCTTGCCAAGCTGTGGAGAAGTCCTGAATCTTATTTGGATTTAAATTTCTGTTGATGCTTAGTGGCTCAGTTTCTCTTCCTGAGATGTGCATCAGTGAAGTGATCAATAAGATGTGTCCAAGCAAATGTCGGTTGGATGCGCTCTCAGTATCAGACATTAAAGTTCAGAACTCAGCACCCATCCTAAATAGTTTCCCTCGTTTCCGCTGCAATCTTCCCATCTCCTAATGACCTGATACAGACGCTTGACTTCATACACCACTTACTAATTCCTCACAAATTATTAGACAAGTTGAGTATGCCTTCTAGTGATTAGCCCACCTATACATAGCCCATCCGAGAACCATACCTAATTGCATATACAGAAGTTACTCAGTCATGTTAAATTTCACACACAAATTATCATACTTGACAGATTAGTTAATAGTGTACTTACATATGAATTAGTAACAGGGAGTGTAACTAATCTCACACACTGTAAATTAGTTATATGTAAACAGTTCAACATTACTGCTCTACATCTTATCCTAGTTTACTTCATTATGTATTACTTGACATGTTACCCAACTGTTTTATGTAACTGTTTGATTCTGTTTTTGTAAACCGCTTTGATTTTTAGAGAAGGCGGTATAGAAAACTCATAAATAAAATATAGTATGCTCTTTTTTTGTTGGATGACTTATTGCCCCTTAAGAGGGTTAGTATTAGGCCATTAACAAAGAGCTTGTCTCCTGACTTTACAAACTGAAAGACTTATCACTCTATTTCTTCCTTGCTTTTTATAGGAAAACTTACTGAGCAGATTGTTCATGCTCAGTTGATGATTATGTGTTACATAACAAGATACTAAATGAATGGCACACAGATTTTGTCCAGGACATGGAATGGAATCTTTAATGGTTTCTTTATTAAACAGTGTATCATGGACTTAAAATAAAGCACAGTTACTTACCTGTAACAGGTGATCTCTGGGAACAGCAGGAATAAGTCTTCACATATGGGTACGTCGGTACCGACAGAGCCTGCGCGGGAACGCTCCCCAGCTTCCCAAAAAGGAAAGCTTTTGGGAGCATCACACAGCGCCTGCGCGCTGCCTTCCCGCCTTTCCTAACCACCTCTCCCCAGTTCGAGTTTTAAAGCTGAGACAAAGAGAGAGGGGAAAGGAAAAATAGATAGAGAGATACAACTCCTAGGGGAGGTGGGTGGGTTGTGAAGACTTATTCCTGCTGTTCCCAGAGATCACCTGTTACAGGTAAGTAACTGTGCTATCTCCAGGAAAAAGCAGGAATGAGTCTTCACAGATGGGGACTCCCTAGCTAGAGATGCCTGGGAGATCCCCAAGGTTATGAGACCCTGCGAAGGGCTCTATCTCCTCCTATGGATCTCAGGCATCCATCCAGGAAAGGAGTTGATTAAGCATGGAACAGGTGTTTGAGAACAGCCTGACCAAACAAGGCATCCCGGCAGGAGTCCTTGTCCAAACAGTAATGGGCTGTGAAGGTATGAACTGAGGCCCAGGTGGCCGCTCGACAGATCTGGTCGATGGACACAGAATTTAGATGAGCCATAGAGGTGGCCATGGCCCTCACATTATGAGCTGTGACATTGCCCTCCAGAGAAAGGTTCTTACTCTGGTAGGCGAAAGAAATACACTGAGCAATCCAATTGGACAGTGTCCTCTTAGAGACTGGAAGTCCCAAATGAGAGGGATCAAAGGCAACAAAGAGTTGAGAAGACTTTCTATGTTGTTGTGTACATTGTATAATATTACATCATTGAAGCTAAAGACCAGGTTCAATCATTCTTGTTAGATAAGAGTAATAGTGATATTTATTAGAGTAAAAAACTGTTGAGCTGTAAATAAGGACCAAATTAGATTGTCTTTGTAAGTAAAAGGCAAGAGCTCTCTTACAATCCAGGGTATGAATATTCCTCTCTGTACTTGATGCATGAGGACCTGGAAAAAAGACAAGTAAATATACCTCTTGATTAAGATGAAAAGGTGAGACCACTTTAGGCATAAAGTGTGGATTGGTCCTAAGGACTACCTTATCATGATGGAACCTTGTATAAGGTGGTTTAGCCACTAAGGCCTGCAGTTCACTGATACGGCGAGCTGAGGTGACTGCAATGAGGAAAATAACCTTCCAGGAAAGAAATTTCAAGGAGGTGGTGGCTAAGGGTTCAAAAGATGGCTGCATAAGCTGACCAAGAACCAGATTTAAGTCCCATGCCACCGGAGGAGGCCTAATGGGAGGTTTAGTTAAAGTTAGGCCTCTCATGAATCTTGCAATAAGAGGATGAGAGGAAATAGGCTGTCCATTGATAGGCTTAAGGGATGCTGCAATAGCACTCAAATGGACCCTTACTGAATTCGTCTTAAGGCCTGCATTGGAGAGATGCAGGAGATATTCCAATAGAGAATTCAAAGGTAGTGCTAGAGGGTCAAGACCCTTCTCAGTACACCAAATGGAAAACCTTTTCCATTTAAAAGCATAGGAACGTCTAGAAGAAGGTTTTCTGGAAGCATGGAGGATATCCTACACCTGCTGAGAAAGATTCAAACCTTGAAGGTCTAGGCCTTCAGCAACCAAGCTCTGAGGTGAAGGGACTTGGGGTTTGGGTGCCACAAAGTCCCCTCCTCCTGGGACAGAAGGTCTGGAGCAGCTCCCAAGTCTAGGGAGGGAGCTTGAGAGAGATGCATAAGTAGAAGGTACCACACTTGGCGTGGCCAGCGTGGAGCTATGAGGATCATGGATCCTTGATCCCTCTGAAGCTTGAACAGAGTCTTGGGAATTAAGGGAATGGGTGGAAAGGCATACAGGAAGTCTTGACCTTAGTGAAGGAGGAAGGCATCCTTGGCCTGAACTCCCCGACACGGAGTTCTGGAACAGAACCGGGGAAGTCTGGCATTCCACGGACTTGCAAAGAGGTCTATGTCCGGGGTTCACCACTCTTGAAAGATTCTGAGTACTTGGTCCATGTGCAAGGACCAGTCGTGTGGAAGCAGAACTCGACTGAGTCTGTCTGCCCAAGAGTTTTGGATTCCTGGGAGGTATACGGCCAGGAGATGGATTTGATGCTCTCTGGCGAAGGCCCACAATTTTAAAGCTTCGTTGCAAAGTGACAGAGAGCCAGTTCCTCCTTGCTTGTTTATGTAAAACATGGCTACCTGATTGTCCGTATGAATGAGGACTGTCTTGTAGCTGAGCAGGGTATGGAAGACCTTGAGAGTTAGAAAAACCGCTCGGAGCTCCAAGTGGTTGATATGTAGAGAGGTCTCCTATGGAGACCAAGTGCCCTGAGCGGAGAGGTCTTGCAGATGAGCTCCCCAAACTGTTTGGGAGGCATCTGTTGTGAGGGTTGCCTGGGGCAACAACTGTTGGAAGGGGGACCCCAGCAACAGATTTTGGGTAGACCACCACTGGAGAGACCAAAAGAGGCGCCTGGAGGTTGCTATTTTGTCTGAGAGAGCCCCTGATGCTTGAGTCCACTGGGTGGACAAAGTCCATTGAGCTGCTCTCATGTGAAGGCGAGCATAGGGTACCACATGCACTGTGGATGCCATGTGGCCTAGCAGTTGTAGCATCTCCCGGGCAGTTAAATGGCTCTTTGACTGAATCTGGGAGGCTAACTGCACTAGGCGTAGGCAATGGGCCTGAGGAAGATAGGCCCTTGCAGTGGTAGTATCTAGCCAGGCCCCTATGAACTCTAGGGACTGAGTAGGGGTGAGCTGGGATTTTGGGAGGTTTACCACAAGTCCCAGATACTGCAGAATGCGCCTTGTGCAGTCCAGGGAAGTCTGGGCCTCTGACTGAGATGGAGCTCGGATGAGCCAGTCGTCCAGGTATGGGAATACAAATATTCCCAGAGTGCGTAGAAATGCAGCTACTACCTGCCATGCATTTGGTGAACACTCTTGGAGCAGAGGCCAGACCGAAAGGAAGCACCCTGTATTGGTAATGCTTTCCTTGGAAAAGAAAACGGAGGAACCTTCTGTGAGATGGATGGATGAGGACATGTGTGTACGCATCCTTGAGATCTAGAGAACAAAGCCAATTCTGACTCTGAAGGTATGGAAGGAGAGTGCCCAGAGAAAGCATCTTGAATTTCTCCTTGCATAGAAATTTGTTCAATTCTCTGAGATCTAATATGGGTCTGTAGCCCCCTGTTTTCTTTGGGATCAGAAAGTAGGGGGAGTAAATCCCTGACCCCTGTTGAAGAAGAGGTACTTCTTCTATTGCCCCTTGGGCAAGAAGGGTAGCCACCTCCTGACCTAGAAGGTCGAGGAGAGATGTTGGAGAATTGAAATGTCTCACCATGGTGTGGTGAGGAAGGTTTGAGAAATGAAGTTTGTAGCCCTCTCTTATGATGGAGAGGGTCCACTGCTCTGCTGTAATTTGCTCCCATCTGGGAGCAAAATGAGCTAACCTTCCTAGAATGGTGAGAGGCTCTGGCTGTTTCAGAGCCAGAAAGGCTAAGTTCTCTAGGATCAAGTCAAAAACCCTGAGGAGGCTGACTCTGCCGAGTTGCAGCAGCCCCTGTAGGCTTAGACCTGGCCTGTTTAGGTTGCTGACGTTTAGCAGCAAAACGACCTGTAGATGATTGTTGGCCAGAAGCAGGATGGAATCTGCCCTTCTTGAAAAAAAGACTTCTTGAAAGGTTTTTTCTTGGCAGGAATGGAGGTTGACTTTGAAAGTCTATCCAAAGCAGAATTCTCTGCATCCATTTGAGTGGCTTTTATTTGCCAATCTTTGCCAAAAAGGTTTTCACCTGTACAGGGAAGATTTCCCAAGCCATCCTGGACCCAAGATTCTACATCAGAAGCCTGGAGCCAAGCAATTCTGCGAGCAGCTATGGCAATGGCCGAAGCTCTGCTGGCACCCTCAAAGGAGTCAAAAGCTGCACGGTTGGAAAACTTTGAAATATCCTGAGTATGCTTAAGCCAAATAAGAAATTCTTCCCTTTTATCCTCTGGAAGAAAAGGGAGGAAAGTGTGCAGCTTATCTGCAACTTCTTTCAGAAACATACCGATATAAAGACTATAGGAGTTGATTCTGGCAATGAGCATACTGGCTTGGAAGATTTTCCTACCAAAAGCATCCAAGGTCCTGCATTCTCTTCCTGGAGGAGCAGAGGAGTGTCTTTTTGCACTCTTTATCTTTTTCATAGCTGACTCCACCACAATAGAATGGTGAGGAAGCTGTGTTTTATGAAACCCAGGACAAGGAGGGACACGGTACATAGTGTCCAATCTACGAGAATGAGGAGAGATAGTGAGAGGAGTATCCCATAAATCAATCATGTGATCATAAAGAATCTCATGAATTGGCAAGGTGACTGCCTCCTTAGGAGCCTTAGAATAACCTAAAATATCCAATTTTTTAGTTCTAGGCTCTGATTCAGAGGTTACTGAAATAGAAAGTCCTTTAGCCACTTCTCTTATGAAGTTTTGAAAGGACAAGTCCTCTGGAGGAGACATTCTTCTTTTTGGAGAAGGCGGCTCTTCAGGAAGGGCTATGGATACTTCAGCAGACTCCTCCGATGCAGCAGAATCTTCGGAGGAATCAAAGTATCGACTGTCAGGGTACTCTTCCAAAGCTCGATACGCGTATCGAGCGGTATCGACATCGGGTGTCATCGGTACCTGTTCGGATGGGCATCCCTGGACAGGGAACCGCTGCAGTCGGCATCCTGGTCGATGTCGATGCAGTCGGTACCGGTACCGACACTGGTGCCGGTATCGGAGCTGATACCACAACAAACTCCATTGTATCAGCGGCGTCGCAGCTTGAATGAAGGCCGTGATAGCCTGCTGCATGGATAGGACATTCTGATCCATCGACGCCATGAATGCCTGGAATTCTGTACCGGAAGGTTGCGCCGGTACCCCAGAGCATTCTAACAGGTGATCGGTCGAGGCCATGCCATCGATGTCAACCTGTAACCCCATAGGTGGAGCTTTGGAAGCCGGAGCTTCCCGCCGGGGTTGTTTTGCCGGTGCGGAATCCTTGAGGGCAAGCCCGGAGGCATCTCGATGCTTGGAAGGAGATCTACCCTTCGAGGACCAGCTGGATGTATGTTTGGTTACCCGAGATCCATGGGAAGAAGAAGAGGCTCTGGAAGACGTCGATGCCACTGAAGCTGCATCAGAGGGAAACAGCACATGGAGCTTGGCTGCTCGGTTCTGTAAACCTCGTTTAGACATCAAGGAGCAGGACGAACAATCCAAAATGGAATGGTCAGTACCCAAACATTTGAGACACCATTCATGGGTGTCGGTAACAGAAATAGTACCGCAGCACTTAATGCATTTTTTAAACCCGGAGGCTGGTTTTTCCATGAGGAAAAATTCTCATGAGGCCTAAGGCCCAAAAGAGGAAAAACACACTAAGTGAGGGGAAAATATGTTTTTGTTTTTTTTTATAAGCAAAGAAAGAAAGACCGGCGGTACCGGTCCAACGTCGGGGAAGGCAGACGCGCGACCAAAGAAATAAAACAAAGAACTTCTTCAGCTGTGACAGGAACACGACCTGCTGGCTCCGCGGAAAAGAAGAACTGGGGAGAGGCGGTTAGGAAAGGCGGGAAGGCAGCGCGCAGGCGCTGTGGGATGCTCCCAAAAGCTTTCCTTTTTGGGAAGCTGGGGAGCGTTCCCGCGCAGGCTCCGTCGGTACCGACGTACCCATATGTGAAGACTCATTCCTGCTTGTTCCTGGAGATATGTCAATAAAACCATAAACGATGCCATAGCTTCTGCATTTGATACAATAAATCATCATATTTTACTAACATGTCTTTCCCAAATTGGAATTGGAAGGATGGTATGGAAGTGGTTTGCTTCTTATATAGTGGTCCATACCATGTGTGTGCCTAAAGTGCATTTCTAGCTGGCATAATAATCACCAGAGGGGTTCCTCAAGGGTTTCTTTATATTCCATGCTTTTTATATGTTTTGATGCTGTCGCTTTAAGTTATGGGGAGTCTTTATTCGACTGTATGCTGATGACATTCTGCTTTTTGCTTCCTTTCCACTTTTGGATGATGCAAGAAATACAACCGTAGTTGGGCATTTCTCCAAGATACTGGATTGTTTTTTAGTGAACAAAAGGAATTGAGGTACTTATTGTTTCAAATGTTGTTGTTTACGCCCCCTCCCCCCCAGCATTGCAAATAGGCCAGTAGGCACGTTATTTGGGAGTCTTTTTAGACTCTGTTTTCTTTTAATTCTCAAAATTAATAATGTACTCTGAAGCGTTTTCTTTAAATTCTATCTTGGCAGCATTTGCTTTCCTTTTTCGATCCCATTTTAATCAAGTAGCGAAATCTTTGATGATGCCTTATATAGAATTATTGGAGGCCTTCCGGATCTCTGTATTTGATCATTACTGTATATCTGGCACAGAACGGCACTGCAAGGATAATTGGCGGATGAGGGCGGAATGACCTCATGTCACCTTTGTTAGTTACGTTTCATTGGTTTACAATTAAGTATCTTACATTAATTTTTAGAGACATCTGTGTTTCTTTTTTTAAAAAGGTTTCATGGCCTTCTTGACTCTGAATGGAAAAGATGTATTACAAAATATCAAATCCAGTTGTTCTTTGCGCTCCTCTCAGAGGGAGTTATTGTGTGGAGTAACTGTGGCAGAAATACATAAGGTCTGTACATGGGCTAAAGAGTTTGTGGTACAATTCTCTTCCTCTTATATTACGCATGGAGAGGGATTGTTTTGAAGTTTCAAAAATTGGTCATAACTTTTAAATTGTCAGTCTCTGTTTTATGACTGTATGATTATATTATTTCATGTATTTTTTTGTAAATAGTTAACAATGATTTAAGATTAGTAAAATATAAATGTGCGTAAAAAAAATAAATACATTTCTTTTAGACAGGCTTTTGATAATGGCTTGACCTTTTTTATTGTACAAGTTGGACCACCAATGTTGTATGTTTTATTGTGAACTGCCCAGGAATACAGCAAAAAGGTAGGTATCAATTCAATTAACTCATCAATTAAGAGTTTTTTTGGGCAGGAGCTTATTCAGTTCTATATGTGAAGCTCCCGTAGGCACAAGGGAGAGGGGTGATAGGAAAGGAGGATCCTCCCCCTCCCAATCACCATTGCTGCCAGGACTGAATTTACACTTTAGGAACCCATGAGAGGGGGGGAGGAGAAGGGCAAACCCTCCCTCATCACTTCTGCCCAGATCCTCTCCTCAATCTACTCCTTACCTTCCTATCTGTATCTGGTTGCTCCCTGTGCCAGCTGCAATAATAGCAACATCCCTAAAAAGTGAAACAAGTGTGGGGCCTACCTGCCTTTGTTCTCTGGTAAGCCCTACAGTATCTGGCTATTTTAAGAGTTTCAACGGGAATGGAAAATCTATGCACATTAGAAGGTGGGGCCCCATGGGGCATATCAAAACATGAAGGTAGGCAGGGCCCACACTCATTTTACTTTAAGGTCATCACTGCTGATGTGGCTGGGCACTGGAAGACAAAGACAGGCCCAATGGAGAAAGAGAAGCCTGTGCCTAGAAACATTTGGTACCAGAAACAGTTGCCTTTGTTTAAAGCTGGGCCTTATTGTATCCCCTCTCTAAAAATGTGTAAACTGCCTTGAGCATTACAAAAAAAAATATCCAAAATCAAGTTAAATCACTTCCAGGGCAAACGTTTTTCATTTTTCATGTTCTTTGCTTGCTCCAATCATAGTTCTTAACATAAATAGGCTCTTACTAAGGTTCCCTGATGTGTTTGTACAAGCTGTTCAGATTTCCTTTAATCTTCTTCCTTGCTTAGGGTATCAGCCCCAGTTATCATAGCCTTCCATTAGACTTTTAAGTCCTCCATTCCATTCCTTGATGGATTTGGTACCCTACCTCTACATTGGCACCCTACCTCTAACATCTAGCAAGTTTGTGGTTTTGTTTTGTTTTTTTAATTTGGGCACTAAAAATCATACTTCCTAGTCTAAATGTGATCTCACAAAAATCAAAGGCAGAATGTGTAGGTTTATTGAGCTTGCATATCAATACATACATTGCTTTCTGAAGTCAATTACCTGTTTCTGCAGCACCAAGAATATCCATGTTGTCTCTGATAGCAGAAGGTAGGGCCAGAGCCTGAATAGGAGTTGGTGCAGTAAAGCCTAGTTGGCTCAATGCTTTCAGAACTGGCTTTGGTACAAAGAGATCGTTCCACGCAGAAACATCAGTATTTTGATTAGGTGATTCTAAGGCACCCAATGTCCAATTTTTAACTATCTTAGAAGCTTTAGGTAAAGGAGCATCCTCCTGAGATGAAAGTGCCCTCTTCTGCACTTTTCTTTTTTTCTTCTTTTTCTGGGTCAGTTTTGGAAAAGCCGCCATTTCAGCTGCTGCTGCTGGTTCTTCAGTATCCTCTAAACTATCCTCTTTGTCCGCTGGTGCATTACCTTCTGCCACTTCCAAAGCTTCTCTTTTTCTCTTTTTCAATTCGGGCCTTTCGCCTTTCTGTTTCTTTCTGTTTCTTTTTCTTCTTTCGGTGAGCTCATTCTTTTCCTCTGCCATCGTCTCTTGCTCTCCTTCTCCACCAACCTCATCTGCAGTCACTGTGCTTTGCTTTGAGCCTTTACACAGGATGGTTTTGGAGGAATCCACTAGCTGATAGTCAGTGAGCTCCTCAAAGCACACCAGCTCACCAAACTGCTCATCAGAAAAGAGACTTGGATCAAGCACTACTGGTTTCCATTTTCCAGTTACTTGTATTCCTTTCCGCTTAAAGGCAGAAGATTTAAAAGGCTTCTTTCTTTTTATCTTCATTGTCACCTGAACATTTAAAAACAGCGCAGATGGTCAAACCTGGCAACCACATGCAAATACATTTATTTAACAGCTAATATTTACATTTTTAAAGTCACTTAATTGTAACACCTAAAATTACAGTTACGCAAAGTGGTCTTAGAGGAAATGATAATAGAGTGTAGAAAATGGATAAGAGTCATGAGTCCCAGATGAGGCACAACTTGGCAGGTTAACTAAACCTGATCTCAAACTAATGAAATACTACACAATAAAGGGGGTAATTTTATAAGGGTCGCCTAGATTTACGCTCAGAGAGCATGGTATTGTAGCGGTTGCCACACGTAATGTAGTCAGTCTCTATTCTGTAAGTACACGTGTTCAACTGATGGAGCATACTTTGGCTGTACAGGGGCGGTGCGCAAATTTACAAGCATAAGTTGTAAAATGCTTTAACTTATATGTGTTCTTGAAAAATTTAGGTGGAAGCATTTACACAAGTCATAGGGCAGGTGTAAGTGCTTGCACCTAGTTCAACATGCTTTATAAAATAGGGACCTAGGTGGGCAATAAAGTAAAGCATGCACATGCCTTACTTAGTGGTTAGAGCAACAGCCTACTACCCAACAGATCTGCGTTTGATTCCTGCTGGTACTCCTTGTGGCCTTGGGCAAGTCACTTTACCCTCCATTGCCTTGGAAGAAGAGGCATGGCAATCTACTGCCTGTCATACCTTGCTAAGAAAATCCAGGGGTTGCTGGATCGCTAGGAGTCAGCATTGACTTGAAGGCACTTAAAATAATAAACTTAAAAAAAAAAAAATTCCGCCCACAATGCACGTCTTACTTTATAACAAAGGCTTGAAATAAATGCGAGAAAATGCACATACATTTCAGCGACCCTTATAAAATTACCCTCTACACAAATTAATTAATAAATATACTTCTGTGTGGAATTCCATTCTACAGCATTAAAACAGGTATACTTTCCAATTTAATTTTCTGCAATGCAGCCAGAACCACTGTCACACAAGGAATCCCAGGCTTCAAAAGAAATGAAGAGAATTCAAGTAGGGATGTGCATTTGTTAGTGCACATTTGGTTATTAATGCATGCTAAACTGATTTAAACATGCACTAATCAACAGTGCACACTAAAAATTCCCTATTAAAAACTAAACGTGTGAAACAAAAATCAGGAAAAGTGTATGAAAACAATGAAAACTATCCAAATTCTTCTTGCCTGTGCACATCTCTACCATTTCGTAAACTCAGGTTTACGGTAAAAACTGTTCATTTCTAGCACTATGACTACCACATGCTTAAAACTGTAGGGAAAATCTCAACAAGTGATCATTATCAGTAAAGTCTACACTCTTTACTCTTGCAGAGCTAGAGAGAGAAATGCATTTAGTTCAATAAGAAATGCCAACATCATTTTTCTTACTTACTGACCATTATCTCTGCACTTTCAAGTGGACTAATGTGGCTGCCATCTTTTTTTACACTTGGATAAAATGGACCTACCACCAGGAGCAGAAATGACGATGACAACACTGGAAGAAACACAGGTGGAATAGAGAAAGGTCTGAGTGAGCTTTTACTTACTGATAATAATTTCCTTTTCTGGAGTCCTGCTAGACCAATCCAGACCAGTGGGTTAAGTTCCCCTGCCAATAGATAGAGACAAACAAAACACCTAGAAACTTTCAATGACATCTTCATTGGTCTTATCGAAGGGTGCCGTTAGCTATGCGTTATTTCCTTAACCAAGCACATGGTACCCTAGAACCCAAAACCAAAACACATCCTCTAAAGGAATCAAAAGGCTAGAACCCTCCTCCTGGTTTCTTGATCCCTCACTCACATTCCTCCCTTACATCCTTCTCATGGTTAACTCTAGTCTCAACTCTGGATGTTGGAAGCATGCCCTTGTCTGTCCCCTCCTGAAAAAGCCGATCTTGATCCCACTATCCTGGCAAACTGGTGCCCAGTGTCCAACCTCCCATTCCTTTCAAAAGTTCTTGAGAAACTCATCTTCGCACAACTTTCTGCTCACCTTGACTCTACCCTTTCACTTCACCCCCGTCAATCCGGCTTTAGAATCGGTCACAGCACTGAAACCACCCTTCTGGTACTCCTCAGTGAGATCTATCAATCCCACGATCGTGGTGACCTTTCCATCGCTGTCTCTGTGAATCTCTCTTCCACTTTTTATGTTGTCAACCACCACACCCTTCTTGCTTGTCTATCTGATGTTGGGATTCACAGCACAGTTTTTCAGTGGTTCCGGTCCTTCCTGTCATCCCCCGCACCTCTACGGTTCAGTCAGGCACCACTGTCTCTCCTTCACTTCCTCTTCACTTTGCTGTTCCCCGGGATTCTGTCCTCTCCCCTCTCCTCTTCAATGTGTTTCTCGCACTGCTTGTCCTGCTCAAACAACAGGCTGGAATCTCTGCCTATTATTATGTGGACAATATCCTGCTCCAATACCACACTAGTCCCTTGGCCCCTGAACTCACTGTTCTTGATACCTGTCTTGTTCATATCACTAGCTGATTTACCAGCAACTTCCTTCATGTGAACCCCTCCAAGTCCGCCGCTATCTGATTTTCCTTTGGTGCCCCCTCTCCCTACCTATGTCCCACTCTGTCCACTTTCCCATCCCTCTTGTCTCCACTCCTCGCTTCCTCGGTGTTACCCTGGATCCCTCGGTTTCTTTCCACCACCATCCTTAGTTCCTTCTTTCATCTCCGTTATATCCGTGCCATTCGGTCATCTCTCCCTTCTTCCTCCCTCACAATCACCCGTTTAGACTATTGCAATTCAGCCTTTGCAGGTCTCCCACAATATCAGTTATGACGCCTCCAGCTTGTCCAGAACACCGCCGTCCGTCTCATCACCCACTCCTCCCCATTCGATCATGCCACTCCTCTCCTCCTCAACCTTCACTGGCTCCCTATCAAAGTCAGGTTCATTTATAAGTTACTCATTATCACCCACAGAGCCCTCTACACTGGTACACCCCAATACCTTGCTGATCTCATTCTCCTCCAGCCCGTCCCGTCTCCTCTGTTCTGCACATGGTAACCACCTCTTCATTCCTTCTCAGGCTCACCTCAAACTCACTCGTCAATCAGCCTACGTTTTCCTAAGCACCACCCTCTGGAACTAACTCCCGCACTCCCTCCGCACAGAATCATCCTTCCCTTGGTTCAAAGCCCTCCTTAAGACTCACCTCTTCTGCCAAGCCTTTGACCTCCCCCCTCCTCAGATTACCCAGACTCCCTCCCAGTCAGGGGTCCTTCCATAAGATATGAGACCACACCACCTGCATAGATCGTCCTCCCTCCCCCCTCCCTTCATTTTGCAAGTTGTGTTTGGTGTCTTCTGTCTCTTTCCTATCCTTTTTCTTTCTTTTGCTCTTCATCCTCTCTTTCCTATAAGGTAATGGCATTCCTTTCTCTCTTGTTCTCTTCTGGCACCCTATGTTTTATTGTACACTGCCCTGATGCTCAGGCACGGGTGGTATATCAAGCCTTGCAAATAAAGATAAAGATAGATGGGCAAACAAAGCAACCATGTACACAGAATCTGAGAATATTAGAGAGAATTCTGCAAACATCAAGCCTGGAGACAGTAGCTAGAAAGGGTGAATCCTGGACTGGTCTAGGATGACTCTAGGAAAAGAAATCATCATAAAATAGTAATTACACTTACCTGGTAATTGTAGCTCCTTGAGTGACGACAGTTTAGTTCTCCACCCCTGGGTAGTGCACCTCCTCCTGCAGCTTGGAGACTGGACCAAGCAAAACTTGGCATCACTGGAAGTAGCGTGCTGGAATTCCTCTTCAGCCCCAGTGAACTATTGACAAAGCAGACTCAAAAGAGCAACAAACAAGTAGCTAACATATTATAACCTTTTACAACTAACGGAAAATTTTAACAAACTGGCACCTTCCCTGAAGACGGAAAGGATGAAATGATCCCTATGAAAAGCTCCCCCGCCTGTCCAGCCATTGACAGATAGCGAGAGAAGGAACAGATACTCTAGCCAGACTGACCCTGAGAACTGAATCTCGTCCGGAAATGCTCACCTGTGGAGCTGCCTCTCAAGACCGAACGCGTGCCGCGGCAACCTATAATCCCGAGGGCAGGAATGAGGACTAAACTGTCATCACTCAAGGAACTACAATTACCAGGTAAGTGTAATTACTATTTCCTTATCGTTCCTCCAGTTTAGTCCTCCACCCCTGGGATGTAACAGAGCAGTACCAACGGGAGGGACCCTGCCAGCCGGCACGCAAAACAGCAGAGCCAAAACAGGCATCCCTCGCTGCCAGCACATCTAGCCGATAGTGTTTACTGAAAGTATGCAGCGACAACCACGTCACCGCCTTACAAATTTCCACCGGCGGAACTAGGCTGTGCTCCGCCCAGGACGCTGCCTGCGCTCTAGTTGAATGAGCCCTCAAACCCATCGAAGCAGAGCGCCCCTGTAAGATATAAGCTGACACAATGGCCTCCCTGATCCATCTGGAAATAGATGCTTTCGCCGCAGCCTCTCCTTTCCTGGGGCCCCCAAACAGAACAAATAACCGATCCAACTTGCGGAAGGGCTCAGTGACCATCAAATAACGGCGCAACACTCTCCGGATGTCTAAGCGACTAAGACTCCGGTCAGAAGCCTGCTCCCCTGTTGTTCACAAAACAGAAAGCAACACCACCTGATTCACATTTAAAGAAGACAACACCTTAGGCAGAAAGGAAGGCACCGGCCTGAGAACCACTTTCTGAGAAGAAAAGCATAGGAAGGGCTCTCTACACGAAAGCGCCTGAAGCTCCGAAATACGCCTAGCTGAACAAATGGCCACTAAAAACACAGCTTTAAGAGTCAAATCTTTCACCGAGACTTGGGATAAAGGCTCAAACGGAGTTCTACTCAGCGCCCGTAGCACCAAGTTGAGATCCCATGGCGGAACGGAAATCCGACGAGCCGGACGTAGTCTGGAAACCGCTTTAAGAAAACGTCTAACATCGACGTGCGCTCCCAGGGCTACGCCTTGCAATTTACCTCTAACAGGCTAGGGCCGCCAGCTGCACCCTTAAAGAACTGGCGGCCAGTCCCTTATCGAAGCCATCCTGTAAAAAATCCAAAACCACTGGTACCAACGCCGTGGCAGCGCGGACCTGATGCCTCGAACACCAGCCCTCGAAAATTCGCCAAACGCGTACATAAGCGAGCGAAGTTGAACATTTACGCGCCTGCAGTAAGGTCGCCACGATGGACTTGGAATAACCCTTCTTTTTTAGCCGCGCCCTTTCAATGGCCAAGCCATAAGCGAGAATCTCTCCACTCGCGGCATCAGTAGCAGACCCTGAATCAGCAGATCCTGAAATAACAGGAGGCGCCACGGCGTTCCGTCCAGCAATCTTACCAGGTTGGCATACCACGGTCACCTGGGCCAATCTGGCGCTATCAAGAGCACTCTCCCCCGATGCGCTGGCTCACCCGATCGAGAAGCGCCCATGGAGGAAACACGTAGAGAAGACCTGTCGAGGGCCACGGTCGCATGAGGGCATTGATTCCTTCCGACATGGCTTCCCGTCTTCTGCTGAAGAACCGACTTACTTTGTGGAGTGGAAAGTGGCCATGAGGTCCATGACCGGCATTTCCCACCGAAGCACTAACTGTGCGAACACCGTGGGATGCAGCTCCCATTCCCCTGTATCCACCTGAACCCTGCTGAGAAAATCCGCCGTCACGTTGTCTTTGCCGGCGATGTGCGCCGCCAATATCACCTGCAACCGCAGTTCTATCCATGCGAACAGTCTCTGGGATTCTTCCTCCACGACCGCGCTGCCGGTACCGCCCTGCCGATTTATATAAGTGACGGTCGCCGCATTGTCGGATAGCACCTGTACCGCCCATCGCGTTACTTAGGCCTCGAAGCTCTGCAGGGCCCGAAATACCGCTCTCAGCTCCAATCGGTTGATCGACCAGATGCTCTCCTCCGGAGACCAGAGACCCTGTGCAAAGTCTACTCCGCAATGCGCTCCCCAGCCCGCTAAACTTGCATCCGTTAATAGTGGAATCCACTCTGGCTGTTCTAAAGGCATTTCCGCCCGTAAACACGCCGGACATAACCACCACTGCAGATCCTGCCGGACCTGCAGCGGGCAAGGAAGCCATTTGCTCAACGCATCGGACTGCTTGGACCAGCGGCGAAGCAGGGCCTGCTGCAAGGATCTCATGTGAAACCTGGCCCAAGGAACCACCTCCAATGTCGCCGCCATTGTCCCCAGCATCTGCAGGTATTTCCACGCCGACAGTGCTGCGAGCTTGTGGAAATCCCGCACCAGGCTCCGTAGAGCCAGGGCTCTCCACTCTGTCAGGAATACTGAACCTCTCTGAGTATCGAATTGCACTCCCAAGTACTCGAGAACCTGCGTCGGCACTAGGTGACTTTTGACTGGGTTGACCACCCAGCCTAGAGACTGTAGAAGAGCTACTACCTTTTGCGTGGCTCTCTCGCTCTCGGTCCGAGACTTTGCTCAAATCAACAAATCGTCTAGATACGGATGGACTAAGACTCCTTCCTTCCGCAATGTTGCCACCGCCATTATTTTGTGAACACGTGTGGCGCCGTCGCCAACCCGAAGGGCAGATCCTGAAACTGGTAATGCCCCCAAGGAAGAGCAAAATGCAGAAACCTCTGATGGGACTCCCTGATAGGAATATGGAGATAAGCTTCCGTGAGATCGAGGGACGTCAAAAACTCCCCTTCCCGAACTGTGACATTAACCAACCGTAGCGTCTCCATACGAAAATGCGGCACCCGAAGACAGCGATTTACTCCTTCGAGGTCTAGAATGGGGCGAAGGGAGCCATCCTTCTTTGGCACCACAAAATAGATAGAACAACGACCCATGCCGTATTATGCTGGCGGAATGGAAACGACCGCTCCCAACTGTAGAAGATGGCTCAATGTCTGCCGCACCTGGAGCACCTTCGAGGACCCCTGCAGGGAGAAAGCACGAACGAATCCAACACCGGCCTCGCGAGATCTAAAGCATAACCGTCGCAGATGATCTCCAAGACCCACTGGTCGGACGTAATATGGGTCCAGGCAGAAAGAAATCTTCGAAGATGACCTCAAATCGGCTGAATTCCTGCCGGGACCCACTAGCCTTCATTGTGGCTTTCGAGAGGCTACAGAGGCCGCCGCAGCGAATCCCCTACTGGCACTGTGAAACCCCCGAAAACCCTGGGCTCTAGACATAAACCTTCCTCTTTGGAACCCTGCAAAGCAGGGCGACCGAAACCTCCGAAAATCTCTAAACTGCCCCCGAAAGGCCGAAGCAGATTTACCATGCCTAGGCTTATCCTCCGGTAATCGGCCTCCTTTGGACTCTCCCAAATCCTTAACCAACCTATCCAGATCTTCACCAAACAGCTTTCCTTTAAATGGAAGCTTGCCGAGACGCGCTTTAGAAGACCCATCAGCTGCCTAATTCTTTAGCCAGAGGGATCTATGCGCCGTGACCAAGGAGGCCATACTATTTGATAAGGTCGTAGTGCACATCCGCCAAATATACCGAGCCGGATTCTAAGCGCTGCAGCTCCTGCACTTCGTCGACCTCTAAGGATGCCGATTGATATAGGTGCTGGACCCAGCCCCTTGCGAACCAAACCCCACATATGGAGGCCTGCAACGCAACAGCGTCCGCCTCAAAGGATTGCTTCAACAAACCATTTTCCTATCTTGCGCCTCTTTCAAGGCCGCACTGCCTTCCACCGGGATCGTGGTCTTCTTAGTAACCGCTGAAACCGCAGCATCAACTTTCGGGGAACGGAATCTCTCCTTATCCTTATCCACCAGGGGATACAGCTTATTCATGATCCTTATCCCCTTAAGACCAGATTTGGGATTATCCCACTCAGTCTGAATCATGTGATCTATCACCTTATGGATAGGGAAGACCACCTGCATTTGACGTACTGCCTGAATAATGGGATCCACAGCCATCCTCCTCAACCGGTTGCTCAGCAGCCAGCCTGAGCATCTGAAGGGCTTCCGTAATCAGAGCCGGCAACTCCTCCTTACGAAACACTCGCTTGATCCTCAGGCTCTAGAATCTCTCCTTCCTCTAACTCATCCATCTCTGCGTCCGCATCTAACTCAACCTCCTCTCCCTCCTGCCAATCCCCTTCAGCAAGAAAAGGATCAGCCAGCCGCGGTCTCTTGATTGCTTTCAACCCCAAAGACTCACGCTCCGCTATACCAGGCCGCGCACTCGAGGGAGGGATAGGCAGGGACCCAGCCATGAGCCCCTGTCGCTGCGACAAAACGCCTGATGCATCAGTAATACAAAGTCTGGAGAGAAGTCGTCCATCTGCGATGCAACCCCCAGATCCAACTGCGCGCTGACAGCCCCAGCCATTGTTTCCGGTGCCGAAGCAGAGGGACCCGCTATTGGCGCTTCACCCTCTGCTACCGCGAGCGCTCCTTGGGAAGAAGCAGCCATGGAACCTTCCAACTGTTCCATACTGAGTGAGACTGATGCACAGCGATGACAGATGGCTGTGTTTGTGCTGGCGCCCCTACAAGTGCCACAGATGACACACTGGGAGCTACTCGACATGAGCGACCCTAGGATCCCCTGCTTCAGAAATCACTGGTCCCTAGAGAAAGAGCCCCCTCTGCCCTCCCCGGGCTTGCCACTTAATGTTATTGTAGTGCTATATTTTTTTTTTTAACTGCTGTATCTAAATAGGCTGCTTGAGCTGCATTCCTGGAAAGAAATCCCTTCTGAACTCCTATCAGTGCACAGAGAACCCGACTGCAAGGCACTGACCAAAAACTCAAGAACCACGAAATCAAAATACTACACTGAAAGAATAGATTGCGCAAAAAAGGAAACCCCCGTTAAAGAAAACCAAAGAAAAATTAATGAAAAACAGCTAAATACCAGATCGGAGCTGCATAGACCGTGGTCCGGATGAAAACAGCACCAAAGATCGCTGAAGCCGCTTGTCCTACAGCAGCTGAGAGAGCTGTGTGCTCAAAATGGCCGTGGCTCCATACAGAGTTTTGGCATGCTGAGCCCTGAGGTCCCCCCAGCCACAAACAGACATTTAACTACCACGTCGGGAATGTCCCCGCTCCAGATCTGCTCTCCTGGAGGCCCAAGGCACAGCGAGAGAGAGAGGAGTCGCGATCTCTACACCGGTAACCAGCTCTGTCCCCTGGCCCCCAGACAGAAGAGGGAAGCCTTCCCCGAAGCCGTGGGCTGCCGCCCAGCAGCAATCAGGACGCTGGAGTACCAAGAGAGGAGCTCTGCCCCGAGACATCCAGGAGTCAGAGATCAGTAACTTAAATTAGCCTTACTTTTTAAAGTAGACCGTGGCTTGGCAGGGGAGGGAACCCACAAGGCATCCCCGAGCTCCGATATCGTCTCTTGGCTTTTTTTTTTTTTTTAAAGTAACAGCCCCTCTAAAGGGACCAAGTAACCCAAAGAAGATAAACTAATGGAAACAAAGGAATATCAATGGTAAACCAAATAAGGCCAAAACCAGAATAATTTGAGAAATTTAGACCACTATCTTGCTCCTTATCTGTTTCTCTAGTGAGCCCAGCACCTAGGCTCACTACGTCCTCCTGCTTCATGGAGACTGGACACACTGGAGCTGAAGATGAATTCCAGCACGCTACTTCCAGTGATGCCAAGTTTTGATTGGTCCAGTCTCCAAGCTGCAGGAGGAGGTGCACTACCCAGTGGTGGACGACTAAACTGGAGGAACGATAAGGAAGTAACATTTTGCCTTCCAGATCGTCCTGCTAGACCAATCTTAAGTGCCAAAGCTACAACTCCAACAGGCAGAAAGGTGACATGGCTGCCCTTAAAACTTCTGCACTGAACACCATGTCCATTCTAGCGTGCAAGTTTAATTAGTAATGCCTGACAAAGGAAGACCATGTCGCTGCTTAACAAATATCAATTGGAGCAATGGAACTCTCCTCAACGCAGGCTGAAGCCTGCACCAGGGTGCAGTGTGAGCTTCTTAACCCCTCTAGCACAGGTTGATTCTTCAAAATGTAGGTAGAGGCCGCTGTCTCCCTGATCCAACACCCAAAGGTGGACTTGGAAGTCACTCCCCTTTGCGCAAACCCACATAAAAGATGAAGTCTGCCAGACTTCCCAAATGGACTAGTGACCTTAAGGTAACAAAGATCCTATGTACATCCATCAGGTGGAGATCTTTTCTCTCTACTGCTACGCAGCTCAGAGGAAAAGGATAAAAGAGAAACTACCTGATTAATATGAAAATCAGAGACCACCTTGGGCAAGATGGACAGAATCAAGAAACACTATCTTCCAAGACGTCAGATAAGGATCTCAACACAGGACAGCCTACAGTTCAGAAAGGCAGCGAGCTGTGCAAATAGTGACAAAAAAACAAAAACAAAAAAAGACAGTCTTCCAGAAAAGATCGTTTAAGGTGATGTGAAAGGCAGTTTCATTAAGGCTCAAAGAACCAGGCCCTGGTGCCATAGAGGGATGGGTCTCATAGGAAGATGAAACTGCCATACACCATGCAGAAAAATGGGAAACATCCAGGTGAGCCTAATGAGTGCCTCACATCCAGACCATGAAAACAGGCCAAGGCTGAGACATGTACCAGAAGGGAAATCAAAGCCTGGCCTTTTTCAAATCCATCCTAAAGAAAAGCAAGCAAGGAGAGTAAGTCTACTGACCAAGGTGACAAGCCTTACTGCAGACACCACTTTTCAAAGACACCCACAAACAAACATAAGCCAAACAGGTGGAGCAGTACCTCGCCTTCAAGAGCATGGAGACCACCACCACTAAGCAAGCTTTTCTCTGGAGGGGGCACATCCCAAGGCCAAGCTATAAACAAGAAGAGAACCAGTTTGTTCATCAGGGCAGGTCCCTTGCGCAGTAACTCCTTCCCCTACTGGAGAAAACATGGCTGGCCTATCAGGAATGAGTCTTATCAGATCCACATATCACGGTCTCTGCGGCCAAACCAGAGCTACTAAGATCACCAGCCTGGGAACATCCTCTTTCCTTCAAATCTCATGTCAAATCAAGGAACAAGGCAAGAAAAACATATAGAAGCAGTATGAGTGGCCACAGATGTACAAGCATGTTGACCGACTCTCCCCACCCTCTCTTAGGATTTAGGAACCAGACCAAAAATATTGAGCCATCAGCTGAGATTATTCCCCCTCCTTCTCTTGTTTCCGCCACTGAAGATGAAGGGGAATGCCTGGGAGGGAATTTCTTCTGCGGTCTACTAATGCAGCTCCTTTAGAACCTGAATAACAAAAGCTGGTTTTCTCATTCTTTTCCCTGTTCCTGCTCTTTTCTAGGGTATACATATTTATGTTTTCAGGTCTATTCTTATACATCTTCTGGTACAGATCTCTTACCATTTTGGTTGCCTTCCTCTGAACTACTTACAGTCTTCATGTCTTTAATGAGATATAACCTCCAAGTGAGGCCTTTCTAATTAGTTATACAGGGGCATTATCACTGCCTCCTTTCTGTTAGTTACTTTATCATCTTGTTATTTCACAGACATAAGCAGCATTGTGGGCAAGTCTCATGTTCACATGTAGCGAGTCCATCCTCACATACAGAGTCGGCCCTAGAGTTGATCCAAAGTATTGACAGACTTAAAGCTTTACACCCCCTCTGGCTGTCAAAATCTATTATTTAGCTTTGAATGGCTTGCTTTTGCTGCCCTCTAGGGATTGCTACCCTAGGCGACAGCCTAGTTTGCCTAGTGGTTGGGCCAGCCCTGCTCGCACACACTGCAGCCAGGACAAGGACTGTTGGAATTCAGTCCCTGCTAATGGAAGTCTAAAGCAGAGCAATTCCACTTTATCCTGCTCAGTCTCAACATATGCCTTCTTTTTACCCTTGAATCACAACATGCCACCTTTGCACTTCAGCTTGTCACTAACATATCTAAAAAAATAAAATTTAAAAAAGTCTTGTCCCCATATTTTCTGTATTGGCTATGTTTTCTTCATTTGCATCTTTGTTTTCCTGACTACTTTACCAGCTTCACTTGGCTTTTCCAGATAATGTTTGTCTTTCTCTTTCTGTGATCTCTTTTATAGTTTATGAAGGCTATCCTCTTTTTAGTCACAAAAAGAGCAGGCGCACTAGCAAGAAAACAAACCAAGGAACAACAAAGCGAGGCGTGTAAGATGGTATTAAAAAGAGATCCCCTATGCGTTTCGGCAAATGCCTTCTTCAGGGGGCATAAAACAAAGCCACACTTTGTAGTGTTTAAATGGATGTAAATAAATTCAAACCAGAAGGTTGAAAAAATTCGCCATATATTTCCATCCATTTGAACACTACACAGTGTGACTTTAACATGTTCACGGATGGTTTGGATGCATAGACTTGGATCCATTGAACCTGTAGGATTGAATCAGTTAATTGGTTTGCTCTGTTGTGAATGAGATGTCTCTGACCATTTGAAAGGAGGGTTGTTTTGTATATAAGGGAAGAGAAAGAGACTTGCACAAAAGCCCTGCAGACAAGCACAGTAGGAAACACTGTGCTCCAGCGGCGCACTTTGCTGAAGGGGCACAGAAGAGAAGACCCTCTACCAGCCCACCCCAGATCCAACGCCGCAGCAATGCACCACATAGCACAAGGGAGCCCTCCCCATCTCTAGTTTCCACGCCGCCGTTTGGGATCTTCTGGCGCAGGGGGCCGCTGTCGCACCCAGACACCAAATCTGAACCTATTTCTATTTTCTTCCTCTGGTATTACTCACTCGATCCGGCGTGCACCGGGACACACCTGTTCTCTCACAGTCAATTCCCCTCGCTTCTCTTTCTCGTCCCTACAATCTTCCCAACTCTTATCACTCTATGGTCCCCCTGTCAGCTACTCCTGAACCCTCCCCTCATTTCCCCTTCACGTTTTTTTTTCTCCGTGTGCTCTCTGAGCCGCCCGCAATATGCTGCGGGGTATGAAGATGAAGCCGCACAATGTACAGATGCTGGTCACCTCCTCCTGCACAAGCGTAATAAGGGGCGACGGAAAATTGTCATTCCAGGATTTTCGACTTGGCTCTTCCTCCTCCCAAGTGGCCCGAATCGGGAAAAGAAGCGGTGGAACGGCGCCGACCTTAGTTCAGTTAGGGGGAGGCGGAAATTCTTCGGCCCTTACTGCCATCCCCAGAACGTCGTCACAAATCCAGGCCTGAATACGGTTGTCAGCACCCTGACGACGAGACTGCAAGCCTCGGCCTTCAGGAAAATCCTGCTGCTTCGTTTCTCAGTGGAAAATTATAGCTCTCGACACTTACCTATCAGCCTTCCGTGGGACCACTTCCTGGTGAGCTAGTAACACAGCTGAACACCAAACTCCCAACACATGCAACAGATTCTCCAACTGGACGCAGCCATTAGCTCAGTGACGTCATCATCCCTCCAACAAGCACAACTTTATTAGCAATAGTGACATCACACAAACAGGAGCAAAGTGTCTCTTCCACAGCGTGGATTTGCTTTGTTTCTGTTATTAGTCTTAAATGAGTTATGTTGTAGCTTTAAGTTTTCCCTAGTCCTTCTACATTTTGATGGTGTAAACAACAGATCTACATTTACCCATTCCATTTATTAATTTATAGACCTTTATCATATCTCTCAGCAGCCGTCTCTTTTCCAAGTTGAAAAACCCTAGTCTTTTAAGCCTCTCCTCAAAAGGGTAAAAATGTAATGTGTGCCTTTGAGTCAGTCCTGACTCCTGGCGACCCAGAAGCTCCTGGGTTTTCTTGGCAGTTTCACCGGAAGTAGATTGCCAGGCCTTTCTTCCGAGGCAATGGAGGGTTAAGTGACTTGCCCAAGGCCACAAGGAGTTCCAGTGGGAATTGAACCCTGGTTGCTTGGTTACCAAGCTAGTGTTCTAACCACTAGGCTACTCCTCCACTCCCCTCAAAAGGGTATCATGCCCTTTTTAGTGGTTCTTCTCTGCAGCTCTCCTGGGTAGTAGACTGTTCCTCTAACCACTTGACTACTCCTTACCTGACAGAAATGTGCATGTATTTTTAATGTTATCTCTTCAGACATTTTTATGGTTAAATTAGATCTACTATTTTTCCAAGTTCCGAAACAAAACACTACCAGAAAATGAACACATACAATTTGCATACCTATTGGGGGTAACTTTATAAGGAGCTGTGTAAAGTTATATTTCATTAACACGTGTAAGTCATGTATTTTCTATGATTTATGTACATGGATTGGTCTTTACTCGTTACTTTTGCTGGTCACTATTTTGTAAGCATGTGCATCAGGCCGATGGTACCTACTTTTGGTGTGTGCATGTGTAGCGCCCCCTTGGATGCGCTTCTGGGTTCGGGACCAGCCTGACTAGAGTCCTCTCAAGGGTGGGCTCTGTCAGTCCTTGTCCATTTGGCGCCTGGGGAAGAAGGGTGTTAGCAGGTAGGATTTCCCTCCTTTCGCCCCAGGAAACCTCTCCAAAAACACTGCTGTGAACAAGGCTGGCTTAAATAGTATTTACAGTTTATTTACAAAATATATATACAGCGAGTATTGTGATAAAATAATGCAGCATGTACAACCTCTTGTATGATAAGTGGTTCAAGCAGGTAAGGTGAAATAGCAATATAGGATAAGAGATAAGGCAGTTCAAACAACCAACTATAACCTTATAGGTAATGACTTAAGTAAACCTTTGAAGCTTATGGATTTAACCTTAATAACCTAACTCCTCTCCGTTTCCCTTTGCCCCCCAGCCCCAAGTCTCACCCATTGTTGGAGCTCTGGACCAGTGGCTGCATGTCAAAGGAGAGGTTTTGTAGTTTTGTCCAATCACTGAGGCTGTAGCCTTGGCTCTGCCTCCTCCAATCTGGAGAGGAGTTTACACTTCTGCCCACTCCGGAACAACTGTTGCAGCTCTCCCTTGAGCTGATCTGGTGGTGGAGCCCCCTGGGCCTTGTGGCTCCTAGTCCAGAATGGACTCTCTTGCCACTGCAGCTCTCTCAGGAGCTGATTCTGACACCACAGCTCATATGGCTCCTGGATTCTATGCCACTGCAGCTCTCTTGAGCTGATCAGACGGACTCCCAAAGCCTGGATTATGCTCTCCAGAATCTCTCACTCCCTGGGTTAGGAGATTGCCTGCCCCCTTCTCACTCCTCCCCTGACTGGGTCTGTAGGAAGCTCTTTGCTGACCTAGCCCTGACTGGGTCTGCAGGAGGCTCTCTGTTGACATCTTCACTGGGACAGGAAACTTTCCAGCACCATCTTCAGGAGGAGGGCCTGCAGAGCAGGAGGAGGTTCGTCCTCCCCTCTCAGATGAGGGTTAAGCTCTTTTAGATAAAAAGGTCTGATGCCTCTAAATCCCAGGTAACTGTTCTCCAAGTTCTTTTCTGCACAAGTCTGCGGGTGCCATTGCCAAGTGATACCATTTCTCTTAGGTTGAACAATTTCCACTAGCCCCAGAATTTACTTCTTCACCCTCTGTCTAGTGTGTGCACTTTATTCCCCTACTCTGTTCCCTATAAATTTAAAGTTAAAATTTAATAGATATAAATGTGAGAAAATATTACCCTTGCTCCTTCAGCACAAGCAGTGATTTGCATATACCCCCTAAATATTTACTTTCCAGCTCTGCTAGCCCAGTGAGTTACTGCAAGCTGCTCTTTTAATGTTGTCCCGCATCTGACCTCCCCAGCAGCCACCTCTTTAGCAGCATACAGTGGCCATTTACCTATGATTTTGCATTATTCAGCACATTCTCAACACCCACCTTTAGGGGGGTTTCACATGGATAGGGGCGAAGAGCACAGTTATGAAATACTATAACTTATGCCCGTTATTTAAAAATCTAGGTGTGGGCTGGTGTAGGTGCTCAGACCTAGATTTAACATGCATTTTCGGACCCTTATGCCCCTTATTTTCTTACATGCCTGCTTTTCTTTATACAATAGGCTTAAGAAAGGCACATTTTGGGTGCCTAAAGCTGTGTGCCCCGTTATAAAATTATCCTCCACATGTCTAATATCCAACAGGTGCCATATACGATATTTATAAATAACCAGTATGTAATTTCACCTCTCCCCACAAAAGGAAATTGTCCTACCCTGCTCCATCCATATGCGAGGTCTCCTTTGTCATGATCCCTAGAGGACTGTCCCAGTACATTTATTAAAAAAAAAAAAACAACACCACAAATATGATAATAAGATAAGAACATAAGAAAAGCTATGTGGAGTCAGACCAGTATCTTGTCTCGGACAAGAGTCCAGCCTGGATCAGAAGTACCCGATAAATCTTAAAAAGTTGATCTGTATCTAAACTTTGCTGTTTTCCAGGTCATGCTACGTCTTCAGAACTGGAGCCTACATTTCAGCCACTATACTGTGGCTTTCTTCAGGGTGAAGCGGATAAACAATGGATGTCTGTTCTTTTTATATAGTAGTCCTCAAACCGGATTGGTAGAACTGAGGAGGGAAATTTGAATTTGAATTTTGGAGGGAAAGTCCATTGGAGAAGCAGTGGCTCTCCCAAGTCTATCTGGCTTTTTTTTTTTTTTTTTTTTTTTTTTGAGTTTGAAACTTTTATTTTCATTTTACAACAAGCAAACGAAACAACAGACCAAAGGAGACAAATACAAATATACACATAAGGAAAGCAACCCCAATTACCCCCCACCCCTAAGCTTCTTCTCTGGAACTGAGGAGTATCATCAAAGAGGCGTATACATATGTACCTCCCAACAAACAAAAGAGTATCAGCAATATAGACTGATCAGGTGAAATAGATTTAAACAGTTAGATGGGAGCATTTAGCATTTTAGCATTTCAAACATAATCGTGGAGTATCCTCCATTCAGACAGATGATAGAGAGTCTGAACGGAGAAACCCACAGATGAGGTATTTGTTCATATTTACTGTATAGACTGACAGGATGCCACCATTCATTGAAATTAAGAGGGGACCTATTTTACCCCCAGTAGTTTCCAGTAATATTGTAGCACCGGGCATTCAAACATAATATAAGTTAGGATGTGAATGGCCGTGTGGCATATCCAAAATCTGTTGCTCTGGGTAGCGGTCATTTGACTAACCTATCAGGAGTATAGAAACTTCGGTGGATTAAAAGAAAAAAGTGTCTGAGTAAGTGAGGGAGATCGAGAGATCCAGGTCAACCAGCTCCAGGCTGGGCTCCCATGCTCCGGGGTCAAAGCTACATGCAACTCCCGCTCCCAGAATTTCTGTGCTGTCTGAGCGCATTGGTGAATAATGGGAGCGAGGGGAGAAGCAGCCTCCATATATCTTCTAACGCAAAAGCTGTTATCAAAGCAGTAAAAGAATCAAGACTCTTGGGTGGACCACTCGTTCTGGGCGGCAGCCAAGCTGTCAAGGGCTCAAGTACTTGGTTGAAATCGCCGCCGAGCATTAATGGAGGGCTGGCAAATGCCTGTGATAACTGCATAATACTTGCATAAGAAACAGGATTATCCACATTCGGAGCATAAATACCAATACACGTAAAGTACAGTCTCAACCTGAAGATGTGCACGGGCCCATCCACCCTCCTTATCAAAGCTAACATCCATTACAATAGCTTGAAGAGACTTCTTAACCAAAATGGCTACCCCACACCGCTTGGAAACAGCGGAAGAGAAGGCAATCGCCATATTAGGCGTGGTATTAAGTTTCAATGCCGCAGCGGAATTTAAATGCATTTCTTGAAGAAACATTAAATTAACATGCTCATGATTAAGATAGCTAAGGATTTTCTTTCTTTTGATTGGACTATTAATGCCATTTACGTCTTATGAGAAGAACTGACACAAGGCCATCAAGAAAGATTATAAATTCTGAGAAAGAACACAATAATGCACACAGTTTCCCAATGTCCCTCATCTTAACTATGTATGACTGTGCACATAACCTAATAATCAATGGGTTAATGAAAATCATGGAAACGCCCCATATAAACAAATAAGCACCGAGGTGCACTAGAGAAGAAGCAAAACCCCAAAATTACTGGCGACCTAATGTCTGCGGGGAGAAACTCCAGAGAGGGCCCAAGCTAAAACATATAACCTGTAAAACTATGCATGTTTCGAATCCCACCGAGGTGCACATCATGGAGGGAGAGAAGGCCAAGTAAATTATAGATAGAAAGAAAAGTCCAGGCAGTCTCTATTCCAGGCTGGGATCACCGCGTCGGGCCGTTCAAGATGGCGGGCAAATCCGGCGAATTACAGATCCAAATGTTGAATCATAGTGGTTGGATTAGCGCATCTGATCTGCGTTATTTGGAGTCCAAAAACATTGCTAGTAGATCGGAATCTTCGAATGTTATGGCTGGGTTATGGAGAGTCACTCTGAGCTTCACTGGATATATTAGGCCAAAGTGAGCGTGCAGTTATTGAAGTCCAGGGCGAAAAGCAAGGAGTCTCCTCCGTCGGTCAACTGTGGACTTTGCCACGTCAGGGGAAAAGAAACTTTAGGACTTTCAAATTCAAGATGATAGTTCGCCCGGGCAGCAATACGAATTTGCTTTACTCACTGATATCGCAATAATCGAAAATTGAGAGCCCGAGGGGTCGTCCGATTGAGCGCCATATTAGCAGGAACACGAACACGATGCGCTCGGTCAGGCTCCAGATCTCTGTATATAATAATATTTAGCAAGGGGGGGAGCGTTTTGACCAAGAATTCTCATAAGAACATAAGAACATAAGAAATGCCATACTGGGTCAGACCGAGGTCCATCAAGCCCAGTATCCTGTTTCCAACAGTGGCCAATCTAGGTCATACGTACCTAGCAGTTTCCCCAAAAGACACAGGTTCTGCAGTGCTTGTACTAGGCCAAGCATTGATATCCTGGGTCCCTTTTTAATAGTGGTTTATGGACCTTTCCTCCAGGAACTTGTCCAAACCTCTTTTAAACCCAGCTATACTAACAGCCCTTACCACATCCTCCGGTAACAGATTCCAGAGTTTGATTACATGTTGAGAGAAGAAATATTTTCTCCTATTTGTCTTAAATAGTTTACCCTGTAGCTTCATTACATGCCCCCTAGTCCTTCTAATCTGATAGCGTAAACAATTTATCCACGTTTATCCGTTCCACTCCATTCATTAATTTATACACCTCTATCATATCTCCCCTCAGCCGCCTCTTTTCTAGGTTAAAGAGCCCTAACCTTTTTAGCCTCTCTTCATAGGAGTAGCCTTCCATCCCCTTCACCAATTTGGTGGCTCTTCTCTGTACTTTTTCTAATAACTCTATGTCCTTTTTAAGATACGGTGACCAGAATTGCACACATATTCAAGGTGCGGTCGTACCATGGAGCGATACAGAGGCATTATAATATCCTTTGTTTTATTCTCCATCCCTTTCCTTATGATACCTAGCATTCTATTTGCTTTCTTGGCCGCCGCTGCACACTGGGCGGAGGGTTTTAACATGTTATCCACGATGACTCCTAAATCTTTTTCCTGGGTGGTGGTTTCTAATGTGGAGCCTTGCATCTTGTAACTATAGTGTGGGTTGTTCTTTCCTAGGTGCATAACTTTGCACTTGTCCACATTAAATTTCATCTGCCATTTGGATGCCCAGTCTTCCAATTTATCCAGATCCTCCTGCAGTTTTCCACAATCCTCTTGGGTTTTTAACAACTTTAAACAGTTTTGTGTCATCTGCAAATTTGATTACCTCACTAGTTATTCCCTTTTCCAGGTCATTTATGAATATGTCAAAAAGTAGCGGACCCAGTACAGATCCCTGGGGTACTCCACTATTCACCTTTTTCCATTGGGAATATTGGCCATTTAGCCCTACCCTCTGCTTTCTATCTTTTAACCAGTTTCCCGATCCACAATAGTACACTGCCTTCTATCCCATGACTTTTTAGCTTCGCCAAAAGTCTCTGATGGGGGGACCTTGTCAAAAGCTTTCTGAAAGTCCAGATACACTATATCAACCGACTCACCTTTGTCTACCTGTTTATGCACACCTTCAAAAAAACAGATCAGATTAGTAAGACAAGATCTTCCTTGTCTAAAGCCATGTTGGCTGTCTCCCATTAGGCCATGACTATCTACATGCTGTGTAATTTTGTTCTTTATGATGGCTTCTACCTTTTTCCCTGGTACTGACGTCAGGCTCACCGGTCTGTAATTTCCCGGGTCACCCCTGGAACCCTTTTTAAAAATTGGTGTTACGTTGGCGACCCTCCAATCTTCAGGTATTACAGATGATTTTAATGAAAGTTCACAGATTACCAATAACAGGTCTGCAATCTCATATTTCAGTTCTTTCAACACTCTGGGATGTATACCATCCGGTCCAGGTGATTTGCTACTATTCAGTTTATCAAATAGTTGTAATATATCTTCCCGTGTGTAGCGATATTTCTCTCAATTCCTCTGCAGTATCACCTTTAAATACCACTTCAGTCTTGGGTAACACCCTACATCTTCCTCAGTAAAGACCGAAGCAAAGAATTCATTCAGTCTCTCTGCTATAGCCTTGTCTCCTCTTACTGCCCCTTTTACCCCTCTATCATCTAATGGTCCAATTGACTCTCTCACAGGCCTTTTGCTACGAATGTACTTGAAAAAGTCTTTATTTCGTGTTTTTGCTTCCGTAGCAAGTTTCTTCTCAAATTCCCGCTTTGCCTGCCTTATCAATGCTTTGCATTTAACTTGCCAGTGCTTGTGCTGTTTCCAGTTTTCATCATTTGGCTCTTTTTTCCATTTTCTGAAGGTTGCTCTTTTGGCAGCAACAGCCTCTCTGACCTCACCTTTAAACCATGCTGGCAGTTTTTTGGACTTTCTTCCACTTTTCTTAATGCGTGGAATACAGCTGGTCTGTATTCTCGCATGTCTCCTGCTCTCACATCCTCCGGTACTCCAATGAGCCCCATATGGGTGCAACCAGCTCGATCATTGCTATCCTCCAGCTCTTTTTGAAAATTCTGTATCATACGCTCAGCCTTGCCCAATTTCACCAAGTGCACCGCGTACGAGTCAAGGACCTCCGCCATGTTGTCCTGTCGTAGTGGGAGACTTTCAAGCCGGTTCTGAAGTGTGCCAAGGTCTTCTCGCATGGTTCGGAGCGCCGCTCCGTTGGATTGTACCAGCTCCTTCACACCACGTATCTCCTCCAAGATCCCCTGTGGCGTTGCGGGGTTTTCCCCAAAATGGGGCCATCTTTTGTGGGGAAGAACTCTGTTTTGGGAGCGTTTCGTGTGAAGAAGAGGGAGACCCGAGGTCCAGTCGCACTGGTTTGTGGCCCGCCGTTCCCCCCGAGGCACCCCGGTAAGTTCAGAGCAAAAAAATGAAATTTATGCAGGTATTAATTCAGGATTCTGAGTAGGCCTCTCGGGAGCTTCAACGCAAAGCGTCTATCCCGCTGGACATCAGGCTCCGCCCCCCAGTCTATCTGGCTTTTTTTTTTTTTTTTTTTTTATAGGGTTTTTTTTCCAGGAGTTCCTCCAAAGCTCTTTAGAGCCTCACTGTATTTGTCACTTTGATCACATCCTCTGGCAACAGGTTCTACAGTTTTTTTTTTTTTATTATGTGCTGCATGAATAAAACACTTTCTACTATTTGTTTTCAATCTGCTGGACATTAGTTTCATGTAGTGCCCTCCTGTTTTAGTGTTAATTGAAAAGGGAAGCAACGATTTCCTATTTAACCGTTTCACCCCATTTTAGAAACTTCTATGTTATCTGTTCTCAGTCATCTTTTCTCCGAGTTGAAGAGCCCGAAGCTGTTTAGCCTTTCTTCTTGAGAGATGTTCCATCCCCTTTATCATTTTTGTCACCTTTTGTTGAACCTTTTCTAGTCCCACTATATCCTTTTTGAATTGGGGTGACCAGAACTGCACATGATACTCAAGGTGTGGATACACCATCAGGGCTGGCACAACACGGTTAGCAAAGTAGGAATAGCAGGGAAGGGTGCCAAAATGCTAAAAAAATTAAAAAATGAGAATAATGAAATGGCAAAAAGTGAAAGAAACATGAAAAACTAAGGTGTTATAAAAAACAGCATTGTGGGTGTAGCCATAGGTCATCAGCTAATAAGGAAGGGGGCATTTGATTTATAGGTTGTAGAGGGGTGCCCGAAACCCTAGCACCAGCCCTGCACACCATGGACCTATACAGACACATAATGCAGGTCTTGACAAATTTTCTTTGCATCCAGGAGCCAGCCTAAAAATTTAAGAAGTGACTGTTGAGACCTAGGTTACAATGGCCCACCTCCCATAAGGTATAATGAAGCTTCTTTAGGGTCTAATTTACTAGGACTGTTTTCCCATCCTGCCTCTATGAGAAAAGTAAATCAGGACCTTAACATGCACAGTGCCAGTAAAAAGCAGCAGCCTCTCTTCGCTTCCATGATTTCTAATCATTCAACACATAATCAGACTGTGGAATTTGTTACCGGAGGATGTAGTAAAAGCTGTTAGTGTAGCTTAGTTTAAAAAAGGTTTGGACAAGTTCCTGGAGGAAAGGTCCATAAACCATTATTAAAGAGGATCTGGGAAATCCACTGCTTGCCCCAGGACAAGCATTGTGGAACCTGTGTGCCTTTTTGGGAGTTTGTCAGGTACTTGTGACCTGGATTGGCCACGGTTGGAAACAGGATACTGGGCTAGATGGACCTTGGTCTGACCTAGTATGGAATTTCTTATTTTCTTATGTTTTCAGCAGCATATTGATGATTCCTTATGGCATCACCTGAGACAACTGCCTTTTCCATTTTGTCCCTCCAGTCCAATCCAGACAAAACCAGCAGATGGAGACTGAGCGTGGCAAATGTTCCTGATGTCATCCCCTAAAGGACCATGTGCAACATGCTAGTGGCCAGTATTGCGCAGTCTCAAGCAGGTGGTGGACAACCTGTATGCCTGGCCTCCATTGTGGGCTTGGCTTGGCCTTTTTTTGGTGGGATGTGTTTGGTAGTGGGACTAGCAGTGCCTTGCAGTTTGAGTAAGATTAGGTTTGAGTACAAAAACAAAAAAAAAAAAAGGAAAAACTGGCTGAAAAGATTTGACGTGGTTATGAGGCAAAACTTAAGCAAATTGTAAGAAGCTGAGCCTCGGCCAGTAAGCACGAGTCTGCAACCTGCCTTATCAGTGACAGGCTCAGGAGCATGCAGGTGTAAACCTGGGAGCCCCGGGTCCCTCCCTGTTGGCCTGCTGGCATCCTTAGCTTATCTGATGGTCCTGTCTTCATTGATGGCGATTCAGGTTTGGGCCGGTGAGTAGTTTTTGGTACCTAGCCTTTTCTTTTTCCTTGCTTCAGTCCTTTTTCCTTTGCAGCGACGTGATAGGTTTTGCAGCGCATGGTCAGGAGGGCTCAATGGAAAGCGCAGAGTTTTCTTCTTTGCAGCAGACAGGGCCTTCTCGGTGCTGCTCCAGCGGCATAGCTCCTGCATCGGCACGCCGCATGTGCAGATGCACTCAGGCAAGCCAGTCTGCGGGGTATGCTGAAGCATGCTTTTAGCAGCAGGGCTGCTGCGTTTGTGCAGAAGGCAGGATGGCGGAACAAGCTTTATCAATGTCCCAGAGGCCGTAAGGGAGCCAGCAGCAGGGCTTTCCAATGCAGAGCCTTCTCCCCAGCACGATGTGGTCTTGGCAGGAAAACCAGCCATTTTGGGCAGCACTGAGGGCACAAGTAAAGGACAGCCGTTTCAGGTCTCGGGGGAGAAGGGTGTCTCAGAAGCCGAAAAAGCATCGCAAGCAACAAGAGGCTCAAACTCTCCAGCCTCAGACGCCTGGAGTGTCATTTTCCTTGGAGTATGTGCTGCTTCTCTACCAGGCTTTCTGCATGAGGCTGGGCCTGGTGCCTCTGGCCCTGCAGGATTCGGCTGCGTTGGGATCATCATCAGATTTGCTGTCCTTGCCTGACATGGTAAGTGGGTCCCCCAAATAAGAGATTCAAGTAGGCTCCTGACCTGAAAGGTGGGCTGGAGTCCCCAAGGTTCTCCTCAGCAGAGGAGCATATGGAAGGAGCCTGTGAGAACTCCTTGGGGGGTCAAAACGGAAGAAGGGGGAGACCATGAGGAGCAAGGATCCTAGTGTGATTTGTTTGTTTCGCAGGGAGGAGCTGGCAGTCATAAACATCCAGTCCTTGGCAGCTGTCAACATGTCAGCTGATCCACCGCCAGAGGAGATAGCCACGGAGGACCCGCTGCTCCAGGATATTCGTGCTCTTCAGGATTTTTTCCCCGTGCATAAAGCCATCAAGCAGATGACGGATACTAAATTGGAACTACTCCAAGCTAGCCTGCACGGACACCAGACTATGTCCCGCATGTATAGAACATAGAAACATGATAGCAGAAAAAGACATGACCTATCCAGTCTGCCCTTCTGTATTAACTACAATAGTCCCCTTTTTTCCTTTAGAGATCTTGTGTTTGTCCCATGCTTTTTTTAATTCACTGTCCTTGTCTCTACTACCTCCACTGAGAGACTATTCCACGCATCTACCACTCTTTCTGTAAAGAAATATTTCCGCATATTATTCCTGAGTCTATCCCCTTTCACCCTAATCCTATGTCCCCTTGTAGCAGCGCTTGCTTTCAGTCGAAAGAGGCTCTCTTCCTGTGCATTATGCCATGGAGGTATTTAAATGTCTCTATCATATCTCTTCTATCCTGCCTTTCCTCTAACATACTCGTATACATATTAAGATCTTTAAGTCTGTCCTCATATGCTTTATAACAAAGACTACTAACCATTTTAGTAGCAACCCTCTGCACCAACTCCATCATCTTTATATCCTTTTGAAGGTGCGGTCTCCAGAATTGCACCGAATACTCCAAATGAGATCGCACCAGAGACTTATACAGAGGCAATGTCGCCTCCTTTTTTCTGCTGGCCATTCCTCTCCCTATGCAACCAAGCATCCTTCTGGCTTTCACAGTCATCTTGTTTACCTGTTGAGCCACATTAAGATCATCAGAAACAATCACGCTTGGGTCCCACTCTTCTTTCATGGACAGAAGTACCTCGCCCCCTACACTGTACTGCACCTTTGGATTTTTGTAGCCCAAATGAATGACCCAGCATTTTTTAGCGTTAAATTCTTGACCATTTTTCAACCTTAGCTAGATCCTTCTTCATATTATCTACTCCTTCCTGGGTGTCTACTCTATTGCATATTTTGGTTATCATCTGCAAAGAGGCAAACCTTACCCAACAGCAATTCTGCAATATCACTAAAAAAAATGTTAAAAAGAATCAGACCAACGACAGATCTCGGTGCCACACCACTGGTAACATCCTTCTTCTCAGAGGGAACCCCATTTACCTGTACCTTCTGTCGCCTCCCACTCAACCAATTTCTAACTCAGTCATTCACTTCAGGGTCCATCCCTAGGGTGCTCAATTTGTTTATTAAGTCGTCTGTGTGGAACAGTGTCAAAAGCTTTACTGAAATCTAAGTACACCACATCTGGGGCTCTCCCTCAGTCCAACTCCCTGGTCACCCAGTCAAAGAAGTCAATCAGATTTGTCTGAAGACCTGCCTCTGGTAAAACCCATGCTGGATCCTGCAATCCACTGGTCTTCAGAAACCTCACTATTCTCCCTTTAAGCAGTGTTTCCATTAATTTACTTACCACAGAGGTTTGACTAACTGGCCTGTAGTTTTCAACCTCATCTTTAGTTCCTCTTATGTGTAAAGGGACTGCATGTGCCTTTCTGTAATCCTCAGGGACCACTCCCAACGCCAAAGAAAGCATTGGGAAGGTCAGTCACTGGAGCCACTACAGCATCCCCAAGTTCCTTCAATATTCTCAGATGTATCCCATCTGGTCCCATCGCTCTGTCTACATTTAGTTTAGCTAGTTCCTCACAAACACAGTCTTCTGAAAATCATTCAAGATCCTTGTCATTTCTGTTCCTGTTTGTGAGATCCTAATCCTGGCTCTTCGTCTGTGAACATAGAACAAAAGTATTTGTTAAGCAATTCCGTGATATCCTCATCAGCTTCTACATATTCCTCCCCTTCACTCTTGAGTCTGACAATACCACTTCTGCACTTCCTCCTCTCACTAACATATCTGAAAAATGTCTCATCCCCCCATTTTATTGCACTGGCTATTTCTCCTTTTTGTATCTTTGCTTTCTTGACTATTTTGCTAGCTTCTCTAAGTTTTTTTCCAAATATAGATGCTTATCTTCCTCTGTGATCTCTTGTATTTTATGAAGACCACCCTCTTTTTCTTCATCTTTTCAGCTTCTTTTGAGAACCATAGCTGCCTTCTATTCCTTTTATTTTTCTAACAAAAAAGTTTGTTGCCCTTAAAATATCCCCTTTCAGTTTTGCCTATTGCTTTTCTATGTCTCCCAGCTGTTTCCATCCTGCTAATGACTCCTTGAGGTATTGTCCCATCTTGGCAAAGTTAGTTTTTCTAAAGTCTAATATCCTCGCTTTTGAATGAATTTTATCAGCCCTAGTCCTAATACTGAACCACACCATCTGGTGATCACTGATGCAAGATGATCTCCCTCTGACATCAGAAACACTTTCCCCGTTGATAAGTTTCAAGTTCAGTATGGCCCCTTCACACGTGGGTTCTGTTACCGGTTCCTGGAATCCTTCTCACCGTAGAGAATCTAGGATCTCCTTACTTCTAGATGACATTGCAGCAGGGATGTGCCAATCAACATCTGACACATTGAAATCACCATGAAGCACTTCTTCTTTCATGGCAATATTGCATATGTCTTCTATTAAATCTCAGTCCACTTCTTCTCCCTGTGAGGGAGATCTACATATCACACCAATGCAAATAGATTTCCCTTTCCCTCTTTCTAGTTTAACACACAGTGCCTCCTTGCTCCCTTTTAAGCCCTGTAATTCTGTAGCTTTAATATATTTATTTTTACCTACTCCTCCTCCCTATTTTCCTACCTGTCCTTCCAGAATAAAATATAGACTGGTATAATTACATCCCAGTCATGGTTGTCAGTGAACTATATCGCCTAACTGCCACTAAATCCAAGTCAGCCTCTTCCATTACTCAACATCTGGGATCTTATTTCCCATGCTACGGGCATTTATACACACCGCTTTCCAGATGTTGCCCCTTTTACTCATTTCTACAGAGGTTTTAATGTTTTCACTTACCTGGGGGCTTTCTTCACCCATCCACAATGAATCTAGTTTAAAGCCCTCTCTCTCTCCAGAGAATTATGTCCTCAAGCTTCCTAAGATGGACACTCTAGTGATGGCTGTGAGCAAGAAGATCACCATTATTCCAGGGGAAGGTGGTGCGACGCTGAAAGACCCCCAGGATAGAATGTTAGAGACTCTGTTGAACAAACAGGCATTTGAGGCGAATGCCTTGACCCTGTAGACATCTATTTGTGGGGCGTATGTGGAGAGGGTATGTCTATACTGGGCAAAGGGCCTTCCGGAACTGGGGCTAGTCGCGGCCTCTGGCTTGAAGGATGGAATCAGGGTCAACCTACTTAGCGGATACCTGTTACAATTTGATACGAGCGTCATCTAAAAGTATGGCCTTGGTGATAGTGGCCCACTGCTTGTTGTGGCAATGCAACTGGGCTGCGGATGTGCCTTCCAAAGTGCATCTCAGCAGGTTTCCTTTCAAGGGGAAGTTACTGTTTGAGGAGGCCCTGGAGAAGTTGGTTAAGGACCCAGCGGACACTAAAGGGAGACAGCTGCCTGAAGACAAGTCTAGATGGGGTAAATTGACCTTCTTCAAGAGGGCAGTTCAAGGATTTTTGTCGCTTTAGGGCAACTCGCTTTGCTTCCTTTCAGAGGCCTCGGTTTCCTGCACGAGGAAACTCCTCCTTTCAAGGTAGAGAAGCGGGCAGAGGCTATTTTGTTTCATCCACTGGCTCCTCTAAGAAGCTACAATGAAGCGAGGAGGGGGGGGGCTCAAGGGGAGTTGCAGATCAGGAAGCGTCTCCAGCTCTTCTATTCTGCTTGGACCCAGATCATGCAGGACCAGTGGGTGCTAGATACGCACTGGAACTGGCGCAACCTATTCCCAAGGCCTTCCTGCTGCCATCCTGCAAAGCCCCAGGAAAGTTATGGGCGGTGAACGGAACTCTGGACAAGTTGATCCAGATGCGAGTGGTATGGCTGGTACTCGCAAGTCAATGCAGTGCAGGTCAGTACTTCATTTACTTAGTCGTGACCAAGAAAGAAGGAGCCTTTTGGCCGATCCTGGATCTCAAGTATGTGAACAAGGTGTAGCATGTTATGCGTTTTCACATGGAACACTACGCTCTGTCATTGTTGGGTTGCAAAAGGATGAGTTCCTCACATCCGTAGACCTTTTGGAGGCCTACCTTCACATACCCATCCAGCGGGATCATCAACGCTACTTTGTTGGGTTGCAAAAGGATGAGTTCCTCACATCCGTAGACCTCTTGGAGGCCTACCTTCACATACCCATCCAGCAGGATCGTCAACGCTACTTGCGTTTTGCGATGCCCATGGGCCATTTTCAGTTCTGGACCCTGCCGTTCGGCTTGGCGACAGCTCCACGAACTTTCATGAAGGTCATGGTTGTGGTGGCAGTGGAATTGTGCCAGGAAGGGGTGCTCATTCACTCATATCTGGACAACTGAAGCATCAGGGCAAAGTCCCACGAAGAAAGTCAGTCCACCACTCAGAAGGTGGTCGAGTTTCTACAGAGCTTAGGTTGGATAATGAACTTCAACAAGAGCCACCTCTGTCTCTCACAGCAGCTGACTTACTTGGGGGGTCTCTTCGCCATGCAGAAGGGGCTGGTGTCGGTGCCACCAGAGCAGACACAGAAGTTAGGTGAGCAGGTGGGCTGATTTCTCCAGATGGAGTGGCTCTCGGCCTAGCATTACCTACAGCTGCTAGGGTCCATTGCAGCGACCTGGTCCCATCGGTGCGGGTACATATGAGGCGCATGCCTTAGATGGGGATAGTCCATGGCATATGCATGGGTAGTGCCATTGAATATCCCTATCTATGTCTCCTACGCACCCCAATGCTATCCGGCATCGAGGCATGTTGGGGGCGTTCCGGGGCAGAGCGGAGGCAGGAGTGCAAGATAATCGGGCAGCAGTGATATTGCAAAGACAGCGGAGGAAAACCCTCACCGATCTTTACAGAGCAGGCGCTAAGAGGGCAGCATCCAGTATCACTGCTGCTCGGATAGCTTCAGCAGCTTCTGGGTTGTGTGATGATACCTGGATATTCAATGCTAGGGCCGCATATGACCCAAGCATTGAATATCCAGGTTTAAGGGTCAGAGGGCAGGGCTATGTGCCAACACAGTGCATAGCCTGCCCAGAAGAATATCGGGCCCTAAATCCTTATCTGGTAGTGGAGGAGTAGCCTAGTGGTTAGAACACTGGCTTGGTAACCAAGCAACCAGGGTTTGATTCCCACTAGCACTTCTTGTGGCCTTGGGCAAGTCACTTAACCCTCCATTGCCTCGGAAGAAAGGCCTGGCAATCTACTTCCAGTGACACTGCCAAGAAAACCCAGGAGCTTCTGGGTCGCCAGGAGTCAGGACTGACTTGAAGGCACACATTGCATTTTGCAAATAATATCTATGTAATAGTAAGTAGTCTGCATTTTATTTACCCAAACTCTGGCAAGAATTTGAAACGCATAACAAGATTGAAAGGACAGAAACAATGATATGGTTGGAAATAGCAAGAGTTATGTGCTGACAGGAAATTTTATTTGGTATGCAGCCAATGGTGATGAGAATCAGAGAACATTGATGAAATGGTCTGCAAAATTTCAAAGGGCTCAAAAACAACATATTATCTATAAATCTGAGGCAAATGAAAAACTGTTGGAGATTAGAATTATATTATTTATTTAAAGAAAAACAATCTTATATTCAATATCGAAGATACAGAGTTTAAATCTGGAAATCAACCTATCAAATGAATGGACAAATTAATATTTATTTATTTATTTATGCAATTTTGATGATTACAAATGAACCATAGGAAGTGAAACAGTATACCGAATAAGAAGAAAAAAAAATACAGACATGAAAATATACTGAACAAACACTAAAGCCCACATCAAGGAAGCTGCAGCAGGAACAAAGTGAATATATCTACCCCAGTTAACATCCAAACCAAACCAAAGGAAGGGGGACAAAAAACTCTAATAAAAGGGATTTATCCATCAAAAAGCGTTCTAGCTGACATAACTCTGTAAAACCATATCTATTGCCTATATGGGTAATATGACATTTGCAAGGAAATTTAAGATAGAACGTAGCTCCGATTGTAATCACCTTTGGCTTTAACTGCAAAAAAAAAAAGATTTGACGTAGCTGAGTCACCTTAGCGATGTTGGAAAAAATGGTTGCTCGAGAAAAGGGGCATTTTTCTTTGAAAAATAAAGACGCATAACAGCGATTTTATTCCGCTCCGTAGCAAAAGTAACTGAAAGTGTAGCTCTCTGGGAGACCAACTCGAGAGAGTTTTCCAGGAACTGTGTCATATCAATATCAACCAATGTTTCTGGTTGAGTGGCCTCTGCCTCTCGAGTATAAGCTGCAGAATTGCGGGGTAAATAGTAAATACCAGTTACGTCAAATGAATCACATAACAAAACAATCTTTCACATACTTTTTAAATAATTTGAGAAGTGATAAAATTCGGACTACCAGAAAACTTAATAGCCACAGGTTATGAGATTTAAAGTTTTCCAAATTTTCAAATTTATTATAAAGTATTAAATGATCTTTCATAAAAGAGGTAATCGATGCCCGAACATTACTAACAGAATCCTGTAACGCCTGGATGCTCTCTTCCAAAGTTAAAAGAGAGCACCTGTGACTGTGCAAAACACCCGCAGTATCACGAGTGAAAGAACGTAGCTGGGAGAGGGAGCCCTTAAGAACCTGCTCAATGCACTTTATCACAACCAGAACATCCTTCAAAGAAATACCAGACACACCAGAACCTATAAAAGCCAATGCTGCTGCACTGACTGGAACAATTACCGGTGTAGGATAACATAAAGTTGTGTCACTCAGTTTGTTCGGTAGCCTAGAAACAGCACTAAGAACAAGAATAGAGATGGAGAAGAAAATCCCTTCTTCATCTAAAAAGGGCGCTGAAGGCTGGCCAGAGTCAAATCTGTTTGGCTAGTGGGAGGGGTACGACCCCCTGAACTCAAAGTAGCGTCAATAGAAGTAGCTAAACTTTCCACACTCCGAAAAGCTGACCTGGGTTGAGTAATACTTACAACATGCTAGCTCATTGGGCCTTTATTCATTGGGCCTTTAACCACCAACTGTCCCTCCCACCCTTTGTTTTTACCTTTCCGCTTGCCCATAATTGAAGAGGGAAAAAGGGCTGATAACTAGTGATGTTCTACCAGTGCTCCCAAGGGGTGACATGCCCCTTAGGTCACACCGTTTCGGGCATGCACCCACAGCTACAGGGGAATAACAGTTTAATTCCCCCGAAGTAGCAGAAGGAGGAGCTGTAGACCAATCGGGTGCAAGCTGGAAAACAGTGTTCCACTCAAACTTCTCCTGATGTGAGTAGCAGTTCCTACTGAAATCTCCTGGACAAATTAATATGAAAAGATAGACATCTTCATTTTGTGAGAGGAAATGGTGATATGCAGTGCATTTTTCCTAGTAAAAATGGTGTCGGTACTCACATGCAGGACTCTTTCATTAACACATGAGAACCATGGGTCAATTTTGGCAGGCAATGAAAAAGGTATCATTACACAGTATTACTGAGTACCCCCTCAAAAAAGCCCTAGTGATATGGTTCATGATATGAACCATATAGAAGCAATTTTTAGGAATTTTCTTGCAAAATTAAACAAAAATGTCTTATGGCCAGACTCTCTGTCTATGATCTTGTGTGCTATTATTGGCTGTTGATGGGGGGGGGCAGATCCAGCATAATAGTTGTGCTGCCTTGCTCCCATTCTTGTGGTGAAGCAAGTCCACTCTCCTTTGCCACTAGTAGGACAGCTACTGTGCAGTCAGAAAGTGAGGTTACTTACCGTAATGGGGGTTCTCTGTGGACAGCAGTATAAGTCACCACACGTAGATGTGTCACCCTCAGGGATCGGAGTAGCTCTCCCAATATCTCAGAGAAATTCTAACTCTATATTTGTTTTTAAAATTCCTCTGAGCTTCCTGCCTTCCCCTTCCTGTTTCTGATCCCAGACCTTCCTGCCTCAGTGGTTTCCCAGCCGAGTGGGCTTGACCCAGGGGAGGAGGGTGGGATGGCGTGGCTGACTCATACTGCTTGTCCATGGAGAACCCCCTTATGGTAAGTAACCTCACTTTCTCCATGGACAAGCAATCTTAGTCAGCCATACATAGGTGACTCCCGAGCAGGGATGGAGAGGCAGTAGATGTGCTGATATGAGTAGAGGTTCCCCACCACACCCGAGGGTGCTGTGGTACGGAAGAGCCTGCGATAGGAGAGGACTCAAGGCAGAGAAACCTGAATGACTGAGGTATAGTGTCACGGACGCTGTAACAGCACAACTAAGAACAATGAAATTTATTCAAGATTGTAAATGTACAACACAAACTGTGCAATGAAAACAACTGGACCAATCACAGGGGGCAGCCTTCAAAGGGGGCTGCAAACAACGCAACAACAGTGCAAGTCAATACCACTAGCAAAAGTGTAAGTCAGCAACAGTAGCAACAATACAAGTCAATAACAGTAGCATGTATAGTCAACAACAGTGATGGAGCATCAAGAACCATAACATGACATAAGGGTAACCGAGCTCTGAGGTAGCGATGGCCCTGGGGGAGGGGGGGTTAGCTGGGCCCCCCGGTGGGGCCTGTCTGCTGCTCTGCCGTGCACAGGACTGCTTGGCTAAAAGACGTGGAATCCAGGGGGCTGTTGAGGTAGTAGTGCTAGGTGAAGATATGGATGGAGGCCCAAGTGGCTGCGCTGCAGATGTCTGCTGCAGATGTGGCGTGCAGGTGCGCCAGGGAGGCCGCCATCGCCCATAGTTGGTGCACGTGCACCTTTTCCCCCAGATGGGTGTCTGCACAGATGTGGCAGTATGCAATGCAGTCAGATAGCAACCTGGATAGGTTCCATTTCGTCACCAGTGTGCCTGGTCTGTTTGGGTCATAGGCAACGAACAGTTGCGATGCCTTATGGGTGGCCTGTATTCTGTTAAGATACAGAGGGCGTGGGTGCAGTCCAGCATGTGGAGGCAGCCTTCCTCCTGCATGTCATGTGGTTCTGGGTAGTAGCTGGAAAGCACAAGAGCCTGGTTAATGTGAAACGCAAGTTCCTTGGGTAGGAACTTGGGATGAGTCCGGAGGATGGCCCGGTCGTGGTGGATCTGCGTGTAGGGTGAGTAGTCAATCAGGGCTTGCAGCTCGTTGATGTGTTGTGCCGAGGTGATGGCCACTAGGAAGAGGGTCTTCCATGTGAGGAACTTCAAGGTTGCCTGCTCTAGGGGCTCGAACGGATGCCCTGTAAGATGTTGCAGGATGATGTTGAAGTCCCACCCTGGTGTAGAAGGCTTCACAGTGGGGTGTAGGTGGTTGAGGCCATGCATGAAGCGAGCCACCAGCGGGTGACCCAAGACTGGTTTGTCGTCGACTTTGTCGTGGTATGCCGCTATGGCGCTCAGGTGTGTCCTGACGGAGGAGGGCTTCAACTCTCCCCTTGAGAGGGAAAGGAGGTATTGCAGGAGTGCTGGGGTGGGGCTGATGAATGTGTTTTGCTGCTCAGCCTCGCACCTTGGGCTGAACCTGTCCCATTTTTGGTTGCCGGGCGTCTGGCTGCCAGGAGGACCTCCATGACATCTTGCAATAGCTGATGAGGTCTTAGGGTTGCCCTTCAACATTCACATGGTGAGTGCCAGCGCATTCAAGTTGGGGTGGAGCATCTGCCCCTCGTCCTGGGTGATTAGGTCTGGGTGAGCAGATATCCACAGATGCCCACTGGAGAGCTGCAGAAACTGTGGGAACCAAGGCTGCCTGGGCCAGAAGGGGGCCACGAAGATGACTGTCGCCCTGTCTTGCATGATCTTTTGGAGCGCTTTGGTGATGAGTGGAGATGGTAGGTAGGTGTAGCAGGTTTGCGAGCCCCAGTTGACTGAAAATGCATCTGCCGCTGTTCTGTGATTGGACAGCTACCTGGAGCAGAAGGCCCGACACTGGAGTTGTCCTTGCTGGTGAAAAGGTCCATTGCTGGGTATCCCCAGAGGCAGAAAAGATGCGATGTGACAAAGGGTTTTAGAGACCATTCGTAGGACACAAGCTGTTGGCTGAGGTTGTCCGCCAGTGTGTTAGCATCTCCGGGTAGATAGGAGGCCTGGAGGTGTGCCCCTGTGGAGATGCAAAGGTCCATATCCTGTAGGCCTCCCTGCACAGGGGGCGTGAGCCGTGTCCCCTTGCTTGTTGATATAGAACATGGCCACCTAGTTGTCCATTTGTACCAGAATGGCCCCGGATCCATTTTGGAAGGCTTGTAGGGCGTTTCTGATGGCTCTGAGTTCTAGGAGGTTGATGTGGAGCCGTGACTTGGCTGGAGACCATGTCCCCTTGGTGTGAAGGTTGAGGAGGTGTGTTCCCCCATCCCCTCTTTGACACATCGGTGGTGTGGGTGATGTGTGTTTGCGGTGGTCATAGTGGGCATCCCTTGGTTAAGTTTTACCTCGTCCGCCACCAAAGAAGTGTTCTCCTGGTGTGGATGTCGCTGGGATCCTGTGTCGCAGCAGCTGCCTGTGCTGGTCCTAGTGATGGCGAAGGTGCCATTGTAGTTGGCGCATGTGAAGCTTGGCATGCATGATGATGTGCCAGATGTCCGAGGAGGCACAGGAGGGCAGGCGCTGAGGTCGTGCTTGCCCCTACAATGCGGACTGCTAGAGTCATGATCTTGTTCGTCCTCTGGGGCGGTAGAAAGGCTTTGGACTGCGTGGTGTGGATCTGGGCACCTATGAATTCCAGCACTTGCACGGATTCTAGCTGTATCTTCTTGCGGATGATGAGAAAAGCCAAGAACTGGAGAAGGTCCACCATGGCCTGGAGGGCTTCCCGTACTCCCCTTTGAGAATAAGTAGCAATCAGCCAGTCACCTAGGTATAGGAAGACGCGGATGCCAGCCTTGCGTAGGTGTGCGCAGCCACTGCTATGCACTTCGTGAAGACACTGGGTGTGGAGGAGAGGCTGAAGGGGAGTTTCTTGTACTGGTAGTGCCAGTCACCCACCACGAAGTGTGGGAACTGCTTCTGGGAGGAGTGTAGGGCGATGTGAGTGTAGGCATCCTGGAGGTCCAGGGATGCGAGCCAGTCGTCCTGGATAAGGGGGAGAATGGTTCTGAGGGAGTGCATGTGGAACTTCTCCTTGAGGACCTGTTTGTTGAGGTGTCTGAGGTTGAGGATGGGACGCCAGCCCCCCGACCTTTTTGGTACAAGGAAATGGCACGAGTAGAAACCTTGGTTGAGCTGGGAGATTGGGACCGACTCTATAGCTTCTAGTAGTAGGAGGTTCTGAGAAGGTGAGGAAGGTGCTGCCCTGTTGCCACCCTCCTGGGTGGTGCTGAGGGTGGGTGCTTTTGGAAGCGAATGCAAAGCCCCTTGCGGATGATCTTAAGTACCCAGTGGTCAGTTGAGATGTCTGCCCAGGCCTTTGTGAAGTGGTTAAGCCTGCCCACCCACTGCGATGGCCTTTGTGCTTGGATGGTCAAAAACCCATGGTAGACTTAGAAGAAGAGGAAGATTGAGGCTTCTGCTGCTTTCTTTGCCTTTGCCATGATTTGTTCATTTAGGTGGTTTGGTAACGTTGGGATTTTTGATAGCTGTTGTTGTGGTTGCAATAGGAATTGTACTTCCATACTGGGTAGTACTATTTTGCCAGTTGTGCCGCTTTGGGGATGAACAGGTTCTTCAGGGTCATGCAGTCTTCTTTTAGGCCATCCACTGTCTCCTTGACCTTGCTGCCAAAGAGGCTGTCCCCCTTGCAGGGGGCGTTCACTCTGCGTTCATGTATGTCCTCGTGGAGGTCAGTTGCTCTTAACACCACCACCCGTCTAGCAGCGATGCTATTCCTGCAGTCCTGAAGGCAGTTTCAAAAGCATCAAAAGATGATCTGATGAGGTGTTTCCCACAGTCCCCAAGATCTTGAAGGATGGGGCCCAGGGTGTCGCGAGCGTCTGGGGTCAGGGAGGCTAAGGTGTCTCTGGCTTTGGTGAGGAGGGTATTGTGGTACATCACCATCTGGAATTGATGGTCATCAATTCTTGTGTTAAGCATAGTACCCTGGTAGACTCTTTTCCCCACCCCGTCCAGGGTGCAAGGGTCTTTTCCCAGTGGTGCGTTGGCTTGAGAGCGTGAATTTTTGTTGCGCTTCACAGCGGATTCCACCACGATGGACTGGTGAAGGAACTGGGGTTTGGCAAAGCCGAGTACGAATCGGAACTGGTACTTCAGGTCAAGTTGCTTGGTGGTCGCCAGAGTTGCTGCAGGTGTCTGCCAGAGGTGCTCCCTGCAGTCCAGGAGTACTTGATGGATGAGGACTGCCACCATATCCTTGGGGGCATCCAGAAATTTGAGGATCACCAGAACCTCATTCCTTGGGTTGGGGGAGTCCTCCGGAGACAGCCCCAGGTGCGCTGTGATCTTTTGAAGGAATTTTGGGTATGTCAAGTCCTCCGGGGGAGGGAGGGAGGCAGGCTGGTGTGGTGGGAAGCGTGGGGGCATCCAGGAGTGGGCTTGGCACAGGTAGAGAAGCGGGTGAGAGATGTGGATCCTTGCCATCGGACTCCCAGGCCAGGTCAGCAGTGGCCAAGATCTCACCCTCCTCCTCCGAATGGTGTCTTCTCTAGAGGGGAACGGAGGGATGTGCGGGACCAGGGGTCTCCGGTGGACTGGAGTGAAGAAGGGGGTTAGTAGGGCCTGGGCTCCCAGGAGTTGCTGCGCCATGAATCTGCCCCACAGCTCCATCAACTCTGGGTGCTGTAATGTGGCTCTGGGCTCACAGTTGCTGACCACTCCTTGAGCTGAAGATGGAGGAGTCTCGGTTGTGGCCTGCAGGTGGCACGAGGGAGCAGTGCTCGGGAGTGCAAGGCTGAATGGCTGTGATGATGCCTCCTGGCCAGAGGGGGCAGAAGAGGATCTGTATCAGCGATGCCAACGATGCTGGGCATGCCGGGAGCAATAGTGTGTTGAGGAATGAGTGCCAGGAGGGGACGATGGCAGGAGGACCCGCTGTGCCAATGGTGCCTGCTCCCGCGATGGCGGTGCAAGTCCGGAGAGCTGCGACTGCTGCCGCGGGAGTTACTTGAGCAGTGGCGGTGTTTGTGATAATCTACAGGAGGGGTGCTCCTGCTACTGCTGTGGTGCCGGTCACGACTGGAGGCCTGAAGAGGTGTTGCAGGTGCAGAGTGCTGGAGAAGGCTGCTGGGGGCTCCGAGGCTTCCGGGATCATTGTGGCAGCACCGGGGATGTCAGCGGAGGCTCTGAGGTTGGAGGAGGGATCGGAGGCATGTGTGGTTGGAGGTAAAGAAGGGGTGCCGTTAGGGCTTACCTCAGGAACCGTGGATCATGCAGGAGAGATCGTGGGGGGGGCTCTGTCTGTTCCTTGATTATGTGATTGGCCGGTTCGTTCCTCTGATTGTCTGCGGGTACAGCTGTGGCCCAGTTCCCCTTACTTTTTTCTCCTTGCCATCTGAGCACATGTGATTTCAGGCAATAGGGGCAGCGGTCCTGGTCAGCGCTGGGGCTGATTTTCTGTTTGTAGCTGCAGCATTTTTTTGTCTGACCCATCTTGCTTTCTGGTGGCTTCGCTTTTTAGGATTTTTTTTAGTTACTTAGATGGAGAGCATTGGTATCCATCCATCCAGAATGGCGGATGAAAAAACTGAGGCAGGAAGGGCTAGGACCAGGAACAGGAAGGGGAAGACAGGAAGAAATTTTAAAAACAAATAAAGAATTAGAATTCCTCTGAGATACTGGGAGAGCTATTCTGGTCCCAGAGTGTGACAAACCTATGCATGGCTGACTCAGATTGCTTGTTTATGGAGAAAGTCCCTATAGTAAACAATACCAGCACCTGTATCTAGATTCTAACACAATGGAAGTTTGGAGGAAAGCCCTTTTAGTTTTGATGTTGGAAGTAATGAAGTTGGAAGCGACCTTTATTCTAAGATATCCTGCTAAATATAAGGTTACTTCTTTTAGTCTTGATTATTTCCTTTAGGATCCTCTACAACTTCCAGAGTTCATTTCTAAAAAGACTTCTATGCCAGAAGAGAATCCTTTTCTAACTGAAATTAGTTCCTTCTCAGTAGATAAACTATGAAGATCAATGGGTATTATAATAAATAAGTATTTCCTTCTATTTTCTTGTTTGATCTAAAAATTCTAAAAGTCCTTCAAAACCTGGCTTTTCCAGCTTTTCTTCCTGCATGCCTTCTCTGATTAACTGGGTAGCAGTACCTGTCTCACCACCTCCTCTTTCTTTTTTTCTCCTGACGATTGATGTTGCTTTTCCCTCCTCCTCTTTGCTTCCCTGCCAATTTCCTATTCTATTTTTTCTTTCTTTTTCTTTTATATTTTGTAAACCACTGGGATGTGGTATAGCAAATGCCTGAAATAAAATAAATACATTTTAGGATGGTAAATTGTAGGATTTAAGGTATTGTGTTAGCTTATTTTATGTTTGTACCTCCACGTTATTTTTTTTTTACTGGCTTTCTCTTAGACCCCTTCGGTTTGTGGATCTTTTTTTTCAATAAGTTGGGGATATGTTCATATTTTTTCTGTGTGGTATCAGTTATTTAATGTAGCTTATGGAATAATTAATATTTATACTTTTTATTTTCTTGTATAAACTAATAAAAAAAAAGAATACGAGCACCAATTCATGCAGTCCTTCTGGGATTGAAACTTCTCAACTTGTCGGACAATATCATAAAATGCATTTTAGCAGATCTGACTCTTATATAAATGCAAGACAGAAATTTTTCTGGAACATAACAGTTCCCAATTACCAGCTGTAGATCAAACACCTTAAATGTTCCCACATCAATTCAACAGTTATCATGGGTCACTCTGTCCTGGTGCATTGGAGGCTGAATTTTTATAAGATTCTGGAGGACAGAATGGTGAGGCAATTATTGGCTATGTAGTTAATTATAGTCTTATATAAAAAGAAAAAAGATCAGTGTTTGCTGGAATCTTACAGGCCAATTTCGTTAATTAATCAATAGTTAAAAATTCTGGCTGAAGAAGTAGCCCTGAGATTGGGCAAGATAATGAAGGACACAATAGTGAATGATCAATTTTTTTTAAAGATGACACTCACTTCATTTTAATTACCAGCAAGCAGCCAGCAATTCAGGCCACTGGTTAGAGCAAAGGTAAGTCCTGGATCTTGAAAAGACAGTTGGCAAAGTGCCTTGGGATATCATTTTGAATATTAAGAATGACAGCATAATTAATTGGATTAGACTTCCTACTATACAACGATTTCAAGTCAATGGTATTGATCAGTGGTCATCTGAGAGTTCTTTTTTTCATCAAGGACACATGACAGGATAGCCTGCTATCTCCGCTCTTTATTTGATTTGGCATTTTGAGGACAATTTTAAAAGGTGCACCTAGCTTAACTGCATTTTGTGCACATATTTCACACCTATGTTAAGAATTCAGGTACACGTGTAATTTAATTTAAAAAGAGGAGCATAAGTGGTTGGAACTGTGTGGTAATTTAAGCCATGAGCACTTAGACCTGTCTTAGATTTATAAAAAATGTGCATAAATTTCAGTATTCTATAATTTACGCATGTGACTCTGCATTCTGCTCATGTTCTGCCCAAACTCCACCCCTGTACATGTTCACAGCGGAAATTTGCACAATCAGCCCAATAAGCTTAGAGTAGTGACTGTGTCAAATACACATGGAACTGCTTGTTTACACGGACACTCGTATGGCTAAAATGCCTAGATTTACATGTAGGTCTAGGCACGACTTATGTATTCAGTAGGATTAACTGACAAGTCTGCAGCTGAAGAGATAACTTTAGGCTCTGTTTACTAAGCATTTTCCCATAGAAACAAAATAGAAACATGACAGCAGAAAAAGACCATATGGTGTATCCAGTCTGCTCTTCCATACCAACAACTATAGTCTCTTTTTTTTCTTTAGAGATCTTTTCTGTGTTGGTCCCATGCTTTCTTGAATTCAGATACTGTCCTGGTCTCTACTACCTCCACTGGCAGACTAGACTGTTCCACACATCTACCACTCTTTCTGTAAAAGCGAAATTAGACTTACCTGCTAAATGTTGTTCCTTGAGGAACTCCAGTCCAGTCCTGACCTCTGGGTAATGTACCTCTTCCAGCAGCTTGAAGACTGAGCCGGTCATCTTTTGATGACCTCATAGTACTTAGGCTGCCGGCTCCACCTACCAGCCCCAGTAACCTATTGACAAAGCAGACTCACAGGAGCAAGAAATAAGTTAAAAATAGGACTACGTTAAGCATACTCTAAAACAAAGACTAGAAACTGGAAATAGATCCAACCACTTTTCAGGGACCCTCCAGCAGCAAGGAAGAAAAGAAGGCTTACCCATCAATCTTCTTACTGGCCACCTGTCGGAGCTCTGATAGATTTCCTTCCTTGATACTATGTGCTGGACCACTCTTGCCTGGCGAACTCTTTTCCTGGCCTGGGATTGCCGAACTGTCACAATTACTGTATCAAGGAGGGATCCGGGACTGGACTGGAGTTCCTTAAGGAACAACAGTTAGCAGGTAAGTCTAATTTTGCTTTTCTTATCGTCTTTCCAGTCCAGTCCCGATCTCTGGGATGTACCATAGCAGTATTACACTCGGGAGGGACCTGCGAGTCCTGCCTGCATGAATGCTGCCTCGAACTTTGCATTCCCCTAGCCTGCACATCGAGGCAGACATTCTTCACCAAGGAACGAAGAGATGACCAAGTAACTGCCCTACAAATCTCTGCTAGCAGTACAAAACCTGGGACCCTTTTCTCCGCCGTAGCAAAAATGCAGGACCTCTAGAAAAAACAAACAGCCTGTCCGCTTTTCGGAAAGGCTCTGTCCTTTTCAAAAAGCACTGAAATTCTATGCACACCCAACTGGCACTATTGCTGGGCCGAGGCCCCCTCCGATGCCCCTGAAAAACTCCGGCAGGGTGACTGGTTGGTTAACATGAAAAGACAAGAGCACCGTAGGTAAAAAATGATGGGACTGATCCCAAGACTACTTTCTCTTTGAAGATGGAGAGAAAAAAAATCCGGACAGGACTGTGTTTGAAGCTCTGATATCCTACGAGCAGAGCAGATGGACACTAGGAATCTCATCTTAAGTGTCGAGACCTTCAGGGGCAGAAGCTCAAAGGCTCCTTCGCCATACCTGACAACACTAAGCTGAGGTCCCAGGAAGGAACCACCGCCTGATATAATAAGCAGAGCTGCTTGAATGCTCTGAGACGGCGTGCCACTTCCGGGTGCTTCCCTAAGGACACCCCCTAGATGTCATCCCGGTAGCCAATTCTTGCCGCCACCTGCACTGCCAAGCAATCGCAGGCCAACCCTTGACCAGGCCTGACTGAAAGAAGGCTAAAACCATCGGGCATGGACACTGATAGAGGCTGGTATTGGCGCTTCCCGCACCAGGCCTCAAAAAACACGCCCTACACGGATCAATTACAATGATAACAACTGCTTCTGTGCCCCTTAACAAGATGGCAATTACCAGAGCAGAGAAGCCTCGCTTGCTCAACCAACCCCTATCAAGAGCCATGGCATAAGTCAGCATCGTTCCACCTGAGACATCCAAACCGGCCCCTGGAGCAGGACCGGCAGATGCCACAGCCGCACCACCATCGTCCTGATGGGTTCCACATACTACAGTCCCCAGAGCTAGTCGGGGGCAAAAAGAACATAAGAACATAAGTTATGCCATACTGGGTCAGACCAAGGTCCATCAAGCCCAGTATCCTGTTTCCAACAGTGGCCAATCTAGGTCATACGTACCTAGCAGTTTCCCCAAAAGACACAGGTTCCACAATGCTTGTACTGGGTCAAGCATTGATATCCTGGGTCCCTTCTTAATAATGGTTTATGGACCTTTCCTCCAGGAACTTGTCCAAACCTTTTTTAAACCCAGCTACACTAACAGCCTTTACCACATCCCCCGGTAACAAATTCCAGAGTTTGATTACACGTTGAGTGAAAAAATATTTTCTTTTATTAGTCTTAAATAGTTTACCCTGTAGCTTCATTGCATGTCCCCTAGTCTTTCTATATTCTGATAACGTAAACAATCGATCTATGTTTCTCCAGGACCAAGCAGGAAGTCAGTCCTCACTTATGGGTGACGTCGGCGCCGACGGAGCCCTCGCGGAGCAATTTTCCCCAGCTTTCAAAGAAAGCCTTTGGGAATTGCAGCGCGCATGTGCGGTCCTCTTCCAGCCCAAGGGTGCCATCATAGCCAGTCTTCTTTTTTCCGCGGAGCCCTACAGACGTCCCCGTCGTGTCCCCGCGAAAAAGTTGATATTTCTTCATAATTTTATTCTTTTTCCTTCGGTTCGACGCCGGTCTTTTTCCCGCCCGGACTCGCGACGCCGGTCACGAGTCCTCTTCTTCTTTTTCGGTTTTTCTGACTTAGTCAGCTTTCGTTTTCGATTTTTCCCTGGCAGCCCGGTCCTTTGACCTCGCCGGGGCCCTTTTTCCCCCGATGGCTGCCAGTGGTTTCAAGCGGTGTGGTCAGTGTGACCGAAATATGTCACTAACTGACACACACGACTTTTGACTCCGCTGCCTGGGCCCGGATCATGAAGAAATGATCTGTGGGCCCTGCGGCAAAATGTCCTCCAAAGCGTTGAGAAGTCGGCGGCATCAGCGGGATAGGATCTTCGCTGACCCCAGCCGTACCCGGACCTCGTCGGAGGCCTCCGCGTCAAAAGGTTCCAGCTCGGACCGTCGCCGGAGTTCCTCCGACAGGGGTTCTCCCTCCGGGGACCATCGACGTAAGGTGAAACCCACGAGGGCGGCGTCGGTGGACGCTCCTGGCTCCGCGAGGGCCAGGTCGCATAGTCCCGATAGCCGCCCCGGGTCCTTGAAGAAGGAGCACCTCACGAAGCGACCTCGCCTGGAGTCGTAGATGCCTGCTCGGGTAAGTCCTGTGGTCCTCCTGGACTCACCTCCGCGACAGCCGACGTCGGGCCCGACGCCGTCGGGGCCCGAGTCGGGGGCTGCTGGGTCACCTGAGCTCGGACTCAGGTTGACGGCCTTGGAGAGCAGACTGTCTGCCTTCATGGACCAGCAGCGGGCACTGCTCGCTGGCTTCGCTGGCGCCGCTGCCCCGACCGCCGGGACGTCGACGTCCAAGTCGACCCCGGAGACCGAGCCGATCCTCGAGTCGATGCGAACTCGAGTCGATCCTCAGTCGAGGTCACCCTCGGCCTCCCGTTCGGGACCGAGGTCGCCGACGCCGACTCCCTCGGCGTCGGGGCGGCAAGCGCCGCGCCCTGCCCGGGCCGACCCCACCGAGTCCTCGTCGGAGTCGGTCTGGGAGTCTGAAGAGGAAGAGTCGCCTGATTCTTTCCGGACTCGGTGTGTCCCCTCGGACTCACCGGAGTCCGAGCCTCGGAAGCAGTCCCCCCCGGAGGATGCCCGGTTCTCGGACTTCGTCAGGGATATGGCCAAGGCTTTGGCCTTCCCTGCGGACCCCGAGGAGGAGCCTCGAGCCGAAGAGCTCGACGCCCTCCAGTATGACTCTCCCGCCAGGGAACACTTTACTGTACCGGTTCCTCCCATGCTGGAACGACTACTCTTCCGCATGTGGGAGAGTCCGGCCACCTCGCCGGTCCTGAGCAAGCGGGTCGATTCTATCTATCGAGTCCGCAAGAGCCCTGGCTTCCAAAAAGCACAGCTACCACCACATTCCATGGTAGTGGAATCGGCCATGCATCGTCTTAAGAGCCAGAAGATGCACTCCTCGGTGCCTCCTGGCAGGGAGGCCCGTAACCTGGATGGCCTTGGTAAGAAGTGTTTCCAGGGCTCTATGCTCGCATGTCGTGTCCAGACCTACCAGCTATACATGGGCATGTATCTCCGAGACCTGGCTAAAGAGCTAGCCGGCTTCTCCGCTGGTTTGTCCGAGGAACCCTTGCGGAGGTTCCTGGCCTTGTCCACTGGCATTCGGGAATGCTCAAAATTCATGTCCCGAGCAGCCTATGATGGCTTTGAAGCATCGGCTCGAGTGGCCGCAGCCGGCATCGGTGCCCGCCGACAGGCTTGGCTTCAGTCGTCTGACCTTGAGCCCTGGGTGCAGGACAAGTTGGTCGATGTCCCCTGCCGAGGCGAAAACCTCTTTGGCAAGCCCATGGCTGATAAGGCTGCACAAATTGAGACGGAGACTCTCACCAGGACTAGGCTTTCTAGGAAGACCTCCGCCCCTTCCCAGAAAAAGAAGGGCTCGGGAAAGAAGTCCTTTTACCCGAGGAAGGCGGCTGCCTACAAACAGTACCCCCACTATCAGGCCCCTCCAGCTCCCCAACAGGGCCAGCAGGCCAAGGGACGGGGTAACGGGTCCCGTAGGCAGCAAGCCCCCAAGCCTGCACCACCAGCCCCTGCTCCGCAGGGTGGGGGTTTTTGACTCCTTAAGCATAGCCTCTCCCCCCCCGCTGGTTCCTCCCAGCACCGGAGGCCGGCTGGTTCACTTCGCCCACAGGTGGTCCAGCATCACCTCAGATGCCTGGGTGCTTCAAGTCGTGCGAGAAGGCTATCTTCTCCACTTCCACCAGGTCCCTCCCTCCTATTTTCCGGGAGAATCCCCACGACCCCCTCTGCACAGGGAACTACTCCTTCAGGAGTTAGCAGGTCTTCTACAGGAATAGGCGGTGGAACCGGTGCCCCACCACCTGAGAGGTCAAGGCTTTTATTCCCGGTATTTTCTAGTACCAAAAAGAACAGGAGGCCTCAGACCCATCCTGGACTTGCGCAACCTCAACAAGTTCCTCGTGCGGGAGACGTTCAAGATGCTTACCCTTGGAATCCTTCTGCCCTACCTCCAGCAGGGAGATTGGCTATGCTCCTTGGATCTAAAGGATGCCTACACGCACATCCTCATCCACCCAAGCCACCGTCAATACCTACGGTTTGTGGTGGCAGGAAATCATTACCAGTACAGAGTACTGCCCTTTGGCCTGTCCTCCGCACCGCGAGTCTTCACAAAATGTCTCGCGGTGGTGGCGGCCCATCTCAGGCTTCACGGCCTCTATGTCTTTCCGTACCTCGACGACTGGCTCATCAGAGCAGCGTCCGTTCTGGAGGTCACCAACGCCACGCGCCGCACGGTGACTCTTCTGCAGTACTTGGGCTTTGTTATAAACTTCGCAAAGTCCACTTTGCTCCCCTCACAGGATCTCGAGTTCATCGGCGCAAGGCTGCACACTCCTCAGGCACGAGCGTACCTACCGCTCGACAGGGCTCAACGGCTCATGGACCTAGCCGACCGTTTTCGCAGCCAGCCCCTGGTCTCCGCCAGGCGCTTCCTGAGACTACTCGGCCATATGGCTTCCACCGTCCATGTGACCCCCAATGCCCGCCTGAACATGCGGCCTGCTCAATGGTGTCTCCGCCAGCAGTGGCGACAAGCCACAGGCGGCCTAGCAGACCTAGTGCGCGTCTCCGAGCCGCTGATCTCGTCTCTCCGGTGGTGGCTTCAGCGGCCGAACCTGATATTCGGCATGCCTTTCCAGTCACCTCAGCCGACCCGGGTGCTGACTACAGATGCATCCCTCCTGGGCTGGGGAGCGCATTGCCAAGGGGCTCGTACTCAGGGCCTCTGGACCACGTGGGAGTCTGCTCAGCAGATCAACTTCCTGGAGCTCAGGGCGATCCGCCTGGCTCTCAAGGCCTTCTCCCACCTGACTTCTCACCAGTCCGTCCTTGTCCAGACGGACAATCAAGTTGCCATGTTCTACATGAACAAGCAGGGGGGCATGGGCTTCTTCCTCCTCTGCCGGGAGGCACAGAAGCTCTGCTCTTGGGCCGTCAGTCACGGCGTTCTCCTCAAGGCAGTTTATCTCCCAGGCCAAGAGAATTGCCTGGCGGACAAACTCAGCAGGATCCTTCAGCCGCACGAGTGGCGTCTGGATCCCTTGATAGTTCAGAAGCTCTTTCTAAAGTGGGGCCTCCCCACGGTGGATCTCTTTGCCAGTCCTCACAACCGGCAACTTCCTCGCTTCTGCTCTCGTCAGCCACACCCCCTTCGGGTTGCGGCGGACGCGTTTCTACTCTCATGGTCGGGGAGCCTTCTGTACGCTTTCCCTCCCATCCCGCTAGTCTCTCGGACTCTTTTCAAGGTTCTCCGAGACAAAGCCTTCATGATCCTGGTGGCCCCTCGCTGGCCCAGACAGCCATGGTTTCCGCTCCTGCTGCAATTAGCGGTGGAGGATCCACTCCCCCTGGGGTTTCAACCGGATCTCCTTACTCAGGATCAGGGGTCTCTGCTACACCCCAACCTCAGGTCTCTCAAACTAATTGCCTGGCTGCTGAGAGGGTAGTCCTTGCTCCCCTTCTCCTGCCGGCAGAGGTGGAGGAGGTCGTCCTAGCTTCGCGACGACCTTCTACCCGAAAATGCTACGCCCTTAAATGGCGTCGTTTTTCCGTTTGGTGTACCCGACAGTCTCAGGATCCCTTCTCCTGCCCGGTGTCGGTGGTCTTGCAGTACTTGCTTTACCTCTCTAATCTGGGACTTAAGTCCAACTCCGTCAAAGTTCACCTCAGTGCTCTTTCAGCACATCATGTGCCGGTGGACGGCAGACCTCTCTCCAACGACCCTCTCGTAGCGAGGTTTCTCCGAGGTCTCCTTCTACTTAAACCACCTCTGCGCCCGCCAGCGCCTGACTGGGACCTGAATGTGGTTTTACAGCGGATCACCTGTCCGCCTTTTGAACCTATGGCTACCTGTTCTCTCCGTTTTCTTTCTTGGAAAACACTGTTCTTGATAGCCCTCACTTCCGCTAGACGCGTAAGTGAATTGCAGGCCCTCGTGTCTGATCCCCCTTACACTCGGTTCTACAAAAATAGGGTAGTCCTACGGACTCACCCAAAATTTCTTCCAAAAGTGGTCTCCCCCTTTCACATCAATCAGGAGGTGGTACTTCCAACCTTCTTTCCCAGACCACACTCCAGCCGAGCTGAAACGGTCCTCCATACCCTGGACTGTAGAAGGGCTTTGAACTTCTACCTTGACCGTACGCGGGAGCACCGTAAGGCTTCTCAGCTTTTTGTGTCTTTTGACCCCAATAAATTGGGGCTCCCGGTCTCCAAGCGTACTCTGTCCATCTGGGTTGCGGACTGTATCTCTTGGGCTTATGGGGCAACCGGACTCTCCTTGGACGGTCGAGTCACGGCTCATTGCGTTCGGGCAAAGGCCACGTCAGTGGCTTACCTCCGCTCTGTTCCGCTGGCAGACATCTGCCGGGCCGCTACTTGGTCTTCGAGCCAGACTTTTGCGGTCCATTACTGTCTCGAGAGGGAGTCCCGCAGGGACAGTGCTTTCGGACAGGCAGTCCTCCGTAATCTCTTTGAGGTCTGAGCAACTCCTACCCTCCATCCCGGATGTGGGCTACCGGTGGGTAATGATTCAGCGAAGATTCTTTCCTTCTGTGCTGCTGAGCTAGAGGGAGCTCATTTTTGTGCTTAGGGTCTCCGGTAGCCTTGAGCTTGGGAGTCCCATAAGTGAGGACTGACTTCCTGCTTGGTCCTGGAGAAAGCGTAGTTACTCACCTGTAACAGGTGTTCTCCAGGAGCAGCAGGAATCAGTCCTCACAACCCTCCCTCCTCCCCTTGGAGTTGCAATCGTCTGCTTTAGTTTTTTGCAAATTTTTATGCTGTCTTTTTTAGCTATGTCATCTGACTGGCTATGATGGCACCCTTGGGCGGGAAGAGGACCGCGCATGCGCGCTGCAATTCCCAAAGGCTTTCTTTGAAAGCTGGGGAAAATTGCTCCGCGAGGGCTCCGTCGGCGCCGACGTCACCCATAAGTGAGGACTGATTCCTGCTGCTCCTGGAGAACACCTGTTACAGGTGAGTAACTACGCTTTACCCGTTCCACTCCGTTCATTAATTTATAGACTTCTATCATATCTCCCCTCAGCCATCTCTTTTCCAGGTTAAAGAGCCCTAACCTTTTTAGCCTTTCTTCATAGGAGTATCCTTCCATCCCCTTTACCATTTTGGTGGCTCGTCTCTGAACCTTTTCTAATATCGCTATATCCTTTATAAGATACAGCGACCAGAATTGCACACAATATTCAAGGTGCGGTCTCACCATGGAACGATATAGAGGCATTATAATATCTTTTGTTTTATTTTCCATTCCTTTCCTTATGATACCTAACATTCTATTTGCTCTCTTGGCCGCCGCTGCACACAGGGCCGAGGGTTTTAACATGTTATCCACAATGACGCCTAAATCTTTTTCCTGGGTGGTGGTTCCTAATGTGGAACCTTGCATCGCCCTTGGTGCGCCTTGATTCGCTGTACGACACACCCAATGAGCATCCCGGAAGGGAAACATAGAGCAGTCCCCCGTGGGCCAACTCTACACTAGAGCATCTAGGCCTTCCACCAATCTCTTCTGTCACCTGCTGAAGAACCTGTTCACCTTGGCCGTCACCGAGGTTGCCATCAGATCCATTATGGGCATGCCACCCTTCTGCGAAATCTGCGAGAAGACTATTTCATTGAGCATCTATCTTCCTGGGTCCAGGTGCACACGACTGAGCTCATCTGCTGCCACTTTCTCCCAAGCCCGTGACATGAGCCACCGAGATAGCTTGCATATGTATCACCACCCAATCCAGCAGGATGCAGGCCTCACTTTCCAGGCAGACACCTCCCATGCCCCCTGTCAATTGATGTAGTTCACCATAGTGGTGTTGTCAGAGAAACCCCAAACCACTTTTCCTGTAGGAAGGGGAGAAACTCCTAGCCTGCTAGGAATACTGCCCGCATCTTGAGCCAGATGAACGCCCAGCCAGTCTCTCCCAGTGTCCAGCGATCTTGGGCTACCCAGCCCTCGCAATACGCTCCCCAACTGAGGAGAATGGTGTCCGTAGTAAGGTTAACAAGTGTGGTGACTCCAGAGGCATTCCAGCCTCAAGCTGCTTTGCCGTGGTTGCCCTCTGAGTGCTTTCCGGGTTGCTCCCTGACAGGGTAAAGATCAGCTCAGTGGTGGTGTTGTGCAGAGTCCGGAGCAAAGGGTGTATGTAGGCACCACTGCACCCACTCTATTATAGCTACCATGGTCCTCAGAACCTGAAGATAATGTCACGTAGAAGACGACTGCCTCCTGATCCTCTGTTCCGGGAGGAACATCCTGCCGTTGTGTGTGCCGAAGGGCACCTAGAGGTACTCCAGGTCCTGTGAAGGGGTTGCCACATTGATGATCCAGCTGAGGTTCTGCAGCAACTCCACAACCGCGCTTCAGCTCGCTCATTCCACTCCCAGGACTTTGCTGGAATGCGCCCATCATTGTGGTAAGGAGGAACCAGTGACCTTGGAGAAGGTCAGCGGGGCCTTTGGCAAGTCATAAGGTAACGCTTGGGAATGAAACTACTCCTTGGGTACGCAACAGGCAGGAACTGATGGTGCTCTGGACGGATCAGTATCTGTAAGAAGCCTCCATGAGGAAAAGGGAGGTAAGAAACTGCTGCTCCTGAAGTCCATCCAGAAGGTCTCCCTGTGACACCGAGGCACCCATAAACATGTTTACATGTTTGAGATCCAGAAGAGGCCGAAAGCTACCTTCCTTTTTTTTTTTTTTTTTTTATTTGGCATGACAAAATAAATGGAGTATTGACATCTGCTACACTGGTCCTGACAGCTACTAATTGCAGCAACTGGTCGAGAGTGACTTACACAGCCTTTGTGCTTGAGTGTCGTACAAAGGTGGGATTGAGAGGCCTTGCGTACTCCAGTGCATAGCCCTCCTGAATAACTCTGAGGCCCCATAGGTCCGACATGATGTAGAGCCAGGTCGAGTTTTAGTCCCTTAACCGACCCCCTCCGTACTCCACCACTTCCTGGGCCCATCTCGCTTCATTGTGTCATCTTCAGGACCAAGGAGGAGGTGACTGGGTGGTATCCATGCTCTGTATCACAAAAGCTGCGGCAGGCTTGTCCGAGAGGGAACCATCCCTCTGGTACGGAGCAAACCACGCCACGCAGAATCAGCAAAATCCCTCGACTGACCCTATTTTTGCTTGTCCTCAGGCAAGTGCCCCCCTTGGACTCCCCCAAGTTCATCACGAGCTTCCTCAATGCTACTCCAAACAGAAGCTTGCCCTTAACCGGAAACTTACTCCCTGCATCTTGGAGGAGACCTCCGCCGACCAGTTAAGCAACCAGAGGTAGCGGTGTGCTGCTACCCCTGAGGACATGCTCTATGAGAATCTCTGGATAAGACTTCAGAAGGCATCTGCTTGGTAAGCGGCACTGGATTCCCACCTTGCCACTGCAGCCGCCTTCGGCCCTGAAGCTGCTCCGCCAGCTTTAGAACTCCAGGTGCCCAGCTAGGGCAGGCTCTGGACACAACAGCTCCACCAACGGAAACTTGTAACGAAAGGGCATTGCTATCCAATGCCTGCTTCCACAAAGTATCCAACTTTTCTGTCCTCAACATCCCTGAGGGCCGAACTACCCTCCACGGGAATAGAAGGCTTTTTGGTTACTGCCAACAGTGCGGCATCCACCTTGGGGGAACAGGGGACCTCTCTCTCGAGTTCTGGCAGAGAGTAAAGACGTGACATGGCTCTTGTCCCCCTCAGGCCGGCTCCTGGGAAGCCACGCATATTCTAATCATTTCTTACTCACTCGATGCCATGGAAATTCCTTTTGGCGACTTTCTGATGGCATGCCACAGCGGATCCTGTCTTGTCCCTTCCAGGGTTCTCTGGTAGGCATACTAAGCGCTTTAAGTGATTGGAATATTAGAGTTGCCACTCTTCACGGCGGCCAACTCATACGATACGAGACTATCCAATGCCTGCTCTCATCTCTTCTTCCAATGACTCCTCATCCCCCTAATTTTTGGAATGTAGGGAGCCCTTTACTCGATCGTATCTGCGACGTGGAGGGCACAGGAGAGGAACGGTTCATTGCACAATACTCCCAACACCAGTGGCACGGAACTCACTCCTCCCTCAAGTTGGGCTGCTGTCACTGCCACTACTGTAGTAGAAGCCTGTCCCCCTGTGGCTTGCACTGCACCCTCAAAGGCCCCTGAGGGCCACATATGACTAGAATTAGCTGTGCAGTCCTGTAGTCTTCCTCTGCCACATGTGCATCTCACACAACCTCAACATATTCTTTTTTTTAAATTTATATTTTAATCTTTTTATTAATCAACTCAACAATAAAATACAACCATTCCATATATTTTCAATACAAAAACTACTTTTAAATATCCTTCCAACACAAACTAGTAGATCTTTCCATTACCCCCCTCCTCCCCTCTCCCACTTCCATCCCCATTCCCCACATCTCACTCCCCCTCCTCCCGTTTCCCCCTCCCTCCCCCTCTTCCCCGCAAATACACCAACATATTCTGCCATTCACTTTCAAACTTAGATCCCTTCTGTCTACGTATTGCTGTCAATTTTTCCATTAGATAAATGTGACGTAGCCTACCTTCACAATGCTCCACCTGAGGCGGCCTCTCCTGTTTCCACTGATAGGCTACCTCACAATATGCTGCACTGAGAGAGGCCAAAATTTGCTTTCTATCCTTCCTAGGTCCTCCATCTCTCCACCACCCAAAGAGGAAAATTAACGGCTCCCTCCTTATTTCCACAGATTCTCCTTAACCATTCTCCTTAACCACAGATCAAAAAGCCTCAAACCTCAACACACTTAAGAATAAAACAACTCTTACAAACTACGATTAATAATGAATGATTAATGTAAATAGTTACAGCATTACTAGCCAATGTTAATTGTATAATTGTATGTTCCATGTTATTGTTCATGAAAAGTTAATTGTACATAGTTATGAAAAAAAAAAAACGCTGTTCCATGTAAAACCATGTTCACTATATGTTAACTGTAAACCGCCTTTGATCTTTGGAAAAAGCGGTATAGAAAAAAAGCATAAATAAATAAAATAAAATAAATAAATAAATTTCCACCCCCACCACCTGCTTTATCCACCTCTGGATTTCTTCCCAAAAGAGCTGAATCTGTGGGCATGTCCACCACACATGAAACATAGTCCCCTCCTCCCCACAATTCCTCCAGCAACCCTTTTCACTATTGGGTACATCTTGTTCAACCTCACTGGCGTATAATACCATCTCATGATAACTTTATACCAATTTTCTCTAATAGCTATTGATATTGGCATTTGCCGAACTTGTCCCATAATAGTCCTCCACTGTCGAGGTTCCAATTGCATCCCCATCTCTTTTTCCCACGCCCGCATATATCCCACTTTCTCGTCTCTTTGTCCCCCCCCCCCCCTCACCGCCTTATACAACACTGATATCAACCCCTTGGACCGCCTTTTTCCATACCATATTGTCTCAAGATCAGTGTAATCCCTCGTTAGCCCCTCTTCTGTAAATAATGTAGTACCTGCCAATAATGAAATAACCCACCCTCCCCTAGTTGATATTCCTCTCGCAGTTCCTCATAGGAGACCCAATCTCCCCCATCCAAAAAGTGATAAAACCACCCGAGGCCTTTCCACTCCCACTGCTTAAAGATCCCTCCCTCTCTCCCTGGTTTAAAGTCCTCTGTATAACACAAAGTTTGCATCACCGAAACATTAGGGTCTCCCCCGTCCCCCCCAACCTTCCTCACTCTATCCCAAATCCCAAAAACGTGGCTTCGATATGGGTTCTCAGAGGCCCCCAAACTCCACTCCCTCTTATACTCATCCATGGAAGGGCCTCCAATGTCCTCCCTCTAATCCCTGCTTCCTCCAGCTTCACAAACGTTTTCCGCTCACCTCCCTCCCTCCAATCCATCACATGTCTAATCTGGGTTGCCCAATAATAGGCCTGTAGATCCGGAACCCCCAACCCCCTCTCTTCTTGAGGCATATATAAAACTGCCCTAGCTACTCGTGGTGGCCGTTTCCTCCAAATGAAAAACATTTCCTTGAAGCTCCCGCATTTGCCCTATCGGGATCGCTATGGGGAGAGCCTGAAAATAATAGAGTACCCTAGGGAGTATATTCATCTTGACTGCCACTATACGACCCATCCACGACATCTCCGTATCCATCCATTCCCTCAAATCCTGACTCAATACTCTCCATAACTGAGGGTAATTCGCCTCATATAGGCTCAGAGGGTTAGCTGTAATTTGTACTCACAAGTATTTAATAGCCTTCTGTGCCCATTTAAAAGGATATTTTCCCTTCAAATGTTCTAATTCCGCTCCCCCAATATTAACATTAAGCGCCTCAGTCTTATCCATATTCATCTTGAATCCGGATACCGCACCATACTGCTCAATTACCTCCATAACCCTTGCCAAAGTTCCCTCCGGCTGCGTTATCATCAAAAGGACATCATCCGCAAACAAAGAAATTTTGTGCCACTGCCCCCCTCCCCCACTATAACTCCCCGAACTCCCTCGTCACTTCGTATCGACTGAACCAAGGGTTCCACAGCCAATGCAAATAACAGTGGAGATAGTGGACATCTCTGTCTTGTGCCTCTCTCCAATTTAAATGCTGCAGAATAATTACCATTAATTCGTACCTGAGCCTGAGGTTTATTATAAAGTGCCATCACCCAAGACAAGATAGCTAGACCCAAACCCCATCTTTTGCATTACTGCAAATAAGAAGGCTCAACTAACCCAATCGATTGCTTTTTGTGCATCAATGGACAGCGCCATCATATTTATCTGCCTTCGACGTGCCTCCCAAATCACCTCTAACACTCTCTTAACATTGTCAGGGGCCTGTCTTCCACTTATAAACCCCGTTTGGTCTATGTCAATTAGAGTAGGTAGCCCCGGCGCCAACCTATTAGCCAACACTTTCACCAAGATCTTCACATCTGTGTTAAGCAGTGAAATTGGGCGATAGGATCCACAACTCAAGGGACCCTTCCCTACCTTTGGTAACACTAATTCCCGCTGTTAACATTTCCTGAGAAAGTTGTCCCCCTCCCCCACAATCCCATTAAACATCCTCTCCAAAAATTCCAGCAACTCCTCCCTAAAGGTCTTATAAAAAGAGTTTGCCAATCCATCCAATCCTGGCGCTTTGCCAAGCGGCATTTCTTTAATTACCTTCTCAATTTCCTCCTGATGTATTCTTCCCTCCAGCCATGCCCCCATCTCCTCCCCCACTTTAGGCAATTCTTTCATCTCCAAAAATTCCTGGATACGTCTTGCCCTCCTCTCTTCCCCTTGTTGCGAATATAGTTCAGAGTAAATTTGACAGAATCTATCCCCAATCTGTTTTCCTGTCCGCAATATTTCTCCACCCCTCCCCTTAATTGCAACTATTGCATTTGCTGTCTCCCGTTTTCGAAGCTTACGGGCTAGTAACTTCCCCGCTCTATCTCCCCACTCATAAAACCTCTGCTTTATCCTCTCCATTTGAAAAGCTATGGACTCTAGTTGCAGCTTGTTTAGCTCCATTCTCAGTTGATTCAAATGCTTCAACTGCCACGCCCTACTCTGCAAACTATATTGCTTTGTAGCATTCTTAATCTCTTCGTGAAGCTTCTCTTCCCTTTCCTTCCTTTTCTTTTTAATCTGAGCTGCCCACATAATCAATCACCCCCTTATCACCACTTTCATCCCCTCCCACAACTCCGCACCTCCCCATTATCATTCATCTGCCAATACTCCTGGAGACACTTCTTGACATCCTTGACTGCTTCTTCCCTTCTAAGGAGACTCTCATTCAACCTCCAAAAGCGTATTCCCCCCACCCCTTGTCTTTCTTGAATTTCCAGTCACGTTGGGGCATGATCTGACCATGTAATATTCCCAATCGCCACCTCCCTCACTCTTAACTCCCACAATTTATCCACTAACAAATAGTCTATCCAACTAAAAGTCTTATGTGGGCATGAGTAGAAGGTGTATTCTCTTCCCTCTTTATTATGCTCCCTCCAAACATCTGAGAGATGAAATTTCTTAAGTATACCTTTCACTATATGTCTGCTTTTCGCATTCCCGTCTCCCTCCCTCATCTGTCGATCCCATCCCGGATGTAAAGCCAAATTGAAACCCCTCCTATTAATTTCCCTTGTACAGTGCGGTCCAGGATCCCACATACCTCCCTCCAAAAAGGAGCTTGTCCCGAATTTGGTGCATAAATATTTGCGTTACTTTCTCCCCCCTCAATTCACCACACAGTATTAACACCCTTCCCCGTTTATCCCTAGTCACCTACCCTACTTGTAAGGGACACCCCTCCGCACCAATATTGCCACCCCCCCTTTCCTCCCCTCCCCTTCATTCCCTTCCCCTCTCGCTCTCCCAAAGTACTGATGTGGAAACTGCCTACAAGCCAATAAACCCTCATCCTTACATTTGAGATGGGTCTCCTGTACCAATATAATATCCAATTGTAACCTCTCAGCCTCCCTGAACAACTGTCGTCTCTTCTGCGAACTATTTAGCCCTTTGGCGTTTATTGTACCTATTCTCACCATTGCATCTGTTGAATGTATACCGGTGTACCTCGCTTAATCCCCCAGCGCCCTTCCTCCCCCCCCCCCACCCCCTCCCTATACCCATTGAACAGTCTCCTCGGAGGAAACTGACCTCTCATAGGTAGTGACTGTCTATTCAGTGCCTGACCCTGCCTCTCTTTACTCACACCACAGCACCCCCCTTACCCAATGTGTTGCAGCCTTCCCCTCCGCGTTCTCCACCCCTTCCCTCATCCCCTCCAAACCTTACACCCCTTCTTTCCCTTCATATTCCATTCAACTTCCAAACAACAGACTAGGCCCCCCCCCCACCCATCCCCTCACTCCTGCTTCCCACCCCTATATAGTACCCTTTAAACATCTTTAACCCACACTCTAAACATAAACATTTCCATTAAAAGATAATTCTCTTAACATTTTCAAACATTATATCATCAAATTTGCCTCAATATCTGCTGGTCATTTTCAGATGCTAGAAGTCCTTAAGCCCCTTCCCTAGCCCAGCTGACTACTGGCCACCATAGTAATCTTCTCTGTAGCCTCCTATCAGCCAATTTCCTTAGATGCTCTATCTTCTCCTTGTTTCCCCTTTGAAAGTCTCGCCAGCTTCCTGCCATTAGCGGGCACTTACTGCCACTTCAGTCCCCCAATCTTGGAAACGGATAATGCTCTTGCTTTGGCTTGACCCACCATATTCTCCGGAAGGTTTGACACTCCAAGTTCCTTTAGTACTTCCCACGCTTCATTGCTGGTCTTCACCTGCCTCGATACCCTTTTCACTGTTATGAGCAAACCAAAAGGGTACAGCCATTTATATCTCAGTCCCTCTCTCCTCAAAAGTGCTGTCACTTCCCTCAGCTCCTGACGACATTGCAAAGTACCCATGGACAAGTCCTGGTACAGCTCCACTGTATGTCCTTCCCAATGGAAGTGTCCCATCTTTCGAGCTGCTTTCAAAATGCTCTCCTTTGTTTTATAAGAGTTCATGCACAGCACTATATCTCGTGGTCGGTTGTCTCTTATAGGGACAAGCCCCCTATGTGCCCGCTCTAGTTGTAGAGACATCTCCTCTGCTGCGCTCTCTGGCTCTGCCGACTTTAATAGGGCCCCAAATGCTTCCGTTATTACTTCATCACAATCTCTATATTTAGGATCCTCTGGAATACCTCTCACTCTTATATTACACCTCCTTGAGCGGTCCTCAAGATCCTCTGTCTTTTCTTTCAGCAGCTCTTGTGCCTTTTTTAATTCATCCCATCCTTTCTGCATTTCGACCATTGCTTCCATCTGCTGGTCCAATTGATTTTCTGTGTCTTCGACCTGAGAACCAAGATCCACTATATCTTGCTTCAGTGCATTTAAAGTTTCTTTCAGTTCAGTTTTTACTTCACTTATTTCTACCTTAAGCTCTTCTCTCAGTTCTGTGAGCCAATGTTTTAGCATTTCTGCTGCTCCAGGTCTCCAGGCCCCATCCACTTCTTCCTCTGGGTCCCCCACAACCTCAGCGGCCATTTTGCCCTCCTTGTCTGCATCTTTCCCCCCCTTTAGAAGGGGTATATGAGGAGCAGAGCTCTGACAGTCTTTTCCGCACTGCTAACCCACCTCTGGATTTTTCCATCAGTTTTCTCCAACACTGCTTTCTGGGTCACAGCCTCCCGTTCACTCGCTCTTACCCTGTGTCTGCTGTTGTTTAGCTGTCCCCTCAGCATGCTCTCCTCTCCGGCGTCTTATCCCTCCTTGCTTCTACAAAAGCTGAGATTGAGTCTAGTTGCCTGCAGCCTCTCACCAGCTCCGCCGTCTTTCTCGTGCTCTCCTACACCTCCGTCACCTCCGCAGCATCTGTGCTTCTCACCACGCTGTCTCGATCATCCGGCCTGCCAGCCCTTGCCGCTTGCCGGCCTCTGCAGCTTCTCCGTGGTTTTACCGCTACCAGGTGCCCTTTGTTAATCCGTACCGTTGCTTCTTTTAATTGCTCACACTTTGCCATTTCGCCACCCGTACTTTTTGCCCAAATCTCCTCACTTGGGGTTTAATTATAGCTCATTTTAGCAGTTTTGGCGACAGAGCTCTCTTCTCACGCCACCATCAAGCCCGGTGACGTCACTTCCTACAACCTCGACATATTCTTGAGGCTGAGACCGTGCCCATTGAGCCCCACAGGCGGCCCTTGCCGGCATGGCAGAGCTTGGGGAAGGAAAGGATAATTGGTGCCCCTGCTATCTCTTCTTCTGCTCTGCTTGGCCCTGGAAGTCCTGTTCCAAAGATTTGGACTCCAGCATGCAGCCCCGGCAAATGCCAGTGTCGGAGACTGCCCCACTTCGGGGTCCACAGACCAGGCATTCTAGGAGGAACCATGACCGTCCCTGAATAGGGATCTCAGCAGACTGCTAAGGAGCTCCAGGGCCCTAGACTGACTGAACTGGCAGGAATTTAAAAAAAAGAAATTAAACTGAAATTAAATTGAAAACAAATTAGCAGAAACAATAAAATCCCCTTGAAAACAAGTGAAGTGTCAGGATTTCTAGTCTATCCTAAAAACAAAATACCAATAATAATAATAATAATGAGGAATATGCAGGCAGCTGCTGATGGAAATCTGCCCCACAGAGAGGAGAGCAGGTCCGAAAAACAAAGACACGGTAAAACTACAGGACCTGCTAGGACGATGGCGAGGCCTCTATTTTTCTTTCCCGTGCAGGGTAAAGGGGATGGAAGGATACTCCTATGAAGAAAGGCTAAAAAGGTTAGGGCTCTTTAACCTGGAAAAGAGACGGCTGAGGGGAGATATGATAGAAGTCTATAAATTAATGAACGGAGTGGAACGGGTAAACGTAGATCGATTGTTTACCTTAGCAGAATATAGAAAGACTAGGGGACATGCAATGAAGCTACAGGGTAAACTATTTAAGACTAATAAAAGAAAATATTTTTTCACTCAACGTGTAATCAAACTCTGGAATTTGTTACCGGGGGATGTGGTAAAGGCTGTTAGTGTAGCTGGGTTTAAAAAAGGTTTGGACAAGTTCCTGGAGGAAAGGTCCATAAACCATTATTAAGAAGTGACCGAAGATATCAATGCTTGACCCAGTACAAGCATTGTGGAACTTGTGTCTCTTGGGGAAACTGCTAGGTACATATGACCTAGATTGGCCACTGTTGGAAACAGAATACTGGGCTTGATGGACCTTGGTCTGACCCAGTATGGCATATCTTATGTCTTATCTTAGCTGCTAACTGCCAGCCAGCCATGCGGAGACCCAAAGTGAAACTGCTGTGACTCTTGCCGCTCTCCCACCGCTCACTGCCTGCCGCTTTATCTTTATTACCTTTGAGTACCTCAAAAAACCTGAGATCAGCATCTTCTTGCCTGGCTGCTGCCCTCCATGTCTGCTCTCCCTTGTGCTCAGCCACTCCTCACTGGCTTCGGCGCTGAGGGAGGTGTGCCCGGGAAGCTGCTTCTGTGCAGAGGGCTATAGCCACGGCAGCTCCTCACCTGGTGACGGGTTCGGGAGCCGCTGGTATCCTCAGGAAACTGAAGCCCCTCCAAGTCGCTCCCCCAAAGATCTGTGTGTGTGTGTGTGGGGGGATTTCCTCCTTTAGTTCACTTGCTCTGTTCCTGTCTCCTTATCTCACCTGATTCTACAAAAGAACAACCCTGTAAATCCAGAAAGGGAAAAAAAATTAAATCCTATTCTAACCTGTGCTCTTTAGTTGTCCCTTCAGTGAGTCCAGCACCCTGGCTCACTACCTCCTCCAGCTGCTTGGAGACTGAGCATACTGGGGCTAGTAGGTGGAGCTGGCTGCCTAAATACTATGAGGTCACCAAAAGATGACATGCTCAGTCTCCAAGCTGCTGGAAGAGGTACACTACCCAGAGGTCGGGACTGGACTGGAGGAACGATAAGGAAGAAATATTTCCGCATATTACTCCTGAGTCTATCCCCTTTCACCTTCATCCTATGCCCCTTCATTGTAGAGCTTTTTTTCAATTGAAGGAGGCTCTCCCCCTCTGTATTTATGTCACAGAAGTATTTAAACATTTTTATCATCTCTCTCCCGCCTTTCCTCTAAAGTATAGATATTAAGATCTTTAAGTCTGTCCCCATATGCCTTATGATAAAGTCCACTGAGAGAAGACCTTCAGTAAACAGTGCCCTTTATTTGGATAACTGCAGGACAGCTTTTTCACTGACCAGACTGATCAATTTAACTTTATCCTGACGCTCACGCCTTTCCAAGAGAAGATCAAGGCGAGTTAATTTCAGGTACAGTATGCAGTATGATTAGGTGGAAGAAAATTTTTATAACAGGATGCCTAGGTTTAAAGGTGAAGGCGACTACTTTTAGTCTATTTTATTTACATGCCTTTAGAAAATACTAGCACAAATCTCGCAGAAAGAGTACCTAAATTCTAAGTGCTGAAATTTATGTGTGCTTGTGAGAAGGCATAAATGTTAGAACCTTTTTTTTAGTTGTTATAATCAGCTTGACAAAAGTGAAGTTATTGAGATTCTTTTTTTGTTTTAACTCGGATATATTTGTTTCGCTTCCCCATGTTTATCCTATCACACCAGATAGTAAATTAGTGCTGATTGCTTTTCCGATTGTTATCACCAAAAACCACCAGCAATATCCTTTATAGCCAAAAATGAACTCGAGGAGTGTACATTGTGAAAATAGGATAGGGACATAATTCAGGAGGCAACCCTAGAGTAGAACATACAGCTACACAGAATGGGGCAGATAATGGTCACGTAAACTATTTCAAAGCGTCCTATGCCACGTAACTTAGTGCTGGTGCTGATGCTGCTGAGAGACATACTCTACAGCACAACGCAGACTGTACCACAGCAAACCTGAGCAGCTGCTGCTTCAGCTTGGGTGACGTCAGCCTTTGGTCGTCACAAACAGGAGCTACTATCACATTTGAAGTGTGCGCAAATTTTAGAAAAACATGCATGTAAATTGTGACGCTGCCCACCTCCTCCCCTGAGCACACCTATCCTACAAGTACGCTCCTAAAAGCATGACAGGCTGTGTTTATTAAACTGCGCTAAGTGTGCCATTATGATATCATGGGACAACTTGGTAAAAGATCATCCCTAACCACTTAGCACGGCATTGGGTGGGTTAGGAGCAGAACGTAAGCAGTGACAGCAAACTGCAGTTAGCGCAGGCATCATCAGCGCGCACTGACCACAGATGTTGCTGTTGGCCCTCAAAGGGTAGCACCTGCATGTCGTTTAGCACAGCTCCAACACAGGACATGTGGACACACCCCCACAAGTTAGTGCCGGCCTCTGTACCAATCTTTGGGTTGAACATGCATTAACATTGTGCATTTTAGAAAACATACCCCAAGTTTACTTTTAGGTGTGGTCTAACTTTATAAAAGGCGTTTAATGTGTATCAATCAACATTTTATGTGCCGAAAAGGATTATAAAATTACTTCCATAAGGTCTAGCTGTGCCCCAGGAACACCTCTGCCTTTTTGTACAAGAAAATTATGTGCAGGATAAAAAGAACTGTGTTCAAAAAATTCTGCACTAAATGAGGAGAACCAGCCAGGCACAGGCGTAAAGCGGTCTGCACTAGCAGCACCTATGGCACGTGTGCACATGTTGAAATGCTAGCAATATTACTCTTCGCAGAACATCAGTACTCATAACACTGATATTATTCTGCACAGAATAATGATGTTACTGCACCTGTTAGCATTCCAGCATCAGCACACTTCCCTTCCATTTTTTTTTCAGCACTCTCTTCAGCAAAGCCAGAAAAAGGTTGTGGGTCTTGTATGCTCAAGAAACAAGCATAAATTCCTCACCAGTACTGATTGCAGACCTGTAAGCTAATGCTTAGCGTCTCCTCAGACCTCGCCTTAAAATCTCAGTGTTGAGCTCAGCCTTCTGTGCACTTATCTGCATCTGCGCTGCCTAACTAATTAATTCATTACCATCCATTTACACTGACTTAAATGCGCTGTACACTGCTGTTAGCATAGCCATTTGCACACTGATTATGCTTGCGTTAGATCCCTTCCTGCATTCTGCCCTCACACTAGGACAGAAAATTGTGTGCAAACTCTGCTCTAACTCTGCCCTCATGGCAGGGAACTTTGCTGCATTGAGCCTTGAATGGAAAACTGCTGGGGACTCCCCAACTATTAGATGTTCTGCAGTTACTGCAGATTAATTTTGGCAATTAACATGCAAAATCTTAGCAAATTTTAGTAAATAGGGCCTGACATATTACCAATAATTAACAACCCTATAAGAATCATTGGGCAAAATTATACATTCAATATGATCAAACTATTTGAAAAACTTCTAGAGATTAAAAATAAACATTTAGTAACTGATGGTTCTTCCACTAGAAATTAAAGTCAAAGAAGAATGGGAGGGATACTTCCTTTTACGTGAGAGACAGTTGATGAAATATTAAGTGCCATGGCTGACCGCCAAGGCATTTGAATATTGAACATTTCGAAAATTGGCCCCAAAGCATGATATAAAATAAATAATATAGAATACAGTATAAAACAGTACATCTTCAATAACAAGATAATAAAACAATAAAACAAGCCACCCCACCCATTCATAAACAAATCAGTAGTCTGTCCCAGTACATACAATCTCACAAGGAAAATAATCAAGTCTGACTCATTTCTGAAACTTCAAATAATCCTTCTCTGTGTGAATGAACAAAGACATGGAATTTACCAATGAGGATCAAAGCAAACAAAAGCTCTCTGCTGTGTACATTGCAATCTCACCTTAGGAACACACAATAATAACTGCTGAGAATATTGCAGCAACCTTTGAGGTATACAGGGGTTTATGACAGCTACTGAATACTGTGCCTTCTTAAAATGAAGAGTTTAAAAAAAAATCATACATAGTTTCTTGAGATAATCCTGAATTTAATCAGTAGCCAGTGCAGCTAGTGAAGAATTAGCGAAATAGGATCATACTATTTCTTCCAGTTAGTGGCCTAGCAGCTGTTCTCTGCATCATCTACAACAGCTTTAAATGTTTTTTTGGAAGTCGCATATAAAAACAATTGCAATAATCTAAGGTGGAATATTCAAAAGAGTTTAGCTCTTTAGCAGGATCAGCTAACTGGCTAAACCACTGCAATCCAATCTTCAGTGGCACTATCTGGATAGTGGCACCAAATATCCCCACAGACTACCGAAAAGATCTCTGGTTGAAACCGGGGCAGTCTGTGGGTGGATTGGGAGTGACGATATTCAGCTGCTAGCCAGATAGCTAAACCAGATAAAGTTAAGACGGGTCAATGGCTGCGTAACTTCATCTGGTTTCTGCTATCCAATTAGCGGCTGAATACTGCTGCTAACTGGATAAGAACATAAGATATGGTCCCATCAAGCCCAGTCCTGTTTCCGACAGTGGCCAATCCAGATCACATCTTCCAAACAAGGTAGACACATTCCATGCTGTTTATCCCAAGAGTAAGCACGTATTGGATTTCTCCAGCCCACTTTAATAATGGCCATGGTTTATGAAACTTTCCTATCCATTACTGGCATTCTTTTCTTTTCTAGGGTTTATACTATTTTATGGTAAACCGCTCTGCTGTCTCCACTAACTGCGGTATACCAAGTATTAATAAATGAAATGAAATGAAACTTTCCTCCACGAACTTGTCCAAAAATCCTTTAAACCCAGCAACTCTAACAGTTTTTACTATATCCTCCAGCAACGAATTCCAGAGTTTGATTACGCATTGAGTGAAAAAATATCACTGGTCAACAAATTTTTACAAAAGTCATGTTACTGAAATAAAAATAGTCATTTCTTATCAATTTGTATATGCTGAACATGAATATGACAGTGAAATTGCAAAGTTGGCTCTAGTTTTTTTGTAATCTACAAGTATTAATGTTTACATCACGAAATGCATGTCAATAGTAAATATAATAGGCCTTCGGTCAATACCTGTAAAAAAAAAAAAGTCATAGACTACTTCTTAGATTTTTTCGCCTGTCTCTTCTATAGCTGTTTGGGAGCTTCTCTGGGGAGTCTCCAGCAGTAGTCAGCCAGCATTGTAGTGGACCATTTTCCCTGGTATCTTTGCTCCATCGTTGCGATATCCTGGTGAAAACGTTCGCCCTGTTCATCACTAACCATACCACAGTTGTCAGGAAAGAAATCGAATGGGAATCAAGGAAATGGATCTTTAGAGACATATTGCAGCCAAGTTTCTGATACTGCTTCAGCATGTCTTCTACTAGTTCCTTGTAGTTTTCTGCTCTAACATTCCCGAGAAAATTTGTTGACACTAGGCGAAAAGCATTCCATGCTTGTTTCGCATCACCCTGCAGCAAGTTGTTGAACCGGTCATCTTTGAAGAGCTCTCGAATCTGAGGACCCACAAAAACTCCCTCTTTAATCTTTGCTTCGCTGAGTTGAGGGAATTTTTCATGCAGGTATCGGAAAGCTGGCGAAGTACGGTCCATGGCTTTCACAAAGTTTTTCATCAGACCTAGTTTGATGTGAAGGGGTGGTAGCAGGATTTTGTGATCCTCAACCAGAGCTGGGTGCTGGATATTCTTCTCTCCAACTGTTACATTTTGTCTGCGATTCCATTCCTTCCGCAAGTAGTGCCAATCCCTTGCTCGGCTATCCCACTCACATAAGAAACACATGTATTTTATATATCCCTGCTGCAGTCCCATTAAAAGGGCAACTACCTTCAAGTCACCACAGAGGTGCCAGCTGTATTTGTTATGGTTAATGGAAGTCAGTAGATGCTTTAAGTTATTATATGTCTCTTTCATGTGGACGGCATGCGCTACTGGAATAGATGGAAGTCTGTTTCCATTGTTCAAAAGCACATCCTTCAGACTCAGTTTCGAAGAGTCTATATAAATAGTCTCCAGTCTTGTGGGTCATGAGTGATTTTTAAGGCATTCATGAGGCTTTCAATATCGGAACAGAATACCAGATTACTTTCCTTTCCGACTGCGTATAGTATACTGCTGACGTCAGATGGCTTCAGCAGCCATCTGGCAGTAGTATTGCATTGCATCAGAAAATGATGCAATCAACTCTGGATGATGTGTGCATGCTGGTATTATGCAATGTGATGCAATATTACATCATTCAAGGCTTATTTGGGATGTTGTTGATGTCCCACTGGATAAATTTACACGGTGAAACGTCAAAAATGAACTACATGCAATATCTTCAAAACGAGAAGCAATACAAATTTTTTAATGTTATAGTCGTGTTCAGCTCACCAAGATACTACGGATTAGGGCCTTTTAAAGTCAGTAACGATTTCAATGTTGACCAGTGTATTTTCTCCAATTAGTCTTACATGTGCTACATTGTAGCTTCATTGCACGTTCCCTAGTCTTTCTACTTTTTGAAGGCATAAACAACCGAACTACATTTATACATCCACTCATTATTTTATAGTCCTCTATCTTATCTTCCCTCAGCCTTCTCTTTTCCAAGCTGAAGTGCCATAACCTTTTAAGTCTTTCCTCGTAGGGGTATCCTTCCATCTCTTTATCATTTTGGTTGCTCTGTACTTTTCTAATTCTGCTATATTTGTTTAAGATATGGTGACCAGAATTGCACATATTCAAGGTGTGGTTAGGGCCGGCATTACCATTAAGCGAACTAGGTGGTTGTCTAGAGCACCAGCCCTCCAGGGCCATGCACTGCTCTCACTGTCGCCCCTCTCAGGACAGGCAGCAGCAACAATGGCCGCAAACAGCCCCATGGCACTTATCTGTAAATTTTGGTGCCATGCAGCTGTTTGATTCCATCCCTCCCATGTTCAATGATGATTTCATGCTGCAAACAGAAAGTCGGCATCGGGCGTCGGAGATGGGGTGGAAGCAAACAGCTTCACAGCACCCAAGTTGAAAGGTATGCGCTGCTACACATCCTGGAGGGGTGGCAGTGGCAACAATGGACATTGGGGGGGGGATGGGGGAGGGATAATGGTTGAGCTCTACAACAATGGATGAGCTCTACTTCCAGTGTCAAAGGGTTGGAATTCCCATAGCAAGCTCTGCCAGTCTTCACTGCCACTGCGGCTAGCTGGCTCCTCCCAGTGCCATGGAGTTCATAGCAGGCTCTGCCAATAGCCACCACTGCTGCGGCGGTGTGCTGGCCTCTTCTATTGCTGCAGTGCTTGGGACCCCCATGGCACACTCTGATAATCTTCACCAGCCAATTACTCTGCCTGTGTAAATAAATCTATGTATATTGTAATGGGGAAGATCCATCCTGGGCCTTAAAAACACAGGATTCTGTGAGAACTAGGTCAGAATCTGACAGGCAGGCAAACCACATGATCAATAGTTGTCAGGAGCAACGTAAACAGACCCAGCCACGAGGTCTGCAACCCCGCCCAACTAGCAAGCAATCCTTAGCTCCTGAAGCAAATAGTTTTCACCTGAGTGGGGGAAGTGCTAATCAGCACTATAAGAAACACTCAGTAGAGGTAGAAAAGGGAGAAGGAAGAAATGGGAAGGAACTCAGAGAGAGATCCAGCGACAGACTCAGAGAGAGAGCGAGAAACAGCTGTGAGAGTCAGTTTGCTGTGATGCAGTTTGGAGCTCAGAGGCAACGTGCTTTGCAGAGTGAATGGAAGCCTGAGAGAGTGGAACCGTATGTATCTGAGAATTGTGACCCTGGAAGTGATTCTGAACCAGACTTCAGGAAACTTACTGGCAGCAGAAATACCTTGAGAGTTAATGCTCAGAAGCCTCGTGGGAAAAGTCTAAGGCTGGTGCCGTGCTGGGAAGGCCACCAGAAGGATTTAACAGGAGAGCTAGCGTGGGAGCATTTACAAGCCCCTGAGAGGGAGAGGTATTGTGTAGAAGATATCTGCATGTCAGAAGAAGAAGAGTTTGAAAAGCCTAAACCTCAGAGAAAGCTTCCAAGGGCAAAACCCTTTGCTAACAGGGTAGAGCAGTTCCATTATCCTCAGCCAAAACCTGAAGGTAGGACAAGCAAATACTTTAAAGGGAAAAGTTCTTATAAAAAGTTATATGCTGAAAATCCTGGAAGGTGGGTCTCTCCTCTCTCACACTCTGATATATATGGTAACAGTAATTCTTACCTTAGAGAGGGCTGGCTGGATAAGCCCCGTGAAGATACATTAGAAGGAGGTTTACAAACGTGCAATAAAGAAAACGTTTGTCCAGCTGAAAGTCAGCAGGAGCCTATGATAATTGATTCTGCTAGTGAAGATTCATTTGGTGATCCAATGGATTGTACGCTAACCATTTCAGGAACAGAGATTAGCTCAGTAGATGAGCCAAACGAAGCACCTAAGGATGAGGAAGAAGCCCTAGAAGGTGAGAATGGTTTGGGAGAGGAGGTACCCGATATACTTCCCTCTCATGATGGTTTGATTAATGTCCCCTCTAAGGATAGGAAAGGAAAAGCCGAGACGTTGCGAGAGAAGGTGTAGGTCCCAAGGGAGAGCAGAGCTGGAAGCAGGGGAAGGGTTACCCTGGGTCCCAGCGGAGCTTGTTCGGAAATTCCCTTCCTTCCCTAAAGAGCAGAAAGCTGATCCTGCTTTAAAAAGAGCATTTGAGTATGCTCAGGAAAATAGGACCATCTTGCCCAGGTTCTTTTTAAAGGGAGAATTACTGTACAGGGAGAACACAGACCCACGTACAGGAACTGTAAGGAAACAGTTGGTGGTACCAACTACTTTTAAAGCAGTAGTTATGCGATTGGCCCATGACCATCCCGTAGGCAGCCACAAAGGTATACAGGGGACGTGGACCAGATCTTGGCCCGTTTTTACTGGCCAGGGGTCTTTAAAGAGACGGCCCGTTATTGTGAGTCCTGTCCCGCCTGCCAGAGGGTCACTGCTACAAAACCCAAACCTGTACCGATGATACCCACACCCACTATTTCAACTCTGGTTCGTCGCCTGGCGATGGATATAGTAGGACCCCTGATTAGGATGCCAAGGGGCTTCCAATACATGTTGGTAATTATAGATCAGGCAACTCGATTTCCATGGGCCATCCCATTGCGTAACATCTCAGCAAAGACAATATCCCTTGAGCTTATAAAGTTGTTTTGTGAAATTGGATTTCCCCAGGAAATTCTGACGGATCAGGGGAGTAATTTCACATCAAAACACTTAGCTATGGTATGGGATGCTTTTGGGGTACGGCATATCCGGACCTCCGCTTATCACACTCAGTCCAACAGACTGGTGGAGAGGATGAACCAGTCGATTAAGCAGATGTTGCGGCATGGCCTAGAGGGAAAGATGGCTGAATGGGATAATTTACTCCCATTTGTCCTATATGCGTGCCGAGAGCGCAGGCAAGCATCTTTAGGGGCATCGCCCTATGAACTTTTATTTGGTCGGGCTCCGAGGGGGATTTTAGATATCCTACGGGAGCAATGGGTCGAACCAGAAGCAGAAGAGATAGGGGTACCCCAGTTTCTCAGGGATCTTAGGAGCCGCCTAGAGAGAACCTCCCGAGTGTCCATAGAAAATATGCAGGCTAGCCAGCGCCGGCAAAAGCATTACTACGACCGGGGGACCAAAACACGGCAGTTAGCGGTAGGAGACAAGGTATTAATCCTAGTAGCAAATGCCGGGCCAAAATTTGAATCTAGGTGGAAAGGACCCTGTACAGTTGTGGAAAAAGTAGGTCCCGTCTCCTATAGGGTGGAGAACGAGAAGGGGCGTCGACAAGTGTACCACCTTAACTTATTAAAACCTTGGCAAGACAGATCAGCAACAGCGAGGCTGGTCAAGGTAGAGGAACGTTTGGCCAATCAGCTTAAGATTACGTGCTGTCGGACTAATGAGTCAGCAGCCCGTAATATCTTAAGGGGGGGGATATGTAATGGGGAAGATCCATCCTGGGCCTTAAAAACTCAGGATTCTGTGAGAACTAGGTCAGAATCTGACAGGCAGGCAAACCACATGATCAATAGTTGTCAGGAGCAACGTAAACAGACCCAGCCACGAGGTCTGCAACCCCACCCAACTAGCAAGCAATCCTTAGCTCCTGAAGCAAATAGTTTTCACCTGAGTGGGGGAAGTGCTAATCAGCACTATAAGAAACACTCAGTAGAGGTAGAAAATGGAGAAGGAAGAAACAGGAAGGAACTCAGAGAGAGATCCAGCGACAGACTCAGAGAGAGAGCGAGAAACAGCTGTGAGAGTCAGTTTGCTGTGACGCAGTTTGGAGCTCAGAGGCAACGTGCTTTGCAGAGTGAATGGAAGCCTGAGAGAGTGGAACCGTATGTATCTGAGAATTGTGACCCTGGAAGTGATTCTGAACCAGACTTCAGGAAACTTACTGGCAGCAGAAATACCTTGAGAGTTAAAGCTCAGAAGCCTCGTGGGAAAAGTCCAAGGCTGGTGCCGTGCTGGGAAGGCCACCAGAAGGATTTAACAGGAGAGCTAGCGTGGGAGCATTTACAAGCCCCTGAGAGGGAGAGGTATTGTGTAGAAGATATCTGCATGTCAGAAGAAGAAGAGTTTGAAAAGCCTAAACCTCAGAGAAAGCTTCCAAGGGCAAAACCCTTTGCTAACAGGGTAGAGCAGTTCCATTATCCTCAGCCAAACCTGAAGGTAGGACAAGCAAATACTTTAAAGGGAAAAGTTCTTATAAAACGTTATATGCTGAAAATCCTGGAAGGTGGGTCTCTCCTCTCTCACACTCTGATATATATGGTAACAGTAATTCTTACCTTAGAGAGGGCTGGCTGGATAAGCCCTGTGAAGATACATTAGAAGGAGGTTTACAAACATTGTGCAATAAAGAAAACGTTTGTCCAGCTGAAAGTCAGCAGGAGCCTATGATAATTGATTCTGCTAGTGAAGATTCATTTGGTGATCCAATGGATTGTACGCTAACCATTTCAGACAAGATTACTTCTTTGTGTTAAGCCAGCGTTTGTGCATTGCTTAAGGCTAGTGTAGGAGTTAAGTGCAAGGTTAAGCGAAGGGTTAAGGGATTATAATGTTCCTGGTTCATAATCACTCAATGGCCTCTGTTCTGCTCTAATAAAAATATGTCAACCAAACTACTATACAGTGGGCAAGGAAAGATAGGCCAGCATGAAATCATATAAATCTTTGCACTGCATATTACTGAACTGGAAGGCTCAGAAATAGTCATGCAAACACATACACAGGAAACCATGCAAACAGCATAAGCTGAGCCGTTAGCCCTGAAGACAGTAGATGGTTTTTGACAGTTGGTGAGTATAGGCAAGACAGAGGCCTTAGAAATGTTGAAACAGGAACAGAGGGGTCAGAGAGGTCAGCAGCAGGAAACGAAGGGAGGGGGGAGAGAAGACACAGAGGGATGAATGTGGAGACTATGCATATACGGAAGCAATATACAGAAGCAAAAAAGGTATATATTTAACGTGACTATTGTACTCAGTGGGAGGAGGGATTCTGGAGTTGTCTGTGTCTGATGACTGTCAGAAATTCTCCTCCCCACTGCCTGTATTGTTCATCAGTAATCTAATAAACAGAGATTCTGATTGCACGTGTACTGACTTTTTGAATCTGGACTATACAGGAAATAGTGTAATTAGTAATCGGACTCTTGTAAGTTACAGGGCTTTACAATTTGTGCCGAAACCCGGGATTGGGTACGGGTGGGTCTTTATGACCAAGATACAAATTTAAAGCTTTGGATTCCCCTCAAGAAAAAAGAGGGAGGTATGTAAAGATTTGGATTCCCCTCAAGACAGAGGGAAGTACGTTTCCGGTGCGTAGTATAGACCGGAGAAGAAGTGAGTGACTGATTCCCTAGGATGACGGCGGCCTGTAATGATGGCGTCGTGAGTATATTTTTAACCAAGCTTGGTATGTGTTGTTAATTTTTGTTGTTGTTATATGCATAAAGTGTAAGAATAATTTGCTGTTATAAACTGGGACTGAATGATAAGTGATTGAGACAGTACGTGTCGTCTGACACGAAGCGTGTGTGTGTTCTTGCTCACGGTTCCATACCTCCGCGAGGAGATTGGCTGGGCTTGAACGAAGCGAATTCTTGTTTGAAAGGTGTCCTGGACATTTTGTGCACTTCCTTCCTCTGTAAATAAAGAGGGTGGGTATTGAGACCCTTAAATAAAAGGTTGCACGTAGGAATCATGTCTCTGTTTAGGAGAGAGAAAGATAGCAATCAGACATAATGGTAAATCAAGTTCCCCCAGTGACTCCGGTCGAACGGATGATGAGAGATAATCCCTTATTAGGAAAGGAAATAGAGAAAGTTTTGTCTATTTTCACCCCCACACAGTGAAAACACCAGGTTTACTGATTTATAGGCTGAGAGACAGTGAAGGAGAATAAAAGATTGTTCTAAAAGAAAACAATGAAAGAAATCTCCTTATCTGGGATCAGACCAGAGAGGGTGACAATTAGATCAATTGAAAGAATCAGTCTAGTTACATAACAATGTAAACAAGATACACATCAATTGTAATTATGGAGTTCTGAACTTTGAGGTTTGTTCTTTGAACATTGCCGGTCACCTGGCCAGTGCTTGGTTGTGTTTAATGAATAATTGCTCCTATATGTCGCCTGATGAAAGATAGCTAATTGTCTAGGATAAGATGGTTGCCTGTTTTCAGCTAGAAAGAGGGAGGGGGACTGCTGGGGGATTTTCTTCTGGTAATGGACGCATTACCTAGAGGAAACTCTCGATTGAGCAGTCTTTCTTGTTTGTTTAAATAAAGGATTTATTCAGTGTGACAGGAGTTGAAGTTCAGAACTCTTTCGGTGAAGTATTTTTTCCTCTGTAATTAGCTTCCTAGCTTTCTAGGTACGGAAATGACGCTGAGAGAAAGAAAGAAAAACTGTGTTTAGAAAACTTAGGGACCTGATTCTGTTCTATGTGTGATAGTTATAATTGTTGTGAATGAATGGGAAGATCTTCCATGCTTTGATATATGATTATTGTTTTGTGGTATATTCTGGAAACAAAATTGGTAATAGAGGAACAATAACAGCTATGATACCTGCAGAGTGTGATTCAAAAGTTACTTTGCTTTTGAAGCAAAAATTACCAGTGCAGCCGTTTTTCCCTTCTGGAAGTGCCTGGTTTAGTATAACACTCACACAATCAACGCTTTCTTAATTAGATTTTATGATCTCTGAAATTGAACTGCTTAGAATTCTTTGCTACTGGTGCAACAGAAGAAAACTGTTTCCTTTTTCCATTTGACCTTCAAAGTAGAGATTAAGATCCCTGCAGGATTATGTGGTATTCTGAGCAGATTGCAACTTGAGAATGATTTAAATCCTGAATGAATAAAATGTTAATCATGTTTGGATTTTGTTCTGATTGTATTAAGCAAAATTAAAAGTTAAACAGGGATTTTATATATTGTGGCAAGGTCGAGGTTAGCTGTAACTCTCAGTGATTGAAATAACTTAAAAAAGGGAAGTGTTTGCATTCTAGATGTCCACCAGTCTTTTCATAAAAAAAAAAAAGTATCAGTTTTAACTGTCTGCTTCCCCGAACTGTAAGAGTCAGGGTAAATTACTGTGTGTGTTGTTACAGGCCAGTGCCACCATGGGCGTTCCCTCATCTTCCCAGTTTTTTATTTGCTACAATATTGGATTTTAGGATAAATTCACCTGTTTTTAAAGTTATGTGTTAGTGTCCAGAGCAAAAGTGTACTTTGTACTTTTTTTGGAAGTAATTTAAATTTCAGTTCCAGGAGTTCAGCCTTTAGTTGCTGTTTAGAATGAGCACATATATCCATTCAAAACTACACCAATTAAGTTAGTGGGACTGAGACACTGTTTAAGAATCTAAATTTATATTTTCTGCCTCCCATTTGTTTGACTTTTAACAATTGTTTTAGAAGCAGGATTAGCTGTTGTGTGTGAGCAGCAATCCCAGAAAGCAATCCAAGAAGAGGAAAGGGGGAGGGGAAACAGCATTCTCTCTTTTGTTTGTACCTGTAGAATTTCAGGCAACTGAATTGGTGGAGCGAGTGACAGACATTCTGATAAGAAGTTATTTCAGATCTAATGCAGCACACCTGTGGACAACAGCGACCCCTACTGCAACTACATAATGCTGACTTTTGTGTGACCTTTTGAACTGGTTCAAGCTTGTTTGCAATTTATATAGAATGGTATAATGGTATAAACAGTATTGTGTGTTCTCTCCTTCTGCTCTCTCTGAAGAGTGACAAGTGTTTGCTGCATTGTGTTTTAAATGCTGTCATGTATCAAAGTTTCACTGCTGTTGTACTTAATCCTTTTTATGCCTGGAAGCTAGTGTATCAGGCTGTATTTCTGCTCTTTTCTAAGCCATGCTTTAAGCTTACCTCTTTAGGGCTACTTTTGAATATGTGATCCAGCTCACCATTGTCACCGTTACTTCCCCCTTTGCTGCCCACTTGAATGATACGGACACTTGGACTCATGTCAGTGAGTTGAAGTTTTCTCCAACGGTCACCTCTGTTTGATCTACTTCCTTCCTGTATGAACTGTTGCTGACCAAGATGATTGCTGCCAAACCTGCTCCTTGGGACACCATCTGTTTCCTTCATCCTGTTGGACAATTAGTTTTACTTCTGCGTGTTCACAATACAACCCACATCTCCAAAGAAGTTCTCACTTCAACCCTGCCTTGAACTGAAATCGGGACAGTCTGTTGAACTTTTTGCTCCATTGCTATTACATGTAGGTTAGATGCTGGACTTCCTTGATATCTTTCTAGACCCCTGCCATAACTGCTGAACTTGGTATGGCTATATGCCGTCTGCAATGCTTACTGTATGTTCAAATGAAAGCTGTTATTGATTCTATAACTAAGTTGTCAGAGTCCCTAGAGCAAAATACACAAATGACTCTGCAAAAATAGACAAGCCCTAGATTTGCTCCTTGCTTCTGAATGCTCTTTTATTAATGCCACTATTTGTTGTATAGTCATAGCGAATTATTCAGTGTTTGTGCTTAATGCTATGGATAAAATACGCCACCTGTCAGATTTACATATTGATGACTTTAAGGGAAGACTGAATGTAGGTAATTGGTTAACATGCCATACACATGTGAATGTTTCCTATGTTGTGGTCCCCACTTCTGAATTCTCTGATTTGGTCTTATCTCCTCCACAATAAAAAAAAAAAAATGGGCGAGTTGTAGGAGTTAAGTGCAAGGTTAAGCGAAGGGTTAAGGGATTATAATGTTCCTGGTTCATAATCACTCAATGGCCTCTGTTCTGCTCTAATAAAAATATGTCAACCAAACTACTATACAGTGGGCAAGGAAAGACAGGCCAGCATGAAATCATATAAATCTTTGCACTGCATATTACTGAACTGGAAGGCTCAGAAATAGTCATGCAAACACATACACAGGAAACCATGCAAACAGCATAAGCTGAGCCGTTAGCCCTGAAGACAGTAGATGGTTTTTGACAGTTGGTGAGTATAGGCAAGACAGAGGCCTTAGAAATGTTGAAACAGGAACAGAGGGGTCAGAGAGGTCAGCAGCAGGAAACGAAGGGAGGGGGGAGAGAAGACACAGAGGGATGAATGTGGAGACTATGCATATACGGAAGCAATATACAGAAGCAAAAAAGGTATATATTTAACGTGACTATTGTACTCAGTGGGAGGAGGGATTCTGGAGTTGTCTGTGTCTGATGACTGTCAGAAATTCTCCTCCCCACTGCCTGTATTGTTCATCAGTAATCTAATAAACAGAGATTCTGATTGCACCTGTACTGACATTTTGAATCTGGACTATACAGGAAATAGTGTAATTAGTAATCGGACTCTTGTAAGTTACAGGGCCTTACACTAGCTATAAAGATCACAAGATTTTCTGTTCATTTGCAAAGGAACTGTATGCTGAGAATATTGTTTCCTGTGGATATAATTTGAGTAAGAAGCAAGAAGAAGCTGTCTTTCATTTTCCTTTATCACATGCCAGAGTGTATGGCTTTATTGTCCTAAGTTTGTTGTGTTGTATATTTGAAAATCCAACTTTGGGAGGGGAAATAAAATCCTATCTTGTACCTGACCCATTCATGTCCACAACTACTCCTTCATCGAAAGGGTCATCAGGCGGACAGACCCCCCTAGGCGGCGGACTGGCCACTGCCTGACAATATGGACAGCAAAATGTGCCTAAACCTTAATGGAAGGTACATTCAAAATCAAAAATGTTCCTCAGAACCACAAGAATATGGTGAAATTAGACCTTACCTGTGAATTTTCTTTCCTGGAGTCCCTCCAGTCCAGTCCAGATGAGTGGGTTATGCTCATGTGCCAGCAGGTGGAGACTGAAAATACAACTTGAAGTGTTCTATAAGACTGACAATAGCTGTATGAACTTCACCCTCCCAGTATGTATGAGCAGAGTAATATGGAGCCAAACTCCAATTCTCCAACATCCATGCTTGCACTTACAAAACAGCAATGAAAGGGACCTCTTGTCCCAATCCCCTTGGACCCCAAAATGGGCCCTTGAGCATGTACCTCACTCCTTTCTTTTTTTTTTCAAACATAGTCTTTAATATAATGTTTTGGTTCTTTTTGAAAGCTGGCAAAAACCTTTATAGAAAACAAAAAGACCCAGAACACAGAGGAAAAAATGAGAAAAAGCCCCTGAAACTGAATTTTCACTGCCCCAAACAGATCCAATTCTTCAAAAGCCAATACGAGACAGTGGTCACCACAAAATACATACTGAGAGGATCCTGGACTGGACTAGATGGAGCCCAGAAAATAAAATTAGCAGGTAAGGTCTAATTTCACCTTCCAGATCATCCCTCCAGTCCAGTCCAGATGAGTGGGATGTGGCAAAACAGTATCGATGATGGGTGGGGTCCGAGACCCCGGTTTGCAACACTCTGGCCCCAAAATCCACATCCTGCTGGGTCTGTACATCCAGATGGTAATGTCACACCACTGAGGATGCTGCCTGAGTCCATGTAGAGTGAGCAAGCAAGCCTGAGGGTATTGGCTGTCACTTCAAGAGATATGTGGATGCGAAAGCTTCGCTGATCCACCGAGAAATATATGCCTTAGACGCCTCACCTTTTCGAGGTCCACCAAAGAGTACAAAGAGCCTCTCGGAGTGCCAAAGGAGTTAAGTCACTTTCAAGTACCATTTGAGAGACCTGTGAATGTCCAGCTTATGCAGAAGACAGGCCTCCTCAGAATCCTGTGACACAGGGAAGGCTGGCAGCAAAACCTGATTGAGATGAAAACTGAACACCACCTTCGGCAAAAAGGAAAGCAGTGGACGCAGGACCACCTTCTCCTTGGAAATGACCAAGTAAGGCTCCTTACAGGACAAAGCTTGAAGCTCAGAAATTCGATGGGCTGAACAAATCGCTACCAGAAACACCACCTTCAGCGTCAAGTCTTTCAATGATGCGCCCTGAAGCGGCTCAAAGGGAGCCAAACCCAAGGCTGAGAGCACCAAATTAAGATCCCATGAGGGAATTACAGACCAACAAGGGAGACGAAGATGCTTCACACCCCGAAGGAAACAAACTACATCTCCCAGGACATGGTTCCATAAAGGTGACCCTCTGCCAGTCCCTTTTGGCTTATCCTCCAGCAGACTAGGCACCTTAAAGTCACCAGTCCTTGACCAACTTCTCAAAGTCCTCCCCAAACAGCAACTTCCCCATAAAGAGGAGCCTGCTCAGCCTCGCCTTGGAGGCCACATCCACTGACCAATTGTGCAGTCACATGAGCCGACACGCCGAGACCACTGTAGCCATACTCTTGGCCAAGGCCCAAAGTAAATATTAAAGGAGATCTACCAAGAAGGCCAACCCAGACTCCAACTGAGCGGCCTCCACCCGGCCGGTGGGATCCACTCCCATCTCCTCGGGTAGTCTCTGAGCCATGTAGGCACCGCAGGGCCAGCGCCAACACCTCAAAAGCCTGTCCTGCGGATCCTTCAGGGCCACAGTGCCTCCCACTGGGATGGTGGTCTTAAGCATAATCGCCGTCATGAGCGCATCCATGCGAGGCAAGTGCAACTTCTTTCTCTCCTCAGGAGGAAGTAGGTACCATGCACATCATACTCTGACAAATGCGCAAGCCTGCATTACGAATATTCCACTCCTTAGCAACCATAGCCTTCAAGGCCCTATGGTTCAGGCTTGTGGATGCCCTCCATAAGCGGATCCTCCAAGGACTCTGACCTCGGCTGCTCTGCAATCTAACACCACCGGGCGCTTGAAAATTAAAGAGAGCAGCTTATCTCTGTGAAAGATCTGCACTACAGTCAGGTCCTCCCCCCACCAGAAGCTCACCCCCTCTAGCTCTTCCTGAGACTACTCGTCAAGGAGATCCACCATCCCCACAGAGCCCAGCTCCACATCCTCTTGCAACCTGTCACACCACAGGCACTTAGCCACCATGTCAGAAACTGGCCCCTGACTCAAGGGAGTCCTGGCAGGAACCAGGGACCCCTCACCCAAGCTTTTCTTCATGACAAAGGCTTGGTGAAGCAGAAGGACGAACTTGGGGGGAAAAAGGAGATCCCCTGACATCCCTGGAGAAATGTCCTCTATGGGTTGCAACATCGGAGGCTCGGTTCTCTCCAGAACTGAGGAACTTGTTGTATAAGAACATAACATATGCCATACTGGATCAGACCAAGGTCCATCAAGCCCAGTATCCTGTTTCCAAAAGTGGCCAATCTAGGTCACAAGTACTGTGATAAGGAAGCTTATCATAGCTCAGGAAGGAGCTATAGAAAAGGTGAAGTGACTCTGAACAAGCAACCTGTCAGTGCTGGTAGAAATGAGAAAACAGAATTTTGCCATAAAAGACTACCAGTCCCAGAATGCACCAGGTTTCCAACAGCCATGAGAGGAGCTGAAGTGAGAAAACGTGTGTTCAATCAAAAGGGCTATGAGGTAATCCCTAAGCACTCATTGCAAAGGGCAGGGCTTGATTCAGCACAGCTGCGCTATGCTAGGATGGAACACTCATCTCAAAGGGCAAGGCCTGATTCAGCACAGCTGTGCTGTGTTAGGGAGGATCACTCATCTAAGCAGAATAAGAGTAGAGTTTATTCTACAGATGACCATCTTCATGATCACCTTGGATATCCAGAGAATTGTCCTCAGCATCCTGAGAATCAGCTTGAGTTTGATCATTAGTTTCATCTGAAGGATGATCAGAAGCAGAAGCCAAACCGGACGGACAGAGAGGGAAAGAGACCCTTTGGAAGAAGGAAGAGAAAAGCCTTTGAGAGGTCTAGAAGAGTCCAAAGCAGTACGTATACTGGGAGGTATTCCAAGGGCCAGCATACACCATTGGACTGGGGAAAGCCAGAGGAATGGTGCTGCAGAGCTAGGAATCACCAGAGGCTACCTGTGAGGGAGACGGCTGCAAGTGGAAGGGACCCTAAGACCTGTGCCAGAAGGTATGTGAAGAGAGATCCAGTGTCCAGGGATCTGGATTGGAAGGCTGGACATAAGAACTGGACTACATACTGGCCAGGCTATATAGAGAGGAACTCTAGCAGCAATGGAAGCTCAGGTATGAACACTGATCTATGCCCTAGCTATAACCTTGAAAGACAGCAGGGAAACAAGTATTCTCCTGAAAATGCTCCATTGAGAGATTCATCTGTGCCAATCCATGATATTGAACCCATGCTTGTTGAACAAGGGGGAATAATAGCAGATGAGGATCCTATTTATATGGACTGCTCTCTATCTAAACTCTGTTGGTAACTTTCTGTTATAAAGTACAGCAACCATCACAAAGAAATACAAATTTGTTCTTTAATCTACTCAGAAAAGCTCCTGAAGCAGGATTTGACCCACACAGTGGAAGGCAAGCCAGCTAAGGGGTTTCAGCTGGTAACTGTTAGCAATTAAGCCTTACCTAATTGCTTGTGAGCTAGGAGAGAATCACTTCTGTATCTATGTGGGAAGTAATCAGAAGTTAACCTAAAAAGAACAGTTTGTTTCTTGCTTTGTGACTTTTCATTTGTTGTTTTCCTGATTTTAACTTTGTTTTTCCAAGTTAACACTGAAAGCAAGTAACCTAATTTATGTGCTACCAAGCATATCTGTGTTGGGAGAAATAACCCCATAAATAAAAATCTTATTGGCTTTACCCAAGAGCACAACTAAATTATTGTCAGCAGCTGTGTGAATGAACTACATTGCCCACAATAACTTGCAAATCATATAGAAATATGCACTTGCCAAGACTGTGAAGATTTTCACCCAGGCAGCCGTCTGACAAATGGCGTAGTTTTTCGGATTGCTTTTGCACAAAGGGGATTTACTTGCTGAGGATTACAACTACAGTTCAAGTTTAAAGCTGGAAAAAAAGATTTTCCCTCAACTACACTTTGGAGGAAAAGAGGTTGTTCCAGGAAGCTGTCCCAGGAGGAAAAGACCCTGTGCAGAGCTGGATTCATCACTGAGACAAGGTAATAAGTACCTGGGCATGTCTAGTGGTGGATGGGAGTAAGCACAGGGTAATTAAAAAAAGAAAAAGTGTAGAAAAAACACCTGTTTGGAAGGTGGTGCACTGTGTTTTTTTTTTCTTTGTATTTTCTTACAGGGATCAAGATGGATCCGAGGGAGATGGCTAGCTGGATGGCAGCACAGTTTAGCAGGCAACAGGAGCTAGCACAGCAGGCTCAGGACACTGCTATGAAAGCCATAATGGACCAGCAGAAGCCAGTGCTTGATCTGGTGCAAGCCCTAGTTCAGCTGCAGAACCAAAGTGGAACAGATGCAAGACCAGCAGTGAATACTGGTACACCACATGTGGACAGTGTGGGACTCAATCAAGGGATTGGGGCATTTAGTTTTGGGAAGCTAACTCCAGATGATAATGTTGATGATTTTCTAGAGTCTTTTGAAAGAGTGGCACAGGCATTAGCATGGCCAGAGACCCAGTGGGCAGTAAGGCTGGCAGCCTCATTAACTGGAGAGGCGCTTGCAGCTTACAGAGCAATGCCAGCAGCCCAGGCTTTGAATTATAAGGATGTAAAGGCTGCTATTAGGGATCGCCTAGGGTTGTCTATTTCAGAGTATAGGCGAATGTTTAGAGCTACTACACTGAAAGTGGGTGAAACACCCAGGGCTCTGAGTCAGAGAATCAGAGGTTTAGCTGTAAAATGGTTGGAGCCTGAGCAAAAGACGGTAGAAATGTTATTAGACATTATAATGCTCGAACAATTTATGTCTGGGGTGTCTAAAGATTTGCACACTTTCCTTATACAGCAAAATTGCCAAAATCTTGGAGAGGCAACCATGCTAGCAGAGAGATTCTTGGGAGCCACGCAGGCTTGCCATAGAATGGGTGGCCCTCTGAAGATAGATGCTGAGGCAAGATGTGCTGTATCAGAAAAGAAAATAGTTAAAAGTATTTCTGAAAATAAATGTACTGTGCCAAACCAGATGACACAGGGGAGTGAAAAGAAATGTTTCAAGTGTGGAAAATGGGGACACTTAGAAAAAGGATGCCAGTCACACACTAGCTTAATGGGTGTGGAGTTAGAACAGCCCAAGGAAGGATTTCTTTTGATGGTTGATGTGCAAGGAATTACCATAAATGCTTTGTTAGACTCTGGGGCAGACCAGAGTATGAGGTCAGAAAGGCTTTGGCAGAGAATAGAGGCCCAAGAAGGATTTGTGCCTAGAACCCCTGAAAGCCAAGTTCACATCGGGTGCATTCATGGTGCTGCAACATCACATTCCACCTATAGGCTAAAGGTTAAGTGCCTGGGGGAACAAGAGGAAGTCCTGGTAGCAGTGGTGCCTAGGCTACCCTTTGATTTGGTTCTAGGAAAGGACTGGCCAAGATTTCAGCAGGGTCTAGTGGAAGGGCTAGGAAAGGAGGGAGAAGGTTTAATAATGGAAATAGCTCCCGGGCCTTTCTTTGGAAGTCCTCAGTCCCTAGCTAAAAAGATGGTTCAGCTTCCAGAAGGCCAAACTATGGGTAATAAGAGGGGCCTTGTATCCACCCGCTCGCAGGCTAAGATAGAGAGCCAGCAGAAGGAGGAGGGGGAGCAGGCAGAGTTATTAGGAGACTTACCCTCTCATGATGATTTGATAACCCCATCATCTGGTAAAGTAAGAAAGTTGAAAGCACAAAAGCAGCGTGAGAGACTTTGCAGAGCACAGGGTAGGGCTGAGCTGTTAGCTGGTCAAAGTTTACCCTGGGTGCCAGCTGAGTTAGTGGCAAAGTTTCCTAACTTTCCACAAGAACAGCGAGCTGATCAAGCTCTCACCTGAGCTTTTAAGTATGCTCAGGAGGTCAGGGAGGAATTGCCCAGATTCAGACTAGATAATGAAATATTATATAGAGAGAGTCAGGACCCCAGAAATGGGACCATACGTAAACAATTGGTGGTACCCACAACTTTCAAAGGGCTAGTACTTAGATTAGCACATGATCATCCAGTTGGAGGTCATAAAGGGATGCAAGGAACGCTGGATCAAATACTTATGCGTTTTTACTGGCCAGGTATTTTCAAAGAAACTGCCCAGTTTTATGCTGCATGTCCAGCGTGTCAGCGAGTTACAGCGGCTCACCCACCGGTGGTGCCATTGATTCCCATGCCAATTATTACAGACCCAATTGGTCGCATTGCCATGGATATTGTAGGCCCATTAGTCAAAACGCCCCGAGGTTTCCAATACATCCTAGTTATGGTAGATCAGGCAACAAGGTTTCCCTGGGCCATACCTTTGAGGAATGTTTCTGCAAAAACAATAGCTTTAGAGCTAGTAAAATTGTTTTGTGAAGTGGGATTCCCAAGAGAGGTGTTGACTGACCGAGGGTCCAATTTTGTATCCAAATATTTGGCCCAGGTCTGGGATGCCTTTGGCATTCATCACGTAAAAACCTCAGCCTACCATCCACAATCAAACGGTTTGGTGGAGAGATTCAACCAAACTCTCAAACAAATGTTGAGAAGGGGGTTAGCAGGAGAGGTAAAAGAATGGGATATGTTATTGCCTTTTGCCTTGTATGCCTGCAGGGAAAGAATTCAGGTGTCCCTAGGTGTAACCCCATATGAATTGATGTATGGTAGGGCTCCACGGGGTTTGTTAGACATTTTGAGGGAACAATGGATTGATCCTGAACCAGGAAGTCAGGAGGTGCCACTGTTTCTACGTGACTTGAGAGCACGTTTGAAAAGGACGTCGCAGGTCGCTGAGAGGAACCTGCAGGACAGTCAAGTGCGCCAGAAAGGGTGGTATGATAGGAAGGCCAAAAGCCGCCAATTAAGCATTGGTGAAAAGGTTTTGGTTCAAGTAGCAGGTACAGCTCCAAAATTTGAAGTACAGTGGAAAGGGCCATGGAAGGTTGTTAAACAAGCGAGCCCAGTGTCTTATATGGTAGAAAATGCAAGAGGGCGTAGGCAGACCTACCATATTAATGTACTTAAGTCTTGGAAGGAGAGGCCTGTAAATAATAATGACCCTGAAGCCAGTCAGGAAGTAAGTGAGCTTCAAAAAGATAACACTCTCGTAGGTATTACGGACTGTAGGAAAGAAGTTTCACCAGTTACACCAGTCCGTAATAACTTAAGCAGGGGGGTATGTGATAAGGAAGCTTATCATAGCTCAGGAAGGAGCTATAGAAAAGGTGAAGTGACTCTGAACAAGCAACCTCTCAGTGCTGGTAGAAATGAGAAAACAGAATTTTGCCATAAAAGACTACCAGTCCCAGAATGCACCAGGTTTCCAACAGCCATGAGAGGAGCTGAAGTGAGAAAACGTGTGTTCAATCAAAAGGGCTATGAGGTAATCCCTAAGCACTCATTGCAAAGGGCAGGGCTTGATTCAGCACAGCTGCGCTATGCTAGGATGGAACACTCATCTCAAAGGGCAAGGCCTGATTCAGCACAGCTGCGCTGTGTTGGGGAGGATCACTCATCTAAGCAGAATAAGAGTAGAGTTTATTCTACAGATGACCATCTTCATGATCACCTTGGATATCCAGAGAATTGTCCTCAGTATCCTGAGAATCAGCTTGAGTTTGATCATCAGTTTCATCTGAAGGATCATCAGAAGCAGAAGCCAAACCGGACGGACAGAGAGGGAAAGAGACCCTTTGGAAGAAGGAAGAGAAAAGCCTTTGAGAGGTCTAGAAGAGTCCAAAGCAGTACGTATACTGGGAGGTAGTCCAAGGGCCAGCATACACCATTGGACTGGGGAAAGCCAGAGGAATGGTGCTGCAGAGCTAGGAATCACCAGAGGCTACCTGTGAGGGAGACGGCTGCAAGTGGAAGGGACCCTAAGACCTGTGCCAGAAGATATGTGAAGAGAGATCCAGTGTCCAGGGATCTGGATTGGAAGGCTGGACATAAGAACTGGACTACATACTGGCCAGGCTATATAGAGAGGAACTCTAGCAGCAATGGAAGCTCAGGTATGAACACTGATCTATGCCCTAGCTATAACCTTGAAAGACAGCAGGGAAACAAGTATTCTCCCGAAAATGCTCCATTGAGAGATTCATCTGTGCCAATCCATGATATTGAACCCATGCTTGTTGAACAAGGGGGAATAATAGCAGATGAGGATCTATGTGGGAAGTAATCAGAAGTTAACCTAAAAAGAACAGTTTGTTTCTTGCTTTGTGACTTTTCATTTGTTGTTTTCCTGATTTTAACTTTGTTTTTCCAAGTTAACACTGAAAGCAAGTAACCTAATTTATGTGCTACCAAGCATTATCTGTGTTGGGAGAAATAACCCCATAAATAAAAATCTTATTGGCTTTACCCAAGAGCACAACTAAATTATTGTCAGCAGCTGTGTCTGGTGTGAATGAACTACATTGCCCACAATACCTTGCAAATCATATAGAAATATGCACTTGCCAAGACTGTGAAGATTTTCACCCAGGCAGCCGTCTGACAGTACCTAGAGGTTTCCCCAAAAGACATAGGTTCCACAATGCATATATTGGGTTGAGCAGTGGATATCCTGGGTCCCCTTTAATAATGGTTTATGGATCTTTCCTCCAGGAACTTGTCCTAACCTTTTTTAAACCCTGCTATACTAACAGCTTTTACTACATCCTCCGGTAACAAATTCCAGAGTTTGATTAAACGTTGAGTGAAAAAATATTTTTTCTTATTAGTCTTAAATAGGTTATCCTGTAGCTTCATTGTATGTCCCCTAGTCTTTCTATATTTTGATGGCATAAACAATTTATTTATGTTTACCCGTTCCACTCATTAATTTATAGACCTCTATCATATCGCCCCTCAGCTGCCTCTTTTCCAGGTTGAAGAGCACTAGCCTCTCTTCATAGGGGTATCCTTCTATCCCCTTTACTATTTTGGTGGCTCTTCTCTGTAGCTTTTCTAATAACGCTAGATCCTTTTTAAGATACGGCGACCAGAATTGCACACAGTATTCAAAATACGGTCGCACCATGGAATGATATACAGCCATTATAATATCCTTTTGTTTTACTCTCCATTCCTTTCCTTATGATACCTAGCATTCTATTTGCTCTCTTGGCCGCCGCTGCACACTGGGCAGAGGGTTTCAACATGTTATCCATGATGATGCCTAAATCTTTTTCCTGGGTGGTAGTTCCTAATGTGGAATCTTGCTTCGTGTAACGATGGTTTGGGTTGTTCTTTCCTAGGTGCATAACTTTGCACTTGTCCACATTAAATTTCACTTGCCATTTAGATGCCCAGTCTTCAAATTTATCAAGGTTCTCTTGCAATTTTCCACAATCCTCATGGATTTTAACAACATTGAATAGTTTTGTGTCATCTGCAAATTTGATTAACTCACTCGTTATTCCCATTTCCAGGTCATTTACGAATATGTCAAAAAGCAGCGGACCCAGCCAGCACAGATCCCTGGGGTACTCCACTATTCACCTTTCTTCATTGGGAAAATTGGCCATTTAGCCCTACTTTCTGCTTTCTATCTTTTAACCAGTTCCTGATCCACAATAGTATACTGCCTCCTATCCCGAGACTCCTTAATTTTGCCGTAAGTCTCTCATGAGGGACCTTGTCAAAGGCTTTCTGAAAATCCAGATACACTGTATCAACTGACTCACCTTTGTCTACCTGTTTAGTCATACCTTCAAAAAAACGTAACAGATTAGTAAGTATCCAAAATGGCGGTGATTCTTGCCAAAACTGCCAGGCCATCGCCATCCCATTTTCCAACTGTCCTGCAAGTGTCTGGCTCCCCTGGGCCTCCCCCGAGGTGATCCACGGCAGTCGCGCTCTCACAGAGGCAGCCATGACACAGTCCAGCAAACTGCCCTGTGGCTTCTGCATACAACACACCAGCTGTGATCCATGATCTGATAGCCACTATAATCTTCCCCATGCTGAGAAACATCCCCCGCCGCTGGACCCCACACTTATCTGGTGGCTGCTCTCCAGGAAGATTGTCGCTGCCTCTGTGGTCGGCCCCTGACGCTGCCTGCTCCTGCTGCCTATTATTTATTTTTTTTAACAAGTGCCTTAAAGGAACAGGAGCCTGCTCAACCCCTGGTCCCCTCCGAAAGTTTGGGGAGGAGGACAGAAGGAGCCACAATAGAGAAGGGTCTGACGGAGAAGGGGGAGGGATTTGGCACTACTGGGTTTTGCAGCCCGGGCCTGCAACACAGCCATTAGCCCAAATCCAGCACCAGACTCACAGGCTATGCTCACCACCTGCTGGAGACCGGCTATTGTCAGTGGGCACAGGCTACTCACAGCACACTTTAAGGAGAAATTTTACTTACTGATAATTTCCTTTCCTGGAATCCTGCTAGGCCAGTCCCGACAAGTGTGTTGTGTCCCCCTGTCAGCAGATGGTGAGACAGAGAAAAATTCTCAAAGCTTTGTGACATCACCCTTGGTATAAAAACCCACCCCCCAAGGGGAGCTTTAGTATAACCATAACAGAAGCGGGAATTCAAAGAGCCAAGGAAGCACAAAATGAGTTCATAAATGAATAACTCTTATAAAAACAAGCTAAACTGAACAATGCGAAAAAGGGCCCGCAGGCCAAGGAAGTATATACATGGTGAGGTACAGCAATGTCACCGATATATAAAGAGAGTCTTAGTTGGGCGGCAGACTAAACAGTTTAAAGGGGCGGGTCCTAGACTGGTCTAGCAGGATTCCAGGAAAGGAAATTATTGGTGAGTAAAGTTTCTCTTTAGCTAAACCACTCCAGGGCGGAAGGAAGCAGCTGCAGCCAAGACAGAGGCTCCGAAGCAAGCTGCTTCTCGAGCATGGACATCCAAGCAATAGTGACATGCAAACGTAGAGAGGGAAGACCAGGTGACTGCTCTGCAAATATCTAGCAGAGCTACCCGTGTGCATTCTGCCCAGGAGGTAGCCTGGGCTCGTGTAGAATGTGCCTGAAGACCTACGGGCACAGGTTTGTTCAATAAAATATAAAATGATTCTTAATGGTCTGCTTGATCCAGTGCGCAAACGTCAATTTGGAAGCAGCCACTCCTTTTCGTGGATCAGAAGCCAGGACAAAAAGGTGATCAGAGAGACGAAACATATTAGTGAGTTTGAGGTAACGGCGTAACACCCTACCAACATCCCAAGGTGAAGGACTCGGTTGTCACTCGAAGACTGCTCCTTAAAAAAGGAAGGAAGCAGAACCGATTGGTTGACATGAAAATCCAAAAGGACCTTGGCAGAAAAGAGGGTATTGTTCGAATGGCAACACCCTCTGGGAAAAAAGATAGAAAAGGATCCTGGCAAGAAAGTGTATGCAGTACCAAAAGGCACCGTGCTGAAGTGACCGTTATAAGCAAAACAGATTTGAGAGTCAAATCTTTGAGAGATGCCCTACAGCGAGGCTCAAATGGGGCACCCGGTGAGCTAAACTGAAGGGACGATTGGATGAACGGAGGACCTCAGAAAGTGAACGCCCCACAGAAAATGGGAAATGTCTACATGAGAAGCAACAGAGGCCCCCTGAAAGCATGTCAAAACCGCAATATGCACCTTTAAAGAATTAAGGGCGAGATCCTTATCAAATCTGTCCTGAAGAAAGAAAAGAATGTCTGGAATATCAACTCGCCATGGGGAGAGGAATCTCTTAGAACACCAAGAAGAAAAAAGACATCAGATTCGAGCATAGGCATGTGAGGCAGAAGACAGTCGAGCCCGAAGTAGAGTGGCCACTACTTGCAGCAAGTAATCTTTGCGATGCAAGCAATGCTGCTCAATAACCAAGCCGTAAGCGAGTAAGGAGCGGGATCATCCATGAGAACCGGCCCCTGAAAGGAGACCTCTTCAGACACCGAGGTGTAGGGGCGCCTCCTGCTGGAGGTGGAGGAGTTCGGCATACCATAGACACTGAGGTCAATCTGGGGCCACGAGTACACGGCCAATTAGCGGCCAAGGAGGAAAGATGTAGAGAAGCTGATTTGACGGCCAAGTCTGAACCACTCCTCCAATTTCATTCTCCACACCGTCTCCTCAGATCTCTACACACTCACCAGTTGGCCCTCATCTCAGTCTTGCATGTGAATCTAGAAGAGACGCGCCACTCTTTCTTCTTCCTCGCCCCTGCCCTATGGAACTCCCTACCTGCCTCCCTGCATGCAGAGACTTCATATCTCCGGTTCAAATCTCAGCTGAAAACACATCTGTTTCAGCTTGCTTATGACCTTCCCTCCCCCTCTTCTGAATAGCTCCCCCCCTAACCTGCCTCCCTTTGAGTTAAGTTTCCCTATTCCCTTCTGCCTAGCCTCCCCTTTCTTTCTTCTCTGTTTTCTTTCTTTCCTGTCCTATCTATAATTTGGCGTCCCTTTCCTTTTCTCTCTGATATACTTTTAGATTTTTGTAAACCGCTCTGATGCCTTGCTGCCTAGGGCAGTATATCAAATGACAATAAAGATAAAGATAGGCCGCGACAGTTCAGTTCCTTTTGATGACTGAAAAAGACTGATGTCTTGGTACTGGAAGAGGTGGCCATTAGGTCTAGAGTCGAATGACTCACCGACGCACAATGTTGGCAAACGCCCACAGAGCCATTCGTGGAGTCCAGGATATGACAACTCAGGAAGTCCGTTTGAATGTTCTCCATTCCTGCAATATGCTGCGCAGAAAGAACCAGGAGGTTGGATTCTGCCCAGGGAAATAGAAGACTCATTTCCAGGGCCATTCCAGAACATTTGGTCCCACCCTGTCTGTTGAGATAAGTCACAGTGGTGGAATTGTTGGAAAGTATTCTGCTCGACCCTGGAGGTGGGATTATTTATTTATTTATTTGACAGTTTTTATATACCGTCTTTCATCAATTCAAGACAGTTTACAGGTAACAAAAAACGTAACAGCATGGCACTGCTGTTTTACATGGAACAGAACTTAGTTAAATTGAACTCTTATGAGAATATAAGAACCATCAGGTAACCATGTACATATTTACATTATAGGGAAATATTTACATTTTAGGATTAAAAGACGAATAGAGCCATGTGAACAGCCCAGGCTTTGAGGCGATTGATGGTCCAAGAAGCTTCTTGAATGGACTAAGATCCCTGCGCAGCCCTCCCCAACCTGACCAACAGCCAACGCGGAATTTCCAAGGAAACACCCTTCAACAAGTGATGAGGAAAAAGCACCCAGCGAAGACTGTGGCGAACCACTAAAGAAAGGGGTAAACAAATCTGAGAGTCCTGGGTGGACAGGAATGAGTACAGTGAGCAATGGCCCAGGGACTACATCGAGAGCAGAAGTCATGGTGCCAAGGTGTTGTAGGTAATCCCAGGCAGTGGGAGCTGCCAGACATCAGAAGGCATGGTCCTGAACGGAGAGCTTCTTGCATCTGTCATAAGAGAGGAAGACGCGACCCACTCTCATGTCGAAGCGGGGGCCGAGAAATTCCAGAGACTGAACTGGGCACAGATTGCTTTTGGCATAATTAACCACCCAGCCGAGATGGTCCAGAAAGAGAGAACCTGAGAGACTGCAGAAGTAGCCTCCTTGAAACTCGTTGCTCTGATCAGCCAATCGTCTAGATAAGGATGAACCCGAATACCTAGGTGCCGCAGGGAAGCTGCCACTACTACCATCAGGGGATGGGATTTTATACCAAATGTGATGTCATAAAGTTTTGGGAATTTTTCTCTGTCTCACCATCTGTTGATGGGAAACACAACCCATTAGACTAGACTGGTCTAGCAGGATGTATTTGGAATTTGTGCTCTCAGTCTCCAGCTGCTGGTAGATAAGCATAACCTATTTGTCTGGAATGGACTGGAGGAACGACCTGGAAATTCTACTATTCACTTTTGGTTTCACTTTCTATTCCTCTCTCTGTCCCTTGCATTTACGTCCAGACTCCTCCTTGACCAGAATCTACTCCACTTACCCCAAATCTTTTATTCACTGACATTCTTTGTTTTTGCAAGTTTAGGGACAGAAAATGGTAATTACACTTACCTGGTAATTCTTTCTTGAGGGACGACAGTTTAGTCCTCCACCTCTGGGTTGTGCACCTCCTCCTGCAACTTGGAGACTGGCATGTCACAAAAAACGTGACATCACTGGATATAACCTGCTGCTCTCTCCCAGCATCCCCAGTGAACTATTGACAAAGCACACTTAAAGGAGCAACAAATAAGTAGCTAATAACAAGAACATTCAAGTGAACGCATAACAACCACTTAAAACACCAAAAACATTGTCAACTTGGAAAGAAGGCTTTTCTTCTTGTGCCCTCGCGTTCTGCCTGCACCAAAGACATATCAAAAAGAATTAGAAACGTCAAAGAAGCTTAGACCAAAGCACGTACCTACCGGTAATCTCATTCTTCGACCGGCTGGCCCCCCCCCCCTCGCTTAGCTCCATACTACCCCGGGTGGGAATAAGGACTAAACTGTCGTCCCTTAAGGAAGAACAATTACCAGGTAAGTGTAATTACCATTTCCTTATTGGTCCTCCAGTTTAGTCCTCCACCTCTGGGATGTAACAGAGTAGTACTCATCGGGAGGGACCTTTCCAGCTGGCCTGCAACACCGCCACCCCAAATGCAGCATCCTTTGCAGCCAAGACATCTAAACGGTAGTGTTTACTGAAAGTGTGAAGAGAGGCCCAACTGGCCGCCCTACAAATTTCCACAGGCGACACCAAACTGTGTTCCGCCCAAGAAGCTGCTTGCGCCCTAGTAGAATGAGCTCGCAAATCAGCTGGCACCTGTCGACCCGACAACAGATAAGCCGAAGCAATCACTTCCCTAATCCACCAAGAAATGGAGGCCTTCGCCGCAACCTCCCCCTTACAGACTCCGAACAACACAAACAGTTGATCAGATTTGCGGAACTCTTCGGAGATCTTCAAATACCGATGCAACACTCGCTTTACATCCAACCGGCGCAATCCCCGGTCCGACGCGCCGCCTTCTAGCGACCCCAGCACTGGAAGAAAAATCGTCTGATTCAAATGGAAGGGAGAGACTACCTTGTGTAAAAAGGAAGGAACTGGCCAGAGCACCACCTTCTCCTTAGAAAAAGACAGAAAAGGTTCTCTACACGACAACGCCTGTAACTCTGAAATTTGCCTTGCTGAGAAGATGGCCACCAAAATAACTGCCTTCAAGGTTAAATCCTTCACTGACGCTTGCTGTAAGGGCTCAAAAGGCTCTTTAGCTAAGGCTGCCAATACCAAGTTGAGATCCCACGGAGAGGGCAACACTATTCCAACTTCAAGAAAGACCTTAAGACACATCTCTTCTCCACCGCCTTCGACCTCCCCTCCCCCTTTGTGTGACTCCTCTCCCCTTCCTTCCCTTGTCTCTCTCTCTCTTTGTCCATGTCTAGTTTGATGTCTTGAGTGCTCTCCTATCATCCATTGTAATTTCTTTTCTTTTCCAGGCCGGTTGGCCTCTCTGTGTATTATTTGATTTTTCTTTTGTAAACCGCAGTGCTCTATTTGGAACTGCGGTATATCAAGCCTAATAAACATAAACATAAACAATCCAATGCGAAGGACGTAACCTCGTCACTGCCCTGAGAAAACGCAACACATCAGCATGCGCCCCTAAGGCTACACCTTGCACCTTGCCTCTATAGCAAGCCAGCGCAGCTAGCTGAACCCTCAAGGAACTGGCCGCTAAACCCTTTTTGAAACCGTCCTGCAAAAAACTCAAAATCACTGCAACGGACGCGGTCGCTGCACGGACAAGCTTCCTTGAACACCAATCCTCAAATATACGCCAAATACAAACATGTCAGTGAAGTCAACGACTTTCGCGCCTTGAGCAAAGTCGCAATAACTGCCCCTGAATAACCTTTTTTCTTTAAACACGCCCTTTCAATGGCCAAACCGTAAGCGAGAACCGATACACTTGAGGCATCCGCAATGGCCCTTGAATTAGCAGACTGTCCGAAGTCGGCAATCTCCACGGATTCCCGTCGAGCAGGCGCATAAGGTCGGCATACCAGGGACGCCGACGCCAGTCCAGAGCTACCAACAGCACTCTTCCCGGATGGGCCTCGATTCGCTGTACCACCTGACCTATGAGGACCCACGGAGGAAATACATAGAGAAGGCCCAACACCGGCCAGCGCTGCAGCAGGGCGTCGATCCCTTCCGACATTCTCTCCCAACGCCTGCTGAAGAACCGACTGGCCATCGCTGAGCGGAAGGTCGCCATGAGATCCATAATTGGCGGTCCCCATCTGCGCATCATTTGCGCAAAGACCTCCGGATGCAATTCCCATTCGCCGGCATCCACCTGGACCCTGCTGAGAAAATCCACCATCACATTCTCCTTCCCGGCAATGTGCGCCGCCGAAATCGCTATCAACCGAGGTTCGACCCACGCAAAAAGCTCCTCTGCTTCTTTTTCCATGGCTGTACTTCGTGTACCACCCTGACGATTGATGTATACTACCGTTGCGGAGTTGTCCGACAGGACCCTTACTGCCCGACCCCGCACCGTCCCCTCGAATGCTTGCAACGCTAATGCCACCGCTCGGAGTTCCAATCTGTTGATTGACCAAGTGCTCTCTCGAATGGACCAGAGACCCTGCGTGAAGAGCTGGACTGGAGCAAAGGCACGTTTGGAAAAACCCACGTGCCAGGAACTAAGGGTCTGTGGTTATATACAATTTTAGAATGGAATTACATTGGTGAAAATTTTGGGAAACACCGATTTAAGATATGAATGTGGGATGGCAAATAAGGGATACATGCACTCTATTTTCATGCTGTTTCCAAAATACACACAAGGGCAAACTGTATCATATCTGAACAGTGTAGGCATACACAAATTAATGGTATGACTCACTTTTGTCTAATTTCATTGCTGTTAAGGTTTCTTGTTGTTTGAAGTTTGAATGTGCCAATAGACAGAATTTATTTTGGGGGAAAAGAAACAACTTTAGCCATAAAAAAGTAAAGCCAGCAGGGTTGAGCGGAAAGTGGTTTCTGTCACCTTTTCTTTTACTTTCAATACAGTAATTAATGGCATGCAAATGTCCACAGCACTGGCAGAATAGACAGTGCACTCCGTCGTGCTAATTTGCCACGGTTTGCTGCATCAGGCATTTTTATCTGCCTTCCTGTCAGTACATGAGCAGGGATTGGCTAACACACCAATACACAGGAGACAAAACAACAAAAAAAGTCCATTAAAAAATCCCTAGTGGCTAGGTGGGCCCTGGAAACTCCGATCACACCTCGCAATTCCTCGATGGCACAGTGGTTACTGGACCCCCACCCTTTCCCAGAGAGTTTCAAGTGATACATTCTGTACTCCTGAAGATAATAATAATCTGGTCTGTGGAAGCATTCTCTGGTGTCCTGCTCCTCCTGCCACTGCTGTATGCCTCACAGAACCAGACAAGTATTATTGGTTCATGAAAGGGAGAGTGCCATACCACCAGATGCTCTCTGCTTGAGGGCCTCCCTACACTGTGTGACCTGGCTCAGGGTGCCCTGGACTTGATGGCCTCAGAAGGGAATCTTTTTTTTTTCCCTCTTGGGCCACCTGAGAGGGGGAAATCCGAGCTGTACAACAGGGTCATCCATGGCGAAGTGGCACAAATAATTTATCCTTTGCTTCCCGCCTGAGCTGGAGTAAAAAATTAAGTGCTAAGGAGTAAAATGATTTTGGCTTGTTTTTTACCATCAGGAGTAATTACAGTTTTGGCCTTCTGCATATGTTTTGCATGCCTACCATGCTCTTAGTGCAGTGTTTTTTAACTTTTGAATTTTTTTTAGCTAAAAACCTCTTACTACATCAGGAGCAACATTAGCACAGAAAAATCGGAAGAAAAATGCTGCACTAAAGGATAACAAAGCTTATTGCACTGGCCCCGTAGCATACCATGCTTTGTACTCTTTTCTCATAAGAAAACGTAGGTGACAAAACAGCAACTATACAAGAGAATGGGAGCTAGCTATATGGTTGCAGCCGAGGGTATTATAAATTTGAGATTTTCGATTCAAGGTGTTGAATATTAAGAGTGTATGTGGGTTGGCCCCTGATCCACTATTTGATGCGTCATTAATTTGCGAATCATCCTTCTGTGCACCCCAAATTTAATTTTTTTTAGTCTTATTTATTTTTTTTTATTTTCAACCTCATATGTACCCTGTTGCAATAGTTGCTATTCGGCGACACCTTAATTTTCCGAGATAGTCGGCCCCCGGAGCATTCTAAAACCGTAGGAGGCTGGCGGGAAAGGGGGTGGTATGGGGGTTACTGACTCCTATTATCAACTGCGGCAATTTTCCCCCCGTGCTGCAGTAAAATATACGTTCGGTAGCAGATTTTTACCTCGTGGAGATTTTTACGCATAATAATTTTTTGCACGCCTCGCAATTCTGCAACATTGAGGCCCAGACATTGCAGCCGTGAAAAAGAAATACAATTTTCATCTCGGCTCGAAGACATTGAAGGACTCGGTAAAAGGGGCTCTGGTTTGCAACCCCGGAGAGGTCCATTGCCTACTTCCAACTAGAGGCTCGCGCGCGGCTGCCACCCGCCTGAGCAAGGAGTGGGAGAAAGAGCGTCTCCGGCAGGCGTTTGCAATATGGACGTGCAGCGGCAGGAAGTTTGCGCCAGGGGGCCCTCCGTAGCGGCGCGTTGCTATGGCGACGGGTTGAACTACAGTAAGCGCTGGTCACAATCCACCGCCGCCTCCTCGCTGCTTCACTCAATTTATTTTTTTTTATACCCCTGTTCGGGGGGACATACTAATTATCTGTTTTTTATTTCTTAAATTATAGCATTAAGAACCGACGCTTCAGGAGGGTTCTTCACTAACGCCAGCTGTCTGTCCCAAGCGTGGGGAAGGAGATTACTGAAATGAACTTTTTACCTTGGGCACGAACAGAGTCATTATTTTTCTCTAAGTAATTTTGTCCTCGCTTTAAACACCTTCTTTTTTTAAATTCATCATTTATTATTTTATTTTCGTTTATTTTTGGTCAGCTTCCGTTCAAAGTATTTTCGGCGTTTTCCACCCTCCTCTTTTGTAACCTGTCAGCGGGCTGCCGCCGCCAGAGATGGTTCCTTCCCCTTCTCGTTGCGGCAAAAAGGGATAATACGCTCAAGGGGAGTCCCCCCAAAACCCACCCTCTAACAACGCCAAACATAACAAATTCCTCTCCTTTCTGGTGCAGTCTCCTTGAAAATCTGAAACAGGATACAAGAAAAAGGCCGTTAGTGGGGAAAAAAAGAATAAAATTCCTAACCACATCAGAACATCTCTATCTGCTTCTTTCTGCCTGACTCGTTTATTGAAATATTGGACAGTGAAGTGCGCTGGCGCAGCCTTCTCTGAAAATCCCCGCTCCGATCATGCTGGGCTATCTTGGCGAGCGATCCTGGAACTAGAAGTGGTCGAGTTGGAAGGAAAGTTGCGTCCTGTGGCTGCAGCGGGCAGGAATGGTAACTGGAGCTGGGGTTTTGCCGCTGGCTTTTTCCTCTCCGGGTGGATTGCGTTTCTCCGGGCTCTTTTAGTGGCTTCTTTCATCTCCCTGCCTTCCTCCCGGCTCCGTATTGGAAACAAGTCTCCCTTCTTCCCCCACCCCCAACCTAGCTTTTTCTTCCTCAGTGCCATGCCACACGCTACGGGGACACATCATGCTTTGTGAAACGCTCTGAACCCTCCAGGCACCTGGCAAGACTCCTTTCCAAAATGGATTTTGGTCAAAGCAGCTTGTTCGGCTATATAGATGATCTTCATGAACTTGCAATTATTGAAAGACCGGTACGCAGAAGTCTCAAGGTATGTACCTCAATCATTCTGGCCTTAAAACTTTTGTGTATTTAGATTTTAAATCTGTGTATTAATCTCCTAATTCTAGGCTTGCTACTCAACATTGTTTTACAATTGTTTTCTTTTAAATATAAGCTTTGATGTGTTTGCAAAGCTGATTTTTCTCCTCTAGGTAAGCAAGAAACCTCAGCATTCGAAATGAAAAATAGCTAAGGAGACAGTTACTCTACGAACCTTTATAATTTTTAGTGTAGTCTGGTTTATAGATATTATCAAAGCGCCACCATGAGAAACGCACTGACATATATTAAAATTCAGGATCAGGGCAAAACGAATGAGAGGGAGGCACAGAGGTAACGGAGAGGTTAAAGACCAGAATTGCATAGGGACTGTATATTAATTGCTTTAGTCTCCTCCCTATTTGTTAATATATGATTTCATATTAGGACAAATCAACTATTATAGTAAATAACTGAAGCTACCTAGTGCATTAACCTCTTTTTAATTGATTAGTATTATTGAATTTTGAAATCTTAAGAGTGTAAAGGCTAAATAAACATTTATTTTGTGATACCCAAGAACATGTAAATTTATCAGTAAGCAAAATGGTTCAGTATGATAATGTTTTGACAGATTATTTATCTCATTTCACAGACTCCTGAAGAAATAGAAAGACTGACTGTTGATGAAGATCTCAATGATATTGAGAGAGCAGTTTATCTGCTCAGGTAACCCTATTTCCTAAAATGTTATTGTAAATGCTGTTTTGTCTTGGCAGCTTAAAAATGTAATGGTTGATGTCCATCTTTACAGTTGGCTGAACACTGCATTCTTTCCAGTTTCATAAGTCTATCATTTGCAGGACTAGTACTGTAGCAGTCTATGAAAAGCTTATACGGATGCTAATTGCTTTGGTCTTTATAGTGAAATTGTACAGAAGCCCCTTGGTTGCAGGCCTTCTTAAACTAGGAAGAGTTAACATCTAGAGCACACCTATGAACAGTTCTGGCAATCTTTGCCTTGAAATATTCTATATTTTACAAAAACAACTGTGTTATGCAACTTTTTGAAGGCCTTCATTGAAGTGAATATAAAAAGGGTGCATTAGAGGAATATTGTAAGATATCTTAAAGAATGGGGAACTAAGTTGTGTATAATAAATACAACTGAAATTTATTTAAAATGTGTACTTGAGGTTTTGCAACCATGGAGCATATTTTATGGCTCCAGGTCCAAATCAAGAAATCTGTACAAGAATATTAGTCTACAATTGACTTAGCAACTAGTGTTATTTCTCTTCTAGGAATGCTTTTTTCTTCATAAATTAAATCATGTATGAGGTCTAGTTGGTATGTTGCTTTTATTGTGAAATTTAGGTAGATTATTCAATTTTTCATGAGTGAGTTAGTGATAAGTATAATTGTACCTTTGTATGAGGTGCCAGCCTATAATGACTCTTTTGCAAATTACATAGATGTGATTTATTTCTAGGAAAACAAAAAAAGAATATTGCAGAAATACATTTTACGTTACCTTTTCATAATCTCACCTGGCCCAGTATAATAATGTGCATTATCGTGTTAGCTGATGGCAACAGAAGGTATGTATTGTGGGTCCTATTTTATGCTATGGGACCTGCGATACATGCCATCTATTGCCATATGGTAGCTCGCATTATTACATCAGCCCAAATGCTGATTTGGAAGCACTATTTGTGGCTTTTGTTGTCTGAAAATGGGCATAGAGATGTCCAAAGTACAGAGACATTCCCAGAGCCATTTTAGAAGTCGGTTCTCTGGATATCTCCAAGTCCAAATGGGGATGTGGTGGAGGTGTGGCTGGGGCTTTCTCAAGCATCTGGATGTTACTGCCTGATCTTAGAAATGTCTGGAGTCATGTCTAAGTTTAGATTTGCTCCAGGCACAAATAAGCATCAGGAAAGTGCTTGTCTGGGCTGAAAAACATCCATAAGATATAGAGAAGATAGACTCTATCATCCCCACTACTTAACACAATCACAGTAATAGCAGCCATGGGATTTGAACCCTGACTTCTCTGGTCTTAGCCCACTACTTTAACTATTAGCCTATTCCTAGACATCTAGGTTCTGAAATCCTCTTCTGGGGATATCTATGTAGATTCCTCCGCAGACACCATATTGGGTACGTTCACGTTTGTGAAATCATGTCTGCACCTGGTCGTCGTGCCTGATTTTTTTTCAGACGTTCTCACTTGGACGTCCTTTCTAAAATACTTCTCTGCGTGACTAGTATAAGTAAGAATTTTTTTCCCTGAGATCTTCTCTTGAAACTGTGGTTAATTTTATTTGTATGTTGGAGCAATGCAGATCTTAATTATTACATAATGTTCAATTCCTCTTTTTCCTACCCTTATGGTGTACACGTAATTTTGGTTGTATACACAGGGATTTTGGCTGAGCAGCCTTTTGCAGCATTTATTGGTGGTTGAATTTTCTAGTTGCATTTATGTAATGTTTTTTTGTTAAAGTTCTTATGACACAATACAAAAAGGGGCAAGGTCATGGTCACATGATATAACCTTAATCACAGACTATAATAGACAAAAGTAATAGAATAGATTAAAAAATGACAAGTGCTAACATTTGAGACAGGCAAAATGTAAATAGTAAAAAAATCTTAAGACGGAGAAGTGGAAAGATGTATGTTTATTGTAAAGAAGATTGATTCATAGAGCCAAAAAAATTGAGGGTGTACAAGTTTTGTACATGGAAGAGTATGGTAAATATGAGTTGGTATGTAGAACGATACAATGCCCTTTTAATACAAGTGAAATCCCACGGACAATTGCAAAAGTAATGGTTTTGTAAAATTTTGCCTGCACTCACTTTGCGATCACGGCATCTAATAAGGGCATCCTTAGTTCCAGGGCTACATCAAGGGCTGTGCGAGTGGTACAGCCACATAGGGCGCAAGTACAGAAGAGGGCACTGATATCATCACTGGGCTTCCAGGCAGCTCAAAAAGAGTGAATTATTGACCATGGCTAGGTGAAAGAAGGACAGCAGATTTGTTAGTCACACAGGGTGCATTTCTAGCTTGGTATAGTCCTGCTTCGCTCACTGTTGTTTTCTTCTATGGCCGGGCCAGCATATCATCGGCTCTATACTCATTCTTTTTGCTTATGGAATATGTGGAGGTATATCTCCGGCTCCCCAGCTGACGATGTTACATATGAACCTGCATGCATCATATGTTGGCTATTTTACAGCAGCTACTGTTACTGCTCATACATAGACCTGTTTATGCCCTTTTATGACTGTGAATCTTTGTTTTTTCCATTAAAAATATTTTTTCTCAGCACGTTATCACCTGTTACTGTAGCCAAAGATGATATAACTACATATGTAGAGCAACAGAAAGTGCCGTATGTTTAAACAGGGTGAGTTTACTGGCAGCATATCAGTAGATAAAACCAAGGTAGGAGGGAACAGAATCTCATTTAGTAGAGTAGCGGCAAAAAAATTGAATTTAAATGATAGTGACTGGCGAGGAAGGTAATAAAAGAATGGCATGAATAAATCTGGAAGACTGAAAGGTGAATTTAGCAGCTGGAAGGCAAAGGGTGAGAGTGGGATTGGCCATTTATTTAAGTGAGAATGTATTTAAACAGATGGAAGGTCATCATGGAGTAAAGGAGCAAAAAGGCTGCAAGGTTTAGTCAGTAATAGATTCAAGTCACAGAGCCACACAATTATTTTCAGATTGAATCCAGTGGTTACAAGACTTTATTCAGTCTCCCTCTGGCTGTTCCCACTCGGTAAAGTAGGTGTGATTAAAGAGGGTGGAAAAAAAGAGATGAGTCAAAGATAATGCTACAGTTAGGAGCAGAAAGAGCGGTTAATTTTGTCAGCAAGATGTACTCCAGAGTGAGGACAGGAGGAGGGAGTGGGATAGAGGTGAAGAGCAGTGAGGAAAGATTAGTTTGATCTTCTTCCTATTTAATTCAAGATGGTGGTTGAACACTGAATTGGAAATAGTTGTGGAGCAGGATGAGATCTTATAAAGATTAACAGGAGAGAGCGATTAGGCAGCTACTAAAAAGTGAAAGGGTCTCCAGTTACCCACATAACATGAAGTAAGAAGCAGAATTCATTGTATTGAGTTTTATCTTTCAGGGTTGTATTAATCATGATAGACTAGAAAGTAAAAAAAAGAAATTTAAAAATGTTGCATTGCTTAGTCAAATGGTGTTATATTTATAAAGGGTGTTATTATAGAAGCCCTGTTTGCAATTTAAATGTGTATAATCAGCCATATATATGTGTAAATTGCATCCATTGTAAATAGTCATTTTAGAAAGGTCCAATTTACATGTGGATGGCCATACCACGTTGAAAGTGTATGGGGCTGTGTCAGGGGCATGGCCTAGGCAAAATCAAAATCTACACTGTATTCACCATTTTGTTTAGTGAATGCATGTACGTGCAAGCCCGAAATGATCTACATCTGGATTTCATGTGCTCCCTGATATGAGTAGGCATTTAAAAAGTGCTCAATTTGACCTGACCTTTCCATATTGAAATGAGGTAAAACTGGAGGCCTCTGTAAGTGACTAAGAGCAGCTGCACACCTAGGTTTGCAAAATAGCTGAGATACACTTGTAAGTGCTGATATTAACATATGTATTGTGAAATACAATGTAATGTGTGCCTTCGAGTCAGTGATGACTCCCGGCAACGCAGCAACTCCTGGGTTTTCTTGGCAGTGTGACCGGAAGTAGATTGCCAGGCCTTTCTTTAGAGGCAGTGGAGGGTTAAGTGACTTGCCCAAAGCGTGCTAATGGGATTTGAACCCTGATCTCTTGGTTGCCAAGCCAGTGTTCTCCTTAGGCTACTCCTCCACCTCCACTTGGTATTGTGAAATACTGGCACTTAAATGTGTAAGTGACTGGGTTTCCTCCATTAACATTTTCTGCATGTTTATTTGTCAAATGGCTCCTCCTGCTGCACATTGATATCAATCCCTATGCATTCCTGCACTACTGTCCACGGCCCAATTTTAATCATCACATTCATTTTGAGGGACGAGGATATGTAAGTTTTATATCGGTCTCACACATACACACCTTTCTACTAGGTTGGCATAGATTTTAGATGTTTTCACTTCCATGGTCCTCCCATCACATAAACAGCCTTTCTAAAAATATTCCTTTAAATGTAGCCTGATTCTATGCAATTCTTGGTCTAAGCATGTTTTTGAAATCCCCAAGGCTTGTGCACATATGAGAAATACATTGTGTTCTTTTTATAAGACAGATTCCATGTATACTTTCAGAGATCACATGGATACATGCTAGAGGAACCTAAGTGCATACATCTAAGACAGTTGACACATTTTCAGTATTGTGAGATAAAAGAAATACTAGAGGAAATTCTATAGCTTATCAATTATTTACATTTTTTGTACACGTGAAAGTTAAATTAGACAAATTCAGGGGAGGAAGGTTAATAGTGTTGGGTGGTGCATGTGCTCTATCAACTGTAATTGAAAGCATGCCATATACCACCACAGGAGTAGTTGGCTGACCAACTGCGGCTGCATGCCCCCTGTACTTGCTGATGCCAGTTGCAAATTTCCCTCTAGCCTGCCACAGGGGCAGGCTGGTCTCTCTCTTTCTTTTTCTCATCAACACTCACCCTACCATCCTGCTGCCTCAGGCTGGCTGGTTCTCAGCAAGCAGCCTGACTCTCTTTTTCACCACAGAAGTACAGGCTGGCGCATGCAAGCAGTGACAGTGAGCAGGTCATTTCATCGTCCTTCCTCCCGAATTAGCCCCTGAAGATTCTGGCTGCTCTCATCCTTCCTGCTCTATCTACACCACCTGGCCCTGAGATTACTGGTATGACTTGTGCGGTCAAATGAAAATCAATGTGACCAGAGGCCATATCTGCTCCCAGCTGGCCAACCTGCACACTCTGCGGTAGGGCGGGCCGCTAATCTGTTCTTCCATTTTCCAGTTAGCAAGGCTTAGGCTGACCTGTTGCCCTGGGTCTGTAGAATCTCTTCTGAGTCCAGCTCTGCTGCAGTCCCTCTTCGCTCCTGACTATCCCAAACCTGCCTGGCTCTGCAACGAATGAGGTGAGAACTTCAATGACAATCATGGGGAGGGGTGTCAGTGGAGGGTGAGAGGATGATGCTGGTTTTGATTGGGCTAGGGTGGGATGGAATGTGGTGGGAAGGGAGAGAGCAGAGGAAGATATTGGTCAGTAGTGAAAAAATTAAAATAGAAGGGGATAAGAGGATGCAGAGAGAGTGCAGCAGTGTCCTGTTTTTGTGCACAAAAGTGGTTGGGGGAAGAGAGAATGGAGATGGGGACTGGGAAGGAAAGTGACGGATGCGGACTGGCTGGGAAGGGAGAGAAAGTGTTTGATGGGGACTGGCTTGGGAGGGAGAAGAGAGTGCATGATGAAGCTGGGGACAATGAGTGATGGGAACTGTGAAGGAGACCGAGTGATGGGGGAGTGTGTAATGGGGGACTGGCTGGGAAAGGAGAGAAAGAGAGTGAGTGCTGGCAGGGCTGGTGTTAGGGGGGGGGGGGGGTGTAAAATGAGCAACTGCCCTGGGCCCCCAGGTCATAAGGCAGCTCCAAGCACAAGGTTTTGGGGTCCTCTCCCAAATTTCTGCCCTGGGCCTCCCAATATGTGCAATACTGGCTCTCAGGTTGATTTACTACTCTTGTCCTTTAATATATTTTATTTAGCAGTGCTTATATACTGCTTTTCACTGGGTCAAAGCGGTATACATTCAGATATGGTATATATTTCTCTTGTCCCTGAAGGGCATGTAATCTGTTTTTGTACTTGAGGCAATGGAGGGTTAAGTGGCTTGCCCAAGGCCACAAGGAGCACCTATGGGACTAGAAACCCCGAGGGTGCTGTCCTCCAGCGGGATTTGAAACCCTGGCCCTCTGGCCTGAGGTAGCTTGCCCCAACTAGGCCACTCCTCCCCTTTTGTACGTTGTACAGAGCATAGTTATTTTTATAGTGTGTTTGGGAGGGGGGATTATTGTTCTGTATTAATTTCCTACTTTGCCTATATGACTAGTTTTGATTGATTTAATGCATACTTGATTTTAATAGCATACTTTGGAATTTGATGTCAGGCCTTATATAAATTCAGATTTCACTGAAGAAGTTGATGTATAATTTATATATTTATGTTTTCTTTATATGTTATATCACTCCCTGCTCACTGATGGGTGTCCATTCAAGGTTTGTGGAAAAGTTGGCAAATTTTATGGTGCATCACCAATTTAAGCAATCACCCTATGCCTCTAGACAAATTAACCGGTAGATTCATGTTTGGCCAACATTTTTGTGAATTAAAACATTTAGACAGCCTAAAGATAGGAATAAATGAATCTTTGGGGGGCTATTGATTAATGTGCTGTAACCTATGCTGGATTTAAATATTGATGAATGTAATCTGCCTCGGACCTGATGATTTCAAGGAAAAGAGGAAAATAAATGCAGTTGTAAAGTATAGTGCATTAATATGGATTAGTTCATGTTAGCAAATCTAGACCTTAGGTTGCAAGTCCTCTGGGACAGGGAAATACTTTGAAGTACCTAAATATAATGTGCCTTGAGTTACTCCTTAGTCACCTCCCGTCTAGACTATTGTAACCTGCTCCTTGCTGGTCTCCCTCTGAGTCATCTCTCTCCCCTTCAATCTGTTCAACACTCTGCTGCGGCTGATCTTCCGCCAGCCTCGTCATGCTCATATTACCCCTCTTCTCAAGTCTCTTCATTAGCTTCCTATCCGTTTCTGCATCCAGTTCAAACTTCTCCTGCTGACCTGTAAGTGCATTCACTCTGCAGCTCCTCACTACCTTTTCTCTCTCCCTACACTTCCATACTAGTGAGCTTGACATTGGTGCCAGGCAAGATGTTAGAAGCAACAGTTGTGATGACGTAACTAGTACAGAGCCTATGTTATATGAGGAAATGGCTAACTCAGAGCCTATGGTAATAGGAAAAGAGAAGAGCTTACCTCACAAACACATAGGCAGCAAACATATTTAGCTTTCAAAAAGCCCAAGTATAGTGGAGAAAACTTTCCATTCACCAAAGGTGACGCAGCAGAAAGCCAAAAGGCTAATCAAGCTCACCTGAGTGGAAGGGCACGTACAACGTGCAGAGAACAGGAGCATAAAAACTACAGGGAAAGCTCAGTAGAGGAGCAAAGGGAGGGGCTGGAGCCAAGGCAGCAAAGGCAGGAGCAGAAGCCAAAGGGTGGAGCAGGCTGTAGCTGCAGAGGAGTCTCCCAAGCCAGAAGGGGCCTCGGTCACTGGAGAGTGCGTAACCAAGAGGAAGGAAGTCCTGTCAACCAGCAGACCTTTCTAGAACCAGGAAGACTCTCTTCAGACTCAGACTCTCTTCAGAAAGTGATTTTTATTTATTTATTTATTTATTTAACATGTTTTGTATCCCGCCTTTTCCTTCAATCAAAGCGGTTAATACAGCACAAAGTTAAACAAAGGTGAGGGAAACATACATTGCATTATCATTACATCACAACAAAACACTAGGAGTACAAACAGGGAACACAGTACATAACTTACATTACATTACCTTACATTAACTACAAACAGCATATCGCTGAACAGAATGAGCATATAGCAGCAGATAGTGGGTCCCGCACGGTCCACCGCCTAAGGGCCACGCCAAAGGGCCCTCTTGCGAGGCCCTCAGGCGCGGGCCCGCAAGGCACGGGCGCGCCATTGCTGAAGGGATTTTAAATGATTTGAAAAGTGCTCAGATTGGCTGCAGTTTTCTCTCACACACAGTTCCCAACTAAGTAGGCACAGCTGATTCTCACTCACTGCTCACAGGATCGTTGGAGCCTTTGCTGAAGGGATTCTAAATGATTTGAAAAGTGCTCAGATTGGCTGCAGTTTTCTCTCACACACAGTTCCCAACTAAGTAGGCACAGCTGATTCTCACTCACTGCTCACAGGATCGTTGGAGCCTTTGCTGAAGGGATTCTAAATGATTTGAAAAGTGCTCAGATTGGCTGCAGTTTTCTCTCACACACAGTTCCCAACTAAGTAGGCACAGCTGATTCTCACTCACTGCTCACAGGATCGTTGGAGCCTTTGCTGAAGGGATTCTAAATGATTTGAAAAGTGCTCAGATTGGCTGCAGTTTTCTCTCACACACAGTTCCCAACTAAGTAGGCACAGCTGATTCTCACTCACTGCTCACAGGATCGTTGGAGCCTTTGCTGAAGGGATTCTAAATGATTTGAAAAGTGCTCAGATTGGCTGCAGTTTTCTCTCACACACAGTTCCCAACTAAGTAGGCACAGCTGATTCTCACTCACTGCTCACAGGATCGTTGGAGCCTTTGCTGAAGGGATTCTAAATGATTTGAAAAGTGCTCAGATTGGCTGCAGTTTTCTCTCACACACAGTTCCCAACTAAGTAGGCACAGCTGATTCTCACTCACTGCTCACAGGATCGTTGGAGCCTTTGCTGAAGGGATTCTAAATGATTTGAAAAGTGCTCAGATTGGCTGCAGTTTTCTCTCACACACAGTTCCCAACTAAGTAGGCACAGCTGATTCTCACTCACTGCTCACAGGATCGTTGGAGCCTTTGCTGAAGGGATTCTAAATGATTTGAAAAGTGCTCAGATTGGCTGTAGTTTTCTCTCACACACAGTTCCCAACTAAGTAGGCACAGCTGATTCTCACTCACTGCTCACAGGATCGTTGGAGCCTTTGCTGAAGGGATTCTAAATGATTTGAAAAGTGCTCAGATTGGCTGCAGTTTTCTCTCACACAGTTCCCAACTAAGTAGGCACAGCTGATTCTCACTCACTGCTCACAGGATCGTTGGAGCCTTTGCTGAAGGGATTTTAAATGATTTGAAAAGTGCTCAGATTGGCTGCAGTTTTCTCTCACACACAGTTCCCAACTAAGTAGGCACAGCTGATTCTCACTCACTGCTCACAGGATCGTTGGAGCCTTTGCTGAAGGGATTCTAAATGATTTGAAAAGTGCTCAGATTGGCTGCAGTCCTCTCACACACAGTTCCCAACTAAGTAGGCACAGCTGATTCTCACTCACTGCTCACAGGATCGTTGGAGCCTTTGCTGAAGGGATTCTAAATGATTTGAAAAGTGCTCAGATTGGCTGCAGTTTTCTCTCACACACAGTTCCCAACTAAGTAGGCACAGCTGATTCTCACTCACTGCTCACAGGATCGTTGGAGCCTTTGCTGAAGGGATTCTAAATGATTTGAAAAGTGATTTTAGCGTGGACCCGGCTACAGAGACGTGGAAGTCTTGGAGAGGAGCCAGCCAAAGCCCAGAGAGAGAAGCTCATTACCCAGGGACAAAAGCTAAGTACCCTGTTGTAGCTAGAGGGAAAAAGCCAGGCATTGCCAGCAGAGCAAAGCCCAGTAATTGGGAGGAAAATCCCTATTGGAGAAGGAACCTGAGAGATACAGTTCCTAGCACAGGACTCTTGAACCCTGTTGATATACAGCACTTACCAAATAGAATAACCAGTGTCACTCAAGGGAAGAGCTGTGAGGATTTCAGTTGTAAAGATTGTTATGTGTCTCCAGATACAGACTGTGAGCAGATGCAATGGGAAAACCAGGAGTGTGATATAGAACTGGATTCCATGGCTTGCACGCTTTGTCTGTCTGATGAAATTACATCCCTATGTTAGCCAGGCAAGCAAGAGTTCTGTGATACATTGTGCTGGCGAAAAGTTTATTTTTATATTGTGAAGAAACAGTTTTCTTTTGTGTTCCTTTGTGCTGTTCATAAAGAATCCTATGTGGGACGGGGAATAAAACACAAATTATTTCTTTTGCCTTAATTACACGGCTACTGACTATTTCTTTAATAAGGCAACCCACACCTCACGGCCCTAGGCGGGCGCCTAACAGGGCCAAAAAAGGGGTGCTGGCGACACAGTTAAGCACAAAATTACTGGACATAGGGATATATCTGGCTTAATGGGAAACAACCAACATAGATTTAGCAAAGATAAGTCGTCTTTATCAATCTATTAGAATACTTTGAAGATGTGAGTAACATGTAGATAGGGGTGAACTGGTTAATTACAATGTATTTGGATTTTCTGAAGGTATTTGATAAAGCCCCTCATTAAAAATCTACTTGGGAGATAAGGCAGTGTTCTATCATTTATGTGATCCACTTTTCAGATGACCTAAAATTATTGAAAATGGTTAAAGCACAAATAAATTGTAAAGAATTGCAGGAGGATCTTGCATGATAGGGGAAAATGATATCTAAATGGCAGATTAAAAGATGGTATGGATATTTACAGTGTGCACAATGGTACATTTTTTTCCCTTTTCCTCCATTTGTGGACTTGACAAGTCTGTTAGAGGATTTAGCTGTAACAGCCATGGTAAAATGTGTCCCAGTAGGGTAACAGGGGATGTGCGAGTGTGTATCTGGGTGGGTGAGCATAGTAGTTAGTGAGTGACTGGTGTATGTGAGGTGTGCATGCATGCACGTGTATATAAACTGTTGGCAAAAAAATAGCTGTTTCTATGTAAGATGTGAGGGTGAGATGCCAAAGGATGGGGGGGGGGGATATGTGTGTGTTTGTGTGAATTTCATGGGTGTTTAGGGGTGTATACTTGTTGGCATTGTATGATGGGAGCTGTGTATATATTTGTACACGTGTGAGTGTATATGAGTGTGTGCATGTTGGCAGCATGTGTTGAGAGATGTGTTTGTGTGTTGGCAGCATGTCTCCAGAAACTGTGTGTGTGTGTGTGTGTGTGTGTGTGTGTGTGTTGGGGTGTTTACATGTTAGTGTGTGTGCATGACTGTGTTGAGGCTTCTGTATGTCTGTATGCATGTGAGTGTGTTGGGGGCTCTGCATGTACAGTATACTTGAGAGCATCTTCCTCTTCCTGCACTTCCCCCTTTCTATCCATCTTCTCAAATCCTGCCCTTTCCTTATGCTGCTCCCCTCAGTCCTCCAGTCTTTTCCTCCTAATCCTACCCTTTCCCTTTTTGCCCTGCCCCTCATCCACCGCTCTCCTCCTTTTTTTTATAAAACCATCCCCTTCTCTTTTGTTCCAGCCACCGCACAGCGCTCCCTCCCTTATGGCCTGCCCCATTCCTTCTCTGATGTTGTGCTTTTCTTTGCTGATGGGACTTGGGGACTCCCGCTAGCATTTTTGGGCAGCTGCTTCTTTCTCCTGCTGGTAGCACCTGGGGACTCCTGCTGGCATTTTCAGGCAGTCATTCTAGTTCTTCTGCTGGTGGGACCTGGGGATTCCCACCAGCTCTTCTCTTCTGCTGCTCCTCTGCTCTGTTGTACTGAAGCCTTATGCATCTGTTTGTTGGCGCATGCACCAACAAACAGATGAATACAGACAGACGGATGGACCCTTCCGAGTAGGCAATATTGCACCTAATAATCCTAACTATAGATACGTAATGCTGGGTTCCATATTAGTAGCTGCCATCCAGGAAAAGGATCTCAGAGTCATTGTGTTCAGTGTGCAGCAGTAGCCAAAAGTAAATAGAACATTAAGAATAATTTAAAAAAGAATAGAACTTTAAAACTTGTAATGTAATACAGAGAATGGAAGGACTGAACAGTTTTAGGGTTTCTCAGCTTAGAAAAGAATCAGCAGAAAAGGTTTATAAAATTGTGGGGTAGAAAAGCAAAATAGAGAATGTTTATTTATTATATCCAACAAGCACATCACCATTAATCTCATATATAGAGCCCCCTCATCCCCTGCAGAAGACCTTACTAACATAATAGACATGGCCTGCAACCCTGAGAGTCCACAGAAGCCCAATTGGTTAATCGGTGACTTTAACTTATCGTCCCTTCAACCCATCCACTCTAGCACCTTCCTCGAGGCCATGGATGATCTTAACTACACACAGTTGGTCGACGCCCCTACCCATCTTAAGGGTAATACGCTCGACCTCATCTTTGCCCCTAAGTCCGAGGCAAACTACAACCCCCAACTCACATTCACCCCTGTGCCGTGGTCAGACCACAATCTCATCACCTTTCAACTTTCTTCTCAACAACCTCATGCCCCATCTACCTCCACAGAAACAGCCCCCATAAAAAAGGCCTTCCACTCCAGACCTCTGAACATAGAAGAGTTTGTCAATAAGGTCCTCCCAACGCTCCAACAGCCTACATCAAATCTAGATGATATGATTGACTTATGGAATAACACTCTAAAATCGTGCTCACAACCTCTCCCCTCAATTATGACTACTACCCCCAATTGCCCTCCGAAGATCAGAAAACAAGCTCCATGGTACTCCGCTGAGCTAAAATCATCCCTTCTGCTCTTAAGGAAGCACGAAAGAAAATGGCGCCACTCCCGCTCTCCAGAAGATCAAGCATCTTACAATAACCACCTGAAGCAGCACAGGGAGCTTATATCTGAAAAGAGGAGAGAATACCACACTGAACTTCTCCTCCACTCGATTAACAAACCACGTGACCTCTTCAGCATAGTCAAATCCCTTACCAAAACCACACCTGCGCCCCAGACAGCCTCAATTCATCCGCAATTATATTCTAGTTACCTCCAGTCCAAAACCCTTACAACAAATGCTGTCATGAGCCCCATGCCTAGCCACTTGCCTATCACGCAGTCTCCTCTTATAGAATTCATCCCCCCAGCAGAGAAATACATCTCTGACCTTATTTCTTCGATCAACACCACCACAGCACCTAATGATCCATGTCCGGCCTACTGGATCAGGACGCTGCGCAAAGAACTGAGTCCTACCCTAGTGCACATCATGAAGTTTTCATTTGCATCTGGAGTTTTCCCTACCTCGCTTAAACAAACCTCCATCCGTCCTCTCCTGAAAAACAATCGTCTGGACCCATCCAAGACTGAATCATATCGTCCGATTTCAAGCATACCTCTACTATCTAAACTCATAGAGAAAGTGGTCCAAATACAGATGCAACATCATATCGATACAACAGCCCCTCTAGACCCTTATCAACACGGATTCCGTGAAGCGCACGGTGTAGAATCATTACTTACCATACTCTCCAACACATTATCCAGAGGCATAGATAACATTGAAGATGGGTTTATTCTAATCTTCCTTGATATAGCCGCGGCTTTTGACTCTGTCAACCATGATCTACTCCTCTTCAGACTCCAAGAAAAAGGAATTCAAGGACTTGCATGGGAATGGTGCAAATCTTATCTATCTAATCGTCTGCAATATGTCCGGATAGGATCATCAACATCAGAGCCTTTCCAGCAACAGCAGGGAGTCCCTCAAGGTTCCTCCCTATCTGCCCTACTTTTTAACATCTATATGCAGCCAATTTGCAACATTATCCACTCATTTTCCATCCTCGGCTTAATCTACGCAGACGACGTCCTACTTTTCACCCCGGTAAAAATTATGCATCCTGACATCTCCAAACTAGTCGACTGCTTTAACGCAATTACCGACTGGCTCCTATCCCAGAATTTGAGGATAAACTTCAAGAAGACGGAGGTCTTATTTATCTCCAGGAACAAGAACTTCGCCCCCCCCCCCCCACCACCTTGAAGGTACGAGATGCAGAACTCCCATGCAAATCAGCCATACGGTATTTGGGAGTCACACTAGACAACCAATTTAACTTTAAAGAGCATATAAAGAACACGACCAAATCCGTCTACAACAAAATTTTAACATTAAGGCACCTTAAACCTCTACTAGCACCACAGGACTTCAGAATTATCTTCCAAGCACTAGTAATCCTTCATTTTGATTATGCAAATATAATCCTTCACGGTCTCCCTAAGAGCACCCTTAACCCTCTCCAAATGGCCATGAATGCAGCAGCACGCATTCTCAGCGGCATAGCCAGGAGTGATCACATCACGCCCATACTGATGGAACTTCACTGGTTACCGCTACACAGCAGACTCATTTACAAAGCTCTGCTCATAACCTTCAAGGCCATTAACCGACTGTCTCCTTCATCTATCTCAGCACTCCTTACAATCAATCCAAACAGCAGGCTGAGAAGATCAGCAACCGCCAACACTCTTACTATCCCCCGCGAATCCATAAAGTGTAATCAACTAACCAGGAACAGAGCCTTTGCATTCTACGCCCCAAGAATCTGGAACAGCCTCCCCCCACACCTCCGAGCAATTAGGGACCTTCCCCAATTCAGAAAAGCTTTAAAGCATCATCTATTCCTCCTCCATTTTTCTCACCTTATTAACCCCCCTCCACACTAATATTCCTTCATTCATTTCTTTACTCCCACAACCTACCTCATAACTAAGAATATACCTGACCACCACACCAGGTACATCTCACTGTCTCCACAGTCCTATACATGATTCACTATTAATTCTAACCTGTAAATCTGTAAATAGTTCATAATTTAACTCTGTTATTTAACTCTGTTATTAGCTTATTAGTTTCCTCTTCCCCGTTCAATCCAAGTTTATTTTCCTATTACAATGTAAGCACTGATATCATTGTTCTGATGTAATGCAAATATTATTGTTTTATGTAAACCGCACTGACCCTGAATAGCGCGGTATATAAGAATGGATAAATAAATAAATAAATAAATTATTATTTAGGGTTATGTGCCATGAAACTAACTGGTAGACAATGTAAGTCTAATCTTAAAAGCATTTTTTCAATAAAACACACAACTATGCAATTTTTGTTTTTACAGAAAATCTGGTCAAGGATAACATTATAGCTGAGCATAAAAAAAGTTTGGACATTTTTAGAGGTTGTTGTTAAAAGCCATTGAGTCAATGTTGACTCTCTGGATAGTTGTCCTAAACTATGGGGTATGTTTACTAAACCGCGGTAACGTAGCAGTGGCTACGTTAACGCGCGATAAAGTAACGTTATCGTGCAATAACGTCTCCGGCGGCATTAAGTCACACAGAGGGTGGAGAGAGGGCGGAGAGAAGGGGTCAGTGGGTGGGGGGGAGGCCCCTGCTACACTAACGCCGGGATCTTAAGGCCCGAACATTACCACAAGTGAAAACCTGGCGTTAGAGGCACATTTGCTGGAGAGAGAAACCATTTCAGTCGGCAATGGACAGCAAAGGCAGGGAGACCAAGAAAAGTGATAGTAGTGCTAGATGTGCATCAACAGCAGAGTGCCCACGTATGAAAGGGCACTATGGTGATGCTGTAAATGGGGTACAGCGGGCTGCAGGCGGGACATGCAGTGGGGCAGCTGGGGCACAGGGTGGACTAGGCAGATGCCTAGGTGGCACATAGGAAGGCAGAAACTGAAAATCAGCAAGACAGCAACTGACCAAGGGCAAACATGCCCACGAGTATGTGCCCCACAGTGTCCCAGGGAACAGTACCCAGCAGGTACCCAAAGGGCACATAACATTGGCAGGCGGTGCCAGGGGAAAGCATAGATGTCTATGTAGGCACCCCCCTACCCCAGACCCCACACCATAGGCAGCCGCCTACCGGCATACTGGATGGTCTGGAACTGCACACCACCAGCACAAGGGCATGTCAGCATGGTGGTGGAGGGGTGCTGGTGGTGGAGGGGGCAGTGGCATCTGCCCACAGCAGACCAAGGCCAAGCCCTGTTTAGGTGGGTGGCGTGCAGTTCAACAGACAAGTTCTGTCTGAAGAACAGTCATGGTATCCCCAGGGAATGACCTGCCTCTGTGGCAACAGTTTGGTGCAGTACACACTGCCAGTGTTTTCGGGGACAGAAGGTCACAGGTTCAAGTCCCAGCTGTGGCTCCTGCAGACCATGTCCCTATGTTTTACCCTAAAGAGCACATACAACATAAACATGTGCACTCCCTAGAGCATCGGCCAACAAGGGTACACACACCCACACCCACAGGCTCCACTATCCAAAGCCTCATGGAGAGTCAGGCTGTTGGGCCCGGCGCGGAGCAGCAGTTACCACTACTAGCCTGCATACCTTAGCACCGTCATAAACATGGAAACACGCTCCACCTATATCAAAAAGTTCGTATGATTAATTTCAGACAAAAAATCCTAAATTAAACACAATTTGTTAACAGAGATTCATCATCGTAACCTTTCTGATATATGTGGAGTGTGTTTCCTTTTTTTCTGACAGTGTTTACCACCACGGAGAGTGACCCTAACAGTATTGAATACCTTAGCAATGCCTGCACTGTGCTCTGGACAGGTGTGGCGGTAGGGCTGCCAACCACCTCTATCTTTGCACAATGCTGAAAGAGGTGTGGGAGTGTGTGTATGTCTATCCAGTGTTTTGTGGCTGCCTACACCTTACTGAGCCCACAATGCTTACACTGTTTCCAGCGTTAGCCTGCCAATGTAAAGTATTGATGTAAAGTCTGTGATGTACATGGTGTGCTATTTACAGCGTGCACTATTATACAATACTAAGGATAGTATAGGACTAGTAAAGGAATAGTAAAGTCTGTGAGGTACATAGTATTGTATAATAGCGCACGCTGTAAATAGCTCACTAAGAATCTACAACACCCTACACACACCCTACACACACACACACACACACACACACACACACGCATTTACTGTTTCAGTGCATGTACACACAAGACTCAGTATATTGTCGATTGTTTGCTGTGTAGACTGCCTTGATTACAGGAGAAGGCGGTATAGAAATCCTTTTACATAAATAAATAAATGTGCATAATGAGGAGCAAGGTATTGTGGTTGTGGCCTGGACAAGGCGGTCTGGGCAGGATGCATCTGCATAGGGCAATGGCTGGGACACTGTAGTGCCTGACCACCACCTGCACGGACAGGGTGGCCACAGCATGTCATGCTGGGAGGTCACTCTCACCCTGACTGAGCAGTGACCATGGCATGTCTAGGTTCCCACACCCTCTCAAGTGATATCTGTGAGTTCTCTTTTCTGAGGCCCAATCACTGACATGCCTGCTTGGTGTTTGTGCTTATATCCCACTTCTGGGTGCACATAGTTCCTCTGTGAACATGCATTATGAACTGGCTAGCAGACTGTCTGCAGTTAGCATGTGTATGGCTGGAACACCTTGCAGGGTGCAAACTGACTGTGCCCTCTGCTGTTGAATGCCACATTGTGGTGGGAGGCAGCTGAACATTTCCAGGCCTACTGTCAGTGCCCTATGTGATACGTACAGATCTGCATTGACTTCCCTGGAGGGCGCCCTTTCCCTTGCAGGACTGGGGTTGATGGTCCCACAGCCCTTCATCATGGCCCCTCTACCATTACAGAGATGTAGAGTGTGGTTCTGTTGGTGGCAGATCCTGCCCCCCCACCCTGACCCAGAGAGGGCGGGTTGGTAGGTGGTGCTACATAATCCGCATGTGGGTCCAGACGCCCCTCTACTCATATAACAAGTGACCATGGCAACCACACAGGATATGCACTATTCTGGGTGTGTCATAATCCACAAGGGCTAGACATGACTGGGGAATATAGATGAACACAGGAGTAGCCTAGCTGTGTCTGCAAGAACTACCTGTCACACACTGGCACTGATGGGGACCTGCAGCACAGCCTATCTCAGCCAAGCCGGATACTGCGGACCTGGGCGCCCCACCTCGCCCTCGGGGTGAGCACAGGAACCGCACAATGTCACGGTCTGTAGCTGCTCTGTGCCAGTAACACACACGGTCAGGTCCCCCTACCAGGCTGAGGTGCTGTAGAGGCGCATACCCCATCCTGTGATCAGATGTAGACTGCTGTTCTGCATGTGCATTGCATCATGGGTACTGGTGGGTTTACCCTATCCTGGTAACCACAGCAGACATTTCATGCGGTGACCTGCAGTCTTTCTGTAGCCAGCCAGTGCTGTGATAAATGCTATAGAGGTGTAGTCCACTGGTTCATACAATGACTGCCAAGCCAGAAGTCATGGGTTTGATCCCTCAGAGATCTCTAATAAGGCTGTCTGAAGCAATCCCTTTTCCTGCCTGTAACAGACACATCTCTACAATCTGTGCTGCCAGGAGAAACACCCTTACCTTAGTGCCGTAACCTATAGGGCACATTATAAAGTGCCTTGTCAGCCAAGGCGCTGTTCATGTGGGTGGCATGGAGTGCAACAGACAAGGTCTGTCTGATGAACAGTCATGGTATCCACAGGGACTGACTTGCCTCTGTGGCAACAGTATGGTGCAGTACACACAGCCAGTGTGTTCTGGGGCAGAAGGTCACAGGTTCAAGTCCCAGCTGTGGCTCCTGCAGACCATGTCCCTACATTTTACCCCACATTGCACATACAACATAAACATGTGCACTCCCTAGAACATCAGCTAACATGGGCGCAAACACCCATAACTACAGGCTCCACTATCCAAAGCCTCATGGAGAGTCAAGCTCCTGGGCCCGGCACGGAGCAGCACTTACCACCAAAGCACTACTACTAGCACCTGCATACCTTAGCAATGCCTGCACTGTGCTCAGGACTAGAGTGGTGGGCAGGGCTGCCAACTACCCCTATCTTTGCACAATGCTGAAATAGGAGTGGGAGTGTGTGTATGTCTATCCATTGTTTTGTGACTGCCTACTCCTCACTGGGCCCACAATGCATACATTGTTTCCAGCGTTAGCCTGCCAATGTGCATAATGAGGAGCAAGGTATTGTGGGTATGGTCTGGACAGGGCGGACTGGGGAGGATGCATCTGCACAGGGTGTGGGGCAATGGCTGGGACATTGTAGTGCCCAACCACCACCTGCATGGACAGGGTGGCCACAGCATGTTGTGCTGGGAGGGCACTCTCACTCTGATTGAGCAGTGACCATGGCATGGCTAGGTTCCCACAGAGTGCTATACAGTGTTTCTTTCAGGTGTTATCTGTGTGTTCCCTGTTCTGGGGCCCAATCACTGAGATATCTGCTTGGTGTCTGTGTTTATATCCCACTTATGGGTGCACATAGTTCCTCTGTGGACATGCACTATGGATTGGCTAGCAGACTGTCTGCAGTCAGCATCTGTATGGCTGGAATGCCTTGCAGGGTGCAGCAGGTGCAGACTGACTGTGCCCTCTGCTGGTGAATGTCAGATTGTGGTGGTGGTGGTGGTGGTGCATACTGACTGTGCCCTCTGCTGGTGAATGTCAGTTTGTGGTGGGGGGTGCATGCTGACTGTGCCCTCTCTGGTGAATGTCAGATCATGGTGGGGGGCAGCTGAGCTTTTCCAGGCCTACTGCCAGTGCATGTGTGATACGTACAGATCTGTATCAACTGCCCTGGATGGTGCCCTTTCACCAGCAGGATTGGGGTTGATGGTCCTACAGCCCTTCATCATGCCCCTCTACTGCCTCCATTGCAAGGATGTAGAGTGTTGGTCTGTTGGGGGCAGACCCTGTCCACCACTTTGACCCAGACAGGGCGGGTTGGTAGGTAGTGCTACATAATCCGCCTGTGGGTCCAGACACCCCCCTGCTCTTATAACAGTTGACCATGGTAACCACACTGGATATGCTTACTCAGGGTGAACAGAGAACCGGCACAATGGCATGGTCTGTGGCTACTCTGTGCCAGTATCATGCATGGTCAGTTCCTCCTACCACACTGAGGTGCTGGAGAGCTGCATACCCCATCTGGTGATCAGATGTAGACTGCTGTTCTGCATGTGCATTGCATCATGGGTACTGGTGGGTTTAACCTATCCTGGTAGACACAGCAGACAGTGTGTGCGGTGACCTGCAGTCTTTCTGTAGCCAGCCATTGCTGAAACAGAAGCCATAGAGGTATAGCCCACTGGTTAATACAATGATGTCCTAGGCAGAGGTCATGTGTTCAATCCCTCAGTGGTCTCATTTTATTAGGCCTGTCCGAGGCAAGTCCTTTTCATTCCTGTGACAGTCAAATCTCTGCAGATCTGTGCTGCCAGCACATAGTACCCTCATCACAGTTGCAAGCTATCCTTCTGTCCGTCTATCTGCATCTGTCAGCTGTGTAGCGTCCTGTCTTCATGTGCTAGCTGCTACCCCATGTCCTGCACTGGTACCCTTTTCTGTATTGCGGCTCTTCATGCTTGCCTCTCCTGTGTCTGCTCTGCATGGCACTACTACTCCTCTGTCCTCCTATCACTGCAAATATCTTGCCATCTGTACCTCCACTGGCGGACACATAGTCCCATCCTCTTCCACCCACTGTCATTGTAGTACTTTACATTGCCAACACCCTGTGCATCAGTACAGCTGCCTCCAATATGTTTGTCCATTTTACTGGCTACCCAATCGGCTGCGTGCAGATTTGGCAGGTCCATCAGCTCCCACCTCTACTTCCTTTCATCACTTGTCCATTTCCTTTCCTTGGTGCTCTGTGCAGTGTTAGGGTTACATCAGTTTTTTGCCCTTACATTTCATGCTTGTCAACTTGGGGCACCTTACTGCCCTTGGGCACCATATCCTGGGTCACCTTAACATCCTTAGGGTACCTTATATGGCATCTTAGGTTAGGGTACCTTTATAAGGCGCCCTACAAGGCACCTTATAAAGCACCTTGTCAGCCTTGTAATGTGTTTTGTTTCTCAGCTTTAACATGCAATGTCCCGTTAACGTGCGCTAAGGACTGGAAAGGGGGGCTGTTACTTCTGGAGAGAAATCTGAAATTGTGAGTATATACTTCTGGGAATTTTTCTGAAAGGAATTTTTTTTTTCTTTTAAAGCTAATTAATCTGTGAACCCACTATTTTTTTTGTTAAATCAGTCAGGGCCTAGTAGCAACAGTTTAAGATTCAATTTAAAAACACAGAAGAGAACTTTCTGGTTACCTTTCATACCCAGTAGACAGCTGTAGTTTAAATTTCATAGTCACTCAGGGCCTAGCATCAGCAAAGTACTTTTAGTTTCAAATTAAAACACAGAAGAGAGCTTTCTGGTTAAATTTAGAATCCAGCAGAGAGCTTGTAGTTTAAATTTCATAATAGGTTAGAGCCTAGTAGCAGCAAAGAGCTATAATTTAAATCAAATCAGAATATAGTTTTCCTCAGCAGCACAGGACAAGGTACTGTGTAGCAGCCCTTTTTTAATAAGAGCTTAAAAACCCTGGGAAAAATCACATGATCGGTCGATATCCAATAGGCTAGAGGCATCTGAGCAATCTAAATTAATCCCTAAAACTACTCCAGTGCAAACTCCTCCTCCACCTTTTGTAGGCGTGTTACCTTACATGCCGGGCACTTCGGAGATAATTAAACTTGTGAAAGCCCGTTGGTCTATATTATCTATTCATTCTACCTTTGCCAAACCATTGATGTTTGGGCTTCAGAGGGGTAGAAATATTGCCGACTGGGTAGTGCACCATAACTATCGACAGTCTACACCAGGGGTCTCAAACACGCGGCCCGCGATGCAGAGGAAAGATAAAAAAAACCCCAAACAAACCCCTGGCTTCTGCTGCTGCCGCTGCCGTGGCAGCAGCAGAATCAACTGTCCCGCGGCCCCTTCCCGTCTGCCCGGCAAAGCATCTTTAACATCTTGTCAGCTCCATCAGCGGCAGCTTTCAGGGCCGCGAAGGGAGTAGTATTTCCCTCTCGCGGCTCTGTTAAGCCTGCCGGGGCTGAAGCCTGCCGGGGCTTAACAGAGCCGCGAGAGGGAAATCACTCTTCTCTTCGCAGCTTGAAAAGCCCGCCGCTGATGGAGCTGACAAGATGCTTTGCCGGGCAGATGGGAAGGGGCCGCGGGACAGTTGATTCTGCCGCTGCCACGGCGGCGGCAGCAGCAGAAGCCAGGGGTTTGTTTTGTTTTTAATTTTTAAATTTACTTGGGCTGATGGGGGGGAGGGGGGGTTAGGACTGAAAATGGGGTGATGGGATAGTACTGAAAATGGGGTGATGGGGGGGTTAGGACTGGTAATGGGCAGATGGGGGTTAGGACTGGAGATGGTCTGATTGGGGGGCTAAGACTGAAAATGGGGTTATGGGGGGGCTAAGAATGAAGATGGGCTGATGGAAGGGTTAGGACTGGAAGTGGGCTGTTGGGGGGCTTAGGACTGGTAATGGGCTATGGGGGGGCTACAACTGGTAATGGACTGGGGGGGTGCTAGGACTGGAAATGGGCCGAGTAGAAGGGGGAGCTTGAACTGCAAATAGCTGATGGGGACAGGGTTTTGGAATGGAAATGGGCTGAGTGGAAGGGGGCTTGGAATGGAAATGGGCTGATGGGGAGGGGGGCTTGGAAAGGAAATGGGCTGTGAGGGGAGGGAGCTAGGACTGGAAATGGGCTGATGATGCGGGGACTAGAAGGGAGCGGATGCTGGGTGGGGCAGGAGCTAGAAGGGAGTTGATGTTGGGGGACGATTAGAATGGGATGGGATGGGGCTGGGAGAGTGAAATGGAGAGGGGAAAAATATTTTGTGTGGGAGGGAAGAAAAATCTACAATTGGCCGGGTATTGGGAGAGTAAGTGGGGATTGAGGATGGAGGGGTAAAATTTGAGTGGATGAAATAGAAATGAGGAAAGAACAAAAGGAGAAAGATTAGTATGTTAAAGCAGATGTAGAGAGAGAATGGAAAAAAAAACTAGGAGAGAAGAAAGGACAAATGGACAGCAGACAATGGAGCGTTAGCAGAAGACACGAAGAAACCAGAAGAAAGTGGCTGGAACAATTGCAACTGAAAAAAAATGCACAAAAGGTAGAAAAATATCTCTTTATTTTGAATTTATTAACTGAAATATGTCAGCTCTTGGAAATGTGCATCTTTAACGTCTGCACTTTATTTAATACAAGAGGAAATTAATTTATAGTTTTATTTCTACAGCGTTGTACATTCTAAGTTTGGCTTTTGGGGTTCCCAGTTTAATTATTGTCTTCCTGTTTCTAAATTGTGATTCCTTGTTTGATGATGATGTATGTTCTGCATGTGTAACTGAGCTGAGGTATTCTGTTTATGTAATTCCTATTTGACATTGCCACTTGTTCTCTTTCCCCAGTACGTCATGTATTGTTATTCTCTGAAATGTATTGATTTAATATTTGCAGTGTTGCCTTTTGATAGTTAGGGTATGGTGCTTTGTGAGTCCTGGTAGTGCTGTTAGGATATGGCAGGTTTGCTATGGGTTCTAAATGGGCAGTGTTTGTAGTAGTTCCTAATGTGCTTGGCGGTTGGCACTGGTTTATAGTAATGTAGAAATCTTTTAGTCTTTCTTTATCCATACACTCATTAAGAGGCATGTTTACTAAAAGTTAGTGTATGGTAACATTATGCAAATATTTATGCAAATGATGCCCCTTATGCAAATGAGGCCCGCGTCTTGTGCGGCCCCCGGGTTACTCTACAAGTCCTCATTTGGCCCTCAAAGCAATTTGAGTTTGAGACCCCTGGTCTACACTAACGGATGAAAATCGCATAGGGCACTTTAAATGCATGACGTGTGACTTTTGTGCCTTGACGATTGAAGGAGCGGTTTGGGAACATCCAGTAACTCATCGACAATTCAACATCAAATACGCTACGACATGTTTAACATCTTTTGTCATATATATTTTAATCTGCCCATGTAATCTATGCTATGTTGGGAATACATCTAGGAATATGAAAAAGCGACTTCAGGAACATAGATCCCGTCTTAATCGAGGGGTCCTAACAGCGCCTCTAGTTTCCCATTGTCAGGAACATAACCATACCTTTCAGGACTTTCAATGGCGGATAATTGATTATATTCCAACTTTTTTTAGGGGGGGAGATAGATATGCTCGGTTGACCCTCCGAGAACAATTTTGGATCCACTCTTTGAATTCTGTAGAACCCTTTGGTTTGAATCAAAATGTTGAATGGTGGACATTAATTTAGATTGCTCAGATGCCTCTAGCCTATTGGATATCGACCGATCATGTGATTTTTTTTCCCGGGGTTTTTAAGCTCCGTTTAGTGGGAGGACAACATAACGCAATTTGTTTTGAGGAAGAGCCGTGAATGCCGGTGGCTCGAAACCTTACAGCGTTGGGTTACACGATACATGATTAGATTTGCTTGCGGATGAAATTTTCGAACTTGTCTTCGAGACAATATTTTGAGGAAACACGGGAAGTTTGTTACGGTGATGGGACAACTATAAACAGCTATATCTTCACATCTCTTGCTTCGATTATAGAGAAAGCACATATATCCAGTTCGGAGAACTTTGTTACAGTGCGGAATATACTGATTGCTGGCCTTTGTTTTACTGGGCTGATGAAGTACAAGGAAGCTGGGACAATTATAGATAAGTACTGAGTCTCATTCTATTCTTTTTCGGTTGGTATTGAGGGTTATGGGTCCCTCGATCCTTTTGTTAGGGTTGTGTCCCTAAATTTTATAAAAAGATAAAAACGAAACATCACACTGCAAGAAGGGGACTTTTCCTTCGTTCCTTCCTGGTGTGCGTTCCAACAAAAATGTTCTAATGCTCTTTTTCTCTGCTTTATAGTTTGTTCTTTGATAAGGCTTTCAATGCTGCTTCAACTTCTTCTTTCATCACCAATGGTTCCCGATCATAAGGTACAAGTTGAAATGGCTGTTGGTCCACTTGATCTTTATCATATAAAAACTCTGTATATTCCTTCCACCTTTTCTTGATCTTCTCAGCATCATTCAACATAGAACCTTGAGCATCTTGTAACATTCCATTTTGAGGCTGGAACTTTTTTTTTAACTCTCATAGCTTTAGAAAAGCCGATCTTGTTCTTCCTCTAATAGTTTCTGCTTCTATTTCCTTGCATGCGTCATCGTAGTACTTTTCCTTGTCCTGTCTTGCTGAACGTTGGAAATCTCTGAGTTCTGTTATTGTCTCTCTTTCTCCTCTGTCTTTAGCTTCTCTGCGTTTCTGGGCAATTTTCAGAGTTTCTTCCGTCATCCATTTTGGCCGTTTTTGCTTTTTCACCTTTTGTAGAGACTTCTCGCTTTCTTCCAACACAACCTTCTTGATGTCATTCCATAACTCTTCTGGAGCTCTGTCATTTGTATCTAAAGCAGCAAATCGATTTTGCAGGCAGTCTTTAAATTCCGGTGGTATATTCTCAAGGTCATATTTTGCTGCATTCATGAGTGGTTTGCTCTTTTTCAACTTTAGCTTGAGTTTGCATACTAGTAGTTGATGATCTGTACCACAGTCAGCTCCAGGTTTTGTCTTTGTTGATGTTATAGAATTTTTCCATCGTTGACTTCCACAGATGTAGTCAATTTGATTTTTATACAATCCGTTGGGTGAAATCCATGTGTACAGTCGCCGCTTGTGTTGATGGAAGAAGGTGTTTGAGATGAATAGGTCGTTGGTCTTGCAGAATTCTATCATTCTATCAGGTGGCACATAGGAATGCCGAAACTGTAAAGCAGCAAGACAGTAACTGACAAGGGTCCAACATGGGCACGAGTGTGTGTCCCACAGTGTCACAGGGGATATTACCCAGCAGGTACCCCCAAGGGCACATAACATTGGCAGGTGGTGCCAGAGGGAAGTGCGCATGTCCATGTAGGCACCCCTACCTGAGAACCCACACCATAGGCAGCTGCCTACCGGCACACTGGATGGCCTGGGACTGCGCACCACTGGCATAAGGGCATGTCAGCATGGTGGCAGAGGGTTGCTGGTGGTGGAGGGGGCAGTGGCATCTGCCCACAGCAGACCAAGGCCAAACCCTGTTTAGGTGGTTCCATGCGGTGGAACAGATAAGGTCGGTCTGAAGAACACTAATGATAACCCCAGGGAATGATCTGCCTCTGTGGCAACAGTTTGGTGCAGTACACACAGCCAGTGTGTTCAGGGGCTGAAGGTCACAGGTTCAAGCCCCAGTTGTGTCTCCTACAAACCATGTCCCCATATTTTACCCAGTACTAAACCGTGGTAATAAAGACAGAACTGTTATTGAAGATTAAATAAACAAGCCATAAATGCCTATATTTTACCCTACAGGGCACAGACACCATAAACATGTGCAATCCCTAGAGCAGAGTTTCCCAACTGCAGTCCTGGAGGACCAAACACCATTCAGGTGTCATGCTGTCCCTAATAAATATGCCTGTGCTGCATTTGTATGCGCCGGCCCCATTGTACGCAAATGTATTTCATGCATATTCATTATGGACAGCATGAAAACCTGAACAGTGTTTGGCCCACCAGGACTGGAGTTGGGAAACTCAGCCCTAGAGCAGAGGCCAACAGGGGTACAAATACCCACACCCACAGGCTCCACTATCCAACGCCTCATAAGAACATAAGATATGCCATACTGGGTCAGACCAAGGTCCATCAAGCCCAGTATCCTGTTTTCAACAGGGCCAATCTAGGTCATACATACCTAGCAGTATCCCCAAAAGACACAGGTTCCACAATGCTTGTATTGGGTCAAGCACTGATATCCTGGGTCCCTTTTTAATAATGGTTTATGGACCTTTCCTCCAGGAACTTGTCCAAACCTTTTTTAAACCCAGCTACACTAACAGCTCTTACTACATCCTCCGGTAACAAATTCCAGAGTTTGATTACACGCTGAGTGAAAAAAATATTTTCTCTCATTTGTCTTAAATAGTTTACCCTGTAGCTTCATTACATGCCCCCTAGTCTTTCTATATTCTGATAGCATAAACAATCGATCTATGTTTACCCGTTCCACTCCATTCATTAATTTATAGACCTCTGTCATATCTCCCCTCAGTCGTCTCTTTTCCAGGTTGAAGAGCCCTAACCTTTGTAGCCTCTCTTCATAGGAGTAGACTTCCATCCCCTTTACCATTTTGGTGTCTCTTCTCTGTACCTTTTCTAATAGCGCTATATCCTTTTTAAGATACGACGACCAGAATTGCACACAATATTCAAGGTGCGGTCGTACCATGGAACGATACAGAGGCATTATAATGTCCTTTGTTTTATTTTCCATTCCTTTCCTTATGATGTCTAGCATTCTATTTGCTTTCTTGGCTGCCGCTGCACACTGGGTGGAGGGTTTTAACATGTTATCCACGATGACTCCTAAATCTTTTTCCTGGGTAGTGGTTCCCAATGTGGAACCTTGCATCGTGTGACCATAGTGTGGGTTGTTCTTTCCTAGGTGCATAACTTTTTGTATTTGTCCACATTAAATTTCATCTGCCATTTGGATGCCCAGTCTTCCAATTTATCCAGATCCTCCTGCAGTTTTCTACAGTCCTCGTGGGTTTTAACAACTTTAAACAGATTTGTGTCATCTGCAAATTTGATAACCTCACTAGTTATTCCCTTTTCCAGGTCATTTATGAATATGTCAAAAAGTAGCGGACCCAGTACAGATCCCTGGGGTACTCCACTATTCACCTTTTTCTATTGGGAAAATTGGCCATTTAGCCCTACCCTCTGCTTTCTATCTTTTAACCAGTTCCCGATCCACAATAGTACATTGCCTCCTATCCCATGACTTTTTAGTTTTGCCAAAAGTCTCTGATGAGGGACCTTGTCAAAGGCTTTCTGAAAGTCCAGATACACTATATCAACCGACTCACCTTTGTCTACCTGTTTATTCACACCTTCAAAAAAACATATCAGATTAGTAAGACAAGATCTTCCTTGTCTAAAGACATGTTGGCTGTCTCCCATTAGGCCATGACTATCTACATGCTGTGTAATTTTGTTCTTTATGATGGTTTCTACCATCTTCCCCGGTACTGACGTCAGGCTCACCGGTCTGTAATTTCCCGGATCACCCCTGGAACCCTTTTTAAAAATTGGCGTTACATTGGCGACCCTCCAATCTTCAGGTATTACAGATGATTTTAATGAAAGTTCACAGATTACTAACAGCAGATCTGCAATCTCATATTTCAGTTCTTTCAACACTCTTGGATGTATACCATCCGGTCCAGGTGATTTAGAAACATAGGCCATGTGGTCTTTTTCTGTCATCATGTTTCTATCTAGTCTGTCCTTCCATATCAACAACTACAACAGTCCACTTTTTAACCTTTAGAGATCCTCTGTGTTGGTCCCATGCTTTTTTGAATTCAGTTACTGGCCTCATCTCTACCACCTCCACTGGGAGACTATTCCATGGATCCACTACTCTTTCCGTAAAGAAATATTTCCGCATATCACTCCAGAATCTATCTCCCTTCACCCTCATCCCATGTCCCCTCGTAGCAGAACTTGCTTTCAATTGAAAGAGGCTCTCTCCCTGAACATTTATGCCATGGAGGTATTTAAACATCTCAATCATATCACCTCTATCCCGCCTTTCCTCTAAGGTGTACATATTAAGATCCTTAAGTCTGTCCTCATATGCTTTATAATGAAGCCCACTAATCATTTTAGTAGCCACCCTCTGCACCGACTCCATCCTGTTCACATCGTTTTGAAGGTGCGGTCTCCAGAATTGCACACTATACTCCAAATGAGGTCGCACCAAAGACTTTTATACAGAGACATTATCACCTCCTTTTTTTCTGCTAGCCATTCCTCTCCGTATGCACCCAAGCATTCTTCTAGCTTTTGCCGTTGCCTTTTCTACCTGTTTAGCTACTTTAAGATCATCAGACACAACCACGCCTAGGTCCCGCTCTTCTTTAGTGGACAAAAGTACTTCATCTCCTATACTGTATTGCTCCCTTGGATTGCTGCAGCCCAAATGCATGACCTTACATTTTTTAACATTAAATCCCAGCTGCCAAATTCTAGACCATTCTTCAAGCTTAGCTAGATCCCTCCTCATGTTATCTACACCTTCCTGGGTGTCTACTCTATTGCAGATTTTGGTATCATCCGCAAAGAGGCAAACCTTACCCGACAGCCCTTCCGCTATATCGCTAACAAAGATGTTAAAAAGAATCGGACCAAGGACAGATCCCTGGGACACACCACTGGTAACATCCTTCTCCTCAGTGAGCTCCATTTACTTGTACTCTTTGTCGCCTTTGTTACTATTCAGTTTATTAGATAGTTGTAATACATCTTCCCGGTGTAGCGATATTTCTCTCAATTCCTCTGCAGTATCACCTTTAAATACCACTTCAGTCTTGGGTAAGGTAACATCCCTACATCTTCCTCAGTAAAGACCGAAGCAAAGAATTCATTCAGTCTCTCCACTATCGCCTGTCTCCTCTTACTGCCCCTTTTACCCCCTCTATCATCTAATGGTCCAATTGATTCTCTCACAGGCCTTTTGCTACGAATGTACTTGAAAAAGTCTTTATTTCATGTTTTTGCTTCCGTAGCAAGTTCCTTCCCAAATTCTCGCTTTGCCTGCCTTATCAATGCTTTGCATTTAACTTGCCAGTGCTTGTGCTGTTTCCAGTTTTTGTCGTTTGTTCTTTTTTCCATTTCCTGAAAGATGCTTTTTTGGCAGCAACAGCCTCTCTGACCTCACCTTTAAACCATGCTGGCAGTTTTTTGGACTTTCTTCCACCTTTCTTAATGCGTGGAATACAGCTGGTCTGGGCTTCCAGGATAGTATTTTTAAACACCCAAGCTTGATGTAAGGGGTATGTTTACTAAACCGCGCCCACGTGCGCGGCGCACAGTAGCGTACGCTAATGATGCACTTAAGTGCTCTTAAGTGCCCCGCACGCGTGCGCGTCATACTAACGGGCCCCCGCACACGTGCCCCTCACACTGACGGGGCCGCGCAAGTGTGCGGTGCGCTGATGTGCGATAGAGGCGTGGAAAGGCATTTCGAGGGTGGAGGAAGGCTCCCGAGGGGCGGGGGGACGGGGTCAATGGGTGGAGAGTGGGAGGGGAGAGGCTCCACGCACAGGAGTGGGGCTGAATTTCGGCAAAAAAAAATACCGCGAGTGAAACCCTCGCGTTAGAGCCGATTTAAAGGGAAGAGAAACCATTTCCGTCAGCAATGTACAGCAAAACTGGGGAAACCTGCAAAACGTGAGCAGTGTGATACATGTGCACAGAACAAAATAGCTAATATAAATTGAAAATGACCACAACAAATTCCAGAAAAATTATAAGGCAGCTGGCCAATAGTGATATCAATGGGCAACATTAAAGAACACTCCCAGGAAAGCTCCAAAATAAAGAAATGATTTTTGGAAGGGTCTACGCTTCGTAGACTCTTTCAAAAATCACTGCATTTTATTGGAGCTTTCCTGGGAGTGTTTTTTATGTTGCCCATTGATATCACTGTTGCCCAGCTTGGTTTTGGTTTTTTTCCCCTTTTTTGGAGGTCATTTTTGAGGTTTATTTGCACCTTTGTCCCCATACAAGATAAAGGAGCCCACAATAAAACTGTGCAGAGCAGGGTGTCTGACTCGTGCGGCCAGGTCTCCTATCTCCAGAGACTGCACTGTCCCTGTGGCCACAGTGTGGTGCAGCGGACACAGCCAGTGCCTGTAGGGTCACAGGTTCAAATCCCAGCTGGGGCTCCTGCCAACCCAGTCCCCTTAGTTTTACCCACCACTAAACAGTGATAGTACAGACACTCCTTTATTGCAGAGAACATAAGCATGGTTCCAACACCTATATTTTACCCTACACCGCACACAAACCATAACAATGGGCATTACCTACAGCCGAGTCCCCCAAATTCAGTCCTGGAGTGCCACAACTCAATCAGGTCAGATGCTTTTTCCCAGATAGGGACATGTCTGCATGTTGGCGGAAGGGTACAGGTGGTGGAGGGGGCAGTGGCTGCAAAACACAGCAGACAGTGGCCTAGGCCTGCGCAGGCTGGCACCGTCCACCACAACAGACAGGCTCTGTCGGATGTACAGTCATGGACTCCCCAGGGAACGCAGCATATCTGTGGCAACATGGTGCTGCAGTGCACACAGACAGTGTGTGCAGGAACAGAAGGTCACAGGTTCAAAGCCCAGCTGGGGCTACCTCCAATCCAGTCCACATATTTTTCCTACAACTAAACCGTGATAGTAAGGACAAACCTTTATTGCTGAGAACATACGCATGGTTCATACGCCTATATTGTACCACACCAGACACAGACACCATAAACAGCCGCATTACCTAGAGCAGAGTCTCCCAAATGCAGTCCTGGAGGGCCCCACACCATTCAGGATCCATGCTGCCTCTAATAAAGATGCCTGTGCTGCATATCTATGCACCACCCCCATGGTATGCTGATGTAGCTCATGCATATTTATGAGGGACAGCATGAAAACCCGAACACTGTTTGGAACACCAGGACTGGAGTTGGGACACTCTGCCGTAAAGCAGCAGCCAACAGGGCCAGACACACCCACACACACCCACAGGCCCCATTGGCCAATGCCTCCTGGAGAGGCAGGACATTGGGCCCTGCCTGTATCTCCCAATACCAGCAGTTGCATACCTTAGCAATGCCACCCTACACCTGGGTATATGGTACACAGCTATCAAATGTTTCCCATGATAACTGGCAGATATCAATTCCTACGTTAAGCACATTTTGCTCCCTGGGCTCCACCATAACAATCATTCTGATGTCTGCGGTGTGTGCTGCAGGTCTGGTCTCTGACAGTGTTTACCGCCCTGGGGAGTGACCCCCAACAGTATTGCGTACCATATCCATGCCTGTACTGTGCCCAGGACTGGTGTGGTGGGTATGGCTGCTGAACCCCTCTATAGTAGCACAATGCTGGCATAGGTGTGGGGGTGGCTGTCTGTCTATACAGTGTGTGGTGGCTGCAAACACCTTCCACAGCCCACACTGCCAGCAGTGTTGCCAGTATTGGGCTGCCAATGTGCATAATGAGGAGCAAGGTAACATGGGTATAGGCCGGACAGGGTGGCCTGGCCAGGGTGCATCTGCACAGGGCATAGGGCACTGACTGGGACATTTTAGTGCCCGGCCACCACCTACACGGACAGGGTGACCTCAGTATGTTCTGCTGAGAGATCACTCTCACCCTGACTGTGCAGTGACCACAGCATGGCTAGGCACCCCCATAGTGCCATATAGTATTTCTCTCATGTGATAGATATGGGTTTCCTTTTGGGGCCAGTCACTGATTTATCTGCTTGCTGTGTATGCTGACATCCCAGTTCTGGGTGCATGCATCTCCACTGGGAACATGCACTGTGGACTAACTAGCACACTGTTTGCAGCTGGTATGTGTTGTGATGGAGCAGGGTGCAGTGGATGATGACTTGCTGCAGGAGAATATCAGATAGTGGTGGGGGGTGCAGCTCACCATATCCAGGCCTAATGTCTGTCTGCTATTGTGTTATGGATGTGTATAGAGCTGCATTGACTGCGCTGTGGGGTGTCTGCTCCTCAGCAGGACCGGGGTTGATGGACCCCTCTACTGCCACCTTTGCAGGGAGGTAGAATGTGGATCTATTGATAGGAGACCCTGTTTGCCACCCTCAGCCCTGGAGGAGAGGGGTGGTGGTACATGACCCACCTAGGGGTCCATAGGGGCTACACCTGACTGAGTCAGACAGAGATATCCAAGGTGTTTGTGCAGGAACTACCTATCTCACACATTAACACTGCTTTGGACCTCCGGCATGGCCTCTTTCAGCCATGGAAGGTGTTGTGGACCTGGTCCTGGGCGCCTCATTGCACCCTCAGGGTGAGCACAGTACCCGCACAATGTGACGGTGTGTAGCTACTCTGTGCCAGTAAAACACACAGTCAGTACCCCCTACCAGGCCGAGGTGGTGTGTGGGTGCACATGGTCACTTCCCTCTACCGGGCCGAGGTGCTGTGGGGGTGCATTGCCCATCTTGTGTTAATCTGTGGACAGCTGATTTGCATGTGCAGTGCATCATGGGTATGGGTGGGCTAACCCTATCCTGGTGACCACAGCAGACGGTCTGTGTGGTGACGTGCATGCTCTATGCAGCCAGCCAGGGGCTTGCTAGCAGCTATAGTGCTGTAGCCCAATGGTTACTTCACTGCCTCTGAAGCCAGAGGTCATTGGTTCAAACCCACAGTGGGGTTTTTTGATAGGGTTGTCCAATGCATTTTTTTTAATGTACATATTTTGATGCCAGCAAAAACACCCTTCAGCGTACTGTACCCATAAGGTGCCTCTGAGGGTGCTTTATAGGGCGCCCTATAGGGCACCTTATGGTTCCCGTCCATATAAGGTGCACTATACAATATCCTGTGACGCAACCTATAGGGTGCCCTATAGGGGACATTTTAGGGTGCTGTGGCGGACAGTGCAATTTATAATGTGCCCTATGGAGTGCCTTATAGGGTGCCTTATACGGCACCTTCCATTACGGCACGTGAGGGCATGTTTGCTGGCAGCAATTAATAACATAAAATTAAAGTGCTGCAGGACAAAATATGTACAATGCAAAGCTGATGCCACAGCCAGCCTTACGTATTAGGCACACTGGGGAGCAAACTCATGACCCCTGTATCAGCAGTCAGTGCCTTAACCATTGTGCTCCACTGCTGCTCCTCCTTGCCTGTCAGCGCACCTACTTATGCTTTTCATTCCTTAAACTGCACAGTGCTGCCATAAAACACAGTACACTGACCTTGTGGTACCTCATACGGCACCCTCTAAAGCGCCCTATAAGCAACATTCTAGGGTGCCTTGGCTGACAGTGCACTTTAAAATGTGCCTTATAGGGCACCTTATGTTAACACGCTTTGGGAGTGCGATTGCTAGTAGTGATAATTAAAATATGAATAAAATGCCTCCTAAAGCAATCTTCCCCTTAATATGTTCTGCCTCAGCCAGCCTTGTTCATTGGGCACTTTGGGGGATTGAACCCCTGATCCCTGCACCATTGGTCAGTGTCTTAACCATTGTGCTGTGGCTCTGTTCCTGTGATTGCACATCAGCGCGCCTCCTTATGCCGCCCAGTATTAAAGAGCCTCCTAAAACATTAGCGCACCGCCTTATGCCCATCAGCGTGCCGCCTTATACCGCCCATCATTTAAATGCCTCTGCCAGCTATCTCCATTGGCTACTGTGGGGGATTGAACCCCTGATCCCTGCTCCATTGGTAATTGCCTTAACCATTGTGCTGTGGCTCTGCTTTTCTTTTTGCACATCAGTGCGCCACTTATACCGCCCAGTATTATAATGCCTCCATAAACATCAGCGCGCCGCCTTATGCCGCCCAGTATTAATATGCGGCCAAAAACATTAGCGCGCCGCCTTATGACGCCCAGTATTTCTGTGCCTCATAAATTAACGCCTCAGCCAGCCGTCTTCATTGGGCACTGTGGGGGATTGAACCCCTGATCCCTGCACCGTTGGTCAGTGTCTTAACCATTGTGCTGTGGCTCTGCTCTTTTTCTTGCACTTCAGCGCGCTACTTATGCCTCCCACGCAGCTATCTCATGCGCTAAGGTGCGGGGCGCACATGGGCGCCGCGCACCTTAGCGCATATGTAAATTTCGGCTTTCCTTTTTCAGGATGGAACGCCCACTCCTTATATGGCACACGCACACTACCGCGGCACGCACTTTACCGGGGTTTTAGTAAACATACCCCTAAGTCTTTAACCTTTGCAACCGCTCCTTTTAGTTTTTTCTTAACTATATTCCTCATTTTATCATAGTCTCCCTTTCGAAAGTTAAAAGGTAGTACCGTGGATTTCTTTACTATCACTCCTCCACTAATTAAATCAAACACGTTCATGCTATGATCACTATTGCCAGGTGGTCCCAACACCCTTATCTCTTACACCAGATCTGGTGTTCCACTAAGGACTAGGTCCAGTATGGCTTCCCCTCTGGTCGGTTCATGAACCAGCTGCTCCAGGAAGCAGTCATTTATTTCATCTAGAAACTTTATCTCCCTAGCATGTCCTGCCGTGACACCCAGTCGATACCGGGGTAATTGAAATCACCCATTATTACTACTCTGCTGTGACTTTTGTTAGCTTCCTTGATTTCTTTGAGCATTTCATCATCCATTTGTTCATTCTGGCCAGGCGGTCGATAGTACACCCCTACTGCCATCACCTTCCCCTTTTTACATGGAATTTCAATCCATATAGATTCTACAGCAGATTTTGTTTCCTGCAAAACTTTAATCCTTAGTTAAATAATCCTTTCTGACTCAATGCCCTCTCTAACATAGAGCGCAACCCCTCCACCAATTTGATCAGTTCTATCATTATGATATAGTTTGTATCCAGGTATCACAGTGTCCCACCGGTTATCCTCCTTCCACCATGTCTCTGAGAGTGCAATCATATCTAACCTCTCATTTAGTGCTATATATTCTAACTCTCCCATCTTATTGTTTAGACTTCTAGCATTTGCATATAAGCATTTTAGAGACTGTATTTTATTAATATTAATCTGGCTATTGGTACGCATGGGTAATTTGGAATCTTTACGCTCTGTTTGCACCATACTCAAGGGCATTTGAGCTACTTTACTCTTTTTTGGACCCTCACTGCTTTTGGTACTATCCTTCAAGGATACCATCTTCCAAACCATGCGCTCTTGGGTGACTGTCGGCTTTCCCCTATTTTCTAGTTTAAAAGCTTCTCTATCTCCTTTTTAAAGGTTAATGCCAGCAGTCTGGTTCCATCCCGGTTAAGGTGCAGCCCATCCTTTCAGAAGAGCCCCTCCTTTCCCCAGAATGTTCCCCAGTTCCTAACAAATCTAAAACCCTCATCCTTGCACCATCATCTCATCCACGCATTGAGACTCTGGAGCTCTGCCTGCCTTTTGAGTCCTGCACGTGGAACAGGAAGCATTTCGGAGACCGCTACCCTGGAAGTTCTGGATTTCAACTTCCTTCCTAAAAGCTTAAATTTAGCCTCCAGAACTTCCCTACCACATTTTCCTATGTCATTGGTACCGACATGTACCAAGACAGCAGACTCCTCCCCAGCATTATCTAAGATCCTATCTAGGCGGTGCTTGAGGTCCGCTACCTTCGCACCAGGCAGGCATGTTACCAGGCGATCCTCATGTCCACCAGCCACCCAGCTATCTACATGCCTAATGATTGAATCACCAACTATAACAGCTGTCCTAACCCTCCCCTCATGGGCACATGGCTCTGGAGAAATGTCCTTGGTGCGAGAGGGTTTTACATCACCTGGAGGACAGGTCCTAGTTACAGGATCATGTCCTGCCACACCAGGGTGATGTTCTCCTGTCACGTGACCTCTCTCCTCCATGGCAACAGGGATGCTGCCAGACTGGAGGTGGGACTTCAGGACTATATCCCTGTAGGTCTTGTCTATGTACTTCTCTGTCTTTTTTATGTCTTCCAGGTCTGCTACTCTAGCCTCTAGAGAACGGACTTGTTCCCTGAGAGCAAAGAGCTCCTTGCACTTAGTGCACACGTAAGACCTCTCACCAACTGGGAGAAAATCATACATGTGACACTCAATGCAAAAGACTGGAAAGCCCCCATCTCGCTGCTGGTCTGTTGTCTGCATCTTAGTTTAAAGTTTGTGTTTAGGTCTTTAAATTATGTATTTACTAAGGGTTGATGTAGATGCTTATACTAATAAAAGTGTATCTAATACCTCTAATGTACCTTGTTCACCTGAAGCTTAATTAATCTCAGGTCCTCAATGTATGACTGATTTGGATAAAGAGCTGCACCTGAGAGCAGCCCCTTTCCTCTAAGACGTGCAAGTACCTATAAAGCTACAATTACCCCAGGGCGGGTGGGTGTTGGGGGGGGAGGGGGAGATAACACCTATTAAAAGAGGGCTGTTTCAAGGTACCCTGCCCTGTACCCTCAGCAGGGGGGGGGAGGGGGTAGTCCCTCAGGTAGGCTAGAGCAGGAAAAAAGGTTTAAAACGCAGCAGGTTCTGGGGCCAGAGCAGGGAGAGATTTTGGTTCAGTGGCCTTCCTGGAGTTGCTTGACCTTCCGGAGGGCCCAACGGACCTCCTAGAGTGGTTCTAGTAGGAAGGGGAGCTCCCGTGGGCTGAGGATCTGATGGAGGAGTGGCCTAGTGGGTGGTGGAAGTTACCTTAGGCCAGAGGGCCAGGGATTCAAATCCTACTAGAGGACAGCAACCTTGGGCCAGAAGGACTAGGGTTTGTAGTCCCACAGGTGCTCCTTATGGCCTTGAGCAGGCCACTTAACCCTCCGTTACCTCAGGTACAAAAACATAGATTGTGAGCTCTTCGGGGGCAAGGGAAATACATATACAGTACCTGAATATACACCGCTTTGACTTGTAGAAAAGCAGTATATAAACCTAGTTAAATAAATAAAAATAAATAAATAAATCTTCCACATCTGGGTCTTGGAGGTCATTTGCGAGGGCTGTGCCCTTGAATTTGCCCTGCCCCTGGCGGAGATCTCCATGTGGGACGGTCTGGAAAGCCCGGGTGGTGGAAGAGACACTCAAGCACTTTCTGCAGCTTGGGCGGTGGTTCTTGTGCCTCGAGTCAGGTGGGGCTCTGGAAGATACTCCATCTACTTCATAGTGCCCAAGAAGGAAGGGTCCTGGCACCCCCTTTGGATTTCAAAGGGGTCAACAGGGCCCTGAGAGTTCCGCGCTTTCGTATGGAGACCTTGCACTCTGTAATCTTGGCAATGTGCCAAGGCGAGTTTCTTGGACCTCACCAAGACATACCTGTACATTCCAGACTGGGTGGAGCACCAGTGCTTCCATCGCTTCTCGCTGCCCAGAGGGCACTTTCAGTTTCAGGCATTGCCCTTTGGCATTGCCATTGCCGCGCAGTTGTTTACAAAGGTCATGGTGATGGTGGCGGCATACCTTTGCAAGCAGGGGGAACTGGTCCCACCCGTATCTGGATGACTGGTTGATTCAGGGGAAGTCCCTCAAAGAGAGCCAGCGTTCCATAGAAATTGTGGTCTGTTCTTTACAGGAGCTGGAGTGGGTGGTGAATTTCGCCAAGAGCTAGCAACAGCCATCGCAGACCCTAGCCTGGTTTGACACATGGTCTATCTCCCAGAGAGCTGAATCACGAAGCTGCAGGCCTAGGTGTGGGGCCTTTGCAGGGTCTTGCGTCCCCAGATGTGGGACTATCTGCAGGTTATGGGCTCCATGGCAGCCTCTCTGGAGCTAGTGCCTTGGGCTTGGCTGCACATGAGGGCCCTGCAGGCACATTTATTTTCCCGCTAGTCTCCTCTGGAACAACCCATGGAAGTCCTTCTCCTTCTGTCCTGCTGCAGTGGTGGCTCAACCTGGTGAACCTGGGGGTAGGGATGCCCCTGGAGGCTTCGGATTGGGTGGTGGTCGCCACGGATGCAAGCCTGTCCAGCTGGGTTGGCCACTGTTTGTTGCATGTAGCGCAGGGCCATTGATCTGCCGAAGAAAGGCAGTGGCCCATCAATCGATTGGAGACGAGGGCGCAGTGCACCTTGGCTTGGAGGCTTTTCTGCCCTTCATGCAGCAAAGAGCGGTGAGGTCCTGTCTAATAGCGCCATCATGGTGGCTTACATCAATTGTCAGGGCAGCATGAGGAGCTCGCTGGTAACAGCTGAGGCAATACTGCTTTTACAGTGGGCGGAAGTCCATCTAAGGGAGATCTCAACGGCACATGTGGCCGGAATGGCGAATGTCCAGGTGGATTAATTGAGTCGCCATAGCCTGGATCCAGGAGAATGGTCTTTCTTGGAGACGGTGTTCCAGTCGCTAGTGGGGTGATGGAGAGTGCCGGCGATGGATTTGATGACATGCCTGGGAAATGCAAAAGTCTTGCAGTTTTTCAGTCACCGTAAGTCCCCAATGCCCGAAGCCTCGACGCTTTGGTGCAGCCATGGCCTCAGGTGGAGCTGCTGTATGTTTTTACACCTTGGTCTCTATTAGGGCGGGTGTTGCAGAGCATAGAGGTGCATCGTGATCAAGTACTACTGATAGTGCCTGACTGGTCCCACCGGCCCTGATATACAAACCTGATTTGGCTCCTGGTGGAGGAGCCTGTTGTTCTGCCATCGGTGCCAGACCTTCTGACCCAGGGGCCAGTGTACATGCCGATGGTAGATCGATTCTCGCTTACGGTTGGGTCATGAAAGGGCTTGGCTAAGGTGCCATGGCTATTCCACTCAGGTGATTGACATCCTCTTGTAGGCTCATTGGCATTCTACTTCCTTGGCCTTTGTGCATGTTTGGCGGATATTTGAAGCCTGGTGTGAGGGAAAACAGGGTTTGTCCCTTGGTGGCACCTATGCTTGCCATTTTGGCTTTTTTGCAGGCCGGAATCGAGAAGGACCTGGCTTGTCATGAGTCCAGGTAGCAGCCTTGTCTTGCTTTCATGGTTGGGTGCAGGGAGTTTCTTTGGCATCTCACTTGGACATGGTCCACTTTTTATGGGCGTTCAAGCACCTTTGGCCCCTGTGCTGGCCAGTGGTGCCTTCTTGGGATCTCAACTTAGTGCTGTCTGCCTATATGGTCCTCCCTTCGAGCCTTTGTGAGGTTCCTCGATAAAAGATCTGACCTTGAAGGCTGTCTCTCTGGTGGCAGTTTGTTCTGCCCGTCAGGTCTCGGAGCTGCAGGCTCTCTCATGCAGGGAGCCCTATTTAAGGTTTTCCAAAGAAAAAGTGGTCTTACAGACAGTTCCTTCATTTCTGCCCATGCTGCTTACACAAGTTGGATGTTTGTTGGGCCTTGAAAAGGAACCTGGCGATGAATCAGCCGTCCCAATGCTCGGAGAGGCTTTTCATCCTCCTCGATGGACCCCAGAATGGAGAGGTGGCCTCTAAGGCCTCAATTGCCTGTTGGATCCAGGAAGCTTATCTGTTGAAGGGATGGCAGGCACTGTGGGCCTAGGTGCCTATTCAGCGAGAGCTCAGCAATGTTTCCGCTAAGCTGCGCTGGGTCCGCCGCCAACATTCCTGCCGGCGGGGGGAGGTGCAGAGCGATCGATCGCTCTGCACCTCCCCTCACTGGCGGGAATGCTGGCGGAGGACCCGGCGCAGATTAAAGAGAACATTGCAAGGGTGCTGCGGCATGTGTTAGACCCTACACACGCCGCAGCACCCTCGCAATGTTCTCTTTAATCTGCGCCAGGTCCTCTGCTGGCATTCCCACTGGTGGGGGGAGGGGCAGAGCAATCGATCGCTCTGCACCTCCCCCCGCCGGCAGGAATGTTGGCAGCGGACCCAGTGCAGCTTAGCGGGAACATTGGAGCTCAGGCTTCTTCCTGGACCGAAGTGGATGGGTTCCTCCTCTGGACATCTGTCGGGTGACCACCTGGTCATTGCTTCATTCCTTTGTGCAGCACTATCCTCTGGATGTGCAGGAAAGGCAGGATTCCCGGTTTGGGGAGAGGGTGTTGAGACCCCGTCTTTCGGCTCCCACCCTGCATTAGTACTGCTTTGCTACATCCCACTTGTTTGGACTGGACTGGAGGGATGGCTTGGAAGGTGAAACTAGATCTTGCCTGTTAATTTTCTTTCCTGTAGTCCCTCCAGTCCAGTCCAAGACCCTCCCTGGAAGATTTCAATCTGTTGATGGAGTCAGGCATGCTTTTGCTCAAGATTTTCGGTAGGAGCAGGCTTGCGGTTATGTCAGGTCCGTAACTTCAGGTTCCCGTGTTATTAGGTTGGTGCTTGTTTTTCATGAAGCTGTTTTTCTGTAAGAAAAAACAAAACAAAAGAAAAGGGATTCAGAGTGTAGAATTTAAGGTGGACAAAATCAAGACACCGGCTTGGTGGTCATGCGCCATCACAGGGCCCCTTTTGGGGAGATCATGCCTGGCGGAGGTGGGAGTCTTGGAGGCTCTGTTTCATGTCTCTGCTTGGTGAGTGTCAAAATACTGGCTCAGGTCAGTGGGCACAGGCTACTTGTACTAATCTGAGAGCTTGTGTTTCTCAGTCTCCACCTGGTGGTTGGTGAGCATAATCCACTTGACTGGACTGGAGGAACTACAGGAAAGAAAATTAGCAGGTAAGGTCTGCTTTCACCTTGCATACTAGTAGTACCATCATATCCAGGGTTTTTTTTGTTGATGTTATTGAGCTTTTCCATCATTGACTTCCAACATGCATTGCATGAAGTCCATGTGTACAGTCGTCGCTTGAGTTGCTGGAAGAGGGTGTTTGAGATGACTAGATTGTTGGTCTTGCATAATTTTATCAGTTTTTCTTCAGCTTTGTTTCTCTTGCCAAACCCATATTTTCCAACTACTTTACCTTTTTTGTTCCCAACTTCTGCTTTCCAGTTGCCCATGACTATCAGTATATCATGTTTGCATGTTCTGTTAATTTCAACTTGTACTTGGTGATAGAACTGATCACCTTCTTCCTCTTTTGCAGCTGTTGTTGGCATATATACCTGAATAATAGTTGTGTTGATGGGCATTTCTCATAGATGAATAGAAATTAATCTGTCACTAATGAATTGTATTTCATCATAAGTTTCTTCTTGATTAAAAATACAACACTATTTCTTTTTTGTCTTTCATTTCCAGTATTATATACCAGGTGATATCAGATTCAAAGTGCACGATATCCAACAGACTGAGTTGTACACATTCCATTTCATTCTTGTCCACCTCTAGCTTTCCTTGGTTCTTGTTTTGAATATTCCATGTCCCAATACTGTGTGTAAGACATCTTTGTAGTTTCTGAAATGCGCAGCTGTATCAACAGTCAGACATCCCAAGGGCTTTGATCGAAAATGCAATGTATGTCGTCAAGTCGGTGCTGACTCCTGGCAACTCAGCCTCTCGGTTAAGAACATAAGAACAAAAGAAATGCCATACTGGGTCAGACCAAGGTCCATCACAGAGGTAGAGGTGTAGCCTAGTGGTTAGAGCAGCAGCATAGGAGTCACTGAGACAAGAGTTTGAATCTCACTGGCATCCCTTATGGCCTTGGGAAGTCATTTACCCTTCCATTGCTTCAGGTATAAACTTAGATTGTAAGCCCTCTGGATGCAAAGAATGTACTTGAATGTAACTCATCTGAAACTACTATTGGAAAGGTGTGAGCTAAATGCAAATCTTCAAAGGAATTTATGTGGCTGGTGGTGGTGCCAGCTGCATAAGTGCTTTGTCTTAAGGACTAGCTTAGTGGTCAGAGCAACGATCTACTGTCCAGGAGATCTGTGTTTGATTCCCACTGACATTCCTTGTGGCCTTGGGCAAGTCACTTAACCCTCCATTCCTTATTGTCCCTCCAGTCTAGTCCCACACCTCAGGGTTGAGCACCTCTTCCAGCAGTATGGAGACTGAGCATGTCACAACTTTGATGACATCAGGATACTTAGGCAGCTGGCACCACCCCCAGCCTTCCAGTAAGCTCAGTCTCCAAGCAGCTGGAGCAGGTGAATCCTTAGGTGCGGACTCACTGAAGGGACAACTGAGAAGGATTAGTTTTAGTATTGCTTCTAAATTACTTTAGATTACTTTAAATTTACTTTACTGAGTTGTTAGGGCTCCTCTGAGCAGCCGTAACGTTAAAAAAAAAAATCGGAGTTTTTTTCCTTCATTTGGAAACAGTAAGAACAAGCAGCTGATCTTTGTTGGAGGCCTGACTCTTAGTGCCGAGGAGTTGCCGGCCGGTAAGTCTTAGGCTCTATTCCGTTCGATTTTTTCTCCAGAATTTGTCTTGCTGTTTCATAAGGTGTTTTGCTTAAAGCAGCAAAGTAAACCTAAAGACCTTAAAGCTAAGAAGAGAGGGGCTCCGGTGGAGGTTCTGGATGCGGAGCCGGACCCGTTGTTGTCTGGGGCTAAGAAACGTCGGGAAACTGAGTTAGCTGAGGAGGCTGGTTCTGTTTTCTCAGAGGGGGAACATGTCCTGGCAATAGTCCAGGAGGATCTCGAAGAGGGAGAGATCCTGCAGGAAGATGAGTCCCGGATTATTAGGGTGTTCCGGAAAGAAGAACTGGCGGGGCTCATTGCTGAATCGCTCAAGACACTCAACATGCCCCTAGCGGGAGCTGTTGAGGAGGAGACACTAGAAGATCTGTTACTCTAGGCGGTGTGTAGACCACAGAAGGTTTTTCCTCTGCACAGGGTCATTAAGCAGATGATCCTGGAGGAGTGGGAACTCCCTGAGATTGGGCTCAGAGGGTCACGCATCATGTCCTGCCTGTATCCATTAACGGAGTTGGAAAGAGAGATGTTTAAGTATCCCAGAATTGATGCCGCGGTCTCGGCAGTAACCAAGAAGACCACGATTCCAGTTGAGGGCAGTGCGGCCCTCAAGGATGTTCAGGATAGGAAGCTGGATGGGTTGTTGAAACAAGCCTTTGATGTGAGCGCTCTATCGCTGCAGGCCTCCGCTTGCGGGGCGCGCAGGGTGCTTGTGGCGCGAGCATGCTTGTGCTGGGCGCAAGGCCTCCCGAGATCGATTATTCGAGTATTCTTGGGCAATGCTGCCACAGTAGCGTACATAAATCGTCAAGGCGGCATGGGCAGTGCCAGATTGGAGACTGAAGTGGAACTCCTGATGTCTTGGGCGGAGGCTCACCTACAGGCGATCTCAGCAGCGCACGTGGCGGGCACAGAGAACATTGCGGCCGATTATCTCAGTTGAGTGAGGTTAGATCCCGCAGAATGGCAACTGAATCAGGAGGTGTTCGAGCAGATCGTGTACCGGTGAGGGGAACCAGTCATGGATCTGATAGCGACCTTCGCATCAGCCAAGGCCAGTCAGTTTTACAGTTGTCGGAGGGAAAGAATGTCCGAGGGACTGGACGTGCTGGTTCAGGGATGGCCGGCTCAAGGTCTCCTCTATGTCTTTCCTCCATGGGCGCTCATAGGTTGAATAGTACAGCGAGTGGAAGCGCACTGGAGATTGGTTGTGTTCATTGCACCGGATTGTCCGCGGCGACCATGGTATGCTGATCTAGTTCGGCTGAGGGCGGCTGAGCCATGGAGACTCCCCGACAGGCCGGATCTGTTGGTGCAGGGCCCAGTAGTGATGCTGCAGGTGGGATCGGTTCTCGCTTACGGCATGGCTCTTGAGAGGGCGAGGTTAAGAAAGCGAGGCTATTCCGCTCAAGTAATTTCCATTCTCCTTAGGGCCCGGAAGAGATCCACCTCCCTGGCGAATATTCGGGTGTGGAGAATTTTTGAGAGCTGGTGCGCACAGAAAGGATGCAGACCTTTGGCTGCGTCGGTTCCTGAAATGTTGGATTTTTTGCACGTGGGTCTCAAAAGGTTTGGCTTGGGGCTCGCTGAGAGTGCAGGTAGCAGCATTAGCGTGTTATCAAGGAAGGATCCAAAGGGTTTTCTTGGGAACGCAGCCGGAGGTAGTTCATTTTCTGAGAGCTGTTAAGCAAATCTGTCCGCCAAGACAGTCCTTGGTTCCGTCTTGGGACCTGAACCTAGTGCTTTCAGCGTTGTCGTGAGAGCCTTTCGAGCCGTTATCGTCTTGTACTCTAAAAGATTTGACCTTGAAGACGTTTTTTTCTGGTGGCAATTTCTTCGGCCAGAAGAATTTCAGAGCTTCAGGCATTGTCGTGTAAGGAGCCTTATCTTGTTTTTTCTAAAGAGAAGGTGGTATTGCGGACAGTGCCCTCTTTCTTGCTGAAGGTCTTGTCTACGTTTCATTTGAATCAGCCAGTGGTTTTGCCAGTCTTATCTGGTTTGATGGGGGATTTACAGGATCCAAAGCTGCGTCTTCTCGATCTCCGAAGGACTCTAAGACCGTTATTTGCACAGGACTATTTCCTTTCGAAAGTCGGATCGTTTGTTCATTCTTTTCGGAGGTCCGCGCAAAGGAGAGGCGGCGGCTAAGTACTCCATTTCCAGATGGGTAAAGGAAGCGATTGTCTCAGCTTATCTGTTGAAGGGCAAACAGGTCCCGCAGGGATTGTGGGTGCACTCCACCAGAGCGCAAGCTGCCTCTTGGGTGGAATGGAGTTCGGTTTCACCAGAGGAGATTTGTCTGGCGGCCACCTGGTCATCGTTGCATACCTTTGTAAAACGCTATCAGTTGGATGTACAAGTGAAGGACAATGCGAAGTTCAGTTCAGCAGTGATTCAGGCCGGGCTCGCAGGTCCCTCCCATGTTTAAAGAGCTTTGTTATATCCCTGAGGTGCGGGACTGGAATGGAGGGACGATAAGGAAGGTGAAATTAGACCTTACCCGCTAATTAGCTTTCCTTGAGGAACTCCAGTCCAATCCCGGAACTCTCCCTTCTATAGTTCTGTGTGCTTAGGTGATCACGGGCCGAAAGAAGTTTTAACTAGGATGTGTTGGCCGGGGTATGAAGAGATCATTGGGGTTTTTCTTCGATGACATGTTATAGTTGGCTTTCTAAGTAAGTTCTTTTTCACTGTTTAAAAAAAAAAGGAGAAAAATAGGGATTATTATAACAGGTAGTCTCTCTGGGGTGGTTGGTTTTTCCATCTGCGGATGGCCCGAACAGAGTACTGTCTGGGGAAAGTGGAGTTCCTGGATAGTTCCTTATAGAATTGTTATTTTTATTACCTTATTAACTACTTATTTGTTGCTCCTGTGAGTCTCCTTTGTCAACAGGTTACTGGAAGGCTGGGGGTGGTGCCAGCTGCCTATATCCTGATGTCATCAAAGTTGTGACATGCTCAGTCTCCATGCTGCTGGAAGAGGTGCTCAATCCTGAGGTGTGGGACTGGACTGGAGTTCCTCAAGGAAAGCTAATTCCTGTTCGGTAATCCAGTTTAGTCCTCCAACATCGGGTAGTGCCCCTCCTCCTGCAGCCGGGAGACTGGACCAATCAAATCTTCTGTAGTATATATGCAGCAGGAGCTCCCAGAAGTCCCCAGTGTGTCCAGTCTCCCTGCAGCTGGAGGACTTCTGTGCCCTTGCTGGGCACGCTAAGTGACATTTGAAGGAGCAACACTAGTTAGTTAGTTCTTTTGGGGTTTATTTCTGGTCCTTTATATTCTATTTCTTTTGCTAGGTAGCTGTATCTTTAAAAAAGAAAAAGACACAGGAGACTTTCTGGGGAAAGCCAGACCTGCCTTGGGCTCCTGCCTTTCTGCCTGGGAATCTCTGAAGCCTGGGTTGAGCTCTCCCCAAGGCTGTTCGGGGAAGAGCCATACCGGCTGCAACATTGCCTGTCACTTGGAGAAGTGGGCTGAGTTCCTTGCTGTTCCCAGAGCTGGTAGGAATTTTCCTTGTTTTAAGCTCTCTGTTCTTTGCTTGGGCAGAGGCTCTGTCGGCTCCCCTGGCTTCCAAATTGCACTTTTTCCTGCTTTTTTTCGCTTGCCCTGTATTAGAGGGTCGTTTTCTTTCTTTTCCATATTATTTGGGTACCTTTGTATTTTCGTGCCGTTTTTTACCGCGGGTGAAAAAGTGTGGCGGCCATTTTGGATTTCTAAAGTGTGCTTTTTAAGGGCACTTTTTAACACTTGCGCACGGGTTCCCCTGGTGTTTTTGGGGTTTCTTTTGCTGGCGATTTTGCTCAGGGCACCCCTAGGATTCTGGGGAGTATTTTGTTTACTGTAAAAAAAAAAAAAAAAAAAAAAAAGGTTTTAAATTTAATACTGTGCTGAATTGAATAAGGTTAGTCCCCTTGGTGTGGGCTTCCCTGTTCCTGTTGCCTTATTTTTCCCTGAGAGCAGGTGGCCTGGGCATGGCTGCCAAACCTCAGTGTGTAATTTGTGGCTCCCGCAGAGGTACAATGACTGACTCTGGAATCTGTAAGAGCTGTGCTGCAGTTTCTTCAGAACTGGAGCTGCCTATTGAAATTAAGGAACAGCATGTGCCCGGGGACCCTTCCCTTTCGGGGGACAGTGTCCCTTCACCGAGCATCCTTCCTTCTGGTCTGGGCCCGGCGTCTAATACGTCGGTCCCTGAGCTCCAGCAGGCGGCTATGGTAGCGTCGCCTATAGACTTTTCCCCGGATTTTGTTCTTCTCATGCATCAGGCCTTCCGCTTAAGCCGGTCTGGTCATTTGCCGGAGGCTTGGCCCGCCTCTCTCCCCCCAGCATCCACGGGGGGGGTTCAGCGGTCTTCCCAACCCGCGGTCAAGCGGCCCAGGTTGGGGGACCAGGATCAGGGCGCCCTTTGCCTCCCGGATTCCGAGACTGAGGGGGATCCGGATATTGAGGCGGAGGAGTTAGAAGACGGAGAGCTTCCAGAACTGGAAGATCAGGCTCGCATCATTCGGGTGTTTCGAAGGGACGAGCTGGTACCTTTGGTCACGGAGTCTCTCCAAGCACTTAACCTCTCTGCGGTGCGGCCGCTGGAGGAGGAGGGTCTCGAGGATCCTCTCATTCAGGCGGTCAGGGATGCCCAGGTAGTTTTGCCCGTGCACCGAGTAGTTGAGCAGATGATCCATGCGGAATGGGAGCAACCGGAATCCGCTTTGAAAGGGATTCGGACCATGAATCGTCTTTACCCCCTTGCAGACAAGGACAGGGACTTGTTTAAGTCTCCACGGGTGGATGCTGCCGTTTCGGCAGTGACTAAGAAAACCACCATCCCGGTTGAAGGGGCCGCGGCCCTGAGGGATGTTCAGGACAAAAAGGTTGATAATTTGTTGAAGCAAGCCTTCGAGACCAACGCCTTATCGTTACAAGCTTCTATTTGTGGGGCGTGGGTAGCTCGAGCTTGTTTGCGATGGTCGCAGCACCTGCGCTCGGGGTCCGGTATGGACCAACAGGGGCTGTTGGACGTTGCCCGCGTGGAGTCGGGATCGGCCTACTTGGCGGATCTGTGTTATGATTTAATACGCTCCCTAGCTAATAGCATGGCCTCCATGTAGCGGCACGACGGTCCATCTGGTTGCACAATTGGGCGGCCGACGGTTCTTCCAAGTCTCGCCTCAGTAAACTACCCTTTAAGGGCAGGTTGTTATTTGGTGAGGCTCTGGATAAGTTGGTGAAGGATCTCGGTGAGTCTAAGGGTGGTCGGCTTCCAGAGGATAAGCCTAAGCTTAATAGGTCGTCCACCTCAGCGCGCGGCCAGTTTCGGGATGTGCGCAGATTTCGTTCTTCCCGGCTGTGGACTTCGCAGCGCGGTCGTTTTGGAACCCGTCATCAAGGGTTTCGTGGTTTCAGAGGAGCGGGAAGGGGCTTCTCCGGAGCCGCCTCTTCCTCGGCCTCTTCCTTTAATCGCAAGCCACAATGAAACGAGGCGGGCTCTAGAGGAAGACCCGGTCATCGGGGGTCGTTTGCGCGACTTTCTTCCTTCTTGGGCCCAAATTACGTCAGATCGGTGGGTGCTGCAGATTATAGAAGAAGGTTATGCCCTAGAGTTTGCGCACCCACTTCCGGATTCGTTTGTTCTGTCTCCCAGCAAGGGAGCTCAAAAGGCGCGGGACATCCGCGTGACCCTGGATCGGCTTCTCTCTCTGGGGGCCGTGGTTCCGGTCCCGCCCTTGGAAAGAGGCGCAGGTCGCTACTCCATCTATTTTGTGGTTCCCAAAAAGGGCGGTTCCCTTCGTCCGATCTTGGATCTCAAAGGCGTGAATCGCGCTCTCAGAGTACCGCACTTTCGCATGGAGACCCTGCGGTCAGTCATCGTAGCGGTGCGTCAAGGGGAATTTTTGACATCCCTCGATCTTACAGAGGCCTATTTACACATTCCCATCCGGCCCTCCCATCAACGGTTTCTCCGCTTTGCGCTCCCGTGGGGCCATTTTCAATTCCGGGCCATGCCATTCGGACTCGCCACGGCTCCCCGCACCTTCACAAAGGTAATGGTTGTAGTCGCGGCGGCGTTGCGCAAGGAGGGCATCCTGGTCCATCCATATCTCGACGACTGGTTGATTCGAGCGAAGTCCAGTCGGGAGTGTGTGCAAGTCACGAGCAGGGTGGTGGATCTCCTTCGGTCCCTCGGATGGGTGGTGAACGAATGCAAGAGTTGTCTGTCTCCGTCACAGGATCTCGAGTATCTGGGAGTCCGCTTCGACACAGCAAGGGGCTTGGTGTGCCTTCCGGAGCGACGCGTGCTGGCGTTGCGGGCTCTGGTCCGTCTCTTCCGGGGGATGCCAGCTCCGTCGGCGTGGTGGTACCTGCGGCTCCTCGGCACGATGGCGGCGACCTTGGAGGTGGTGCCTTGGGCGCGCTTCCACATGCGTCCGCTGCAGAGTGCTCTTCTGCGACGTTGGTCCAACCAGTTCGACTCGCTGAACAAGAGATTGCCTTGCCCAAAGACGGTTCGCCGATCCCTCCGGTGGTGGCTCTCCGCCGAGAACCTGTCGCGAGGGATTCCCTTGGAGCCTCCTCTGTGGGTTCCGTTCACGACGGATGCGAGCTTAACCGGCTGGGGGGCTCACTGCGAGTCCCGCTTTGCTCAGGGGGAATGGTCTCCCCTGGAGGCCTCTTGGTCGATCAACCGTCTCGAATTGCGGGCAGTCCGGCTAGCCCTGGTGGACCTGGAGAACCTGGTTCTCGGACGGCCGGTGAGAGTCCTGTCGGACAATGCGTCCACTGTAGCTTACATCAATCGCCAAGGGGGTACCGGCAGCGTGGCCCTGGAGGCAGAAGCGGCGGCCTTGTTCAACTGGGTGCAAACTCGCCTTCCAGCAATCTCGGCGGCTCACATTGCGGGCGTAGACAATGTCCAGGCCGATTTTCTCAGCAGAGTGCGGGTGGACCCCGGAGAATGGGAGCTAAACCCACAGGTTTACGCACAAATCGTCCGGCGGTGGGGTCCACCCATCATGGATCTCATGGCGACCTTTCAATCAGCCAAGACAGGGCGCTTCTTCAGCAGGCGAAGGGAGCGCATGTCCGAGGGGCTCGACGCTCTCATTCAGCCGTGGCCAACGTCCGGTCTTCTTTATGTCTTTCCTCCGTGGGCTCTGATCGGCCGGGTCGTACAACGTATCGAGAGCCACTGGGGTCGCGTGTTACTGGTGGCCCCGGATTGGCCCCGGAGGCCCTGGTATGCCGATCTGGTCCGGTTGAGCGACGGCGTTCCTTGGCTCCTGCCCGCTCTACCGGATCTTCTTCTTCAGGGTCCCTTGCGGATGCCCCAAGTGGATCGATTCTCGCTTACGGTTTGGCCATTGAGAGGGCTCGGCTGAAAAGGAAGGGCTACTCCCCCGCGGTGATTTCTACCCTTCTGCGGGCGAGGAAAACGTCCACTTCTCTTACTTACGTTCGGATTTGGAGGATTTTTGAAGACTGGTGCTCCCGGCGGGGAGTCCGGGCGGCGACGGTTTCAGTGCCCGTCGTTTTAAGTTTTCTTCAGGATGGTTTCGATAAGGGCCTTGCGGCTAGTTCCCTAAAAGTCCAGCTGGCGGCTATCTCGTGTTACCGCGGCAAGGTTTTGGGTCGTCTGCTCGGGGCTCATCCGGATGTACGCTGATTCCTTACGGCTGTTTTTCATTTGCGGCCCTCCCGCAGAGTTTTCGTTCCTCCTTGGGACTTGAATTTAGTTCTGAGGGCCCTGGTTCGTGAACCTTTTGAGCCCCTGCGCAGGGCGTCTCTGAAAGATCTCACGCTGAAGGCGGTTTTTCTTGTAGCCATCTGTTCGGCACGGCGCATTTCAGATCTGCATGCATTGTCCTGTCGAGAGCCTTTCTTGTCTTTTTTCCGCGGATCGGATCGTTCTCCGTCCGGTTCCTTCCTTTCTGCCAAAGGTGGTGTCTCCCTTTCACATGAATCAGGCAGTGTTTCTTCCAGTGCTTTCTTCGCAATCTGTCGGGTCAACGGACAAAGGTCTTCTCCGGCTCGATGTGGGTCGTACGCTCCATCGTTATTTAAAGGTTACCGAGTCTTTTCGGAAATCTGACCGGCTTTTCGTGCTCTTCGGGGGTGCGCGTAAAGGGGAAGCGGCGGCTAAAGCCTCCATTGCTAGATGGCTCAAAGAGGCGATCGCGTCCGCGTATCTGTTGCAACAGCGGTCTGTTCCGGAGGGTCTGAGGGCTCATTCTACTAGGGCTCAGGCGACCTCTTGGGCGGAGTATAGCCTGGTTCCGCCGGCAGATATCTGTAGGGCGGCCACTTGGTCGTCTCTGCATGCTTTCAGTAGACACTATCGCTTAGATGTGTCAGCGGCTCGGGATTCCTGTTTTGGTTCGGCGGTTCTGCGCGCCGGATGGCAAGGTCCCGCCCGGTCTTAACTGCTCTGTTACATCCCAATGTTGGAGGACTAAACTGGATTACCGAACAGGAAATGGAAATTACACTAACCTGGTAATTGTAGTTCCTGGAGGGTCCAGTTTAGTCCTCCTTCCCTCCCGACTATCTGCTAATGTGGTGCGGCGCGCCTTTCCGAACGGTTGATATTAAGACGGTTCCTCTTGCCGTTCGGTCCCTCTGTGGCAGCCGCGTTTTTTGCAGAGGCTCTTCCCTGTCTCGGGGGTTCAGGCAGCTCCTGAACTTCTGGTGGGGAGCGGTGTTTTGATTCCTGAGGCGTCGGTGCCGGCGCAATGCAGTGTTCTGACTTCCTCGTTTGGGGAGGGGGTTGGATATTCCTTGGGGGGGAACAAATTGTTCTTTAATTAGGTCATTTTGTATATTAATCTAATGTGTTGCTTCGTTAAGTATGCTTTGTTACTAGTACACTGGGGACTTCTGGGAGCTCCTGCTGCATATATACTACAGAAGATTTGATTGGTCCAGTCTCCCGGCTGCAGGAGGAGGGGCACTACCCGATGTTGGAGGACTAAACTGGACCCTCCAGGAACTACAATTACCAGGTTAGTGTAATTTCCATTTAGCAGGTAAGGTCTAATTTCACCTTGCCTCGGAAGAAAAGACCTGGCAATCTTCTTCTAGTCATACTTTGCCAAGAAAACCCAGGGGTTGCTGGATCACTAGGAATCAGCATTGATTTGAAGGCACAAAATATATTTATGTTTCTATAAAAAAGGGACTATAGTATTTGATATGGAAGGGCAGACTGGATAGGTCATATGGTATTTTTCTGCTGACATGTTTCTAAATCCAGTATCCTGTTTCCAACAGTGGCTAATCCAGGTCACAAGTACCTGACAGGTTCCCAAAAAGGTACATAGGTTCCACAGGGCTTGTCCTGGGGTAAACAGAGGATTTCCCAGGTCACTTTAATAATGGTTTATGGACCTTTCCTCCAAGAACTTGTCCAAACCTTTTTTAAAGCCAGTTACACTAACAGCTTTTACTACATCTTCTGGTAACGAATTCCAGAGCTTGATTATGGATTTTCATGTTGATGTGTGACCAGAGATCCATCCACATGATGAATGCTGGATTTACTCTGAAGCATCTTCAGCTCTTCCCTAATAGCTCATTGAGTGATCTTCCAGCACTATATCTCAATTTGTTTTGTTGTGACTATCCATTGGGTTTTTCTAAAGGATAGATCCATTACTAATCAGACAGCCAAGGGAGTCTCTACCATATGCTTCAGAGAGTGAGCAACATGGAATCGAGTTTTCTATTGGGATCTTCAGGTCACCTAAGAAGTATTCAGAACTGACCACTAGTGGAAATAGGATGCCAGTCTTGATGAATTCTTGTTTCACCCTGCATGTACCTCTTATGTTCTTATCTGGGGATTTTTTTCCTTATTTCATATCCCCACCATGCTTGCGTATTCCAATCATTGCATTGATAATCCTCAACTGGGTGCCATCCACCAGCGCTCGTTTCAAAATATGGTCATGTATCCTAAATATGTATCCTAAATCTGGCTATTAGGTGGTGGTTTTGGCCAATGACTGGGATTCCCCCGCTTCCCTCAGCAGTTGTGAATACTGCTTCTACAGCATCCTTAGCTTTGATTGACCAAGGAGTATTAGACCTGACCTGGGAATCCATTTCATTTCATTACTTTTATATGCCACATATCACAATTACATCTGTGTGGTTCACAAACACTTTAAAACAGTACATGAATCAAATAATGCATGTAGAGGGATATGAAGTACTCTAATTTCCGAATGCTTTAAACTAATTCTAGAGCTCTCTTGACTCTGCCTTTCCTTTTAAAAGTAAAACAGTCATTAATAAGGAACAGGGCAATGTCCTATGTGGGTCCATTCCACTGGAATAAGTAACTGGTTATCTTACGTGCAAATCAGAACAAGTTTTCATTTTGAAGGGCATTACAAGCATACTTGTTCCAGCAATTCTTTGGTGAAGATGCATTGTACAGTATGGGAATTGGATTTAATTATATTTCTCTGTAACATAGTAACATAAAATATGACGGCAAATAAAGACCAGCATGGTCCATCTAGTCTGCCTTGCCTTACACCTCTGTCATTTACGATTGTGAGTGGGCAAGGTGCAGATGTCCAAGACATCAAAAAGGTTAGATAGAATTTGTCACATTCCTCCTCGCTTCTCACCACCACCAAAATATTGTCTATTAGACAACTTTATGGTGGTGGTGAGAATCGAGGAGGAATGTGACACATTCAATCTACCCTTTTGATGTCTACGACATCTGTACCTTGCCCACTCGCAATCTTAACCGACAGAGGTGTAAGGCAGGGGTCTCCAAATCCAGCCCTGGAGGGCCACAAACCAGTCAGGTTGGCAGGATATCTCTAATGCAGATTCTCATGCAGATTCATTAGGGATATCCTGAAATCCTGCAGGGTTGTGGACCTCCAGAACTGGATTTGAGTAGCTCTGTTCTAGGCAGTGGTCATGGGGTTCGATTCCTCGTTGTTCCTTCCTGTCCATGTCTGATGTTTTGCATGCCTGTGACAGTCATATCTTTGCAGATCCGTGCTGCCAGCCCATAATACCCTCACCACAGTCGCCATCACTCCTTATACGGCGTTATAAGGCACCTTACTAGGCACAGTACAAGGCACGTTATAAGGCACGTGCCTTGTACTGTGCCTACTAAGGTGCCTTATAACGTGCCTTGTAACGTGCCTTATAACGCGCGTTAGCCTAAGGCACCTTGTAACGCGCGTTAACTGACACAGCTTGCCATAATGATGCACCACCCATTCCCTTATATGGGAATCCAGGGAACCTAACGCAGGGAACATTACCGCAGTTTAGTAAACATACCCCTTAGAGTATCCTTCAACATTTGAGTTCCCTATATGAATGTGTAATGCTGACTTCCATTCTATGCATTTTGCAATCAGCGCATGGGTTTTAACATGTTACTGGTTTTGCTTTAATAAGTATAACGCTCCATTGTAACATATTGCTATATTACCGCTTGTGCTAGGGGAGAAATATAATATTTACATGCTCGTTCAGTCGGAGCCTTACTTTATTTTCACTTTTGCCTGTTTGGATTGTTTGTTGGTTATCTAGTATCTAATTCGGTCTGGGAACAATTGAAGTGGGAACTCTTAATGGTGCCTTGCTGGCAATCCGTGCCCTTGGAAGGAAACTGTCATCAAAGTGGCATGGCTAAGTTTACTGCAAAAAAAAAAAAAAAGACAGATGGCAAGTCACTGCTTATTTGGCGGGCAGAATTTGATCTATCAAAGCAAGTCTGCTTGGTTCCAGAAGCAATGTTTCTAGAAAAGTTCAAGAAGGCACAAAAGGAGCGCTGTATTCTGTTTGGAAAGCACTATTATCTAGTTGATCGGGACTGTGGAAACATTTCTAAGGACCTCCTGGCAGTCTCCTATTTCGTTTCGGTTAATTGGGATTAGATTTTATTTTATTTACTGTAGCAGCTGTGGACCTTAGCCTCTGCAGATGCTCTGTACAGAAGATCCGGGTTCATTCCTGGCATCAGAGGGGTGTTCAGGGAGTGTTACCAACTCTTCTCATCATTCCGCTCAGGCCGCAGGGCATGGTGTGGCATGGTATCGAGGGGTATGCTTCCCACTTAATCCTTGCTCCTTCCTGGTGCCTCATGACTTAAGGCTTATCCAGGACGCAGTGGCCTTAGGTAGGCAGATGGAGAAAGGCCTAATCAGTTGAATCGCGGTTGTTGCCGCACAGGTTTCAGGTTGTTGGGTAAATGATCCAAGTCAAATGATCAAAACGCAGCGTCCGCAGGGGCCACTCAAAAAAAAAAAGCCACAATGAAAGAATGCGGGTCCCGGCAGAAAGCCAACCCATAGGAGAGTGGCTTCAGGGTTTCCCTCTGCCTGAACCCAGATAATGTCTGACCAGTGGGTCTTGGAGATCATTTGTGAAGGTTATTAACTAGATTTGGCAAGATCAGTGCGGGTCGCATTTGGGATGTCACCCTGTTAAGGTGAAGTAATCCCCCTAGTGGTTCGCCGTACTCTGCAGCAGTTTTTTGCAGTTGGAAGCTGTTGTGCCGGTCCCGGTGGCGGACTATGGCGTGGGATGATATTCCATTTATTTTGTGGTGCCAAAGAAGAACGGATTGCTACGCCCTTTCCTGGATCTCAAGGGGTAAATCGCTGTCTAAGAGTGCTGCTGTTCAGAATGGAAACGTTAAGGTCGATAATTGTGGCACTACGCCAGGGAGAGTATCTGACTTCTCTTGATCGCACGGAGGCCTGTCTTCACATATCGGTCAGAGCATCTCATCATCAGTTTTTACGGTTCACTTTCCTTTGGGGGCGTTATCAGTTCCAAGCCCTGCCCTGTGGGCTCGCAGCAGCGCTGCGGATTTTCACCAAGATCAGGGAGGTGGCAGCAGCGGCTCTGCGAAAGGAAGGAGTTTTGGTTCTTCCTTACCTCGACGATTGGTTGATTCGGGCGAAGTCCAAAGCAGAGAGCGTACGGGCTACAGACATGGTAGTAAAGTTTCTACAGAGCCTCTGCTGGGTGGTCAATCCGGCCAAGAGCCGTCTGGTTCTGGCTTAGGAGTTTGAGTATCAACGTTCTTTCTTTACTCTAAGACAACTTCGTGCTGTACGTCCTTTTCTCACCCCCTCCTCTATGGCCACTCTCATTATTTCTCTTGTTATGTCTCGTCTCAACTATTGTAATGTTTGTCTTGCCGGGCTTCCCCAATCCCAAATTTCTCGCCTTCAACAGGTTCAAAATACTGCCGTCCGTGTTCTCTCCCATGCTTCACGTTTCGATCACATCACTCCCTTGTTAATACATTTTCACTGGCTTCCTGTTATCTTTCGTGTTCAGTTTAAAGTCCATCAGGAACAAGCAGGAATGAGTCTTCACATATGGGTACGTCGGTACCGACGGAGTCTGCGCGGGAACGCTTCCCAGCATCCAATCAGAAAGCTTTTGGAAGGTGAATAGTGGTGTACCCCAGGGATCTGTGCTGGGTCCGCTGCTTTTTGACATATTCATAAATGACCTGGAAAGTGGAATAACGAGTGAGGTTATCAAATTTGCTGATGACACAAAACTATTTAAAGTTGTTAAAACCCAGGAGGATTGTGGAAAATTGCAAGAGGATCTTGATAAATTGGAAGACTGGGCATCAAAATGGCAGATGAAATTTAATGCGGAGAAGTGCAAGGTTATGCACCTAGGGAAGAACAACCCAAACTATGGTTACACGATGCAAGGTTCCACATTAGGAACCACCACCCAAGAAAAAGATTTAGGCGTCCTTGTGGATACCATGTTAAAACCCTCGGCCCAGTGTGCAGCGGCGGCCAAGAGAGCAAATAGAATGCTAGGTATGATAAGGAAAGGAATGGAAAATAAAACAAAAGATATTATAATGCCTCTATATCGTTCCATGGTGAGACCGCACCTTGAATATTGTGTGCAATTCTGGTCGCCGTATCTTAAAAAGGATATAGCGATTTTAGAAAAGGTTCAGAGAAGAGCCACCAAAATGGTAAAGGGGATGGAAGGCTACTCCTATGAAGAAAGGCTAAAAAGGTTGGGGCTCTTTAACCTGGAAAAGAGACGGCTGAGGGGAGATATGATAGAAGTCTATAAATTAATGAACGGAGTGGAACGGGTAAACGTAGATCGATTGTTTACCTTATCAGAATATAGAAAGACTAGGGGACATGCAATGAAGCTACAGGGTAAACTATTTAAGACTAATAAAAGAAAATATTTTTTCACTCAACGTGTAATCAAACTCTGGAATTTGTTACCGGAGGATGTAGTAAAGGCTGTTAGTGTAGCTGGGTTTAAAAAAGGTTTGGACAAGTTCCTGGAGGAAAGGTCCATAAACCATTATTAAGAAGGGACCCAGGATATCACTGCTTGAACCAATACAAGCATTGTGGAACCTGTGTCCCTTGGGGAAACTGCTAGGTACGTATGACCTAGATTGGCCACTGTTGGAAACAGAATACTGGGCTTGATGGACCTTGGTCTGACCCAGTATGGCATATCTTATGTTCTTATGTTCTTATGTTCATCCTAACACGCCTGCGTGCTGCCTTCCCGCCTTCCCAACTGCCTCTCCTCAGTTTTCGTTTTTCCGCGGAGCTGGCAGGACGTCCTCCTGTCACCGCAGAAAATTCTTCTTTTATTTTTTAGTTTTCTTGTGGTCGCGGCTGCCTTTCCCCGACGCCACCGGTACCGCCGGTGTTTCTTTTTTCTTTTCTTGTAAAATGTTTCCCTTTTAGGGAATATTTTTTCTTCCTTAGTGTCTCACGGTTTCTCAGGCCTTCTAGGCCTCTCCATCTTCCTTCATGGAACCGCCAGCCACTTTCTCTAAGAAATGTACAAACTGTGGCGGTACAACTTTATTTTTAGACACTCACAATTGGTGTCTAACCTGCTTGGGTCCTGACCATTTTCCTCCGGAGCCCTCGAGCAATAGTATTGTGAGAAGAAGTTTTCAACATAGAGTTCCCCTCGACATGCGGTCCCGCTCCAACTTCGAGGCACCGACCATACCTTCTTCTACACAGCATCAGGTAACCCAAAAACAGTCTCTTAAGACTAGCCAGTCCTCGAGCGGCAGTTCTCATGCACTGCATAGAGATGCCTATGGCCTTGTCCTCGAGAGTCCACTGGCTTCAAAACCCCGGTGGGAGTCTTCAGCCTCCAAAGCCTGTGTGGGGTTTCAGGTTGTTCCTGAGGTTCACCCCTCACAGAACATACCTGAGCCATGCCCGGTGGTGGCATCCGCTTCGAGCGGTACCGATACCCCGGCATCGGCACTGGTGTTGGATGAAACATTCCTCACCAAGGATCGTCGTCTGGCATCCTCGGTACCTGCGGGGCCGGTGGATATGCTCCAGACCGACCTTCCAGTATCGGTGCCGGCACCGATGCTAGTACCGACGTCGGTACCCTCCAGACGTGCATCGATAGACTCGCTTCCTTCGACGCCGAGTCTGGAATCGATCTCCAGTCTGGAGGACTGGGTACCGACTCGCCTTGGTACCGACTCCCGTCGATACCAAAGGCTCGGTTCCAATAATTCGGATCCACAACTCTCGGTTCCTCTGATACCTTCATCCACCGGTATCCGATACGGCCTTCATCCACCAGTATCCGATACGGTACCGAAGTCGGTACCGATATCCACATTACCATTGTTGTCGGTGCCTTCCATGCTTCTCTCGTCAGGCTCGTTTCCCTCGATGCCGAGTTTGGAATCGATCCCTAGCATGGACGATATGTTACCGACTGTCGCTGGTCCTGACCTGCAGTACCAGCGACCTCCCTCTAAGGATCCCATACTGCACCATTCAGGATCTTCTATTCCTATATACTTGGATAGATCCCTCGGTGCCAACGCTAGTTCTTCATCAGATCTAGCCTATCCAAGGGAAGTTCCCTCTGGGGATCCTTCTTTTCGGACTTTCCTCCTGGATATGGCAAAATCACTTGCCATTCCTATTCCTGGACAGGATCTTGCACAAGGGAATACAGAATCCCTCTCTGTTCCTAGCAAAGCAAAGGAGAACATAATGCTTCCTTTGCATCATTCTTTGCAGGATCTCCTTCTACGAATGTGGGAAGCTCCTTTAAAGGTGCCCCCACCTTCCAGACAACTGATCTTCTATATCAGGTGCCCCCCTCTCCAGGGTTTCAAAAGACTCAACTTCCTCATCATTCCATTGTGGTAGAATCAGCAATGAGGTGAGTGAAGAGTAATAAAAAGCACTCTTCTTGTCCGCCAGGTCGTGAGTCTAAGACACTAGATGCCTTTGGACGTCAAACCTTCCAGACATCCATGCTTTCAGCAAGAATTCTCTCATATATTTTTTATATGGGTCTATCTCTCTTGAGGAGGTCACAAAGAAATTACATCTTTTGACTCCTTTTCTTCAAGAGCCCAGGAGTGCAGACTATTCCTCACTGGTTAGTCATACGCAAAATATTTCTAGGTTTCTTACTCGTGCTTCCCTAGACTCCTTTACATAGAAACATAGAAACATGATGACAGAAAAAGACCACATGGCCTATCTAGTCAGTCCTTTCATATCAACAACTACAACAGTCCACTTTTTACCTTTAGAGATCCTCTGTGTTGGTCCCATGCTTTTTTGAATTCAGTTACTGTCCTAATCTCTACCACCTCCACTGGGAGACTATTCCATGGATCCACTACTCTTTCCGTAAAGAAATATTTCCGCATATCACTCCGGAATCTATCTCTCTTCACCCTCATCCCATGTCCCCTCGTAGCAGAACTTGCTTTCAATTGAAAGAGGCTCTCTCCCTGAACATTTATGCCACGGAGGTATTTAAACATCTCAATCATATCACCTCTATCCTACCTTTCCTCTAAGGTGTACATATTAAGATCCTTAAGTCTGTCCTCATATGCTTTATAATGAAGCCCACTAATCATTTTAGTAGCCACCCTCTGCACCGACTCTATCCTGTTCACATCCTTTTGAAGGTGCAGTCTCCAGAATTGCACACTATACTCCAAATGAGGTCGCACCAAAGACTTATACAGAGGCATTATCATCTCCTTTTTTCTGCTAGCCATTCCTCTCCGTATGCACCCAAGCATCCTTCTAGCTTTTGCTGTCGCCTTTTCTACCTGTTTAGCTACTTTAAGATCATCAGACACAACCACGCCTAGGTCCCGCTCTTCTTTAGTGGACAAAAGTACTTCACCTCCTATACTGTATTGCTCCCTTGGATTGCTGCAGCCCAAATGCATGACCTTACATTTTTTAACATTAAATCCCAGCTGCCAAATTCTAGACCATTCTTCAAGCTTATCTAGATCCCTCCTCATGTTATCTACACCTTCCTGGGTGTCTACTCTATTGCAAATTTTGGTATCATCCGCAAAGAGGCAAACCTTACCCGACAGCCCTTCCGCTATATCACTAACAAAGATGTTAAAAAGAATGGGACCAAGGACAGATCCCTGGGGCACACCACTGGTAACATCATTCTCCTCAGAGTGAGCTCCATTTACTTGTACTCTTTGTCGCCTCCCACCCAACCAATTTCTAACCCAAGCAGTAACTTTAGGGTCCATCCCTAGGGTGCTCAGTTTGTTTATAAGTCGCCTGTGAGGAACAGTGTCATAGGCTTTACTGAAATCTAAATACACAACATCTAGAGCTCTCCCTCGGTCCAGCTCCCTGGTCACCCAGTCAAAGAAATCAATCAGATTTGTCTGACAAGACCTGCCTCTGGTGAATCCATGCTGCCTTGGATCCTGTAATCCTCTGGACTCCAGAAACCTCACTATTTTCTCTTTCAGCGGCATTTCCAATAATTTACTCACCACCGAAGTTAAACTAACCGGCCTGTAATTTTCAACCACATCCTTACTTCCGCTTTTGTGTAAAGGGACCACATGAGCCTCTCTCCAGTCCTTTGGCACCACTCCCGACTCCAACGAGGCATTGAAAAGGTCAGTCAGTGGAGTTGCTAGAACGTCCCCAAGTTCCCTCAGTATTCTAGGGTGTATCCCATCCGGTCCCTTCGCTTTGTCTACTTTAAGTTGAGCTAGTTTCTCATGAACACAGTCTTCTGAAAATTGTTCAATATGTCCCTCGCTTCTGTTCCTATTTGTGGGTGTTTTCTGAGGTCCTGCTCCTGGTTCTTCATCTGTGAACACAGAACAAAAATATTTGTTAAGCAATTCCGCTTTATCCTTATCAGCTTCTACATATTCCCCCCTGCACCCTTGAGTCTGACAATACCACTTTTGCCCTTCCTCTTCTCACTAATATATCTGAAAAATGTCTTATCCCCCCATTTTATTGCATTGGCTATTTCCTCCTCCTTTTGAATCTTTGCCTTATTGACTACTTTGCTAGCTTCTCTAGGTTTTTCCAAATACAGATGCCTGTCTTCCTCTCTCTGTGATCTCTTGTATTTCATGAAGGCCTCCCTCTTTTTCTTCACTTTTTCAGCTACTTCCTTCGAAAAGCATAGCGGTCTCCTTTTCATTTTGCCTTTATTTACCATTTTAACAAAAAGGTTGGTTGCCCTTAAAATACCCCCTTTCAGTTTTGCCCACTGTTTTTCTACATCCCCCAGCTGTTCCCATCCCACTAACGACTCCCTGAGGTATTGGTCCATCTTCGCAAAGTTAGTCTTCCTAAAGTCTAAGATCCTCACCTTGGAATGGATTCTAACAGCCCTAGTCCTAATACTGAACCACATAATCTGGTGATCACTGGATACAAAATGATCTCCCACTACAACATCAGAAACACTTTCACCATTGGTAAGCACCAAGTCCAGTATGGCCCCTTCACGTGTGGGGTCTGTTACCAATTGCCTGAATAGTTCTCCCTGTAGAGAATCCAGGATCTCCTTACTTCTAGATGATACTGCAGCAGGAATGGGCCAATCAACATCTGGCATATTGAAATCTCCTATCAGTAGCACTTCCCCTTTCCTAGCAATGCTACGTATGTCTTCAATTAACTCTCTGTCCACCTCTTCCTCTTGTGAGGGAGGTCTGTATATCACACCAATGCAAATAGATTTCTCTTTCCCTCTTTCTAGTTTAACCCACAATGCCTCCCCTCTCCCTTTTAAGCACTGTAATTCCAAAGCTTTAATAGTAGTTTTTACATATAGTGCCACTCCTCCTCCCCTTCTTCCTACCCTGTCCTTTCTGAATAAAGTATAGCTAGGTATAGTTACATCCCAATCATTGTTTTCTGTGAACCATGTTTCTGTAACTGCCACTAAATCCAAGTCAGCCACTCCCACCAAAGCTTCAACATCAGGGATCTTATTTCCCATGCTACGGGCATTTATACACACAGCTTTCCATATGTTACCCCTGTTACCCATTTCCATAAAGGTATTTAATGTATCACCTACCTGGGGGCTTTCACTTACCTGGGGGCTTTCTTCACCCATCCCCAACGAATCTAGTTTAAAGCCCTCTTCAGTAGATTAGCCAGTCTACTACCGAAGATGCGTTGACCTTTCTTGGAAAGATGGATGCCATCTCTGCTCTGCAACCCTTGGAACAGCATCCCATGGTCTAGGAAACCAAAACGCTCTCGATGACACCATCCAGGCAGCCATGAGTCTGTTAGCAGGACCTCTGCTATAGCTATAGGGGCACGACGTAGAGCCTGGCTCCAAGCTTCAGACTTGGACAAATGGGCACAAGAAAGACTGGGAAATACTCCTTGCACTGGAGAAAATCTCTTCAACAAGGAATCTTTACTCCAGGTTACTCAGTTATCCACTGACTTTCCTGTTTCCAGAGGCTGTTCTACGCCTTCTTCTTTCCCAGTATGTAGGAAATGTCCTACCAAACTTTCTTCCTCTAGGGGGAGAAGGTTTTACCCATCATCTGCCCATCAGACAGATGTTCCCAAACAGGGGAAACATTGCCCTGGTCTGAAGAATCCACAAACTCAACAGGGTCAACAAACCCAGCAGTCACAGGGTTTCAAATAGATCATTGTCCCTCTTGGTTGATGGTTAGGGTGGCAGTCTGCTTCTTTTCACTGGCAGTATCTGCACTAAATTTATCCTAACCTACCTAGATATCTCTTCATGAGACATCTTTTCTCTAAGAGTCTTTATGATGATCATGCCCATACTTCACAGTTTTTCCTCTTCCTCTTGGAGGAAAGAGAGGTAACAACTATCAATGGACAGTTGTTTCCCTGTACTGGCATGTATCATCTCACCTGTCAGAGACTTCCTCCATAGTCGGTCTCTTGCAACTCTGTCTTACCTCCCTCTTACTACAACATTTGGTTTGTAAGAGTGGCTCTTTTACCCCGGTAAGCCCCTATAGTCCTCTACCTGTTCTACCAGGGGATTCCACCTTCTGGAGTTGTTTTTCCCCCTTGTTACCTTAGGGCAGCTCATCAGACAATAGGAAGTCCTACCATGTCTGTTGTTTCTTTTTCCCAATCTAAAAAAGGAAGTGGGAAAATAAATTTTCTATGCTGCCCTGGTAGTTGCTGCAGATACAGCAATTCCTAGTGGTTAAGCCACTGGTTTTGTTCACTACACAACCAGGGCTTCCCCTCCACTAGCAATCCTCCTAGCCTCAGTGCTAAGTCCCAAACAGGTTATCAACCTTGTTTGGGAAACCCTATTATCACAGTCTGGTTGGTTAACTTCTGTTCTTCGCCCCCTTGTCCTTGGCAGAATAGCTGGTCACCTGCTGGCTTTCCACTGCCAGTTTTTTCTTCTAACCAACCTGCAGCATGCTCTCTGCATCTCTACAGAGTAGCTTTGCACTATGGGCCCTTGCTAGAGAGCATCAGTATCTTGCCTAGCAGATAACCCCAGATGGTTGGGGGGGGGGGGGGGTTCCCCCAGTCATGGCTGGAAGGTATTCCCTACCCTTTCCATCTTATCTTAAATCTCTTTTTAGGCATAAGCCTCAGGCCTTTCCTTACGTGAAAGCCTAAAGGAGGGCCAATTCCCTGACTTGGCCCATATCTCCTTGAGTCTTCTCGTCAGAGTTAAATTTCTTCAATAGCAGCTAGAGGACACCTAATACCCATCTTGCCCTCATAGGCGGATCACTAGGGTATCTTCCTCCAGAGGCGTCCTCTATCCATTCTCCATACTGCAATTCTGGAGATATATGGACTCCCTGTCTGCAGACTGAAATTATCCTCTGCAATTTTCACGTAGGCCATCCTGGTTATTCAAGAGCTCGAATTCTGCAAAGAATTCAGCCTTCTTGTCAGGGAGAGCTTTCCTCTGACTCTGCCAGTCATAACCAGGAAAAGAGGATTCTCTATTTATCTATTCAAGCAGGTATCAACCTTCTTGCTGTCAGATGAATCTTCCTCTCTCCCTATATCCCTAGGGGGGATGGGGTTCTATGGACATCTCTCCATCCATATACCTGGAGACATGTGTCTATATGCCTCCCTATTCATAGAATAGGTATATATAAATATATATAGATACAGATATATACTTATCTATATCTATCTGTGTGTCTTCTGCCCATACATATCTCTTTATAGATATATGCATATATTTATTTATTTTTATTTATTTATTACATTTTCTTTTATACCGCGCTATTTAAGATCAGTGCGGTTTACAATAAACATTGAATCTACACATCTCAGTTTAATGATTTGTGCTTACAATAAACAGGTAAAAATAACTCGGGTGTACAATGAACAAGTTTCTTAACAGGGAGAACAGGGAGAACAATAACTATATACAGGCCAGTTAATGTAACTATATACATGGTTACGTGTATATATGTGTATATATTTAAATATATATTTATAGATATAATGAGATATATTTTTAGATAGATCTGTATCCCTCTACTTATCTATCTGTCTGTTAGGTTCAGATATTCTTACATTCCTATATGATCCTGACACATGGGCACTACCCCTATCAATGCTGTGCCAGCATACTTAGGGGGCTACACCTATAACCACTTCCTGTGGTAATTAGCAAACCTTTTCCTTACCATAACCTTTTCAGGTTAGGTACTCCTGAAGCTCTCCATGTACCTTTTTCTTTCCTAATTGACCCCATTTAGGAAAGACATTGTGGAGCTTCAGTTGCTCTAAAGCTTAGCGCTCCTGAGTCTGTCCTTACTTTCTTATCAGATACAAGGGTTCCCATACCCTTTCTCCCCTACATGGACTGATTCCAACCCCAGTCCAGTTGGGTCAGACTCATTTTTTTCTCTTGGTCCTAGATTTGTACTATTTTTGGACCAAAACAGCTTAAGCTTTCTTTAATATTGCCTTCTGCGTCTCCGCTGAAGCTCTACCTCTTATACTAACCCAGTTTTCCCCTGGGGCTATTTCTCACCCTGAAGGGTTCTGACCTCCACTTGTTTTTGTTCTACTTTATTACCTCTACTTCTCAGTGAGGTATCCCTTGAGCACATTCACTGGCTCTTTTATCAGATCCATATGTAGCTCAGTGCACTTGTGCAATGCCAACAAGGGAGGTCCAGATTAGGGTTGCCAACTGGCTCCAGATGCGCCCGACAGGCTTGATCCAGTCCTGGGTTTACTCCTTGCATGCAGGGACATGTAGTTCCGATTTCTCCATTGCACTCCATAAGAAAAGCAAGACTACAAGTCCCTGCATGCAATGGGGTAAACACAGAACTGGATCAAGCCTGTCGGGCGCATCAGGAGCCAGTTGGCAACCCTAGTCCAGATTACAATATTTTACTACTAAATGCCCTCTATACAGGGTCTTCCCCTTTGAAGCCCTGTTCTAGCCAGCTGTTCCACAGCTCCTTTTTCTGTATTCAACTCCTACCCTCCATCCCCAGGATGCCTGAGTTCCTGAGGCATAGCATGGCTCGTTCTAGACTTGCAACATGCTAGGACTCCCTCGGGGCATCTGAGCTTGGGAGTCCCCATATGTGAAGACTCATTCCTGCTTGTTCCTGGAGATAGCACAGTTACTTACCTGTAACAGGTGATCTCTGGGAACAGCAGGAATAAGTCTTCACAACCCACCCACCTCCCCTAGGAGTTGCATTTCTCTGTCTCTATCTTTCCCTCCTTGCTCTCTCTCTCTCTTTGTCTCAGCTTTAAAACTTAACTGAGGAGAGGCAGTTGGGAAGGCAGGAAGGCAGCACACAGGCGTGTTAGGATGCTTCCAAAAGCTTTCTGATTGGATGCTGGGAAGCGTTCCCGCGCAGACTCCGTCGGTACCGACGTACCCATATGTGAAGACTTATTCCTGCTGTTCCCAGAGATCACCTGTTACAGGTAAGTAACTGTGCTTTATTTATGTACACAGGGTGATCCACTCTGGTATCCCCTTGTATCTTGCAAACCAAGTTTACCTCCATACCCCTCACCGACCCCTACGTTCCATCCATGCCAACCGTATGTTTGTTCCCCCTCCCTCCCAAGCTCACCTAGAATCCACTCGATCTTCAGCTTTCTTTTTTCTTGGTCCAAGGCTCTGGAACTCACTTCCCCACTCCCTACATCTAGAAACCTCCTACCTATCCTTTAAAGCCAAACTGAAAACCCATCTTTTCTGTTCTGCATTTAATCTCCCCTTTCCTGCTCCACCCTCTTCCCCTCCCTAGTATTAGTACGCTAGATTCTTATCCCCTTCTTTCCTTCACCATCCTGCGTTGTCAACATGTTCCCTTTTTCCCCTCATGTTAGCCACCTCTGTCTCCTGACTGTTCTCTGACTCTATCCCTTTTTCTTTAAGATTTTATGGCGTTCCTTTTCTGATTCTCTTTTCGCAGCTCTCTCTCTTTTTAACGATTTTATGTATTGTGAACCGCCCAGATGCTAATCGTATTGGGCGGTATATAAAGTTTTAATAAACATAAACATAAACGTATCTGGGGGTGCTGTTCGACTCTCAGAGAGGAGCGATTTACCTGCCGGATCGGCGTGCGCAAGCACTGCAGAAGCCAGTGCGAAACTTCAAAACGACTTCAGCGCTCTCAGCGTGGAATTACCTTCGTGTACTGGGTACAAGGGCGACGGCCTTGGCAGTTGTTCCTTGAGCCAGATGGCATATGAGGCCTTTACAGAGGGCGCTGCTCTGACGATGGTCACATCAGTCCAATTCATTAAACAAACGGCTACCGTACCCACTATGGGTCAGGCAGTCCCTTCGGTGGTGGCGGAGACCCGAGTCCCTGAAGGCTGGAATGCCTCTGGAGCAGCCAGTGTGGCTCCCATTACTGACAGACACCAGTCTTGCAGAGTGGGGGGCACAGTGCGGAGAGATCTTGGCACAAGGTCCGTGGTCTACGCAAGAGAGCAAATGGTCATTCAACCGGCTAGACCTGAGAGCGGCTTTCCCGGTCCTGCAAAGATTCGAGTTTACGGTGATAGGTCGAGTGATACATGTGCAGTCCAACAATGCCCAAAGGTGGCTTACATAAATCGGCAAGGCGGTGCCGGAAGGGTGGCGATGGACGAAGAAGCAGACAGGTTGTTCTCTTGGGTAGAAACTCGATGGCCGATAATTTCAGCAGCGCACATTGCTAGGAAGGACAGCGTGAGGGCGGAATTTCTCAGCAGGGTCCGAGTGGAGGCCGAGGTATGGTGGTTGCATCCGGACGTATTCGCGCAAATAGTTCTCTGATGGGGGACACTGATCATGGATTTCAAGGCGACCTTCCAGTCTGCGAAAGCGAGCCGGTTATTCAGCAGACGGCGGAAAAGCATGTTGGAAGGAATCAACCCTGACCATCGACGGGCCTCCTTTATGTCTTTCCGTTTTGTGGGCGCTCATCGGGTGCGTAGTATGGCGTATCGTAGCACATCGGGGACAAGTGCGGTTATTGGCCCCGAACGGGCCGAGGCGCCCATGGTACGTCGACCTCATATGGTTATTCTACAGAGTCCCGTCGGGATTACCAACGTTGGAGAGTTGGTTCAGTCACGAACCTCTACAACTGTCTCAGGCGGATTGGTCTTCGCTTACGGTTTGGCAATTCAAAGAGCGTGGTTATGAAGGAAAGGTTACGCCAGGTCGGTCAATGCGACTGCTTCAGGCTAGGAAAAAGTTCAACTCGTGGGCTTCTGTACGTATCTGGCTTGTCTGTGAAGACTGGTGCTCGCGGCGTCAAGTACATGAGGCCACAGTTTCGGTACCTTTGCTCTTCAGTTTCCGGCAAGATGGGTTTGATAAGGGGCGGCAAGCCAGTCCCTTGAGAGTTCAATTAGCAGCACGGTCTTGCTATAGAGGCAAAGTTCAAGAAGTGTCGCTAGGTTTTTATGTCGATGTGGTGCATTTTCTTAAAGCAGTTATCAGATTGCGGCCTTCTCATAGAGTCACGGTTCCTCCGTTGTATCTCAATATGGTGTTAGAGGCCTTAGTAAAGGAACCTTTAGGGCCTTTATACCAGGCGTCAGTTAAAGATCAAACATTGGAAACGGTATTGTTGTTAGCCACCTGTTCGGCGAGGCGAATCTTGGTATTTGAAGCTCTGTCCTGTGGAGAGCCATTTTTGGGTTTTTCCAGAGAAAAGGTGGTTCTTCATCAGGTTCCAGTCTCCTTGCCAAAGGTCTCTTTTCCGTTTTTCTTAAATCAGATGATGTCGTAGACAGTCCTAGAGTCGGTGATAGGGAATGTTTCAGACCGTGATGTACACCACTTTGACTTAATGAGGGTACTGCGGCGATATTTGAGGGTTTCTGAGTCGTTACGCAAGTTGGACCATCTCTTCGAGTTTTTTGAGGGTCCCCGCATAGGTGAGGCGGTGGCAACAGCGTCCATTTCCAGACGTATTAAAGAGGCAATTGCGTCAGCATATATCTTGCTAGTTCGGCTGGTGCCTGTGGGCTTGAGAGCTCATTCCACTAGAGCGCAAGCGACTTCCTGGGCAGAACACAGCTTTGTTCCGCCAGTAGAGATTGGTGGAGCGGCCACCTGGTCCTTTCTTCCTACCTCAAGTAATCACTACCACCTCGTTGTGTTAGCGGCAAATGCTACCTGTTTCGGGTCGGCAATAGTGTGTGCCGGATGGAAAGGTCCCTCCCAATAATATTGCTCTGTTACATCCCACAGGTGGAGGACTAAATTGGAGGACCGATAAGGAAATGGAAATTACTCTTACCTGCTAATTGTGGTTCCTTTAGGAACTCCAGTTTAGTCCTCATTCCCGCCCAAGGTATGGATTCTTTGGGGAGCAAATTCAGTGGAGGGAAAGTCACCAGCTACAGTTGAGCACTGTTTTCATAGGATTCGTCCTATTTCTGTCATTCTGTGCTTCCTTTTCCACGTCCCTGGATTGGCAGGGGGAACAGGAGCAGGTGTGAACACCAGATCCTTCTGTTTGGAGGGGTGGGTAGTTGTCAGATGTTTTGACTTATAGATTTAGTTTAAGTAAAAGTTTTATGTTAATATGATAACTACTTATTTGTTGCTCTTTTGAGTCTGCTTTGTCATTAGTTCACTGAGGTTGATGGGAGATTCCAACAGGCTACATCCAGTGATGTCATGACTTTGACATGCCCAGTCTCCAAGCTGCAGGAGGGGTTGCACAACCCACAGGTGGAGGACTAAACTGGAGTTCCTAAAGGAACCACAATTACCAGGTAAGTGTAATTTCCATATACCTGTCATGCTATAGTTCTAGTGGAGTACCTATGTTAAATCCACTCAGATGCAGTGGCTAAATAAATTATTCAGCAAAGTTATCCTAATTCACCGGTTAAAGAAAGATAATTTACTCTGAAAAGCTAACAGCTCAGAAGTCTATCTTTCCCTGTATCCCACTAATGTCCTCCCACTGCCTTCCATGTAGTTATTTTTAGTTTATTAAGGCTTGGATTTTTGTCACTTAAAACTTAAGATGTCAGAAAAATGTTGGAGTTCAAAAGTCACTGATCCAGTAAGGGGATAATTTTATAAAAAGGTGTATATGTAGAAAAAAGATTTGAGGCAGCTGATTGGCTTTTTTGAGTGGATTCATAAAATGTCTCTCTCTTCCTTAGTAATTGAGAATTGTTATAAGATTCTGTTGAATAAGATTTATGTGACTCAAGGCTGAATTTGTAGACAAAAAGTAAGTTGGACTGTGAAGGAGGGGAGAAAGGCAGGCTAGGGTTGGGTGTGAACTGTATGAAGAGGTAGGTTCAGAGGAATCTGTGAATTGTCACTCTATAAAAAACCTGCACCAATATACTCCTCACACTGAACAGAAAAGGATTTGGATTAAATAGCAGAATGGCTGTTCTTTGTTCCAGGCTCACCCTGTTACCTGAACTTCCATACAGGCTGCCTGGAAGCAGAACTTCCCTGCTGCTCTAGCTTTGAATTCTGAAAAGAATTGGAGAAACTGTGTTCCACGCCTTTCTCCCAGAAATTAAGTCCTGAACATACGGTGTCTAAAAAGGTGCCACATAAGAAGCAGGTGCAAATTTCCTTAAATGAACTGGGCAAAGTCGGGCGATAAGATATACCTGTGGATTTTGTCCCAAAACCCCAGTTTGAAAATTTCTCCCTAAATGACCTCATTTAATAATTTTTGTAATCCCATTAGATTTTGGAACTTGAAAACAGAAATTTTTGCATAGTAAATGCAGCAACCATATGCTGGGATACTCCTAAGTAGTTTTGTTTGATTTTTGCTGACTTTCAAACATTATGTTTGAGCATAGTTGTTAAGGGTTTGTGTATTCCTATCTGGGACACAGAGCAATTTGATGCCTAAAGAAAACTTCACATGGCAAATAAAAATCATAGAGACAAAGGGTCAAGATGCTATTGAAGATGGTGGCAGAGTTGTAAGCTAGGAAGGATTTTTGGCTGAGCTGGGTGACTACAGCGGGAGTTCAGTATGGGCAGTGCAAGACAAAGATGGGGACATATTCACTAGGGTCATCTTCTTCCTTGGTCCTGGTTCCATAGACTCTCTCAAGCTTTGTTTCCTAATGGTCAATGAGGAGATCTGGTTCAGGCCTTGGGGCTTAGCAAAAGAGAGCCTGCTCGAAGTGGTGTGGAAATCTTGATTGGAAGGGCTTCTCATGTTGGTTGGACATTCGGGTGTGGCCAGCTTGTAGAGAGCCACAGTAGATTTGGAAGTCACTGCTAATCCAACCTGTGGTTGCATGTTGCAATGCAATGTGTGCCTTTGAGTCAGTCCTGGCGACCCAGAAGCTCCTGGGTTTTCTTGGCAGTGTCACCGGAAGTAGATTGCCAGGCCTTTCTTCCGAGGCAATGGAGAGTTAAGTGACTTGCCCAAGGCCACAAGGAGTGATAGTGGGAATTGAACCCTGGTTGCTTGGTTACCAAGCCAGTGTTCTAACCACTAGGCTATTCCTGCATGTTAAGCATGCCTATACCTGTAATTTCTTTGTGAAAGGTTCTGCAGCAGATTGAGCCCCCTCTATGGCTTGGTGACGGGCTGCAGAGACATTTCTACTGTGGTAAGTGTTGAAGGAGACATTGTCAGGAGACTTGTTGGCCCAAGAATATGGCTCCTGATGTGAATACTATAGTAGATCCAGGATGCTATGCTGTTTAAAATGGACAAAATATTTGAAGACATCTAGTTCTTAGAAAGCCAGGTGATACTCATGAATAAAGTTTGAAGAGACATGAGGAGAAGTTTTGTTTGTTGAACTACAATTTCAGGATTTACAGCCCTTTTATGCTGCCTTGATTAGATGATGAAAGTGTTCACTTGTAGACCCAATACCATTGTCTACTAACCTTTGCAAAAGAACAAAATGGTTAAGTGTTGAAAGAAGCAGAAATATCTAAAAAGGCCAGTATAATAGCTCTCAAATGTTAGAAATGCTTTAAACAGCACTCCAAAGTGGAGGCCAGTAATAGCTCATTACTACAATCTGGTCTAAACCCATATTTGCATTTATCCAGCAATTTCTTTTCAGCAATAAAATTCTGAATCAGTACTACTCTTTCAATCAGTTTGACCAATCAAGGTAGATTAGATATTGGTCAAAAGCCTTTTGGATATGCAGTATGTAATGAAGTATTTTTTAAATCGGTCATATTGAAGTTTCCTTTAAAAGTAATGGATAGCAGCTCTGTTCAAGAGAATCATTATTAATGAATGCTTCTTATTATGCTTGACCAGTCCACACTGATAAGTTACGTCATCCTACTAGAAGATGCATGCAGAGGACTAAACTTTCCAGTGACATCATCAATATAAGGAATGATGCAGTTTGGAACAATCCAGTATTTCTTTGTTTCCTGCAGATCATGTGCACCTGCTTCAATGTGCGCTCTTGTGTCACTGGTCATCGAAGTCTCAGGAGTTCGAGATTCAGCTTCTGTTTCTAACCTCCACCAAGTGATCCCTAATGTGATGGAATTCCTTGCAAAATGTGCTTAGGGGTATAAGCTTGGATTCTCTGGACTGGGTAGTAGCGACGATCAAAGCTAATCTTTACAGATGGGAACCACTGCTAGGGGCAGTTGGCACAGGGTCTTTCGTTAAAGCAGGAAGTGTCTTGGCCCATAAATTGCCTGGAGGTGATGGCCATTTACCTGACCCTGGAGAAAGCTGTTTGGCTAATGTCCGACAATGTCACAGCAGTATCTTGTGTGAATAAGCAGGGGAGCACCAAGAATACTGCTATTGCACAGGAGATCAACTGCTTATACTGGTGGCTGTAGAGCAATCTGCAGGCAATTTTGGTGATGCACATAGTTGGAATGAAGAATATGAAAGCAGACTTCCTCAGCAGGAATTTTTTGGACCCAGGGAAGTGGGAGTTGATTCCTACCACTTTCCAGTTGGTGGTGGAGCAGTGGGGTCACCTGGTATTCTATCTGATGGCAACCAGTTGAAACATGAAAGTATTTTTTATTTTCAGTGGCCTCTCTGTCTCTTTGCATGGTCCCTTCTTTTATGCCCAAGGTTGTTTTGTCTTTTCAGATTAACCAGGTCATCTTTATGCTGGTCTTTGCTAGAGAAAAGGACAATGTCACCAGGCGTTGCATAAGTTGAATATTTGCAGAGTGCTGATTTTATCTAGAGGTTATGAATCCCTACTGGAAGTCTGACTGGCTTTTTGTTTTGTTCAGTGTTCCACATAAGGAAGTGACAAAATCTTCTTTATTGCAATGGATCAAGGAGGTGATTGGATCTGCTTATGTCCTGAATCATAAGGTAATACCAACGGGCCTCTGAGCACACTCTAGGAGATCATAAGAACACAAGAAATGCCATACTGGGTCAGACCAAGGTCAATTAAGCCCAGTATCCTGTTTCCAACCGTGGCAAATCCAGGTCACAAGTACCTGGCAGGTTCCCAAAAAGGCACACAGGTTCCACAATGAACGTCCCGGAGTCTCAGGCAACTTTGATAGCGAAGGCATGTGCTATTGCTCTGGAGGATATCTGCACGTGGTGACTTGGTCTTTGGTACATTCTTTCATGAAGTATGACAGAGTTGGTGTCCCAGCTAGAGAAGATGCCAGGTTTGGTAAAATGGATTGGAGGGGCTTTGGTTTCCTCCCACTTTGATGATTGAAGCTTGGGTACATCTCATCAGTCTGGACTGATCTAGCAGGATGGTAAGGATGCTATATTTTTGTCTTGATTAGATTGTAAGCTCTTATGAGCACGGACTATCTTACATCTAGATGTATAGCACTGAGTATGCCTTGTAGTGCTATACAAATTATTTGTAGTAATAGTAAGGAAGGTGAAATTTCTTCCTTGCTAATTTCCTTGACTCGATTTCTGCTAGATCAGTCCAGGCACACCCAGGAAGACTGCAGTGTGCAGGGTGATTTTTTTTCTCTCTGTCCTCTTCGGTCCTCCAAGCATTAGTAATCTGTGGGAAATAGTTCTGGATTCAGGGTGGCTGTCAGCTCAAGTAATCAAGGGGCATATTCATGCTCTGAGCCAGGGGCGCCCAAATCTGGTAGCCTTATCTATGGAAGATCCCAATGATGCCAAAAAGGCTGAATCTCTTATATCCCCATGGAAAAAGGAGCCAAATGATGAAAATAGGAAACATAAGCAATGGCAAGTTAGATGCAAAGCATTGAAAAGGCAGGCAAAGAGAAAATTTCAAAAAAAGCTGTGGAAGCAAAAACGCATAATAAAAACCTTTTCAAATATATTTGCAGCAAAAAACCTGTGCACCTCCAATGAACCCAGCTCCAGCATTTACAACGTCGATGGGCTCGTCACCCCTCCCCTGAATTGCGCCTTCACTTTAAGCAGCTTTTTTCTGAATATCGCCTGGCGATTCAGTCTGCCAAGCGTGACTTTCATGCAACTGAAATCTCTACTGCTGCGAGCTCTTCCAGACAACTCTTTTCCATCTTGCGTAGACTTTCCGCTGTTGGCCCTGATCAACGACAATTATCCATGGCCCCTAACCCTCAGTCTCTCGCTACCTTTTTTTCTGACAAAATTCTCCATCTTCGTTCATCCTTTTCACATCCTTCCCCCCCACCGCCCTTGTCCCCACCTTGCTCTCCCCTGCCCCCCTCCCCGCCTAACCTTGCCTTAGCTCATTCTTGGTCTTCCTTCCATTCCGTCACTTCTGCTGAAGTCTTACAGGCATTAGCGAAATCTAATAAGACCACTTGCAAACTGGACCCAATTCCTTCTTATTGGTTGTCCGAACCTTCTTTACAGCTCATACCTATCATTACCACCATCATTAACACCAGCCTTTCTACCGGTCATTTTCCCTCATCTTGGAAATCAGCTATCGTTCGTCCTATCCTCAAACAGCCTTCTCTTGATCCTTCTGTTCTTTCTCACTGGCGCCCTGTCTCAAATCTTCCTTTCTTAGCTAAACTCCTGGAACGTCTTGTCTTTGATCAACTTAATTCTCACACTGAATCTACTAATACTCTTCACCCTCGTCAAGCCGGTTTTCGTCATGGACATAGCACGGAAACGGTTCTTCTTGCACTCCTCAATGACCTGCATGTTGCTCACGATCGCGGTGATGTCTCTCTTTTGGTTTCTCTCGACCTCTCTGCGGCTTTTGATCTGATTGATCACCGTACTTTGCTTTCTCGTTTATCGGATGTGGGACTACAAGGCACAGTCTGGCAGTGGTTCTGTTCTTTCCTTACAGCTCGTTCTTTTTCGGTCCATTCTGGTAATCAGTCCTCTGCTTCTTTCCCTCTCACTTGTGGTGTACCGCAGGGTTCTGTTCTCTCCCCACTTCTGTTTAATATTTTTCTGGCTCCTTTATCATTGGTAATTCAACAGTTTCCTGTGTCATTTTACATGTATGCTGACGACATTATTCTACTGTTTCATACTTCTCCCCTAACGTTAGATATTACTCCACTGAATCTCTGTCTCTCCCGGATCTCTTCTTGGCTATCCCACAATTTTCTGCACCTGAATCCATCAAAGTCCACAGCCATGTGGGTCTCATTGACTGGTTCTTGCCCTTCCCTGGCTCTCTCGATTGATTCTACTCCTCTCCCTCTTGTGTCATCCTTCCGCTACCTTGGTGTAATTCTCGACTCCACGCTTTCTTTTCACCAGCACCTTACTTCCCTTATACGTTGTTCCTTTGCTGCCCTGCGACAGATCAGGGCTGTCCGTTCCCTTCTCCCCTTTTCTTCCCTAGTCACCCTTGTCCTGGCCTTAGTTATAAGCCGCTTGGACTACTGTAATGTTTTTCTCGCTAACCTCCCAAAATATCAACTTCTACGTCTTCAGCGCATTCAAAATGCTGCTGCCCGTCTCATCACGTTTTCACACCGTTTTGACCATATCACACCTATCCTTCTCTGCTTGCACTGGTTACCTCTCTGCTTCCGTTTTCATTATAAGTTCCTTATTTTGATTCACCGTGCTCTTCATACCAATACTCCTCTATACCTTGCAGATCGGATCTCTCTTCACACCCCCTACCGTCAGCTTCGCTCTCTTCATGCAAATCGTCTGTCCCTTCCTTCCCCATCACAGGCGCACCTCGAGCAGACCCGTCACGCAGCTTTTTTCTTTTTAGGCCCAGTACTATGGAATGCTTTACCCCCGTTTCTCCGTCTGGAACCCTCATACCCTCAATTTAAAACACTACTCAAAACCCATCTGTTTCAGCAAGCTTTTCATCTCTCTCCCGATGGTCCCCCCTGATGTTTTTTAGTTGATGTCTTTGTTCCTGTTTTGTTCGTATATTTGTTCTGTTGTGTATTCGGTCTACCCATAGTCTGTTTTGTCATCCCCTTTATGGGCCTTTTATTATGTTTGTATTCTTATATTTTAGTTAACCTATGTTTTAAAATACTGGCCCTTTGTTCTGTTCTGTTGTTTTTGTCTTCTATCTGTCTTTGCTTTTATACTTTACTTTTCTGTTTTACATTGGCGTTCCTTTCTCTGTCTTTGCATTGCCAACCTTTTATTGTACACCGCTTTATGTTTCAACGAAAAGCGGTTTATCAAATTTTAAATAAAGATAAAGATAAAGGTGATAAATGAGAAGAATTTTAACTAAATGTTGCTAAAATGTTGCTAATACCTTAATCAACATGGAAATACCTAAATGCACACAAAGGAGTAGAAACACAAATAAAATAGCAATACCAAGAGAATATACAAAAGCTAAAAAACTTACCAATAATAGGGCATTCTCTCACTCAGTCCCTATCCTCTGGAATGAACTACCAGATGACATACGGCAACTGTCTGACATTAAGGAATTTCGTAAAAAATTAAAAACACACCTATTCACCACACACTATACTACACAATCTAACCTAGATATGCAAAGAGACACAGGATAACACTTTATGCTACATAGGTTTATCCTACAAATCTAGACTAATACCGTCACAAACAAATATTACACCCTGTACATTGTTGTCTCTCCACATTCTAATAATGTAAAAATATAAAAAGTTAGTTTACATCCCAAGCATACCCTCTGGAATGTAATCTGTATTGTAAGTATATAGTTATATTGTTACCTGTAAAAAGTTTACATTTGTTTTATGTAAAATGACTAGGGATGTACTTTAACATACCGTGTAAACCATTGTTCTTTGTAAACCGCACTTGATCCATGGGAAAGTGCGGTATAGAAATGCTTGTTAAATAAAATAAAATAAATTAAAAAATAAAATGGCAAGATGCATTACAGTATTTTCTACACTGAAGAGTAGTAAATCACCTGTACTGGATGGTATTACATCCAAGGGTGTTGAAAAAACTGAAATATGAGATTGCAGACCTACTCTTGGTAATCTGTGAACTATGATTAAAATCATCTGTAGCCCCTGAAGACTGGAGAATGGCTAATATAATGCCAATTTTTAAAAAGGGATCCAGGGGTGATCTGGGAAAGTACAGACCGGTGAGCCTGACGTCAGTACCAGGCATAATGGTAGAAACCATTATAAAGAATACAATTACTGAACATGTAGATAGTCATGATGAGGTAAAAATTCAGGCAGGGCTGAGAGCTGGAAGGGTTAAGTGAAAAGGATACACCCATCTTGGTGAAGTCATACCCTGGTACATGCTTGTCCCTCCCCTATTCCTTTATCCTGCTGCTCTCTCTGCTTTGCTAGAGATAAGAGTGCAGTAGGCTTTCTCCAATCGGGATTAAACTGTAATAAAGTGACCAATCATGAAGAAATACTGTAATAACCTGATCAGAGGTCTATATAATCTCTCTGAACCCTCTGGTGGAGGCCCAGAATTTGGAAAAACTATTTTCTCTGGGTCTGTGCACATTAAACCGTTGTTTCCTTCTAAGATTCCTTGGGTGTTTCTTTCTTCACTCGTTTATCTGCTACATTTTTGGTTCCCTGACCCGGCTGAGACAGCGAGATAAGAAAGAAAAAGTTATCTTGCTACCTCTAGGTTCAATCGGTTTGAGCCGGGCTGTGGCGAACGCAGGGGGGAATACAAGGTGCCACCAGACCAGTTGTTCTGGACAGTATTGCTTCCTGATTCGCCTCTGCCACTGGCTTTCTCTGACAGACACCTACGAACCCACTCTGGGGTCTAGGAAACAATCCATTCAACTCCGGAAGACATCTGAGTGTGGGGTAAGTGATAACGGGGGTCTGTCTCTATCTGCAGTTCAGAAAAATCGGTCCTTCCTACGGGGAGAAGGAGAGCTTGATCACCTCTCGAGGGAATCGCCCTAGTACCCTGAGCTGAGCTGAGCTGGGGGAAACCGCGTTCCTAATAGTTAGACTGTTTTCTAGGAAATTGGGAAGCTGTCTATGTGTTGGTCTGTGCTTGATTTATGTGTTTGGCACAAGCAGAGGCTTGTGCAGTGAGAATAGACTCCTGATTAGTGCAGTTCCTGGCCAGGCGACTGCGCCCAGGTCGGGGAAAATTGGCGAAAGCGCCATTTTCTTAGTTACCCTTCTTGAGACTAGAGCAGCCGGATTCCTGGCTGTCTGCATTCCTTTCCCTCTGTGTTTTCAAAGCCTGGAAGAAAGATATGGGGGGATCAGAGACAAAATGCAGCCCCTTAGTGTGTATGGTAAAGCATTTCAGGAAGGGATTCTCTGCAGATTATGGAGTTCATATGACTCCATCCTTGTTAAAGAAATATTGTGAGCATGAGTGGCTAGCTTCAATACTGATTGGCCCCGAGAAGGAACATTTGATTATGACTTGGTTAGCCGAGTGCACCAAGTTGTGGTAGCTAAACATCCTGATCAATTCCCTTATATTGATTCCTGGCTGGATGTTTGTCGGCAGAGACCTAAATGGCTCAGGAGATGCTAAGGGGAACACTGTCGCATACTTTTGTCTCGTAGCCCACAGGAAGTGCAGCCTAAATTAAAATCACAATTGCCTGTTTTAGTACAGGAGCCAGAGACAGAAGAATTCCCCCCTTTCCCTCCTCCCTGTATTCTCAGGCAGAGTCCTGTGACTTCAGCTAGGTCGGCAGTCTCAGCAGGGAATTAGGCTAGTTCTACCCCGCCCCTCTCAACAGATACTACATTCTCTGACAGTCAGAAGAGCAGTGAGGGAAGCATACAAATGTCAAATTTCAGATACAGACCTGCCCAGCACTTCAGAAAGTTCCCTGAGTCCCAGATCTGAAGAATGTCAGTTCCACGTTCGTACACCCTCCCCCTCCCCCCCCCCCCGTACTAGAGCACTGCGACCTCATTTGGGGGCCCAGCGAGAAGCGCTGAGAGACTTTCCTGACCTAAAACCCCACTGGGCGGCAAACAGTGATGCAGGCCGCCTTGCTCTGAATTGTTATCATCGGACTCTCCTTGAAGGCTTTAAAAGGGGGGCCAGAAAGCGATGAATGTAGGGAAAATATCTGAGGTACTGCAAACCCCTGATGAGAGCCCTGGCCAGTTTTATGAAAGACTCTACATTCGAAGGAAACTTCAGAAACTTGAGGGCTTTGCTGGAATGAATATAACCCAGCGGATGGAAGTTGCTATGAAAGTATTTGTGAACAGAGATCAGGAGATGAAGCGTGAGTGTGAACGAAAGATGAAAAAGAAAGCTGATATGTTAGCAGCGGCGCTAGTCGAGAAAGGACAAGGAAAGTCAACGGAACCGAGAAGCCGAGGCCGGGGTAGAGGAACCTGGCGAGGATCATTGGAGCAAGGACTATTGGAACGAGATCAATGTGCCTATTGCAGAGAAATGGGCCACTGAAAAAGAGAAGAAAAAATGAATGTCCCAATTGTGTCAGGCAATATTCCCTGCCCTGAAGAGATGTTGAGGGCATTCATAAACATCTCCAGCAACTACTTTAGTCTGGACTCCTGAAAACCATGCCAATCACCCTGGAATACCCCTTTGCTGCCAGTTCAAAAAACAGGTACTGATGATTACCAACCGGTGCAGGACCTACGGAAGGTCAATGAAGCTGTTGTTACCATTCACCCTGTTGTGCCAAACCCCTACAGTTTACTGAGTTTGATTCCTGCCCAAGCAACCTGCTTCACTGTTCTGGACTTAAAGGATGCCTTTTTCTGTGTGAGACTGGCCACTCCTAGCCAGCCACTGTTTGCATTTGAATGGGAAGACCCTATTACTGGCACAAAGGGACAATTGACATGGACACAGTTACCCCCAAGGATTCAAGAATTCCCCCATGCTGTTCAGGGATGCACTTAGTCAAGATTTGCGTCAGTTCCAGTCTTACCCTTCTCAATGCGTATTGTTACAATATGTAGATGATTTACTTATTGCTGCTGTTTCCCGGGAAGACTGTCTAACCACTACTTCAGAACTTCTACACCTACTTTGGATTTCTGGCTATCGGGTGTCCTGAAGTAAGGCCCAGTTGTGCCAGACTGAAGTCAGATACTTGGGATTCCATGTTGCCCAAGGCCATGTTTGTTCTATTTCTGAGCCACAAAGTCGCAGGCAGTTAAGAGGCTTCTTAGGGGCTGCCGGTTTTTGTCAAATCTGGATACCCAACTATGCAGTGTTGGCCAAGCCCCTGTTTGCAGCTACAACTGGGGGGGGGGGGGGGAGAACGAGATCCTTTCGACTGGGGCTCGGACCAAAAGGAGGCCTTTCAGAATATGAAGAAGGCTTTGCTATCCACCCCCAGTCTAGGACTGCCCGACGTGGAAAAAACATTCCATCTGTATGTCCATGAAGAAAAGGGGATGGCAGTTGGTGTCCTCACTCAGAGCCTAGGTTCCTGGCAACGACCTGTGGCTTATCTGTCCAAACAGCTGGATCCAGTAGCAAGGGGGTGGCCTTCTTGTCTCCACGCAGTAGCAGCAACAGCTCTCTTGGCAACTGAGGCTGATAAATTGTCCCTTGGGCAAGAACTGTATGTTAAAGTGCCGCATGGAGTACTGACCCTGATGGAGTACAAAGGCAATTATTGGTTTACCAACGAGCAGATGACAAAGTACCAGAGCATGATGTGAGCGAATCCTCGGGTTCACTTGGAGATAGTGAAAAACACTCAATCCTGCTACTCTACTCCCTGTAGCATCTGGGCTACCTGAACATGATTGTATCCAGGTTATGGATGAAGTGTATTCCAGCCGCCCAGATCTGAAAGATGTACCACTGGCTTCTCCTGATGTTCAGTACTTTACCGATAGCAGCAGTCTCGTGGAAGAAGGACAGCAGAAGGCTGGATATGCTGTGGTCACTCCGGGGGTTGTTGTGGAGGCTGAGCCCTTACCTCTGGGAACTTCTGCCCAGAAAGCTGAACTCATTGCCCTTACTCGAGCCCTCCAATTAGCTGCAGGTCTGAAGGCAAACATTTTACTGATTCTAAGTATGCATTCACTACACTCCATGCCCATGGAGCCCTCTATAGAGAGAAGGGGCTCATAAATTCAAGCAGGAAATCTATAAAGTATGAGAGGGAGATTTTGGAGTTACTAGAGTCTGTGTGGGCACCAGAAGCGGTGGCGGTAGTTCACTGCAAGGCACATCAGCGAGGAGACACTCTGGTCATCCAGGGTAACTGCAGGGCTGATAGGGAGGCCAAGCTAGCAGCCCAGCGAGGAACAGTCCCAGTAAGTGTTCAAGCCCCCTGTTTCCAATTCCTATGTCAGAGTGGGACCCACGTTATACCAGGAAAGAGATGGATTTCTTCACTCAGGAAGGGGCTACTCTCACTACTTCTGGGTGGTTGCAGTTACTGGAAGATCCACCCTGATATGTTATCCCTGAGAGTCTAGTGCCTGCTTTTTATCCGCCGATTTCATGAGACCACCCACTTAGGTAAGACCTCCATGCAAACCATTCTACAGTCTTGCTTCTATGTCCCACATCTGACTGCCTTGACGGCAGCTGCAGCACGTCTCTGTCTCCAATGTGCCAAGAATAACCCCCGCCAAGGGCCTCTACCTCCCGTTTCTATACAGGCAGTTGGTGCTGCCCCTATGGAGAATATTGTAGTTGATTTCACTGAGTTACCCTGAGTAAGGGGTTATCGATATCTGCTGGTGATAGTATGTACATTTTCAGGATGGGTTGAGGCCTACTCCTGTAGAACAGAGATAGCCTGAAAAGTTACAAGGGCCCTGTTGAAAGAGATCATTCCTAGGTTTGGCCTTCCCTTTACTATAGGGTCAGATAATGGCCTTGCATTTGTTGCTAAGTGCCTTCAGGACCTTTCTAAGGCCCTCCAGATCACCTGGAAACTTCACACTGCTTACCGCCCACAGAGTTCGGGAAAAGTGGAAAAGATGAACCGAACTCTGAAGCTCCAGTTGTCTAAACTCTGTCAGGAAGCTCATCTTAAGTGGGATCAGGCTTTGCCAATAGCCCTTCTCCGGGTCCGGTCCTCTCCAACTCGGACCTTGGGAATATCCCCTTATGAAGTACTGTATGGTCGACCATCACCCATTGTTCAGGGCCTTAAGGGAGACCTAGAGCAGATAGGTAATGAACTTACGAGACAACACCTACTGGCATTGGGATCTGTTTTTCAGTCTTTGAACAGGTGGATACAAGAGCAACTGCCTATCTCTTTGTCAGAGCCGCTCCATCCCCACCAGCCGGGAGGTCGTGTGTGGATTAAGGAATGGAGACATAAACCACTGTGCCCTACCTGGAGAGGTCCTTACACAGTTCTCCTAGCCACACCAACTGCAGTAAAGGTCGCAGAGGTTACCCCATGGATTCATCATGCTCGTCTTAAGAAAGCTGCTCCTGACTTGGATGATAAGTGGACAGTGCACGAACATTCTCAGGATCCCTTACGCCTCACACTGCGGAGAACCAGGGAACTGGCAGACGACGGTAGTCTATGCACGGTGGAAGCTTGAGGAGTCATCTTCAGATACTGTTAGTGGGACATAAGCTCCATGGTTGGTATGCACCTGCTCATTCTGACTTTTTTGTTTTGGCATTCATGTGGGGCCTTCCCTTGTTGGCCTCAGGAACTATAAATGCAGTAACACTACTTGCCAGGACTGCTTCGAATACTTTGGACTTTTGTGTACGCAGCTCATTGCAGCCTGGAGTTTTTGATCAACATGCCTTATTGTTGTACCCACTACTTTGTGTGAAATGCAAACGTTTACTGTAATGCATAATCTGAACTGCAAACAGCCAAAGCTAACCTTTTCTACATTTTTCTACTTCATTGGTGTTACTCGACCTACCTCAGCCTATTTTAAAAAGGCCCCTTTCTCCTTGCAGGTTGTCTCCACGCTTAAAGATACAGATTGCTTTATTTTTGTAAATGCAACTGAAGGGTTTTTTTTAATGTGTCTAACACTGTATTATCATGCAAGTCTATTACGAAGGTATCTTATGCTTACTCAGAAATGTATCTTCCCTTAGGATGGTTTTTGTTATGTGGTAAAACTGCTTACACGAATGTTCCCATAAATGCTACTGGAGGTCCTTGCACTTTTGGCAGACTTACTACTGCTGCTTTCTCTCATACCCCCAGTGAGGTTAGTTCCCACTCACGCTATCCTCGATCAAAACCTATGCCCCTTACCTGTAACTCCAATGTGGAACCTTATAGTGATCAGACAGCGCTGGGACTGGCAATATCCATTGTAGGAGCACCTGCATTAGCTTTACACAATGCAGTGGAAGTAAGCCGTATTGCTTGTTCCTTGGCCAAATCCATTCATCTTACCTCAACCATCCTAGCCACTATGAATCACGAGATGTCCGATCTGCAGATGGCAGTTCTTCAGAATAGGATGACCATTGATTTTCTGCTCCTACGCTTAAATCATGGCTGCAAGGAGTTTGAGGGTATGTGTTGGTTTAATCTCACTGATGAGAGCATTTCCATTGAACGCTCTATTCAAGACCTACGTGACCTAGCTAATCATATCACCGCCCCTTCTATAGGTGCTGGGTGGTTTGCGGAATGGTTCAATTGGTTAGGTGGACTTAAAACCCTAGTGGTAGGGGTTCTCCTTATTCTCCTGCTATGTGTCATCCTGCCATGCTGTATCCCTATCCCTATCCTTATCCGATTTATTACCTCCACCATTGAGACCATGGTGGAGCGGAAAACTGCTGCCCATGTGATGGCAGTATGCAAATACAAATCCCTTCCACAGTCAGATCAACTGCTATGAGAAAAAATTGGCCTCCTTCACTACAAGGCAAATTTTCCCCTTAAAAAGGGGGGAATGAAGTAGAAATCCAGGCAGGGCTGAGAGCTGGAAGGGTTAAGTGAAAAGGATACACCCCTCTTGGTGAAGTCATACCCTGGTACATGCTTGTCCTTCCCCTGTTCCTTTGTCCTGCTGCTCTCTCTGCTTGCTAGAGATAACTTCTCTTCCTCTGCTTTGCTAGAGATAAGCGTGCAGTAGGCTTTCTCCAATCAGGACTAAACTGTAATAAAGTGACCAGTCATGAAGAAATACTGTAATAACCTGATAAGAGGTCTATATAATCTCTCTCAGCCCTCTGGTGGAGGCCCAGAATTTGGAAAAGCTATTTTCTCTGGGTCTGTGCACATTAAACCGTTGTTTCCTTCTAAGAGTCCTTGGGTGTTTCTTTCTTCACTCGTTTATCTGCTACAATGATTTAATGGAAGAAAGCCAACATGGATTTAGCCAAGGAAATTCTTGTCTTACTAAACTGTGTTATTTTTTTGAATGTGTGAATAAATAGGTAGACCAAGGTGAGCCAGTTGAAATAGTGTATCTGGACTTTCAGAAAGCCTTTGATAAGGTCCCTCATTAGAGACGGCCAAATTAAAAAGTCATGGAATTGGAAGCAGTGTACTATTGTGGATCAGGAACTGGTTAAAAGAGAGAAAGCAGAGAGTAGGACTAAATGACCAATTTTCTAAATGGAGAAAGGTGAATAGTGGAGTATCCCAGGGATCTGTGCTGGGCCTGCTGTTTTTTAACATATTCGTAAATGACCTGGAAATGGGAATAAAAAGTGAAGTGATCAAATTTGCAGATGACACAAAATTATTCAAAGTGTTAAAACACAAGAGGATTGTGAAAAATTGCAAGAGGACCTTGATAAATAGGAAGACTGGACGTCCAAATGTCAGCTGAAATTTAATGTGGACAAGTGCAAAGTTATGCACCTAGGAAAGAACAACACAAACTATGGTTACACGATGCAAGGTTCCACATTAGGAACCACTACCCAGAAAAAGATGTAGGTGACATCATGGGTAATATGTTGGAAACCTCTGCCCAGTGTGCATCGGCAGCCAAGAAAGCAAATAGAATTCTAGGAATGAAAAGGAAAGGAATGGAGAATATAACCAAGGATATTATAATGCCTCTATCGTTCCATGGTGTGACTGCACCTTGAATATTGTGTGCAATTCTGGTCGCCATATCTTAAAAAGGATATAGCTGAATTAGAAAAGGTACAGAGAAGAGCCATCCAAATGGTAAAGAGGATGGAAGAATATCCCTATGAAGAAAGACTTAAAAGGTTAGGGCTTTTCAACTTTGAAAAGAGACGGCTGAGGGGAGATGTGATAGAGGACTATAAAGATATAATAGAAGTAGAAAAACTAGGGAACATGCAATGAAGCTACAGTGTAACCTATTTAAGATTAATAAGAGAGAATACTTTTTTCATTCAATGTGTAATCAAATTCTGGAATTCATTACTAGAGGATGTAGTGAAGGCTGTTAGTGTAGCTGGGTTTAAAAAAGGTTGGGACAAGTTCCTGGAGGAAAGGTCCATAAACCATTATTTGGGAGGACCCAGGAAATCCACTGCTTACCCAGAGCAACCATCTGGAACCTGTGTGCCTTTTTGGGAACCTGCCAGGTACTGGTACCTGGATTGGCCACTGTTGGAAACAGGATACTGGGCTTGATAGACTTTGTTCTGACCCAGTATGGCATTTCTTATGTTATTATATTCATCATAATGGGGGGCAAAAGGGTCCCACTGTAGAACTTACCCTGCATGTACCACATGGCATGCTTGCTCTGCTCAATGTGGTCCTGAAGAAAAAAAACAAAATGAAAATAAAATGCGAACAACTGCTAAAAAGTCCCACAAAAACAACCAGCACCAGCCGCAAAAAAAGCCGACTGACAAAAACAAAGTACACTGGTGAAAAGGAAAACCCAATAAGTGCTCTGGCTCTTTGAGCCCCTTCTTGTTTGATAATGCCACAGCAGGTCGCATACATCATCTGAGAGCACACAGACTGCTTTACCTGCTAGTAAGATTTGAAACCCCTCCAGTGGTCACTCTGATTGCTTTCGTCTCCGGCTGATTGATCAGCCAGGAGGCCTTCTGAGGGGACCAAGCCACTTGAGCCATCTGGCCCAGACAGTGTGCCCCCCAGCCTTTCAGGCCTGGCATCAGGAAACCCATTCGGGAGTTCTAGTACTTGAAAGGTCTGATGTGGAAGCACGATCTGTGCTTCCCCAAATGCCTACACAAGCTGGGGAAGCCCTGCTGCTAGAGAAGGCCTGATCTTTTGTTTATTTTTTTTAAGTCTGCTTTATCAAGCAGGTAAGAGAGTCAAATGAAGCCCAAATAAAAGTAGGAAAAAGGTAGAAAAAAAATCTTGCATGCAGATAAAGAGACGGAAAGGGGGGGGGGGGATGGGCCAATTTACTGGCCCCATGGAGTCCTCCTGCTCCTCTTCGGTCCTCCAAGCATTAGTAACCTGTGGGAAATAGTTCTGGATTCAGGGTGGCTGTCATCTCAAGTAATCAAGGGCATATTCAGCATATTCATGCTCTGAGCATGCTGGGCCCTTCAAGGCTCAATCTCAATCACCACTGCACTCGTCCACACATCTTGCCACTTCTGGAGGTAAACAATTATTATAGGCTTCTCTTAATGCTGCACCAGAGATTATACTTTTTGGTGACATCTTTGAAAGAAGCTCAAATCTGTCTCCACCTGCCGGCAAGGGAGCATTACCTACTTGTCTGGACTGGTCTAGCAAGATTAAGACCAAATGTTAATTTTCTTAAGTGATACAAAAGAATGCTTTTATAAAACACCCTGCACATCGCACCCAAAAGCAAGACAAGAATGAAAAGGTTTATCTGGCATTTATGTATTACAGACTAGACACTAAGCATTTCAGTTTAAGAACCCAAATTAGGTTCCTAAGTTAGGCACCTTTTTTCAGCAAATGTTAACTCTCTACATTCATCTGAGATTTGTGTGTCTTAAAACAATTTGGCATAGCTCAGCAATCCCTCACAGATAATACCTAAAAATAAATAACACAAGATATTGCTACTTTAGTAAAGAATTCTTCTTTGATTTGATTTTTGCATGCTACAAGCAGTCGTTCAATGACATTTCCAGGTAGTATGTATGCCAATTGATTGTTCTTTTCTAACATGATTACAGAAGGAACACAAAAACCTGTTTTTCAAACTGAAATTGTACATAGAAGCTGAAAAATGTTAAGTGGGCTATTTTGCAACACTTTAGTAGCAAATGCCACAGCTGGAACTTTCAGAATACAGCTGACTCCCGATGACAAGCTCTAATTCTATGGTTTAAAAATGGAACACTGCAGTCTGACTGCACTGAACTTTGCTATTTTTTGACTCAGTATTATGATTATCTAAGTAAATGGAAAAGGTAGTTGCAGTAGCATCAGGTAAAACATTTTGTAGAAAAGGAGATAGACAAATACAAGTAATATAATTTAGCAACGTTCCATATGCAGGGTAACATTTGTATTCTTATTACTTTTGAAGCATCATATGTGCATAGAAGAAAGAAGAAAATGTACTACTACTACTACTACTATTAATCATTTATACAAGGCCTATGCGGCGCTGTATATACATGTAGAAAGATTGTAAACTCTTTGAGCAGGGACAATCTAAACAAGACAGACAAGACAAAAGGAGAAAAGGGAAGGGTAAGGATTCACATGGAGAACAAGGGATCAGGATCCAAAAGCAGCCTCAACGAGGTAAGCTTTCAGTATGGATTTGAAAATGGGCAGAGATGAAGCCTGACCTACAGACTTGGGTAGTTTGTTCCAGGCATAAGGCAAAATGTAGAATAAGACATAGGAGATAAAGAAAGGTAAGATCTAAAGCTGTAGAAAATACCCAAAAACTGTTAGAGTAAATTATTGCGTCTTAGCTTTAACAAGTATAGAAACATAGAAACATAACGGCAGAAAAAGACCACATGACCTATCTAATCTGCCCTTCCATATTGACTTTCCTCCTCTTTTCCCTTCCCTCTTTTCCCTTAGAGATCTTCTGTGTTTGTCCCATGCTTTTTTTGAATTTAGTTACTGTCTTCAACTCTACCACCTCCACTGGGAGACTATTCTACACATCTACCACTCTTTCCGTAAAAAAATATTTCCGCATATTTATTTATTTATTTATTTATACATCTTTTCTATACCGCCACTTCCAGAGATCAGTGGCGGTTTACAGGTAACATAAACTTTAATAGTAGAATACTATTATTTTACATAGAACAGATTTAGAACAAAGAACATTCAACTATTAAATGTAACTCTAATACAATAAGATAACAGGAGAAGTAGGAACGTTTGAAACTGGGTATGCATTAGTTAATGTTTCAAAACATAATATGTCAACATTAAAGGGATTATTTACATTAGTTACAATTATTTACATTAGCGATAAGCAAATTGCATTCAAGAGTAAGATTAATCTAGGTGAGCAATGTGGATGTGAGGGAAAAGATTTTATGCCTTGTCTAGGTAGGGTCAGTGAGTGACTGATGTTCGGTGCTTTTCTCTGAGTTTGGATTATCATCAATTTGGAGGTTATTGTAGTACAGAGTAAATAGATGCGTTTTTAGATTTTTTCTAAATAATTGAAGGTCCTTGATTTCTCTGATTTCAATTGGGAGGTTGTTCCATAACGTAGGGGCGAAGAATGAGAAAGCTGTGTTACTTGTCTTCTGACTTGTCTTTCGAATAGAATCAGGGACTTGTATCGTGTGAAGGTTTATTCTTCTTCTTGATCTATTTTCATGTGGGATGTTGATGAGCGTAGATAAGAAAGATGGTGCTATATTATTAAAGATCTTAAACGTAGTAAAAAAGGATTTGTAGATGATTCTGCATGAGACAGGTAGCCAATGGAGAGCGTAGAGAATCAGAGATATATGATCTGATAGTTTCGTTTTATAGATGATCCTTGCAGTGACATTTTGGGCTAGTTGAAGTGTGTGTATATTTTTCTTAGAGGTCCCTTGAAGAATACCAGTACAGTAGTCTAAATGTGGTGTTATAAGTGTTTGAGCCACGGATCTGAAGTCAGTGTTATCTATCAATGGTCTAAGTTGTTGGATTGTTCTTAATTTGAAATATATTGATTTTACAGTTTGTTTTATATGCTTGGTGAGGCTGAGGGTCTTATCTAGTGTGACTCCCAAGTATTTGATCTCATCTCTAACTGGGAGAGTAGTTTTTCCAATGTTGATTTCAGGCGGTGGAGTGAAGCTTGTGTTTCTTGTTATAAATAGAACTTCTGTTTTTTTAAAATTAATATTCATATTCATTGATTTCAGCCATAGCTCAGCTTCAGTGAGGCAACGACATATGTTGCTATAATCCGGGTTGGACACATCAAATGGCGAGTATAACATGATGTCGTCTGCGTAGATGTGGTAGTTGATTTTGAAGCGTTTAAATATGGAACAGATGGGTTGAAGATAGAGATTAAACAATAGTGCCGATAGGGCAGAGCCTTGAGGGTTGCCCTGCTCTTGTGGAAATGGGGATGAGGCATTTCGATCTATTTGCACATATTGGGTCCGGTTAGTAAAATAGGATATGAACCATTCAAGGGTTTTATCCTTGATGCCTATTTGAGAGAGTCTAGAGATGAGCGTGGTATGGTTTACAGTGTCAAAGGCTGAGGAAATATCAAGGAATATGAGAATGAAGGCTCGCTTGGAATTATCGATACCTCTGATGATTGTGTCAGATAGTGCTGTTAGGAGCGTTTCTACACCATGATATGGGCGAAATCCATATTGATGTTCATCTAATGGAGCTGATGAGTCTATATAATCTTGCAGTTGGATTTGCACAATCTTTTCAATAATCTTGGCAAGGAATGGAATACTTGCAATGGGGCGATATGAAGTTGGGTCATTGCTGTCTAGGGTTTTGTTTTTTAGCAACGGTCGAATTGCTGACCTTTTTGAGGACATCTGCTGTACGTCCTTGTTGAAGAGATTGGTTTACTATGTTCAGCAAGTCTGAGGCAAGTTCTATTTTTGTTGATTTTATCCAAGTCACTGGGCAAGAATCGAGTAAAGAGTTGTTGTATTTAGGTTGGAGATTGTCTGGAGTAGGAGTTTGTTGGTAATAGGGTGGAAGGCTTTCCATTCAAGGTGGTTGTTAACTGGAAGAGATAGGCTAGGTGGGGTGAATTGGCTGTTAAGTTTGAGTTTATTTCCAAAGTGATCAGCAAGCGTTTGAGGGCTAATAAAAATTTTGTGGGAATTGTTGGATGGGGATTTGGTTAACGATTTGACAATCTCAAATAGTTCTCTAGGACGATTAATGGCTTTTGATAAAGTTTTAGAGTGATATTGTTTTCTAGCGTTATTAATCGCATCCTTGTAACCTTTGAGTAGTGAGAAGTATTGTATTCTGAGTTCGTGAGTTTTTTTCCTTCTCCAAGTAGATTCTATTTTTCTAAGACCTTTCTTCAGAATTGCGAGTTCAGTAGAATACCATTTTTCATTTTTTCTCATTTTATGGCGTATCCTTGTTGAATATGGTTCTGATGTGGATCCAATAATGGAATTCCAGCTGGATATTGCATCATCAAGGTTAGAGATATAAGGATCCAATCTAGGGAGTACTGATTCGAGAAACTCTTCCTTGTTGAATGGACGAAATCTCTGACCATGTTGTAGATTGACAAGGGGTGTTTTGGTGCATTGTGGGAGGTGGAAAGAGAACCTAATCATAAAGTGGTCAGACCATGGGACTTGAGTTGTGGAAGGTAAGACATAATGAGATGTGGTTGTGTAATGGGTTGGAATGAAAATTAAGTCGAGAGTGTTTCCTTTGGTGTGCGTTGGTTGATTAACTGTTTGCTTGAAGCCCATTTCTTCCATCGCATCTAAGAAAGATGTTTCTTGATTATTAGAGAGAGAGGGAAGGTTGAAATCACCTAACATGATGAGGGGTTTCCTTATTGTTGAGTTGCAAGCAGATTCAAGAATGGTGTCAACATTTTGATTACTTGCAGTCGGAGGTCTGTATATCAAGCAGATTGCTATGTCCTTATTTTCAATCTTGAGTATATTTGTATCGTCATGGCTTTCACATAAAGTAGAGGATAATCCGAGATTAGATTTAGCTAATATAAGAACATCCCCTCCTCTTATATGGTTCCTATTGCAGGTGAAGATGGAGTATCCTTGCACTTTTAATTGATTTAACAGTACTGAGTCAGATTCTGTTAGCCATGTCTCAGTAATGCATAGTAGGTCTGGGTTTTCTGTATTAATTAGATCAGTTATGATAGGTGTTTTATTTCTAACTGACCTTGCATTGATGAGGATGAGGGAAATGTGTGTGAAAGCATTGACTGTATTTGTGGTCGGTTTTAGAAGATTGCTTTATCTGTATCAGTCTATGGTGATTTATCTTAGCATGTCATAGATATAGATGATGAGTGTTATGTCTCTGACGATGAGGGATAACATGAATGTATGAAAATTCAGGGAGGTTCAATGGTGGGGTGAGGGCGTTAGCAGGGAAAGGGTAGAGAGAGAATAGTAGGCTGACAATGTATAAAATGAGATTCAAAGTAAGCAGTAGCATTTTTTTATAGTTCATACTGAAGCTTCCGATGACTGTAAAAATGCAGGTTACTGACAACAGTATATGAAATCAAGAATGCAGGTTACTGACAACAGTATATGAAATCAAGAATGAAATTATTATTGGATACTGACAACAGTATATAAAGAGAGAAAAGAATTATTGGTTACTGACAACAGTATGTAATTAAGATTAAACTAATGAAAATAGTATACGTATGTGAAAGTTACTGGCATCAGTGCATCGGTTAAACATGTAGCAGATATAAGGTTACAAATGCTGTTAATTGTAGCAAGGATGAAGGGGTACTTTAAACAGATCTTAACAGGTGAAATATACTTGCTGAGATGGGTAAGCTGATCGTGTTGATGTCGAGCGCTCAACCTTAGGGGAGCTCCAGTTGCTTGTTTCTTTAATAATGCTGAGGAATCACTTGTCTGACTCTTGAGTGTCTTAAGAGAGGGCCGCTACCTAAGGGCCGTGCCAAAGGGCCCTCTGGCGAGGCCCTCAGGCGCGGGCCTGCCTGTAGACGGCTGTTCTTTTGTCCGGCTGATCGTCCCTCCCACAGCCCCGATTGGGCTGGAGGATTCCTGAGCGGGAAGGTGGCTGGCCCGCTCAGGTGTGCTCTACCCTGATCGGGGAGCACGCTGATGGCGGCAGAGGAGTAGAGAAAGGGAAATACCCTTCTGTAGGCATTTACTTCTGAGTCTATCCCCTTTCACCCTCATCCTATGTCCCCTCATAGCAGAGCTTGAGTGAAGTCCAAAACGATGCCTATTTCATAAAAGCAATATAGGAACCTCTGTGCCTGTTATAAAATAGGCTCCCAGATACAGCCCTAATACAGCATAATACCAACGTACAAATTTACACTTTCTCCAAATCTTTAAGTTTGTGCGTGTACTCCTACATTCTCCAGGACCAAGCAGGAAGTCAGTCCTCACATATGGGTGACATCGACGCCGATGGAGCCCTTGCAGAGCATTTCCCCAGCTTTCTATGGAAGCCTTTGAGAATACTGCACGCATGCGCGGTCCCCTTCCCGCCTAAAGGTGCCATCTTGCTCAGTCTTTCTTTTTCCGAGGAGCCCGTCAGACGTTCGTTCTAGTCACCTGGAGAAAAGTTAGATTTTTCTTGCGATTTTCTTCCGATTTCATCGCGGTTTTTGTCCGGTTCGACGCCGGTTCCCCCTCCCGCTGGGTTCGGTACACCGGTATCGAGCCCGTCTTTCTTTTTTCGATTTTGCCCTTAGTGGCTGGCGTTCGCGCCCTTTTTTCTTTTTCCCTGGAAGGCCGGTCCTTTGACCTTGCAGGGGCTCTTTTTTCCCCGATAACTTCCAGTGGTTTCAAAAAGTGTGATCGGTGCAAGAAACTGATGTCTCTCACCGACACACACGACTGCTGCCTTCGGTGCCTTGGTCCCGACCATAATCCTAAGATCTGTGGGCCCTGTGGAAAAATGTCCACTAAGGCACTGCGAAGTCGACAGCATCAAAAGGAAAGGCTTTTTGCTGATTCGGCCTCTGGCCGGGCCCGGACCTCGTCTGAGGCCTCGACGTCTCGGGAGTCTGACCCCGAGCATCGTCGGGGTTCCTCGGACAGGGGGTCCCCCGATCGGGAGCGAAAGAGGAAGAAGTGGCTTGCGAGGGCGGCGTCGGAAGAGGTCTCTGGCTCCTCGAGGGCTAGGTCTTGGACTCCCGACCGCCGTCCTGGGCCCTTGGAACAGGAGAAGCCGTCCAAAATGCCTCGTGTGGAGCTGGAGTCTGCTGGACACGTAAGTCCTGTTGTCCTGGAGGACTCTCCTCCCAGGGAGCCGACGTCGGGCCCGGTGCCGCCGGGGCCCGAGTCGATGGCTGCTGAGTCTCCTGAGCTTGGACTCAGGCTGACAGCCTTGGAGTGCAGACTGTCTGCCTTCATGGATCAGCAGCGGGTGCTGATGGCCAGCCTTGCTGGAGCATCTGCCCCGACCACCGGGACATCGAAGTCGACCCCGGAGACCGAGCCGATACTCGAGACCATGAAGGCTCGAGGTCGACCTCAGTCGTGGTGACCCTCGACCTCCCGGTCGGGACCGAGGGCGTCAACGCCGATGCCTTCAGCGACGGGGTGGGTGCTGCCGGGCCCCGCGCGGTCGGAGCCTGACTCCTCTTCGGACGAGTCTGCCTGGGAGACAGAGGACGAGGAGTCCCCCGATACCTTCAGGACTCGGTGCGTCCCGTCGGACTCACCGCAGTCCGAGCCCCGGAGTAGATCCCCCCCCCGGAGGATACCCGGTTCTCGGAGTTCATTCGGGATATGGCCACAGCGTTTGCAATCCCCGCGGATCCCGAGGAGGAGCCTCTAGCCGAAGAGCTCGAGGCCCTCCAGTATGATTCTCCTCCGAAGGAGGCCTTTACTGTGCTGGTTCCTCCGATGCTGGAACAGCTCCTCTTCCGGATGTGGGAGGCACCGGCCTCGGCGCCGGTTTTGAGCAAGCGAATCGATTCCATTTATCGACTCCGTAAGAGCCCTGGTTTTCAGAAGGCGCAGCTACCACACCATTCCATGGTGGTGGAATCGGCCATGCAGCGTCTGAAAAGCCAGAAGATGCACTATGTGGTGCCCCCCGGCCGGGAGGCCCGGAACCTGGATGCGTTTCGTAGAAAGTGCTTCCAGGGCTCGATGCTTGCTTGCCGTGTCCAGTCTTACCAGCTGTACATGGCAGTGTACTTGCGGGACCTGGCAAAGGAACTTGCCGGGTTCTCTGCTGGTCTCTCCAGGGAACCATTGCAGAGGTTCAAGTCCTTTCTTCTTAGATCCAGGAATGCTCTAAGTTCACGTCCCGAGCAGCCTACGATGGTTTCGAGGCCTCGGCCCGTGTTGTGGCAGCCGGCATCGTGGCTCGACGCCAGGCATGGCTGCAGTCATCGGACCTCGAGCCATGGGTGCAAGACAAGTTGGTCGATGTCCCGTGCTGAGGTGAAAACCTTTTCGGCAAGCCCATGGCCGAGAAGGCTGCACAGCTCGAGACCGAGCACCTCACGAGGACAAGGCTGTCTAGGAAGACTTCTGCGCCTTCTCATAAAAAGAAGGGCTCGAGTAAGAAGTCCTTTTACCCGAGGAAGGTGACTGCCTACAAGCAGTTCCCACCTTACCAGGCCTCCCCAGCTCCCCCACAGGGTCAGCAGGCCAAGGGACATGGGCCCTGTAGGCAGAAGGCCCCCAAGCCTCAGGCTCCTGCTCCCACTCAGCAGGGTGGGGGTTTTTGACTCTCAAGGCATAGCCTCTCCGTCTCTGCTGTCCCATCCCTGCACAGGAGGTCGACTAGCCCTGTTTGCCCACAGGTGACCACCCATTACAGGAGACAATTGGGTCTTAAGCATAGTCCACAAGGGCTACCTGCTTCATTTTCATCAGTTGCCTCCTTACTTCCAGGAGAGCCTCCAAGGCCTCCTCTCCACACAGACCTCCTCCTTCAGGAGCTTCAGGGTCTGTTGCGAGACCAGGCGGTGGAGCCTGTGCCTCCCCACCTACAAGGTCACGGTTTCTACTCCAGGTACTTCCTTGTACCAAAGAGGACCGGAGGCCTCAGGCCTATTCTCGACCTTAGAAATCTCAACAGGTACCTAGAGAAGGAAAAGTTCAAGATGCTTACTCTTGGAACACTTCTGCCCTACCTCCAGCAGGGAGATTGGCTATGCTCTTTAGATCTAAAGGATGCGTGCACTCACATCCTCATTCATCCAGACCACAGAAAGTACCTCAGGTTCATTGTGGGAGGAAACCATTACCAGTACAGGGTGCTGCCTTTCGGCCTCACCTCCGCTCCAGGGTCTTTACCAAATGCCTGGCAGTGGTGGCGGCCTACTTGAGGAACCAGGGTATCTTTGTCTTCCCCTATCTGGACGACTGGCTCATCAGGGGTCAGACGTGCCAGGAGGCCAGGCAAGCCACCCTCCGCACTATTTCTCTACTTCAACACCTGGGGTTTGTCATAAACTTCGCAAAGTCCACTTTGCTCCCCTCCCAAAATTAGGAATTCATAGGGGCAAGACTAGACTCTCTGCAGGCAAAAGCTTTCTTGCCAGTGGACAGAGCCCAAAGACTGATCAGCTTGGCAACCCAGTTTCTCAGCAGGTCTCTGGTCTCCGCCAGACTCTGCCCGAGGCTTCTCGGATACATGGCTTCAACAGTTCATGTGACTCCCAATGCCCGGCTCCACATGAGACCTGTGCAGTGGTGCCTCAGAACTCAGTAGACACAGGCCACAGGGAACCTCAGAGACAGAGTAAGGGTGTCCAGACCATTCTTGAACTCCCTGCGATGGTGGCTGCACCCCCCCAACTTACTGCAAGGGGTACCCTTTTAGATGCCTCGGTTCACAGTGGTGTTGACCACCGATGCCTTCCTGCAGGGCTGGGGTGCACATTGTCTGGGCAAGTGCACCCAGGGCCTGTGGTCCCCCTGGGAGGCCACGCAGCAAATCAATCTGCTGGAACTACGGGCTATTTGCTTAGCCCTCAGGACTTTCTCTCACACCCTGGCTCACCAGTCTGTCTTAGTTCAAACAGACAATCAGGTAGCCATGTTTTATGTGAACAAACAGGGCAGCACTGGGTCCAGGCTCCTTTGTCAGGAGGCACAGGACCTTTGCTTGTTTGCGCTCAAGTGCAACATGTTTCTCAAGGCTGTTTATCTTCCTGGCCAGGAAAATTACCTGGCAGACAGGTTGAGCAGGATTCTGCAGCCCCACGAATGGCAGCTCCATCCCTATGTGGTTCGGAGGATTTTCCTGAAATGGAGACTTCCATCCATAGATCTGTTTGCCAGTCCCCTGAACAAGCAGCTGCCCAGGTTCTGCTCCAGGCAACCACATCCTCTGCGGCTAGCAGCAGATGCTTTTCTCATTTCCTGGTCCCAGGGCCTCCTGTATGCGTTTCCTCCCACGCCTCTGGTGGCCCGAACCCTCTTCAAGATTCTACAGGACAAGGCCTCGGTCCTTCTGGTCGCTCCCAGATGGCCGAGGCAGCCTTGGTTCCCACTTCTGCTTCAACTGGCAGTGGACACCCCACTGCCTCTGGGGTTGCAGCCCGACCTTCTCTCTCAGGATCAGGGTTCTCTTCTGCACCCCAGTCTCAAATCTCTCAATTTGATGGCCTGGAGGCTGCAAGGGTACTTTTGGCTCCCTGGGGCCTACCTCTGGAAGTTGAGGAGGTCGTCCTGGCCTCTAGGAAGCAGTACACTAGGAAGACCTATGCCCTGAAATGGAAGAGGTTTTCTCTGGGGTGCCAACTGCGTACAGAAGATCCTTTCTCCTGTGCTGTACCAGTGGTGCTTCAGTACCTGCTGCACTTATCTAATCAGGGACTTAAATCCAATTCTGTTCGGGTCCACCTCTCAGCTCTAGCAGCTCACCACTCACTGGTGGAAGGACACTCTCTGTCGGTTCACCCCTTGGTGTCCCGGTTCCTAAGAGGTTTGCTCTTGCTCAAGCCTCCTATCCGCCCTCCAGCCCCTGAGTGGGAGTTGAATGTGGTCTTGCAGCAACTGACTCACCCACCTTTTGAGCCGATGGCTACTTGTCCTCTCCGCTTCCTGTCCTGGAAAGCACTCTTCTTGGTAGCCCTAACCTTGGCCAGGTGAGTGAGTGAGCCTCAGGCCCTGGTCTGTGACAGGCCTTACACTCGCTTCTATAGGAACAGGGTAGCCCTTAGGACTCATCCAAAGTTCCTCCCAAAGGTTGTTTCCTCTTTCCACCTCAACCAGGAGGTGGTTCTTCCAACATTCTTCCCTAGGCCTCATGCAAGTCAGGCTGAGGCGGTCCTGCACACCCTGGACTGTAGAAGGGCCTTATCCTTCTACCTTGACCGTACGCAGGGGCATAGAAGGGCTTCTCAGTTCTTCATATCTTTTGGCCCTAATAATTTGGGGGTAGCTGTGTCCAAGCGTACCTTGTCCATCTGGGTGGCTGACTGTATCACCTGGGCTTACAGGGCCGCTGACCTTCCCTTGCAGGGTTGGGTCACGGCCCACCGTGTCAGGGCGATGGATGCCTCAGTAGCTCATCTCCGCTCTACCGTTGGCAGACATCTGCAGGGCTGCAACTTGGTCCTCAAGCCAGACCTTTGCAGCCCATTACTGTCTGAGAGGAGAGGGAGTCCCGTAGGGACAGTGCTTTTGGCCAGGCAGTACTCCGGAATCTCTTTGAGGTTTAGGCAACTCCTGCCCTCCAGCCCTCCGTTGGGCTACCGGTGGAGGTTCTTTCAGTGAAAAGCCTTTCTTTGATGCTGGGACTAGAGGGAGTTCTCTTGTTCAGCCTGGGTTCCTGGTAGCCCAGAGCTAGGGAGTCACCCATATGTGAGGACTGACTTCCTGCTTGGTCCTGGAGAAAGAGTAGTTACTCACCTGTAACAGGTGTTCTCCAGGAGCAGCAGGAATCAGTCCTCACAACCCTCCCTCCTCCCCTGGGAGTTGCAGTTGTAGATAGTTTGTTTTTACATTTTTGTGTGCTGTTTTTTAGCTATGTCATCAGACTGAGCAAGATGGCACCTTTAGGCGGGAAGGGGACCGCGCATGCGTGCAGTATTCTCAAAGGCTTTCATAGAAAGCTGGGGAAATGCTCCGCAAGGGCTCCATTGGCGTCGATGTCACCCATATGTGAGGACTGATTCCTGCTGCTCCTGGAGAACACCTGTTACAGGTGAGTAACTACTCTTACGTACAGGTAGAAATTTTCCATGTCTGCTAATTTCCTTTCCATGAATTCAGGTAGACCAGTCCATATGAGTGGATTATGCTTCCCAGCCATCAGGTGAGGGCAGACCAGAGCAACTTTCATGATGCAACACTGAGAGAAGCCACTTCTGAAGCAGGAATGAAGACTGAAAACACAGGGAAAAAGTATTAATCAACTTTGCACAAACCTTTGGCTCTCTTACCATACTTGAATCTGCATCAGGCACCTAAAAATGCAGTTAATAGGGTTTCCAAACCTTTAGGAATAGTCTTCCAGTGTGGGTCCTGGACTGGACTAGTAGAATTTAAGGAAAGGAAATTTGCAGGTCTAGAAAATCTCTCCTTCCTTATCTTACTAGACAGCCCAGACGAGTAGGAGGCGCCCAAGGAGTTAGGACCCAGGGTGGAAGGAAGGCAACTCTCCAAGCAGAACTGCTCTGCCAAAAGGCACCAATCACTCGATCTCCCACATGCAACCTGTAGGGCTTCACAAAAGTACTCAGAGATGATCAGGTCGAGGACAGATATTGTAAGTGAGGTGGATGGGGACAAGAAAACAGGGTAGGAGCATAGAGCGAAAATGGTGGACATGGGGTAGGGGGTGAAATGCAGACATTGGGACATGGTCCAGGCAATGTTCCCTCTAATTTTCTGTAGGCTGTGTGCGCATAAAATATCAGCTGTGTGCAGCTTTTGAAGGAAGGTTAAATTTTTGTGCGCCACATAATGACATTCGGAGTTATATACTTTAAAATTTGACTACACGTCAGAATACAGTATGTATACCACATTGATTTTAATCAAATTAAATGAAAATAGACGATTACTAAATGAAGTGGGAAATTTCTAGTAATTACAATCATAACTTTAGAATTTTAAGACGTCTGTGTTGTTTTCTATCAGAATCAGAGCCGTAATTTTTGTGCGCTCTATTGTAAAGTATGTGCGCTCGCTTGGCAAGGTGTGTGCGCGCGCACACGCGCACAGCTTAGAGGGAACAGTGGGTCGAGGGGGCAAAGGAGAGACATAACATAATATATGCCATACTGAGTCAGACCAAGGGTCCATGAAGCCCAGTATCCTGTTTCCAAAAGTAGCCAATCCAGGTCACAAGTACCTGTCAGGTTCCCAACAGGATACAGATTCCACAGTGCTTGTCCCGGGGTAAGCAGTGGATTTCCCCGGTTCTCTTTAATAGTGGTTTATGGACTTTCCTCCAGGAACTTGTCTAAGCCTCTTCTAAATCCAGCTACATTAACAGCCTTCACTGCATTCTCCAGTAACGAATTCCAGAGTTTGATTACGCATAGAGTGAAAAAAATATTTTTTCTTATTAGTCTTAAATGGGTTACATTGTAGCTTCATTGCATGCCCCCTAGTCTTTTTGCTTTTTGATTGTTTAAACAAACCGATCAATGTTTACCTGTTCCATTCCATTCATTAATTTATAGACCTCTATCATATCTCCCCTCAACTGTCTCTTTTCCAAGTTGAAAAACCCTAACCTTTTAAGCCTTTCCTCATAGGGGTTATCCTTCCGTTCCCTTTACCATTTTGGTGGCTCTTCTCTGTACCTTTTCTAATTCAGCTATATCCTATTTAAGATATGGCGACCAGAATTGCACAATATTCAAGGTGCAGTTGCACCATGGAACGATACAGAAACATTATAATATCCTTGGTTTTATTCTCCATTCCTTTCCTTATGATATCTAGCATTCTATTTGCTTTCTTGGCTGCCGTTGCACATTGGATGGAGTGTTTCAATATATTATCCACGATAACGCCTAAATCTTTTTCCTGGGTGGTGGTTCCTAAAGTGGAAACTTGCATCATGTAACTGTAGTTTGGATTGTTCTTTCCTAGTTCTTTCCTAGGTGCATAACTTTGTATTTGTCTACAACTTTGAATAATTTTGTGTCTTCTGCAAATTTGATCACCTCACTCATTATTCCCATTTCCAGGTCATTTACGAATATGTTAAAAAGCAGCGGGCCCAGCACAGATCCCTGGGGTATTCCACTATTCACCTTTCTCCATTTAGAAAATTGGCCATTTAGTCCTACTCTCTGCTTTCTCTCTTTTAACCAGTTCCTGATCCACAATAGTACACTGCCTCCAATCCCATCACTTTTTAATTTGGCTAAGAGTCTCTCATGGGGGACCTTGTCAAAGGTTTGCTTTCTGAAAATCCAGATACACTATATCAACTGTCTCCCCTTGGTCTACCTGTTTATTCACACATTCAAAAAAATATAACAGTTTAGTAAAACAAGAATTTCCTTGGCTACCCTGTTGGCTTTTTTTCAATTAAACCATGACTATCTACATGTTCAATAATTTTTTTCTTTATAATGGTTTCTACCATTTTGCCCGGTACTGACATCAGGTTCATTGGTCTGTACTTTCCTGGATCACCCTTTTAAAAAATTGGCATTATACTGGCCATTCTCCAGTCTTCAGGGACTACAGATGACTAACAGTAAGTCTGTAATCTCATCTTTCAGTTCTTTCAACACCCTTGGAAGTATACTATCCAGTCCAGTTTATCAAATACTTGTAATATATCTTCCCATTTCAACAATATTTCTTTCAATTCTTCCAATATATCACCTTTAAATACCATGTCAGACATGGGCAACTTCCTACATTGTCTTCTGTAAAGACTGAAGCAAAGAATTCATTCAGTTTCTCTGCTATGGCCTTGTCCTCCCTTAGTGCTCTTTTTACCCCTCTGTCATCTAATGGTTCAACTGACTCTTTCACAGGTTTTTTTGCTATGAATGTACTTGAAAACATTTTTGTTATATGTTTTTGCTTCCATGACAAGCTTTTTTTCAAATTCTCTGCCTGCCTTTTCAGTGCCTTGCATCTAACTTGCCAGTGCTTTTGTTGTTTCCCATTACATCATTTGACTCCTTTTTTTCTATTTCCTGAAAGAAGCTTTTTTGGGTACAATAGCCTCTCTGACCTCACCTTTAAACCATGCTGGCAGTTTATTGGCCTTACTTCCACTATTCTTAAGGCATGGAATACATCTGTTCTCGGCTTCCAAGATAGTATTTCTCAACCATACCCATGCTTGATGTAAATCTTAGCCTTTGCAGCTGTTCCTTTTATTTTTTTCTCAATTATTTTCCTCAGTTTATCATAGTTTCCTTTTTGGAAGTGGATTTCCTTGCCGTCCTGTTTCCATTTATTAAATTAAATGCAATCATGCTATGATCACTATTGCCAAGTGGCTCCAACACCCTTATCTCTTGCACCAGATCCTGGTTTCCACTAAGGATTAGGTCCAATATAGCTTCTCCTCTTGTCTGTTCATGAACCAGCTGTTCCAAGCTGACTCCTATGGTGCTGGACGAGCGCCGTGCATCCCCTGATGTTCACAGGCTTGATGCCAGAGATAGTGGCCAAGGCTGTTCCGGCCCCCATGTTTCCGCAGCAGCAGTCCTCGAGGAGGGCCTCCGGGCCTTTGAGGCCCACATTGCAGCTGTGCGGGTGTGGCCACAAGCTGGGCCTGCGGTGCTGATGGCATTGTAAATGCATATTGTTCAGCTGATACTTGAGTCCCATGCATTGTCTGAGGCAGTGTTGAGGTGTCAATTGGAGCCTATGTTGGTTCCCACGGCTATTTTGCTATCGAGTGTGTCAGGGGTCCGATGTCCCGGTGAAACCCAAGAATCACTCAATGCTGCACCAATTCCGTCAATGCTCCCCATCACCACGCAGTCAGAGGGAATGCCAGGAGGAGTCCAAACGATACTTCAACTTCCTTTTGTGAGTCAGACTCAGATGGCTTGGCAACCGACGTGGAATCCGAGATCCTGTCAGACAGCAGGTCTCCTGAACTTCCGACGGACCCTCTCTTCCTCATATATAGCTGAAGTCTCTTCCTGAGGATGTGTCCTTTCAGGACTTTGTGAGGAATGTGTCTAAGGCCATCCCCTTTTCTCTGGAGGTGGAGGATGAGCCCAGGGCCCTGAAAGAGGTGGTTGTGGTGCCAGTGCACTGTAACTTGCAAGACCGCAGATGAAGATCTGGAGGAACCCTCTCATGATACCCACTGTCAGCAGGAGGCTAGACATTGTATCAATCCAGAAGACCCCTGGGTTTGAGAAGTCTCAAATTCCGCACCACTCTCCGGTGGTGGAGTCTGTCCTGAAAAGAATCAAGAGCATTAAGACTTACTCCTCAATGCTCCTGGGTAGGGAGGTGCGGATGCTGGGTTCCTTTGGCTGGTGATGCTTCCAGAGCTCCATTTTGGTGGTCTGGGTCCTGTTATTCCAACTGTACATGTGCATGTTCCTAAAGGACATCATGCTGGACCTTGCTGAGCTGGTCTCGTTCATGCTTCCAGAGCAGCTGGATGCCTGCCATGCTCTGATGGGTCATGGCAAGGACTGCTTCAAGTACATGGTATGGGCAAACCTATGATGCTTTTGAGTCAGTTTGCAGGGCAGCAGTGGGAGGCATTGGAGTCCGCCAGCTTGCTTGGCTCCAGTCCTCAGGCTTGGAGCAGTTGGTCCAGAACAAGCTGGCAGATGTGCCATGCAGAGGGGAGAACCTCTTTGGGAAGCAGGTGGAGGCCAAGACTCATGATATAGAGAAGCAGTGCATCACCCTCATCAGGCTCTCAAGAAAGACTTCTTATTCCTCTCACAAGAGGTACCAGGGACCGAAGAAATCGTACTACCAGTGTAAGCAAGGGTACTTTTCCAAGCCCTCAAAGCTCATAACAAAAGGCACAGGCCCCTCATCAGCAGTGACATGAGAAACCTCAGAAGGCCTAGCCCTGCCCTGCAGCCCACGCCAAGGACAGGGTTTTGGCTGGTTCTGTGGAGCATAGCCAATTTGCCCATTGCAGTGGACAGGTATCTCCCTGGGGGGGGGGGGGGGCAGTTCATCCACTTTGCCCACAGGTGGCCTCTTATCACCTCAGATTTGTGGATGTTACAGAAGTCCAGAGTGACTATATGCTGCACCTCACCAACCCTCTGCCCCCCCCCCCCGAGGAAATTTCCCCTGTACTCTCTGCACCTCATCCTGCTGCAAGGAGAGATCTCTACCCTTCTGGACGATCTTGCCATACAGCCGGTGCCTCCCAGCTGTGTGTCAGCCATTACCCCTGGCTCTGAGGCTTCTTTTCCCATTCTCTCCAATAAGGGTTAATAGTTGTTCTCTTAATGCTTCTTGCAGTATGATCTACTGGTTAAGAATGTTTGAGCTTCTTAGGGTTTAAAGATAGATATTTATTTCTGCCTCCCTTGCTTTGAGGTAATTAGGATAAGGGCGTTTGGAGTTTTTGTATTTTTGATAGGCTTCTTTATCTATAACATTAGTAAAATTCATCCCGTCCTTTCTAGATACACTACTAAGACCCTCATCCACTCACTAGTCACTTCCCTTCTTGACTATTGTAACCTGCTCCTCGCTGATCTTACTCTGAATCTCTCCCCTTCAGTCTGTTCAAAACTCAGCTGCACGGCTTATCTTCTGCCAGTGTTGCTATGCTCATGTAACTCCTCTCCTCAAATCACTTCATTGGCTCCCTATCCATTTCCGCATCCAGTTCAAACTTCTCCTGCTTACCTACAAGTGCATTCATTCTGCGGCTCCTCACTACCTTTCTTCTCTTATCTCACTCTACACTCCTCCTTTGGAACTCCGCTCCTTTGGCAGATCCCTTTTTATCTGTGCCCTTCTCTGCCATTGCCAACTCCAGACTTCATTCATTCCACCTTGCTGCTTCATATGCCTGGAACAAATTACCCGAGTCGGCACGTTGGGCTTCTCCTTTGGCCCTATTCAAGTCCAGGCTGAACACCCACCTCTTTGAGACTGCTTCTGGATTCTGATGCTCCTCATTCTCTTGTCCACTACTTGGGTGTATCTTGCCATACTCTAGTCCCCAGTTTTGCAATGTTTTTTTCATCTTGATTAGATTGTAAGCTCTGATGAGCAGGGACTTTGTCTTGCATCTAGATGTATAGTGCTGTGTACATCTTGTACCGCTATACAAATGATTATTAGTAGTAGGTGTCTGGTGAGAAGGGGCCGCCTTTTACACGTGTCTGTACAGTGCTGCATACACCTTGTAATGCTAGACAAATGATAAGTAGTAATAGTAGTAGCCCCCCAGCAGCTAATGACAATGGACACATCCAGGCTGAGCTGGTGGGCACATTTGGACGGCCTTCGCATGCAAAGAGTGATCCGAGCTTTAGAGCATTCACTAGATCAACTTCCTGGAGCTCCGTGCCATAGTGAACACCCTCAGTTTGTTCAAGGACCACCTTGTAAACGAGATTGTCCTGATTCAGACGGACAATCCAGATGATGCACTGCATCAGCAAGCAGGAAGGGCACAGGGTCATATCTCCTGTGTTGGGAGGCGGTCTGCTTGTGAAAGTTTGCCATTGCTCATGGAATGGAGTTGAGAGCAACTTACCTGTCAGGTGAACTCATCTCCCTGGCAAATCAGCTAATCCATGTCCTATAGCCGCACGAGTGGACTCTGAACAGGGAGGTAATGGCCCTGATCTTTCAGTCGTGGGGTACCAATGCCCAAGTGGATTGGTTCTGCTCCATTGTGGTCTCATAAGACCGGCTCATGTTGGATGCCTTCCTCCTGCACTGGGGGGTGGGCCTGCTCTATGCATATTCACCACCCATTCCGCTCATAGTGAAGACCCTCTGAAAACTTCAGGCCGACAAGGGCGCGATGATTGATTCTCATTGCTCTGTTTTGGCCCAGACAGCTGTGGTTTCCCCTGCTGTTGCGGCTCTCTCGTTGGAACCTTGGGGCTCAGCTCCTGATCTTATCTCTCAGGAAGATGGGAGTCTGTTCCACCCCAACGTACGGTTCTTGGTTCACATGGCATGGATGTTGAGCAGATAGTCCTGACAGAACTCAACCTGCCCAAGTGTGTCATGGAGGTCTTGCTAGCCTCCAGGAGAGCTTCAATGAGGCAGTCTTATGCCTTCAAGTGGAAATTGTTTGCTGCTTGGTGTACTGAATGGGCTCTGGATCTTTTCTCTTGCTCAGTTGACAGGTTGCTTAAGTACCTTTTTTACCTCTCGGAGTTGAGTTTCATTCTGTCCGGGTTCACCTGAGTGCGATCGGGATCTACCATCCCCACGACTCGGGGGAAAATCCATCTAGGGTCAACCTTTGGTGGTTTGCTTTATGTGAGGTCTGCTCCTCTCTAAGTCTCCTCTCAGGCCTTGGTGGTGGCTTGGGACCTCAGTGTGGTTTTGGCGCAGCTCATGTCGGCATCCTTTGAGCCACTTGTTTCCTGTCCTCTGAAGTTCCTGACCTAGAAGATGTTGTTTTTTGGTGGTTGTCTCGCTGCATCAGTGAGCTCCAGGCCCTGGTGGCTCATCCATCCTATACCAGATTCCACCATAACAAAATGGTCTTATGCACTCATCCATATTTCCTCCCTAAGGTGATTTTCTGCTTTCCATCTCAACCAGGTGTGGTATTACCCACCTTCTTTCCTAACCCTCACATTCACAGGGGAGAGATGGCGTTGCATGTGCTGGACTGCAAGTGAGCCTTGTTCTTCTATCCACCCAGCTGTTTGACTCTTTTGACCCCAGCAAACTTGGGGCTACTATTTCCAAATGTACTTTGTCAATTTGGCTAGCAAACCGTATCTCTTTTGCTTATGCCCAAGCTGACCTGAGCCTTGATAGTCATGTCATGGCTCACAATGTCAGAGTCATGGCTGTGTTGGTGACTAACTTGCACAGTCTCCATGGAAGAGATCTGCAGGGCTGCAATGTGGTCTTCTATCCACACACTCTCACATGACATTGTCTGGAAGGGGATTCCCGATGCATCAGCAACTTCAGTCAGTTTGTATTCCGGCATCTCTTTGGGGACTAGGTTCAACTCCTTCCCACCAAGGCCATTCTGTCCATCCAGGCTACCAAAAAGAGACTCCTTGTGGAGCATGAGCACTGATGTGTGGAGCTGTATGATGTGGATTTTGAGTCAGTGAGTCCCCTTGGGGAACTACCTCTACTGCTCTTTATTTTTTGTCCAGTTCTTGTTTTGTTGCTCTTGTTGGGCCTTTTGCCTTCTCGGATTTTAGTAGCCTATAGCTTGGGAGTCCCATAAGTGAGGACTTCATTCCTGATTGTCCAAGGAGAAAATGTAGTTCTCACTGATAGCAGGTGTTCTCTGTGGACAGCAGGTCCTCACAAAACTCCTACCTCCTCGAGGAGTTGTCTTCTGGTACAGTTTTTTTTATCATACTGGGGAAGATGGTGCTGCGGCAGGTGGGAAGGCAGGCAGGCATGCACAGTGGAGCCTCCCAGAAGCTTCCAGTAGAAAGGGAGCCCTCCCGCACTGGGCTCTGTCGGTGATGTCAAAGAGAGGTTTGTTCCTGCTGTCCACGGAGAACACCTGCTACAGTTGAGTAACTGTGTTTTCTCCCATCAGTCTTAAATGTGCTACATTATAGCTTCATTGCATATCCCATAGTCTTTCTACTTTTTGAAGAAATAAACAACCAATCTACCTATACCCGTTCTACTCCATTTATTAATTATTTTATAGACCTCTATCATATCTCCTTTCAGCCACGCCTTGGTGAACATCATTCACATTTGAAGAACTAGACACTTACAGCACCAGTATATCCCACTGTCTTGATCATTAACATGAGTTTCAACAGCTGACATGGTGAATCATTGATGATATTCCTTTTGATCCTAGGGGGGGGGGGGGTGATAAGAGAATCTTGCTTACAGTATTGTGAAAAGCGGTGGATTTTTATATTCAATTCATCCTGCAGGTTTGAACTTAGAGATCGACTGATGGAGTCTTATTTAATCTGGTTTTTCCTTATATGTCTGATCATCTTATCACATTTGCCAATTTAATTAGAGCATTTGAGATTATCTGTATGCGTTGACACCATTTTTGACGACATTTAAGAGCGACTAGTGGACATGGTTTCTTGTACCGCATTTGTAGATCCAAACCCCGATTTGGAAGAAGCCTGATACAGAGCTCATGAATGTTACCAGAGTACGAAACAGTCTGTGTTGCTGTTTGATGAGGATCGGGCTAAGCTTTTTTGGATCTATGGTTTCAAAACCGTTTCAAAAACCTTTGAGGCACATGTTTTTGCACCTACAAGCTAAGTTTAGCATTCTTGCTGATTTTATGTGATTCACTTAGTGGTGTTTCACAGTTTGACACCTGGTATGCCGTTTCTAAAAAAAAGAATAAATAGGAAACTTTGTTACTTGAGTGGCGTATAGCCCCTTCTGTACAAAGATTCCAACAAAAATAGTTTACTAAATTTATGCTCTTTTTCAATCGAGCTTTATATTTTTGGGTTCATATCTTGCACAGCACAAAGGCACTGACATATGTACTACATGCAAAATCTACCACAAAAAGCAAAGGACCCACGCCAAATAAGGATACCAGTACAAAAACCTTTGTCAGGGGTTAATCTGGCGTTCTCAGTTGATTATTAGCCCATAAATTATCCATACAATAGTAGATCATATAGATGAGGCTCAACCTGATGTGCTTTGCATTACAGAAACATGGTTAAATCCAACTGACAATGTAATTATTAATCAGTTGGTTCCTAACTCATACTCCGCTTACAGTTGTCCTCGTTCTTTAAGACGTGGAGGAGGAGTACTTATAATTGCAAAACGGAACTTAAAATTCAGAATTCAAAGCACCTATAATTCACGTCAATGTAATTCTATCTGTATTGAAAACAAATTTATGGCAATTTGTCTACATTATAGAGCACCTAATGCCTCCCCTGTGGAACTTGCATCATTACTTGAAAATATATGTGCCCTTACATCTCCCAACAAATACTCAATAGTTCTAGGAGACTTTAACCTTAAATCAATCAGCCACAGAGATTCTGATTCCTTCCTTCAAGCTATGTCTTCTTTGCAGTTCACACAAATAATTAATGCTTCCACACACAAATTTGGTAATTCACCTGACCTCATCTTTGTATCTAATAATATAACTTCAAGAGGTCTTGTTACAACACCTATCATTACCCCAATACCTTGGTCAGATCACCATTTAGTTAAGATAGGGATCCTAGTACAAACAAAAAATTTTAATGTGCATCCAAACAACTATTGCTTTCATAGACGTTTTAAGAAATTTGACAGGGATTCATTTATACAAGAAGTCATACCTCATCTGTCCACAGATTCAGATGAGCTTGAAAATCAAATATCCAATTGGAATCACATCATTTCTAATGCAGCCAGAGCAACAGACACGCGTCCAAAGAAAACACGGAACAATAAACTTCATCACAAGCCTTGGTATACAATAGCTTTACGTCATATGAAAAGAGCACTCAGAAGAATAGAACGTAAATGGAGAAAACACAATACAAAGGACCTAAAACAGCTATATTTAACAACATTAAAGCAATATGATGAACACATTAAACACATAAAAAAAGAATACCACACAAATTTAATTGAGTCAGCCATCAACAAGCCCAGAGAGCTGTTTGAAATTGTGAAGACACTAACAAAAGAGCAAAGAGTCGAGGGTGAAGTAGCAATTGAGCCACAGACTTATGCAAACTATATAAAAGACAAATTTCATTCTAAAGTACAATCAAAAATTCTTACGAACAAAAATTCAGTCTCGCATAATAGGATTTGGAATACATTCAATCCTCCATCAAATGATCAACTAGCCCATATCATTTCAGCAATAAATACAACCACTTCTCCAACTGATCCTTGTCCAGTCTCATGGATCAAAGCTACTAAATCAAGCTTCCTTCACATTATACAACACATAGTGCACATTTCACTTACTCAAGGTATATTGCCAGGGCAATTAAAACTGGCATCTGTCAGACCTATCCCAAAAAAAACTACTTTAGATAAAAACAACCCAGCTGCATATAGGCCAATATCTAGTATTCCATTTTTAGCTAAGATTATTGAAAAAATTGTACAACTTCAACTTCAAGACCATATTGATATTTATGCTCCATTAGATGACAATCAACATGGTTTTCGACCAAATCATGGAGTAGAAACCCTAATGATTTACCTTTTTGACAAAATACTACGTACCATAGATCACTTTAAGAAAGGCATTATAATGATCTTTATCGACATCTCTGCGGCGTTTGACTCTGTGGATCATAAAAAATTACTAGAGAGATTAGAGGAGATCGGACTTTATGGTATCACATTAAAATGGTTCCAATTTTATCTTACAGAGAGACACATACAAGTAAAGATAGGTGACAAAGCTTCTCAACCCATAAGAGTTTTACAAGGAGTTCCTCAAGGTTCTGCCCTATCTTCTCTGTTATTCAACATCTACATACAACCAATTTGCAACATACCTTCAAAGAATGGCATTAATTATACCATTTATGCAGATGATATAATGATATTTACACCTGTTTCAATTAATAACCCTGACTATCATAGAATTACGGATTGTCTCCTACAAATGTCTGCGTGGTGTAAAGGCAATAATATGGAAATTAATTTCAGCAAAACTGAGGCCTTATTTGTTTCACGTAACCATGATTTCCCTCCTCTTCCTGATATCATGATAGAAAACTCTAATATTCCTATAAAATCTGAAGTAAAATATCTTGGAGTCACTCTTGACAAAGAAATGAATCTTAAAAAACATATCAGTAAGACAATCAGGAGTGCATATTATAGAATGAAGATCATTAGAAGATTAAGACCACTACTTGAAACATCCCACTTTCGTAACGTCTGCCGTCTGCCAAGCTTTAATCACACCATTATTCGATTTTTGTAATCCCATATACCTTGGTCTTCATAAGCAGTCAATTAAACCCTTACAACTTGCTCAAAACACTGCAGCTCGAATAATATTTGGAGTATCAAGCCAGGAACACATAACACCCATTTTGAGGGAGCTGCATTGGTTACCTATAACACATCGCATAAAATATAAAACTATTATATACATTTTTAAAATAAAACATCAATGTTCTGCAAACAGTCTGGCTACTCTCATTCAATCAGACGATACTATAAGACCTAGAAGATTAGGATCTACCAACAGAGTCAGCACATCTCTTGACTTTAGAAAAGCACGTAAAGATACAACAGATAGAGCATTCTCGTTTGCGGCACCAAATATATGGAACTCCCTCCCAAATGATTTAAGAGCTGCTCAGGACCTTAAAGACTTTAGAAAGCAATTAAAAACTGTCCTGTTTATTGAGCATTATGGTTCTACTGAATAAGCAATTCAGTTTGTAAGAGAGAAAGCAATCATATAATTAGCTGTATTATAGCTCACATTGTATTATAGTACACAATGTTTATAGCGCACTATATCTATGTAAAACACACAAATTTATTTAACTATGTATTTTGTCATTAATGTCTGTTCATATTTTCACTGCGTTTGTATTTCTTGTTAAACCGCTTTGATTGTTTGATAAGGCGGTATATAAATACTATTAAATAAATAAATAAATTAATTAATTAATTAATCTTGTCAACTGGAAGTCTTTAAACTTAGTGCAGGACAGTTTCAAAATAAAGTCCAAAAATTTTTCAACAGGCTTGGAAAACTCCTACGCGAACCTCCGTGTGCATGGAAAGTCTAAAAAAAATCTGAGAACCCCAGACTAACCCCCTGTCTTTCCTTTTGACTACATGCAAAATCTGGCATCTTGGTGTTTGAGTTTAATTTTTGTTTACATATTTCTATGTTTAGTTTGTGGTCACTTATTCTATACTTGATAAGAACATAAGAAATGCCTTACTGGGTCAGACAAGGTCCATCAAGCCCAGTATCCTGTTTCCAACAGTGTCTAATCCAGGCCACAAGTACCTGGCAGGTTCCCAAAAAGACACACACATTCCACAATGTTCATCCTGGAGCAAACGGTGGATTTCTCAGGTTCTCTTTAATAATGGTTTATGGACTTTTCCTCCAGGAACTTATTTAAACCTTTTTTAAACCCAGCAACATTAGCAGCTTTTACTACATCCTCTGGTAACGAATTCCAGAGTTTAATTACGTGTTGAGTAAAAAAATATGTTCTCTTATTAGTCTTAAATGGGTTGCATTGTAGCTTCATTGTGTGTCCTCTAGTCTTTCTACTTTTTGATGGTGTAAACTACCGATCTACGTTTACCCGTTCCACTCCATTCATTAATTTATAGACCTCTAACATATCTCTTTCCTCAGCTGTCTCTTTTCTAAGTTGAAGAGCCCCAGCCTTTGAGCCTCACCTCATAGGGATATCCTTCCATTCCCTTTACCATTTTTGTTGCTCTTCTTTGTACCTTTTCTAATTCAGCTATATCCCTTTTAAGTCAAATTTGTTTATTAAAAGAACAACACCAGTATCAATACAAATCAGAAACAGTACACAAACATGTTGTACAAACAGTAAACCAGAACAAGTATCATTATTGCTTTTATGACCCCCCCCCATCAGGGACTACTAGCCCTGAAAGTACACATACATGCGAAAACAGAAGCTAGGTTCCCCCCCCCCCCGAGACCCCCTGCAAAACCCAGGAGAAAAAGAATAAAAGTAAAACCTCAATGGTCATACCCCCTCCCCATCAAGTATCGAGTATTGAGACCCCCAGGCGCAGGAGCAACCATCCACACCCCCCCAATATATCCCTTTTAACATACGGCAACCAGACTTGCACACAATATTCAAGGTGCGTACCATGGAACGATATAGAGGAATTATATCATCCTTTGTTTTATTCTTCATTCCTTTCCTTATGATTCGTAGATTCTATTTGCTTTCTTGGCCGCTGCTGCACACTGGGCGGAAGATTTCAACGTATTATCCACAATGACACCAAAATCTTTTTCCTGGGTGGTGGTTTCTAATGTGGTACCCTGCATCGTGTAACCATAGTTTGGTTGGTTCTTTCCTAGGTGCATAACTTTGCACTTGTCCACATTAAATTTCATTTGCCATTTGGACGTCCAGTCTAACAATTTTTCAAGGTCCTCTTGCTATTTTTCACAATCTTCTTGCATTTTAACAACTTTGAATAATTTTGTGTCATTTGCAAATTTGATCACCTCACTTGTTGTTCCTATTTCCAGGTCATTTATGAATATGTTAAAAAGCAGCGGGCCCAGCACAGATCCTTGGGGTACTCTACTATTCACCTTTCTCCATTGAGAAAATTGGCCATTTAGCCCTACTCTCTGCTTTCTATCTTTTTTTTTTTTTTAAATTTAAAATTTTTATTGCACACATCAACAAAAACAGTAACAAACAGGCTGCAAAAAATTTCAGCCCCCAACCCCCCCATGCTATTTACTCCCCCCCTCACTACCCCCCTCCACCCCCTACCCCTCCCCCCCCCTTACCTCCCCTCCCCCCCCCAGGGCCTCTAACCCGAGAACAATATCCTATGGGGCATTCTCTCGCTCCAAATATTTCCCCCAAATATTGGAAAAGCTCCTCAAACTCCCATTCTTCAGTGCGGTAAGTTTACACATCAAGAAAATCTGCCCCACCAGCGCCTGCACCTCCCCCAACCCCGGGATCCCCGGCTGCTTCCATCGCCGGCCCACCAAAAGGCGCACCGCTATACAACAGTAATTCAGGAACCCACTCTCCGCCTTATTCAGCCCCTCCGCCCCTATCCCCAAGAGGGCCACCGCCGGTAATAGCGTCAGTTCCTTACCTAAGATCCCACTCACCCATTCAAACACTCTTCTCCATACCTCATGCAGCTCCCCACACTCCCACCACACATGCAAGTATGTACCCGCCGCTCCACAGCGACGCCAACATTGCCCATCCTGTAGTTGGTACATAACCTGCAGCCGCACCGGCGTCAAGTGCCATCTATACAGAATTTTATAGTTATTCTCCAACAGGTGCGCCGCCAACAATCCCTTGTATCGGGTCCGAAAAATTTGCTCCCACTGTGCCTCATCCCAACAACCCCCTAAATCCTCTTCCCATCGCTCCTGAAAGGCCTCCTTCCCCCCCGCAACTCCCATCAGATTATAAAACTGCGTAACCACTCGTGTGGGAGACCCCATGAGCCCCATCACCTCGATACCCGTGGGGTCCCGGGTCAAGCCAGGTAAGATTTTATGCCGGATATAATGGCTGAGTTGTAGGTATTGGTATTCCTCCGACTCCGCCAGATGGTATTGCCTCCTCAGGGTGAGGAACGGAACCAGTCGTGTTCCCTCAAGCAGCTGTCCCACCCGTACCAAACCATTCTCCGCCCACCTGGTGAAGACGGGACTCTCCAATCCCGGGGGAAACTCGGGGTTCCCCCTAATGGGCACCAATCTAGACCTACCATCCCTTCCCAGCCAACCCCGCTGCCATTTATTCCAGAGAGCCACCGTCCGCCTAGTATAGGGATTCCGCACCAGGATGCCACGCCGCTGCTCTCTCGGAAGCCACAGCCATGCCCCAAATTCTGCACCCCCAACTCATCCCCTTCCATTTGTACCCACTCTTTCACCGCCTCTCCCCACCATTCCACAATAGCCCCCAATTGGGAGGCTTCTAAGTAGCGTGCCAGATCGGGGACCGCCAACCCCCCCTTATCCTTACCCTTCATCAAAATCCGCCACGCCACTCGACACGGCCTTCCTCCCCCCACAAAGTGCATCAAGAAGCGTTGCCACCGCTGTACTGCTTTCTTCCCCACCCCAATGGGCAAGGACCTAAAAAGATATAGCCACTGCGGCAACACCACCATCTTTACAGCCGCAATCCTTCCCAGCCAAGAAAGCCCCTTACCCTGCCAAACCTCCAATTCCCTCCGTATCTTACCTTCCAGCCGCCCATAATTAGCCCCAAATAACTCCCCGTCCGTCGGTGTGAGCTGTATTCCCAAATATTTTATCCCCCCCCTCGCCCAACGATATGAAAACCGACCCTGAATCCCCTCCCGGGACGCCCTATCTAAAGAAATATCCAGCAATTCGGACTTAGATGCGTTAACTTTAAAGCCAGAACACTCCCCAAATTCCCGCAATACTATCTCTAATGCAACCAACGAGTCCAATGGTCGGGTTAATAGAAATAATAGGTCATCAGCAAATAGTGAAATTTTACTGGTCACTCGTCCGCCCACCACCCCCCAGATCTCAGGGTTCTCACGTACATACTGAGCCAACGGCTCCATAGACAACACAAATAAAAGTGGGGAAAGAGGGCACCCCTGCCGCGTCCCCCGAAAAAGTTCAAACGCCTCCGTATATTCCCCGTTAATTCGGATTTTAGCCAACGGCCGGGTATAAATAGCTTTAACCCACTCCAAATACACCCCCCCTAACCCCATCCGCTCCATCACTTTAAACAGATAAGGCCAATAGACCCTATCAAACGCCTTTTCGGCATCTATAGCTAACAAAACCAACGGTTCCTCGCCGCGCTTCGCCTGCCAGACCGCGTTCAACACCCTCCGGATATTATCCCCCGCTTGCCGCCCGGGAACAAATCCGGCCTGATTTTCATGAATTAACCGTGGTAAATATTCCCTGAGCCGATTGGCCAAAACCTTTGAAAAGATCTTAAAATCGGACCCCAGGAGCGATATCGGTCTGTACGAGCCACACAATTGGGGATCCTTCCCCTCTTTCGGCAAAATAGTTATGCCTGCCGTACGCATGGTTTCAGGGATCAGTCCCCCTCCCGCAAACGAATTATACAACCTGGCTAACGGCTCACACAAGACCATAGCGAACTTTTTATAAAACTTATTCGGGAATCCATCCAGGCCCGGAGCCTTCGCGGCCGGCAACCCCTTAATAACCAAGGCCACTTCCCGTTCCTCAATAGGCCGGGAGAGCCAAGCCGCCTCCTCCACCCCCAGACTCGGGAGCTGGACTTGCAGAAATTTCTCCACCGGAGCCTGCGAGCTAATCCCTTCCACCGCATACAACTGCTTATAAAATTCTACAAATCTATCCTGAATCTGCTTACCGCCCCTCACCGCACGCCCCTGCGCATCCCGGATTTTTGTGATAAAATTCCGTGTCCGAAGCCGCTGCAATTTCCGCGCCAAAAGGCGCGATGGCCGGTTGCCCCATTCAAAGAACTGCTGCTTCAATTTGTCTTGGGCAAATTTAAGCTCCGCCAGGTCTAACTCCCCCAGTTCCCGATTGAGGCGTCGCAGCTCCTGCTCATGTTGCTGCGGGACCTTTCCCACCTTCTGCAGCGCTTCCAGTTGCTGAATCTGCGCCCTTAAGGTGTCCTTTTTACTCTCCCTCACCCTCTTCAGGTAAGAGCCAATAGAAATCAGCTCCCCCCTTACTACCGCCTTCAAACATTCCCAAATCGAAGCTATCCCACACTCCCCATTATCGTTAATTGTCAGATAATCCTTTATCCCTTTCTCCACTCTTAACACTACCTGCGGGTCATCCAATAGAGATTCATTAAGCAGCCACCCCCCCCTCTTCTTCCCCTGGGGTCCGACCCTCAGGTCAATCCACACCGGGGCATGGTCCGAAAGCGTCCGTTCGCCAATCTCACAACTCTCAACCGCCGGTAGCAGGGGTCTCGAAACCCAGATCATATCTAAGCGGGAAAAGGAGTGGTGGACCGGAGAGTAAAATGTATAATCCCTCTCTCGCCCCCTCACCTCCCTCCAAGTATCTGCCACCCCCATATTAACCCCCATAACCTTTAACAAACGTCGAGCTTTTGCCGTCCCCTCCCCTGCCCCTGTGGAATTATCCAACCTGGGGTTGATAGTCAAATTAAAGTCCCCGCCCAACACCACCTGTCCTTCAGCAAATTTATCCAACGCAGAATTTAATTCCTGGTAAAATGGCCCCTGCGCATCATTCGGGCCATAAAGATTAACAAAAGTAAAAATCTGGCCATACAATTTAAGCTTAAGAAAAATATACCTCCCTCCCCGATCCTTCTGGAGGGCACTCACTTTGTGCGGTATAGTACCCCGAAGTAGGATACCCACCCCCCCCTTACGCCCCGCTAATCTGTTGGAGGAGAACCACTGATCCTTAAATTTATTATGGGACATTCGCCACTCATCCTGTTGTTTCAAATGGGTCTCTTGCAAAAATATTATATCCCCCCGTAGGCGTTCTATTTCCTTATACACACGCTGCCGCTTAGCCGGCGCATTCAACCCCCGCACATTCAATGTAATCACCCGCAGCTTATCCATCCAGCACCTTGCCCCCCCTCCCCTTCACACAATTCCAACTTGAGTAAGAGGTCCCCTTCCCCTCCCCCCCTCCCCTCCCTCCCGCCCCCCTCCCCCCCCCCCCACCCCCCCTCCCCCCCTCCCCCCCCACCCTGCCCGGGACCACTATGTTGATCCATAAGAGGCATGGCATCACCTCCCCGCGGACCCCACAAAAGCCTTTACACATAACCAATGGTACACAACGCATATACAATTATAATTCCTGTACCCTACAATCCAATGCATCAGCTACTGTCCTCCGGTCTGGGCGAGCGTCTCTGCTGTCTCCGCAGGCGCTTGTCTCCTTTTTGCGCTCTTTGCCACCCGCCCGCTTGCTCCCCAGACCGGCGCTCACTCGTAGACTCCACTGCCAGCAGAACCGGAACATCCTCCCAGCCCGCCTGCTGAAGTACCCGCGCTGCTTCCTCCGGTGTCCGAACGTGAGAGGTAGTCCCATCAATCGAGAACTGCAGCCCAAAGGGGAAAGTCCACCGATATTTAACCTGCTGCTCCCGAAGCCGTTTCGTTATCGGGGCCATTTCCCGCCTTTTCCGAATAGTAATGGCGGACAGATCTGCATAAAGCTCGACCCGGTGGTTCTCCCACTTCAGCTCCGGCATCCGCCGAGCAATCTCCATAATGGCATTTTTAGTTGAGTATTCATGGAAGCAGGCCACAATATCCCGAGGCTTGCCATCTCGGCGGGGGCCCAGCGCCCGGTGCGCACGGTCCAAAGTCAGACACCGCATGGTCCCCGGTCCTTCTGCTTGCTCCAAAATCTGCTTACTAAGTTGTCCCACCAACCGCATACAGTCCTCTTTTTCATTGCTTTCTGGCACTCCCCGGACTCTAATATTAGCCCTCCGGGAGCGGTTCTCTAAGTCCTCAACCTTTGTCCACAACTCCGCCAAATCTCCATCCCAGGCAGCCACTCTGGTGTGTAGGCCCTGTACAACCTTGTCCTGGGCCTCCACTTTGCCTTCCACCTCCTCCAGGCGACCGCCCACCTCTCTCATCTCTCCCTTCAGGTCCTCCATCCATATTTGGACATCTCCTTGAAAGCTGGCAAGGTCTTGCCGGAGCTCCCCGAACCAGGATTTTATTTCACCCCGCAGACCCGCAAGCTCACTTGTCTGCTCCTGTGCAGCTCCCGACGGTGACTTCGCCCCATCTCCCGCCTGCGTTCCCGGCGCCGCCATTTTGCTCTTTACACCAGCGCTCCCCGAGCCTCCTTTATAGGCAAAAGCCTTCAGCTCCGCCGCGCCTTTCTTCATCGCGGCCCTCCTGCACGCCCACCACTTGCTTATACCCCAATTCTGGGGGATTTTCCGCCGGTATGCTTTGAGTGTGTACCAATTATTCACCCGGTCCTTCGGAGCTCCACTCTCACGCTCCCGCTCGGATCGGTGACGTCATTTCCTCTCTGCTTTCTATCTTTTAACCAGTTCCTGAGCCATAGGATCAATTAGCTGTATTACATCTTCCTGATTTATTGAGATTTGTTTCAATTCCTCTGATATATTACCTCTAAATACCATTTCTGACATGAGTAAGTTTCCTACATCTTCTTCGGTAAAGACCAAAGCACAGAATTCATTCAGTCTCTCTGCTATGGCTTTGTCCTCCCTTTTACCCCTCTATCATCCAGTGCTCCAACCGACTCTCTCACAGGCTTTTTGCTACGAATGTACTTGAAAGGTTTTTATTAATTGGCTTTGCTTCCACGGCACGCTTCTTTTCAAATTCTTTCTTTGCCTGTCTTATCAATTCTTTGACTCTAACTTGCCAATGCTTATGTTGTTTCTGTTGTTTGTCATTAGGCTTCTTTTTCCATTTCCTGAAGGATGCTTTTTTGGTAACAGCCTCTCTGACCTCGCCTTTAAACCATGCTGACAGTTTTTTGGCCCGACTCCCACCCACCCCTAGTGAGCAGTCTTGCTTTATAGGGCACCTCCCCCTTTAACAAATCACAGAGAATTGGACCAGCACATTTTGAATATAATTAAAGAGATTTAACTGCTTTTTCTCTGAAAGGACAGCTGCGAAACCGGCTGGTACTTGGTAGATCTCTCTCTTTTGCTTTAACATATACCTAAGCTCCACAAACAGAACAATGGCTGGGAAAAATCGTATTGCTAAAACTGTTGCCCCCGTTACAGCTTCTGCCTCGGTCCAGACAGAGGTCCTAATGCCAGTTGAAGGACCGGTTCCATGTGCAGGGTGCCTGCATGCTGAAGCTCTGAGGAAACAAGTGGAGGAACTCAGAGAGGAGGTGGCGAGGCTGAGGAGCATTCAAGACAGTGAGAAGTACATTGATGAGATGCTTCTTGCAGCAACCAAGCTCTCCAGCACAGGAGAAGATGGGTGCCAACAGAATGTCGATGGTTGGACACAAGTCACCAGGGCTTGCAAAATCACCAATCCAACTTCTCCAGCCCTTGAATTGAAGAACCATTATGCAGCCCTGGAAGTGGAGGAGGTGAAAGCATCCCTGGAAAGGGAAGAACCAGAGTTCAAGTAACCCAAAGTTGCAGAATCAGTGACCAGAAGGAAACGAAGGGTAGTGGTGGTTGGAGACTCTCTTCTGAGGGGTACTGTGGCGTCCATCTGCCGACCAGACTTGATGTCCAGAGAGGTATGCTGTCTGCCTGGTGCCAAAATCCAAGTTGTTACGGAGAGTTTGCCGAGACTCATCAAGCCCTCTGACCTTTACCCAATGTTGCTAATCCATGTTGGAACAAATGATACTGCCAGGTATACCTCGGAACGTATCAAAAGTGACTTCATGGCTCTGGGACAGAGGGTGAAGCAGTTAGGTGCACAGGTGGTGTTCTCTTCAATCCTCCCTGTTGAGGGTAAAGGCCAAGGCAGAGAGGCTCGCATCCTGGAGATGAATGCATGGCTGCGTGGATGGTGTCATCGAGAGCGTTTTGGTTTCCTAGACCATGGGATGCTGTTCCAAGGGTTGCAGAGCAGAGATGGCATCCATCTGTCCAAGAAAGGTCAACGCATCTTCGGTAGTAGACTGACTAATCTACTGAAGAGGGCTTTAAACTAGATTCGTTGGGGATGGGTGAAGAAAGCCCCCAGGTAGGTGATACATTAAATACCTTTATGGAAATGGGTAACAGGGGTAACATATGGAAAGCAGTGTGTATTAATGCCCGTAGCATGGGAAATAAGGTCCCTGAAGTTGAAGCTTTGGTGGGAGTGGCTGACTTGGATTTAGTGGCAGTTACAGAAACATGGTTCACAGAAAACCATGACTGGGATGTAACTATACATGGCTATACTTTATTCAGAAAGGACAGGGTAGGAAGAAGGGGAGGAGGAGTGGCACTATATGTAAAAACTACTATTAAAGCTTTGGAATTACAGAGCTTAAAAGGGAGAGAGGAGGCATTGTGGGTTAAACTAGAAAGAGGGAAAGAGAAATCTATTTGCATTGGTGTGATATACAGACCTCTCTCACAAGAGGAAGAGGTGGACAGAGAGTTAATTGAAGACATACGCAGCATTGCTAGGAAAGGGGAAGTGCTACTGATAGGAGATTTCAATATGCCAGATGTTGATTGGCACATTCCTGCTGCAGTATCATCTAGAAGTAAGAAGATCGTGGATTCTCTACAGGGAGAACTATTCAGGCAATTGGTAACAGACCCCACATGTGAAGGGGCCATACTGGACTTGGTGCTTACCAATGGTGAAAGTGTTTCTGATGTTGTAGTAGAAGATCATTTTGCATCCAGTGATCACCAGATGGTGTGGTTCAGTATTAGGACTAGGGCTGTTAGAATCCATTCCAAGGTGAGGATCTTAGACTTTAGGAAGACTAACTTTGCGAAGATGGGTCAATACCTCAGGGAGTCGTTAGTGGGATGGGAACAGCTGGGGGATGTAGAAAAACAGTGGGCAAAACTGAAAGGGGGTATTTTAAGGGCAACCAACCTTGTTGTTAAAATGGCAAATAAAGGCAAAAGGAAAAGGAGACCGCTATGGTTTTCGAAGGAAGTAGCTGAAAAAGTGAAGAAAAAGAGGGAGGCCTTCATGAAATACAAGAGATCACAGAGAGAGGAAGACAGGCATCTGTATTTGGAAAAAACTTAGAGAAGCTAGCAAAGTAGTCAAGAAGGCAAAGATTCAAAAGGAGGAGGAAATAGCCAATGCAATAAAATGGGGGATAAGACATTTTTCAGATATATTAGTGAGAAGAGGAAGGGCAAAAGTGGTATTGTCAGACTCAAGGGTGCAGGGGGGGAATATGTAGAAGCTGATAAGGATAAAGCGGAATTGCTTAACAAATATTTTTGTTCTGTGTTCACAGATGAAGAACCAGGAGCAGGACCTCAGAAAACACCCACAAATAAGAACAGAAGCGAGGGACATCTTGAACAATTTTCAGAAGACTGTGTTCGTGAGAAACTAGCTCAACTTAAAGTAGACAAAGCGATGGGACCGGATGGGATACACTCTAGAATACTGAGGGAACTTGGGGACGTTCTAGCAGCTCCACTGACTGACCTTTTCAATGCCTCGTTGGAGTCGGGAGTGGTGCCAAAGGACTGGAGAGAGGCTCATGTGGTGCCTTTACACAAAAGCGGAAGTAAGGATGCGGTTGAAAATTACAGGCCGGTTAGTTTAACTTCGGTGGTGAGTAAATTATTGGAAACGCTGCTGAAAGAGAAAATAGTGAGGATTCTGGAGTCCAGCGGATTACAGGATCCGAGGCAGCATGGATTCACCAGAGGCAGGTCTTGTTAGACAAATCTGATTGATTTCTTTGACTGGGTGACTAGGGAGTTGGACCGAGGGAGAGCTCTAGATGTGGTGTATTTAGATTTTAGTAAAGTCTTTGACACTGTTCCTCACAGGCGACTTATAAACAAACTGAGCACCCTAGGAATGGACCCTAAAGTTACTGCTTGGGTTAGAAATTGGTTGGGTGGGAGGCGACAAAGAGTACAAGTAAATGGAGCTCACTCTGAGGAGAAGGATGTTACCAGTGGTGTGCCCCAGGGATCTGTCCTTGGTCCGATTCTTTTTAACATCTTTGTTAGTGATATAGCGGAAGGGCTGTCGGGCAAGGTTTGCCTCTTTGCAGATGATACCAAAATCTGCAATAGAGTAGACACCCAGGAAGGTGTAGATAACATGAGGAGGGATCTAGCTAAGCTTGAAGAATGGTCTAGAATTTGGCAGCTGGGATTTAATGTTAAAAAATGTAAGGTCATGCATTTGGGCTGCAGCAATCCAAGGGAGCAATACAGTATAGGAGGTGAAGTACTTTTGTCCACTAAAGAAGAGCGGGACCTAGGCGTGGTTGTGTCTGATGATCTTAAAGTAGCTAAACAGGTAGAAAAGGCGACGGCAAAAACTAGAAGGATGCTTGGGTGCATACGGAGAGGAATGGCTAGCAGAAAAAAGGAGGTGATAATGCCTCTGTATAAGTCTTTGGTGCGACCTCATTTGGAGTATGGTGTGCAATTCTGGAGACCGCACCTTCAAAAGGATGTGAACAGGATGGAGTCGGTGCAGAGGGTGGCTACTAAAATGATTAATGGTTTTCATTATAAAGCATATGAGGACAGACTTAAGGATCTTAATATGTACACCTTAGAGGAAAGGCGGGATAGAGGTGATATGATTGAGATGTTTAAATACCTCCGTGGCATAAATGTTCAGGGAGAGAGCCTCTTTCAATTGAAAGCAAGTTCTGCTACGAGGGGACATGGGATGAGGGTGAAGGGAGATAGATTCAGGAGTGATATGCGGAAATATTTCTTTACAGAAAGAGTAGTGGATCCATGGAATAGTCTCCCAGTGGAGGTGGTAGAGATGAGGACAGTAACTGAATTCAAAAAAGCATGGGACCAACACAGAGGATCTCTAAAGGTAAAAAGTGGACTGTTGTAGTTGTTGTTATGGAAGGACAGACTGGATAGGCCATGTGGTCTTTTTCTGTCATCATGTTTCTGTGTTTCTATGTTTCAGATATGTTAGTGAGAAGAGGAGAAGAGGAAGGGCAAAAGTGGTATTGTCAGACTCAAGAATGAAGGGGAGGAATATGTAGAAGCTGATGAGGATAAAGGGGAATTGTTTAACAAATATTTCTGCTCTGTGTTCATAGATGAAGAACCAGGAGCAGGATCTCAGAAAAACAGGAACAGAAGCGAGGGACATCTTGAACAATTTTCAGAAGACTATGTTTGTGAGAAACTAGCTAAACTTAAAGTAGACAAAGCGATGGGACCAAATGGGATACATCCGAGAATACTGAGGGAACGGGGCATTCTAGCAACTCCACTGACCTTTTCAATGTTTCATTGGAGTCAGGAATAGTGCCAGAGGACTGGAGAGAGGCTCATGTGGTCCCTTTACACAAAAGCGGAAGTAAGGATGTGGTTGAAAACTACAGGCTGGTTAGGTTAACCTTGGTGGTGAGTAAATTATTGGGAGTGCTGCTGAAAGAGAAAATAGTGAGGTTTTTGGAATCCAACGGATTACCGGATCTGAGGCAGCATGGATTCACCAGAGGCAGGTCTTGTCAGACAAATCTGATTGATTTCTTTGACTGGGTGACTAGGGAGTTGGACCGAGGGAGAGCTCTAGATGTGGTGTATTTAGATTTTAGTAAAGTCTTTGACACTGTTCCTCACAGGCGACTTATAAACAAACTGAGCACCCTAGGAATGGACCCTAAAGTTACTGCTTGGGTTAGAAATTGGTTGGGTGGGAGGCGACAAAGAGTACAAGTAAATGGAGCTCACTCTGAGGAGAAGGATGTTACCAGTGGTGTGCCCCAGGGATCTGTCCTTGGTCCGATTCTTTTTAACATCTTTGTTAGTGATATAGCGGAAGGGCTGTCGGGTAAGGTTTGCCTCTTTGCAGATGATACCAAAATCTGCAATAGAGTAGACACCCAGGAAGGTGTAGATAACATGAGGAGGGATCTAGCTAAGCTTGAAGAATGGTCTAGAATTTGGCAGCTGGGATTTAATGTTAAAAAATGTAAGGTCATGCATTTGGGCTGCAGCAATCCAAGGGAGCAATACAGTATAGGAGGTGAAGTACTTTTGTCCACTAAAGAAGAGCGGGACCTAGGCGTGGTTGTGTCTGATGATCTTAAAGTAGCTAAACAGGTAGAAAAGGCGACGGCAAAAGCTAGAAGGATGCTTGGGTGCATACGGAGAGGAATGGCTAGCAGAAAAAAGGAGGTGATAATGCCTCTGTATAAGTCTTTGGTGCGACCTCATTTGGAGTATGGTGTGCAATTCTGGAGACCGCACCTTCAAAAGGATGTGAACAGGATGGAGTCGGTGCAGAGGGTGGCTACTAAAATGATTAATGGTTTTCATTATAAAGCATATGAGGACAGACTTAAGGATCTTAATATGTACACCTTAGAGGAAAGGCGGGATAGAGGTGATATGATTGAGATGTTTAAATACCTCCGTGGCATAAATGTTCAGGGAGAGAGCCTCTTTCAATTGAAAGCAAGTTCTGCTACGAGGGGACATGGGATGAGGGTGAAGGGAGATAGATTCAGGAGTGATATGCGGAAATATTTCTTTACAGAAAGAGTAGTGGATCCATGGAATAGTCTCCCAGTGGAGGTGGTAGAGATGAGGACAGTAACTGAATTCAAAAAAGCATGGGACCAACACAGAGGATCTCTAAAGGTAAAAAGTGGACTGTTGTAGTTGTTGTTATGGAAGGACAGACTGGATAGGCCATGTGGTCTTTTTCTGTCATCATGTTTCTGTGTTTCTATGTTTCAGATATGTTAGTGAGAAGAGGAGAAGAGGAAGGGCAAAAGTGGTATTGTCAGACTCAAGAATGAAGGGGAGGAATATGTAGAAGCTGATGAGGATAAAGGGGAATTGTTTAACAAATATTTCTGCTCTGTGTTCATAGATGAAGAACCAGGAGCAGGATCTCAGAAAAACAGGAACAGAAGCGAGGGACCTCTTGAACAATTTTCAGAAGACTATGTTTGTGAGAAACTAGCTAAACTTAAAGTAGACAAAGCGATGGGACCAAATGGGATACATCCGAGAATACTGAGGGAACGGGGCATTCTAGCAACTCCACTGACTGACCTTTTCAATGTTTCATTGGAGTCAGGAATAGTGCCAGAGGACTGGAGAGAGGCTCATGTGGTCCCTTTACACAAAAGCGGAAGTAAGGATGTGGTTGAAAACTACAGGCTGGTTAGGTTAACCTCGGTGGTGAGTAAATTATTGGGAGTGCTGCTGAAAGAGAAAATAGTGAGGTTTTTGGAATCCAACGGATTACCGGATCTGAGGCAGCATGGATTCACCAGAGGCAGGTCTTGTCAGACAAATCTGATTGATGTCTTTGACTGGGTGACCAGGGAGTTGGACCGATTGAGAGCCCTAGATGTGGTATATTTGGATTTCAGTAAAGTCTTTGAAACCGTTCCTCACAGGCTACTTATAAACAAACTGAGCACCCTAGGGATGGACCCTAAAGTTAATACTTGGGTTAGAAACTGGTTGAGTGGGAGACGACAAAGGGTACAGGTAAATGGAGCTCACTCTGAGAAAAAGGAGGTTACCAGTGGTGTGCCCCAGTGATCTGTCTTTGGTCCGATTCTTTTTAACATCTTTGTTAGTGATATCGCAGAAGGACTGTCTGATAAGGTTTGCCTCTTTGTGGATGATACCAAATTCTGCAATAGAGTTGACACCCAGGAAGGTGTAGATAACATGAGGAGGGATCTAGCTAAGCTTGAAAAATGTTCTAGAATTTGGCAGCTGAGATTTAATGTTAAAAAATGCAAGGTCGTGCATTTGGGCTGCAAAAATCCAAGGGAGGAGAACAGTGTGCACAGATCATTGTTGTGATTGGTTACATATGTGGGTCTATGATTTGCAATGCGCATACAAGGTCAGACCCTTGATGCTGATATACTTGATGGGCTGTTTTGGCCTAAAGCAGCTCTGTGACTGTTTGAGGTCCACTTGTGTAGGTATCATGTATGTCTGTATGCTTCTTGAAATGATGATTGGTTGGAAATACTGAAATCCATGGTTTCCATTCCATCATCTATGTTATTCGGTGCATGGGCATGCTGTTGGCAGATGTCTGCTTCTGTGGGACTGCAGGTGAGCATCCGTGTATGTGTGTGCTGTTGGAGGGCTGCACAGGGGGATCGAGATTACCCATCCATATATCAAAGAGGGACAGGCATGCCTGACAGGTACCAGGACCGTAGGGCTGACTGCAGCATCACCAGGTGCAAGTGAGAACAGGCAGGAGTGAGCAGGACATGTCCACATTCACTTACCTGTCACTACACTTCCTTGTCACTAATAAGGGGACCTCAGCAGGAGGGCGTGGAACAGAGCGGCACACAGTACACCATGCCAAGGTGCATCAGCATTGCTCTACAAAATGTGCATAGTTAATAGGGAACGACGTTGGTGTCTCTGGGCATGTCTGTGTGGTGCTTGAACTTCTGACAGCTGTTATTCAACTGGCCCTTTATTGGTGACAAGGAACTGTTTGGCTGGTTCGCTATGGGGGGGGGGCTGTTCTGCTGGGTTCATATGCCTACTTATCATTGTACAGACGTGTTCCTGAGATGTCCATACCATGCATGCCTAGGGAGATCATCTACAGCCATGTATGTAGTGCTGCACTGCTTCTGTTGCCCAATGGAACACTCTACACCTGTTTTCCTGCTACATTACAGTGCACTACGATTGCTTTGTGGTGTTCTGGGCATGCCAAAGACTAGTTTCTATCATCTAACTCTTATCCTCCCAAGGGTATCATCAACTTACATTGTACTTCTGCCTCATAACAGCACTGTCCGTGGCCACAGCTGTTTAAAAGCTGCACGTTTTAAAGGGGAGGCATGACCATTTGTGGGTATATCACAGAGATGGGCAGGGTTGCAGACATGCATCTTTTCAGAATACGGTGAGCGCTGGGCTGTCCATAGCCATTGTCAGCATATACCCGTTTTCATACAGTGTAGCACTTTGTGCGGGCCATGCTTTGTACATCTATGTGGTCTATACCGCATGGTGCAGAATCCGACTCTATTCCTGCACATTTCCATTTGGATGTGCCTGCTGCCCACATTTTCAGAATTGCCCTCCACATGTATGGATAGCCTGATTTAAGTATTTTGTATTAAAAAGATTCATAAACCCTACAAACGCTGCAAATATTGACAGCACTGCGAGACCGGCAAGTTTTGATTGGTGGAAATACATTCTTCAATTTTCTACAGCAGTATCTCTTGAAATAAATAGCTATAGCATACAGAGTACCTGAAGATGAGGGGTGGAGCAGTTGTGATTCAAAATCATCAGACCTACAAGAAGGACACTTTTAGTCAACAAAGTATGGAGGGTAATTTGAATGTCTGTCTGTTTTTCTCTCTGCAGCTTTATATTATATGGTGTGCCTAGTGATTTATTTGTTCTTGTACAGATTAAATGAGTCATTATCCCTGAGAGTGACTCATTGCAGAAGCCAGAGAGAATGATGTACTCTAACCAATCCTTAAGGTATTTCGGTTAGATGTAGTAGGACAAAATCAATTATGGGTTTCTAAATTTGGAATTCCAGATGTGTATCAGTTATTTTCATATTTTTCTGTTTTTGTATATAGCTCTTTCTGGATCTGCTTTCCTAAATCTTGAACACAAAATATGATTTTGAGAATTTTTTTCTTAGTAGAATTCGATACCTGCCTTATGCATTGATGACAGAGTTTGGTCTCTTATTTAGACATTAATTTGTAAATATTTGTAGAATATTCCAGTATTAGAAACGTCAACATATATGCAGTTTGATAAATAATATTCAACAGTCTCTGAAAAAAATTTAAACAAATCATACATACATCACTATTATTGTGTTCTACACTAATCAAAGTACAGACATAGCAACAGAGTAGTAATATAGGATCAGATGAACTAAACTGTTCTCTTCATTTTGGGTTTCATCGAGCCGGGGATAGTTTTTTAGATTTTATAAGACCTTACAATTTACTTACAAGCATCAAATCTTGTTCAGCAATTAGACTGGAAATTAAAAGACAAAGAAAGCAAAAGGAATATAAAATTATAAGGAGTATTGCATGCAATTCTGGTTGCTGCATCAAAAAAGATATAGCAGAATTGGAAAAGGTACGGAGTAGGGAGACCAAATAATAAGTGGATGGAAGGATAGCCAGATGAGGAAAGGCTTAAAAGAGTGGAGGAGTGGCCTAGTGGTTGGGGCAAGGTACTTCAGGCCGGAAGGTAGGGGGTTCAAATCCCACTAGAGGACAGCAACTTTGGGCCGGAAGGACTGGGGTTTCTAGTCCCACAGGTGCTCCTTGTGGTCTTGGGCAAGCCACTTAACCCTCCATAGCCCATGTTCCCTGTAACATAGTTAACTCCAAGTTATAATGCCCTGTTCAATGTAATTTCAGTTTGTTCAATGTAAACCACAGTGATGCAGAATAGTGCGGTATATCAAGAGAATGTAAATAAATAAAATAAATAAATAAAAGGTTAGGGCTTTTCAGTTTGAAGATAAAACAGCTGAGAGCAGATATAATAGAGATCTAAAAGATAATAAGGCACCCATGACTAAAATGGTATGTAAAGGTGTTGCATCGGAAAAATTTGAAAGAAATATCGATAAACCAGGAAGATGTAGTACAATTATTTGATAATCTAAAGAGTAGCAAATCACCTGGACCAGATGGTATATATCTGAGGGTGTTGAAAGAACTGAAATATGAGATTGCAGGCCTACTATCAATAATCTATGAATTATTATTAAAATCATCTGTAATACCTGAAAATTGGCAAATGGCTAGTGTAACACCACTTTTTAAAAAGGTACCAGGGGTAATCTGGGAAAGTACAGACTGGTGAGCTTGACATCAGTACTGGGCAAAATGGTAGAAACCATTATAAAGAACAAAATTACTGAACATGGTCATGGTTTAATGGGAGAAAGCCAACATGGCTTTAACCAAGAAAGGTCTTGTCTAATTGTTACATTTTTTGAGGATGTGAATAAATAAGTAGACAAAGGTGAGACGGTCGATATAGTGTATCTGGATTTTTAGAAAGCCTTTGACAAGGCCCCTCATGAGAGACTCCTGGCCAAATTAAAAAGTCATGAGATAGGAGGCAGTGTACTATTGTGGATCAGGAACTGGTTAAAAGAGAGAAAGCAGAGGGTAGGGCTAACTGGCCAATTTTCCCAATGGAGAAAGGTGAGTAGTGGAGTACCCCAGGGATCTGTGCTGGATATGCTGCTTTTTAACATATTCATAAATGACGTTGAAATGGGAATAACGAATGAGGTAATCAAATTTGCAGATGGCACAAAATCATTCAAAGTTATTAAAACCCCAAGAGGATTGTGAAAAATTGCAAGAGGATCTTGATAAATTGGAAGGCTGGAGAGTCAAATGGCAGATGAAATTTAATGTGGACAAGCGCATATTATGTAGCTAGGAAAGAACGACCCAGACTATAGTTACACGATACAAGGAACCACCACCCAGTAAAAGATTTAGGCGTTATTGTGGATAACATGTTGAAACCCTCCGCCCAGTGTGCCGTGGCGGCCAAGAAAGCAAATAGAACGCTAGGAATCATAAGGAAAGGAATAGAGAATAAAACAAAGGCTATTATACTGTCACAACCTAATGGGAGACAGCCAACATGGCTTTAGACAAGGAAGATCTTGTCTTACTAATCTGTTATGTTTTTTTGAAGGAGTGAATAAACAGGTGGACAAAGGTGAGTCGGTTGATATTGTGTATCTGGACTTTCAGAAAGCCTTTGACAAGGTCCCTCATGAGAGACTTTTGGCAAAACTAAAGAGTCATGGGATAGGAGGAAATGTACTATTGTGGATCAGGAACTGGTTAAAAGATAGAAAGCAGAGGGTAGGGCTAAATGGCCAATTTTCCCAATGGAGAAAGGTGAATAGTGGTGTACCCCAGGGATCTGTGCTGGGTCCGCTGCTTTTCGATGTATTCATAAATGACCTGGAAAGTGGAATAACGAGTGAGGTTATCAAATTTGCAGATGACACAAAACTATTTAAAGTTGTTAAAACCCAAGAGGATTGTGAAAAATTGCAAGAGGATCTTGATAAATTGGAAGACTGGGCATCAAAATGGCAGATGAAATTTAATGTGGACAAGTGCAAGGTTATGCACCTAGGGAAGAACAACCCAAACTATGGTTACACGATGCAAGGTTCCACATTAGGAACCACCACCCAGGAAAAAGATTTAGGTGTCATTGTGGATACCATGTTAAAACCCTCGGCCCAGTGTGCAGCGGCGGCCAAGAGAGCAAATAGAATGCTAGGTATGATAAGGAAAGGAATGGAAAATAAAACAAAAGATATTATAATGCCTCTATATCGTTACATGGTGAGACTGCACCTTGAATATTGTGTGCAATTCTGGTCGCCGTATCTTAAAAAGGATATAGCGATTTTAGAAAAGGTACAGAGAAGAGCCACCAAAATGGTAAAGGGGATGGAAGGATACTCCTATGAAGAAAGGCTAAAAAGGTTAGGGCTCTTTAACCTGGAAAAGAGACGGCTGAGGGGAGATATGATAGAAGTCTATAAATTAATGAACGGAGTGGAACGGGTAAACGTAGATCGATTGTTTACCTTATCAGAATATAGAAAGACTAGGGGACATGCAATGAAGCTACAGGGTAAACTATTTAAGACTAATAAAAGAAAATATTTTTTCACTCAACGTGTAATCAAACTCTGGAATTTGTTACCGGAGGATGTAGTAAAGGCTGTTAGTGTAGCTGGGTTTAAAAAGGGTTTGGACAAGTTCCTGGAGGAAAGGTCCATAAACCATTATTAAGAAGTGACCGAAGATATCAATGCTTGACCCAGTACAAGCATTGTGGAACTTGTGTCTCTTGGGGAAACTGCTAGGTACATATGACCTAGATTGGCCACTGTTGGAAACAGAGTACTGGGCTTGTGTCCAGATACACAATATCAACCGACTCACCTTTGTCCACCTGTTTATTCACTCCTTCAAAAAAACATAACAGATTAGTAAGACAAGATCTTCCTTGTCTAAAGCCATGTTGGCTGTCTCCCATTAGGTTGTGACTATCTACATGCTGAGTAATTTTATTCTTTATGATGGTTTCTACCATTTTTCCTGGTACTGACGTCAGGCTCACTGGTCTGTAGTTTCCCGGATCACCCCTGGAACCCTTTTTAAAAATTGGTGTTACATTGGCGATCCTCCAATCTTCAGGTATTAGAGATGATTTTAATGATAGTTCACAGATTACTGATAGCAGGTCTGCAATCTCATATTTCAGTTCTTTCAACACCCTTGGATGTATACCATCCGGTCCAGGTGATTTGCTACTCTTCAGTTTATCTAATAGTTGTAAGACATCTTCCTGATGTATCGATATTTCCTTCAATTCTTCCGCACCTTTAAATACCACTTCAGTCATGGGTAACATCCCTACATCTTCCTCAGTAAAGATCGAAGCAAAGAATTCATTCAGTCTCTCCGCTATCTGTGTCAGGGCAAAAGCCGCGTCAGTAGCTTATCTCCGCTCTGTTCCATTGGCAGACATCTGCCGGGCCGCAACTTGGTCTTCAAGCCAGACTTTTGCAGCCCATTACTGCCTGGAGAGAGTCCCGGAGGGACAGTGTTTTCGGACAGTGCTCCGTAATCTCTTTGACAGTGCTCCGTAATCTCTTTGAGGTTTAGGCAACTCCTACCCTCTGGCCCTTGTGTTGGGCTACCGTACGGGGGCGTTCTCAGAGGATATTCTTATCACGGATGGTGAGGCTCTTGAGAGGGAGCCATTTTTTTCAGCTTTGGGTTCCCGGTAGCCTAGAGCTGGGGAGACAACCCTGCTCCACCTGTTGTCTACATCTTCTGTTCCCAACACCTCCAGATCACCAGCATCAATATCTGGTATCCAGTATTTCACCAAGGTACTGAAAGGCAATACATGCAACTTCTGAACTAGGGCAATAGCTAGAAACACCTCTGAATGAATAATAGTCTGGAGTAGAGGAGTAGCCTAATGCTTAGAGCAGCGGGCCAGGGTTTAGATTCCACTGCTGCTACTAATGATCTTGGGTAAGTCAGTTAACCCTGCATTGCTCCAAGCACAAACTTTCAGGCCGATGCAGAAAGACTAGTGCGCCCTTTGCGTACAGATAACACAATTTATACACACAAGTTTTGCTGCACCAAATGCAGAAAAGAGTTTGATGCTTGTTTAAACAGCAAAAGAAAAATATGCACACAACAGTGCCAAGGGTATTTAAATAATATGCAGTAAGCTGCACGTACTAAAATGGAATGCTAATAAGGTCTGCGCCCAGTGCAGAGAAACATGTAGAGGATTACATAACCAGCAGGAGTGCCAGTATCTCCACACCTGGTCTGAGGTGACTTAAATATTTTGCATGTGTAGGGACTGTGGAGGAGTAGCCTAGTGGTTAGAGCAACTGCCTAGTACCCAGAAGATCAAAGGTTCAATTCCCACTGGTACTTCTTGTGACCTTGGGCAAGTCACTTTACCCTCCATTGCCTCAGAAGAAAAGGGCTGGCAATCTACTTCCGGTGATACATTGCCAAGAAAACCCAGAGATAGCTGAGTCATCACTGACTTGATGGCACAAAAAAAAAGGGGACTGTTCCAGGGTATGTATCAGCGAACAGTAAGTAACCTTTGATGTGAAAATTTTCAGCGTATAAGTAAAAGTTTGGCATTCAAGAACAAATGTCTTTTGCTTCTTATCCTTGTGTGTTTTTTGGACTCGCTTATTTCATTTTCCTTTTACTGTTGTGATTTTATAAAAAAGTGCTTTTGGATGAAATAGTGTGCAATTCTGGTCACTGTATCTTAAAAAGGATATATTGGAGTGGAGGACTGGCCTAGTGGTTGGGGCAAGGTACTTCAGGCCAGAAGGTCGGGGGTTCAAATCCCATTTGAGGACAGCAACCTTGGGCCAGAAGGACTGGGATTTCTAGTCCCACAGGTGCTCCTTGTGGTCTTGGGCAAGCCACTTAACCCTCCATAGCCCATATTCCCTGTAAAATAGTTATCTCCAAGTTATAATGCCCTGTTCAATGTAATTTCAGTTTGTTCAATGTAAACCACACTGATGCAGAATAGCGTGGTATATAAGAGAATGTAAATAAAAAATAAATAAATAAATAGCATTATTAGAAAAGGTTCAGAGAAGAGCCACCAAGATGGTAAAGGGGATGGAAGGATACCCCTATGAAGAAAGGCTAAAAAGGTAAGGGCTGTTTAACCTGGAAAAGAGATGGCTGAGGGGAGATATGATAGAAGTCTATAAATTAATTTAATTAATGGAGTGGAATGGGTAAACGTAGATCGACTGTTTACGTTATCAGAATATAGAAAGACTAGGGGACATGCAGTGAAGCTACAGGGTAAACTATTTAAGACAAGAGAAAATATTTTTTCACGCAACGTGTAATCAAACTCTGGAATTTGTTACTGGAGAATGTACTAAAGGCTGTTAGTGTAGCTGTGTTTAAAAAAGGTTTGGACAAGTTCCTGGAGGAAAGGTCCATAAACCATTATTAAAAAGAGACCCAGGATATCAATGCTTGACCCAATACAAGCATTGTGGAACCTGTGTCTTTTGGGGAACCTGCTAGGTATATAGGACTTAGGTTGGCCACTGTTGGAAACAGGATACTGGGCTTGATGGACCTTGGTCTGACCCAGTATGGCGTATCTTATGTCTTATGTAGTCCCATATGTGAGGACTGACTTCCTACTTGGTCCTGGAGAAAGAGTAGTTACTCACCTGTAACAGGTGTTCTCCAGGAGCAGCAGGAATCAGTCCTCTCGACCCTCCCTCCTCCCCTGGAGTTGCAGTGATATCATTCATTTTGATTTTTTGCTGTCTTTAGCTATGTCATCTGATTGAGTAAGATGGCACCCTTGGGCGGGAAGGGGACCGCCTATGCGCGCTGCATTCCCAAAGGCTTTCTTTGAAGCTGGTGTAATGCTCCGCACGGGGGCTCCGTCGGCGCCGACGTCACCCATATGTGAAGACTGATTCCTGCTGCTCCTGGAGAACACCTGTTACAGGTGAGTAACTACTCTTTATCATCTTTATCAGCTTTAACCCCAAGCAGTCCCTTTTACCCCAAGATTTAGAGTTTGTTCCAGAAGATTATACTCGCAAGTGTAGATCTACTTCCAGTTGTAGCAGTCCCTTTTGGTAGTCCTTCAAGGCTTCTCATAATTGATCTGATGCCTTGTCCTGGTGTCCTGCCTAATGAGAGTCTTCACGCTTCCCGAGTTCACCAGGGCTTGCAGACAAGTGCCTTCCAGTTCTACAGGTATCACAAACATCCCACTTTCTACTAGGGATGCCTCCACAATTCCACACTCATGGGAGTTCATGACATTTGTATTCATTGACTCCCCCATTGCCATGGGGCACTCACGGGCATAGTGGCCCTTGCCCCGACACTTGAAGCAATTCAAATAGCCACTTCTGGATCCTCGGGAGGTTGGGGAATATATTGGACTTGGTGCGGAGGCAAATCTCAGCGGGCCCTTCTTTATAGGTAAGTAGTCTCCAGAATCCCGGGCTTCTCTCCCTCCCCAGGTCTCCTGCTTCCTGGTTTAAACCCTGGGACTGAGCTAACCCTCCCCAGGCATTCTCCAGCCTAGTTAATTAAAGGGGCAGGTGGTTGGGCTCCTACGGGGAAAATGCCTCACTGGTTCTGAGCCTGGCTGGGGCGTATCTTTGCGGAGAATGGGTAGTTTCTTATACACCGCATCACAAAGAGTTAGAGGCTAATGGAATCAATTCTCTGTTAGAATTGTGCATTGAAATTCAGCACATAGTTTCCTAATGCTTGCAGCAAACACATTTATTTATTTGTTTTTCTATACTGTATTGTCTGGGAAGCAAAGCAGTTTATTTACTTATTTGACTGTATTTATATACCGCCTTTCACAAAGGTCAAAGCGGTTTACAGAGAACTTAATTTATACAGACAACGTTTACACTGAAACAGGTAACTTTGTACATTAAACAAGGAAAGAGGTGTTTGGCCTAGATTAAGTACAAATTGACAAACTACATATTCTTGTAAGGTTGAGTCCTTGGTACGATGCAGAAACAATATCATTCAGCTGTGTTGCATAGAACAATGAAAACAGAGAGACTATATGCAATCAGATTAACAAATAGCAAGTAACTGTCATCAAACTTGGTTTCTTAGAGTTTTGAACTGGGGGGAATTTTCTAGCTTAATTAGGGGGAGGTGGGTATAGTTTTAGGGATTTTCTGAAGGACAATATTTTCTGGGGAAAGTGTAGATTCCAGTTCCTTTGGTGCCACAAGGTTAGTCTTACGGAATGATGTTAGCTTATGTATTAGGAAGGGTTATTAGGAAGGGCATTCCAGAGATCAGGCGCATACATGGAAAAGGCTCTGTTAAGTGTTGTTTGATTGATTAACTTTCACTACTTCAGTTGGTAAGACTAGAATGTTTTGTCTACATTAATGTATACGCAAAAAATGTGTGCTGACACAGGAGAGCATGATTTCTCCAGGAACAAGCAGGAAGTCCGTCTTCACATATGGATGATGTCGGTGCCAATGGAGCCCGCATGGAGCATTTTCCCAGCTTTCAAAGAAAGCCTTTGGGACATGCTTCATGCATGTGTGGTCCCCTTCCCACCTAAGCGTGCCATCTTGTTCAGTCTCCTTATTTCCGCAGAGCCCAATGGATGCTTGTCCCGGAAAATTCCATCAAAAAATTACCTTTGACAGTGTTTTTATCCCGGTTGCGTAGCAGTTCCCCTTCCCGCCTTGAGCCAGCGCCATCCTTGGCGCTTCCCTCTTTTTTGCTAGGGCTTGCCCTCAACCAGCATTCGTGCCATTTTTCGCCCGGGATTATCGATCCCAGCCGGGTGTCCCCCACCATGTCTTCCATTGGGTTCAAAGAGTGTGATTGCTGCAGCCAAACCATGTCGGTTACAGATAGCCATGACTGCTGCTTGCGCTGCCTCGGCCCGGACCACGACAGTACCATCTGCAACTTGTGCCGGGCCATGACTCCGAAAACCAACAAGAAAAGTTCACAGTTGCAGGAGAGGATGTTCTCTCGGTCTGACTTAGCCCCAGCTTCCCTGACAGTTGAACACCTCCCGCGAGATCCGGGCATCTTCGGAGTCCCGTGGCGGTGGCTGCTCCATAAAGACACTAGACCCTGTAAAGAAAAAGAAAAAATCCTCAACTCTGGTCAAGGTTCCACTTGGGAAACCTGGGAAGGTCCTGCGGTGGGACTCGGATGACTCCGAGCAGTGCTCGCTAAGGTCTCTAAGAAGGAGTTCTCAGCCGGCAGTGACCATGCGAGACTCCTCGAGGCCATGGTCCTTGTTGAGGATGCACCGCGAGAGTGCCGGCGTCAGGCCTGAAACCCTCTGTGCCCATGCTGACAGCTGCGGAGCCTTCTGGCATTGAATCTAGAATGGTGGCCCTGGAGCAGAATATCTCTGCCATCCTGGCCTTCAGCAGGCGATGATGTTAGGTTCATCTGCATCATCTGCCCTGACAACCAGGCCCCCGACTGCAGGGGAGTCCCCGGGCATCGAGCCAAGCCCCGAGCGTCACTGGCCTTGGACGAGCCCTTGGCACTGATCGAAGTCACAGTCACGATCCTCCAGAATCCAGTCCTCCCCGGCCAGTTTCTGGGAATCGGACCCTAAACCACCAGGGGATCCATTTTCTCAGTGCCGGCCTCGAGGACGAGGAGTCCCAAGCCTCGGAGTCCTCGACGCCCTGCAGCTTTGATTGGGAAACTGACACCAAAGCCTCCCCTGAGTCCTCTTGGCACCGAGACGTCCCTTCAGAGCCGTCTCCCCCAGAGCCCCAGTGCCATTCCCCCCCCCCCCCAAGGATGTGGCTTTTCACGACTTCGTCCCAGATATGGCCCAGGCCCTGTCGGTCACAACCGAATCAGAGGAGGACCCGCATGTTGAAGAACTGGAGATCCTCCAGTATGAGTCCCCGCCAAAGGAGGTCCCAGTGCAGCCCATCCTTGAGCTTCTGTTCCTGTGGATGTGGGAGACCCCCGGTCTTGGTGCTGGGGTCTCTCACATAGGCAAGGGCACGGGTTTCCAAAAATCACAGCTCCTACATAACTCCATGGTTGTGGAGTCCGCGATGCAAAAGCTCAAAAGTCAGAAGAATTACTATTCTGTTCCCCCAGGCAGGGAGGCCCAAGCCTTCAATGACCTCAGGAGCAAGTGCTTCCAGGGCTCCATGCTCAGTTGTCTGATACAGGCATATGAATTGTACATAGGCATGTACCTCAAGGGCTTCATCCAAGAGCTGGCAAGCTTCTCCGCTGGCCTCGCCGGGGAACCCCTCCAGAGGTTCCATGCCCTGGCAGCCGGGATCCAGGACTGTTCAAAGTTCCTATCCCGGGCCGCCTACGAGAGCTTTGAGTCCGCAGCCCATGTAGCAGCAGCAGTCATCAGGGCCCGGTGCCAGACCTGATTACTGACCTCCGACCTCGAGCAATGGGTTCAAGAGAAGTTGCTTGATGTCTTCTGCACTTGGGGAAAAGTTGTTTGGCAAGCCCATGGCCGACAAGGCAGATGAGATAGAGGCCAGGGTCGTGACCCGGCAGAGGGTCTCTAGGAAAACCTTGGCTCTTCCCTGAAAGAAACCATCAGGAAAGAGACCACTCTTCTCGAGGAAGAAGAGGCCTTTTCACCAGGGCCATTACTTATCCTGTTCGGGGCAACAACAGCAGGGCACCCAACCCAAAACCCACAGTCATGGGTAGAGGAAGCCAAACGCTCAGAAGCCTTAGCCACCAGCCCCCACCCAACCCGGGGGAAGCTTTTGACTCCCAGGGTGCGGCCTTCCCCCCCCTCCCAAGATACCCTCCCCAGCTCACAGGGGGCCACCTGACACTTTTTGCCCACAGATGGGCCAGAGTCACTATGGACCAGTGGGTCCTGCAGATGGTGAAAGAGGGCTACATCCTCAGATTCCAGCAAACACCCCCAGAGTTCTTCCCGGGAGAGCCAGTGTGGCCTCTCCTCCACCAGACCTTGCTCCTCTCGGAGCTCACAGGTCTGCTCTAGGACAGGGCAGTATTACCGGTACCCAGGCATTTGTAGAGAAAGGGTTTCTACTCCAGGTATTTCCTTAGCCCCAAAAGAACAGGGGGCCTCAGGCCCATATTAGACCTGCGAAACCTGAACAAGTTTCTGGTGAGGGAGAAGTTCAAGATGGGACCCTACTGCCTTAACTCCACCAGGGAGATTGGCTGTGCTCCTTAGACCTAAAGGATGCATATACTCACATCCTGATCCACCCCTCCCACAGACAGTACCTAAGGTTTGTGGTGGGAGGAAAGCACTTCCAGTACAGGGTACTTCCATTTAACCTGGCCTCCTCACCGAGGGTCTTTACAAAATGCCTGGCAGTCGTGGCTGCCTACGTGTGCCTAAAAGGGGCCTTCATCTTTCTCTGTCTGGACGATTGGCTCATCAGAAGCAGCACGGCCCTTGAGGCCAGCCAAGCTGCAGGGCGAACCATCAGCCTCCAGAAGAACCTGGGGTTTGTCATCAACTACCCCGTCCCATCTCTCCAGCCCAGAACCTGGAGTTCAAGGTACCCAGCTGGACACATTGCAGGTCAGGGCCTTCCTTCTAACAGAAGGAGTGCAGCGATTCATGCAGCTGGCTAGAGAGGTGCAGGCTTTCACCGGCTAGTCCCGGCCCACCTCCTCCTACGCCTGCTGGACCACATGGCCTCAACAGTCTACGTTACGCCCCTAGTCCACTTTGTGGGCAGCCCAGTGGTGCCTCCGCTCCCAGTGGATCTAGGCTATGGGCAGACTACGGGACAGAATCAAGGTCACCCACCAAATAGTGGTATCCCTGTACTGGTGGCAGTTCCTGCTCCACCTCCAGGCAGGGATGCCCTTCTGGGCGCTTGTGCCGCAGAAGGTCCTGACCACGGACACCTCCCGCCTGGGTTGTGGGGCTGACTGTGAGGACCTCTGCATGTAAGGCAGCTGGTCGCAGCAGGAGTCTCTTCTGCAGATCAACCTCCTGGAGCTCAGGGCCATATTCCTGGCCTTGTGGGCATTCTGCCACCTCTTATGCAACTGCTCTGTGCTGATCCAGACTGACAATCAGGTCACCATGTTTTACGTGGTCCTCCTCTCCTTTGCGGTGCGCCACGGAATGCTCCTGCGAGCGGTATGCCTTCCAGGTCAGGACATTGCCTGGTGGACAAACTCATCAGGGTCATGCAGCCACAAGAATGGCATCTGAACCCCAGAGTGGCCCACAGCTCTTCCGACTCTGGGGCAGGCCTCTGATGGACCTGTTCGCCTCCCAGGACAACACGCAACTGCCCCGCTTCTGCTCGTGCCAGCTGCACCCGGGGAAGGTGGTAGCCGATGCCTTCCTGATACTGTGCTCTGAGGGCCTACTTTATGCCTTCCCACCAACACCATTGGTAGCCAAGACCTTTTCAAGGTCCAGAGCGTGCAGGCATTAGTGATTTTGATTTCCCCCAGAAGGGCCTGGCAACCTGGTTCCCTCTGGTGCTCTCCCTGTCAGTGGCAATCTCCAGGAACAAGCAGGAATGTAGTCTTCACATATGGGTATCGTCGGTACCGACGGAGCCTGCACGGGAACGCTCCCCAGCGTCCAATACGAACGCTTTTGGTAGCATCCCTCAGCACATGCGCGCTGCCTTCCCACCTTTCCAACTGTCCCTCTTCAGTTCTTCATTTTCCGCGGAGCCAACAGGATCTATTCCCTATCACCGCAGAAAATTCCGTCTTTAAATTTGTTTTCTTGTGGTTGCGTTTGCCTGCCGCACGACGCTTACCGGTACCGCCGGTTCTTTTCTTTTCTTTTTCAAAAAAACCCCCAACCTTTTGCTTTAAACTGTTTCTCTTCAGAAACTTTTTTTTCTTTTGGTGCTAGGCCCCATTTTGGGCACTAGGCCCCATATTCCTAAAACATGGAAAAACCAACTAGTGGTTTTAAAAAATGTACTAAGTGTGGCGGTACCATTTCCATCACTGACACCCATGATTGGTGTCTTAAATGTTTAGGGCCTGAACATTCTCCAACTGAATGTCTCTCCTGTATGGGGATGACTAAAAGAGGAAGACAGAACCGGGCTGCAAAGCTTGGTACCCTCTTTTCTTCGGATGCCAGATCCATTGCATCGACATTGTCAAGGGCCTCTTCTTCCTCCCATGGATCTCAGGTAACTAAACATAAAAGCTGGTCCTCAAAGTGTAGCTCTCCTGCTAAGCATCGAGAGGCCATTGGCATTGCCCTTGAGGGAACCACACCGGCAAAACAGCCCCGGCGGGAGACTTCGGCTTCCAACGCATCGATGGGGCTTCAGGATGTTCTCGAGGCCCCAACCTCGCAAGAACTATCTGTGCCATGCTCAGGGGTTCCGGCCATTTTTACCGGTACCGACACCCAGGCATCGGCAGCGTCGATAGACCAGAGGTTCCTTGCTATCGAACGCAGCATCGCAGCTCTTCTCTCAGCTGTGGTACCGTTGGTCCAACGGGCATCGGTACCGACATTGACACCGATGCCGGTACAGACACCGGTACCAGTACCGACGGTACCGGCCCCGGTGGGAATTCTTCCCATGCCATCTCTGGCTGGAATCAACAGATCAGTATTGGGTCAACTCGGTACCGACTTTGATCGATACCGGGACCGTGCTTTGCAGGAGCATCGGGGTCAGGAATACTTCAATTCCTCCGATTCCAAAGACTCTGACAATTCTGCTGGTACTAGAGGGTTTCTCCCAGAAGATCCCTCTTCTCCCCAATGCAGAATGTCACCTCATAAGAACATAAGACATACCATACTGGGTCAGACCGAGGTCCATCAAGCCCAGTATCCTGTTTCCAACAGTGGCCAATCTAGGTTATACGTACCTAGCAATATCCCCAAAAGACACAGGTTCCACAATGCTTGTACTGGGTCAAGCATTGATATCCTGGGTCCCTTTTTAATAGTGGTTTATGGACCTTTCCTCCAGGAACTTGTCCAAACCTTTTTTAAACCCAGCTATACTAACAGCCCTTACTACATCCTCCGGTAACAGATACAGAGTTTGATTACACGTTGAGTGAAAAAATATTTTCTCTTATTTGTCTTAAATAGTTTACCCTGTAGCTTCATTACATGTCCCCTAGTCTTTCTATACTCTGATAGCGTAAACAATTGATCCACGTTTATCCATTCCACTCCATTCATTAATTTATAGACCTCTATCATATCTCCCCTCAGCCGTCTCTTCTCCAGGCTAAAGAGCCCTAACCTTCTTAGCCTCTCTTCATAGGAGTAGCCTTCCATCCCTTTCACCAATTTGGTGGCTCTTCTCTGTACTTTTTCTAATAACGCTATGTCCTTTTTAAGATATGGTGACCAGAATTGCACACAATATTCAAGGTGCGGTCGTACCATGGAGCGATACAGAGGCATTATAATATCCTTTGTTTTGTTCTCCATCCCTTTCCTTATGATACCTAGCATTCTATTTGCTTTCTTGGCCGCCGCTGCACACTGGGCGGAGGGTTTTAACATGTTATCCACAATGACTCCTAAATCTTTTTCCTGGGTGGTGGTTTCTAATGTGGAGCCTTGCATCGTGTAACTATAGTGTGGGTTGTTCTTTCCTAGGTGCATAACTTTGCACTTGTCCACATTAAATTTCATCTGCCATTTGGATGCCCAGTCTTCCAATTTATCCAGATCCTCCTGCAGTTTTCCACAATCATCTTGGGTTTTAACAACTTTAAACAGTTTTGTGTCATCTGCAAATTTGATAACCTCACTAGTTATTCCCTTTTCCAGGTTATTTATGAATATGTCAAAAAGCAGCGGACCCAGTACAGATCCCTGGGTACTCCACTATTCACCTTTTTCCATTGGGAATATTGGCCATTTAGCCCTACCCTCTGCTTTCTATTTTTTAACCAGTTCCCGATCCACAATAGTACACTGCCTCCTAGCAGAAGCTAGCAAAGTAGTCAAGAAGGCAAAGATTCAAAAGGAGGAGGAAATAGCCAATGCAATAAAATGGGGAGATAAGACATTTTTCAGATATATTAGTGAGAAGAGGAAGGGCAAAAGTGGTATTGTCAGACTCAAGGGTACAGGGGGGGAATATGTAGAAGCTGATAAGGATAAAGCGGAATTGCTTAACAAATATTTTTGTTCTGTGTTCACAGATGAAGAACCAGGAGCAGGACCTCAGAAAACACCCACAAATAAGAACAGAAGCGAGGGACATCTTGAGCAATTTTCAGAAGACTGTGTTCGTGAGAAACTAGCTCAACTTAAAGTAGATAAAGCGATGGGACCGGATGGGATACACCCTAGAATACTGAGGAAACTTGGGGACGTTCTAGCAACTCCACTGACTGACCTTTTCAATGCCTCGTTGGAGTCGGGAGTGGTGCCAAAGGACTGGAGAGAGGCTCATGTGGTGCCTTTACACAAAAGCGGAAGTAAGGATGTGGTTGAAAACTACAGGCCGGTTAGTTTAACTTCAGTGGTGAGTAAATTAATGGAAACGCTGTTGAAAGAGAAAATAGTGAGGTTTCTGGAGTCCAGCGGATTACAGGATCCGAGGCAGCATGGATTCACCAGAGGCAGGTCTTGTCAGACAAATCTGATTGATTTCTTTGACTGGGTGACCAGGGAGTTGGACCGAGGGAGAGCTCTAGATGTGGTGTATTTAGATTTCAGTAAAGCCTTTGACACTGTTCCTCACAGGCGACTTATAAACAAACTGAGCACCCTAGGGATGGACCCTAAAGTTACTGCTTGGGTTAGAAATTGGTTGGGTGGGAGGCGACAAAGAGTACAAGTAAATGGAGCTTACTCTGAGGAGAAGGATGTTACCAGTGGTGTGCCCCAGGGATCTGTCCTTGGTCCGATTCTTTTTAACATCTTTGTTAGTGATATAGCGGAAGGGCTGTCGGGTAAGGTTTGCCTCTTTGCGGATGATACCAAAATCTGCAATAAAGTAGACACCCAGGAAGGTGTAGATAACATGAGGAGGGATCTAGCTATGCTTGAAGAATGGTCTAGAATTTGGCAGCTGGGATTTAATGTTAAAAAATGTAAGGTCATGCATTTTGGCTGCAGCAATCCAAGGGAGCAATACAGCATAGGAGGTGAAGTACTTTTGTCCACTAAAGAAGAGCGGGACCTAGGCGTAGTTGTGTCCGATGATCTTAAAGTAGCTAAACAGGTAGAAAAGGCGACGGCAAAATCTAGAAGGATGCTTGGGTGCATACGGAGAGGAATGGCTAGCAGAAAAAAGGAGGTGATAATGCCTCTGTATAAGTCTTTGGTGCGACCTCATTTGGAGTATGGTGTGCAATTCTGGAGACCGCACCTTCAAAAGGATGTGAACAGGATGGAGTCGGTGCAGAGGGTTGCTACTAAGATGATTAGTAGTCTTCATTATAAAGCATATGAGGACAGACTTAAGGATCTTAATATGTACACCTTAGAGGAAAGGCGGGATAGAGGTGATATGATTGAGATGTTTAAATACCTCCGTGGCATAAATGTTCAGGGAGAGAGCCTCTTTCAATTGAAAGCAAGTTCTGCGACGAGGGGACATGGGATGAGGGTGAAGGGAGATAGATTCAGGAGTGATATGCGGAAATATTTCTTTACGGAAAGAGTAGTGGATCCGTGGAATAGTCTCCCAGTGGAGGTGGTAGAGATGAGGACAGTAACTGAATTCAAAAAAGCATGGGACCAACACAGAGGATCTCTAAAGGTAAAAAGTGGACTGTTGTAGTTGTGTTATGGAAGGACAGACTAGATGGGCCTTGTGGTCTTTTTCTGTCATCATGTTTCTATGTTTCTATGTTTCTCCTATCCCATGACTTTTTAGCTTCGCCAAAAGTCTCTGATGGGGGACTTTGTCAAAAGCTTTCTGAAAGTCCAGATACACTATATCAACCGACTCACCTTTGTCTACCTGTTTATGCACACCTTCAAAAAAACATATCAGATTAGTAAGACAAGATCTTCCTTGTGTAAAGCCATGTTGGCTGTCTCCCATTAGGCCATGACTATCTACATGCTGTGTAATTTTGTTCTTTATGATGGTTTCTACCATTTTCCCTGGTACTGACGTCAGGCTCACCGGTCTGTAATTTCCTGGGTCACCCCTGGAACCCTTTTTAAAAATTGGTGTTATGTTGGCGACCCTCCAATCTTCAGGTATTACAGATGATTTTAATGAAAGTTCACAGATTACCAATAGCAGGTCTGCAATCTCATATTTCAGTTCTTTCAACACTCTGGGATGTATACCATCCGGTCCAGGTGATTTGCTACTATTCAGTTTATCAAATAGTTGTAATATATCTTCCCGGTGTAGCGATATTTCTCTCAATTCCTCTGCAGTATCACCTTTAAATACCACTTCAGTCTTGGGTAACATCCCTACATCTTCCTCAGTAAAGACCGAAGCAAAGAATTCATTCAGTCTCTCTGCTATAGCCTTGTTTCCTCTTACTGCCCCTTTTACCCCTCTATCATCTAATGGTCCAATTGACACTCTCACAGGCCTTTTGCTACGAATGTACTTGAAAAAGTCTTTATTTCGTGTTTTTGCTTCTGTAGCAAGTTTCTTCTCAAATTCCCGCTTTGCCTGCCTTATAAGTGCTTTGCATTTAACTTGCCAGTGCTTGTGCTGTTTCCAGTTTTCATCATTTGGCTCTTTTTTCCATTTCCTGAAGGTTGCTTTTTTGGCAGCAACAGCCTCTCTGACCTCACCTTTAAACCATGCTGGCAGTTTTTTGGACTTTCTTCCACTTTTCTTAATGCGTAGAATACAGCTGGTCTGGGCTTCGAGGATAGTATTTTTAAATAACACCCAAGCTTGCTGTAAGTCTTTAACCTTTGGAACCGCTCCTTTTAGTTTTTTCCTAACTATATTCCTCATTCTATCATAGTCTCCCTTTTGAAAGTTAAAAGGTAGTACTGTGGATGCCTTTACTATCTGTCCTCCACTAATTAAATCAAACATGATCATACTATGATCACTATTGCCAAGTGGTCCCAACACCCTTATTTCTTGCACCAGATCTCGCGTTCCACTAAGGACTAGGTCCAGTATGGCTTCCCCTCTGGTCGGTTCATGAACCAGCTGCTCCAAGAAGCAGTCATTTATTCCATCTAGAAACTTTATCTCTTTAGCTTGTCCTGCTGTGACACTGACCCAGTCGATACCGGGGTAATTGAAATCACCCATTATTACTACTCTGTTGTGACTTTTGTTAGCTTCCTTGATTTCTTTGAGCATTTCATCATCCATTTGTTCATTCTGGCCAGGCGGTCGATAGTATACTCCCACTGCCATCACCTTCCCCTTCATAAATGGAATTTCAATCCATAGAGATTCTACAGCAAATTTTGTTCCCTGCAAAACTTTAATCCTTTCTGACTCAATGCTCTCTCTAACATAGAGTGCAACCCCTCCACCAATTTGATCAGCTCTATCATTACGATATAGTTTGTATTCAGGTATCACAGTGTCCCACTGGTTATCCTCCTTCCACCATGTCTCTGAGAGTGCAATCATATCTAACCTCTCATTTAGTGCTATATATTCTAACTCTCCCATCTTATTTTTTAGACTTCTAGCATTGGCATACAAGCATTTTAGAGACTGTATTTTATTCATATTAATCTGGCTATTGGTAGGCAGGGGTAATTTGGAATCTTTATGCTCTGTCTGCTCCTTACTCAAGGGCATTTGGGCTACTATACTCCCTTTTGGAACCTCACTGCTTTTGGTAGTATCCTTCAAGGATACCTTCGTCCGAACCATGCACTCCTGGGTGACTGTCGGCTTTCTCCTATTTTCTAGTTTAAAAGCTTCTCTATCTCTTTTTTAAAGGTTAATGCCAGCAGTCTGGTCCCATCCTGATTAAGGTGAAGCCCATCCCTTCGGAAGAGCCCCCCCTTTCCCCAGAATGTTCCCCAGTTCCTAACAAATCCAAAACCCTCATCCTTGCACCATTGTCTCATCCACGCATTGAGACTCCGGAGCTCTGCCTGTCTTTTGGGTCCTGCACGTGGAACAGGAAGCATTTCGGGGAATGCTATCCTGGAAGTTCTGGATTTCAACTTCCTACCTAAAAGCTTAAATTTAGCCTCCAGAACTTCCCTACCACATTTTCCTATGTCATTGGTACCAACATGTACCAAGACAGCAGACTCCTCCCCAGCACTATCTATGATCCTATCTAGGTGGTGCGTGAGGTCCGCTACCTTCGCACCAGGCAGGCATGTTACCAGGCGATCCTCACGTCCACCAGCCACCCAGCTATCTACATTCCTAATGATTGAATCACCAACTATAACAGCTGTCCTGACCCTCCCCTCATGGGGACATGGCCCTGGAGAAACGTCCTCTGTGCAAGAGGGTTTTACCTCACCTGGAGGACAGGTCCTAGTTACAGGATCACTTCCTGCCACACCAGGGTGATGCTCTCCTGTCACGTGACCTCTCTCCTCCATGGCAACAGGGATGCTGCCAGACTGGAGGTGGGACTTCAGGACTATATCCCTGTAGGTCTCGTCCATGTACTTCTCTGTCTTTCTTATGTCTTCCAGGTCTGCTACTCTAGCCTCTAGAGAACGGACTCGTTCCCTGAGAGCAAAGAGTTCTTTGCACTTAGTGCATACGTAAGACCTCTCACCAACTGGGAGAAAATCATACATGTGACACTCAATGCAAAAGACCGGAGAACCCCCATCTCGTTGCTGGACTTCTGTCTGCATCTTAGTTTAAAGCTTGTGTTTAGGTCTTTTAAATTCTGTATATAATAAGGATTGGTGTAGATGCTTATACCAATAAAAGTGTATCTAATACCCCTAATACACCTTGTGTACCTGAAGCTTAAGTAATTAATCTCAGGTCCTCTGTGTATGACTGATTTGGATAACGAGCTGCACCTGAGAGCAGCCCCTTTCCTCTAAGATGTGCAAGTACCTATAAAACTACAAATACCCCAGGGGTGGGTGGGTGCCGGGGAGGGAGGGAGGGAGATAAGTCCTATTAAAGAGGGCAGGTACAAGGTACCCTGTCCTGAACCCTCAGCAGGGGGGAGAGGGGTACCACACAAAGCCCAGTTAGTTGAGAAAGGCAAGGTAAGTTATAACTGAGAAGGCTGAACTAGCACACCACTAAGACAAACACTAAATAATTAAATAAACACCTCCAGAGGACATGTCTTTTCAGGATTTTGTCCGTGATATGGCCAAAGGTCTTTCAATCACAGTAGCTCCTGAAGAGGAACCCAGAGTAAAGGAATTGGAAATTCTCCAATATCCTAACGTTCCTAAGGAGGCAGCCACTCTGCCTATCCATGAAATTCTGCATAACGATGCTCAGAATGTGGGAGACACCTCTGACTACTTCTCCTCACTCTAGGAGACTTGATACTATGTATCGAGTTCCACCATGTCCTGGATTTCAGAAAACTCAGCTGCCACACCATTCAATGGTAGTGGAGTCAGCCACGCGTAGGATGAAAAGTGCAAAAAGGCATGCATCCAATCCTCCAGGTCGTGAATGCAGGACTCTGGATGCTTTTGGGCGCCCAACTTTTCAAGCCTCCATGCTTTCAGCTAGGATCAGTTCATATATTCTATATATGGGAATGTTCCTCAAGGAAGTCACAGGAGACTTGGAACTTATGAGCCCATTTCTCCCAGATGACGACAAGGTTTTCTTGCTCTACTTAAGTATGCTCAAGATGTCTCCAAGTTTATTAATCGTGCAGCCTTTGACTACTTCGAATGCATCAGCAGAACCTCTGCTATTGCCATTGGTGCATGACGAATTGCCTGGCTTCAGGCATCAGACTTGGAGACTTGGGTACAGGACAAGTTAGGCAACGTTCCTTGCACGGGGGAGAATCTCTTCGGCAAGAACTGGCAGGAAAAGGCTAACGAGTTAGATGCTGACAATACTACTCTAGATAGATTGTCAAAATCTACAGCCACTCCAGCCAACAGAAAGCCTTATAAAAAACCCTCTTTCAGCAAAAAGAGGAAATTTTATCCTTCCTATACCCAGCAGAGTCAAACTCAAGGTCAGGTTGCCCAAAAGGGACAAACTAGACAGCAAAAAAAGCCAAAAGACCCGAGAGCCCAACCAGCTCTCCAGGTTCAGCCCCCTCAAGGGCTTTGACTCTTTCCTAGAGAGCTTTGCCTTCCTGCCTCTGAGGGGTCCCCAACCTCCCAATATCCTGGGCAGGTTATGCCACTTTGCCAACAGATGGCATCAGATAACAGCAGAAGATTGGACTCTGTCCATTGTAGGAGAAGGGTACAAGCTTCATTTTCACAGCATGCCCCTCCTACAATTCTAAAGCAATTCAATTCTCAAACCTCCGCAGACGATCTGCTAGATCACGAGGTCTCGACACTTCTTGCCCAAGGGGCAATAGAGGAGGTACCCATTCTTCAACGGGGTGCAGGGCTCTACTCCCCCTATTTTCTCATTCCAAAGAAAACAGGAGGACACAGACCCATTCTGGACCACAGAGAATTGAACAAATATCTGTTTCGAAAGAAGTTCAAAATGATTTCTCTTGGAACTCTTCTGCCATACCTTCAAAGCCAGGATTGGCTTTGCTCTCTAGACTTAAAGGATGCATACACTCACATTCTCATCCATCCAGATCACAGGAAATTCTTATGTTTCCTTTTCAAGAGAAAACATTCCCAGTACAGGGTTCTTCCCTTTGGTCTGGCTTCAGCACCAAGGGTATTCACGAAATGCATGGCAGTAGTAGCTGCATATCTCCAGGAACAAGCAGGAATGTAGTCTTCACATATGGATATCATCGGTACCGACGGAGCCTGCACGGGAATGCTCCCCAGCGTACAATTAGAAAGCTTTTGGGAGCATCCCACAGCACCTGTGTGCTGCCTTCCCGCCTTTCCCAACTGCCTCTCTCCAGTTCGACGCTATACCGGTACCGCCGGTTCTTTCTTTCTTTCTTCAAAAAAAAAAAAATTTGTAATCTTTTTTTTCTGGATTTTCCAGTCTTTTTTCTGTCGGGTGCCACGCGCCATTTTGGGCATTAGGCCTAACTTTTCCTTCAGAATGGAAAAACCCGCCTCAGGTTTTAAAAAGTGTTCCAAGTGTGGCAGTACCATCTCCGTCACCGACACCCACGAGTGGTGCCTTAAATGTTTAGGTCCTGACCACTCCATCTCGGAGTGTGTTGCCTGTGGGATGATGTCGAAGAGGGGCTGGCAAAACCGAGCTGCTAAGCTTAGCACCCTTTTTCCCTCTGATGCAGCATCCGTGGCATCGACGTCTTCCTCCCATGGATCTCAGGTAACCAGACATAAATCTGGCTGGTCCTCAAAGGGTAGATCTCCTTCCAAGCATCGAGATGCCTCTGGCGTTGCCCTTGAGGGACTTGTACCAGCAAAATTGCCCCGGCGGGAGGCTTCGGCTTCCAAAACACTATTGGGGCTCCAGGATGTTCTCGAGGCCTCAACCTCGGTAGAACTACTGGTGCCATGCTCTGGGGTACCGGTCACTTCGTCCGGTACTGATTCCCAGGCATCGGCAGCGTCGATAGACCATAGGTTCTTGGCTATTGAACGCAGTCTGGCGGCTCTCCTTGCAGCTTCAGTGCCTTCGGGACCGCTTCAGACGGTTCAACCGGTATCGATATCGGCACCGGTACCAGTACCGACAGCATCGACATCGGCGACTGTGTTACCGACACCGAGTCATGCTGTTTCCTCCGGTATCGACAGGCTGGTACCGGACCCCTCCGGTACCGACTTCGATCGGTACCGGTATCGTGCTTTACAAGAGCACCCGGACAGGAGATATTTTGAATCCTCCGATGAGTCTGAGGATTCTGACAGCTCTGTCGGTACCGGAGTACTTCTCTCTGAGGAGCCTTCCTCTCCTAAACGTAGGATGTCTCCTCTAGAGGATATATCCTTTCAGGATTTCATCCAGGAGGTGGCTAGAGGTTTTTCCATCACAGTGGCTCCTGAAGCAGAGCCCAGAGCAAAGGAATTGGAGATTTTACAATATCCTAAAGCTCCCAAAGAGGCAGCCACTTTGCCTATTCATGAGATCTTGCATGATCTCATGCTAAGAATGTGGGAAACAACTCTTACCACCTCTCCTCATTCTCGTAGGCTTGATACCATGTATCGAGTACCTCCTTGTCCTGGATTTCAAAAAACCCAGTTACCACACCACTCCATGGTAGTGGAATCAGCTATGAGTAGGATCAAGAGTGCAAAAAGACATGCATCTAATCTGCCAGGACGTGAATGTAGGACTCCTGATGCCTTTGGGCATCGAACCTTCCAGGCCTCTATGCTTTCTGCCAGGATTAGTTCCTACATTCTATATATGGGAATGTTTCTTAAGGAGGTTGCAGGAGATTGCTTCGGCCTGGGCGGTCTATCAAGTGTTTTAATAAAGATAAAGATCTAGAGCTTATGAGCCCTCTCCTTCCTGATGATAAGAGGCAAGATTATCTTACACTTGTCAAACATGCCCAAGATATTTCCAAGTTTGTTAATCGTGCAGCTTTTGACTGCTTTGAGTGCATAAGCAGAACTTCTGCCATTGCCATTGGTGCTCGTAGGATTGCCTGGCTCCAGGCATCTGACTTAGAACTCTGGGTACAGGACAAACTGGGGAATATCCCTTGTACAAACGAAAATCTCTTTGGCAAAAATTGGCAAGAGAAAGCTAATGAGCTGGATGCTGATAACACCACTTTGGATAGACTATCCAAGGCTACAGCTGATCCTGCAAGGAGAAAATCCTACAAGAAACCATTCTTCTCTAAAAAGAAGAGGTTTTACCCCTCCTATACCCAGCAGGGGCATTCTGCAGGTCAGTCTGCCCGAAAGGGACAGCAGCCACCAAAACAAAGAAAAACTAAGTCTGCTAAGCCTCAACCGGTCCAGCAGACTCAGCCTCCACAGGGGCTTTGACTCCCATCTAGAGATGGCCTTCCTGGCCCTCAACGGGCCAGAGCCCTCCACCATTCTAGGAAGTTTGTGTCATTTTGCCCCCAGATGGGAGCAGATAACAGCAGAAGAATGGACTCTCTCCATGGTAAAGGAGGGGTACAAGCTTCATTTCCTCAACATGCCCCCTCCTACAGTTGTAAGATAGTTCAATTCTCAGACTTCACTCGAAATTCAGTTGGGTCAAGAGGTCAAATCACTTCTTGCCCAGGGGGCAATAGAAGATGTACCCATTTCCCAACAGGGTACAGGGTTTTACTCCCCCTATTTCCTTATTCCAAAGAAAACAGGGGGACACAGACCCATTTTAGACCTCAGAGAATTGAACAAATTCCTGTTCAAGGAGAAGTTCAAGATGTTTTCTCTAGGAACTCTTTCTGCCATACCTTCAGAGTCAGGATTGGCTTTGTTCTCTAGATCTCAAGGATGCGTACACCCATGTTCTCATCCATCCAACTCACCGAAGATTTCTTCGGTTTCTATTTCAGGGGAAGCACTACCAATACAGGGTTCTTCCTTTTGGCCTGGCCTCAGCACCAAGGGTGTTTACGAAATGCATGGCTGTAGTGGCAGCATTTCTTCGCACTCTAGGAATATTCGTCTTCCCCTACTTAGACGACTGGCTCATTCGAGCCCCATCAGAGTCAGAGACCAGAATTTCCCTATCTTGCACAATGCGTATCCTTCAGTATTTGGGCCTGGTTATCAACATCCCAAAATCCAACCTAACTCCTACTCAATCTCTAGAGTTGATAGGAGCCATACTGGATACCAGGAAAGCAAGGGCCTATCTCCCACAGCACCGCTGCTTTCACATTGTGCAGTTAGCTTCCCAAGCAGTGTTAAAAACTCATCTCACTGCTCGGGAAATATTACAATTGCTAGGCCACATTACATCTACCGTGCATGTGGTTCCCTATGCTCGCCTCCATGTGAGAGCAGCCCAATGGACGCTATCCACTCAGTGGACTCGAGCATCGGGCTGCCTATCAGACAAAATAGCAAACTCGTCGCCTTATTTTGTCCCTACAATGGTGGCAGTCAACCCAAAACCTGTTGGTGGGGGTCTCCTTTCCAACAGCCCCCACTCCAGGTCACTCTAACAACAGACGCCTCACAGGTGGGTTGGGGAGCTCACCTGCAAGATCTCTCTACCCAAGGTACCTGGACTCCACAGGAGACCCATCTACACATCAGTCTCTTGGAGCTCAGAGCAATCTTCCTTGCTCTTCGAGCGTTCCACACCCAGCTGAGCTACAAGACAGTCCTAATTCAGATGGACAATCAAGTAGCTATGTTCTATCTGAACAAGCAGGGAGGAACAGGCTCTCTGTCGCTTTGCAACGAAGCTTTGCGACTATGGGCCCTCGCCAGAGAGCAACAGATTCATCTCCTTGCGGTGTATCTGCCAGGCATTCAAAACTCTTAGGCAGACAGACTCAGTCGAGTTATGCTTCCACACGAGTGGTCTCTTCGTGCAGACCAGGTAGCAAAATTTTTCAAATTTGGAGAACTCCGGACATAGACCTCTTTGCAAGTCCGTTGAATGCCAAACTTCTCCAATTCTGTTCCAGAATTCCGGCTCAGGGTTCTCAGGCCAGGGATGCTTTCCTCCTCCATTGGGGTCAGGACTTCCTATATGACTTTCCACCCATTCCCCTAATTCCCAAAGCCCTATTCAAGCTTCAGAAAGACAGAGGCCATATGATTCTCATAGCTCCACATTGGCCACAGCAGGTGTGGTACCCTCTGCTCCTACATCTCTCTCAAGCTCCATCTCTGGAGTTAGGATCTGCTCCAGATCTCCTTTCTCAGGAGGACGGGATGTTGTGGCATCCCGATCCCCACTCCCTGCATCTCAGGGCCTGGTTGCTGAGGGCTTAGATCTTCATGGTCTTAACCTGTCTCAACAAGTAAAGGATATCCTTTATGCTTCTAGAAAGTCTTCCACAAGACGCTCTTATGCTTTCAAGTGGAAAAGGTTTTCCATATGGTGTTCGCAGAAGGGTCTTCTTGACCCCCTGGCGATACCTCTGGAATCATTATTGGAGTATCTCCTTCATTTATCTGAAGCAGGGCTTAAGACTAACTCAATACGAGTCCATTTAAGTGCTATTTCAGCTTCTTTCAAGCCTTTAAATGGACAACCTATTTCCTCTCATCCTCTCATAGTGAGATTTATGAGAGGCCTCCTTCTAACTAAGCCTCCCATTAGGCCTCCACCGGTAGCATGGGACCTAAATCTGGTTCTTGGACAGCTCATGAAGCCGCCTTTTGAACCTCTAGCTACTACCTCCTTAAAATTCCTTTCCTGGAAGGTTGTCTTTCTCATTGCAATCACATCAGCACGTCGCATTAGTGAGTTGCAAGCATTAGTGGCTGATCCTCCTTATACGAGGTTCCATCATGATAAGGTGTTCTTAGGACTCATCCACACTTTATGCCAAAGGTGGTCTCACCTTTTCATATAAACCAAGCAGTTTACCTGCCTGTATTTTTTCCAAGGCCTCATGCTTCAAATGCAGAAAGGAATCTTCATACTTTGGACTGTAAAAGAGCACTTGCTTTTTTCTTACAAAGGACACAGCAACATAGAAAGTCCTCTCAACTCTTTGTTGCTTTTGATCCTTTTCATTTGGGACTTCCAGTCTCTAAGAGAACATTGTCCAATTGGATTGCACAGTGTATTTCTTTTACCTATCAGAGTAAAAACCTTTCTCTGGAAGGCCATGCCACAACTCACAATGTGAGAGCCATGGCAGCCTCAATGGCTCATCTTCATTCTGTGTCTATCGACGACATCTGTCGAGCAGCTACTTGGGCCTTGGTTCATACCTTCACAGCCCATTACTGCTTAGACAAGGACTCCTGCCGGGATGCCTTGTTTTTTCAGGCTGTTCTACGACACCTGTTCCATACTTAATCAACTCCTACCCACCATTCCCAGTAGGATGCCAGAGATCCATGGGGGGAAGTGGAGCCCTTTCACACGGGCACACAACTTCTGGGGTCTCTCCCTGGCATCTGTAGCTAGGGAGTCCCCATATGTGAAAACTACATTCCTGCTTGTTCCTGGAGATAGCATAGTTACTCACCTGTAATAGGTGATCTCCGGGAACAGCAAGAATTTAGTCTTTACAACCCACCCACCTCCCCTAGGAGTTGTATCTCTTTTCTTTTCTTTCCCTCTCTCTCTCTCTCTCTCTCCTTCTTTCTCTCTCTTTGTCTCAGCTTTAAAACTCAACTGGAGAGAGGCAGTTGGGAAAGGCGGGAAGGCAGCACGCAGGCGCTGTGGGATGCTCCCAAAAGCTTTCTAATTGGACGCTGGGGAGCGTTCCCGCGCAGGTTCCGTCGGTACCGACGATACCCATATGTGAAGACTAAATTCCTGCTGTTCCCGGAGATCACCTGTTACAGGTGAGTAACTATGCTTTCTATGAAATCTGGGGATATTTTTCTTCCCTTACTTAGACGACCGGCTCATTCGAGCCCCTACAGTTGCAGAGGCCAGCACTGCACTGTCCCATACAATGCGAATTCTCCAATACTTGGGATTGGTAATAAACTTCCCAAAATCCCAAATTGTTCCTTCCCAATGCCTGGAATTCTTAGGAGCCTGTCTAGATACCAGACAGGCAAAGGCTTTCCTTCCACAGGCCCGGTGTCTTCGCATAATGCAACTAGCTTCTCAAGCAGCAGGCAAATCCTCCCTCACTGCTCGAGAGTTACTACAGTTACTGGGACATATGGCATCCACAGTTCATGTAGTCCCATATGCTCGCCTCCACATGCGAGCAGCTCAGTGGACCCTATCCACACAGTGGACACAGGCCACAGGTCATTTGTCGGACAAAATAATAAACTCTCAACGACTAATTTTGTCCCTCCAATGGTGGCAATCACTAGAAAACCTGACAGTGGGGTCTCCTTTTCATCAACCCCTTTTTCAGGCCACCCTAACAACAGATGCATCACAGGTGGGTTGGGGAGCACACCTGAATCATCTCTCTACCCAGGGAACCTGGACTCCACAGGAGGCTGGTTTACACATAAACCTCTTGGAATTAAGAGCAATCTATTTAGCCCTTCGAGTATTCCACACCCAGCTCGGCTACAAGACAGTCCTAGTCCAGACGGACAATCAAGTAGCCATGTTCTATGTGAACAAGCAGGGCGGAACAGGCTCTCTCTCGTTATGCAACGAAGCTTTACGACTGTGGGCCCTCGTCAGAGAGCATCAAATTCACCTTCTAGTGGTATATCTTCCAGGCATTCAAAACCTTTGGGCAGACAGACTCAGTCGAGTACTGCTGCCTCACGAGTGGTCCCTCCACCTAGACCAGGTGGCAAAGATATTTCATCTCTGGGGCACTCCAGACATAGACCTCTTTGCAAGTCCACTGAATGCCATACTTCCCCGGTTCTGTTCCAGGATTCCAGCTCACAATTTTCAGGCAAGGGATGCCTTCCTCCTTCACTGGGGTCAGGACTTCCTTTATGCCTTCCCACCCATTCCCCTCATCCCCAAAACACTCTTCAAGCTTCAGAGAGACAGGGGTCGCATGATTCTCATAGCACCATGATGGCCACGCCAAACGTGGTATCCCCTGCTTCTACATCTCTCTCAAGCGGCACCTCTGGAGTTAGGGCATGCTCCAGATCTCCTTTCCCAAGAGAATGGGATGCTATGGCACCCGAATCCACAGTCCCTGCACCTCACGGCCTGGTTGCTGAAGGCTTAGACCTCCAGGATCTCAATCTGTCCCAACAGGTAAAGGATATCCTTCAGGCTTCTAGGAAACTTTCCACAAGAAGATCTTATGCCTTCAAGTGGAAACGTTTTACTTATATGGTGCTCCAAGAAGGGATTAAACCCCCTTGTCCATACCCTTAGAATCGATACTAGAGTATCTCTTTCACTTATCAAATTCTGGTCTAAAGACCAATTCAGTAAGAGTCCATCTTTGTGCAATTGCAGCTGCTTATAAGCCTCTGAATGGACAACCAATTTCCTCTCATCCGCTCATATCAAGATTTATGAGAGGCCTTCTATTAACCAAACCTCCCATCAAGCCACCACCGGTGGCATGGGATCTAAATCTAGTTCTCGGGCAGCTTATGAAGCTGCCTTTTGAGCCTTTAGCCACTACAGCCCTTAGGTTTTTGACCTGGAAGGTCATCTTCCTAATTGCAATCACCTCTGCACATCGCATTAGTGAATTGAAAGCTTTAGTGGCTGATCCTCCTTATACTAGGTTTCATCATGATAAGGTTGTTCTTAGAACTCATCCACACTTTATGCCAAAGGTGGTTTCGCCTTTTCATTTAAATCAATCAATCTATCTGCCTGTATTTTTTCCGAGGCCTCATGCCTCTAATTCAGAAAAAAACCTTCATACTTTGGATTGTAAAAGGGCCTTAGCCTTTTACATACAAAGAACACAGCAACATAGAAAGTCCTCGCAACTTTTTATAGCTTTTGACCCTAGTCATTTGGGACTTCCAGTCTCCAAAAGAACTTTATCTAAATGGATTGCCCAATGCATATCCTTTGCTTATGAGAGTAAGGGTCTTCCTCTTCAGGACCATGTCACAGCTCATAATGTGAGAGCCATGGCTACTTCCATGGCTAATCTCCACTCTGTGTCTATCGATGACATTTGTCGAGCAGCCACATGGGCTTCGGTACACACCTTCACAGCCCACTACTGCCTGGATAAAGCCTCCCGTCGGGATGCCTGCTTTGACCAAGCTGTTCTTCAAAATCTCTTTCAGACCTAATTCACCTCCTACCCACCAACCCTGGTGGACTGCCAGAGATCCATGGGAGGAAGGATGCCTATCTTTCTGGGTTGGCACCTTCCTGGGGCTATCTCTCTGGCATCTTCAGCTAGGGAGTCCCCCATATGTGAAGACTACATTCCTGCTTGTTCCTGGAGATAGCGTAGTTACTCACCAGTAACAGGTGATCTCCGGGAACAGCAGGAATTTAGTCTTCACAACCCACCCACCTCCCCTAGGAGTTGTCTCTCTATCTCTTTGTCTCTTTCCTCTCTCCCTCTAGCCTTTCACTCAGCTACAAACTTAACTGAAGAGGGACAGTTGGAAAGGCGGGAAGGCAGTGCGCATGTGCTGAGAAATGCTCCCAAAAGCGTTCCTATTGGACGCTGGGGAGCGTTCCTGAGCAGGCTCCGTCGGTACCGATGATACCCATTATGAAGACTAAATTCCTGCTGTTCCCGGAGATCACCTGTTACAGGTGAGTAACTACGCTTTCCCAGTCCCGCTGGGTCAGGATCCAGACCTCCTGTCTCAGGAGGAGGGCTCCCTCCTGCACCCCAACTTTGGTTGACTAGCGTTGACAGCATGGCTGCTGAAAGGGTAGTCTTGACCCCTTTCAATCTCCTGGGGGAAGTCAAGAAGTTCCTGTTAGCCTCCTGGAAGCCCTCCACCAGATGAGGAAATGTTTTTAAGATGGTGCGCAGAGAGAGCAGAGAACTCTTTCTTCTGTCACGTGCAACTACTGCTGCAGTACTTACTGTACCTCTCGCACGCCGGTCTGAAGTTTAACTCACAGTGTGCCTCAGTGCCATAGCCACCACCATCACCCTGTGAAGGGAAAACCCCTCTTGAACTAGCCCCTGGTCTCCAGGTTCCTCCTGGCCTCTTGCTCTCCAAGCCTCCTCTCCGCCCTCCGACGGTGGAATGGGACCTTAATGTGGTGCTCTCCCAGCTAACCAGACCACCTTTCGAGCCTCTGGCCACCTGCCATTCTCCGCTTGGAGAATGAGCAAACTTCAGGCCTTGGTGGCAGATCCGCCATATACATGGTTCTATAAGAACAGGGTAGTCGTCCCCAAGGTGGTATCCCCCTTCCCTCTCAACCAGGAGGTGATCCTCCCCAACTTCTTCCCTCAGCCCCACTCTGGCAGGGAGGAACTCATCCTGCATATGCTAGAATTCAAGTTGGCCCTGTCCTTCTACCTGCAGAGGACCCAGGCCCATCGCAAAGCTCCTCAGCTCTTTGTATCATACGACCCCAATAGACTGAGACTTTCAGTAAGGAAGTGGACTGTGTCCACTTGGGTGGCAGACTGTATTGCTCTCTCCTGTGAGCGAGCGGGCCTCTCCCTTGAGCACCGGATCACTGCACATCGCATGCGGGCCGTTTGGTGGCCAAGCTCCTCTCAGTGCCGGTGACAGAAATCTGCGGGGCTGCCAAATGGTCTTCGATTCTTACATTTGTAGCTCATTACTGCCTGGAGAGTGTGTTCCACAGGGGTCAGTGCCTTCAGGCAGGCAGTATGTAATATCCAACACCGTAATAGGCAACTCCTGACCTCTGACTCTTCTGTGTTCAGGCTACCTGAGTGATAGTGTCGCTGGATGCTTGGGTCGTGCAGAGTCTCTCTTTGGGGACTCACCTTCTGCAATTTACAGCTACCCACCGGGTTGCAGGTGGTGCTGTTGAGGTTTGGTCCTCGGCAGCTTGTAGCTGGGGAGTCCCATATGTGAGGACTTACTTCCTGCTTGTTCCTGGAGAAAGCGTAGTTACTCTCCTGTAACAGGTGTTCTCCGGGAACAGCAGGAATCAGTCCTCACAACCCTCCCTCCTCCCTTTGGAGTTGTCTCCCTACCTTGTTTTAGTTTCTACTACTGTCCTAGCTATGTCATCTGACTGAACAAGATGGCACCCTTGGGCGGGAAGGGGACCACGCATGCATGGTCACATGTCCCAAAAGCTTTCTTTGAAAGCTAAGGAAATGTTCCGCACTGGCTCTGTCAGCGCCTACGTCGCCCATATGTGAGGACTAATTCCTGCTGTTCCCAGAAACACCTGTTACAGGTGAGTAACTAAGCTACACATGCATTCTGGTATGTCGGTTGTGTGTTTGTAGTAGAGTTATATTTTGCATGGAGATTGTACCGTGACCTAGGGGAGTGTTGTAGGCACATGCATTGCAAAGAAGAAACTGACAGTTGTTGCACCAGTGTTAGAAAGTGATTAGCAGATACTGTAAGTAATACAAATTAACAGATGAAAATGTTTTGAATATTGGATCCCTGAAGCAGGATAGAGAATAGAAAAGGAGGAGGAGTAGTCCTATACGTGAAAATCAATATTAATGTTGTGAAGTGCAGGGGACATGGGGAAAAGAAGCTCTGTGGATTGTGTTGGAAAGAGGAGATGGCACTGTCATCCATACTGGTGTAGTCTACAGGCCTCCAACTCAAACCGAAGAAATGGATAACAAATTGATTATTGATATTGCAAAGATAGCCATGACGGGGGAAGTGATCATATTGGATGACTTTAATCTACCCAATATGGATTGAAGTATTCCTTCTGCAAATCTGTAAAGAAGTAAAAGAAATTGTGGATGCCTTCCAAGATGCATTACTTAGATAAATGGTGATAGAATTGACCAGGGAAAGCTAGATGCTGGATTTAGTACTCAACCACGGAGTTGGTGTGTGAAAAATTCGGGTGGACGCCCATGTGAGCAACAGCAATCATCACATGGTGTGGTTTGAGATAAAAGCCAAGGTGAAGTCCAATCACAACAAGCTCAAAGTCCTAAACTTCAAAAACACTGACTTCATTAAAATGGCTAAGTACCTGAAGGAGGAGTTGGCAGGGTAGGAGGGGCTAAGGGAAGTGGAATTGCACTGGGTTAAATTAAGGAGGCAATAAAAGTGGCAACAGATACATATGTAAGGAAAGTAAATAAAAACAAGAGGAAAAGGAAACCTATTTGGTTTTCCAAAGAAGTGGCAGCACAAACAGAGAAACACAGAAATGAATAAAGGATAAAACTAAAAGAGACAAAAAGAGAAATAAGGATAGCAAAATCAAAGGCAGAAGAAAATGGATGGCTAAAGATGTGAAGTATGGAGTCAAAACATTCTTCAGGTATATTTATTTATTTATTTATTTATTTAGTGTACATTTGTAGCCCGCTGCTTCCAGTGATCAGCAGCGGTGTCTATACATAGGAGGTTTGGCTGTACTGGCCAGGATTAATTTATATACAATGTGATTTGGGGGGGGGGATAGAGCACAGCAAGCATAGGGTTACAAGATTTACAGTAGATTGAATATTGTAGTTACATACAGGTACTTAATACATATTTATTCGGGAGAGGAGGAAAATCAGAGGTGGAATTGCAGGACTCAAAAGTGCCGGGAAAGGATTTGTGGAAAGTGACATTGAAAAAGCTAAAATGCTAAACAAATACTTCTGTTTTTACTAAAGAAAATCCTGGAGAAGGGCCATCTGTGATTGACAAATATACAAATGGGAATGGAGTAGATACCACACCATTCACAGAAGATGATGTGTTAGAACAGCTTGCAAAACTGAAAGTGGAGAAGGCCATGGGACTGGGTGGTATCTCAGGATACTGAAAGAGCTCAGAGAGATTCTTACAGGGTTGTTAAAGGATGTTTTTAATAGATCCTTGGAGACAGGAGAAGTTCCACTGGAGAAGGGCTTATGTGGTACCTATTCACAAAAGTGGTAATAGGGAAGAATTGACAAACTACAGGCCAGTAAGTCTTACCTCAGTGGTGGGAAAAGTAATGGAGGCACTCCTGAAAGAGCGAATAGTGGACTTTCTCGAAACCAACAGGTTGCATGATCCGAGGCAACATGGTTTTGCCAAAGGGTGATCTTGCCAAACAAATCTGATTGAGTTCTTTGACTGGATGACCAGAGAACTAGATCAAGGGCATGCAATGGATGTGATCTACCTAGATTTCAGCAAAGCCTTTGATACTGCTCCTTATAGGAGGTTTATCAATAAACTCAACAGCTTGGAGATGGGTCCCATGGTGGTGAACTGAATTAGAAATTAGTTGACTGACAAGACGACAGAAGGTGATGGTAAATGGAACTCACTCGGATGAAAGAAGGTGATTAATGGTGTGCTCCAGGGTTAGGTCCTGGGACCAGTACTGTTCAATGTATTTGTGAGTGATATTACTGAAGGACTGAGGGAGTGGATAACATGAGAAAAGATCTACAAAAGCTGGAAGAATGGTCTAATGCTTGGCAGTTAAGATTTAATGTGAAGAAGTGCAGTGTCATGTACTTGGGAAGCAGAAATCCAAGGGAATTGTATGCGATAGGTGACGAGAGGTTGGTGTGCATGGACCAGGAGAGGGACCTTGGCGTGATTTGTTTCCGAGGATCTCAAGGTGGCAAAACAGTGTGACAAGGCGGTGGCAAAAGCCAGGAGGATGCTGGGTTGCCTACAGAGAGGAATTACCAGCAGAAAGGAAGAGGTACTAATGCCACTATACAAGTCACTGGTGAGGCCTCACTTGGAATATTGTGTTCAGTTTTGGAGACCATATCTTGCAAAGGAACACTAGATCAGTTAGAAATAAAATCCCCCTCATAACAGACCTCATTATAGATGAGAAGCCTGATTTTCTTTGTATCACAGAAACCTGGATAACCGAATCCGACAACATTATCCTAAACCAACTAAATGTAAATGGATACTCTCTTTTCAACTGCAACCGGGATAAAAAGAAAGGAGGAGGAGTACTCATAATAGCAAAGACTATACTTAACTGCTCACCCATCATTTGTAGTAACCAAGAGGGCATGAATATACTAAAGATAGAAAACAAAAACATAGCCATCTGCCTCTTCTATAGACCTCCCAAATCAGACCCACAAAATATAACCTCTGTTCTAGAATTTGCATGTAAAGCCTCCATGAATAAGCCTCATATTATCCTTGGAGACTTCAATCTGGCTTCTCTAAATAATCACCAGGCAAAAACTTTCCTTGACTCTATGTACAAAATGGGCTTTAAACAAACAATCTCCTACCCGACACACATTAAAGGAAACACGCTTGACCTAGTTTTCCTTCCTGAACACTTAACCAGATTACTCCAATATAATACCCCTAGCACAGGGGTCTGCAACCTTTAAGACGTAAAGAGCCACTTGGACCTGTTTCCGAAGGGAAAAAAAAAACTGGGAGCCGCAAAACCATTGCGACATTTAAAACAAATCTAACACTGCATATATTGTTTCTTACCTTAATGCTATATACGACCCCCTACTTTTCCTGTTAAAATATAGGTGTTTGGCCTATACTCGCCGTATAAGACTACCCCTCTTCCTTCACACACCAAAAAAAAAAACGCCAGAAAATATCACAACAACAAGTAACAATATTTGATTTCAAAATTATGATGATTTTGTAGTCAAATCACTAATATGAAATAAAATTATTTTTTCTACCTTTGTTGTCTGACCAATTTATTCTTTGATCATGCTGGTCCCGATCTGAGGCTTCTGCTTTCCTGTCTTCTCTTAGCTCTCTTTCTGTGGTCTATGGTCCATCTGCCATTTCTTATCTCTTCTTTCGTTTTCTTCACTTCTTTCCATCAGCCTATTTCCAGTCCCAGTAACCCTCCCCAATATCAGCCCCTTTCCAGTCCTCACTCCCAGTACCTTCCAGTGCTAATCCCCCCTCAACCCCATTACCAGTGCTAGCCTCCCCTAATCAGCCCAATACCAGTCCTACCCCCCATCAGCTCATTACCAGTCCTAGCCTCCCCTAATCAGCTCATTTCCAGTGCTCGTCCCCTCAACCCCATTACCAGTGCTCCATCCCTCCATGTCAGCCCCCTCCCTCCCTCCATCCATATCAGCTCCCTCCCTCCATGTCAGCCCCCTCCATCCCTCCATGTCAGCCCCCCTCCCTCCATCCATATCAGCTCCCTCCCTCCATGTCAGCCCCCCTCCCTCCATCCATCCATATCAGCCCCCCTCCCTCCATGTCAGCCCCCTCCATCCCTCCATGTTAGCCCCCCTCCCTCCATCCATCCATATCAGCTCCCTCCCTCCATATCTGCTCCCTCCCTCCATGTCAGCCCCCCTCCCTCCATGTCAGCCCCCCTCCCTCCCTCCATCCATATCTGCTCCCTCCCTCCATGTCAGCCCCTCCCTCCATCCATCTCAGCTCCCTCCCTCCATTTCAGCCCCCTTACCTCCATCCATCCATATCTGCTCCCTCCCTCCATGTCAGCCCCCCTCCCTCCATCCATCCATATCTGCTCCCTCCCTCCATGTCAGCCCCCCTCCCTCCATCCATCTCTGTTCGCTCCCTACATGTCTGCCAGCCTCCCTCCATCCATCCATATCTGCTCCCTCCCTCCATGTCAGCCCCCTCCCTCCATCCATATCAGCTCCCTCCCTCCATGTCAGCCCCCTCCATCCCTCCATGTCAGCCCCCCTCCCTCCATCCATCCATATCTGCTCCCTCCCTCCATGTCAGCCCCCCTCCCTCCATGTCAGCCCCCCTCCCTCCATCCATCCATCCATCCATATCTGCTCCCTCCCTCCATGTCAGCCCCCCTCCCTCCATCCATATCAGCTCCCTCCCTCCATCCATCCATATCAGATCCCTCCCTCCCTCCATGTGAGCCCCCCTCCCTCCATCCATATCTGCTCCCTCCCTCCATGTGAGCCCCCCTCCCTCCATCCATCCATCCATATCTGCTCCCTCCCTCCATGTCAGCCCCCTCCCTCCATCCATATCAGCTCCCTCCCTCCATGTCAGCCCCCCTCCCTCCATCCATCCATATCAGCTCCCTCCCTCCATGTCAGCTCCCTCCCTCCATGTCAGCCCCCTCCCTCCATCCATATCTGCTCCCTCCCTCCATGTCAGCCCCCCTCCCTCCATCCATATCAGCTCCCTCCCTCCATGTCAGCCCCCCTCCCTCCATCCATCCATATCAGCTCCCTCCATCCCTCCATGTCAGCCCCCCTCCCTCCATCCATCCATATCTGCTCCCTCCCTCCATGTCAGCCCCCCTCCCTCCATGTCAGCTCCCTCCCTTCTTCTGCAGCCGCGGCTCTCTGCCTCTTAGGGAACCGCGGCTGTGCTTTTAAAATCATCTCGGAGCCCTTCCTGTCTTGACGGGCTCCATGCAGCATTGTCCCGCCTCCAAAGGAAGTGGTAAACAACTTCCGTTGGAGGCGGGACAATGCTGCACGGAGCCCGTCAAGACAGGAAGGGCTCCGAGATGATTTTAAAAGCACAGCCGCGGTTCCCTAAGAGGCAGAGAGCCGCGGCTGCAGAAGAAGGGAGGGAGCCCATAACGCCATAAATACCGGGCGGGCAGTGTGCTCCGGAGCCGCGGCAAAGGTGAGAAAGAGCCGCATGCGGCTCCGGAGCCGCGGGTTGCCGACCCCTGCCCTAGCATAACTCAAATCCCATGGACCGACCATCATTTAATTCAATTCTCCATTCACATTCCCCATACCCCTATTCCTCAACACACAACATTACATCACGGTCCGAGGTTTCGACCATTTAAACCAGGAATGTTTCTAGAAACAATTATTCCTCAGCTGGACAAAAAACTAGACAGTCTCGACATGTCTATTACCAATTGGAACACTACAATAGAAGCAGCTGCCAAACCATTACCTACCAAAACTAACAGACCCCATAAAAAAAATCTGAAAAATGGTATACAGCTGAATTAAACAATTATAAAAAAGAACTCAGAAGAATAGAGGCTAAATGGAGAGCTAAAAAAACCCAGAATTGCGGGAGTTATACTTTGCAACCCTCAATTCTTACAAACTAGCTACAAATAATGCCAAGAAACAATACCATACATCAATCCTATCCAAAGCTATTAATCGACCAAGGGAACTATTTGAAATTATAAAATCATTATCTAAAGCCCCCCCTACTAACATCCACAAGATCCCTATAAACCCCCAAACACTAGCAAACTATTTTGCTGGCAAACTCAAGCAAAATGTACCATCTGTATCTGATCCCTTTCCCACAATAATAAATGTCCTCAGTGAATGGAAATCTTTCCACCTCATAGATAGAAATCAATTACTAAATATAATTACAAAACTTAATACAACCACATCCCTCTTGGACCCATGCCCAGCAGCTTGGATTAAGACTACAAAACAAGAACTAGCCCCTTACATCATAGATATAGTAAATAAATCACTACAACAGGGTATGCTACCAAATGAACTCAAAATCTCAGCAATCCGCCCACTTTTGAAAAACAACTCACTAGATAGCAAAGATCCAACATCATACAGACCTATAGTTAGTATCCCCTTCCTGACTAAAATCATTGAAAAAGTTGTTCAAATCCAACTTCAAGATTTTATAGATACCTCAACTCCCCTTGATGAACACCAATATGGGTTTCGACCTTCCCACGGCGTAGAAACATTATTGCTTGTCCTCCTTGATTCCCTTGTCAGAGGTATGGACAATATCAAACAAGCTTTCATACTAGTATTTATTGACATTTCCGCTGCATTTGACAGTGTAAACCATAACATTCTAATCTCAAGACTTAGCCAATTAGGTATAAAAGAAGTAGCTCTCAAATGGTTTAAATCATATATATCCAATCGTTCACAATTTGTACAAATAGATCAAGATGCCTCTCCACCATTTCCACAAGAACAGGGAATCCCTCAAGGCTCATCACTTTCTGCCCTATTATTTAACTTATATCTGCAACTGATATGCACCATCTTTAAAAGACATAATATAAATTACCACATTTATGCGGACGATATTATGTTGTACACCCCGATTAATACAAATGACCCTAACTATGATAACCTCTCAACCTGCCTCGCCGAAGCCAAACTATGGCTTCGCTCAAAGAATATGCACATTAATTTTAAGAAAACTGAAATACTGTTTACTTCAAGAAACTCCAATTTCTCACCTCCACCAGAAATCAAACTACATAACTTCTCCCTCCCAGTGAAGCAGGAAATAAAATATTTGGGAGTCACTCTTGATAGAACTCTCAGCTTCACCTCCCACATTGAGAAAATAACCAGAACAATCTTCTACAAGCTTAGAACTATCCAGCAGCTTAGACCACTTATAGAAAGTGATGACTTCCGGACCATTACTCAAATTCTAATAACATCTCACCTTGACTATTGCAATGGTATCCTTAAAGGCATAACAAAGAAAAATCAAAATATTCTCCAAATGGCTCAGAATGTTGCCGCAAGAATAATTTCTAAGGCTAAATTATCTGATCACATTTCTCCCATTTTATACTCCTTACATTGGCTTCCCGTTGCATGCAGGATACATTATAAAATTATACTGACTACATTCAAGTTAATTAACAACATCGCCCCATCATATCTATCTTTTCCATCGCCCCTCAGATAGTAGACTAAGAAGAAGGAGGAATCTCAATACCGTGCAAGTACCAGATACAATAAGAAAGACAAAGCAAATAACAAGCAACAGCGCCTTCTCATACGTAGCACCTACACTATGGAACAACCTCCCTGACCAATTAAGAGAGACAAAAGATCTCCAAACGTTTAGAAAGGAACTAAAAACATACCTATTCACCCACATTACTGCCAATTCTCAGATCTGGCCTCCCACCCCCCCATAGCTCATTCTATTAATCTACCAAAATACTCACTCACATAATAACATTATCCAAAACTGATTGATGTAACGGGTTGTAAATGTCACAGTTCTGTAAATAATTCAAGATCTTTTGTTATAATTCTGTAAATAATTATCTTGTCTAAATAATCAAAGGTTCCTGTTATGAGCTATATATGATTACTTTTGTTTATACTATTCTCTGTACATAGTTGCAGTGTTGCATAATGTTCCATGTATTTTTCACCATTGTTCTCTGTAAACCGCCACTGATCTTGGGAAGTGGTGGTATATAAAAGTTTTCAAATAAATAAATAAAAAGACTGGAAACAGTTTAGAGGAAGGTGACCAAAATGATTTGGAGCCTGCATCAGAAGACTTATGAGAAGAGACTTGAAGACCTAAATATGTACACTCTGGAGGAGAGGAGGGACAGGGGAAATATGATTCAGACCTTTAAATACTTAAGAGTATTAATGAACAAACAAACCTGTTCCAAAGACGGGGAAGCTGTAAAACTAGAGGGCATAACATGAAGCTGCAGGGGTATAAACTGAAAGGCAATGTCAGGAAATAATTTTTCACTGAAAGGGTGGTGGATGTTTGGAATGCCCTCCCTGTTGAAGTGGTGGGGGCAAATACAATGACAGAATTCACAATAGCATGGGACAGACACAGTGGATCTCTTTATATTTATTTATTTATTAAAATTTCTTATATACCGCACTATTCGATATCAGCGCGGTTTACAGTATAACAAAATGACAGAACAACAAGCTGTTCGGTTTTACAGAGAACAGGGATACAAACTTGGATAACATGGGTGAACTATATACATAAAATATTTACAAAGAACAAGTGTAAAAGCTAAGATAACATGAGTGAAATATGTACATACATCTGCAGGCGGGGTGCTGACACTGTATAAGAATTAACATATGGTTACTTTCTTAGGTGGGGTTAACTAGGCTTCATTGCTGACTGGGTAGTATTGGAGGAAAAGGTGATGTTTGAGTGCCTTCCTGAACTGAGTTAGGTCTACAATAGCACGAATGTCGGATGGTAGAGCATTCCAGCATCTGGGGACGCAAAGACTGAAGGCCCTATTCGCCGTTGTACTGTTGCATTTTGTCAAGGCCTTCGGGGTTATTAGCGAGTTTACAGCTGTTGCTCTTCTGGATCTGTTGGGAGGCACTGTGTGAATGAGTTCTGTAAGTGAAGAGGATGAGAGGCCATTGATGGCCTTGAATGTGAGGAGTAAGGTCTTAAAGATAAGCCTTCCGTGTATGGGGAGCCAGTGAAGCTGCTTCAGGATAGGAGTCACGTGGTCACTTCTAGAGGCTCCGTGGAGGACCCTTGCTGCAGCATTCATGGCCAGCTGTAACGGGCTCAGTGTAGATTGAGGGAGTCCTTGTAAGATGGCATTGGCAAAGTCGAAATGGGGTAAGATTAGTGCTTGGTATATAGTCCGGAAATCGTCCGGATCCAATAAGGAGCGCAAATGCCTGAGTGTACGGATTTTGAAATATATGGCTTTTACTATATTGCCTATGTGTGATTTCATATCAAGACGTTGGTCCAACGTGACGCCAAGGTATCTTATTGTGTCTTTAGTTTGCAGGTCAGCTTCCTTGACTCTTACATGGGATGGAGGAGTAAAGTTGGGGTCTCTCGCAATGAAGAGCACCTCAGTTTTCTTGTTCTGAATACGGAGGTTTTGAGATTGGAGCCATTCTGAGACCACATTGAAACAGTCTACCAGGGGTGTAAGGTCCATTTGATTCGTAGAGAATGGCATGTATAAGAGAATGTCATCAGCATATATCAAACAGCTCACGTTAAATGATCTAATGATACTGCAGATGGGTTGCATGTATATGTTGAACATGAGAGATGACAAAGAGGAACCTTGCGGCACACCTTGAGTTTGATGGAAGCGCTTTGATTCTTCTGATCCGGATTTTACATGTTGCCATCTTCCATCTAAATAAGACTTGCACCGTTCGAGCGCAGTGTTGCAGACGCCCTTCTCTTTCAATCGCCCGAGGAGAAGTTCATGACTTACCGAGTCGAATGCCGCGGCAATGTCTAAGAAGATGAGCACAAAACCTTGTTGGATGTTGTCGATGCCTGTGATTATATTATTGAATAGGATGGTGAGGAGGGTCTCCACTCCATGAGATTCTCTGAACCCATGTTGGCAATGATCTAGCGGCGCTGCAGAGTCTATATGATCTTGGATTTGCTTTTGTACCTCTTTCTCAATTATCTTAGCTAGGAGAGGAATACTAGCTATGGGCCTGTAAGAATCGACCCTTTGAGGGTCTAGTTTGGAGTTTTTTAATAGCGGTCTAATGGATGTCTGTTTGAGTGCTGTGGGGAAGGAACCCGTTGTGAAGGATAGGTTCATCAGTTTTGCGATGAAAGGCCTGAACTCACTGCGTAGCTCCTTAATCCAAAAGGCTGGGCAAGGGTCAGTCTGCGCTGTGGAGGTATTGAGAGATGCGATTGTGTCCTCAATACATTTTGTAGATGGTGTGGAAAACATAGGTAGAGGGATTAGGCCGGTTGGTTCTTGATACGAGGCTGCTGAGACCTTGTCAGTCTGTATAAGCTTAGATTGTAGGTAGTCAGCGAATTTTTGTGGGTGAATCTCATTGTGTTGTTCAGGAGATGGTTCTTTCGAAAGGGATTTGACCAAGTTGAAAAGATCCCGTGGTTTGTTCAGAGATCTCTTTAGAGTGTCGGTGTGATATTGTTTTATTTTAACTGTGATTGCTTCTCGGTGCATTGATAGGTGGATTTGGTAAGCGGTCTGATCTTCTGTGGAGAGCGATCGGCGCCATCGTCTCTCAAGTCTGCGTAGATGTGTGAGAGAAGACTGCAGTTCAGGAGAGAACCATGGGGCAGAGCTTCTTTTTCTCCTTGATGAGTTATTGGGGTGCGGACGTTGTGAGATGGCATTAAGGTTGGAGTTCCAGGAGGAGATTAGTTCTTTATAGTAACAGGATAAAATCAAAATAAACATAACTATCTCTTATATCTCAACAAATAGGGGTGACCTACACTGAGCGGTGGTACACTCCTAAACAAAGGCATGGGGAGGTGTCCTGCATGGAGCAGCAAGTGCACCTACTCTTGCCGCCTTGCTGGGCAGATTAGATGGACCATACTGGCCTTTATCTGCCGTTGCAAACTATGTTACTAGGTAAACACGTCCGAAGATAGTGCTGTTTCGGATGGTAGAAAGAAGTGTGGTGAAGTTACATTTAAACACCACTGTTGACATTTTAATATTTTGAGTAATAAGAATATGGACAGATTTAATATATTTATTTATTTATTTTATTTATTTACATTCTCTTATATACCGCGCTATTCTGCATCAGTGCATCAATATATAGGTGCAAAAAGAAGCAGGTCATACCACGTCTTGGAAGGAACAGGGAGCTTTATTAGTGCCTATGAGGTCGACTCATAGGCACTTTATTAGTGCCTATGAGTCGACTCCGACTCGACGGCACTTAACAACAACAACATGAGGTCACCATACACATGTTTCGTCAGGAGCCTTCTTCAGGGGTAACTGACCTCAACAAACAAATAATAATATGACAATAATAATATCATAAAACCATAAGATGCATAAATATGACTAGAAACCATAAAAATATTACAACATGTAGAAATGATGCAAAACCAGAGAACTATAGAAACATAATAGTAACAGATAAACATTAAAAACTTAAAAACTATATGTTATTCTTATAGATATTTACAAGCAAACTTTAATATATAAATAATATTATGAGTAGTCATATGAATTAATGATACATGTATCAAAATCATATAGAAGGAAATCATATAAAAACATACAAAAGTATATGAAAAGAAACACCAAGAATCTAAGATGTGCATTAGGCAATGCCATGACATAATACTCTGTGTGCAAAAAGCTGTTTAATGATATCTAGTGATGCTATAGCTTATAGCCAATTCCTCTCGGCAACTGTACTGTGTGCTGCGCTCTCTTTCTGCCCCTTCTTCTGCTTCCTGACCCTCTTCTTCCTTACCTAACGCTGCTGTAATTGCCTCTTTATTCCATGATAAGGTTGAATCCCTCCAGGTAGTGTTCTTCCCTTCCTTCCCCCTTCTTCCCTTCCTTCCCACGTCTATGCTTTCGCCAGTAGTCCCTTATCTGTCCTACTCTTGGACCTCGTTCCATCCCATTACCACTCCTGAGCTTATTCGGTCTTTCTCTCCCTCCTGTAAAACCACCTTTCCCACTGATGCCATCCCATCCATGTGACTTTCTGAGTCCTCCCTTGCCTTGCTTCCTCCAGCCCTCACCATCATTAATACCAGTCTATCCTCTGGTTTCCTTCCCTCTCCCTGAAAACAGGCTCCTTAAGAAGCATTAAGAAGTCCCTTGCCTTCCCTTCATGTGTGTGTTCCCCTGCGTGACTGCTCTCTTGCTCTTTCCTGTTGATTAATGGATTTCCTTTTCCTCCCTGTCATTTGTCCTGGCAGTCACCATTTGACACTGTAAACCGCCTTGATGCTTGTGAAAGGTGGTATAGCAAATTGTGAATTAAGATAAGATAAAGATACTGGTGCAAAGGCCCAGATCATAGTCTTTTGGCCTGTGTGATTGAGACCTTTGGCCCAACATTTGCGTGGAGCTTCTATATGTCTATTGTTTCCTCAAGCTGACATCTGCCCTGTGTCCAGCGATGATGGGCTACAAAGTGAGCAGGAGGGACCCCCTTTGGGCTCCTGGGGGGGGGGGGAGATGCCCCTCTTATCTCTCACTGTCCTATATATACATAACAGACATTCCTTATCATTTTGATATGCCATTCTCAATGGGTGGGTTCCTTATATTTGCATATTCTGCTCTTTTTCTAGTGTTTGCTAGTGTTTTGAATTCTGTTCTATTACTTTAATTGGTTCTCTTTTGAGCTGCTTGAATAAACCAGCTTCAAATTTTAAAAGAAAAAAAAGACAGCCTTTAGACAGCCGGACTTCCCAGGCTAGTATAGGTGGCTGGGAAGGTCCTTCTGAAGTTTTTCTAGCCAGCATATCGAGCAAGAGGGTTCCTGTACTGACTAGGGGTTCCTATTTTGCCACAGTTTTCTTTTTCATTGGATTTTTCCTTTGCATTTTTTTCTTTTAACCGCATTTGAGTTCTACAGTCATGCACGTAGCACAGAGGTGTGCCTTTTGTGGCTTTGAAGAGTGAGCTCCGCAGCTTGGCTCCTTTTGCTCTGAGTATGAAAAAGAAACCTTGGGACACATTTTTCCGCAATGCCAGTACCCTCTATGTGGAGTCTAGGGCCCAGTCCCAATATTGCTGCCTCTGTCATGTTGCCTGCAATTGTCCTCCAGTGGGGCCATCTTAGATACCTACATGGTCCTGGCTGAAGGGGAGCATGGTATCGTGACTGCAGTCTCAAGCCTGCAGGCTCCTGAAGGTTCTTTAGGGCCTTAGGGTCCATTTTCAGCCAGCTTTGAGCAGTAGCTGCTGAAATTACTGGCTGCTTTCAGTCTTTGATAGTTGCCTGGTAGCCCCCTTTATGAGGGGTTGAGGCCCCAACCTTCCCTACGGGGGACTCGGGGCCTTCCAAGGACTGCTGGTAAGGGTATTAAGACCCATTATGTTTTTTCACCTTCTATCCCTCTGGGTTTTCTTGGCAACCCAGAGGTAGCTGGGTCGCTATGAGTCAACACTGACTTGATGGCACTAAAAAAAAAAAAAAAAATCCCTCTGGGAGCCAGCCTTATCCCTTAAGATGGATCCCTGGGGAGATTTTATTTATTTATTTAGTCAGCATTTGATATACTGCAGCATCATAATGGGTCTCCAGTAAGTGAGTCAGTGGAGGAGGGGAACCTTTCTCTTGTGGAGGGAGAAAATCCATTAATGATTTGCCTTTTTCATAGGGGGGACCTCGCTACACTTACTCAGAATGCCATGGTGGCCTTGTGCCTTGCAGCCCTCCCACTGGTACAGGGTTCTCAAGTGGACCCTATCCTGGAAGGTTGGCCTTGGCCCTTCAACTTTTTTATCCCCCTCTTGAGCCCTTTTGAAAGCTTGTTTCTGCTCCATAGGAGGCACTAGAGCTGGGGCTGAGGGGCATTAAGGTCCTGGCTTGACTGTCCTCTGCCCCAAGGGGAGATGGAGCAGCTTTTTAGGGTCCTGAAGTTTGATGCACTAGTGAAGATGGTTATGAAGCACATGACCATTCCGAAGTGGCACTGTATTGAAGGAGATTGACAATAGAAGAGTGGAAGCCCTCCTCAAGGATGCCTTCATGGCTTCGGCCTCAAGTGGTTCTTTATATGAGCTGCTAGCCTGAGTGCTCTTCCATATCATCCCTCCAGTCCAGTCTTGAGGAATGGGTTCTCCCCCACCTTCACAACTGAGAACTGAGCATGTCAGAATTCTGATCTACCACATAAGAACTTCCTCTTTAGCTCCAGGATCCAGTATCCTCAGGTTCAGCAGCTGAAGACGCATTCCTAGGGTTAAGGAATTTTACTGAGCGATACTCCCACAAATTAGGTTTGGAGCATTAGGACTAATTGGGCAGAAAAGGCTAAGAAAGGAGACAGAAGTCTTCTATCCTTAAGCTGTTATATTCTCACTCAGAACCGTTGCGTTGTGGTAGGTGAAGGCCTATGAACCATGCTGTTTGAACTAAACAGACAGGCCTAAGCAGCTTGACCTGTAAATGAAGCCTGTGGTTAGGCCCAGAGGAATGAAAACCCCCCTGAATGCTGCCACCATAGAACTGAAACTTAACTAAGCATAACCAAGCATAGCTAAGCAGAATCGAAACTTAGAAAAGATAGAAAAACTGCTTTAATTGGTACTGATAAGAATGTGAGAAGCTTCTATGGAATTAATTAACTCTGCTGAAAGAAAGGTTACAGTGCCCTGCTTTCCCACATGTTCCAGTTAACTAGTGACCTTGGAGGAGAAATGTATCAAGAGTCTAAGAACTGACCATTGTAATGGGGACTGTAAGGGGGGGAAACAGGTGCTGAGCCCAGACAAAGGTCCTCATTGGATAGCTACGTAACGGTACCGGGACCAATAGATGGGGTGAGAGGGGTTACCGGGACCAATGAAAAGTTTGTCTATGTTCAGAATGGAGAAGGAAGGTATAAAAGTTGTTGTTTTACTAGAAACCATTGCTCAGCCATTTTGAATGTGATTCTGCTTGAGTCTTGTGCACAATAAATGATTTGGACCTTCTGAACAGACTCCTGGTATTATTGGATTGTTTGCGCTCTGCCGCTACAGCGTGAAAGAGCTGACAGAGCTGCAAGAGGCCTGTCCAACATCGGTATCTCTTGATAGGTCTGGTGGGCCTTAAGGGGTTAAATACCTGGTGGTTCAGGTCCCTTCCCCCCTCCCCCCCTTCCCCCCCCCCTTGCTGGACTACCCACACCTCTAATCCATGGAGATCTGGGTTTTCCTTTCAAATTGCTGGACTTCCATATTCTCAGTCAGAGCTGGTTGAGTGAGAGGGCTGAGAAGGCCGAAGTAGGCCTCTCTGCCACCAGAATCCTTTGGTGAGTTTGGTGGGCCTAAGTGGTTAGATACCTGGTGCCTTTCTCCCCCAGCTGTGCTGCCCACACCTCTGAGTAAAAGAGATCTGGGTTTTATCTTCAGATGGCTAAAATAGGCCTTTTTAAGCAGTTTGAGTTTTAATTCTGTGCCAGGTTAACCGCAGAGCTCTGCTTACAGCCAGTGTTTCTTGCTTCAGGCTTATCAGCTAGATTAGTGAACGGTATGTTTTTTCTGTTTTTGGTTTGACAGGGGATCCCTGAGGAACAATGCATGTGCGTGGCTTTCTCTTTTTTGCATCGGCAGTGGGGGAAGCTGCTGTTTGTTGGCAGATTGCTTCTGACACGTTTGTTTAAAGCAAGGAAGAGCCCTGGAACATGGAATGCTCAGGGGAGAAGCCAGGTTCTGATATGGCAGAGCCAAAGGCCCTGCAGTTTTGGCAGGAGCCGCAGCAATGTTAGATTCAGCAGCCATTTCCTTAGCTAAGGGAAAGGTTGTGAAAACAAAGGCAAAACAGTGATCAAACCAGAGCTCAGCATCGCATCTTTGCTGGCTAGTGAGCAGTGGGACCCAGTTTTCTCAGCAGATTTTTGTTTATTCTGCAGGAACAAGCAGGAAGTCAGTCCTCACATATGGGTGATGTCTGCACCAACGGAGCCCGCATGGAACATTTCCCCAGCTTTCAAAGAAAGCCTTTGGGAATGCCACTACGCATGCATGGTCCTCTTTCCACCAAACTGGAGGCCATGGGGCAAAAAGGATCCCACAAGGTCAAAGACCTTCAACTCGGCCAACGGTTGAAAAAGGTGCGAAAATGTGCTAGAGACCAAACTAAGAAAAAATGAAAAATGACGAGGTCCCGGGACCCTCTGCCAAAGCAAGGCACTGGGGATGGCGGGAAGAGGACCGGAAAAATTGTTCATAATCCTGTTGCATTTAATTTTGTATCATCTGAAAATTTTATCACCTTACTTGTTATTCCCATTTCCAGATCATTTATGAATATCGTAAAAAGCAGCGGACCCAGCACAGATCCCTGCGGTACTCCACTATTCACCTTTCTTCATTGGGAAAATTGGCCATTTAGCCCTCCTCTCTGCTTTCTATCTTTTAACAAGTTCCTGATCCACAGTAGTACACTCCCATGTCTTTTTAATTTCACCAAGAGTCTCTCATGAGGGACCTTATCAAAGGCCTTCTGAAAATCCAGGTACACTTTATTAACCGGCTCACCTTTGTCTACAGATTAGTAAGACAAGACGTTCCTTGGCTAAATCCATTTTGGATTTCTCCCATTAAACCATGACTATTTACATGTTCAGTAATTGTATTCTTATAATGGTTTCTACTCCCTAGCTAAATGAGTGGCAATTGAGGAACTCTTCAGCACACCCTGCAATTGTAGGCTATCGTCCCTGTACCCCCTACAGAGCAAGCTGAAGGACAATATTGGAGTGGAGGAGTGGCCTAGTGGTTGGGGCAAGGTACTTCAGGCCAGAAGGTCGGTGGTTCAAATTCCACTAGAGGACAGCAACCATGGGCCAGAAGGACTGGGGTTTCTAGTCCCATGGGTGCTTCTTGTGGTCTTGGGCAAGCCACTTAACCCTCCATAGCCCATGTTCCCTGTAAAATAATTATCTCCAAGTTATAATGCCCTGTTCAATGTAATTTCAGTTTGTTCAATGTAAACCGCACTGATGCAGAATAGCACGGTATATAAGAGAATATAAATAAATAAATATTACATTTACTTTGTGTTACCAAAGAAAGATGGGTACTTCTTTTCCCTTCTGAAGTGGTCAGTGCCAAGCTCAGTGCCCCATTTCTGTATGGAAATCCTTAGTTTGTTCATTGCATCGGTCTGGTAAGTGGAGATTCTAACCATTTCTGATCTCTCTGGACCTTTATGAGGCATACTTCTATATTCCTGTCTGAGATCAACATCAGTGGTTTCTCCACTTCTGCATCCTGGGCCGCCATTTCCAGTTCCAGACCCTTATCTTTGGTCTTGCCACAGACCCTTGTACCTTCTCAAAATCATGGTGATTGTGGCAGCCTTCCTGTACAAGCAGGGTATTCGGGTTCACCCTTATCTGGATGACTTACTGGTTCGGTTTGACTCTCAGGAGAAGTTCATATGGACATGTAACAGGTAATCAAATGGCTGGAAAGGTGAGGTGGGAAAAGCGAGGTTGGGTAATCGGTTATCCCAATTGCAATTTAACTCCCCTCAGGATTTGGAGTACCCACTTAGACACCCTGGAGAGATTAGTAGAGCTGCAGCTCCCAGGGTGTGGGACTACCTGCAACTCCTGGGATTAATGGTTTTGACTTTGGAACTGATGCATTGAGCAAGAATACATATACGCCCCTTCAGAGACACCTTCTGACTCAGTGGTCTCCCTGCTCCCAATTGTTTGATCAGCACCTCCCTCTTACTACTACTACTAATCATTTGTATAGTGCTACAAGGCATACACAGCACTGTACATATAGATGTAAGACACGGTCCTTGCTCATCAGAGCTTACAATCTAATCAAGACACAACACATAACGAAACTGAGGACTAGAGTATGGTAAGATACACTTATGTAGTGGACGAGAGTGAGGAGCATCAAGATCCAAAAGCAGCTTCAAAGAGGTGAATTTTAATAAGATTTGAATAAGGCTAGAGCCCGATGCACAGACTCGGGTAGCTTGTTCCAGGCATATGGAACAGCAAGATGGAATGAACGAAGTCTGGAGTTGGCAGTGGCAGAGAAGGGCACAGATAAAAGGGATCTGCCTGAGGAATGGAGTTCCTGAGGAGAGGTGTAGAGTGAAATAAGAGAGGAAAGGTAGTGAAGACTCAGAGATGAATGCACTTGTAGATCAGTAGGAGAAGTTTGAACTGGATGTGGAAACTGATAAGGAGCCAGTGAAGTGACTTGAGAAGAGGGGTTACATGAGCATAGCGACACTGGCGGAAGATAAGCTGTGCAGCTGAATTTTGAACAGATTGAAGGGGAGAGAGATGATTCAGAGGGAGACCAGCGAGGAGAAGGTTACAGTAGTCAAGGCGGGAGGTGACTAGTGAGTGGAAAGGGTCTTAGTAGTGTGAGTAGAAAGGAAGGGATGAATTTTGCTGATGTTATAGAGAAAGCTAAAACCTGCTGCTTCTATCTGTTGGATTTGCACAGAGAAAGAGAGAGTAGAGTCAAAGATGACCCCAAGGTTGTGAACTGAGGAAATGGGGAGGAGTATAGTGTCATCCTCAGAAATAGAGAAGGGAAGAAGGGAGGAGATAGGTTTAGGGAGAAGGATAAGGAACTCAGTTTTGGCCATGTTCAATTTCAGATAGCAGTGAGACATCCAGATAGCAATGTCAGATAAGCAGGCAGAGATCCGGGACTGGATTCCTGGAGAGATTTCAGGTGCAGAGAGGTAGATCTGAGAGTCATTAGCATAAAGATGGTAGTGAAAAAACCATGGTAGAAAATAAGTGCACCAAGGGACTAAGTGTAGAACGAGAAAAGGAGAGGTCCCAAGACAGAGTCCTGAGATACACCAACTGAAAGCGGAATGACAGTAGAGGAGGATCCAGCAGAACATACTCTAAAAGTGCGATGGGAGATATAAGAAGAAAACCAGGACAGAGGAGAGCCCATAAATCCAAGCGAGGACAGGTTTTTGAGGAGAAGATGGTGATCAACAGTGTCAAAGGCAGCAGAAAGGTCAGGAAGGATGAGGATCAAGTAAAGGCCCTTGGATTTGGCAAGGAACAAATCACTGGCGATGTTTGCAAGAGCCGTTTCTGTGGAATATAGAAGACAAAAGCCAGGCTGCAGTAGATCCAGAAGGGCTTGAGAGAAAAAAAGTCAAGACAGTGGTCTTGAACTACTCATTCAAGTAGTTTTGAAGCAAAGGGGAGGGGAGAAAGATGCCAATAGTTGGAAGGGCAGGTAGGGTCTAGTGAGGACTTTTTGAGGAGATGTGTGACCAGAACATGTTTGAAGTCCACAGGAACTGTTGCAGTGGAAAGTGATAGGTTAAAGATATGACAGATGGAAGGGATGATGGCAGAAGAGAGAGAGCTTAGTAGATAGGTGGGAATGGGATCAGAGGAGCAGGTAGTCATTTTGGAGGAGGAGAAAAGATTTGCAGTTTCCTCAGTGATTTCAGAAAAATAAAAAAAAGGTGATAGAAGGTGAGGGAAGGATTGAAGAGGGGGAGGGGGAGGGGGAGACGAACCTGTGGAGAATTCAAGGCTAATCTTTTGGACATTGTCATGGAAATAGTCAGCCAAAGTTTGGGCAGAAAGTGAAAGAGGAATTGGGGGAGGAGAGACCTTGAGGAGAGAGTTGAGCGTAGTAAAGAGACAGTGAGGATCAGAGACTATTCAGATGGACACAGTACTCTTAGCGAGTGCTATGGCTGACTGGAAAGAGGTTACCATGAATTTGAAATGTAGGTAGTCAGCAAGGGTACGTGATTTAAGCCAAAGGTTGTCAGCTGAAAAGGCACAGCAATGCAAGAAGTGGGTTGTTGAGGTATGGTACGCCTCACATGGCATGGCATGGGAGGAGCCAGTGCATCCAGAGCAGAAGAGAATATAGTGTTATAGGAAGATACTGCCTCATCAACAGACTCAGATGACATAGTGGAGGAAAGAGGTGATGACTGCAGTGGAGCGAGCTGAAGGGTTGATAGTGTAAAGATTCCTAAACATGTAGGTGGAGATCAGGCGAGACCAGTATGGGGGTTGGTTAAGTGAGAAGTTTAGCAGGTGATGGTCAGATAAGGGAAGAACTGAGGTGGAGAAGTTTGAGTGTGAGCAATTTAAGAAGAAGACAAGGTCAAGGCAGTGGCCATGCTTGTGAGTAAGGGATCAAGGGGGCTGCAAACTCACCTTCTGATGGATGGAATGCTTCTGGAGCCTCTGAATTGGGTAATAGTCACCATGGAGCACAGTCTTTTGGGCTAGAGAGCTCATTGAGTCAGTTTGCACAGAAACGCTGGTCCCTTCAGGAAGCCTATTGGCTAGTCAACAGACTAGAGGCTAGAGTGGTTGATCTAGCTCTGAAGAGATGTTACAGACTCTTCTGGCGTGGAATGCGGTCAGAATGTTCTTGGACAATGCCACAGCAGTGGTGTACATGAACAGGCAAGGTGGCACTTGCAGTACCGCAGTAGCTGCAGAGTACTGGAGCTTTGGCATTGGGCACAGTCTCATCTGATGGATACTTCAGAGACAGATATTGTACGAAATCGCCAGTGTACATGCCTGTTTCTTGAGCCGAATCATTGTGGATCCTGGTGAATGTGATTATAAAACCTTGTGTGTTCAGCCTTATTGTGTGATGGTAGGGTCAGCTGATGTTTGATCAGATAGCTACCCAGGAGAATGCTAAGGTGAAGAGCTTTTTAGCCACAGGAAAGAGCCACTGGTGGTGGGCTTGGATGCTCTTATGCAGTCATTGCCCCTGGAGAGACTCTTGCCTCCCTGGGCCTTGGCGAGCAGATGTCTGTGCAGGATTGGGTATCATCTAGGCTTGGTCATGGCACCATACTGGCTACACAGGCCATGGTATGTGGATCTCTTGAGCCTGTTGAAAGGGTCACCTGTATCACTATCTCATGAGAGGGGATTACTGCAGCAATATTTTCTGGTCATGGAAGGCCTCTTGCCTGTCTTGCTTATAGCCTGGCCCTTTTGAGAAGCGCAAGCTCTTTTAAAAAAAAAAAAAAAAAAAAAAAAAGTATACTCTGGGGAGGTAGTTGACACCTTTCTTAAGACTGAGGGGGGTCATTGAGAGGTGATGTTCCTCTCAGGCTGTTGAAACCAGGAGAGTGGACATAGTTGCCATTTTATCCTCCTTACAGTTTGGTTTGGACCAGGGTTCAGATGATGGTCCTTGCATGCTACTAGGAACAGTTCAAGCTGTGTCGTCAGCAGCACAGCCAGATGTTTCCTTCTTCCTCAAGGGGATGAAGCAGATTTGTCCACCTGTACGGGCCAGTGGTTCCTTTCTTTGTTGAAGGTGCTGAAAGGTTCCATTTTCAAGTCTCTTTGCACGGCCTCCCTCAAGAATTTGACCCTGAGGGGGGTCATTGAGAGGTGGTGTCCTTGGTGGCTGTTGCTTCCGCCAGATGGGTGTCAGAGCTACAGGCTTTGTCCTGTAGGGAGTCCTTTCTGGTTATCTTGTCAGCATCTGTCTCCCTGAGGACTGTGACATCCTTTCTCCCCAAAGTGCTGTCTCTCTTTCATCTGTAATCCTGCCCTACTCCTTGGAGGAGGATCTTCGATCCCTTGCTGCATCCGTTAGTTCACCAATGGTCTCCTCATGTCTATCTGGAGAATACTAATTCCTTCCAGCAGTTGAACCATCTTTTTGTCCTCTTTAGTGGTCCAAGGAAGAGACAGGCAGCAGCCAAGTCTTCATTTGCCCGCTGGTTTAAGAAAGATCTTAGTTTATGGCAGTTCCAGAGTGTTTTACATAACAAAACCTAAGAAATATGAACGGAACTCTGTTAGTTGGACAAGAAAGACGAGATGACAAACTACATATAAAGCTAGATGGTGCCAGAGACCAAGTTGTCCCCTATCCTGTCTTACCCGCAGGTTAAACAAGTGCATCTTCCTTAGCTCTGGGCTCTGGTTTGAATATTTCCGTATGGTGGCTTGGTAAGGGTTTATGAATGTGATTGTATCTGGTTAATTCCTCTTTCAATTAATATGTGCAGTACTGAGTTGATGTTATCAGTGTTTTTGCAACTTTTGGCCTTGGGTTAAATTTGACAATAATCATGTGATAATTTTGCTGCAAGTTGCAAATTCTGAAAAAAATATCTTTGGTTTTGATAGGCTGATGTATTGTTCTATTACAGAGACTTGTTGCAAAGCACTGGATGAGGTCTGACTCCCTGATGCAGCTTCGGCGAAACGCCTGGCATAGGAGCAGAGATAGTGTTTATAACCTGTGCCAAGCTAAGTACAGCCTGATTCATTACACAGGTACACTACCAAAAAACTGCCTCCAGTTTTGCAACTGATTCCTATAGATTTTGGGGTGCTGAATCCAGGAAAAATAGCCAAAATGTTCCATCACGTCACGTTTTCTTGCAAAATTAGATTTCTTACCCATATAAGGAATGTTCACATAATTTCTTTTTAGCCGACTGCAGTTTATTTTCTTGGCCCAAAATAGAGGTTGTAATGGTTAACTAATTAGAAACACTCCCTCATGATATTTTAGAGTGTTTTGTATTCATTTTATACATTAACAGGACAATTGGGAGGCGGGGGGCTAAATCCAGTACTCGCGCTGGCGCATGTTCTTTCCTGTTCGCCTCGCCTCGTTCGCTCGCTCAAACACGGTGGTTGCGACATGAACGTTCCTGTCAAATTTCAGTTTCTTGCAAGTTCATTATTACCTTTTGTTTGCTCAGTCGTAATCCAGCTTTATTCCGAAGTGGTTCACTACAGTTGTAGTTTGCAGTGCTGTGTATTTGTGATGGCTCACAGAGCCAGAGGTTGCGTCAACTCTCCGGACAGTTTTTGTTTTATTTGTGGGGAATATACCGTGAAAAAGCGGCAGAGGAACATTTCTGCATTTATTTAAAAAGTATATTTCGCCTATTTCGGTTTGAAGTTAGGCGATCAAGACAAACTGTGGGCTCCTCACAAAGTGTGCAAGACATGTGAGGAAGATCTACGCTTATGGATGAAAGGTAAAAAACAAGCATTTCGTTTCGGAATACATATGATGTGGCGTGAACAAAGAGACCACAGCAGTGACTGCTATTTTTGCTCTTGCATTGTGAAGGGATACAACTTAAAAAATAAGAACGTAATAAGTTACCCCAACCTTCCCTCAGCAATTAGGCCTATGCCTCATAGCAACGAAGTACCTGTGCCTGAACCACCAAAATCTTTGGATCATATTTGTGTGGACGGTTCTGATCATGATGAGACTCATCAGATGGCTTTTCCCGATGAGTCCAGTACTTCCGAGTTTGAAACTGAACCAGATCCGAAACCTGAACTTTTCTCTCAAGCTGAATTGAATGATTTAGTCCGGGATTTAGGACTCCCAAAAGATGCTGCCCAACTGCTAGGTTCTCGGCTTAAACAGAAAAATCTATTGTCACCAGGAACAACTTTTTATTGGTACCGCAACCGCGAGACACAATTTTTGAAGTATTTCAGCAAAGAGGAAGATTTGGTATTTTGCAATGATATATACGGAGTGATGGAAAAGTTTAAACTCAAGTATGATCCTGCTGAATGGCGGCTGTTCATTGATTCGTCAAAAGACAGCATAAAAGGTGTTCTTCTTCATAATGGCAACACATTCGCTTCAGTTCCTATTGCTCACTCTGTTATTCTCCAAGAAAAATACGAGAATTTGGCCCTGATTCTTCAGAAGATTCGTTATGATGAGCATAAGTGGATAATTTGTGGAGACTTTAAAATTCTATCCATGCTATTAGGGCAGCAATCCGGTTTCACCAAATATCCCTGCTTCCTTTGCTTGTGGGATAACCGGGCCCGTGACCTACACTGGGGGAAAAAAGACTGGCCAATTCGGGAGTATTTGAGACCCGGTGAGAAAAATGTTCTTCATGAGAGCTTGGTACCTCGTGATAAAATTCTATTACCACCTCTCCACATTAAGTTGGGTCTCATTAAGCAATTCATCAAGTCCCTTCCAAAGGATGGTGAGTGCTTTCGGTACCTTTGCTCAAAGTTCCCCCGACTTTCTGAAGCAAAGCTAAAGGAAGGAGTGTTTGTTGGCCCTGATATAAGGAAACTCATTTCAGATGGAGCATTCGCTGAAACGATGTCTGAGAAGGAAAAAGAAGCCTGGGATTCCTTCAAGGATGTTGTTCTCAAATTCTTGGGGAACAGGCGGGATGAGAACTAGAAGGATATTGTTGCCAGGATGCTCAATGCCTTCAAAGAACAAGGCTATAACATGAGCCTGAAAGTCCATTTCTTGCACTCCCATGTGAACTACTTTCCCGAAAACTTGGGGGCGTACAGTGAAGAACAAGGTGAAAGGTTTCACCAGGACATCAAGGACGCAGAGAGAAGGTACCAAGGAAGATGGAACACCACTATGATGGCTGATTTCTGCTGGTTGCTGCTGCGGGAAACCCCAGATGAAAAATACGCCAAGCAGCGCACCAAGAGAAGCATTCGGGGGAAGAAGAAACGGGCCCACCAGGAGATTGATTGACCCAAGAATGACTTTAAAATCTAAACTCTGTTGACAAATATCGTGTTTTTACTAAACTTTGAAATAAAAATTTGCTAGTTATTACCACAGTGTCGGATCTCATTTATTAGAATTTTATTTTCACACCATCGGGTGTTTGTCTTCATGTATTGCAATGGTGCGGTTTGCGTTTTCTATTCTTACATACATACCTGTACAACATTTTTTGCACATTTCTTTGCTTTGCTTTGTGTCTAACCTCGCTCTTATATGCTCAATGTTTGTGCACATGTATGTGGCTGTTTTAAGTGCAGACAATTTTGCTACCATCACAGTGTGTTTTGTTGACATTACTCTATTCTTATGTGCTGCCTTGTTGCAATTTTCTTTATTCTTATTTGAATAACTACTAAACAATTAGTATAAAGAATTCATCCAAGAAACTTTTATCTCGATCACACTCAATCTGAAACGTTCACCTCAAACTGCTAACCCAATGTAGCAAAAAATCTGTACGTGATGGAGCAAATTGGTTACCAGATTTGGATTCAGCGCACCAAAAAACGTAAAAATCAATCGAAACATTAGAGGCAGTTTAAAAAAAATTTTTTTTAGTGTACCTGTGATTTAAGCCCATTTGTTTAAGCTGTGTTGTCCTGAAGCCCAGTTTGCCAAGGGTTTTGTTTTTATTGACCTATGGAGGTATTTTATTGACCTATGATGTAAAGCAGTGACAGCACTTTGTGAGCCAGTGACAGCCTGTGCAAATTCTGGCTGTTGAGGAAGCCGTTGCGTCATTTTTTCTATTTTCCTGAGGTCTTTTTTCCTCCAGTTTGGTGATTTTTATGTATGCTTGTTACTATATTTCTGTTTTTGCTTATATGAGCACTGTTTTTTTGGAGTAGTGTTTATTTACCAGTCTCTTTGAGGTTTTTGTATTATATAGTGCGTCTTCAGTAGCAACTTAAATTTTTTAAAGGAAGACTCCATTCAAATCGACAATGGGGGAGCCTACCTCCTGTGAGGAAATGTATGCTAGAGGGAGTTGGAGCTCATTCAACTGGTACACAAGCTTCGTCATGATGAGTTAAGTCTGCCTTGGTATCTTTGGAAAACATCTGTAAAGCAGTTTCCTGGGTAAAGCACTACAAGTTGCATGTGAGAGCTGGAGCAGATGGCATCTTCGGCAGAGCTGGCTTTTGTTCTGGAGGTTAATAGGCAAGAAATATTTCTCGTTTGTAGGCATTTTGGAAGGAATGTCTGCATCGGCCTTGAGGCACAAGATGCACTTTTAGGTGTTTCTTTTGTCAGGGGGACATACAACGCTTAGTGAGGTTCCAGGGTGGTGCTGTGTGTGTCCACGTAAAAATCTGAACTGTTGGTCTCAGAACTTAAAGTCCAGCTGCTGTGACAGTAGCTGCTCATGTGTGTATATATGGGTATATGTCTTGCTGGATGTATATATCTCTATATGTATTCTGTAGGTGCGTATGTGTAGATGGCCAGGACTAAACTTCTTATTTTTCCACCTAAACTCTCTTCCCCTTTTCTCCTTTTTCTATCTCTTCTGCTTCCTCGGCCCGCAACCTTGGGGTCATCTTTGACTCCTCCCTCTCTTTCTCCACACTTATTTAACAGATAGCTAAAACCTGTCATTTCTTTCTCTATAACATTAACAAAGTTTTCTCCTTCCTCTTTGAACACACTACTAAAACTCTTATCCACTCTTTGGTCTTCTCAACTATTGCAACCTCCCTCAGAGTCATCTCTCTCCTCTTCAGTCTTTTCAGAACTCTGCTGCACGGCTAATCTTCCACCATTCCTAATACACTCATGTAACCCCTCTTCTCAAATCACTTCATTGGCTCCCCTTCCATTTCCCTATCCAATTCAAACTTCTTCTGACCTATAAATACATTCACTGTACTGCCCCTCACTACCTTTCCTCTCTCCTCTTTCCCTACACCCTTTCCCTACACCCCTTCTTGTGAACTACAGTCTTCCTCTGGCTTTCTTCTCTTTATGCCCTTTTCTTCCACTGACAACTCCAGACTTCAATCTTTTCTCCTTGCTGCTCCTTACACCTGGAACAAACTTCCTGAATCTATAAGTCAGGTCTCATCTCTCCCCCTTTTCAAATCAATGCTAATAGCTCGCCTCTTTGAGGCTGCTTTTGGATCTGTGAGCAAGGCAAGGGCCAGAAATGACCTGTGAGGACAGGGACAGGGCTAGGGCTGGAGATAACCTTTGAGAGTGGGGCCATGACCAGAAGTGACCTGTGGAGATGGGACTATGACTGGAAGTGACCTCACTCCTCGACATTCATCTGGAAAATTTAGTGGGGGTTTTTTATATTTATTAAACATATCATCAAAATTTTCAATGTTTCATTCATAATCTTGGACTAATCAATACTGCTCCCACCTGTTTGTGCCGACTTTATTATAAACAGTGTTGCTACATTTGAACTGGCTTTTCCACTGGACTGGTATGCATTGCATTATGTCGCGTCCACCCCTTGGTATAGGCGGTTGCCTAGTGGGAATGGACAGACCACATATTTATTTTATTCTTTTTAAGTGCTGCGGTCTCTGTTCCCTTGTAGTTGTGGCAAAGACGGAGTCAGCAAGGAATTGGGTTAACAATAAGTTTTATTGTTATTGTTGCACAAGTGTCTATCTACTATCCCAATAAACAGAAATAAAGGATTCTTCTCCAAACCAAAGTGTCTTTAACTGATACAGCATTATTCACCTGTTAGACATACAGGCATGTTTCTTTCAAAGCACTTTCTTCAAGCTTCTTTCTATTATAAAACATTCACCGCTTTCTCCTCCCGCAACAAATGCTTTCTTAAAACAAACCATAAAACAGTAATGTTCTTTCTTTCCACAGTTGCCTAATTGGCCTGGCTTTTACACCTTGGCAGCTCTCTGCCTCTTCCCGTGTAAAATCCCACCAGCACAATCTCAGGCTTCTTCCAGCACTTACTATTAGCATAACATTTTACAGCTTTCACCCTCTCTGGCAAAATGCACAATCTGTTTCCATATCAGAACCCTCGCTTCCAATAACAGCTTCTTCAATCTGCATGGGCTCTCCCTCTGAGTCTGATATGCCTTGTTCAATTACAGGCTTCTCCTGAGCAGGCTTCCACTGCTCTAATAAAGCTTTAATCTGTTTCCAACGGGACTCTTCTTTACTCTGAGGTATGGGGGAGGAACTTAGGACACCAGTCTCCTTTAGCACTGACTTAATGGATGCAAAAGGGCTCACCTTTTTCCTGGCCTTCCTTACCCTTTCTGGTAGGCTTACAGGCAACCTCTTGTCCCCAGACTGCTTCCTCTGCTCTCTGCCGTTAAGCTTCTCAACAGGGTCTGACCCTGACTCCTGTCTCCAGAGCTTCCAATCAGCAACTTGCTCCCTGTCAGCTGTGCTTCTCTCTGAACTGGAGCTACACACACGCTGCCTGCAATCAGAGTGTCTGTGCAGCCTTTCAAATGGAGCTTTGTTCCTGCTTAATTTCCCACCTTTTACAACAACTTCAATGGAAGACTCCTGAGAAGAATTCCTCTGGCCTTTGTACCAAGTTTCCAGCCTTTTCTCCTGAGGACTATTCCTTCTTCTCTCTTCCTCACACTTCCCTTCTCGGTTCCTCTCACAGGTCCCCTCAGACTTCCTTTCACCGCTCCTCTCAGAACTCCTTTCACCGTCCCTCCCAGAACGTTTTTCAGCGTGTCCTTTTCTAACTGTTTCCTCCTGCCTAAATGTTTGGGGCTGTCCTATGGGCTTTGGCTCCGCCCCCCCTGCCTCTCACGTCAGCTCCCCTAGTTGCCATGGAGCTGAGGTGTGGCTCTCTCTCCTGCTCTCTGTGCATGGAGTTTTTTTCATAAGTTGAAGGTTTAACCCTTTCCCTTCCTGCACTGCTCTTGGCTACAGGGGAAAAAGAGTGGTTTCTCCTCCTTTCACTAGCGTTTAACCCAGCTGCGCCATCACAATTATCACCACCATCCTCTCCCATAGAACTAACATGGCGTCTTACTGACTATAGTGGGATGCGGTAAGGCGCCATGTTAGCCCTATTGAAGAGGGCATTATAAGTGATTGGAGATCACTCCCTGATACAGCCTCCAGTGAAACACTAGCAGCGTTGCTGATAGCATCAGAATGGTGATGATAATACAATGCATAAATACAGTAGAGAAGCCAGTTCAAATGTAGCAACATGGCTTACAATAAAGTCGGCATGAATGGGAGATAAGTAACTTTCTCCATGAACAAGCAGAAAATAAGTCCTCGCGTATGGTGACATCACTGATGGAGCTTCACATGGGAACACTCCCCAGCTTCCAAAGGAAGCTTTTGGGAGGGACATCGCACATGCGCACCTGCCTTCTGTGACAAGGCAGAGGTTGCAGAACCTAAAAATAGGGGTTTAAAACACTTTTTGTCCTCAGAAGCTGTCAGTAAAACAGGTCAGGAAAGGGTTAAGGATTCAGCCCTGAAAGCTGCTCTGCACAGGAAAGCAGAAAGAGAGCCACACCCTAGCTTCAGGCAAACCCAGGGAGCTGATGTGGGAGGGAAAGGGGCGGAGTCACACCTGATAGGGCAGCCCTGTTCACATAACCAGGAAGCAACTGTTAGTCAGGGAGAACGAGAGGGAGAATGAGAACTCGAACAAGGAAGAGAGAGAACACTACGTGGAGTTCCATGAGCAGCAAGGAGAAAGAGAGCAGTTCCAGGAAGGTCCAGGAGAGTCAGATCCAGGGAGAGATCTGGGGACCAGGAGAAGCAAAGCCAAGAGCAGCCGATACCCGGTTGGCACAAGGTGCTTGGGGAGTTGCTGGCCAGACTGCAGAGAGACAGCCAGGTCTCAGGAGTGCCGTCTGAAAAAGCTTCCAGGAAGGAACTACCGTGAGCTGCACAGCAAACAAAAACAGGTCAGAGACTATTTTAAACCTCAGGGGAAAAGGTCAGATACCTTGCCTGGAAGGGATAGGAGTAGTTCTCTGGAATCTTCTCTCAAAGCCAGAATTATAAAGGAGAGATTGGGAAGAGAGAAAGTCCCATTCAAAAGACTGCAAAAGTTTTCATACTACAGAGAACGTGACAGGAGCTCTAGCTCTGAGTATAGCCCAGGTGCCTTTCAGCAAGTTACTAATTGCAGGCAGCACAGACACGGGCAAGAGTTAGACTCTGAAGAGCACGCTGTGTTAAAAGAACTAGTGAAGCAGTATCAAGGGAAATGTTTGCCTCTCAACCAGAAAGCATATACTAGGCAGACCAGAAGGAAGGTGAGCCCTTTTTGTGATGTTTTAAAAGGTGCTGGTGATTTGGAATCCTTACAAGTGCCTAGATATTTTAGAGATAACAAACGGAAGCAGCTTAAAGCACTAATTAAGCAGTGGCAGTCTTTAGACTCCCTTAAGAAGAAAAGCAAACAGTGCAAGTGTTAAAGACTGTGTCCAGTTCACTAGGAGCTGTAGCAGGACTGGGAACTGTGGGCCAGGGTCAAATGTCTAAAGATGAAAATGTTGACGATTACCTAGAGGTTTTCGAACGCATTGCGCTCATGAGCGGTTGGCCGAAAGAACAGTGGGTCATCAGGCTAGCTGCATCATTAACAGGCGAGGCTCTCGCAGCCTACCGGGCTATGCCTAATGACCAGGCCAACAACTATGACGCAGTGGTCAAAACCATTAAGGAAAGATTAGGCCTAACTCCAGTGGTATATCGCCGCCGTTTGCGAGGGTGCAAGTTAACCCCGGGCGAAACACCACAGGCCTTATGCCATAGAGTCAGAACCTTGGTTTACAAATGGCTATCTCCAGAGGGAAAGAGCATTGACACGATATTGGATGACATTGTGCTAGAGCAATTTGTAGAAGCATTACCAGGTGAAATACAGTCCTTCCTTATTCTACAAGACTGTAGGAACACGAAAGACGCCATCTTGCTTGCTGACCGCTTCTTAGAGGCAAAAGCCATCGGTCAGAAGAGGATGGGTGTTCCGGATACGGCAGTCTTGGGAATGCCAGGAATGAAGGAGAGGTTAAGGGTGGATGAGTCTGTATCTAAGAAACCCTTGCCAAAACCTGGTTGGGAGGAGCGAAAATGCTTTGCATGTGGACGGAAGAGTCACTTGAAGAAGAATTGCAGGGATAAGCTGGTGTTAGTAACCACCCAGTCCAAGGAGGTTAGGGAGGGATTTTTACTAACGGTGCGGGTCAACAATATCCAGGTCGAAGCCCTTTTAGATTCGGGCACCGACCAGTCAATGGTCTCAAAAGCCCTATGGCAGGAGATAGAGGCTCAGGGAGGAAATTCTGTAAGGTACCCTGAGGATAAAATAAGAATTCGTTGTGTGCATGGCGCGTCATCGTCATATCCTTTGCACACGGTAACTGTGGAAGGGCTAGGTTTGAGAAAGAATATCTCAGTAGCAGTGGTACCTAGGTTACCACATCCCGTGGTTTTGGGTAGGGATTGGCCTCAATTTAAAAACGGCCTAGTTAAAGGACTAGCCGCTACTGCAGAAGCCAAAGTCCCTAACCCTAATAAGATAAGAAAGGAACCAGAATGGAGGGAGGAAAAAGGAAGATACGCAACATCCTCTCCGAGGGGTAAATCCAGGCTAGGGATGGTACCAGCCCCGTTATTTGAGAAGCCCCGAGAGAAGCCAGGTAGGGAGAGAGCCCCTATCCAGGACCCTCCAAGTAAGGGAAAGTTCCTCCTAAAATGCTGTAGGCTTACACCAAATGCTAGGATCCCTAAGAGAGCCTCAGAGCAAGCTGCAGGCTTTGACCTATATAGTGCAGAGGACACTATTATACCACCTCAAGGGCGAGCCTTAGTGGAAACCGGTATCCAGCTTGAAATACCGCCCGGTTGCTATGGTCGGATCGCTCCGCGATCAGGTCTAGCGGTCAAGGAATGCATTGATGTAGGTGCAGGGGTAATAGACCCGGACTTTAGGGGAGCTGTTAAAGTCTTACTGATAAACTGTTCCAGGAAAGATTATAAAGTAACCCTAGGTGATAGGATAGCGCAGCTCATCATGGAGAGAGTTGGCTTCCCACTTATAGAGGCGGTTACTGAATTAAGTACTACCTTAGAGGGATTAGGTGGGTCTGGAGCCATAGGACCGCCCGTGAAGACAGGCCTAACAGCCACTAGTAAGGGGGAAAAGGCCAAAGAGGACTTGGTCCCTCAGTTGGTTGACGGGGAGGCCCAGCCACTACCCGAGGTAGAGGAGGAAATCTCTTGGCATCAGCAGCGAGCCCTGCTGAAAATAATAGAGATACCCCAGTTCTTAAAGGACTTAAGGGGGCGGTGGCAACGCACATCGCAGGTAGTAGAGGAAAATATGACCACCAGTCAGGGGCGTCATAGAAAATATTATGACCGTAGTACCCGACCGCGTCACTTAGACATTGGAGAAAAGGTCATTGTAATGGTGCCCAGTCATAGCCCAAAGTTTGAGAGTGCCTGGAAAGGACCCTGTCGGGTCATCAAACAGGTGGGGCCAGCCACATATACTGTAGAGACTAGGAAGGGGAAACAACAAAATTTCCATGTAAATGTTATACGGCCGTGGCACGAGCGAGTAGCTTTAGCTCGGTTAGCCATAAAAGAGGATAGTTTTGCTAGCTACAGTCACCAGAGTAAGATTCCGTGCTGTTCTGGACAGGTCCAGTCAACCCGGAATATCTTAAATGGGGGGTTATGTGACAAGGCAGAGGTTGCAGAACCTAAAAATAGGGGTTTAAAACACTTTTTGTCCTCAGAAGCTGTCAGTAAAACAGGTCAGGAAAGGGTTAAGGATTCAGCCCTGAAAGCTGCTCTGCACAGGAAAGCAGAAAGAGAGCCACACCCTAGCTTCAGGCAAACCCAGGGAGCTGATGTGGGAGGAAAAGGGGCGGAGTCACACCTGATAGGGCAGCCCTGTTCACATAACCAGGAAGCAACTGTTAGTCAGGGAGAACGAGAGGGAGAACGAGAACTCGAACAAGGAAGAGAGAGAGAACACTACGTGGAGTTCCATGAGCAGCAAGGAGAAAGAGAGCAGTTCCAGGAAGGTCCAGGAGAGTCAGATCCAGGGAGAGATCTGGGGACCAGGAGAAGCAAAGCCAAGAGCAGCCGATACCCGGTTGGCACAAGGTGCTTGGGGAGTTGCTGGCCAGACTGCAGAGAGACAGCCAGGTCTCAGGAGTGCCGTCTGAAAAAGCTTCCAGGAAGGAACTACCGTGAGCTGCACAGCAAACAAAAACAGGTCAGAGACTATTTTAAACCTCAGGGGAAAAGGTCAGATACCTTGCCTGGAAGGGATAGGAGTAGTTCTCTGGAATCTTCTCTCAAAGCCAGAATTATAAAGGAGAGATTGGGAAGAGAGAAAGTCCCATTCAAAAGACTGCAAAAGTTTTCATACTACAGAGAACGTGACAGGAGCTCTAGCTCTGAGTATAGCCCAGGTGCCTTTCAGCAAGTTACTAATTGCAGGCAGCACAGACACGGGCAAGAGTTAGACTCTGAAGAGCACACTGTGTTAAAAGAACTAGTGAAGCAGTATCAAGGGAAATGTTTGCCTCTCAACCAGAAAGCATATACTAGGCAGACCAGAAGGAAGGTGAGCCCTTTTTGTGATGTTTTAAAAGGTGCTGGTGATTTGGAATCCTTACAAGTGCCTAGATATTTTAGAGATAACAAACGGAAGCAGCTTAAAGCACTAATTAAGTAGTGGCAGTCTGTAGACTCCCTTAACCCAGGTCTTAAGGACATATCAGACCCAGAGCTGGAGGATATGCAAATTGATGCACCATTAAGTGATAGCAGTGGATCAGCTATGGACTGTGGGGTTTGTTATAAGGACTGAAAGCCATATAAGTGTATCCTGTAAAAGGAGTGAAAGCTGTACAAAGATATCCTATAGAAGTGCTGAGAAAGCCTATTTGCTATAACCTGAGTTTCCACGGAGAAAGGCAGCGGTCTGCCTGTGAGAAACTCAAGCCTAATTAATTCAGCTGTGAAGAGAAGTACAAGGCTGGGGAAGTTTTCCTGTGTTTAAAGCATATATATGAAAGCAATGCCAGTGGAGAGAAACAGCTGTTGTATTTGAAGCTGAAGGAAGTTTGAAAGCTGAATGTTTTGCTTTGAGTTTGTACCTGAGAAGCATCAGGGGATTCTTGGACTTTTATTTGACACAATTGCGTAGCACCATCTTTTGTCTGTGTTTGGGGAAGTAGTTCACCGAACTCCTGTTGGGCAATAAAGTTATTGTTAAACCCACGGAGGCCTTTGCTGTATTTACTTGGACCACAACTACAACGGACACCAGGCTGCAGCACTTAGAAGGTTTATAAATATGTATTCCCCTATGCATCACATGCCAACCCCTCCTAGGCAACTGCCTATATATACCAGAGGATGCTGAAGTGTGACACTTCCCATCTGCCACGGTGCCATCTTTTTTTCTGTGGATCCCCCAGGATATGTTCCTGCATACTGGGAAAAAAAGTTTTCTTTCTTGGCCCTCGTGGGCTGTTGTTTTTCTGCCTTTCTTATTGCCTGTCATTGGTTTAGTCGGTCCCAACTGACATAGGTTATTTTTTTCCTTTTCTTGCCTTTTGGTGTTTTTTGTCTCCTCTGGAGATTTTTTTCCCATTCGCAGTAATTATTGAGTTTAATTTGGCTATGATATTTTTCGACATATTTAAGCCAGCTAGTGGCTTCAAGAAATGCACTGTTACAGGACCATCTCAGTCACTGACCGATACAATTGGTGCTTCCAGTGCTCTAGACCCAATCATCAGCCCGCGGTCTACAATCTGTGCCTGCAGATGATGCAACAGAGACTGAAGGGTTGGGAAAAACAGGAGTCTCTCTTCAGCTCTTTGGATTCAGCATCCTCTGCCCTGACACTGACGTCGATGCCTTACAAGGCTTCCACTGATGCGTCCACAGGAAGACAATTGGAACCAGGGAGCCGGAGCAGTGAGAGTAGACTCTCTTGTGAGACCCCATCGATGTTGAAGGGGGAGCACTGGGATAAGGTTTGGGTGCATCGTCATTGTAGCCCTTCTCGACGTGACGTGAAGAACGATGGCCAGGAACGACCAGCCAAGCTTCCTCCAGTGCCCAGCAGGGCAGCCAGCTGTCTCAATGTACCAGTCATCATGGCATCCCCTCCCAAGGTATCGATGCTGATGATTGCCATTGTGACACTGGCTCCCTCACAGGTGGTGGTGGTGGAGGAGGAACACCTTCAAACTCTCGAAGCTCTCTTGGCGGCAGTTCTAGCCTTGTGGAACACAGGCTTTGTGGCACAGGCGGTGTCATCACCACACTCTGTTCAGCCCTTCCTGGAGACCTATGCGCTGCTCGCCGAGGCAGACGCATCTGATGGGAGGTCAAAATCGACACTGGTTCTGGCGGCCATCTGTCTGTATAGTGTATCAGAGTTCAATGCCCAGGGGCACTGGCGCCCTCATGCAGGGCGGCATGGGTCCTACAGACATCCACCCTCTCCCCAATCGCAGAGCCATTGGCAGGAGGACACCTGGCACTACTCAGACTTCCTCTCGGAATCTGAATCTGAGTGGGAGACTGAGGAGGAATCGATGGTGTTGGACCTCTGGTCCCCTGACTTCCTGTCCAATCTGTCACCTCCCTCCAAGTGGTGTAAGTCATCTCTGGAGGACATGTCCTTCCAAGACTTTGTCAGAGACATAGCCAAGGCCATTCTATTCTCCCTGGAATTGGAGGAGGAATTGAGGGTGGAGGAGCTGGAGCTTCTTCACTACCCTTTGTTCCCTAGGGAGGTGGTGATGGTACCCATGAACCACGTCCTGCAGCGGCTGCTACTGCTGCTTTGGGAAACCCTTCTCACAGTTCCAGTTATGAGCTGGAGGCTCGATTCCCTGTACTGTGTCCAGAAGGCCCAGGGCTTTGAGAAGTCTCAACTACCACACAACTCCATTGTGGTAGTGTTGGCCTTGAAGCAGGTTAAGAACCCCAAGATTGGGATCTGTGAGCAATATCATTAATCTTTCTAGTCATTGTCTCACTCCTCTTGAGACACAAGTTTTAGAAAAAGGCCTTTCCTTTGTTCCCACTAGGACACACGATAAATTCACAGCACACGTTGAACTTTTTAAGTTTTTTTCGCAAGCTCAAAATTATGGAATATTTTCATAATGTACCAGACACAAATACAGATCTTTCAGTGATTAAAAAATCTTCTACGTGGATACCTCCAACCAACACTAACCCCTTGATTTTAGCATATAAAAATATAGTTTTGTCTAAAATAGATGATTTATATCATAAAAAGAAAAGGATTTTTTATAACTTTTCTAAAGATGAGAAGACTGCAATGCACAATCTTCGCAACAATAATTTAATAGTTATTAAGCCAGCAGATAAAGGTGGGGCTCTAGTTATACAAGACCGTGTTTCTTATATCACTGAAGTATTACGTCAACTAAATGATACTCGGTTTTACCAGAAGGTTTATGATGACCCCACTTCATCTATTCAGCAACAGATCGAGACACTACTATTTATAGGGCAAGAAGCAGGCTATCTAACCACTAAAGAAAAAGTTTTTTTGACAGTCCCTCATCCTGTGGTCCCGACAATCTATATGCTTCCTAAAATCCACAAATCGTTACATAACCCACCAGGACATCCGATAGTGTCTGCCATCGGGTCACTTTTAGAACCTTTATCAAAGTTCCTAGATGTTTTTTTGAGACCCTTTGTTAGTAAAACAGCATCCTATGTGCGAGATTCTAGTCATGTGATTAATATTTTACAAGATTTCCCAATGTATGTGATGAGCTAATACTAGCTACGTTAGACATCAATTCCTTATATACAAATATACTGCAAAAAGATGCCATAGAGGTTATAGCTAATACTCTAATTCAGAGGGATAAGCCCATACGAACACCAACATTTTTTCTTACACAGCTAGCTTCTATTGCCATGAGTGAGAACTATTTTGCTTTAAAGGCATTTTCTATAAGCAGATTAAGGGTGTAGCTATGGGCTCCTCCATGGCTCCCGATGTTGCCAACCTTTATGTGGCAGATTTTGAAGATAAATATTTGAGGTTCCATCCATTTAAACATAATATACGTCTGTGGAAGAGATACATTGATGATGTTTTGCTGATATGGGAGGGCACCGAATCCACACTTCTTGATTTTTTTCAATTGGTTGAATACCTTAGATTCTAACCTACAATTTGAGGGTACATTCAGTTTAACGGAAATAGCATATCTCGATATTAAGATTAAGAAGGGCAGTAATGGGTTTTTGACTGAATTGTATCGTAAACCTACGGATAGGAACAAGCTACTACAGTACAGTAGCTTTCACACCACGTCGTTGAAATACAATTTGCCTACTAGTCAATTCTTGAGAATTAGGAGATTATGCACTACAGACACCGATTTTGAGAAGCATGCACTTGATATGCAAGGTAGATTTAAACAACGAGGGTATCCGAAACAGTGTATTAAGCAAGCATACTGTAGGGCTAGTAATGCAGATCGGTCAACACTGTTACAACAAAAACAACGCCCAAAAATGGAAAGAGTAATATGCTCCCTTACCTTTAGTAATTACACCAAGGAGATTACTAGTATACTAAAACACTATTGGGATTTACTGGCATCACTACCAGCTTTTGCGGCTAAGAGGGTTATGGTGGCTCACAAGCGCAGTCCCAATTTATCTAACATTCTGGTGTCATCTGCTTTGACATATTACAAACCACCCCCGAAGGTGAAGGGACATTTTAAGTGCGGCAGATGTTCTGTGTGTGCCCACACGATTACATGTAAAGAGGTCTTTGTCCATCCGATATCGCAACATAAAGTTTATATACATAATTTTTCTAATTGCAGGACGGAAAATGTTATCTACATTGTCCTTTGTCCCTGCAATCTTCTTTATGTAGGTAAGACTAAACGGCAGATACGGACCAGGATCATCGAACATAGGAGTTGTATACAAAGAGGTGTTCCAGATAAGCCATTAGTGTCACATTGGCAAGAACACAAACATACCGTTGGTGATCTGAAATATTTAGTATTAAAAACAGTAGTACCAGACTGGAGAGGGGGAGATGCGAATAAACTTCTGTTGAGACTTGAGCAACGCTATATATATGAGCTCAACACCCTAGAGCCTAATGGATTAAATCAGGAGACGGACTTGTCAGTATTCCTTTAAGATTTTGTACATTTGGATTTGCATTCTTCACATTCTATACATGATTTTACTGCCTTAGAGCCTAGTGACACGTTTTTGCTATTTTCCCTTTTAATATTTTTAATTTTTATTTTTAATTTTTACTATTTAATATTATTTTTAATTTTTACTATTGATTATTTATTATTTATTTTTTATTTCACCTTCTTTTATTTACATTTTATTATTTATTTATTTATGGGCAAGTTGGTTCACATACTGATAAACCTACACATTGGTTTATATACTGATGAGCCTGCTTGAAATTTGTGGTGTTTTCAGCGTTTGAAATGTGATTCTCTTTTAAACCACGCCCCCTTTTTTGGCGCGGTTTTCAGCGTTTCTTAAGCTCGGCGTTCCCTTCAGTTTATTCTTCTATTTGGAAATACCTACGTTTCTCTCAAGACCTGAGGTTGGTTTGGCATTGTTTCCTTTTTTATTTTTATTTTAATTTTTTATTTTAATTCTTGCAACTTTGTGCTAGTAATCTTTTGACCACATATTGTCCCCTGAAGAGTTTTATTAGCAGCAGCACTGAGTTTTTTATCCTCTTCCCCTTCCTTTTAGATGATACGTGGGTTTTACTATTGTTTTTAATAAGTCTTTCATTCATGCAAGTAGTAGAAGGACTTGCCTAAACATCTATCCGATATTTTTTATTTATTTATTTATTTATTTACAGTTTCTTTTATACCGCGCTATTTGACATCAGTGCGGTTTACAATGAACATAAAACTACACGTCACAAAGATTGATCAGTGCTTACAATGAACAGGACAATAAACTGGGTATACATTAAACAGGTTTCATAAACAGAGAACATGAGAACTATGTACAACAAGCAACTATGTACAAAGCAACTAAATGCAGCTATATGCTTTATGCGCCCCATATTTGTTACATACTATTGTTTTCACTCGCAGCTGATAATTACGGTTGTCAAATCGGCAGCGGGAAATTTTCTTTTTTATACCGATTGGTACGTCCCCGTGTGGAAGTCTTATTTTAGTAGCGATATCCTGCCCATTTCAAATACTGTATTTCCCAAGATGTAAGTTATGTCTTGCCTGTTTTTTGCAAAGCACTATCTCTGATGGTGGCTGCTCCTTCTATAAGATGGAATCCATTGATACTTATTTGGTCCTCTGGGAGAGTTGGTCTTTTTCAGCTGACTTTTGAATTTATCGCATTGCCATGTTCTTTCTCCAGTCAACAAGTTTATTTTGCAATCCCCCTTTTTGTATGGCACATTATCACTTTATTTCCTCATGTTACAATTTGATGTCTTTTCCCGCTCGCGTCAAACATTTGCTCAACAGTACCTAACATTAAATGACACATTAATACGTGGCTTTTAAGTCCTCCCCCCCTTTTTTAAGTTCTCATTTAACACAATTTGTTTTTAGCCAGTCTTAGCAGTTCCCCTAACACTCTTGTAAAGGTTTTATTTTTCGTTGTTATTTATTTATTTATTACTTTCTAATACTCTGATTGTTTTGAAGTTTCCTCACTGAGCCACTACAGAATATAGAGTAGTCTTTTTTACAATACATGGTTCTGTTTTTATGACATATTATACTTCATAGCACATTTCCACTTATAGGTTTTTTCGAGCGTTTTTTTGCCCAAGTAGTCCTCTTCGATCTACGCCTCTTTTAGTTCCCCCCCTTTTTTTAGTCTCTTTAGTTGGCAATACCTTTTTGAGTTTGATCCTTCGCCTTGTTTTGTGAGTTTCTAAGCCCACTTGATGCAGTTGTTTTATATTACTTTTTGATGATATTATTCATTGTAGTTAGTTTGATTTTACTATTTATTGATGTTATTTATTATATTACTCTCTGATATGTTATTTATTTGGTGTATTTATGTATCTTTTATGTATTGTAGTGAGTACACTCCCAAAGGTTTTTTTAAAAACCACACCATTCATCTAAGTAAGTATTTATTTTATTTTATTTTAATTTAATTATTTATCTTTATTATTTTAATTATTCATTATTTTTATCTTTGGTCTCTGTGTTCATTACCATTTTATACAATTTATTTATTTAGCACTAACCTTTTATTGATGTTTATATTTATAGTTTCACGCTGTTTACTCATATGGCCATAGTACAGTTGGGCCACAGGTGAACATCTGTTATATTTCAAAATACAGATTATCTTTTTATGATCCACACTAGTGAGTATTACTTTTTTAAGTTTTTATTGCTTCTCTGCCCTGCGTCTGTGTTTTTTTCTCTCTCTCTCTCTCATTTGGAGTTTGTTATACGTATTATGTATGTATTATTTGACAGTTATACTTTGTTTACCCCCTTCCATGCCCCTTCTTATGGTTGTTAACCGTGTTTAGTATTATTACTGTTATTTGTATATTTTTGGGTTTTAATATATGTTTTTTTGTACGATTTTATTATGTTTTGGTAGTCTGATACCCCCTGAGGAAGGCGTTCCGCCGAAACGCGTTGGGGAATTCAATAAAACATTTTGGATCAAGCATCTGTGTCATCACACTCTCTCGCTTCTTGTGTTCTCTTCACCCATGAACCACGTCCTGCAGCGGCTGCTACTGCTGCTTTGGGAAACCCTTCTCACAGTTCCAGTTATGAGCTGGAGGCTCGATTCCCTGTACTGTGTCCAGAAGGCCCAGGGCTTTGAGAAGTCTCAACTACCACACAACTCCATTGTGGTAGTGTTGGCCTTGAAGCAGGTTAAGAACCACAAGACCCATTCATCAGTGTCCCCAGGCCCAGGAAGCTCGAACCCAGGACTCCATGCTATCAGGGTTCCACGCTAGTGGCCAGGGTTCTGGCCTACCAGACCTATATGAGTATGTTCCTGAAAGACATCCTGCTGGACCTGGCAGAATTTGCTGCCCATGTCCCCGCTGACAACCTTGAGGCCTTTCGGGCTCTGGTGGGCCATGGCAAAGACTGCTCTAAATTCATGGTATGTGGCACCCATGATGCTTTTGAGTCCACTGGCAGAGTTGGTGCAATGCTGCCTGCCAGCTGCCATGGCTACAGTCCTCTGAACTGGAACAGTGGATCCAGGACAAATTGACTAACGTCCCCTGCTGGGGTGACAAGCTCTGTGGGAAGCCGATGGAGAAGAAGGCAGAGGAGCTCGAGAAGAAGACCGTGAATCCTTCGTGGAAGAAACATCAGGGTGAAAAGGCCTTTCACCCGCACTGTGCTGCTATTACTTGGCCCAGCCGAAGGTGCAAGACCCTGCCAGCAGAGGAGGGAGAAAGCTTCAAAGGCTCAGCCATCCCTGCAGCCCAAGCTGGGGGTAGGCTTTTGACAGGTTCCTCAGGAGCATAGTCAGCTAGCTGCTGTCTGCCGGGGTACCCCCTCAGGAGAAGTGTGGCTCATCCACTTTTCCCATAGGTGGCTCCTAGTCACCTCAGATGCCTGGGTGTTGCAGATTGTCCAAAGTGAATATTGGCTGCACCTTGCCTAGTTGCCACCTCTGTGTACCACAGGGGAGTTCTCCATGGACCCATCGCACAGGAGCCTGCTACAAGAAGAAGTCTCCGCTCTGTTAGCCAGTCTAGTCTTCGAGCCAGTCCCCCCGGCTCAGGTCAGAGAGGGCTTCTATTTCAGATACTTCCTGGTTCCCAAGAAGACCAGTGGATTCAGGCCAATCCTGGACCTGCGAAACCTCAACTGGTTCCTGGTGCACGAGAAGTTCAAGTTGGTCTCGCTGGGGATGCTGTTTACATACCCACTACAAGATAATTGGCTATGCTCCTTAGATATAAAGAAGGTGTACACACACATCACAATCCACCCGAATTACAAACAATCTATGTTCATGCTGGGAGGTAAGCATTATCAATACCGAGTACTTCCCTTTTGGCTGGCCTCAGCTCCATGGGTCTTCACAAAGTGTCTGACGGTCATAGCCACCTACCTCTGTACCATGGGGGTCTTCATCATCCCGTACCTGGACGAGTGTCTCATCAAGGGTCCCACACCGGATGGTGTCCGGCAGTCTGCTGATCTCACCATTCAGGTGCTCAAGTGGCTGGGCTTTGTGATCAACTACCTGAAGTCCCATCTCCAGACCATGCAGTGACTGGAGTTCATCGGGGCCTCCTCGATACCACTCAGGCTTGGGCCTTTCTATTGAAAGACGGCATGGGCAACTGGTAGTGGTAGTGAACGATGTGCACTGCAGCGCCACACTATGGCCTGAAGGATGTTGAGGGTCCTCTGTCACATGGCTGCCACAGTGCATGTCACCCCTCAGACCCATCTCTTCATGCGGCAGGCCCAATGGACCCTAAGCACGCAGTGGAAGCAGGCAATGGGCTGCCTTCAGGACAGAGTGGTGGTCACCATACCCCTGGTGTGCTATCCCTCGACTGGTGGCTCAAGCGGGGGAACTTTATGTTTATGTTTATTTGGAGCTTAATATACCACACATAACAGAAGCATCTGAGTGGTTTACAATAAAACGTTGAATGCTGTGAAAGGGAAAAGAACACCAATAAATTAGACAGGAAAGGAAAGGCAAAGGCTAAAAGGAAAAGCAGACTAGACAAAGGCTAAAAGGGGAGAGCAAGACTAGACATCAACAGGGGGGGGTGGAGAGGTGGGGAAGGTCAAAGGCAGAACAGAAGAGGTGAGTTTTTAGTCTGGCCTTGGAGGTGTTAAAAGAGGGTTACATGCAGAAGGCTGAGGGGAGCGAGTTCCGGAGCTGGGGACCAAGGAAGTAGAAGGCTGATGAGCGAGTGGAATTTTTATCAAGGGTCTACCATTGCCTCAGAAAAATCCAAGTTATCAATGTCCCTGTTTAATGTACATTATTAAGTTTAAGTTTCATTGTAAACCGCTTTGATTGAAATGATAAAGTGGTATATAAAACCTGTTAAATAAATAAATACCATTCCAGACGGCACCTCCCCCTGCAAGATGCCCATGATGGGTGCATCCAAGCTTGGTTGGGGAGCTCACCTGTATGGCCTGCTCACCCAGGGCCGGTGGTCTGAGCAGGAGAGCCTACTCCAGATCAATTTTTTCGAGCTGCACGCAATAGCCAATGCCCTCCAAGCCTTCCGAGAGCACCTGGCCAATCAGGTAGTTCTGATCCAAATGGGCAACTAAGTGATGACATTCTTTGTGAACAATCAAGGGGGCCCAGGCTCGTTCTTCCTCTTCTGGGAAGTTGTTCGCTTGTGGAAGTTCGCCTTGCTCCACAGCCTGGACCTGAGGGCGACCTGTCTGCTTGGCAAGCTCAGTGTCCTAGCAGATCAGCTCAGCTGAGTCCTACAGCCACAAGAATTGAACCCTCAACAGAGTGGTGGTGGATTGGATCTTTTAGGAGTGGGGCACTCCCGTGGTGGATCTCTTTGCCACGGCATACAAAGCCCAGATGGGCCAGTTCTGCTTCCAGAGGCTGGCCAGCAACCGCCTGGCCTCGGATGCCATCCTCCTTCACTGGAGGAGAGCTTGCTGTATGCATACCCCATGATACCACTCATGGCGAAAACCTTCCTGAAGCTCCAGGTCGACAAGTGTTCCATGATCCTCATTGCTCCTTATTGGCCTTGGCAGCTGTGGTTCCTGTTACTGCTGCAGCTCTCACAGAGGAAGCCTCTCTCTGCCTGGGCTCCTCCCTGGACCTCATCTCTCAGACCGGCAGAACCTTGCTGCATCCCACTATCCACTCCTTGGCCCTCACAGCATGGATGCTGATTGGGTAATTCTATCAGAGCTCAATCTACCCGAAAGTGTTACAAACAGCTTTCTGGCATCCCGCAAGGCATATGCGCTAAAGTGGCAGTGGTTTGCTGCCTGGGCAGGGCACTGGATCCCTTTTCTTGTGCCATGGACTAGCTGCTGGAGTACCTTCTGCACGTCTCAGACTTGGGCCTTAAGTCTAATTCAGTGCACATTCACCGCAGCGCAATAGGAGCGTACCATCACAGCTCTGGGGGAAGCTCATTTCGGCCCAGCCTTTTGTGGCTCACTTCATGCAGGGCCTGCTCTTGAAGCCTCTTCTCAAGCCACCTATGGTGGTTTAGGACCTCAACATGCTAGTCGCCCAACTGACGTGGGCTCCGTTCGGGCTGCTGGACTCTTTGTCCCCTGAAATTCCTGACCTGGAAGGTCCTCTTTCTGGTGGCGGTTATGTCGGCCCAATGCGTCAGTGAGCTCATGCTTACTGGGGTGAGGCAGCATTGCATACTTAGAAGGTGAAAGCCTGCTTGCAATCCCAATCTGGAGTGCACCATGTCACATCACCAGTTCACTCAGCTGTTTGTTAACTTCAATCCCAGTGAGTGCATGCTACTCCTTTGGCTAACTGACTACATCGCTTATACTTATTCCCAGGCTGGATTGAGCCTAAAGGTCATGTAATGGCTCAAAATGTCCAAGCTATGGCTATGTCTGTGGCCAACCTCCACTCTGTCTCTGCAGAGAAAATCTACAAGGCTGCTTCATGGTCTTTGGTGCATACCTTCACAGCCCATTACTGTCTGGATGGGGATTCATGACAAGACAGCAATTTTGGCCAGGCCATTCTCTTTGGGTAGAGTTAACATTTCTTTGGATAGAGTCAACAAATAAATAAGACAAACAAAAGCCATTATAATTGAAAAGAGCAAAAAAAAACCACACATAAATTCCAATTCCATATTGTGCACATCCAGCCTGTCCGGATGTCCAAAATATGGATGGAGAAACCAGTCCAAGAGCGTGGTGTGGTGGAAAAATGAAAACTTTATTTTAAAAAAATGCCATCGCGACACAGGCTGTGTTTCGTCACACTTCGTCAGGGGTTTTGCTGGCATATACTGAAAATATAAGCACAAATACTTAAAAACATAAAAACATAAAGGAACAGAAACAATATGTTCCATCAATAGATAAAATAACATAATAAAGATGTATTTAACAATAAAATAAAATAACAAATGATTGATTAAAAACAATATGAAACATAATATGAAATAAAAATAAATAACAAAGAACAAACGAGTATGTGCAAAAGAATGAATAATAAAATGTATAGCATATAAAACATAAATACCTCTATAACAGACCATTAAACCAAAAGGTTTTATAACGTACTGTTTCAGAATACTACAAATCTGTAAAAAGAAAATATAAATGAATTAATAAAAAAAATATAATTAACAAGCAATCATAAGCAATACATATAAAAATCATGAACGATGGAACAAAGAGGGACAAATCAATTTTAAACAGATGTGAGGAACTGAACGTGAATGTATTCTATATAGGAAGAAAGAAAGGGGAAGCAGGAGTGAGTCAACGACAAGGGGCCCTTATAAATAATGTAACATTAAACTTGTGTTAAAAAGATATTAAAAATAAAAATAAAAAGAAGAAACCATAAATTATGTCAACTGTAAAGGACGCTTATCATTTTAACTTATTAAATGATCTAAAAAGGGGGACTAAAACATAAAGCTTAAAAAATAGTGCTTTTAAAAAAACATGTTTAGGGACATCTAACATGATTATCAAGAAAAAACATTGCATGGGTATTTAGTATGCACGATAAACCATCACCATGAGGATGTTTCTAAAAAACAAAGCTTAGACATAAGTTGTCAAAGCAATAAAAAACTAATTTGATATAATTTAAAAAATTTACTTTAAAAACAGAAACAGGCATAATCTTATTCACAAACGAGGATTTCTGAAACAAAACTTATTAACGGTGGAAACCAAGATGCTGGAAAACGTCAAAACCGGCACCTGCCGATTACTGACTTCTAAGTGAAGCTTAAGAAAAAATATATATAAACCAGCATATTTTAGATAAGTATTGAATAACCTTGTCTTCAGCGATCGATGCTTGTGAGTGTCAAGAGCAATAGAAGGAAAAAACGCCGGCACATGCGCTTTAAGAAAGAAGGCAGAGGGGGCGGAGTAACACTATGTGAAGGCGGTAAAAAAAAGGGGGGAACAAAAGAATACCATTAAAAGAAAGAAAAATATGAAAAATAGGGACAATTCAAACATTAATAAAGGGGCAGTAATAAAAGCAACAATAAAGAAAATCAAAGGTATAAAAGGGGTAAAAAGGGGTAAAAAGGGGGGAGGGGGAAGGGGAGGGGGGGAGAAGGAGGGAATGAGGTCAAAATAGACCCAATGATTGGCAGCCAAGACATTAAAAGAGTTCATGATAAAAAGGATAACATAACAATCAAATGTATAAAAAGGGTATAGTCATCGTTAAAACAAGCAACTAAGATTAATAAAACCAAATTAAAATGACAGGAGTCCACGGACACTGAATAACCAATGTGGAACATACCAAATAAAATTTATACAGTATGAAACAATAAGGAAAGAATCACACCGAATAAAACCAATGATGCTTTATATGAAATCATAAGATTGTGCTGCAAAGCGTCAAACACACGAGGGGATATGCAAAGGGTATAATAAAGGAGTAAAAAACCAACATTGTCATGAAACGGCATAAATAAAAAGAATAAATGAGATAGACAGAATATAAAAAAAATAAACATAAAATAAAAAATAGTAACACTACGAAGCATCATTAAAAAGATGATAACACGACAAACAGCAAAATTTGTGTATATCACCTGTGCTGAGTGAAAAATATAAAAACTATCAAATGTACTGCAGAGTGGGCGGGACACCAAAAAAGGGGGGGGGGAGTGGAGGGGGAGGGGGAGGGATTTTTGGGTAGGAGCCTCAAAAGAAAACAGATAGATCTTTATCTAAATTTAGTCCATTAGGGACCAAAGTATCTAACAAAAAAGATATACTGCTGCTCTAGCCTCATAATCGTTTTATTGATGTCCCCACCCCTCCAGTTTGTTTTGACTTTCTTTATAACAAAAAATTTTAAATCCATAACCTTATGCTTAGCCTCTTGCCAATGTTGAACAAGAGGTTTATCAGTTAAACCTCGTTTGATGCAACTCTTATGTTCAACTATTCTAGTTCTAATACTACGAGTGGTTTTCCCAACATACAACTTCTTACAGGGACACTGCACAACGTATACAACGTTGTGGGTTTCACAGTTGGAAAAGTCATCTACATAAAAAATTTGATTTGTAAAGGGATGAGTAAATTTGTTCTGTTCTGGAAGGGAATTCAAACATACGGAGCATTTACCACATTGATATTGTCCCTTGTATTTTGACAAATATTTCTTCTCTGTAAACGCTGACAGAACCAGGAGATTCTGTAGATTTATATTACGCTTATGAGCAATAGTTAACTTTAAATCTTGAAAGGCTGGAAGAGTTTGTATCAAGTGCCACTCTTTCTGTAATATCTTTATAATCCTACTTGATTGTGATGAATTCAGAAATGGGCATACTATCCCGATGTTATCTTTTTTTGTTTTAACTTTGAGCAATTTATCACAAGAGGACTCTAAGGCCCTTTGATACGCTTTATCAAGATGACATACGGGATATTGCCTTGCTAGAAACCTCTCTTTAATATTCTGAGCCTGTGATTGAAAATCCTGCGGCTTGGTACAAATCCTCTTTGCTCTTAAAAATTGAGTAACTGGTAAATTATTTTTGAGTGATGGATTGTGGAAACTTTTATAATGCAAGAGAGTATTTATATCTGTCGGTTTTCTGTATAATGAAGTGGAAAAACCATCATTCTCTTTCCTAACAAGTAGATCTAAATAAGAAATCTGATTGGGATCATAAGTCATCTGGAAGCGTAGATTCATGTCTAATTGATTAACCCATTGATTAAAAAGAGTAAGTTCCTCCATCGTGCCTTTCCAGAGAATCAAAATATTGTCTATGTATCTTATCCAAAGGATAATATTGAGCTCAAAAGGGTGGGACTTCAAAAAACTTTCTTCAAAATGAAACATATACTGATTTGCTATATCTGGGGCCATAGAAGACCCCATAGCTACTCCTTTAATTTGCTTATAGAAAGAATCCCTAAAGCAAAAGAAGTTTTTGCAAAGTGCTAACCGTGCTAAAGCAATCAAAAAAGCTGTTGGAATATGTCTATGTGTGGTTCTCTTAAGTAAGCATTGTTCTATGGTATGGAGAGCATCAAGTTGAGGGGCATTGGTGTAAAGTGACTCAACATCAAGTGTAACTAAGATAATATCAGGATCATATTTATTAAAAGTGGACAATAACTGTATAACATGTGCTGAATCTCTCACGTACGACCACATATCAAAAACAAACAGACATAATAATACATCTAAAAATTTGGAAATAGGTTCTAAGAGGGAGCCAATGGCCGAAACAATCGGCCGTCCTGGCGGGGCTTCTAAAGATTTATGTATTTATGTATTTTAGGAATAATATATATAGTGGGAATAATGAGCGTATCCACAATTAAAAAAGCCTTCTCTTTTGCAGTAATGTATCCAATATCAAAGGCTGAGAGGACAAGGTTATCAATACTTCTTTTAAGGTTCTGTGTAGGGTCCCCATCAAGTCTCTGATAAAAAACAGTATCATTCAGTTGACAATTAATCTTGGAAATATAATATTCTTTATCTAAAACTACAACAGCTCCTCCTTTATCTGCTGGTTTTATAATAATATTGTTGTTTTTCTGTAATGATAAAATAGCTTGTTTTTCACCATATGTGATATTATAAAAGGAGGAGCATTGGTTGTTTAGAACTTCTATAACTTGTTTTGATACAACCTGTTCAAAAGTTTCTATGACAGGATCTGTACCTTGAGGAGGGATCCATCTAGATTTCTTACAAATAATAGATGTATCTTTTGAACTACTATCAGGATTGTTAGCAAAAAAATTTCAAATACGTATTTTATGAAAAAATTTGTATAAGTCAACTTGAATATCAAAAGGATCTAATCTTTCAGGTACAAAGGATAAACCTTTGTTTAAAAGGGATTCCTCATCTGGTGAAAGTGCATACTTGGAGATATTAATAACATTATTAGGTGGTTCTCTTGTCAATATCTCCTCTCTTCTGACCTTTCAGACTTCCAGACCTCCCTCCCTCGGCCTCGACCCCGTCCTTTGTAATAATTTTGTTGCATATGGGGCCTGTCGTCTTCCGAATAGTGTTGTTTGTCTGATTCCATGGGGCGTGGGCGCACACGAGAACTGTCTCGACCACCTCCCTTCCACATTTGGTCTATATTGAAAAAAGAATCCTTCTTATTACCAAGGGGTGGATCTTTTTCTGATTTTTATCTTTCTGAGATGGACCACGTTCTCCATTATTGGAAAAAAGTGACGCAGAGGCGTCAAATTCTACTGACTCACTCCTGCTACATTTCTTTTTTTGTTCAAGAGGTTTATCATTATATTGATGATCTATAGTACTATCTTTTCGATCGAAAATAGAACTTCTCTTCTTAAACCATATTCGATCTTGTTCCACTTTTTTGTTCCAATAATATACATATCCTGTTCTGTAATCCTCTTCATCTCTCTTATACTTGTCTACCTTCTTGTTCTTCACTTCCTTCCTAAATTCCTGAATGTTTCTATGATAGTCATCCTGTATAGTATCAAAATTACTATCACATTTCTTAAGAACATCTAATTTTTCATCCAATTTAATCTGTAAAATTTCACATTGCTTGTTCGCCGTAGATATTAACAAAATCATTAAATCTAATGAGCATTTGTTCAATATAGAGTTCCAGCATTTCACAAAGCCATCTTCATTGTTGTATAATCTTGGAGCTTTATTCACTTGTAGTCCTCTTGGAATAATCTTAGACTTGCAGCATTCTAAAAGATAAGCTGAATGCATCTGTTCCTTTACCAACTTTTTCGTCAGATGTACTATATCCTCCCATTGGGTCCAAAAATTGTCTGGTTCTTCCTCAGAGTGATTAAGGAGAGATTCTTGTGAAATAAGTTTATCTAAGGCATCATTCCCAAAGCTTAAAACGTCTTTCCACGGGGAAAACATGCTAACGATGAGGGTACAACACTACCAAGCAAGTACCACGCAAGATGCAGAAACCAGTCCAAGAGCGTGGTGTGGTGGAAAAATGAAAACTTTATTAAAAAAATGCCAACCCGACACAGGCCGTGTTTCGTCACACTTCGTCAGGGGTTATGCTGGCATATACTATAAGCACAAATACTTAAAAACATAAAGGAACAGAAACAATATGTTCCATCAATAGATAAAATAACATAATAAATATGTATTTAACAATAAAATAAAATAACAAATGATTGATTCCTTAGCGTCTCTCCAGGCTAGTCCTGAAACTGTGGGTCTTGCTCCTCCTCCAGTAGCTTTGGAGACTGAGAAACGTCACTTCTCTTGATGTCACCAGTACAAGTACCCTGGATCCGCCTCCTGAGATCAGTGTTCTCAGTCTCCAAGCAGCTTGGAGGTCTGGTGAGCCCCAGGTTAGGGCTCACTTTGAGGAGCAATTAAGTAGTGAGGTTTTAAAGTTTTTTTGGGGAACCTAGGTTGGGGGGTTACTGATTTCAGATCAGTAGCGGTGCTGAGTTGCTTATTTCTTTCTTTATCTCAGCTCTTCATTCTCTGCTTTCCCTCCCCTCTCCCCCCCTCCCCCCCCCCCCTTTTTTGGCACTGCTACCTTCCTGGTTGTTTGAGGGGCTCGTTTTACAGGAGGTGGTGAGAAGGTGTGCTGTCCTTCGGTTCCCGATCCCACTCATTTGGGTGAGGAGCCGACGAGAAGGAAGCTCGGGGCAGCTGTACGTGAGCCTGTCAGTCTACCGCCGAAGTTATTGCCAGCAGTGCTGGGAAGGCTGAGCGAAGGACAGGAGACAGTGCAGAGCCCGAGCGCCGAAGCTGCAATCATGGCTGAGTGCTACGGCACTGCATGCCCCAAACGGAGGATCCTAGCAAAGGTAAGGGGCTGGGGCGTCGATTTTGGTGACATTCCTCGGCGGTTCTCAGGCCGCGTGGGAGCCGGCAGTAGGCCATGCGGTGAAGGAAACGCGTGCGGGCGGGAAAACCGGCTCTGTGCAACGGCAGTTTTGGTTTTGGCTCCTTTTTCGGTCAGGTAGCCTCGTTTGGCTTGGGACTTGTTCGTTTTTGGATCAGAGCAGTAAGGGGGTTCCGTTCTAAAAAAAAAAGAAAAAGAGAAGTCTTAATTGCGACGGGTTGAGAGTTTGGCAGTAAGGGCTGTGGGGCTGTAGGACACAGCGGGCCTTTCTTCTGCTTCAGGCGGCATGCCATCAAAATCTCTCTGCTTGATATGTGGATCTAAGAGGGGCTGTTTCTGAGACAGGTGTCTGCAGGAGCTGTTGCAGGGAAGCAGTCTCAATGGAGCACGGCCTGACGGAGAGTGGCGAGAGCCCAAAGGAGGGACACTCGGGCCTCTCTGAGCCAAAGGTGCTGGAGGAATCTTCCCAGGAGTCAGTGGCGGGTCCATCTTCCTTTCAGGGGAGCCAGGTCTCGCAGGGGCAGGTCCCAGGGGGGTTAGAAGCAATCTTTTCCCCGCACTTTGTCTCCCTCATTCAACAAGTGTTTGCGGGGGCGCAAGGTTCCCCCTCCCCTTGTCCGACAGAGAGGGGTTTGGGAGAAAAGCGTCCGGGTCCTTCTCTGAGCCTCGGTGCTGCCGGAAGTCCAGCAAAGAGACTGCGGCCTGGTAAGGAACCGTCCGGTCGGTCCGTGTCATCCGAGTCGGTGGAGTTGGAGGACCTAGGGCAGGACTTGGAGTTAGAGGAGGACTTGGAAGAGGGGGAGATTCCCGAGCAGGAAGATCAGGCCCGAGTTGTTCGGATTTTTCGAAGGGAGGAGTTACCGGCGCTTATATCTAAGACGCTTAAGGCGCTTAATATGCCCACTGCGGTGCAAACGGAGGAGACCGAGTTGAAGGATCCCTTGTTGCAGGCCTTTCGGAAGACTCAGAAGGTTTTTCCTATGCATAGAGTGTTTAAGGAAATGATACAGTGTGAATGGGATGTGCCGGAGTCCGGTCTGAAAGGTTCTCGGGTGATGTTCCGCCTCTATCCTCTAGCTGACCAGGATCGTGAGTTGTTGAAGTCTCCTAAGGTCGATGCCGCGGTTTCTGCAGTAACAAAAGAAAACCACTATTCCAGTTGAAGGGAGTGCGGCGCTGAAAGATGCGCAGGACCGGAAATTGGACACATTGTTGAAGCAAGTTTTTGATGTTAGTGCGCTGTCCCTCCAGGCGTCCATTTGTGGAGCTTGGGTAGCCAGGGCTTGTCTGCGGTGGGCCCAAGGTCTATAGGCGGGACAGGCGGTGGATGTGGCGACAGAGGCAGCCAGGATGGAAACGGGGGCAGCTTATCTGGCAGATATCCATTATGATCTAGTTAGAGGGTTGTCCAATAGTATGGCCCGACGATATCTGTGGTTACGGAATTGGTCGGCGGATACTTCTTCGAAGTCGCGACTTAGTAAGCTGCCGTTTAGAGGAAAGCTTCTGTTTGGAGATGACCTAGAAAAACTGGTCAAGGATTTGGGGGAGTCGAAAGGAGGCAGGCTCCCCGAAGATAAGCAGAGGCAAGGTCGCGCGGGCCCGCCAGCCAAAGGGCAGTAAAGGGAGTTTCGACGTTTTCGTTCCCCGAGATTTGGTCAGCCACAAAGGGGACGGTTTCCTTTTCGTAGCCAAGGGTTTTGAGGTTTTCGAGGGGCAAACGGGGTTTGCGTCCTCTTCGGCCTCCAGTTCCCGCAAGTCGCAATGAAGCCAGAGGGGTCCAGGCGGGGCTGGAACCGATAGGAGGTCGATTGCGGAGATTTTACCCTGCCTGGGCCCAAATCACGTCCGATCAGTGGGTGCTGGAAGCCATCCGCGAAGGGTATGCATTAGAGCTTCACTGGTCCGTGGCGGATTCTTTTGTAATGTCCCCGTGCAAAGCACAGTTCAAGTACGCGGCGGTAGGGGAGACTCTGAACCGCCTGCTTTCCCTCGAGGCGGTGGTTCAAGTGCCTACAGACCAATGCGGCTGTGGTCGTTACTCCATTTATTTCGTGGTGCCGAAGAAAGAAGGAACATTTTGGCCGATTTTGGATCTCAAGCGCGTAAATCGCTGTCTAAGGGTGTCTCATTTTCGGATGGAGACGTTAAGGTCGGTCATAGTATCGGTGCGCAGGGGCGAGTTTTTGACGTCGCTCGATTTGTCGGAGGCGTATCTGCACATTCCCATTCGTCAGGACCATCAAAAGTTCTTAAGGTTCGCGGTCCCGATGGGACACTTCCAGTTCCAAGCCTTGCCGTTTGGCTTAACGACGGCGCCACGGGTTTTCACCAAGGTGATGGTGGTGGTGGCCGCAGCGTTGAGAAAGCAAGGAATTCTGGTGCATCCTTATCTGGACGATTGGCTGATACGGGCCAAATCCAAGGAGGAGAGCGAGTCAGCCACAAGCAGAGTGGTGGCATTCTTGGAAAGCCTCGGTTGGGTGGTCAATCGGACCAAGAGCAGGTAATGCCCTCTCAGTCCCTGGAATATCTTGGAGCACGGTTCGACACGAAAGGGGGGCAGGTGTTTCTTTCACAGAGCCGAGCGCAAGGTCTAAGGCCTCTGATTCGCAAGTTTCTACGCAACTCGTGTCCGACGGCCTGGCAATACCTGCAGGTGTTAGGCACCATGGCGGCGACAATAGAGGTGGTGCCCTGGGCGAGGGCGCACATGAGGCCGTTACAGAGAGCGTTACTGCGGCGGTGGTCCCATCAGAACGACAGTCTCGCCCAGCGGTTACCCTGTCAGCCGGAGATACGTCTCTCCCTGCTATGGTGGTTGCGGGCGGAGTCGTCGGAGAAAGGGATGCTGTTGGAGGTGCCGGTTTGGGTCCCCCTAACGATGGTTGCAGCTTGTCCGGTTGGGGAGCGCATGTCCAGGGCAGGTTTGCACAGGGCGTGTGGTCCGTGCAAGAAAAGACGTGGTCCATCAACTGGTTAGAATTGCGAGCGGTGGTGCTGGCGCTAAGAGCGTTCCGGGAGTGCCTACCCGGGAAGGCCATAAGGGTATTCTCCGACAACGTGACGGCAGTGGCCTATATCAATCGGCAAGGGGGGACCAGCAGTCAGGCGCTGGAAAGCGAGGCCAACCAGTTGTTCGTGTGGGCCGAGAGGTATCTGTTGGCATTGTCAGCGGCGCATGTCGCAGGAGTGGAGAATGTGGAGGCCGACTTCCTCAGTCAGGTAAGAGTAGATCCGGGGGAATGGGCCCTTCACCCGCAAGTGTTCGAGATGTTAGTGAGGCGCTGGGGCGTTCCAGTCATGGATCTAATGGCAACCTTTCAAAACGCAAAAGCCAGTCGGTTCTTCAGCAGAAGGCGAGAAAGGATGTTGGAGGGCTTGGACGCCTTGATTCAGCCATGGCCGGAAGGTCGTCTGCTCTATGTGTTTCTGCCGTGGGTCTTAATAGGCAGGATCCTGCAGCGCATCGAGATTCACAGAGGACCAGTAATTTTGATGGCACCGGATTGGCCGAGGAGGCCATGGTATGCGGATATGGTCAGACTTCTCGGGGACAAGCCTTGGAGGCTACCAGTTCGGAAAGACCTGTTGCTGCAGGGCCCTCTGTTGATGCCTCAGGTGGATCGGTTCTCGCTTACGGCTTGGCTATTGAGAGGGCAAGGTTGTTAGCGAGAGGGTATTCATCAGCGGTAGTCTCTACATTGTTAAAAGCTCGCAGAAGGTCAATGTCGTTGACGTATGTTCGTGTTTGGCGAGTATTCGAGGAGTGGTGTAAGGTCCGCAAGGTCTTAGCTTTAAGAGCTTCGATTCCGCAGATATTGGCGTTTTTGCAGGATGGATATGAGAAAGGATTAGCGGCGGCATCTCTAAAGGTGCAGTTGGCAGCGTTGTCTTGCTACCGAGGAAAGATCGGTGGGCAGGTGATTGGCGGACACCTGGATGTCAAATGATTTTTGAGGGCGGTGGTACTATTGCGGCTGCCCCATAGGCAGTTGGTCCCGCAGTGGGACCTGCATTTGGTTTTGGAGGTTTTGGTGCGAGCGCCGTTTGAGCCTTTGTCAAGGGCGTCATTGAAGGATTTGACCTTAAAAGTGGTTTTTCTGGTGGCAATTGCTTCTGCCAGGAGAATTTCGGAGCTGCAAGCTTTATCCTGTAAGGAACCCTTTCTGGTTTTTAGTGAGTCCAAGGTGGTGTTAAGGACAGTCCGTCCTTTCTGCCTAAGGTGGTATCGCCATTTCATGTGAATCAGGTGGTCTCTCTACCGGTGTTTGTGTGCGGCGGAGAGGAGTCCGCTGTTCAGCAGTTGCATAAATTGGATAATAAGAGAGCTTTGAAGATATATTTGAAAGTTACAGCCTCGTTTCCCTCGTTCGGATAGGTTGTTTGTGTTGTTTGGGGGTCCTAACAAGGGGCAAGCAGCGTCGAAGGCCTCCATTGCTAGGTGGCTGAAAGAGGCAATTGTGTCAGCTTATCTTTTGAAACGTAGGCCAGTTCTGATAGGTTTGCGAGCACATTCAACTAGAGCGCAGGCTACCTCTTGGGTGGAGCGTAGTTTGGTTCCGGCGGTAGACATTTGTCGGGCGGCTACTTGGTCTTCCTTACATTCCTTTATCAGGCATTATCGGCTGGATTTGCAAGCGCAGGGAGATGCCTGTTTTGGAGCGTCAGTGCTTCAGGCGGGGTTGGTAGGTCCCTCCCGTTAATTCTTGGCACTGCTCTGTTACATCCCCACAGTTTCAGGACTAGCCTGGAGAGACGCTAAGGAAGGTGAAATTAGACTTACCTGCTAATTGTTGTTCCTTTAGGATCTCCAGGCTAGTCCTGTATCCCTCCCAGAAATTTTCATGGACTGGTGCCTGAAGCAGTGAAGATCTAACAGGTAAGCATCTCGAGGGGCATTTCCCCGAGGGAAGTCCATAGGGGGAGGGTTTTATGGGATGTCTATGCATACTGACACTCTGTTTTTTCTTCGTTGTTAGAAAAAGGGGATCTCAGCACTTGCGGAGATGGATTTCGCAGCGGCTCAGTTTTTAGTAGATTGTTAATGGTTTGTTTGTAAAGTTTCTACTTAATTGTTGCTCTGGTGAGTTGCTTTGTCAATAGGTTACTGATCTCAGGAGGCGGATCCAGGGTACTTGTACTGGTGACATCAAGAGAAGTGACGTTTCTCAGTCTCCAAAGCTGCTGGAGGAGGAGCAAGACCCACAGTTTCAGGACTAGCCTGGAGATCCTAAAGGAACAACTATTAGCAGGTAAGTCTAATTTCACCTTAAAAACAATATGAAACATAATATGAAATAAAACTAAAGAACAAAGAACAAACGAGTATGTGCAAAAGAATGAATAATAAAATGTATAGCATATAAAACATAAATACCTCTATAACAGACCATTGAACTAAAAGGTCTTATAACGTACTGTTTCAGAATACTATAAATCTGTATATTCTAAAAAGAAAATATAAATGAATAAATAAAAAATTAATTAATTAATTAATTAACAAGCAATCATAAGCAATACATATAAAAATCATGAACGATGGAACAAAGAGGGACAAATCAATTTTAAGTATTTGTGCTTATATTTTCAGTATATGCCAGCAAAACCCCTGATGAAGTGTGACGAAACACGGCCTGTGTCGGGTTGGCATTTTTAAAATAAAATTTTCATTTTTCCACCACACCACGCTCTTGGACTGGTTTCTGCATCTTGCGTAGTACTTGCTTGGTAGTGTTGTACCAAAATATGGATGGGGCACTGTTCCAGATTCTGCAACCAAGGGAGCTATAGGTTCTCGTGGCTGCAGAATCTGGGAACATGGGCCGGCATGCACAGTATTCTGAGCGGGGAGATGTACAGCAGGCTGCCCATCTCCACTGCTCAGTGCTTGTGCTGGTGCCGTGTCGTCCCCTCGCCATAGCACCAGGACACTCAACAGGAGCAAGCAAGACCCAACAGTGGGGTATTTCCCCTTTCCCCATCGCCCAGTCCTCGGCAGGGTCTACCAGGGCAGGGATCAGGTGGAGGCGCCTCACCTTTCGCGTCTCCTTGTGTTAAGGGACAGCCTCACCTGGTTGCCACCTTTGTTGCAACTTATTCCACCTCTGAGATGGAATAAGTATGACATCCAACCTGCACCCACTGGGCGTACAGGACCCTGATTGGAATAGGCCCTGTACGTCCAGGTTCGAAGCCCGCTCACTCTCCGCCTCTGACCCTCCCCCTCCTACCCCCGTCCAGTGCTCCCTGCACTAACTCTCTGTACATGTGGGGAGGGCTGGACTCTGAATAGTGTGCCGGGCCAAAACGGGGGTTCGACATCCAACCGGGATGTCCAACCCTGCTATTCACATCTCTGCATCGGGCCCATAGAAACAGTAGGGAAAAAGAACATCATCTATAATAAAATTCCATATGTGGCAAAATCCACATACTGTGCATCCTGTTCCAAAAGATGTGCATGAAATATAAGGCCCAACTGTCAACAGATTTCAATAAAGCCTAACTTTCACATTCCTCCATGGACCGACCTGGTCCTACTAAACCAGTTATATCCCCCTTCATATACAATATTCACTTTGAACAGAGCAAACAGCAGAGGTGGAGGAGTCTTGAAAGATTACCTCAAGCTCAGCGTCACTGATTCCAGTTCTACCACAGACATTAACACTCTAATTGTAGCAAATAACTCCTTCTCGCTATGCCTAGCATATAGAGCCTCCCAAGGCAACACATCTGAACTTGCTACTCTATTTGAAACTGCCTGTTCCACCGTAATCAGATACCAGCCTTTAGTGATGCTCGGAAAACTCAGTCTAGCCTCTTCCCTTACTTCCCAATTGAGAGCATTCCTCGAAGCCATGGGAACCCGTGGATATACCCAGATTCTCACCAAACCAACACACAAGAAAGGAAACATCCTCGACCTCATATCCATGCCTTTTGACCTCCTCCCTGACCTACATCAGATATCCCACACAGTCCTCCCAAACCATGCAGCCATACTCTTCCCCATCCACCTTACCTTACAGCAGACAACGCAGACACCCATTCTACTCACAACCTGGAGATTCCGAGAGTTCAATAATGAACACTTCCTTTAAACAATCATCCCACAACTAGACTGCATCAAAGCTATAAAAGTGGACCTCAACGAGTTGACCCAAGGTTGAACAATACCCTGTCTGCGGCAGCCTTTGCTCATCCAAGGAAATTAATGGCAAAGCATCGAAACAGAGGCCCATGGTTCTCCTCTTCCTTCCAGAGGAAGAAAAGTGAATTACGCTGACTTGAACATAACTGGAGAAACTCAAGAGACCCACTCCTCCAAACTTCTTAAAGCTTAAATTACACAACAAAGAAACACTAAAACGTAAAATGAATATTCATTCATAAAGGAACCAAATAAAGAAAATCCACAAGAACAAATATGCCCTCTGAAGATTGCCTCCTATCTACTCGCACAAATGAATGCCCCTCCCAACAGATCAACTCCTAATGACATCTGACTCCAAAGTGATACCCCGGAAGTTATGGACTCAATTCCAGCTCCCATCACTCAAGAACATTGAAGACACGATCCAGAACCTTAACAACCACCTCCCCACAGGACCCTTGCCTTCTGTCCTGGGTGAAGCTCACAAGATCCCACCTCAGCACATACCTAATGTGCATAGTACATGCCTCTTTGATCTTAGGCCTTATGCCCAACTTGCTGAAACTGACATTAATCCAACCTCTTCTAAAAAGTGCAAGGCTTGTCCCAACTTCCCCTAAGCCCTACAGACCAATATCCAGCATTCTGTCTGTTTTGAAGATATTAGAGAAAATAGTTCTTACACAACTCCAAGACCACCTCACCGAACATGCACCCTCATCAACACGGGTTCAGACAGTACCAGGGAGTTGAAACTCTCCTCATCTCCCTACTAAATTCACTCATAACCTGCTCACAAAACACTAACAATGGTTTTGTCCTAATATTCCTTGACCTTGCCTTCACCTTTGACAATTTATTTTTTATTTATTTTATTTATTTATTTAACTGCATTTATATCCCGCTTTTCACCGGGTCAAAGCGGTGTATCACGTAACATAGGACGGGGTAATTTTTTGGGTGGGGCCATCACCAAGGTCAACAATTAATGATTTGGGTAGACATAGACATAATTTACTCCTGTTGAATCTAAGTATTAGGTCATGGTGGTCAAAAGATGTTCACGGAATAGGATTGTCTTCAGCTGTTTCCTAAATGATGTGATGTCAGCATTGTTCTTGATGTGACTTGGTAGAGAGTTCCAGAGGGATGGAGCATAAAGTTCGAATGCTCTGTTGCAGGTCCGTTGTGTGGATTTGGTTCTTTTGTGGGGGACAACGATAGAGTTATTGGAGGAATGTCTGGTTGATCTGTTGTGGGATGGTCGAGGCAGTAAGGGGTGTAGTGAGGTGTTCTGTGTGTGGTGGATTGTTTTGTGGATGAGTAAGATAGCTTTGTACTTGATTCTTGCTTGCACTGGAAGGAGGTGAAGGTCTCTTAGGATTGGGGTGATGTGGTCCCGTTTTTTTGCATTTTGAATAATCCTTGCTGTAGTGTTCAAGGCTGTATGGAGGGAGTTGGTGTGCGAGGCAGGAAGTCCATGATAGATTATGTTGCAGAAGTCCAGGTGAGGGAGTGTCACAGCTTGCATTACTGTCCTGAAGTCGTGATGTTCTAGGAGGGGCCGGAGGCGTTGAATAGTTTTGGCTTTGTGGAATATCATCCCGGCGGTTTTGTTGATTTGCTGTTTGAGGGTGAGAGCTTGGTCAATGATGACGCCTAGATATCTTATTTGAGGCTGGATTTGGATTTGTGTGGTACCCATGTTGAGGTGGGTAGGTGGTTTGAAGTCCGGTTCTTTTGTTACTATTAGGGCTTCGGTTTTCTTTATGTTGATGGATAGATTGTTCTCCTGTAGCCAGTTGGCCACGTCGTTGAAGCAGGCTGATAGCTGTTCGTTTTTTGGGTTGGTGGTTGTAATTGGTGCGTAGAGCATTATGTCGTCCGCGTAGATGTGGAAGTTGATGTTGTGGGTGCGTATGATTGAGCATAGTGGACGGAGATAGATGTTGAACAACATGGCAGATAGGGTGGATCCTTGGGGTACTCCTTGTAGTTGTTGGTAGGGGGGCGAAGTTGCAGAGAGGGTGCGAATCCGTTGCTGTCTGTTAGTTAAGTAGGATTTGAACCATTGGAGTACAGTGTCTTTGATTCCAATTGTTTGTAGTCTGTGTATGAGGATTTCGTGTGAGATTGTGTCAAAGGCCGCTGATATGTCCAGGAAGATCAGGATGTATCCCGAATCCTTTTCTTGAGTTCCGATGATGAGTGTGTTCATTAGGATGGTCATGAGGGTCTCAACTCCATGTAGTGGTCGGAAACCGTGTTGCTGTGGGTCGAGTATGTCGTTGGTGTCTAGATGATCTTGAAGCTGGTGTTGGACTATCTTTTCTATTATCTTGGCGGTGAGGGGGAGGCTTGCCACTGGTCTGTAGGAGGTGGGGTCCATGGGGTCCAGGTTGTTCTTCTTTATGGTTGGTCGGATGATTGATGTTTTGAGGGCATCCGGTATGTATCCTTGTTTAAAGGATTCGTTTACGATGTGAGTTAGTGGAGCACTCAGGTCTTCCTTGGTTTTCTTTATCCATTCGGTAGGGCAGGGGTCTAGTGGGGAGGTGGTGGTGTTCAGACAGGAGATGGTGGAGGATATCTCTTCTTTTGAGGTTTCGTTGAATGTATCCCAGTCAGCGTTTATGGTGATTCCGGGGTATGTTTTTGTGGCTGTAACACAGCGGTAAGGTTGCTGAGGTTGCTGAAATTGTTTGTATTGTCGGGCCAAGAGATCTGAGGGGATATCTGGGGGTTGATCGGACATGGTTGGTGCCTTTGTCAGTTTTTTGGCAATTTGAAAGAGTTCTCGAGGTTTGTTTGCAGCAGACGTGATGATTTTGGTGTGGTAGTTTCTCTTTGCATTGTCGGTTTCTGAGTGGTAGGCAGCGAGTTCATATAGGTATTGCTTTTTGTCTTCGTCATTTTTGGTTTTCCTCCATTTTCTTTCTGCTCTTCTAAGTTTTGTTTTCAGTTTCCGGTGGTCAGGGGTGAACCAGCGGGCCTTTGAGGAGATGAGTTTGTTGCTGGTCTTGTTTATATTTGCTTTGGATGCTGTGGAGATTGTGGTGTTCCAGTTGTCCATGAGGTCATCAAGGTTGTTTGAATTCATATGTAGATTAGGTAGGGTCAGTGTCAGGAAGTCTTCTTTGTTGAATGCTTTGAATCTCCGTGTTTGTTGAGCGTTTCCTCTGTTTGTTTTTGGTTGATATGCGTGGGAGAAGTGGATGACGTAGTGGTCTGACCATGGGACTGGTGAGATTGTCGGACTGCTGCATGAGGTGGATGTCTGGGAGTTCAGAAATATGAGGTCCAGTGTGTTTCCTTGTTGTGTGTTGGTTCGTTTATGATCTGCGATAGGTTCATTGCTGTCATGGCGTTCAGGAATGTTTCCGTTTGCGTGTCTTGGAGGGATGGGAGATTGAAGTCTCCTAGTATAATTGGTTCTTTTGATGGGTCGATGCTCTCAGAGATCAGGTGCAGTATCTTTGGTAAGTCAGAGTTTGCGGCGGGTGTTCTGTAGACCAGGCATATTGTGAGGTTTTTGTTAGTGAGGGTGAGGATGTCTGCTTCGTCGGAGGTTTCGGAGGTGATGGTCCGCAGGTGGAGGTTGTCCTTTGCGATGATGGCTACTCCTCCGCCTTTTGCGTGCGTTCGGGAGCAGTGATGGAAGCTGTATCCGGTTGGCGTTAGTTGGTTCATTATTACTGTGTCCGTTTCTGTTAGCCAGGTTTCCGTTATGCATAGGATATCAGTCTTCTCAGATATGATCAGGTCTTGGAGCATGTGGTATTTGTTCCTGGTGGAGCGTGCGTTTATGAGTGTGATGGAGAGGTGCGGGTGGCTGGTGTGATTGGTGTTTTTGGCTGGCGTGTGGTGTGTGTGCGTTGGGTTGTTCCTGTTGTTGTAGATGTTTGTGGGTTGCAGTTTTGTGGTTCCTGAGTATGGGAGGTCTGTAGGTGCGGTGGGGGTGCAGTGTTTGTGTGGAGGATGGTGTGCCTGTCAGTGTGTCTGCGTAGGGAAGATTGCTGAGTGTGCCTGGGTGGGGGTATAGGAGAGGAGTGAGAAAGTAGATGGGGGTTAGGAAGGGTGGCATGTTGTGATAGAGTACCTGGGGTTTTGGAGCGGTGTAGTCTCTTTCTTGTCGATTTGCTGGAGCTTTTTGTATATCTGGTGATTTGCCTTGTTGAGTTGCTTGTTGCACTGGGTTTCTTCTGTGTCAGAGATGGTTGTCGGGTGTTGAGGCTGGGAACAGGGGCCGGTGTGTTCACCTGTGATCCTGGGAGCTCCTGTTTCGCAGATTTAGAGTTTTTGATGTCGCTGGCGTCAGCGAGCTCAGATCTGATTAGGGGAGCTCGAGCCTCGTCCGTTGCAGAGGTTTTCCGTGGGATGGGCCACGCTAATGGCCACCGCCATTCACAATTCCACACCACTAACTACTACAAAGACTCTCGGAGATTGGGTTTCAAGACACCACACTCAGCTGGTTCTGATCCTACTAGGATTCACAAAAACAGCAAGTAAGAATTGGCACCAATATTCAAATCCTTACATTCAGCAAACAGGAGTACCTCAGGGCTCAAGCCTCTCGCCCCTCCTTTTCAGTATCTTTATCCAACCACTATGTCAAATATTCAGAACACACAAGATACAATATCAAATCTATGCTGACAACATAATGTTTTTCACCCCATCTCCCCTGATCTCACCAGCCTACAGAAGTGCTTTACAGAAGTAAACAGATGGCTTAGTCTACAGAATCTGCTCATCAATAAAGAGAAGACTGAAGCCCTGTACATCACCACAGATGCAACCTTCTCTCCACCATCAACGCTGAGACTCGACCATGTAATAATCAAAGTCAAAACTGAAAAAAAAATATCTAGACATAACAATAGACCAACAGCTGAACTTCCATTCACTCATAAAAAATACACCCACCTCTGTCTGCCACAAACTAAGAATACTAAAATTTCTCTGGGAACAAGCAGGAAGTCAGTCCTCACATAAGAGTGACGTCGGAACCGACGGAGCCTTCACAGAAGCATCCCACAAGCTTTCAAAGAAAGTCTTTGGGAGATGCTACCACAAATGTGTGGTCCCCTTCCCTCCCAAGGATGCTATCGTCCTCTGTCTCCTTTTTTCTGTGGAGCGCTTCAGATGTCTGTCTGGCTTGTCCCCGAAAAAAGTTGATTTTTCAACCTAGGTTTCAAACTCTCCTCTGGTTCTGCACTGGTACTCTTCCCACCACCTGACCTCGCTGTCTTGGCATAGAGTTCGGGTCCTTTTTGCAGTTTTTTCCTTTTGGCATCTTCGTGCCTTTTTTCGAACTGGCAGCTTGGTGGGTCTTCGACCTTGCTGGGGTACTTTTTCCCCCCCATGGCTACTAGAGGTTTTAAAAAGTGTGATTGTTGTGCCAAAATTATGTCTTTGACCGACACACACGACTGCTGCCTTCGCTGTTGTGGGCTAGACCACGACCCCACAGCATGTGGTCTCTGCAAAAAGATATTCGGCAAGGCCCTCAAGAGCTGCAAACAGCAGCACGATAAGCTTTTCCCAGATTCCCCAGTACCACCTAAGGCCAGAGCCTCATCTGAAGCCACGGCATCTCGGGGTGGCTCTGCGGAACCCGAGCGGCGCCTTGGTTCTTCGGAGAGGGGGTATCCCTCGAGGGAACCCAAGAAGAAGAAGATGCCCTCGAAGGTGGCGTCCCTGGATGGATCTGATAGGCCGGGTGCATCCCGGACCAGGTCCCGCAGTCTGAGATGCTTGTCCAAGGGATCGGAGAGGGAGTGGCCTGTGAAGGTCCCCCGAAAGGACTCGACCTCAGACCGGCCTTGGCTGCCAGTCAATATCCTCACCGAGGATTCCCCTTCGGGGGAACCAGCATCGGGCCCGATTCCTTCGGTGCCCGCGCTAATGGTTGCGGAGCCTTCTGGCCTGGAGTCCAGAATGGTGGCCTTGGAGCGCAGTTTGTCTGCCTTCATGGCCCAGCAGCGGGCGCTATTGTCCGGCACGACCGGCTCCTCCACCCCAAACACGAGGCCCTTGACGTCCCCAGAGACCAAGCCGATCCTTGAGACCTTTTGGCCTTGAGTCGATTGTTGGCCGAGGTCTCGATCCGGTTCCTGCTCGACAGGGCCATGATCCTCCCCAGTCAGTGCGCTCGGTGCTAGCCGCAGGGCCTTTGAGGGATGTGGCCCAGGGTCAGCCCCGGGGCCCATGGACCAGCCTTCCATCGAGTCCTCGATGGACTACTCTGAGTGGGAGATGGAGGATGAGGAGTCGCCCGACACCTGTTGCCATTGCGATGTCCCCTTGGACTCCCCACACTTCGGAACCCCAGATGCGGTTTCCGCCGGAGGACATGGCATTCCTTAACTTCATCAGGGACATGTCTAAAGCCCTAGCATTCCTGACGGAAGGGCTTGTGTAAAAAGCCCTTCTATCCCAGAAAAGGGGCTGCTTACAGACACTGTCTACCTTTTTAGGCCTCCCCGGCTCCCCAGCAGGGTCAACAGACCAAGGGACATGGGTATGGCCCTCGTAAGCAGAAGGCTCCAAAACCCCAGGCACTGTCTCCAGCTCAGCCAGGGAGTAATTTTTGACTCCTTGGGCATAGCCTCTCCACCCCAAGGAGGTCAGCAGCCCAAGGGGGGGACGTTTGATCCACTATGCCCAAAGGTGGATAACTATCACCACCGATTCCTGGGCACTTAGGGTGGTCAGGGAGGGCTACCTCCTCCACCTGACTCAGACTTCTCCCCCTTACTTTCTTTGAGAGCCCTCCAGGTCTCCCCTTCACCGGGACCTTCTACTGAAGGAGCTCGCAGGTCTTCTCGAGGACAAGGCGGTGGAACCAGTGCCCCACCATCTCAAGGGCAAGGGATTCTACTCCAGGTACTACTTCATGCCAAAAAGGACTGGAGGCCTAAGGCCCATCCCCGACCTGCTCAACCTGAACAAGTTCCTGGTGAGGGAGAAGTTCAAGATGCTGGAGGCAAGGAACATTGCTGCCTTACCTCCAGCAGGGAGATTGGCTATGCTTCTTGGATCTGAAGGATGCTTATACCGACATCCTCATTCACCCCAACCACAGGCAGTACCTATGGTTCATGGGGGGGGGGGCACTTCCAATACAGGGTGCTGCCTTTTGGCTTGGCCTCCACCCCAAGGGTCTTCACAAAATGCCTGACAGTCATAGCTGCCTTCCTCCACCTCCAGGGGGTCTTTGTCTTCCCCTATCTGGACAACTGGCTCGTAAAAGGAGGCACTGCCTCAGAGGTGCAACAGGCCACCACACACACAATCCAGGTCCTGCAACACTTGGGGTTTGTGATAAACTACCCCGAGTCCCACTTCCTCCCGACACAGTGTCTGGAGTTTATAGGGGCAAGACTGGACATCCTCCAGGCAAAGGCCTTCCTGCCTGGAGACCAAGCCGACCGTTAGTAGAATGTAAAGGTTGAAAACCAGATTACAGTGGATCCAGAAGGGCTTGAGAGAAAAGAAAGTCAAGACAACTGTGGTGAACCTCGTGTTCAAGTAATTTAGAAATAAAGGGGAGGAGGGAAATGGGTCGATAATTAGGACAGGTAGGGTCTAATGCAGGTTTCTTGAAGGCTGCAGGAACAGATGCAGTGGAAAACGATAAGTTGAGGATATGACAGATGGAAGGGATGACAGCGGAAGAGATGGAGCTTAGTAGATGGGTGGGAATAGGATTAGAGGAGCAGGTAGTACATTTTTGGAGGACTAGAGAAGATATGTGGTTTCCTCTTGAGTAATCTTAGAAAAGGAAGAAAGGGTGACAGAGGTTGAGGGAAGGATTTGGGAGTGAAGAGGGGGAAAGAGGGATGGAGATGACACTGGGGGGGGACTCAAGAATAATCTTGTGGATTTTGTCATGGAAATAGCCAACCAAAGTCTGGGCAGAAAGGGAAGGAGGGGTCAGAGTTAGAGGCACTTTGAGGAGAGAGTTGAGAGTTGGTCAGATAGAAGGCAGAAGAGGAGCAAGGAAGAGCCATCAGTAGATCGCAGAAAGCTGAAGAATATTACACAAAGAAATGTAGATAAGATAAACACACTGAAAACAAACAAACAAACAGACAGACTCAAAACTCGAGACAAGCATAGGCAAAAAAATCTGATCAAACCAGGATGCTAGGGCAAAGGCTTGTAGTGATGTTGCTCTCAGAAAGGCAAAGAACCAATGGGAGGGCTCAGCACACATGCACAGAGAAGAAAAGGACCCAACAGTGCCTTTGGGGGGGTGGGGGGGGGTCATCCATGCCACGCCACGCCACCATCTGCACACACTGAAGTAAATTATAAACTGGCAAATTCAGCATAAATGGCACAGGTAATCCAAAAACTCCAATTAAAAGAGGATAGACCTGAATTAGAATTAGAATTTGGCCTCTTACAATGGAGAAACCAGATAGTAGAAAGAAACCAGGTACAGGGGCAGTTTAAGTTAATAGGAGGGCAAGGAACAGCCAGCAGTAGATAGCAGAAAGCTGAACAATATTATACAAAATAAATGCAGATAAGATAAACACACTGACAATAAAGAAAGAAAGAAAGACAGGCTCAAACCTCAAGACAAGCACGGGCAAACAAATCATCCTTCATCTTTGTTCAACTTCAAACTATGCTACTATGATGGACATCCAAAACCAACCTGCAATAGGTGTTCCCTTTGCTGTATTGCAATACCGAGTAGTCTTAACTACAGATGCATCAAAAATAGCCTGGAAAGCTCATATTGATGCTTGCCATATGCAGTAAATATGGCTGAAGTCAGAGAAGCTTCTCCACATCAACCATTTGGAGCTCTGTGCAATTTGCTATGCCCTTCAAATTTTTCTTAATCTGCTCCAGGACATTTCAGTTTGAATTAAGACATACAACCAAGTGCTGATGTTGTATGTCAACAAACAAGGGAACCCTGTGCCTCTGCCCAGAAGCAGCAAAGATTTGGGTTGTGTCTTAGCCAGTCACGTCCAAATACATGCTGCTTATATCTCTGAGTTTCAGAACCATATAGCCAACAAGCCCAGCAGAGTTCTCCAGCTTCACAAGTGGGTCCCTAGATGCAGCAATCTAGCAGTCCATCTTTCTTAGCTGACCCCTTCACTTGCAGTGAGAGCATAAAATTTCCTCTCTACTGTTCATCCTCCTTTTCTCTGAACGTCTAGCTCCAGATGCACTGGCAGTTTCCTGGACTTGATCTCTTCTGTATGCATACCTCACCCCCATTTCTTTCATAACAGAAACCCTGCACAAATTCCAGTAGCTAAGCAGCATGATTCTCATAGCACCATCCTGACATTCGCAGAACTTGTTTCCTCTTCTAAGAAGGCTAGCAGTTCTGCTACTATTCATGCTCCAGGGAGTTCCAACATGAATCAGTCAACTGAACGGTTGCCTTCATGACCCAAATTTGAAGTCTCTAGCCCTTGCAGGGTAGAAATTGAACAGTATTTAATTTCTGCTCTAGGGTTACCAGAGCCTATCCAGGACTTTATTATAACTGCAAGAAAAAACATCTGCTAGGCGTATGCTTTCAGATTGAAAAGATTTTCCATCTGATGCTTCATATCTCAGAAACATTCATGTATCATTGGTCTCTCTGTGAGATTGCTGTTACATGAACTTTTCAGAGATATGAAGTTCCTAGCACTTGAGTATTGAGTTGAGCGATTTATTTCTGGTAACCATTCCATAGAGCAATTTAGTCATCTTGCTAGTTGTGGTATGCCTTAAGCAATAATGCGCATAGATGTGTATGTTGCCTAGCAGATCATGTCATTCTACAAATAGGAAGAAGTCTACCTTGAGCCATTAGCACTGCTGCAACATTATTACACAGGAAATGCGCACTTGGAAGGTGATTGGTCTTCAAAATCATATGAAAATAAAAAGAGTGTTGCTATTTTTCTTTTCTTAGTACTGCCAGCAGAGTGTGTTGCCAGAGAAACCATTCTGTGAGTGTTAATGGCTCACTGCTAGTAGTGCTTCAGAGCCATGTCCCCTGCCCACTTGCTAGGCTTATAATCATTATCAGGATGAATATACATCTTTCGTTATTGTTATTTGTTAATTTTTTTAGGAATAACAAAACTGATTCACAGAAGAGCTGTAGAATAAGAGAAGTCAGGTTTCTGTCTAAAAACAAAACTGCATGCTATGCTATTGTAAGCACAGAAAGAAGTTTAAAGCAGTATTTTAACTTAATGCATCAAAACAATGACTTTTGTGGTACACAGAAACAGATATCTCATGTTATTGCTAAATGTAAGCTGCTAGGAGTTGTAGACATCCTGAGATATGAATAAGGTTGCTTAAAGCTTATGTCCCGTAGGACCTTTGACTCATCTTTATGAGGGGCCAATAAAAACAAGTAAATATGATATAGGGGTGCTTTAATGTAAATAATAACTTATTAAATAAAAGATATCACCTTTGTGGGGTCCATTTACTAAGTGGTGCTAGCGGCTTCCGTACAAAATTGGAGCCACTATCCTATTTCGCACGGACGTCACTAGCATCGCTTAGTAAACAGACTCCTGTGATTTATTTTGATTGGTAATTTACTAGGTACGTCTTCCAATGTCAGTAGTAATCCTGACAGTAACTGGGGATTAAGAATGCCCTTGCACACCCTGAAAAAGTTCTCTGATAGTACTCAGCAGAGCATCTGAAACTAACCATGGCAGTTAGATACCGTAATATAGAAATTATGGCAGCAATAATTGGAATTTGAAAGGAGCACATCATCTTAACTGACAGAGAATAAACGGGTTGAAATTTACTAAAAGCAGTGCTTTAAGCATTTTTTTAAAGAGAAATTAGCTTTCTTTTAGTAGTTCTGTAATTTTCTCTGTCCTTTGGGGCAAAATGTGAGCCATGGAAATTCCTATTCTCTCACTAGCAGTGTTCTATCCTTTTGAGCTTTCTTATACATCTCTAGTAAATGGGTGAGAAAGCAGCCGGTGAAAAAAGAAATTCCTAAGTTTATAGATTAATTGTTTTGTATTGACTGGGTTAGAATATTGCAGGCATGTCCAACTTCGAACAGATCGTGATCTACCACTGAAAATTAAGTTTCAAATTAAATTGTAACCCAATAAAGTTGGAGGATTCCCCCCCCCACCCATTTTTAATGAACCTTCTGTCATTTACTTGGATGTGATCAGCTGTTAAGCAAATTAAGCAAAAACAAAACAGAGAGACGAAGATCCAGTAAGAACTGTGAGGAGAAATGGAAAGTACATTTTTTCTTAAAGTTTTATTAAATAATAACTTTCTTTAACTGTCTTAATAACTTTCTTTAACATTTATTGAGTAATTTGTGTTAAATTTAAGTCGGATATTGATCCAGACTGGTCTTGCACAATCTTTAATATTTCGCTCTTGCTCATTAGTGAGACGTCTGAGCCTGCATTTCATCCACCAGCTTTTTGAAGTTGGGTAAATATTGCGTGAGGGCCAGTCTCAGGGAATCCTGGAGATATTCATCTGTCATGTTGGAACGTTGTGTAGTCTGTCATTTTCAGATGGGGAAAACGCAGATTCACAGAAATAAGTTGAACCAAAACAGGAGTGTACAGCTTCACTGCATCTTTTCAAGTTGGGAAATTTGTCTCTAGGCACTAGCTTCCAAAACGATTCTTGCTCACCAGGGTCTTGAGAAAAATGTCATTTTTAAGGGTTAATATTTCATTTTCAAGAGATGGCTTGTTCAATAAGTAATTTTTACTGATAGCAGCTGCAGTTTCTTTTATTTATTTATTTATTTAACTGTATTTATATCCCGCTTTTCACCGGGTCAAAGCGGTGAAAAGCGCTTTATTGTCCACATCTACTTTGAATGGGTATGACAAGTACTCCACAACTGTTCCAATTTTTTGGAAGTTACAGAATCTGTTTTTGAATTCCTGGATAACAGAACAGATTTCTGTCACATACTTCTCGTTCTGAAAAACAAAATTTGGATATTGTCACAGATGGTCCTGCGTATTAAGAAAATGATCAAATGTGTTTGCAAGGTCAGTTATCATTAGCTCAAATTTGGTCTTGTAGGATGAAACTGTACTCATCATCTCACCAATGCATTTGTTTTTACCTTGTAGTTCGAGGTTCATATCACTTAGTTCGCCTGTAAAGTCAGCGAGAAATGCCAGATCACATAACCACTCCTCATCTTCCAACTCTGCTTGGTCATCTCCCCTCTCCTTCAAAAAACTTCTTATTTCATTCAGCAAATCATAAAATCTTTGCAGAAATTTGTGCCTACTTAGCCACCTTACATCTGTGTGCAAAATAATTACCGCTGCCCCTTCATCAAGAGTAAGATTCAAAAGCCGTCTTTGAAGTGATCTTCCACGAACTGAATTTACAGTTTTGAAAGTAATGTCCATGACAGTCTTTGTATTGAGTCTCTTGCTTGCCAAAACTTGCTGGTGAATGATACAGTGGTAAGAAAGGAAATCTGGGATATCGTCATGCTATCTACAGAGGGCTATGAAACCGTTAACCTCACCTGTCATTGCTCTTGCTCCATCAGTAGTGATGGAAACAAGTCTATGCAATGGAAGATTACACTTTGTCACAAAAGAACTGAATTTCCTGACCGGTAGTTCTCCCTTTTAAAGAAATCATTCCAAGTAGTTCTTCTTTAACACTGAAGTCTTCAAACACCATCCGGATAAAGACTAGTAACTGGGCTATGTCTCTTATGTCTGTAGATTCATCCAGTTGGAGTGAGAAAGCAACACAATTTGAAACATCCTCCAACATTTGTTCAGTTGTGTCTCCACACATTTTTCTATTCACCGCATGACGGTGTTTCTTGACAATTGTACATCTTGAATAGCATCTGTGATCTCTTTCTTATTTTTAAATCCTTCAAAAGGATTGTCAGCTGCTTCAAGAAAACAATCTTTTACAAATTCCCCTTCAGTGAAAGATTTTCATTTCTTTGCGATCAGGTTGCTGACCTTGAAGGATGCTATGGTTGCATTGACTGAATGTGACCTTTGCTTCGCCATCAACTGTTGCTGAGTAGCCAATTTTGATTTAAATTCTTTGAACTTCAGTTTACGAATTTCATTTTTGGATAGAAAAATCAGCATCAAACTTATTGCTATTCGGAGCCTTATAATGATGTTCCAGATTACCCTTTTTGGGCAAGGATACTGGTACATTACAAATTAGACAACAACACTTGTCTTTCACCATGATGAAGATGTAGTCCATTTCCCATTCATCATGAAAGTGGTAGGTTTTGCTCTTCTTTGGAACACTCATCTTTGTTATACTGGGGTGGCTGTCACTGTCCCAAAGTATTAGAGATCAACAAGAACTGAAGATCTCTGGATGATGTGCAATACAAGGACTGGAGATGCCAAAGCCACACATGCAGTTCTAAAATTAAAAATAAGAATTCATCATACTGGCACCAATAAAAATACCACCAAACAATCATCAAAAAAACTCAAACACCTGTCCAGCAAACCAGATAAAATCAAATACCGCCAAACAAGTTCAAATACCACCACACGCGATTTAATAAATTCTGCACACAGTGTAGAATCAACGCAAAGGCTAGGCAAAATAAAAGTGCAGAGGCAAGCAAAAGTCACAGTGGTTTGAACCAATTCGAAGGCAAGGCATAGGCAAGTTAGAACCAAATTGGAAAAGCCCGCCAAAATCACCAAATTCTTGACACTTTGTTGTGTCTTCCCAAAAACATTTAATGAAAGCGAACTATAAAGCGACCAACGATCAGCACATGACACAACTAATACGATAAGTGTATTCAGGTAAAGCCCGGGTGAATGGATATCGCCCGGTATATAACACACTTCTAAGGGGTGTTGGGGAGGGGGCAGGAATGGGTGATTCTGTGAGGCAGGAGACCAGGTATGACGTCGGGCCTGTGGCGTCTCGTCGCGGGGCGCGGGCAGTGGCCCCCTGGGGTACCCACAAACTACACACCCGCAGGCAAGATTCCCGCAGGCATGGAAAAAAGACAGGCAAAGGATCAGCAGCGGCGGCAAGCCCTCGGCAGATGACCTGCTAGCACGAGCTTTCTCCTATCAATGGGGCGAGCTGCTGGAGAGATGGAGCCAAGTGGGGCTGGCAATCTACCTCTGATCCCTCCGCGATCTACAGGTAGATCGCAATCTACCTGTTGGACATGCCTGGAATATTGCATTAATAGTTCACACTGTATACCAACAATCATACATGTTAGTCTACCAAGTCATTGGTCAATTGTGTTGAAATACTACTTTAACTAAAGAGCAGAAAAGTCTGATATGGTTTTATTTTCGAGATGCTGTGACCTCGTGCTAATGCTCTCAGTGATTATACAGTGATCTCTGTTAGACTAGCAACTACCATTCATGTCTGAGTATATAAATTATAGACTTCATTTTTCTTCTTCCTAACACTGCTATTCTTTTTTTATTCATTATCCAAACAGATGTTCCTTGTAGTCTTCGTAAGGCTGATTTTACTCCTCATTGTTTTTAAATTAGTGTATCTAATTCTGTAGATATGCCGTGGTTATTGGAAGTGGACTGCAAAAGAACAAATGAAACATGGATTCACATTCCAGCTACAAAAGCTAAAATTATAAAAAGTAGTTTAGAAGGGTCTTAAAAATGTAGTGTATTCTTTATTGGATCTTGTGTGGCTAAAGTTGATAGTTGGTTTGTTAAATGTTTTCTTAGGGATACACAGTGGCATATTCTACTCCAGAGGAAAAAAATCAGTGAAAGACGGCAAGAACTATTACTTTCCTCATGACAATATGTATAACAGTCCATGTTCCCTAAACAAATAGGTCCCATATAGGCCATACGAATGAGCAGTGTGGTCCAAAATACAGCATGACAAAGAAGTCTGAAAAATGCAATGGAAAGAAACTTTTAATTTAAAAGTAATTCTGATTGATCCAGTGGCTCAGGCTGCAGAGCTGTACACTCTGGTTCAGGAGACTGAAATTTGAGTGTCCTGTACAATGGTGTAAGAAGGTATTGGGCACGCTATAGAAATGTCATATTCAACTGTAGATAAGGAGGGAGGAAGCATGACTGCCACTATTGTGATAATCCCCATTAACCAAATGAGTGGTGCTAAGTATAAGTCTCAGACAGGGCTGAATTTAAGATGATGGTGCTCACAGGCGCACATACTGTGTGGAGAGGAAGCTTCTCCCTCTGAGATCATAGTACATGGTCCTAAGGCAAATGGAATCAAACTCCTGTTTAGGCCAGGTATTTGCCACCCTAAGGCCTATGCCTAAGGCTGCACCTGGTCTCAGACAAGATATTTCTCCAGGACCAAGCAGGAAGTCGGTCCTCACATATGGGTGACATCGGCGCCAACGGAGCCCCCGTGCGGAGCATTTCCCCAGCTTTCAAGGAAAGCCTTTGGGAATGCAGCGCGCATGCGCAGTCCCCTTCCCGCCCAACGGTGCCATTTTGCTCAGTCTTTCTTTTTCCGTGGAGCCCAACGGACGTGAGTTCATGTCACCTGGGAAAAGTTGATTTTTTTTCTGCGATTTTCGCTGTGTCTTACCTGGTTCGATGCCGGTTCCCCTTCCCGCCTGGGCTCGGTACACCAGTATCGAGTCAGGAGTTTTGATTTTTGTTTTTTGTCCTTCGTGACTAGCATTCACGCACTTTTTGTGTTTTCACTGGCAGCCCAATCTTTTGACCTTGCAGGGGCCTTTTTTCCCCTGATGGCTGCCAGCGGGTTCAAAAAGTGTGATCGGTGCAAGAAACTTATGTCTCTCACCGACACACATGACTACTGCCTCCGTTGCCTCAGGCCCGGCCATGATCCGCTGGCCTGTGGCCCATGCGGCAAGATGTCCTCAAAGGCGCTTCGGAGCCGTCAGCATCAACGTGAGCGAATTTTCTCTGACTCCGCATCCGGCTGGGCCCGGAATTTGTCAGAGGCCTTGACATCTCGGGAGTCTGACCCCGAGTGCCGTCGGGGTTCCTCTGAGAGGGAGTCTCTCACCCGGGAGCACAGAAGGAAGAAGAAACTCACGAGGGCGGCGTTGGTGGAGGCTCCTGGTTCCTCGAGGGCCAGGTCGCGTAGCCCCGACCGCCGCCCCAGGCTCTCGGAGTCGTAGAGGCTGTCCAAGTTACCTCGTGTGGAGCCAGAGTCCCCGAGTCATGTAAGTGCAGTTGTCCTCGTGGACTCTCCTCCGGGGGAGCCGACGTCGGGCCCGAGTCGGGAGCTGCTGAGTCTCCTGAGCTTTGACTCAGGTTGACGGCCTTGGAGAGCTGCTTGGCTGCCTTGGAGAGCAGCTTGGCTACCTTCATGGAACAGCAGCGGGTGCTGATCGCCGGTCTGACTGGTGCATCGCCCCGACCACCGGGACCTTGACGTCTAAGTCGACCCCGGAGACCGAGCCTTTCCTCGAGTCAATGAAGTCTCGAGTCGATCCTCGGTCAAGGTCTCCCTCGACCTCCCATGCGGGGCCGAGGTCGTCGACGTCGATACCCTCGGCGTCGGGGCATGTGGCACCGAGGCCCACATGGCCAGAGTCTCCCGATTCCTCCTCGGAGGAGTCGGCGTGAGAGTCGGAGAACGAGGAGTCCCTGGGCACCTTCCAGACCCGGTGCGTCCCTTCGGACTCACCGGAGTCCGAGCCTCGGAGACGGTCCCCCCCGGAAGATACCCGGTTCTCGGACTTCGTGAAGTACATGGCCAAAGCCTTTGCCTTCCCTGCGGACACCGAGGAGGAGCCTTGAGCTGAGGAGCTCGATGCCCTCTAGTATGACTTTCCTCCAAAGGAAGCCTTTACTGTACCAGTTCCTCCGATGCTGGAACAGCTGCTCTTCCGCATGTGGGAAGCACCGGCCTCGACGCTGGTTCTTAGCAAATGGGTCAATTCCATTTATCAAGTCCGTAAGAGCCCTGGGTTCCAAAAGGCACAGCTACCGCACCACTCCATGGTTGTGGAATTGGCCATGCACCGTCTGAAGAGTCAGAATATGCACTCCTTGGTGCCCCCCAGCCGGGAGGCCCGGAACCTGGATGCCCTCGGTAGAAAGTGCTTCCAGGGCTCTATGCTATCTTGCCGTGTCCAGACCTACCAGCTGTACATGGGCATGTACCTACAAGACCTGGCAAAGGAGATTGCCGGGTTCTCAGCTGGCCTCTCCGAGGAACCTTTGCAGAGGTTCAAGGCTTTGTGAACAGGAATTCGAGAGTGCTCGAAATTTAACTCTCGAGCAGCCTATGATGGCTTTGAGGCTTCAGCCCGGGTAGCCGCAGCCGGCATCGATGCACGCCGTCAGGCCTGGCTGCAGTCATCAGACCTGGAGTCATGGTTGCAGGACAAGTTGGTCGATGTCCCTTGCCGAGGTGAAAACCTTTTCGTTAAGCCCATGACTGAAAAGGCTGCGGAAATCGAGACTGAGACTCTCACCAGGACAGGGTTGTCCAGGAAGACTTCTGCCCCTTCTCAGAAAAAGAAGGGCTTGGGAAAGAAGCCCTTTTTCCTGAGGAAGGGTGCTGCCTACAAATCCTACCCTCAATATCAGGCCTCTCCAGCTCACCCCCAGGGCCAGCAGGCCAAGGGGCAGGGACATGGGACTCGTAGACAGAAGACCCCCAAGCCGCCAGCTCCGGCTCCTGCACAGCAGGGAGCGGGGTTTTGACTCCCACAGCATAGCCTCTTCTCCACAGCTGGCTCCACTCAGCACAGGAGGTCGGCTGACCCTGTATGCCTACAGCTGGCCAGCTATCACAGGGGATACCTGGGTACTGAGCATAGTCCAGAAGGGCTACATGCTCCACGTCCACCAGCTACCCCCCTCCTACTTTCCAGGGGAGCCTCCAAGACTCCCTCTGCACAGAAACCTCCTCCTTCAGGAGTTGGCAAGTCTTCTAAAGGAACAGGCGGTGGAACCGGTGCTTCACCACCTGAAAGGGCAAGGCTTCTACTCCAGGTACTTCCTGGTACCAAAAAGGACAGGAGGCCTCCGGCCTATCGTAGACTTGTGAAACTTAAACAAGTTTCTGGAGAGGGAAAAGTTCAAGATGCTCACCCTTGGGATACTGCTGTCCTACCTCCAGCAGGGAGATTGTCTATGCTCCTTAGACCTAAAGGATGCTTATACTCACATCCTCATCCATCCAGACCACAGACAATATCTCAGATTTGTGGTGGGAGGAAACCATTTCCAGACCAGAGTATTTCCCTTTGGCCTAACCTCCGCCCCCAGGGTCTTCACCAAATGCCTGGCGGTGGTGGTGGCCTATCTCAGGAATCAGGGAATTTTTGTCTTCCCATACCTAGACGACAGGCTCATCAAGGGCCAGTCTCTCCAGGAGGCCAGACAAGCCACTCTTCGCACTGTTTCTCTTCTTCAGCATCTGGGCTTTGTCATAAATTATGCAAAGTCCACTTTACTTCCCTCACAGAACCTAGAGTTTATAGGGGCAAGATTAGACACTCTGCAGGCAAGAGCTTAGTTGCCTAAGGTCAGGGCCCACAGACTGATGGACTTGGCCAACCAATTCCAAAGCAATTATCAGGTCTCCGCTAGGCACTTCCTGCGGCTCCTGGGCCATATGGCATCCATGGTACATGTGACTCCGAATGCCCATCTGCACATGCGGGCTGCTCAGTGGTGCCTCAGAGCTCAGTGGGCGCAGGCCACAGGTGACCTCCGAGACAGAGTAAAGGTGTCCAAACCACTTTTGGACTTCTTGCAGTGGTGGCTACATCTCCCAAACCTTCTCAGGGGGATAACTTTTCAGGCCCTAGCACACACAAGGGTGCTGACGACCGATGCTTCCTTAAAGGGCTGGGGTGCACATTGCCAGGGCACGTGCACTCAAGGCCTCTGGTCTCCTCGGGAGGCCACACATCAGATCAGTCTTTTGGAGCTGCGAGCAATCCGCTTGGCTCTACAGACTTTTTCTCATGCCCTCTCTCACCAGTCTGTCTTAGTTCAGAAAGACAATTAGGTAGCAATGTTCTATGTGAACAAGCAAGGGGGCACAGGGTCCAGACTCCTATGTCAGGAAGCGCAGGCCCATTGCTCCTTTGCAGTCAAACAAGGCATGTTTCGCAAAGCAGTTTATCTACCTGGTCAGGAGAACTTCTTGGCAGACAAACTAAGCAGGATTCTCCAGCCTCACGAATGGCAGTTGAATCCACTGGTGGTCCAGCAGATTTTTCTATGATGGGGACTTCCATCCATCGATCTCTTTGCAAGTCCGCTGAACCGTCAGCTGCCTCAGTCCTGTTGGGCTGTAAATCCAGTGGGCAGAGAGGCCCCATGGGGCCTCTGCCTGGTATGGTAAGTAGGATCTATATAGAGGCCTTTCTTCCCTCTGCCCCCCTTCAACACTTGGAAGAACAACAGTGAATTTGTTCTTCCTTGTCCTCTGCCTGAATAAAGTTCCTAATTTAAAAAATGAGGGGATCACAAAGCCAGTCTAGATACTGGTACGTGGAGGGGTTGCAGAAGCTGCTAGGAGAGCCTTGTGACTGTTATGAATACTGGGGAAGAAGTGGACATTCCTAGCTCAGCAGAGGCGGCTGGGGGGATTCTGTAGACATGCTGGGCCTTGTATTAGGATTGCCTTTCGATGCTTGGAGGCAGGCTGAGTGCTGTCTTTGGGAGTTGCTTCATTCTTTAGTGAGGAGGATGTAGGGAAGTTACCCATGCCTGAAATGGTATTTAAAGGTGCTGTATCAGAGGAATTAAAAGAAATGTTGATAAACAGGGAGCATGTATTACAACTGTTTGATAAACTGAAGAGTAGCAAATCACCTGGACCAGATGGTATAGATCCAAGGTTGTTGAAAGAACTGAAATATGAGATTGCAGACCTACTATTAGTAATCTGTGAACTATCATTAAAATTATCTGTGGTACCTGAAGATTGGCGAATGGCCAATGTAACGCCAGTTTTTAAAAAGGGTTGAAGGGGAGATCCGGGAAGCTACAGACCAGTGAGCCTAACATTAGTACTGGGCAAAATGGTAGAAATCATTATAAAGAATAAAATTACTGAACATGTAGATAGTCATGGTTTTGTAGGAGAAAGCCAACATGGATTTAGCCAAGGAAGGTTTTGTCTTACAAATCTATTATATTGTTTTGAAGGTGTAAATAAACAGGTAGACAAAGGTAAGCCGGTTGATATAGTGTATCTGGATTTTTCCAGGAAGCCACCCCTCACATATGGGTAAATGGCACTGACGGAGCCCGCATGGTAACCTCTCCCTGTCTTTCAAAGAAAGCCTTTGGGAGATTCACCACACATGCATAGTCACCTTCCTATCCAAGGGTGCCATCTTATCTTAGTCTCCTGTTTTCTGCGGAGCCCATTGGACATTTGTCTGCACCCCAGAAATGGCTGATCTTTTTATTTTCCTTCTCTTTTTTCCTTCTCCGGTACACATACCGGTACCTTCTCGTCTCCTGGGACCGCTGCCACTTTGGCACTGCGTTTTTCTCAGGTTCTTTTTCCCTTAGGATTTTTTCTGTCAGTGAGCGGGAATCATTGCGCCCTCCCTGACCGGGAATCTAGAGTTTCACCTTGCAGGTGCCGTCTTCCTTGCTATGTCCAAATGTACCCTATCCACTTGGGTGGAGGACTGCATCGCCTTCACCTACGAGCAGGCCGGTCTTTTACTGGAGTGCCGCGTCATGGCGCACAGCATCTGAGCCATGGCGGCATCTGTGGCAAACCTCCGCTCAGTTCCCTCGCTAGAGATCTTCCAGGCTGCTGTCTGGTTATCTGAACACATCTTCACAGCGCATTACTGCCTGGAGGTGGAGTCCCGGCCAGACCGTGCCTTCGGCCAGGCAGTACTCAATCATTTGTTTGGGGTTTAAGACAACTGCTGCCCTCTGGCCCTTCTGTGTGTCCAGGCTAATGGAGAGCTGGTTCCCTAGTCAATGCTGGGATCGCTGCTGAGGTCTTGCAACCAAACTGTACTCTCGCTGTTTCTCATGGTTCATTTTTTGGGGGGCCGCCTGTAGCTAGGGAGTCCCAAGTGAGAGGACTGATTTCCTGCTTATTCCTGCTTATAGCGTAGTTACTCACCAGCAAGAATCAGCCCTCACACCTTCCCTCCTTCCCGTGGAGTTGCTTTTCTTTTTGCCTTCTTGAACTGTCTCATCATACTGAGGCAAGATGGCACCCTTGGGGGGGGGGGGGAAGGTGACCACGCACGTGTGGGGGATCTTCCAAAGGCTTTCTTTGAAAAATGGGGAGAGGTTACTATGCAGGTTCTGTTGGTGCCGACATTGCCCATATGTGAGGACTGATTCCTGCTGTTCCCAGAGAACACCTGCTACAGGTGAGTAACTATGCTTTTCAGATAGCTTTTAATAAGGTCCCCATCCCCTCTAGGGCAACATTAGCGATATCCCTTTCTGCTATGGGAGATAAATCAACTGTATTAAAATTATATTTCAAAAAGAAAAATGATATGTTTTGTGGAGCGAAAGTTATGATTTTCCCTGATGTTGCCAGGGCAACTCAATTGCAGAGGAAAGCCTTTCTCTTGCTGAAGGCAAGAGTTGTGGCTTTAGGCGCAAGTTTTTTTTAAAGTTTCCTTGCAAATACCTGGTGACTTATTAGGGAATACAATATGTGGTTTTGGATTCTATTCAGCTTGAGAGCTTTCTCTCAGATAAAACACCTTTATAGTGTCCTTCATTTGGGTGGGTAGGTGGTGGTATTGTATATATGTGAGTCTGCCTGTAATCTCTTTCTTATTTTAGTTAAGATTTCTAAATGATGGAAGAACCTATTTTAAATTTGTTTTTGGTACCTGTGATCTGGCTTAGACAGTACCTCCTTCTGTAATATGGGCTTTGTTAGAATTGTTGTATTTTCTTTTGTCGTCATTTTGACTTGCTTATTTTTATTGCTGATGTTTCCTTTGCTTTTTTGTAAGCATATTTGAAAAATCTTGATAAATTAAAAAAACAAAACAAACAACAAAAAAACCCCCAAGATCCCTCATGAGAGACTCTTGGTGAAATTAAAGAGTTATGGGATAGGAGTGTCCTCCTGTGGATCAGGAACTGGTTAAAAGATAGAAAGCAGAGGTAGGTTTAAATGGCCAATTTTCTGAATGGAGAAAGGTGAATAGCAGAGTATCCCTGGAAACGGGAATGAGTGAAGTGATCAAATTTGCAGATGACACAAAATTATTCAAAGTTGCTAAAACCCAAGAGGATTATTAAAAATTGTATGGTACATGTTGGTACCAATGACATAGGAAAATGTGGTAGGGATGTTCTGGAGGCTAAATTTAAGCTTTTAGGTAGGAAGTTGAAATCCAGAACTTCCAGGATAGCGTTCTCCGAAATGCTTCCTGTTCCACGTGCAGGACCCAAAAGACAGGCAGAGCTCCGGAGTCTCAATGCGTGGATGAGACAATGGTGCAAGGATGAGGGTTTTGGATTTGTTAGGAACTGGGGAACATTCTGGGGAAATGAGGGGCTCTTCCGAAGGGATGGGCTTCACCTTAATCAGGATGGAACCAGACTGCTGGCATTAACCTTTAAAAAGAAGATAGAGAAGCTTTTAAACTAGAAAATAGGGGAAAGCCGACAGTCGCCCAGGAGCGCATGGTTCGGACGAAGGTATCCTTGAAGGATACTACCAAAAGCAGTGAGGTTCCAAAAAAGAGTATAGTAGCCCAAATGCCCTTGAGTAAGGTGCAGACAGAGCGTAAAGATTCCAAATTACCCATGCCTACCAATAGCCAGATTAATATTAATAAAATACAGTCTCTAAAATGCTTGTATGCAAATGCTAGAAGTCTAAACAATAAGATGGGAGAGTTAGAATATATAGCACTAAATGAGAGGTTAGATATGATTGCAATCTCAGAGACATGGTGGAAGGAGGATAACCAGTGGGACACTGTGATACCTGGATACAAACTATATCGTAATGATAGAACTGATCAAATTGGTGGAGGAGTTGCACTCTATGTTAGAGAGGGCATTAAGTCAGAAAGGATTAAAGTTTTGCAGGAAACAAAATTTGCTGTAGAATCTCTATGGATTGAAATTCCATGTAAAAAGGGGAAGGCGATGGCAGTGGGAGTGTACTATCGACCGCCTGGCCAGAATGACCAAATGGATGATGAAATGCTCAAAGAAATCGAGGAAGCTAACAAAAGTCACAGCAGAGTAGTAATAATGGGTGATTTCAATTACCCTGATATCGACTGGGTCAGTGTTACGGCAGGACAAGCTAGGGAGATAAAGTTTCTACATGAAATAAATGACTGCTTCTTGGAGCAGCTGGTTCATGAACCGACCAGAGGGGAAGCCATACTGGACCTAGTCCTTAGTGGAACACCAGTTCTGGTGCAAGAAATAAGGGTGTTGGGACCACTTGGCAATAATGATCATAGCATGATCATGTTTGATTTAATTAGTGGAGGAGGGATAGTAAAGAAATCCACAGTACTACCTTTTAACTTTCAAAAGGGAGACTATGATAAAATGAGGAATATAGTTAAGAAAAAACTAAAAGGAGCGGTTGCAAAGGTTAAAGATTTACAGCAAGCTTGGGTGTTATTTAAAAATACTATCCTCGAAGCCCAGACCAGCTGTATTCCACGCATTAAGAAAAGTGGAAGAAAGTCCAAAAAACTGCCAGCATGGTTTAAAGGTGAGGTCAGAGAGGCTGTTGCTGCCAAAAAAGCATCCTTCAGGAAATGGAAAAAAGAGTCAAACGAAGAAAACTGGAAACAGCACAAGCACTGGCAAGTTAAATGCAAAGCATTGATAAGGCTCGCAAAGCGAGAATTTGAGAAGGAACTTGCTACGGAAGTGAAAACACGAAATAAAGACTTTTTCAAGTACATTCGTAGCAAAAGGCTTGTGAGAGAGTCCGTTGGGCCATTAGATGATAGAGGGGTAAAAGGGGCAGTAAGAGGAGACAAGGCTATAGCAGAGAGACTGAATGAATTCTTTGCTTCGGTCTTTACTGAGGAAGATGTAGGGATGTTACCCAAGACTGAAGTGGTATTTAAAGGTGATACTGCAGAGGAATTGAGAGAAATATCGCTACACCGGGAAGATATATTACAACTATTTGATAAACTGAATAGTAGCAAATCACTTGGACCGCATGGTATACATCCAAGAGTGTTGAAAGTACTGAAATATGAGATTGCGGACCTGCTATTGGTAATCTGTGAACTTTCATTAAAATCATCTGTAATACCTGAAGATTGGAGGGTTGCCAACGTAACACCAATCTTTAAAAAGGGTTCCAGGGTTGACCCGGGAAATTACAGACCGGTGAGTCTGACATCAGTACCAGGGAAAATGGTAGAAACCATCATAAAGAACAAAATTACATAGCATGTAGATAGTCATGGCCTAATGGGAGACAGCCAACATGGCTTTAGACAAGGAAGATCTTGTCTTACTAATCTGATATGTTTTTTTGAAGGTGTGCATAAACAGGTAGACAAAGGTGAGTCAGTTGATATAGTGTATCTGGACTTTCAGAAAGCTTTTGATAAGGTCCCTCATCAGAGACTTTTGGCGAAACTAAAAAGTCATGGGATAGGAGGCAGTGTACTATTGTGGATCAGGAACTGGTTAAAAGATAGAAAGCAGAGGGTAGGGCTAAATGGCCAATATTCCCAATGGAAAAAGGTGAATAGTGGAGTACCCCAGGGATCTGTACTGGGTCCGCTAGTTTTTGACATATTCATAAATGACCTGGAAAAGGGAATAACGAGTGAGGTTATCAAATTTGCAGATGATACAAAACTGTTTAAAGTTAAAACCCAAGAGGATTGTGGAAAACTGCAGGAGGATCTGGATAAATTGGAAGATTGGGCATCCAAATGGCAGATGAAATTTAATGTGGACAAGTGCAAAGATATGCACCTAGGAAAGAACAACCCACACTATAGTTACACAATGCAAGGTTCCACATTGTGATCCACCACCCAGGAAAAAGATTTAGGAGTCATCGTGGATAACATGTTAAAACCCTCTGCCCAGTGTGCAGCGGCAGCCAAGAAAGCAAATAGAATGCTAGGTATCATAAAGAAAGGGATGGAAAATAAAACAAAGGATATTAATAATGCCTCTGTATCGTTCCATGGTACGACCGCACCTTGAATATTGTGTGCAGTTCTGGTCACCGTATCTTAAAAAGGACATAGCATTATTAGAAAAAGTACAGAGAAGAGCCACCAAAATGGTGAAGGGGATGGAAGGCTACTCCTATGAAGAGAGGCTACAAAGGTTGGGGCTCTTCAACCTGGAAAAGAGACGGCTGAGGGGAGATATGATAGAGGTCTATAAATTAATGAATGGAATGGAGCAGGTAAACGTGGATCAATTGTTTACGCTATCAGAATATAGAAAGACTAGGGGACATGCAATGAAACTACAGGGTAAACTATTTAAGACAAATAAGAGAAAATATTTTTTCACTCAACGTGTAATCAAACTCTGGAATTTGTTACCGCAGGATGTGGTAAGGGCTGTTAGTGTAGCTGGGTTTAAAAAAGGTTTGGACTAGTTCCTGGAGGAAAGGTCCATAAACCACTATTAAAAAGGGACCCAGGATAATCAATTCTTGACCCAGTACAAGCATTGTGGAACCTGTGTCTTTTGGGGATACTGCTAGGTACGTATGACCTAGATTGGCCACTGTTGGAAACAGGATACTGGGCTTGATGGACCTCGGTCTGACCCAGTATGGCATATTTTATGTTCTTATGTTCTTATGTATGAGGACCTTGATAAATTGGAATACAGGATGTTCAATTGGCAGGTGAAATTTAATATGGACAAGTGCAAAGTTATGCAGCTAGAAAAGAACGACCCAAGCTATGGTTACACGATGCAAGATACCACCTTAGAAACCATCACCCAGGAAAAAGATTTAGGTGTCATTGTAGATAATATGTTGAAAGCCTCCACCCAATGTGCAGAAGCGGCCAGGAAAGCAAATAGAATGCTGGGAATCTTAACGAAAGGAATAGAGAATAAAACCAAGGATATTATGATTCCTGTGTATTGTTCCATAGTGCGACCACATCTTGAATAATATGTGCAATTCTGGTCGCCGTTTCTTAAAAAGGATATAGAGGAATTAGAAAAGGTACAGAGAAGAGCCACCAAAATGGTAAAGGGGATGGAAGGATACCGCTATGAGGAAAGGCTTAAAAGGTTAGGGCTCTTCAACTTGGAAAAGAGACTGCTGAGGGGGAGATATGATAGAGGTCTATAATTTAATGAATGGAGTGAAATGGATAAACATAGATCAATTGTTTATGCAATCAAAAAATAAAAAGACTAGGGGACACGCTATGAAGCTAGAATGTAACCCATTTAAAGCTAATAATAGAAAATATTTTTTTCACTCAACACTTAATCAAACTCTGGAATTTGTTACCGGAGGATGTAGTAAAAGCTGTCAGTGTAGCTGGGTTTAGAAAAGTTTGGAGAAGTTCTTGGAGGAAAGGTCTATAAACCATTATTAAAGAGGAATTAAAGAGGACCTGGGAAATCCACTGCTTGCCCTGGGACAAGCACTGTGGAACTGTGTGCCTCTTTAGGAACTTTCTAGCTACTTGTGACGTGGATTGGCCACCGTTGGAAACAAGATATTGGGCTTGATGGACCTTGGGTACCCAGTATTGTATATCTTATGTTTTTACGTTCACACTAGTCAACATAATTGAAAATACTCTTTATTTAAGCAAGTTGGAAAACCATAACAAACTTTTATAAACTTGTTAGGATCTATATAAAGAGAGGAAAAGACCTCAGTATCCCTCTGAGTCTGAACACTTAAGACTCCAGAAAACAGAGGGGGGGAGGGGGGTTAACCACACAATGACAGGGTTAACCCAGTACATTAAAGGTATGAAAAACCTTTCTATAGATTTACTAGATACTGTGCTGGGACACTGCATAAAAAAACTGAACATGTTTGCAACTCAGAGTAGTGAAGAATACACTTAGCTTTCACGATCATCATGGTCAGGCTTCATCAGGGAGTGGGATGATAAACCAGCCTGAAAATCTAGAAAAATAAAAATAAAATCATCCACAGACCTGTACTATAGATATGGTATCCAGCATGACGCTAGTATTGCTGAAAAGCAGAAAACTGCATTGAACAAACTTACTTAGAGCCAATCGGAAGCTAATAGCGGTGATGCAGTAAGTGCCCAAGCTGAAAAATCAGAAGAATGCTGTGCATGCGCTTTATGGAGACTGCTTTCTGACATTACAATTCACAAAAAGCGCCTCAAATTGCAACTTCTTCTGCAATCATTGGGGCAGATATATAAGCATATCAAGGAAACAAAAGCATCATAAATGAGGTTGCGATAAAGACTTATACAGAGGCACTATCACCTCCTTTTTTCTGCTGGCCATTCCTCTCCCTATGCACCCAAGCATCCTTCTAGTTTTCGCCTTGCCTTTTCTACCTGTTTAGCTGCTTTAAGGTCGCCAGACACAATCACGCCCAGGTCCTGCTCTTCTTTTGTGGACAGGAGTACTTCACCCCTACACTGTACTGCTCCCTTGGATTTTTGCAGCCCAAATGCATGACCTTACATTTTTTTTAGCATAAAATCTCAGCAGCCAAATTCAAGACCATTCTTCAAGCTCCTCATTATCTACTCCTTCCTGGGTGTCTACTGTATTGCACATTTTGATATCATCCTCAAAGAGGCAAACCTTATCCGACAGCCCTTCCACAATATCACTAACAAAGATGTTAAAAAAGAATTGGACCAAGGACAGATCGTGGTGACACACCACTGGTAACCTCCTTCTCCACAGAATGAGCTCCATTTACCTGTACCCTTTGTCGCCACCCACTCAACCAATTTCTAACCCAATCAGTAAATTTAGGGTCCATCCTTAGGGTGCTCAGTTTGTTTATCGCCTATGTGAAATGGTGTGAAAGGCTTTACTGAAATCTAAGTACACCTCATCTAGGGCTCTCCCTTGGTCAATATCCCTTGTCACCCAGTCAAAGAAATCAATCAGATTTGTCTGACAAGACCTGCCTCTGGTGAATCCATGCTGCCTCAGATCTGGTAATTAATTGAACTCCAGAAACGTCACTATTTTATCTTTCAGCAGCATTTCCAATAGTTTACTCACCACCGAGGTTAAACTAACCAGCCTGTAGTTATCAACCACGTCCTTACTTCCGCTTTTGTGTAAAGGGACCACATGTGCCTCTCTCCAATCCTTTGGCACTACTCCTGACTCCAAAGAGGCATTGAAAATGTCAGTTATCTCTATGGATAGAAATTTCATGTAAAAAGGGGAAGGCGATGGTAGTGGGGGTGTACTACATCAAGCATGGGCGTTGTTTAAAAGTACTATCTGGAAGCCCAGAACAAATGTATTACACGTTTTAAGAAAAGTGGAAGGAAGGCCAAAAAATTGCCAGAATGGTTTAAAGGGGAGGTCAGAGAGGCTGCTGTTGCCAAAAAAACATCTTTCAAGAAATGGAAAAAGGAATCAAATGACGAAAAAAAGGAAACAACATAAGCATTGGCAAGTTAAATGCAAGGCATTGATAAGGCAGGCAAAGATAGAATTTAACAACAAAACTTGTCGTGGAAGCAAAAATGCATAATAAAACCCCAAACGCATTGCCTTCACAGATACGGGAAAGGGTAACGGTAGCTGAAATATCAGTCCGGAAGAAACTGGCCGCTTTCCAATCAAGCTATGTCCTCAACGATGCAGCAAGCGGGTGGAGCACAGAGCGGTCAGCGGAATCGGGAGAATCTGGGGAGGAGAGCTCGCAGCACAGAGAGTGTGGGCATAATGATGAGCTCAAACATTGGCTGCAAAACGTCAGCCAAGAGCTAAAAGAGGACATTAAATCCCTTAGGGGAGAACTCCTTCTGGTTTAGAGTCCCTACAACAGGATATCAGGGAGTTGGGGAACCGCATGGTTGAAGTGAAGGACCACATGGAACGGTACAACATGAAGCTGGAGGAACTGAGTAAAGGCTGGGAACACCTTAGACAGCAATAAGAGCAGATACAGTAGAAAATGAAAGACTGCTGTCGATGGGGCAATCTGAGAGTGAGAGGTATATAGGAAGGAGAGGAGTTTAAGGATTGCCAAGCAGTGGTCCAGGGCCTATTCCGCCACATATTACACCTAGGAAGGAGAGTAAGCAGGAGCAGAGCTCCCCCTAGTGGGTGTAGACAGAGCAACAGGAACTTGGGGGCACCTAAGGGCAATAAACCCCGTGACATAGTTTGCGTGACATTCTACCCGACTAAGGAAAAGCTTCTAAATATTGCCAGGAAATTTGGTCACATAGCCTGGCAGAACTGTGAGGTGGAACTTTATAATGACCTCTCCCAGGGTACCCTCTCCCGGCAGCGGGAGTTGCAGGAAGTGACAACCTAACTACACAAATGGAATTCAGTAAAGATGGATGTACCCTTTTGGATTATCCCTCACAGTGAAGGGCATTACAAAGAAAATGCACAAAGTGGAAGAGGCCTGGCATGTATTGCAGGAGCTGGGCTGTGAAGGGCTACCTAGCGGAGTGTGGGAGCAACCCAAGGGCACAGCATCATCAGCAGTAAAGAAGGCGGTGCAGCGATGGCAGAGAGCAGCGGAGAAAGGCAAGCGACTCAAGAGACTTTCACAGGAACAATGCCAGCCTGCAGTGGCAGTTGGGACTGATACTTGAATGCTTCGAGAGGCAAGAAGGGACAAGGATGCTCTACACATCTGAGAAACGGATGATGGATTCATAGACGTAACTGTGAGATTTGGGGGGAGAAAGGAGGGGGACTTAAGGATTAATGGGGTACAAAAAGGGGGATGATTGTTTGAGGGGGGAGTGGAGGTAGTGGGGTTTCATAGAAGGCTGGGGGACGTTATGGGAAATGAAGTCCAGGAGAGAGGAGCAAGGTATGGAAGGAAGAAAGGGGGGAGGGAGTGGGGGAATTGGGAGGGAGGGATGGGGGAGGAAGAGGGAGGGTTAAGAGCC